>CATIUR010000006.1:66744025-69611525 GCA_949592205.1 Helichrysum umbraculigerum
TTGACGATTGGAATACGACTTTGTTTCAGTTGTTTGACCTCACGGTCCATAATTTCGACGGGTTCCTCAACGAAATGAAGTTTGTCATTAATGCGAATCTCGTCAAGTGGTATGATAAGTGTCTCGTCAGACAGACATTTCTTTAAGTTAGAATATGAAGGTAGGGTGCACGCTGCTGAGTTCGGAGGGCAGCTGCAGTCGATATGCCACTGGACCTATCCTCTCGAGGATCTCAAAAGGCCCAATGTATCTGGGGTTTAATTTTCCGCGTTTGCCGAATCGGATTACGCCTTTCCAAGGCGATACCTTTAAGAGTACTCGATCCCCAACTTGGAACTCGAGTGGCTTGCGTCTCACGTCAGCATAGCTTTTCTGACGATCACAGCGCGGCTTTCAGTCGGTTTTGGATTTCAACGATTTTCTCTGTGGTTTCATGTTTGAGTTCAGGACCAGTGAGTTGACTTTCTCCCACTTCAGTCCAACAGATCGGTGATCGGCACTTACGACCGTACAGCGCCTCAAAAGGTGCAGCTTTAATGCTGCGTGATAACTGTTGTTGTACGAGAACTCGCACAACGGTAGATGTCTTTCCTAATTTGTACCAGAATCAACTACGCAGGCTCGTAGCATGTCTTCCAGTGTCTGAATAGTTCGTTCGCTTCTGGCCATCGGTCTGAGGATGGTACGCGGTACTCATATCGAGACGGGTACCCAGTGATTTTTGGAGTGACTGCCAGAAGCGAGATGTGAATCGAGCATCCCTGTCAGAGATAATCGAGATAGGGACACCATGTTGGCTAAACGATTTCTTTGATGTAGATGTGTGTAAGGCGCTCCATTTTGTCGGTTTCTCTGATTGCCAAGAAATGAGCCGATTTGGTGAGACGATCGACGATCACCCAAATGGTATCGCAACCGCTCGCCGATTTAGGTAGTTTGGTTATGAAATCATGGTAATTTGCTCCCATTTCATTGAGGAATTTCAGGTTGTTGGAGCAATCCAGAAGGTCTTTGGTGCTCGGCCTTGACCTTGGAACAAGTTAAGCATTTGCTGACGTACAAAGCAATGTCAGCTTTCATATTCGGCAACCAGTAAAACTCCTTGATGCCGTGATACATTTTGTCGGATCCCGGGTGGATAGAATATTTGGACTTGTGAGCTTCATCCATCACCAAGTCCCGAAGGTTCCCGAAATTAGGCAACCAGATTCGGTTAGAGAAATACCTAACTCCGTTGGGTCTGATCTCGAATCGTTTATCCATGCCTCGCAAGGCCTCGTTTTTGAAGTTATCGGGTTTCAGGGCTTCGAGTTGGGCAAGGTGTATTTGGGTGGTGAGGTCGTTATGAATGGTAATACTGAGTGCTCGGACTCGAAGTGGTTTTGTTCGTTCTTTACGGCTGAGAGCATCAGCAACCACGTTTGCTTTGCCCGGATGATATTTGATCTCGCAGTCGTAATCGGTGAGTAATTCAACCCATCTACGTTGCCTCATGTTAAGATCTTTCTGGTTGAAAATGTGTTGGAGGCTTTTGTGGTCGGTGAATATAGTACTGCGGGTACCATAAAGATAATGTCTCCAGATTTTTAAGGCGAACACCACGGCCCCTAGCTCGAGGTCGTGAGTTGTGTAGTTTTTCTCGTGAACTATAAGTTGTCTGGAGGCGTAAGCAATGACCTTGTCTCGTTGCATCAGCACGCAACCGAGACCTTGGTGAGAAGCATCGCAGTATACCACGAAGTCATCGGTGCCTTCGGGTAGAGATAGAATGGGGGCACTGCAAAGCTTGATTTCAACAGTTGAAATGCCGACTCTTGTTTATCGGTCCAATCGAATTTCTTTTCCTTTTGAGTCAGTACGGTGAGGAGTTTGGCAATTGTTGAAAAGTTTTCGATGAAACGGCGGTAGTAACCGGCCAATCCCAAAAATTGTCGTACTTCGGTGGGAGTGGTTGGTGCTTGCCAATTCTTGATTGCCTCGATTTTTGACGGGTCTACATGAATTCCCTGACTGTCGATAACGTGTCCAAGGAATTGAACGGTGTTTATCCAGAACTCACACTTAGAAAATTTGGCGTAAAGCTCCTCGTGTCTAAGTAGTTCTAGGATGGTTCTGAGGTGTTGTGCGTGTTCTTGTTCGTTTCGCGAATAGATAAGGATGTCATCGATAAAAACAATGACAAACTTGTCGAGGTATGGTTTGCACACCCGATTCATAAGGTCCATGAATACAGCCGGTGCATTGGTTAGGCCAAAGGGCATTACTTGAAATTCGTAGTGCCCGTAACGGGTTCTGAATGCGGTTTTTGGAATGTCAGCATCGCGAACACGCAACTGATGATAACCTGATCGAAGATCAATTTTTGAATAACAGCTTGATCCTTGGAGTTGATCGAACAGATCATCGATTCGAGGAAGTGGGTATCGGTTCTTGACGGTTAGTTTGTTCAACTCTCGGTAGTCAATACACATTCGAAATGAACCGTCTTTCTTTTTAACAAACAAGACCGGAGCTCCCCAAGGTGAAGAACTCGGTCTGATGAATCCTCTATCCAGGAGTTCCTGTAACTGAGTAGACAACTCCTGAAGTTCGGATGGGGCTAAGCGGTACGGTGCTCGGGCCACCGGTGCGGCACCCGGCACGAGATCAATCGAGAACTCGACCTGTCTAGATGGAGGTAAACCAGGTAGTTCTTCTGGAAAGACTTCGGGAAAGTCTCTAACGATTGGCATATCTTCAAGTCGCTTCTCCTCCGACTTTTTCTCCGTGATGTGCGCGAGTATTGCGGGGTAACCCTTTCTCAGAAATTTTCGGGTTTTTAAACAGGAGATTAAGTTTAGTCTCGACCCACCGGTCTCCCCCTGTATGATTAAGGTACTACCGTCGGCGAGAGGGATCCGGACGATTTTATCATGGCAAACAATTTCGGCCCGGTGCTTGGACAACCAGTCCATACCCACGATGACATCAAAACTTCCTAGTTCAACAGGCATTAGATCGATTGAGAAGGTTTCGTTTGCGAGGTTTAAAGTGCAATTAGGTATCACACTACTGGTTTCTATGAGTTTACCATTTGCGAGCTCTACAGTGTACTTAACATCTAAGGCCGAAGGGGTGATATTAAGTAGTGGGCAAAACTCATCAGATATGAAACTTTTATCAGCACCGGTATCAAATAATACTGAAGCAGTAAGATCGTTGAGAAGAAACGTACCCGTTACAACATTCGGGTCTTCCCTAGCTTCCCCAGCTTTGATGACAAATGCTCTGCTACGAGCTGGGTTGTTGTTCCGTTTGTTGCTGTTGTTGTTGTTGTTGTTGTTTCTCTGCTTAGGGCAATTATTCTGAAAATGCCCGGGACTTCCGCACCCATAACAAGTCTTCGGGGCACTGGTGTTTCGACAATCCTTGGCCAGATGCCCAAAGCGTTTGCAGTTTGTGCAAGGGCAGGAACCGTCATGGTGACGATTGCATTTGGGATAGTAGGGCCTGCTTCCAACGTACCCTTTCCTTTCTGAAGTGCCAGATGAATAAGCCCTAAGGGGCTCAGGCTTTCGGTTGGTGATTTGGTTGGATGAGTTGGGGTTTCCTTCCCACTTTCGTTTGTTGTTTGCAGGTGGGGCTGAGGTTGTGTTACGGCGGACAGCGTTTGCCGTGAGTTCATGGGCCATACGGATGGCGTTCTGGATAGTACCTGGTTTGGATGATGTCACCAGGTCCTGGAGTTTTTCGGGCAGTCCATCAACGTATTTCTCGATCCTCTTGTACTCAGGATCGACCATGGTTGGGCACAGGAGTGCCAGCTGGTGGAAACGGTTGGTATAACCGGTGATATCGTTACCTTGCATCTTATGGTTCCAGAATTCCAGCTCCAGTTGTTTCAGTTCATCCCTGGGGCAATACTCACCCCTTAACATCTCCTTCAACTCCTCCCACGGGAGTTTGTAAGCATCGGCAACGCCCACAGTTTGGGCATAGGTGTTCCACCACGTGAGTGCGGTGTCGGTAAAAGTACTAACAGAGAACTTAACTTTGTCCCCCTCCGCACAGTTGCAGATAAGGAATACCGATTCAACTTTCTCGATCCAGCGTATTAGACCGATTGCTCCCTCGGTACCTGCAAAGTTTAGAGGTTTGCAGTTCTGGAAGTCCTTGTAAGAACAAGGTTTAGCAGCAGTGGTTTCAGCGGCATCGCTGTTTCTCGAGGAATTTGGTGGAGTATTCCGAGCCAAGGCTTCAGTAACAGCCTGGGTTATAAGGGAGGTAATCTGGGCATCGGTGTATGGTCGTGTCTTTGGCGGCATGATTCTTCAATAAAAGAAATGAAGATACATGAGATTTTGTATGAGCTGGTAATTGTCACTGATGTACATGTATAAAAGCAGTGATACATAACATCAACATGGAAAATGACAATTAATGTGAGTTGAGATAACAAAGGATATCTGATAGATAAAGTGAGTTCAAAAGTTACATCCTACAGAGATATTACAAAAGGTGTCGGGAATGGTTACATCCGACTAGTTTATAGAGTAGTGCTAGATAGTCCCTAGATTACGAGATAGATTACAAGACAAAAACTACACTAATCTTAATATAGATTAATTTGTTCCATCAGCGCGACAAGGCGGTCCACAGTTTCTGCTAGTCGGTTGGTTTGCCTGGCGTTGTCTTCCACCAAGGCCAGTCGTTGTGCTATTGTTCGAGAGTGATCCGCAGTCTCCTGTGAACGCTGTTCACATTCTTCTAGTCGGTTTCTTACAAGTTCATCCGCACCAAATTCGGCGGTCATGGAATCCTGAATTATGCTTACAGAGAGGTTGGTATCCTCTTGTTCTAGCTGTAGTTGTGATATGCGGTCGAGAGCTTGACGAAGCAGGTAAGCCATTCGGTGTTGTTCCAGTTCTAGGTTTTCTAGTCTTTGCTCCTGACGGCGGAATTGGGTAGCCAATACTGGTAACGTGAGATGTGCCGAGTTCTGAGAGTTATGTACAGGATAAGGGCTGGTTCGAGGTGACCTTGTGTTCCTCCTGGCTACTCGTGGGTTCCGTGACCCATGTGAGTGAGAGTGTGTCGGATTAGGTGGTGTGTTTGCCATTCCTGTGGCAGAGTGTAAGTAAGACGAGGCTAATATATATAAATATATAATATCCAGCCTAAAGTCTAGTACGTATCAAGTAATGGTCTGGTTCTCTCGTGGTCAGAGTCAACTAACACATTCCTGTTCGACACAACCATTTCAGACCTCACATCATCTTTCCTTAATTGTACATAGTTGATCAGGCTATGTTAAATTAAAGTCGTATGATGTAATTCCTGAACCAATCATGCCTAGTAAGGAAATACTGCCTAATGGTCATAGTCTAGGCCCACTAAATGCAACCTAGTTCACTATAACCTTAGGCTCTGATACCAATCTGTGACACCCCCAAATTTAGTGATTTGCGGAAGCATACTTTGGGTGTTACTAATCAATATACTAAGCATAAGATATACAGCAAACGACCTCTAAATGAGACGTTTTGTAAAATAATTACATTTCATAATTAAATCGTTTGAAAACATATAGTTTTCTTTACAAAAATATGTAAGCCTAGAGTCCGCGTATGTGGCGGGAGATTCTATTACATAACCATTGTTACAAAAGATAATGCCAAAGAATCTCCGTTAAATGCAGTTTGGAAATCATGCGACTCTAGCTAGTAATCCTGGAGTGATCCTACTCCGTAAGTGTACCTGAGAATACATGCTAAAAAAGGTCAACCAAAAGGTTGGTGAATCTCACAGGTTTATCAGTAAATAATCAGTTTGAACACAAGATTTCATCAGTAGTGCCCGTAGGCGTATATCAAGTATTTGCAAATCTCGCAAAAGTAAAGTCATCAAGTTATATCGTTGCCATGAGGCTCATAATCGAAGCTTAACCCGTAAATAATCATTTGCTCCCGTGACATGCTCATAATTGAGCAAGCATAAGTAAACGAAATAATAGTCACCCGTTTATACGTGTAAATCAGTACGTGGTAGCGCTACTACCCCGGGCAGGGAGGGTCATTTCCCTAATGGATCCATTAACTACTGTTCGCGCTTAAGTACATAACTAACGATATATGATGGAGAGACTTCAGTAAATAGTAAGTAACTCATGCAATTCCGTTTGGTATAGTAAACAGTTTCGTACTTGTGTTCAAGAAAATCAGTAGCATGTATCTCCCCCAATAAGTTAAAACAGTAAAAGTGGGGCCGTAAGACTCACCTGAGTCTTTGCAAGTGCGTTTATATCAATAAACGAGTAAGTAATATCAACAGTTGGTTCTCCGAACCCGTAACCTCCAAATGCCTAAACACGTAATGTCAAGTAAGTAGATGTCTCGCACGATCATCTAGGCTAGTTGTTCATACAACCCAATGTGTCCGAATGTTGGTTCGTTATCATTTGTATAAAAGTGTACGACCCGTTGGTGACGAGTTTGAAATAATAAACTTTAAGTATTATTATCAAATTATCAATGTTTTGCACTTACAAAAGTGTCCCAAAGTGTTTCATAAGTCGTATCGTATAAGGATTTGAAGTTGTAAAAGTTGGACACTTAGTGAAATTTTAGTTAGACAACCTGCTGTTTTATGCGACACTATATGCGTCACTTATGTGTTCTATGCGTCACTTATGTGTTCTATGCGTCACTTATGGAGTGTCGGGTATTGGTGTCAGTTTAAGGGTATGCGTCACTGAGATAGTGTCGTGTATCATCTTATGCGTCACTTCAGAAGTGACGGGTTCCGTAACATCGCGGCACTCAAGGAGTGTCGTGTAAAATAGAAGATTCTGAGATTTAAGCGTCACTTATGGAGTGACGTATAGTATAGCGACACTCAAGAAGTGTCGTGTAAAAGAATATGGCGGCACTAAGGGAGTGACGGTAACAAGTGTCGGTTTAAGGTTCTAGGCGTCACTAGAGTAGTGTCGGGCAAGAGTGTCGTATAAAAATTAGGTTTCGATCATAGGCGTCACTAAGGCAAGTGACGCTAGTAGTGACGGATATTGAAAATGCGTCACTTAGGTAGTGACGGGAAAAGAGGGCTTATGCGACACTTAGTCAGTGTCGCACGAAGTGACGCATATCTGGGTTCATCAGTGCGTCACTTACGTCTGATCGACGGATTTTGAGCCAAAAACATGTTTTCGGGTTTCCGTTTGGTCCGATTCTTTTACCCAACCCTTATATGAACATAATAAGCCTATAGAAACCATAAACTAGTAAAAATGATCAAAAACGAGAGATGTCGGGATTTGTCGGAAACTTACAAAGTGTCGGATGAAAAATCCGAAAAGATAGGAATGTAGATCGTGTTGTCGTGGTCACTTTTCTCCAAACGGGTGGTATGCTTCGGCGATGTTTCGTGGTGTTATTTGGCGATTTTGTGTGGTGGTGGTGGTTTAGTTTTTAGAGAGAAAAAGAAAGAAGAAAAGTAAGAGAGAGAGGGTGTAGGTGGTGAATGAGGGAAAAAGAGAGAGAGGAGGGGGTTTTGATGAAACTCCCCCACTTTCAGTCTCCGCTCCGCGCTCCGGGTGGTGTTCGTTTTCTCCGTCGTTTTTCGTTAAATAACTATTTTAAATATTACTGGTGCGTTTTAAAAATACAAATTATTACGCGATATTTTATTTAAATATTTTACTAATCAATTTATATATTGAATTATAAAGTGTAAGTTTGTTTATTTAATTTGCGCGTTTTAATATCTAAATTTGTGTACGTTTTGTTTGTACACTACGAATGAATACGAAATATTATCATAATAATATTTTTGACATAACAATGTTACTTAATAAAATTGGTCACCAACGTCCGTATTAAATTGAATCGAAATACATTCGATTTAGATTGCGTACGATTTAACCAAATCGCATTTTCGTATATATTCAACAATATATATAATTCGATACATTAATTAGCCTAACACAGAACTAATTACATGTATTAACAAAGAATTAGGCACTAATTCTATTCCTAATTTGCCGGTTGTTACATTCTCCCCCTGTTAAAAGAATTTCGTCCCGAAATTTAAGTCGAAGTCACGTTAGGGGTAGAATCGGTGAATAAGTGGGATACTTGAGTCGTATTTGGTCTTCCCGTTCCCAAGTGAATTCTGGACCGCGCCGCGAATTCCACCTGACTTTGACGATTGGAATACGACTTTGTTTCAGTTGTTTGACCTCACGGTCCATAATTTCGACGGGTTCCTCAACGAAATGAAGTTTGTCATTAATGCGAATCTCGTCAAGTGGTATGATAAGTGTCTCGTCAGACAGACATTTCTTTAAGTTAGAAATATGAAAGGTAGGGTGCACGCTGCTGAGTTCGGAGGGCAGCTGCAGTCGATATGCCACTGGACCTATCCTCTCGAGGATCTCAAAAGGCCCAATGTATCTGGGGTTTAATTTTCCGCGTTTGCCGAATCGGATTACGCCTTTCCAAGGCGATACCTTTAAGAGTACTCGATCCCCAACTTGGAACTCGAGTGGCTTGCGTCTCACGTCAGCATAGCTTTTCTGACGATCACGCGCGGCTTTCAGTCGGTTTTGGATTTCAACGATTTTCTCTGTGGTTTCATGTTTGAGTTCAGGACCAGTGAGTTGACTTTCTCCCACTTCAGTCCAACAGATCGGTGATCGGCACTTACGACCGTACAGCGCCTCAAAAGGTGCAGCTTTAATGCTGGCGTGATAACTGTTGTTGTACGAGAACTCGCACAACGGTAGATGTCTTTCCTAATTTGTACCAGAATCAACTACGCAGGCTCGTAGCATGTCTTCCAGTGTCTGAATAGTTCGTTCGCTCTGGCCATCGGTCTGAGGATGGTACGCGGTACTCATATCGAGACGGGTACCCAGTGATTTTTGGAGTGACTGCCAGAAGCGAGATGTGAATCGAGCATCCCTGTCAGAGATAATCGAGATAGGGACACCATGTTGGCAAACGATTTCTTTGATGTAGATGTGTGTAAGGCGCTCCATTTTGTCGGTTTCTCTGATTGCCAAGAAATGAGCCGATTTGGTGAGACGATCGACGATCACCCAAATGGTATCGCAACCGCTCGCCGATTTAGGTAGTTTGGTTATGAAATCCATGGTAATTTGCTCCCATTTCCATTGAGGAATTTCAGGTTGTTGGAGCAATCCAGAAGGTCTTTGGTGCTCGGCCTTGACCTTGGAACAAGTTAAGCATTTGCTGACGTACAAAGCAATGTCAGCTTTCATATTCGGCAACCAGTAAAACTCCTTGATGCCGTGATACATTTTGTCGGATCCCGGGTGGATAGAATATTTGGACTTGTGAGCTTCATCCATCACCAAGTCCCGAAGGTTCCCGAAATTAGGCAACCAGATTCGGTTAGAGAAATACCTAACTCCGTTGGGTCTGATCTCGAATCGTTTATCCATGCCTCGCAAGGCCTCGTTTTTGAAGTTATCGGGTTTCAGGGCTTCGAGTTGGGCAAGGTGTATTTGGGTGGTGAGGTCGTTATGAATGGTAATACTGAGTGCTCGGACTCGAAGTGGTTTTGTTCGTTCTTTACGGCTGAGAGCATCAGCAACCACGTTTGCTTTGCCCGGATGATATTTGATCTCGCAGTCGTAATCGGTGAGTAATTCAACCCATCTACGTTGCCTCATGTTAAGATCTTTCTGGTTGAAAATGTGTTGGAGGCTTTTGTGGTCGGTGAATATAGTACTGCGGGTACCATAAAGATAATGTCTCCAGATTTTTAAGGCGAACACCACGGCCCCTAGCTCGAGGTCGTGAGTTGTGTAGTTTTTCTCGTGAACTATAAGTTGTCTGGAGGCGTAAGCAATGACCTTGTCTCGTTGCATCAGCACGCAACCGAGACCTTGGTGAGAAGCATCGCAGTATACCACGAAGTCATCGGTGCCTTCGGGTAGAGATAGAATGGGGGCACTGCAAAGCTTGGATTTCAACAGTTGAAATGCCGACTCTTGTTTATCGGTCCAATCGAATTTCTTTTCCTTTTGAGTCAGTACGGTGAGGAGTTTGGCAATTGTTGAAAAGTTTTCGATGAAACGGCGGTAGTAACCGGCCAATCCCAAAAATTGTCGTACTTCGGTGGGAGTGGTTGGTGCTTGCCAATTCTTGATTGCCTCGATTTTTGACGGGTCTACATGAATTCCCTGACTGTCGATAACGTGTCCAAGGAATTGAACGGTGTTTATCCAGAACTCACACTTAGAAAATTTGGCGTAAAGCTCCTCGTGTCTAAGTAGTTCTAGGATGGTTCTGAGGTGTTGTGCGTGTTCTTGTTCGTTTCGCGAATAGATAAGGATGTCATCGATAAAAACAATGACAAACTTGTCGAGGTATGGTTTGCACACCCGATTCATAAGGTCCATGAATACAGCCGGTGCATTGGTTAGGCCAAAGGGCATTACTTGAAATTCGTAGTGCCCGTAACGGGTTCTGAATGCGGTTTTTGGAATGTCAGCATCGCGAACACGCAACTGATGATAACCTGATCGAAGATCAATTTTTGAATAACAGCTTGATCCTTGGAGTTGATCGAACAGATCATCGATTCGAGGAAGTGGGTATCGGTTCTTGACGGTTAGTTTGTTCAACTCTCGGTAGTCAATACACATTCGAAATGAACCGTCTTTCTTTTTAACAAACAAGACCGGAGCTCCCCAAGGTGAAGAACTCGGTCTGATGAATCCTCTATCCAGGAGTTCCTGTAACTGAGTAGACAACTCCTGAAGTTCGGATGGGGCTAAGCGGTACGGTGCTCGGGCCACCGGTGCGGCACCCGGCACGAGATCAATCGAGAACTCGACCTGTCTAGATGGAGGTAAACCAGGTAGTTCTTCTGGAAAGACTTCGGGAAAGTCTCTAACGATTGGCATATCTTCAAGTCGCTTCTCCTCCGACTTTTTCTCCGTGATGTGCGCGAGTATTGCGGGGTAACCCTTTCTCAGAAATTTTCGGGTTTTTAAACAGGAGATTAAGTTTAGTCTCGACCCACCGGTCTCCCCCTGTATGATTAAGGTACTACCGTCGGCGAGAGGGATCCGGACGATTTTATCATGGCAAACAATTTCGGCCCGGTGCTTGGACAACCAGTCCATACCCACGATGACATCAAAACTTCCTAGTTCAACAGGCATTAGATCGATTGAGAAGGTTTCGTTTGCGAGGTTTAAAGTGCAATTAGGTATCACACTACTGGTTTCTATGAGTTTACCATTTGCGAGCTCTACAGTGTACTTAACATCTAAGGCCGAAGGGGTGATATTAAGTAGTGGGCAAAACTCATCAGATATGAAACTTTTATCAGCACCGGTATCAAATAATACTGAAGCAGTAAGATCGTTGAGAAGAAACGTACCCGTTACAACATTCGGGTCTTCCCTAGCTTCCCCAGCTTTGATGACAAATGCTCTGCTACGAGCTGGGTTGTTGTTCCGTTTGTTGCTGTTGTTGTTGTTGTTGTTGTTTCTCTGCTTAGGGCAATTATTCTGAAAATGCCCGGGACTTCCGCACCCATAACAAGTCTTCGGGGCACTGGTGTTTCGACAATCCTTGGCCAGATGCCCAAAGCGTTTGCAGTTTGTGCAAGGGCAGGAACCGTCATGGTGACGATTGCATTTGGGATAGTAGGGCCTGCTTCCAACGTACCCTTTCCTTTCTGAAGTGCCAGATGAATAAGCCCTAAGGGGCTCAGGCTTTCGGTTGGTGATTTGGTTGGATGAGTTGGGGTTTCCTTCCCACTTTCGTTTGTTGTTTGCAGGTGGGGCTGAGGTTGTGTTACGGCGGACAGCGTTTGCCGTGAGTTCATGGGCCATACGGATGGCGTTCTGGATAGTACCTGGTTTGGATGATGTCACCAGGTCCTGGAGTTTTTCGGGCAGTCCATCAACGTATTTCTCGATCCTCTTGTACTCAGGATCGACCATGGTTGGGCACAGGAGTGCCAGCTGGTGGAAACGGTTGGTATAACCGGTGATATCGTTACCTTGCATCTTATGGTTCCAGAATTCCAGCTCCAGTTGTTTCAGTTCATCCCTGGGGCAATACTCACCCCTTAACATCTCCTTCAACTCCTCCCACGGGAGTTTGTAAGCATCGGCAACGCCCACAGTTTGGGCATAGGTGTTCCACCACGTGAGTGCGGTGTCGGTAAAAGTACTAACAGAGAACTTAACTTTGTCCCCCTCCGCACAGTTGCAGATAAGGAATACCGATTCAACTTTCTCGATCCAGCGTATTAGACCGATTGCTCCCTCGGTACCTGCAAAGTTTAGAGGTTTGCAGTTCTGGAAGTCCTTGTAAGAACAAGGTTTAGCAGCAGTGGTTTCAGCGGCATCGCTGTTTCTCGAGGAATTTGGTGGAGTATTCCGAGCCAAGGCTTCAGTAACAGCCTGGGTTATAAGGGAGGTAATCTGGGCATCGGTGTATGGTCGTGTCTTTGGCGGCATGATTCTTCAATAAAAGAAATGAAGATACATGAGATTTTGTATGAGCTGGTAATTGTCACTGATGTACATGTATAAAAGCAGTGATACATAACATCAACATGGAAAATGACAATTAATGTGAGTTGAGATAACAAAGGATATCTGATAGATAAAGTGAGTTCAAAAGTTACATCCTACAGAGATATTACAAAAGGTGTCGGGAATGGTTACATCCGACTAGTTTATAGAGTAGTGCTAGATAGTCCCTAGATTACGAGATAGATTACAAGACAAAAACTACACTAATCTTAATATAGATTAATTTGTTCCATCAGCGCGACAAGGCGGTCCACAGTTTCTGCTAGTCGGTTGGTTTGCCTGGCGTTGTCTTCCACCAAGGCCAGTCGTTGTGCTATTGTTCGAGAGTGATCCGCAGTCTCCTGTGAACGCTGTTCACATTCTTCTAGTCGGTTTCTTACAAGTTCATCCGCACCAAATTCGGCGGTCATGGAATCCTGAATTATGCTTACAGAGAGGTTGGTATCCTCTTGTTCTAGCTGTAGTTGTGATATGCGGTCGAGAGCTTGACGAAGCAGGTAAGCCATTCGGTGTTGTTCCAGTTCTAGGTTTTCTAGTCTTTGCTCCTGACGGCGGAATTGGGTAGCCAATACTGGTAACGTGAGATGTGCCGAGTTCTGAGAGTTATGTACAGGATAAGGGCTGGTTCGAGGTGACCTTGTGTTCCTCCTGGCTACTCGTGGGTTCCGTGACCCATGTGAGTGAGAGTGTGTCGGATTAGGTGGTGTGTTTGCCATTCCTGTGGCAGAGTGTAAGTAAGACGAGGCTAATATATATAAATATATAATATCCAGCCTAAAGTCTAGTACGTATCAAGTAATGGTCTGGTTCTCTCGTGGTCAGAGTCAACTAACACATTCCTGTTCGACACAACCATTTCAGACCTCACATCATCTTTCCTTAATTGTACATAGTTGATCAGGCTATGTTAAATTAAAGTCGTATGATGTAATTCCTGAACCAATCATGCCTAGTAAGGAAATACTGCCTAATGGTCATAGTCTAGGCCCACTAAATGCAACCTAGTTCACTATAACCTTAGGCTCTGATACCAATCTGTGACACCCCCAAATTTAGTGATTTGCGGAAGCATACTTTGGGTGTTACTAATCAATATACTAAGCATAAGATATACAGCAAACGACCTCTAAATGAGACGTTTTGTAAAATAATTACATTTCATAATTAAATCGTTTGAAAACATATAGTTTTCTTTACAAAAATATGTAAGCCTAGAGTCCGCGTATGTGGCGGGAGATTCTATTACATAACCATTGTTACAAAAGATAATGCCAAAGAATCTCCGTTAAATGCAGTTTGGAAATCATGCGACTCTAGCTAGTAATCCTGGAGTGATCCTACTCCGTAAGTGTACCTGAGAATACATGCTAAAAAAGGTCAACCAAAAGGTTGGTGAATCTCACAGGTTTATCAGTAAATAATCAGTTTGAACACAAGATTTCATCAGTAGTGCCCGTAGGCGTATATCAAGTATTTGCAAATCTCGCAAAAGTAAAGTCATCAAGTTATATCGTTGCCATGAGGCTCATAATCGAAGCTTAACCCGTAAATAATCATTTGCTCCCGTGACATGCTCATAATTGAGCAAGCATAAGTAAACGAAATAATAGTCACCCGTTTATACGTGTAAATCAGTACGTGGTAGCGCTACTACCCCGGGCAGGGAGGGTCATTTCCCTAATGGATCCATTAACTACTGTTCGCGCTTAAGTACATAACTAACGATATATGATGGAGAGACTTCAGTAAATAGTAAGTAACTCATGCAATTCCGTTTGGTATAGTAAACAGTTTCGTACTTGTGTTCAAGAAAATCAGTAGCATGTATCTCCCCCAATAAGTTAAAACAGTAAAAGTGGGGCCGTAAGACTCACCTGAGTCTTTGCAAGTGCGTTTATATCAATAAACGAGTAAGTAATATCAACAGTTGGTTCTCCGAACCCGTAACCTCCAAATGCCTAAACACGTAATGTCAAGTAAGTAGATGTCTCGCACGATCATCTAGGCTAGTTGTTCATACAACCCAATGTGTCCGAATGTTGGTTCGTTATCATTTGTATAAAAGTGTACGACCCGTTGGTGACGAGTTTGAAATAATAAACTTTAAGTATTATTATCAAATTATCAATGTTTTGCACTTACAAAAGTGTCCCAAAGTGTTTCATAAGTCGTATCGTATAAGGATTTGAAGTTGTAAAAGTTGGACACTTAGTGAAATTTTAGTTAGACAACCTGCTGTTTTATGCGACACTATATGCGTCACTTATGTGTTCTATGCGTCACTTATGTGTTCTATGCGTCACTTATGGAGTGTCGGGTATTGGTGTCAGTTTAAGGGTATGCGTCACTGAGATAGTGTCGTGTATCATCTTATGCGTCACTTCAGAAGTGACGGGTTCCGTAACATCGCGGCACTCAAGGAGTGTCGTGTAAAATAGAAGATTCTGAGATTTAAGCGTCACTTATGGAGTGACGTATAGTATAGCGACACTCAAGAAGTGTCGTGTAAAAGAATATGGCGGCACTAAGGGAGTGACGGTAACAAGTGTCGGTTTAAGGTTCTAGGCGTCACTAGAGTAGTGTCGGGCAAGAGTGTCGTATAAAAATTAGGTTTCGATCATAGGCGTCACTAAGGCAAGTGACGCTAGTAGTGACGGATATTGAAAATGCGTCACTTAGGTAGTGACGGGAAAAGAGGGCTTATGCGACACTTAGTCAGTGTCGCACGAAGTGACGCATATCTGGGTTCATCAGTGCGTCACTTACGTCTGATCGACGGATTTTGAGCCAAAAACATGTTTTCGGGTTTCCGTTTGGTCCGATTCTTTTACCCAACCCTTATATGAACATAATAAGCCTATAGAAACCATAAACTAGTAAAAATGATCAAAAACGAGAGATGTCGGGATTTGTCGGAAACTTACAAAGTGTCGGATGAAAAATCCGAAAAGATAGGAATGTAGATCGTGTTGTCGTGGTCACTTTTCTCCAAACGGGTGGTATGCTTCGGCGATGTTTCGTGGTGTTATTTGGCGATTTTGTGTGGTGGTGGTGGTTTAGTTTTTAGAGAGAAAAAGAAAGAAGAAAAGTAAGAGAGAGAGGGTGTAGGTGGTGAATGAGGGAAAAAGAGAGAGAGGAGGGGGTTTTGATGAAACTCCCCCACTTTCAGTCTCCGCTCCGCGCTCCGGGTGGTGTTCGTTTTCTCCGTCGTTTTTCGTTAAATAACTATTTTAAATATTACTGGTGCGTTTTAAAAATACAAATTATTACGCGATATTTTATTTAAATATTTTACTAATCAATTTATATATTGAATTATAAAGTGTAAGTTTGTTTATTTAATTTGCGCGTTTTAATATCTAAATTTGTGTACGTTTTGTTTGTACACTACGAATGAATACGAAATATTATCATAATAATATTTTTGACATAACAATGTTACTTAATAAAATTGGTCACCAACGTCCGTATTAAATTGAATCGAAATACATTCGATTTAGATTGCGTACGATTTAACCAAATCGCATTTTCGTATATATTCAACAATATATATAATTTGATACATTAATTAGCCTAACACAGAACTAATTACATGTATTAACAAAGAATTAGGCACTAATTCTATTCCTAATTTGCCGGTTGTTACATTCAATTGTTGCCATAAAAGTTCAATCAGTTTAAGTATGCTCGCGGCATAGTTCAATAAGTTGTGTGTTTCGTTTCATGGTCAAAGTTTACCAAGCGTTATGTTCGAATTGGTATCCGAATAAAAGAAATGTTAAATCGTAGCAACAGCTATTAAGACATACCGCGCTAGCCGAGGTCCGCAACTGTTTTCGGGGCCCAGAGGATGTATGCGCGGCTACGACCCGGTGGGACGGTTGCGATGCGGTTGTTGTTGTTCTGATTGTTGTTCCCGGGGTTGTTCTGGTTGTTGTTCAGTTTTGGACATTGGTTTCGATAGTGCCCCGGCTCGCCGCACTCGAAGCACGCATTGTTTGTTCGAGGATGGGGGTTTGTTTTACAGTTTTGGGCCAAGTGACCCCAGTTCCTGCAGTCTTGGCAGAAGGAGCATTCACCTGTGTGGTGCTTCCCGCACTTGTTACATTTCGGTTTGTTGCCAAGATAGGTTTCTGGTCCAGGGTTGGTGATTGCGGCGTAGGCTCGGGCGTTTCCTGGGTTCCTGTTTTGTTGACCCTGACGGTCGTTACCCTCGTTGTTCCATTTGCGTTTGTGGGTTCCAGAGTCGCCCGCATCAGTACGGGTAAGTTCAGCTTTCCCTGTAGTAGTTTTTAGGGTTCCAATCAAGATTGCGTCGTCAGTCAAACTTTGAGCCAGATCCACTGCGCTCCTAAAGGTAGTCGGTTTGGAGGACATAACCATGCCTCGGATCTGTGGGGCTAAGCCCTTGTTGTAACGCTCGATGCGTTTGCTCTCGGGGGTCACCATGTGGGGTACCAGGCGTGCAAGTTCCTGGAATCTTGTTGTGTAACCGGTGATGTCAGCGCCGGTCATCTGAATGTTCCAGAGTTCGGCTTCAACTTTCTGCATCTCGTTGGGAGTGCAAAATTCCTCCATCAGCATCTGTTTCAGAGTTCCCCGGGTCATGGAGTAAGCAGCTGGGCGTCCAATAATCTGGACCTGAGCGTTCCACCAGGTCAACGCTTTGTCAGCTAAGGTACACGTGGCGTACTTCACGATTTTGTTGGTGGCGCAGTCGCTGATATCGATCACCGATTCCATTTTCTCAATCCAGTGGACCAGGCCGATGGCCCCTTCGGTCCCGGTGAAGGTGCTGGGTTTACAAGACTGGAAGGTTTTGTAGGAACACCCCTGCTGGGTATTGGCTGGGGTTTCGCTGTTGACTGGAGTGGCTCCGCTATTGTTGGTCAGGTTTTCACGATTGCGGCTGGCCTCGTATTGAGCGATGGCTTCAGCCACGCGACGTTCGATTATTTGTTCGGTTGTTTCTGGAGGCGGAGGTGGAGGAGGAACATTTCGTTGACTGTTTCGAGTATTTCTTTTAGGCGGCATGATGACGTTCTGCAAGGAAAGAAATTGCAGAAGTCAATGCCAAAGAAGGAGAATGCGAAGAACAAAGTTCTAGTTATCAAGGGTTTGGAAAAATTGACAAGTATTTCCTTTACGTATCTTACGACTATGAAACACCCATATGTTTAGTATAATATAATCACGTTGGCCAGGCGTCATTATATGATGCTAAATACATACTTCTTTTCATCAATCGTTTAACACGATCAGGTTCATATGGGGTCAAATGAGGATGAGCAAATCGGATGTGATAAGATTCGATAGATAGTTTTACGCGTGTCGAGATGTCGTATCGATAGTTAAACGTATGCAAATGTGTGTATGCATGTGCGTTCTAGCCAAGGCTATAGTCTAGGTCGCTAGGTCACCTAAAGTTTCCTAGTTCGCTATAACCAATGGCTCTGATACCAATCTGTAACACCCCCAAATTCGTCTGTTTTGTTTAGCGGAAGCATTTAGTTGAAGTACGGGGGTGCCACAATAACAAAGCATGCATACGTATCAGAGCATATGATTACAACAGAACAATATATACATTAAGATGCCAAAGTATTTAATTACAAAGTTTACGATTCATCGAATCGTACAAGTTAAAAGGAATAAGTTTACAAAAGTAGATTTCTGAAATATGACTAAAACATTTCAGTTATACTAAAGAAATCCATGTGTTTCCAAAAAGTTGGCATCCTAAAACTTCACAGGTCGCCTAATTCTTCATGTGGGTTGGCGGTTCTTACATGCGCAGCTAATTCCCTAAAAAACATAGTAAAAGTCAACAACTAGGTTGAGTGAATTCACATGTTTTATGTTTGCAATAGTTGTAACAAGTTTGTAAGCACAGTTGTTTAAATCATATACGTTCACAAATACGTTCACAAATAGTTGTTGCCATAACAGTCAAGTAAAGTTTAGTGGAATGTTATCCAAAGTATAAGTTTAGTGGGTTGTTCGCCCAAAGTATCGGTTTACGTGGGATGTTACCCAAAACACAGTTTAAATACATTACTGGTCGTTCTCCAGCGTTTTACAAACAGTACCGGTCGTTCTCCGGCCAAATACGCACGGGTCGTTCTCCCGTCCACAAAACAGTTTAATACGCACGGGTCGTTCTCCCGTCCAAACACTGCTGGTCGTTCTCCAGCGAAACACAGTACCGGTCGTTCTCCGGTCAATACGCATGGGTCGTTCTCCCATCCAAAGACGCATGGGTCGTTCTCCCGTCCAGTGGCCAGTCGTTCTCTGGCGCTAAAATACGTTGCTGGTCGTTCTCCAGCGTTTTCATAAAAGTACCGGTCGTTCTCCGGCCAAATCAAAACAGTTTACCGGTCGTTCTCCGGTCTAGTTAAAATAGTTTGTCAAATAGTTTATCACGTTTGGTTAGTTTATAGTATGAAAATGTTATTTCATAAACAAAGTTCGCACAACAGTTCAATAGTTCAAAGTACTCTAATAGTTCGAGTAAAACACGTATGATAAACAATCATGTAAGTAAAAGCAGTTATGGCAATTAATAAAACAGTTAAACAGTTTAAACCGTTGACTATGTTTTCCACCCCAAAGTAGTTAAAACGGTAAAAGTAGGGGCTGTGAACTCACCTGTTGAGTTAAGTTACGTGCGAGTGCTAGCAAACCTAAGCCCAAGTACAGTCCGAAATCTCCTAACGTCCTAAACGTATGAGATTTAATAAGTATGTGGATGTCTAAGCTAATCATCCATGCTAGTGTTCGTACAACCAAGTTATGTCCAAAGTGTTTGTTAAACGTTTACGTTTGTATTTCGTTGTTGGTGAAAATGTATACGACTCGTTGGTGATAGTTTGAAATCATAATTTCAGTAAAATAAGTATGTTTGTAATGTTTGTATCGTTCGTATATCGTATCGTATGTAAATATTCGTTTCCGGTTATGTTCGACACTTAGTTTAAAAATAAGTTGCAAGTTTTCTGTTTTTGGCGACACTGGGCTAGTGTTGCTATAGGCGACACTAGTCAGGCGACACTAAGTGAGTGTCGCTATATTCCTGATTTTAAATTGAGTAGCGACACTTGGTTAGTGTCGTTATAGCCGACACTTGTTCAATTATGGCGTCACTAAAGTAGTGTCGCTAGGATGGATCTGGTTAAGTATTTCAGCGACACTTAAGTAGTGTCACTATAGGGGCGACACTTAGGCATAGCGACACTTAGCTAGTGTCGCTAGCACTGTTTTTGGCACATAGCGACACTTCCAACTGTTCGACGAACAGCTTGAAAAAGTCGGGTTTTTGGTCGATTTTGGACGTTTTCGGTTGTATAAATCACTAAAACATGGTAATCTAAGTATACTAAACATGAAACATGAAAGAAAACTTCGAAATCTAAGGATTTACGGGAAATGTCGGAAACTTACGGGTGTCGGTTTTGAAATCCGAAAAGGTAGAAGTGTAGATCGTGATCCCGTGATTTGTGAGGTTTTTGTTTAAGTTTAGAGAGAGAGAGAGATGAGAGAAAAGAGAGAAAGAAGAGAGAGAAGGAGATGATGGAAATGAGGATGGTGTAAGTGGGGAGGTGGGTTTTGTTCCCCTTTTTCTGCCTCCGTGGTTGTACTCCGTGTTTGTTTACCCGATCGTTAAATGTTACTTTATTTTAACTAATATATTTTTAAATTACATATTTCATTATATTTTTAATTAGGATCTTTTTATGAAACCAAATTAATTTAGTTATAAAATTTTAACTTTGTTTTATTTTAATTATACAAGTTTACGTTTTACATTATAAAATGATATGTAAATATTATCGACATAATATTTAATTGTTAATATCGTTATTTAAATATTTCGTTTTATTAAATAACTTTGTTTACCAACAGTCGTATATTTTTGTCGCGTTTGCTCAATTCGTTTCGTATGTAATTACATCTAATTACAAATAAGCAATACTAAGCGTATTAACTAGTTGGGCTTTGCTAGACTTACCTCTAAAATGTGTTGTGAATTCACTCAAGTAGGGAATTAGCCTAAAAATGCGTGCAATTAACGTTAATAATCGCGTTTAAATTTGCGAAGTGTTACACATATAGTCAACAATGTTGTAAGAGTCAAACATGTGTAGTATTGGGTAATGTGGTGGTGTTATGTAGTAGATTTGGTAAAAGTGTCCAAATGGGCACTAAACGGGTCAAAGGAGTTCAATCGGGTTAGAATGTAGTTATGTGGGTTTGACCAAGGGTGTTAGACTTGTTTCAAAGTGTCAAGAAAGTGTGCAAAAGAGTAGAATTCACTTGTGAGTGGTTGTCAAAAAGTGATTAAAATAGCCGAAAACTACCCATGAGTTCAAATCTTGCGTTTTCGAGAAATTTGGAAAAGTGCAAAAAGGAAAAGTTTCCTTGTGGTCAAATGAAAGTGCTCGTGAAATTTCAGGTCATAACTCGCACCGAGTTAAAAGTTATGTACGTTTGTTGAAAATGTCTTAGACAAGGGCCTAATTTCAGACAAGAAAGCTGAGTGCTGATTTTAGAGACCATGTTGCAGATTTTGACCCATGTGGCTGATTTCCATAGCCATATTGCAGATTTTCACGTTTGTCTTATATGAGGGCCTCCACCCAGTCAAAAGTCTTTCCAATAATTTAAAAGCCCTAGTGATGATATGATCGAGTCGTAATTTACTATGGGACATCGTAAAAAAAAATGGTTATGTTTTCGGGGCGTTTCAATAATGAAACAATAAACCCATATAAATATAACGTCTAACAATATGTTAAAAGTTTTTATCATAATGTCACATGATTATTTTTTATTTTTTTATCGATAAGTCACATGTCACCAAAAATCCAATTAGCGAACACCTAGCCGGTAAACGGACTCTTAATTTTGTACTTTTGAGTTTGTAACCTAAAATAACAAGCAAAGGGTCGGTGGGCTAAATTAACTTTGTCATCAGCGCAGAAACTCCTAACCCCTGTTTTCTTTCGGCGGGTTCAATATTCTTTTTGATTCTCAGATAATCAATTCCCTATCTTTCTTGTCGCCGGAGATAATGGATTCTCCGATAAACAATCGCAGTGAAGAAGAAGATAAAGACGGATGCGCCAATAGTAGCAATACGCCCAACACATTTTTTGACATCTACGGCCCCCAGGTGTGTTACTTCTTCCTTTAATCTTCAAGTTTTGTTTTTTATTTCGTTTTATATAACATATGCTACTAATTAATTGATTAAGCTACTATACTGCTACTACCAAGTCTTAAAAACACCGACTTATGATGATTTTCAACTGAATTAATATTGGGTATGTGTTTGTTAACTTTTGTATGCAGAGAATTATACTGTTAACCCCCATGTGGAACATTGCCATGTTTATATAATCTGCACTTTTTAAAATCATCATTTCTCGGATTCGTGAACAGAAGTGCTATTGATGGAATGCTATGAATTTTGAGTTTAAGAACTTAACTTTTATTGTGGATGTAATGCAGGCGAAAGCAGGTGTAGAGTTTAAGACTCCGGAAACCAACTCGACTTTGAACTTGGAAGTGGGTATTTATAGTCACTTATGATCATTGTATAAAGTTTGTTTGCAAGTTATTGCAGATTGTTACTAATCCTATATTTGGTTGTATTTATTATTTTATTTTTGGTAAATATGACAGGATATTCAGGGGCTTGTCACATGGGTGCTAGCTGAGGGATTCATGCCGTCATGGATTTTTATCAAGGTTGCAACTCCCCTTCTCATGCTCTTAGTTGGTCACGTTCTGTATTTTTTTGTGGTAGAAATTACTTCCAATTGAAGATACTGAATGCAATTTTTGTAATATGCAGAACAAACCTTTGATTCCAAAAGTGGTTTTGCTTTATGTTCCTGGCCTTGATGCGGCAATCTACTTGTCACAGTCTAAAATACTACACAGTTTTAAAGAATCTTGTGGTGTCCCAAGGGCAGTGCTAGCGCCAAGGTTGGAAATGGAAGACTTACATTTATTGAATGAAAGTATTCTAACTAGAGGTGAAAATGGACAGGTTGGGTAACAGGGCAGAACTGGTAATTTTTGGTTCGGGTTAAATTGGGTCATTTCAGGTCAAGTTGGACCATAACACTTTCGGTCTAATTTGTAATTTGTTTTTAATTTTTGACACACAATATTAGTTTATGTTTTTTGAAGAAAGTGAATTAGTAGACTGTATGGGCTACTGTGACCTGTTCAACTCTTCCCTTCAATATAGTTTCTTTAACTATTAACTTCTTTACCCATTTGACATCTTAGAAATAGAACATATCTTAGTTGTCCTGATCATTAATAAAAATGCCGAATTTGCCACCTTAGTTGTGAGCTTGTTCACACAATAATTTTGTTCTATTTTCCCTCCTGTGTTAGCTGTGTATCAGATGGAATGCAGACTATAGATGGACTTCTTACGTGCAAGGTTAAAAGAAAAAGGGAAGATGATACAAATGTAAAGAAATATGGACAAATATCTGAACCAGGTAATAGTTTTAGTAAGTTCACTCTTTAACCATCAAGAACATCCAAGAGAAATATATCTAGTATCTAATTACTCTGTTTGATTGGTCTTTGTTGTTGTATATGTGTTATTAATGGATGTTGGTATTACCATATTAATCAAGAATAATTGTCAATTATATAGGTACTTGTCTTGTTCCTGATGGTATGCCTTTGGCTGAGTTCATGAAAGATGCTCCATTTCCCATCTCATACTATACTCTTACAACAAATGAATTAGAAGATAATGGATATGTTCATGATCAACCAGGTGGCCAGATAACTATCATTGTATTATATATTTAATTATTTTCTGCTCGAGTTTTGAGACGAATAGTCAAAAGTTGTAGTCATCGATTAATTTGTTGCTATTATGCTTACAGGTTTTATATCAACTCTCCCTGCACCGTCAGGAAAGCCCACACATGAAATGGTGGGCGTTGATTGTGAAATGGTAAGTGAAATTACATGCAACACTGCATAAATTGGTGAAAAATTTCTCAGCTTCTAATTTTTTTATGTTCGGTTATTAATTTTGTTTTAAATCTCTTCAGTGTATCACAAGTGAGGGGTTTGAGCTCACAAGAGTAACACTGCTAGATTTTAGGGGACAGGTAAAGCTTTTAGTGTGCTATTTCTACGATGATCTATTTCATGCTTTAATCGAGTTAATATATCTTCTTTTTCTAAGAATATAGTAGGTGAAATGATCAAATTTCTCCTCCACACATTACATGCTCTCGTTTCTGCATCAACCATTTCATGATTAGTGATATGTTTTACAAGCATAAACTTTAACTATCATAATTGAATTGTAGAAGTGTTACTTCATTTCCTGTCTGTATGATACACATATCCGGGTAGTTTGTAACTATCAGCACGTAACTTAATCAGCTCTGTAACACTACCTCCTGATATATTGAATATGTGAGAACGTAACCTAACTGATTATTTAGTGCTTATTCACATGGATTAATCTGTTTTGCAGGTTCTCTTGGATAAGTTAGTTAAACCATCAAATGCGATAACTGATTACAACACAAGGTACTTTGTTCTGAGGCATTTAGTTTCTTTTGGAAATATTAAGTGTCTACTTTGTAAGGTTCCATATTTTATGTAGATATGTATGTCAATAGATATATGAAAACATGCATGCATATGTATATGTAGATCTGTATGTCACTCGATATTTGTTAACTACATGTATGGTACTGTAGCTTAAGGAGAGATATAATGCACACATATATGTTTGTATACATGTATATTAAACAGATGTACGTAGATTCATACGCCATGTTTAAGAGGTTTCCTGTTATTCAGGTATAGTGGAATAACAAGTGAGATGATGGATGGAGTCACAACTACTCTTAGAGATGTTCAGGTTTCCATGCTAATTTTGTATTAAGATTAAGATGCTGAGCACTGATAATACTGCCTTTTGAATTAACCAATTTTTTCTTTCTTTCTAGGAAGATTTTCTGCAAGTTGTTAATAAGGAAACGGTTTTGGTTGGACATTCGTTGGAAAATGATTTATTAGCTTTGAAAATTTCTCATAGTTTGGTGATTGACACGGCTGTTTTATACAAGCATTCACGCGGTGGAACATACAAAATTGCTCTTCGTGTGCTAACTAGGCGATTTCTCTCCAGAGAGATACAAGATTCAGGAAACGGACATGATAGTATCGAGGATGCAAAAGCCGCAATGGATCTAGCATTTTTGAAGATTAAACATGGTAAATCACTTGTTTGCTTTGTTTTATCGCTGATGAAGTTTTTTAGATAATTTTTTTTTCTCCTTTCAACTAAGTAACAGATTTCTACCTAATAATTTCTTTCGAAGATCAAACATGGTAATCGACCTGTTCATATAATCGATCTTGAATTTCAATGTTAGCATCAGTTTATCTTATCTTGTCCCCAATTACATGTTTTAGTGAATGACCATTTGTGTGTGATTTTATTTGTTAAGCAAGTTATATATCTGAGTTTACGAATATGATGGTTTTGAAACAGGGCCCGGTTTTGGTCGACCTCCATCGTTTATGCGGAAAAAGTTTCTTACAGTTTTGGGTGACTCTGGCAAGTCCTCATCTTTTATTGATAATATATCAATAGTGAAGCGATATGCTTCCGAAACATCACATTCGATTCCTGTTGCTTCGGATGATGAAGCTCTCTCAAAAACCATCAAAGAGGTATTGTTTTATCTTTATTCAAGGTGTTATCGTTGGCCCATTTGCTTTTAAGCAGTTCGACTCGCGCTAGTTTTTATTTCTGCAAAAATCCAACCTGAACCGGCCAATACAACTGAACCAAAAGTCACACATATTGCCCAGTTACCTGGCTGCTCATTTTCTGTCTCTACTCTTTATCTGTATAAATATCATTACTTTTACCGAACAATGGCCTCATTAAGTTGTGACCCCACAGGTAAAAAATGACAGAGTACATTTTGTCTGGGCACAATTTACAGAGCTCAGTTCTTATTACAAGAAACAAGCAGAGGATGTTGAGGCGTTGAACAAAAAACTTGCTGAGATGATAGCATTACTTACTTGCAATAACAAATCTAAGGGTAGAAAAAGCATAAAGTACACGGTTACACCCGATTTGAAGGATGTTCTCAGTCGCGTAAATTCCAGAATTAAAAATGTTTATTCCAGTTTACCTAGCAATGCCATGCTAATAGTGTGCTCTGGTCATGGAGATACTGCAATCGTTCAAAGGTACATAAACTTATTAAAAAGTCTTTGCAAATTATCATATACTAGTGTATTCTAACTATTCTTTTGCGTACATGGATGAAGATTGAGGAAAATGCTTGGAGAAAAGGTGGACATAAACATACCACGAGATCATCTTCTAAAGGTCCTTCAAGAGCTGCAGGCGCAGGCTGAAGTAGGTTTGTGTTTTGTTGGTGTCAAACAATGAGTAGGTGCAGTTATGTTGTAAGCAGGATTCATGCCCTTGTAACAACACCCTTAATGACATTGTAGGCATGTTTATTTTTATTAGTTATCCGATTTAATAGAGAAATGCCCAATAGTTTGTGTTTCACAATAAGTATGCCAAAATATTCAACTGCTTTCGGACATTTTTGGTGTTGTTTCATCTAATCAGTTGGGTCAATGCCTTTAAAGATGACAAAAAAATCTAGAGTTTGTGCATTAGCCATAAGTTCGATGACTTGGTTTTCGAGTCTTGGCCAAGTTATCAAGAGTAACCTGTGCCAAATACGAATACTCCACCTAAATGGGTAACAAAGATGCAATAGCCGTCAAAAACGAATACCAACAAATCGCGAGAACCACTAAGAAAAATATATATTGGTAGAAAACGGGTTAGCCAAGTCGCCTATATAATCCTTGAGTCTCGATCGTAGGTTGGTTGGCCACATTTCCATCTTTCTTGGTCTCATGTTACGACATTATTAGGTTAAAAGGATGACTTCAACGTAGGCTTCAACGACCGGTCTCTATACTTTAGTCGACCTCAAGTTCATATATACGGTATACCTCACCTTGTTTGGTACTCCTGAAAAACCTTGTTTGGTACTCCTGAAAAAATGCAACAATATTTGCTGCTTTAAACTATGCAATATTCTGATAACATGACATGAAAAAATATTTAGTACAATGAACTTTTTTTATAAAATAGTCAACTTGTTTTGTAATTAGAATGCAAATGACAAGTGTAAATCGTTTGAACGCGAAAATTTTCATATTTCAATCCTAAAGGCCGAAAGTGCAAAAATTAAGTCGCCTATTTCCACACCTTTAATTTCAAATTTCTTTTCTAACAACTTTTTGACTACTATATTTGTATTATTACGAATATCTCAAAGCGTTATAACACAAATATTTTTTGCGAGTAAATTGCATGAATGATCCCTGAGATTTACATATATCCTCATCGTTAGTCTTTGTACTTTGTTTGTTGTGTGGACAATCCAAAAACTCAAAAATTGTTGCACGCTTAGTCCCTCATCTACCTAAAAGGACTAAAATAACCTTGGTGATACTATCTTTTTTGATCGGCCAAATGAGGGTATTTTAGTCATTTTAGGTAGAGGAGGGATGATCGAGCGTGCAACAACGGTTGAGTTTTTAGACTGTCAATGCAACAAACAAAATACAGGGACCAACAGTGAAAATGTATATAAACCACAGGGACCATTCATGTAATTTACTCTATTTTTGCTGAACTACAAGTTTATATGTCGGATGTTAAAAATCATTGTTTAATCACTAAAGTGTTTTAACTTTGAATTGTAGACAAATATATTACTCAAACTCTGTAAAAATATTTTAGTAAGTTATAGCACTATTAATATGTTCGATTAAATTACCCAATCAACTTCATAAGTTAGATAACCCAATCTACGTTATAATTTTTATAATCTTAGTAATTTAATAAATTTCATAAGTTAAGTAAATCAATCTATGTGTATAATACTTATAGTTAACTAACATTTATTATGTGAATAAGTAAGTTAAGTAATATTAATTCAATCAAATAAATTAATCGTCGAGTAACTTATTCGAACATTATCATAAAATTGAATAATGTATATGTGTATCACCCTTTTACTTTTATGAAAATACAATTAACTTGTTAGAAGAGTTATAAATATGTGACCATATCAAGTAATATGTACACCAAGTAGGTTGATCTATAAAATACTCTTAAACACCGTACGTCTCTTTCTCGATCCCTTTTGTCAAATATATACGATTAAAAGCATAAAATTCTTTATTGTTGTAACCTATTTTTGTTTGGATTTTTGCATACGGATCGGAATCAATGATCGAGTTGTTGCATTTATCATATAAATTTCAAGGGATCAAGTTGATTAGATGGTTAAATCGAAGAAGCACATCTATCATCTATTGGTTATGGTTTAGACACCGATTTTACACCAACCCTAGGTGTACTTGATCAAAGACTGATGTTTATATATAACCATGTTAATGCTGATTATATGGTACCATTTTTAGTTTCTACTTTACTCCTTAATTTTGTACTTATATTATAATTATATTATTATGTATATTAAAAAATATCAAGTATACGTACTCCTCTAGTTTTTTCATACTAAACCATACGTCATGCATTATATTTTAAATTGCTATTGATTAATTAGCCAATTTTGAGAATATATATGTAACTAATTAAAATCATCATATATATATATATACCCCATCAAATTTTCTTTTGAAGGCAAGTAGTATCACTGTACCCAGGATATTTTGTTCGTTTCTAGCATGATTAGAGTGGTGTTAATTGGTGTGCAAACAATATATGATAGTAATGAAGTTCAAAAGCTCGTAATAGAGTAGATTTATTGTGTCGTTCGGACTAGGATTAATTAGTGCACCAAAATGTAACAAAATATGATTTAAAATCTAATGTGTGTATCAAACTTTCGATTATTATTATTTCTGTATAATTTATTTGACATGTTATCAACATAAGTTACCAAATGATATCCATACAAATTGCCAACTAACAATAAATCGAAAGATGAATGTACATATTTTTTTGATAGTTCGATACATAATATATTATTTAGCGTCGTTTGTTATATTTCAGATCACGTAGTTACCATTTGAACTAATGTGTTCCAGAGTTTATAAGTTATAACGGAACGAAATATATGGAAGCTAGATAAAAGAAAAGGTAAAAATAAAAAGAGGAAGTACAACACTATAAAATCTTGTGAACTCTAATATATCTGGGGAGAAGAGAAAAAAATAAATTTAGTATAGTACATTAAGTGTTAAGAAATACGTACGGTATATTTTAGCAAAATGTATATTTAGGAAGTGAAAACAAATTACCCTCGATCGAATTGTGGCACGTGGTGGTATCGCTCATTTTAGACATATTTATCTTAAGCGATATCGGTTCTTTTGTATATATTTTGTGGTAAATTCTATGAACTTGCGATACTTATTTGGTTAGAATTGATGATTTTCAGGTGAAAACATAGAAGAAATGAAGAAAGAATCACGTTCGGTGAAGATTCGAGGTAATTACGAAGAAAGATGAAATTTGGAGCTGGAAAGAAGAAGTACCCGTCGGGTACTGCACAAATTAGCTGGGTACAATTGAGTACCCGTTAACAGAAAGTGAAGAAAGTTGGAAGATACAAGTACCCGCCTATTTTACTAATTACCTGCCGGCTAATCGTTATACCAGCCGGGTAAATTTACTACCATCCGAGTAGTTTATGCTGAGTACCAGCCAGGTACTCATGGTACCAGCCGGGTACTCTTGTATGGCGGTGACTTGCTGAAAAAGGGTATAAATATGAAAATAAAACCCCTAACTTCATTCATACGGTTACACGGATCAATCATCATCACATCGTAATCATTTGGTTTACATACTATTCAATCGAAACAATGTTTAATCTGATTTTTATTATTGATTTGATTCGTTCTAGTTTAATCATGAGCTAATTTCCTTTACGCTCGCTTGGATGATGTAAGCCAGTGATTAGGGGTGTTAAGCTTTACAGTTTATGTGGAACAACTTGCGTTTAGTCGAGAACCTTACGCATTTCAGTTTAATTCAAATTGATTTGGCTTGTTGATATATTATTGTGTGATCAATTTAGCGAAAGCTTTTTCATATTAGTAATTTATTCCAATTGTTTGTCTATGAATGATTGGTTAATGATTGCGAACACAGATTTAAAATAAGTTAATCATTTAAACTGAAACGTGTGAGATAGTGAAGTTGACGGAAGTTATTCACTAGATTAAATCGTAAGTTAGTTAACTGAAATTAAGGTGTCGGAAAAGTGGACGCTAATCCTAGCTTAACTAGATGCACAAATTCAACATAGGTAAAATGGTTTTAACAAACATCCTGAAATCATTAGTGATGCTAGTCCAAGTGAGTGTTCGTTTTAATATCTGAAAGTTACCAACTCTATATTTGACTCTTCCTGAGTATCCTGTGTTCTTAATAATTTTAGTAGTTTATAAGCCAAGTGAAAATTCGGTCACAAAAATCAGCTCTTGTCTAAATTAGTTGCATTTTAATTATAATTCTTAAATACATAGTCCTTGTGGAACGAACTTGGACGTACTGTAGCTATACTATACACGATAGGGTATACTTACCTAGTTGTGTACTAGTCTAATTGCGATATTTTTAAGTAGCTAGCATATATATGGTGTGTTACTTTTATAAAAGTTGGTAGAACTTCAATAGTTGAATCGGTTAAGATATTAAATATATATTTTTAAAGAAATATGTTCTGGTTATAGGTATATTGACTAACCATCTGCAAAGAAAAGTGGACCCGTTAACCATATTTATACACACAACACCAACTAAGTTAACCCTAAAACCAACTAACCTTTACATCTTTAATTTTAAACCAAATGTTAGATTAAACTTAATCAATGTAAGTATGCGTTAAACAGTTACTACTTATTACAAATTTCAAATATTTAAAAGATATATGCCAATTCGACCATTAATATATAAGCAAACTCAAGTCACATGCATGCATGGCCTAAAGGCGAATTCTATATAAAATGAAAATTAGAACATAATCATGGATACAAAAGTATGATACTCGATATCCTTCTGTCCCGACTGAACACAAAATTTTGGAATGGTTCACCGAATATAATCTTCATCAATCAAATATTAAATCTATCTACTATTTTTTTTATTCGTTGAAATATAAAATGGACATTTGTATTAGGACAACTAAAATCTGAAATGTGAACATATCTAGTGAAACGGAAGTAGTTTCACTTGTTCACTTTCCATTTTAGGGTTTACAAATAGAACCACTTATTTCTATTACTTTTTAGGGTTTACAAAATATGCTAATTAACTAATTATTATCCACTTGTATATTATTAATTCTTCTAATCATGGATAGAAAAAGGAAGATAACGAAAGTAGAAGAATGGACAAATACAAAACAAGAAATGAAGACATCAGTATAATACGGTAGAACAATTAATTAAGTACAATTACACACATAATTAGTTTTCATAAACCAAAAAAGAAAAATGATTGAGATGGAAAGTGTCGTGCAAAACCAACAAAAGTGACTGCTTATCCACAACCCTAAACCAACCCACTTTCCTATAAAAACTTCATGTATACTTTGTGTTTCCACCTTAATCTGCCATCTTGCGTATTACACCTTTTTTGACTCAGTTTTATGGAGGATACGGCGGCTGGTGGCTCTAGCGATTACGCAAGAACATGTCCTAGAGGCCACTGGAGACCTGCCGAAGATGAAAAGCTTCGGCAACTTGTGCAACGATATGGTCCCCAAAACTGGAATTCTATAGCTGAGAAGCTTCAAGGGAGATCAGGTATCGTACATATCATCCTTGATCATTCATCGATTGATATATCGATCATCATAATTTTCGATATGGGTCATATGATAGTTTTAATGAATCAGTTAATTAAGGGGGTTTTGACCCTTTCTTCTTGCAAAATTATTGAATTGGTATGATCTAGCTAAATTTACTTTCCTTGACTTGTGTATTTATATCCAAAACTTTTACCAAGTAATTAAGTAAAGATTTTAATTTGTTCTTTTTTGTTTAATCATACGTTTATTGGTTTCGTTTATTCTTGAAAAATTCATTAGTATTTTATATGAATTCATATGCCTTTTCTAAGACCTATTCATCAAATTTAACATTTTTCGACATGTAAATAACCATTGTCATCGATAAAGTATATACTTTTTCCGTTTGTAATCGATAAAAAGCTTTACTAGTGTATAAAATTTAGTGAAATACATGCCTCTTTTTATGAGAAAATGACTTTTTTTTCTTCTTTAAGATGGTGATTTTTTATATATATGCTGGTAATAATAAACTAGCAACTAGCGGAAAAACAAAGTTACACAAGATTACGTAGAGTTCTAGGATTATATTGCAAATCAATCCAAGACGCATCCAATTTTTATCTCTACATTTTAAGCAAATATTCAAGTTGGCAGCGAAATCAAGAAAATGACCTATATGCATAATACATAGTTATCAAAAGAGAGGATATATGCTATATAACTAACTGTAATTTGCAAATTGATATAATATATATGCAGGAAAGAGTTGCAGATTGAGATGGTTTAATCAACTAGATCCGAGAATAAACCGAAGGCCATTCACGGAAGAAGAAGAAGAAAGGCTTTTGGCAGCTCATCGTGTACATGGTAACAAATGGGCTCTCATCTCACGATTATTTCCTGGTCGAACGGATAATGCAGTCAAGAATCACTGGCATGTTATTATGGCAAGAAAACAAAGGGAACGATCCAAAATATGTGATAAATCAACAAAATACCAAGATGATTTACATAGTTTTGGTCATGGTGTGATCCACCAACGACGTTTGAGCGCTGATGAATATTCTAGCTCAAAATTTCTTTTGAAATTTGAAAACGAAAATAAAGAGAAGATTAACTCATGGACTTTTATCCGACCAACAACGATGTTAGCAAGCAAAAGATCATCTTCAATGGATTTTACTCATGGAAAACAACAAGGTAACAATTATGCACAAGTTTCAAATAGTTCACTAGACCAATCATTTTTCCGAAATTATCAAGGAGGATATAGTAGAGCCGATCAAACGTATAAGATGGTCACATATTCAAATTCGATGTCAATGATGAAGGTGCGAGAAGTTGGTAATCAAGAAACGAAAAAAGATGAAGCCATACATCAAAATAATAATGATATACCCTTCATTGATTTTCTTGGTGTGGGAATTTCTTCTTGATTACATGAAGTGCATAAATTATCAGATATATAGGTTTTCAGGTAGAACTAGTCTTTAACTTAAATTTATTATAGTCTCTATTTTGTACTGTTATCAAACAAATTATATTCCATGCACAATATTAAATTATCTGAGAATTGAATTTGACCAAATATATATATCAAAGCTAGAATTGAAGGTATTTTATGATATCAGGCTGATCAATTTATTATGATTGTGTCAAGGTTCCTACCTTATTATATTAATGGAAAATTATAATAATTAGTTGGCGTATGTAACTGCCTTGAAGAGGACATGAATCTCAACAAAATGGGTCTTCTTAAGTACAAGAAAATCAAGTGTCATTGGCATGATGCTGAAAGTTGAACAGAACATGTTATTAAACATGGGAGTTCAAATGGTTTAATTTGTTAATTATTATTATTAGTATTATTTTTTGAGTCCGAAGTTGGTTAAACTCGATAGAAACTTCTACGGGTCGATCATTGTGACATTCATGGTAGCTTGTCGGGATGAAGAGACAACAACTATGATTAAAAGAATTGTAGTCATGATTGAACTGCTATTTTATCTTCTAGTATTCTTCTAAATCGAAGATCGATTCTTTTGACCTACTTTTTAGTGTATTATTGAGCATATAATATATTGGCAGCCTCTTTCGTGTAGAAGAAGAGGTGTATAAGTATCATGTGAGCGTTAATTTCAGGTTTACAAGCTATATTAACTAATTATTTACGTCGAAATTAAGAACCAAAAATGATCATTATATTCTAGATTACTGATGGACTAAATAGAGCTTAATTAGATTTTTTAGTAGATCAAATTTATGCAACAGTCAACTATAATAGTATGATGAGATTGCAGAAATAAGAAAATAAAACAAGTAAATTTATCTCAAGACGCAGCAACACCTATGATGCAAGCATTCCATCCAGCGTAAGCATCTGGAAAATCATCAACACATAAGTTGGTATAAATCAAAAGATCGATTCTTGCATGATATTGTGATAAATCCTCCAGATGTATATAGTCTTCAAATGTTTCTCTTGACGTACGTACGTATTGAATATCAAGTCTAGGAAACTTGGCATGTTCAAATTCTTACCTTCCACGTATTGTCCTTAGAGCCGGACTTCTACTGAATCTATCAGTATGATAGCTATGGACATTTATGTAAAAAAAATGAGCGTTCTTTGTGTATTCGAAATATTATGAAAATTTTCTTATAACCTTTTATTTACGTTGGGAATTTTCCTTTTTATTAGAACTGGTGTTATATATACTGCATAGCTTTTCACTTTCCTATATATTCTGCAGGAGTATTAATAGAATCAAAACTTATTTTTCTTATATTCTGCAGGAGTTTTAATAGAATCAAAACTTATTTTTCTTTTAACTGGAGAGGGATATATTAAAATGCACACTAGCAATTAAGATACTAGACGCGTGATCGAATTCTTGACCCGCCACGTATTGTCCTGTAGAGCCGGACGTCTACTGAATCTATCAGAATGATAGGTATCGACGTTTATGCTTGACCCGCCACGTATTGTCCTTAGAGCCGGACGTCTACTGAATCTATCAGAATGATAGGTATCGACGTTTATGTGAAATCGGGAGTTCTTTATGTATTCGAGATATTATGAAAATTTTCTCATAACCTTCTATTTACGTTAGGAATTTTTTTCCTTTCTATTATTACTGTTGTTATATACGCATATAGCTTTTCACTTTCCTAAATATTCTGCAGGAATTCTACAAGAATAAAAACTTGTTAAGTTCCAGCTTGATGTTATTGTACATGATTTTGAGTTTGAGGGCAAGATAGATCTATGATTTTTTTAGACGATAAAGGATTTGAATATATATATGTTTAATATTTGTGTTATTCGATTGATGACACTGGGTGGTGGTGGTGGTTGCAGATGGAAGTGTACGTGGGGAGGTGGTGATGTTTGTTAGTGATATATATAGTGGGTTGTATGTATTATTTGGGATGAGTTAATATATATAGTTGTTGGTCATCAATATATATTTAATAACATACACATACTACCTATACTTAATTAGTTACTAGATTTATTATAGTAACAAACAATTGACTATTAACAACAAATGGAATATAATTTATAGTTTTATAAAATCTTTTAGTAACTTATTGAACTTGGTCATAGTTATAATTATAATAGCTACACTACAAAAAATGACATTTTTCCACACTTTTAGAAAGTGTGTAAAACTTAGAAGATTTTCCACACTTATATATGTAAGAAAAAGAAGCTCACACTTAAAAGTGCGGAGAACTAACAACTTTTCAACAGTTAAAAGTGGAAAAAAATTTGTAACACATGATTTTCCCACACAAGAGAAAGTGTGGATAAATTAAGTGTTACAAAATTTTTTCACACTTTTAAGTGTTCACAAGTTGTAATTTCTCTACACTTTTAAGTGTTAACTTTTTTTTCTCACACATATATATGTGAAGATTGTGGTGATTTCCACACTTATTGATATAACAATTTTCTCCACACTTATAAGTGTGAATAATTTCACATAATTTCACACATTTTTAAAAAGTGTGGGAAAAAAAGATGTGGATAAATGACATGTTTGTTGTAGTGCTAGTGTAATATTTGGGCAGTGCCCTGGATAAATAAGTTTTTTTTTTTAATTAAGCAAGCTCATTTGATCCGCACCCGTTATAACATGATAAAGAAAAGAAAAATCGAAAAACAAAGAAAGAAACAAAAAGAAAAGAAAAGATAATTGAAAAAAGAAAAATTCGACTAGTGTTAAGTTCTGATTAAATGTCATGTCACTTTACCACATGAATAAATAAGTATTCTTAAATATTCAACACAGTAGGCAAAAGCCAGATATTTCAAAGTTAGACTGTTTTTATGGTGGTTAACATGTCACATTAAACCCTAAATGATGAAACTTTTATAATTAAAATAATAGAAAAAAGGGGCATATTATGATTAACAAGTTAACAGATAAAAAAAAAACGTAATTAAGTTGCTATACTTTTATGTATGCGGCCATCGAAATCAAAATTATTATAGATATCAAAACATATACTCCGTATTTAAATATTTGTGGATACGAAAAATATAATACGACAATCGAAGACCTTCACTGATCGATCACCTTTGACGTCAATTTGAACAGGTCGTTCGGATATCGCCTTACTCACGCTAACATATAACGAAAATCAGATACGTGTTCGGTTACAATTTCACCAGATAATTACGAGTAAAATATAACTTCGAGTTTGGTTTTTTTCAAGGTTTAGAGGGGCAGCTCCTATACGAGGACAGTCAACTCTCCGTCTCAACCCTTCATTTCTTTGATCAACGGTCCAGATAACTGCATTTTAAATTCACTTTAGACGTAAAATGCAGTGAATTTAAAATGCAATGAACCTACGTAAAATGCAGTGAATCTGAACCGTAAAGAGTTGGCTGCCGCTTATATAGGGGCTGCTCCTCCCACATCTTTTTCTTTTTTTCTTCTTTTGTGTGTGTGTGAGAACGTGAGACTATATTATCGATCGTATCAGCAGCAAAAATATGGAGGCTTCAAAATTTTGAAGGTGATGTACGACCACAGACTTCACGTACACCTCATTAGTGAGTTTGCCGGGACTTTCACAGCGAGTAATAATATGTTCTCAGGTAGCATCCCCCCACATATTGGAAACTTGAGTCGTTTGTTTAACCTTAGATCTCTCCAAAAATCAACTCTCAGTCCAATTCCCGACACAATCGCTAATATAACATCCCTCTCGTTTCTCAACCTTGACGAAAACATGCTTCAAGGGAGTCCCGTAATACCCATCAAAGTAATTGTATATTTGTATATTCTGTTAAGAATTATAAAGGTACTAAGAACAGAGAACGATGACTCAAGAAGGTTTGTATATATTGAGTTGCTATTTTACATTACAAGGCTCGTGTATATATATGTGTACATATTGATACATCACAACAGGAATAATATCTTGTGAGATCGTAACTTCCAAATCAAATCACAATGGTTAAATAAATGGATCACAAATCCCATGAGATAAGCCACCAGATTGTAACTTCCATATCAAGTGGTTATGGTTCTAATACGCCCCCGCAAGATGGTGGAACCATCAGTGACGCCAATCTTGTTACGCATGGTTAAAAATGGTTGTCGACTAAGAGCTTTGGTGAGCGTGTCAGCAAGTTGGTCACGAGTGCTAACATGGTAAACCTTTAGAGAGCCATTTTCGATCTTCTCTCGAACAAAATGATAATCGAGTGCAACATGCTTCATTCGACTATGAAACACCGGGTTAGCACACAAATACGTAGCTCCAATGTTGTCACAATATAATACTGGTGTTTGTGACAGTTTAATGCCAAGTTCCGAGAGAAGGTGAGTGATCCAAGTTATCTCAGCAGAGGTGTTTGCAATTGCTTTGTATTCTGCATCGGTTGATGAACATGAGACAGATTTTTGACGAGAAGACTTCCAGGAGATTGCATTTGACCCAAGATATATTACATAGCTAGTGGTGGATCTGCCATTTTCTGAAGCTCCTCCCCAATCTGAGTCACTAAAAGCAGTGATTGTAAGTGGTTGTCCACGCTTCAAGAATAGGCCAAGATGAATCGTGCCTTTTAAATATCGCAATAATCTTTTTAGAGCCTGCCATTGGGTGTTGTTCGGATCATGCATGAACTGGGATAAGCAATTTGTGGCATATGCAATGTCGGGCCGGGTTATTGCAAGATATTGTAAAGCCCCTATGATTTTTCGATACTTCGTTGCATCAAATTTGGCAGAATTATCAATCAAAGACTGTGAACTTTGCATGGGGGTTGAAACTGGCTTTGCATCTCCCATCTTATGTGTAATCAATATGTCACGAATGTGTTTGCTTTGAGACAGAAATAGACCATCTTGTGTGGGGATAACATCAACTCCAAGAAAGGTATGTAGATCTCCGAGGTCTTTGAGAGCAAACCTACGATTGAGCTGAGTAACAAATTCATCAATAGCATTATTATTATTTCCGGTTAAAATAATGTCGTCAACATACATGACAAAATACATAATGGTTCCACCGGATTCAAATATAAAAAGAGATGCATCTGATATAGACTTTCGAAACCCGTAACTGATGAGAAAGTTCTTGAGCTCAAGATACCATGCCCGTGGTGCTTGTTTGAGTCCATAAAGAGCTTTGCGCAACTTACAAACATGGTTAGGAAATTGTGGATTAACAAAACCCGGGGGTTGGACCATGTATACCTCTTCTTGCAATGTGCCATTTAGGAAAGCATTATTAATGTCTAGCTGTCGTAAGGACCATTTTCTAGACAAGGCAATACATAGAACTACACGTATTGTCACTGGTTTGGTGACGGGACTGAACGTGTCAAAGTAATCAATTCCTTGTCTTTGATGGAAACCTTTTGCTACTAGACGAGCTTTGTACTTTTGAATGGATCCATCAGAAGCTCTCTTTATTCGAAAAACCCACTTGCAACCAAGAGGAGTTTGTGAGGTTGGAGGAACTAAGTCCCGTGTTTTATTTTCTAGAAGTGCATTGAACTCTGTAGACATGGCATCACGCCATTGAGGAGTCTTAAGAGCTTGTGTAACACAAGATGGTTCAAGGTTCTCGGGTAAGGGATGAGTAGTTGTTGTGTTAACATAAGAATCACCAAAGTACTTAGGGTTAGGTTTTCGTTGGCGGGTAGGAGGTATAAAAGGTGGGGAAGGATTTTGTGAGGCTGGTGTAGAATTAACAGGTTGTATTGGAGGTGTATGAGAGGGTTCTTCTGTGTGAGAGGCAACATGTGAGGGCGAAGAGGGAGCTGCTGGAGTTTCAGATGGTGGGATTGGAGCTAATGAGGTGGGTAGGGCACTTGGCGCATCAGTCATGGGTGTTGGACTCGGCTTTTCATGGTGAGGGTCTTCTTCGTGAGAGCAACTTCTTCATAGAGGATAAACAGATTGAGCATTACTGCTTTGCCTTAATGGAAAATTGTCCTCAACAAATTTGACATGTCTTGAGATGTATATTCTTTTTGTAGTTTGATCATAGCATTTATAAGCAGACTGTGAGTTGGAGTATCCTAAGAAGACACAAGTTGTTGATTTTGGTTGAAGTTTAGATGAGTTGTAGGGTTTAAGCCATGGGTAACATAAGCAACCAAAAACCTTAAGTCGATTGTAATTTGGTTTTCGATGGAATAAGAGTTCTAATGGAGTTTTGTGATTTAAAGCGGGTGTTGGAAGACGGTTTATGAGATAAGCTGCTGTTAGAACAGCATAAGACCAAAAAGACGTCGGCATATTTGCTTGGTGAAGGAGTGTGAGAGCTGTTTCCATGAGATGGCGGTGTCTTCTTTCGGAGATACCGTTGTGTTCGGGTGTATAAGGTGGAGTGGTGAGATGGGATATTCCATGAGAGGTAATGGTGTTTTTGAGAAATGCATATTCTGTGCCATTGTCCGAGTAAATAGATAGTATGGGTAGTTGAAAATAATTTTCGACTAATGACTTAAATTGTGTAAAAATGATGGCGACATCATATTTCTTTTTTATAGGATAAAGCCACGTATAACGTGAATAGTGATCGACAAAGATTATATAATAGCGAAATTTATCAACAGAAATGTCTGTAGGACCCCAAACGTCAGTATAGATGAGCTCTAATGGCTTAGTACTCGTTAATGAATTTTTTGCAAATGACAACCTGTGACTTTTATGACATTGGCAGGAATTGCAATTAAACGAGAAACTAGAACTTTTATTAGAGCATAATTCAGAGGTGCTTAAGAAATATTTTAAAACACGAGAACAAGGGTGTCCTAAACGTTGATGCCACTTATTTGCTAGACCAGCAACTGCCACATTTATTTGAGGATTTCTTGAAGGCATTAAGCAGTAAAGATCATTCCGATTTTCCCCTCGAAGTAGTTGCGCCCCCGTGCGAAGATCCTTAACCAAAAAATGCCATGGAAAGAATTCCATGGAAACAGAGTTAGTCTTGCAGAATTTAGCAACAGATATGAGATTTTTATTTAATGCAGGAACACAAAGAATATCATTCACATGAAAAGAGTGAAATTGTGTGTTAAAAGTTGTGTGACCAGTATGTGTAATTTTGAGACCTGAACCATCGCCCAAGATTATTTCCTCGGGGCCGCCATAATCAGAGAAGGATTGCAAGTTGTTTGCGTCTTGATGTGACGCAAAAAGTCATGTTTTTAAGTATGATATTCCACACTTTTTGGACACATCTTTAGTGAAAACATTCCTAAACAATCTTTATTTACTAAAATTCACTAAAGTGCTCCAAATATAGGCGTTGCTACAAAAATCACTAAAAACGTCCAAATAACGAGCAAAACAGAGCGAATAAACAACAACCAATTCTCACACCCTCATTTACCTTATGTTAAGCACATTCTAACCTTATGGTATGTTGTAATAGGTAAAAACGAGACGGTAGAATCAAGAATCATGCAAATTGGGTGAAGAACGGAAGAGATACGGCTTCTACAGATCGTTAAAAGGCATTCCAAACATGCTTAATCTACACACATCCAATTTCTATGAGATTGGGACCATTAGAAGCGTAACGGAATTACGAAGCCGTGAGCGAAAGAATCGGGTCAAACGGACATGTAACGAAGGAGATATGGCCGTTTTAAGCAACGCAGAAAAGCCGAAACACCACGTATACGGCCTTGGCAAGCCGTATACGGCCTTTACACACCGTATACGGCCTTGGCAAGCCGTATACGGCCCCCTATACCCCATATACGGTTTTTGGTGGTCTAGGGGTGGCTTGGTTGGCTTCCTTCATGCTTGGTTTGCTTGTACGATGCGTTTCGGTGCTTGTACGTATCAATTCCTTTGGCTCCAAGTTTGGCTTCAACTTTGGCTCCAAGATTGGCTCCATGGCTCATTACTTTGGCTCCAAGTTGATCTTCACCTATAAATAGATGGCCTCCTCCACCATTTCATTCACACCTCACACCATTCTCATTTCTCATTTCTCACTTTCTCTCTCACACATTCTCTCTCTAGCACTACTCTTAGGAGTTAGAGGAGAATTATTCTTGTAGTTAGTTCCTCTCTCTAGTTTCTCTCTCTAGCACTACTCTTAGGAGTTAGAGGAGAACTAGAGAGAGATTAGTTATGTAGTTAATTAGTAGAAGCTAGCATTGTAATACTTGGATATTGTACGAAGAAATACAAGTTGTTATTCTGCTCGCAATTCGTATCGGTATTATCTATCCTTTCTATTATTAATTTGTCATATTGTTCTTGTTTGATGTATGTGATTTATTAATATTAGAAATGTTTATTGTTATGCATTGTGAGTAGTGTGCTTGTATGTTTGTCATGATTTAAATAGTAGTGATGATGTTACTGCAAATATATGATATTATTATGAAACAACGGAGGTAACGTTATACGGCTTTCATTTGTATAGCGCCGGAAACATCACGAATGTGTGGAGTACGGAACGTGGAAGCTATGAAAGTCGTGGGCACAATCCGTTGGGAAATAATGTCCCGATTATTATATAATTGGGAGTTGTTATACTTTGTTATATGTCTAAACTTATCCTGAATATAGATCTAGTGTCTCTTACCCTTTTCAGACTTTCACGTGACTGTTGCCCTTAGGATAGGACTTTGCAAACCCTAATACTACGTAAATACAGTTATCTCCAGTTACAGTATGAAGCTATGAATTTTCCATAAAACGGCACCGTACTTTGTATAGCGTTGGAAACACCACTAGTGGAGTACAAATACGTGGAAGCTAAGGAAATGCCGTAGGACTGTTTCATCGTGGATTACCTAGAAGTGACCCTTCTAGAACTCGGGTCTAGGAATTAAAGCTGTGGAAATGCTCGTTGCCCTGTACACCGTTATTACACCTAAGATCTGGAAAACTGTGGAAATGCTTAAATGCCCGGTACACCGTTAGTACATCTAGGATTTGGAACACTGTGGAAATGCCTAATTGCCTTGTACACCGTGATTATTCCTAGGGATGAACGCCTGCATGTAAAGGAGGGTCTATGTTTATGACGGTAGAATATATGCTTCAATGAATGAATACAGAGTTCTGTCAAGAGGGCTTAATGCTCCATAAACATTGCTTAACTCTACAATACCGATAGTTTAGAATAACAACAGTTAACAACCAGTACACAGTTAGATAATAACAAATAGACTTAGCGGTTAAGAAAGGTCAGTAAATACAATTGCGGCCTGTTGCCTTATGCCTGCTCCCTAGATAAATCAAGGGTGACTTTGTCTTATTCAAGCAAAAGTTCAGGGGGGTTTGAAAACAGTCTGATCTGATCAGGGTTCATGATAGCCTAGGTACTCAGTGACATACGTATTTAGATCCGGAACTAAATAAGTAGGGTCCTAGTGTTTACAACTAAGTTTATCTGTCTGTTAAATGACTGTGTCCCCAATAAGCATCATCCTAACTGTATGCTATCCTAAATCATGGTGAACCACGTCTTTGTTATGTTTAAGTGTTACATATATGCTAGCTTCCCTTTACTTTTATGCTTTATTAGTTTAGTAGTTTTAATTAAATGAAAACCCAAAAACAATCACCTATCCACTTATCCAAAACCCTAGCTTGATTACTAAGTTATCCGAACTAGCTCTGTTTCAATTCTGCCGTCGTGAGGAACGACCCTGGATCATCCTTACCATATACTAGTATCAGGTATTCGTACCAAGTACCAGTAGATAGTACGGAGGATTAAGCTCCCCCGACAAAATATAAATTTAAAACTACCACCTGACGCCGCGCCCAGCGGAAAGGTCCGCAACGACGGGAAGCGATTCCTGATCTGACCGTTGTGTGCGCGTCAAGTTTTTGGCGCCGCTGCCGGGGATCGAACCCGGGTCACCCGCGTGACAGGCGGGAATACTTACCACTATACTACAACTTTAATTCTAAATCCTTATTCTTGTGTTGTCTTTACTGATAACTTGGCAATGGTAACTGTATAACAACTAAGTGATCAATTGGAAAGTCTCATTAATTCAGATCAAGATAGACGTAGGAGTGATGCCCACGTAGATAATGAATGTCAAGGGTATAGTATGACTTATCCGGATAACATAGGGTATTTAAATCCTCAATTACAACATCATTATGACCCTTATGCTTTCCAACAACATCAATACCAACCTTACTATCCTGAACCATTCATAGTCTATCCACACTCATCTTTCCCTGTATACGAACCACAACCGTATGAAAGTTCTGACTTGAGAGATATGCCCATAGCTTATCTTAGCAGTAATGCTACTCCTTCACCTTCTTACGACCCACTTGAACATTTACTTAAAGAACAAGAAGACATGCTTAGAAGATGTACTGATAAGCTGTCTAAAATAGAAACACTAGTCCAAGTGAGAAGTGAGAGAATTAGGAATCAAGTTACAACTGATTATAGGCTACAGGAAGATGAGAGGCACCCACACACCACATCTACATCACTTGACATAGACTTTCGTTCTCATGAGTCTGGTTGCAAAACTTCTTCAAATCCTACACCTACCCAATCTTCTAAGTCCTCATTTCCACCCATTCTTAACCTATCTACGTCCGAGACCGACGAAGAGTTCATTCTAGAGGAACTTTCCGAACCACTGCAACTCGAAACTACTGGCCAGGGTGACGAGTATGACGAGGTAGACGAAGAAATAGAAATGGAGAACCCGGATGTGGAGATTTACAAAGAAGATTCAGCTTCAGAAGGACCAGAGGAATGCACACCAACTCTGAGTAGTGATCTCATTCTAATTCAAACCGACGTGGTTGATACTATCCCACAACAAGTTGTGGTTGATGATATCCCACATATCTTTCCGGATGAATCACCCATTGATCTAGTTGAACCTTCTATTGATATAGAGCCCACTACCCAAGTTGTCGATGATAATGTTGTTACAAGATTGGAGACCATAACGGATACTGTCCCACCTCCATGCCCAGAGTACAACATTCTCATTAACCCAAAGACCATAGGAAGTAAGGCGGGTTCTGCGTCATGGTTTCCCTACAAACCTTCCCTCCACCACATAATGACATATAGATCTTGGAGTAGTAAGGATTCCTTTGACCAACCCATTCCGACAATCCTATCTAAGGGGGTACTAGAAGTTGAGAGATTTGTCCTACCTCCGGTAAAACAATTCCCTCACTTTAAACCATCTCCTTATATTGGACATACCCAAGCCTTCACTTGCTTTAAACTCTTAGGTATGTACCAATATTACCCCTTGTGTCTACTGATGGATGCAAGGAAGCCTCTAGGATTGCCCGATAAATAGTGCTAGAGTCAAGCTAGAGACTCGAACAAAAACAAGCGCTTCTCGGGAGGCAACCCGTGTCTAACGTAGTTTTGGTAATAGTAATATGCTAACTCAATAAATAATGAAACCCTAAGATTAATGTTCTAAGTTTTCTTTATTTTTATGAACAAAAAGGATGGTTTGCGAAATTACTTCATTGAAAATTTTGTCAATACCTTAAAACTTCTTACTCCCGTTTGTTTGAACTTTATTGCAACATCTATTTTTAACCATTATCTAAAATCTCAAGTTCTTAATGTCCCTTCACTCACAAACATGGAATCCTACTAGAATGAGAATTAGGAACCTTAGTAATCTTATACACCCATTCACATATTTCGAGCATTGGAGGTACTTACATATGTGAACATACATAAAAGATCTTTAACTGAATTATCTGATAACCTGATTTGTATGTCAATGTGTGTATTATGCTCGAACTCGTTTAAAGATGTGTGCTTTGGAAATCTTTATACTTGGTTGCCTGATTTAAACTACTCATGCTAGTATTTCCATATCTATTGTTTGTGCTACGGTGAAATTATAGGCAACTAACACTTTTGGTGTGAGATTTGATTCCAAGTCATACACTAATTTGTTTTATCTACAAAGTACTCACTTTGATAGGTTATTTGCAAACTAGTGAGTCTATGATTTGGAAGATAATCACTTGTTTGTTAGATCACATTTGCTTGTTCTACTTGTACAAATGCCTAGCAAACAGGAACCGACGCCTATGGATAAAGGAATCTTTGAGTATAATGGGAAGACAACAAGGGGAGCTCACAGTTCATTAAATTTGAAAATCTTTTGAGCATTTCTTTGCAGGGGAGAGGATATAACACTTCTAGACACAAAAATGAAGCTCTACTTGTGTCCGGAGGATGACATCACTTCATATTATTTTCTATCCTTTTGGAAGTCAAGCTCTCGACTATAAAAGCAGCGCTGCTCGGGAGGCAACCCGTGGAATAAGACGTGTTGAGAGAAAGTGTCAACAAGTGAAGAAAATCTCTGACTATCCTTCACACTTGAGCGTACCTAAAATACTTTATGAAAACTTCTCCGGAATTACAACTCATTTGCAAATAAATCACTAGTCTTAGAAAATAGGGAAATCACTTTGAAAACTGATAATTCATGTGTTTCGAGCATTTGAGGTACTTGCACACTACTTTTATGCATTATGCTCGAACTCGTTTAAAAACACATATTTTATAAAACTGATTTGTAATAGAAAACATCTTTTCAAAATTCTGAGACAGTGATTTTTCTTTCCATTTGCAATAAAAACCGAGTTTGTAAAAATGGTACGTCCAATGTGTTCACACTTACGAGAATAATTCACAAGAGAATGATGGATGAATAAACCAATAGCAAGATGCTTGAAGCCAAGCCGATCTTCATGGATGCAGAAAAGGATCTTGGCAACATCTCTTTTCAGCAAATTCAGACTCTCAGCTTCAGTGCAACTCGCTATCTGGGGAGTGTCTTAACCCTTTACCCTTTTTTGTTTATGATTCAGTATATTATTTGCTTTGTTAAGTTTGTTAAGTAGTCTATACTCTATCCTAAGCTTATCACTAAGTGTGGGATTCCAGCCCAAAACAAACACTTGAGAAACATTTTCTTATGTTCAAACTCTAAGTGTGGGATTATACTTTCAGTAAATCTCAACTCAAGAGAACATTAGGGACAATGTTCCTCTAAGTGTGGGATAGCAGGTATAGAATACCTTGGTTAGTTTTTCTGATCTTTAATGTCTGAAATAGTAAACTCAGAAAATGTTCCGCAATTTTTTCAAAATTTTTCAAGAAAATCTAAAAAGTACGAGCCTAATCTCTCGATTAACTCTACTATTTTGAGTCATAATATCTTTTAAGAGGAGCTATTTTCAAATATGAGTAAGATATTTCGGAATCAAGGGAAAATAAGGTAGAAATTTTTTAAGCAAGAAATGATAATCTAATAGGAGCATGACGAAGCACATACAACCCTATTTGCAGTGAGGTATCTTGAGCCCAAAAGCATTCATCTTTAATGCTTCACTATTCATTTCTTGTGTGTGCCGATGCATGTATCTCTGAATTAGAACTTGCTCTTAACATACGCTTCGAGACCACATTGGTGTGTACCGTACGCGGTATATGTGCAATTAGATGACCTTGACATTCCCTAGGATTTAACCCTCTTTTACATATCTCTTCAAGCCCAAAACCCTTCCGATACTCATTTTTAGTATCGATGATCCGCCTAGTAAACCCTTTTGAGCCTAAACCTTTCGTTTCATTGAACCCTCATCTTTAAACCCTATTTCCCAAAATATCCCCAAACTTATCTTAGAATTTCTGAGGTTATGAAGAACATCTTTTGGAATATCTTATCCTACCCTTTCGTGCTCTCCAAAAAGATTGAAGAATGCTTGGTGTGAAAAATTGACACCGCGAAAAGACTCGAAATGTTCAAGATAAGGGATTTCTGAAAGAATTAAAAAAATATATATATCCTTGGAAATTCTCTGGCAAAGAAGTTCTGAAGAAGAAAAGAAAATAGAAAAGTATAAAAGCAGAAAAAGAAAATAAAAAGAAGAAAAAAAAAAGAAATAAAAAATAGTTCCACAAGAATAAAGCTTAAAGTCCTTTGAAGTATCGTCCTCACAAAGAAGATTCTGATAGAAGACCAACAACTATCTCATTTCCGTTCTAAATAAAGTTGTTCATGATCTCAGTTGTTTTAAGATAAGCAACCCTTACAACCCAAATATACCACTATCCATACCCTTTAACCTCACCAAAAACTACAACCCTCATGAATGTCTTGGGATAATTAGCACCGTCCTCACCTAAGTGGTGGAGATCCGATTCTCGATCAAGCCTATGACGATGAGTGCTGCATGACTGGCTATTTGAGCGATTTCGTTTGTTCTAGATTGATAGGAAACCCGATACACTTTGAGTGAATTGAGTGACCACCTTTAGTGAGATCGCCTAGTCATGTGTACTCCAAGATAATGAGATTTGGAAGTATGCCTAAGAGAATCTTTTCTTGTTTATGAAAGGATCATCTTATCTTTCCTTATATTCTTGAAATTATCTTACTTACATCTGGAAGTGGTAACTCTTAAAACATGTTGTGACTCTCTCTAAAATGTTTTCAAAAACTGAGTGTTGCTTGAGGACAAGCAACGTCTAAGTGTGGGATAACTTGATGTGACGCAAAAAGTCATGTTCTTAAGTATGATATTCCACACTTTTTGGACACATCTTTAGTGAAAACATTCCTAAACAATCTTTATTTACTAAAATTCACTAAAGTGCTCCAAATATAGGCGTTGCTACAAAAATCACTAAAAACGTCCAAATAACGAGCAAAACAGAGCGAATAAACAACAACCAATTCTCACACCCTCATTTACCTTATGTTAAGCATATTCTAACCTTATGGTATGTTGTAATAGGTAAAAACGAGACGGTAGAATCAAGAATCATGCAAATTGGGTGAAGAACGGAAGAGATACGGCTTCTACAGATCGTTAAAAGGCATTCCAAACATGCTTAATCTACACACATCCAATTTCTATGAGATTGGTACCATTAGAAGCGTAACGGAATTACGAAGCCGTGAGCGAAAGAATCGGGTCAAACGGACATGTAACGAAGGAGATATGGCCGTTTTAAGCAACGCAGAAAAGCCGAAACACCACGTATACGGCCTTGGCAAGCCGTATACGGCCTTTACACACCGTATACGGCCTTGGCAAGCCGTATACGGCCCCCTATACCCCATATACGGTTTTTGGTGGTCTAGGGGTGACTTGGTTGGCTTCCTTCATGCTTGGTTTGCTTGTACGATGCGTTTCGGTGCTTGTACGTATCAATTCCTTTGGCTCCAAGTTTGGCTTCAACTTTGGCTCCAAGATTGGCTCCATGACTCATTACTTTGGCTCCAAGTTGATCTTCACCTATAAATAGATGGCCTCCTCCACCATTTCATTCACACCTCACACCATTCTCATTTCTCATTTCTCACTTTCTCTCTCACACATTCTCTCTCTAGCACTACTCTTAGGAGTTAGAGGAGAATTATTCTTGTAGTTAGTTCCTCTCTCTAGTTTCTCTCTCTAGCACTACTCTTAGGAGTTAGAGGAGAACTAGAGAGAGATTAGTTATGTAGTTAATTAGTAGAAGCTAGCATTGTAATACTTGGATATTGTACGAAGAAATACAAGTTGTTATTCTGCTCGCAATTCGTATCGGTATTATCTATCCTTTCTATTATTAATTTGTCATATTGTTCTTGTTTGATGTATGTGATTTATTAATATTAGAAATGTTTATTGTTATGCATTGTGAGTAGTGTGCTTGTATGTTTGTCATGATTTAAATAGTAGTGATGATGTTACTGCAAATATATGATATTGGGATAATATCATTATGAAACAACGGAGGTAACGTTATACGGCTTTCATTTGTATAGCACCGGAAACATCACGAATGTGTGGAGTACGGAACGTGGAAGCTATGAAAGTCGTGGGCACAATCCGTTGGGAAATAATGTCCCGATTATTATATAATTGGGAGTTGTTATACTTTGTTATATGTCTAAACTTATCCTGAATATAGATCTAGTGTCTCTTACCCTTTTCAGACTTTCACGTGACTGTTGCCCTTAGGATAGGACTTTGCAAACCCTAATACTACGTAAGTACAGTTATCTCCAGTTACAGTATGAAGCTATGAATTTTCCATAAAACGGCACCGTACTTCGTATAGCGTTGGAAACACCACTAGTGGAGTACAAATACGTGGAAGCTAAGGAAATGCCGTAGGACTGTTTCATCGTGGATTACCTAGAAGTGACCCTTCTAGAACTTGGGTCTAGGAATTAAAGCTGTGGAAATGCTCGTTGCCCTGTACACCGTTATTACACCTAAGATCTGGAAAACTGTGGAAATGCTTAAATGCCCGGTACACCGTTAGTACATCTAGGATTTGGAACACTGTGGAAATGCCTAATTGCCTTGTACACCGTGATTATTCCTAGGGATGAACGCCTGCATGTAAAGGAGGGTCTATGTTTATGACGGTAGAATATATGCTTCAATGAATGAATACAGAGTTCTGTCAAGAGGGCTTAATGCTCCATAAACATTGCTTAACTCTACAATACCGATAGTTTAGAATAACAACAGTTAACAACCAGTACACAGTTAGATAATAACAAATAGACTTAGCGGTTAAGAAAGGTCAGTAAATACAATTGCGGCCTGTTGCCTTATGCCTGCTCCCTAGATAAATCAAGGGTGACTTTGTCTTATTCAAGCAAAAGTTCAGGGGGGTTTGAAAACAGTCTTATCTGATCAGGGTTCATGATAGCCTAGGTACTCAGTGACATACGTATTTAGATCCGGAACTAAATAAGTAGGGTCCTAGTGTTTACAACTAAGTTTATCTGTCTGTTAAATGACTGTGTCCCCAATAAGCATCATCCTAACTGTATGCTATCCTAAATCATGGTGAACCACGTCTTTGTTATGTTTAAGTGTTACATATATGCTAGCTTCCCTTTACTTTTATGCTTTATTAGTTTAGTAGTTTTAATTAAATGAAAACCCAAAAACAATCACCTATCCACTTATCCAAAACCCTAGCTTGATTACTAAGTTATCCGAACTAGCTCTGTTTCAATTCTGCCGTCGTGAGGAACGACCCTGGATCATCCTTACCATATACTAGTATCAGGTATTCGTACCAAGTACCAGTAGATAGTACGGAGGATTAGGCTCCCCCGACAAAATATAAATTTAAAACTACCACCTGACGCCGCGCCCAGCGGAAAGGTCCGCAACGACGGGAAGCCATTCCTGATCTGACCGTTGTGTGCGCGTCACGTCTCCAGTAACATGATGAGATGCTCCGGTATCAAAGATCCATGGTCCAGATTTGTTAGGTTGGACGGTGGTGAAGTGTGCTTGAGGAGAGGTCTCATTCTCTTTCAGAAATCGAGCAAGACTACGACATTCTTTAGTAAAATGCCCATATCGATCACAAAAATTACAATATGCTTGAGGATTATATGGGTTTCTCGGAGTGAAATTGGAGTTTTGAGAGTTGGAACGACCTTGATTGTGGTTCCCTCTTCTCGTGTTCTGGCGAGAGTTTTGGTAGTGCTTGCCAAAAGATCTTCCGCCTTTTTGGGTAAAATGAACCGTAGGGACAACTACGGGATCATCTTTTGCTTCGTTGGGCATGTGAATCTCGAAGTCAGTGAGTTTGTTTTGCAACTCAGTGAAGGAGATTGAGGAATCACGAGCTTGAATAGCAGCACCTGTTTCCTTGAATTGATCTCCTAAGTTGTGAAGTACGTGCACGACGAGATCTTCATCATCAACGGGGTTCCCGGCTAGTGCGAGACTGTCCGCAACTTGCTTCATATCTTGGAGGTATTCTTGAATTGTTCGGCTTCCACGCAGATTGTCTATCAGTTTTTTCTTTAGAGATATAACGTGAGATCGGGAAGGATTAGCATAAAGGGTTGTAAGACGTTGCCATGCTTCTAAAGATGTTTCAGCAGAGGAAATGTTGGGCTGGATGGGATCGGAGCAGCTGCCTAACATGGCACTAATGATGATCTGATCTTGGCGGTACCAGAATGTGTATTCTGGGTTCGGATTCTTCTTCTCGAGATCTAAGAATTTTGCTGGAGCAACGAGAGTTCCATCGATGAATCCAAATAGGTCGAGACCAATGAGAGTTGAAGAGACTTGTCGACGCCAAACGGGGTAATTTGTTTGAGTGAGTTTAATGGGGAAATGTGCAGGTGCTGTGAGTTAAATGATTGTTTTTGCTGCCATAGGATCGACTTAGCTTGTTAGAGCGAACCGCTCTGATACCATATAAAGGTACTAAGAACAGAGAACGATGACTCAAGAAGGTTTGTATATATTGAGTTGCTATTTTACATTACAAGGCTCATGTATATATATATGTGTACATATTGATACATCACAACAGGAATAATATCTTGTGAGATCGTAACTTCCAAATCAAATCACAATGGTTAAATAAATGGATCACAAATCCCATGAGATAAGCCACCAGATTGTAACTTCCATATCAAGTGGATATGGTTCTAATAAGAATAATAAACTTGCAGGAGAGTTCCCTTCTTCAGTTTGTGGTTGCACGCTTTTAGAACTTTTCCATGTGTCGAACAACAGCATTGGCGGCGAGCTTCCAGATTGTTTCGGAAAAGCAGTCGACTGACTAGCTTAAACCTCAACGGTAATCGATTACAAGGGATGGTGCCAAGAACTTTGACGAATTCTAGAAATCTGGAAGTTCTTGATCTTGGAAACAACATGTTTACTGACATGTTTCCCCATTGGCTTGATGATCTTCCACAACTTCAAGTTCTTGTCTTGAGATCGAATAGTCTTCATGGTACTATCACGACCTCAAGAACTCAGTTTCCGTTTCCTAAACTACGAATCTTGGACCTTTCAGGCAACCTTATTACCGGTCCTTTGCCCTTGAAGTATATCGAGAACTTCAAAGCGATGATGGATATTGACAAGCTAGAACGAGTGCCAACTTACATTGGTAAATATCAAGATCTATTTTACAACCATCTCATTGGTCATATCCCCACAATGCTCAGAAACTTGACAAATCTCGAGTCTTTAGATGTGTCTTCAAATCAAGTGGAAGGAAAGATTTCCTTCACAGCTTACCAGCAAACTAACATTTCTAGAGGTCTTCGACGTTTCAAGCAATCACCTTTTTGGAGCCATACCTCAATGGGGGCAGTTCAATACATTCGGAAACGATTCATACCAAGGAAACTTGGCCTTGTGTGGATTTCCATATATTGACAGAAAACTGCGGCAACGATCATCAAGTACCATCTCTAGAGCAACAAGAAGACGATGATTCAACAATTTTCGATGGATTTACGTGGAAATCTGTTGTTTTGGGATGTGTATGTGGGATTGTAGTTGGTGTAGGTTTAGGATGTCTAGTGTTTATAACTGGAAAACCAAATTGGACTGTGAGGATTATTAATGCACAATAGAGAAGAAATTAATAATCCTGAAATTAAAGCAAGTGCTACAAATTAAAGACAAACTTGATAGGAAAAACAGGGTTCTCTGTTTCTTCGATTGTTATTGTAGAGGAGGAATGCTGTATTATTATAACGATAACAAATAAATATGGGTTAAGTAATGTATCAAACTATAGTATGACATTCATAGTATGCAGTGAACTATGCAGATTTACATTGTATGCAACGAACTTGTAATTTAGTAATATTGTATGTATTTTGGTCAAATCAACGGTTGTAAGACACGTCACGTGGCAACTTATATAGCTGACACGAAAAAAAAATACCAAAAATTACATACAATGGAAGCCCGAGTAGTTCGCTACATACAATGAATGTCAAACTATAGTTTAATACATTTGCGCACTCTAAACCCTATATATAAATTCATTTTTAAAGATATTTGTCAAAAAGTTTGGGTACTGATTCAAACGGCCGTATTGTTTATTTAATTTTTATTTTTCACAAATAATCCAAAAAATGTGATATTACGTTGTGGAATATGATTAACTAAAATCTAAATATAGAAAAATTCTAATAGTACATTATCTAAAATTTTTAGAATAAATGAAGTGATATACTTTTTTTCTTCTTCAAAATTATGCGTTTTTAATTTATTTTTCTTCTTACTTATAAGGAAAAATTTATGTGCTACCGATGATATTTGACGTTGATTTGTTTATGTATGTATGTTTGTCTATATGTACGCTAAGGCCCAAGTGGATACCAAATAGGCATTCCCCAAGTGGTAGGTGAGGAGTTTGAATCCGTGTCTCAACACATGTTGGTGACTGGTAGACATGTGATTTATGCGGTGTTGATGCTCCTTACGTGTTGAACTTATGCGTACCGTTAAAATATGGGTGTTGATGAATACATAACAAATTTGTTTCATACAACAAAGTTATGTTTCAGTGTACTTGTACAGTAAGCTATAACTGTTGTATAGTGGATTGTATGAAACAATTTTTTTTGTTGTATTTATCAATTCCCTAAAAATATAGTATGGGTCAGGTCCCGCAAATTACTTTTTTTTTTCTCATTGTACGTATGCCAAATGTTATTTTATTTTCTTTGAGAGTCTATGACAACATTATTATAACTATCTTTTATTTATTCTTATATCTTGTCGCTGAATAACGAAGTAATCTAGGCTCTGAGCCGATTGGCTAAGTGACTCAATGAGTCAACGGTCAACCAATTTCAATTCATGCACACATCCTAACTTCTTATACAAGTTCAAGCCCATTTATGCTATTAGATTTTGAAATTATCTAAATATTAATAAGGGTTAAGTGTTTGTAAATGTATATAACTATGCGTTGACTTCTTTAGCGTGTACACAACTTAATTGACCTCCATTGTGTGTACGTAACTATTAATTTTGACCATTGTATGTACAATACGGGCTATATCAAGTTACTTGCTTATATGTAATGGGTTACCTATTTTCCTTTTTCTTTTAGTTCCACGTATGAAATGAGGTGTTATATTCCAAAAAAATAAAAATCAAAAAGGCCAAATCAAAAAGTAACAATAAAATTAAAAGAACAAATTCCTTTTTTAAGATAACTGTGTGCCTTAGCCACCATTTCACCTACTTTTCTTGAACAACAAACCCAAATTGAGATTTTTTCTTTTTTCTTTTTAAATGTTCTTTTTGCATAGAATTGTATACGGGGATGATGTTATGGAGGCGTGAAAGTCAGATCTACGAAATCAATTAATCTGCCCTAACAACCACTTAACGACCACCAAATGTGAAACACTAAAACAAAATGAAGAGCAAAACAAAGAAAACCCATCACCAATTTTACGTTTACGTAACACCATAGCGGTGCTCCGATCACCATGCTGGAGATGGTGGTGGCGGCGGCAAGCAGATCCGACACCGTTCTGTTTAAACTCGTGACTCCGCATCGGTGTTCCCACCTCCATCCCGGAGATGGTGGCGGCGATGAGCAAATCCGCCACGGATCTTGAAGATACATTTGCGGTCGTCATATTTCCGGTTATCGCTCTGTTGGATCTGAGCGTTTTTTTCCAATGCTTATGTCTTATGTGCTTTGATCTTAATGTTTGTCTTTAGATCTTAATAATTGTCTGTAAAATTGTTTTGATTATTGGTTATAATATGAATTTGTTTTCGTTTCAACAAAACTAGTTTGAATATGTTTTGATTTGGTCGATCAAAATAGTGGTCTACAGTGGTGACTCTACAGTGGTCTACAGTGGTGACTTTGCTTGAGATAAAAGAACACACATTACTAATTGATTACTTATTTAGTTCAAAGTACAAATATTTTAAGCAAACAACAATATAATTTTATTTTAAAAAAATTTAATAATTACGTGTCATCTGAATGCTGATGTGGAGGGCTTACATGGATTCCAATATTAATAAATTACAAAAAATGACCGGTTACCTCTACTATTGGTCATCTTATACATACAATGAACAATATTAATAGTTACGTACACACAATGGAGGTCAATTAAGTTGTGTACACGTTAAAGAAGTCAACGCATAGTTATTAATAAAAGAAAACCTTTGCTATTGAAATTTTGTAAAAAATTGAGACCTATTGACCAATCAAATGCTTAGTTTCACCAAACTTACAATTAACCAATCAAATATATTTAATCACCTAAAATTTCTCTTTTAGAATAAATATATAAATTAATTAAAATAATATGTAAACTAATTCCTGCCGTCACTCGAATGGATTTTTTTTTCCGAAGGTCTTTCGTCAAACTTGGTTTGAAAGTAATATAATCTATTTACAAGATTGCTATATATATTTTTATTTATTTTAATTGTATAACGATATAAATAAATTAATTAATTACTGGAGTATATATATGCAATAGTGATTCGAATCAAACAATTTGAATACTTCAACAAAAAGATTTAACTCTCAAATCAATACGGGCGATACACCCACAAAAATATGTTCATCTCATAATCTCCACTTTCAAACAACTTATCGATTTAATTAATTAGCTTTTAATTAGCAAATAAAACATCATTTAAGAGAACACATTAGTTGCAATTTTGAATGGTTGGAACAAAAATAAAATCAATTATTTTTTTATGGCTCGGGATGATTTATCATGTTCATGATCATGTGATTGTAGACTATTAGGAGTAGAGCTACATTGAAGGTAGATGTAGGTATCGTTATAAGTCTATTCGATATGAGAAGTGTAAATTTCCTATATAAAATAGTTTTGCTAAAGGAGTTGAGGCTATATTCTTAATTTAAGATTTAAGATTTATCATGCCATGAATGATCTCATCAAAAATCTTCAAAACTATGATACTTAATCACTATATATCTAATCCATAATTAACAACACTAATTAACTATTTAAGCAAATATATAAAAATTTTGCTATTGAGTTTTTTCCAATTAAAGACTCCATCATTTTTACTGTTGAAAAAACAATTGAATATGGATCAAGAAATGTCCTTTTTGATATTACTATTAAAGCTATTGAATCATTGATAAGAAAAGATGCAAAATACTTCCAATTTAGACCATTACTCTTAATGCAGAATAATATGTTACGGGTTACTTAAATTCCTGAATCAACCACTAACTATTGATCAACAAAGTATAACATTCGTCTAAATAGTTTAGTAAAGGATTAATTTGTTTCTATTTTATATTTTCTTCATCTATTTCAGTGCACATGAATATAACGTGAGTTGTGAAGTAAATATCCAAATTCGTTATTTATATATATACTTATTTAATTTAATATTTAATATTTATAAAGAATTCATTTTCTTCGCTCTGAAAGTGTTTTCACTTATAAAGCTCAAAGTCACATTTAATTATATATGTGTATATACGGTTTATAATCATCAACTTTCATTCTAATTTAAAATGTCAAATTCAATTCTTCCATTAAAAATAGGTTGATACACATTAAGATTAGCAAAAAATAATTTTATTCGACATCCGTGTGTATTCACGGGTCTAACATTCAAATCAATGAAGATAGTTTTATTAGACATCCGTGTGTATTTACGGGTTTGGTTTAGTATATATTCAAATAAATGAAGATAGTATTCACGGGTTTAATATTTACATAAATGAAAGAAAGTTCGATTCAACATTCGTGTTTATATACGGATTAAACATTCATATAAATGAATAGTAGCTTGATTCGATTAATATGTAGAGTGACTGATTATCAGTTTGTCAAATGTGACTCAATGTGAACATGAAAGCTTTATTTAACAGAGTTTTAATATTATGTTGCAAAATACTCCGTATTACACTTCAATATCGGTTCATAGTTCTGACTAATTGATATATAAAAAAATATAAAAAAAATAAAAATAAAATAAACTATAGGTTGCGACCAATGCGCTTGTTTATTCAAGTTTCGTGTTATGAGAATATAATTTCGCATTCTCGGATAACTTTTAATTTAAAGAGGGAACTAATAACTAATTAAGCAACAAAGAAATAAATAAGTATATGAATAGTTCGTAAACGATATATGAATATTTCGTAAATATTTTTGAGCAATGGATATAGTAATCTATCACTTGAACATTGTTTTAAATCTAAAACATAGTTTAAGAATTACCAATAACGATACTCGAGTATGAGATAATGAGACGGAATAAAAATAAAAAAGAATATTGTTGCTTTTGACATCCCGTGTTTATACACGGGTCTAAAATCTAGTGAAACTAATATTAAGAATAATACAATGGAAGGTGAAATCCCTTCTTCAATTTGCAATTCAAGTTTTTTGGAAGTCTTTCATTTGTCCGACAATAACATAAGCGGTGTAATCCCAAAACAAAAAGCCCAAAAAACATAATGGGCCAAACAAAAAGCCCAAAACAAAAGCCCAAAAATAACTAAAAAATATAAAATGAGCCGTAACTTATTATAGAATCCGTTTTTGAGCCTGAAAGTTGGGTAAACAGGCAGTTTACCAAGAGGTGGCCCTCGTTCCAAGCTTCGATTCGCCAGCTCATGGACCTGAAACGGAGCCCTGTAACCCAAGTTATGATCTTTTTCATGAAACCCCTTTTGTTATACGGTCGTGGGCTTCCGGAAACACAAGGGTCCGATTCATAACATTTGAGCCCGCATCATATATACTGCATAGCTTTTCACTTTCCTAAATATTCTGCAGGAATTTTACAAGAATATAAACTTGTTAAGTTACAGCTTGATGTTATTGTACATGATATTGAGTTTGAGGGCAAAATAGATCTATGTGTTTTTTAGAAGATAAAGGATTTGAATATATGTTTAATATTTGTGTTATTCGATTGATGACACAGGGTGGTGGTGGTGGTGGTTGCAGATGGAAGTGTACGTGGGGAGGTGGTGATGTTTGTTAGTGATATATATAGTGGGTTGTATGTATTATTTGGGATGAGTTAATATATATAGTTGTTGGTCATCAATAGTTAATAACATACACATATACTACCTATACTTAATTAGTTACTAGATTTAAGCAATTGACTATTAGCAACAAATGGAATATAATTTATAATTTTATAAAATCTTTTAGTAACTTATTGAACTTTGTCATAGTTATAATTATAATAACTAGTGTAATATTTGGGTAGTGCCCCGGATAAATAAGTTTTTTTTTTTTTTTTTACTTAAGCTAGCTCATTATCCGCACCTTTTATGACACGAAAAAGAAAGAAAGAAACGAAAAGAAAAGAAAAGAAAAGATAATTGAAAAAAGAAAAATTCGACTAGTGTTAAGTTGTGATTAAATGTCATGTCACTTTACCACATGAATAGATAAGTATTCTTAAAAATTCAACACAGTAGGCAAAAGCCAGATATTTCAAAGTTAGACTGTTTTTATGGTGGTTAACATGTCACATTAAACCCTAAATGATGAAACTTTTATAATTAAAATAATAGAAAAAAGGGGCATATTATGATTAACAAGTTAACAGATAAAAAAAATATCGTAATTAAGTTGCTGTACTTTTATGTATGCGGCCTTCGAAATCAAAATTATTATAGATATCAAAACATATATTTAATTAATAATTATTAATTATTAATTATTTGTGGATACAAAAAATATAATATGACAATCGAAGACCTTCACTGATCGATCACCTTTGACGTCAATTTGAACCGGCCGTTCGGATATCGCCTCATTCACGCTAACATATAAAGAAAATCAGATATGTGTTCAGTTACAACTTCACCAAATAATTACGAGTAAAATTTAACTTTAAATTTCAGTTCTTTTTGTAAGATTAAGAGGGGCAGCCCTTATATGAGAGGAGTCAACTCTCCATCTCAACCCTTCATTTCTTTGATCAACGGTCACTACAAAAAAATATCATTTTATCACACTTTTTTCTCCACGCTTTTAGATAGTGTGTAAAATTTATTGAAAAAGATATAATTTTCCACACTTATATATGTGAGAATTAAAATCTCATACTTTTAAGTGTGAAGAAATTACAACTTGTCAACACTTAAAAGTGTGGAAAAAATTTGTAGGGGTCATGGCCCCCCAAGTTTTTAGCAAATAGTGTTGTATACGTATTTATTGGTGATTTTTCAAGAAAAAATATCCAATATTTATGGAAAATCAGAACCAGACCTTGAGTTTTAAACCAAACAAAGTTAATCAGATTTTTAACACATTTTTACCTCTCAAAATTACTTAATTATGACATCAGCCTTTTAACCTCAGCTTGACACGTCAGCATCAAAACCTACCTCATGACTCGCCAAATCAGATTCATGACATCAGCACACTAATTTATACATGTACAATTCGTCTCAAAATAAATGTCATCTTTCAGTTTTTTACTGAGTTTAAGAAATTATATTGTCTGGTAGTGAAAATGACACTTTTACCCATAATTTTTGCACATACTCTCATGTATCAGTTTTGAGAAAAAAAAGGATTTTTTTTTGTTTTGTTTTTAAATGATAAATTAAGACACTAAATATAGTATAAGCTAAAACATTTTTTGTTATTATTAGAATTATTTTGTTGAAAAAAAAATTGTTATTATTAGAATATTTTTGTTGAAAAGAAGGTGGAATAAAACTATAATTTTTTTTAAAAAAAATAATAATAAAATAATGAAAGTGGGAAAACACTATTCATTGAATAGTAACTCAAATCACCTTCTGTTGATTAATAGAGTTTACAATTACATTTACCCTAGAAAATAATATATGCTTCTTATAAGTTAAGATAAACATTGTAGACATATTAAGGTCACAATATTTTTTGCTTTCAAAAAAAGAAAATTTTAGATTTAATAAATTTTAGATTTAATTATCTTTGCCGTCTCAACAAATTATCAATAGGCCGGTGAACTGGTCCATACAGAAAGAACAGGAGAAGCAGACCATCCCGAACATACATGTATCGGTTTGGCTTTATGGTTTTTTGTTTTAGTCATTATTAGTATTCGGTTTGATTTGGTTCGGTACCAAAACTAAGAACACTGATTGAAAATCTATATAACTAAAGAATGAGAATTCCAATTATTTATCAACCGTTCATCCATGCCACATCACCCATATCATTTATGACATCATTATATTAAACAATTTGATGAGGTGGATTCTCTTACAATTAAAAGGTAAATAAGGTAATATTTTATTAAAAAAATCAAATTACAATTAATTTAATTTAATGTGTCATTATTTTTTAATAATAAATAATGCAATAGATAATTAAATTATAGCCAATTCAATCCAAACTAATGTGTGGGATAGCTTCTGTAATATAATTTTTAGTTGTAGCTGAAAATCATGAATTTATTTATCTATTTTTTCACTCTAATTTTGAGTTATATAATTTGTTTATTCTTCTATATCTTAATCTTCGCCATTCTTTCTCTACCTCTATCAATTAAATCACGTTAACTTACTTTTGATATCATTATAGCTTGATTTCATCGTAATTCGTCAATTTGACAATATTTTTATCATCTTGCGAACTCATGGATCACAATTTCATTTATTTTGTAATCAAAATACAACTTTCCTAAATAGGTAAATCAAGCTCATCGTCTCTCTTTTTTTTTTTTAAAAAAATGTTTATTAGTTTAATCACAAAGTAAGTTAAATTTTCTATGCGAATAGTGAGAGGTATAATTTTATAATTTCTACATTAATTTTTAAATCTATATAATATCTTATTTATGTATTTGTATATATTTGATCACAATAGTAGAATGATTTCTTTTTTGTACATGTGGATGCACATTAGTTGTTCAATAAAACGTCGAAATAGTTATATTTTCAAAAGGTTGTTTCGGCGGGCAACCTTAACCCGGTATCATTTGGATCTGATGCGACCCTTCCTCAAGGACTATACTGTTGGGTTTTCTATTCTCTAACTAGATTAACATACGCAGCGGAAAATAACAATTAATCTAGAGCAACTAGGAAACTAAACCCTAAGGACCTTGACTTAATAAACGAAAGCGATAATACAAAATAAATAGATAAATGAGAAAAATACTAACCTTTGAGAAAACCAATTTCTCACGCGCAGACCAACTTGCAGAACCTTCACGCAGACTCCTTGCTCGACCTTCAATGCTTTGGATGGAAAGTACCCAAAATAGAATACCTCTAATGCTTCACACCCGTGAACCAAGAGAAACTCCAAATCCTAGGGTCCCGACTCTAAGTCGTGTAAACTCTCACAAGGATTAGGAATGAGAAAGAGAGAAAGAACCAAATTAAATTCGGATCTGGGATACCTTGAAAGCTTAGGGATGACCTCTATTTATAGGGGAAAGGATGCCTTGGGGTTTGGTCATCCAGCCGATGTGGGACAACTGAATTCGTCCTCCAACCGCCGGTTAGATGGCTCCATTCCTTCATTCCACACACCTCTTCTCATTCCATTCTCTACTTTCGCTCTCACACACTCCCCCTCTCTCTAGTTTCTCTCTCTAGATTTTTCTCTCTAGCTTTTAGGTTAGTTTTAGGTTAGTAGTCAGTTAGTTCTTGGTTAATATTTAACCAAAGCTAACGGAGGGGTAATACTGTAATATTGTTGAGGATACTTTGAGGGTTCATTTGTAATATTGTCGAAGATATTTCGGAAGTTCCGCTCGTTGTAATCCTTCAGCATATATTCAAGCTGCGCGCTATTTACGGTTATATCTTTCCTTATCTATCATGATGCATGTTATTATTGTTATTATGCTAGATTTAGGATTGCTTGCTATGTTAGTGAGTAGTTATATTGTGTGTTTGTTGTGATGTAATTAGTCGTTAATTGGGATGATGTCATTATGAAACAACGGAAGTAATGTTATACGGCTTTCATTTGTATAGCACTGGAAACACCAATGTGTGTAGTACATAACGTGAAAGCTATGAAAGTCGTTGGCACAATCTGTTGTGGATTAATGTTCCAAATTATTATATCTTATAAATGAAAAGTCGGTGCTTTGATTACACGTTTTATCTATGATTTTAAACCACATTTAACTAATGCCTTTCCACCAATAAACGTGGTTAAAACCTTTTGATAAGACGTCATATCAGAGGTAATTAATTATCTGTGTTCAAATAACATTGTCTGGTTTTAAGCTGTGGAACTACTAACCAAGTATTGTACACCGTGATTAAACTACAACTTAATTATATATGTTAAATGACATGGTCTAGTTTCGAAGCCGTGGAAATGCTGTTTTAAACAAGTATTGTACACTATGAATAAACTAGGGATTTATTAGGTAATTTCAAGTGAAGGCTGGTTTAAATCATAAATGGAGAATCTTTGATCTAAAATACAAACTTAGTTTATGAATCCACAAAGGAAGACAAGGAATCATCTAGTATTCCAAATATGTCTATCACCCCTGGATTCTACAAAACCATTGATGGAAAGTAATCTAACACCAACCAAGTCTTAAACTTAAATGTTTTATTCAATTGAGTATCACTGTGGTGTTAAGAACGGTCGGAATGTTAGTGGGTCTGTTACTCTATGCATGCACCCAGGAATCTTCATATTCCAGAAAAGGGTCACTGTTCCGTAACAGGGCAGTGTTGAGAGTTGAGCAGCTTCCTCCGATCAGAATCATGATAGCCTAGTTACTCAGTGACATACTGATTGAGCAATCAATCAGTAGGGTACTAGTGTTTACACCACAAATACTTGAAACAAATAAAATACAAATCTTTAGAAAGACGTTTTCATAACTTAAACTAAAACATCATCCCAATGAAAGGCTAATGAAGTCACAACAAACACCTCCTCTATCCTGACTGCTACCTCTTTATTTTATTGCCTAGTTTAATTAATTTACTTGTTTAGTTTAATTAGTAGTATAATTTAGAAAAACAAACAAAACAAAAACCAATTTCAACTCTTTTAAAAACCTTCCTTCACTAGCCAGATTTGAACATTCTAATTTCTCTGTTTCACAATACAGTTGATTTTTAAGAATGACCCTGAGTTATACTTGCTGCTGTAAGTAGAATTTAGGTCCCCAGCTTTTTATAAATTTAAAACCCTGTTGTTGCTACGTAACGACCATGGTACAATAATTATTTGGCGTCACTGCCGGGGAATCAACTGTAAGACTCAGAGGCGTCATGATAAACTTTCTTTCTAGTGAACCTTTAGCATGGTTCTCCCTTCTTAAACCCCTGAAAATTCTTTCAACCGTTCCTTTCCCTTATCCCGAAGATGACATCCTACCCATCCGACGAGAGAAGCGATCATCTTCCCACAATCCTACAACCACCGCACGCATAACTCTCGCTGATAGCAACAAACCCTCGATAGAAGTTCGAGGAGGACCCATATGCTACCCGGAGATTGAAGGAGCGTCATTCGAGCTTAAACACGTTGTAGTGCAGCTAGTCCTGAATCGCTGCCAATTCAACGGACTACCGAACGATGACCCCTACTCCCACCTAAAAAAATCATCACCCTATCCGACTCTTTCAAGCAAAATAGGGTTGAGCAAAATATAATCCGCTTATATCTGTTCCCCTACTCTCTTTCTCATCACGCACAGACTTGGTTTGAGGAATTAGAGACCAACTCTATCTCCTCATGGGCGGAAATGGAAGATAAGTTCTTAACAAAGTACTTTCCTCCATCCAAATGAATCAAGCTAAAGAAAGACATCTTGAACTTCCAACAATTCCCCGATGAATCAATCTACAATGCGTGGGAAAGATTTAAGAGGTTGCTTAAAAGATGTCCTAACCACCAAATCGAACGATCAACCCAGTTGTGCACATTTTACAATGATCTTGCACCGTACCACAAGCCGACGCTCGACACCGCTGCTCGAGGCAATTTCACACTTCGCACGGATGACAAAGCCTGGAATCTAATTGAGAGCATGACCATGAATTTCATCGATTGGAACACTAATCAGCATTACTCATCATCGGCACCGCTTGCCCTTCCCAATCCTGTGCAAACTAAGGAGATCAAATCTCTCACGAAAAATATCAGAACGCTAACCGAGGAAGTAGGAAAGCTGAAGAAACCTCCTCAACAGATCTACCATATTCAGTCCTGTCGGAACTGTACCAATCCTCAAGCTACGAACCCTGTTGATGGCACAACCTACTACGACCAGTTCCGAACTCATCCACGTCCACCTGATTATGCTCAAACTTCTTCTCCTCGTGCCAACCAATACCTACCAATTCAACCATCCAACCAATTCCAATACCCAACCTACCCACAACAACCTCAACTCAGTTATAACCGACCACCATTGCTTCCCGAAACCACACCTGAGATGGCCCAACCTTATGAACCTAACATACCAAATACTAGTTTAGACGACATCCTCACACGAATCATCCAAACGATTACGGCTAGACAAGACCAAGTTGATCTCTTCTTAAGAGACCAACTAACTTTACTGAATACTCTTGTAACCCAAGTAGGGCGACTAGCAGAACGTATCGACACTCAACCACAGGGTAGTCTTCCTAGTAACACTTTTATCGAAGAAGCCAACCAGATAACCAACCAAGACTCCAAGGTGGCACCGAGCCAACCTTCATTTCTTTCTCCGGTGAAAGAACAATCTCCTGTCACACAGACAGTTGAGAAAAAGTCTTCTCCAAACCCTAAAAAGATAAGCATACCATTTTCAGGACGTCTCAAGCAGCGACATGATGAAGTCAAAACTTTCAAGTATGCCAAATATGTTAGGAGACTTATTTCAAACAAAGACAAGGTACCCGAAGTACCTAATGTCCCGTTGACTGCTGAATGTTCAGCCATCCTTCAAAACCTTCTACCATAAAAATTAGGAGATACCAGACGTTTTACCCTTCCTTGCTCTATCAACCAATCTGGTGATATCTGTTCTCTAGTCGATCTAGGAGCGAGCATTAACCTCATGCCACATTCATTATTCAGGAGATTAGAATTAGGAGACCTAAAAGCCACTAAAATGAGTGTCCATCTAGCTGACCAATCCATTAGATACCCTAAGGGAATTGCTACGAACATCATGGTTAAAGTCGACAAATTCTTTTTCCCAACTGACTTTGTGGTAATGGATATTCAGGAAGATATAAACATCCCAATAATCCTAGGTAGGCCTTTTATGAACACTGCCAGAGCAGTCATCGACGTGCACTCTCAGACGATTAGCTTGCGCGCTCACGGAGAATGCATCGCATTCAAGATCGATGAGAATGATTGTGTTCCGATGAAGAATGCCGAGTTATTTGAAATCTCTATTAGACAAGTCAAATCAGATGATGAGACCCCAGAATCAGCAGCTAAGCAGGAAAAAGAGATGAAAGAAGAAGAGCCTCTTGCCGATGATGTTTTTGCCTGTACCCTGGAAGGAATGATTAATCCTTTCTTGGATCCAACAAAGCCACTCACCTGCCCTCGACTCTGCCATCTTGAAGACATTGAAGGAACTCTCATACACAATCTGAAAGAGATCTTGGACTTCAAAGCAAGCATACTAATGAATCTCCAACCACCAATACCTCCTCAAGGGATTCAAACCCTTGTTTCATCCGAACCTCAAACACAATCTAAGATAGGAGGTATGTCTGAGTCAGGCGATTTCAATGTCAAGGAGCACAACAAGAGAAACACTCCAACTCAGTCACCTCCCGACGTAGTTGAGCTCCCTGATCTACATAAGGTTGATATTCCTACTACAGATGGTGACTTGGGAAACGTACCTGTGGAAATTCATCCTCTTGATTCTCCTGAACTGCATGATTCACAAGCATTATCTCAAGAAATCATATGCATACCAATTATCTCTACTCATAAGCAAATGATTTCTGTGATAGACGAATATGATGGTGACCCTTACATCATAATAGCAGCTATCAGAAATTCCACCAATGATTACTCTATGCATCAAAGGTGGCTAATAGCAGTTATTGAGGCAGCATCCACTATCCATCTTGCTAGCAATGGAACCCAAGATCCATTCTACCTTAGACATTGCATCAGAGTCTTCGCTGACGCACTCAAATCTCAGCTCAATAAAGAAAGGATTAACGCAGAAGAACTACTTTTCTACATTGAACAGAGACAAATATACCACAAGGTGTATGATGTTCTCACGGGCTCTGCATTTCCTATTCCTTAAAACAGAGGGAGATTTTGGGTGTTATCAGAAGAAATATCGAAGACGCTACTGGAAACCCCAGTAACCACGCCGACTTCATGGTAATGAGAAATCTGCGGGCATTCCTTGACTTGTTAGCAGAAAAAGATCACCTGAGTACCAAAGAAAGCAATCGATTTATCATCAAGTCTACTTTAGAACATCATATCAAATTGATAATCGAAGAGCTTCGGTACATCACTTGGGAAGATTGGAGGCGTAACCCCATCAATGTTAAAAACATGTCTTTTCTCGATGTTGTCACCTATGTGATAACTCGATTATACGAGATATTGTATGCAGAAGACGCCGAGAAAGCAGAGTTTATCCTCCAGGCTGGATATCTCGAGATATTCAACAAGCTGATTCATATTTTCAAAAACTCTGGCTTTCCTTTCACCCTTCATCAGCACCAGCTAATCAAAAGCTTGTGCAATTCTACATCTGAATTCAGAGGTAATCCACACACTGAAGAGTTCGAAGATCTGAAGATGAAACTACTGGAATTTATGGACTCCTTCAGACTTAAGCATCCGACTAGAGAAAATATAGCGACAAGCACAACCACTATGATTGACCCTAATGGGCCAGTCACTAAGGCGGTTGACTACATTACCAACGGATTGCTAGGTCTTTCTAGATCAGGCTCAGAACAACTTCGAAACTTCAAAATAGATACCATGGAACCATCAGACCTAATCTCAACCATGGTCTGCCACTTCCAAAGGATCTATCCTTCGCGTTACACATTTCCACAACCCAGGGCACATAATGTCACCATCACTCACCCTGGGAGCTCCTTCCCTAGCATCTGATCTCGGAGGAGTAAAGTCGAGCTTTCGACTATAACAGCAGCGCTTCTCGGGAGGCAACCCGTGGAATAAGAAGTATTGAGAGGTTGTGTGTCAATAAGTGAAGCAGAATCTCCGACTATCCTTCACACTTGGTTATGCCAAAAGTATTTTCAAAAACATTTCTCAAAATAACTCATTTTGCAAACAAACCACTTGTCTCAGTTAAAATAGGAAGTAGAAATAAATAATTCACTTGTTTCAAGCATTTGAGGTACTTGCATACTACTTTTATGCATTATGCTTGAACTCGTTTAAAAACAATGTTTTATAAATGATTGATCATAGAAAACATCTCTTCAAAATCTGAGACGGTGATTTCACTTTCATTTGCAAAAATATATGAGTTTGTTAAAAGACATATCCAATGTGTTCACGCTTACGAGATCATTTCACAAGAGAAAGAGTCTGAAAGAAGAAGTTTTGAAGTGTGCAAGAAAACCCTAGCAAGAGTCTCGAAGATAAAACCAGAAGAAAATGCAGAAATGGATCCTGCAGCTCTCATTTAAGCTATTTTCAAATCAAGAGTATCCGAGCATCTAGCTATCTGGGGAGTTTCCTTATCCTTTCTGCGCCTTTTCAATTAATATAAATCATCTGTTTTATTTAGCGTGTTATCTATGCCGTATCCTAAACTTATCACTAAGTGTGGGATTCCAGCCCAAAAACAACACTTGAGAAACATTTTCTATATGTTCAAACTCTAAGTGTGGAATTTTACCTGTAAAATCCCTACTCAAGAGAACATTAGGGACAATGTTCCTCTAAGTGTGGGATAGCAGGTATAGATACCTTGGATAGATTTTATGCCTTTTTGTCCAAATAGTAAACTCAGAAAATGTTCCTCAAATTTCAAAATTTTTCAAAATAAAATAAAAAGTATGAGTTATAAGCTCTACTATTTTGAATTCTAAAATTTCTAAAAGAGGAATCATTGTCATATATGAGTATGCAATTTTGGAATCTAAGGAAAATAAGATAGGAATCTCTCAAACAAAAATGATAATCTAAGAGGGGCATCGCATGACTAGGCATATACAATCCAAAACCTTGCAGTGAGGTATCTTGAGCCTTTATAAGCATTCATTTTTAATGCTTCACTTTTCGTTTGTTGTGTGTGCCGATGTATGCATTTCTGAATTAGAACTTGCACCTGACATACGTTTCGAGACCATATTAGTGAGTACCGTACGCGGTATAGGTGCAATTAAATGATCTTGACATTCCCTAGGATTTGAACCCCCTTTTCTCATATCTCTTCAAGCCCAAAACCCTTCCGATACTCATTTTTAGTATCGATGATTAGCTTAGTAAACCCTGTTGAGCCTAAACCTTTCATTTCATAAAACGCTCATTTTTAACCCACTTTCCCAAAATTCCCAAAAGCTTATCTCAGAATTTCTAAGGTTATGAAAACGTCTTTTAGAATATCCTTTTCGCTTGTTGTTCGATGTTCCACTTTCTTGAGTCTTCCTAAAACTTACCTCTCTCACAAAAGCATCAAAAGATATATACAAAGGAGAGAGAAACATGGTGTGAAAAATTGGCACCACAAAAGCTCAAGATTGTCACGAATGGAGAAGATAAGTTAGAAATGATTTCTAAGGGAGCTAAAAAAAATTGAATAATCCCTTAGAAATTATGTGGCAGAGAAATTCGCAAGAAGAAAAAGAAGAAAAATATATAGTTTAAGAATAAAGCTAAGTGCTTTCAGAAGTATCACCCTCCAGAAGAATCTGATAAAAGCAAAATAGCTATCTAGTTTCATTTCCGTATTTGCACTATTCTAAAATAAAGTTTTTCATAACCTTAGGAGTCCTAAGGTAAGCTAAACCCTTTCACCCTAAAACAAACCACCATCCATACCCTTTCACCCTCACCAAACATTACAACCCACATGAATATCTTGGGATAATTAGCACCGTCCTCACTTAAGTGGTGGAGATCCGATTCTTGATCAAGCCTATGACGATGAGTGCTGAATGACTGGCTTTTGAGCGATTTTATTTGTTCTAGAATGTTAGAAAGCCTGATACACTTTGAGTGAATTGAGTGACCACCTTGTGAGGAATCGCCCAGTCATGTATACTCCAAGATCGCAAGAGTTGGAAGTATGCCTAAGAAAGTCATTCCTTGTTTCTGGGACGATTATCTTATTTTTCCTTATTTTCTATTATGGTTTGCTGATATATGGGGTGATTGCTCCTAAAAGATTTTAGAATTCACCAAATCTGCTTAAAATTATTTTATAAAAACTGAGTTTTGCTTGAGGACAAGCAATGTCTAAGTGTGGGATATTTGATGTGTAGCAAAAAGTCATGTTTTTATGCACATATTTCCCGCACATTTGACCTAATTCTTAGTGAAAATGCTTGAATTAAACGTTTATCTACTTAATTTCACAAAGTTGGTCAAATTATAGGCATTGCTATAAAAAGTACTAAAAACGTCCAAAAGACATGCAAATCGAGACAAATTATTCCATCACTGACTCTTACACTCTTTTGATTCCCTTATAATACAAGTTCTTAATTAATTTCATATGATATCACAGGTAATTACGAGAGTGGAGAATCAAGAATCGTGCAGATCGGGTAAAGAACGAAGAAAACAGAGCCGTCTGAGCGCAAACCGAGAGCATTCCGCACACGCCAACCCTAGAGACATCCAAATTTGACAAATTTGGCATCATTAGAAGCGTAACGGAATTACGAGATCATAGGCGAAAGAATCGAGTCAAACGGACGTGAAACGAAGAAGATACACGCGAATTAAGCAACGAGAAAAGCCGAAAACAGCACACGGCCATGCACACGGCCCCCTAGGAGGACATGTACGGCTCTAGGAAGGAAGTGTATGGCCTGGTACCCTCCGTATGTTTCCGTTATACTTCGTTCGCTTGTATTTTGATGCTTTGGTGCTTGTACGTGAGACCTTATGCTTAGCCTATAAATAGATGGCTCCATTCCTTCATTCCACACACCTCTTCTCATTCCATTCTCTACTTTCTCTCTCACACACTCCCTCTCTCTCTAGTTTCTCTCTCTAGCTTTCTCTCTCTATCTTTTAGGTTAGTTTTAGGTTAGTAGTCAGTTAGTTCTTGGTTAATATTTAACCAAAGCTAACGGAGGGGTAATATTGTTGAGGATACTTTGAGGGTTTATTTGTAATATTGTCGAAGATATTTCGGAAGTTCCGCTCGTTTTAATCTTTTAGCATATATTCAAGCTGCGCGCTATTTACGTTTATATCTTTCCTTATCTATCATGATGCATGTTATTATTGTTATTATGCTAGATTTAGGATTGCTTGCCATGTTAGTGAGTAGTTATATTGTGTGTTTGTTGTGATGTAGTTAGTCGTTAATTGGGATGATGTCATTATGAAACAACGGAAGTAACGTTATACGGCTTTCATTTGTATAGCGCTGGAAACACCAATGTGTGTAGTACATAACGTGGAAGCTATGAAAGTCGTGGGCACAATCTGTTGTGGATTAATGTTCCAAATTATTATATCTTATAAATTAAAAGTCGGTGCTTTGATTAAACATTTCATCTATGATTTTAAACCACATTTAACTAATGCCTTTCCACTAATAAACGTGGTTAAAACCTTTTTGATAAGATGTCATATCAGGGGTAATTAATTATCTGTGTTCAAATAACATTGTCTGGTTTTAAGCTGTGGAACTACTAACCAAGTATTGTACACCGTGATTAAACTACAACTTAATTATATATGTTAAATGACATGGTCTAGTTTCGAAGCCGTGGAAATGTTGTTTTAAACAAGTATTGTACACTATGAATAAACTAGGGATTTATTGGGTAATTTCAAGTGAGGGCTGGTTTAAATGATAAATGGAGAATCTTTGATCTAAAATACAAACTTAGTTTATGAATCCAGAAAGGAAGACAAGGAATCATCTAGTATTCCAAATATGTCTATCACCCCTGGATTCTACAAAACCATTGATGGAAAGTAATCTAACACCAACCAAGTCTTAAACTTAAATGTTTTATTCAATTGAGTATCACTGTGGTGTTAAGAACGGTCGGAATGTTAGTGGGTCTGTTACTCTATGCATGCACCCAGGAATCTTCATATTCCAGAAAAGGGTCACTATTCCGTAACAGGGCAGTGTTGAGAGTTGAGCAGCCTCCTCCGATCAGAATCATGATAGCCTAGTTACTCAGTGACATACTAATTGAGCAATCAATCAGTAGGGTACTAGTGTTTACACCACAAATACTTGAAACAAAAAAAATACAAATCTTTAGAAAGACGTTTTCATAACTTAAACTAAAACATCATCCCAATGAAAGGCTAATGAAGTCACAACAAACACCTCCTCTATCCTGACTGCTACCTCTTTATTTTATTGCCTAGTTTAATTAATTTACATGTTTAGTTTAATTAGTAGTATAATTTAGAAAAACAAACAAAACAAAAACCAATTTCAACTCTGTTCAAAACCTTCCTTCACTAGCCAGATTTGAACATTCTGATTTCTCTGTTTCACAATACAGTTGATTTTTAAGAACGACCCTGAGTTATACTTGCTGCTGTAAGTAGAATTTAGGTCCCCAGCTTTTTATAAATTTAAAACCCTGTTGTTGCTACATAACGACCGTGGTACAACAATTATGCAAACGGAGTCGATTTTCCGGTTGATTGACAAAACTTCACAAAAAATCGGAAAAAACATATATTTTCACTTACGATTAACGACCATAGATTTTCGTTTGTAAGCTGGAGTCGCTTTGCCGGTTTCTTTAGGAGCCTTATCTCCGTCGACCATTTTACTTAAACAAAATTAGGGTTTTCAAAACGAAATACGGTGAAATAGCGAGAGAGAAAACCTTTTACTATGTGAAAAAGTGTGTGTAGTATGTGTGTAATGGCGGTTTACAAAAAGCATGGGCAATTGATATGAAAAACCTGACCGATATGACTGATGGCGTTACAAAGGAAAAGACAAAAGTACCCCTAGCCTTTTAAAAAACCTTATACACATAAACTTAAAAAATAATATTAATATTTTTACCCCTAAAAAAAGCTGGGCCGTAGATCACTGTAGTGGACGACCTGGATGGGCCTGCCCTCCATTCCCTCCTCACAGCCCATTCTCCTGTGATCCGGGATCTTTAAATTTTTATTTTTTCTTGGATTCAGAGTTACTCAAAATATTATTAAGAGATTTGTTAGATTTAAAGTAGCTTTTTATATTAGAGATATTGGTGATCATGGTATGAGATGTTTGATAAATGAATTGTACGTGCAGACAAGATACGGTGATGGAATGATGGATCGATTTCTTTTTTTTTTCTTTTTTTTTTTTGCGGTGGAGAGATGAAAGGATTGAAAAATATATTACGGAAAGTGGAGGTTACTTGTATTATTTATTTATTTTATTTCTAAATAAAATGAATAAGAAAAATAGAAGAAAAAATTAAATAAACAAAAAGGATATTAAATATTAAAGTTATCGGGCTAAAAATTTAAAAAAAAGCTATAAGGGTGATCGTTGGTTTATATCTCTAAAACTCTGTAACTGCAACATTACACACCATCTATCATCTTGTTCGATTCATTGTAAGTTTTGTACAGAATTACTCTGTAAATTGAATGTATAAAAACCTAACAGAACCGTAAATTCGATATATAAAAACTAACACGCGATTTCACTCTACGAAAATGATAAAGCTAGGGATTATGATACTGCTTCTTCTCTCTTTGATCGCCGCTGAACAAGAAGTCGACGTTATTGATAAAACTAGGTAATCTCTTAATTCATTAGATATAGTTCCGTTTTACTGATCGATTATGAATTTAGGTATAATTAGGGTTATATCATATGATATGCAGTTGATGTAATAATGTTTTTAGTTCTTCGATTATGAATATCTCTTAATTCATTAAGTATAGTTCCGTTTTACCGATCGATTATGAATTTAGGTATAAATTAGGGTTATATGATATGCAGTTGATGTAATAAAGTTTTTAGTTCTTCGATTATGAATATCTCTTAATTCATTAAGTATAGTTCCGTTTTACTGATCGATTATGAATTTAGTTATAAATTAGGGTTATATGATATGCAGTTGATGTAATAACATTTTTAGTTGTTCGATTATGAATTTAGACATAAATTGGGTTATGCAGTTGATGTAACCATGTTTCTTTAGTTATTAAAATTCCATAATTCAATATTTGGTTAGTGTATATGAACAAACGAATTGAATTGGTTGATTTGTGACATAAGTAGTTGTTTTTGTTTTCGTCTGCAGAAACTACTTCTTGAAAACTATTAAAGAAAATGCACGCCTTCCTGATCAATGTCCTCGTCTCCATCTTAGTCTTCTTGTATTAGGATCATCCATTTGTTACGAATGTACAATTGATCAATTATCATCATTGTTTACAGTTAAAATAAAATATGCTTATACTATATGAGTTCTTATTAATTTTACCATTAATATGATGCTACTTTTGTTAGCCAATTGTGTCTTAAATGCAAGGTAAATAGTGACATTTCTATTGATATTGTAGGATTCCTGTTTGCTTTAACATGTAAATTTGTGCAGGGAGCAAACTCTTAATGCTAATGAAGGTAATTTGAGCAAATACTTTTATACATCCGTGTTTAATAATTACTGAGCTAAAGACGTTTTGTATGTTCTCCTAATCGCTAATATTCAGATTTTGACCCAGCTAAATCTCCTCACAATATAACTTGGATGGGTAGCCTAGTAGTAACCAGGTAATCTTTTTAATCTAGTTATGCTTTACTGATTCAATTCATTTGTTCATATACAAAAACAATTATCCATGATACACTAACCAAATATTGAATTCGATTGTTCATATAGACTAACCAAATTATCCATGAGAAGCCCAATTTTGCATTATACCTTAGTTATTATAATTGCAGAACGAAACCTAGCATGAATTGACATAATCATACTTGTTTTGCAGTTCACAGCCACGGTTAGAGATCTTTTTAGCGATTATTGTGATGGCATGTCTGTTATTAGTTTTTGCATGGTGTCCCCGGGATTCTAGAGATATTTTACGAACCATGTTGGCTCTATCGGGGGTAATGGGGGCGGGGGTTTTTGGTATATTACAGTGGTTGAAGGTATATTCATGTTATTTCTAATTTCTTCTTTTCAATTGATGCAGATTGGCTAAACAATTGTTTATTGACACTTTTTTCTGAATTGGTTTTTTAGGACTTATATTCAGGCATCTGGCCTGCGACAACAAAGCCCCATGAAGGTTTTTATTCAGACATGAAGAATTCGGCGGAACGCTTGAATCAAGCGGTGGATGTAAGACTTATATGTTTTATGTGTGTTCATATTCGGATATTCGAAATATTGGATAGGGGATTTTACTATCCGAATCCGAAATTCGGATATCCAAAAATTTCGTGTTTCCGAAATTCGGTTTTTTTACTGGTTTTTTATTTGTGCGTTTCTTTAATCAGATACATCCAGAGTTTTGACACAAAAGATGGGAAAAATAGAAGAGAAATTGACTCACCAATTGGATATAACTAAAGCATACTGTGATATGGTAAAAGAAGTGGGGGGCACTTCTACGAAAATTGAAACTGATGTTGCTTCACTTAGAGAGGGGTTACTGAAATTGCAAGTTGTTATTTGCTGCTAAAAATTGTTTAGTTAAGATTTTTGTTGATTTGTCACATATTCATTATCTTTTATCTTTTTGGACTATAGGATGACGCTACGGATAGAATTACACTGACAAATGTAAGGCAACTACTCAAGAGTCTTGAGTCAAGACTATCTTTGTTTACTTGTTCTTTTTTTGTTCTTTTTTTTAAAAAAAAAATGAGTTGATATACACATATACAAGCAGGAGACAATTAATACTCTAGTTTCGAAACTAGTCCAAGAGTTGGAAGAAAAAGGAACGATCTTTCCTCAGCCACAAATGGTACCTGATCTCGCTAAAATAGTCCAAGAGTTGGAAGAAAAAGGAATAATCTTTCCTCAGCCACAAATGGTACCTTCAATTGATCTCCAATATGTCATAAAGTGATGTGTTATATAAGTGGCAAAATGAGTGGGTCGGGTTGGGTCACAGGTCTAGATGGGTCATATATGAGGACGGGTCTAAACGGGTCTCAAGTCGGATTTCTTTAAAGTGGAACAGTGAATGGGCCATAATGTAACGCCCCAAAATCTAAAAGTATTATTGTGACAAATAAATTAATAGTTGTTTTAAACTATTAAATATGTAAGAACAATAAAATAGTTAAAATCGCAAACTTGTTTTTAAGTTCCAGACAATAGGTCTTAAAGGGGACCAAAGTAGTATAAGTGTATAGATATATATTCTTTTTTTCTTTCCTTATCCTCTCAAACCCAAAAATAAAACATGAAGGTTCCTGTGGTTTCTGCGATTCAAATCAGGAACCAAAACTTCCCAAAATTTCACCTTCAATTCAAATTAGAAGCTGGGATTCATCATCTTCATCAGATTCTTAATCTAATTGTAAGTTCAATTCTTCCTTTTAACCTAAAAAGTGGATTATATATGATGAAATTGATTTGGGTTATTGAATTAGATATGAAATTAAGGGAGAAACATGGTTGTTTAATATTTAGTAGTTAAAAATGGATGCTGAGAAAACTGGTTTGGATGTTTTTGGGTAAGAATCTGAGCTGCCATGGTTGGAACAGCAGGTACAGGTCTGAGGACGATGGGGGGTCGCGACGTGACACAGTAATATCACGACGCGAAGTGTTTGGGATCGCGACGCGATCGTATATACTAGCGACGCGATTTATGCTAATCAGAACCTGTTTTGCTTACTTGTGTGATATGGGCATGTTTTGAATATAAGGCTATTAACAAAAGTGATAACTTATCAATTTAGAGTTTGAGTAGGAATTCAAGTGATTATTCACTTGAGTTGTTTATGGTCCTTAAGTTATGGTTTTAATAACTAGTTACGGATTTAACTAGAGTGAGAAAATGTACAAGTAAATGAATATGTTATAATCAGATTTTGGATAGGTACATATATGGTTATGCTTAAAGTAATAAGTAAAGTACCGAAAGGTTGAAGCTAATAACAATACAAGAAGTCTAGTTATGTGATTGTGATGATTATTAGAGACTAAATATATTGTTATGAATATGTGTTATATAATAGGTGAAACGAGATGCAAAACATGGCACCTTCAGACATTATGATTAATTGCTTATGCGTCTAAAAAGCCAATGTGAGTATTATGGGGGTTAAATGGGTAATGATTATGTAATCCGGATTGCTTATGAGCAAGAGGATTACATGATCAAATGAATGTTTAATTGTGTGTAACTGGGTTGCAGATGGATGTTTGCTTATATATATTGTTGTAATATAGCATACAGGTAATTGGTAAGTGTTGATATGAATTTCCATTACTTATGTATATAAGTGAATGGACATTATAATTGTTGGTTCCATTATTTACATAATGTAAATAGATAGATGTGATATATTATATGCTATGATATAGAATGTGGATAAAGGATTGAACTGTTGATATAGATATAGAAATTGTGTTGATTGCTAATTATATATATTAGCATGGTATAATAGTTAAGGATCCTTAACAATAAAATTTACATGTATTGGTTATGTAAATACTGTGGTTTGGGAATTGTAGAAATTTTAAAAAGGGACTTGTGTCGGGGTTTTCCCATTACTTCCGCGAGGTAGATGGATGTCCCAATTAATGATATATGTGATTCGCTGTCATTAATTGGTGAATAAACTGTAAAACTAATTGTGGATAATTAGCATGGTACAAATGACTTAGTATACTATCACCCAAGAGGTGGGATACTAAGGGACAGAGTCCAGAATGATTTCTACAATTGCTCAACAAATATGTGTAAATTTAAATTAATAATGTGGAAATATTCTGATTACATGATCATGGTGCCAGGAATGGTTGCGGCCATTTGCTGGTGGTTTGGTGCAAGTAATGGTTATGACCATAGGCTTGTGTGATTGATAGTAGTATATGACTAGCATGATAATTGAGGATTCTTAGCTAATAACAATGAGATGTAAATAGTATTATTTATATATCTATGAAATAATACTTGTTATATAATATTGTGTGATAGATTATTCATTTAACTGCTCATATGCTCACTAAGCTTTGGCTTACTCTTTTCAGTTATTTATGTTGTAGGTGTTTGGTTCGGTTGAACCAATGGGATTAGAGATTTGATTATGGTTGTCAGAAGATAGCGTGGATTGGAGCTTGCTGTATGGTTAGACAAGCTTCTCTTTCTTTTAAACTGTTGTAATGATGACACTCGTATAAGTCGCCCGGTTTCATATTATTAGTGTCAATTGTTTAATTAAAGAGGAGTTTGTAAATTGTAATGATGTGTATTTGTTAGACTCATAAAGTCATCAAGATCAGGTAAATATTATAATATTACAATTGGATCGGATTAGCATATACATAAAATATGTTTTATGAAAAGGAATAAATTTGGGCGTTTCACATAAGGCGTCAAAGTTTTGTTTAATGCATAACACCTCCTAAACCATTTCAAAAAGTTTGAAATATTATTGAAATTTTAGTAAACATGTATTGACATCTAGTTTTTATGGAAAGTATAATATATTTGGACATAAAGTGTTCATGGTGACTATAATGTTTTATTGTGATTTTCAATTTTTAACTTGTTTGTGCCAAATCAGGCTAGGAAGCTGATCGTGCCCCGAACGGTTGGTCAAGGAAGTCCTTGCCGGACCTCGCGCTCGAGGCGGGCGATCGGAGGGGTGGTTTTATATTTATAGTGCAGGGAAGCCTAAGTTATACTACTACTTGTATAGTAAGCGGTAGGTATGACTCAAGTGTCGTTCTTCAAACCACAACGGGCAAGGGATTTTAGGAGGATTAATTATCTTTGGTAATTTAGCTAGGGTTTTAAAACTTTTTGGGGAGTTTTGTTTTCTATTCTAGTTAAACTAAAGACAGTAAAATAAATGAGGAGTGTAGTCGCTGAGAGATCTATGGATTACGCGAGTGTTTGCTATGACATCGGTGTATGCTATTTAGGGGTAGTTATGGGGATTGAGGCTCTAATTACAATGAATCCTAGCAGTACTGACTTGGGGTCTCTGAACGATGTTCAACATAGTATTGTACCTTGTCGTCACCTCAATCGGTCACGGTCGTCAACGCAACGGAAGGAGGACACGGCAGTGGAGTTTTAAATTTATAAGAGCCGGGGACCTAAGTTTTACTACGGGTGTATAGCAGCAGTATGACCTAGGGTCGTTCTTCAAGCTAATCGTATTGTGAAACGAGAGTATCAAGACAAGTTGTTTATTTTAGTGATGGGAATTTTAAAACAGAGTTTGAGTGAGTTTTTGTTACTTAGGTCCGTAATTTAAAGCAATTAAATAAAAAGTAAATAAGTGGAAAATAGAAATAGGGATGAAATCAGTATGGAGGAGATGTGTTTGTTATGACTTCGTTAGCTTATGCAGGGGTGATGCTAGGGTTTTTGATATGAAAACGTCTTTTAAAGGTTTGTGTCTTATCTGAGCTTAATTGTTCGTAGTGTAAACACTAGTACCCTACTGATTGGGGAAACCTATCAATATGTCACTGAATACTAGGCCAAATTGAGTCTGATCGGAGGAGGATGCTCAACTCTTCAACGTTATCCAGTGACGGAGTAACGATCCTTCTTGGAATGTTAGTTCCTGGGTGCATGAGATAGAGTAACATACCCACTAAGGTTCCGACCTTTCTTAACACTACGGGGACAACGAAGTCAAACAAGGCATTTAAGATTAAGACTTGGTTTGGTGACTATTAACTTTATATTAATGGTTTTATTTTAGCCTAGAGCTTTCATCACGGTGTACAGTGCGACTATGCATTTCCACAGTTTTCCAGACCCAAGATGTACTAACGGTGTACAGTGCATCTAAGCATTTCCACAGTGTTCCTGATCTTTAGGTGTACTAACGGTGTACAGTGCGATCAAACATTTCCACAGCTTTGAAGTCAAACCAGGATGTGACACAGTCTTCAACCACTGACATTTCCTTAGCTCCTACGTATTTGTACTCCACCAAAGGTGTTTCCAACGTTACACGAAGTACAATGCCGTTTACCGTGGTCTTTCCGGGGTCACATACTTTATGGTCACTCTAGACTAGTTTAAACTAAGTTTGTATTAAAGCCCAACCATCTATGATATAAACCAGCCCTCACTATTTCCCAATAAATCCCTGATTGATTCACGGTGTACTATACGAAAGGTTTTAAACAGTATTTCCACAGCTACGCAATTCAGACCATGTTTACAGTTTCATAAAACATAGATAGGTAGTGACCGTTTGATCAAGGTTCGCGACTCCTTGTCATAAAGGTTCTAACCATGTTTAATTGGAGGAAAGGCGATTTGGTTTAGAAATTCATAAATACAAGATTAATAGATCACCGATTTTCATTTATATAATATAACTGGAAACATTATTTCCACAACGGATTGTGCACACGACTTTCATAGCTTCCACGTTCCGTACTACACACATATGTGATGATTCCGGCGCTATACAAATGAAAGCCGTATAACGTTACCTCTGTTATTTCATAATGTTATCCAATTATATGTTTAAAGCAGCATCACCCCACACATATATAAACTAACTACATCATAACAAACACACAAGGAAACTACTCACTACGCATAATAACAGATCCTAAATCTAGCATAATAACAATAGCATTTATCATTATAACAGATAAGGAAAGAAGTAACCGTTAATAAAGCGTAGATTGAATAAGCGTTTAGAGAGAGAGTACAAGCAGAACTTCCGCAATATCCTTGACAATATTACAATAAAAGCCCCTGAACTATTCCCTACGCTATTACAAAAGTAGCCCCTCCGTTAGTTTCAGTTAAATACTAACTGAGAACTAACTGGATCAAACCCTAATTTCTAGAGAGAGAAAGAAAGAAAGAGAGTTTAGAGAGAGAGAGAGAGTGTGTGAGAGAGAAAGTGGAAATGGAGAAATGAATGGAATGATGAAGTGTGTGGAATGATGGAAGGGTGGCCTCCTATTTATAGGCAAAGCTTGAAATCAGCCGTACAACTCGCGAAGCACGCACGTACAAGCAAACGAAGCACAAACGGGCAGCATATGGGGGTCCAGGGGCCGTATACGGCCTTCATAGGGCCGTATACGGTGTATAAAGGGCCGTATACGGTCTATGAAGGGCCGTATACGGTGTGCAAGGCCGTATACAGCTTCTGTCTGATTTCGTTCGTTGCTTAAAACGTCCGTATCTCCTTCGTTATGCGTCCGTTTGACCTGATTCTTTGGCCTGTGTCTTCGTAATTCCGTTACGCTTCTAATGGTGCCAATCTCACTGAAATTGGATGTGTTCAACTTTAGCATAGCCGAAATCACTTTATAAGAGTTTGTAACCGTCCAGTCTTTTCCGTCCTTTGTCCGATTTGCATGATTCTTGATTTTATCGTCTCGATTTTACCTATTACATCATATCATAAGTTTAGAATATGTTTATCATTGGATAAATGAGGGTGCGAGAATTGGTTGCTGCTTATTTGCTCCGTTTTGTTCGTTATTCGGACGTTTTTAGTGATCTTTGTAGCAACGCCTATATTTTGAGCACTTTAGTGATTTTTAGTAAATAATGATTGTTTTGGAATGTTTTCACTAAAGATGTGCCCTAAAAGTGTGGAATAATGGTCTACAAAACATGACTTTTTGCGTCACATCATACCTACGGCCTTTTCGTGGCTTCCACGCATTTGTACTTCACCAAAGGTGGTTCCAGCGCTATACCAAGTACTAAGCCATTTTACGGTTTTTCCGATGCCTCGCTCAGAGATCCCGTATCATTACTGTATATGTCCTAATGGGCCATAGCTCCTATCCTATTACTTATCTAACGTAGAGTTGTCCACAATCAAATAAATAACATGTCACATGGATAACAGATATGGAGTGTAAGCTACACCGAAAGTTCTCCCAAATGTAGTACCAATTTAACCGACAACTAACCTCGAATCCTATTCCCCAGTCTCGGTCATCTGAGATGTCCGTATCGTGGCACGAATTGTTGAATAAACAATAAAGTGAACAAGAGTTACCCCGCGGAATAAGTTGGGACAGTCTGTCTAACGATCGTTTAAATTGTTCGACATTATTTCAAATAGATCATTGTAATTATTCTAGCGTGTTAAACTGTTGTATGTAATTATTCTATGTTTGAAAACCTAATCATTAATCCAACAACCGCAATAGACAAATAGATACTAGCATGCAAACCCTAAAGCAACAATCAAAAAAGAACATGCAGTAGTGTAACATGGATAGTTATCAGTTTGTTTCACGCAAAGTTTCTGGATTAATGGTTAAGTCACGAATGCTCCGAAAGTTCTCTCAAAAGCATTCGATATATGAAATTAATTCTAATCTATCTCTAATCCTATGCTTCGTGTCTCCTATGATGTATTTCAATCAGGAGAACAGCGGCCATGCCGAGTTCATCGAATCATTCAGACAAAGAATAGTTGAGGGACCTATTTCTACAATTGGCCGGATTATATCAATAGGTTTCAAACCACATCATAAGTTGGATAAATAAAACATTTGAGAATCATTTCATAAATTCAAACATATCCTAATTACATGCGAGCAGAGTAACAGCATGGTTTAAAGCATAACTACCATAGCATAACGTTTATCATAGCAAACACAGATTTATCTAGCCTATCATAGCAATTATCATCGCATGCATTCTTAAATAATCAACATATTTAAAAATAACAAGAAAGGATAATATAATAAAACCTGATAGACGTTACAATAAATCTGCGCAACCGTAGTCTCGGAGCGACTCCGTACAAAGCTCGTAAGCTTGCTACTAGCTACCTACTATTTCTCCTCTAACTCCTTAGAGAAGTGTTAGAGAGAGAAAGTTATTCTAGAGAGATAAGTGTGTAATGTGTGTGAAAATGAGATGTGTTGAAAATGAGGAGGTTAAGCCTCTATTTATAGGTTTCAAGTTTACAAATTTACACTCAGCACCCTCACATCCAATTTAACTCTGAAACACCCCCTCGAGCTATGAAATTTGACACCAAAAGGGGCGTATTCGGTAGCAAAAGGGGCATATTCGGTAGCAAATAGGGCGTATCCAGCAGCAAATAGGGCGTATCCAGCACTAAAAAGGGGGTATACCACCCTAAAAGGGGGGGTATACCACCTCTTAGAGGGGGTATACGGCCCTAAAAGGGGGGTATACGGCCCTCTAAGGGTGGTATACGGCCCCTAGAGGGGTGGTGTACCCTGGCTCGTGATCTCGTGCGCTGGATCGTAAGTCTTGTGCACTGGTCGTAGTTCTTGTGATTTTCGTTTGGCTCTATCTTCTTCGTTTCTTGTCAGATTTGAATGATTCTTGATCCCACGGTTTTGTATTTTCCTGAAGATCAATATGACACAAATTAGGCCAATTTTGCTTAATTATACGTCAGAATCGCAAGTGGATTGTTTTAGCTCTGGTTTGTTCGTTATTTGAGCATTTTAAGTCATTTTTCGAAAGGAAGTCTAAGCTTTGGCTCATTTTACATTTTTAGCATAAAACAATGATTATTTGTTGTTTATTCAAAGATTTAAGCCAAAATGGGCTTGAAATGGTGCATAAAAACATGTCGTTTTGAGTCAAATCAAATATCCTACACTTAGACTTTTGCTTGTCCTCAAGCAAACTCCAAATCATTCTATGCCAAAAACTTTAATTTTGCGAAAAATCATTTTTATGAGTGAATCTTTAAATGAAGAAAAAGGTACAGATTTGAAACAAGTATTGTTCCGGTACGGAAAAGAGAGATGTTCCCATGACGTATCCAAAAGATTTATAAAATGATCGTCTTAGGCATGCTTTCAATTCTCGTGATCTTGGAATATACATGACTGGGTGATCTCACCAGGTGGTCACTCAATTCACTCAAAGTGTATCGGGTTTCCTATCATTCTAGTACAAACGAAATCGCTCATATACCAGTCATGCAACATTCATCGTCATAGGCTTGATCGAGAATCAAATCTCCACCACTTAGACAGGGACGACACTAATTATCACTAGACATTTGTGAGGGTTGTAATGTGAGGGTTTAAAAAGGGTATAGTTGGTGGTAATTTTTAAGAAAAAGGGGTTTTGATTACCTTAGGACCTTTTAAACTTATGAAAAACTTTACTTAGATATTCTTTAATGAAAACGGAAACGGATAACGATAAGGGAGGAAGATAGCTATTTTGACTTCTATCTTTGAAAACACACGGAAGATTTATATTTTCAGGAATTGGAGTTTTCGAGAGATTTGAAGCACTTAGCTTTATTTCAGATGATACATATTTATTTCTTTTTCTTCTTTTCTATATATATATTTTTTTGGCTTAGAATTTCTTTGCCAAGGAATTTCTAAGAGATTTTCTTTTCATTTTTCTTACTGCCCTTTTTGAGATCCTTTCATTTTTTCAACCCTTTGACAACTTCGAATTTACTTGGTGCCAATTTTTCGCACCACATGACTCTCGATCTTTGAATTTTGATTATGGAAACGCACACGAGAATTTTTGTAAGTAAACACGAAATTTATGATTTTTGAGGGAAAGCAAAAAGAATAACTAAATAGCATTTTTCAATAAATTTAAAAGATTCCAAGATAAGGTTTTGGTGGGTATGGAAGTGAGTGGGTTTAAAAATTTGGGTTTTTGAGAAACGAAAAGGTTAAGGCTCAACAGGGTTTTCTAAGCGGATCATCGATACTAAAAATGAGTATCGGTAGGGTTAGGCTTGAAGAGATATGAAAAAATGGGGTTTATCCTAAGTAAATGTCCAGGTCATTTAATTGCACCTATGCCATGTATGGCACCTGTCAATATGGTCTCGAAATGCATACCAGGAGCAAGTTCTAATTCTGAATGCATGCACCGGTCACACACAACAAATGAAAGTGAAACATTAAAAATGAATGCTTAATATAGGCTCAAGTACCTCACTGCAAATATAGGTTGTATGTACCCAGTCACGTGATGCCCTTCTTAGACTTTCATTTTAAAATCATTTAGAGTCTGACATGTTCCTACCTCTTTTTACCGACTTTTGAATACTTGCAAAAAAAATCTGTACTTCTCCTTAATTTATTGACTCAAAAACTTTTGAAAAAATCGGTCTGCTGAATGAGTAGTTAAACTACTGTCGAAGCAAGACCGTTTTTGTAGTGGAAAAATTTTAAAATTTTTGGCAAAATAAGGATTTGTTTATTTACTGAGGACAATTTCGAAAAATTTTGATCTTAACAAGTAAGCAAAGAGTATACTGCTATCCCACACTTAAAAATAAACATTGTCCTCAATGTTTCTGCACTAAGTAGGGAGAATCCCACACTTAGGGTTTTGCATTAAGTCGAATATAAATTTCAAGTTTTCTAGATATGGGGTATTAATCCCACACTTAGAGTTTTAAGTGGGCGTGAGTATATATTATCATAAGATAGATCATAAGAACTAGAGTGATACTTCCCTACGCTTGTGTGAGCACTTGATGGAGGACCAGATTCGTGAAGGAGTGGTGCAAGTGATTTGCTGGAGTTTGACCAGACTTCTTTAAAGATCATCCATTCCTACGAATACTGAGTTCTGCAAATAGCCATAAATAGAGTCATAATAACCAGGTCTCATAGAATAGTAGTATGATAAGTCTAAAACATAAAGTAGATAAATCTAAAACATAAAGATAATAAAGATAAACTAAGGCTCATCTAGCAGATCATCCATATCAAGGTCGAACTCAGCGACAGCAGCATCATAAATGGCAGAGAGGGCAGCATCATGGAGGACAGAAGAAGGTGACGGTGCATGAAGTCTGCTAGCAGCTGCAAGCATCTCGGTAGGATCAAAGTGTGAACTCTCAGGAGTCTGTACTGGAGCATCAGTAGTGCCAGCTGTAGGAGGGAAGAATGACCATGGTGGTCGAGAAGCTCTCGGACCTAACCCTAACCTGTAAGGGAGGTCCTGAAGTCTCGGTAGCCCGACTGCCTCGCGGATATCAGACATCGAATCATGGTGAATGGACAATGTCTGAAAGAGCGCCCAAGCAGCTGCTGGATCTGCAGTAGTGATCCCATAATCAAAGGTCGGGATCGTCTCAGATGCTGGGAAATACTGTGGTGCAGTAGGTCTCGAATGCTCCCCTGGAGAAATTGGTTCATCGATCAGAGTCTCTTCCTGAATAGCAACCATCTTCTTCCTACCTCTGCGGGTTCCTCTTCTCGTCTTGCTTTTCTTACTGCTTTCAGCCGGGGCTTCCATCCTGAAAAACATAAATAACACATGTAACATTCAAAGTTTATGAGGATATACAAATGCGAGAAGAACCGATGATTGTTTGTAAAATATTTTGATTGTAAGCGTCATCGGGACTTCTGCATCTGCATATATAAACAATAAAGACTTATCTCAGATTTGTAAATTTCAAAGGTTGTCAGATAAGTAGCTATCCTGCATCATTTAGTTAGGAATGATAATACTAGATAAGATTTAAACTAAGAATTAAAAACAAAAGGACAAATTATTCTAGGATAGGCTTGGGGTGCCTCCCAAGAGCACTTGTTTAAGAGAGAGTCACTAGCTTGACTCTTGATACCTGGGAATAGTTCAAGGTGGCTCAAAAATGTAGACTTCCTCATTAATAGGGAAATCCTCAATGTAATGTTTCAAGCGTTGACCATTAACTTTAAAGTTACCTTCCGGGGCTTCGAGTTCGACTGCACCGAAGGAAAATACCTTTGAGACTATAAATGGTCGGCTCCACTTGACTTTGAATTTTCCAGAGAACTTTTTGAAGCGTGAGTTGAAGAGAAGTACTTTATCCCCTGGTTTAAACTTTGATAGCTTGAGTCTTGAATCATGGAACATCTTGGTTCTTTCTTTGAATTTCAGGGAGCTATCGTACGCTTTATCTCTTAACTCAGCTAGTTCGTTAAGCTGCATTCTCCGATGGGATCTTATGGTGGGAATGTCTAAGTTACATTTCTTCAGCGCCCAGTATGCCTTATACTCCAACTCTATCGGCAGATGACATGCCTTACCATAAACCAGATGATATGGTGTGGTTCCTAACGGCGTTTTGTATGCTGTTCTGAATGCCCACAACGCATCATCTAATTTATCGGACCACTTTTCCCCATGGTTGAACACCGTTCGTTCTAAGATTCGCTTCAACGCCCTATTTGTCACTTCGGCTTTCCCATTGGTTTGTGGGTGATAAGCTGTTGAAGTTTTGTGAGTTACTCCGTACTGTTGCAATGTTCTCATTAGGTGAGTATTGTAGAAGTGTGTACCACGATCACTGATTATGGCTCTCGGAGCTCCAAATCGATAAAATAGTTGTTTGAGAAACCTAGTGACGACCTTGGCATCGTTTGTTGGGAGAGCTTGTGCTTCGGCCCACCTGGACACGTAATCAACTGTAACCAGAATGTATTCTTTTCCGTTAGATTTAGGGAAGGGTCCCATAAAATCTAATCCCCAAATGTCGAAGATTTCACAAGCTTGGATGTTAGTAAGTGGCATTTCATTCCTCTGTGAGATACTTCCAAACCTTTGGCAAGCATCACAACGTTTTACCAAGTCGTAAGAATCTTGAAAAATGGTTGGCCAGTAAAAGCCGGCGTCGTATACTTTCCGTGCGGTCTTGTTAGCTCCATGATGGCCTCCAGTTGGTCCATGGTGGCTTTGGTAGAGGATATGTTCGGCTTCTTTCCCGTCGACGCATCTTCTGATGATATGATCGGGACAGACCTTAAAGAGGAAAGGATCGTCCCAAAAATAATTCTTTACGTCGCGAAAGAACTTTCGTCTTCGAGAAGTTGACATTCCTTTCTGGACTATTCCTCCTACCAAGTAGTTGGCAGAGTCAGCATACCAAGGATCGTATGATGGACGAGGTCCTTGATGGTGCTTTCCGATGTGCATGAGTTGTTCATCCGGAAACTGGTCTTGAATATCTCTTTCTTCAAGCTTTTCTGTCGCTGGATTTTCCAATCGGCTGAGGTGATCTGCTGCAACATTTTCTGCTCCCTTTTTATCTTTAATTTCTATGTCGAATTATCGTAAGAGCAGAATCCAGCGCAACAGTCTTGGCTTCGCGTCTTGCTTTTTGAAGAGATACTTAAGAGCTGAATGATCTGTATAGACAATAGTTTTGGACAAAATAAGATAGGAACGAAATTTATCAAAAGCAAATACTACCGCTAGCAACTCCTTCTCAGTGGTTGTATAGTTTTCTTGAGCGTCCGTGAGAGTTTTGCTGGCGTAGTAAAACGGTTGAAAGTGTTTCTCCTTCCGTTGTCCTAGTACAGCTCCAACTGCAAAATCACTGGCGTCGCACATGATTTCAAATGGTAAGCTCCAGTCGGGGGCCACCATGATCGGTGCATGCACGAGCTGTTCCTTTAAGTAGTTAAAAGCTTTAAAACAGTCATCTGCAAAGTCAAACGGAGTATCTTTTTCGAGAAGATGAGTCATAAGTCGAGAAATCTTAGAGAAATCCTTAATAAAGCGACGGTAGAATCCGACGTGACCTAGAAAACATCGGATGGCTTTCACAGAAGTAGGTGGTGGAAGTTTTGAAATAGTATCAACTTTAGCTTTATCTACTTCAATTCCTGCTTCAGATATCCGATGTCCTAACACTATTCCTTCTTTCACCATAAAGTGACATTTCTCCCAATTCAGAACGAGGTTTGATTCTTCGCAACGAGTGAGCATCCTTTCTAGGTTGGAAAGACAAGATGTGAAGGAGTCTCCAAAGACAGAGAAGTCGTCCATGAAAACCTCCATACACTGTTCAATCATGTCATGGAAAATCGCCACCATGCATCTCTGAAAAGTAGCAGGTGCATTGCATAGCCCAAAAGGCATACGTCGGTAGGCGAAGGTTCCTTATGGACATGTGAATGTAGTCTTCTCCTGGTCCTTCGGATCGAGAGGGATTTGAAAATAGCCAGAGAAACCATCGAGGAAACAATAGAACTCATTTCCTGATAATCTTTCGAGCATCTGATCAATGAACGGCAGAGGGAAGTGATCTTTGCGAGTGGCTTCATTTAGCTTGCGATAGTCAATACAAACCCTCCAACCTGTGATGGTTCTTGTTGAGATGAGTTCATTATATTCGTTTGTAATTACCGTCATTCCTCCTTTCTTCGGAACAACCTGTACGAGACTGACCCATGGAGAATCTAAAATAGGATATATCAGGCCAGCATCAAGAAGTTTGATAACCTCCTTTTTGACCACGTCTTGAATCTTCGGGTTGACTCTTCTCTGTCTTTGAACTGATGGCTTGAAGTCGCTTTCCATTAGGATCTTGTGCCTGCAGTAGTTTGGACTGATCCCTTGTATGTCAGAGATTTTCCAAGCAATTGCCTTTTTATGTGACTTCAGAACCTGAATGAGTCTGGCTTTTTCTTCAGGCTTCAGATCTTTGGATATGATAACTGGTAAGTGCGAAGTTCCTTCGAGAAAAGCATACTCCAGATGAAAGGGTAGTTCCTTTAGTTCCAATTCTGGTGGTTCTTTAGTAGAAGGCTTCATTCTTGCAATTTCATCTCTCTTGAGTTCATCAAACTCTGTTTGGAAGTCTGATTCTTCAAGAGGTGATTCTGATGTATTGGCTGAAGCTATTTCAACCCATTCTGCTTTATCAGAGAATGCATCCTTCCTCAGCTCGTATTTGACAGTGGATGATGTAGAAGTTGCATTTTCTTCAGTAATGATGATATCGTTGAGTTCAGTAAGTGCAACCTTCTGAGCTTGAGCTGATGAAGAAGTGCTTATGGTAATTTCTGGATTTGAACTGTGTGGTTCACAGCTTTCAGATAGCTGTGAATTAGGTGGTGAAAACATTGATTCCATTTCCTTGAGCGTCCTTCGAATTTCTTCCCTTGAGAGAGATGAATCATATACTTCAGGAGTCGGGTTCCTTCTTAGAAGAGTGACTGGCGTGCCATGTCCAAGCGGAGCAGTCATAATAGTTTTGAACTGCGAGCTAGGATTCTTTAAAGGAAATAGTACTTCTCTTGATGCGGTGGAAGAATTGGAGAGAGCATAGCATAATCCCTTGCTTTCTTCACACAGTTTCCTTGTTGTGATGATAGTGTTGGGGTTGATGCTGCTTACTGCGAGAATTTCTTTAAATGTTCTTCGATTATTTCCTGCATAGAATCTACAAGACCAAGATCTTCTCCCATAGGATGTTTCATTAGTTTATCAACATTGAAGGTGACTTCCTCAGTTCCAACTTGAAGTTTTAAGGATTTTTCATTAACATCAATTACGGCATTGGCAGTGTTTAGGAAAGGCCTGCCAAGGATGAGTGGAACTTGGGTGTCCTCTTCAATATCCATAATAACAAAATCAAGAGGAAAGACGAATTTATCAACACGGACCATAATATCTTCAGCAATTCCACGAGGGAGTTTAACTGATCTATCGGCTAACTGGATGGTCATTCGGGTTGGCAAAAGTTTACTTAATCCTAGTTTCCTAAAAAGCGAGTATGGCATAAGGTTTACACTAGCTCCTAAGTCAGCTAAGGCGTTACTTATTTGAACATCCTGAAGATAACAAGGAATAGTGAAACGGCCAGTGTCTCCTAGCTTCGAGGGTAGTCCTTGTTGCATAATCAAAGAGCATTCTGCATATAAGGGCAAGTTAACTATTTGTCTGAGTTTTTCTTTGTTGGATAAGAGTTCCTTAAAGAATTTGGCACAACTAGGCATTTCAACTAAAACATCTAAAAGTTTAACATTTAAGTGTAAGCTTTTCAACATTTCTAGATATTTTCCAAATTGAGCTTCTTGTTTCTCTTTCTTAAGCCTACCAGGGAAAGGTATACGTGTAGGTTTAATACTTTCTGAGGCTTTAGAGGGTTCTGGTTCAGGAGAAGTGACGAGGGTGTCAACTTGTACTGAATCAGTAGGTAGAGAAGTAGAAGGTTCATTTGTGGGAATATCTACGGATTTCTCGTTTTTAGTCTCTTTTCCTCCTCTAGTGACCACAAGGATGTCATCATACTCATAGGGTGAGTGATAAATAGAGTTGTAGATTGCTTCCTCCCTTTGCTTCTCCTCAACTTTTAAAAACAATCTCTTAACATTATCCTCCATGTTTTTAATTAAATCGTTTGAAATTCTAATCAAATAATCAATTTGGTTTTGAAAATCAACAATTTTTCTATTGACATTATTTTGCTCAACAATGAAGTTTTTGAAAGTTTCGTTGTTTAGACGAGAAGTCAATGGGGAAGGAGTAGAGAGAACTAATGATCGGGAAGTAGGTTGTGTGGTAAACCGCTGAATGAAATAAGTGTGATTAGGGTTTCCACTAGTTGTAAGAATTTCTTCATTGGCCCTTCGGCTTGAGAGGAACTTTTGAGGTTTCTTCTCTGGCTTAGGGTTTGAAGATTCTTGCAAATCCTTGACAATTTGAGTGATAGATTCGAGTTGAGTTTTTAGTTTGTCTAAGGTTTGATTTGAAGTACTCCTTTCTTCTGAAGTAGATTCATCTGACTCCAAGTCATGTTGATACATCGTTATCGTCTCAATCAATTTCCAAGCTTCGTCTGAAGTATGTAGCATGAAATTTCCGGATGAAGCGGCATCGAGGGTTTGTTTGTGTTTTGAGATAATAACTATTGTTGTTTGATGTTTAATCACATGTGTTATTGCATTTATTATATGTAAACTTTAAAGTATCAGTTATAACACACGTGAAATTTTTTTATTTAATAATTAAAAAATCTCAAAAAAAAGCCTTGGTTATAAACATATGTGATAATCAAACGAAGTAATAATCACATATGATTATCAAACGAAGTAATAATCACATGTGATTTTTGATAAATGTTGATTGTGAAAATCATATGTGCTTTTCGGTTATGCTTTTGCTACTTTTGTGTTGACTTTATGCTTTTGCTACTTTTGCGTTGACTTTATACTGACACTTGTGATGTTGAGTTTTTTAACAACACTTGTAATATAAATGTCGTATGCGTACTTTTGAATGCTTGTTGATTATTACATACTTTGGATCAGTAATGCATGGTGTGTTTGTCGCTTTTCTATTATGCTCTTTAATTCCATTTTGTTGTTATTATTAAGTCATATGTGATTTTATTTTTTTGGTAAAAATTTAACCAATAATCATTTTATATTAATCAAAGAATGAGAAAGAAAATTTTGAATAAAAAAGTAATCTTTATTCATTCATTCTTTAGTGTACATTTTCAACATTTTGTCTCTGAATCTATGAGTAGATATTAACTACGAATAATATCATATGTGACTTTATATAATATCGTATGTGATTTTTTATATTATATCATTTATTTTTAGAGTATTAAACGTAAAATCAAATGTGAAATTGTAATGATATGTTTATAAGAGTTTAAGGTAAAATCAAATGTGAAGTTTTTATGTAATATTATGTTTATTAGAGTTTCAGGTAAAATCACATGTGATTTTTATATGTAATGATACATTTAGGAGAATTGATTTTAACACATGTGAACAGGTATAATCATATATGATTTATTTATATAATAATAATGCATTTGTGAAAATTGCAAATGAAAGCAATTGTGATTTGTTTATATAATCATTGTTCGATTACGCGTGATTAAAACTAGAATCACATGTGATCTATTTTCACAACAAACCATAATCATATGCGATTTACATATAATCACTTGAGTTTTCATCTAGAATCACATGTGATTATCGATAAGTTGCATTAGATTTTTGTTAAATCACAATAAAAAATTATTCACAATAACAACTATGCTACCACACAAATAATTGAAAGAAAATTAACATGTATGCATGACTTTATTCAAGTATGATGTCATATATATCATCTTGTTACATGGTTTATTTAAATTGTCTATAATCAAATGTGATTATATCTTAAATCACACGTGATTTAGCTATGGAGAATCAGCAAGTCCTTTCTATGAATTTGCTTTTGTCAGAAGCCTTTTACTTTACTTTCCCCGCTGCTTTTCATTTTGTTACCTTCTTCTGGTCTAGCCACTCGACCTTTCATGTGTCCGAAGTCAAATGCTAAAACATCATTTTTTTCGAAACTTGAATACATCTTAACACATTTGACAAGTGAATCAAATACCTTTCCCCCAGTCGTTTATAACTCTCTTATACATTCGGTATCCAAAACATCAATTCATTGGTGTTCGAATCTCTTTGCTGTAGTTGGATTCAACTATATATTATTATACAATCTGAACATGAACCAAAAAGTTGAAAAGTATAAGAAATAGTGAATATTTTCAATCATACTTTCTTGATGGAATTGTTCTAATCAATACAAGCAAATGATGTTTTAAAGCATGAATGACCTCCAAATTACATGTTCATCACATGTGATTTCATATAAATTATTGCATTTTTTGCCAATTCATTCATGATCGAAATGTAATTGATACTACGAATGTTTATGGTGATAATCATGTGATTCGAATGACGTTTTAAAGCATCAATCGCATTTGAATTACACATTCATCAGCATTAACTTCAATATAAAAAAACATGCTTTTTCCCAATTCGATCTCGATTGCGATCTAATTGATACTTATGAAAGTTTCCGATGATGATCACAAGATTCGAATTACATTTTAAAGCTTCAATCGTGTTCGAATCACATGTTCATCAGCTTTAATTTCATAAAAAATAATTATATCGCATTTTTGTTCAATTCAATCATGATCGTGATAAAATTGTTACTGACGAATGTTTCTCATCATGTTCATGTCATTCGAACGACGTTTTAGAGCATGAATCGCATTCGAAATTGTATACATCACCTGTTAATTTTGTAGATGGTTGTTGAACTGGAGAGAAAATTAGAAACCTTAGTTTTTGGGGAAGAACGTGATTTGTTGTGATGCAGGTCTGTTTTTTTTGTTTATTTGTTATGATGATTTGTTAAATGACATAAGTGCCTTTCCATACTTAATTAAAATACTAAAATGTGATTGGTTCTTTCATTCTTTAGATATTTGTTGGTCTTTATTGAACCCACCTCTAATAGATTAATACGGATACAATGTATGTTAAGGGAAATGACAACTATACCCCTCCGCCCAAAATTAAGTATCATCTATCTTTAAATTATAATGTTAAGGGATTTAATATGAACCATTGATTTGCTTAATCTAAGGGTGGAGATATGTTCCTCCAATCTTCATTTTTTTATGAGTCTTTAATGAACTTTTATCTATAATATAAATTATAATTTGGGTTCTGTAAATCCGTTATTTCAAAATCTAGAATACGAATTTATCTGTTTATGAACAATTTATGTGTATAAAAATCATCCGGACTAACTATTTCTTTACATAAAAATATATTTTGACAAAATACTTTTTACACAAATATTTACATTTATACGCCACGCAATTTGTTGTACACACTTTTTTAAAAATGTATAAAATTAACTCATTTTTACACACTTATAATAGTGTAAAAACTCTCTATACGGGTTTGTAAAATAATAGTGATTCGCGCTTAAAAGTTTAAAGAAAAATATTTACATTTATAAGTGTGCACAAATTGTATTTTCTAGAGGTGGCAATTTAAGACCCATGGGTCTAGTTGGGTTTTTTTAATTTTTATAGATGGGTCTAATTGGGTAATTAAAATAAGGTTTAAGTATATCATTATTACCTATTGGGTCATAATGAGTAATAATGATATACTTAAGCTTTTTTTTTAATTACCCAACTAGACCTATCTATAAAGATTAGAAAAACCCAACTAGACTCATGGGTCTTAAATTGCCACCTATATTTTCTATGCATTTATATATGTAGAGATCAATTTTACAGAGCTGATCTCTTCGCAAAAAAAAAAAAAAATTACATGCGCAAAGAAATCGCATGTGTATCATGTATTTATAAGAGTGTACCAATGGTAATTTGTATGCACTAATAGGTGTGTACATTTTTCTTTACACTTTAAGCGCGACTATTATTGTAATTTTATACACTTACAAGTGTAAAAAGTTTGTACACAATTATAATTGAGTACAAATGAGTTATTTTTATACACCATATGAAAAAGGTGTAAAATTTTGATGTGTGTAAATACAATATTTTTGTACAATAAATTATAACTGTCATATTTAATTTTGATATGAAAAAGGTTTTAACCCCTAGTTAGAAACTAACAATAGGATGCTTTTACCTGGTCGCGAGGTCCTTCAAACATTTAACTATCTTCATCCAGCATTTAAACTTCCTTGTTAAGTGTAGCCATCAAATCAGATTTCAAAGCTGCATTGCAACACTCCATCAATTAATATTTGTATGTACAATCTAGTTTAGAACTTCTCCCATTCCAAAAAGATGGAACTAGTTTTTACTAACAACATAAAATTGGTAAGAATTTCAATGTTTGCATCTTTGTATGCATAATAATGTGGAAAATATATACTGTATAATATAAAACATCACACACAACCCAAAGGATCCACTACCAAGTGGACGAATGTGTGGGATTACATTTGCACCGAGGAACAAGTACTTTTGCATATATGTTTCAAATACTTATTGTTCACCCTATTGTACATTCATTTGATATAAGTAATAATCTTATAATGTCAAACGTACTAATTAATGATTATCGGGTATAACCTAAAACTACCAAACCATGCTACAGGTACTTTAACTAGAATAGCATGAGGGAAATGTAGGAGATCATATAGAAAGTTGTAGGTACCAATCATGAGTACTGCATTCCATTCGCATCTAAAGTGTTGTACTGTACTACATTATTGTAGAACATATTTTGTGGTATACGATAAAAAAAAACAAATCCTTTTATGTAATTCTTTTTGAAAATATTTAAAAAGTAAGTGAGTAATGCTACATAGGTCTACTTACGTAGACCTAAAAACATGCCTAACTTTCTGATTGGTTGTTTTTTTTCTCTATCTTCTAATCTTATCCAATCATTTTTTCAAACCTGACAATCACATTTTTAGGTCTATTATTAATCCTATAGATTTAGGTCTATCAATCATTTGCCAAAGTAATATTGAGTGACTATGAGTAGACAGAGCACAACTACCTCTTTATAAATTTTCAATTGTGTAAGAAAAATAAATTTTTTAATTGATATTAATGATATTTTTTAAGTTTTGTTCATTCAGAATTAAATAAGAATATTTTTTCCACCACCATATATTTATAATTGAGAGGGTTAAAAAAGATGCATATGTTGTCAAATGACATTTTCTAGCTAAAAATTATTGTTTGGTCATACTGTCATAGTAACATTTTCATTGCTAAGGTTGCAACAAGCGATGCATATTTTCATATTTTTAACAAACGTAAAATTTAACAATTAATATAAATATTTAGACGTTTTATTGGACAACTAATGTGCATCGACATGTACAAAACGAAGACAATTCTATAGAGATAAAATATATATAAATGAGATATTATATAGTTTGGAAAAGTAATATATAAATTATAAAATTACACTTGTTACCGGTCACGTACAAAATTATGGGAGGTGATAAATACAACATTATATTTGATTCAAACACCAATATTATGTTGTAGTACACTTGTACTGTAAGCTTTAAATCTTGCACAGAATGGTGTATGATACAAATATAATGTTGTATTTATCAACTCTCCAAAATTATACATATATCCTTTATAATATAAATTATAATTATAATTTGGGTTCTGTAGTTGGCATCCGTTATTTCAAAATCTAGAATACGAATTTATCTGTTTATGAACAATTTATGTGTATAAAAATCATCCGGACTAACAATTTCTTTACATAAAAATATATTTAGTAAGTGACATTATGATTCATTATAAAATATGAAATGTTTGAACTTCATTAAATGTTTTGATTATAAATTTTAGTAGTGTTAAAAATTGCCCTAAGAACATTATTTATCAAAACCCTATTCTAAATACAATTATTTGTATAGAAACTTTGAATTAGTCCATGCAATAATGAAGCTTCCTTATCATAATTAAATTCCTCTTCTCCTTCCAATCTTCCATACATTAATTAGTAAATTAATCATGTCTTAATTATTAATTGATTTAATGTTTCTACATGTATACATTTGCTATTTAGGTGTCGATATTCTTTGAATCCGGCCATCACCGTACCTGCAACATGAACTCAAAAATCTCTATCCTGATTTTCATAATTTTCATATCAGTACATACAAACATTAATGTTTTACTAGCACAAAAAGAAGTATCGTCTCTTCTAAAATGGAAAGCGAGCCTTGATACCCAAAGCCAATCGGTTCTTGTATCATGGACTAGAAACAACTCTTGCCAAAGCTGGATTGGGATCACTTGTACTAACAGCAGTATATCAGAAAGCGTGGTGACCGGTATCACTCTTAGAAGTTTCAGCCTAAAAGGTAGTCTTCGTTATTTTAATTTCGCGTCGTTTCAAGATCTTCAAGTTCTGGATCTTCGTAATAATTTACTCTCTGGGCCTATTCCTAACAACCTGTCCAATGTTTCCCAACTCAGAGTTCTCGACTTGTCTCTAAACGACTTCTCAGGAGTGATTCCGTTCGAGATAGGAAGGTTACAATTTCTAGAAAACCTTGACCTTTCGTCTAACAATCTCACAGGTGAAATCCCATCTTCGTTAGGAAATTTAACACGTATGTATTTCTTCTATCTTTACGATAATAAGCTTTCTGGGACAATTCCATCAGAGCTCGTAGGTGCGTACGATCTCATGGATCTCCAAATTTCTTATAATCTTCTTACTGGTTCAATCCCCGCTTCCTTTAGAAACTTCACGAGGCTCGATAGGTTGTACTTGTACTCAAATTATCTCAGTGGTACATTTCCTGTGGATATTAAGTTACATAAGATCAGAAGTCTCATACTTGATAGCAACATGTTCTCTGGTCCTTTACCACGAGTTGGTGAGTTAGTCGAGTTATTCACAGCGAGTGATAATTTATTCTCAGGTCCTATATACCCAGAAATTGGAAATGCAAGTGGTTTGGTTCAATTATATCTCTCAAGAAATCGTCTTTCAGGTCCAATTCCTAAATCTATTGGTAATTTAACTTCCCTTAGATTTCTGAACCTTGACGACAACATGTTTCACGGAACCCTCCCGGAAGTACCTATTAACGTAAATGCATATTCCGTAAAGAATAATACAATGGAAGGTCAAATCCCTTCTTCAATTTGCAATTCAAGTTTTTTGGAAGTCTTTCATGTGTCCGACAATAACATAAGAGGTGTAATCCCGGATTGTTTCAAGAACGTTAGTAGATTGACTAGTCTAAACCTCTAAGACAATCAGTTGCAAGGACTGGTGCCAAGAAGCTTGATGAATTGTACTCGTCTAGAAGTTCTAGATCTTGGAAAGAACATGATAAGTGACACATTTCCTCAATGGCTTGAAAGTCTTCCACAACTACAAGTTCTTGTTCTAAAATCGAATAAGCTTCACGGAATAGTTGAGACTTCAAGTAGCCAGCTTCTGTTTCCCAAATTACGAATCCTTGACATCTCTGGAAACTTGTTTACTGGTCATTTGCCGTCGAAGTATTTTGAGAATTTTAAAGCGATGATGGATATTGATGGACAAGAACTAGCGCCACGATACATGGGTAGAGATGGAATATATAAAGATAGTGTGGAGCTTGTAATAAAAGGAATGGAGGTTTATTATGAGAGAATTCTCACTTTGTTGACATCTATTGATCTTTCTAACAACAAATTTGAAGGAGAGATTCCGAGTAATCTTCGATTGCTTAACTCTCTACGTTATTTGAACCTATCTCATAATCATCTCACTGGAAAGATCCCCGAAACGCTTAGAAACTTGACACAACTCGAGTCGTTAGATCTATCATCAAATCAAATCACAGGAAACATTCCTCCACAACTTACTAGGCTGACATTTATGGTCGTGTTCAATGTTTCAAGCAATCAACTCTCTGGGAACATACCTCAAGGGGGACAATTCAATACGTATGAAACAAATTCATTCCAAGAAAACCCCGCATTATGTGGGCCTCCATTGCAAAAAAAATGTCGAGAAAAAGGGGTACGAACTCTACCAATTTCACCACCACAAGATGATGAATCGGCATTTCTCGACGGATTAACATGGAAATTTGCAGTTTTGGGATTTGTGTGTGGGATTGTACTTGGTGTAGGTGTTGGATGTTTTATGTTGAAAAAAGGAAAACCAACTTGGGTTATGAGGATAGTTAATGAACAGAAGTACAGGGATGATCGAGTAAAACATACGATATAAGCAGCTAGACTCATGTGTAACATATATAGTCTAGATCACCAGCAAGTTATTATGTCATTTAATTTAATGCTGCAATATTTAATAAGTTGTCAAATTATTTCTTACTCTTGTGTTATATATTGTCTTGAATTAGTAAATTTTGTTATTAACTGGCCGGATTTAATTAAGGATTTAACCAATGTGCTACTAAGAGAAATTTGATAGGAAAAACAGGGTTCTCTGTTTCTTCAAATTGTTATTGTAAAGGAGGAATGTTGTATTATTATATTATTATTATTATAACGATAACAAATATAATATAAACTAATTCTTCATGATATTTGTCAAAAAGTTTGGGTACTACTAATTCAAACGATCGTGTTTTTTTTTCCACAAGTAATCCAAAATATGTGATATTACGTTGTGAAATATGATTAACTAAAAATAAAATATTATAAAATTTCAATAGTACGTCATCTAAATTTCAGAATATATTATTTGATATTTTCTTTTTTTTTTTTTTTTAAATTATGCGTTTTTAATTTTATTTTTCTTCTTACTCTAAAGGAAAAAAATTTGTGCTACGGATGACATTTAACGTTGATGTATGTATGTCTATACGTATGGTGAGTACATGTAGATATATGTATTGTACATACGTATGCAAAATGTTAATCCAATTTATTTATGACAACGTTATTACAATTATGTTTTATTCTTTTATGTTGTCGTTGAATAACAAAGTAATCTGAGACTCTGAGCTGATTGGCTGAGTGACTAATTAAATGAGTCAACGGTCAACACATATGTATTCATGCACTGGCTTTGTATGATTCAGATTGTATTCATTGACACCCTAACTTGAGTAACTTCTTACGCGCGTACACAAGTTCATGTTAAGATGTCATGATCAAATGAACGTGAAATCTTTGTCCGGCCGATTGTGAAAAAAATTTATATTTTTATTCAGAAACTTTGAATTAGTCCATGCAATTAATGAAGCTTCCTTATCATAAATTCCATATATTATATTCATCACGTCTTACTTGGCTTATTACATGTATAGTGAAACATGAACTCAAAATTTTCTTTATCCCTCAAGATCCTCATGTTCATAATCTTCATATCAGTTCGTACAAATGTTAGCGTTATACTAGTACAAAAAGAAGCATCGGCTCTTTTAAAATGGAAAGCAAGCCTTGATACCCAAGGCCAATCCGTTCTCGCATCATGGACCAGAAACAACTCTTGCCAAAACTGGATTGGGATCACTTGTAGTAACGGCAGTCTATCAGACAGTGTTGTGACTAATATCACTCTTCGAAATATTAGCCTAGAAGGTAATCTTCGAGATTTTAATTTTGAATCGTTTCAAAATCTTCAAGTTCTAGATCTCCATGATAATTCACTTTCTGGGCCTATTCCTTCTAACATGTCCAATGTTTTCCAACTCAGAGTTCTCGACTTGTCTCAAAATCTCTTCTCAGGAGTGATTCCGTTCGGGATAGGAAGGTTACAATTTCTAGAATTGCTATTTTTGCAGTCAAATAGCCTTACTGGTAATGTCCCAAAAAGTATAGGCAACTTGACCAACTTAGCTCACCTTTACCTCGGTCAAAACAACCTTTCTGGATCAATCCCAAAAGAAATTGGGATGTTGTCAAGGAAATTCGAAAACCTTGACCTTTCGTCTAATAATCTAACGGGTGAAATCCCATCTTCATTAGGGAATTTAACACGTATGTATTTCTTCTATCTTTATGATAATAAGCTTTCTGGGATGATTCCATCAGAGCTTGTAGGTGCCTACGATCTCATGGATCTCCAAATTTCTTATAATCTTCTTACTGGTTCAATCCCCGCTTCCTTTAGAAACTTCACGAGGCTCGATAGGTTATACTTGTACTCAAATGATCTCAGTGGTACATTTCCTGTGGATATTAAGTTACATAAGATCACAAGGCTCATGCTTGATAGCAACATGTTCTCTGGTCCTTTACCACGAGTTGGTGAGTTAGTCAAGTTATTCACAGCGAGTGATAATTTTTTCTCAGGTCCTATATACCCAGAAATTGGAAATGTAAGTGGTTTGGTTCAATTATATCTCTCAAGAAATCGTCTTTCAGGTCCAATTCCTAAATCTATTGGTAATTTAACTTCCCTTAAATATTTGAACCTTGACGACAACATGTTTCATGGAACCCTCCCGGAAGTACCTATTAACGTAGTTGTATATTCCGTTAAGAATAATACAATGGAAGGTGAAATCCCTTCTTCAATTTGCAATTCAAGTTCTTTGAAAGTCTTTCATGTGTCCGACAATAACATAAGCGGTGTAATCCCGGATTGTTTCAAGAGCGTTAGTAATTTGACTAGTCTAAACCTCAATGACAATCGATTGCAAGGACAGATGCCAAGAAGCTTGATATATTGTAGTCGTCTACAAGTTCTAGATCTTGGAAAGAACACGATAAGCGACATGTTTCCTCAATGGCTTGAAACTCTTCCTCGGTTACAAGTTCTTGTTTTAAAATCGAATAAGCTTCATGGAGTAGTTGAGACCTCAAGTAGTCAGCGTCCGTTTCCTATGCTATGAATCCTTGACATATCTGAAAACTTGTTTACTGGTCATTTTCCGTCGAAGTATATTGAGAATTTTAAAGCTATGATGGATATTGATGGACAAGAACGAGTTCTGAAGTACATGGGTAGAGATGGAGTATATAAAGATAGTGTGGAGCTTGTAATAAAAGGAAGGGAGTTGAAATTTGAGAGAATTCTCACTTTGTTGACATCTATTGATCTTTCTAACAACAAATTTGAAGGAGAGATTCCAAGTAACATTCGAATGCTTAATTCTCTTCGTTATATGAACCTATCTCATAATCATCTCACTGGAAAGATTCCTGAAACGCTTAGAAACCTGACACATCTTGAGTCTTTAGATCTATCATCAAATCGAATCACAGGAAACATTCCTCCACAACTTAGTATGCTAACATTTATGGCCGTCTTCAACGTTTCAAACAATCAACTCTCGGGGAACATACCTCAAGGGGGACAATTCAATACGTATGAAACAAATTCATACCAAGAAAACCCCGCATTATGTGGACCTCCATTGCCAAAAACATGTCGAGAAAATGAGGTGCGAACTCTACCAATTTCACCACCACAAGATTATGAATCGACATTTTTGGACGGATTCACATGGAAAGTTGTAGTTTTGGGATTTGTGTGTGGGATCGTACTTGGTGTAGGTTTCGGATGTCTTATGTTGAATAAAGGAAAACCAAATTGGCTCATGAGGATAGTTAATAAACAAAATTACAGGGATGAGTAAAACAGAAGATATATAAAAGATTCATGTGCAAAATTTGTGCCATAGCAATATATAATAGTGTTATCTTGTCATATGAATGTTTCGATATTTTAGCTTTAGTATGATATAATATACAAGTTTATTACATACTTGCATACGTGCTCTCATAATTGAATATCTCTAATAAGTTGAGGTAAATCAATTATATTATGGGTAAAGTATCTGGAAATGCAACTAACTTGTACCAAATCTTTATTGTGTGTACCCAACTTACGTATGCTATTTTTAATGCAACCAACTTTCAAAAAATGTCTATTGTGTGTAACTTGATGACGTGGCGAGCTCATGTCACTCTATCCTACGCCACGTGGCACGCTCTGAGCTCGCCACGTCATCAAGTTACACACAATAGACATTTTTTGAAAGTTGGTTGCATTAAAAATAGCATACGTAAGTTGGGTACACACAATAGAGATTTGGTACAAGTTAGTTGCATTTCCAGATACTTTACCCTTATATTATTGGGCCAAATTATTTCTTACTCTTGTTATATAATGTTGAATTCAAGGGTTTAACCAATGTGCATGCTAAATTTTGTTTTTAACCACTATAATAATTAATAAAATATGATCACATTTAAGTTTTTTAGTGATACAATAATAGTGGGAGGTTCAAATGAGAACCACTTTAAAGTTGAGAACTGTGAGAACCACAACGAATACGTGTTTGTTCACATGTGATTAACTTCAATCATATGTGAACATTGATGTACGTTTAATTGAAAAAGAAAAAAGTCAAAAAAAATCTTAAATTTACGTCTTAAAACGCATTTTAACCGATTTGTTCACATTATCGTTCACATGTGAACATGTATTTGTTTTTTGCGTTTTTCGATATGATTTTAAGATTTTTTTTGACTTTTTTCTTTTTCAATTAAACGTACATCAATGTTCACATATGATTGAGGTTAATCACATGTGAACAAACACGTATTCGTTGTGGTTCTCACAGTTCTCAACTTTAAAGTGGTTCTCATTTTAACCTTCGTGATAATATAATATATAATATATAATGTTATAATATTAACATGCATGGCAACAATATAATAATTTGACGGAGGAAAATATGTTAATCATCTTTGACGCGTATTTGAAAAGGTCTTTAATTGAGACAATCACTAATCATAAATGTATAATTTCATTTGTACGACTATAATTATATTTGCATTTAACAAACGACAAAAAGGACGTACATCGCCTTCGTTAAAAAAAGTACATTAGCATATTAATTTATGCTCATATACTATGATTTGATGATATTTATCAAACTTGAAGGTGAGGTTGAGGTTGTCCGAGTTGAATATCATTGTTTGCCTTAAAAGCAGGTTCGAACTCGCCCATATAACTATTAACGATGTATATAGTTTAGTTATATATATTTTAGTATAGGCTAGAGTAGGCCCACTTATTATGTAATGGGTTAAGCCCTAATTGTATTTCTCTTGTATTTATATTGATTAATGATAATGAAATCATTCATAGAAAATAACATGGTATCAGAGCACCATCTAATTTTTTCTACTCTAGCCTAACAGCCGTCAAACACCTTTCTCCTCCCCTACATCGGCAATTTTTTGCTGATCTTTATCCTTCTCTGTTTCTTCTTCTTTTCTTGGTGATTATGGCAGGTGATGAGCTAGCTACTTCTTCCCAATCTTCCCAATCTGATAACCCATTTGGTATCAGCAACATTAAAGCCCACATCCCCTTGCTCCTTGATCTCGAATCTCTCAACTATGATGCATGGAGAGAGCTTTTCGAGAACCACTGCAAGAGTTTTGGTGTTATAGGCATCCTTGATGGAACCAGAGTTCGAAAAACTCCGACTGATCCCGAATGGGATCGTCTTGACCCACTAGTTAAACAGTGGATCTATGGTACCATAAACACGTCTCTTCTTTCCAAGCTGACTCGACAATCCTACCGTATCGATTGGTTGTTCATTATGATACGTAGTACGATTTACAAACAAGGTAGAGCATTGTTTGAACAACGTAACCAAGCAGAAACAAACTCGTAAGTAGAAAAAGACAAACTATTCCGCCAAATAATGGGCCAAAAAATACGAACATTAACAAGATGCCGGCGAAGATGCAATACAATAATAAGTATACGAACCATGATAGCCACCTCTTTCCTTTAATGAGAGCGTTACTCTTCTTCATCGCTTTGAGACCACACGAGCTTTCTAAAACTGTAACCACACTAGCCAACTGCCACAACGCAGTTATATATATAAACCCTATAAAATAAATAACCATTAACAAGCAAAACACCACTAAACCAAAGATGGATCGTCCGTTGTGGGTGATTTTCCAGATGACGAACACAAATATAGTGATCACATTGTAGATGAAGAAACCAAAGTAAGTCCACAAGAATGTTAGCGCGAGTTTTTTCCACACTTTCGGGACAATTTTCAAGATCTTTTTGAAGGTTACCTCATTGCCAGAATACAAGTTGGCTATGGTGTAAACAACGGCGGAAGTTGAGAGAAGCGAGAAAAGAAGAAGGCAACTTAAGTAAATTATTTTGAAGATCCAAAACCCGATCCAAGCATATGCTAGCGTACGCCTCTGGTGCTCGTTTAATCCATTACTATGTTGTATGTCTATTTGGTCACGTATGATCTTCAAAAAGATTCTATCGGAGATGACAAAATCAGCGAGGAAGATGATGGACAAAGGGAGGATTAAAGCTAGAGTGATCTTTGCGAAGATTTTTTTCGATGAAAATATGGTTTTGAAGGATTCTTTGTAGATGCCAAAGAAGCCTAGTTCTTGCATCTCTTCTTGAGGTTTATCCATGGTGTAATTTGTTGAAAAGAAAGGAGAAATGAAATGTTAATTTATAGGAATAATAATTTAAGTATGTAATCTGGTTTATTTTATTTTTTTTCTCTAAGGTTATTTCAACTTTGATCGCTGTATTGTTGTGAAGAAGGTTACAATGTAACACCGCGCGGTTGCCTTGCTCGTAATTGTCACGTACATATAGTAGCGTTTGTCACTATAAGAGATAAATTCTGATGTCAAACTAAAGATTCCATTAGCTATGAAACGTAGACTTGCATTATTAAATTAAAATGTTAGATAGGCGTAATTAGTTAGACCTAAACTAGATCTAAAAATATGAAATCGACATGTATCCAGTTCAACCAATAGGATTAGGAAAGATAAACTGTATCAATCAATTAATCTAATGTTACATGATAAAAAAAGTCGCATATTGTAATTTGTTATAGGGTAGGGTTCACAGGAGCACAGGGAAAGGAAGGAATGACCTTTTTGCAATTTTGATAAATTTGTGGAAAAAAAAGAGGGGTTTTTTTTGCAATTTTGACCAAGTTATGGATCCACTGATAAAATTTCGTGAAAAAAAATTCCTAAAAATTATCAAAAAAATTGTCTAATCATAAACTTATATAATATGCAGGATTCAGTCAAAAATAATAAAAAAAAACGTAAGATACAGTGATAAAAATATAAGATGCAGTGATAAATATATAAGATGCAGTAACAAATATAAAAAAAGATACAGTAACAATAAAATACATGATGCAGTAACAAAATATACAAGATGCAGTAACAAATATACAAAAAGACGTAGTAACAAAAAAATACAAGATGCAGTAATGTGACACCCCCAAATTTGATGATTTGCGGAAGCTCGGTTTGGGTGTCACTAATCAATATACAAAGCACATAAGATATAATGAACGACCACTATATGCGTCGTTTTAAACTTGCATTAATAAAGTAAGCGTTTACATCAAAATAATGTTACATTAGCTCGGTTCCTGAAATTTAGAGATTACATGGCATAATTACTTTTACAAAATATAATAATGCAATCAAATCTCTAGTTGTATGTATGCTGACTCGAGCTAATAATCCCTGCTTGTGTAGCCAATCTACTGCTGGGTACCTGTGATACATACTAAAATGGGTCAGCGAAAACGCTGGTGAGCTCACAGGTTTGTATGTCAATGTATAGTTGTAAGAACCGCAAGATTTTTATTGAATTTAAAATGCAATTAAGCAAAATAAAAGTTATACAATCCATGAGCACATAGTCTGAGCTTAACTTGAGCGCTAGGTCCAATTAAGGAAACCTAACTGGTTTGCCTCCTACGAGTGTCTAATCCACACTCGTCTTCCCAAATGCTAATACATCCGTTTGACCGGTTAGTGCGTGCTAACCCGGATGAGGATTGTCAATCCCATATGATATCATATACTAACATTCACGCTAAAATATTAGAGACTATGCTTATAGAGGACTTTAATTGATTAGCTTGAAACTCATGTAGTATTTGAAGTTTGGCACTTGCGTTCTACTTGTAAAACAAATCAAAGTAGTAATATCACACCCCTAGTTGAAAAGCAGTGAAAAATGGGGCCATGAAACTCACCTGAGTCTTGAAGTGTTTAATTTAATAAACTTGAAGTAATTAGCTGTAATTTGGTGTCCAAAGTCTTGAAACCTGAATGTGTCCACGACACTTGAATTGTTATTAATTGTACCGGTATCTCAAAAGACTACCATTGAAATTGTTTGTTTAACTTGATGTCCAAATTACCCCGATTTGGTTGATTATATTGATACAAGTTGCAACGACTTATTTGATTGAATTGATACAAGTTACATCGACTTGTTTGGTTGAATTGATATAAGTTACAACGACTTATTTGATTGAATTGATACAAGTTACATCGACTTGTTTGGTTGAATTGATACAAGTTACCACGACTTGTTTGATTGAATTGAAGTATGTTTGAAAACGCGTACGGCCCGTTGGTGATTAATTGCAACAATAATTTTGATGTTATCACATTGATTTCGAAGCGTTATACTTGAAAAGTAAATTCCATTATGATTGAAAAGTTGTATTGTGTAAGCGTTTTGAAGTTGTACAAGTTTAACACTTGGTGTAAAAATGTGCTTACGGAATCTAAGTACGGGGGTCCGGGGGCAGCGCCCCTGGTTAGCGGGGTCCAAGGGGCGGCAGCCCCTGGCGGGGTCCAAGGGGCAGAGCCCCTGGCTGGGGTCGAGCTGCCAGGTCAGCTTGGAAAATTTTTATTTCTATTATACTGCTTTAAGGAAAAACGCATCTGGACTTGAATTTGGGTGAAATCAAGTGATAAAATTTAGAGTCTCGACACTTAGTGGAAATCTGTGTTTTCTGGTTTGTGCGACGTTAGGTGCGACGTTGGGTGCGACGTGAGTGTTTGCGTCGCATTTTGCGACGTTCGCAATTCGATGCGATGTAGGGTGCTGCGTCGCTAATGCGACGTTGGTTAAGTTGGCGACGTTAAGGTCTGCGTCGCTATGTGCGACATTCGCAAGTCAATGCGACGTAATAGGCTGCGTCGCTATATGCGACGTTGAGGATTCGTGCGACGTAAGTCGCTGCGTCGTATTTGCTCCAGGCCAAATGCGACGTACGGGATCTGATCGGAGTTTCAACTTCAAAAACGCATTTTCCGACCATCGATCAGCCTAATATTTTTACCCAACTCATTTTAGGACATTACAAGGTTATACAAACAACTAGCAAGTGATAATACTTAAAAACGAGAGTTTTCGGAGTTGTGTCGGAAACTTACAAATCGCCGAAATGAAATTTTGGAAAATAGAAAGATAGATCGTTGCGTGGTGGTCGTGAATCTCTAAAAATCTTGAAGATCCGAAGTCGTTTGATGCTAGTTTTTGGCGATTTGAGGGTGGTGGTGGTTTTGCAATTTTTGAGAGAAAAGATGGAAGAGAGAGAGAGAAGAAAGAATGAAATGAGAAGGATGGAGGTGAAAATGGGGTTTAAATACCCATTTTCAGTCTACGTCTTCGAGTTCCGTGTGGTGTTCGTTTTTCCGATTGTTTAACGTTAAATATTTATTTTATAAGTTAAGTTCTACATTTTAAATTACGAACAATTATTCAATTATTTTGTTGAAGTATTTTACTAGTTTACTTAGAAATTACGTTATAAAAGGTAATCTGTTTCGTTTTGTCTGCGCACTTACATTTTTAATCGCGTTTATATTGTTTGTGTAATAAAGCTTGGATTACGAAATATTATTGATATAATATTCGAAATATGTCAATGGTATTAATTAATATTTGCATTAACCAAATAAAAATCGTCCACCAACGTCCGTATTAATTGTGTCGAAATCCATTCGATTTGAGATTTGTACGCTTTAATCAAACCGCATAATTGTGTAGATATATATTCAACAATATATATATAATAATTGATACATTAATTAGCCTAATACATAACTAATTACATGTATTAAAACTTGATTAGGCACTAAATTCTAGTCCTAATTTGACGGGTGTCACAAGTAACAAATATACAAAGATGCAGTAACAAAATATATACAAAGATGCTGTAAAACAAGGTAATACTAATTTTTTAAATTCAAGATAAAATCAAAGATTTACAAAACACATCAAAATGCTATAATATACATAAGATGCAATAATAATATACAAAAGATGCAGTAGTAGATCCAAAAAGTACGATGCAGTTAAAAAAATGTAAGAAGCAGTCAAAGAAATATAACACCTCAAGTTTTCCAAGAACATTTTATATATATATATATATATATATATATATATATATATATATATATATATATATATATATATATATATATATCAATCGGAAGCGAGAAATACAAATCATGCATTATAGATTGCGTATAACATAGTTCCCAAAACACAATCTATGCATGCATGATGAGTTGATACAATAACCACATTAACTACAAACATTAAGTTAGGTGTTATTTAAATTCAAAACATAAGTTTAGAAACGACGACATGTCATATAGTCAGAGTAGGCAGTCAAACATTCTTCAGAACTAACTTCTTGCCCACCCACACAAAAGTAATCTGCAAGAAGTAGGGAGAGGGGTTAGCACGAAGCTAAGTGAATGAATCACAACTATCAACCTAAACTAGCATAGCAATTGATCTCCACAATGCATCACAACAAATACATCAAAGAGGATCGGTGGTCCTTGAGGTACCCTCATGCCGCGGTGGTTCCCCAAGTAACACTTATAACCACTGAAGGCCAAACAGTGGTCTTACCGATAGTTTAGAACTATTACTACATACGACATAACTTCAATAAACAACACATGTACAAAGTCTTCATGTCGTCCAAAGTAATAGTACCCAAACCCAATATCATATTGACCCCTGACAATCTCACATTCTATAATCATCATGGCAATATGCAACTTATACAAAGTATAGCAGTAGAACATGTTTACCCGTTGTAACCAGATTGTTACAACTAATTTAGACTGAGAGTCAATGATCCACTCACCCTTCACAGTCACCGTCTTTACTCAAAGATCTAATATTATTGAGTCTTCGGTTTATCTGAGAACACGAGAGGATTACAAGTTAATACTCATTTCATATGATATCTAACTTTCATTAGACACTTATTATCAGTTCAGCAAGCATTAAGTACCATAAAGCTAGTATACTAGTTGATCAACTCAAGCCCTAGCAAGCTAGAACAATAAGTCCTGCAAACAGAGGGAATCCGTCGGATTCCAGGAGAATCCGTCGGATTCGAACGAATACGGCCGGATTCCCATGAATCCGCCGTATTCCACACCCCTTTCAGCTCCAATTTGGGACAGAACCTCAACTAAGGAATACGCCCCAAGAATACGCCGGATTTCCACGAATCCGGTTCCCATGATGGCCTGAATCCGCCGTATTCCAAAGAATCTGACCGGATTCCCGTTTGATTCAGATATCATTAAAAGGGGGAATCCGCCCGGATTCCCGTGAATCCGCCGGATTCCCAATATCATCAAACCTGCCCAGTTTCTGCAAAACTTTACCCGAACCAAAAACCACAACTCACCAATTTTGAACACTTTGCACGATTTATACACACAAATAACTTAAAGTATCATCATATATCAAGTTCTAACAACAATAATCTCATCAATCATCAAACCAACACATTTCTACTCCTTTCACTCAATTTCATCAAACCCTAACATATACATACATATATTCAAAGCAACTTAAACTTACAATCGAGCTAGCAACAAGGTAGATGATGATGATGATAAGTGGTAACCACGAATCCAAGCTCTAATCGATTACCCAAAGTTTTCTTTTTGATTTCTTAGTTCTTAGTGTGTGTTTTAGTTTTTGGAGGAATGAAGGCCAAATGAAATGAGAAGGAAAAGGTGGGAAGTTAGGTGCCGGCTTAACTTCCACCTCCATACAACACAATGTATAAATTATACCCGCTCTAATTCTATTGTCTGGAACCTAAAAACTAATCGCGAGAAAATATATTTTATTATACCGTCAACTAAATTTATTTAAAACAAGTAATAATTTATGTATCACAATAAATCGTTTGACCATTTAGTCTATTCATTTCAATGAACCACGTATTATAAATTATTTATAAACTCCATTAAATAACCAAATGAATTGAGTAAATTACCAATTTCTCCTAGGCCGATAATGAGGATGTTACAAATCTTCCCTCCTTAAGAAGATTTCGTCCCCGAAATCTCGCCACGCTCAAAAAGACTAGGATAATGTAATCGCATGCTTTCCTCCGTCTCCCACGTAAGGTTAGCACCCAAACTATGACGCCACTTAACCAAAACCATGGGTATTTCCTTCTTTCGAAGTTTAGTCACCTTTCTGTCAACAAGCTCTACGGGTTCCTCTACAAGTTTCTGACTTAGATCAACACGTAAGTCTTGTAAGGGAAGGACTTGGGATTGGTCCTCCACCTTACACTTCCTTAAGTAACAAACATTAAAGGTGTCATGAATACCCGCTAATTCAGGAGGAAGATCTAACGATACTGTTTGATCATTAACTATTTGGCGAATTCTAAATGGCCCAATAAACCTAGGAGCAAGTTTACCATGCTTACCAAACCGAATCACTCCTTTCCAAGGGGAAACCTTTAAATATACCAATTCACCCACATCAAACGAAACCGGACGGCGCCGCGGATCGGCATAATGTTTCTGTCTATCCCGAGCAGCTTTCAACTTCTCACGAGCTATAGATACTTTATCAGCAGTAATCTGAACAATATCTGGACCAGCAAATTGTTTCTCACCCGCTTCCAACCAACATGTGGGTGTTCTACAACGACGCCCATAAAGCATTTCATACGGAGGCATACCTATACTCGAGTGATAAGAATTATTATACGCAAACTCAATCAATGGCAGGTGTGAATCCCAAGACCCACCATATTCTAACACACAAGCACGCAACATGTCCTCTAAAGTTTGAATGGTGCGCTCTGATTGACCGTCCATCTGAGGGTGATAAGCCGTACTCAAATTAATTCTGGTACCCAATTCCTTCTGCAAACCCTGCCAAAACCCGGTCACGAATCGTGGATCTCTATCCGACACGATAGATAATGGAATTCTATGTCGCGAAACAATCTCATTGACGTACAATTGGGATAATTTACTCAAGGAAGCCGTCTCACTAGTAGCAAGGAAGTGAGCACTCTTAGTCAATCGGTCCACAATCACCCAAATCATGTCATTTCCTCTAATGGTTCGCGGAAATTTTGTTACAAAATCCATCGTAATGTGTTCCCATTTCCACTCGGGGATCTCAAGTTGTTTCAACGACCCATACGGTTTCTGGTGTTCGGCTTTCACTTGAGAGCATATATGGCACGATTCCACCAAACGAGCAATATCCGTTTTCAAAGTAGGCCACCAATACAAAGGTTTCAAATCATTATACATTTTTGTGCTCCCGGGATGAACCGACAATCTGGACTTATGAGCTTGCATCAATATTACATCACGAAGCCCACCAAGCAAAGGAACCCAAACACGCGATTGGAATGTCTTTAATCCACGAGAATCGTCACATAACAGTTCTTTTCTTTTCAATAGAATCTCGGCTTTCAAATTTTGATCCAACAATGCTTCCATTTGTGCCATTCTCAATTTGTCAATCAAATTCGAGGAAACTTCTAATCGCATAAAGCAAACTTTCTCGAATTTCCCTTTTCTGCTCAACGCATCGGCGACTACATTCGCCTTACCCGGATGGTAACGAATTTCACAATCATAATCTTTTATCAACTCCAACCATCGCCTCTGACGCATATTCAGTTCCTTCTGAGAAAACATGTACTGAAGACTCTTGTGATCCGTACAAATAACACATTTAGTACCGTACAAGTAGTGTCTCCAAAATTTTAAAGCAAAAACTACAGCCGCGAGCTCCAAATCATGGGTAGGATAATTCTTTTCATGAGGCTTAAGCTGACGAGACGCATATGCTATGACTTGACCACGTTGCATTAGAACACCGCCCAAACCCGCATGTGAAGCATCACAATACACAATGAAATCATCGGACCCGTCAGGCAGAGCTAAAATTGGAGCCTGACACAATAACTGTTTCAAAGTATGGAAAGCCGACTCCTGCTGATCATTCCATTGAAACTCAACATCCTTTCGAGTCAATTTCGTCAAAGGACCCGTGAGCTTAGAGAAATCCTTGATGAACTTTCGATAGTAACCCGCCAGACCAAGAAAACTCTTAATCTCTGAAGCAGACTTAGGTGCTTGCCAATTCATAACTGCCTCAACCTTAGATGGATCAACCTTAACTCCATCCTCACAAATAATATGCCCCAAAAACTGGACTTCACGCAACCAAAACTCGCATTTGGAGAACTTAGCATACAACTTCTCCTGCCTCAAAGTGTCCAGTACCAAACGCAAGTGCATTTCATGATCGGATTCAGACTTAGAATAAATCAATATATCATCAATAAATACAATAACGAACTTATCAAGGTAGGGTCGACAAACTCTATTCATCAAATCCATAAAGACCGCCGGAGCATTAGTCAACCCAAAAGGCATAACAAGAAATTCGTAATGTCCATATCTAGTGCGAAAAGCTGTCTTAGGAATATCCTCCTCGCAAACCCGCACTTGATGATAACCTGACCTCAAATCAATTTTAGAGAAATAGGATGTGACAACCGTCAATTTAGGACTATAATTTAGTGCCTAATCAAGTTTAATACATGTAATTAGTTATGTGTTAGGCTAATTAATGTATCAATTATTATATATATTGTTGAATATATATCTACAATTATACGAATTGTTTAAATCGTACGAGTTTCAAATCGAATGAATTTCGATACAATAAATACGGACGTTGGTGAACAATTTTATTAAGTAATACAAATATTATTTAATAACGCAATTTTACTTAGAATATTAATTATTATGATATTTCGTATCCAAGTTTTATTACACAATTAATATAAACGCGAATCAAATGTAACTTCGCAAACAAAACGAAACAAAACACCTTTTATAACATAGATCCTAAATATTTAGTAAAATACTTCAACAAAAATACTGAATAATTATTTGCATTTTAAAACGTATATTGAAACATATAAAATAATTATTTAACGTTTGTACGACGGAGAAAACGAACACCGCACGGAGCGCGGAGGCGCAGACTGTGAGTTTGAACTCCCACCAAAATCACCTCCTTTTTCTCTTTTTCTTTCATTTCTCATTTACTTTCTCTCTCTCCTCTCTTAATTTCTCTCTAATTTACAAATCACCACATCATCACAAATTCACAAAATAAACACGTTAAACGACCTCGAATCTTCAAACCCCTTTGGAAATAAACGACCACCTCGCGACGATCTACATTTCTACCTTTCCGGAATTTCATTTCGGCGATTTGTAAGTTTCCGACACAACTCCGAAAACTCTCGTTTTTAAGTTTTATAACTTGCTAGTTGTTTGTATAACCTTGTAATGTCCTAAAATGGGTTGGGTAAAAATATTAGGCCGATCGATGGCCGGAAAATGCGTTTTTGAAGTTGTGATTCCGATCAGACTCCGTACGTCGCATTTGGCCTGGAGCAAATGCGACGCAGCGACCTACGTCGCACTATATCCCCAACGTCGCATATAGCGACGCAGCGACCTACGTCGCACTATAACCCCAACGTCGCACTTAGCGACGCAGACCCTTACGTCGCAGAAATCAACTACGTCGCCTATAGCGACGTCACGTACAACGTCGCATTAAATTGCGAAAGTCGCACATAGCGACGTCATGCCCAACGTCGCAGTCCGGATCTGCGACGTAGCACCCTACGTCGCATAAAACAGAATCTTCAAACCTCAAAATTTTGAAGTCAAAGTTACTGTTCAAAAAAGTCAAATTTACTGTAGCAGTACTGTAGCAGTACTGTAGCAAAGTCAACATTTTAGAATTATTATTATTTCAACTAAATCACCAACGGGCCGTACACATTTTCAAATACACAATTGAATCAACTAAGTCATAGTAACTTAGATAATTCAATCAAACAAGTCGTTGTAACTTGTATCAACTTATTCCAAACAAGTCGTAGTAACTTGTAACAAAACAATCAACCAAATTGGGGTAATTTGGACATCAAGTTAAGCAAACCATTTCAATGGTAGTCTTTCGAGATACCGGTACAATTAATAACAATTCAAGTGTCGTGGACACATTCAGGTTTCAAGCCTTTGGACATCAATTCACCGCTAATTACTTCAAGTTTACTAAATTAAACACTTCAAGACTCAGGTGAGTTTCATAGCCCCATTTTCACTGCTTTACAACTAGGGGTGTGATATTACTACTCGATTTTGTTTTACAAGTAGAACGCAAGTGCCAAACTTCAAATACTACATGAGTTTCAAACTAATCAATTTAAAGTCCTCCATAAGCATAGTCTCTAGTATTTTATAGCGTGAATGTTAGTATATGATATCATATGGGATTGACAATCCTCATCCGGGTTAGCACGCACTAACCGGTCAAACGGATGTATTAGCATTTGGGAAGACGAGTGTTGATTAGGCACTCGTAGGAGGCACTCCAAGTTAGGTTTCCTTAATTGGGCCTGACAAATCAAGTTAAGCTCAGACTATGTGCTCATGGACAGTATAACTTTTATTTTGCTTAATTGCATTTTAAATTCAATATAAATCTTGCGGTTCTGACAACTATACATTGACATACAAACCTGTGAGCTCACCAGCGTTTTCGCTGACCCATTTTAGTATTTATCACAGGTACCCAGCAGTAGTTTGGCTGCACAAGCAGGAATTATTAGCTCGAGTCAGCATACATACAACTAGAGATTGGACTGCATTATTATATTTTGTAAAAGTAATTATGCTATGTAATCTCTCAAATTTCAGGAATCGAGCTAATGTAACTATATTTTGATGTAAACATTTACTTTATCTATACAAGTTTAAAACGACGCATATAGTGGTCGTTCATTATATCTTGTGCTTTGTATATTGATTAGTGACACCCAAATCAAGCTTCCGCAAATCATTAAATTTGGGGGTGTTACAGATTGGTATCAGAGCCTAAGGTTATAGTGAACTAGGTTGCATTTAGTGGGCCTAGACTATGACCGTTAGGCAGTATTCCTTATTAGTTATGACTAGTTCAGGGATTACATCATACGACTTTAATTTAACATAGCCTGATCAACTATGTACAATTAAAGAAAGATGATGTGAAATCTGAAAGAGTTATGTTGAACAGGAATGCATTAGTTGACTCTGACCTCGAGAGAAACGGGACTCAAAACACGTCTGTGCTAGACACTCAATAGGTTATTATGTGATATACATATATATATATATGAATAGACCTCATTACAACTTTAGGCTATATTATATTATATGAATATAGGCCTCTTTCTTTCAAACGTTTTGTCTCGAAATGACAAACACACCACTAGTTCATCATACTCGGACTAGTATCTTATTTCATTTCCTTGTTCTTTCTTACTCAGCATCATGCCTCCACGTCGTCAAATTACCCTTAGCGAAGCTGAGATCGCGGGAATCATTGCCCGCAGTGTGACCGAAGCCTTGGCTACCCGAACACCACCCGGTAGCGAGGACACAGCAACCAATACTCCACCACCCAAACCCTGCTCCTATAAGGACTTCCTTAGCTGCAAACCACTATACTTCAAGGGCACGGAAGGTGCCATTGGCTTGATCCGTTGGATTGAGCGCATGGAATCTGTTTTCAGTCTTTGCGACTGTACTGAGAACAACAAAGTCAAATTCGCTGCTTACACCTTTCAGGAAGGTGCACTCACGTGGTGGAAAACCCACGCAAACTCTGTAGGCCTCGAGATTGCAAACCGACTTCCTTGGGTCGAACTGAAGAAGAAACTGACAGAAAAGTACTGTCCTGAAGAAGAATTGCACAGGCTGGAGGAAGAATTCTGGCATCTGGAGGTGCAGGGAAATGATGTTGCTGAATATACCACCAAGTTTCAGCAGTTCGCCCTATTATGCCCGGGTTTGGTCGAACCAGAAAGTAAGGGCATTAAGAAATACATTCGTGGACTCCCCGAGAACATCCAAGGAAACGTCGCCTCATCCAAACCAACCACTACTGAGAGTGCCATTCGATTGGCCCACGAACTCATGGCTCTAGTTGTCAGCCGTGAGACCTCCAACACCTCATCCTCCAACAACAACAAACGCAAATCCACTGAACACCACCACAACTCAAACAAGAAAAACAACGCCATCCAAGTCTACACCTCCAACTCTGAAACCACCCGCAGCTACACCGGGGACAGGCCTTATTGTCCCAAGTGTAACTACCACCATTTTGGTCAGTGCGGTACTCCTTGCAACAACTGCAGGAGGTACGGGCATCTGACTAAGGATTGCCGAGCCCCCAAATCCAACAACAACCCCTCTGACAGAAATGCCCGACAACCTAAGTCCTGCTATGAATGTGGACACCCAGGACACTTCAGGGATTCTTGCCCAAAATTGAAGAATAAGGGCAACAACAGCAACAACAACAACCACCGCAACAACAACAACGCCAAAAGTAGCGCCTTCGTGATCAACTCAGGGGACGCCCGTCAGGACCCGAATGTGGTCACGGGTATGTTCCTCCTCAACAATTTAACTGCTTCTATTCTGTTTGATACTGGTGCCGATAGGAGTTTTATTTCCGATGAATTTTGCCCTCTACTTGACATTACACCTGTTGTTTTAGACGTTAAGTACACCGTAGAGCTTGCAAATGGCAAATTGATAGAAACCAATAGTGTGATACCTAATTGCACTTTAAATCTAGCCGACGAAATCTTCTCCATAGATCTTATGCCTGTTGAGATAGGAAGTTTCGATGTCATCGTAGGCATGGACTGGTTGTCCAAACATCGCGCCGAAATCATTTGCTACGATAAAATTGTTCGCATACCTCTCGCCGTCGGTAGAACCCTAGTCATACAGGGAGAGACCGGAGGGACGAGGCTTAACATCATCTCTTGTCTTAAAACCCGGAAATTTCTGAAAAAGGGTTATCCAGCAATCCTCGCGCACATCATGGAGAAAAAGTCGGAGGAGAAGCGACTTGAGGATGTTCCAATTGTTCGAGACTTTCCAGAAGTCTTTCCTGAGGAACTGCCTGGTCTACCACCACCAAGACAGGTTGAGTTTTCAATTGATCTCGTACCAGGTGCTGCGCCTGTGGCCCGAGCACCATACCGTTTAGCTCCATCCGAACTTCAGGAGCTGTCCACCCAGTTACAGGAACTCCTGGAACGAGGGTTTATCAGGCCGAGTTCTTCACCCTGGGGAGCTCCGGTCCTATTTGTTAAGAAGAAAGATGGTTCTTTTCGAATGTGTATCGACTATCGAGAGTTGAACAAGTTAACTGTCAAGAACCGGTATCCACTTCCTCGAATCGATGATTTGTTCGACCAACTTCAAGGGTCGAGTTGTTATTCAAAGATTGATCTCCGATCCGGTTACCACCAATTGCGTGTCCGCGATGCTGATATTCCAAAAACCGCTTTCAGAACCCGTTACGGGCATTACGAATTCCAAGTGATGCCATTCGGCCTAACCAACGCACCGGCTGTATTCATGGACCTTATGAATCGGGTGTGCAAACCTTACCTTGACAAGTTTGTCATTGTCTTCATCGATGACATCCTCATATATTCACGAAGCAAAGAAGAACACGCGCAACACCTCAAAACCATCCTTGAACTACTTAAACACGAGGAGCTCTATGCCAAGTTCTCTAAGTGTGAGTTCTGGATCAAAACCGTTCAATTCCTTGGTCACGTGATTGACAGTCAGGGGATTCACGTTGACCCATCAAAAATCGAAGCTATCAAAGATTGGCAATCGCCAACCACTCCGACGGAGGTACGGCAGTTTCTAGGACTGGCCGGATACTATCGACGATTCATTGAAAATTTCTCCAAGATAGCCATACCACTCACGACTCTGACCCAGAAAGACAAAAAGTTTGACTGGACTGAGAAACAAGAGTCGGCATTCCAACTCTTAAAGCAAAAGCTTTGCAGTGCTCCAATCCTATCTTTACCCGAAGGCACCGATGACTTCGTGGTATACTGCGATGCTTCTCATCAAGGTCTCGGTTGTGTGCTCATGCAACGAGACAAAGTCATAGCTTATGCTTCCCGACAGCTCAAGATTCATGAAAAGAATTACACCACCCACGACCTCGAGCTAGGAGCTGTCGTCTTTGCCCTCAAAATCTGGAGACATTACCTTTATGGTACCAGATGTACAATCTTTACCGACCATAAAAGCCTTCAACACATATTCGATCAGAAGGATCTCAACATGAGGCAACGTCGATGGGTCGAGTTACTTACGGATTACGACTGCGAACTCAAATATCATCCAGGCAAAGCAAATGTTGTTGCTGACGCCCTCAGTCGAAAAGAGCGAGTGAAACCACTTCGGGTTCGAGCCCTCAGTATGACCATTCACAACAATTTAAACATTCAAATCCTCACTGCTCAACTCGAAGCCTTAAAACCCGAAAATGTCAAAGATGAAGCCTTGCGGGGCATGGATAAACAATTCGAAATCAGGCCTAACGGGATTAGGTATTTCTCAAACCGAATCTGGTTGCCTAAATTTGGGAACCTACGGGACTTGGTGATGGATGAAGCTCACAAGTCCAAATATTCTATCCATCCGGGATCCGATAAAATGTACCACGGAATCAAGGACTTCTATTGGTGGCCGAACATGAAAGCTGAAATCGCCACCTATGTCAGCAAGTGCCTTACTTGCTCCAAGGTCAAAATCGAATATCAAAAACCTTCTGGTTTACTTCAACAACCCGATCTTCCTGAATGGAAATGGGAACAAATTGCCATGGACTTCATAACCAAGCTACCCAAATCCTCGAACGGTTGCGATACCATTTGGGTGATCGTGGATCGTCTCACAAAGTCTGCTCATTTCCTGGCAATCAAGGAATCCGACAAAATGGAACGCCTCACCAGAATCTACCTGAAGGAAATCGTGACCAAACACGGTGTTCCAATCTCAATTATCTCTGATAGAGATAGTCGCTTCACTTCACAATTTTGGCAATCACTTCAAAAATCTCTGGGTACTCGACTTGATATGAGTACCGCATACCATCCTCAAACCGACGGCCAAAGTGAACGAACCATTCAAACACTGGAAGACATGCTACGGGCCTGCGTAGTAGATTTCGGTGTAAACTGGGAAAAACATCTACCATTGTGCGAGTTCTCGTACAACAACAGTTACCATACCAGCATCAAAGCCGCACCCTTCGAGGCATTGTACGGTCGTAAGTGCCGGTCACCTATCTGTTGGACCGAAGTTGGGGATAGCCAACTCACAGGTCCAGAAATCATTCACGAGACGACCGAGAGAATCGTTGAAATTCAAAACAAACTCAAAGCCGCGCGTGATCGTCAGAAAAGTTATGCTGACGTGAGACGCAAAACACTCGAGTTCCAAGTTGGGGATCGAGTACTACTCAAAGTATCGCCTTGGAAAGGCGTAATCCGGTTTGGCAAACGAGGGAAGTTAAATCCCAGATACATTGGACCATTCGAGATCCTCGAAAGGATTGGTTCAGTGGCATATCGATTGCAGCTGCCATCTGAACTCAGCAGCGTGCATCCCACTTTTCATGTTTCAAATCTGAAGAAGTGTCTGTCTGATGAGACACTTATCATTCCACTCGATGAAATTCGAGTTGACGAGAAACTTCACTTCATTGAGGAACCCGCTGAAATCATGGACCGTGAGGTCAAACAACTTAAACAAAGTCGTATTCCCATCGTCAAAGTTAGGTGGAATTCGCGGCGCGGTCCGGAATTTACCTGGGAACGGGAAGACCAAATGCGACTCAAGTATCCTCAACTCTTCACTGATTCAACGTCAAACACGACTTCAACATAAATTTCGGGACGAAATTCTTCTAACAGGGGGAGAATGTGACAACCGTCAATTTAGGACTATAATTTAGTGCCTAATCAAGTTTAATACATGTAATTAGTTATGTGTTAGGCTAATTAATGTATCAATTATTATATATATTGTTGAATATATATCTACAATTATACGAATTGTTTAAATCGTACGAGTTTCAAATCGAATGAATTTCGATACAATAAATACGGACGTTGGTGAACAATTTTATTAAGTAATACAAATATTATTTAATAACGCAATTTTACTTAGAATATTAATTATTATGATATTTCGTATCCAAGTTTTATTACACAATTAATATAAACGCGAATCAAATGTAACTTCGCAAACAAAACGAAACAAAACACCTTTTATAACATAGATCCTAAATATTTAGTAAAATACTTCAACAAAAATACTGAATAATTATTTGCATTTTAAAACGTATATTGAAACATATAAAATAATTATTTAACGTTTGTACGACGGAGAAAACGAACACCGCACGGAGCGCGGAGGCGCAGACTGTGAGTTTGAACTCCCACCAAAATCACCTCCTTTTTCTCTTTTTCTTTCATTTCTCATTTACTTTCTCTCTCTCCTCTCTTAATTTCTCTCTAATTTACAAATCACCACATCATCACAAATTCACAAAATAAACACGTTAAACGACCTCGAATCTTCAAACCCCTTTGGAAATAAACGACCACCTCGCGACGATCTACATTTCTACCTTTCCGGAATTTCATTTCGGCGATTTGTAAGTTTCCGACACAACTCCGAAAACTCTCGTTTTTAAGTTTTATAACTTGCTAGTTGTTTGTATAACCTTGTAATGTCCTAAAATGGGTTGGGTAAAAATATTAGGCCGATCGATGGCCGGAAAATGCGTTTTTGAAGTTGTGATTCCGATCAGACTCCGTACGTCGCATTTGGCCTGGAGCAAATGCGACGCAGCGACCTACGTCGCACTATATCCCCAACGTCGCATATAGCGACGCAGCGACCTACGTCGCACTATAACCCCAACGTCGCACTTAGCGACGCAGACCCTTACGTCGCAGAAATCAACTACGTCGCCTATAGCGACGTCACGTACAACGTCGCATTAAATTGCGAAAGTCGCACATAGCGACGTCATGCCCAACGTCGCAGTCCGGATCTGCGACGTAGCACCCTACGTCGCATAAAACAGAATCTTCAAACCTCAAAATTTTGAAGTCAAAGTTACTGTTCAAAAAAGTCAAATTTACTGTAGCAGTACTGTAGCAGTACTGTAGCAAAGTCAACATTTTAGAATTATTATTATTTCAACTAAATCACCAACGGGCCGTACACATTTTCAAATACACAATTGAATCAACTAAGTCATAGTAACTTAGATAATTCAATCAAACAAGTCGTTGTAACTTGTATCAACTTATTCCAAACAAGTCGTAGTAACTTGTAACAAAACAATCAACCAAATTGGGGTAATTTGGACATCAAGTTAAGCAAACCATTTCAATGGTAGTCTTTCGAGATACCGGTACAATTAATAACAATTCAAGTGTCGTGGACACATTCAGGTTTCAAGCCTTTGGACATCAATTCACCGCTAATTACTTCAAGTTTACTAAATTAAACACTTCAAGACTCAGGTGAGTTTCATAGCCCCATTTTCACTGCTTTACAACTAGGGGTGTGATATTACTACTCGATTTTGTTTTACAAGTAGAACGCAAGTGCCAAACTTCAAATACTACATGAGTTTCAAACTAATCAATTTAAAGTCCTCCATAAGCATAGTCTCTAGTATTTTATAGCGTGAATGTTAGTATATGATATCATATGGGATTGACAATCCTCATCCGGGTTAGCACGCACTAACCGGTCAAACGGATGTATTAGCATTTGGGAAGACGAGTGTTGATTAGGCACTCGTAGGAGGCACTCCAAGTTAGGTTTCCTTAATTGGGCCTGACAAATCAAGTTAAGCTCAGACTATGTGCTCATGGACAGTATAACTTTTATTTTGCTTAATTGCATTTTAAATTCAATATAAATCTTGCGGTTCTGACAACTATACATTGACATACAAACCTGTGAGCTCACCAGCGTTTTCGCTGACCCATTTTAGTATTTATCACAGGTACCCAGCAGTAGTTTGGCTGCACAAGCAGGAATTATTAGCTCGAGTCAGCATACATACAACTAGAGATTGGACTGCATTATTATATTTTGTAAAAGTAATTATGCTATGTAATCTCTCAAATTTCAGGAATCGAGCTAATGTAACTATATTTTGATGTAAACATTTACTTTATCTATACAAGTTTAAAACGACGCATATAGTGGTCGTTCATTATATCTTGTGCTTTGTATATTGATTAGTGACACCCAAATCAAGCTTCCGCAAATCATTAAATTTGGGGGTGTTACATAGGAAGACCCTTGCAATTGATCAAACAATTCATCTATTCGGGGCAAAGGGTACTTATTCTTTATGGTTCGCTTATTCAACTCTCTATAATCAATACACATCCGAAGGGTGCCATCCTTCTTTTTAACAAACAACACAGGTGCACCCCAAGGAGACGAACTAGGCCTGATGAAACCCTTATCTAATAGCTCCTGGATTTTGGGTCATCATTTCACGAATTTCGGAGGGAGCTAGTCTATAAGGAGCCTTAGCTACAGGAGTAGAACCCGGAATCAGGTCAATTTTATATTCCACCTCTCTAATGGGAGGCAACCCAGGCAATTCATCAGGAAAGACGTCGGGGTAATCAGAAACCACCCGGACATCGAAAACAGTTTTCTTTTCTAATTTTGCATCAATTATATAGGCCAGGTATGATACACACCCCTTAGCTAGAGATTTACTAGCTTTCATCATAGAAATCATAGGAATACTACCTCTTTCCCGTTCCCCTCGAGCCACAACATATGACTCATCCGAGATTGGAATCCTAATTAGTTTCTTATGGCACTCTATACTTGCCTTATTCTTACTTAACCAATCCATGCCTAAAACCGCATCAAAACTGGGGATAGGCATCAATAGAAAAGAAATTGGGAAACTATGATCCTCAATCAATATGCTAGCTCCAGTCACCGATGTGGTAACTGGGACTATCTTGCCATTTGCTACCTCAACCTCAATAGGATTTGTAATACAAGTGGGAGTCAATTTCAGTTTATCGCAGAAAAGCATAGATATAAATGAGCAATTGGCTCCCGAATCAAACAGAACAGTAGCTGGTACAGAGTTGATGAGAAATGTACCAGTTATAACATCTTCAGTCCTGACAGCATCATCAGCTGTCATTTGGAATGCCCTGCCGGTTGCAGTTGGGGGATTCTTTCTTTTCTGGCCAGAAGATGAAGACCCTCCGACCGCACCCATCTTTTGTTTTCCAGCCTCCGGACACAAAGCCGAACGATGTCCTTCCTTATGGCAATTCCAACACACATGCCTAGGAAACGCACAATCCTTGATGTCATGACCAAGTTGTCCACATTTGATACACCTAGCAGTTTGCGGGGTGCAAGGACCCGTGTGCCTCGATTTACAATTGTGGCACCAATTGGTTCTATCCAATGATTTACTATCCGAACCTGGCTTCTTAGGTTGATGGAATCCCTGCCATTTCTTCTTTCCAGGACTACCCGAAGAATCACCTTTGGGTTTAAATGGAGATTTTTCCTTAACTTCCAAGCCCTGGGCCCTGACATCTCCATCCACAGAACGGGCAAGATCAAAAGCTTGGGAAAGAGTACCCGCCAGTCTCACGGTCGTCCGATAAGTATGCTGTAACATTCCCACAAAATGGTCAATCTTCATACATTCATCCGGTACCCATTGTTGCACGAATCTCAGCTTGTCAGTGAATTGGGAAATGAGATCATCCATCGTCATCTTATCCGTTAATTGCAAATCCAAAAACTCACGTCGAATCCGTGTCATGTCAACTCCCGAACAATATTTCTTACAAACCTCATTGTGGAAATCAGACCAACAAATTGATGCTCTCTGCTGTGGGGTAAAATGTGATGTAATGGAATCCCACCAAACCATTGCTGGACCCTTAAGAAGTTGCACCGCAAAAGGAACTTTAACTTCCTCTTCACATCGACAAACCTCAAACTTTCTCTCCACATCTCTCAGCCAATCCAAGGTAACCGAGGGATTTGAACTAACCAAATAATCGGATGGTCCACAAGACTTGAAAGTCTTAAAAGAGCATAGCTTAGGTTGACCCTGAGCTTGAAATATCGGAGTCTGATAACCCGTAGGTCCGGAAGAGAACGAAGCCGAAGTCTGATAGGTACCATGGTGTTGTGGATGATGATAATAAGGCTGAGATAATGGAATCTGCGAGGTCACCAAAGGTGGTGGTACAGCTCTAACAATAGGTGGCAAAGATTGCAAGAGTTGTTGAGAAACCGGATTTGTTGTTGTTGCAAAAACTGTTGTTCAATTGCCTTAAGTCTCAGATTTTCTGTCTCTAGATGTATCATATAGTCATCATGATCAAAGTCCCCTGCGGAAAAGGAAGTACCAGTTTGACCCTGGCTAACATTTTGGGTTTCGGTAGGGGATACATTAGTTCGAGAGGCATCATTTGGTGTGTCGGCTGAAGGTTCATTATCTGCCATATCTGTACCAAAACAACATCTCATAACACGTTAGTTGTTAGTACCTATATACTAACCAACTTCACATGCTAATAATATCCCATTCACCGGAATGTTTGACCGACACAATTAGATTTGGGATTGAACACTTAACCCATGCTCAATTCACCCAAACCTAAGCTCTGATACCAATTTATAACACCTCAAGTTTTCCAAGAACATTTTATACATATATATATATATATATATATCAATCGAAAGCGAGAAATACAAATCATGCATTATAGATTGCGTAAACATAGTTCCCAAAACACAATCTATGCATGATGAGTTGACACAATAACCACATTAACTACAAACATTAAGTTAGGTGTTATTTAAATTCAAAACATAAGTTTAGAAACGACGACATGTCATATAGTCAGAGTAGGCAGTCAAACATTCTTCAGAACAAACTTCTTGCCCACCCACACAAAAGTAATCTGCAAGAAGTAGGGAGAGGGGTTAGCACGAAGCTAAGTGAATGAATCACAACTATCAACCTAAACTAGCATAGCAATTGATCTCCACAATGCATCACAACAAATACATCAAAGAGGATCGGTGGTCCTTGAGGTACCCTCATGCCGCGGTGGTTCCCCAAGTAACACTTATAACCACTGAAGGCCAAACAGTGGTCTTACCGATAGTTTAGAACTATTACTACATACGACATAACTTCAATAAACAACACATGTACAAAGTCATCATGTCGTCCAAAGTAATAGTACCCAAACCCAATATCATATTGACCCCTGACAATCTCACATTCCATAATCATCATGGCAATATGCAACTTATACAAAGTATAGCAGTAGAACATGTTTACCCGTTGTAACCAGATTGTTACAACTAATTTAGACTGAGAGTCAATGATCCACTCACCCTTCACAGTCACCGTCTTTACTCAAAGATCTAATATTATTGAGTCTTCGGTTTATCTGAGAACACAAAAGGATTACAAGTTAATAGTCATTTCATATGATATCTAACTTTCATTAGACACTTATTATCAGTTCAGGAAGCATTAAGTACCATAAAGCTAGTATACTAGTTGATCAACTCAAGCCCTAGCAAGCTAGAACAATAAGTCCTGCAAACAGAGGGAATCCGCCGGATTCCAGGAGAATCCGTCGGATTCGAACGAATACGGTCGGATTCCCATGAATCCGCCGTATTCCACACCCCTTTCAGCTCCAATTTGGGACAGAACCTCAACTAAGGAATACGCCCCAAGAATACGCCGGATTCCCACAAATCCGGTTCCCATGATGGCCTGAATCCGCCGTATTCCAAAGAATCCGACCGGATTCCCGTTTGATTCAGATAGCATTAAAAGGGGGAGTCCGCCCGGATTCCCGTGAATCCGCCGGATTCCCAAGATCATCAAACCTGCCCAGTTTCTGCAAAACTTTACCCGAACCAAAAACCACAACTCACCAATTTTGAACACTTTGCACGATTTATACACACAAATAACTTAAAGTATCATCATATATCAAGTTCTAACAACAATAATCTCATCAAACCTACATATTTCTACTCCTTTCACTCAATTTCATCAAACCATAACATATACTGTAACACCCCCAACTTTAATGATTTGCGGAAGCACGATTTGGGTGTTACTAATCAATAACAAAGCACAAAGATATATAGTAAACGACTCTATATGCGTCGTTTTAACAAAATATATTAATATTGAAATGTTTACAACATTTATAGCTTTACATAGCTCGAGTTTAAATAAAAGGAGATTTCAGTACATAAGTACTTGTACAAAATATACTAATGCAAGAAAATCTCAAACGTCTGAATGCTGACTCGAGCTAAAAGTCCTGAAGCCGAAACAACCTACTGCTTGGTACCTGCGATACATGCTACATGGGTCAGCTAAAGCTGGTGAGCTCACAGGTTTGAAATCAAGTAATATAGTATGAACCGCAAGATTTAATAATGATTTACATCCAGCAAATAAAATGATAGTAATCGTGTATACAGGCATGAGCACATAGTTGAGCTTAACTCGAGGGTCGGGTCCCCTAAAGAGAATTCCGGGCGAGGTGCCTCCACGAATGCCTAATCAACATTCGTCTTCCCAAATATTAGTACGTCCGTTTACCCGGTTAGTGCTTGCTAACCCGAACGAGGAGGGTCAATCCTATATGGTACCATATACTAATATTCACGCTACAACGTATTAACAACTATGCTGACGGAGGACTTTAAATGATTAGTGTGAAAAACTCATGTAGTATATGAAATGTTTGTACTTGCGTTCACATGTTAAAATAAGCAATGTATCACACCCCTGAGTAAAACAGTAAAAAGAGGGGCTATGAGACTCACCTGAGTCTGAAAGCGTTTAATTAAACGTAAGTTGATTATCCGAGTGATGATGTCCAAAGACTTGTAACCTGAGGGTGTCCACGACACGCGTTGGTTATAAATATGATTGAGTACCTCAAAAGATAACTCTTGTAGTTGTTCGTTCAACTAGCATGTCCAAATTTCCACTATTTGGTTGATAAGTTTAAGTATTTGAAAAGTGTACGGCCCGTTGGTGATGGATTTGAAATAATAAACTTTAAGTATTATGATCATGTTATTGGTGTTTTGCACTTACAAGTGTGTCCCAATGTGTTTTATAAGTCGTATCGTATAAGTGTTTGAGGTTATATAGGTTCGACACTTAGTGAAATATTAGTTTGTAAACCTGCTGTTTTATGCGACACTTATATGCGTCACTTACATGTTCTATGCGTCACTTATAGAGTGTCGGGTATTTGTGTCGGTATAAGGGCATGCGTCACTAGGCTAGTGTCGTGTATAATATTATGCGTCACTTAAGGAGTGACGGGTCCATACCCTGGCGACACTTATGGAGTGTCGTATAGAATGGTGATTTCCTGAATTTGGGCATCACTTAAGAAGTGACGTGTGGTATAGCGACACTAAGGAAGTGTCGGGTAATATAGTAAGGCGGCACTAATGAAGTGTCGTTAAGTAGTGTCGGTTAACAGAGAGGGCGGCACTAGGGGAGTGTCGGTAAGGGTTCATGCGCTACTTAGTTAGTGACGGTTAGAGGTCATTAAATGGTCATAGGCGACACTAAGGAAGTGTCGGTAACAAGATCATAGCGGCACTTAAGGAGTGTCGCTACAAGTGTTGCTATTTGCTGCATGTGTCCATGCGACACCTGTCACTGTTCGACGGATTTCGAGCAAAAATCGTGTTTTTGAGTTTCCGATCGGTCCAATATTTTTACCCAACCCTTTTATGGACATTACAAGTATAAACAAACAACTAAAACGTAAAAACACTAGAAATCGAGAGATGTCGGGTTTTGTCGGAAACTTACAAAGTGTCGGATTGAAAATTCGAAAAGGTAGCGTTGTAGATCGGGAAGTGGTGAACGTTTTTCTCCAAAGTAGTGATACGATCCGAGTGCGTTTTATGTTGTTATTTTGAAGATTGGTGAGTTGGTGGTGGTGTGGTGATTTTAGAGAGGAAAAGGGAGTGAGAGAGAGAAAGAAATATAAGAAATGAGAGAAAAAGAAAGAGAGGTGGGGGTTGTAGGTGGAAGCCCACTTTTCAGCCTCCATCTCCATGCTCCGTGCGGTGTTCGTTTTCTCCGTCTTTTAACGTTTTGAATAAATATTTATTTTACATATTAATTATAAGTTTTAAAATACGAATTATTACACGATATTTTTATGAAAGTATTTTACCAAATGTTTTTATATTTGAGTTATAAATCTAACTTAGTTCGTTTTGTTAGTTTGCGCGTTTTAATATTTTTGTTGTGTAAAAGTTTATTTGTACATTATAATACGAGCCTGCAATATTACAAAGAATTGTTTTTAAGTATAATTGGGTTGTTAAATAGTAATTTAATTATTTAATAATTTGTTCACCAACGTCCGTATTTATGGAACCGAATTACATTCGATTTAAATTGCGTACGATTTAATCAAATCGCATTTTCGTATATATTCAACAATATATATTTCAATACATACATTAGCCTAATACAGAACTAATTACATGTATTAGTAGAGAATTTGGCACTAATTACTAGTCCTAATTTGGCGGGTGTTACATTCTCCCCCTGTTAGAAGAATTTCGTCCCGAAATTTAGTTCGAAGTCGCGTTTGATGTAGAATCAGTGAAGAGTTGAGGATATTTGAGTCGCATTTGGTCTTCCCGTTCCCAAGTGAATTTCGGACCGCGCCGCGAATTCCATCTGACCTTGACGATGGGAATACGACTTTGTTTTAGTTGTTTGACCTCACGGTCCATGATTTCAGCGGGTTCCTCAACGAAATGAAGTTTATCGTCAACACGAATTTCATCGAGTGGGATAATAAGTGTCTCATCAGACAGACATTTCTTCAATTTGGAAATGTGAAAAGTGGGGTGCACGCTGCTGAGTTCGGGTGGCAGCTGCAATCGATAAGCTACGGGGCCAATCCGTTCGAGGATCTCAAATGGCCCAATGTACCGGTGATAGTCCCTTGCTTGCCTTAGATCTAATCAGATCGTATGATTAATTGCTTGTGCGGAAATCAAACAATCAATATATGAATGTATTAATCGAATCAAACACGATTTCTATAAGCTTTTGTATATATATTCACACTTGAATCGTAAAGCTTTACAAACCACAAAAACGTTTTTCTCCTCTCCTTACTCTCTAATTTCGGCTCTCTCTCACTTCACAAAGGCTAACCCTAAACTGACCTTGTAACTCGCTATATATATCAACCTAATGGGCCCTGCGACGTTAGGCCCAACGTCGCAGGCCAGGCCCAATGCGACGTAGCCCATGTCGTCGCAGGCCCAATTATAATGTCACCATTCTATGTATATTTCATTTACAGACTCGAATACACACTCTAAACACTATACATTCGTAGACTAATTGACTTTGACAATTACAATAGTTTGACCAACTGACTGACACACTAAATGCACCAACAAACTCCCCCTTGTCATCAGCTTGGTCAAATAAGTCTTCAATTAGTCTTCATCAACAAACTCTTTCATGTCTTCAACAATCACAAGCTCCCCCTTTGAGATAGCATGGTCTTCCAAGAAATCTTGATATCCAAATTCATGTGACTGACACAAATTTATCATACAATAAGATCTTCAAACTCAGTGACCATCTCTCAATCATCAGCAGCTTCTCCGATAGAATTATCTTCACAGTCTTTGGAGAATAACCGACATCCTTTACATCTTCAATAATTGACTTTAACAAGATATGTGATGTTTGAAGAAAATAACATAGAAATAAAATCTTTTTGTATTTTTCTTTATAAATGAAAAGTAAAGAACGAAGATTAAAATAACATTAGGGATAGGATTGTTTTAAGTCTGCTTAGGGATCATATCAGGCCAACATGCAATTATTAGCAAATAGTAAGTGTTATTTCGATCATCAGTATATTTGTCCACTTTAAATTTACTTGACATATTTAAAGCACCTTTTATAAAAATTAGTTCAAGACGATCATCGGTATTGTTTGTCCACTTAAACATGTTACATCCGTATCTGTGAGCTAACCTTTATTGTTAGTATGAATATTAATTTTGTGAAACCTATTATATGATATACTGATAAACTTTAGTAAAACAAACACTGCATATTCACACAAGGTAGAGATTACAAGACCAAGTTTATCTCGGTTTTCTCGTAATATACTCTTGATATTTATATTTAGGCATACATCAAACCGACTATGAAGATACTAGTGGCCCCAGATCTGTACTTAGTACAACAGAGGGTCCCTTAGTATGAACATAACAAGTTTGAGACTATTTGCATAACTAATGGATTCAGGTCTGTATGTGAGTACAACAATAGTCACCATTAGTTAGGCGAATAATCATATTATCACTATATGCCCATTTTACATTTACATAATTATGACAGTGTATGATAGTACTTCCATTTATCAATTAAGACTTATGTCATACATCATATAACATTTTTCTCAAAGTAATAAACAAGTTTTATTATTACTTCTTACTCACTCACAAACCGGTGTGTACCATGCCTACCAATACATCATATGATGAAGCTAATGTTTATAAAAGATGTGTTAAATATACCAGATAAACCTACTGACACATCAAACATAAACCTTAAAATTTCCATTTTTATGCATGTCACCCGATGTACTATCATATCCCAAGTTGTTTACAGACACACAATCCAACATCTTTTCAAGACTTAAGAATCTTGCTATTCACATTTCTGAATTAAATAATCAGAATTTTTAATATTCAGAATTACTCCCCCTGAACAGCAAATTCTTATATCCAATCCAAAAAATACTCCCCTTAAACATTAAACATATTTTTGTATTTTTTAATTGAATAAATTTCGCAACATTGCATTTCTTTAATACTAAAAAGTATAAAGAATGGCTGTTGCACTTATAATAAAATTTAAAAGAAAAGTATCAAAATCACATATCAAGTCAAATCAAATGCCTGTTATCACTTTTACCACCTCGTAACATCGAAAATCTCATCCAATCACAATCATAAATAATCACACACAACCACCTTGAAAACAATCTTCCAACAAATATCCACATCCTTGCAGTCACAAAAATATTAGCTAATAACAACCTGACTGCACCACCACAAACAAGCAAATGTTAGTACTTATGGGACACCCAAGCCTTGATAGACTTGGGTTGTCCATGGTCATCCATAATCATCACATCAATGAGTTTATGATATTTTAAAAACTCAGAAGATTTCATTGATGTGTTGTTTGTGGATTTTGGTTTCCAAACCTTTGTAGATTCAGATGAGTTGTTTTCAACAATGTTGTGCTGTTGAACTTGAGGTTTACTAGACACAACTTTGTTTACTCTAGCCACGGGTTTTGGAGAAGAGGATGCAAATCTTGATATAGGCGAATACGAAGCACGCCTAGAAAACGATTTTGAATAAGAATTCCTAAAGGAGGAAGTTCTTGGCATCCCTCTACCAAACCTATCTAGGGATAATAACCGACAATCCCTAATTATATGTCCTTGTTGTCCACAATGGAAACAAGAACGTCTCTCAACATAAGATTGATTCCAATGAGTTCCCTCAAATCGTTTCGGTGGATGACAATACACAGAAGGTCTATGACCAGGAACATTTGTTGAACATGCACTCTTAGGAGAACATGTTGAAGTAGATGTTCCTGAGGTTGAGTTAGTTGATTTTGAAGGTTTATTCTTTTCAGATTTATCAACTTCAACTTTTGAGGATTCATTGTCAACCTTAGCTTTGCCTTTGCATGTAAAACAATCATCATTTTCAGTTGTAATGATGAAATTTTCAGGTTTGACATTTATTTTCTCAACCTTAATGGTAGACTCTTCAGGTATATCTTCTACCTCAACGACCTCCTCAACACTAACTGAAGGTGAATTATCAGACTTAACAAAAGTGGGCAAAGGATACTCTGTCCGATTGGTTTTCTCCTTTCCCTGCCTCTTAGGCTTAGCTTCTTTATCTTTGGTAGCTGACCAAGACGAGTAGTCAGCTACTACCTCTTCGATCCCTTCCTTAACAGGCTTAGGATAATAGTTAGTGGGAGGTGGATACCCAAGTCCCGCTTTACTTTTATCTGTCCTCATCTTGTCAACCATTTCATCGAAGAGTTTATGAGAATTTGAGAAATTTGTGATCCCCTTTTTAAAATTGTCAGACTCAGACTTTAGCTCAGAAAGTTCTTTATTCAAAAGTTCAATTTCTTTAAGATAGCTATTAATAGCATCTTGTTGGCTAAAAACTTTAGACTTGTATTTTTCAGTGTCTAACTTATAAGCCTCAATTTGTTTTTCATAAAGAAATTCATTAGCTTTCAAAAACTTGTTTGAGTCAGTGAGTTTAACAACTTTTTCTCTCAAATCTAAATTGTCATATTGATAATTCTCAAGAGATTCAGTCAATGTAAAACAGGAAACACACTTTATGGGTACCTTAGGTTCATCATGTACCGCATGTATCTTTGCCAAAAGCGCACTGTGTTGAACCTCTCCTTGAAGTGCACTAAAATCAAACACTCCCTGAGAATACACCGTCATAGCCTGTGATGTTGTATTCTTCTCTGGAGTCGTTGGAGCTGTAGGAGTAGTGAATCCAGATGAAGGATATTTGACTTTCTCACACTCCTTAGCAAAGTGCCCATGAATCTGACAGTTCTTGCATTTCACTTTGCTTTTATTAAAACCAAGACCTGTATCACCATCATCATCCAGGTCTTTTCTACCCGTTCTCTGAAGAAACTTCTTGGTTCTTTGGGTTATCATGGCCATGCTCCATTTGATGTCCATTTGCTCGAGATCATCAGAATCGATCTGTTCAAAGTCTTCCTCAGTAAGCTGTAGAGTACTAGCCTTCTTTGAAAGGAAAGTCTCATAAGAGTTGAGGAAAGCTGCAAAGATTGTAGCATGATCCTCAGTAGCCTTTGAAGGAGCTGTATGATCTGTATGAGAAGTATAGGAAGCATATGAAGTGCTAGTAGAAGTAGATGCTGCTGAGTTGGAAGTAGATCTGGAAGTATCATTTAGACTAGGAACTTGAATATTAGCCTCTGACTTCTTTTCCTTTTGATCGTAAGCCACTATAAGAGCATCCCATAAACTTATAGAAGTTGCTTGATTTTTAAATTCATGAATCACAACTTCTGGCAAGCACTTGGTAATCATCTCATACAGTCTATTGTCTTTATCAAACTCTGCTCGTTCGTTGACGGACATTTGTGCTCTTGATTTAAGCACCCCATCGAGTCTTGGTTGCTCATATCGATCAATGGTGTTAAACCAATTGAACAGATTTGGATCTTTGTATTCAATGAAATTGCATAACTGAATCTTCCAACTCGCAAAATCACTATAGAACAAAGATGTAGAAGGAAGCATTTTCGCACCAAAAGCCATATCCGAATTTTCCCTCCAAAATCGAATTCAAAAATTTCAAAAAAATATCCGAGTACAGCGAAACTTTTCCGACACTAAAATGAAGCTATTCTAAGCCTAAAAACAAAATTTGAAATTACAAAAATTTGCGCGTTTTTCCCGCCAAAATTTCGTCCGAAAACGTCAAAAACTGGCCGGGTAAAATGAAACTTTTTCCAGGCTAAAATCAAACACTTTTAAGCCAATAGAAAAAATTTGAAAACGCAAAAAATTTTCGGAGTTTCCCGCCAAAAAACTTTTTTTTTTTTTTTTTTTTTTTTTTTTTTTTTTTTTTTTTTTTTTTTCGAATCTAGAACGAGGTTAATGTCGGAGAAAAATCGCAACGTCGCAACGGTACGTCGCAGAAGTCCGATGACTCAATTAAGAATCGAAAATGCGACGTAGCGTCCTACGTCGCAGTCCAACGTCGCAGAGCCTAGCGACGTCGCAGCCTACGTCGCAAAGACTAATTAAAGTCAAAATAGCGACGTCGCGGATGACGTCGCAACGGTACGTCGCAACGGTACGTCGCACGGACTAATTAAAGTCCAAATCACTACGTCGCACGCGACGTCGCAGCTGACGTCGCAGGCTACGTCGCACAGTCGGGCTGCAGCGGCCAAAACCCCAAAAATCGAAAATTTTCGAAACCCTAACGAATTTCGAAAACCGAACGACGAACAAACCCAGAAAAACTCTTCAGAAAACGGAATCTTCAAGCCAATCAACCCAGAAACGAAGATTAAACAATAAAACCTTCGCGAATCAAACCGAAAACGTTCTAAAGCACGATCCGAAACCGACGAATCCTTGATTCTACGGCTCTGATACCAGTTGATAGTCCCTTGCTTGCCTTGGATCTAATCAGATCGTATGATTAATTGCTTGTGCGGAAATCAAACAATCAATATATGAATGTATTAATCGAATCAAACACGATTTCTATAAGCTTTTGTATATATATTCACACTTGAATCGTAAAGCTTTACAAACCACAAAAACGTTTTTCTCCTCTCCTTACTCTCTAATTTCGGCTCTCTCTCACTTCACAAAGGCTAACCCTAAACTGACCTTGTAACTCGCTATATATATCAACCTAATGGGCCCTGCGACGTTAGGCCCAACGTCGCAGGCCAGGCCCAATGCGACGTAGCCCATGTCGTCGCAGGCCCAATTATAATGTCACCATTCTATGTATATTTCATTTACAGACTCGAATACACACTCTAAACACTATACATTCGTAGACTAATTGACTTTGACAATTACAATAGTTTGACCAACTGACTGACACACTAAATGCACCAACAACCGGGGATTTAACTTCCCGCGTTTGCCAAAACGGATGACGCCTTTCCAAGGCGATACTTTTAAGAGTACTCGATCCCCAACTTGGAACTCGAGTGGTTTGCGTCTCACGTCAGCATAACTTTTCTGACGATCATGTGCGGCTTTGAGTCGGTTTTGGATTTCCACAATTTTCTCAGTGGTGGCGTGTATGAGTTCAGGACCAGTGAGTTGACTATCTCCCACTTCGGTCCAACAAATCGGTGATCGCCACTTACGACCGTACAGTGCCTCAAAAGGTGCAGCCTTAATGCTGGCGTGATAGCTGTTATTGTAGGAAAATTCGCATAACGGTAGGTGTCTTTCCCAGTTTGTACCGAAATCAACTACGCAAGCTCGTAGCATATCTTCCAGTGTTTGAATGGTTCGTTCACTTTGGCCATCGGTTTGGGGATGGTATGCGGTACTCATATCAAGACGGGTACCCATTGCTTTTTGAAGTGACTACCAAAAGTGAGAGGTGAAACGGGCATCTCTGTCAGAGATGATCGAGATTGGAACTCCGTGTTGAGAAACAATTTCTTTGATGTAGATTTGTGCAAGGCGTTCCATTTTATCGTTTTTCTTGATTGCCAGGAAATGAGCAGATTTGGTGAGACGATCTACGATCACCCAAATGGTATCGCAACCGCTCGACGACTTGGGTAGTTTGGTTATGAAATACATGGCAATTTGTTCCCATTTCCATTCAGGGATTTCAGGTTGTTGGAGTAAACCAGAAGGTTTTTGATGTTCGGTTTTGACTTTCGAGCAAGTAAGACACTTGCTAACATAAGTGGCGATTTCGGCTTTCATGTTCGGCCACCAATAAAATTCCTTGATTCCGTGGTACATCTTATCGGATCCCGGATGGATAGAGTATTTGGACTTGTGAGCTTCATCCATCACCAAGTCTCGTAGGTTCCCGAAATTAGGCAACCAGATTCGGTTTGAGAAATACCTAATCCCTTTAGATTTGGTTTCAAATTGATTGTCAATACCCCGTAAGGCTTCATTTTTGATGTTTTCAGGTTTCAGGGCTTCGATCTGAGCGGTATGAATCTGAATGGTAAGATCGTTGTGAATGGTCATACTGAGGGCTCGGACTCGAAGTGGTTTTGGTCGTTCCTTTCGACTGAGGGCATCGGCAACAACATTTGCCTTCTGTTACAGCTAAAACGGTCGTTACGTAATAGCTGCAACGGTGGAAGTTTTAAATTTATAAAAGCTGGGGACCTAAATTCTACTTACAGAGGTAAGTATAACTCAGGGTCGTTCTTAAGATCAATCGTATTGTAAAGCAGAGTTATCTAGACAAACTATTCAATTTAGTGATGGGTTTTTGAAAAGAGTTGTTTTGATTTGGTTTTAGGTCCGTTTTAAACTAAGCTAATAAAAAGCAGGAATTAAACAAAACATTAAATAAAAGCTAGATAGGGAATCAGTAATGGAGAATAGTGCTTGTTATGACTTCGTTAGCTTGTGTTATGGGGTGATGTCTAGGGTTTGTATATGAAAACGTCTTTTAAAGATTTGTGTCTTGCTTTTGCCTAAATATTCGTGATGTAAACACTAGCACCCTACTGTCTGATTTCTCAGACAGTATGTCACTGGAATGCAAGGCTATGGTGATTCTGATCAGAGGAGGCTGCTCAACTCTTCAACACTTTCCATATACTGGAATAGTGACCCTTTTTGGAATGATATTCCTGGGCGCATGAGATAGAGTAACAGACCCACTAAAAGTTCTGACCGTTCTTAACACCACGGAGATACTAGGGCTAGGCAAGGCATTTAAGATTAAGACTTGGTTTGGTGACTGCCAACTTTGTATTAATGGTCTTTGTTTAGTCCAGAGCTGTGTGGTTCAACCAGGATGTGACACAGTCTTCAACCGACGGCAGTTCCTTAGCTTTTCCCACGTATTTAAACGTTATACGAAGTACTGTGCCGATTTATGATCTTTCCGGTGCCACATACTTTATGGTCACTCTGGATAAGTTTGTATTAAAGCTTGACCATCTATGATATAAACCCAACCCTCACTTATTTAAACATATCCCAATAAATCCCTGATTGATTCACGGTGTACTATACGAAAGGGTTGACAGTATTTCCACAGCTACACAATTCAGACCATGTTTGTATTAGAAAACATAGATAGGTAGTTACCGGTTGATCAAGGTTCGCGACTCCTTGTCATACAGGTTCTAACCACGTTTATTGGAGGAAAGGCGATTTAGGTTTAGAAATTCATAAATACAAAGTTAACAATACACGGGTTTTCATTTTGTAACAATTGGGAACATTATTCCACAACAGATTGTGCCCACGACTTTCATAGCTTCCACGTTCCGTACTACACACATTCGTGATGATTCCGGTGCTATACAAATGAAAGCCGTATAACGTTACTTCTGTTGTTTCATAATGATATTATCCCAATTGCGTATTTAAAGTAACATCACCCCAAATATTAACAAGCTAACTACATCACAACAAGCACATAAGAGAACTACTCACTACGCATGGCAAACAATCCTAAATCTATCATAATAATAATAGCAATCATCATAATAGAAAAGGAAAGAAATAACCGTAGATTATGCGTAGACAGAATAATGTTAGAAGAATACACGAACGGAACATCCGCAATATCTTTGACAATATTACAAATAAGCCCCTCAGAATATTCCCTACACTATTACAAAAGTAGCCCCTCCGTTAGTCTAGGTTAAATATTAACCAAGAACTAACGAACTAAAACCCTAATCTATTTCTCCTCTAACTCCTAAGAGTAGTGCTAGAGAGAGAAAGCTAAACTAGAAAGAGAAAGAGTGTGTGAGAGAGAAAGTGAGAATTCTTGTTGAAGAATGGTGTGTGAAATGAGGATGGAGAGCCCTCTATTTATAGGCAAGCCATGGAGCCAAGAGTACAAGCCCACAAGCATACGTACAAGCAAACGAAGCAAGGAAGAGGGGGTGTGAGACCAAAACAGGCCATGTACGGCCTGTAAGTGGCCGTGTACGGCCTAAAAGTGGCCATGTACGGCCTCCTCATGGCCGTGTACGGCTGGGGGGGTGGCCGTGTGGTAGGCCGTGTGATTTTTCTGACTTTTCTCGCAACTTCGGAAGGCCGTATCTTCTTCGTTTTGCGTCCGTTTGACTTGATTCTTTCGCCTGCGGTCTCGTAATTCCGTTATGCTTCTAATGATGCCAAAAGTACCAAGTTTGGAAATCTTTAGAGTTGGCGTGTGCGGAATGCCCTCGGTTTGCGCTCAGAAAGCTCTATCTTCCTCGTTCTTTACCCGATCTGCACGATTCTTGATTCTACAGTCTTGGAATAACCTGATACATCATATGAGACTATTTAAGGACTTGTATCATAATATGGTTAAAAGTCTGTAAGAATCAGTGTTTAGAATAATCTGCCTCGATTTGCGTGCCTTTTGGACGTTTTTAGCACTTTTTACAGCAATATCTATAATTTGACCAACTTTGTGAAATTAAGTAAATAAACTTTTAATTCAAGTGTTTTCACCAAGATTTAGGCCAAATGTGCGGGAAATATGTGCCTGAAAACATGACTTTTTAGCACATATCAAATATCCCACACTTAGACATTGCTTGTCCTCAAGCAAAACTCAGTTTTTATGAAAACGGTTTTAAGCAGATTTGGCGAATTCTAAAAATCCTTAAAAGTAATCACCCCGCATATCAGCAAACCATAATAGAAAATAAGGAAAAATAAGATAATCGTCCCAGAAACAAGGAATGACTTTCTTAGGCATACTTCCAACTCTCGCGATCTTGGAGTATACATGACCGGGCGATTCCTCACAAGGTGGTCACTCAATTCACTCAAAGTGTATCGGGTTTCCTAACATTCTAGAACAAATGAAATCGCTCAAAAGCCAGTCATGTAGCACTCATCGTCATAGGCTTGATCGAGAATCGGATCTCCACCACTTAAGTGAGGACGGTGCTAATTATCCCAAGACATTCATGAGGGTTATAATGTTTGGTGGGGGTGAAAGGGTATGGATATTGGTTTGTTTTGGGTGTAAGGGTTTAGCTGTACCTTAGAATTCTAAAGATCATGAAAAACTTTATTTAGAATAGCTCAAATACGGAAAAGGAACTAGATAGCTATTTTGCTTCTATCAGATTCTTCTGGAGATTGATACTACTGAAAGCACTTAGCTTTATTCTTAGACTAACTATTTTTCTTCTTTTTCTTCTTGAGAATTTCTCTGCCACAGAATTTCCAAGGGATTATTCTTTTATTTTCTTTTCTTTTTCTTTTTTTTTTGGCTCCCTTAGAAATCCTTCCTAACTTAACTTCTTCATTCGTGACAGTCTTCTGGTGTCAATTTTTCACACCATGTTTCTCTCTCCTTCATATATAACTTTGATGACTTTGTGAGAGAGGATCAGAATGTTGAATCAAGCGAAAAGGATATTCTAAAAGGCGTTTTCCATAACCTTTGAAATTCTGCGGTAAGCTTTTGGGAATTTTGGGAAAGTGGGTTTAAAATTAGGGTTTTATGAAATGAAAAGGTTTAGGCTCAACAGGGTTTACTAAGTGGATCATCGATGCTAAAAATGAGCATCGGAAGGTTTTGGGCTTGAAAAGATATGAGAAAAGGGGGTTAAATCCTAGGGAATGTCAAGATCATTTAATTGCACCTATACCGCGTACGGTACTCACTAATATGGTCTCGAAACGTATGTCAGGAGCAAGTTCTAATTCAGAGATGCATACATCGGCACACACAACAAACGAAAAGTGAAGCATTAAAAATGAATGCTATATGGGCTCAAGATACCTCACTGCAAGTTTTTGGGTTATATGTGCCTAGTCATGCGATGCCCCTCTTAGATTATCATTTTTGTTTGAGAGATTCCGACCTTATTTTCCTTAGTTTCCAAAATAGCATACTCATATACGGGGATGATTCCTCTTTTAGAACGTTTAGAATTCAAAATAGCAGAGTTAAAAACTCATACATTTTATTATTTTTGAAAAAATTTTGAAATTTGAGGAACATTTTCTTGAAATTTGAGGAACATTTTCTGAGTTTACTATTTGGACAAAAAGGCGTAAAATCAATCCAAGGTATCTATACCTGCTATCCCACACTTAGAGGAACATTGTCCCTAATGTTCTCTTGAGTAGGGATTTTACAAGTAAAATCCCACACTTAGAGTTTGAACATATAGAAAATGTTTCTCAAGTGTTGCTTTTTTTTGGGCTGGAATCCCACACTTAGTGATAAGTTTAGGATACGGCATAGATAACATACTAAACAAAACAGATTATTTATTTATTGAGAAGTGAAGAAAGGATAAGGAAACTCCCCAAATAGCGAGATGCTCGGATGCTTAAGATAAGAAAATTGCCGAAATGAGAAGCTGCCAGGATCCATTTCTGCATTTTCTTCTGGTTTTATCCTCGAGACTCTTGCTAGGGTTTTCTTGCACACTTCAAAACTTCAATTATTCATACTCTACTCTCGTGAAATGATCTCGTAAGTGTGAACACGTTGGATATGCCTTTTTAACAAACTCATATATTTTGCAAATGGTAGTGAAATCACCGTCTCAGATTTTGAAGAGATGTTTTCTATGACCAATCAGTTATAAAACATTGTTTTTAAACGAGTTCGAGCATAATGCATAAAAGTAGTATGCAAGTACCTCAAATGCTCGAAACAATGAATTATTTATTTTTACTTCCTGCTGAGACGAGTGTTTTTGCAAAATGAGTTGTTTTGAGAAATGATTTTGAAAATATTTTTAGGCATAACCAAGTGTGAAGGATAGTCGGAGATTCTGCTTCACTTATTGACACTCAATCTTTTCTTTTTATTGCACGGGTTGCCTCCCGAGAAGCGCTGCTGTTAAAGTCGAGAGCTCGACTTTGCCTTCCTTCAGATTAATGAGAACCGGAACCACTTGGGCAGGAAGTGCGTGGCGTCCAAGTGTTGCGAGGGTAGATCCGTAGAAACTGGTGAGCGATGACCCTGATGATGTTCGGGGTGTTTGATGCAAAGTCAGGGAAGCTATCAAGGTGGTCTTCAGTGACTTTCTGCATATGCAGAAAATCCAAAGTGATGTCTTTTATGGTTTTGGAGATAACTCCATGGGGATCAATCACAAAGAATCCTGCTTCACTGGCTTCCATCAGCTCACGTTCTGGATGGTCTTGTTTCAACGAGTCCATGAATGTGAGGAACATCTGATGGATGTTTTCATGATCAGCTCGGGTGGAGTTTCCTCTGATTTCTCTGATAGACTCGTGAATGTGCTGGATGAGATTGGCCTGATGAGTGGAGAATGAGAGGGTAGAGTCACGAAAGATGTTGTTGACAATATCGTACACCTCTCGCAATCCGTAGTGAAAGATCTGGCGGTACTCATCTGGGTGGACTTCACAGAAGATCTCCTTGATTTGGTCTGAGAGGAAGGTCGCGATGTTAACCATCGAGCCTTCGGGTATGGAAGAAGGGATGGCACGCGTTCTTTCGTCAAAAATCTCAAACTCGAGATCATGGATGATCTTGTAAGCATGGTACTCAATGGTACAATCAATATAGAACCTGTTGGAAGAAGTGTTGTCTATATGATCGTTCTCAGCCATTAGATTTATCAATCTTTGAAGGTCATTCATTAGCCGGACATCAGTATCTGCATCAGGGTTCCCAGTAGCGTGGTACATATTCCTGCGATATGAGTTTAAGTATTCATGTTGCTGTGCAGAATATGGGAACGCATATCTGATCAGTACATTATGTATCTTTCGATACATGACCCTCTGGTCCTCGAAGAACTCTAACTCCTCAAATGTAGGTTCAGCAATTTGGTGCAGGAGCTGATTGGTGAGATCTTCAGTGAAGGCCTGCAGGCGGTTTTGAAATAGCAGTGGGTCTCGGCTGCTGGCTTGATAAACGTCATATTTGGCCTTGATTTCTTCTATCAGGTCCATTTGGCGTGGTGTGTACTCATTAGTAGAACTAATGATGATGCTCATCATTGAGGGGAGGTCATCTTTGAATGCCTCGATAGCACTAATCATTTCTTCGTGATTAGAAACCATGGGGATAGCTGGAGGTTTCGGAAGTTGGATAGAGCAGATATCAATCGGTATATCAATGTATTCAGTGTTATCTTGATCATCCTCTGCTGATGGAGTATCCATATCTTGAGAGTCTGGGAACTTAACAACATCAGAAGGTAACTGGATATCACTGGTGATCTGAGATATCGGCTGAGAAGAATCCATTTCTATATCTCTCTCCTCAGAATCATGGCTAGATTCAGAAGTATCTCCCCATACGAACAGAGTTCGAGGTGCAGAAGCATCGAAGGCTTGAATCCTTCGGGAAGGTAAGTCTGAATAAAGATCCGGTAGCATTGATTCTTTGTATACCAGTATTTTCTTCAGGAGTTTGTCTCTAAGCTCTGGGTGTTGCTTTGAAAAAGTAATAGTCTTCTCAATGTTCAGCAGAGCGTTGAGTCTAGGTGAGACAAGAGGCTGGGAAGGATCTATGACAGATGCCAAGAGCTTATCCATAGTAGTACCAAATCCTGCATCATAATCAACATCTGATAGAGAGATAAAATCTTCAATCTTCATAATCTCAGCTGTCGGAAAGTGTGATTCTGGTAAGTGCTGATGCGGTGGTGTAGACTGGTATACATCCTCCTCTTCTTCTTCGGGTTCTGATTCTTCTTCCTGTTCTTCCTCTGATTCTTCCATTTCCTCTGGTTCAGATTCTGGTGCTGTTTCTTCCTCTGATTCATCCATTTCCTCATCTTCTACCTCTTCCTCCTTGGGTTCTGATTCCTCCATCTCTTCTTCTTCTGATTCTGATTCCTCTGTTGCCGAGATGAGACAGGTGTGATCATCTGGTCTGTATGGTTCTGGATCCGAGTCAGAAGTGTCATCATCTGAAGTGACTTTGCCTATTGATATTGCGTAAATCTCTGCCTGTTCTGCTAGTGAGCACTCATCTTGATCAATCTTGAAAGATACAGTTTGTCCATGTGCTCGCAGACTTATGACCTGAGAATAAACATCAATAACAGCACGTGCAGTATTCATGAATGGCCTACCTAGGATAATAGGGATATTGATGTCTTCCTGAATATCCATCACTACGAAGTCGGTGGGAAACCAAAACTTATCAACTTTAACCATGACGTTTTCAGCTATGCCCTTTGGATATAGAATGGATTGGTCGGCAAGCTGGACACTCATCTTAGTGGGCTGGAGAGGTCCTATTTCTAGTCTGGTGTAAAGTGAATAGGGCATGAGATTGATGCTAGCTCCAAGATCGGCCAAGGAACGTATCATGCCTGAGTGATAGATAGAACAGGGCAAGGTGAATCGACCTGTGTCTCCTAGTTTTTCCGGTAGGGTATTCTGGATGACGGCTGAGCATTCAGCATTTAGAGAGATTTTAGGGGTTTCAGGAACCTTGTCTTTGGTAGCCAGTATTCGTCGGATATACTTAGTGCCGGAAGGGATTCTAGACACGGTGTCCATGAATTTTCCGTCAAGTTTGAATGACTTGGCATTGTACTTTTTGCATAGACGGTTCGGGAAAGGAACTCGCACCTCTCTAGTCGGAGTGGGTACGGATCTAGTCTCAACTGTCGGCGGGACAGGAGTATGTTCCTTTACTGGAGTGGAATTAGTAGGAGGTGAGCTCAGGGTTTTTGCTTCTTCGACGTGAGGATTCTGAACGGTGTTACTGGGTAGAGATCCTTGTGGTCGGGTATCGAGACGTTGGGCTAACTGACCAATCTGATTCTCGAGGCTTTTTAGGACCGAGAGTTGATTTCTGAGAAATAGGTCCGTCTGGTCTTGTCTGGCCGTAGTCTTCTGGTTGAAAGCAGTCTGTCCCTGGATGAATTTGTTAAGATTGTCGTCAGCACTGGTGATTGGTACGGTAGTCTTTGCAGTCTCAGTAGGCTGGACATCTTCAGGTGCAGTCAATGACAAAGGTTGGTTGTAAGGAAGTTGTGGTTGTTGTGGATATGTCGGATAGCGTAGCTGAAATCTCTGTGGGTATGGTGGTTGGTTATTCCATGGAGGATACTGGGTTCCTCGGTTTCTGGGTGGAGATGTTCTAGCGAAGCCAGGCGGATTTGGAGGTCTGGTTGGAAATTGGGCATAATAGACAGAACCGTCAGTCGGGTCTTCGTACTCAACCTCATATTCTTCAGTGGGATGGTTGGTATAGTTCTGGCAAGCCTGAACTTGATGAACTCGCTGCGGCTGCTTCTTTAGCTCTCCAATCTGCTTCGTTAGAGTTTCGATCTGTTCCGTCAGAGATTTGATAGCTTCAGCTTGGATGGAGTTATGAGCGGAGAGAGGTGTTGATGAGGATTGCCCATCAGCTTTCCAATCGTGGTGATGCATCGTCATGTCTTCGATCAAGCCCCATCCTTCATCATCGGTCATCTTCATAAAGATACCTTGAGCAGCTGCGTCAAGAGTAATGCGGTGATTTGGATCGAGACCGTTGTAGAAGGTGCATAACTTGTCGGTTTTCGTCATCTGGTGATTTGGACATTTCCTTATCAAACTTTTGAATCGCTCCCATGCCGAGTAGATTGATTCATCGTGAGCTTGTTCAAAGTGCGCGATGTCATTCTTGAGTTTGGTTTGTTTGGACGGAGGAAAGTATCTGGCAAGGAATTTGTTACCCATATCCGTCCATGAGGTGATTGAGCCGGTCTCAAGTCCCTCAAACCAAGAAAGTGCATGTAAAGCGAGAGAATAGGGGAACAGGTATAAGCGAACTATGTTCTGCTCGACCCCATTCTGCTTGTAGGAGTTTGATATGTGGATGAACTTGTCAATGTGAGCGTTAGGATCTTCACGTGGTAGTCCGTGGAATTGACAGTTGTCCTTGATGAGTTGTACGATGTGATGCTTCAGCTCGAAGGATGCTCCCTCGATCTCCGGATAGGTGATTGGTCCTCCTCGTCCTTCAATGGATGGCTTGGTGTTGTCAGCAAGAGTGACACGAGCGGCCATTTCGGGAAGATGGAAGCGTTTTTGTTTTCGAATAGTACGGATAATAGACTCAGGATCAGGTACGAAAATGAGTGGTTCAGATTCGGACGATCTGGTCTGATATCGTTGTGTGTTGTGGGAAGTTATTTTTGGCTGGAACAAAGAAAGTAAAAAGTAAAGTACGAAAAATAAAGGTATCACTAAAAAGAAAGGGTTCGTCAGGACGCCTCTGGGTCTTACGATTGATTCCCCGGCAGCGGCGCCAAAAACTTGTTACAGCTAAAACGGTCGTTACGTAATAGCTGCAACGGTGGAAGTTTTAAATTTATAAAAGCTGGGGACCTAAATTCTACTTACAGAGGTAAGTATAACTCAGGGTCGTTCTTAAGATCAATCGTATTGTGAAGCAGAGTTATCTAGACAAACTATTCAATTTAGTGATGGGTTTTTGAAAAGATTTGTTTTGATTTGGTTTTAGGTCCGTTTTAAACTAAGCTAATAAAAAGCAGGAATTAAACAAAACAGTAAATAAAAGCTAGATAGGGAATCAGTCATGGAGAATAGTGCTTGTTATGACTTCGTTAGCTTGTGTTATGGGGTGATGTCTAGGGTTTGTATATGAAAACGTCTTTTAAAGATTTGTGTCTTGCTTTTGCCTAAATATTCGTGATGTAAACACTAGCACCCTACTGTCTGATTTCTCAGACAGTATGTCACTGGAATGCTAGGCTATGGTGATTCTGATCAGAGGAGGCTGCTCAACTCTTCAACACTTTTTTGGAATGATATTCCTGGGCGCATGAGATAGAGTAACAGACCCACTAAAAGTTCTGATCGTTCTTAACACCACGGAGATACTAGGGCTAGGCAAGGCATTTAAGATTAAGACTTGGTTTGGTGACTGCCAACTTTGTATTAATGGTCTTTGTTTAGTCCAGAGCTGTGTGGTTCAACCAGGATGTGACACAGTCTTCAACCGACGGCAGTTCCTTAGCTTTTCCCACGTATTTAAACGTTATACGAAGTACTGTGCCGATTTATGGTCTTTCCGGTGCCACATACTTTATGGTCACTCTGGACTGGTTTACTAAGTTTGTATTAAAGATTGACCATCTATGATATAAACCCAACCCTCACTTATTTAAACATATCCCAATAAATCCCTGATTGATTCACGGTGTACTATACGAAAGGGTTGACAGTATTTCCACAGCTACACAATTCAGACCATGTTTGTATTAGAAAACATAGATAGGTAGTTACCGGTTGATCAAGGTTCGCGACTCCTTGTCATACAGGTTCTAACCACGTTTATTGGAGGAAAGGCGATTTAGGTTTAGAAATTCATAAATACAAAGTTAACAATACACCGGTTTTCATTTTGTAACAATTGGGAACATTATTCCACAACAGATTGTGCCCACGACTTTCATAGCTTCCACGTTCCGTACTACACACATTCGTGATGATTCCGGCGCTATACAAATGAAAGCCGTATAACGTTACTTCTGTTGTTTCATAATGATATTATCCCAATTGCGTATTTAAAGTAACATCACCCCAAATATTAACAAGCTAACTACATCACAACAAGCACATAAGAGAACTACTCACTACGCATGGCAAACAATCCTAAATCTATCATAATAATAATAGCAATCATCATAATAGAAAAGGAAAGAAATAACAGTAGATTATGCGTAGACAGAATAATGTTAGAAGAATACACGAACGGAACATCCGCAATATCTTTGACAATATTACAAATAAGCCCCTCAGAATATTCCCTACACTATTACAAAAGTAGCCCCTCCGTTAGTCTAGGTTAAATATTAACCAAGAACTAACGAACTAAAACCCTAATCTATTTCTCCTCTAACTCCTAAGAGTAGTGCTAGAGAGAGAAAGCTAAACTAGAAAGAGAAAGAGTGTGTGAGAGAGAAAGTGAGAATTCTTGTTGAAGAATGGTGTGTGAAATGAGGATGGAGAGCCCTCTATTTATAGGCAAGCCATGGAGCCAAGAGTACAAGCCCACAAGCATACGTACAAGCAAACGAAGCAAGGAAGAGGGGGTGTGAGACCAAAACAGGCCATGTACGGCCTGTAAGTGGCCGTGTACGGCCTAAAAGTGGCCATGTACGGCCTCCTCATGGCCGTGTACGGCTGGGGGGTGGCCGTGTGGTAGGCCGTGTGATTTTTCTGACTTTTCTCGCAACTTTGGAAGGCCGTATCTTCTTCGTTTTGCGTCCGTTTGACTTGATTCTTTCGCCTGCGGTCTCGTAATTCCGTTATGCTTCTAATGATGCCAAAAGTACCAAGTTTGGAAATCTTTAGAGTTGGCGTGTGCGGAATGCCCTCGGTTTGCGCTCAGAAAGCTCTATCTTCCTCGTTCTTTACCCGATCTGCACGATTCTTGATTCTACAGTCTTGGAATAACCTGATACATCATATGAGACTATTTAAGGACTTGTATCATAATATGGTTAAAAGTCTGTAAGAATCAGTGTTTAGAATAATCTGCCTCGATTTGCGTGCCTTTTGGACGTTTTTAGCACTTTTTACAGCAATATCTATAATTTGACCAACTTTGTGAAATTAAGTAAATAAACTTTTAATTCAAGTGTTTTCACCAAGATTTAGGCCAAATGTGCGGGAAATATGTGCCTGAAAACATGACTTTTTAGCACATATCACCTTCCCTGGATGGTACTTGATGTCGCAGTCATAATCTGTAAGCAACTCGACCCATCGACGTTGCCTCATGTTAAGATCTTTTTGGTCGAAGATGTGTTGGAGACTTTTGTGGTCGGTAAAGATTGTGCACTTAGTGCCATAGAGATAATGTCTCTAGATTTTGAGAGCAAAAACGACAGCTCCAAGTTCGAGATCATGAGTGGTGTAGTTCTTTTCGTGAATTTTCAGCTGTCGTGAGGCATAGTCAATGACTTTGTCCCGTTGCATCAGCACGCAACCGAGACCTTGATGGGAAGCATCGCAGTATACCACGAAGTCATCGGTGCCTTCGGGTAAGGATAGAATGGGTGCACTGCAAAGCTTTTGTTTTAATAATTGGAACGCTGACTCTTGTTTATCAGTCCAATCAAACTTCTTTCCTTTCTGAGTCAGTACCGTGAGTGGTTGAGCTATTTTGGAGAAATTTTCGATGAATCGCCGATAGTACCCAGCAAGACCCAAGAATTGGCGTACTTCAGTTGCAGTGGTGGGTGCTTGCCAGTTTTTGATAGCTTCGGTTTTTGATGGGTCAACGTGAATTCCCTGACTGTCGATCACGTGACCAAGGAATTGAACGGTTTTTATCCAGAACTCACATTTAGAGAATTTGGCGTAAAGCTCCTCGTGTCTAAGTAGTTCTAGGATGGTTTTGAGGTGTTGCGCATGTTCTTGCTCGTTGCGCGAGTAAATGAGTATGTCATCGATAAAGACAATGACAAACTTGTCGAGGTAAGGTTTACACACCCGGTTCATGAGGTCCATGAATACAGCCGGTGCGTTGGTTAGACCGAAGGGCATCACTTGGAATTCGTAGTGCCCGTAACGAGTTCTGAAAGCAGTCTTTGGAATATCGGTGTCGCGAACCCGTAACTGATGATATCCTGATCGCAAGTCGATTTTTGAGTAGAAACTTGAACCCTGAAGTTGGTCGAATAGATCATCAATGCGAGGAAGTGGGTATCGGTTTTTGACGGTCAATTTGTTCAACTCTCGATAGTCGATGCACATTCGGAATGAACCGTCCTTCTTTTTAACAAATAAGACCGGAGCTCCCCAAGGTGAAGAACTCGGTCTAATGAATCCTCTATCCAGGAGTTCCTGTAACTGGGTGGACAACTCCTGAAGTTCGGATGGGGCTAAACGGTACGGTGCGCGGGCCATCGGTGCGGCACCCGGCACGAGATCGATTGAGAACTCAACCTGTCTAGGTGGAGGTAGACTAGGTAGTTCTTCCGGAAAGACTTCGGGAAAGTCTCTAACAATTGGCACATCCTCAAGTCACTTATCCTCCGACTTCTTCTCTGTGATGTGTGCGAGTATTGCAGGGTAGCCCTTTCTCAAAAAATTTCGGGTTTTTAAGCAAGAGATGATATTGAGTCTCGTCCCACCGGTCTCCCCCTGTATGATCAAGGTTCTACCGACGGCGAGTGGGATAAGGACGATCTTATCGTAACAAACAATTTCGGCTCGGTGTTTGGACAACCAGTCCATTCCAATGATGACGTCGAAACTTCCGATTTCAACGGGTACAAGATCGATTGAAAAGGTTTCGTCAGCTAGATTTAAAGTGCAATTAGGTATCACACTATTGGTTTCTATAAGTTTCCCATTTGCTAGCTCTACAGTGTACTTAACATCTAATGCAACAGGAGTGATGTCAAGTAGTGGGCAAAAGTCATCAGAGATAAAGCTTTTATCAGCACCAGTATCAAATAGGACAGAAGCAGTTAAGTTGTTGAGGAGGAACATACCCGAGACCACATTCGGGTCTTGGCGGGCGTCCCCGGAGTTGATGATGAAGGCTCTACTTCGGGTGTTGTTGTTGTTGCTGTAACGGTTGTTGTTGCTGTTGTTGTTGTTCTTCAGCTTTCGGCACGTGTCCCTGAAGTGCCCGGGGTTCCCACACTCAAAGCAGACTTTGGGTGTTCTGGTGTTTTTAGGGTTGTTGTTGGTAGGGGAACGGCAATCCTGGGTGAGGTGGCCATACCTCTTGTAATTGTTGCAAAAGGAGCCACAAGAACCTTCGTGGTGGCGGCTACACTTGGAACAATAGGGTTTGCTCCCAGTGTAGCCCCGTTTGATGTCTGTGGTGGTGTTGTAGGCTTTGATGGTGTCGGATTTCTTGTTTTGTTGGTTTGGGTGGTTGTTGTGGTAGTCGGACCACTTTCTTTTGTTGTTGTGGGATGATGAAGTGGGTGGTTCAGAATCTTGGCTCATTGCCATCAGGTCTTGGGCCAGTAGGATTGCACCGTCAATGGTGGCTTGGTTTGAAGAGGCGACGTGCCCCCGAACAGGTTCTGGAAGACCAAGGATGTACTTCCTGATTTTATCAGGTTCTGTGCTTACCATGGCTGGGCGGAGGGCAGCGAGTTGCTGGAATCTGGTGGTGTAGCCATCGATATTACTGCCCTGAACTTTTAGGTTCCAGAACTCCTAGTCCAGCTTTTGGAGTTTGTCGATCGAACAATACTTGGCAGTGAGTTTTGCTTTCAAGTCCTCCCAAGAGAGTTGGTAGGCAGTGTCAGCACCCACTGATTGGGAATATGAGTTCCACAAAGAGTGGGCATCATTTTCGAGGGAGCAGGTGGCGAAATTAACTTTGTCGTTTTCCGCGCATTTGCTGACGCGGAAAACAGTTTCCATCTTTTCGAACCATCTGATTAGTCCGATGGCTCCCTCAGTACCCTTGAAGCTTGAGGGTTTGCAGCTCTGAAAGTCCTTGTAAGAACAAGGTTTAGCAGCCGGGGTTTCAGCGGCATCACTGTTTCTCGCAGAATTATGTGGAGTATTCCGAGCCAAGGCTTTAGTCACAGCCTGGGTTATGAGTGATGTAAGCTGAGCATCGGTGTATGGTCTTGTCTTTGGCGGCATGATTCTTCAATAAAAGAAATGAAGATACATGAGATTTTGTAAGAAAATTGTATTTATCTCAGATGTACATATATAAAGGCGGTAATACATAACATCAATATGAAAAAGAAATATGGCCATTAGTATAAGTAGAAACAGCAAGAAATATTTGATAGAAAATATGAATTCAAAGGTTACATCCTACGGATGTATTACAAAAGGGTGTCGGGAATTGTTACATCCGACCGAATTATAGAGTAGCGCTTAGATAGTTATTAGACTACAAGATAGATTACAAGACAAGGACTACACTAGTCTCAACGTAGATTAATCTGTTCCATCATTTCAATGAGGCGATCCACAGTGTTTGCAAGTCTGCTAGCCTGTCGGGCGTTGTCTTCAGCCAAGGCCAGTCGTTGTACCAAACTGCCAACGTATTCCTCTGTTTCCCATGAGCGTTGCTCACACTCTTCTAATATGTGTTTCAAGAGGGCGGTTTCTACGCTTATCTCCACCACTTTGTTGAAAAGAACGTCTACATTGTTAATGGTGGTTTCGTGATCCTCGGAGACTTGTTCGATGCGTTCGAGGGAAGTAAGTCTCCAGTTTTCGTTCGTTTCTTGCAACACGACATCCATGGTGCGAAGTCGCTGTTCGTGTTGGTTCACCCTAGCGGCTAAGGCCGGCAAGGTGAAGTGAGTGGGGTACGGGCCAGCTCGAGGCAACCTGGCGTTCCTCCTTGCTACCCTTGGGTTCTGCGACCCGGATTGAGAGCGCGATGAATTCGGCGGTGTGTTTGCCATTTCTGAGACAGAGCGTTAGTAAGAGTGAGGCCTATATTCATATAGCTCCTATATAATATAGCCTATTGAGTGTCTAGCATAAACAAGTTTAAGTCTCGGTTCTCTCGAGTTCAGAGTCTTCTAGTGTACCCTGTTCAGCCATAACTACCTTCAGATCTTACATCATCTTTGCTTAATTGTACATAGTTGATCAGGTTATGTTAAATTAAACTCGTATGACATAATCACTGAACCAGTTATACCTAATAAGGAATACTGCCTAATGGTCATAGTCTAGGCCCACTAAATGCAACCTAGTTCACTATAACCATAGGCTCTGATACCAATCTGTAACACCCCCAACTTTAATGATTTGCGGAAGCACGATTTGGGTGTTACTAATCAATAACAAAGCACAAAGATATATAGTAAACGACTCTATATGCGTCGTTTTAACAAAATATATTAATATTGAAATGTTTACAACATTTATAGCTTTACATAGCTCGAGTTTAAATAAAAGGAGATTTCAGTACATAAGTACTTGTACAAAATATACTAATGCGAGAAAATCTCAAACGTCTGAATACTGACTCGAGCTAAAGGCCTGAAGCCGAAACAACCTACTGCTTGGTACCTGCGATACATGCTAAATGGGTCAGCTAAAGCTGGTGAGCTCACAGGTTTGAAATCAAGTAATATAGTATGAACCGCAAGATTTAATAATGATTTGCATCCAGCAAATAAATTGATATTAATCGTGTATACAGGCATGAGCACATAGTTGAGCTTAACTCGAGGGCCGGGTCCCCTAAAGAGAATTCCGGGCGAGGTGCCTCCACGAATGCCTAATCAACATTCGTCTTCCCAAATATTAGTACGTCCATTTACCAGGTTAGTGCTTGCTAACCCGAACGAGGAGGGTCAATCCTATATGGTACCATATACTAATATTCACGCTACAACGTATTAACAACTATGCTGACGGAGGACTTTAAATGATTAGTGTGAAAAACTCATGTAGTATATGAAATGTTTGTACTTGCGTTCACATGTTAAAATAAGCAATGTATCACACCCCTGAGTAAAACAGTAAAAAGAGGGGCTATGAGACTCACCTGAGTCTGAAAGCGTTTAATTAAACGTAAGTTGATTATCCGAGTGATGAAGTCCAAAGACTTGTAACCTGAGGGTGTCCACGACACGCGTTGGTTATAAATATGATTGAGTACCTCAAAAGATAACTCTTGTAGTTGTTCGTTCAACTAGCATGTCCAAATTTCCACTATTTGGTTGATAAGTTTAAGTATTTGAAAAGTGTACGGCCCGTTAGTGATGGATTTGAAATAATAAACTTTAAGTATTATGATCATGTTATTGGTGTTTTGCACTTACAAGTATGTCCCAATGTGTTTTATAAGTCGTATCGTATAAGTGTTTGAGGTTATATAGGTTCGACACTTAGTGAAATATTAGTTTGTAAACCTGCTGTTTTATGCGACACTTATATGCGTCACTTACATGTTCTATGCGTCACTTATAGAGTGTCGGGTATTTGTGTCGGTATAAGGGCATGCGTCACTAGGCTAGTGTCGTGTATAATATTATGCATCACTTAAGGAGTGACGGGTCCATACCCTGGCGACACTTACGGAGTGTCGTATAGAATGGTGATTTCCTGAATTTGGGCGTCACTTAAGAAGTGACGTGTGGTATAGCGACACTAAGGAAGTGTCGGATAATATAGTAAGGCGGCACTAATGAAGTGTCGTTAAGTAGTGTCGGTTAACAGAGAGGGCGGCACTAGGGGAGTGTCGGTAAGGGTTCATGCGCTACTTAGTTAGTGACGGTTAGAAGTCATTAAATGGTCATAGGCGACACTAAGGAAGTGTCGGTAACAAGATCATAGCGGCACTTAAGGAGTGTCGCTACAAGTGTCGCTATTTGCTGCAGGTGTCCATGCGACACTTGTCAATGTTCGATGGATTTTGAGCAAAAATCGTGTTTTCGAGTTTCCGATCGGTCCAATATTTTTACCCAACCCTTTTATGGATATTACAAGTATAAACAAACAACTAGAACGTAAAAACACTAGAAATCGAGAGATGTCGGGTTTTGTCGGAAACTTACAAAGTGTCGGATTGAAAATCCGAAAAGGTAGCGTTGTAGATCGGGAAGTGGTGAACGTTTTTCTCCAAAGTAGTGATACGATCCGAGTGCGTTTTATGTTGTTATTTTGAAGATTGGTGAGTTGGTGGTGGTGTGGTGATTTTAGAGAGGAAAAGGGAGTGAGAGAGAGAAAGAAAGATAAGAAATGAGAGAAAAAGAAAGAGAGGTGGGGGTTGTAGGTGGAAGCCCACTTTTCAGCCTCCATCTCCATGCTCCGTGCGGTGTTCGTTTTCTCCGTCTTTTAACGTTTTGAATAAATATTTATTTTACATATTAATTATAAGTTTTAAAATACGGATTATTACACGATATTTTTATGGAAGTATTTTACCAAATGTTTTTATATTTGAGTTATAAATCTAACTTAGTTCGTTTTGTTAGTTTGCGCGTTTTAATATTTTTGTAATGTAAAAGTTTATTTGTACATTATAATACGAGCCTGCAATATTACAAAGAATTGTTTTTAAGTATAATTGGGTTGTTAAATAGTAATTTAGTTATTTAATAATTTGTTCACCAACGTCCGTATTTATGGAACCGAATTACATTCGATTTAAATTGCGTACGATTTAATCAAATCGCATTTTCGTATATATCCAACAATATATATTTCAATACATACATTAGCCTAATACAGAACTAATTACATGTATTAGTAGAGAATTTGGCACTAATTACTAGTCCTAATTTGGCGGGTGTTACATATACATACATATATTCAAAGCAACTTAAACTTGCAATCGAGGTAGCAACAAGGTAGATGATGATGATGATAAGTGGTAACCACGAATCCAAGCTCTAATCGATTGCCCAAAGTTTTCTTTTTGATTTCTTAGTTCTTAGTGTGTGTGTGTGTGTGTTAGTTTTTGGAGGAATGAAGGCCAAATGAAATGAGAAGGAAAAGGTGGGAAGTTAGGTGCCGGCCTAACTTCCACCTCCATACAACACAATGTATAAATTATACCCGCTCTAATTCTATTGTCTGGAACCTAAAAACTAATCGCGAGAAAATACATTTTATTATACCGTCAACTAAATTTATTTAAAACAAGTAATAATTTATGTATCACAATAAATCGTTTGACCATTTAGTCTATTCATTTCAATGAACCACGTATTATAAACTATTTATAAACTCCATTAAATAACCAAATGAATTGAGTAAATTACCAATTTCTCCTAGGCCGATAATGAGGATGTTACAAGAAATGTACGATGCAATTATTTTTTTCAGATCTAAAAGGCAGATTTAGATCAATATTATTATGAGTACTTAAAATGATATAGTAAAATCATTTCATCTTAACATATAGTTTGTGTAAAAATATTCAAGATTCACTAACAAAAAAACATCACTGCATCTTAAAAGCATTTCATCTTAACATCACTACATCTTAAAAAGGATGCAGTAAATAAGTACGATTCAGTAGAAAAAACGTAAGATGCAGTGAAAAAATGTACGATGCAGTCAGATCTAAAAACTAGATCTAGATCTAAAAAGTAGATCTACTTTTTAGAACTTGATCTACGAGTTTCAAATCCAGATCTATATCGTGGTGGTGGTGGAGGAGGAGCGGCGGTAGTGGCGTTAAATGGTGGTGACGGTGGAGTGACGGTCGTGGCGGTGGTGGCGGCGAATCGGCGGGAGAATGTGAAGAAACGACCACGGTTAGTTACGTCCGGTGGTGGCCAGTTCACCAACGGTGGTGACTTACATATTAACTCTCCGGCCACAAAGAGCCGCCGTCGTTTTATCTTCTTCTTTTATCCGGTCATGAGAACGTGACGGTGGTGGTGGCGGTGGATCTGCGATGGTGGTGGCGGGTGAACTGCGATGGTGGCGGGTGGAGCTACAAGGCGACGGGTGAAGTTACGATGGTGGAGCGTCGGTGACGGAAGTGGTGGTGGTGATGTATTTGTGTGTGTTTGTTGAAGAGAATGAGAGAGATATGAGAATATAGTGTGTGTTTTGTGTGAAATGTCTGAGCTTTCCACTTCCTCCCCCTTTTTCATTTTGTATAAATTGCAAAAAAGCCCTTTGCCCTCCTTGCCCTCTTAAACTATCATTCTCCTCTGATCCTAAATCTTTGTTATATATAAAAAACGGAACATAAGTTAATTTTACACGATAAAAGGATTTAGCATTCCTCCAACAAGTTTAAGCTACTACCACTTCTCATGCTAAAAATAGAACACCAAAAACAAATTATAGGAACAACATAAACAAAAAAATGAAAGTATTTGTTAGAGCATTTGCAGAGTGTAGTAGTAACACCATGTTATGTGCATTATGGTCGCCAGGTTAGCATAACATTGTGTTATCAATAAACATTAGCAATGGTAACATGGTGTTGTGGAATGATGTGAAAGGTAGATCTCACTAAATTAAATTTGTTAAGATTAAAAAGGAAGAAAAGTAAATGAAAAAAATCAGTTTGGCTCCATTTCCGAGTGTTTTTGTGCCCGTGCGCTCACACACAACGCCCCTAACAACAATGTCCATTACGAGCGTTCTGGGCATTCTCAGTCTAAAATGGGTTCCAGAACGCTCATTGCAGATGGTCTTAACGTAAACGAGGGTATCAATGTACCAAGATGTTCTCATGCGACAAACACGTGACCAGACCAAACGTTAGGGGTGTTCAATATTTGGTTTAAAACCATTTAATCCGAAAACCGAACCGAATTTGAATTTTAGTTTTCGGTTCGTTTTCGGTTTTCAATTGTGACACCCGAAAAATTAAGACATTGTTTGAGCCTAACTACGATGTAATTACATGTGTTTAGTCCTATGTTAGGCTAAACATTTGTAAAACTTTGTATATTTATATTTGTAACACCTCGTCAAAAAGTCAGATTTCGCGCCAAACTTTAATTTTAAGTAATTGTATTATTATATGCAATTGTAATCAAGTAATCAAAATTTTGTAAATAATGTTTAATCATAAAGATTTAACATTTAACATCTGGACGAAAATATTAAACATTTCGAAAACGTAAGTCGTTTTAATTCAAACGCATCTTAATTATTCATGACCGCTCGAAAAACCAACAATTAAACTTTCCTTTCAAAATAGTATTTTATAAACTACCTTCACAAATAAACATTTCAAGATAATATAAATAAATTTTAAAATTTAAAATATTATTTTAAATTACATAGGACAAATTAAACACGGATATTTTGTACTGTGGTTGGAGACCACAGTCCACGCAATGGGGATCTGAGTTGACAAAACCCAAATCCCCTCCCCATTTCATCTCATTTTCATCATCTTCTCCACCTCATTTTCTCTCTAAAATAATCACCACCAATCACCGCCACCACCACCGGATTCCACCGCCACCACCATCAACATACATTTTCGGAATCACCATCAAGAGAGGAACAACATTAACAAAGACAAAACCCTCGTTTTCTTCCTCGTTTGGCCTCGATTCGCATTTGTAAGAAATTCCTAAATTTTTAGATTTAATCATTTTGGTGTAATGTTTGGGTGTAAAAATGTTTACCCAACTTAGTTATAACCTAAACAACAAAGAAAACATGATTTTACAGCTCAAAAATGCGTTTGATTTGTGATTTTGATCGGAAAAATGCGACAGTCGCTGGTTTCTAGGCTGGTGTTCATCTATGCGACACAACGCTTGTGTCGCATGTTGTGTCGCATAATTCCATTTGTGTCGTATCTTATGTCGTACGCTATGTCGCAACTTGTGTCACAGACTTTATGCGACACAACCCTTATGTCGCTGTTGAATCAGCATCGCAAGCTTTTGCGACACAACCACTGTGTCGCAGAGCTCTTGTGTCGCACTCTATGCGACACAACCCTTGTGTCGCATGACTAACTTTTGTGTCGCATGTTATGACGCAGAAAACAGAAAACAGCCACATTTTTCTAAGTGTCGGGAAACGTTTTCAAATGACAATTTAAATATGATACGACTTATACTCAAAACAAATATACTTTATAAAGTATACGAAAACTCAAACCTAATAATAATAGGAATTATTATTACAAATCATCGATAACGAACCACACTTACAAACATACGAAATCTCTCATGTTTAGGACACTAGGAGATTACTATCGGTACGACTCGCTACATTAGGACGCTAGCTTCTCAGGTGAGTTCATAGCCCCACTCTTTTACTGTTTTCCAACTGATTTCGGGGCGGGAATGCATACTCCTGTTTTACTACTTTCCACTGTATAAATCTTTACAAATGTTTTATAATAGTTTACGGTAACGGTGCTAGATTACGACAGCTATGAACCATTTGACCATACTTAGAGATATTAAGTATGACCGTGTTAGAAACACCTAGAATTATATTACATATGATATCTAGGGAGTAGACGCCTCACTACATCAGTTAATTGCTAATTACCAGTAATGACCGGTGGACTTATGAACACCAACTAGAGGCACCGACTCGCTAGTTTAGCGTTGACTACCTTTACGAACTAGCGGATGACTTTGACTAAGTACTGTAAGTACTTCCCGACAGTTAAGTGATGTGTTAACGTACTTTGACTTTACACATTACTCCAGACAAACTAGGTGACGTAGATACGTACCTAACAGATGATTATGATTTGCCCCTATACTTAGGTGACATTCCTACTGTTCTTAGTAAGATTTACTACTGTGAATTACGAAACAACTTGAGGTACTGTTGAGTGCCTGTAACACTTCACTAGCCTTGGGCTAAATTTACTTACGGGCGTGTCGTGTACTGCCAAAACGATTACTTACATCTCCTGCGGGAGAATAACGGACGCTGTCACTATATGTGAAGCAAAACGATGCCACGGTGGGTGGCACAAAAACGATACCAATGTGGTTGGTATTACGGATTTACAAACGAGCTCACGATACCACGGTGGGTGGTACAACCGACTTACGAGCTGAGGGCTCACGATACCACGGTGGGTGGTACAACTTACTTACGAGCTGGATGCTCACACTCAGCAACGGACCGACGAACTATTACAGTCGGGGTCGTTGGCTCAGCATATGAATTTATGCTCTATCGTAGTTCTGCAGAACTGCACGGTTACTCATTTCAGCATATGGATTTATGCTTTACTTACTTTCAGCAACGGACCTACGAATTATTACGGTCGGGGTCGTTGGCTCGATAACTGGTTAATTTACTTAAACGTGGTCCTGCGGGACATAACTTGACATTTCCTTTGGGGGATACCCATTACCATCACTGTAGGTGATTACTAGATACTTACGAGTCGGAGACTCAGGAAATTATGAGATTTTGCTCACTTGACCGTACTTACAAACTGTACCGATATGACACGATTTCAGAATAAATAACTTGATTACGTTGCCGGGGTGCAACCTTTCATGCCAGGTGGCATTGTGACTTACTAATACCAGAGGCACCAATACTTAGAAATATACAAATTTACCGTACCATATTGCCGGGGAGCAATACAGTCTGTCTACGGATTCTTCCCGTTTGACCTTTTCGACCAGTAGCATGACAGTTAGTCATTTTACGCCACACCTGTATACGTATTGCCAGGTGGCAATAACTTATCTGATAACACACCCTCTGGGAATTGGTTCCCTTTTTCTTGACTAGAAACCTACTGATTAGGTTCACCTGTTTACCATAAACTTCTCACAATTACCTCGAGGGGTAATCAATACTATATAAACTGTTAAACTGATTTACATTTCTGAACGAAATACATATTTCTTGAACTTCTTGTTATTACAAATTACTTGTGAACTCACCAGCTTTCCAGCTGACGTTTTAGTGTGCATTCTCAGGTACACTGCTGTAGTAGGATTGGCCTGTCGCATATTTTCAACACTCAGGACATTTATTGCATTTACTTCAGTACTAGTAGAATGTAATACTACTTTTATGCGAACTCGCAACTTGTAAACACTTAAATTTCAGAAATGTATAACTATTTTCAAACGTCTCATTTAGAGTTGTTCACTGTATATCTTCGTGCTTGTGATATTTAATTTGGTAACACCCGACCCGATCGCTTTCGCAACCCGAAATTTGAGGGTGTTACAGATTGGTATCAGAGCCTAAGGTTGTAATGAACTAGGTTGCATTTAGTGGACCTAGACTATGACCATTAGGCAGTATTCCTTATTAGGTATAACTAGTTCAGGGATTACATCATACGAACTTAATTTAACATAGCGTAGCTAACTATGTACAATTAAGCAAAGATGATGTAAGATCTGAAAGGGGTTATATTGAAATGGAATGCAGTAGTTGACTCTGATTGTTATTTGCTAGACACAATATGCTATTATATGTACTGTAGGTATATATGAATAGGCCTTACGTGTATACTATTTCTGCATATCTATATACATGTATGTATGAATATACCTGACATGATTCCGCTGTACAACTGATACACACTTTCGAAGTGGCATATCGCCAACTTCCCAACCTTTACGACTTGATCTCAAAATTTTGACCAGGTTGGTCACGGCTGACTGGTATTACGAGAGATGCTCGTAATGACTAGGTCTACAAATTACCTTCGAACTTACTATCGGCCTGAGGTCCATACTTGGAGAACATGTGGCACGTGGTGGTGCATCGTGCTTCGGGCACAACACACAGCACGTGGTGCTGCAACTACACAGTATGTTTATACTGCATTCGGCACGATGGTGCTACACTCACAGTACATGGGTACTGCAATTACGGTGCCGCGGGCACTACATTACGGCACATGGTGCTGCGTTTCATGGTACTTTTGTACTACAATCATAATACATTACGGTGCTTCGGGCACTACATTTTGGCACGTTGTGCTACACCCAGGCTCGATGAGCTACTATTCGATATGCATGTGGACTTGTTATAGTTACATGTACGACTTATATATACATATACGTAATTACCTTACTAGGCACGAAGTGCCATACCACGACTACTCGGGCATGTGATGCCTCATTCGATGAATACACTCTAAATTATTGGGATTACATTTATAGTACTTTAGTACTACATTATAGTATGATAGACTACGACAATACCATAGTTCTGGTCGAACTACATATAATACACAACTAGGTTGTTAGTACGACTACACATTTAAAATTTCAAAGTCCGAGGACTTTCATACAGACACCTTAAGTGGTTTCTGGATCATTATCACTTTTATATCCGTGGGCAACGGTGTAATACCGATTTACGTATACAACTACAATAATCAAAATCTTTGAATAAAGATCTCACACTTTGTCGTTTCACTTTTATTTAAGAATCATGCCGCCTAAACGACAAACCTACACACAAGCAGAACGTGACCAATACGCTGAGCAAAGAGTGGCTGAAGCTCTAGCTGCACAAAACCTTACGCGCCTCTGCACCTATAAAGAATTTCTAAACTGTAACCCGCCAACCTTTGTCGGTACTGAAGGGGCTGTCGGACTGATCCAATGGATCGAAAGGATGGAAGCTGTATTCCGTATTTGCAACTGCCCCGATGGATACAGAGTCAAATACTCCACCTACACTCTTCGAGATAATGCTCTAACCTGGTGGAATGCTCAAGCCCAAACCGTATGGGTCGACACCGCCTATGAACTTTCTTGGGAGGAACTGAAACAACTGATGAGGGACGAATATTGTCCTAGCGAGGAACTACACCGACTTGAGGATGAACTCTGGCATCTTACCATGAAAAACAACGACATCATGACCTATACCAATCGTTTTCACCGACTGGCACTCCTTTACCCATCTCTAGTAAACCCAGAAAGCAAACGAATCAAACAATACATCGAAGGACTTCCGGCACAAATCGCGGACATGGTTACCTCCTCTAAACCCAACACTATTCGCGACGCCGTTCGCATGGCCCACAACCTCATGGCGCGGGTGGTTCAACGCGGAACCCCCACAACTGAAAACCATACACAAAAATGGAATGGCGATTCCAGCACTAGTCATGATCCAACAAATCAACCCGAACCCTTGAAATCTTACCCTTCGGAATACAAAGGAAAGCGGGGCTATGCGGGGGATAAACCCTTCTGTCACAACTGTAAACGTCACCACTCTGGCCCTTGTGGCTCACCTTGCGAGAGATGCCAACGATTCGGACACCAAATTCGGGACTGTAGAGTTCCTGCAAATCCCAACGGACAACAAACGTGTTTCAAATGCAACACTCCTGGACATTTCAAGAAAGATTGCCCAAATCAGAAACGAAAAATCCTCATGATCGGCTCCGGAGGGACCGGACGAAACCGCAGCAATATCACGGGTATGTCCCTATTCGATACTAAACCTTCAAATTAAACACAACGTTTCAATCGACGGGAATGTCGATTCCAAAATAATATCAATTAAGCTAAACGTGAAAGCTAGAGTTTGCTTTCAGCAGACCATCCGACTGAACGAATTTCCAACAATAACGTAGGTACGCCTTCCCTCGAAACAAAACTTCTCAATTCGGGCTACACCGAACGGTACTTTTACTCATTAACATCGCTTTTAACCTACTTAATGCCAAGTGCATCATTGGGCTAGTTGACTTGGGCCCCCGTAAAACTTAACGCTTGCTTTCAGTGAACTAAACAGACCGAACGTTTACCAATCATCTGGTCCTGATAGGACAACTCACCGAACGGTCACGTTGTGACAACCATCTAGTCCCGAATGGACTACAAGGTAAACGGTTCCCCAGTAACCACAACTTAAACATGTAAGCAACATAGTCAGAAGGTGACTACAACGATAAACCATAACACAGTCATGGATTGACTGCCCTTCAACCTCGTTATAAGACATGATATGTCTAATACCTACTCGATAAATTCCTCATACGTACATTGCTCCCCAGACTCCGCGCGACCACGGCTTCACACGAAATTTCGGGACGAAATTTTATTAACGAGGGGAGAATGTAACACCTCGTCAAAAAGTCAAATTTCGCGCCAAACTTTAATTTTAGGTAATTGTATTATTATATGCAATTGTAACCAAGTAATCAAATTTTTGTAAATAATGTTTAATCATAAAGATTTAACATTTAACATCTGGACCAAAATATTAAACATTTCAAAAACGTAAGTCGTTTTAATTCAAACGCATCTTAATTATTCATGACCGCTCGAAAAACCAACAATTAAACTTCCCTTTCAAAATAGTATTTTATAAACTACCTTCACAAATAAACATTTCAAGATAATATAAATAAATTTTAGAATTTAAAATATTATTTTAAATTACATAGGACAAATTAAACACGGATATTTTGTACTGTGGTTGGAGACCACAATCCACGCAATGGGGATCTGAGTTGACAAAACCCAAATCCCCTCCCCATTTCATCTCATTTTCATCATCTTCTCCACCTCATTTTCTCTCTAAAATAATCACCACCAATCACCGCCACCACCACCGGATTCCACCGCCACCACCATCAACATACATTTTCGTAATCACCATCAAGAGAGGAACAACATTAACAAAGACAACACCCTCGTTTTCTTCCTCGTTTGGCCTCGATTCGCATTTGTAAGAAATTCCTAAATTTTTAGATTTAATCATTTTGGTGTAATGTTTGGGTGTAAAAATGTTTACCCAACTTAGTTATAACCTAAACAACAAAGAAAACATGATTTTACAGCTCAAAAATGCGTTTGATTTGTGATTTTGATCGGAAAAACGCGACAGTCGCTGGTTTCTGGGCTGGTGTTCATCTATGCGACACAACGCTTGTGTCGCATGTTGTGTCGCATAATTCCATTTGTGTCGTATCTTATGTCGTACGCTATGTCGCATCTTGTGTCGCAGACTTTATTCGACACAACCCTTATGTCGCTGTTGAATCAGCATCGCAAGCTTTTGCGACACAACCACTGTGTCGCAGAGCTCTTGTGTCGCACTCTATGCGACACAACCCTTGTGTCGCATGACTAACTTTTGTGTCGCATGTTATGTCGCAGAAAACAGAAAATAGCCACATTTTTCTAAGTCTCGGGAAACGTTTTCAAATGACAATTTAAATATGATACGACTTATACTCAAAACAAATATACTTTATAAAGTATACGAAAACTCAAACCTAATAATAATAGGAATTATTATTACGAATCATCGATAACGAACCACACTTACAAACATATGAAATCTCTCGTGTTTAGGACACTAGGAGATTACTATCGGTACGACTCGCTACATTAGGACGCTAGCTTCTCAGGTGAGTTCATAGCCCCACTCTTTTACTGTTTTCCAACTGATTTCGGGGCGGGAATGCATACTCCTGTTTTACTACTTTCCACTGTATAAATCTTTACAAATGTTTTATAATAGTTTACGGTAACGGTGCTAGATTACGACAGCTATGAACCATTTGACCATACTTAGAGATATTAAGTATGACCGTGTTAGAAACACCTAGAATTATATTACATATGATATCTAGGGAGTAAACGCCTCACTACATCAGTTAATTGCTAATTACCAGTAATGACCGGTGGACTTATGAACACCAACTAGAGGCACCGACTCGCTAGTTTAGCGTTGACTACCTTTATGAACTAGCGGATGACTTTGACTAAGTACTGTAAGTACTTCCCGACAGTTAAGTGACGTGTTAACATACTTTGGCTTTACACATTACTCCAGACAAACTAGGTGACGTAGATACGTACCTAACAGATGATTATGATTTACCCCTATACCTAGGTGACATTCCTACTGTTCTTAGTAAGATTTACTACTGTGAATTACGAAACAACTTGAGGTACTGTTGAGTGCCTGTAACACTTCACTAGCCTTGGGCTAAATTTACTTACGGGCGTGTCGTGTACTGCCAAAACGATTACTTACATCTCCTGCGGGAGAATAACGGACGCTGTCACTATATGTGAAGCAAAACGATGCCACGGTGGGTGGCACAAAAACGATACCAATGTGGTTAGTATTACGGATTTACAAACGAGCTCACGATACCACGGTGGGTGGTACAACCGACTTACGAGCTGAGGGCTCACGATACCACGGTGGGTGGTACAACTTACTTACGAGCTGGATGCTCACACTCAGCAACGGACCGACGAACTATTACAGTCGGGGTCGTTGCCTCAGCATATGAATTTATGCTCTATCGTAGTTCTGCGGAACTGCACGGTTACTCATTTCAGCATATGGACTTATGCTTTACTTACTTTCAGCAACGGACCTACGAATTATTACGGTCGGGGTCGTTGGCTCGATAACTGGCTAATTTACTTAAGCGTTGTCCTGCGGGACATAACTTGACATTTCCTTTGGGGGATACCCATTACCATCACTGTAGGTGATTACTAGATACTTACGAGTCGGAGACTCAGGAAATTACGAGATTTTGCTCACTTGACCGTACTTACAAACTGTACCGATATGACACGATTTCAGAATAAATAACTTGATTACGTTGCCGGGGTGCAACCTTTCATGCCAGGTGGCATTGTGACTTACTAATACTAGAGGAACCAATACTTAGAAATATACAAATTTACCGTACCATATTGCCGGGGAGCAATACAGTCTGTCTACGGATTCTTCCCGTTTGACCTTTTAGACCAGTAGCATGACAGTTAGTCATTTTACGCCACACCTGTATACGTATTGCCAGGTGGCAATAACTTATCTGATAACACACCCTCTGGGAATTGGTTCCCTTTTTCTTGACTAGAAACCTACTGATTAGGTTCACCTGTTTACCATAAACTTCTCACAATTACCTCGAGGGGTAATCAATACTATATAAACTGTTAAACTGATTTACATTTCTGAACGAAATACATATTTCTTGAACTTCTTGTTATTACAAATTACTTGTGAACTCACCAGCTTTCCAGCTGACGTTTTAGTGTGCATTCTCAGGTACACTGCTGTAGTAGGATTGGCCTGTCGCATATTTTCAACACTCAGGACATTTATTGCATTTACTTCAGTACTAGTAGAATGTAATACTACTTTTATGCGAACTCGCAACTTGTAAACACTTAAATTTCAGAAATGTATAACTATTTTCAAACGTCTCATTTAGAGTTGTTCATTGTATATCTTCGTGCTTGTGATATTTAATTTGGTAACACCCGACCCGATCGCTTCCGCAACCCGAAATTTGAGGGTGTTACAGATCAGTTCAATTGGTGATACTAAGTTGAAAGACTTAGTATTAAAGGGATTCAAGTTCGAATCCAACAACCTACCTGGTGGATATTACTAAATCCACAGGTGATGGGTTGGGGTGCATTGGGCTGCAGACCTAGCCCAGTGGGCCTCAATAGTAACACTGCCCGCACGTGGTCCAGGTACGGGTCTTATGGGGGTGTTACAATATTTACGTGTACGCGATTAATTATAATCGTGCAATTTCGAATCGGATGAAATTCGACATTTCTAATACGAACGTTGGTGAAAAACTTTTCTAAATAATGTGAAATTATTAAGAATAAACATTATTTACTTTGGATTATTTCAATTTTATCAAAAACATATTACGTTTTGTGTAAAATGTAACCGACGTGACGAAAACGCGCGAAACACCCCCGATAATTGAACGAAACCCGAATTATATTTTAATAACTTAAAATGAATTATTTTGAATAAAACTTCCATAAAAAATATCGTGATTTAAATCGTTAACAAAACGTAATAAATTATACGTTACGCGATTAAACGAACGACGAAACGAACGGGTAAATAAGCACCACGTGTTACGTAACTTTGGGAGCAAGATTTAAACACCCACTTAGAGTGGGACCCACCGAAATCTGCCCAAGAGGGCAGCCCATACCACCCTCACTTCTTTGTTCATTACTCCACTCCACTCCCACCATTCTCACTTAACCATTTCACACTCTTCCACATTTCTCTCTACCTCTCATCTCTCTCTCTCCCTAAAATCAGCTAGAACACCACCACCACACCATCAAAAACCACCACCATCATCCCTCTCATCCACCATCTTTGTCAAGAAAGAAAAGCGAGGAAACGATCACCAAAACGAGCACATCATCATCATCTCTTTCGTTCCTTCATCCAACGTTGTAAGAACTTCACAACCCTTCTAAAATACTTGTAATATGTATGTTTACATGTTTTAGTAACCACTCAACAAGGATATGTGCAAAACATAAGTCGAAACGCGTTTTAAAACACGATATAACCATCTCACTTTTTTGTCCAGAAACTGTAACAACTTCAATTATTTTTATAAAAATCATTTCTCAACTAAAATGGACGTTTCCTAACTCTAAAATGAAGTTCAAGAAGTTAAATTTCTAACAAAATTATTTTCGTGACTTTTTGACTCCGTATACTACCCGAAAACATGTTTCTCCGATGACGTATAATTACTGTTCCGGGGGAATGAAAACTTTGCTCACTTCTCGAGCCTATAACTCGAGTTCTAGAGCTCAAAAACGTGTGAGGCTTTTTTCTATGAACTACAAAATATGTTAACTTTAAAAATTTCTTCTATAGAGTTTCCTGAAAATACACGGATTTTGCTCAGTAATTATGTTTATACACTTGTATCCGGATTGATCAATATTGGACCTCGGGGGATTTGCTATTTTATTTAACCGAATTATCGATGCCTAAAAATTATGGAAAAATTACACAAAGTAGCTAAGATATAATAGAATAACTATGATTTTTCTCGGAATTTAATTCGGAATTTAACTTAGTGAAAACGAGGCTCGAAACGAAGTAAAAAATTTGTCAACAAAACCACAAGGATTGTTTTTATAACAACATTAAAAGCGACACTTTCAGCTAACCAAAAAACGTAACGATAATTTTTATGAACTCTATAAATATATTTACGACTTATGTAAAAGTTTCGAGTCAAATCGAGTACGTTGGACCATGTTTCTAAAAACGAAAAACACTAACAGCCGATCCTGCGAACCGAGCTCGATCTCAGTTCGCACCTCATGCTGCGAGTTGAGATCTTGCGTGTTGACCCCTTGACCTGCGACTTGACCTTTGACCTGCGATCTGATCTTGACTTGCGAACTGACCCTTGACCTGCGAATTGAACTTGTCTTGCGAGTTGAACCGCGAGCTGAGTTGTATTGCGACTTGACTTGCGAATTGACTTTGCCCTGCGATTTGAGATCTTGCGAACTGAATAGTCTGTTAGCAACCTAAGTACATTAACTAAGTATCGAATCCGCGTAACGACAAATATACCTTATACGACACTACTTGAACATGCAAATACATATACTTTATAAGTATACAATGAAACAAACATAATAATAATGTCTTCGGAAATTATTATTACATAACGTCACCAACGGGCCGTACACATTTTCAAACTACAAACGCAAACACTAAACAAACACTTGGACATTACCTAGTTGAGTGGACAACTAGCATAGATGGTCTTTTGAGACATCCACTTACTTACTTACTTGCTTACTTACAACCTTACGCGTTTAGGATGCTAGAAGGTTGTAGGGTTTGGAGAACCAACTTACGGAATTACATCCGGGATACTCGTTTGATTACACAAACGTAGCTTACTTACTATACTTAGATGAGTCTCATAGCCCCACTTTTACTGCTTTTTACTTTGGGGTGAGATTACATGCTCTGTTTTTATGAACACAAGTAACTGAAAACACTTATACGTATTGCATGAGTAAAACTACGATTCCACTACGATTCCGGCCTCAAACAAATTTCATATCTCGTTAATACTAAGCACGAAAATTATGGATAGATCTATCGGGAATTGACCTTCCGCCGTCTTGGTTAGTCGCTCTAACTACTATACGGACGTATAATATTTCGTAATTGAGTGTACTGAGATGCACTTACTAGAGGCACCAACTACGGTTAAGCTTCGGACTATGAGCTCATGACAATATTGTACTACTTTGGCAACTGTGCTACTATGATAACTCTGAAATCTTGTGTTCTAAACTACGATATTACTATGATTTCAACTATGCAAACCTATGAGCTCACCAACTTTATGTTGACCTTTTAGCATTTAATTCTCAGGTTCATAGGTGCAGTAGGATGCTTTTGGAAGCACTAGCTCGAGTCGCATATTTTATAAACAACGGAGATTTTATTGCATTATTATTTTGTAATAGTGATTATGTACTGGAATCTCTAGGCTTTTCGCGAACTCGCAATCTATGTAAACACTTTGGTGATCTATGAATTATTTTTAAATTGTATTTTCAAAACGACGCATATAAAGGTCGTTCGATATAACTTTGTGTGATGATTACTAATTAGTCGCGCCCCAATCCGACTTCCGCTGAACAGTAAATTTGGGGGTGCGACATCAATTTTTCGAATTCGGTTTAACCAAAAACCAAATTGAAAACCGAATTCAATTTAATAAATATATTATTATTTATATTTTAATATATCTATGTGATTTTTCAAATTCGACTGAAGACTTGAAGAGTTTAATATTTTGAAAGTTTAAATTTTTTAACTCCCATGTATTTGTGAAAAATAAATGTTTTGTTTGAATACTAAAATTCACGTACATTGACAGTTTTACGTTTTCTAAACTTGAATTTGGCTAACACATAATAATTATTAATAGTTAGATATATATGTATCGTATAATCGTGCATATTTCTTAGTTTTGTATGTTGAAGGGTGTTTTTGAAAAAATGGAAAAAAAAATAGGTTTTAACCGAAACTGAACCGAATTCGAATTCGGTTTTCGGTTCGGTTACGGTTCGGTTTTCAATTTAAATTCGATTTTCAGTTCGGTTTTTGGTTTTGCTTCAATAATTTTCAAAACCGAATACACCGTAAACCGAACCGATGAACACCCCTGCCAAACGTTGTTTGACGGATTAGACCTTTGTGAAACCGAAACTGAAAATAGCAGCTTTAAGTGTAAGTATCAAAACTTGAAGGACCAGATTCACAACTAGAGCAAACCACAAGCACTGTTTTTGTAATTTACAAAAAGAAGAAGCAAATGATGATGCAACGTCAAAAGTAAAGGCAGCACCGTTTAACACGCTTAACGCGTATCATTCTGTAAAAATTAAAAAAAAAAAAAAAAAAAAATCAGTGACACTTCTGCAACCTTCTTCCCCTTTTTTGTAATTAATTAAAAATATTAAATTAATATTTACAGACATAAACAATTACTTCATACGTACGATTTCTACGAACCTTTTTGCATTATAGATCTGTTTTCCCCTTGATTCTCGCTCAGATTGATAATAATAGATATAGATTTACTGGTATATCTATATATATGTACTCTCATTGAATCTGTGTTTATATTTGCATCCTTTTGACTAGACTTGCTTAATCAATTTGCTTTTTATTTGTTTCCCAGGGTTTGTTTTGGATTATCATAAATGGATTCATCTTCAGGATCAGAATTTGATTATTTGTTCAAGTTGTTGATGATTGGTGATTCAGGTGTTGGTAAAAGTAGTCTTCTTTTAAGTTTCACTTCTGATCAATTTGAAGAACTATCTCCTACCATTGGTAAGCCAATTGTATATTATTTATACGTGTATGTTTGTTTTTACTGAATTTGTTTGTTAAATAAACACGATAAATGATAAGTGTGATGGCTGAAATTAGGGTTCAGAGTGTTTACATGTGATATCTGCGCTTACATTAATGTTAAAGTATAACTTCATATGTACGCAAAGATTGTAGGGTTATGCAATATATACCTTTGGTAGTGAAATTTATTGTCAGAAAGGAGGTTATGCTGTATGTACTGCCATTGAAGTTTTTGATGTGATTGTGGATATATATACATATTACCGGGCAATTTACGTATCCACCAGGGATCCCTGCACATGGACAAGATATGATGGGGTGGTTTAACATGCCTTAACAAAATGAATTTCTTATAGCAATACAGGCATGGACCAGTTCTTTCGTATGACGTTGTTTATTGACAGACAATGCATATTTGTGTATGATCATGCATATACCTTTATTTTATCATGTATATATAGGTGGCAATACAGTGATTTGCTCTGTCAGACTGTATAGAAGCTTATGAAGGTGACCAGTATTAATTTTTGACATATAAATAGATATTTGAAGTTGAGAGTACCTGAGTTTTGGTAACATTGATGATGTAGATGTGTGTTTTCCTTTTCAAAGTGGCTCAAGAATCTTATTCTAGGATCTTTAGTCGAAGTCCACGTTCAATATACACAGAGGTACTCAAATTATTGAAGGTTTAGCTAGAATATGTGTATTGGTTCATGAACAAACCTAAACATGTTTTACAAACCAGTTGCAGTTTGCAAGTATTTCTGGTTGTGCTAATGAAGATGTGTGAGTTGGTCTTTTAGAGTTGATGTCATGGTGCTCAGGTTGTCTGACCATACAATTTTACTTATAAGCTTCAAAAAGAAAATAGGTATTCAGAGCTTTGAAGGGTTTTACTTAATTTCATGAAATCACCTTAGGGTATTGACAAATAAATCTACATCTGAGGGTTGGTAAATGGTGATTTAGACATCTCCGTTTAGGATCGGTTGAGAAGTACGAGGATATGAGATGTTAATGTAAATGTATGCCGTGATGCTAAAAGATATCTCATTACAGTTATGGGTTCTTATTCTTCATTTATTTTTCAGTTTGTTCAGAGGATGTAACAACAAAGAACAGGACAGTAGTAATTTGAAAGTTGTTGGGAAAAGGGTTTAAAAGGTGATGCATGATTTAGATGTAACCTTATACTGACAGTTGATATATAAAGCAGTTCTTTCTGTTGAGGGAGCTTTGTCTTTGTGTCTTGTATGGTTTTTTCATATTGTACAAGTCGTTTTTCATATTATCCTTACTGCTACTGTGAATCGGATTCCCTACTTTAATGCTCGTTTTCTTTCTAAGTATTATGTTAAAATAAGAAATTGGATGAAAAAGAAATGAATAATGGACATGGGTTACATTCATGCTATATTTCTTTCTAAGTATCATGTTAAGATTAGAAATATGATGAAAAAGAAATGAATGATGGACATGGGTACTTCTGCTCCACGCCTCTTCACCCAATGTTCAAGTACATTAAGAGCATCTTTTGATTGTAAAATGTCTTTATACTTTAAGTATGTTAAGAGCTTCTTTGGATTGTTAAATGTCTTTTTAGGACTGTAGTTACTGGGTCCTTTACAGAGTTGGTTTATTAGCTGAACTTTGATTGCTCATCATTATATGTTCACGTTTTGCAGGGGTGGATTTCAAGGTGAAATATGTTACAATTGGGGGAAAGAAGTTAAAGCTTGCTATTTGGGATACTGGTAATAAATTGTGATGTGTTGCGAGCCTTTTCTTAATAAACCTCTTTTCTTCTTGTTGTTTGTAACTGTTTTATAGGTTTCATTTTTCTTGTTTTGTCCGCAGTCCGCATTCACTTCTTCCTTCTTCATATTAGTATTAGTAACTGAGTGGAGACATTGTAATCTGAGTGGATATACAAGATTTCGCATGTCATAGTTTGGGGTTGGTTGGACATTAGATGTTAGTTGTACGTGATTCTTTTTTATGTGGCTTTTTTACTTATCATTCATCTAAACCAAAACATGTATAGGGAGGAGGTAGAATTCTGAAGATTAACATTAACAGATATGATCTTAAGAGATGAAGAATTAGTCAACATTCACTTTTCATGACTTCTACTTTTGTAACATATAGCACTATCAATACACTAATTATCTAATAAGTAGGTGGGAAATCTGTAATAAATGTTACATAATTTTGAGCTTCACTTTAGAGAGGGAGAGAGTGTTGATAACACCACAATTTACTTAAGTGGGGTATATGAAAGAAGGAATTAGTCCATTGGTCTTGGACTAAGCTCTAGTGCTTCAGTTTTTATATGAATTACCAACTTGTTATCGGTTTTCATGATATAGCATATATTTATGCCTTTAGCGTTTACCAATCCAAATCTTTTCTCTGTGAAACACCAATTCTCTAGAGAGATCAAAATCAATTTAGCAAGACATGTTAAGAGATTTTGAGTGGGTTAAACACCAGTTACTGCCGTAAATAACTGAATTTACTTTGAAAAAACTACTACTTCTGGCGTTAAAGCCCATCCTATGTTCTGCTTTTAGTCTACTACTCCATGCATTCATATTTCGTTGTTTAGCTAATGGTTCAGTATGTTTGTGATTATTATATAGTAGTAATTAAAAGTAAAATTTAGATGTTGAACAATTATTTACATGGCTTCTCAGTTTTGAGAGCTAAAGTGTAAAATTATTTTAACTTCTTTATTTGCAGCTGGGCAGGAACGATTCAGAACTCTAACTAGTTCATATTATAGAGGAGCCCAAGGAATTATAATGGGTATGGGCAATCCTTATCCCTCTTTTTGTTATTATTTCCTTAATTTATTGACTTAATGTTGGTGTCTAACCTATTTTTGTTACTATATGATGCCATGGAGGAGCTACATTGTATAATTTGGTATTCAGGTGTATGGATTTGTATTTATATAGCATCTGTTAGAAGTTAATGGTGGCACTTCTTACATGTTATGTTCATATATATACTTCTATGACAAAATCTCCACAGACCAAAATACATCTTTTTCTTAGTTGATTGTAATTTGTCTTAGACATGTTCTTGGTTTAGTATTTTTCATTTTTTTATTGGTGGTGGCTCATATCTGAGGAAGCTATATGCTTTTCAGTAATTGCCTGTTTTATTGATTATTTATTTTGATAAATAATACAGTTTATGATGTTACCCGGAGAGACACATTCACAAATTTATCTGATATATGGGCAAAGGAAATTGACTTGTACTCAACAAATCAAGATTGCATCAAGATGCTTGTTGGAAATAAAGTTGATAAGGTAACTATTATCCTCATAAACATATGGTATAAAATGATTGCTTCTGGCATTCAGAGTTGCAACCGTCAGTTGACTTCTCTTGAGGAAGTAATGTTAACCCATTTATCTAGGAATAGGTCAATATGGGTTAACCTTTTATTTTAACGTGTATAATGGGCAATGTACAAACAAGATTTAGCTAAAAATGAAACAGGTGATATGGGTCAAATTGGTAAAAATCTTCAAAAATGTATATAATTAATTAAATGCTTACAACCTTAATATGATTGTTACTTTAATAATAAGAAAGCTATTGTGATCATGTTTAAATGATTAGTTATTTGCAGAATTTAATAGAAACAGCCAAAAAAAACGGTTAAAAGGTCAACCCTACCTGACTGGTTTTTGACTTACACTACCTATCTTTGCCCACCCGGTCTATATCTATGTTGCCTTCCAAGTTCTAACCTTCTTTTAACCTTCATCTAGAAATTTGATATAGTGATAATTTGCTAGTCCACAAGCTAGTTTAAGATTTGATGGTTACAAATTTTGCAGGAAAGTGAGAGGGTTGTTACAAAAAAAGAAGGAATTGACTTTGCAAGAGAATATGGATGTCTGTTTATTGAGTGTAGTGCTAAAACACGGGTCAATGTGGAGCAGTGTTTCGAGGAACTTGTTCTAAAGGTATTTGAATAATGACCTTAATTATCCTAAAGTGAGGCTACTTTGGTTTTGGCCGGAAAACACTTGGGGACGTGCAAAGATGCAATGGTCAAACAAAAAAATTTGATGTAGTAGCATAGTGATAATTAATGTAACTTATAAAATTGAAAATGTGCAGATCTTGGATACACCTAGTCTGACAGCTGAGGGATCAACTACTGTGAAGAAGAATATATTTAATCAAAAAGCTCCAGATTCAGATGCATCAACTAGTGGATGCTGCTGAAGTTAATCTGCTACCCCGTGTGTGTTCATGTAACTTATTTCAGTTTTAATGGTTATGTAGCCAAATGTTAATCATGAATGTAAATTGGATCTTGTGGGATGTTTTATGTATTGTTCTTTATGCAGACGAGTGTTTTATATCTCTGGGTTGAACTATCACGATATGCTCAGTTTGGTTAAATCTATCAAAAGTTATATGAAGGATTATTACTCTTGGCAAAACAGGTGGTGTAGGTTTTTTCACATGAACGGGTAATATGTACCAGCAGTTATGTATGTTTATTGATTTGAGGCAAAAAGTCTGAGATATTGAGAAGGGAAATTAACAAAAATGCCATTTTTTCCGGATGTATTTTTCGATTTGCCACTTCAAAAAAAAAATTGCCGATTTACCGATGCGACCTGCGACCCGTTCAATGCGACCTGCGACCCAAGCGATTTCCGAGTAAAAGACAAGCAAAACATGTCGAGCCGTCCGGTCGCAAGTCGCAGCCTGCGACCGGCGACCTGCGACCCTCGTCCGAGATCACATACATCGTTCAACATTGTTATAATTTAATATATTTTATGTTTCATATTTAATTAACGCATTGTTTCGTTTTTCTTTGATAACTTTTTATATACAATGTATAAATAAATTCCGAATATATATTCATGATCAGTGTAATTTTATCTACATTTCGACATAAATTTTATCGTCATATGTTATGTATTTAACGAAGGCATTTTTTAGTCTCGAAATCAATTTTTTTTTATATCCGAATGTAGATAAAAATAAACTGGTCATAGTGGTATATTTAGATTTATGTAGTATAACACATAAATGTTGAAAAAAGTCAAAAAGTTGAATTATTAGTCCACCTTTATATAACATAAGAAAATTTATTAGTCCACCTTTATACTACATAAATCTAAATATACCACTATGACCAGTTTATTTTTATCTACATTCGGATATAAAAAAAATTGATTTCGAGACTAAAAAATGCCTTCGTTAAATACATAACATATGACGATAAAATTTATGTCGAAATGTAGATAAAATTACACTGATCATGAATATATATTCGGAATTTATTTATACATTGTATATAAAAAGTTATCAAAGAAAAACGAAACAATGCGTTAATTAAATATGAAACATAAAATATATTAAATTATAACAATGTTGAACGATGTATGTGATCTCGAACGAGGGTCGCAGGTCGGAGGTCGCCGGTCGCAGGCTGCGACTTGCGACCGGATGGCTTCGACATGTTTTGCTTGTCTTTTACTCAGAAATCGCTTGGGTAACAGGTCGCATTGAACGGGTCGCAGGTCGCATGATGCGACCTGCGACCGGGTAGGGCAAATCGGCAATTTTTTTTTGAAGTGGCAAATCGAAAAATACATCCGGAAAAAATGGCATCTTTGTTGATTTCCCTATTGAGAAAGGGTCTTATTCTTTCAAATTTCAAATCTGCAGGTCCGAAAAAATTAAATATGAATGACATAATTTGATGTATTGACAAAGTCAGTGTTTTAAGACCCGGTTCGACCGGCCCGGTCGAACCGGTCGGACCGTATTTTTAGAGATTTCCGGGCCAAAAAAACCCGGGTTTTTCAATATGTTGACTAGTCAACGACCCGGTTGACCCGGCCGGTCGGACCGGGTTGGACCGGGACCCGGACCGGCGCATTGACCCGGTTTCATTTTTTTTTTTTTTTTTTCAATTTCTATGTACATTTAATCATTTATAATTAGGGAATATTGACTGATTGTGTATTTCAAGAATAATGAGGGTAATGAGGGAATCTTTGACTGATGTGTCATCACCATTATTACTCTATGGATTATATTATTATTATATTGATGTGTATTCCAAGAATAACAAGGGAATCGATGTGTTATCACCCTTTATTACTCTATGGATTATAATTATTATACATGATATAATTAATAATTATAATTATAATTACAAAAAAATAAAAAAAATTCACTAAATACTACTACTGTATACTATTATTAACTCCAGGTCCGACCTTCCGGCCCAACCGGTCCGACCAGAAATTAAAACTTTTCCGGGTCGACTAAAAACCCGGGTTTTAAAACATTGGACAAAGTAATAAATGTATGTTTTTTCTTTTAGTTATTAAATTGAACCAAAATGTTGTTTGTGTTTATAAGTGAGGCGGACATCATATTTGATTTGCTGTTGTTAGGGATGAGACCATAGTACAAACCATTTTGCGTAGTATCCAAATAATCGGCTTTGCATAATTTAACGATTTCATTATAAATTCTTTAAGCGTAGCTCTTAGGGATGTGGTTAGCATGTATAGACGAATCATGCATCTCAGCTAGTTATTGATTTTTGGTGCTGTTATTTTATTGTAGTAACATTTTTCTATGCACGAAGCCATTAATCATTTAATCATACCTTTAAGAGGACTATGTACAGAAAAATATTTATGGAATTGTTTAATTAAAAGCCCTAAGAGAACTCGGTGTGGCTCACCGTTTTTCAAGGTTTTTCAACAAAAACGCTGTTGAACAGCGTTTTGCGATCCCGGCTCAATGTTTTTAACGCCGTTTTTGTGACGTTTTTGTGCCGCCGTGCGATTTTACACGTTGGGGAGCATCTGCGTTTTTGGTTTTAACTCACAAATAACATTCCACAACACTCTCCACAACACTGTTACTACACCCCATAATTTTAACTCACAACACAACACCAAAAACACTGTAAACACAGTGTTACCACACCCCGTGCTCTAAGAGCACACGGAGTGGCAAGATTATCGTCGGCGTTTTTCATCGAGAACGCTGTGTTTACGGCGTTCTCCACTCCGTGACGGCGTTCTCAACAGCGTTCTCGACGGCGTTTTTGCATCAGTGTCTTCTGCCAGACGTTGTTCTCGACGATGTCTTCATTTTTTTTTTTTTGTTTTTTTTTGCTTTTTGGGTAACGATGGAGACATATAAAAAATAAAAAATAAATTCCAAAACACTGTCCAGAACACTGTTACCACTCCACAAAATATTCACTACAAAATTCTCACTCAGAACACTGTGTTTCAGCCGTCACCACTCCGTGTGCTCTAAGGAATAACTTGACGTATGAAGTTGTTTACTGTAAAATGTCATTATCATTGAAAGTTTGACAATTAATCTATTACTACTAATGCAAGAAAATGATTATCACTGACAACCACAAAATTGTTAATTAGCCTTCAGGGCAGTGTTTTAAAACCCGGGTTTTTAGTCGACCCGAAAAATTGTTATTTTCTGGTCGGACCGGATAACCTGTTGGGCCGGAAGGTCGGACCGGATTTAATAATAGTATACAATAGTAATATTTAGTGAATTTTTTTATTTTTTTTTATAATTATAAATATAATTATTATTAATTATATCATGTATAATAATTATAATTCATAGAGTAATAAAGGGTGATGACACAACGATTCTCTTGTTATTCTTGGAATACACATCAATATAATAATTATATAATCCATAGAGTAATAAATGGTGATAATACATCAGTCAAAGATTCACTTATTACCCTTATTATTCTTGAAATACACAATCAGTAAATATTCCCTAAATATAAAAGATTTAATGTACATAGAAATTTAAAAAAAAAAAAAAAAAAAAAAAAAAAAAAAAAAAAACATGAAACCCGGGTCAATGTGCCTTTCCGGGTCCCGGTCCAACCCGGTCCGACCGACCGGGTCAACCGGGTCGTTGACTAGTCAACATATTGAAAAACCCGGTTTTAAATGGCCCGAAAAACTCTAAAAGTGCGATCCGACCGGGCCGGTCGAACCTGGTCTTAAAACGTTGCTTCAGGGCTATGGTTATAAAGATTTTTCAATGAATTTTTTCCTCTCTAAAAGATGTATGTAAGCCACTCCCAATAAGGGATTGAAACCGACTTGTCAGTTGGAGTCAATTCAACGTTAGATCAGCTTTTTTTAAAAACTGACTACCAATTGAATGATCACTACCAACAATGAGACTGTCAGTTTACTTTTTGAGCATCTCATTTATCAATATACCTATATTTTTATTCACTAAACACAAAAAATAAACAAATAAAAGAAGTTAAGCATGAGTTGCCTTCGTCAGATATCCGACTAAAACCACCGACGGAGTGAAAGTGACGAGGTCGTGCCAATAGTGTCGCTAAAGTGACACCCGTCACTTGCAATGTAAAAATTCGGGGCACTATTATTAAATAATTTTGAACCGAATTTGATTTCTCTCAATTTCTTTAATAAATTGTGAATTTTGGATGTTTATAATTGAAAATAAAACAATAAAATATCTTTTATCTTTGCTGACCGAAAATTAATGATAATAAATATATTACTATATGTAGTATATAAAGTATAAACGGTAAACAATAAAATTAGTGACTTAATCAAGTATTCGTTGTAGCTATTATACGCGTACACACTACTAGTACTAGCATCAAGTCAAATAAGTGTGAAATCATTTTTGTTTAGATTTTCCTTCAATAACTAACCAGAGTATTCGGTTGACCAAAACTGAACATCCTAGATTTTAGTGGTGTGAAATGAAAATACCGTTAGGAGCGCCTATACAATTACGTTAAAATTACAATAATACGGAATATTATAATAATTAATAATTAATATAATAATTAATAATTAATTTAATAATATTTAGGGATGACACCCGCGGGTCGTGGTTACGGATATGCCAAACCCATCACCCGCCCGCGACGGGTTTTTTTACCCGTAAACCCGTGAATACCCGTTAGCGGGTTTATTTTTACACCCGTACCCGCAACCCGCGGATACCCGTGGGTCGCGGGTAACCCGTGGGTTATAAATAATATAAACATTTTATCTGAATATCAAAAGATTTTATATAATTTTAATGTATAAAAATTTATTAAACCACAAATCAATGGATCGTAATTTTAAACGAATTAAATTGTTAAAATTTAAGACATGCGAACAAATAGTTCGATAGCTATAAATTAATTTGATTATATTTTCGTGATCATTTGATAAGTTTGCTATTCGAATCATGAAAACTATACTTTTTAGTCTCTATATGAATAGTTTTATTATATATTGTTCGAATTAACCATTATATATACATATATATGCAATAAATTATACAAATCCACTTGTATGTATCTATAATGTGTTTTGTAGGTTCGCGGGTCGGGTTTACCCGCGGGTATAAGTTTATACCCATCACCCGCCCGCGACCCGCCAACGGGTAGAAGTTCATACCCGTAACCCACTCATGGGTAAAAATTTTACGGGTTTACCTACCCACAATGGACGGGTATCCACGGGTCGCGGGTTTTTCTAGCTCATTGCCATCCTTAATATTAATATTATTATTTATATTTATTACATATATACGTATATAGCTGTAATAATAATATTATTATATTATATTTTCACCAACTACTACCCTTTATAATAACATATGTCAACTTTCCATTTACTTTAAAATTGAAATTTCATTTCCTTCTTCCTTTTTTGAATTTTGAGTTTCTTTTCTTTGTAGAACTGTTCTTACTGCGTAGGTCCAGTTTCTTCTCCCTCTCCGATTCAAGTCAAGTTGTTACAAATTTGCAACAAATCAGCAACGCAATTCAGTTAGGGTTTCTATTCAGTTAAGGTCACTATCTCATCTTTTCTGATTAATTAGGGTTTCTATTCGATACTGCTAGGTTAATCTTGAATAATACAATCTACTTTGTTATGAAGATGTGATTTGATGCAATGCTTCGTATTTGATTGAATTTTGTGGTTGTATGTTTGAATTTGAGTTATGTTGACCAAAAGTCAACGTCGGTTAGTGATCGGCTGTTGTTCTATCAGATTATGATTTTTGTTTTTTAGTCCTGAATCCGTGATGTTATTAATTGGAAAAGGACATATTAATTCGATTTCTTATGGTTGTGGTTTAGGTCGAATTAGTTAGCGTGTTGTACAAGGATCACAAATTCTTTATTTATTTGCTGAATTATGGAGCTTTATGGCTGAAATTGAGTTACGTAAATATAGTTTTGATAAATTGATGTTGCTTTAGGAAGAAAACTGATCATTTCTGTTTTCCTTTATGGTTGAAATACTTGTGGTTTTCGTTTTTTTTTTCTTTTCGGCTTTTATTATTTTCATCTGGATTCTAACTAGTATTTGATAGCGTTATTATATTGTTTCTAGACGAAAGGTTTTGATTCAAACGGAGCATCTTTGTGATGAGAATTTTCTGGTGAAAGAGAAGAATTAGTTGATATGACTTATGATACTTTGATTTCTCCTCTGGAATCATCGATCAGTCCAGCTGTGTCGCTGGCAAAAACCGACAGCTCTCTTTCGTATTATAGTAAGATCTTTTGTATCCAGTTATTCAAACACATATTCTAGTGTTTCTTTTTAGATTTCATAACTGTTGACGATTTTCCTTCAGATGAGTATCTTGTTGCTGTTCCCTCAAATGAAAGGTAACTGATGGCCACTCCTCACCATCTTTCTTTTCTTGACAATCAAGAATATGAAGTTAGATGAATCATGAATTTTTATTGGTGGTTTCTTGGTGTAAATATATGATTGTTTAATTATAGGTCCCTCAAAGAAGAATCAAGCATTCAAAATTTAGGCTTACAACCAAAAAATCAGCGGTATCTAGGAAATGGAGGTATTGATTCCCATATTTGGTTTCCCCCTGAACCCGAGGATCGTGAGGATGATATTGAGGGTAGTGTTGCTACATATGATGATGATGATGACGACGACGAAGAGTATGGTGATGGCATGAAATGGGGGAAGCCAAGTAATCTTAGTAGTCTTGGACAAGAAGGGAGTGCAAGTTTCAGGTTTAAAGAGGAAACAAAAAAAGCGATGGATGACGTTATGAATGGAAAATTTAAGGCACTTGTGGAGCATCTTCTTAAATCTATGGGAATTTCTTGTTCTGAAAATGATGGTGATAATTGGGTGGATACAGTTACGGCTTTATCATGGGAAGCTGCCTCATATTTGAAACCAGATGCTTTTGAGGGAAAAGCAATGGATCCTGATGGATATGTAAAGGTCAAATGTATTTCAACGGGTACTCGAAGTCAAAGGTTGTCTTATTCTCATACTTCTTCAATCCTAACTTTAGCTATATATTCACTTTGAATAATAATTAATATTCCTTTATATCGTTAAATGACTTTAATGATGATTGTCAATGAGAACAACTTCACTCTGACTTCGCAAAGACTAACCATAAATTGTTGTTGCAACACATTAGTATTATTCTAGTGAATGCATGTAGAGATCAATTACAGTTTATACGTGAAAGAAATATATCATACGTCAGAGAGTACACATGATAGTGTTTCGAACGTTATTTTTGTACTATACCAAATTCGGCTAATATTATTTCCCTATAATTGCTAGACTTTTGTATACTTTCTGTTTGTATAAACTTTTTGTATACTTTCTAAACCAATCAAATGTTTCTGTCAACGCCAGACAAGTACTAATTGTATTTGCTATTGCCCTTCTATTTTTTATTCATATTTGGTTTGTATGTTGCAGTGAAGTTTTTAAAGGCTTAGTCTTTAAAAAGCATGCAGCTCACAAGCGCATGCCAACAAAATTCAAAAAGCCCAAGCTGCTATTGATTAAAGGTGCACTTAGTGTTTCATCTGATGGATTGTCATCTTTTGACGCAATGAAACAGGTAAACCTGAGTAAACTGCTTAGCATCTGGTAACCTCTTTTTAGGTGATAAAATCATGTTGTGTAATGGTAATTAATTGGGTCTGTTCAAAAAGGATGATTCCCAGTACAGGTTGAAATGGGATTGGGTTAACCTGCCAGCATTTTATTGTTCTTTGATTCTAGAATTTTATGAATAATCAACATACCAGAATTAAATATTTTAAAAGAATATGTTATAATATTTTGCAGTAAAAGGAATATAAGAGGCTATAAGTGTTCTTGATGACCTGTTTAATTTTTAATGAACTGTTTATACATACCCGTATATAACCCAAATTAACCATTTCTAATTTAATGGTTCAAATTGCCACCTCTACTTTTCTTATTGGTATTACCTGTGATTGCCTCTAATGCTATCCGTGACCAGGAGAGCAATAGAGTGGACTATGTTATTGAGATGATAGAAAAGCTGAATCCGAATGTCGTCCTGGTTGAGAAAACTGTTTCCCGTGATATTCAGGAGTCTATCCTTGCAAAAGGGATGACTTTAGTTTTGGAAATGAAACAACATCGATTGGAGAGAATTGCTCGTTGTACTGGCTCACCGATCTTGTCGTCAGATAATTTGAGTGACCAAAAGCTGAGACAGTGTGAATCGTTTTATTTTGAAAAGATCGTAGAAGAACATGCTGAGTTTTCTGAAAGTGAAAAAAAGCCTAAGAAGACTTTAATGTTTCTTGAGGGATATCCCACACGAATGGGCTTTACGGTTAGTTTTAGTTTTAATTGTTTACTTTGTTTACCAGAACCTGTTCATTAATGATCGTGAATGTTATCTGTACAGATTTTGCTGAAGGGATCTCACAGTGATGAACTTAAAAGAATTAAATGTGTTGTTCAGTTTGCGGTTATCATGGCATATCATTTGATCCTCGAGAATTCGTTCATTTTAGATCAGCGTGCAATGTTTTCTACAACTGCCCCCAATGGGATGACTATATTTCCAAACAAGAGTGAAGAGATCATTCCGTCAAATACCAGTCAACCTCTGTATAATAAGCTTGATGATACAAATGTTCCAATAGCCAACGAGTCCAGTACTGAAACTGATTTGATCACTACAGTTGATATTCCCGTCTCCAATGGTTCTGATGAAAATGAATCTGACAATCTTGGTCTAGAAGGGTCTACCTTATCATATTATGAGCCGTATGACCCGATTGTTCTCTCAGGGCTATCTTCGCTCTCAGCCTCTTTGCATAAAGTTGTCGGGTTTCCACTTTTCAATACTGCTCAGCAGAGTATGTCCACATACCTTGGCTACAATGGCGTGAACACACATAACCATACTGACTACTCCGTTCAAGATTTGAACTCTTTAGAAGCTGTCGATATTGCTGGTACTGAAGTCAAAGATGATCTTGATGAAGCAGAGACATATGAAAGTGACAAAATTCAGTCGTCATCAACATATATAAACTCTCCTTTAGAAATGAAGGATCCGGAAGACCACATGCAACGTAAAGATGACATTAGTGCAGTGTTGGATTCTGAAAGTATATTGGTTTTGATGTCTAGACGGAATGTCACAAGAGGGACAACTTGTAAGCAAAGTTCTTTCTCCTGTATCAAGTTCTACCGCAATTTTGATGTTCCACTTGGAAAGTTTTTGCGGGATAACTTACTCAATCAGGTTTCTTGAAACTCCACTTTTTTTTTTTTTTAATATTTATAGATTTTGGTCACCAGCTTCATGCTATTACCTACAATAGTCAGTTTTTTCCTGCTTACTTTTGAGTAGAGTTGGGCCAGGTGGCAAAATGAGTAGGGTCATAACAAGCCAGTTAGGTGGTTTGTTGCGTGGGTTAAATCCGATCGGTTCAAGTTGGGCCTACCCACCTACAATTTTTTGCCTTTTTTTCCTGATTTTGCAACAAGTTGGGATGTTATAAGCGTTTGAATACTTGTCCAACCCATTTAATCAGTTTAAACTGTTTCATCTTTTGATACCTTCACTTCGAGGTTTTTATTTTTATTATTTAATATTTTTATAAGATACATCTCTGACCTGTTGTCAAACAAATACAACCTCCATTGACCAATTTTCATACAAATGGGTTTTACTTGCCACCCCCACTTTTGAGCGTTCAACCTTCTCCGTAAAATACATTATGCAAGATTTTTCAATTGGCACTCACAGTTGTGAGCCTATGCAGAAGCTTTCGTGTGGAACCTGTAATGAACTGCCAGAAGCTCATCTTCACTACTATGCACATCACAATAAGCAACTCACAATTCAAGTCAAACGTCTTCCTTTGGAATTGCACTTGCCTGGTCAAAATGAAGGAAAGCTTTGGATGTGGAGTTGTTGTGGCCAATGTGAACCCTCCAATGGAAGTTTAAAGTCCACTAAAAGAGTATTGGTTTCAGTTGCTGCTCGTGGTTTATCATTTGGAAAGTTTCTAGAACTTGGCTTCTCAAACCACTCTTCGTGGGAAGTACCATCTAGCTGTGGGCATTCCTTTTATAAGGACTACTTACACTTTTTTGGGTATGGAAATTTGCAATAATAAGAATGGTTAATACCTCAAACACTTGTCTATTTTACAGTATGTCTAATAGAGCTGGTGCTTTTGACCTATTTACTTATGAATGGGTCAATTCGGGTTATGATCTATAATAGGTCAATTCGGGTTATGATCTCTAATCGGCCAATTCGGGTATATATAAAAATTTAACTGAAAGGGAAACAGGTAAAATAGGGGGTCGGCAGGGTTGGTGTCATAATGATGGATAAAGAGTGATTTGAAGATATCGTTGTTAAAGTTTGGTTCCGTTTCAACTATTACCATTTGCAATTGTAAAGTTGAGGTGGCAAATTGTGTGGGTTGAATAGTGGGTCAATATGGCAACTTTAAGTGCGGGTTGAAATAGGCCGTCGGGGGTTAACATGAAACCCTCTGTTCAAAGTTTCAAAAAATTTACCGTAAGTAATTGGAGTTTCAAGTATGGATAACCGAGATTATGTTATTTCAATAATAATGTTGTTCTTTTTTATAATCAAAATAATTTAAGAGATACATTGTGGGCTACTTTCTGTCTGGATACCTGTTTGACCCATTTCCTTTGAAGCTGGTTTATTAAGTTTTTAACCGATTGACCCATTCATTAGTAAATGTGTTGATATTGCCACCTCTTATTGAAGGTAACCAGTTGACTTGTCTATGAAACTTATTTGATTGATATTTTATGATTTTGTGAAACTTGCAGATTAGGATCCATGGTTGCAATGTTTAGATACTCTACAGTAGCTACATACTCTGTGTCTCTGCCGCTTTGGAAGGTCGAGCGTCACAATTCAGTGCAAGGAGAATATCTTAAAGAAGAAGTTGAGGATGTATGTATATTTATGCGTAGTTTGTTGGCTTGGTGTTGAAAGTGGCATTTGTATATTGTTAATTTATCTGCTCGATCATTGATGACTGTACTTTTTATGTGGTGTTAAGGTGCTCCGAGAAGGGCATAAGATATTTGCTGAGGTTGAGAATTCTCTTAAGAAAATTGAGAACGAGTATGTTGGATCACTGCTGAACCTTCAAGGATCATCTAAAAGATTCTCTGACATCCAAGAGATGTTGAAACAAGAGAAAGATCAATTTCAGGTTGGTCCTTTTTTTTTATTCTTATTGTTGGATGCCAATCATAGATAAATGAAATATCAAATTTCAAACTTGCTTGCTATCTGTTACTATATTGATTCTGGGCATCAAAGTGTTTGATCTAAATCTGAATTACATAAGCTGAGTATAGATTTGGCTTTGGTTAATGTAGGGTAATCATGCTTAGTGCTTGTTGTTCTGTTATCTAGACTACCTTTGGTATGTTATGCTTGATTTACAGAATAATGTGACCCAATAAAGAATATAAAATAATTGTATCTTTAGAAAGATGGGACTGTACATCGTGACCAATTTGAAAAATAGCAACCCTAAACTTAGATATGGTATTAAATAGTCCTATGGGTAATCCAATAATCTCATTTTATTGAGGTAAATATGTGCATCAATTTGGTGGGAGAAGTTTTCCTTTGAGTTATCGTAAGTCAAGGGTTATAAGGAACTAATTTTGACTTAGATTATTATTATTATTATTTATTTATTTATTTTTTTGTTTTGTAAATATGTGCATCAATTTGGTGGGAGAAGTTTTCCTTTGAGTTATTGTAAGTCAAGGGTTATAAGGAACTAATTTTGACTTAGATTATTATTATTATTTTTTATTTATTTATTTATTTGTTTTGTAATAAAATAGAAGTTCCGAGTTACTCAAAAAATAGTCATTTTGATACTCTTTAAGAACTTTGAAGAGCCATCTTAGGTTAACGTTCTAATGCTATATTCTTTTACACATCTCCTTTCCAGTTACGTGCATTAGGCTATTTTCTGTCATATGCCTGTCTGTCTTTTATGGATCCTGTCTCTATATATCTCCATATCATACTTATGGGATTCAAGGATTAAAATATACAACTATCGAATGTACAGGAATCTTATCGTCGTGTTATTCTATACAATGTAGGGTGATATGAAGAAGCTCACTGCAAGCACTAGTGATGTTTCAGTGGACAAATGCTTGCACAAGCCTCTCTACTTGAATCATATGCATTGGGAGCTCTTACTTCGTTCATACATCTGGGATGAACGTCTCTATTCACTTCTTTCATCTGAGCTTAAAGTTTGTGACCCCCAACTCAATGATAACTGTCAGGAAAACCAATCATCTATTGAAGATAGAGACTCTGCTGTACTTGTTCAAAGTGTTGAATCAGCATCTGATAACATTCCTGCTTTGATAGCGGATTCAACAGAAGAAATAAATAGCTTACGATGTGAAACAATAACAATTGAAGGTGATGATGAGTTACCTCTGGATTCTTCGAATCTGGTTGAGGCTGATCAAGAAAATAGTGTCCAAGGTGATCTTACTTCGTCATCTCAAATGGCGGTAAATGGTGGATTTTCGTTTTTAACTTCATCAAAATCAGCAGATTCTAAAGGATGGATGTGGACATCTTTCTCGCAAATTGAAAAGATGCATCTTAATGATATCCAAAGAGGATACTTGCCAAAATATGAACCTACCAATAGCTATAAAGCAGGATCCATCATATACAAAATAATTACCGAAGAGGGTTCAAAGCTTCATTTTCCGTTGGGTTCTGGTAATCATATAGTATCAGATTATGAAGATGAATTATCTAGTTTGATTGCATGTGCATTGGCTAAGATTTCATCAGAAGATGCGAATGATGAAACTAGATCATTTGATGATCCACAAAGAATGTCATCTTCAAGTTCCCCAAATTTGTCTTCCTTCGCCTCCATTGAGTCTGATGCTTCATCATTTGGTATTCCTTTAGAAGACTCACGGTTTTCTAGTTTTGATGGGTTAGAATCTTTGGATTCTGTTGCTTCTTCAGGGCAACCTCATCGAATTATTTCTTTGGGAAGATTAGATAAGAAAGCTAAATATTCAGTAGGTTGTTTATTTGCTAAAGACTTCTTGAATCTTCGTGGTCAATGTGGCTTATCTGAATTGGATTATATAACTTCATTAAGCCGTTGTAAGAATTGGAATGCAAAAGGAGGAAAGAGTAAATCATTCTTTGCTAAAACTATTGATGACCGTTTCGTTATAAAGGAAATTAAGAACACCGAGTTTTGCTCGTTTATCGAGTTTGCTTCGGACTATTTCGGGTACATGAACCAGTGCTTTAATCAAGGAAACCAGACATGCCTAGCAAAAATTCTTGGGATTTATCAGGTTTGTTTTTTTCTTTCTATGATTGCTTGGATTTTCTTAGAGGTGGTAAGTTGGGCGGTCTGGCATGTTGTGGGTCAAAACAGTTAAATTTTTGGTATCTGTCGATACGAGCTGGGTTGGTTGATACAGAAACAGTTTTGTCCAAAATAACTTTTATATAAGTAATCAGTGGGTCAAAAAAATATGATGACCTAAATTCGGTTCTTTTAAATATAATCTTGTTATATGAATAACATAAATTGCAAAGTTTTATGCATGAAGAAATTATACTTTAGGTGACTTCTGCCGCATGTGAGTCCCGCGTCCTTTTAAGTTGGTATCATTTTGTATTACCTGTCTGATCTTACAGATAAAAGTGTAACCTGAAACAATGCACTAATACGTTAATGGGTTGAGATTACCATGTCTAGCTTTTTTTAAAGTTATATTGTATGTTATTCATTACCAATATCAATGGTTGCAGGTGAAGAAAAGAAAGAGCGGGGAAAAACATGATCTAATGGTGATGGAGAATGTCACATATGGCCGGAAAATTACTAGACAGTATGATCTGAAAGGAGCTCTGTATGCTCGTTTCAATGCTTCTGGTGATGGTGCAGAAGATGTTCTTTTGGACCAAAATTTTGTGAACGACATGAACGTTTCTCCTTTATATGTTAGTATAAAAGCAAAGCGGAACTTGCAAAGGGCTGTATGGAATGACACTGCCTTTCTTAATGTGAGTATTACCTACTTTTATCTTCACTTATTCTGTTATTCATCTTGTGTTCGTTTCTGTTGGATGTTACGCCTACTCATTAACTTATCCTTTTTCTCTTTACTGGGCGTCATAAAATGGGTGGGTCAGGGCAGGGGATGGGTCAAAATTATTGCACGTGACAACAGGCCTGGTTAGTAACATGAGAGCTGAATTTGTAGCTCCATTATCATAATTTAGAGGTGGCGAAATGGTTGGGTTGGTAACATGTCATTATTAATATGGATCCAAATGGGCCAGTTTCAGTACAGGTTGATGTGTGTTTACTGTTTGTCATTAAACATTTGTCTTATTCTTTTTGAACTTTTATAACTAACCAAACAATAAATAGGATTATATAAAAACTATATATTTAATTTTACTACATAAATCTAATGTTTTTGCTAAATAAAATTAGGAGGTTGTATGCATAATTAATACACATTAGGCGACTTTCGACCCGTTCAACCCATCTTCATTATTTATACACATCCGCATGCTGATTCGTTTTTTTAGTCATGTAACCAGGATAGGACCTATCATGTTTAGAATTTAGGTCAGGGACTTATTTTGTATTATTATTTTTTATATTCAGTCAATCGATGTGATGGATTATTCATTGTTGGTTGGAGTGGACTCGGAGCAAAAGGAGCTTGTTTGTGGCATAATTGATTATGTTAGACAGTATACTTGGGACAAGCAACTCGAGAACTGGGTCAAGTCTTTTGTTGTTCCTAAAAACCAATTGCCGACTATAATCTCTCCAAAAGAATACAAAAAGAGATTCAGAAAGTTCATCGACACAAACTTTCTCACTGTTCCAAATGATTGGTGCTCTCAAAGATCATCTAACCGTTGCAGCCTCTGTGGTGTGAGTTCCGATCCAAAATCTCACGAGTTTGAACATGGTCATGAGAATTAAATCTGTTACGAGGGGTGTTATATAGAATTTTGGATGCATATGTGGTGTGCTGTGTACATATATAGCATGATCATGTTACATGACATTCTTGGTCACCCTCTCCCCATGTATTATGCACTTTTTAAGCAAATTTATGGGGAAATCTAGTTCCAAATTGATAGGTATACAGATGCATATATTGTACACATGTTATGTTTGAAGAGTTATGTGTGTTGTTTGAAATGAATGATAGAAGGTTGTGGTAATTGATTGTAACCTTTTTCCTATTTCAAAGTTCTGGTTGGGGTTGGGAACTGTTGGTACTCCGTTGCTGAAAATGATTCTTTCATAATATGTATATACCAAATTTGGATGCAAAATTGTAAAGTTAAGAATGGTTTAATTTTTCCAATATTGAAGTTTTTAATATTTTAACCATATAAGTTTCTCGAGATAATACAATTTTTTTTAATATTTATAATATTTTAACCGTACAAGTTCTTAATATTTTTAACCATGCAAGTTCAACTTTTTAATATTTTAACCATACAACTTCTTAATCCTTCAAGTTCAACTTTTTAATGGTTTAATCCGCTAGATGATACGAACAAAAATACATTGAAAAAGTGAATTTTTTTTTGACATTGAAAATTACATTTCATTATTAGTCAAATAAGAGTCTACTCCTATTTATTTACTCCCTCCGTCCCAAATTAAGTGTCCTGGTTTGACTTTTTGAGTCTTCCCTTTTCAACTTTGACCTTAAATATTTTTGTTTGTGTTACATAATACTTGATGCAAAATATATGTATGGATTGGATTTTAAATATATTTTCATTGGTATAATTTTCATAAAGTAATATATAACACAAACAAAAATATTTAAGGTCAAAGTTGAAAAAGAAATACTTCCAAATCTGATACAGGACACTTAATTTGGGACAGAGGGAGTAGATAATAAAATTACCCCTTAACAAATTATTAATTATTATTATTATTAATTAATTAATTAATTATTAATTAATATTAATTAGCAAACACTTATGAATAGTACGTGTTTATTTAAAATAGTTTAAAAGTTAATATATAATAAACTATTTTGATAAAAATAAGTAATGAAAGATCAGCCCAATTGTTAGATTTGTTGTTATTGTAAGGCCCGGTCCTTACGCAAACCAAAACATATCTTTTTAATATTATAAAACAAGTGGAAGCGCGTCCCCAAAATATTACTATCCGTTAATTACATCAAAATTGCCAATTGAACGCGTCAAAGGCCTTTTTCTAAAGTTATATTGTTGTCAAGTTTAACGACGACCAAAATATGACAACATTAGTTAAGCATTTACAACCATATTAGTTACAACCCCTATTAACACAAACGGGCCTTATATAAAACGTTTCCAAAAAGGCAACCACAAAAGATCAGAGTTGCGCCAAGCTTTAGTCAAACTTCCAGTCAACATCTACAACCCGAACATCTACATCAACAACAAGCTAACCTAATCTGCAAAAAGAATCAACAACGAGGGATTAGCTCACGCTAAGTGAATGGAACCGTAACCGACGGTTCAACCCACTCATAACAAGTCTTACAACTAAGCAACAACCACAAGTAAAACACATAAGCACATAACGTCAAGAGGACCGGCGGTTCCTGGTATCCACCCAACCCAGAAACCACGACTACTGGGCGCTACGCCATTCCCAGTAATCGACCGATAGCTTGAGTACTACCTTCACTGACTAGGCTTGTTCTCAACTATGTGTCTCAAAGAAACCTCGACAACTACACAGTAGTACCCAAACCCAACCAACAACAGTTGACCTCTGAAAACAACCATATTGCATTCACAATGCAAAAGCACACAACAACAAGCAACAGTTCACAACTGTTATCAACTAAACAACAATTCAACAACAATCACACAACAACACATATATTCAGTAATATAAACAAACAGACAAGACTGGTACCGGTACGACCAATAACAACAACCTACTGATATAAACAATCCTGGTTACCCGTTGTAACCGAACCCGTTACAACTGGGTGAAACCGAGGACTACAATTCCACTCACCGATAGTCAAGATCTTCAACTCAGTGGTCTTATATTACTGAGTTGCCGCCCGCTTATCTGAATAAACAAATAATAACCAAGTCAGTATCTCGCCTCATCAATGTATATCTTATACCAATACAAATTCATATATTTCAAAACATATATTTCTAAGCATAAAGTGCCACTAAAATGTCACGGAAGTGCCACTAAAGCAATATCATATACAATACCCAATTGACTTTAAACTCTTTCATTAAGCCCCGAAACCCCTTAAAATCGTTCACATTATTATGTATTTCTTTTAATAAAAAGTGCCACTAAATTACCGTTTAAGTGCCACAAAAGGAATGTCAACCATAAGTGCCACTAAAAACACCATCTTCTAAACACTTATGCATTTTCAAAATTTACAAAATCCTTCAAAATAATTCATGCAAACGCGATCCGGATCAAAGTGGCTGGATCGCGTTCACCTTTAGAAAAAGTTCTGTCACCGAAATACACATGGCAACGCGATCCGGAACAAGGTGCTGGATCGCGTTCGTATGACCAAAAACTCGACTATATTAAATTATAACTAAGGAACGCGATCCTGGTTCAAGGCTGGGATCGCGTTTGACACTTTTTCAGCAACAAAACTCAGGCATATAACACTTTTCAGCTCGAGCCAAACCCCCAAAATTCACCAAATCAGTTTATAAACACGAATTTACCCAAAAAATGACCATAACTTCGACCATAAACATGTAATAACAACAACAAACACTTTCTAACAACAATCTAACTCATGCATCACTATCAAACCAAATCAAAATCATCAAACCCTAACCTATGAACTAAATGAAGAACACTAACCATTTCTAGCATTCAATCATCATATGATCATGTAAAATCGTTACCTAATCATGTTGTAACTAATATCTAGCATCAATTTCACATAATCACATATGTTCATCATTTTCCCAATTCCTACAAAATGAACTCAAGAACACTAGAATTACTTACAATCAATGGGGAAGATGATATGGATGATGATGAAACTCAGATTCCCTTTAGCTAGATTCAATCTCAAGATTTTGTGTTCTTGGTTTTTCTTTGAATTAGAGAGTTTAGAAGATTTAGGTGAAATGAAGAACAAATGATGAAATGGTAGATAAGAAATGATCCAGAGAATTCCACCGCCCCATCTTTTATTAAGTATAAATTATACCCGTTCTTAACCTATTGTCTGGAACCCGAAAATACCCGTAAGTCAAAGTACTTTTATTTTACCATCAACTTTAACTTTTTAAAACAAACAATATTTTACTTGTCACAATTAAAACTGAGGCTCTTTTACTTGTTTATTCTTAAATAAACCAACCACACTTATTAAAATACAATTTATTTTCAGGTCCAGAAACAGGGTGTTACAAATCTTCCCCCCTTAAAGGATTTCGTCCCCGAAATCCAATTCCACACATAATAGACCAAACGCTACAATCACACATGGGCATACAATACTATAAACTATATTACATCAAAGTAATTATAGAATCTACCTTGGTTATTCACTTCGAGCAATTCCCCCACTGTCATTTGATCTCCCACTGTCATATGAAAAGCTCGTGGAGGCGCCATCTTTCTCTTTTGTCCAATTGATGATGCAGAACCCGAACCAGAACCTGAACTTCCAGCTAAACCCGAACCTTGTCTAACATATTCCGGACATTGACCTGCCCGATGACCCTCTTTCTTGCAGTTCCAACACACAGACTGAGGAAAAGTACAATCTCTACTACCATGCCCCAATGCTCCACACTTTATGCACCTTAATGTTTGAGGAGTACATGGACCCGAATGCCTCGACCTACAATTGGCACACCAAGGGTTTGGATCACTACCCACCGAGCCCTCATTAAACTCAATCCTTCGGTTCTGACTCTTATTTCCAGTAGTACCACTCTTAGATTGTTGCACAGACTTATTCTTACCCAACTTTTCCCATGCTTGATTGTCACTATGCACCGACCTAGCTAACTCAAAAGCCTCGGTCAAATTACGAGCCAACCTCACTGATGTCCGGTACTGTGGTGGTAAAGTCTTAACAAAATGGGTAATCCTAGTCCTCTCGTCTGGAACCCATTGTTGAACAAATCTTAACTTATCGGTGAATTGATTGATAAGTTCATCCATTGTCATTTTCTCAGAAAACTCCAAATCTAGAAATTCATGCCTAAGTCTAATCATATCAAACTCAGAGCAGAATTGTTTACTAATCTCTCTATGAAACTCAGCCCAAGTAATTCTAGATCTTTGCTCCGGTGTCATTTGTGCAGTCGCTGTATCCCACCAGTTCATAGCTTGGCCTTTCAATAACTGAACCGCATACTTAACTCTCAACTCATCTTCACACTGACACACATCAAATTTCCTCTCAGTGTCCCTTAACCAATTCAATGTCACCATCGGATCATTACCTCCCTCAAATTCTTTGGGTCCACACGCCTTAAAAGTCTTAAATGAACACAACTTATTCTGCTGATGTGGAGGAGGAGACTGATACGCTTGCTGAGCTACCCTAGATTGTAACTCCAAGTACAACTGTTCAATCTTTTTGAGTCTTATCACATCATCTTCCAATTGCAACACATAATCCTCTTGACTAGTTTCATCATGATGAACATTTGAGGTACCACCCTGATTAACATTATTAATTTATGGAGGTGGAAGCTCATTTCTAGTAGCATTATTGGGAGTCGTATTCTCATCATCTGCCATTCCTGTACTCACAACCAAAACACAACTTGCAACTTGTTAATCGTTAGCATTCACTATACTAACCAATCCCCAATCCCAAAGCTAATCCCACTTACCGGAATGTTTGACTAAAACCGAAATAAGTTTGGGATTGAACATTCGCAAATGCCCAATTCATCCAAACCTATGCTCTGATACCAACTTGTAAGACCCGGTCCTTACGCAAACCAAAAACATATCTTTTTAATATTATAAAACAAGTGGAAGCGCGTCCCCAAAATATTACTATCCGTTAATTACATCAAAATTGCCAATTGAACGCGTCAAAGGCCTTTTTCTAAAGTTATATTGTTGTCAAGTTTAACGATGACCAAAATATGACAACATTAGTTAAGCATTTACAACCATATTAGTTACAACCCCTATTAACACAAACGGGCCTTATATAAAACGTTTCCAAAAAGGCAACCACAAAAGATCAGAGTTGCGCCAAGCTTTAGTCAAACTTCCAGTCAACATCTACAACCCGAACATCTACATCAACAACAAGCTAACCTAATCTGCAAAAAGAATCAACAACGAGGGATTAGCTCACGCTAAGTGAATGGAACCGTAACCGACGGTTCAACCCACTCATAACAAGTCTTACAACTAAGCAACAACCACAAGTAAAACACATAAGCACATAACGTCAAGAGGACCGGCGGTTCCTGGTATCCACCCAACCCAGAAACCACGACTACTGGGCGCTACGCCATTCCCAGTAATCGACCGATAGCTTGAGTACTACCTTCACTGACTAGGCTTGTTCTCAACTATGTGTCTCAAAGAAACCTCGACAACTACACAGTAGTACCCAAACCCAACCAACAACAGTTGACCTCTGAAAACAACCATATTGCATTCACAATGCAAAAGCACACAACAACAAGCAACAGTTCACAACTGTTATCAACTAAACAACAATTCAACAACAATCACACAACAACACATATATTCAGTAATATAAACAAACAGACAAGACTGGTACCGGTACGACCAATAACAACAACCTACTGATATAAACAATCCTGGTTACCCGTTGTAACCGAACCCGTTACAACTGGGTGAAACCGAGGACTACAATTCCACTCACCGATAGTCAAGATCTTCAACTCAGTGGTCTTATATTACTGAGTTGCCGCCCGCTTATCTGAATAAACAAATAATAACCAAGTCAGTATCTCGCCTCATCAATGTATATCTTATACCAATACAAATTCATATATTTCAAAACATATATTTCTAAGCATAAAGTGCCACTAAAATGTCACGGAAGTGCCACTAAAGCAATATCATATACAATACCCAATTGACTTTAAACTCTTTCATTAAGCCCCGAAACCCCTTAAAATCGTTCACATTATTATGTATTTCTTTTAATAAAAAGTGCCACTAAATTACCGTTTAAGTGCCACAAAAGGAATGTCAACCATAAGTGCCACTAAAAACACCATCTTCTAAACACTTATGCATTTTCAAAATTTACAAAATCCTTCAAAATAATTCATGCAAACGCGATCCGGATCAAAGTGGCTGGATCGCGTTCACCTTTAGAAAAAGTTCTGTCACCGAAATACACATGGCAACGCGATCCGGAACAAGGTGCTGGATCGCGTTCGTATGACCAAAAACTCGACTATATTAAATTATAACTAAGGAACGCGATCCTGGTTCAAGGCTGGGATCGCGTTTGACACTTTTTCAGCAACAAAACTCAGGCATATAACACTTTTCAGCTCGAGCCAAACCCCCAAAATTCACCAAATCAGTTTATAAACACGAATTTACCCAAAAAATGACCATAACTTCGACCATAAACATGTAATAACAACAACAAACACTTTCTAACAACAATCTAACTCATGCATCACTATCAAACCAAATCAAAATCATCAAACCCTAACCTATGAACTAAATGAAGAACACTAACCATTTCTAGCATTCAATCATCATATGATCATGTAAAATCGTTACCTAATCATGTTGTAACTAATATCTAGCATCAATTTCACATAATCACATATGTTCATCATTTTCCCAATTCCTACAAAATGAACTCAAGAACACTAGAATTACTTACAATCAATGGGGAAGATGATATGGATGATGATGAAACTCAGATTCCCTTTAGCTAGATTCAATCTCAAGATTTTGTGTTCTTGGTTTTTCTTTGAATTAGAGAGTTTAGAAGATTTAGGTGAAATGAAGAACAAATGATGAAATGGTAGATAAGAAATGATCCAGAGAATTCCACCGCCCCATCTTTTATTAAGTATAAATTATACCCGTTCTTAACCTATTGTCTGGAACCCGAAAATACCCGTAAGTCAAAGTACTTTTATTTTACCATCAACTTTAACTTTTTAAAACAAACAATATTTTACTTGTCACAATTAAAACTGAGGCTCTTTTACTTGTTTATTCTTAAATAAACCAACCACACTTATTAAAATACAATTTATTTTCAGGTCCAGAAACAGGGTGTTACAGTTATTTTGTTCAACAACATCTAGGTTCAACTCTTAGCATCTCCATTACTTACGTATCTTTTTTTTGCTACATGTTTATTATTATTGTTATTGTAACACCCCCAAATTTGATGATTTGCGGAAGCTTGATTTGGGTGTTACTAATCAATAACAAAGCACAAAGATATATAGTAAACGACTCTATATGCGTCGTTTTAACAAAATATATTGATAATAGAAATGTTTACAACATTTAAAGCTTTACATAGCTCGAGTTTAATTAAAATGAGATTTCAGTACATAAGTACTTGTACAAAAATATACTAATGCAAGAAAATCTCAATCGTCTGTATGCTGACTCGAGCTAACTCCTGAAGCAGAAACATCCTACTGCTGGGTACCTGCGATATATGCTAAAAGGTCAGCTATAAAGCTGGTGAGCTCACAGGTTTGAAATCAAGTAATATCGTATGAACCGCAAGATTTAAATAATGAATTGCATCCAGCAATTAAATAATGAATTGCATCTAGCAATTAAATAATGAATTGCATCCAGCAATTAAATGATAATCATCGTGTATACAGCCATGAGCACATAGTTGAGCTTAACTCGAGGGCCGGGTCCCCTATAGAGAATTCCGGGCGAGGTGCCTCCACGAATGCCTAATCAACATTCGTCTTCCCAAATATTAGTACGTCCGTTTACCCGGTTAGTGCTTGCTAACCCGGACGAGGAGGGTCAATCCTATATGGTACCATATACTAATATTCACGCTACAACGTATTAACAACTATGCTGACGGAGGACTTTAAAATGATTAGTTTCGAAAAACTCATGTAGTATATGAAAAGTTGGTACTTGCGTTCACATGTTAAAAGTTGAGCAATATATCACACCCCTGAGTAAAACAGTAAAAAGAGGGGCTATGAGACTCACCTGAGTCTGAATGCGTTTACACAAACGTAAGTTGATTAGCCGAATATGAAGTCCAAAGACTTGTAACCTGAGGGTGTCCACGACACGCGATGGTTATAATCATGATTGGGTATCTCAAAAGATCACCCTTGTAGTTGTTACACAACTATATATATGTCCAAATTACTACGATTTGGTTGATTTGTTAAGTGTTTGAAAACATGTACGGCCCGTTGGTGATGGATTTGTAATAATAATCTCAACTATTATTATTGTGATTTCGTGGCGTTTTACTTTGAAAAATGTGTTTCGATTGTGTTTTAGAAGCCGTTACGGAATCTAAGTACGGGGGTCCGGGGGCAGCGCCCCTGGCTGGGGTCGAGCTGCCAGGTCAGCTTGGAAAATTTTTATTTCTACTATATTGCTTTGACGAAAAACGCATCTGGAATCTGAATTCGGGTAAAATCGAGTGATAAATTTCGAGTCTCGACACTTAGTAAAAATCTGAGTTTTCTGTGTTTTGCGACACAATATGCGACACAAAAGTGATTATGCGACACAAGGGTTGTGTCGCATAAGAATGCGACACAATGTCTATACGACACAAGGGTTGTGTCACATGAATGCGAAATGCTGATTCAACAGCGACATAGTGATTGTGTCGTATGGGGTATGCGACATAGTGGTTGTGTCGCAGGACTTGCGACACTAATTATTTGGTACGACATAAGGTACGACATAACATGGGAAATACGACATAAAGGCCAAAATACGACACAACATGCGACACAAGGCTTGTGTCGCATGGATGAACACCAGCCCAGAAAGTCCGGCTGTCTAACTTTTTCCGGCCAAAAATCCGTTTTAAACTCGTTTTCAAGCTATAAATTTGTGTTCTATACATTGTAATGGACATATACTAGTTATAATAACAACTAGAAATCGAAAATACTAAAAATCGAGAGATTTCGGGATTTTGTCGGAAACTTACAATTTGCCGAAATGGAAATCCGGAAAGATAGTGTTGTAGATCGTCGCGAGGTGGTCGTGAATCTCTAAAAATATTGGTGATCCGGTTGCGTTTGGTAGTAGTATTGTGCGATTTAGGTGGATGGTGGTGATTTTGATTAGTAGAGAGAAAATAGGAGAGAGAGAGAGATAAGAAAGGTGATAAAATGAAGAAAGAAAGATGGGAGGTGGGGTTTATCCCCACTTTTCCAGTTTTCGCCCCGCGTTCCGTGTGGTGTTCGTTTGCTCCGTCGTTTAAACGTTAAATAATTATTTTACATTTTAATTATAAGTTTTAAAATACAATTTATTACGCGATATATTGTTTAAATATTCTACTAATCAATTTATATTTAGGTTATAAAATGTAAGTTAATTTGTTTGTGCGTTTTACATTTTTAAATCGTATAAGTTTTGTTTGTATGATTCCGAATGATTACGAAATATTATCATAATAATATTTTTGATATAACAATGTTATTTAATAAAATTGGTCACCAACGTCCGTATTAAATTGAATCGAATTACATTCGATTTAAATTGCGTACGATTTAACCAAATCGCATTTTCGTATATATTCAACAATATATATAATTCGATACATTAATTAGCTTAACACAGAACTAATTACATGTATTAACATATGATTAGGCACTAATTACTAGTCCTAATTTGGCGGGTGTTACATTCTCCCCCTGTTAGAAGAATTTCGTCCCGAAATTTAGCTCGAAGTCGTGATTGATGTAGAATCAGTGAATAGTTGAGGATATTTGAGTCGCATTTGGTCTTCCCGTTCCCAGGCGAATTCCGGACCACGCCGCGAATTCCATCTGACCTTGACGATGGGAATACGACTTTGTTTCAGTTGTTTGACCTCACGGTCCATAATTTCAGCGGGTTCCTCAACGAAATGAAGTTTATCGTCAACACGAATTTCATCTAATGGAATAATAAGTGTCTCATCAGACAGACACTTCTTCAAATTTGAAATATGAAAAGTAGGGTGCACGCTGCTGAGTTCGGATGGCAGCTGCAATCGATAAGCTACGGGGCCAATCCGTTCGAGGATTTCAAAAGGCCCTATGTATCTGGGATTCAACTTCCCGCGTTTGCCAAAACGGATGACGCCTTTCCAAGGCGATACTTTTAAGAGAACTCGATCCCCAACTTGGAACTCTAGTGGTTTGCGTCTCACATCAGCATAACTTTTCTGACGATCACGTGCGGCTTTGAGTCTGTTTTGGATTTCCACAATTTTCTCAGTGGTGGCGTGAATGAGTTCAGGACCAGTGAGTTGACTATCTCCCACCTCAGTCCAACAGATCGGTGATCGGCACCTACGACCGTACAGTGCCTCAAAAGGTGCAGCCTTAATGCTGGCATGATAACTGTTATTGTACGAGAATTCGCACAACGGTAAATGTCTTTCCCAGTTTGTACCGAAATCAACTACGCAGGCTCGTAGCATGTCCTCCAGTGTTTGAATGGTTCGTTCACTCTGGCCATCGGTTTGAGGATGGTACGCGGTACTCATATCGAGACGGGTACCCATAGCTTTCTGAAGTGATTGCCAAAAGTGAGAAGTGAAACGGGCATCTCTGTCAGAGATGATTGAGACTGGAACACCGTGATGAGAAACGATTTCCTTGATGTAGATTTGTGTAAGGCGTTCCATTTTATCGTTTTCTTTGATTGCCAGGAAATGAGCAGATTTGGTGAGACGATCGACGATCACCCAAATGGTATCGCAACCGCTCGACGACTTGGGTAGTTTGGTTATGAAATCCATGGCAATTTGATCCCATTTCCATTCAGGGATTTCAGGTTGTTGGAGTAAACCAGGAGGTTTCTGATGTTCGGTTTTGACTTTCGAGCAAGTAAGACATTTGCTGACATAAGTGGCGATTTCGGCTTTCATGTTTGGCCACCAATAAAATTCCTTGATTCCGTGGTACATCTTATCGGATCCCGGGTGGATAGAATATTTAGACTTGTGAGCCTCGTCCATCACCAAGTCTCTTAGGTTCCCGAAACTAGGCAACCAGATTCGGTTTGAGAAATACCTAATCCCGTTAGGTTTGATTTCAAATTGTTTGTCGATGCCCCGCAAGGCTTCATTTTTGATGTTTTCAGATTTCAGGGCTTCGATCTGAGCGGTATGAATTTGAATGGTAAGATCGTTGTGAATGGTCATACTGAGGGCTCGGACTCGAAGTGGTTTTGGTCGTTCCTTTCGGCTGAGGGCATCGGCTACAACATTAGCCTTCCCTGGATGGTACTTGATCTCGCAATCGTAATCGGTAAGCAACTCGACCCATCGACGTTGCCTCATATTGAGATCCTTCTGATCGAAGATATGTTGGAGACTTTTATGATCGGTAAAGATTGTGCACTTAGTGCCGTAGAGATAATGTCTCCAGATTTTGAGAGCAAAAACGACAGCTCCAAGTTCGAGATCATGAGTGGTGTAGTTCTTTTCATGAATTTTCAGCTGTCGTGAGGCATAGGCAATAACTTTATCTCGTTGCATCAATACGCAACCGAGACCTTGGTGAGAAGCATCACAGTATACCACGAAGTCATCGGTGCCTTCGGGTAAGGATAGAATTGGAGCACTGCAAAGCTTTTGTTTTAATAATTGGAACGCTGACTCTTGTTTATCGGTCCAATCGAACATTTTGTCCTTCTGAGTCAGTACCGTGAGTGGTTGAGCTATTTTAGAGAAATTTTCAATAAATCGCCGATAGTACCCAGCAAGACCCAAGAATTGTCGTACTTCAGTTGCAGAGGTGGGTGCTTGCCAGTCTTTGATAGCCTCGATCTTTGATGGGTCCACGTGAATTCCCTGACTGTCGATCACGTGACCAAGAAATTGAACAGTTTGTATCCAGAACTCACACTTAGAGAATTTGGCATAAAGCTCCTCGTGTCTAAGGAGTTCAAGGATGGTTTTGAGGTGTTGCGCATGTTCTTGTTCGTTGCGCGAGTAAATGAGTATGTCATCGATAAAGACAATGACAAACTTGTCGAGGTAAGGTTTGCACACCCGGTTCATGAGATCCATGAATACAGCCGGTGCGTTTGTTAGACCGAAGGGCATCACTTGGAATTCGTAGTGCCCGTAACGAGTTCTGAAAGCAGTTTTTGGAATATCGGTGTCGCGAACTCGTAACTGATGATAACCTGATCGCAGGTCGATTTTTGAGTAGAAACTTGAACCTTGAAGTTGGTCGAATAGATCATCAATGCGAGGAAGTGGATATCGGTTCTTGACGGTCAATTTGTTCAATTCTCGGTAGTCGATGCACATTCGGAAAGAACCGTCCTTCTTTTTGACAAATAAGACCGGAGCTCCTCAAGGTGAAGAACTCGGTCTAATGAATCCTCGATCCAGAAGTTCCTGTAACTGAGAGGACAACTCCTGAAGTTCAGATGGAGCTAAACGGTACGGTGCGCGGGCCACCGGTGCGGCACCCGGCACAAGATCAATCGAGAACTCAACCTGTCTAGGCGGAGGTAGACCAGGTAGTTCTTCCGGAAAGACTTCGGGAAAGTCTCTAACAATCGGCACATCCTCAAGTCGCTTCTCTTCCGACTTCTTCTCCATGATGTGTGCGAGTATGGCAGAGTAACCCTTTCTCAGAAATTTTCGGGTTTTTAAGCAGGAGATTATATTGAGTCCCGTCCCACCGGTCTCCCCCTGTATGATCAAGGTTCCACCAACGGCGAGTGGGATACGGACGATTTTATCGTGACAAACGATTTCAGCTCGATATTTGGACAACCAGTCCATTCCAATAATGACATCGAAACTCCCGATTTCAATGGGTATAAGGTCGATCGAAAAGGTTTCGTCAGCTAGGTTTAAAGTGCAATTAGGTATCACACTGGTGGTTTCTACAAGTTTTCCATTGGCTAGCTCTACAGTGTACTTAACATCTAAGGCAACAGGAGTGATGTCAAGTAATGGGCAAAAATCATCGGAGATAAAGCTTCTATCAGCACCAGTATCAAATAGAACAGAAGCATTTAAGTTGTTGAGGAGGAACATACCCGAGACCACATTCGGGTCCTGGCGGGCGTCCCCAGATTTGATGACGAAAGCTCTGCTTCGGGTGTTGTTGTTGTTGCTGTTGCGGTTGTTGTTGTTGTTGTTGTTCTTCAGTTTTGGGCACGAGTCCCTGAAATGCCCAGGTTTCCCACACTCAAAGCATACTTTGGGTGGTCTGGTGTTGTTGGGGTTGTTGTTGGTAGGAGAGCGGCAATCTTTGGTAAGGTGGCCGTACCTCTTGCAGTTGTTGCAAAAGGGACCACAGGAGCCTTCATGGTGGCGGCTGCAATTGGGACAATATGGTTTGCTCCCAGTGTAACCCCGGATGATGTCAGTGGTGGTGTTGTAAGCTTTGATGGTGTCGGGTTTCTTGTTTTGTTGGTTGGAGGGGTTGTTGTGGTAGTCAGACCACTTGCGTTTGTTGTTATGGGAGGATGAAGTGGGTTGTTCAGAATCTTGGCTCATTGACATCAAGTCTTGGGCCAATAGGATTGCACCGTCGATGGTGGTTGGTTTTGAAGAGATGACGTGTCCCCGAACAGGGTCAGGGAGACCAAGGGTGTACTTCCTGATTTTATCAGGTTCAGTGCTAACCATAGCTGGGCGGAGGGCAGCTAGTTGTTGAAACCTGGTGGTATAACCATCGATATCACCACCCTGAACCTTTAAGTTCCAGAACTCCTCATCTAGCTTTTGGAGTTTGGCGATAGAGCAGTATTTGGCAGTGAGTTTTGCCTTCAATTCCTCCCAAGTGAGTTGGTAGGCGATATCAGCACCCACTGATTGGGTATATGAATTCCACCAAGAGTGGGCATCATCTTCAAGAGAGCAGGTGGCGAAGTTTACTTTGTCGTTCTCCGCGCATTTACTGACACGGAAAACAGTTTCCATTTTCTCAAACCATCTGATCAGTCCGATGGCTCCTTCAGAACCCTTGAAGCTCGAGGGTTTGCAGCTTTGAAAGTCCTTGTAAGAACAAGGTTTGACGGCAGAGGTTCCAGCGGTATCGCTGTTTCTTGTGGAGTTGGGTGGGGTATTCCGAGCCAAGGCTTCAGTAACAGCCTGGGTTATGAGTGACGTGATCTGAGCATCTGTGTAAGGTCGTGTCTTTGGCGGCATGATTCTTCAATAAAAGAAATGAAGATACATGAGATTTTGTAAGAAAGTTGTATTTATTTCAGATGTACATGTATAAAGGTGGTAATACATAACATCGATATGAAAAAGAATTATGGCAATTAATATGAGTTGAACAACAAGAAATATTTGATAGCTAATACGAGTTCAAAGGTTACATCCTACAGATGTATTACAAAAGATGTCGGGAATTGTTACATCCGACTGAATTATAGAGTAGCGCGTAGATAGTTACTAGATTACAGGATAGATTACAAGACAAAGACTACACTAGTCTTGACGTAGATTAATTTGTTCCATCATCGTGACAAGACGGTCCACAGTGTTTGCAAGCCTGCTAGCTTGTCGGGCGTTGTCTTCTGCTAGCGCAAGTCGTTGTGTTATTCCGCGCGCATACTCTTCTGCTTCATGTGAGCGTTGCTCACATTCTTCCATCCTTTGTTGTAGAAGGGCATTTTCCACCCTTATTTCTATAATTTGGTTGCGAAGGACATCCATGTTGTTGTTTGTGGTTTCAAGGTCGTCGGAGACCTGTTCTATGCGTTCAAGAGACGTAAGTCGCCAGTTTTCATTTGTTTCCTGCAACACTACATCCATGGTGCGAAGTCGCTGCTCGTGTTGATTTACCCTAGCAGTTAAAGCCGGTAAGGCGATGTGAGTGGGATACGGGCCAGCTCGAGGCAACCTGTTGTTCCTCCTTGCTACCCTTGGGTTCTGCGACCCGGATGGAGAACGAGATGAATTTGATGGGATGTTTGCCATTTCTGAGACAAAGCGTTAGTAAGATTGAGGCCTATATTCATATAGCTCCTATATAATATAGCCTATTGAGTGTCTAGCATAAACATGTTTGAGTCTCGGTTCTCTCGAGGTCAGAGTCTTCTATTGTATCCTGTTCAGCCAAAACTACTTTCAGATCTTACATCATCTTTGCTTAATTGTACATAGTTGATCAGGCTATGTTAAATTAAACTCGTATGCTGTAATCCCTGAACCAGTCATACCTAATAAGGAATACTGCCTAATGGTCATAGTCTAGGCTCACTAAATGCAACCTAGTTCACTATAACCTTAGGCTCTGATACCAATCTGTAACACCCCCAAATTTGATGATTTGCAGAAGCTTGATTTGGGTGTTACTAATCAATAACAAAGCACAAAGATATATAGTAAACGACTCTATATGCGTCGTTTTAACAAAATATATTGATAATAGAAATGTTTACAACATTTAAAGCTTTACATAGCTCGAGTTTAATTAAAATGAGATTTCAGTACATAAGTACTTGTACAAAAATATACTAATGCAAGAAAATCTCAATCGTCTGTATGCTGACTCGAGCTAACTCCTGAAGCAGAAACATCCTACTACTGGGTACCTGCGATATATGCTAAAAGGTCAGCTATAAAGCTGGTGAGCTCACAGGTTTGAAATCAAGTAATATCGTATGAACCGCAAGATTTAAATAATGAATTGCATCCAGCAATTAAATAATGAATTGCATCTAGCAATTAAATAATGAATTGCATCCAGCAATTAAATGATAATCATCGTGTATACAGCCATGAGCACATAGTTGAGCTTAACTCGAGGGCCGGGTCCCCTATAGAGAATTCCGGGCGAGGTGCCTCCACGAATGCCTAATCAACATTCGTCTTCCCAAATATTAGTACGTCCGTTTACCCGGTTAGTGCTTGCTAACCCGGACGAGGAGGGTCAATCCTATATGGTACCATATACTAATATTCACGCTACAACGTATTAACAACTATGCTGACGGAGGACTTTAAAATGATTAGTTTCGAAAAACTCATGTAGTATATGAAAAGTTGGTACTTGCGTTCACATGTTAAAAGTTGAGCAATATATCACACCCCTGAGTAAAACAGTAAAAAGAGGGGCTATGAGACTCACCTGAGTCTGAATGCGTTTACACAAACGTAAGTTGATTAGCCGAATATGAAGTCCAAAGACTTGTAACCTGAGGGTGTCCACGACACGCGATGGTTATAATCATGATTGGGTATCTCAAAAGATCACCCTTGTAGTTGTTACACAACTATATATATGTCCAAATTACTACGATTTGGTTGATTTGTTAAGTGTTTGAAAACATGTACGGCCCGTTGGTGATGGATTTGTAATAATAATCTCAACTATTATTATTGTGATTTCGTGGCGTTTTACTTTGAAAAATGTGTTTCGATTGTGTTTTAGAAGCCGTTACGGAATCTAAGTACGGGGGTCCGGGGGCAGCGCCCCTGGCTGGGGTCGAGCTGCCAGGTCAGCTTGGAAAATTTTTATTTCTACTATATTGCTTTGACGAAAAACGCATCTGGAATCTGAATTCGGGTAAAATCGAGTGATAAATTTCGAGTCTCGACACTTAGTAAAAATCTGAGTTTTCTGTGTTTTGCGACACAATATGCGACACAAAAGTGATTATGCGACACAAGGGTTGTGTCGCATAAGAATGCGACACAATGTCTATACGACACAAGGGTTGTGTCACATGAATGCGAAATGCTGATTCAACAGCGACATAGTGATTGTGTCGTATGGGGTATGCGACATAGTGGTTGTGTCGCAGGACTTGCGACACTAATTATTTGGTACGACATAAGGTACGACATAACATGGGAAATACGACATAAAGGCCAAAATACGACACAACATGCGACACAAGGCTTGTGTCGCATGGATGAACACCAGCCCAGAAAGTCCGGCTGTCTAACTTTTTCCGGCCAAAAATCCGTTTTAAACTCGTTTTCAAGCTATAAATTTGTGTTCTATACATTGTAATGGACATATACTAGTTATAATAACAACTAGAAATCGAAAATACTAAAAATCGAGAGATTTCGGGATTTTGTCGGAAACTTACAATTTGCCGAAATGGAAATCCGGAAAGATAGTGTTGTAGATCGTCGCGAGGTGGTCGTGAATCTCTAAAAATATTGGTGATCCGGTTGCGTTTGGTAGTAGTATTGTGCGATTTAGGTGGATGGTGGTGATTTTGATTAGTAGAGAGAAAATAGGAGAGAGAGAGAGAGATAAGAAAGGTGATAAAATGAAGAAAGAAAGATGGGAGGTGGGGTTTATCCCCACTTTTCCAGTTTTCGCCCCGCGTTCCGTGTGGTGTTCGTTTGCTCCGTCGTTTAAACGTTAAATAATTATTTTACATTTTAATTATAAGTTTTAAAATACAATTTATTACGCGATATATTGTTTAAATATTCTACTAATCAATTTATATTTTGGTTATAAAATGTAAGTTAATTTGTTTGTGCGTTTTACATTTTTAAATCGTATAAGTTTTGTTTGTATGATTCCGAATGATTACGAAATATTATCATAATAATATTTTTGATATAACAATGTTATTTAATAAAATTGGTCACCAACGTCCGTATTAAATTGAATCGAATTACATTCGATTTAAATTGCGTACGATTTAACCAAATCGCATTTTCGTATATATTCAACAATATATATAATTCGATACATTAATTAGCTTAACACAGAACTAATTACATGTATTAACATATGATTAGGCACTAATTACTAGTCCTAATTTGGCGGGTGTTACAGTTATTGTTAGGTAAAAGATTACACTAATTAAATTATATATTTTTGTTGCAAAATGATACCAAAGTTTTATGCTATAATTGATTAGACTAATTGTAAACATGATACTAAATGATTTCTTAAGAGTAGCTAAGATCTCATGCGATTTTGAATAATTTCTCTGGAGTAGGTAGTAAAGGTTGAAATCGTTACAAAGAAAATTAAAAGTTAAATATCATGTCTTAATAGATATACGACATATTAGTTGGTTCATCATTAAGATATCTTTATGTTAAATTTATATCAATAAATCGTTAGAAGATGAAACGAAGACTAATCATCAATAAAACTTATTTAACAAATCTTAATCGATGCCGTAGAGTCTAAACTTCACAGCAAGGTTGTCAAGATCGCGATCCTGGTCGTAGGATCGTACGATCATACGAAGAGAAAACGTGCATGATCGGAGTAGGATCGGTCAGGAGGTAGGATCGGAGTAGGATCGTAGGATCGATCGTAGGATCGTTGAACGATCCGATCCTACAAATGGGCTAATTTTTTTTATTTATTTTTTACAATTGGGCTTGTAAGGCCCATAACTAGTCTAAATCCTATCTCAAAACGTACCATACATTTGTTTCCAAATTCAATTTCCCCGTGTATTATCAAATTAACCTAAGAAAAAGTATAAAACCTCTAAAACGACGATTAGGAATTTACATTTGTAATATTTTCTCAAACTTTGGTGCAATTGTATAATGCCAATATATTTTGTTTTAATACGTTTATCGTCCTAGAAATATATGTTCACAAATTGCATCACTTTTGTAATATAAAAGTTTAAATGTTAGATTAATTTCTTTAATAGTAGTTTTTTTACCAGAATTTAGATTTCTTTGTATAAAAAATGATATTTTGGTAAAACGATGTTACGTAGGATCTCGATCCTGACAACCTTGATTCACGTGTCTAAAAGCAAGTGTTATAAAAGCATATCATATATACGTTTTGACTAATTAACATTTAAATAGCTGAAAAATATATTGAAGAAACAAAACGAAAGTGATGAGAGGTGGAGGTGTCGGAGGGCCGCTGCTTTGCATCGGCGATCTGCTCAGTGACGTTGGAGATGATGATCAACAACCCACCACCCCCACCACCCCACTCCCTTCTGCTGACGTCACCAATCAACCACCGCATATTCAACCTTCTGATCTCACCAAACTATATCAGGTATCTTTCTTTACTCCTCCTTCCTTGTGCTTTACATAAATACTGTACAATTTAGGGCTTAATTTGTAGAAGGCATATAATTTAGGGCTTCAATTAACAACCTCTAAATCAAGCAATTATAGAGAGGCTCGAACCCGAGACCTCTCCTTCATCAGGAAAACCCCTTACCACCATGCTATTAACCACAAATAATTATGTAATTAAATACTTTATGTATTAAAATGTTTTAGACAGAAGAAAATTAATGAGCTTTAGGGAAAATATAACATAATAAATAATTTTTCATTCTAAATTGATAAGTTAGTAATTTGAATTCCATAATGTAATTCGGTTGAAGAATCGGCTCTAAAACTCACACTCTAAGAAGGTGAGTTCGATTGCTTGTATTGCGATCAAAAGTTACTGACTGGAGCTTCCTTCCTTTGAATGATCATGTGCCTACTTTGTGATCTTAAACGTGCTGTTATTTGGTAACATGTACCCAAAGGTAATATTACAATAATTCTTACTATAGCTATACATCAACAGTTCCGTTTTTCTGATTAATATTACCTCTGTTCATAATGTTTGTAAAACATATTCCTTTTCGTTATTATGAAATATATTTGGCTCAAGACCTGTTAAGGTCAATCCATTTGACCCTGAAAAACCCATCCACAAACATGAAAAGATATCAACTAAGAATGGGTCCTGAATATGGTTCGTAATATCAAATTTACTATTTCAAGGTCCAAAACTATGAAAATATTATCATCTATATAAGTCCCTAGTTTGCTTTAAGTGCAGATGTGGTAAAGGATATACATGAAAGTTTGAATCCTAAGATTTTACAAATTGAAAGTTTGGAATTTGAAGTGTTGATTTTGAGTTAATGAATCATATACCATAAATGGACTTTGAGTATATGCTTCTTTTTAGCAGTTTGTTCTTTTCTATATTGTGGTAGCACTTATGTTGTTATGTTATTTGCTTCCACTTACATGATAGTACTATGTTAGTAGATGGAAACTGTTCAAATAGTCGTAGTAATGTGGGTGTGTGTTTTTTTTACAAACCAGTATAAAAAAAACCTTTATGTATATAACATTACATACATTTCATTTCATGAGTTATGTGTTAACAGGTAATTCAACATCCATATTTCAAGTTATAAATCAGTTATTTTCATCGAGACTAGAACATGTGGTTGATTGATAGTATTACAATATCTGGCATAAAATGGTTTGTAATGGTTAGTGTTTGTAGTTTAATGTTGTTGTTTATATACTTTCAGGAAAGTTACAAATGCTTGAATGATGCACTTGATGGTACTTCCCAGTCATGGACATCTCATACGATTGAGGTAAGTCAACTTATTTGAATTCAAACAAATTTTCCATCTTTTGCTTTCAGCACAAGTTCAATCTTTTATCCTACAAAGTTATAGAAAAATATGAATCTTTTGGCCCGTAAATGTAGAATATGGCCTGGCACGTGAGGTCAATGTTGGCCAGTAATCAAGTTTTTGGGTAGAATCGTAATTATTTTACTAAGCATATTAAGTAGGTTTTTTTTGTGGCAGCTATGTTCGGCCCTGGAAACTGCAAACAAATTGATTCAATCTAGCAGCTCTCATGTTATGGAGATGTCACAGAAGATTAAGGAGCTTGAGAGGATTACCAGCAAGGGTAATTTGGTCATCAAAGAAGCTGAATTCATCCACACTTCCGCAAGACAGGGAGGATCACTTGATTGATTTGTATTCATTTCAGCGAAATATGTTTACTTCAGAAGTAACGATCGTAGAATTTAGGGGCCTAAACGATTTGCCAAATCCTTGGAGAACACATAAATCCTCTTGCAATGAAATATTGGAAACACAAATGAGTTTACGGAGTTACTTATTGGTGACTGTTTGGGCCGCCGTTGTGTTCTAAATTGTGTGGAGATGCTTGCTTAAGGACGGTCTTCTAATCATAATGCTAAAATTAGTGACTGTTCTTTTTCGTTGATTGCTTCGAGTGTTCGACTACCTTATGAATATGTAATTCAATTTATGACTATAAATCAAAAATAAGTTTACTAAGCATACAGATAATTGGTTGTTAAAAGTAGTCAACGACTTTGATGATAGTGATTAACATGTATAAGTGTATAACTTGGATCATGTTCCTTTTGTAACCAAAGTAACATGCAAAATAACCAGAACAACCAAATGACAGAGAAAATTGATCTTAAGTAAAGAGGCCCACTGACACAAGCCCAAACAATCAAATGCCATCTAATTTAATCTAATATATTTAATCTAATTAAGTCACTAAATACATAAATATCTCAAATTCTCAAAGTAAATACAGAAGTATAAAACCATAAAACAGTTTAAGGTTCACGTACAAGTATTTTACAGGACAATGTTGAGATTCATACCGCGTAGGTAAGTCACGGTAAATACAAACTAGACATTTAAACCACTGAAAACATCATCTCTTACAAATTACGTCGATAATAACTTTACTTGATCATATAACAAGCAAATGTTTTTGGTATATATAATGAATTATGTATCAACAAACTATGCAAATGCGATTCAAATAATCAAGTTATCGTTATCTTGACAAATTCTTACCAACATGATGATTCGCTTGAGGTTTTGTAGTTTTGTACTTGTATATATTTCGTTCTGTTTGTAACCAAAAAATCAAACACATGATTGTTTAAAATCAGTAACTTCTAGTATATGATTGCTATTACGATGAAGATGATCTAATAATAATTCCACAATAATATAGTAGTAATAATAAATAAATACATATTAATTATAATATAATATAGCCGTAGTTAAATAAATACTTTATTTATTACCGGGACGGTTAAGCAACGTTTATGTAACGGTGACACGTTATTACAAACCAAAATATAATATAATAAATAAATAATTGACTCAGTAAAGTTTGTGTCAATTTATTTAAGCAAAATAGTATTAACATTACTTAACCATTTTTAAGATGACTAAATCTCCTAAGAGGCTAAGATCTCGGAAGACATACATGTCTAAAATTTGATGGGTAAACATTCTTTGATGTGTAGAGAAAAAGTTTGTAAATGATAACAAGAATGCCGATTACTTATCGTTTCTTCAACTTAAAATATCTTACAAAATGTGAACCGTAAAATAGAAACACAATTATTCATCGATTCCAATATAAATGTCCATTACACGAATACGTACACTTGTAATGTAAAAGGAAAATGATTATACGGTTATTAATTTTAATATACATTAACATATTTTTTGATTGGCTGAAATTGAATGATTATTTTTTGAGACGCAATAAAATAATAATGTGAATACTCAAATTGTAACTGAAAAAGTAGTTAGTAATATATATATATATATATATATATATATATATATATATATATATATATATATATATATATATTTCTTAGTTTATTAAATTAAAGTAAAAGTTAATGGATGATGGTAAAGACGTTTTGAGCCGGTTAATGCCGGCAAAAAACAGTAAACATAGAATTTTGTTAAATCTTAGCTACAGTAATTATTTACCAGTCAAACTTCCACGTTGTTATCTCTACAATCGCTTTCAACAACAAAAGCCTATTTATTTGTCACACTTCCTCAATATAAAAACTAACCTTTCAATTTGATGACTTCAATGCTAGCTAAATTAATTAGTTCATATTCTTTTTTTATCTTTGATAAACTTCATTTTTATATATAGATTATATAATACTATAAAGAACATATATAATATATATTATTTGCCGTCATAAACAGTTGGTGTAACACCCCCAAATTTAGTGATTTGCGGAAGCATACTTTGGGTGTTACTAATCAATATACAAAGCACAAGATATACAGCAAACGACCTCTACATGAGACGTTTGTAAAATAGTTACATTTCATAATTTAAATCGTTTGAAAACATATAGTTTTCTTTACAAAAGTATGTAAGCCTAGAGTCCGAGTATGTAGCGGGAGATTCTATTACATAACCATAGCTACAAAAGATAATGCCAAAGAATCTCCGTTAAATGCAGTTTGGAAATCATGCGACTCTAGCTAGTAATCCTGGAGTGGTCCTACTCCGTAAGTGTACCTGAGAATACATGCTAGAAAGGGTCAACCAAAAGGTTGGTGAATCTCACAGGTTTGTAAGTAAATAAATAATCAGTTTGAACACAAGATTTCATCAGTAGTGCCCGCAGGCGTATATCAAGTATTTGGAAAATCCAGCAAAAGTAAAGTAATTAAGTTATACCGTTGCCATGAGGCTCATAATCGAAGCTTAACTCGTAAATAATCAGTTGCTCCCGTGACATGCTCATAATTGAGCAAGCATCAGTAACGAAATAATAGTCACCCGTTTATACGTGTAAATCAGTACGTGGTAGCGCTACTACCCCGGGCAGGGAGGGTCATTTCCCTAATGGATCCATTAACTACTGTTCGCGCTTAAGTCCATAACTAACGATATATGATGGAGAGACTTCAGTAAATAGTAAGTAACTCATGCACTTCCGTTTGGTATAGTAAACAGTTTAGTACTTGTGTTCAAGAAAAATCAGTAGCATGCATCTCCCCCAATAAGTTAAAACAGTAAAAGTGGGGCCGTAAGACTCACCTGAATCTTTGCAAGTGCGTTTATATCAATAAACGAGTAAGTAATATCAATAGTTGGTTCTCCGAACCCGTAACCTCCAAATGCCTAAACACGTAATGTCAAGTAAGTAGATGTCTCGCAAGAACATCTAGGCTAATTGTTCATTCAACCCATTGTGTCCAAATGTTGGCTCGTTATCGTTTGTGTAAAAGTGTACGGACCGTTGGTGATTTGTTATAATTAAAGTTTTATCATTTATAACGCAATTTAGAGTAATTGTAATAGAAAAGTACGTTTTATTATGTTTGTTAAGTCGTATGGTATAAGTATTTAAAGTTGTGTAAGTTCGACACTTAGTGTAAAAATAGTTTGAAAGCTGCTGTTTTATGCGACACTTATATGCGTCACTTAGGTTGGTCATGCGACACTAAGGAAGTGTCGGGTGAAGTGTCGGGTAGTCAGATCATGCGTCACTAGAATAGTGTCGTATAAAATAGGAAGTTAATAACATGCGACACTTAAGGAGTGTCGGTAATGATTGTCAATGTGAGATGACAGCGTCACTAAATCAGTGTCGTTATAAGTGTCGGGAAATGAAGTCATGCGGCACTATGGAAGTGTCGGTATTAGGATAGTTGCGTCACTAGACTAGTGTCGTATAAAAGTGTCGGTATTAGGATGAGAGCGTCACTAAGCTAGTGTCGGTATAAGTGTCAGTTCGATTGTAAGCGTCACTACTGAAGTGTCGTAATCATAGTGTCGGTACAGGTTCTGCGTCACTAAGGAAGTGTCGGTATAAGGCTTTATGCGACACTCAGCAAGTGTCGCACGAAGTGTCGCATATCTGGGTTCGTCTATGCGACACTGGCGTCTGGTCGACGGATTTCGAGCCAAAAACATGTTTTCGGGTTTCCGTTTGGTCCGATTCTTTTACCCAACCCTCATATGAACATATTAAGCCTATTTAAACCATAAACTAGTAAAAATGATCAAAAACGAGAGATGTCGGGATTTGTCGGAAACTTACAAAATGCCGAAATGAAAATCCGGAAAGATGAAGTTGTAGATCGTGAAGAGGTGAACGTTTTCTTCCAAATGGATGAGATGATCCGAGCTCGTTTTGTGGTGTTATTTGGTGATTTAAGTGGATGGTGTTTGTTTGATTTTTGAGAGAGAAAAGAAGGAAAAGAGAAGAAGAGAGAGAGTGAGTTGGTGATAAATGAGAAAAGGGAAGGAGGTGGATGGGGGTTTTGATGAAAGCCCCCATCTTTCAGTCCACGCGCTGGGCTCCGTGCGGTGTTCGTTTTCTCCGTCGTTTTACGTTAAATTATTTATTTTTACAAGTTTATTTATTCATTTAAAATACGAAGGTTGTTAAACAATTTACTTAAATTATTTCTTTAAATCTTTAACTGTTCGAAATACAATTTAGTTTAAATAAGTTTGATTACTTTTGTTTTTAAATCGTGTAACTTTAATCGAGTGATACGAGATAACTATTCGTTATTATAAATTAGCATTTTGGTCATAATTGCGTTATTTTAGTTTATAAACATTTGTTCACCAACGTCCGTATTAATCGAATAGAAGTTCATTCTATTTAAGTTGCGTACGATTTAAGTCAAATCGCAAAGTTGTATATATTATTCAATATATAATCCGATACATAAATTAGCCTAACACAGCACTAATTACATGTATTAATAAAGAATTAGGCACTAATTCTAGTCCTAATTTGCCGGGTGTTACAGTTGGTCTTACTGACATAGCAACAATTCTGATCAAACCATTTTTTTTTCTTTTCATAATGACAAACTTCGTTGCGCGTTGGAGTAACTTTACTCTCAGAAAGAGAAATGCTATGTTTACAAAAGTTTTACAAAATTTGACGTAGAAGATGACGTGTACAAATCATACGAAGAGAGATAAACATGAAAGAAAAAATAAAGGTGAATTTGATTAGTTAAAAAAACAAGAAAAAGATAATTATCGATATAACTTGAAAGTTTTACATCATAAACTCTAAAATATAACTATATGTACAAAATTTATCAGTCATATATAGAAATTAGTTATTACTTTTTTAGAAAAGTAGTACTAATTAGTGAGTAAACTCAAAAAGGTTGGCAAGTCTAACATATCTAAAAAGGTGAAGAAAATAAGGCAAATTATCAGTTTAAATTGTATGTTTTTAAGGAAAATGGCATGATTAAGAGCCCGTATTAAAAATTGTGTGAATCTATCATTTCTGTTAATTTTTCTGTTAGGGTAAGGTTCAAATGAGACTAAAAATTTGCGTGAGAATAGAGGAACCAATGATATGGTGCCATGTGTACAAAGAGAATACAAAACACATTTACCCCTTAAGTTAAATATCTCACAAACGACAAATCGAAAAATTATGAAAATTGCACCATTAGATTCAGCGTTTGATCCTCTTCGATTTGCCGTCCATTAAGTCATACTTTCGACGAGTTTTTTTTTTTTAATTATTTTTAGTGGGTTTCACATTACTAACACGTGTGTTACGGTGTTGCGTTTAGGGTTTGGGGTTTAGGGGTTTGGGTTTAGGGTTGGGAGTTTGGGGTTTCGTCCCGAAACCCCAAACTCCCAACCCTAAACCCCAAACCCTGAATCCTAAACGCTTTGAAAAACTCTAAACCCTAAATCATACTAAACCCTAAACCCTAAACCCTGCTAAACCCTAACACTAAACCCTGCTAAACCCTAACTCTAAACCCTAACCCTAAACCCTAAATCAAATGTATAATCAATCACTAACACATGTGTTACTAACATGTAAAACCCACCAAAAAAATGGAAAAAAAAAGTTCGTCGGAAGTATGCCTTGATGGACGGCAAATCGAATATGGTGCAATTTTCATGATTTTTCGACTTGTCGTTTGTGAGATATTTAATTTTTAAAAACGTGGATGAGAGAGAAAAAAGTGACACATGGCATATTGTGGTTGGTTCCTCAATTCTCACACAAAATAAATGTTCTCAATTGAACTCTTCTCTTTTCGAGTAGAGTTCAAATGAGTACATCAATTTTGAGTGAGAATAGGGGAACCAATAATATTGTGCCATGTGTACAAAGAGAATGCACCACATGTACAAAACTCATTTACCCCAAACATCAATTATCTCACAAACGAAAAATCGGAAAATCATGAAAATTGCACCATAAAATTCATTGTTTTCTCCTGTTCGATTTGTCGTCCCTCAAGGCATAATTTTGACAACTTTTTTTTTTTTTCATTTTTTTGGTGAGTTTTACAAATTAGTAACACATGTGTTAGTGATTGGTTGTACATTTGATTTGTGGTTAGGGCAAGGGTTTAGGATTTAGGGTTAGGGTTTAACAGGGTTTAGGGTTAGGGTTTAGCAGGGTTTAGGGTTTAGTATGATTTAGGGTTTAGAGTTTTGTAAAGCGTTTAGGGTTTGGGGTTTAGGGTTGGGGGTTTCGCCCCGAAACCCCAAACCCCCAACCCTAACCCCTAAACCCCAAACCCTAAACCCTAAATGCAACACTTTAACACATGTGTTAGTAAATGTGAAACCCATAAAAAAAGATGGAAAAAAAAAACTCGTCGAAAGTATGCCTTGAGGGACGGCAAATCGAAGAGGAGAAAACGCTGAATTTAATGGTGCAATTTTCATAATTTTTCGATTTGTCGTTTGTGAGATAATTGATGTTGGGGGTAAATGGGTTTCGTACATATGGATCATTCTTTTTGTACACATGGCACAATATCATTGGTTCCCTCATTCTCACACAAATTCCTATTCTCATTTGAACCTCACCCTAAGACCCATGCCAATGGTCCATCAGTTTCTGAGCATCAGTTCCATCAGTTTACTAATGCCATTGGCACCAAAACATCAGTGAGCGTCGGTTTGGGATTTCGTCGCCAAACCGATGAGATTTAATACGGCGTTAGTTTTTTTTTTTTGTTTATTTGTTTAGTGTATAGAATTAAAGGTATATTGGTAAATGTGGGTCCAGAAAAAACTGAAGTGATGTTCACTATTGGCAGGGTAGTGTCAGTTTGTGTCAGTTTTAAAAAAGCTGATGTGGCACCAACTGATGCGTCAGTTGGTGCAAACCATTGGGAGGGGTCTAAGTTATTAACTAATGTATCTATCTTTGAAGTGGGCGAACTGGTCAATCGTATAGATCAAAATGAGTGCGTTTGTGTATATATCTGTATATATACTTATGCTTTGATTGTTAATTGCATGGAGAAAAAAATATGTTTTAGTTGTTTAAAAGTTGATTGAGTCATGACCAAAAGAATAGGAATATATATTAAACTTAGATATAGAATCTCATTTTGGCAACTAAAATCATTTTTTGCCTAAGACCTTCAAAATTCAGAGACGTCCATGATCTAACAAACATGATACACATTCATAGTTTTTAATAACCAAGATATTCATCCATCATAGTTTATAGTATTCGACCATATAATTGCATATGTTTCATTGCAATGTTAGATTGTACTTGCCACGTAGTGTATTTCATGGGGGCTTATATTGTACGTATTTGAGTTTTAAAACCGTCTATTATATGTTTTTTGCTACATAAATTGAGTTTTGTTTTTTTGTTTTTAAGTTGCACACATGCAACACTAAGTTGAATGCATACAAAATATGATTTTAAAACTTAAATACGCACAATAGATGGTTTCAAAGTTGAAAACGTAAATTAGTACAAATGTAAAGTTACATACACTACTAAAATATAAACCCTTTTCATGAACAACAATATGCACCCATACAGGCTATATCAAAGATGAAGGGTGAAAAGGTTTAAAGGTCTTGATATCATACAAAAGTTGGCACATCACAAAGTCTGACACTCTTTTGTATATATTTCTTAAACATTTATCTTTATTTTCAATAAGATTGTAAAAGCTAAATATTGAAAATTACTCATTAAATGACCTTAGTCATCTAGAATGCCAAAAAACATACACGTATTTCATACCACAATGATTTTTGCACTTTCATGTCAAACATAGTTCTCCATGTGTAACATAGCAAAAATCTCACAATCACTACTATTATGTTTTGTCCTCCACTTGACATTCATCATTGTCGCCTTCTTTATCTTATCAAGATCAGAGTACGCTGGATGACCAAATTTCTTCAAGTGTTCACGAAACAAACTCAGCTAAAAAGAATCATCAGTTACATAAAACCAAATTTAATATCTCAACCAAAACACGTGATACATTAAAAAAATACAAAAAGAAATAAAACGATATAAAGATAATATAACTTACCACCAAATCACAAATTGCTTTATACCACTTATCATAATCCTTTTTGGCAACATTATCTATCACATAAAATGTTGTTTTTTACCCAAGTTGAACACCAACACAAAAAAATGACGCTCTACCATAACTGGAAAGAACACCTGTTAAAAACATATGTGGTATTCACATGTAATCAGCGTTATAAGATCCACAAACGAATGTAATAAAATAATAATAATAAAATCAATAGTAGAAATGACAGACTAAAAAATAAAATAAAGACATACAATTTCAATTCCTCTCATAGACATCAGATCTGTATCTTTATCGAGCCACCTCTCGACCGACGTTTCGAATGCTTGAAACTTGTGTTCATCTGTCATATGAATATCAAGCATTGACTGCGGCTGATTTATAAAATAAAAAATCAAATAATTAGTAGCAGTAATATAAGAAGAAAACATAAATTGCAAAAAGAACGGTTTTAAAAGAAAAACTTACAAACATCATAGGTGGGAAGTACAATCTAGGAGGATTTCCAGATGGTTTAAATCGCTCTTCATGGTTCAACAATATCAACCACATTTCTACTCACCCACAAATGTGGGGCCAAAGTCTGCATATCCCAACGTTGGGAGATTTGAGCATGGACAGTTTCGAACAAGTTTTCCCTGTTAACAGACACGTGACATCAAATAAAACACATACTATATTCCACTAACAAACTAGTAAATTTAAAAAAAAAAAAACAAATGTGTTAATAATAATTATAGAACTTACAACTTGTCGCCTTGCATAGAAAAAAGCCAATTTGAAACTTTAAACTCAGACGCAACAACCTTGGTTGAAACATTTGTTGGCCGGTTCATATATCGTGAATCAGCATAAACAGTTGGCTTAGTGACAAGCTTATCGCCCACGTTAACATTGGCAGTCAGCACTGGGATATCAAGGTCAGTCTTACTTTGGGCCTTAACTTCAGATTCTATACATAACTCCTGAGTCAGACCAATAGAAATATTAGGATTTGTACTAGGAAATAACGGTTGCTCCGCAAATAAAATAGTCATGTCAAAAACCTCAAGCACTGCTAAACTGGAATAAAACGAATCACACTCATCAATGATTCCCGAATTGCCAGCAACCAAAACAACCTCCTCTGCATCATTTCCACCTTTCTTGCCTTTTCCAACTATATCACGATTATTCTCTGCAACATCATCATTATCAGCATGTTCATCATCTGAACCATCATCTTTATCATCATCACTTCCTGTTTCTGCAAAGTGATCAGTCAATTCACCATCCTTTTTGATCATCCTCCTAACAAAAATACCACACAGCTTCTGATCCAAATCAAGCAAAGCTTTATCATTTGGATACTTTTTTAATCCGTTATATAAGTCTCTCTCAAAATGAAGCTGCTCCAACAATATTGATGCCAATCGTTTTGAGCATCTATCATGATAAGCCTGGCAAGGTGTAATTAATTAATAATATTGTCATTATAAGGAAAAATCACACATAACCGAAGTGTTTAAAGAACAGCACATGTGTTTAAACACATAACCCATGTGTTATATTACTAAAACAAATGAGATCTTAAAACCAAGACTATAACAAATAAAAAGTTACCTCTCGGGTTAATTCAGGCTCCTTTATATCACTGGAACCCTCACCCTCATCAAATGAAGAATTATCCCGACGTTCAAGTCTTCCAAACGAACCGTTCGCTAACTCTTCTTTTTCTCTCCGCCTTAACATCACAGAATCCCAGCTTTTAATGAGAGGGCGAGTACGAACAACAGAAACGGTAGATGATTTCATGGAGTCAACATACAAAAGCTAAAAATAAAAACAAAGGAAAAGTGAGTTAGATAAAACGTATAATATGCACACATAACATAAACAAAAGATACAAAGGAGAACTTACCAACAAGAAAGTCATCGGGCCAGAGTAATAAGAGTTTTTGGAATCCCTTTTAAACTTATCTTTGCTACTTCTCAAGCACTCTATGATATATCCATACCAGTTTAGTTCATCTATCTTGACATCTTCACGAATACGTTCCAGAATAGTATACAAGACATTGCCTCTATACTCGCAACAACACATGCAGTTTGAAAAAAGCATAAGAAAGTTCAGTTTGAAGATAAAATCGGCATTGGTGGAGGCTGCAATCTTCTCAGCTATCATTGAAGGACGTATGTTATCACAACCTTGAAACTGACGTTTCCATTTTAAAACACACTCATCGTCCGGATTTCTCACTAACAATGAAGACACCGAAATTTCACCTTTTGGTATACCCATAACATCCCACACTGACTCAGCAGTGACCGGTATGGTAACTCCTCCAAAGTTAATTTCCATCTTACTCGGATTAAAGGTGTCAACCACAAAAAAGACAACTTACTGGGAAGCTCATCAATTGGCATTCGAATAAAACTACCAAACCTCATTTGAACCAAGCATTCTTGTTGTGGAATGCTCAGTCTTTGCATGGCAGTGTACATAGGATTTGGAGTAGTCCTAACTCGAAGCAAGTTGAAATGTGGGTGTGCAAATTTTTTCGACTTACCAACTTTATGCCCTTTGGTCTTAACATCCTTCACATCCACAACTTCATCTTCCTTATTTTCAAGATTACCAGCACGCTCCAAATCTTCATTCTCGTTAGCAACCTCACACTTATCAGATTTCTTCAAACGCTTACTATCATCATCGTTCGAATTCCCTTTCTTCTTTACATACCTCAGGTTCTTTATAGGAACAACCTCTTTGTCATCAGTTGAAAGCTTTCTCTTCGCAGTCGTTTGCTTCACATTTTCAGAAACGTTGACCTTTGTAACAGCTGATGGGATAGGAGAGCCTAGAAGCTGATGCCTTTGTAAGCTTCTTTTCTGAAGATTTTTCACCAACAACAGGTTCTGAATCTGACTTAGTTTTTACAGGCAACTTCATCTTTGATTGCTTTCTAACAACAGGAGGCTTAGGAGCTGGAATAATAGACATATCAAATGTGTTATAACGACAGACACAAAAATAACAAAAACAAAAAACAATTAAACGAGCATAACACATGTGTAGTAACAACAAAAAAGAATTAGCAACTAAACACAAGTAATATAACACAACACATATGCTATAAGAAAGGGGTTGTTAAAAAAACCTATACCTTAAACATCAACATTTTTTTACCCCTTCTATTATAAACCTTAAGAGGACTTCCCTTCAAAAAAGGCAACGAACTAATAACTGAAATTATATCATTGCAAACATGATCAAAGCATTAAAAAAAACATAGCATGACTTAAAAACAAGAATACCCTATTTAAAAGCACAGTTGAAAAAACTGACCTCCAAGGGACGATGAAACACTAGCATCAGTAGGTTCAACAAAATCAGCATCATGATCCCCTATATTACCATATAAGATAACAGTTCATAAACACATTTGTTTTGTCTTGCTTTTCGATCTTTTTTTTCTCTCGTACAATGGTATCTATTTTAATAAAGTCAAAAAAATACATCAATCTCTCTTATACAACTTAAGCAATTGATTATGTGTATTGAGAAATCATATATCAAATCAAACACAACAACAAAAGGTTGAACATCCTGCAGTAAGGTTTGTACTACTAGCTGAGGCATTTTGTCAAACAGTAGGTGTACATACATGATTTTAGCTCATTTCAGTCATCAAAAATAACACAGTATATGAAAGAATTACGCATATAAAATCACATCATAACAGAAGTACAATCATATACAGTCAATACAAAACCTAATAAAACTAGTAAAGAATTACTTACCAAGAGGATTCGGTTGCAATGGAGCCGCGACAGTAGAATCTTTATCAGCCTTTCTCATTTCATGTTCGGCTTGAAGATCCATGATTAATACAATAAAAACGTATAAAACTAGGGTTTACAGATTAGGGGAAGACGGTTGATGAAAATAGGAATTTAACGGATCAAATCGAAAGCACGAGTGAGGAGATTGTGAAAATCGAAAAGGAATGGGCTGAATCAAAGAAAAAGAAGGTGTAATAAGTAGATTTGAGTGAGTTAGGGTTTAGGTGTTCATATCCAGAGAAGAAAGTGAGATACGGGCGACAATGAGAATGAACAGGGTGATACGTGCGTGTTGTTAATTTTGTGTGAAATTACACATTTACCCCTCCGCCCAAAATAAAGACATGTTTCATTTTTTCAATTAAAAAATGCTGGAAATATTTTGGACCATTGATCTTTGATGATCTAATGGCTATAATGCATTCTTCCATACTTTTAAAAAAATATGTACTTCCTTGAACTTTTTTCTTAAGTGAGTAGATTGATTCGTTCTTATTTTTCTTTAAAAATACATGCTTAAAAATAAATAATTACAATTATTAGACCAATTGGGCATAGCCTAGGTGGTAACCCCACCGCAAATGCACATACTACACATTGTGACCAATAGGTTTGGGTTCGAATCCGTACCTCAGCATATGTGGTTGATTTGTGGACTGATAATTTGTCCGGCGTTGATGCTTCTTGCAGATGGAACGAACGCGTACCATTAAAATATGATACGGGTGTCAAGGGTACCTTCCAAATCACTCACTATTATCACTTGTAGTTTTTTTAATATGTTTTTCTTATTTAATTGTTGGTTTTTATATGTTATTAATTAAAGTCAACTAGTCCAGATGCATGGTGATGAATTGATGATGATACATACGAGCTCAAGTGCCTTTAATACGCGTAAAAAAATGATTAATTATGGTCGATAAATCCACTTTTAGTTATTTTTCCAAATAATCGATTTAATTATGGTCGGTTGACGTGTATAAAATATGTTGTTTGCAACTATATACTTTAATTTGAATACTTTAAAAATTAAATCAATTACCTACATATGATTTATGATAAAAAGTTAAAATTTGTTCACGATTATTTATTTATGGTATATGTTAATTAACACGTGATTACAACTTAATATTCATATACATTAATAATTATAAATAAAATTTTAAAAATTGCATTTTTTTCATTAAAACTTAAATGTGATTGCTAGTTGTACATTTAATCACATGTGATTTGTTATATAATCACATATATTTTCCATTTAAAAATTAATATTTGATGAGCAATTTACCGATTTATGATAATTCATGTATGATTTCAACTTTATTTTTACTTAATTTTATAATTATAGTCAATGATTTGAAAATATATATTTGATTATTCTTTAATCACATATGATTGATACTTTGATGTTCAATCGCATGTGATTACAACTTAGCTTTTTATGTTTAAATCTTTTTAAATCATTAATGATTTGAATTTAAAGTTTAATTGGAGATATAAACGTGAGTAATTATTTTTTAGTGTTAAATCACATGTGATTTCACATTACAAATTTTTAAAACCCAATAACAAAATGAAAAAAATACTCCGTCGAAAGTATAGCTTGTGAGATCTATAATCGAAGTGAAAAAAGACGCTGATTCCATATATGTAATTTTTATAATTTATAAACATACGGTTTGTGAGATAGTTAGTTTTTTTTTAAAAGTGGAAATTAGTTTTTGAAATGTATCAATCCAATTGATTACTCCCTCCGTCCCATCAGAAATGTCCACTATTGACTTTTCAGAGTCTTTCTTTTTCAACTTTGACCTTAAATATTTTTGTTTGTGTTATATATTACATGATGAAAATTATATCAATGAAAATACATTAAAGACCCAATTCATTCATATAGTTTGCATCAAATATTATATAACACAAATAAAAATATTCAAGGTCAAAGTTGTAAAAGAAGGACTTTCAAAAGTCAATAGTGGACATTTCTGATGGGACGGAGGTAGTATTTCATTCTTCAATTTTTTCCTATTTTTTTTTTAACTTTTCTCTTACCATACAAATCATTTAATTAATTATCGATGATAGTATATTATGTAGACCAATAGAAATGTTTCCGTCCAGGTTGCAATCATTATGTAAACGTACACTTAGTTGACAAATAAACCCATTATTTTATTACTCAAATCATTTTAGCATGAAGACAATAACAAAAACAAATGGTGTTTATCTTTATTTATTTATTTAGTTTCGTTTGTTTTTCTTTCCCAACCTTTTGAATATATAAAACAGAAATGGGTCACATATATAGTTTCTGAACTGATCATTATTATTGTGTACTTATTTTTTTTAATAGATTTTATATATCCCTTCTTAATTAGTGCAATGATAAGTACCCACTCTTAGAGCATCCGCAATGATCATTTTTCAATAGCTTTTTCATGAAAATGTGTAAGAGCTTTTTAAAAAAAAGCTTACTCTCCAACAATATAAAGCTTTACTTACACATAAATTATTAAAAACAAATAAATTAAAGAGGAAAGATGATGCAAAAGCTTTACAAATCTAAAGCTTTTACAATCTCTCTCATCTCTAGTTTATTCATATTTAATTGTTTTTGTGTAAGTAAAAGCTTTTTGTTGTTGGAGAGAAAGCTTTTTTTAAAAAAGCTCTTACACATTTTCATGAAAAAGCTTTGTAAAAAAGCTATTGAAAAATGGTCATTGTGGATGCTCTTAGTTAAAAACTACTCCCTCCGTCCCGATTCTATTGTCCAGTATTCCTTATTGGGATGTCCCAATTTAATTGTCCACTTCCATAAATAGATAAGAATAATGAGATAAAGTTCATTTTTGCCCCTAATTTATATACGTAAGACAAAAAAATAGGTAAAAAGTAAAGGGTAAAACTGTCTTTTTACCAAAAAGTAAGAGAGATGGTGATGTTTTCTTAAACTGCGTGTTTTTTGTCTGGGGACAATAAAATTGGGACGGAGGGGGTATTTATTTAACATTTACTCTTCATGTTTATAGCTAAATGGATCGTATCGATCTCATTCTCATAGGTAGATTAGAGCATGAGGAGTGGTAAAGCTGTATTTATAGTGTTCTCGCGTTCAAAAGTGAAGGAGTGAAAGATATTGAGTTTACAGTTTTTTTTTTTTCAATTAGTGTTTGTGTGTAAGAAAACAAAAAAAAAAAAAGCAAAAATTTACAGCGTTCGGCCATGGATACCGCTCCAGAACGCTGTACAGAACGTCATCGCGGAGTGAGAGAAGTCGTTCGGACAATGTTATCGACTGGGAAAGACGACAAAACAACCCCCTGCCCCCCACTCTGCATGCGCTGTAGAATAGAAGAACTCTATATATGTTATCCAATATTCTTCTTCTTTGTCTTTTTTCATTCTTTCCTTTATGAAATACGTGTATTAGACTCTAATTTAAAGTTTGTATTCAGTTAATTTTAATATATTGTATGTATCAAACTTTTCAGTTGTTGTTAATGGATTTTTCCGACTATTAGTTACTGTTTGTAACCGCTGACGTTGCAGTCGTTTTTAATTGATATGGCAAACACGTGTTGCGTTTATCACACCATACAAAATGGCTACCAGATAAGCAAGTCATGAGTTACATATAACAACTATAACTGAATATTTGATACACAAATTTAAATAAAAACGAAATCGAATACACACAATATACTTTAACTTATATATAGTTATATAGTTATGTTAGATACATTTTCGAGCACTTACATTTTTCAATTATTATACTCGTTGTTAGTTTCATTAGCTTTATGTTTAATATTTGATGACAAGTAGCAATTATTAGTTTTTTTTACAACGGATCAATAGGTGACTTGTATATAATTTTGGAACCCAATAGTATATTAGTATATCATCCAATCGCATTGAATATTAACTTTATCCCCATTGGATGCCCAATTTACATCAACCAAAATTACTAATTACCAGGGCGGAGCCAGGATATCCAAGTAGAGGGGGCGAAATAATTTTTTTTTTATTTCTTTTGTAGTTTAGTGGGGGCAAAAATTTAAAATGTCATTAATGCTTTAAAAAAAATTCATTTTTATGTAATTTGAAAATTCTTGTAGGGGCGGCTGCCTACGCTGCCACCGCCATGTCTCCGCCCCTGCTTATTACATACCACTTTTTATAAATTGTTTAATTACTTAGTCGGAAATCAGTTAATGTATTATATTTAGCATTCAAAACGCCTGCAACGTTATTTTTGTCCATGTCAAACACTCAACTTAATCAAAAAGTTCTACAATAACTACCTTAGATTTTATATTTTTAGTGAATTTAGCAAAATGCATGGTGAATTTACCACCGCCCGATAATTAAACTTGTTTAAGTTATATATATTACAACAAGTATCACATAATTGTTGACGATTTCAAGTCATTTATTTCCCTGATGACCATCTTGTTGTATACTTGCATATTTTGTTAGTTTTGTTCAATAGATAGCTAGTTAGATCCCAAAAGACATAACTTTTTTTTTATAATCACTTAAAAATACTTGCATTCTTTGTTTTTGTTATCTTATTTTTTTAAGTTCTACTCAGTTTCTTATAAACATGGGTCTCTTTCATATGAATTGATAGGTTTACGTATAACCAAAACAATTCAATATTCAAACTTATAAGCTCTTTCGCCGATTAATAAGACCAAATATCGATACATATGATTGACCTATCTCCCACAACTATCCAAACGCAACGATTACTAAATGTAAACTAACTTGATTACATCTTAAGTTAGTCGCTATTGACGACGACTAATATATAAACATTGCTTCATGTATGTTTGTTTAACTTAAAATTGTAGAAAATAGCAACACTTGAAGTTTGTTAGAACTTCATAGGCTTGCCTAGTTCATGTAACACTCATGTCACCCTCAAATTACAATAGAAACGACATATTCTACTATTCATTTGATCCCAAGTTAATAACGTGACAAAAATAATATCGTATACATCTCATTTTCATTGATTATTACTCCGTATTATATATACTAAACATAATTTTTTAGTACTTTTGGTGTCAATTTTGTTCTTCATTAGTATCACTCAAACACTAACACATATGTTGTTAGTTAGGACTAGAGGTGGTAATTTTAGACCGATTGGTTGATTATGGGTTAATTTGGTTAATTTTTAGGAGGGGATGAGTTTGTTGGGTCTCCTCCCCATTTTTTGGATGGGTCTAAATGGGTTTTTTATATAATCTCTAATTGTGTAACAATTAACCAACGGGTTTAGACGGGTCTAGCGGGTAAATTTTTTTTTTTCACCTCATTTCATTTTTTTCATTTTTCACTCAAATAAAAAAAAGGGTTTGGTGAACCCGATGACCCGACCCGACCCAAGACCCATTTGACCCGGACCCGTTTAGACCCATCTTTCTAAATGACCCATCTAGACCAGGACCCATCTAGACCCGGACCAATTTAGACACAAACCCATCTAGACCCGTGACCCGACCCGACCCATTATTTTGCCACCTCTAGTTAGGACCAATTTTTCTCTTGTGTTCTCTATAAAACTACTTAAATAATGTCATATCGATCAAAACGTTTGGTTCTACATAGAAAATTTCATGGAATAAAACGTAATAAAAAGATTTGCAACTTAATTGGGATGTAGAGAGAATTATTATTGTTTTCTTACGTGCATACTACAATTCTCCATGAGCACAAAATCCATTTAACATGTTCGTGAACAAGGTTCCATAGTAGGCAAATTAACTAGTGTACGGCTTGTTCAAGACAATTCATTTGCGACAAAAGGTTGATAATCGACAATCTACACCGGCTAACAATTGCTTGTCTATCAATAATGTGGGGGGTATACCTGACTACTCAGCGGTTATGGCTATGAATCTGTGACTATGTGCTATTTGTGACAAAGATGCCCTCACTCATTATCAACTGAGCTACACGCTATTGGTAAGAAAGATTCATTTATGTTGTTGAACGTGCATCATACATTAATTAGTGTCACTGTGTACACGTTTGCTAGCGAGTTTTCATTCATAATAGAGTTTGTTTCTACCATCGAAAATGGTCAACGTTGACTATAAGAAAAATCTCCCAAAATTACATGTTTATAAAAGATTGCTAGATGTGAGTTGGCACTTGGCACTCACGACACAACTTACCCACTTTGGTGCAATGAACATGGACACAAAAAGAATGAAAAACTGATATCATCTTCAATGTGAGCATCAAATGTACATTTTACATTAAGATAGTGAAAAAAATACGTAAAAAACTTTTCAATGTTGGCACTAAATCTTAGCACTATTATAGTGCAACACTAAATATGAATCAAATTGCACTAAATATAGTGCAACACCATTCATTGCACTAAATATTATGCAACACCATTCATTGCACTAAAAACTATTCCTTTATTAACAAATAATGAAAACTAATTCATCCCAACAATTAAAATGGGATATTAGAAAGGTAATTTAACATAATGTTAGAGACTCCACGTCATCAGTTTTACCGCCAAATTTACCCTCCCCTTAATTCCATGATTGTTGTTCTTAAAACCGCTCCTAAAAATTAGCGTTTGGGTTACGGTACTATCATTTACAAACCGACACCATATTTTTTCTCATAATTAAGATAAGGAAAATGATAACGACAGTCTTTAAGGCTGTCAATAAGAATTTAAAATACGTATTAACACTTGTACTCATACAATAATAAACTCTCTGACCCTGAATTTAAGTTGACCCCCTTAAATATCAATTAAAGTACACCCCGTTTGCGTACGTTAATCCTCTATATAAAAACTTCTATTTAATTTGTCAACCGCCTCCTATGATCGATGACAACCCGGATGTGAGCAAAATGCTCTCCGGGATGGAGACAGGGGTTTTCTCTCGAAATATTCGGGTTTCCCCTGGAATTGGTGATGGGTATATGAAGAGGCAATGCCACTGAGCCCAATACTGCCTTTCAAAAAAAAAAAAAATTTCATCACTTCCCATCCATGTTTGAATAGTTTCCATAATGGTTTCATTTGTGGGGTTTATGAATGAAGTGATGATCATGAACACATAAGACGTTTTAATTTTAATCGAAAGTCATACTTCTTCATCAAGTGGTTTTCTTATTGAGATCTTGATGAATCGACGTTAAAGACACAAGCATTGCCGCTTGACGATTCTGATTTAAATCTTTTTTTTTTTTTTTTATTACTTTGAAACACATTTAGATTAAATTTTTTATTGTTATGTGCCGCTTAATTGTGTGTGTTTTTTATTTTGCTTTCACACCGGAATGAATCGATTCCTTTGTTTATTTGTGATAATAATGACTCATCACCATGTGCTCAGTTATGATTTTATCATCTTCTCCATCTCTATCTTTTTATTACGGTTGCTTTTAATCTTATCATATTTTTATTTAATTAGAAACTTTTATTGTATGTGATCAAGATAATGATTATACCTGATCAAAATTGGAAAACCTAGCAATGTAACCGTTTCGCTTCAATTCCCAATATATGAAACGAACCAAATCCTTCACTTTTAACTTATTTACCGAGTGTATCAAAATTCACTTAGTTATTTATATTTGTTTACTCTAATAAGTTATAAAATTGAATTATCTATTGTTAGGGTACGTAGACCATTCACGAAATGAGCCACGAAATGAATTGGAGATGATTCTCCTTGAGAAATCGACTCCTTGCGTGTTTTGCAAAGTCACATTCTATTGCGTATGGTGCATTTTTTTTAAAGTTAAAAACTATGAGTTGTGAGTTGTGGTTTGTTTATAGCACTTTTTTCAATATACAACTTGGGAAACAAGGGAACAAGAAATCGTATACAATAAACGTGCATGGGGTAATGATCTAGTTTATATAAAATAAAAGATTATGGGTGCGTTTAGTTACAGAAAACTCCTCACTTTTCTGAAAAAAATTCTCTAAGAAAACAAGAAAATTTGAAAATGCGTTCAAATTCAAGTTTTCTAAAAAACTTTATTAAGAAAAGGAAAATCCTTGTTTCCTTTTTATAACTACAAAGTTGAAAACTACTTTTGATGGTTTTCTAAGTTTTCCATCTCTACTATTCCTTGGAAAAGAAAAACTCTACCCCTTGTAACTAAACACGTTTCCTAGATTTTCCATACTTTTTTAGAGAACTAAAACACTTCTCATTCTCTTGAGAAATGGAAAAAGAAAAATTGAGAAACTTTTCTGTAACTAAACGCGCCCTATATGTTTATCTTTTTAATACCATTAAAACTAGCTCAATATTGGTATATTTTACATTACTTATTTTCTATGTATATTGCATTATTATGCCTTTAAATTGTTAGAAAGTACATTTAGTGTAAAAATATAGTGTATACACTGGAGTGAAATTTATTATGCAAGCATATTCTAATAAGATTCTATTTTTGCACTATCTTAACGTTAAATTTAAATAATAATATTGAAGATGCTCTAAAACATCACTAATTGATCGAAGGTTTGACTTAATGTGATTTGTTAATCTTTGACTTAAGGCAATTTGTTTAATAGCACTAAAACCGGCCCATAAATTTTCTTTCACTCCATATACTCCTATTTGGTGAGTAGTTTTTAAATTTGGATCTTACCCGGTTTTTATAATGGGTAAGGTTCAAAGGAAAAGACGTTATATAAGGGAAAGGATGAGAAGACATATTTACTACATCGTAAGACAAATTGTAAGGTTTAAATGCAGTGATGTTAAAATACACTAAAATTCATATGTATAAAATGAAGTGTTGTTAGAATGCAAAATTTGTATCCTAAAATGCAGTAAAAACAAGTCTTCTCCTCTTTTTTCTCAAATGAGATGTCTTCCCCTCGGATCTCCACCTTTTACAGTATTATAAATAGATAAAATTTACTTGTTACGAATATATTTTAATTTCAAGATTTTTATGAAGTTGAAAAGCTTTATTTCCATTATAAAAAAAATGTATATATCTTACAAACATATTAATAAAGATTGTAAAGGTATAACATCATAAGAAATCCATGCTAGTAAACTCATCTTTATTTTTTATTTTTAGAAAATTTAAGTAATTGTGTTTAGAAAAGATGACATCATCAACATACTTACTATATTGGACTTTAAGATTAATAGTAAGCCCCTCGTTAATTATAAAACTCAATATTATTCATTCTACGAGATTCATTATGCACTTGATATGACCAAAAGAAAAGTACTCTAAAAAGGTAGTTTGTACTGACGATTGAGGGCTAGAATGGAAGTGAAGGTGTTTGAAGTAGCAGAGTAATAAGTATGCGATTTTTTTATTTTTATTTTTTCAATCGCCAATTTTACAACTATCCTACCCCACGTGATAATATACGTACATCGAACACACATATACATAACTCCCACGAAGAACCCAAATTCTTTTGGTTAATGGGCTTCACACGTACAGCTAGGTCATAAGCGTTTTTGTACAACCATTCGATGAAATTATGATTTAATTTAATTTTAAATTAAAACATTAGTACTTGTTTTTAATCAACTTACAAATTATCCACAAATGTACTTAAACTCTACATCAGTGTTGATCTAAGGATTGTTAAGTATGAAACATTGAAACCTAACCAGATGATTTATATTTTAAACAATTCAAGTTACTTTTCATATAATATATATTAAATTCAAAAGTTGTATCATGTATGACATGCTTCAAATATTAAATATTTGGTATCATATATTTAAATCTTTTCATAAAATTATATATAATCAGAGTTGGGTTTTTATGATTAAACAAATTGTTGGCATTTGGTTAAGATGGTTGGTAGTGGACATATCTCTCTCCATTTGACGTCACACGCTGGGAATCTGACACTTCATTGGTAGATCCCTAGAATGTGCTTTTCGAACTCCATTTTTTAATCCCGTATTTCTCCAATAATCCAACATTATATATATATATTCCCACTTGATTACCAAATATTAATTTCCCTATTGGTCTATATTTAGATACTCCTTTTTGTACTTTTTCCCATCTCATACCCCTTCACTCATCTAATCAATCACATCATGTTTTTTTTTACTTTCTGGGTATACCCCTCTTTTTCTAATTCTTACCCCCTGTTTAATCTAAAACTGAAACTGATTCTGTACTATAAAACTGAACTAGAAAAGGACCGGACCGGGACCAAAGTGGGCCGGGGGGTATCCTCTGTAATTAGGGAGTGACTTTATAATTTCTCTTTCCCTATTCTTTGAATAATCCAAATCAACCGTAATTATTGTTCGCTTTTTTCTATATATGATACGTGATTATTAAATACGGAGTAGATTATTTGTTCATATGAAGTAATGGTGATTCACGGAATAATGCTAATTCATCTTTATATGTAAATCTGTTCCGTGATACATCAAATGAGTTGAAATAGGATGATCCCCCTGAGATCGACTCGTCCTAACAAATAAGCATGTAAACTCACAACATTTTAATCTTCACCATGACCTGCCAAAATTTGAAAGAAAGGTACCGGACTTGAGGGGGCCTCCATTACTTGAGGGGGCGACATATCATTTTTCTTAACATCGTTAAATGTTTTAAGGTTTTACAATAGAGAAATGTAAGCAATGTTAATGTGAGTTAACTTTTATCATTAGAGATTAACTTGATGCAGTGTTATTTCCGGTTGACACCATATATACTCTTTAGCGCATAGATAAATAATATGCGTTAAAGAGTATGTTGTATACATTGAAATCTTATAAATTTTAGATATATGTTTCAAAAAGTGTGGTGTAAATACTACGATCCGTAACAGTAATAGCAATTCAATTCAGATTGATAGAATAACTAGGTTTTGACGTGTGTTTCACGAGTTTTTAAATGCTTTCGAGAAGCGCTGAATTTTCTTTGCCTACATCAACAGTTGTTTAGAATACTAATTCAAGTATATTGACAACATAAGTAAATTTCTTTAACGAAGCCAAGAATATATATTCTTTTTCAAATGATGATGAAAATTGATTTTATTATTTTTAATTAATTTTTATTTATAAGTATATACGTTAGAGATGCCTACTGTATCCTACGTCAGAACTTTGCAGGTGTAAAATAAAATACTCAGTTAATTAATAGAAATTGATAATGATGACAATTTTAATCTAATAGATAAATACAGTACAAGTTATCAGGCATTCAGACTTGATCACCCAATAATCACATGGTCAACATGATTATATTGAGACAAAATTAAGTATTCTTTTATCACTTATAAAAATAAAATTATATATATTTTTAATTTAGTTTGCTAAGTGGTCTTTTGATACACAGAATATCTCATCACATGAACTCAACGTACTTTTTGGTTTTCAAATAATTCATCTTACGCATTGACAACATAGTATGTCGTTATTACGATTTAACTTGATACTTGAAGTATATTTGGCAAAAACTAAACGAAGCTGAAGCTTATGATTAGTAGCTAGAGACAATTTATATGTCTAAAAAAGTAAAAAGGGACAATTTATAGATTATATACTTTTTCAAAAAGGGAACATACATGCTTCAAATTACCAATCGATGGAATATAAACATTGACATAACATTAAAAGGATATATATTTCAATTTTATGCCCTAAATGGATACATATTTCAATTTTAGGCCGTAAACGATATTTTTATAAAACGTTTTTAATTTCCAAAATACGTACGTTTTAAAAAGCTGCTTACATATACTTGCCAAGTCAGGCGCAAATCAGGAACAAATTTATAAAAATTAAAAAATTCGGTCACTTTTCCTTTTATTTCAATATTTAGCCAAACAAATTCCTTTTACGATCTAAATTTGAAATATATACCCTTTTTTGGCTTAAAGTTGAAATATATATTCATTTACGATCTAAAATTGAAATATGTGTCCTGTTAATGTTATGTCAATGTTCATGTTCCTCTGATTGGTAAATTTGGACACTTATGTTGTCTTTTTGGGCTATTTGCCCTTGATTTATACGAGATTGATATTATTAAGACTATAAGTTTAAGGTATGTTTGGTACGAGACTTTCGAAAGCTTTTAGGGCTTGAACTTTTGCTTTTAATAAGCCTCTACCAGGGGCGGACCTACGCTATGCGTAACAGTGTCACGTGACACCAATCGATTAAGCCGAATTAATGCATAATTAGTTGAAAATATAGTAGTTCGCTAAGAGTGCTACCACTTATAATTAGGAGGTGCACCTCACTATTTAAATAAACTTAATAAACTGTCAAGTGAAGTTAGCTTCAAATTTTTTGTGACACCAGTGACTAAATTTTCTAGGTCCGCCAATGGCCACTGCCTATAAGCCGTGTTTGGTGGCATAACAACAAGGGGATACTTGAAAAAATAAGCCCCTTTTGAAGTAATTTTTGGATAGAAGCTCATTAACTCCAGCTCGTTGTTACAAAACACACCCTAAGTCCATAGATCCCAAGAATTCCTCCATCAAACATGCCTTTAGAGTATAAAGGTAGAAGCTCTTAATGCAACGTTGAACGCTCAAAGTGAGCTATCAACCGTCGTATTGAAGGAATCATGTGAGTGCCATTATTTTTTTCAGAGTTTTTTCTTTTCAATATGTTGGGTTGTTTATTCTCATGTTGTATTGAATATTGAATCACTCATCTTAAAGATAGAAAATCAGCATTGAACTAAGTTCTAAATGCGATACTCAGTTTGACACAGACAACTCTTAGCGCTCTTTACAAATAAGTCAAAAAGTGTAGCACGTTCTATTTTGTTAAAGAAATATTGGGGAATATAAGTTTAATTATGCACAATAATAGAAATTTGAGAGAATCGTAATGCACCAAATGAAAGAACATATAATTCTATTAATTATTGTGCAAAATTAAACTTATGTTGATTGCATATATACTTCTATCTTAACACCATGTTCTTTTAGAAGAAAGATGTTTCATGTGCATGAAAATGTATGTCTAAATCTGATCATAAAAATTTGATCGGTAAATATGATAAAATAGTTGAAAGAAAAAAAAAAGAGAGAAAACAAGCGGGATTTATGTATCATGTGGTGTATGATTTTAAACAAAATTTAATGCACATATTTTATGCTCATTTAACATTAATCATTTCACAAAATTATTAAAGTTATGATTTTATATCGATAATTTAAAACATATAATAGCAATTCTATTACTACCTCCGTACCAAAATAATTGTTCAGTTTTGATCTTTCGAAAACTTTCTTTTTCAACTTTGACCTTAAATATTTTTGATGAAAATTATACCAATTAAAATACATTAAAAACCTAATCCATTCATATATTTTGCATCAATTATTATAAAACACAAACAAAAATATTTAAGATCAAAGTTTAAAAAGAAATACTTTAAAAGGTCAAAACTAAACAATTATTTTGGAACGGAGGGAGTACCATTTACAAATGCATTCATATCTTTGTTTATAAATGTAGTTCATAGCTTATACGGATAAGGAGGTGGAATCCAACGCAAACTTTTAGTATATAACTTAGACCACTCTCATCCGTGATTAAAACTGACTGAAACCGATTGAGTCCCGTCAGCATCACATCAACTTTTTCAAAAACTGACTGAAACTGACGGACCCGTGCCATCAGTGACACCGTCACTTTAATTTTTGGGTCCCACATTTACCAATTTACCTTTATTTATACACACACGCAAGAAAAAAATGGAAAAAAAAAGACGAGCGTCGGTTTTCCGACAAAAAAAACCGACGGCCCAGTGCCATCGGTGTCGATTCCGTCGGTTTTAACTAATGAAAACCGACCACCATTGATGGGAGTGGTCATATAATTGATCAAAAGAACTTTTTTTGTTGATTTTGTATTTATGAATGTAACAACTTAGGCGAATACCACATCAGTCGTCAATAAGGGAGATTTTGGGCTTATAACGTAAATCTCTCCTTATCAAACACAACACGTCTTGGGGGCACAAGCACATCAGATCTTGTGAGAACTCTGTAGTTAAGCGTGTTCGAGCGGGAGTAGTACTATGATGAGTGACCTCCTGGGAAAGGTAATACGTCACCAAAATACATACGATGACAATAAATAACAAGTTTTATACATATAATGTGCGCCCAAGTATTTAACTACACACAATGAATATTATATCTTAATTAAGTACATCTACAAGCACTTAATCCTATAAAGTATTAGTACTACCCTCAAAAAATTTATTTGCTCTGTATTTTTTACGCAATTCAAAATTTCTTTCGATGACTATTGTCATTGTAATTATTTTGTGACGTGTCAACTTGAAAATATGACACGTAGGACCTTATATAGATAACACGTCACCAAAATAATTACAATGACAATAAATAACAAGTTTTATAGCCCGAGTGTTTAACTACACACAATGAATATTAAACTTTAGTTAAGTACATTTACAAGCACATAACCCTATAAAGTATTAATACTACCCTCAAAAAATTTATTTACTCCGTATTTTTTACGCCATTTAAAATTTCTTTAGATGACAGCTGCTCCACTGCTTCAGTGTTACATCCGCCTCTGGTGGAGTCCATAACAAAGAAGTTGTATTCCACAGATCGAGAGGATTGAAGAGGATTTCCGTAGATGGTAAAATGGCATAAAAACTACAATTGTAAAAACCAAAAGAAAAAAAAAAGTCAGTCTATTGGAATTGAAATTTTTGGTCAATGCAAAAGTAGAGAAGAGTTCAATTGAGACCATTTATTTTGTGTGAGAATGGGGAAACCAACCACAATATGCCATGTGTCACTTTTTTCTCTCTCATCCACATTTTTAAAAATTAAATATCTCACAAACGACAAGTCGAAAAATCATGAAAATTGCACCATATTTTTCAGCGTTTTATCCTCTTCGATTTGCGGTCTATCAAGGCATACATCCGACGAACTTTTTTTTTTCATTTTTTTGGTGGGTTTTACATATTATTAACACATGTGTTAGTGATTGATTATACATTTGATTTAGGGTTTAGGATTAGGGTTTAGAGTTAGGGTTTAGCAGGGTTTAGTGTTAGGGTTTAGCAGGGTTTAGAGTTTAGTATGATTTAGGGTTTAGAGTTTTATAAAGCGTTTAGGGTTTAGGCTTTGGGGTTTAGGGTTTAGGGTTTAGGGTTGGGAGTCTGGGGTTTCGGGACGAAACCCTAAACTCCCAACCCTAAACCCTAACCCCTAAACCCTAAACGCAACACTGTAACACACGTGTTAGTAATGTGAAACCCACTAAAAATAATGGAAAAAGAAAAACTCATCGAATGTATGCCTTAATGGACGGCAAATCGAAGAGGATCAAACGCTGAATCTAATGGTGCAATTTTCATAATTTTTCGATTTGTCGTTTGTGAGATATTTGACTTAAGGGGTAAATGGGTTTTGTATTCTCTTTGTACACATGACACCATATCATTGGTTCCTCTATTTTCACACAAATTTTTAGTCTCATTTGAACCTTACCCTGCAAAAGCAATATAAAACCTCAAGTTGATTTTATGATTATCACTCTTTCTTATTAGTGGACACCAATTATGCATAGCTGAAGTGGTATTGTACTGTAAATGCACATACTTTATATATATAAATGTTAGGAATTTGAATTCGTGCCTCAGCATATGTGTGTGATTTGTGAAAATATGATTTGCCCGACGTTTATGCTCTTTACGGGTGGGACAAACACAGACTATTAAAATATGGTACGAGATCAGAGATACCTCTAAATTACCGTTACTTTTTCTTATTAGTAGACCCAATAAAATTTGTTCGCTCTAGTAACTCGTGACGTGTCTTCTATAAGGCTCTTAATTTTTCCATGGGGTTCAAAGTGGGTTCAAACTTCAAACGTGTCAAATGATCGATCAGTGCAGATGTAAAAGAACCACATAAAATGTTAATTAGAACTTAATTAGGCCACTCCCAACCCAAAAACTAACTGACTGAAACTGACAGAGCCACGTAAGCGCCACGTCAGCTTTTTCAGAAAACTGACTGAAACTGACTGACCACTCCCATCCCCGATCCGTCACTTTAATTTTTGGGTCTCACATCTACCACTTTACCTTTAATTACACACACAAAAAATAAAAAATAACTCACGGCCCTACACCTTCCTTCATTCTCTCGTCGGATATCCGAAGTAGCAAAACCGACGAACCGACCGACAACCCCGTGCCATCTCTGTCGGTCCGTCGGTTGGTGACTGACGGGAACCGACTACTTGCGTTGGGAGAGACCTTAGTTAAAAGGATTACTACTATACATTTTTCTCTTATTTTAATGTCCATGTGATTTTTATGTAAATAAAATAGGACAATGTTTTGGAGCTACGAGGTACGTCTATCTAGAATATCTGACAATGTGAATATATTGTTGTCTTCCGATGATTATCATGTTTCATGTATCATGTGACATATATTAATCATATTTTTGTCATATTAAATCAGTCTTAAAATAAATTTCACATTATTATTTACTAGTATGTTACCCGCACAATGCAACGGGATTAATAACATTTTTCGTTAACATGTTTTGTTCAAGTAATTGTGTTTATGAAATATTTAAAAGAAACTTATTTTATTTCAATATTGCATATATATAAGCATAATGCATTGTGAAAAATTTAAGTAAATAACGTTTATTTAAATTCACTATGATTTGTTAATTTTGTTTCCAACGGTACTTTTTTAGAAAAAATCCAATAACATATAACTATATTTGTGTTTTATAAGGATGTAAAGTGTGCTATAGAAATTGTAAATACTTAGAAATTTTATTTTAGAAAATCTTAAAATTAGTTTGGAGAGAGAGTGTCATCCCTTTTATATAGTAGTATATATATGTTCTAAAATAATTATACACTTACAAAAAAATATAAAGTATAAATCATTAAACTCCTCATTTTACTCTCAATTAATTTATCACTGTAAATCATTTTTTTTTTTAATAAAATCCAGTCAAACTTGCCATGATTATAAGGGTAAAACTAACCTTTAGATAACCTATCTTAAAAGAATTATCGTTAAAATAAGTCGTGCAATCCATGGCTAGGCACTCAGACATTCAATCAGTTAGAAGAGACAATACCTATGAAAGGGTTACAAGTTTCGACAACTACAAAGATTCAACCACGAAATATGTAAGATTGTCTGATAAGTATTCTACTCTAGCAACATTTTCGATTCAATTCTAAAGTTTCATTATTCGATTCAAGATAAACAATATAGTAATATATTAAACTCAAAATAAAACGTGCATAATTATTGAGAAATGCGACATGCTAATTGTAGTACACTTCTTTTGATTTCACTTCACGATATTTTTAGGTGTAAAGATCACTATTCTTTAATTATATCTAAAAATTTTTTCTAGTATTATTGTAAAGTGTGTCATTCCTTAATATAATGTGTTATTGTTATAATAACGTCCATGTGATTCTTGTATAGTAGGGGCAAGGCAATCAAGCTACACGATATATCTAATTGGAATATATATGATATGATTTTGGTGTAAACAATTGACCATGTGGAATATTTGGTCTAATAACCAATATGTTTTTGTGGTCTTTCGATGATTGTCAAATTTGTTGAATCATGTGACACTTTTTTTATTGTCTAAATTAAGTACGCGCGAGTTGATTTAAACAAGTATTATCATGCTCACGCGTTGCGTTGAGATTTTTCAAAAGATAACGTTCAATACTTACAACTTTATACTACGTATTAAACATATTCATCCTTTAATTATTCACTAAAGAACTACTATCAGTGATATTTTGTAAACTATAGTCGAGTTTCATGGTTTAGTATACGTACATTCAAAATTTATAATTAAAATAAGATATCGATTCTGTTAGTTATTGTGTACGTACATTCAAAATTTAATTAAATAATAAATGATAGTTGACATGATTAAAAAAGGAAAATTAAAATATATTAATACTTGTAATTCGTATATAATAATGTACTTATATTTATTAATAAATAAACCTTTCCCTTTTATATTCGTATTTGAATTTGAATTCTATGCATAATTACTTTTCCTCAAGTGCTCTATTTTAATTAATATCTTAGTATTGAACGAAAAAAAAAAAATGTCATGTTTGTAATTGAACCAAGGAACAAGGGGTCAAATGGCTCGACCTTCACCATCAAGCCAAGTTACATATATTATATATCTTCTCTCATAAATGTCTATATTATATCAAACAAAGTTAAAGGAAAATGACAAACAACTTACTATTCGTTTTTTTTTTTTTTGAACAACCAAACAAAGGGAACGAGAAAGGAGTTTCGGCACCGCCATCACCCCAAAACTCGACCCCAGAAAATTTCATATATAACTAGCAAGATGCTAGAAAGAGGTACAAATAAGAACAAAAAACAACATTTAAAATGCTAGAGCAAAACAAATGAAAATTTTAACACGCCCACGGATTATTACACCATTCCGACCATTGCATATTCGAATCTTTGGATCTGCTTCTGTTCTTCATCCAGTAAAACGTTTTCCCCATTAGTTGCATTGGCATGTTAGAAAACTCATATATGCGTTTGTCTCTAAATATAACCTCATTCCGAAACTGCCAAATAAGCCAAACATATGTGTAAATCACCCCTGTAAAAAGATTGTCACTTCTTCCTTTGAGTCCAATTATTACCGACCATTTCAATAAATCATCCAGGTTACTTAAGGTGCTTGGATTAACTTGCCACCAATCTCCTATGAAAGATATCATATCCTTGGCAAATTTGCAATCAAAGAAAACATGGTCTTCGTTATCCGGGTAAGAACCACAAATTGGACACAGATCATTGATTATTTGAACTCCCCTTTTCATCAAATTACACCTCGTTGGCAGTCTTCTCCACATGGTTCTCCATACTGTAATTATAACTTTCTTCGGAATGATAGACATCCATTTTACCGAGAGTCTATATCTTGGCGAAAGTATAACATCATCTAAAGCATGTCTTAAAGATGAAACTGAAAAAGTTCCAGAGTTTTCGAGCCTCCACCTCCATTCCAACTCGTTGTTATTAGATTCTTCATTATTCAATTGAAACAGCGTCGAGAATACCAAATTATACTTTGCCATGTCTTTTCCGATCTTTAAAATATTATTCCACAAACCTGTACATTTCGCTTTTGCCCCTCTATCACTTATGCCTCCATTGCTACCATGAATACCCACAATAACCTCTTTCCATATGGAGTCATTGTCGTGTAACATTCTCCACCACCATTTACAAAGTAATGATCTATTTTGTGCCCATAAACTGCCTACTCCCAGACCCCCCTTATCTTTGTCAGCAACGACTTGTTTCCATGCTACCCATGATATTTTTCGTTTATCCTTACAGCCCCCCCCCAAAAGAATGTAGCACGCATACTCTCCAATTCTTTCAAAATTTTAGATGGAACCTTTAAGAGTGAAAGATAATACGTACCTAAACTTCCAAGCACAGATTTACAAAGTTGTAGTCTTCCTCCAATAGAAATCATGTCGGCTTTCCAGGATGAAAGCTTGCGCTGGAACCTTTGAATCAAATAATCCCATGATTCAGCTTTATTCATTGATGTACCAATAGGAAATCCGAGATATTTAAATGGCATTTTCCCCATATTACAATGAAGGGAATCTGCCATACTGTTTACAATATCTTCCTCCACTCCGAAACCAAAAAGATTACTCTTAGCAAGATTGATCTTTAATCCAGATGACAATTGCAAACATCTAAGAATACGTGTTAAATTATTAATATTTCGAGAAGACCATTCACCCACAAAGATTGAATCATCAGCATACTGAAGATGTGTTATCTCAGTCCCATGTTCCGACAGTTTTATTCCGTGAAAAGCACCAACTTCCTTTGCTCTATGCATAACTTGATTCATTCCTTCAGCTACAATCAGAAAAAGAAACGGAGCAAGTGGATCGCCTTGTCTTACCCCCCTTTTAGGATGGAGTTCATTACTTGGTGAGCCATTAATTAACACCGAAATAGATGCAGATTTCAAACACTCACTGATCCATTGTCTCCATTTATTTCCGAATAACATTTGTTCCTTAACTTCATCTAGAAATTCCCATGATATCGAATCAAAAGCTTTATCAAAATCTATTTTTAACAAGAAAGATTTCCTGTTTTTCTTTTTGACCCATGAGATTAGCTCACTTATGATTAAAGGACCCTCAAGGATACTTCGGTTTGATAAAAAACCAGTTTGTTCCTTGCCTATTAAGCAATCAATTACCTTCTTCAGTCTACATACCAACACTTTCGAGATGACTTTGTAAAAAGAGTTAATTAAACTAATCGGCCTGTAGTCACCAAATATTAATGGAGAATCAACTTTAGTGTAACAACCGGCAAATTAGGACTAGAATTAGTGCCTAATTCTTCGTTAATACATGTAATTAGTTCTGTGTTAGGCTAATTTATGTATCGAATTATATATATTGTTAAATATATATGAAAATGCGATTTGGTTAAATCGTACGCACTCTAAATCGAAAGTATTTCGATTCAATTTAATACGGACGTTGGTGACCAATTTTATTAAATAACATTGTTATGTCAAAAATATTATTATGATAATATTTCGTATTCATTTATATCGTACAAACAAAACGTACACAAGTTTAGATATTAAAACGCACAAATTAAATAAACAAACTTACCTTTTTATGATTCAAATATAAAGTGATTAGAAAAATATTTAAATAAAATATCGCAAATAATTTGTATTTTAGAACGTACCATTTAATATTTAAAATAATTATTTAACGTTTAAACGACGGGGTAAACGAACACTGCGCGAGGCGCAGTGCGCAGACTGAAAATGGTGGAGGATTTAACCTCCCACCATTTCCTTTTCTTTCTTCATTTCTAAATTCCATTCTCTCTCTCTCTCTTTCTTTTACTTTCAATCACCAACCCACATTCATCACCAAAATCGTAAAATAACACCACAAAACATCGCCGAATCATACCACTCGTTTGGAGAAAAGTGACCACGACAACACGATCTACATTCCTATCTTCTCGGATTTTTCATCCGACATTTTGTAAGTTTCCGACAAATCCCGACATCTCTCGTTTTTGATCATTTTTACTAGTTTATGGTTTAAATAGGCTTATTATGTTCATATAAGGGTTGGGTAAAAGATTTGGACCGAACGAAAACCGGAAAACTCATTTTCGGCACATTTTCCGGCCAACAGACCGCTACGTCACACCTGGCCAGGGGCCTCTGCGACGTCGCGACCTACGTCGCACAAAAACCTCAACGTCGCACTAGCGACGCAGCCTATTACGTCGCATTAACTTGCGGACGTCGCACGTAGCGACGTAGACTTTAACGTCGCAAACCGAACCAACGTCGCATTAGCGACGTCGCCCCCTACGTCGCATTGATTTGCGAAGGTCGCATCATGCGACGTACCTGCCTGCGTCGCACCTTACGTCGCTTGCAACGTCGCATGCTACGTCGTACAAACCAGAACCTTGAAAACTCACATTTTCACTAAGTGTCGAACTTTTACAACCTCAAATCCTTATACGATACGACCTAACAATCATAATAAAACATACTTTCCTATTACAATCACTTTAATTTGCGTATTGAATGATAAACTTTAATTATAACAAATCACCAACGGGCCGTATACTTTGTTACGAACGCGAACAAACCAACATTTAAACACAACGGGTTGTATGAACAACTAGCCTAGATGGTCTTGCGAGACATCTACTTACTTAACCTTACGTGTTTAGGCACTAGAAGGTCACGGGTTCGGAGAACCTACTTGCTTTACTACTACTTGCTATTTACCACTGCTTGACTCATGTGAGTCTTACGGCCTCACTTTTACTGTTTTAACTTATTGGGGGAGATACATGCTACTGATTTTTCTTGAACACAAGTACTAAACTATTTACTATACTAAACGGAATTGCATGAGTTACTTACTATTTACTGAAGTCTCTCCATCATATATCGTTAGTTATGTACTTAAGCGCGAACAGTAGTTAATGGATCCATTAGGGAAATGACCCTCCCCGCCCGGGGTAGTAGCGCTACCACGAACCGTTACGTATAAACGGGGGACTATTATTTCGTTTACTTATGCTTGCTCAATTTCGAGCATGTCACGGGAGCAACTGATTATTTACGGGTTAAGCTTCGATTATGAGCCTCATGGCAACGGTATAACTTGATTTCTTTACTTTTGCGAGATTTGCAAATACTTGATATACGCCTATGGGCACTACTGATGAAATCTTGTGTTCAAACTGATTATTTACTGATAAACCTGTGAGATTCACCAACCTTTTGGTTGACCCCTTTTAGCATGTATTCTCAGGTACACTTACGGAGTAGGATCACTCCAGGATTACTAGCTAGAGTCGCATGATTTCCAAACTGCATTTAACGGAGATTCTTTGGCATTATCTTTTGTAACTATGGTTATGTAATAGAATCTCCCGCCACATACGCGGACTCTAGGCTTACATATTTTTGTAAAGAAAACTATATGTTTTCAAACGATTTAATTATGAAATGTAATTATTTTACAAAACGTCTCATTTAGAGGTCGTTTGCTGTATATCTTGTGCTTTGTATATTGATTAGTAACATCCAAGTATGCTTCCGCAAATCATTAAATTTGGGGGTGTTACAGATTGGTATCAGAGCCTAAGGTTATAGTGAACTAGGTTGCATTTAGTGGACCTAGACTATGACCATTAGGCAGTATTCCCTTACTAGGCATAATTGGTTCAGGAATCACATCATACGACTTTAATTTAACATAGCCTGATCAACTATGTACAATTAAGGAAAGATGATGTGCGGTCTGAAATGGTTGTGTCGAACAGGAATGCGTTAGTTGACTCTGACCACGAGAGAACCGGACCATTACTTGATACGTGCTAGACACTAGGCTGGATATTATATATTTATACATATTAGCCTCGTCTTACTTACACTCTGCCACAGGAATGGCAAACACACCACCTAATCCGACACACTCTCACTCACATGGGTCACGGAACCCACGAGTAGCCAGGAGGAACACAAGGTCACCTCGAACCAGCCCTTATCCTGTACATAACTCTCAGAACTCGGCACATCTCACGTTACCAGTATTGGCTACCCAATTCCGCCGTCAGGAGCAAAGACTCGAAAACCTAGAACTGGAACAACACCGAATGGCTTACCTGCTTCGTCAAGCTCTCGACCGCATATCACAACTACAGCTAGAACAAGAGGATACTAACCTCTCTGTAAGCATAATTCAGGATTCCATGACCGCCGAATTAGGTGCGGATGAACTTATAAGAAACCGATTAGAAGAATGTGAACAGCGTTCATAGAAGACTGCGGATCACTCTCGAACAATAGCACAACGACTGGCCTTGGTGGAAGACAACGCCAGGCAAACCAACCGACTAGCAGAAACCGTGGACCGCCTTGTCGCGCTGATGGAACAAATTAATCTACATTAAGATTAGTGTAGTTTTTGTCTTGTAATCTATCTCGTAATCTAGGGACTATCTAACACTACTCTATAAACTAGTCGGATGTAACCATTCCCGACACCTTTTGTAATATCTCTGTAGGATGTAACTTTTGAACTCACTTTATCTATCAGATATCCTTTGTTATCTCAACTCACATTAATTGTCATTTTCCATGTTGATGTTATGTATTACTGCTTTTATACATGTACATCTGTGACAATTACCAGCTCATACAAAATCTCATGTATCTTCATTTCTTTTATTGAAGAATCATGCCGCCAAAGACACGACCATACACCGATGCCCAGATTACCTCCCTTATAACCCAGGCTGTTACTGAAGCCTTGGCTCGGAATACTCCACCAAATTCCTCGAGAAACAGCGATGCCGCTGAAACCACCGCTGCTAAACCTTGTTCTTACAAGGACTTCCAGAACTGCAAACCTCTAAACTTTGCAGGTACCGAGGGAGCTATCGGTCTAATACGCTGGATCGAGAAAGTTGAATCGGTATTTCTTATCTGCAACTGTGCGGAGGGGGACAAAGTTAAGTTCTCTGTTAGTACTTTTACCGACACCGCACTCACGTGGTGGAACACCTATGCCCAAACTGTGGGCGTTGCCAATGCTTACAAACTTCCGTGGGAGGAGTTGAAGGAGATGTTAAGGGGTGAGTATTGCCCCAGGGATGAACTGAACAACTGGAGCTGGAATTCTGGAACCATAAGATGCAAGGTAATGATATCACCGGTTACACCAACCGTTTCCACCAGCTGGCACTTCTGTGCCCAACCATGGTCGATCCTGAGTACAAGAGGATCGAGAAATACGTTGATGGACTGCCCGAAAAACTTCAGGACCTGGTGACTTCATCCAAACCAGGTACTATCCAGAACGCCATCCGTATGGCCCATGAACTCACGGCAAACGCTGTCCGCCGTAACACAACCTCAGCCCCACCTGCAAACAACAAACGAAAGTGGGAAGGAAACCCCAACTCATCCAACCAAATCACCAACCGAAAGCCTGAGCCCCTTAGGGCTTATTCATCTGGCACTTCTGAAAGGAAAGGGTACGTTGGAAGCAGGCCCTACTGTCCCAAATGCAATCGTCACCACGACGGTTCCTGCCCTTGCACAAACTGCAAACGCTTTGGGCATCTGGCCAAGGATTGTCGAAACACCAGTGCCCCGAAGACTTGTTATGGGTGCGGAAGTCCTGGGCATTTTCAGAATAATTGCCCTAAGCAGAAAAACAACAACAACAACAACAACAACAACAACAGCAACAAACGGAACAACAACCCTGCTCGTAGCAGAGCATTTGTCATCAAAGCTGGAGAAGCTAGGGAAGACCCGAATGTTGTAACGGGTACGTTTCTTCTCAACGATCTTACTGCTTCAGTATTATTTGATACCGGTGCTGATAAAAGTTTCATATCTGATGAGTTTTGTCCACTACTTGATATCACCCCCGCGGCCTTAGATGTTAAGTACGCAGTAGAACTTGCAAATGGTAAACTTATAGAAACCAGTAGTGTGATACCTAATTGCACTTTAAACCTCGCAAACGAAACCTTCTCAATCGATTTAATGCCTGTTGAACTAGGAAGTTTTGATGTCATCGTGGGTATGGACTGGTTGTCCAAGCACCGGGCCGAAATTGTGTGCCATGATAAAATCGTCCGAATTTCTCTCGCCGCCGGTAGTACCTTGGTCATACAGGGGGAGACCGGTGGGTCGAGACTAAACTTAATCTCCTGTTTAAAAACCCGAAAATTCCTGAGAAAGGGTTACCCAGCAATACTCGCGCACATCACGGAGAAAAAGTCGGAGGAGAAGCGACTTGAAGATGTGCCAATCGTTAGAGACTTTCCCGAAGTCTTTCCAGAAGAACTACCTGGTTTACCTCCACCTAGACAGGTCGAGTTCTCGATTGACCTCGTACCGAGTGCCGCACCGGTGGCCCGAGCACCGTACCGCATAGCTCCATCTGAACTTCAGGAGTTGTCCACGCAGTTACAGGAACTCCTGGATAGAGGATTCATCAGACCGAGTTCTTCACCTTGGGGAGCTCCGGTCTTGTTTGTTAAAAAGAAAGACGGTTCATTTCGAATGTGTATTGACTACCGAGAGTTGAACAAACTAACCGTCAAGAACCGATACCCACTTCCTCGAATCGATGATCTGTTCGATCAACTCCAAGGATCAAGCTGTTATTCAAAAATTGATCTTCGATCAGGTTATCATCAGTTGCGTGTTCGCGATGCTGACATCCCAAAAACCGCATTCAGAACTCGTTACGGGCACTACGAATTTCAAGTAATGCCCTTTGGCCTAACCAACGCACCGGCTGTATTCATGGACCTTATGAATCGGGTGTGCAAACCATACCTCGACAAGTTTGTCATTGTTTTTATCGATGACATCCTTATCTATTCGCGAAACGAACATGAACACGCACAACACCTCAGAACCATCCTAGAACTACTTAGACACGAGGAGCTCTACGCCAAATTTTCTAAGTGTGAGTTCTGGATACACACCGTTCAATTCCTTGGACACGTTATCGACAGTCGGGGAATTCATGTAGACCCGTCAAAAATCGAGGCAATCAAGAACTGGAAAGCACCAACCACTCCAACCGAGGTACGCCAATTCTTGGGATTAGCCGGTTACTACCGTCGTTTCATCGAAAACTTCTCAAAAATTGCCAAACCCCTCACAGTGCTGACTCAGAAGGAAAAGAAATTTGATTGGACCGATAAACAAGAGTCGGCATTTCAACTCTTGAAATCCAAGCTTTGCAGTGCACCCATTCTATCTCTACCCGAAGGCACCGATGACTTCGTGGTATACTGCGATGCTTCTCACCAAGGTCTCGGTTGCGTGCTGATGCAACGAGACAAGGTCATTGCTTACGCCTCCAGACAACTTAAAGTTCACGAGAAAAACTACACAACTCACGACCTCGAGCTAGGGGCCGTGGTGTTCGCTTTAAAAATCTGGAGACATTATCTTTATGGTACCCGCAGCACTGTATTCACCGACCACAAAAGCCTCCAACACATTTTCAACCAGAAAGATCTTAACATGAGGCAACGTAGATGGGTTGAATTACTCACCGATTACGACTGTGAGATCAAATATCATCCGGGCAAAGCAAACGTGGTTGCTGATGCTCTCAGTCATAAGGAACGAACAAAACCACTCCGAGTCCGGGCACTCAGTATTACCATTCATAACGACCTCACCACCCAAATACACCTTGCCCAACTCGAAGCCCTGAAACCCGATAACTTCAAGAACGAGGCCTTGCGAGGCATGGACAGACAATTCGAGATCAGACCCAACGGAGTTAAGTATTTCTCTAACCGAATCTGGTTGCCTAATTTCGGGAACCTTCGGGACTTGGTGATGGATGAAGCTCACAAGTCCAAATATTCTATCCACCCGGGATCCGACAAAATGTATCACGGCATCAAGGAGTTTTACTGGTGGCCGAATATGAAAGCTGACATTTCTTTGTACGTCAGCAAATGTTTAACTTGTTCCAAGGTCAAGGCCGAGCACCAAAGACCTTCTGGATTGCTCCAACAACCTGAAATTCCTCAATGGAAATGGGAGCAAATTACCATGGATTTCATAACCAAACTACCTAAATCGGCGAGCGGTTGCGATACCATTTGGGTGATCGTCGATCGTCTCACCAAATCGGCTCATTTCTTGGCAATCAGAGAAACCGACAAAATGGAACGCCTTACACAAATTTACATCAAAGAAATCGTTTGCCAACATGGTGTCCCTCTCTCGATTATCTCTGACAGGGATGCCCGTTTCACATCTATCTTCTGGCAATCACTCCAAAAATCACTGGGTACCCGTCTCGATATGAGTACCGCGTACCATCCTCAGACCGATGGCCAGAGCGAACGAACTATTCAGACACTGGAAGACATGCTACGAGCCTGCGTAGTGGATTCCGGCACAAATTGGGAAAGACACCTACCGTTGTGCGAGTTCTCGTACAACAACAGCTATCACACCAGCATTAAAGCTGCACCTTTTGAGGCACTGTACGGTCGTAAGTGCCGATCACCGATCTGTTGGACTGAAGTGGGAGAGAGTCAACTCACTGGTCCTGAACTCATACATGAAACCACAGAGAAAATCGTTGAAATCCAAAACCGACTCAAAGCCGCGCGTGATCGTCAGAAGAGCTATGCTGACGTGAGACGCAAACCACTCGAGTTCCAAGTTGGGGATCGAGTACTCTTAAAAGTATCGCCTTGGAAAGGCGTAATCCGATTCGGCAAACGCGGAAAATTAAACCCCAGGTACATTGGACCTTTTGAGATCCTCGAGAAGATAGGTCCAGTGGCATACCGATTGCAGCTGCCCTCTGAACTCAGCAGCGTGCACCCTACCTTTCACATTTCTAACTTAAAGAAATGTTTGTCTGACGAGACACTTATTATCCCCCTTGACGAGATTCGCATAGATGACAAACTACATTTCGTTGAGGAACCTGTCGAAATTATGGACCGTGAGGTCAAACAATTGAAACAAAATCGTATTCCAATCGTCAAAGTCAGGTGGAATTCGCGGCGCGGTCCGGAATTCACTTGGAACGGGAAGACCAAATACGACTCAAGTATCCCCACTTATTCACCGATTCTGCCCCTAACGCGACTTCGACTTAAATTTCGGGACGAAATTCTTTTAACAGGGGGAGAATGTAACAACCGGCAAATTAGGACTAGAATTAGTGCCTAATTCTTCGTTAATACATGTAATTAGTTCTGTGTTAGGCTAATTTATGTATCGAATTATATATATTGTTAAATATATATGAAAATGCGATTTGGTTAAATCGTACGCACTCTAAATCGAAAGTATTTCGATTCAATTTAATACGGACGTTGGTGACCAATTTTATTAAATAACATTGTTATGTCAAAAATATTATTATGATAATATTTCGTATTCATTTATATCGTACAAACAAAACGTACACAAGTTTAGATATTAAAACGCGCAAATTAAATAAACAAACTTACCTTTTTATGATTCAAATATAAAGTGATTAGAAAAATATTTAAATAAAATATCGCAAATAATTTGTATTTTAGAACGTACCATTTAATATTTAAAATAATTATTTAACGTTTAAACGACGGGGTAAACGAACACTGCGCGAGGCGCAGTGCGCAGACTGAAAATGGTGGAGGATTTAACCTCCCACCATTTCCTTTTCTTTCTTCATTTCTAAATTCCATTCTCTCTCTCTCTCTTTCTTTTACTTTCAATCACCAACCCACATTCATCACCAAAATCGTAAAATAACACCACAAAACATCGCCGAATCATACCACTCGTTTGGAGAAAAGTGACCACGACAACACGATCTACATTCCTATCTTCTCGGATTTTTCATCCGACATTTTGTAAGTTTCCGACAAATCCCGACATCTCTCGTTTTTGATCATTTTTACTAGTTTATGGTTTAAATAGGCTTATTATGTTCATATAAGGGTTGGGTAAAAGATTTGGACCGAACGGAAACCGGAAAACTCATTTTCGGCACATTTTCCGGCCAACAGACCGCTACGTCGCACCTGGCCAGGGGCCTCTGCGACGTCGCGACCTACGTCGCACAAAAACCTCAACGTCGCACTAGCGACGCAGCCTATTACGTCGCATTAACTTGCGGACGTCGCACGTAGCGACGTAGACTTTAACGTCGCAAACCGAACCAACGTCGCATTAGCGACGTCGCCCCCTACGTCGCATTGATTTGCGAAGGTCGCATCATGCGACGTACCTGCCTGCGTCGCACCTTACGTCGCTTGCAACGTCGCATGCTACGTCGCACAAACCAGAACCTTGAAAACTCACATTTTCACTAAGTGTCGAACTTTTACAACCTCAAATCCTTATACGATACGACCTAACAATCATAATAAAACATACTTTCCTATTACAATTACTTTAATTTGCGTATTGAATGATAAACTTTAATTATAACAAATCACCAACGGGCCGTATACTTTGTTACGAACGCGAACAAACCAACATTTAAACACAACGGGTTGTATGAACAACTAGCCTAGATGGTCTTGCGAGACATCTACTTACTTAACCTTACGTGTTTAGGCACTAGAAGGTCACGGGTTCGGAGAACCTACTTGCTTTACTACTACTTGCTATTTACCACTGCTTGACTCAGGTGAGTCTTACGGCCCCACTTTTACTGTTTTAACTTATTGGGGGAGATACATGCTACTGATTTTTCTTGAACACAAGTACTAAACTGTTTACTATACCAAACGGAATTGCATGAGTTACTTACTATTTACTGAAGTCTCTCCATCATATATCGTTAGTTATGTACTTAAGCGCGAACAGTAGTTAATGGATCCATTAGGGAAATGACCCTCCCCGCCCGGGGTAGTAGCGCTACCACGAACCGTTACGTATAAACGGGCGACTATTATTTCGTTTACTTATGCTTGCTCAATTTCGAGCATGTCACGGGAGCAACTGATTATTTACGGGTTAAGCTTCGATTATGAGCCTCATGGCAACGGTATAACTTGATTTCTTTACTTTTGCGAGATTTGCAAATACTTGATATACGCCTACGGGCACTACTGATGAAATCTTGTGTTCAAACTGATTATTTACTGATAAACCTGTGAGATTCACCAACCTTTTGGTTGACCCTTTTAGCATGTATTCTCAGGTACACTTACGGAGTAGGATCACTCCAGGATTACTAGCTAGAGTCGCATGATTTCCAAACTGCATTTAACGGAGATTCTTTGGCATTATCTTTTGTAACTATGGTTATGTAATAGAATCTCCCGCCACATACGCGGACTCTAGGCTTACATATTTTTGTAAAGAAAACTATATGTTTTCAAACGATTTAATTATGAAATGTAATTATTTTACAAAACGTCTCATTTAGAGGTCGTTTGTTGTATATCTTGTGCTTTGTATATTGATTAGTAACACCCAAGTATGCTTCCGCAAATCATTAAATTTGGGGGTGTTACATTTAGGAATCAATGTTAAGAATGATGCATTGCATCCCGAGTCTAATGTACCTGATACCTCAAATTGTTTGATGGCCGACATGAGGTCACCCTTGATTTCGTTCCAAAACACCTTATAAAAACGAGTTGTAAATCCATCCGGACCCGGTGATTTGTCCTCTCCACAATCCCATATTGCTCTTTTGACTTCATCCTCCATGATTACACTTTCTAGCCCACTCCTTTGCTCTACCGACAATTTATTGAATTTGTTACAAACAAACTGTGGTCTGGATCCGGATGGCTTCTCAAATTTCTTTGAGAAAAACTCGCAAGCTGCATCCATGCACCATTACGTGTTATGCCGTTCAACCAAATTCTTTTGTTCAAACAACTTACTATTCGTAAGTGTTTGATAATTGATATTAAGGTACGAGATGAGCCTTTCAACCGGGAGGTTGTAGGTTCAAGTCTCACTTGAAGCAGTAAGTGTATATATTCGTGATGGTTGTATATAACATGCGTGTTAAATTGTAGGGTTGTCTTTAAAAAAAAAAAAAAAAAGGATAACATAGTCTAATTGATGTTTTTAAGTTACTTTGCAATTAGATAAACGAGGCCCGGTATATAAAATCAGATTATGAGCCACTCTAATAAATTAGTGATAGAGAGATCAACTAGCATCATATGTAAGTGAATATAAACCATAGACATTAGGTTCCATGTCAAAAACAGAGTAAATAAGTCGAAATAATCTCACAAACTATGTTTTGAGTTATAATATTCGGATCTAAATCTATCGATATGGTAGCCTAATGTTGGAAAGAAAGATATATCGACTCTTTAAGCACTCTGATCATACTATGTACTCCAGTAGTTATTAATTAATTATAATTATTATATAGTTAAGCAAAGCAATTATATTCCCATTTTTTTAAATAAAAACTACCCAAGATACCTGTTTAATTTTATGGTATAATATAAAACATGCAATTTAAGCAAATTAGGTTATTATTAAGCATACCTCTTTGAATTGCAACATATTGAAGTTTAAAATTGATTCTAATATCTTAAAAGTCGATTATATTAACACACTTCGCGAATATGTAATTGCCGCTTAATTTCTTTTGTTTTTTTTTTCATTTTAAATTTGTTCATATTGATCGCCCGATTAGGAAAAAGGCTTGGGTAATTCGGATATTTGGATTAACCAAAATGCATATCCAAAATTTTAAAAATCTATCAAAAGTTTGAATACGGGTTTTGAAAATCTAAACTGTCCACTGAAAATTCAGACCGTTTTAAATACCCCTACATTCAAGGATCTCGTATGGTTTGGGCTCCTATATTATTAATTATTACTATTATTATTATATATCATTGTCCTGTCCATATCAAAGTGACTTTTCAACTACGGGATTATGGGTTTAAGTTTTGTGGTTGAGACAAGTGTACATAGTTATGAGCAAATGTACGTATTTGTGACAATGACGTGTATATGTACTTACATTCAATAGTATAAGCATAGCTTTTAGGCTCAGTATTTTTATAATTAACATCATATCTATCTTAACAAGTATAGGAAAAATAATAACTATGAGTGGTGATAAATTGATCACAATTTTTATTTCTACATTTGTACAATATGCTTTGATAGTCAATATGTGTCACTTATAGCATTCACATTCTAATCCTAATCCTAATATATATATATATATATATATATATATATATATATATATACAGGGGAGGGATCAAGAGGGAAGCAATTTTTTGGGGGAAGTAGGGAAGTGTAATATTCATCACGAAGCATCTTAAATTCGCCAATACAAATATCAAAGATAGAATTAATTTTACTCGTATATAGTAATCAAAATCGATGCTATAAAGAATATATTAACATATGAAAATCAATTTTAAGTCATAACATTAGTTTATGAATAATTATTTAATATAACGTTAATATTCATCGTGGTGAATATTAACTTAACATTCATCACGATGAATGTTAAAAAGTAACATTAATTTTATTTTAACATTCATCGTGATGAAAGTTAAGTTAACATTCACCACGACGAATATTAACGATTTGGGATATAAAATTCATCAACCGATGTTATAGCCTACAAAAATAATTTATCATGGAAGCTTAACATTCATAACATCCATTCTGATTAACATTTATTAAATTTCACTTTTGAATTTTCGACAAATGTATTAACGAAGTTAAGATGCATCATAATGAATATTACACTTCCTTACTTCCCTCAAAAAAAGTGCTTCCCCCTGGATCCTCCCACTATATATATATATATGTATATATATATATATATGTATATATATATATATATATGTATATATATATATATATGTATATAATATGTATATGTATATATGTATATATGTATGTATATATATATATATATATATATATATATATATATATATATATATATATATATATATATGTATATATATATATATATGTATATATGTATATATGTATATATATATATACATATGTATATAATTCTATACATATATGTATATATGTATATACATATATACATATAATATGTATATGTATATATGTATATATGTATATATATATATACATATGTATATAATTCTATATATATATATATATATATATATATATATATATATATATATATATACATATGTATATATGTATATATATATATATATGTATATACATATGTATATATGTATATATATATATATACATATATGTATATGTTACATATATGTATATGTATATATGTATAGGGTTTGGATCAAATAGAATAAAGCTTATCGTAGAATAAATAGAATAAAGTAATAATTAAATATAATCAAGGGGTACTTTGGGTATTTGCTATTTGCTCCTCTTCATTCACATTTAACACCTCATTTAATCTCTTCAATTCATTCATATTTAACACCTCGTTTGATCTCTCCCTAAACCGACACCACCATCCAAAACCATTTCATTAATTGTTTTTCTCTCATCTCTATATTTCTACTTCTCCTTTTTTTTATTGCATGAACAAGTAAAAACTTTACTCTCTCGATTTTCAGTTGTAGTTCGTTGAATATATGAATTGTATGTACGTCAATGGTAAAACTTTTTTGTGCATCATCACTACTTGAATATATGTGAATCACTCTTCGAATGTATGTGAATCAAAATTTGAATAAAAAATTGAATATGAATCATAAAAATTTGATGTGAATCACTCATCAAATATATGTGAATCAAAATTTAAATATGTGTGCATCAACTTTTTTTACCAGGAAACACCGTCAAGAATATAAAATGTTTGTGCATCAACATTTTGTAGGAATATCATTAGTTAACAACTTCCTAGAAATAAATTTTTTGGCGAACTTCACATCAACTCTTGTGAATCAACTTTTGAAAAGCATTGATCTCTATTTATTGGTGTATTAATGTGTATTAAAGCTAGCATTTTAAAACAAACGAATTTTGAAGGCTGATTTTTGTTAGTAAGTACCAATTTTACCCCTAGTTATCAAAATGTCTAATTAAATATTTAATGTTCATATTTATTGATCAAATGATGAATCTAATGGTCCACATTCTATTCTATTTATTCTATTCTAAAATTTGTTTCACAATAACCAACCCCTGTATGTTTATATGTATATATATACATATGTATGTATATATGTATATACATATCTATGTATATATGTATATACATAGATATGTATATACATATATACATACATATGTATATATATATATATATATATATATATATATATATATATATATATATATATATATATATATATATATATGGCGTTAGATTAAAAAGGTAGACTTTTTAGAACATTACGTAGTTAAATAAGTTGAGAGATACAAATAATTTCATTATGTAACGGAACAAGTTGGAGATATAAATTAAACTTAATAACGATTGTGTGATAACTTGATTTTTAACATGCTAATGATGTTGATGATTGTGTAATAGTTATAATTAATGACTTAGTTAATAAACTAAGTTCGGCTATGATTGCTACTTAATTGCCTTATTTATGGAAGTAATGAAGTCATATTTCCTAATACAATATTGAGTAGATGCCTTTTGTTAGTTGTTGCTAATAATAATGTTGCAACCAAGTGATGGTGACTTTCTCATAAAACAAGTATATATATTCTGCTCGTATGACGAATGAGGGGCATTATGGTAAATTACATCAGGTACAATACAGAATATATTGTTTCATAGTTATATTAATTTTTAATTAATAATACATCAAATTTCTTTTTGTAAGTATCATCAAATACAACAGTTTGTGATTCACTAATCTGGAAAATATGTAGTTAATTAGTGTCGGAGGTCTCGGTGGTAGTAGCTTAGAGGTGGAGATTTAGAGAATCTTTAAACAATACCAAATCTGCTCATTGCTAGTTCACTACTACTTAGAGGTGGCAAAATGAATGGGTCGGGTAACGGGTCTAGATGGGTCATTTAGAAGGATGAGTCTAAACGGGTCCGGGTCAAATGGGTCTCGGACGGTCATCGAGTTCACCAAACTTTTTTTTTATTTGAGTGAAAGATGAAAAAAATGAAATGAGGTGGAAAAAAAAAAATTACCTGCTAGACCCGTATAAACCCGTTGGTTAATTGTTACACAATTAGATGTTATATTGAAAAAACCATTTAGACCCATCCAAAAAATGGGAGGAGACCCAACAAACTCACCCCTTCCTAAAAATTAACCAAATTGACCCATAATTAACCAATGGGTCTAAAATTGCCACCTTTACTACTACTTATAAGTTTAGGGTTAGTTTTTAGGTACGTAGTTTAGTTGATTTTGGATGAGAGAATTTTACAAGAAAATAATCATATCTTTCAATGTTAACGGAACTTTCTATAGCGGACTACTGAATCAGTGTATAAGAGATAGTCGACTTTACCGGTTTTTAACAATTTTGAAGAATATAATAACTTAGTTATAGGTGAAAAGTATGGTTGCTCATTAATTGGCTAAACAACATCGTTGTATAATTTTAGATTGATATTTGAGTTTATTAGTGGTGGAGGTTTGGAGGGGAATGCTTCGAATGAGGAAAACGAGAGAAATGTCGAATTTACTGTATTTTAGAATAAATTGTTTGTGATTTACGTCCAGATTTACTGCATCTTATCAACAACCGCATTTTAACAACACTGTATTTTACACATATTAGATTAGACTGCATTTTACCCCTATAAATTTGTATTATTTTTCCTCATTTGATACCTTCCCATCACGCCCTTTACTTTTCGTAATAACAAAATGTAGACGATAAATGAATAAACACATCAAACACCTTTTCATAATTTTCAGGTAAAACAGGTTTTGGTCATGCTACTATGAAGTTTAGATATATCGATATATATACACTAAATATTTAATCTGGTAATGCCATATTCACTGTGCAAACGTTGATTTTACTTTTTTGCTAAAATGATTTATAAATATTTGAATAGTTTATATCCCACATCAATTCAAATGCTTTTTGTTTATTTACATTCATTTTAAAACTATTTACTGCTGTACTTAACAAACAGTATATTAAATTCTCTATAAAAAGCCCACTAAACCAATATACATTCCAACACAATCTTAACTCTAGTACAACTTTGTACTCTCAACTCAAACCAACACTTAAAACAAAGTGGCTGAAAATGGCCATGGTTGTTGACGAGTTGCCGGAACTTTATTTATCCAATTTCACAAACACCACCACAAGTACCACCAACAGCACCACCACCCCGGATGACGATAACTGTCGTGACTGGGGTGATTGGTCGCCAATGGTCGATTGGGATTCATTTCCCATACAGTCTCAAGAAGACTTCACTGACCTATTTGAGCCCGAAATGGATGAAGACACGGATAAAACTATTTCCTCCTCCGATGACACTCGGAATCTCGCATCTCCTGATGCATTAATGATGGAAGCCGCGGTTGATGGGCCGTCAGATGATCAAAAAGGGCTGAGATTAGTCCATCTTTTGATGGCTGCGGCCGAAGCAATGACGAACGATAACAGAAACCATGATTTGGCTTCCGTGATACTGGTTCGGCTCAAGGATTTAGTGTCCCCAAGTGAGGGCACTAATATGGAAAGACTCGCTGCCTATTTCACCGACGCCTTACTTAATTTGATTGAAGGCGTAGGTGGTGGTGGGGTTGGTGGGTTTAGTTATAAACAGACCCACCATCTACACCACCACCGTGCAGACGTCTTGGCAGCTTTTCAGCTGTTACAAGACATGTCACCATATGTCAAATTCGGTCATTTCACAGCCAATCAAGCGATCATTGAAGCGGTTACTCATGAACGACGAGTTCACATAGTTGATTATGATATCATGGAAGGTATTAAAGATCTCATGATTCATTTTTTTAGTGCTATTAGCGCAAGGCTAGATTTGAAATTTTTTCATATGTATAAACTGGGTCTTGGACAAAATAATAGTAGTATAAATAAACGATGTTTTTTTGATTATTTTACACAAGAAATGAATTGAAATTAGTATGTAATTCTTCATTTTATCAATTATGGCATAGGACCATTAAATTTCATGATCATGAGACTATATATAAGTATAATCTTGTAATAAACATTTACATATTTTTTCAGGTATCCAATGGGCATCACTAATGCAAGCTTTGATCTCCCGTAAGGATGGGCCGCCTACCCCACACCTTCGAATCACGGCCCTCTCACGACCAGGAAGTGGTCGAAAGTCGATCTCCACCATCCAAGAAACGGGCCGTCGCTTAACTGCTTTTGCAGCATCAATCGGGCAACCATTTTCCTTCCACCAATGCAAACTTGATTCAGATGAAACATTCAAACCGACATCAGTAAAACTCGTACGAGGAGAAGCCATTATCATAAACTGCATGTTACATCTCCCACATTTCACTTACCGATCACCTGCATCCGTAGCTTCATTTCTCTCTGGATCAAAAACTCTAAACCCTAAACTTGTAACCCTTGTTGAAGAAGAAGGTCCCAAAGTTGAAGGAGGGTTCGTGGGTCGGTTTATGGACACTTTACATCATTACTCAGCTGTTTACGACTCGTTGGAAGCCGGGTTTCCTATGCAAGGAAGGGCTCGAGCTTTAGTCGAACGGGTGTTTCTTGGTCCGCGAATTTTGGGTTCGTTGGCTCGAGTGTATCGTGAAGATGAATGTAGCTCATGGGGTGATTGGTTATCATCCCAATCAGGATTCAATCCGGTTAATATAAGTTTTGCGAATCATTGTCAAGCAAAATTGTTGTTAGGATTGTTTAATGATGGCTACAGGGCAGAGGATGCTGCAAGTAATAAGGTTGTTTTAGGGTGGAAATCACGCCGGTTGCTTTCTGCTTCGATTTGGGCGTATTCTGATTCGGATTGACAACTTTCCGAATGAAACATATGTCAAACGTATATGATAGTAAAATGTGTAAACTTTCGTCCCGATTAAAATCATAAACCCAAATATAAACCTGTCTTTTTTTTTTCTTTCTTGGTTGGTGAATTAAGCATCAGTATGAACGAGATCTAAATGATTATTTTCGTTAATGTGTATAAATAAGATGGTAAAATTCGTTTTTCCTTGTGCATATTTTATTGTTTGTTCTGTATATTCCTTATGAAAGGTTTTAGAAATTGTCGATATATTTATGGTAATCTACGTGACTCTGTTTTTTTAATTATCTCTTAGTGTGATGTGTGCTGTTTTTTATGTGTGTGTATATATTTAGTGACCGATTCAAAATTTGGAGTGATCCGAAGCAATGGTATCCCAATTTTTCTAAACCCGTAGCAAACAAGAAATACAACTGAAAATGCTATTTTTCATTAGAAATTACATTGCATATTGGGAATGAACCAGTAGCAACGGTTACCCCTACCTTCTACATGGCTCCGCGCCTATATATATATCTTTATTTGATACTTGACTTTACAAACTATTTGCTTGATGGGAAGTTGGGAACTCACTTATTGACAGTCGTAATGGTAAAAACTTTTTGATAATAAATAATCATTTTAAATAGGCTGATTTAAAAACATTATATGAATTTTAATACTCGTCATGTCGTCATAACCCCAGTAAATTACAGTTTAACTTAATTTGAGACGGAAAGAATATGGGTTTTGCTAACGTAGGGTATACGATAAAGCGCATTTAATGAATTTGTAATTTCCTTAAATATTAACGTTTGTATTTAATACTAATTAATTCAATCTAATATTGACCTTTTCTATACATATATTAATTAAATTTTTTGCTATTTAAGGAAATTACAGGTTCATTAAATTTACGTTAATATGTGTCACAGGGGTACATGTTAGCAAAACCCAAGGAATATCTATATATATTTGTAAATTAACTTACTAATAAGTACAAGTTAAGTGGATAGACCGATCCTCGTGACCCCATCGCCGATTGTGGGTTAATCCACCCCAAGTTCAAAGCGAAGTTGGAAGGAAATGAGAGGGAAGAACCCATTTCCAGCACGAGCCAATCCAATAACGGAAAATGAGATCCTTTGAGTCCGGTGATAAAGTCCAGTTATTTACATAGCCTTACACCACAAGGCTGTACAACCTAGAGTTGCTTGATGTAGTGCCTTATGGTTGAACTTGCTCAACAAAGTCCCCGGAAACATTGATTTGGCTGATTTAGATGGAACCCAGAGTTAACTTCTCTTTTGAATAACGGTATCTCTTTCAACCTTTGGGGTTTCACTCATACCGGTACCTGAGTTGTGTGCACCATTTGTTGTCATGTCAACGAGATGTATGCATCGCTTATACCCATGACTCAAATACAGAAGAACACATGTTCGTAGTCATGACTTATGCACCACTTACTATCTAATAATCTAATACCCAATATTCTTCTTTTATTACATTGGTATAGGCAAAAAAAGGAGTTTCATGCGTTATCCCAATGATGTCGCGCCCCACAATTCTCTCACGACCCGTGGTGGTGACACATGTGGTGAGTGCCGCAACTTGCCCACCACTTGCTTCACTGTGTGAGTGCTTAACTATATTCATTATCATAACATATCGATAATATGTTTGTATCCTTTTCGTTTACCTTTTTATCTTGTTATATGTCACAATGAAATTATTATTAATATTAAAAAAGGAAAACGATAATGACAACGCCAACGACTGTCATTGGCATCATTGGCACTTTCAGACATGCATCAATACTTATATACTAAAATAAACTTAATATCCCCTAATATTAGTTTGATCCACTAAATATAGACTAAAAAAACCCTATTTTTAAGCGTATGTGTCTAAATTCTCTTAATGACATCTTTAAGGGTTATCGATAACCACTTTAAGTTCTTTTTTTTTTGAAGGAAATGACAATTTCTTGTGATTTTTATTAATAGAGAAATTAATTGGAACGGCTGTAAATAGTTAATTTTTAGTAATTGTAAGACCGCTCCTATCCATTGTGTCGGTTGGGAACTGACCTTCGTCCCCAAACTGACACGGATGACACCACTGTCCACTTGTGTCGCCAAAGCAACGAGAAAATCAACTGCGTCATTTTTTTTTGTTTAGTGTAGAGAATTAAATGTATATTGGTTAATGCGAGAATCAAAAATTAAAGTGACACACTGCTGGCACCGTTGTGTCAGTTGTGTGTTACTTTGAGAAACGTTGATGTGACACATCTAATATAAAAGTGACGCGTAGCCTATATATTACTATGATGATGACAATGATGATGATGATCTTTGATTCGTTAAAAGCTTCCATGATTGGTAAGCAAGAAAATGTATCCATGTCCGGCCATAAATGGTTAATTTATAACCATAGATTACTACTAATCTACTATTATATATGTTAAGAACTTCCATGATTACGAAATGGTTGGCAAGAAACTTTGAAGTTATCCATGTCAATCTGTGGTCCTTACTCCTAACAGACGATTATTTTTAAAACAATTATTTTTCAAGATTCCTTAAAAATAATCACATTCAATACGATAACTCCCAACAATTGGGTGTATCTGCAAACTTGGACATGTGCCATCAACCTACTTAATTTTAAATTTTGAAAAAGCAACAAATTATGTACTTTAGATGATACATAATCTTTTTAATCCAAGTTATCTTAATTGATGAATTGAAGTTGCAAAAAAAATTAAATATAAAATCAATGGAATTACCATATAAAAGATTATAATTAAACCGAAAATAGGCACATCTGATACAACAGATGATACATTAGGGGTTAAAATGTGTGATAAATTGATCTCTCAAAGCTTTAAAATGATCACTCTCACCTTCAAGAAGCTTCACAACCTGCAGTTATATGCATGAATAAGTTGAGTTAGTTTGCATCAGAACAAAAGGTCCAAAGAGTTTGTAACATTTTTTTTTGTCATTGAGGTTTGACTAACAAGATTACTATATAAGATGTTATTAAGTCATAATAAATAATACCTCCCCCATGGATGGACGTTTCTCAGGGTCAACTTTGACACACAAGTAAGCTGTTTTGGCCATGTGGTACAGTTCATAAGGGTCGTATGAATCTTCTAGGCGAGGATCGATTAGATCATGCAAAGCAAGGTTCTCAACTAACGGTTCGGCCTGTACAACAAGAACCAAGTTAATAGATACACTAGTAAAAGAATTTATGCACCCAAAAAATTAGAGATAATTAAAGGATTAGAGTGGTCACATAAAATGACTAGACAACTAGGCTACATTAGTGTTTGTGTTATATCTCAAAGTTATACACTTGTTATTGTATTAAATTTTTTGGGTTGATTCAGCCCATCATCAGTTTTTGTCATTTTTTTGTTATTATATATATAAATTAGGTATTAAATGAGATTATTAGAACTACATAGCTAAAATAATACGAGTAATTTGTTTAATTGGGTGATTTAGGGCATTATGAAGCATTTGAACAACTTTGGGTGACTTTTGATCTGTTTGACCCGTTTCCAATTTAGCCAAAGTTAGAAAATTTTCCAGGTTCATCATATTACTTGTTGTTGATAGATTACAACCAAAATTGACCCACTTTTAGGCAAGTGGGTTCTTCTAAATAAGATGGGACATAAATATAAGAAGTTGTTATGTCAAAGATACGAAACCAAAAAGGCATACCCATTGTCTCAAGGATTGATGGTGGTCTTCACTATCTGAACAAACAGCATTCCGTCCTGAGATTAGTTGTATAAGCGTGATACCATATGCATATACATCTGTTCTCACAGAAACCATACCATTCTCTGCATACTCTGGTGCAAGATAACTGCAAAATGTTAAAACATTAATAGCTTGTGAATGATTGATATCTTTTTCTCAGTCAGTTTATTTATGCAGCACAAAATATTAAATAGCATATGTTGATTGAACACAGTACATTTCTTACCCCAATGTACCAAGTATCCTAGTCTGAATAGGAGAATCATTTGTTTTCCACTTCGCGAGGCCAAAGTCACCTAACTGTGTATATAAACATAGCTTGTTTTAGGAGCAACCATATAATATTACATAACTCATAAATGCTCACCCTCAAAGAAAAAGCAATGAAGGGTAGACAAAGATGACATTATTATGAGTCGTGGATCCACAAGGGGAGCCACACCACCCTCAAGAAATTTCAAATTATATGATATTTTATTTTTTAAGGGTATTACTGTATACAGCAATGAAGGGTAAACAAAGATGAAAATTTTTATGAGTAGAGGTGGATCCACTCATGACTCATCCACAGAAGGAGGCCGGGGGGGCATGAATTTTAAAAAGATCGGTTATGATTTATTGTCCCCTCAATAATAATATGCCAGCTCCACCATGTGTTATGATTTTCTTATTGAATATGTAAACAAAGTAACACAGAAGAGTTTATTCGTAAAAAGATCGGTTAGAACATGTAAATAGAAGTTTCAAAAAGTACCGTCATCAAGGAAAAAAGAGGAGATTACCATTGGCACAAAGTCATGAGTGAGCAATATATTGCTTGGTCGAAGATCCCGATGAATGATAGGACTACTGCGACACTCTTCGTGGAGAAAGCGTAACCCCTTTGCAGTTCCTACAGCAATTGCATGTCTTTGATGCCATGTAAGAACATTTGCTGCTTTATCTTTAAAATACCACAACACAAATATAACAAAGGAGTCAACGACCGAGATGTAAGATATAATCACCAGAATAAATATGCTAAAGTGAATGCTTTTAGCAAATATATCAAGAAAGCAAATAAGTAAGGTGACAGAGATGTGAATTCACAATTTCATCTCTTTTACTTATAAGTTGGTTTTATGCTGCCGTGCTTATATCTTAAATGTATCAAATAAAACTTTTTAGCTAAAAGGGGAACATACAACTTGCGGTGGAAGTCACTGAAAGTCTAACGCATAAAACCTCCTAAATCTTTTAATCAAGAACTCAATAAATTATTGAACAGTAAGTATTGTTTTTTTTTTCATCATAATCAACGAATTAAATATATGATAAATACTATTTTTTATAAAAGGACATATGTACGTGCGAGGTCATCGCAGCCCGACCCTCCCCATCTTTTTACCGTTACCCGACCTGCCAATCTTGCTGCCTTTGTAGCCATTGACATCCATACTGATTTATTACAACAGCCAATAAGTTGCTTACCGAGTAGATGCCACTCAAGTGATCTATTGCAGATGTATTCATAAACCAATATATTAGTGTTTTCTTTGCAGCAATAACCCAACAGCATCACTATGTTTTTGTGGCGTGCGAAACTTAAAACATAAATTTCAGAATTAAATTCCTCAAATCCTTGTGTGCTTGCTTGTTTCCGCACCTTAGCTGCAATGATCTGTCCATCATTGAGCTGACCCTTATAAACTAGACCATAACCTCCTTCACCTAACAAGTTCTCTTGGGAAAAATAATTTGTGGCAAGATGTATTTCTGAGTAGCTGAATCTCATGGACTCTTTAATGTACAACTGTGTTGTCATTCCGCAAGCATTGCACAAAACAGGTGTGTTAGAGGATCTTTTTCGCCTTGGACTTTTTCGTAGATTTCCAACCTTTTTCTGTGAGGAATTATTATTACTGCTCCCACCTTGAGAAAGGCAACCTGGTTAAGAAATTGAAATTATATGAGAGACTGAGATATGATGTACTGCTTTGTGGTTTTGTGATTTAACATTACTCCTAAAGAATGACTTAACATACGGAAAACAGAAGAATATTTAAATCACTAATCACTTCCATTATTTACTGACTCTACAATCATGAAAGCTAGAAGTGGCATAGGTGGGATGGTTAACGAGGGAGGGTAATTAAATGGAGCAATTTTGGCGAAATTGAAATGGGTCAGGTTAAGTTGGGCTGACTCACCAACACTTTTTGGTCCAGTGTTTTGAATTTGGTAAATAATAAATAATTTATGCATTAAGTAAAAGAAAAAAATATGGTATCAAAATAATGTAACTTCAAATAATGAAACGGCGTAGGATGTTATAAGCATTTGAATGAACTTTATGCGACTTTTGACCTACTCGATCGACCCATTTGACCCGTTTCAGTACTAATTTATTTCATATTTTTTTTATCCATTTTACTTCTAAAAGTTATCAGCTATTGGTCAAACAAGCAATACAAAAGAAAATATAAACTTAAAAATGAAAAGGATCAGATGGATCGAACACGTCAAAAGCTGCATGACAGTGTTACTGTGTTTAATGCATGTGTTAGTATTTGCCTTTCTAAGAAAAAGTATCTATAATACATAAAACTTCTTAATCATTTTATTCAAACAATATGTCCATTTCCGTTATCCAACCCACACCACCTCCAATTTTGCAACCTCTATCTACACGCAAGAGGTTGAACAGAGTCACGATTATAATAAACGTTAATCTATGTTCAAATATAAGTGTACTATAAACTTCCTAACCTGAGGCGTCCTGCTTTAGCGCACCATCATTATTATCGGTTAATATGGAACTTACACCCGGTGGCTTGTGCATTAATGATGGCGTAACTTTTTTTGAAGGCATATCAAGGTTTTCAAAGGAACTAAATGATGCAGAGAAACTGTGAGAGATAACTGACTGGTCAATGTTTTCAATATCTTGTGGAGGCGACAGACGAACATGCTTTGACCTGTAAAGAACGACTTTGACTTCTGTAGTATCTGTATCGGTAGTGGGCTCAGTGTTTAAAGGTTTTATAGTCAAGTTATCTACAACTGTTGCAAGATTGCAATGAATTTGACCTTGGTAAAACTTCACATCTCGTTTCAGATGCCTGTCAAGTATTAGCATACATTGGTTCAACTTTTTAGATAACTAACTCGCAAGGTTATATATTTAATTCTGAATTCGTCTATGTCTTCTATTTACTTTTTCACTATTCTTTCTTCTTCTTCTTTTTTTTTTCAACGTAAGATGTGATCTGGAGTAAATCATAAATAGTGTCTACCTATCAAGGACAACCCATGTTGCATTACAAGCTAAAGCTTCTTGCTGAATAATCTTCTTAATAGGAGTTCCGCAAGTAATCTTGACTTCTATGTCAACCTAAATTATAAGGATAAGAAACAATAAGTTCGATTTCTAGATAGAAAAATTTGTAAAAGAAAATTAGCTTTACAGAATATTGCTAAACAGGGCAAAGGGGGCAGAAAGTCACCCAAACTGAATCTTTAATGCATGAAATGTCCTAAATCATTTCATTCAGTTAAATCTATCATAATGCAAATTTTTGTTCAAACACATGAGGTGTATATGTTTCTCTATTTCATTGTGAGATTAAGACCTCATTTTCAATACGAAAACTAAGCTAAAAATATGGAAACTAAAGACAGTAACACCAAAACATCAAGAGACCTTATTCTATAAATACATTATTTTAACAGAAATAAATCGTTTTGGCATACTAAGTATTTACAGTAACTATATCCGCTAAAAAGTGCTTTAGGTAAACCAACCCAACCCGTTTAGTCCCATTTGAAAAATACCCGTTTTGACCCTTTAATGAACCCGTCTGACCCTCCCGATTTGCCACTTCAAGTCTAAGCCATGGTTATGTACCAGTATTAGCTGATGATGGTATAAGTAAACTTGTCATCCTCCAACAAGAAAAAATGAGATCTCAGTCTTAGCTACAGTTTGTTCTTCTAGCACAGTGGCTCTTTACATTCATATATCGGAATGTTATAGGCATCTCGAATATAAAAGAGTTTTCAAATGTCACTTACCTTAAATTTTTGCCATTGATGGCCAATCCATTCTCTAATTCATTTAGTGTATATTCCTTTCTGATTTGCTCAGGGCATACAAATTTTAAATTTTTGCCATTGATGGCCAATCCATTCTCGAATTCATTTAGTGTATATTCCTTTCTGATTTGCTCAGGGCATACAAATATTAGTCCAAATTAGTGGCGGAAATTTTAGCCCATTTACTTACGAATGGGTCGAACTTTATTGGTTGATAATGTTTATCTCAAACAGACTAAATGGATCAAATTAAGGAAGTCTATCATAAGGCAAAGGGTCAAACTAGTTGAAAGTCAACAAAATATTTTGTTTAATGCATAAACCCTCCTAAATTGTTTTATTCTTACTTAGCACATTATATATCTATACCAAAAATATGGACAAAATATTATTTCCGAAGCAACCCAGTACAACCCAGCCTGTAATGATCCGTACTAAAAATGACACATTTTGATAGCTTACCCATGTTACACAACCCACCCATCTTGCCACCTCTAGTCCAGATTTTCTGGTGACATACCATCTTCCACATCCAGAATTGTGGAAAATTGACACTCGTCGTCTTTGAATCTTTGATCATACATTTCATTAAATGCTTCAGATTATGAGAGATATATATTACCCCTTTATATTTGCAATCTTGAGCACTTTTCTGTAGCATTCTGGCATACGTATCAAGTTTTAATTTGATTTCTTCTTCCATAGCTCTGATGTTAACTTCCACTATCTTCATTTGGTAACCAACTAACCAAAAGAAAAGAAAGTAAAATAAATGAATATTTTTGTCAGATATGCAATATGTTAATGTAGAAAATATAGTTTATAGTTTGTGAATGTATGGAACTTTACACTCAAGCTTGATATAACAAAAATATAGTTTATACATTCAATCTTGATATATTGTATTGTATTTATTCAGGTTAGATATTGTCTACTGTATGTAATTAACTTACTATTGTATGTATGTAACTTACAAAAAAGCATAATTCATGCCAAAAACATACAGTAGACGAGTTAAAACTTAAATACATACAATAGCGAAAAGGTTAAAATTCCATATACTACAAAACTATAGGCCCTAGAATATATAAATCAAGTTAACAAAATAACGAATATTAAGATTTTGTTGCAACAAGCATGCATTCAAATAATGACAAAAAATAATGTTAACTTCAAAACACAATTCATGTTACTAATGCATTATGAATACCACTTACAGGGATGTGCAATCTTATGCAAAACACCAAACACAACAAGGGTATCTCCCCTCTTAAGCACGTCTCCCCTTGATATAATGTCACTGATAACGTTCTTGAATTCCTGCTCATTTCGATCTTTTGTCGCATCAAATGCCAACATCACACAACCCATCAATAAAGAATTTTTGTCTTCCATTTTTCACATCAACAACAGTTAAAAAAATCAACACTTATTTGAAAATATCGATAAATCTTTCGGTTAAAATCTTTTCGTCTAGCCATTTTCTTTGCAGAGGAAGAAGTTTCTGAAAAGAGAGGTTGTATATATGTACATATCCGTACAAAAATCATTGTTAGGAAACAGAATATTCCAAGTATATCTTACTTTCTTGCTATTAATTGAAAGATGAGGAGGCATATTCTAGATTATGAGTGTAAAAATTCTGCCGTCCAAAACGATGAGAACAATGCACAGGTGGCATAGTTATAATGTGACGATTTAGAATTCACGATCCTGACTTTGTTCTATCAGCTGATATCTGAAATGCAAGGTGTTTATTATTTGGATTAACCAGATAAACCACCCAATCTATTATATCAGCATGGTTATTTTAATTGGATCATTCGGTTTTGACTTGTGTTTGGCACAAGGTATTATTGGAGATTATAAGTATTATCCGAGATTATAGGATTGAGATTTTAATGTTGATAATCTTCAAAAACCTTGTTTGGTAACAAAAGATATGTGGGAATTTGTCGAAAAAGTAATCTCCTAGAATCCCTTAAACAAAAAGCAATTCAAATTAGCTTCCAAAAGAATCACCCACCATTAGCATCCCCAGGTCTAGCTAGTTTGTTGTCAAATATATCCTTGATTTTCGGTTGTTTAACAATTTAGTTTTGGTTTTGTATATTTTATTGTCTATAACCTGAAAATGAATAGCTTCCATCAGTAAAATCTTTTGATAATCCAATCAAAATAATCCAAACCAGTTTCAAAACTTTTTTAAGTAAACATGTGGGTGGATACTGGATAGAGAGGTGTCATAAATAGTCACCGAATACATGAGGTAGGCTGCATACATCATATTATATGAGTCAAAGAAGAATCACACTCACCAAGTAATCTGATCAAGAATAAAATTCTCCACCGTTTACTTATAGTAATTGAAATAATAAAAATACAATTCTAATTATTTACATATTTCCATTCAAATGCCCGGCCCCGGGCGTGTACCCAAGTGGTTGAGGGTGTTGACCCAATGTGAGACCTCTATTGAATACATGAGGTTGGGTGTTCAATCCTTGTGGTTGACATCCCGACATCATATTCAAGTTAAGTGCATTCCTAGACAATAACCCCTTATTTCATTATAGGACCTTAAAATAGGGAGGTGATTGTTATAAAGAAAATCTAACTTCCTACAAAGAAAATTAAAAGGTTCGTTGTGAAAACAAAAAGTGCTTCTTTCTTTTTTTCTTCCTATAAGTAAAACGTTTTTATGTGAAAATCACTTCTCTCAATTATTACTCATCTATCCTTATTATTGTTTAGGGTAGAGCATTTAGTGATATAAAATTGATAATTTTAGTCCCATTATGCTTATGTTAATAAGCTATAAGTTAGTTTAAACACTCAAATATGGCTTGCAAACTTATTCGTTATTTATAAGCCATAAGTCACGAAGATAAGTCCTTTCAAACACCCCTTAGTCTATAATATTTGGTTATTCGAATAATAGATTCATATTTAGTTTATTTGGATGGAAATGTTCAAAACGTGTTGTTCCGGACACGCAAACCGGCCCACGTCAAGCCGCCCCAAGCCCATCACGTGAGAGGTAAATCGGACTCGCCAAGGGCCAAGGCTTACGCTTGAAATTTTTAATAAATCAAACTTTCAAAAAGGGTGTTTTGATCTATTTTGCTGATATGTCGCTCTTGTAATGTGCCACGTGACATCCAGCGAGATTGACACATCATAAAAAGGTCAACAAAATTAAAATACATTATTTGAAAGTTTGATGCATTAAAATAGCAAACGTAAGTCGAGTACAGATAATAGATATCAAGTATAAGTTGAATACATTCCCAAACATCAACCCCATAAAATAAACTAATAAACCAAGAATTTGGATCTTGTTTTTCACCGCTCAAAGAAAGGAAAAAAATGCGATTAAACAAATAAGGCCATGCAAACATTAAAATTGAGATTTCTTAAAAATAAACAAATCAACATGGAAAATAATCCAAACACCCTCTAAGTGGCCGCTTAGGTGAGCTTAATTTCGAAGCTAGTTAGCTTATTTATTTACAACACAATAATTTCTTATTTTAGTTTTGCGATAAACTTATTTGCATCGACTCATACGTTTATTATAAAAGGAATTTGATTTCAAATGAAGTTTCAACTTTTTAGATTTTATTTTGTAAGCAATAAGCAATAATTCCACCAAACAAACCAAAAAATGTTGTAATAAAATTTTAAGGGTGCGTTTAGTTACCGAAAAAGATCTCTATTTTTCATTTTCTATTTTTATAGGGAGTGAGGAGTGTTTTACTCCTATAGAAAAGCAAGAAAAAAATTGGATAATGCGTTCAAATGTGGGGTGAAGTTTTCATTTTCCAAGAGAAAATAGAGTTGAAAACTTAAAGAACCATGAAAAAGTAGTTTTCAACTTTTTACTTATAAAAAGAAAAATAGAAATTTTCTTTTTTTAGAAAGGTTGGATTTGAACATATTTTCAAATTTTCTTAGAGAAGTTTTATAGAAAAGTGGTGGTATTTTCTGTAACTATGGATGAGTTTGGAAGACGGAATTCTAGAAGCTTGAGCTTCTATTTTACATAAGCCCTGGCTACACATTAAGAAGGAGATTCTTGAAAAAATAAGTCCCTAAAAGCCACTTAATAAAAAGCTTTTGGAAGTACCTTTTGAATAAAGCCCAAACCACAGCTTCAATCACAACCTCCGGCTCCAACCACAACTCCATCCAATTGTTGCCAAACACACTTCGAGCAATAGAAAACCGTTCAAATCGCTTGATTTTTTTTTTTTTTTTTTTTTTTGAAAATAAAATCACTTGATTGAACACGTCTAAATCTAAATCTAAATCTAAATCTAAATCTAAAATCTACATTAAAAAAGCTATCTTTTCACTTGGATTTTTATGACACTTTCCGTACTAAAACATGCAAACTTTGAGACCACAGAATCAATAAGTACAAAGGTAAAAATATTAAGGAAAGTAGATCACCTAAATAAAATTTCACAACATTATCTTTTTCCTTTTCTGACCCTCTTGTTAATGAGATGGGGAGATCATTTCCATAACAATAAACCATGATGAACTCTGTAATTTATTCTCTTACTTAAATTAAAATAAAATCCAGCTCATGTAATAACACCCTTCTCTTTGTTCCGTTTACAGTCTTCTTTTCTTATTTTGATCTCTTTCATTCATCCCTTTCTCTTTTCTAAGCTCGGAAGAATAACCCCTGATGTGGGTTTTCTAATCAAACATAATTATAATTATTGGTATGCAACCAAATCACTTTCAAGATTCTATCAAAATTTATTGGATTATCAATTTTGATCATCAAAATCACAACTTTTTTCCTTCAACTTCAACCCCTTTTAGGGTTTTGTTGAAAAGTGATAAAATTTACATATGGGTGTGAGTTTGTGTTAGTTTCTTGATTTTAAAGTTCCAATTTTGATTTGTGGGTTCGTTTGAAGTTTTTTTTGCAGGTTTAGAGGTGTAAAAGGGGTTAAGTACAATTATGGCAAATAATAATAATATTAGTAACAATCCAGCAGCATGTGTAGAAAGGGCAACAAGTGAATCATTATCTGGCCCGGATTGGGCTATTAACATTGAACTCTGTGATCTTATTAATATGAATCCTGGGTATAATTTCTTTCCCAATATTATACTAATCCTTTATTTGTTTATTAGTTAGTTATTCAAGATTTATACTTATGATTGTTAGCATCATTGATTGGGTTAATTTGGTAGTTGTAGATAAGAGTTTTTACTTATGGGGTGATGGGTTGGTTTTAAAAGTGATTATGTGATATTAACAAGAATACGTCACTGTGAATTAAAAGAATATGAGGGACGCTTTTATGAATTGAGAGCGAAGCTTAATATGAGGGACGCCTTATGAATTGAGAGCGAAGCTTCTCAAGCTAGATTAACACAAGGGAAAATGTTAGAATTGTTTTACTCCTAAATGATTAGCAGAGTTTAGAAGCAGAATATGTTTATTCAAACATTAAATGCTGATTATTTGGGATATTTAGCTCTAAACACCAGAATTATCATGGGTTTATCTGAAAAAACAAAATGGTTATTGTGACTTGAAATCACAATAGTTAAAATATGTTGTTTGTTGGAGATTGATCAAGGTAGGTTTGGAACATTTGGAAATTTATACAGTAGCTGATTTCTACGTCTGCTTGAATTGCAGGAAAGCAAACGATGCACTAAGGATACTGAAGAAGCGAGTTAAAAGCAAAAATCCAAAAGTCCAACTCCTTGCTCTTTTTGTACGTATTTCATTCTCGTTATTTTTTTATGGCCATTGACATTAAAAGGAGCAGTTTTAAATGGATTGATGTTATATTGAGTCTGGATGGGTTAAAAAAAAACCTGCTAGAAGAAGACGGGGCCGAATGGACTGTGCTGGTCAAATAGTTTGAAAGCCGCCCAAACTGTATAGTTAATGCATATAACCATTTTAATCACATCATCAAAAATGTAGATTGTGTTTGTAATACTTTGTGTTTTGTAATCTTATTTAATATATGTGACCTTGTAAATTTGTATGCAGGTGTTGGAAACTCTAAGCAAAAACTGCGGAGAGAACATATTTCAACAAATAGTTGAGCGGGACATCTTGCGCGAAATGGTCAAAATTGTAAAGAAAAAGGTGCTATTATGTCTTGCTTTATGATAAATCCCATTTAGTAAAAATGGTAAGTTAATAATCTATGTGACCTTGATTACTTGTATTGCAGCCAGATTTAAATGTAAGAGAAAAGATTCTTATACTGATTGATACTTGGCAAGAAGCTTTGGGGGGGCGTGGGGGAAGATATCACCAATACTATGCTGCATATGCAGAACTTAAGGTAATTTATTATTTTGTACTATGATTACATTACATTATATGCAGTGTCTGTCAAGAGGGGTAACGTCGGTCGGGTTGGGCCAACACACAAACATTTATTTATTCATAGATTCAGTTTTATAAATAAATACGTAGTGTGCCAAAGATGATTACAAAAACTTGATTATAACAAAAAGAATTGAACTATTTTTTCCTGTTACATCTGATTATACTTGGATGCATCTAAAAGGCATCAGGGGTGAACTGTCAGATAAGTAGATAACTGAATAAGATAAGTTCAACTATGTCAATATTATCTGATCTTTAAATAAATTATATTTGGAGAGTTTATACTATAAAAATACACTTTACGCTACCTAGCATGCATTCAACCCACTTACCCTACTCCCTTTAAGCTTCTTTATTTTCTTCTATTTATTTATTTGTTTTTAATATCTGCTTGAACCTTAGAGATAAAAAATAACCCGAATCGACCCTTCTCAAATAAATAGATAAGAATGGCTACCTCTAGCTTTACCTTTTCAATGATATATAGTAGTTACTAATTTTCTAATAATGCTGTCTCATCATCTTTTTATTGTTATTTTACTCAATTTTGCATGCTACATTTTTGTTCCTCGTTCTATGTATTCAAATCCATTTTTATTGAATCATCGACAGGCTGCCGGTGTAGAATTCCCACCCCGAGAAGAAAACAGTGTACCACTATTTACACCACCACAAACTTACGCGATTGTTGATCCTACTTCTGCAAACGAGGAAGCTGCTGTGGAGGCCTCCCTTGAGACTGATACCTCTGGACTCAGGTATTACTCGACCTTTGGTCTCCTAGTTCTTTCATTATGTTCATAGGCGGTAGGCCTAACAGATTGCAAAATGGGTGGTTTAGGTGATATTGGAAATTTTATTGTGTTGTATCAATTGCTACCATTACTTCATATCTATAGCTAGAATAATACATTGATGCATCGTGTTTCATGTTTATTTATCTACTGCATGTTCGCTCTATGCAGCTTGTCAGAAATTGTGAATGCAGAAGGAATAGCAGATGTGCTGTATGAGATGCTTGGTGCTTTAAATCCTAAGAATTCTGAGGTAATAATATCGTCTCAACTAATTTTTGCAGTATACTTGTTAATTTTTTTTTTTAACTTCTCATTAGGTATTTTTACTTGTAAAAAGTGCTACAATTAGGCAGTTTTGCAACCCATAAACGTTTTTAACTAGTAAAACTGATGATGCGGCACCTATGGTGTTGGTGAAGGGACCTTTTACATGTTGGGAATATATGTCCACGTAAGATGTAAGATAAGAAATAAAACCCCCAAATCGATGTATTTGTGAAAAAAATATAAATTTGTTGGGGCTTTAATTTCTTATATATGTATATGTTCTTGATAGGTCCTGTTGTCTTGTGCCAGGGTTTAAAGGAAGAATTGATAGTTGATCTTGTTGACCAGTGTCGTTCTTACCAGAAACGCGTCATGACTCTCATAGAGAGCACCTTGTAAGTACATTCAACTTCTTTTAGCAATTCTTAGCTATAGTTAACATTAGAGGTGGGCCAGGTGGCTATATGGGCGGGCTGGGTAATATAATAAAAAATGGTTCAGGTTTGAACGGGTCTTTTTATTATGGGTTGATGTACACAGGCTGGGTTGAGTAGACTTCAAGCACTTTGTTTTCCATTTGTATACAATAATCAATTATGGATGTGCGTCCATTATGGTTACGTAGAGAATATTGTTACACTAATAAGCTAGTATCTTTTGATAAATGATTTTTGAGGTTACAGACTTTGTGCTACTTTAATTCCGTTACACAGTTTCACCTCTTCGAACGATTTGACCCATTCTCCTCTTAGTTCATTATATCGATTTGACCCGTTTGACTCGCTTTAGATAAGTAAATGGATCAAAATTGCCACCTATAGTGTATGTAAAATACTGAGCCATCTGCGTGTTTTTTCAGTGACGAGGAGCTTCTAAGTAAAGGTTTGGCATTAAATGATAGTTTAATGCGTGTTCTCGGCCTCCATGATGATATTGCCAAGGGAGCTCCTGTTCTTGGCCTCCAAGATGATATTGCAAAGGGAGTGCCTACTCCTACTCGCTCTGTAGTATTAGGGGCACGAGAAAATTCAGTCGCCCCTCTTGTGAATGTACCACATGAGGATGATGAGTCTGATGACGATGATGATTATACCCAACTAGCTCACAGGTAAGACATATGGAGTAGTTTCTTTCCATTTTGTTCAAAAAATAATATATGATATCTCATACATCTTGTCAAGCAGTATACTTTCACTTCTCTTTTTATTTGGTCATTGAACTTAAAAATCATTACTATAGCCGATATATCCTGTCAAAATGTATTTTGATGAGTAAATTTTACCAAAATGAAGATAACAATGCTGATTAAGTTGAAGTATCGTTTTTAATGGTTTTTGAAAGTCGGTAGTTTATTAATGATCATTAAAGTTCATTGACCGAATTATATTATGCGTTTTCTGCCCTTTTGATTTTGTGACAGTATAATAGATTAAAGTGTGTCCGTTTTAGTAGAGGCGGTAAACCGTTAACTTGGTAATGGGGTCACAATGGGTAAATTTTAAGTTTGGGTAGGAATGAAACAGAACAGGTTGGGTTGGGTTGACGGTTGACCTGTGATTCTATTAACACTTCTTTTTCTTCATTTACTTAATCCTTTAGAAATAAATAATGCATCAAATATTGTTAAAATAAGAAATAATATAAGTTTGTGAAATAGAACTGAGTTAGGAGGTCTGCATCAAGTTCACTTTAGACGACTTTTTACCCATTTCTTAAGTTTTTTCTAATTGACCCGTTTAAGATAGTACTAATCCCAAATCAACCCATGCGTGGGTCGAAGTTGCCACCTCTACTTTTCGCATATTGACCTGGAACTGTAATTGGATGTGGATTCAGATTAAGTGAAACCCGCTAAATTTGTGTGTATTTTTCAGGTCATCTCGTGATACTCTACAGAACGGTATGTCAACTAGACGGGGGCGTCCTAGTCCGCCTCGTTCTCCAACCTTACCATCATCAAGCAAACCATTTAGTGCTGTCGGCGAACCTGTGATTGATTTTTTAAGTGGCGAGACGTACCATCCACCACCACCACCTCCTTTTGATGATTTTATAAACCCGACAGCAACAATGTTTGCTGCAAATGATAAACCAACTCGGTTGACCAAATCCAGTGACCATTCATCTCAGTCAGATGATGACATAAATCCCTTTGCTGCCAATGCTGGTCCCGTGTCTATTCCACCACCACCTTCAAAGCACAGTCAGAGACGACATTTTTTTGCGAAAAATCAGGGTCTTCCTTCTGGACCTTCGGTTTCTGGTAGCGGGTCTGCTTACGATAATTTGGCTGATGAGACTAGGAATCTTTCTCTTAGGTCATCAAATCCAACAAAGAAAGAGAAACAAGAAGATGCTTTGTTTAAAGATCTTGTTGATTTTGCCAAAGCCAAGTCTTCATCTTCTTCTACGAATCCAAATAGGTCATTTTGAGTTTGGATATCATGTTATTGAAGAAAATATTGACTAGATTCATTACTAATATCGATTTATATTGTTAATGCTTACTAGCCAATAATTTTCACCAACTATAGCTCTTAACCTCTCATTTTCAATAAATTGTAGTCTTGTGTATTTGTTGGAGGAAGCTTATTATTTAACTAAGAGCTCTGCATGAATAATACTGAATGTAAAGCGCTATATCCGTGAATGTATGCCGTCTAGGAGTGTCTCCTAGGGGTGGCAATTCGGGTTGGGTCGAGTTAACGCGTTTGGGTTATCGAGTTGGTGGGTCAGAAGTAGTCGACCCAAAACCGACTTGATTTTTTAATCGGGTTGAGTATTTCAACCCAAATCTGACCCAACCTTACCCGACCTAGATTACCCATTTATCTAATGAGATTAACATGTTTTCGGGTCATTTCCAGTTAACGGTAGGGGGTGTTCACGGTCCGGTCGGGCTGGTTTTTGGCGAAAATCTAAACCGGACCGCGATTTGACGGTTTGGTAAAATCCAAACCGAACCGGATCATTTAACTTATGTAACCGGACCGGACCAAACCGAGAATACCGGTCCGGTTCGACTGGTTTTGCAGTTTTTTATCCTTCTGCAAGAAAATTTTTAAAAAATATTTTCTTTAAATGTAAATAATATAATGCTATTACTTAATATTTGATAACAACGAGGTTTTTTATGCCCGCGCGTTGCGGCGGGATTTACAAAAGGTAAATTTATAATCTTGAATTAGGTAAGTGAAAATCTATCAAGTTTGTTTAAATTAAAGGAGTAAATGATGTTTTTGTTCTTCAACGGCATTATATATATGGGAATTTCAAATGAAAAATTAGATAACGGGGTTTTGCTATGAAACCAAAAGAAAAGATTTGCTATAAAAATGTATTTTTTTTCTACAGAAAAATGGCTTTTATCAATATTACTACGTATTAATCATTTGCCATGTGATGATATGTTTTTTCCCGATATTAATTACTCCGTATATGTTATAAATTGATTATAAAAGTAAGTGATAGTCTGTAAAATATGTAAGTAATATGTTTGCATAAATAGGTTTGTCATCGTCAAATATGTATAATATCGTCGTAATCATCATCGTCCGTCTGTCCATCTACTACGTAAAAATAAATATCAATCAAATTTAGAAATACAATAATTCACAACTTCAAACATACATTAATATACTAAAAGAAGTTTAAACTGAAACATAAAGCTAGATAGTTGACTTTTATTGCGAACTAAGACTTCAACATACACAACCAAAGCCCAACAATCATAATTTTTGAACCCATACACAACTATTGTCATTAAACAAACATACAATCAGAATTAAAGTTGGAAGTCATAAACAACCACAAGCACACATGTATCTAGAAGAGATAACTAATATCAGATGACACACATACATATATCGAATATCGAATATAATTAAAGCAAAAAGAATTAAAGATGAAAATTGGTGAGAGTGCTATTGGAGGAAATTGAAGAGGAGGTGTAGCTGTAGAGAGGAGATATGAGATGTCAGTGATGAAATTTATTGAAAGTAAAAAGATTTGAGAGGTAAGGTGTAATATCTATTGGTCTGTTGCTATTAATATACATATAAACAAAAATAATGGAGTATGTAGAAAGAATAAATAATATATTCATCAATTATTATTATATTCTATAGATGCTAGCTATTCACCAACTGTAGAAAGAATAGTATCCATTTACCTTGGTAAATGTTAATATAGAGAATATCATAATTACTTATACAAAACAATTAGAAACTATTTATTCCTTATAAATTACAAACTATTTATTCTTAATAGATATAACTACCAATGTATAAATATACTTTAATTTGATTCTAACTGATAAGAAGATTTCGTTAAGTTGTCATGACATTTAGATAGTTTATATCTTGTTGTTGGAGTATAAACTACAAATCACTCAATTTATGTGATAATATATATTTTTAATATAAATAAAGTAATATATATATATATATATATATATATATATAGGGGTTCTGGTGAAAACAAGGAGATAAAAAAAACGGTGAAAACAGATCTCAGCTCTTGATCTAATCTAAATTTCATATTTATGTAAAAAGGGTGGGGATAAAAAAAACCCGGTAAAAACACTTTTTGATTCACAATTTTTTTAAGTTGTGTACTTTCATTTTCTTTGCTTCACATATGAATTTTTTTGTGAACCTTTATATTTTTTTTTGTTTCACATAAAATTTTCATCATGAACCATTAATTTTTTTTGCTTCACACAAAGTTTTTAACCTTTTTAATTGTGAACCTTATTTTTTTCACATTATTTTTTTTGTAAATTTTTTCCCGAAATTTTTTTTGTTTTTTTATTATGAACTTTAATTTTTTTTGGGTTCACGAAAAGTTTTTAACTTTTTCAACTGTGAACCTTAATTTTTTTTTAAGTTCACGGAAAATTTTTAACCTTTTCAATTGTGGACATTTTTTTTTAACTGTGAACCTTAATTTTTTTTAGGTTTACGAAATGTTTTTAACTTTTTCAACTGTGAACCTTAATTTTTTTTTGAGTTCACGGAAATTTTTTAACTTTTTCAATTGTGAACCATAATTTTTTATTTTGGTTCATGGAAAGTTTTTAACTTTTTTAATTATGAACCTTAATTTTTTTTTTTGGGTTCACGGTAAGTTTTTAACCTTTTCAATTGTGAACCTTATTTTTTTATTTTGGGTTCACAGAAAGTTTTCAAGTTTTTCAATTGTGAATCTTAATTTTTTTGTTTTGGTTTTCCGATTTGACTTTATTTTATTTATATTTCACAAAAAATATTTTTTTTGTGTGAACCTTTATTTTTTATAGTTTACTTCACAAAAAAAAAAGTTCACAATTTAAAAAAATTGTGAAGGAAACCGTTTTTTTTATCCCCTTATTTTCACAGGATCTCATTTATATATATATATATATATATATATATATATATATATATATATATATATATATATATATATACACACACACACACATATACATATATTACATAATTATATATATTAAATTACTCCATCCGTCCCAAATTTTTTGTCACAAAGTTGAAAATACACATATTAAGAAAATCACATTAAATGCAGCTTTGACCTTAGTATAATGACAACTTTAACCCTCAATCATTAATTAAATTGTTTTCTTTGAGGTATGTGTAGTTTCAAAGTTAAGGGTAATATAAGAAATATAAACATTAATGCATATTTATTTTTGGAAGTGGACAATTATTTTGGGACAAGTATAAATAGTAAGATGGACAAACAATTTGGGACGGAGGGAGTAGTAAACGGTCGGTTTTCATTAGAAACCGTAGACCGAACCAGTTCAATCCGGTTTCGTATTTTTGAAACCGCGGACTGGACCGCCAAGAACCAAACCGGACCGGACTGGTTGAAACGGTTCGGCAGGTTTTCACGGTTTTTCTGGTTTTGTGAACACCCCTAGTTAACGGATCAATTTCGGGTCAAATATGTTACATTATTAAGCATAAAATTGTTTATAAAATTCAAAAAACTTATATCACCTATTAAGTTTATCAAAATTTAATACTAATACACCATTAAATACGTCGGATTATTATAATAAAACAAAAACTTCTAAAATTTTAGCTACATTTAAAATTTATTCGGGTTGTCGGGTCAACCCAATAACTTATTAGGTCACCCAAACCCGACCCAAAAAATAGTCAGGTTGACGGGTTTCGAGTTGACGGGTTCTTGGGTCAAAAAACCTTAACCCAACCTTAATTTTTTCGAGTCGGTTTCGTGTCGGGTTTCGAGTCGTGTCGGAAATTGTCAGCCCTAGTTTCTCTAGTTGACAACTTGACATCAATACGATGATGCTAACATAGTGTTATTCGAAAATAACGTCAGTTTAGTTTGTTTAATTCGTGTCATGTGTAGGACACTATGATATTTATGATGTGTTATAAGGATCAAGGGTGTTTACTATTTAGATATGGGTGAATTGTCTAATTGAACTAATTCTTTTGGAATGGACAATTTGGGATATGGCATTAGTGAATGTAGATGGTGGGTGGCTCTCCTTATGGTAAAACGGTTTAAAAATGTCACCAATCATTAACGGTTTTTAAATATTTGTGGTATTGAGTATTTGAGTGTTTGATGGGGCTCTTCTTGGATGTTGTTAATGCATGGTACACTAGTTGTTGCCGATCAGCAACTATATAAAATTTTATATTTGTTACTTTTAACTTTTATATATGTAAAAATAATCTGTTTGTTAAAGCTAGCACACCTAACACTTCATGATTAATTAGATGTACTGATTATTTTTTTTAAATAATGTTTATTTATTATAATGAATGACGAAGTTTTCAAATTCAGTATACACAAAAAGGTTTGTATAAAGTTAACTTCATTCCCATTTAGTGACCTCTTATAAAAATGTTACTCCTTCGGTTTCATTTCGAGTGTTACATCCTTTTAGAGCATGTTTGAAAATGTTTAACTCTTTTTAGAACACAATATTAAAATATTTTATAGCCTTTTATAACACGTTCCAAAAATGAAGCGGTAATTTCACCTTTAATTGAACTTCTCGAGAATTTAAATGTTTTTATGCCACAATCTTAAGATGTGGGTTCTTTTAAGATATCGACAAAAGTCATAATCTCTTTAATATCAAATTTTAACAAACTGATTACCTTTTCGATGAATAACTAAATAGTATAAAGATGTGAACAATAACTTTGACACATAGAAAGTAGTGTATAATATTTGATTTGGTAAGCCCAACACTTTGTATTCCAGAACATTGATTATGGACGGAGTTTGCAAGAAGAGGTGATAATGAAATACGTGTTGGCTACATGCAGGAGTATGCACCATGCATGCGGTGTGCGTGCTGATCAAGCCCAAGGCATGCACTAATAAAAATTATTAGTTGACTTCAGAAATTGTATAGTACGTGTTCTTATAAGACATTATTGTGATCATTAACTGTTCTATATTTACTCTAATTAATTTATTGGAGTATTTATAAATGCACTTTAACGTGTGCCATGGGATACACTTTAGCAAAACCCATTTATTATTAATGCTATGGAGTAATATATGTTTTATAAATTTTAAGGTGTGTTTTGCAATAACAAGCTGAAACTTCAGTTAAAGATGAAATTTGTGACTAAAGCTGTGACCGAGCCTTCTATTTAAAAGTTATTCTTGTTTGCTTATTTTTTTTACAAAGCCTCATTTTTGCTTCCGAACAAAAGCTTATGAGCTGAGATATATTTAAAGTAAAAGCTCTAGTTCCAAATATATTTAAAGTTAAAGCTCTAGTTCCAGAAAACCCTCAAAAGTTTTTTTTTTACCAAACACACCCTATTATCTTTAGAACTGAATCGAAGGACTTTTGTTTACATTAAAAACTAGTTTTAAGACCCGTGAAAACACGGGTTTGTTAAAATGATTAGTATGCAATATAAATTTGATAATTAATTTTATGTAAATGAAAATAATATTAATAAATTTGATAATTAATTTTAATGCTATAAATGGATATGGTTGGGCTTAGGAAACAACGTAAATAATTAAATTAAAAGATTTTTCACGATTAACCACAAGTTGACAGTTCGCATTCAAATAAAAGATTAATAATTAAATTAAAAGATTTATTGATTAATTAATTAATATACATGATTTTTATTTTTATTTTTATTTTATTCAATGAAAAGGTATGATGTATTGATGACATCAGCGGTTTAACCACATTGCGACACATCAACATCAAGGACTACCTCATTACTTGACAAGTCAGCTTCATGACATAAGCGAAATCCCCATTTATTAGAATAGATAGATAGATAGATGTATAGAATTTTGAAGGTTCCGTGTGATATTGAATATAGATAAATTATAGTAAAAAATCAATATGTATAAAAAATGGGTTAAATTTTTGTAAATGTATATAATAATCCGTTGACTTCTTTAATGTGTACGTAACTAAATTGACTACCATTGTATCTACGGAACTGTTTATTTTCGTACATTATATTTATTTTGGTGACGTGTTATCAAATATAAGGTGACAAGTGACATCAAAGAATTTCGTACATACGATAGAGGTCAATTTAATTACGTAGATACCAAAAAATTCAACCCATAAATATATACATTTACAAATACTTAACGTTAAAAAAAGTATAGTTATGCTACAAATTCTATCTTTAAATATATATAACTAACATATATAGTCATTATCTAACAAGTCTGACAAAATTAGCTATTCTTATTCTTCATTAAAAAATATCATCCTTCGGGTAATATATGTGTTAGAATATAGCAAATAACTATAACAAATTGTCATATAATTGCGGAAGCGAATAAACACGTATTTATAATTAGTTAAGATAGAAAACGTGTACCTTTTAGCTAGCTCCAAATAATCGTTTATTTAACGAACAGGTTTCACTAATGGTAAAACCCTCTAGGGTTGCACGCACACCACCTTCACAACACGATTACGATGCTAGTCGAAACACAAGTAACAAACTTGAAAACTCTCTTGTCTTTTTCCTACTTGTTTTAATCAAAACAAGATAAACCAAAACCCCTTGGGTTTTTCTTGATCGACGGCTCACCAAGAGAGGAAAAGAGGGAGTTTTATTATTAGGGTATTGTGTGTATATTTAGGATACCAATTTGTATTTATAGGTTTTTATTAGGTTATTGAGTTGTATATGGATACCTAAAAATCGGCCCATATAAAACCCAACCCAATTCAAAACCCAACACAAGTTTCACTCACTTAACATTTAAGTCCCTCAAGTTTAGTTTATATTAAATGTGCATAATAATTAATACATTATTAATTAATTAATCGTGTCTAAATGATTAAGTGCGCGCCCCCCATAGGCTCATTAATTTCCAGACTTGCTTAAGTCGTGTACATATATACCAACAGCTCCCAGTTGGACATGTCTTAAGCAATAACTTTGGTTAGCGTCTAGCAACACTTCAATGTTCCCAGAAATTTCTGAGTTTCGTTTCATAAAGTCTCAGATAATGATTTCATCATTTACAATCCCTTTGTTTCAGATACTAATGTTAATCATGAGTATGGATCAATGTCATTTCATGATTTACTGTTCTATTTCTCATTTCATGTAATTAATCAAGATTACAAAATGAATCGAGACACATCTAGATTTCATTTTGGTATGGCCATACACACATCTGATTAATACCTAATGAGCGGCCTAGAAGTATCATTCTTCAATATTATATTAAAGGAACAAATTCTATATTGACTGCACGTGTCAGTCATGCATTTCACTACACTTCTGAAAATAGTCCTTTGTAACTACCATTTACGAATAGTTAGAACTATATCAAGAAAATGCAATCCATACACGCTTAACCTACTTGCATCTCAAGTCTAAGGATTCAGTAAATAATCATTTTCGAATATTCCTTAATGACGACGATCCATAAAGTAATAATTCGATAAATTGGGGAATCCGATATGCATCTATATGAATATCATGTGAGTTTAGTGAGACATTTTCTGACCAATCACTCAGATATGTCTTAGTTTGACTATATTCCCATAGAGTCAATCGACATTGGATAGTTTAGAATAATAATAAATTATTCAAGGATTTAAATATGCAAATATAGGATACAATTAATTATCAAATGAAAACAAACATACCGGGTACTTTAATTCATTTATTGGATAATAATCGTTTAACATCCTTTATCCAAATACTAAAACACAGATTTACATGAGATAACTAGCCATACGAAGTCCTATGCCCTTAGCATGTTGACTAAGCTTTCCCTTAGGTAAAGCTTTCGTAAACGGATCGGCTAGATTATTATCTGTGTGAACTTTGAGTAGATTTGATGTCACTTATTTCGATCTGCTATCGAATATAGTGATATCTTCTAGGATAATGTTTGGCCCCATTCTGAACTCCAGGTTCATCAGCAATTAAAAATGCTCTTGAGTTATTGCAGTATAACTGTATATGGGTTTTTATTTGTGGGTACACGAGAAGCCCATAAATAAATTTTGAAATCCAGACAGCTTCCATCTCAGCTTCCGAAGGTGCTATGTACTCTGATTCAGTTGCAGACATGGCAGTTGTGGATTGCTTCATAAGGAACCCTTTCCACTTCATCTCCATTAAAGATGAAGACATATCCTGTCTAAGATTTCATATCATCTCTATCGGTCTGAAATCCAGCATCACTGTAACCAGTCACTTTGAGCTCTGCTTCAGGATTTCCCCCATAAACAAGGAACATATCTCTAGTAGCTCTCAAGTACTTGAGAATATTTTTCACAGCAGTCCAGTGACTTTCACCTGGATTCTGTTGAAAACGGCTGGCTATGTTCTATACGAACGCCACATCAGGTCTAGTGCATCTAACCGCATACATAATAGATCCAACAGCCAAATCATAAGGAACCCGTTGCATACGCTCCACCTCAACAGGTGTAGAAGCACACTATTTGCTATTTAAGTAAAGTCTTTCTAACATTGGTACATTTCCACATTTAGAATTCTTCATCTTAAATCTCTTTAAGATCTTATCAATATAAGCACTTTGACTTAGTTTAATTAACCGCTTAGTTCTATCTCTATAGATCTTGATTCCAAGTATGAATGTTGATTCTCCAAGTCTTTCATAGCGAAACACTTTCCAAGGTAGGATTTTACATCTTGTAACTTTGGAATGTGATTTTCTTATGATCAATATGTCCACAACATATAAGACAAGGAAGTAACATTACTCCCACTAGCTTTTTGATATACACATGGCTTATCAGGGTTTTGAGTAAATTCAAACCTTTTGATTTCCTCATCGAACCTCTTATTCCAGCTCCTTGATGCTTGCTTAAGTCCATAAATAGACCTTTGAAGCTTGCATACTTTGCTGAAATGTTTTGGATCAATAAAACCTTCAGGTTGATCCATATAGACCTCTTCGTCTAGATAACCATTTAAGAAGGAAGTCTTGACATCCATTTGCCAAATCTCATAGTCATAGTACGCTGTTATGGGTAAAAGAATCCTAATAGCCCTAATGTCGCTACATGAGAGAAGGTTTCATCATAGTCAACTCCGTAGATTTGAGTATAACCCTTCGCTACGAGACGAGCTTTATAGGTGTGTACATTTTATTTCCACATTCGCAGCTTCAAGCCATTTTTCAGATTCTGGATCTGATAATGCAGTTTTGAAATTAGGAGGTTCATTAAGATCCTCTAACATATGTTCCTCAGTTTCTACATTTAGACACAACTTTTCGGAAGCACATATTGTCCTTGCGGACCTACGAATTGGAAGAACATCGACTTGAGGTTCAACACTTTGAATACTTCCCCCCCCCCCCCCCCCCCCCAAGTTGATGTTCGCTAGTATTTATAGAAGGTGATGCATCTTCCTCTTGATTCTCATCAAGTTCTACGACCCTCCCACTGTTTTCTTGAGCTATGAGATTCTTTTCAAAGAACTCGGCATATCTAGCAACTTTAACAGTATTTTCAGAAGGGTATCTTATCCACCTTCGTGGTTGGAACCATATTCAAAATACATACAGCAGATTTAAGAGCATAATCCCAAAATGATAATGGGAGAGTTATAAGGTTCATCATCGATTTTACCATGACTAGCAAGGTTCGATTCCTCCTCTCCGACACCCTATTATGTTGTGGTGTATATGGAGGAGTAAGCTGTTGGACAATCCACACGCTTTCAGATAATCCTTAAACTCTTGGCTTAAGCATTCACCACCTCGATCCGAACGAAGGATCTTGATGGTCTTACCGAGTTGATTTGCTACTTCACTCTCAAACACTTTAAATGTTTCTAAGTCTTCATGTTTATGTTTAAGCAAGTAAACATAACCATAATAACTGAAATCATCAGTAAAAGTGATGAAGTAGCTAGCACCTTGTTTTGACACATGCCTAAATGGACCACAAATATCAGTATGTATAATTCCAAGTAGATCTTCAGCCCTTTGCGTTTGATGTGGAAAGGGTTTTCTTGTCATCTTGCCAGAAATACAAGATACACATTTATCAAAGGATCCATCATCATTTGATTTTAAAAGCCCTTCACGTTGAAGCCTTTCAATGCATTTCTTGCCAATGTTTGCAAGATGATAGTGCCAAAGATAGGTAGAGTCCAAATTATATTTGGCTCTTATATTGCTAATAGAATACATAGAATTAACTTTTGAAACATGATCAGGCATCTCAATTTCAAAAATACCATCACAAGGAATAACATTAAAATAATGAACATCATTTTAAGAAATTGAAATACCATAATCATTGAAAACATTGATAAATCCGTTATCTTTCAAAAGTGAAACTGAAACAACACCTCTAGTAATAGCAGGTGCATAATGACAATTGTCTAATACAATGATTAAGCCCGAAGGCAAAACTAAGTCAAAACTTCCATTGGCATTACTGCTTCACGTACACCATTGTACAAGTAGAGTGCCCCATGTTTCAGTTTCTTCTTTCCTCTAATTCACTATAGGGTATTACAGATGTGAGTACCACAACAAGTGTCATATACCCAGAAATTTGATTTAGAGAAAGAATTAAAATTCTACCGTGAAGATACTTGAAGGTCCGGTCGAGCCGGCTAGCTTCTTCTTCTTATTGATCAACTCAGCAAGATAGGCTGGACAATTCCTCTTCCAGTGTCCCACAGTGGTAACACGCCTCACCCTTAGCCGGATGCTCTTTATTTGCTGAAGGGGTTTTCTTAGGTTTAGGGACATAAGCACCTTGCTTTCCCTTAGCCTTTCCCCTAGTTTGCGGTTTCTTATCTTTCTGGATCTTTCCACTCTTAATCGCAAGGATTTGTGGAGTAGTCGATTTCTGCTCTGTAATCATATTTAGTGGAATATGATTTTCATATTAGTTTTGAAGTTCGGGAGTCATGCTGCCGAGCATCAAACAAGCAACTTCATTATGACGATCATAAAGAGCATTCCATGCTGCTAATTCCTTAACAGGACCAGTAGCAGCATCAGGAACAAGTCCCATCGACTGTTCAATGACTTCTGTTTTCCTTTCAACACGAAGGACAATCCTTAGTTGACAAAACCAATCATTGAAATTAATTCCAGAAAGTTTTTCTTTTCTAGCATTTGCCTGAAAGCCGAATAGTTCAAGTTCGGTGCAGGATTTGCCATCTACAACTAGATAAAAGTTCGAATTTAGTATTTTCGATAATACATCCTTATAGAATAATTAATTTACCCAAGTTTAACCAAGTAAACTATTAATTTTCTAAAAGGCTAGGATCCTATTGACATAGCACCATTACATCAGTTGATCTGCTAGTAATGATGTTACTCAAAAGGTAAGTGACGATCAATAATTGCATTACAAGTGCAATTCCTAAAAATTATGGGACTTACAAATAATACTTATGAAGCAAGCATAAGTAAATTTGTAAACATGTTTCATCCCATCTTTTGCCACAGGCTTAAGGATCTCACCGCTTAAATCGTTTTAAGTCGTCCAATTAAGAACTGTAAATAGTCCACCACCGTCTCACGATGAGTGATAATTTACCTTGGGATTGCAATTTACCTACGTCTCACGCAGAGTAAAAAGCAACTGCAAGTGTTCTTACGATTGGATGGCAATGACTTAAGTTTTATGGTAACGTAATTTGATGTGTTATCAAATATGTATGAATATGCATGCACCATATTCATATCATAGGTTTTAATAAAAAATATTTTATCTTACATCAACATAAAGAGCTCGGTAGCTCCATTTGAACGCACAAAGAACCGCAGAAGTAAGGCTAGCACAAGGCTGATTAAGTAACCCACTTTCTTTAAGGAGACATAGCCTCCATGCTTATAGCTCTCTTATAGTTTGTTTAAATGGGTGAGCCGGTGTTTCTTTAGCGATGAAAGATACCAATTTTATTAAATGAATTTGTAATCAATTAGATATTTTATGACGCGGGAGCAAATTACGGTATATGAGCCCAACCCATATGCGTCATAAATATGTAATATTACAAACCCTAAATCAAATTTCATAGTCATTTAGTCAAGTTTAATTTTATTTTCTAAAAATAATTTTTGCATCACAAGTCAACAATTGGCAAATGATTAAACTAAACTAATCGACTAGCTTAAGGGGCATTGATCCTATGGCCGCTATGTTTTAGTATGTATAATATAAACTACTAAAACTATTAAACAATTAACACTTAATTTTCATGTAACTTTTGGTGAGTGGAACCCTAAAGCATGGCAAACTAGGGACATGTTATCCTTGTCATTTAAACAATTTAAACAAGTAACACATAATTACCTAATCAATTTTTAAGCATGTCATCTCAATTAACAATTAATTCTAACTAGCATATCAATATATCAAAAGTGATATCCATGACAAATTATGCATGAATTTCATGGATACCCTTTATCTCGCCAATTTAAAGTACATTAATAATAACAAAAAATTTTTCATTTAAATATGTTATTATTCTAGTTAAACATAAAATTTGCATGGGATTTTAAAGGTAAACAATTTAACTTCAAAGTTTAATTTATAACACAGAAAAAAAAATTCCTTCTAGTTTGTTTGCTGGAGCCCCATAAAAAAAAAAAGCAAAAATTTTTGTTTTTTTTTTTTTTTTAAATTTTTCCCGTGACTTTTAGCCACAACCATAACACCAAATTTTTTACTTTGACTTTTGATCCCATCTAAACTAAAAAAAATTTCATTCTTTCTTTTGTGTTATGTCGCACGTCGCATGTGAGTATCAAACCAAAAAAAAATTTAATTTTTCTGTCTTGTCCTTGTTCGTCCGTTCGAATGATCCACAACCAAAACAAACTAATATTTTTCCTTGTTGACTACGAAACCTTTTAGTCGGTCAATTCAATTTTTTTTTTCTTTTTGTTCGTTCGTCGACATAAGCCCCACAAAAAAAAACAGATTTTTTTTTTCCTTTTTATTACGTCGAACCAAACAAAACAACCCCACCCAAATTTATGTTTAACAAATCTAACTAATTACGAAACATACGTGTGGCTCTGATATCACTGTTAGAATATAGCAAATAACTATAACAAATTGTCATACAATTGCGGAAGCGAATAAACACGTATTTATAATTAGTTAAGATAGAAAACGTGTACCTTTTAGCTAGCTCCAAATAATCGTTTATTAAACGAACAGGTTTCACTAATGGTAAAACCCTCTAGGGTTGCACGCACACCACCTTCACAACACGATTACGATGCTAGTCGAAACACAAGTAACAAACTTGAAAACTCTCTTGTCTTTTTCCTACTTGTTTTAATCAAAACAAGATAAACCAAAACCCCTTAGGTTTTTCTTGATCGACGGCTCACCAAGAGAGGAAAAGAGGGAGTTTTATTATTAGGGTATTGTGTGTATATTTAGGATACCAATAACCCTAACTTAGGCTTTGTATTTATAGGTTTTTATTAGGTTATTGAGTTGTATATAGATACCTAAAAATCGGCCCATATAAAACCCAACCCAATTCAGAACCCAACACAAGTTTCACTCACTTAACATTTAAGTCCCTCAAGTTTAGTTTATATTAAATGTGCATAATAATTAATACATTATTAATTAATTAATCGTGTCTAAATGATTAAGTGCGCGCCCCCCATAGGCTCATTAATTTCCAGACATGCTTAAGTCGTGTACATATATACCAACAATATGAACCGAAGTTATTAAGATAACAAAAGTATTACGGAGTATTACATACGTCTAGGGGTGTGCTGGTCTGGAACTGGACCAAACTTTCTCGGTACGGTTCGGTCCTAAGACCCAATTTGTAGTAGATTCTTGGACCGAGGACCGGATCATATGTCATCGGTTTGGTTCGGTTTGGTTTTAAAATGGTCCTGCTCGGTTCGGTCTAAAAGATCGACCCGATTGGTTATGCATGATTTCATTATCATTTTGCGTCTAGCCGATGTTTAGTAACCGCTGATGTGAAAAATATTTAATCACCATTTTACATTGGAATTATTTGTTAGATTCATGTATTTGAGTCCTTTTTTGGGGCCTACTTTTAAAGGCATATATCATGTGTATGGTTGTAATTTGTGAATGGGGTTTAAGGGGTAAAAAGTTACAAAAACAATTTCATATCTTTTTTTTCAGTTGTGAAACAGTCTAAATTAATGACACTATAAGGGTTGAAGCTTGAAAAATTATAATTAAATTAAGATGCTATATATTTTGAAGTAAGTGCATAAACAAATCCAAGTATAAAGGTTTAAAGAAAATAAACAATAAACCACTTTGGTTAAATAAACAATCCAACGCTTTTAATAGTCATCCCAAGATGTACTGCTATAGAATTTTGAACCCGAGAACTCTTATAATCGGGTATCAGGATATCAACAAATAGACCACCTTGATGATGGTTATGTTGACCATTATATAATTTAGATATAAAATTTATAAAGGAACAGAATATGAAGCCATGAAGGTGTATAAACATATATATACACATGATTTAAATAGCCAACCGAGTCCCACATAGGTAACAAGGAATTTGGATGAGCAGCTATTTTTTGACGATACATAAGGAAGTTATATGAAATTATATGCTATATCTAATGAATGTATATACGGATATTGGGTTCAGTCCATTTCCCGTTTTTCTCGGGTTTGGTCCAGGACCGGACCGAATCCCAAATATCTAAAAAACTATGGACCATGGACCGTACCATATATCCTCGGGTATTCCGGATTACGGTCCAGTTCTTCCTCGGTCCTCGGGTATTTTCAGTTCTTCCCATAAAATGCACACCCCTATATATGTCCCACATCAAATGTTCATTTTATTACGATAGGTTATCCCACATCAAGGGTGTGTTTGTCGCACCCCCAAATTCGTTAATTATAGTTTATCTGATGATTGCGGAAGCATTAGATCGAGCGGGGGCGCCGACGTCAACAATGGACATTCATGCATCAGAGCGTATGATTATTGCTGAACAGTACATAGTTAAGATGTCATCCTATTTCGTCGCGGGTCTCCTAGTTGCATATGCATGCAGTCTTATATGCGTAGCTAATTCCCTGAAAAACATAGTAAAAAGTCAACAACAATGTTGAGTGAATTCACAGGTTTTATAAGTGTAGTTCATTGTACCAAATAGTTTATAAATTGTTAACACAAAAGTCAAATAGTGTTTGCGTTGAAATGTTATCCAAATATATGTTTAGTTGGGATGTCTCCCAAAGTATAAGTTTAAGATATGTTTCACAAGTTAGCACAGGTCGTTCTCCGGCAAGTTCATAGTTAGTACCGGTCGTTCTCCGGTAAGTTCACAAGTTAGCACCAGTCGTTCTCCGGCGAGTTCACAGTTAGTACCGGTCGTTCTCCGGTAAGTTCACAAGTTAGCACAGGTCGTTCTCCGGCGAGTTCACAGTTAGTACCGGTCGTTCTCCGGTAAGTTCACAAGTTAGCACCGGTCGTTCTCCGGCGAGTTCACAGTTAGTACCGGTCGTTCTCCGGTAAGTTCACAAGTTAGTTTACACAAATGTAACAGTTTATAGTATGAAAACACTATTTCATAAACAATAGCTGTATAGTATAAACACAATCATAAACAATTTGTATAAAAGCATAAAATCAATTATATAATAATTGCACATGTAGCAAAAGAGTTGGCTATGTTTTTCACCCCTATTTAAAAAGCAGTAAAACAGTAAAAAGGTAGGGGCTGTGAACTCACCTCGTGAGCTAAATGCGTGAGAGCTAGCAAAGCGTAAGTCCAGGTAGGGTTTTTAACGTCCTAAACGTACGAGATTACAAGTTTATGTAAGTGGATATCTCTATAGACTATCCATGCTAGTGTCCACTCAACTAGTATGTCCAATTGTGTTTTTTTTTTTTGAAAATAAACGTGTACGACTCGTTGGTGAAAGTTTGTGATAATAATTCTTAAAAGACATTACTATTAGGTTTGTTCATTGTATACTTTACATTAGTATATATTACATGTTATCGTATGTGGTTATCGGTTATCACGCGAATTTAATACTTAGTGTCAACGTCTTGCGGTTTACGTCTCGGTTCAAATATAAGTGTCATTTTTCGTTCGGGTTATGTTTACAAGCCTCATTTTTGATCCAAGTCACTTAATAAGTCACCCAAACCCGTTTTGTTTACAATTATTTCCAAAAATAGTAAGTTTCCAAAAATAGAAAGTTTGACATTTTTGAAACCGAACCCAGTTTTTGTTGACTCGGTCAAGCCTTCTCGGTTTGACCCGATACTTTTACCCAAACCTTAAATATGTTCATGGGTTATAAAAAGTTAGTCTTTCCCTTCATGGGTTATAATAAGTGTCGGTTTCATAAGTTACCCAAAATCAGTCCACTTTTATATTTTCCAGAAAATACATCAATTTGTCGGATTTTTCTAAAAATCTACATTCCGTAAACAAATCCAAAAAAATTAACAAATGTTCCCCCATATGTTATCTACCTTCAGTAATTTTTACAGTAATTTTAGAGAAGCTTAACTATTTTTAAAGTTTACTTTTATCTTTAATGGTCAGATTTAGACACACACATGCAATCATCATTTCTGGGAAAAACCTACAAGGAATCAGTAAAAGTGGTCAACACAAAAGTTGTAGCCAATAAAATTTGTGAAATTTCGGCGGTGGTTTCAGATCATTTGAAGCTGTGTACCTCGAGATATGGCTAAAATATTAAGAGTAAAGTTTCCGACTTATCATGACAGATTGTCTATGTGATTTCACGAAAAATATTAAAAATAGTAAACGAACTCAGAATAATATGAGGTTTTCGGCGTTGGAAAGCTTACTTTCTGAACTTGATTTTAGACTATAAAAAACGTCCATTTTCATTAAGAAATTAGTGAGTTATGGTTTTATACATTTCGTGTAAGTTTCTGGACAGAATGTAAATTAGACTTTTTCATGAACTTTGAGTTAAGAAAAACGGTTTTTAAGCATGATTTGATTAATATACTTGTTGAGTGAACATTATAACATGTTAATTAAAGTAATAAACTGAAGAGAATGTCCTCACAAAGTAGTTTAATGATGAAGAGAAGGATGAGATGATGATGGTGGTGTTCTTGAGCTAGTTTCCTTTGCAAAAAGATGAAGATAGTGGTGGTGGTTTATGGTGGTGCCATGGTGGTCAAAGGGTGTTATAAGGTGGTCAATGGTGGTTGTTCTCCATATTTTAGAGAGAGAAAAGGAGAGAGCTATAGAGCAAATGTGAGCTGAGTGTATGTGAAAATGAGAGAGGATGTAAGTGTCGCATGTACAAGGATTGGAGATGAAGGGAATAATCATCATCATTTTGCATGAATTGTGAGAGGGGGAGGGAGAGGTGGCTGGCCCCCATGGGCCCTCACTTCTGAGTTTGTGATTTAATTTCAATTTCCAGACTGTGTTATTTATTTTGGTCGTTTACTCATTATTTTCGTGTTAAAACGTTGAATCGCGTAACGTTATTTTGAGTCGTTTAAATTAACAATATTTTTGGGATAAATTTTCATTGAAGTATTATTAAAATACTTTATTTTGATTTGTCAAAATATTTTTGACTTTCGTTTGGTTGTCGAATTTGATTCGCGCATTGTCGTTGAGTTAGAGACGTTTTAACCAAAACGTATAGGTTTTTCGTGTATTATTATATTAAAATAATAATATAGAATAAATAACTAATAAAAATAGATTTAAGTTATTTATAGAAATGTTTTCACCAACGTCATATATTTTTGTAGAGTTTGTTCCAAATGTTTTGTACGTAATTACAACTAATTACGAAATGTATAATACTACGCGTATTAACTAGTTGGGCCTTGCTAGACTTACCTCTAAAATAGTTGCGAATTCACTTAAGTAGGGAATTAACCTAAAAATGCAAGTGTTTAATGTACGTAATTGTATCGAAATTGCGGGGTGTCATAGTGTTTGGCAACCACTTTTTAGGGGATTATTGGGGTTTCTAGGAGATTGAGATTCTAATTTTAAGAATCTCAATCCTTTATAATTTCACAATCCTTGTTTGGCATCAAAAATATAATAGGGTTTCTTTGAATGAGAATCCCTTCATTTGGAAGCTCCTCAAACTAGCTTCTTCCTAGAATCCCCATCCCCTAATTATAAAATTACAATATTACCCTTCTTTTCATTATTAAAAATTTAGAGTTGTATAATATCATATACTTTAATGTCATTTTACATCGAGTAATGCTATATATGATTAATTATGTGGACCTAAAAACTGACCTAACTTTTTCATTGGTTGATTTTTTTCTCTCTCTTAATCTTATCCAATCAATTTTTCACATCTACCAATTATATCTTTAGGTCTGGATTTAAGCTTATATAATTAGGTCTCTCAATCATTTTCCTTTTACATCAATCAGCTCCAGCCCCAGCTAGTTTGTCAAACACTTACTAACAAATAATATCTACAGCTCCAGCCTCAAATAAAAGCTCCGGCTCCAGCTTCTAACCTCCATCTCCATCTTCAGCTCCATCTCCATCTCCATCTACATCTCCAGCTAGTTTTACCAAACACACCCTAAGTGTTTATTTTGTATATCAACTAATAAAATGAGATTTTTATTGGATAGCAATAATATTTTATTAAAGAAAAGTAAAGTAATTGAAAATTTATAGAACTTCGTATATTTTTGAAGTAGTGGACAATTAAATTGAGACGTAGAGTCTAAATTTGAGCATTTAAAAGAGTACTTTTTATGAAGCACATTAGATGAAACTTTTTTAACTGAAGGTCTTTTACAAAATGTGTTTAATTAAGCTTCTTATAGAAAACCCCTTATTAGTAAAAAAAAGTCTTAAGTTAATTGATAAGAAGCAGCTTTTCAAATTCATGTAGTAAAGACAATAAATATAGAGTATATATCAATGTAGCGATCGATCGATTCGTCATCTGCTCTATAAATATCAGATAGTCATAATCACTCTTCTGCATTGTATTGTAACCTAATGGAGCAAATTAACCTTGAACACAAAATCATGACTATATCCAAAAACCTTTTCCAGCAAACCCATGATCACTTTCCGAAACAATTCATTTGGCCAAAAGATGAACAACCCCTTAAAGTTTCTGAAATGCTAAATGAATCTGTAATAGACCTACAAGGCTTTCTTCAACACGATAAGGATGCCACGTTACATGCAGCCAAACTTGTTAACGAATCATGCCTAAAACTCGGTTTATTTCAAGTCGTTAACCATGGCATTGATCCTGCATTGCTTGCCTTAGCAGATGAACATGGTCGAGCTTTTTTTGAGCTCCCAATTACCGAGAAGTTGAAGTGCTTAAAGAAAGATGGAAGCATGGTAGGGTTTGTTACTGCACATGTTGATAGGTTTCCTGAAAAATTACAGTGGAAGGAGTTGGTATCTTTTGAGCATCACGAAAATGGTCCCGAACGAGTGGTTGAAGAATTTTTCAATTCAACAATGGGAAGTCACTACAAAGAAACCGGGTATGATCGATGCTATGATTAAAACTACTCATTAGTTATCTTCCTTCTTTTCTTTTGTCAATAGGAAAATAATTATATATTTAAAATCTTATACTCTCGAGCTCCATCCCAATATAGTGGCAAAAAGGTTAATAATCGGCAATCCCGACTGGCCCACAATCAACTGTCTCAAAATAATTGTCCAGTTTAGGTTTCAACGAATTAGAAACTGTTTAATTAAGTTGACCAACAGTAAATCATTGCACCTCCCACATGCATCTTAGTTATAAACGATTGTAGATTTGTAGAAATTTCAATGGAGATTATAATTTCTAATATTATGACTAAAGTTAAAAACAACTAATCGTCTAATCAAGTGAGTACGTATTTTAGTTAATTATGTACAAATATGAATAGTTTGGTGGTTGATCGAATACATACGAATATGTAAACTATAGTAAGTTTATGTCATGTGTAGAATAACTGTTTTAGATTCAATTCAATATATCGTTATAATTTGTGTACATATATACAAACATATTAACTACTGAGTAATAGTCAAGGTACACTAATCTCAAATTATGCTTAATGACACGTGTTTAATGTATTTATGTCACTTATATTTTGTTTATTCGGTGAAGTGTGTGTGCTAATTCTATATAAGTAATTAATGCATGTGGTCACATGTGCAGCTTGATATACCAAAAGCTTTGTGGGTCAATGAGGCAATTAGGTCTTGAAATAATGGAATTACTGGAGATTAGCTTGGGTGTTCATAATGGGCATAGCTACTATAAACAAGTATTCGATGATTGTGTTTCACTAGCGAGATTGCACTACTACCCGCGGTGTGACAAGCCTGAGGTTACTTATGGGATGGAACCACATTGTGATCCGAATGCATTAACTATATTGTATCAAGATGATGTTGGAGGACTGGAAGTGTTTGCGGATGACAAATGGAAATCGGTTCAACCCCACCCTGGAGCCTTGGTCATCAACATTGGTGGCATTTTCAAAGTACATTCTTTCATTCTTTCGATAATCGATGACGTTTATTTGTTAGCTAATTTTTTTTTATTTTCTTATTGTCGTTCGAAAAAGGGAAAAAAATTCTTATTCTGCTAGCTATTTCGGTACGTAATTAATTTGTAGGCACTATCCAATGGGAAATACAAGAGTTGCATGCATAGAGTAATGGTGAACAAGATCAAACCAAGGTTTTCGATTACATTCTTCATGTCCCCAAAATGAGATAAAGAGCTGAAACCACCTCAAGATTTAGTAGAAAGAGATGGTAAACAAGAGTATCCTGATTTCACGTGGAAAGAGCTTCGATACTTCACCCAAAAGTACCACATATATAAAGACAACACCCTTGATAAGTTTAGCAAATGGCTGTTATGTTCCGAAAATCCCAAGGCATAGGTGCCAATAACAAGTTGTTCCTTTGAAACTTCAGTTGTCAGTATGATTAAGGACTTGCATTATGTTTTGATATGTTATTTGAATAAGCTTATGAAAGTTAATCACTCATGATTAATAGTGACATATCTTTTTAACTATTGAGGGTCTTGAAAATCATTAATATAAAATAATTGTATCTAAATGTATGTATTCAACTACTCTGTAAGTATAACGATAAGTGACTTATGATTAAGCTGTCAAAAAAGAAGAAGTGACTGATTAGGTATCAGGAGATACCGTCAGCACAACAAGTAAGTTGAATAGCCATTAAAACGATCAAGCCCAACTCAGGGATTCTTCTGCATCAATTACTCATAGCCACACCACCGTATCCTTGACCCTTGGCCGGCGCTTCGCAAAACCATCCACCATCGAAGGGAAATAATCTCCCCTATCTAATAAAAGGGAGTTGACGATGATGTCATTAAGCTGACTTGGAGTTGACGATGATGTCATTAAGCTGACTTGTCATATTCTAAGGTAATCATTTTGATGATATGGCACTATACTATGCAAGGAATTTTCTCAGAATTTTAAATTTTTTAAAAAATGTTAACACAACAACAACAACAACAATAATAATAATAATAATAATAATAATAATAATCGGCCATTGAAAAACGATACATATTACGACTTCCAAAAAAGCCCGCCCATTTATTTTATTTTTAAAGCCCATCCATTTATGTTTATCTTGAAACTTTAAAGTTTCTCCAACAAGCTTGAATGTTATTGGGTTCCCATTTTTCAAGGCACCGCCCAAATTTATCCCTCACGATCTTTATTTTTCTTTTTCCTAAGCCATATTTATTTTCACTTTTTCAATCTTCTTCATTCAATTGTCTTTTGAGGCTATGCTCTAACGTCGCTCTCTCCGTAAACAAATGCAGAGAAACCAAGATTCTTATGTGTTTTCCTCCATTAATTTTCAGTAGAAGGTATGTTTTCTGTTTTGATTTTGCACTCAAGTTTGGAGATGATTTGTTTTTCTTATCTTATTTTAGAACTTGAATTTACTGCTTTCAGTTTCTCTTATGCCGCATCTGAATGTTTTACAGAATTTTCATTAAAGTAGATTTCTACAAGTTTGGGTTTTGTTGGAAGGAGATCAAGATTCCGGTGGTTTATTTTTTCATTTGATTCCTCCTACTTCGGATGTTAAGTTGTAATCTTTTAATTTCCCTTCATAAATTTTGTAGTTATTTGACCTAACATTCATCGTAGCCATATAATAGATTTGTTGTTTATTGGCAATTTTTGTAGCTTTTTATGGTGGTGGAGTTATTATTGTGCAGATCAATATCTGCCGGTTAGATGTTTTTTTTCTAAGGCAATATGTTTGAAATAAGTATGGTTAATTTGTTTACAAATCTTCGTATACCCTACTAATTGTGGTTTTCTTCATAAATCTTTCAAGTTGCAATACCATGATTCATTGGTAATATTTATATGGCATCTTCATAAATCTTTCTCATTTGAATGTGTATTACTGGATATATTGTTTTTGGATGATTTATGATGTATATGATCCCTGATCACATTGCTAGCAAGTGTTTTTCGATAGGGAGTATTACAAATCCAACCAAAGTATCCGTTCTATTTATTTGTATGTTTAGATTTTTCACCTCTTCATAATCTTTCTTATTTGTACGTTCTTTTATTACACAATTAATACACCAAATTCAAGTCAGGTCGATGCATTGCTTATACACAGATTTGGAATGGGTATATAACGAGGCGCACAACAAGTGTTTGATGAAATGCCTAAGAGACAAACTATTTAAGGTAATAGTATATATTTTTGGCCGCTTCATTGTGTGACTATCTTTCTTGTGTATATTTTAGATGTGAGTATTATTGGAGTGCCATTGAAAGAACTATTTCAAAGGACAACAATTTTTGATATATGACATTATTATATGGTAACTTGCATTTTTTATATGTAATTATTATTTATATTGATTCTCTATTTCATGCATATCAACTCTTTGATGAAATGCAATGAATCTAATTATTTTATGCGATAGTTGTTAGCTTCTATGATTAGACAGTAATACATGCTTACAAGTTAAAATTTTGCTACCCTCGACTGCTAATGACTTTTTCCTTGGTTTGATGTTGTTAAGCAGGAGTACGAGATAGGTATCTCCAACAGCAGCTGTAATACCCAATTTTCATCTACCAATGCGTAGTTTTGAAGTTAAGAACATGCATCTCTTATGCACCACTTTCCTGCTTACGCTCAAACATACACACATAGCTAAAGAAAAAAAAGCTCAACGAAGCAAAAAGTGAAATTGTTCTCAAATTGAGTATGATGTGTCATAGTTTAATAATGCTCAGTAGATTGATTACGACGTGGTACTATAATAGTGTGATGTAAGATGTCAATGTAAAAGCCTCACTTTGCATGCATTGTGTTGGAAAATGATTGTTAGGTTTAACTCTTCTATTGAACATGAAAATAATGGAGTAAGTACTTAATTTATAAATTTGCGTTTCTACTTTCTTTGTTTTCACTATTCTTTTTCTAATACATCCATTTGCTATGTTTTCAGGACTTCTACATATGAGATCAAGTCTCTTAGGTTGATAACTGCAATTAAAACTCCATACTTACCCGACGGGAGGTTTGATCTAGAGGCCTATGATGACTTGGTCAATATGCAGATTGAAGATGGTGCTGATGGTGTGATCTAGAGGCATCATCCGCGTGAATTTGGTGCATAATATAAAGGTCTGTGTGACTTCAGGTATAATGGGATGGTGAACCAGAAAGAAACTGTTTGAGGTTGATACAAATTAGCACTATTTAACAAAGAAAAAGAGTAGGCTATGAGGGAGACTCTAAGTTTAGCTCCTGCTATTGTAAATCTACGTTTAAGGTGTGTTTGTATATTAATGTTTGATTTGATTATCTTATGTTTCAATTCATACTAACCTTATCATGTTTGGTTTCTGCTCTTCTGACATTTTTCAAAACACAAAAGCCTTTTAGGTACATGGCAATTCTAAGCAAGGTAAATATTATTAACTTTTTTCCTTTAGCGGGTCTATTGATATTTATTTATTCTATGGCTTACACTGAAAAGATGCATACCGCAATTAATTCTTAATGTTTGTAGCAATGTATGCACCAATCTGAGCTTCTTCTTTTTCAGCTACTTTCTACTGCACGTCTAATTATTTATTTGTATACCACTTATACAAACTGGCGGTTTGTTTTATGAATGACAGGTGACATACTTCATGCAACTTCAAACATTGATCATTCCCATGAATTTGTAAGAAATGATGTAAAAGAGTGGTTGAACTGCTCCGAAACAATATAATATCGGTTATGATGGGTGGCGCCTTGACTTTGTGAGGTGGAGTATATTGATGTTCTTTTTGGTTTAGCAATCTTATATAATGCATTTGAGACTTGATTTCTAATCGTTATATAAGGCTGCTTAGTGATTGGGTATCTGTGAGTTATACAATGTAGCACATGTTCCAAAGAAGCTTGATTTCTACTTATATTGCACCATCAATTCTACTGATATTGCACCATAAATTCAAAAGAAGCTTGAATTGTCCAAGGATCAGCATAGGTAAATTGTATTGCATATATCAACTGAATTTATTCACTTTAGAATACTAACCTTTATGTATTTTGTAGGTTTTGGAATGTGATTTTTGCAGGTGGAACTGTGAAGTTATACAAGGTAATTATAGTTTCATAGTTGATGAAGCAAAGATTACCATTTGGAAGATTCGGACCTACGAGTTGGTAATTATGTATTTATATGTGGCGATCTGGATGTATATGACGAAGGTTGTGGGAGAGAAGGCAAACATATCACACTTGATATGGAGGATTTGCAGTAGGTTTCGAATTCTTCATTCTATTACCCAAGAAAATGATATTTTTTTGTACCATACAAATTGTAGTCTATAAGGAAGTTTTACAAAGGTTAAAAAGAGTTTTTGTATTGATAATGATATGGATTTTTGTAGCAAACTCTGTTTTGATTATGTTATTTTAATCGTGTTACTTTACATCTATATGCTAATGGTAATGTATATTTTGTTATAAGTTTTCTTTCATTACAAGATATGTTACAACATAATTTATGTTACACTTATATTAAAATCTCCAAAAAACAATTTTTTACGTACTTATGTTTACAAAATTCGATACTTAACTTGCCAAATCGAACACACAGAAGTTATTTATTCATTTATTGTATATATAATCTATATTAATTTTTACTCATTCAAACATTTTTGTGTTAGAGTATAGCAAATAAATATAAATAAATTGTCATACAATTGCGGAAGCATATAAACACGTATTTATAATTAGTTAAGATCGAGATGTATACCTTTTAGCAAAGCTCCAGTAAAACTATAATAATATAGTTTAGGGTTTAAAGTAAAACCCCTCTACGATCGCACACACAACACGTTGTTGATCACCACCCGAATGCTAGTTCAATTAACCAAGTTAATACCCTTTTCTCTTTTACGTTTTACGTCAAAAAGCAAATAACCAATTGGGGTTTTTGTTTTGTCGATTTGCCTAATTGAAAGGAAAACACCAACTTTTGTTTTTAATCCCTTTCGTCCGTACGAATGTAAAAACAAAGAATACGTCGGTTGGTTTTTTTACAAAAGGAATCGGTGGTCAAAGTAATCCATAAGGGTTCTTTGATTATTATATATATATAATGATTTTATAATAATTAATAAATAATAACTTTTATTATTAATTAATTATACCCTTTAAGTAATTAGAAGTAACATTTTAGTCCTAATAACTTTCACCTTGAACCTTATAATTTAATAACGTTTATTAAATTATCACAAATTAACTAATAACTTAACTAGTTATTACAGTTAACTTAACTTGGTTAAATAAGCGGTATCTACGTGTTAACGCGTGTGACCCCGTAGGCTTAAACGGTTCTGGACATGCGTTTATTTGACATGGTCATTTCCCAACAGCTCCCACTTGAGCATGTCATAATAAAGGCAATAACATTGGTAAGCGTCTAGCAACACGCCAATGCTCCCATAAATATTTAAGTATAGTTTCTTAAAATATATTAAAATGATTCCAGTGTTTACCATCCCTTTGTTTCAGATACCTTTGTTAAATATGAATATGGATCAAAGTCATTCCATAATTTAACGATTCTGTTTCTCATTCCAATAATCAATTAAGATTACCAAATCAATCGAGACACATCTGGATTTCATTTGGGTATGGCCATAAACACATCTTAATCAATTCTAATGAGGGGCCCAGTGGTATCATACTTCAATAGCTAGTTGAAGGAACAAATTCTATCTTGACTACACGTGTCAGTCATGTACTTCACTACACTTCTGAAAATAGCCCTTTATTACTACCTTATTCAGGATAGCTAGAACTATATCAAGAAGATGCAATCCATACACGTAAGACATACTTGCATCTCAAGTCTAAGGATAAGTAAAGCAACCATTTACAAGTTTCACTTAATGACGTCGATCCATAAAGTGATAACTTGTTAGTTGGGGTAGTCCGATATGCATCTCATGAATACCATGTGAGTTTAGAGGGACCATCCATACCAATCACTCAAATTTATCTTAGTTTAACTATATTCCCACATAGTTAATCGATAATGGACATTTTAGAATAATATAAGAATTATTCAAGGATTTAAACATGCAAAAATATGATACAATTAATTATCAAATGAAAACAAACATACCAGGTACTTTAATTCATTTATTGGATAATAATTGTTTGACATCCTTTATCCAAATACGAAAACACAGAGTTACATGAAATATCTAGCAAAACGAAGTCCAATGCCCTCGGCATGTTGATTAAGCTTTCCTTTAGGTAAAGCCTTCGTAAATGGATCAGCTAGATTATCATCTGTGTGAACTTTGAGTAGATTGATATCACCTAATTCGATCTGCTCTTGAACATAGTGATATCTTTTAGGATAATGTCTGGCCCCATTCTGAACTCCAGGTTCATCAGCAATTAAAATTGCTCATGAGTTATTGCAGTATAACTCTATGGGGTTTTTATTTGTGGGTACCACGTCAAGCCCATAAATAAATTTTCTAATCCAGAGAGCTTCCATCTCAGCTTCCAAAGGTGCTATGTACTCTGATTCAGTTGTAGACATGGCAGGTTTTGATTGCTTCATAAGGAACCCTTTCAACCATAAACAAGGAACATATCTCTAGTAGCTCTCAGGTACTTGAGAATATTTTTCACAGCAGTCCAGTGACTTTCACTTGGATTCTGTTGAAAATGGCTGGCTATGTTCTATACGAACGCCACATCAGGTCTAGTGCATCTAATCGCATACATTATAGATTCAATAGCCGAAGCATAAGGAACCCTTTGCATACGCTCCACCTCAGCAGGTGTAGAAGCACACTGTTTGCTATTTAAGTCAAGTCTTTCTAACATTGGTACATTTCCACATATAGAATTCTTCATCTTAAATCTCTTTAAGATCTTATCAATATAAGCACTTTGACTTAGTCTAATTAACCGCTTAGTTCTATCTCTATAGATCTTGATTCCAAGAATAAATGCTGCTTCTCCCAAGTCTTTCATAGCGAAACACTTTCCAAGGTAGGATTTTACATCTTATAATATTGGAATGTGATTTCCTATGATCAATATGTCATCAACATATAAGACAAGGAAAGTAACATTACTCCCACTAGCTTTTTGATATACACATGGCTCATCAGGATTTTGAGTAAATTCAAAGTTTTTGATTTCCTCATCAAACCTCTTATTTCAGCTTCTTAATGCTTGCTTTAGTCCATAAATGAACCTTTGAAGCTTGCACATTTTGCTGGGATGTTTTGGATCAATAAAACCTTCAGGTTGAACTATATAGACATCCTCGTCTAAGTAACCATTCAAGAAGGCAGTATTGACATCCATTTACCAAATCTCATAGTCATAGTACGCCGCTATGCTAAGAGATTCCTAATAGCCCTAATGTCCGCTACAGGAGAGAAGGTTTCATCATAGTCAACTCCGTAGATTTGAGTATAACCCTTCGCTACGAGACGAGCTTTATAAGTGTGTACATTCCCATCCACATTCGTAGCTTCAAGCCATTTTTCAGATTCTGAATCTAATAATGCAGCTTTGAAATTATGAGGTTCATTAAGATCCCCTAACATGTGTTCCTCATTTTCTACATTTAGACACAACTTCTCTAGAACACGTATTGTCCTTGCAGACCTACGAATTAAAACAACATCGACTTGAGATTCAACACTTTGAATACTTTCCCTCCCAAGTTGATGTTCGCTAGTGTTTTTAGAAGGTGATGCATCTTTCTCTTGATTCTTATCAAGTATCACTATCCTCCCACTGTTTTCTTGAGCTATAAGATTCTTTTCAAAGAACTCAGCATATCTAGCAACTTTAACAGTATTTGCAGAAGGATTGTAGAAGTAGTAACCCATTGTTTCCTTTGGGTATCCTACAAAGATGCACTTAATAGATCTTTGCTCGAGTTTATTAGGCGTATCCCGCTTCACAAGCGCCTCACATCCCCAGACCTTTAAGTAAGACAAAATTAGGGACTTCTCCATGCCACAGTTCATGTGGTGTCTTTATCAACCTTCTTAGTTGGAACCATATTCAGAATACGTACAGCAGATTCAAGAGCATAATCCCAAAATGATAATGGGAGAGTTCTAAGGTTCATCATGGATCTTACCATGTCTAATAGGGTTCGATTCCTCCTCTTAGATACTCCATTATGTTGTGGTGTGTATGGAGGAGTAAGCTGTTGGATAATTCCACATGCTTTCAGATAATCCTTAAACTCTTGGCTTAAGTATTCACCACCTCGATCCGAATGAAGGATCTTAATGGTCTTACCGAGTTGATTTTCTACTTCACTCTCAAACACTTTAAATGTTTCAAAGTCTTCATGTTTATGTTTAAGCAAGTAAACATAATCATAACGACTGAAATCATCTGTAAAAGTGATGAAGTAGCTAGCACCCTGTCTTGACACATGTCTAAATGGACCACAAAACATCCGTATGTATAATTCCAAGTAGATCTTTAGTCCTTTGCGTTTGATGCGGAAAGGATTTCCTTGTCATCTTGCCACAAACACAAGATACGCATTTATCAAAGGATCCATCATCATTTGATTTTAAGAGCCCTTCACTTTGAAGCCTTTCAATGCGTTTCTTGCCAATGTTTGCAAGACGATAGTGCCAAAGATAGGTAGAGTCCAACTTAAATTTGGCTCTTTTATTGCTAACAGCATACATAGAATTAACTTTTGAAAGACGATTATATATGCATATCAATTTCAAAAAAACCATCACAGAAATAGTATTATCTTTCAAAAGTGAAACTGAAGCAACACCTCAAGTAATAGTCGATGCAAAATGACAATTGTCTAATACAATAACTAAGCCCGAAGGCAAACTTAAGTCAAACTTCAATTTTGCTTCTACTGCTTCACGTAGACCATTGTACAAGTAGAGTGCCCCATGTTTCAGTTTCTTCTTTCCTCTAAATTCCCGAAGGGTATTACAAATGTAAGTACCACAACCAGTATCATATATCTAGAAATTTGAAAGAAAGAATATAATTCTATCATGAAGATACTAGAAGGTCCGGTCGAGCCAGCTAGCTTCTTCTTCTTATTCATCAACTTAGCAAGATAGGCAGGACAATTCCTCTCCCAGTGTCTCATAGTGGTGACACGCCTCATTCTTAGCCGGATGCTCTTTATTTGCTGGAGGGGTTTGCTTAGGTTTAGGGGACAAAAGCACCTTGCTTTCCCTTAGCCTTTCCCCTAATTTGCGGTTTCTTATCTTTCTGGATCTTTCCACTTCTAATCGCACGGATTTGTGGAGTAGTTGATTTCAGCTCTGTAATCATATCAAGTGGAATATAATTTTCAAATTGGTTTTGAAGTTCAGGAGTCATGCCGCCGAGCATCAAACAAGCAACTTCATTATGACAATCATAAAGAGCATTCCATGCTGCTAATTCCTTAACAGGACCAGTAGCAGCATCAGGAACAAGTCCCATAGACTGTTCAATGACTTCTGTTTTCCTTTCAACACGTAGGACAATCCTTAGTTGACAAAACCAATCATTGAAATTAATTCCAGAAAGTTTTTCTTTTTCTAGCATTTGCCTGAAAGCCGAATAATTCGAGTTCGGTGCAGGATTTGCCATCTACAACTAGATAAAAGTTCGAATTTAGTATTTTCGATAATACATCCTTAAAAGAAAATTAAATACCCAAATGTTTATATATATATATATAAACAATTAATTTTCTTAAGGCTAGGATCCTATTTGACATACCACCATCACATCAGTTGATCTGCTAGCAATGGTGTATTCAAAAAGGTAAGTGACGATCAATAATTGCATTACAAGTGCAATTCCTAGAATTATGGGACTTACAAATAATACTTATGAAGCAAGCATAAGTGAATTTGTAAACATGTTTCATCCCATCTTTTGCCACGGGCTTAAGGATCTCACCGCTTAACTCGTTTTAAGTCGTCCAATTAAGAACTGTAAATAGTCCACCACCGTCTCACGATGAGTGGCAATTTACCTTGGGATTGCAATTTACCTACGTCTCACGCAGAGTAAAAAGCAACTGCAAGTGTTCTTACGATTGGATGGCATATGACTTAATTTAAATGGGTAATTTATTTGATAATATGTATCAAATATGTACGAAGAAGCATGCACACATCTTCGTATCATAGTTTTAATAAAACTTTTCCAGTTAATCCACTTATTAACGTGCGTCAAGATGTCTAATTTAATATTCATATTAAATTAGAGATTGCACTTTTATTAAAATTGACGATTCAACATGTTTTAAACCTTTTCGGCCATGTATAAAAGAGGCCAGAGGAGGGGCTAGGATCTTTACATCGTTTATCCAACCCGTCATCTTAGATACCATGCCGAAGATACCTCTCTTATACAAGCTCCAAGTTGTGGTTTAAAACAAATTATTAACTTGCAAATGTCGTCGTGGGAGAAAATTACGGTATGTGAGCCCAACCCGAATTGACAATAAGATTTGCAAGAAAATAATAAATCTTATTTCATAGTTATTAGTCCAGTTTATTTTTTCATAAAACCATTTTGCTTTACAAGTTACAATAAATAAGCAAAATAAATAAACTACTAAAATTAATAAATTATTAAACAATTAACAATTAATTTTCATGCAACTTTTAGTAGGTTATACCCTAAAGCATGACAAGCTAGGGACATGTAATCCTTGTCAATTAAACAATTTAAACAAGTAACACATATGTAGTTATCACAATTAACAATTAATTTTTAACTAGCATACTTATCTCAATTAAAAATTAATTCTAAATATCATAGCATATCAATATATCAAAGTGATATCCATGACAAATTATGCATGAATTTCATGGATACCCTTTATTTAGCTAATTAAAAGTACATCAATAATAACAAAACAATTTACATGAAACATGTTATTGTTCTTGTTAAACATCAAATTTGCTATGGGATAAAGTTTAACTAATACCAAAAAAAAAACTCTTATTATTTTTATTTTTTTTTACATCCACCTGATCCGAACCAAACAATAAAAAAAGATCTTTCCCTTTTAGCCGATGAGGATTTTCACGAAGCAATCAAAAAATATTTTATTATTATTGTTATTTTTTCAATCCTTGTATTCGGTTGGCAATCTGGCATACACACAAAACTAAAAGGGTAAATGATAAAAGTCGGTAACGAACTGCCAAAAATTACTCCAAGTATGCAACCTACTAATATAATTGCTCAGGTCGGAAACAAACTGGCTAGTTTTGTACTTGGATCGGTAATATGGTTACCTGCTACCGGATTGACCGATCAAATTCAATTTTAATCAATTTTCATTTATTTGTTATTGGTGACATGGAAATAAAAGCTGACGTGGAGTTTTAAAATAAAAAAACATAAAATTACGTATAAGTTATATACGCATGGGTTCTCATTTATTCACCCTAAAACACCTCGTCCCCAAAAAAACACGCTCGTCACCCTCATTTACTGTACACCAAATCCTTGCAATTTCTGGTAAATCGTGCTCTTAATGTTGCATTTCTCGCGCTCTTAGTAAGGTATATTAGTAGCTACAACTGTTGTTCGTTTTATTTAGCTCATTTTGACGAAAAAATGAAACCCTAATTGTGGAAGATATATGAACAAAATTAGGGTTTTAGTTTGATTCATGTTTTTTTGATGAATAATAACACATCTGTGGCTGAATGTGGATGGATAGCTACATGTTTACTCAAAATCCCCAAATTTTTGAAACCCTAAAAAAATGTTACCCAAATTTTTTTGAAAATAATACTATGACAGTTATGTTAGTTATTCATTAACCGTTTGTAATTTTAAATGACGTTAATTTAAAATTTTAACTGTTTATGGCAGATGAGTAGTAAGCGGTTCTATTTGGAGGTGACTGTGCACCACGATGGAGTGTTCGTTCCAAAGCCGTTAAGGTACAGAAATGGAGATGCAGATACTATGGTAGATCAAGATCTCAGTGATGTTCCCTTTGACAAACTTATTGAGTACCTGAGTGCTTCTTGCTACGGTATTGTTAAAAAAATTTATTACTGCATTCCTGGGTTTAGTTTACAAAGTGGGTTAAGGGAGATTATGCATGAAGGTCATTTGAAAGAAAGCCATTTCATTGGACATGACAAGGGGGTAAATTGCATATATACTGTGACCACATGGGGTATGACATTATGTCTTGGTTAAATGAAATTGATGATGAATTAAATGAAAGTTCTGAAGATGATTCTGACATTGAAATTGAGGAAGATGTATTACCCTATGTGCAAATGCACAATGAAGGTGAGGACCTAGTTGTTATCCCACACAAAGGCATTGATGACCCCTTCTTGAACAAGCTTTGTACTAATAAGTTTCTTAGCTCTTTTAATGAGACATATTCTTATGATCCTATGGATCCTCATAGAGTGGACAGTAGATCAAACCCAGAAATACTAGAGGAGTTAGAGTTAGATCCTAAGTACAAAGTAAAGTCTGCAAGCTGGCCAAAGACTGATCATCCACCAGTGGTCCCACCAATCATGAGAAGAATGCCTGGATGACCCAAACACAAAAGGATAAGGCACTCATCAGAAAATGATCATCAAGTCAGTCGGGTTGGAAGACAAATGACTTGCCACAACTGTTGGGAAAAGGGTCACAACAAAACTTATTGCAAGAATGCAACTAGACCAAAGCCTGCATCAGTGAGTAGAGGTAGGAGAAGGGGTCGAGGTGGTGCATCAGTAGCAGGTCCTAGTGGTGTTGTTACTGAGGATGAAGATAAAGGTATCACAGTTGGAAAGGTAACCAGAGGTGGTAGAGGTAGAGGTGGTAGAGGTAGAGGTAGAGGTGGTAGAGGTAGAGGTGGTAGAGGTGATGTTAATCCTACTGATACAGAGGAGGAGGTAACTCTTAATTTCCTTATCATACTATTATTTACTTTATTGTGTCTGCTTATTATCTTGGATCTAAAGTGATGATGTTTTGATAAATATAGATGATTTGTGATGATATTCCTGGAGATGTTAATGAGCAAGGTGTGGTTAATGAGCAAGCTGTGGTAGATGAGCAAAGATCTGATTTTGTCATAGATGAGGAGGTAACTCTTAGTTCCCTTTCTAATTTCACCCATATTTCTAGGACATGGTTGCCTGCTTATTATATTAGATCGAAACTCAATATATTTAAATAACTACATATATTTGGTAAAGTTGTTCCTGGTCATGTTAATGAGCAACCATTGGTGGATACTAACCTTGTGTGGAATGAAAACATGGAGATAGTCAATGAATCTGGCTTAGATGAAGAGGTTGTTGATGAGGAAATTGAATTGGAACGGCCACCAACTGCTAGGAGACTGTTCCATGAGTCAGAACCACCTACTCAAGAAAGCAGGACACCTACATTGACTCAAGATACCAGCACACAACCCACTGAATCTGAAGATGTTGGTGAGGGTCATCCAAAGGGTTTCATTTGGAAGAAAGATCCACATCATGTGAAGCCGAGGAAGAAATCTGAAAGAATTGCAAATCAATGGAGAGCAAAGCTTCCAAAAGATGGGACTGGTGCATCTTTTGAAAAGCCATTTACCTTCCCAGATGAAGCTGATGAGTAGCAGTGGGGGAATACAATGGGTATGGGATTGGTTGTATGGTTCATTGTAGTAGGAGTAAATTATGCAGTGTAATGTTCCAAGACAAAGTCCATGTGATGTGGTCCCATAGATCAACTTATTTTGCTTGCTTTTGTGGTCTCCAATGGTCAAGAATCTTTTTGGACACTGCACTTTTGGTACCCGTCTGTATAATATGTCTAGTAGTGTGGATGGCAGTAATGTAGGGTATGTAATGGGTCATGTGTGGGACGACTTGTGCAGTGTGCACTTTATGAATTATCTTTAGACCCTTATCTTTATGGATCTTTATTGACTGCTACCTTGTGTGCAATGCTTTCAAATTTTAATTAACTTTTGACAAACTGCTGATATATGCATGTTTGTTCAGGCATTTTGCAACTGTATATGCATGATAGTTCAGACATTTAGCAGGTGTATGTATATCCAGTTTAAATGACAACAACATTATCAAAGTTGCATTAAGGTGAAGTTAAATTGATACACCAACTACAAACTGCAAAAGCATCAAAGTTGCATTAAATGTTACTTGTTTACACATTCATCTACCTTACATCTACTACACCAACCATCCATAAAACAATACTAACATGAATTCCATCCATCTACCTAAACAAAACAAGAACCAGAAGCTGGAACAAGATTATCACAAAGTTCTTCATCAAGACAGCTTTTGCCTTAACTGTCTGTAACTCAATGTTAAGCTTCACAATTTCTTCTTCCTTTTCGATCTTGTAAAGCTCAAAATCTTCAGTAACCTGCTCCAACCTTTCTCTGTTCCTCATCACTTCCTTAAATGTTTCCCCTTTGATCTGCATTAAGTGCTCTGTGTAGTTCAGTCAAATTTGACTTGTACCAATCACTTTTTAGTTCATCATCAACGAACCAGTAAGCACCACACCTTTGCCAAACATTCTGAAATTTAAACGCATAACGATGCATTTTTATGGTTAAATCAAGCGAAAACGACGAAAACATTTAAATTAACTCACCATGGAATTCGGACATGTCAGGAAGCGGCGAGCAGGGTTTGCAGGAGTCCACGAGGTGCGTAGCTTCAACAATTGTGGTGGATTGCAATCGCAATGAGTTGGAAACTGACCTTTATGTTTTGATTCAAGCGAAATTGACGAAGAAGATGATGAAGCCATACTGGCGAGGAAGAAGGAATAAGGTGAGGCGGGTTAGGGTTCAACGAATGTGAAAAAATAGGGGTAAAGTATATACATAAATAGAAAATGATGATGTGGCATGCACGTGTCTTTGTGACGTGACAATTTTTAGACGTGGCACTCCACGTGTAAGGTGACTCAGCATTTAGAACCATGACCCGGTAAAAAACAACTTTTCAAATATCCAAGTACAAAAATACCCGGTTTGTTTCCGACCTGAGTAATTATATTAGTAGGTTGCATACTTGGAGTAATTTTTGGCAGTTCGTTACCGACTTTTATCATTTACCCAAACTAAAAAACAATTTTTCTTTGTGATTTACCTTATTTTCGTCAACTAGCTAGATCCCAATCAACAAAAATATATATATTTTTTATTGTTTTTCGTCGGCTACAAGTCTCCACAAAACCAAAAACACTTTTTTTTTTCTTTTCCGATTGTCGACTAGCTAGATCCCACACAACCAAAACAACTTTTTCTTTTGTGATAGTCGAACAAAATAAATTAACCCCCACAAAATTTGATGTTTAACGTATCTAGCTAATTACAGCATACGTGTGTCTCTGATACCACTGTTAGAGTATAGCAAATAAATATAAATAAATTGTCATACAATTGCGGAAGCATATAAACACGTATTTATAATTAGTTAAGATCGAGATGTGTACCTTTTAGCAAAGCTCCAATAAAACTATAATAATATAGTTTAGGGTTTAAAGTAAAACCCCTCTACGATCGCACACACAACACGTTGTTGATCACCACCCGAATGCTAGTTCAATTAACCAAGTTAATACCTTTTTCTCTTTTACGTTTTACGTCAAAAAGCAAATAACCACTTGGGGTTTTTGTTTTGTCGATTTGCCTAATTGAAAGGAAAACACCAACTTTTGTTTTTAATCCCTTTCGTCCGTACGAATGTAAAAACAAAGAATATGTCGGTTGGTTTTTTTACAAAAGGAATCGGTGGTCAAAGTAATCCATAAGGGTTCTTTGATTATTATATATATATATATATATATATATATATATATATATATATATATATATATATATATATAATGATTTTATAATAATTAATAAATAATAACTTTTATTATTAATTAATTGGGTTAAGTATTTGTAAATGTATATAACTATGCGTTGACTTCTTTAGTGTGTACGTAACTAAACTGACCTCCATTGTATGTACGAAACTATTTATTCTTCTACATTGTGTGTATTTTGGTGAGTTGTCAACTTGTAAAGATGCCACTTGTCACCTTATATTTGATAACACGTCACTAAAATACATACAATGTAGAAGAATAAATAGTTCGTACATACAATGGAGGTCAGTTTAGTTACGTACACACTAAAGAAGTCAACGCATAGTTATATACATTTTCAAACACTTAACCCTAATTAATTATACCCTTTAAGTAATTAGAAGTAACATTTTAGTCCTAATAACTTTCACCTTGAACCTTATAATTTAATAACGTTTATTAAATTATCACAAATTAACTAATAACTTAACTAGTTATTACAGTTAACTTAACTTGGTTAAATAAGCGGTATCTACGTGTTAACGCGTGTGACCCCGTAGGCTTAAACGGTTCTGGACATGCGTTTATTTGACATGGTCATTTCTCAACATTTTGAACAAAGCCCGTGTAGTCACGGGTGATAGAACTAGTGAAACTATATTAATTTGTTGGAGAAGGAAAAGATCAAGGTGATATTAAATCCAACTCGACGACCCATCGGATGATCGGAATGAACAAAATTTATATATCAAACAACTTCTTTCCTTTTTAATGTATCTATTAAGCATTGTTATGAGATCGCTAATATTTCCACTTAGGAAACAGTTCAAGGAAATTACAAGTTTTTGAGTTCCAATCCTTTGTGGTGAAACTGAGGAGGATATGATATTCTAATTAAATTCTCATTTATCTTCATTGAGGATGGAGACTTAGGTTGGTACTCGATCTTTTGACATCATAGTGGAGTTACTTCCTCAATTCATAGTCGTCGTCAACATCAAAATTAACGTAAATTCTTCGTGTCATTTGAATTCTAATAGTTTCATATGTTACTTGGATTCCAACTTGCTTGATCATATAACATTTCCGGCCTCTACGGTATTACCGTTTTTATCATCTTTAAGCTAAGTATTAATCCTTCCTCCCAGTACGTGTTCGATTTGGGTAACGAAATGCGTGCATGGATATATGGACACCAATATATACATACAGAGTATATGATAAAGAGTAATTAATACTAAAGATATCACTATTTTTGTCGAAAAAATGTTTATAATGTACACTAAAGAACCATCTAACATATACATATGTGAAACTAATCTTAATCCTACATAATTAAAAGCCTCAAATCCATCATCTAAAACTCAGCTCGTTCTTAATTAGCACGTATATATGTTGATGTATCAATTAGCATAAAAAGAGACGACTCGGCCGGGTTGCCATCAGGCATCACGACATTAACTCAATGGAAAAAATCGATACTTTCAAGATCCAGTAGCTAACAGAACTCTGATCGATGACTCTAGTACGTCTTTTAATTTGCTACAACTAACTTGATTAAATGAATTCATGTCAACGAGGCATGCAATTGCAGCAGCGCATACACCTGTGCATGACTTGTGTATTCCCAGAGGGCGGAGTTTGCAAGAAGCTAGATCGGTGATCGATGAAATACGTGTTGGCTATGTGCAAAAGTTATAAGTATATAATGACAGTGTGTAGATGGGGCAATGCTTGCATTAAAATCTTTATTACTCCGATTAGTTTATATAGCTGACTTCAAAAAATATTGTACATGTGTTCCATTTTATCTATTTCATGGCCATTAATTGAATACGTATACTCTACCTAAATTTATTACTCATGTTATGTTTGTGGGTAATGTATCAGTAATTTTGGAAGTTGGTTTGCATTAAATGCATTATTTGATTGTAATTTGCTAACCATATATCGTGCTAATATATGGATGACCATAGAAAATATGAAATTAGTCGAAGGGTATTGAACGTCCGTTAGATATAGGGATGGCAATGGCTCGAAAAAACCCGCGACCCGTGGGTACCCACCCATCGTGGGTGGGTAAACCCGTGAAATTTTTACCCATGGGTGGGTTATGGGTATGAACTTCTACCCGTTGGTGGGTGATCGCGGGCGGGTGATGGGTATGAACTAATACCCGCGGGTAAACTCGACCCGCGAACCTACAAAACACATTATAGATACCTACAAGTGGATTTGTATAATTTATTGCATATATATGTATACACGATGGTTAATTTGAATTATATATAATAAAATTATTCCTATAGAGATTAAAAAAAAATAGTTTTCATGTTTCGAATAGCAAACTTATCAGATGATCAAGAAAAAATTATCAAATAAATGGATAGTTATCGAACTATTAGTCTACATGTCTTAAATTTTAACAATTTAATTCGTTAAAATTACGATCCATTTATTTGAACATGTTTTAAAACATTTTTATACATGTAAATTATATAAAATCATTTGATATTATGATAAAACGTTTATATTATTTAAAACCCGCGGATTACCCGCGACCCATGGGTATCCGCGGGTCACGGGTATGGGTGTAAAAATAAACCCGCTAGCGGGTGTTCGTGGGTTTGCGGGTCAAAAAACCCGTTGCGGGCGGGTGATGGGTTTGACATATTTGTACCCACGACCCGCGGGTGCCATCCCTAGTTAGATATGATCAATTTTAGAGGGGAATTGATATTTTCACCATCAAAAATGATAAATCCACCATTAAGTATAACTATTTATGCATATAGTACAATTGCTTACTGCACAATTTTGGTGAAACTATCATTTTTGTTAGTGAAAATATCATTGGCCATTTTAGAGGGGTTCTAGGTTTATCAAACTAATAGGCATAAGTTAAAAAGCATCAAATGAAGTAAATTTTTCATAAACAATATAAATCATGATTAATATACAAGTTCGATAATTATTATACAAGCTCAATAAGTAATAAATTCAGTAATTCAATCAACCATATTAATAGTTCACTAACTAACATAAATATTTTCGCGAAGTAGAGTAACATATTTGTCTATTAACTATAATAATTACTCCATCCGTCCCAAATTGTTTGTCACCAAGTTGAAAACACACATATTAAGAAAATCACACTAAATGCAACTTTGACCTTAGTATAATGACAACTTTAACCCTCAATCATTAATTAAATTGTTTTCTTTAAAGTATGTGTAGTTTTAAAATTAAGGGTAATATGAGAAATCTAATCATTAATGCATATTTATTTTTAGAAGTGGGCAATAATTTTGGAACAAACATAAATAGTCTAGTGGACAAACAATTTGAGATGGAGGGAGTATTTTATATATTTTCGATCCTCCAACTTTTTTTGTATGTACCCAAAAATGCTCCCTTGATCCATTAATACTAGGAGCACCGTTCAATCCGTACGTGCAGTTAGCATCATGAAATATTTCCCTTAAATTCAATTCCATAAAATTTAAAGTATCTGTAGTGTGTTTGACAAACGAAACTTAATTATTGTAACCTATGAGAATTTATACTTTTTTGCTTTTCAATAACCCAAAGTTTTGAAAAGGAAAAAAAAACAGTTGTTTGAAGTAGTTTAAGGAGCTTTTAACTTTTTAAGGTTAAGAAAATTAATACGATTTTAAACACAAATTATGTCAATTTACATCTTTAATCTTTAGTTTGATTTGCTTTGATAGTCCCAACTTACAACTTCATATATAAGCTTCATGTATCAGCTACAACTATAAATCCTTAGCTATGTTTATTACTCCGTAGTTATTTTCACCAAACATACCCTTAATATCTAATACAAGTTTCACTATTTAATTGTTAAGAAAATATTTAAGATAAAACATATCAACAAAATTCACTAAACTCGCATTTAGGTGTCGTTTGGGGTACGAGTTTTGACAATAGATATAGATATTGATAATTATTTATGAGTTATATTTCTAGAAATATATGATCCTTGTACACTCATATGAGAAGTGACACTAGCTAATCCCTAACTCATGGAGACATATATTTTTAAGGTAGTGTACGTGTCGAGTGAGTCCACTTAATTTATTACTGTTGTATTTTTAATCAATGACAAAGTCTTTTATGGTAAAAGATACTGATTAAAAATATCTAATAGTAGTAAATTAAGTAAAGGTTATTCTTGAAAAACACTATAGGAATAAAAAGAGAGTTCGCTTTCAGTGTTTAATTTGAGTGCGGTAGAGGTGGGGTCGATGGGTGTCTAATCATTAAAGTTAAGGGTAATTTGAGAAATCTAATCATTAATGCATATTTATTTTTTGAAGTGGACAATAATTTTGGGACAAACGTAAATAGTAAGGTGGACAAACAATTTGGGACGGATGGAATATTAAATTTTGAAGCTATTAAGCATGAAGGGGAAGAAATGTGATGGATATCTTTTGAACAGGAATATATGAAAATTGTATAATAATATTATATTATCATATTACTTTTTGATATCATTATATACCATAGTTGTTAAACTCTTATTAGTCAAGTCATAAATTCAATAAAAGAGGCGACTCGAATTTCAATTCATAAATAACTGTGACTCTTACTAGTCATTTATAGACTCTTCCAACTCTTACGAGTCAGAAAGACAAACTTTTAGTGTAATATAATACAAAAGATAAAATGACAAAATATAAAAACAAAGGACTATAATCTAATTTAGATAAAACATTTATGTTAATCGAAGGTCAACGACCTAATATAATAATATACATATACATACATATATATATATATATATATATATATATATATATAGAATTTGGTTAATGTAATATATTGTAAATTAGTAACTCTTACGAGTCGAGCCGAGTCACGAGTTAAAAATCAGGATTTCGAGTCGTTGATCGAGTCAAAATTAACAATTATGGTATATACTATTTATTAGGATTAAGGGTACAAAAATGTGTGATTATTTTTGCTAGGATGTTCATAGCTAGTGTATATTGATTATTTGGACGTACTTTTATGGTATGTAGGGAACTTGTTATTGCTATTGTATGTATTTTTTTGATACTTTTACTTACGTGTTTGTTGTATTAGATAGTACGTACGTGTTCACTAGTTGTCACGCCATCAAACAACATACAATAGCAATAAAATGGGTAAAGTTTTGAGTGGAAGACCTCATATGATGCGAAAAGAGGGGTATACATGATTTGTTGCATTTTAAAGCAAATTTAGAGGGGTAAAATACAGTATTGTTAAACTGCGGTCAAATTTTATAGGTGTAAAATGTAATTTTGTTAAAATGCAGCCGTTGGTAAGATGCAAATTTTATAGGTGTAAAATATAATTTTGTTAAAATGTAGCCGTTGGTAAGATGCAATAAATCTTAGCGTATATCACAAACAAAATTATTGTCCAAAAATAAAGCAATCCGTCTTGCCCCTCCTTCCTCTAATTTGAAGTTTTCACCTCTAATCCTACACGGAGGCTACACCTACCAATAAATTGAAATTTCATTATACACATACGATTTAACCTCAAGTACTTTGTTGCATATTTTTTTTCTTTTACTTCCTTGCATTAAGTTATTGAGATTCGGTTCATAAGTAATTAAATTTGGGTGGAGTTACGCCTTGTTGTTATCCAATGTTCAATTAATTTAATGTAATGTAATATAACAAACAAGGTAACTCATTTAATGGAGTAAATGCACTAATACAACAATTCATCATCTCTTCTATAAATATTAGACCCTCGTAACTCTTCTCAATTGTGTCCAAATGGAGCAAATTAAGAATGTTAACCTTGAAAACAAAATCATTGAATCATCCAAGATCTTTTTCCAAAAAACCCATGATCACTTTCCGAAGCAATTCATTTGGCCAAAAGATCATCAATCTTCAGAAGCTTGTACCGAAGTTCTGAATGAACGTATAATAGACCTACAAGGCTTTCTTCAACATGATAAGGCTGCCACATTACATGCAGCCAGCCTTGTTAAGGAATCGTGCCTAAAACACGGCTTTTTTCAAGTCGTGAATCATGGCATTGATCCTAAACTGCTTGCGTTGGCAGAGGAGCATGGCCGTGCGTTTTTTGAGCTTCCCGTAACCGAGAAACTGAAGTGCGGAAAGAAAGATGGAAGCATGGTTGGTTATGTTACTGCACATGACGATAGGTTTGCTGAAAAATTACCGTGGAAGGAGTTGTTATCTTTTGAGCATCATGAAAATGGTCCTGAACGAGTGGTAGAAGAGTATTTTAATTCAACAATGGGAAGTAACTACAAAGAATTCGGGTATGATATGATTCTACAGCAACTATTAGTTACCTCTTCATGCATCTATTTTAGGCATACTTAATCGATACGATCCTACAAGTGGTTTAAAATTAAATATCTTATCTTATTATTAAATTAAATATAATATATAATTAACCTTTACGAGGTCGTCAATTATACATTTTTTAATTCATCAATTTAATCCCTTAACTTTACTTAATTTTTAAAAAACACCCTTTAAATTTCTCCCTGTCTTTTACTTAATTTAAAAGTTATCCGAACTTCAAACATATTTAAAGATAATATATGTTGTTTAAATTATATGAATTATTTAAACATAATATTTAATGGGTCTGAAATATTCAAATTAAAATCAACGAATACATGTCCATAACTTTTGTCCTATATATTTGAAAACTAGACTTCAAACCCGTGTATACACACGGCCTATTGAAGTCGTAGTTTTCCTATATAAATGTTAATGTATATATTTTATTTTGTACATGTTTGAAATTAAATTATTTTAGGTAGTATGTATATATAAGCATGTGATTGGTTGGTAATCATGTGATAAATATATGGTAATCATGTGATGAAGTTAAAGGTTGTGATTAAGTAATTAAAGCTTTTAATTACTTAATTAACACTTTAATTATGTAGCAACTGTTTTACTCAATATGTTTTAGTAAAAATTTTTGTAAGTTATCTTACCATGTTATTGATATTAGATCATATACTTAATAAAATTTTCACAATCATACTTATGCTAGTCATGGTTATGTGTTGGTTTAATGTGTATTATTAGATTTTCTTTTTAATATAATTGGGAATTATTGTTATCGTAACTTTTTTAAGTTAGCTAAATGTACTATCTGTTTTTATTTTATTTTATCTAATTTTGATTATTTACCATAATTATCTAAATTTAATTGTTTTATGATAGTGATAATATATTATATATAGTACTTATATTAAAATAATTTATATTAATGATGTCACTAAATCCGTGTATAGACATTCACGCTTAAATTTATATTTTTTTTTATAAAGGCACGCTTAAATTTATATTGATTTTTAATTAATAGGATTCTTCAAGTAGTTAATAGTTAGTATTAAATAATAAATAGTTAGTACTAAAATAGGAAACTTAATTGATACATAGAGAAAACTAAATTTAATTATTCAATTTCTAATTATTTAAATAATTAATAGTTAGTACTAAAATAGGAAACTTAATTGATACATAGAGAAAACTAAATTTAATTATTCGATTTCTAATTATTTAAAACTAATAAGTGTAAATTCTAGTTCTAAAATAATACGTACGGTAGTACATAAGAAACATATTCCCATTCAATTTCTAATTATTTAAATTAAATTGTTTCTTTAAATTCGGTTTATAACATTATCAGATTCTTTTAAAAATAGTAATTTTAATTTATTATGTCATCATCTACTTAATTATAATCAATCTAACAAAATTAAGTAATTCTATTGGTCAATTAAATTTATGATAACATCATCAAGCGTTTCCTATATATAATTTAAGATATGTAATACTCCGTGATATTTAATTTATACGTATCTCGTGATCTATTTGTTCTTTTTAAATAATATAATATACATTGTTTATATTTATCTTTATTGTTATTGTTATTGTTATTAATGATTATTAAAAATGAAAATCTTTACATAATATATTATACATATGCACTACATGAAAAATTGGGGTTAATACACATGGAGGGGATTAAAGTATCCTAAAATGTTCGCTTGAAGTACTAAAGTTTATGATTTGACAAAACTATGAGTTAACTATACGTATTGTGTTAAGGGTAACTAAAGTTTATTAATATGTTTACAAGGATAACTAAAGTTTATTAAAATGTTTACAAGGATAAACAAAGTTTATAAAATTGTTCAAATTGATGAATCTTTATCAGTTCATTTTCTACTTGGGGGAGGTTTTAAAAGTTGGGTTATAGTTTTGTCAAATCATAAACTTTAGTACCCCAAGTGAACATTTTGAGATACTTTAATCCCCTCCGTATGTATTAACCCTGAAAAATTGTAACTAAACTTTATATGTAAATTTCATTTTGGTTGTCCCCATTGTCGCGGTCTTAAAGCTAGCCCCATCATTAAAAAGAATATATTATTTATATTTATCATTATTATTATTGATTATTATCAAAAAGGAAAATATTTAAATATTATATTATATTCATCACATGAAAAATTGTAATTAAATTTTATATCTATTACAATTTCATTTTAATTGTCCGCGTTGTCGCGGGTCTTATAGCTAGCCCCATTATGAATGTATTAGTAGTATTTTTATTTAAAAAGATAATCACTAAAATCTCACGATGAAAAAACCTTACCGTACACATCTAATTCTTTAGGTTTAATTCGAATTCTTAAATTATATAGAATCTAATGCATGCTATATTGTTCGTCCAATATTTTTTTTATTGTCAACTAATTAATTTCCCTCTAAAAAAATTAATGATATGATTTATACCTAAAATAATTTAATTTAAGACTTCATTGTATGTCTTTTTTGTACAAAATTATTAAATTCTATCATATACATTATATGCGTAATTATAAAAGTCAAATACACATTTAACGAACCGTGTGTATACACGGGTTTAAGGGCTAGTATTATTTTTCATGTGCTTAATTTTATTCAATAAATGTTGTTTACCTCATCATGCATCTATTTTTCTTCTCTATCAAAGGAGGATCTTAGTAGCAGAACATGGGTTCAACGTTGTTAATTTTTAGATTTATTTGGTTAATTACTGGTCAAGTTTGCTACTTTTTTATGAGGTGATAGGGTAATATTAACAAGGTGACGGATTTTGTTGGTTTTCCTTCTAATTTTTAGATGAGTCTAAATGCGTCTATTCATATGACCTCCAATTATATAATAATTAACCAATGGCTCTAGGCGGATCTAGCAGATATTTTTTTTTTTTTTTGAACACCTAATTTAAATTTTTCACTCAAATAAAAATAAGTTTGGTGGAAACCCAATGGATTAACCCGACTCGAGACCCGTTTGATCCGGACCCGTTTAGACCCGTCCTCCTAGATCACCCATCTAGATCCGGACCCGTTTAGATCCAAACCCATCTAAACCGTGACCCAACCCGACCTACTCATCTTGACACTTAAGTTCATCCAAAGGAGGTTGTAACTTCGAACCAACAATTCGATATTAAAATCTTTTATATACTTTTATGCAGTGTTTGTTAAAATTAAATATTTGCTTCAGAATTTTAACCAACAATTGATTTTAATTAAATGAAAATATTCTTTATCTTAGTGGTAGGAACTTGGTTTCTTTCTAAGGAAGTTCAAATTCAAACTTCACAAGTATCAAAAACTTACTTGTACCATAGAAATGTTTTAATAATTGATTATGTGGTTGTATATGCAGCTTGATCTACCAAAAGCTTTGTGGGTCAATGAGGAAATTGGCTCTTGAAATAATGGAATTACTGGAGATTAGCTTGGGTATTGATGGGAATAGCTACTTTAAACAGCTTTTCGATGATTGTGTCTCACTAGTAAGATGTAACAACTACCCGCGATGCGACAAGCCTGAGCTTACTTATGGGGTCCAGCCACATCGTGATCCGAATACATTAACTATACTCTATCAAGATCAAGTTGGAGGACTTGAAGTGTTTACTGATAACAAATGGAAATCTGTTAAACCCCACCCAGGAGCCTTAGTTATCAACATTGGTGACACTTTCAAAGTACATTCTTTCTTAATTCGATACTTTATCTATTGTTAGTTCGATGAATTTGTTCTATATGTAATAGTAATATTGGTATTGAATTTGTAGGCATTTTCCAATGGGAAATACAAGAGCTGCTTGCATAGGGTAATGGCGAACAACGTGCAATCAAGGTTGTCGATTACGTTCTTCTTGTCCCCAAAAGGATATAAACTGCTGAAACCACCTCAAGAATTGGTCGAAAGAGATGGGAAACAAGAGTATCCTGATTTCACATGGGATGAGCTTCTCCACTTCACCCAAAAGTACCACAGAGTTGATGACAGCACGCTTGATGAGTTTACGAAATGGCTGTTAACTTCCAAAAGTTCCAAGGCGTAGGAGCTAATAATAAGTTGGGGTTCTGTTGAAACTTTAGTTATCATGAGTATTACTAAGGACTTGCATTATGTCATGACAAGTTATCTAATAAGCTTATGAATGTTTCTTGATATGTTTTCAAACACCTTTACCGTATTATGGTTGTTTATCAGTGACATTTTATTTGCTATTGCCTATTACGTGCGGTTTCTGAAAAAGGATATAGAAACACAATATGCGTGGATATATATGAATATTGATAATGTATTTGAATACTTAATATTACAAATGAATTCGATAATAATAATAATAATAATAATAATAATAATAATAATAATAATATAAAATAATGTATCATCCTTTCAATATATCATCTCCGGGTCTACTAAATGATGAAAATATACAAGAAGAATTTTGATAACAGTGAGAAGTTGATGTAGTGCTTAATTGAGATAACAAATTAATCCTGTTGATTCAAAGTAATAGCTAGGAATAATTCTTTCAAAACACGTTGATTCACAAAAGAATGCCGTGGATGGGTATGCTTTGATTCATGTGATATAATAATTAACATCAGTTAATGATTATGAATGAGTTACTAACTCATTTTGTTTAATTATAATCTCAGATATGGAGAAAGACTCAGTGACATTAGACTACTGAGTGGACGACTGAGGTATTCGGTGAGTGGATCTATAACCTCAGTGTGATTTAGTTGTAACATGTTTGGTTACAACGAGTAACGTATTATTACTGTTTTTGTTTTCCATTATGATTATGGCTAGTAGTAATAATACTGTTGATAGACTGTTTAGTCTGATATGTTGACTTGATTGAATATGTGATCACTTGTTATTTGGCCTTCGGGCATTATGGTATTGAGGTCAACCGGATGGTTGGGTTTGGTTACTATTGTAAGACGACAGAAATTTCCTTGTACTCATCGTTAATAGGAAATTAGGTCGTATGAGATTAGTATCAAACTATCGGTCTCGTCCGTTATGGCCATACGGATATGTACGATAATTATTCTTGGTTGAAGGTTTCCCCAAGAATCACCGGTCCTCATTGTATTGAGATGTTATTCTCATTGATAATGTGTGTTTATTATTGTTATTCTTGGCTGAAGGTTTTCCCCAAGAATCATCGATCTATTGTGATATGATTTGTTTACGATTATTTATTGTAAACAAAGTTGTTATGCTAAGTTGTGCTGTTGATTATAGTTCCCTCACTTAGCGTTATGCTAACCCCACGACAGTCCTTCCTGCAGGTTATAATTGATGGGACATATTGGGCTGGGCATGAAGTTCTTGGAAACGAAGGAATGTTTGACAGGCTAATTACTCTGATATGTCTTTGATAACTAATGAAATGTTTTGAATTATATAACACCTGTGTTACAGTATTTTAGTTGGATGAGATCTAAACTATTATATAATGCATGTGAAATGCATTTGGAAAAAGTTTATTGACATTTTAAAGTATTGTATGATCTAAATATACGCTGCCGAGTCAAAATTATTAATATAATGATTAAAGAAATGAGGGGTGTTATACCCCAAATAGACAAAAAAAAAATAATTCAAAAGAATATATAGAAAAATGCATTAATGTTACGAGAATTATATAAAGATACAAAAATACAAAGTCATTATCTAGTGATTCGGAAAAACTAACCATTTTCATTCTTCATTAAAAAAAACTATTCTTTGAAACAAAATTTTAAATTAAACATTTATAATCAATACTCTTTAGTAGATTATTATCAATTGCTATCATTGTCAATTCGTTAAGCCTCTTTTGTAACATTGTAGAGTGCAAATATAATTTCAACAACTTAAATTTTGAAAAACTTATTTTCACAGTTGCTACAGTTATGGTAGAATACTCTATATGCAATAATCAAATTAGGAAAGCAATCGTTTCGTTTCAGATAATGTAGAATATCAATAGGTCTCGTATAGGCACAAGACAAAAAAAAATTTAAGCAACTTTAACTTAACATAGAGTTCATTTGCATCAATATCTGATTGTCCACTAGTCGTGAGTGCTTTATTTTAAGATGACTACAACACGAACTAAGACTCATGTCATCAAATGAGTGTAAGTTGTTAGAAGTTACAAAAGTCTTGTCATACTGTATGTAATGTTCGAATCTTTTTTTAAGAGAAACAATTGTTTGATCAACAACGCAAAATTAATATTTCAATTTAAATGACTCATCGGCACAAAACGAAACATCCGCTTCATCAGTTGGATCCTCTTTAAAATATTTTATTCTAGAAAGTGCACGCTTTTATTTTTATTCTTCAAGTCTCACGATAGTTTTTTTACACATCGAACCTATATACTAATATATAACAACTCTCGTAAAATTTAGGGTCCCTAAATTTTGAGGCCCTGTGCGCTGACACATACTGCACTTGCCAATATTCTCCACTGATCTTCGTTGAGGATGGCGACTTGGGTTGGTACTCGATCTTTTGACATCATAGTGGAGTTTTCTTCAATTCCTAGTCGTCGTCAACATCAAATTAATTAAAGTAAACTCTTCGCGTCATTTGAATTCTAATCGTTTCATATGTTACCTGGAATCCAACTTGCTTGATCATTTTCATATGCGTATACACACATAACATTTCCGGCCTCTAAGGTATTAATCCTTCCTCCCAGTACGTGTTCGATTTGGGTAATGAAATGCATGAATATATGGACTAATGGACACAAATATATACGTACTAAAGATATCACTATTTTCGTTGAAAAAATGTTTATAATGTACACTAAAGAAACGAAAAATATTTACATGTGAAACTAATCGTAATCCTACATAATTAAAAGTCTCAATCCATCATTATCTAAAACTCGTTCTTAATTATTATAGCACGTATAAAAAGAGACGACCCGGGCGGGTTGCCATCAGGCATCACGACATTAACTCAATGGAAAAAATCGATACTTTCAAGATCCAGTAGCTAACAAAACTCTGATCGATGACTCTAGTAAGTCTTTTAATTTGCTACAACTAACTTGATTAAATGAATTCATGTCAACGAGGCATGCATTTGCAGCAGCGCATACACCTGTGCATGACTTGTGTATTCCGAGAGGACGGAGTTTGCAAGAAGCTAGATCGGTGATCAGAGGCGGAGCCAGAAAAATTAACCGTATGTAGCACAAAATAAAATTGATGTTCACTTTGCTTTGCAACTCAAACTTTGGTTTAAAGTTGCACCGTAAATTCAATAAAACTATACCTTAATTATTTAATATTAACACTCAACAAGAACAAGTATAAGATAGGGGGTGGAATTGGGATGTAATGTTTTGAGTAAAATACTGATGACCTACAAAAAATGAAAAAAATTAAGCAGTAGTATAGATTCGAAAGTTGTATCCCTCGATTATAGCCCAATACTCTAACCAGCTGGGCTCAAAGGTGATGTTTCTTGTTTTTGGTAGTCCAACTATTTAACCAGACTTTAACATTATTAAACAATCAGATTTTTTACATACAATTTACACATAGTCGACAAATTTCGTATGTAGCAAGTGCCACACTCTACACCAACATACCTCCGCCCCTGTCGGTGATCGATGAAATACGTGTTGGCACTATAAAAAATATATCATTTTACCACACTTTTTTCTCCACACTTTTAGAAAGTGTGTAAAAATTATTGAAAAAGATATGAGTTTCCACACTTATATATGTAAGAAAGAAAAGCTCACACTTAAAAGTGGGGATTAGGTCCCCGAAATGCTACTAACTTTGACCAAATCTCTATTGTATGCACCCAACTTACGTATACTAATTTTAATGCAACCAACTTTCCAAAATGGTGTTTTTGATGTAACTTGATGACGTGTCGCGCGTATGGCATGCCACGTGGCGTATGGAGAGAGCGACACGTCATCAAGTTACATCAAAAACACCATTTTGGAAAGTTGGTTGCATTAAAATTAGTATACGTAAGTTGGGTGCATACAATAGAGATTTGGTCAAAGTTAGTAGCATTTCGGGGACCTAAACCCCTTAAAAGTGTGAAGAAATTACAACTTTTCAACACTTAAAAGTGTGGTAAAATATTTGTAACACATGATTTTCCCACATAAGAGAAAGTGTGGATAAATTGGGTGTAAACAAATAGTTTTCCACACTTTTAAGTGTTGACAAGTTGTAAATTCTTCACACTTTTAACTGTTAACTTTTTTTTTCTCATACTTGTATATGTGAAGATTGTGGTAATTTCCACACGTATTGATGTAACAATTTTCTCCACATTTTTAAATGTGAATAATTTAACATAATTCTACACATTTTTAAAAAGTGTGAAGAAAAAAAGTATGAATAAATGATATATTTATTGTAGTGTGGCTATGTGCATAAGTTATAAGTATCTAATGACAGTGTGTAGATGGGGCAATGCTTGCATTAAAATCTTTATTACTCCGATTAGTTTATATAGCTGACTTCAAAAAATATTGTACATGTGTTCCATTTTATCTATTTCATGGCCATTAATTAAATACGTATACTCTACCTAAATTTATTACTCATGTTATGTTTGTGTGTAATGTATTAGTAATTTTGGAAGTTAGTTTTCATTAAATGCATTATTTTATTATTATTTTTTTTTAAACTGGCAAATAATATATTAGAATAAACCACCCTAGCAAGATGCTAGGAAGGAATGGTACAAAGAGGAACTTACAATTGGAAAGGTAATTACTCCCAATTCCTAAACCCCACCATTATTTCCCCTTACAATCAATTAAATGGGCACATTTGCCATTTGACCCAATCTATACCTCCCTTACTTCTATATTTCTTCCAATTATACACCCAAGCTTTGATGGAACCCACAATTGTTACGGGATCACTAGCCACACCTTTAAATATTCTATTGTTCCTTGCAAGCCACAAACACCAAAATGCACCGTATATTATGGATGCGAGAAGTTTCCTTTTCTTCGGACAATTACCCCAATGTCTAGCCATTGCCAAGACGTCTTTTACTTCAACAAATTGATACAACGGGATACCACACCACCGAAAGATCTCGTTGAAAGTATGAGACGCTATACAACAGGAAGTAAGGATATGATCCGTCGTTTCGTCTTCGTTTGGACAAAGGCCACATTTAGAAGAGGCAACAGGAATGCCACGATGGTTGAGAGCATTCAATGACGGAATTCTACCTTGTGATGCACGCCACACAAAAGCCACCACTTTTTTCGGGACCATTTTTATCCACCAAAAAGGAACGGCAGGTACCCAATGGAAGGCCCGATCAATCTTTCCTCTTAACCGAGCAACTATGAATTTTCCATTGCAAACGAAATCCGATTTCCACGTTGAATCACCCACCTGCGTACACATTATATCTTGGATCTCAATACCAATTTTACTTAGTTCCTTGCAGACCCTGACGATGTTAGACCAGACACCGAATTGGGCCTATTTTGCGAATTGAAACCTTGGGCCACCCACTAAGTTATGGAGCCCAGTAATAATCCTAGCCCATAGCGCATTCAGGCTATTCTTTAGGTTCCAGAGCCATTTTATTAACAAACTTTGATTTAAGCTCCTCAATGATCCTAGACCAGCGCCGCCTAGACTTTTATCCAGCTTCATTTTTTCCCATGCGATCCAACGAATTGATTTCTTTGCCTCATCCCCACTCCAAATGAACTGCTTCTGTATTTTTTCCAGCTCTTTAATGATACTTTTTGGGGCTGCAAACAGTGAGAAGTAATATGTTGGAAGACTTCCGAGAACTGCCTTTGCTAGAGTTAATCTTCCACCAAAACTAAGAGTTTTTGCCTTCCACACAGTCAGCTTTGCTTTGAACTTGTCAATAATTGGCTTCCAAGCTTTCCTTCGATTCATATTCTCGCCCACTGGAACGCCTAAGTATGAGAATGGCATCATACCCGCTTTGCAACCCAGAGGAGAGGCAGCAGCTACGATGTGCTCATCCTCGATGCCAATACCAAACACACGAGATTTATTAAAGTTGACTTTCAAACCTGAAACCATATGAAAACAACGTAAAATTCTAGCAAGATTAGAGATGTTTCTACTAGACCAATCTCCAATGAATAATGCGTCATCGGCATAAAAAAGATGGGACACCGTCATGGTTGTATTCGGGATCCTTATACCGTCAAATACGCCACGACTGACAGCCGCATTCATGAGCACGTTTAATCCTTCCATCGTGATTATGAAAAGAAACGGCGACATTGGATCACCTTGGCGAATCCCTTTTTCCATGCTAAATTCCTCCGTGGCACTACCATTAACAAGTATAGACGCCCTAGCAGACTTTAAACAACCCTGTATCCATGCTCTCCATTTTGGGCCGAAATTCATAAAGGCCATCACTGAGTCTAGGAATTCCCAGTTCACCGAATCAAAAGCTTTGCTGAAGTCTGCTTTAAACAGAAGCATTTTTCCACCTCTCTTTTTGGACCATGAACATAACTCGTTAACTATTAGGGGTCCTTCTAATATATTCCTCCCTTCCACATACGCGGACTGAACATCAGAAATACACGCACCAATAACTTTTTTCATCCGATTCGCGAGAACTTTTGCAACAATTTTATACAGCGCACCAATCAAACTTATCGGCCTGAAGTCGTTTAATGATACCGGGTCCTTCGTCTTTGCTGCGAGAGAGATAAAAGATGAGTTGCAGCCATTTGAGAATTTACCCCATCTTTCAAAGAATTGAATAAAAGCCATAATGTCATTTTTTATCAACTTCCAGTATGATTTGAAGAACTTGAATGAGAATCCGTCCGGTCCAGGCGCCTTCTCTGAACCACAACACCAAATAGCCTGTTTAACTTCGTTTAGTGTAATAGCCACCTCCAACCAATCTCTGGATTCTGTCGAAAGTTTCTTAAAACCAACACCGCTCAATTTCGGGCGAGAGGACCATTTTTCTTTGAATTTCTCCGAGTAGAATCTATGTATTTCCATTTTTATCACCGTGGGGTTGGTGTTCCATACACTATCAATTACCAACCCATGTATTTGGTTTCTACGATTCCTGTTATTAACCATACCATGAAAAAAACTGGAATTCTCGTCGCCATCCACAAGCCATTTAATCTTTGCTTTTTGCTTCAAATCCATAGACTTCCATTTCTCAAGCTCTATTACTTTTTTAAGGCAATTCACTCTGTTACCAATTTCAAACGGTAACAACCTTCTTGCTTCTGCAGTTTTTTCAATTTCCTCTATTGTGTTCTTGCATTGTTGAATCTCTTGATTTTCTTTTGCAAATTCCAGATCCCTCAATTTTTTCAATTCCTTTTTTAAGAAATTTAATTTTTTCAATAAGAAATAATCAGCATTCCCGTAGCCCCTGAATTCTTCCCATGCTTTTTTAACTACCTCGTTGAAGCCGTCTCTCAACATCCAGGAGTTAAATAACTTGAAAGGTCTTGGACCAAAATCCACTACCGATGTCAACATGCTCAACATAAGGGGGCTATGGTCCGAATGGACCCGACTCAAGGCAGTCAAAGTTGAACCCGGAAAAGACTTCAATAATTCTTCGCACATTAAGGCTCTATCGAGTTTACTTAATTTACCACCATCCTCGTCACGAAAGTATGTAAACTTTTGGCCACCCATTCTCATGTCATTCAAAGCATTAGCACGAATAAATTCATTGAAGTCACCTACACTTATCGAACAAAAGTTAGAGTTAACTCTTTCACTTTGATATCTTACCACATTGAAGTCACCAATGAGCAGCCATCGTGATGACTTGCTGCTTATCAACGAGGTCAAATCGCACCATAGTTTCCGTTTTTCTGCTACTGAATGAGGTGCATATATGTTCACAATTGCTGTGTCAACCGTATCACCATAACACTTACCGATGGTTACCAAGAAGTACCTCGATCGAATGGTTTCGGAAAGAACAAACCTCTGCTTATCCCAAATTGTAAGAAGACCACCTGAGCGCCCCATAGCTTCAGTAATTTCAAAGGCAAAATCATTATTTAGCCAGCAATTCCTTATTTCCAAATTGTGTGAGGAGATTGAACCCAGCTGCGTCTCTTGTATACAAACCATTGAGATTTTGTGAGCACCGCAAAGACACTTTACCCATCTTTGCTTGTGATATTCTCCAAGCCCCCTGATATTCAAAGAAAGTAGATTCATTTGGAACTAATTTTTTGCACCCAATTCACCACAGACCTCTTCTAACACTGGATTGTCAGCTTCTACTTCAATACCAATCAATTTACCCACCTCCCAAGTAAGGGTTTTTTCGTCCTGAACCATTTTCCCCCCAAATTCATCTGAAAAAATTGGGGAATCATCAGTACTATCATCACCGTACGTAGCAGCGCATGGTTGGGGCTGCAGTCTAGGTTTTTTTTGCTGACATTGGATCAATTGGGCTGCCATCCTTATCTTGGTTATGCCCTTGTCCAGAAAACCATTTAGGAAGTCTCCTAAGCCCATCATTTACAGGCCCACAATTATCAAGCCCACTTACAAAGGGCCCAAAGCATCCAGCGTTAACAAGCTTTTCTCTTATTTCCTGTGACCCCGATTCGTTAACCATATTCTCTGGGCCGTTAGCATTGAATACAAAAGTAGGTATTTCTTGTGGACTGTACCATGAAGCCGCCATATTCAAATCTGCCTCGGTATTCGGAACACCCTCATGCACGTTTAGGTTACCCACATGCCTAGACCCTTCAACTTCTGCAGTACAACCTTCAGTATTCTCCAACGTCGGATCTGAGCCCAGGTTGACCGGAGAATTATTCCGGTTACAAACATGATCAGGAGACAATTCACCTTCCTCCATCTCCACATCATGGATCTTAGTATGATTTCCTTCCAGAGTATCCGATATACCATCAGAGTCATCTTCCACATTACTATCCGTTTCAGCTACATTTTCCTCATCGCAAGCTACCACTGAGCCGTTATCATAGTTGTTTATTGTACCCTCGTCTTCCATTAGACCAATTGTAAATTGCTTCCCATGGCCGTACTCAACTATAATTTGTTCATTGATCCTTGTCTTTGATTGTGTGAGAAGGAGAACATTTATAAAAGAGAGGTCCTCATATTTCCATACATTCTCGTCTCCCATATCCAAAATCCTCCCATGATCACGTAGGATTGTTTTGAAGTTTTCTAGTGTTCTGAACTGTAGAGGTAATCCAATAATTTTCACCACCACCCTTCTTTCAAATTCCCAGTTTATGATCGAATCACCTTTCTTTAACCATCGAAACCATTTGTTCCAGCACTCCTCATCCCGCAGTAGGTTCGCCGCGTCTTCCTCCTCATCAAATCCAATTAGAGAGCACAGCCCTCCATAATAAAATACTTTCCCAAATGCAATCCCAGCCTTGTGTAACATATTAGGTATTTCTGCCAGTGTTTTTTCATCTAGCGCTTCACCAAGTAAGAAAGATTGGAACAACGTTTTTTCAATTTCTTGGGAGGGTTTTAGATGAATTCTTTTGTGTTCCGACCTTTCAGTTGGTGCATTACCAGAAACTATGCTAGCGAAGGATCTTGATCCTTTTTGATTCCAAACTGACTTTGGGGGTGGAGGTGGGGGTGGCATTGGCATCACACGAGCCGTGATCTTCTTAACTTCATTATTCTTTTGGAATCTTGCAATGTTTACCTCTAGAATGTTGTTTCCTAAACCAATTTTCCCAAATGAAGACTCGAGGATCTTTGCATCACATACATCGGCAAATCTTACAAAGCCAAAACGTGATCTATCTCTATTCTTCTTCCATGCAATGTACGTATCAACGACCCTTCCAAACACCGAAAACTTTGACCTTAGATCGTCAACCGATGCCTCATCAGGGATGTTACCCACATAAAATGACGTTACTCGATTCCCAGATTTGCTCCTTGCTCCATATGATTTTGCCCTCGTCACCTTCGTCCATCCGTTTTCCTCACTCTCTCTATAATTTGCTAACCATATATCGTGATAATGGATGACCATAGAAAATATGAAATTAGTCGAAGGGTATTGAACATCCGTTAGATATGATCAATTTTAGATTGGCATTGATATTTCCACCATCAAAATGATAGATCCACCATTATGTAACACCCCCGTCCCAATAATAAAACGGAATGTTACATTTATTACTAAATAATTAAAGTCATAATAAAGTCTTGAAATAATAAATGACAAAGGTTCAAAACAACCATAAATGATGTCTCAAACTAACTCCAACTATCAATAATAAACATAAGTCCAAACTAATAAAATGAAAGATAGGTCTCTAAGACAAGTCCAAGTCTTGAACTCTCGCACTCATCCCCTTTGACCCTGATTACCTGCCGCAGGAAAAGAAAATGCGGCTGAGCGAATTGCTCAGTGCGCAGATGTTGACAGAAATAAACAATAACAGTAATATATCTCAATGTAAGAATGAAGCGAAGTAAATAATTAAATTTGTTTCAAAATTCACCCATCGAATCATACCATCCTTACACCAGAGTAAACAAACGAATAAAGGCTGAGGCAACGAGGGGTTGGATATTTTATACATTAAGTATAACTATTTATGCATATAGTACAACTGCTTACTGGACAATTTTGGTGGAACTATCATTTATGTTGGTGAAAATATCATTGGCCATTTTAGAGGGGTTTTAGGTTTATCAAACTAATAGACATAAGTTAAAAAGCATTTAATGAAGTAAATTTTTTCATAAACAATATAAATCATGATTAATATACAAGTTCGATAATTATTATACAAGCTCAATAAGTAATAAATTCAGTAATTCTATCAAACATATTAATAGTTCATTAACTTACAAAAATATTTTCGCGAAGTAGACTAACATATTTGTCTATTAATTATAATAATTATTAAATTTTGAAGCTATAATTAAGCATGAAGGGGAAGAAATGTGATGGATATCTTTTGAACAAGAACATATGAAAATAATTTAAAATAATATACTGTATAATAATATTATATTATCATATTACTTTTTGATATCATTATATACCATAGTTATTAAACTCTTATGAGTCAAGTCATAAATTCAATAAAAGAGGCGACTCGAATCTCAATTCATATATGACTGTGACTCTTACGAGTCATTTATAGACTCTTCCGACTCTTACGAGTCAGAAAATCAGACAAACTTTTAGTGTAATATAATACAAAATATAAAAACAAAGGACTATAATCAAATTTAGATAAAACATTTAAGTTAATCGAAGGTCAACGACCTAATATAATAATATACATATACATATACATATATAATATATATATATATATATATATATATATATATATATATATATATATATATATATATAAATAGAATTTGGTTAGTGTAATATACTGTAAATCAGTAACTCTTATGAGTCGAGCCGAGTCACGAGTTAAAAATCAAGATTTCAAGTCGCGAATCGAGTCAAAGTTAACAATTATGCTATATACTATTTATTAGGATTAAGGGTACAAAAATGTGTGATTATTTATGCTAAGATATATATAGTGTATATTGAATTATTTGGACGTACTTTTATGGTATGTAGGGAACTTGTTATTGCTATTGTATGTAATTTTTGATACTTTTACTTACGTGTTAGTTGTATTAGATAGTACGTGTTTACTAGTTGTCAAGCCATCAAACAACATACAATAGCAAAAAAATGGGTAAAGTTTTGAGTGGAAGACCTCATATGATGGGAAAGAGGGGCATACATGATTTGTTGCATTTTAAAGCAAATTTGGAGGGGTAAAATAAAGTATTGTTAAACTGCGGTAAAATTTTATAGGTGTAAAATATAATTTAGTTAAAATGCAACCGTTGGTAAGATGCAAATTTTATAGGTGTAAAATGTAATTTTGTTAAAATGCAGCCGTTGGTAAGATGCAATAAATCTTAGCGTATATCACAAACAAAATTATTGTCCAAAAATAAAGCAATCCGTCTTGCCCTCCTTCCTCTCATTTGAAGTCTTCCCCTCTAATCCTCCACGGAGGCTCCACCTACCAATAAATTGAAATTTCATTATACACATACGATTTAACCTCAAGTACTTTTTTTTTTTGAAAGGCTAACAGAAATCGCCTAGGTACTCCGTACGGGGAGACCCAATGGCTAAGTCTCCATATACTGGCCCAATCCAGCCGTACGGAGCCCTTAAGCGCCCCAAGTTACTCCAAATCCGGGAAAAACCCACTAATCCGTCCGCCCGAAGGCACGACAACGAATTAATGGTAAAATCCGCTAGCCTCAAGGATCGAACCTGGGTTTCCCAGGTCTCCTATCATTGACCCTCAAGTACTTTGTTGCATATTTTTTTTCTTTTACTTCCTTGCATTAAGTTATTGAGATTCGGATCATAAGTAATTAAATTTGGGTGGAGTTACGCCTTGTTGTTATCCAATGTTCAATTAATTTAATGTGATGTAATATAACAAACAAGGTAACTCATTTAATGGAGTAAATGCACTAATACAACAATTCATCATCTCTTCGATAAATATTAGACCCTCGTAACTCTTCTCAATTGTGTCCAAATGGAGCAAATTAAGAATGTTAACCTTGAAAACAAAATCATTGAATCATCCAAGATCTTTTTCCAAAAAACCCATGATCACTTTCCGAAGCAATTCATTTGGCCAAAAGATCATCAATCTTCAGAAGCTTGTACCGAAGTTCTGAATGAACGTATAATAGACCTACAAGGCTTTCTTCAACATGATAAGGCTGCCACATTACATGCAGCCAGCCTTGTTAAGGAATCGTGCCTAAAACACGGCTTTTTTCAAGTCGTGAATCATGGCATTGATCCTAAACTGCTTGCGTTGGCAGAGAAGCATGGCCGTGCGTTTTTTGAGCTTCCCGTAACCGAGAAACTGAAGTGCGGAAAGAAAGATGGAAGCATGGTTGGTTATGTTACTGCACATGACGATAGGTTTGCTGAAAAATTACCGTGGAAGGAGTTGTTATCTTTTGAGCATCATGAAAATGGTCCTGAACGAGTGGTAGAAGAGTATTTTAATTCAACAATGGGAAGTAACTACAAAGAATTCGGGTATGATATGATTCTACAGCAACTATTAATTACCTCATCATGCATGCATCTATTTTAGGCATACTTAATCGATATGATCCTACAAGTGGTTTAAAATTAAATATCTTATCTTATTATTAAATATAATATACAATTAAAATTTATAATGTCATCAATTATAAATTTTTTAATTAATCAATTTAATCCCTTAACTTCACTTAATTTTTAAAAAACACCCTTTAAATTTCTCCCTGTCTTTTACTTAATTTAAAAGTTATCCGAACTTCAAACATATTTAAAGATAATATATGTTTTTTAAATAATATGAAATTATTTAAAGATAATATTAATGGGTCTGAAATATTCAAATTAAAATCAACGAATACATGTCCATAACTTTTGTCCCATATATTTGAAAATCTGTAATACTCCGTAATATTTAATTTATACGTATCTCGTGATCTATTTGTTCTTTTTAATTAATAAACTATATACATTGTTTATATTTATCTTTATTGTTATTGTTATTAATTATTATTAAAAAGGAAAATCTTTAAACAATATATTATATATATGCACTACATGAATAATTGTAACTAAACTTTATATGTAAATTTTATTTTGGTTGTCCGCATTGTCGCGGTTTTAAAGCTATCCCCATCATTAAAAATAATATATTATTTATATTTATCATTATTATTATTGATTATTAATTTATTATCAGAAAGGAAAATCTTTAAATATTATATTATATTCATCACATGAAAAATTGTAATTAAATTTTATATCTATTACAATTTCATTTTAATTGTCCGCGTTGTCGCGGGTCTTAAAGCTAGCCCCATCATGAAAGTATTAGTAGTATTTTAAATTTTTTTTTTTAAAGATAATCACTAAAATCCTACGATGAAAAAACCTTACCGTATACATCTAATTCATTAGGTTTAATTAGAATTCTTAAAATATACAAAATCTAATGCATGTTATATTGCTCGTCCATTATTTTTTTTTATTGTCAACTAATCAATTTCCCTCTAAAAAAATTAATGATATGATTTATACCTAAAATAATTTAATTTAAGACTTCATTGTATGTCTATTTTGTACAAAACTATTAAATTTTATCATATACATTATATGCGTAATTATAAAAGTCAAATACACATTCAACGGATCGTGTGTATACACGGGTTTAAGGGCTAGTATGCATATAAATAATAGTAACTATTTTTTATGTGTTAATTGTTTGCAATAAATGTTGTTTACCTCATCATGCATCTATTTTTCTTCTCTATCAAAGGAGGATCTTAGTCGCAAAACATGGGTTCATCGTTGTTAATTTTTAGATTTATTGGTTAATTACGGGTCAAGTTTGCTAATATTTATGAGGTGATTTGGTAATATTAATAAGATGATGGATTTTGTTGGTTTTCCTTCTAATTTTTAAATGGTTCTAAATGCTTCTATTCATATGACCTCCAATTGTATAATAATTAACTAATGGTTCTAGGTGGGTCTAGCAGATAATTTTTTTATTTTTTATTTTGAACACCTAATTTAAATTTTTCACTCAAATAAAATAAGTTTGATGGAAACCCAATGGGTTAACCCGACTCGAGACCCGTTTGATCCGGACCCGTTTAGACCCGTCCTCCTAGATCACCCATCTAGATTCGGACCCGTTTAGGTCCAAACCCATCTAAATCGTGACCCAACCTGACCCGCCCCTCATCTTGACACTTAAGTTCATCCAAAGGAGGTTGTAACTTCGAACCAACAATTCGATATTAAAATCTTTTATATACTTTTATGCAATGTTTGTTAAAATTAAATATTTGCTTCAGTATTTTAACCAACAATTGATTTTAGTTAAATGAAAATATTCTTTATCTTAGTGGTAGAAACTTGGTTTCTTTCTAAGGAAGTTCAAATTCAAACTTCACAAGAATCAAAAACATACTTGTACCATAGAAATGTTTTAATAATTGAACTGGGAAATGGACCACTTCTGGTTCAACTTAGACCGGTTTATACTTGATATTTGAACCGGTAAATAGGCCCGGGAAAATTGATTTTAATTTAATTTAATTATTTCTTATAATTGTTAAGATGACTTATTTTAGTATTGGATTAGATATTTTTTGTATTTATATCTACTTTTTAGTATTATGATAAAATAAATTATATATAATTTTCATCCACCTCAACCGGCTGGTTCAATATGTTGGACCAAAAAAACCGTTCAATTAAAAAACCGGTTTTTAAAATATAGCAACTATAATCATGAATATACTTATTGATATTCTGGTTTAGTGAATTGTGACTACTAATGCTACATAAGTAACTAATGTCACTTGATTATGTGGTTGTATATGCAGCTTGATCTACCAAAAGCTTTGTGAGTCAATGAGGAAATTGGCTCTTGAAATAATGGAACTACTGGAGATTAGCTTGGGTGTTGATGGGAATAGCTACTTTAAACAGCTTTTCGATGATTGTGTCTCACTAGTAAGATGTAACAACTACCCGCGATGCGACAAGCCTGAGCTTACTTACGGGGTCCAGCCACATCGTGATCCGAATACATTAACTATACTCTATCAAGATCAAGTTGGAGGACTTGAAGTGTTTACTGATAACAAATGGAAATCTGTTAAACCCCACCCAGGAGCCTTAGTTATCAACATTGGTGACACTTTCAAAGTACATTCTTTCTTAATTTGATACTTTATCTAATGTTAGTTCGATGAATTTGTTCTATATGTGATACTAATATTGGTGTTGAATTTGTAGGCATTTTCCAATGGGAAATACAAGAGCTGCTTGCATAGGGTAATGGCGAACAACGTGCAATCAAGGTTGTCGATTACGTTCTTCTTGTCCCCAAAAGGATATAAACTGCTGAAACCACCTCAAGATTTGGTCGAAAGAGATGGGAAACAAGAGTATCCTGATTTCACATGGGATGAGCTTCTCCACTTCACCCAAAAGTACCACAGAGTTGATGACAGCACGCTTGATGAGTTTACGAAATGGCTGTTAACTTCCAAAAGTTCCAAGGCGTAGGAGCTAATAATAAGTTGGGGTTCTGTTGAAACTTTAGTTATCATGAGTATTACTAAGGACTTGCATTATGTCATGACAAGTTATCTAATAAGCTTATGAATGTTTCTTGATATGTTTTCAAACACCTTTAATGTATTATGGTTGTTTTCAGTGACATTTTATTTGCTATTGCCTATTACGTGCGGTTTCTGAAAAAAGATATAGAAACACAATATGCGTGGATATATATGAATATTGATAATGTATTTGATTACTTAATATTACAAATGAATTCGACGACGACGACGACGACGATGATGATGATGATGATGATGGGTCTACTAAATGATGAAAATATACAAGAAGAATTTTGATAACAGTGAGAAGTTGATATATATTTTGAACAACCTTGGATGAAAAATGTTTGTATAGTACATCCATATGACTGTCCTTTTCCTACACTAAAAAAATGTAACAATGCTACATAATCAAATGCCACAATCCATCATCTAAAATTTTGACAGATGCTAATTCTTTTCACGTATGTGCGGATTGACGTTTCAATTAGCATAAAGAGACCATGTTAAGAAGAGAAGCCCGTGTTGCAATCAGGCGCCTTGACATTAATTCCTGGGAAGATTTAATGCTTTCAAGAGTAGCCTCTGATGCCTCAAGTTTCGTTTGTACAATTTGAACAAATTTGTGTTTGTCGCAATGACTGTATCCAACAAGTGCAGCATCTAGGCATTGCAACTCATTCACATTCGCATCAACCTTCTCTTCTGGTACTACTTTCCCATTGGAATGAAATCTTGAGACAACTGTCCATTTACGTGTTGGCTTTGTCTTTAAAAGTGGTGTTGCCAAGAAAACAAGCGATAACCGGAAGACTACAGTGCTTAATGCTGTAACTTCCCTAAAAACTCGAATCATTGAGATCAGAGGATAGTTTTCAGTTGCTGCCTTCAGAGGACAACCACATATCATTTTGTCCACTTGCTTTAAACTAGCCATTGATCCTTTAATGTCTCTTTTCAGTTCATTCCTGAAAAGCATGTATTTGGAAACGATACTTTCGTTGCTGAACCCGCCATTTCGCCTTAGATCACAGCCGAGATCTCTCAAGTGTTGTCTTGTCTGAGAGATGAAATCAGTTGTACTACTACAAATGTCCAACAATTTGATAGATATATCAAGTACTTCATCTGTCCATTCCATGGTCTGATTGGTGGAAGTTGATGAAGTTTGAGAAAATCTTGTTTTTACAAGATCATCCAAACATTCATACAACTCTGTTAGTTTACTGAATCCACTGCAAATGATCTCTGCAGACGGATTAGCTAACGATAAATTTGACTCCCATGTTTTGACCTTATTTAGCAATTTTTCAATTCTATCAGTACTTGGATGTGATCTGCAAGGCAAACTAATAGAACGAACAGGTGCAGATGTTTGTTTTGAGAAAAGACCCATTCTTGTTTGCTCAAAACCTGTGATGAGGTGAGATTTCACTACTGATTGAGTGAAGTCAAATATTGTTTGTGATACTAACTACCAGCCCTATGGTTTGATATTTATAGGCAACTAAAGCTCCACATAAATTACAAGAAATTCTGCCCCAAATCTAGGACATAGATACTAAATACTTTTTCCATTGTGATGCATGTGCATAAATCTAAAAGAGACTATACGTGGAGCCCTTACTATCTCTCGGTTTCCACTCTGTTGCATTGCATGACAGATACGTGTCGATCGCCCATTCCTTAAGGTTACAATTAGGAGCCAGTTGCATGGTCCTTGTGAAATTGTATTCTTTAATGCATCTTGGGAATGTAACACATATGAATATACATGTGCAAGCTATCAACTTTGAATGATCCAGTGCAAAACTTTGAATAATTTTTATAAAATCAGAAGATCTTCTGAGCTGCAAACTATAGAGCATGTGATAGTAAAGTATGGGCATTTTCAATTGGGAGCATAATACGTTGCTCACCTTATTTATGGCGAAGGTTGGTGATGTCTCCTGTAGCTATACGTTTAGTCACCATATGATGCTAAAAATAGTGCTAATTATCGGGGTTTTCCCATGTTTCCTCTGTTGCACTGTCCTATGTATTCAAACTCGATCCCTGAAAAGCATGCAAGAAAGATATGTATATCTTAGGGATGTTTGTACATAGAACCAATCATGTGTTCCAAAACACATATGAATACATATAAATTTAAGACATTGTTGAAACTCACAGCATCTAGACAATGAATATTTTCATCATAAACTCTCAAAATATTAATTAAAATTGAAATTCCCAGACATGAATGTCTTGTCTGACTGCATTGAAACAATCCCTTGATAGAAAGAAATTCCTATTGAACATTTGCTTGAAATATACATTATATTGTAATCCTCTAACAGCTAGCCTTGAACATAAGACAATGAAATTGAAGACATTGTTGAATTCAAATGCATTTCATGTTTTTTGTTCTCGAACGTGAATTGAATGGAGCAACCACCCTCATTCAACTATATATATCATTATATCCGTATATATTATTGATCGAAAGATTGATTTTTAGTTTTTCAATCCTTTGTTTGTACCAGTACAGTTTCTTCTTCTTTTTTTCAATCCATATATTATTGCATGCATATGGTTGGGTTTAATTTTGACTGTCAACCCTCACATGTTTTCTAAGGATGCAGGATATATATTAAAAAACCGGATTGTATCGTGGAGTCCTATTTTCGAGTCCACGTGTCACAACAAATAAACATCTGAAACCCTTTTCTTTATTAAATATGGTCCATACTTGGCTCTCAGATGAACTTTAGCTTGCAAGTTGCAGTATATATAGAAGATTTTCATGTTTGTTTTCTATATTCAATATAATATTCAATTTTGAGCAGTTTTCAATATATAGTACATTCCCAAGACTGTATTAAACAATCCTATCTCATAACCACCAATCATGAATCAACTTGCTTCTAATTCTAACCTTAAAGGAATCACGGCTCGACACGTATCAGTTTATTCAACGAGGTGGTGAAAACCAAGAGATAGTAAGGGCTCCACGTATCATGCCCCACATTTCTAAACACATGCATCACAATGATAAAAATATTTAACAATATTTGGCCTCTATACGGGGAGCAATATCATGAAATCTTAACCGACTTCTTGATTGCCTATAAATATTAAAGCATAGTGCTGGTAGTTTAGCATCACCCACAATACTATTTCACTCTCTAAACTAGCATCAAAACTACGAAAGTAAGAATGGGGATCTACTCAAAATTACCAACTTCTAAGAAGCCAGTTCGTTCCATAAGTTTGCCTTGCAGATCACATCCAAGTACCGATAGAATTGAAAAGTTGTTGAATAAGGTCAAAACATGGGAGGCAACATTATCATCAGCTAATCCAACTGCAGAGATCATTTGCAGCGGATTCAGTCAACTAACAGAACTGTACGAGTGTTTGGATGACCTTGTGAAAATAAATCTTTCTCAAAGTTCATCATCAAGAATCGGTAATCAGACCATGAAATGGACAGATGAAGTACTTGATATATCTGTCAAGTTGTTGGACAGTTGCAGTAGTACAACTGATTTCATCTCTCACACAAAACAACACCTGAGAGAACTCGGCTGTGATCTAAGGAGAAATGCTGGGTGCAGCAACAAAAGTATCGTTTCCAAATACATACTTTTCATGAATAAACTGAAAAGAGACATTAAAGGATCAATGGCTAGTTTAAAGCAAGTGGACCAAATAATCTATGGCTCTTCCTTTGATGTGGATCCTGCAAACTATCCTCTGATCTCAATGATCCGTGTTTTTAAGGAAGTTACAGCATTAAGCACAGTAATTTTCCGGTTATCACTTGTGTTCTTGGCAACGCCACTTTTGAAGACAAAGCCAACATGTAAATGGACAGTTGTATCAAGATTTATTTCCAATGGTAAAGTAGTACCAGAAGAGAAAGTTGATGCAAATGTGAATGAGTTGCAATGCCTTGATGCTGCACTAGTTGGATACAGTCATTGCGACAAATATGAATTCGTTCAAGTTGTAGCAAAGAAGCTAGAGGCGACAGACGTTACTCTTGAAAGCATCAATTCTTCCATTGAGTTAATGTCGAGACGCCTGATTAGAACACGAGCATCTCTACTTAACATGGTCTCTTTCTGCTAATTGAAATGACAATCAGCATATATGTGAAAATAATTAGCATCTGTCAAAATTTTATCTGACGGATAGAGACATCTGATTATGTCGAATTTTGATTAAATTCTCATGTAAATGTTACATAATTCTTTAGTGTATAGTTGGAAAAAGACAGTCATATGGATGCAATTTGTAAACATTTTTTCATCCAATTAAGATTGTTCTATATATCTTTATATTTTATTCCTAATCCAATATTGGTCTCCAAATCTTCATATATTTTGTTTCCTGAATATCTATTTATAATCTACTACACTAGGAGGAAGGAATATTGAAAGGATGATAAAACAGTTAATAAGCAACTGATATGATTTCATGTATATGCTATGCAACTGATCAAGCAAAATAAAATTGTAACATAGGAAACGATTAAACGTCAAATGACACAAAAGAATTTTAAATAAAAAATTATGGCGATGACAAAGAAGTAATTCGACTATCCTCAATTAAGAAAAATTCTTTGAATTTAAATAGAATAATTTCCTCTTTGTTTCACACCAAAGGAACACAAAACCTCTCAGTTTCTTTAAACCGTTCTAAAGCATAAATATAACAAATATCAAAGATCTGAAAATACAGGTAAAATTACCCAGACTACTACCATATTAAGTGAAATGAAATTCGATTTTGAAGGATCTACTTGTTTCTAAATAAATTATAGCACCATTCTCAGATGCATCAAAAAGGAGAGAAGTCAATGCCCATGCGAATAAATTATTATGATGTAAACAATAGAATTAGTTGAGACGTGGCATTGATTTCTAATCTTGATGATAAGGGGTATATTTAAGCGATATAAGGGGGTTACTTCCACCACCTAATGGAATTCACCGAATATGTAACTCACCACTTTTAAAAACCACCAACATATACAGACGTTGTTAAGAGTTCACCACTCAATGGAAGTACACCAAAGAGATACATAACGCAAAAGGTAAGCTCTAACTCACTTTAATTAATTAGTATATATAACTTCAATTTCCACTCTCCCTAATGCAGGACTTACGGGGGCTATTACTTATTGGCACTTGGAACATCTATTCGGTATAAAAAGGGATAATCCGTTTATTAATTTGAAAACTAGACATCTACGGCTTTCCAACCATATATCAAAGAGGATTTCTGGGCTTTCCAATCATTCCCTATCCTTGTTTCAACCTGAACAATATCCAGAAAGTTCTGTTATGACATTTCATTTGCTCCTGTATCACTTGAAGTTTGTTAGCAGAAAAGATGCTGCTGCGATGATATCGTGGAGACCTATTTACTTACCACTCCATGACAAAATTTAAACATCTGAAACCCTATTCCCTATGAAATATTTTCCTTGATTTGCTCTCACATGCACTTAATTTTGTATCACAAAAGATATTCATGTTTATATATTCAAAAGACTTAAAGTGTAACATTCAAAGTTGTATAGTTTTCACATGGATATCTGTTGGTACTACATTCCCAAGACTGTATTAAACAATCCTATCTCACAACCACCAATCACGAATCAACTTGCTTCTAATTCTAATCTTAAAGGAATCAGGGCTCGACACGTATCAATTGATTCAATGAGGTGGTGAAAACCAAGAGATAGTAATGGCTCCACGTATAATTCCCCACATTTAACAATTATGCCCACGATATGGGGAGCAATATAATGACTTAAAAAAGTGTTCTATTGCCTATAAATATCAAAGCATAGTGCTGGTAGTTTAGCATCACCCACAATACTATTTCACTCTCTAACCTCTCATCAAAAAGTGAGAGCAAAAAAGAAAAAGAAATGGGGATTTATTCAAAATCAACATCTAAGAAGCCTTTTCGTTCAATTAGTTTGCCTTGCAGATCACATCCAAGTACCGATAGAATAGAAAAATTGTTGAACAGAGTCAAAACATGGGAGTCAACTTTACTGTTAGCCAATCCATCTGCAGAGATCGTTTCCAGCGGATTCGGTCAACTAACAGAATTGTATGAATGTTTGGATGATCTTGTGAAAACAAATCTTTCTCAAAGTTCTTCAACTTCCAGCAATCAGACCATGAAATGGACAGACGAATTACTTGATATATCTGTCAAGTTTTTTGATATTTGCAGTAGTACAACCGAGTTCATCTCTCAGACAAAACAACACCTGAGAGATCTCATTTGTGATCTAAGGCGAAATGGTGAGTGCAGCAATGAAAACGGAATTTCCAAATACATTCTTTTCAGAAGTAAACTGAAAAGAGACATTAAAGGATCAATGGCTAGTTTAAAACAAGTGGAGAAAATGATCTGTGGTTGTCCTTTGAAAGCAGATTCTGAAAACTATCCTATGATCTCAATGATCCGAGTTTTTAGGGAAGTTGCAGCTTTAAGCAGTGTAATTTTCCGCTTATCACTCGTGTTCTTGGCAACGCCACTTTTGAAGACAAAGCCAACACATAAATGGACAGTTGTCTCAAGATTTAGCTCTAATGGTAAGGTAGTACCAGAAGAGAAGGTTGATGTGAATGTGAATGAGTTGCAATGCCTTGATGCTGCACTAGTTGGATACAGCCATTGCAACAAACATGAATTCGCTCAGATGGTACAAAAGAAACTCGAGACATCAGAGGCTACTCTCGAAAGCATCAATTCTTCCATTGAGTTAATGTCGAGACGCCTTATTGGAACACGGGCCACTCTTCTTAACATGGTCTCTTTCTGCTAATTGAGACGTTCGATCGGCATATAAGTGAAAAGAATTAGCATCTGTCATAATTTTAGATGATGGATTGAGGCATTTGATTATGTAGAATACCGATATCTCATGTAAATGTTACGTAATTCTTTAGTGTAGGAAAAAGACAGTCATATATATGGATGTAGTTTATAAACAATTTTCCATCCAATTCAGATTGTTCTATCTTTATAATTTACTCCTTATCCAATATTGGTTTCCAAATCTTTGAGTATTTTGTTTCCCCAATGAACCATATTAATTATCTACAACACTCAGAGGAAGGCATATAGAAAGCATGATAAGACGATCAATAAAGCAAATGCCATATATAGTTTAATGTATACGCTATGCATAAAATAATGAAGCAAATGGTAATTTGAAGAGAAATTACATATGATAATACTAAAAGTCAGATAACACAGAATTTACGTAGAAAATCATCACAATTACAAAGAAGTAATTCGACTATGATGTCAAAAGAGTACTACTCCAAGTCTCCGATCATGATCCAAGTTCGTTGGCAGCATAGATGCTGCTGCGATAATGATAGTGAGGCTATGGAGTTATAGATAATAGGTACCAATTAAGTCTAAGAGGGAAATTTTTCAATTTTCAATCCTTTTGTTAATACTTACTCGTAATACCTAAAGTTTTTTATTTTTCAATTCTCGAAAGGTAATATCGTTGCCTAGATGTGATTAATACATCAAACGTTCTATGGATATACACCAAGTTTATAACACATTATTGCATATGGTACAAAACCTTAATAGATACTTTTAATGTATATTACAAAAAAGTTTGATGTATTTATCACCTCCCGACCAGATCATGTCGTGGAGTTCTACCACAAAATAAACATCTGAGACCCTGTTTCCTATAAAATATTGTGCATACTTTGCTATTACGTTCACTTTAGTTTGTAGCACAAAAGATATGATCTTCATGTTTATATATCTCTTCCTATACTCGAAAAGTTAAAGTGTCTTATTCAAAGTTGAATATTCACGTGGATACCTGTAAACAGTATGCAGTGCATTCCCAAGATTGCATTAAACAATCCTATCTCATAAGTCATAACCACCAATCACGAATCAACTTGCTTCTAATTCTATCCGTCAAGGAATCGGAGCTCGACACGTATCCATTGATGCAATTCAATGCAAGGTGATGAAAACCAAGATCAACATAAAATGCCCCACATTTTTATACGCATGCCTCTGTTTCCTCTTTTTATTCCACATATACACACGCCGATCACTTCTTATTGGCATTTCGTCAAATACCTTCTATGCATGTAGATGTGCACACCCAGAATCATACACAGATCATGATGTCATCAATAACAGAGTCCCATGAATCCTTCTTACCATATATATTCGAGAACCACATCTATGATTGTAATTATGATATTAATTGTTCACTCTCTACACAAGAAGTTGATAATCTGTATGCATAACGACATTTCATCATCATAGAATATATGTTTCTAACTTTCTATCATTATAAAAATAGAGATATGGGCCGGGCCGGGCTGGGCTGGGCCGGGCCGGGCCGGGCCAATAAATACATAATTACTCCAAGTATTGTGCTTTATCCTAGTCCTAGCCTCCTAGGAAACAAAGTATACAAGTAACTATACATAAACACGCCAATATTTCATCATTACATTGAACACATAAATATTAAATATTACATTTTCAAAACATACAAACATACGACGTTCGACAAGAATTCACGATATATATACACATTTTTTATAATAATTTATGTAAATGTAAATGCATCAAAATTATATAAATATCTAGGAGCGCGAAATTTTTAATCTTTCGTATTGACTTTGTGTAGATTTTTCTTCGCCCGTGTCTTCTCCATGCTATGTGCCGCGACAAGAATATTACTTTTCGTACCACTTTCAAGAACTCTCGTGTTCAATTTCGGCTTAGTAGCTGACTTGTCAACTTTCGTAGAAAGCGGTTCAGATCGAAGAGTGTTTGCCCAATTGAACTTCTCTTTTTTGGTAAGGCCAATTCTTTTGATATTCACCGATGCTGAACTCTTAGGACGCCGTGGACTAACTTGTGACATGGGTCTGTTTTTCGTCTCTTTGATTTCTATTTTAGTACCATTTTCCATCTTTATGTTTATGTTAAGTTCCGAAAGTATATTGTTCTTTGTATGTTGTTGATGTTTCGAATTAGGTTTATCGGATGATTGATCACTTGCATACCTTTCCTTTTGATGCTGATAAAGTCGATGCAACCTTAATGCAAGATGATATATACCATCTTTAATTTCGTCTTCTAACTCTCTCTCCACATCCTTTTCGAGTTCTTTAAAGATCTTGAGCTCATCATTAGACATTACTACAAGTACCTAATGATCATGCACGAAAGAATTAATCTATCAATGTTTTTTAGGCACGTTTAGCATGTGTATATGAGTAAACAACATATATAGTGGTTGCTTCAAAATCTAAACATCGTAACTATATATGCTATTAGTTTGTATAGTATAGTACTAGTACCTTCCACGTAGAGCCAATTTTCGTGTCGATCGACAACCCTAAGTAGCGATGATCGCAACGGAAATAGAAAAAAGTATCAAATCAAATCAAATATATATATAGCTCATGAAAACATTGATAGATATTGAAAAATGTGTAGAAGCAACTAAAACTTAGGATATGCAGTCTATATATGACATATTGACATGATGCTTTAAGTTGTCTGTTCTTGTATTGTGTATGATTGGGACAGTTTGTTTAATTTTTTTTAGAAATGCAATCCTACGACCTAACTCGCATATTATATAAAACCACAAAATCCACGAATATATACACTCACCGACTCAACCCCAACTTCTTGGTTGAAAGTTCTCTCTCATCCCGCTAGGCCAATGACCCTTTGGTCAGAGGCGGACCTAGAAAAGTTAGTCACCGGTGTCACAAAAATTTTGAAGCTCCCTCAACTTGGTATCTTATTAAGTTTATTTAAAATTGAAGTGCACCGCCTAAATATGAGTGATAGCACTTCTGAAAAATCAATAACTTTTCAACTAAATTTACACTAAGTCGGCTTAACTGACTGGTGTCACGTGTCACCGCTGACTATAACGTGGGTCCGCCCCTGCTAGCACCCTGTCTTGACACATGTCTAAATGGACCACAAAACATCCGTATGTATAATTCCAAGTAGATCTTTAGTCCTTTGCGTTTGATGCGGAAAGGATTTCCTTGTCATCTTGCCACAAACACAAGATACGCATTTATCAAAGGATCCATCATCATTTGATTTTAAGAGCCCTTCACTTTGAAGCCTTTCAATGCGTTTCTTGCCAATGTTTGCAAGACGATAGTGCCAAAGATAGGTAGAGTCCAAATTAAATTTGGCTCTTTTATTGCTAACAACATACATAGAATTAACTTTTGAAAGACGATTATATATGCATATCAATTTCAAAAAAACCATCACAGAAATAGTATTATCTTTCAAAAGTGAAACTGAAGCAACACCTCTAGTAATAGTCGATGCAAAATGACAATTGTCTAATACAATAACTAAGCCCGAAGGCAAACTTAAGTCAAACTTCAATTTTGCTTCTACTGCTTCACGTAGACCATTGTACAAGTAGAGTGCCCCATGTTTCAGTTTCTTCTTTCCTCTAAATTCCCGAAGGGTATTACAAATGTAAGTACCACAACCAGTATCATATATCTAGAAATTTGAAAGAAAGAATATAATTCTATCATGAAGATACTAGAAGGTCCGGTCGAGCCAGCTAGCTTCTTCTTCTTATTCATCAACTCAGCAAGATAGGCAGGACAATTCCTCTCCCAGTGTCTCATAGTGGTGACACGCCTCATTCTTAGCCGGATGCTCTTTCTTTGCTGGAGGGGTTTGCTTAGGTTTAGGGGACAAAAGCACCTTGCTTTCCCTTAGCCTTTCCCCTAATTTGCGGTTTCTTATCTTTCTGGATCTTTCCACTTCTAATCGCACGGATTTGTGGAGTAGCCGATTTCAGCTCTGTAATCATATCAAGTGGAATATAATTTTCAAATTGGTTTTGAAGTTCAGGAGTCATGCCGCCGAGCATCAAACAAGCAACTTCATTATGACAATCATAAAGAGCATTCCATGCTGCTAATTCCTTAACAGGACCAGTAGCAGCATCAGGAACAAGTCCCATAGACTGTTCAATGACTTCTGTTTTCCTTTCAACACGTAGGACAATCCTTAGTTGACAAAACCAATCATTGAAATTAATTCCAGAAAGTTTTTCTTTTTCTAGCATTTGCCTGAAAGCCGAATAATTCGAGTTCGGTGCGGGATTTGCCATCTACAACTAGATAAAAGTTCGAATTTAGTATTTTCGATAATACATCCTTAAAAGAAAATTAAATACCCAAATGTTTATATATATATATAAACAATTAATTTTCTTAAGGCTAGGATCCTATTTGACATACCACCATCACATCAGTTGATCTGCTAGCAATGGTGTATTCAAAAAGGTAAGTGACGATCAATAATTGCATTACAAGTAAAATTCCTAGAATTATGGTACTTACAAATAATACTTATGAAGCAAGCATAAGTGAATTTGTAAACATGTTTCATCCCATCTTTTGCCACGGGCTTAAAGATCTCACCGCTTAACTCGTTTTAAGTCGTCCAATTAAGAACTGTAAATAGTCCACCACCGTCTCACGATGAGTGGCAATTTACCTTGGGATTGCAATTTACCTACGTCTCACGCAGAGTAAAAAGCAACTGCAAGTGTTCTTACGATTGGATGGCATATGACTTAATTTAAATGGGTAATTTATTTGATAATATGTATCAAATATGTACGAAGAAGCATGCACACATCTTCGTATCATAGTTTTAATAAAACTTTTCCAGTTAATCCACTTATTAACGTAAGATGTCTAATTTAATATTCATATTAAATTAGAGATTGCACTTTTATTAAAATTGACGATTCAACATGTTTTAAACCTTTTCGGCCATGTATAAAAGAGGCCAGAGGAGGGGCTAGGATCTTTACATCGTTTATCCAACCCGTCATCGTAGACACCAAGCCGAAGATACCTCTCTTATACAAGCTCCAAGTTGTGGTTTAAAACAAATTATTAACTTGCAAATCTCGTCGTGGGAGAAAATTACGGTATGTGAGCCCAACCCGAATTGACAATAAGATTTGCAAGAAAATAATAAATCTTATTTCATAGTTATTAGTCCAGTTTATTTTTTCATAAAACCATTTTGCTTTACAAGTTACAATAAATAAGCAAAATAAATAAACTACTAAAATTAATAAATTATTAAACAATTAACAATTAATTTTCATGCAACTTTTAGTAGGTTATACCCTAAAGCATGACAAGCTAGGGACATGTAATCCTTGTCAATTAAACAATTTAAACAAGTAACACATATGTAGTTATCACAATTAACAATTAATTTTTAACTAGCATACTTATCTCAATTAACAATTAATTCTAACTATCATAGCATATCAATATATCAAAGTGATATCCATGACAAATTATGCATGAATTTCATGGATACCCTTTATTTAGCTAATTAAAAGTACATCAATAATAACAAAACAATTTACATGAAACATGTTATTGTTCTTGTTAAACATCAAATTTGCTATGGGATAAAGTTTAACTAATACCAAAAAAAAACTCTTATTATTTTTATTTTTTTTTACATCCACCTAATCCGAACCAAACAATAAAAAAAGATCTTTCCCTTTTAGCCGATGAGGATTTTCACGAAGCAATCAAAAAATATTTTATTATTATTGTTATTTTTTCAATCCTTGTATTCGGCTGGCAATCTGGCATACACACAAAACTAAAAGGGTAAATGATAAAAGTCGGTAACGAACTGCCAAAAATTACTCCAAGTATGCAACCTACTAATATAATTGCTCAGGTCGGAAACAAACTGGCTAGTTTTGTACTTGGATCGGTAATATGGTTACCTGCTACCGGATTGACCGGTCAAATTCAATTTTAATCAATTTTCATTTATTTGTTATTGGTGACATGGAAATAAAAGCTGACGTGGAGTTTTAAAATAAAAAAACATAAAATTACGTATAAGTTATATACGCATGGGTTCTCATTTATTCACCCTAAAACACCCCGTCCCCAAAAAAACACGCTCGTCACCCTCATTTACTGTACACCAAATCCTTGCAATTTCCGGTAAATCGTGCTCTTAATGTTGCATTTCTCGCGCTCTTAGTAAGGTATATTAGTAGCTACAACTGTTGTTCGTTTTATTTAGCTCATTTTGACGAAAAAATGAAACCCTAATTGTGGAAGATATATGAACAAAATTAGGGTTTTAGTTTGATTCATGTTTTTTTGATGAATAATAACACATCTGTGGCTGAATGTGGATGGATAGCTACATGTTTACTCAAAATCCCCAAATTTTTGAAACCCTAAAAAAATGTTACTCAATTTTTTTTTGAAAATAATACTATGACAGTTATGTTAGTTATTCGTTAACCGTTTGTAATTTTAAATGACGTTAATTTAAAATTTTAACTGTTTATGGCAGATGAGTAGTAAGCGGTTCTATTTGGAGGTGACTGTGCACCACGATGGAGTGTTCGTTCCAAAGCCGTTAAGGTACAGAAATGGAGATGCAGATACTATGGTAGATCAAGATCTCAGTGATGTTCCCTTTGACAAACTTATTGAGTACCTGAGTGCTTCTTGCTACGGTATTGTTAAAAAAAATTATTACTGCATTCCTGGGTTTAGTTTACAAAGTGGGTTAAGGGAGATTATGCATGAAGGTCATTTGAAAGAAAGCCATTTCATTGGACATGACAAGGGGGTAAATTGCATATATACTGTGAACACATGGGGTATGACATTATGTCTTGGTTAAATGAAATTGATGATGAATTAAATGAAAGTTCTGAAGATGATTCTGACATTGAAATTGAGGAAGATGTATTACCCTATGTGCAAATGCACAATGAAGGTGAGGACGTAGTTGTTATCCCACACAAAGGCATTGATGACCCCTTCTTGAACAAGCTTTGTACTAATAAGTTTCTTAGCTCTTTTAATGAGACATATTCTTATGATCCTATGGATCCTCATAGAGTGGACAGTAGATCAAACCCAGAAATACTAGAGGAGTTAGAGTTAGATCCTAAGTACAAAGTAAAGTCTGCAAGCTGGCCAAAGACTGATCATCCACCAGTGGTCCCACCAATCATGAGAAGAATGCCTGGACGACCCAAACACAAAAGGATAAGGCACTCATCAGAAAATGATCATCAAGTCAGTCGGGTTGGAAGACAAATGACTTGCCACAACTGTTGGGAAAAGGGTCACAACAAAACTTATTGCAAGAATGCAACTAGACCAAAGCCTGCATCAGTGAGTAGAGGTAGGAGAAGGGGTCGAGGTGGTGCATCAGTAGCAGGTCCTAGTGGTGTTGTAACTGAGGATGAAGATAAAGGTATCACAGTTGGAAAGGTAACCAGAGGTGGTAGAGGTAGAGGTGGTAGAGGTAGAGGTAGAGGTGGTAGAGGTGATGTTAATCCTACTGATACAGAGGAGGAGGTAACTCTTAATTTCCTTATCATACTATTATTTACTTTATTGTGTCTGCTTATTATCTTGGATCTAAAGTGATGATGTTTTGATAAATATAGATGATTTGTGATGATATTCCTGGAGATGTTAATGAGCAAGGTGTGGTTAATGAGCAAGCTGTGGTAGATGAGCAAAGATCTGATTTTGTCATAGATGAGGAGGTAACTCTTAGTTCCCTTTCTAATTTCACCCATATTTCTAGGACATGGTTGCCTGCTTATTATATTAGATCGAAACTCAATATATTTAAATAACTACAGATATTTGGTAAAGTTGTTCCTGGTCATGTTAATGAGCAACCATTGGTGGATACTAACCTTGTGTGGAATGAAAACATGGAGATAGTCAATGAATCTGGCTTAGATGAAGAGGTTGTTGATGAGGAAATTGAATTGGAACGGCCACCAACTGCTAGGAGACTGTTCCATGAGTCGGAACCACCTACTCAAGAAAGCAGGGCACCTACATTGACTCAAGATACCAGCACACAACCCACTGAATCTGAAGATGTTGGTGAGGGTCATCCAAAGGGTTTCATTTGGAAGAAAGATCCACATCATGTGAAGCCGAGGAAGAAATCTGAAAGAATTGCAAATCAATGGAGAGCAAAGCTTCCAAAAGATGGGACTGGTGCATCTTTTGAAAAGCCATTTACCTTCCCAGATGAAGCTGATGAGTAGCAGTGGGGGAATACAATGGGTATAGGATTGGTTGTATGGTTCATTGTAGTAGGAGTAAATTATGCAGTGTAATGTTCCAAGACAAAGTCCATGTGATGTGGTCCCATAGATCCACTTATTTTGCTTGCTTTTGTGGTCTCCAATGGTCAAGAATCTTTTTGGACACTGCACTTTTGGTACCCGTCTGTATAATATGTCTAGTAGTGTGGATGGCAGTAATGTAGGGTATGTAATGGGTCATGTGTGGGACGACTTGTGCAGTGTGCACTTTATGAATTATCTTTAGACCCTTATCTTTATGGATCTTTATTGACTGCTACCTTGTGTGCAATGCTTTCAAATTTTAATTAACTTTTGACAAACTGCTGATATATGCATGTTTGTTCAGGCATTTTGCAACTGTATATGCATGATAGTTCAGGCATTTAGCAGGTGTATGTATATCCAATTTAAATGACAACAACATTATCAAAGTTGCATTAAGGTGAAGTTAAATTGATACACCAACTACAAATTGCAAAAGCATCAAAGTTGCATTAAATGTTACTTGTTTACACATTCATCTACCTTACATCTACTACACAAACCATCCATAAAACAATACTAACATGAATTCCATCCATCTACCTAAACAAAACAAGAACCAGAAGCAGGAACAAGATTATCACAAAGTTCTTCATCAAGACAGCTTTTGCCTTAACTGTCTGCAACTCAATGTTAAGCTTCACAATTTCTTCTTCCTTTTCGATCTTGTAAAGCTCAAAATCTTCAGTAACCTGCTCCAACCTTTCTCTGTTCCTCATCACTTCCTTAAATGTTTCCCTTTGATCTGCATTAAGTGCCCTGTGTAGTTCAGTCAAATTTGATTTGTACCAATCACTTTTTAGTTCATCATCAACGAACCAGTAAGCACCACACCTTTGCCAAACATTCTGAAATTTAAACGCATAACGATGCATTTTTATGGTTGAATCAAGCGAAAACGACGAAAACATTTAAATTAACTCACCATGGAATTCGGACATGTCAGGAAGCGGCGAGCAGGGTTTGCAGGAGTCCACGAGGTGCGTAGCTTCAAGAATTGTGGTGGATTGCAATCGCAATGAGTTGGAAACTGACCTTTATGTTTTGATTCAAGCGAAATTGACGAAGAAGATGATGAAGCCACACTGGCGAGGAAGAAGGAATAAGGTGAGGCGGGTTAGGGTTCAACGAATGTGAAAAAATAGGGGTAAAGTATATACATAAATAGAAAATGATGACGTGGCATGCACGTGTCTTTGTGACGTGACAATTTTTAGACGTGGCACTCCACGTGTAAGGTGACTAAGCATTTAGAACCATGACCCGGTAAAAAACAACTTTTCAAATATCCAAGTACAAAAATACCCGGTTTATTTCCGACCTGAGCAATTATATTAGTAGGTTGCATACTTGGAGTAATTTTTGGCAGTTCGTTACCGACTTTTATCATTTACCCAAACTAAAAAACAATTTTTCTTTGTGATTTACCTTATTTTCGTCAACTAGCTAGATCCCAATCAACAAAAATATATATATTTTTATTGTTTTTCGTCGGCTACAAGTCTCCACAAAACCAAAAACACTTTTTTTCTTCTTTTCCGATTGTCGACTAGCTAGATCCCACACAACCAAAACAACTTTTTCTTTTGTGATAGTCGAACAAAATAAATTAACCCCCACAAAATTTGATGTTTAACGTATCTAACTAATTACAGCATACGTGTGTCTCTGATACCACTGTTAAAGTATAGCAAATAAATATAAATAAATTGTCATACAATTGCGGAAGCATATAAACACGTATTTATAATTAGTTAAGATCGAGATGTGTACCTTTTAGCAAAGCTCCAATAAAACTATAATAATATAGTTTAGGGTTTAAAGTAAAACCCCTCTACGATCGCACACACAACACGTTGTTGATCACCACCCGAATGCTAGTTCAATTAACCAAGTTAATACCCTTTTCTCTTTTACGTTTTACGTCAAAAAGCAAATAACCACTTGGGGTTTTTGTTTTGTCGATTTGCCTAATTGAAAGGAAAACACCAACTTTTGTTTTTAATCCCTTTCGTCCGTACGAATGTAAAAACAAAGAATATGTCGGTTGGTTTTTTTACAAAAGGAATCGGTGGTCAAAGTAATCCATAAGGGTTCTTTGATTATTATATATATATATATATATAATGATTTTATAATAATTAATAAATAATAACTTTTATTATTAATTAATTGGGTTAAGTATTTGTAAATGTATATAACTATGCGTTGACTTCTTTAGTGTGTACGTAACTAAACTGACCTCCATTGTATGTACGAAACTATTTATTCTTCTACATTGTATGTATTTTGGTGAGTTGTCAACTTGTAAAGATGCCACTTGTCACCTTATATTTGATAACACGTCACTAAAATACATACAATGTAGAAGAATAAATAGTTCCGTACATACAATGGAGGTCAGTTTAGTTACGTACACACTAAAGAAGTCAACGCATAGTTATATACATTTTCAAACACTTAACCCTAATTAATTATACCCTTTAAGTAATTAGAAGTAACATTTTAGTCCTAATAACTTTCACCTTGAACCTTATAATTTAATAACGTTTATTAAATTATCACAAATTAACTAATAACTTAACTAGTTATTACAGTTAACTTAACTTGGTTAAATAAGCGGTATCTACGTGTTAACGCGTGTGACCCCGTAGGCTTAAACGGTTCTAGACATGCGTTTATTTGACATGGTCATTTCCCAACATTTTGAACAAAGCCCGTGTAGTCACGGGTCATAGAACTAGTGAAACTATATTAATTTGTTGGAGAAGGAAAAGATCAAGGTGATATTAAATCCAACTCGACGACCCATCGGAATGAACAAAATTTATATATCAAACAACTTCTTTCCTTTTTAATGTATCTATTAAGCATTGTTATGAGATCGCTAATATTTCCACTTAGGAAACAGTTCAAGGAAATTACAAGTTTTTGAGTTCCAATCCTTTGTGGAGAAACTGAGGAGGATATGATATTCTAATTAAATTCTCATTTATCTTCATTGAGGATGGAGACTTAGGTTGGTACTCGATCTTTTGACATCATAGTGGAGTTACTTCCTCAATTCATAGTCGTCGTCAACATCAAAATTAACGTAAATTCTTCGTGTCATTTGAATTCTAATAGTTTCATATGTTACTTGGATTCCAACTTGCTTGATCATATAACATTTCCGGCCTCTACGGTATTACCGTTTTTATCATCTTTAAGCTAAGTATTAATCCTTCCTCCCAGTACGTGTTCGATTTGGGTAACGAAATGCGTGCATGGATATATGGACACCAATATATACATACAGAGTATATGATAAGGAGTAATTAATACTAAAGATATCACTATTTTTGTCGAAAAAATGTTTATAATGTACACTAAAGAACCATCTAACATATACATATGTGAAACTAATCTTAATCCTACATAATTAAAAGCCTCAAATCCATCATCTAAAACTCAGCTCGTTCTTAATTAGCACGTATATATGTTGATGTATCAATTAGCATAAAAAGAGACGACTCGGCCGGGTTGCCATCAGGCATCACGACATTAACTCAATGGAAAAAATCGATACTTTCAAGATCCAGTAGCTAACAGAACTCTGATCGATGACTCTAGTACGTCTTTTAATTTGCTACAACTAACTTGATTAAATGAATTCATGTCAACGAGGCATGCAATTGCAGCAGCGCATACACCTGTGCATGACTTGTGTATTCCCAGAGGGCGGAGTTTGCAAGAAGCTAGATCGGTGATCGATGAAATACGTGTTGGCTATGTGCAAAAGTTATAAGTATATAATGACAGTGTGTAGATGGGGCAATGCTTGCATTAAAATCTTTATTACTCCGATTAGTTTATATAGCTGACTTCAAAAAATATTGTACATGTGTTCCATTTTATCTATTTCATGGCCATTAATTAAATACGTATACTCTACCTAAATTTATTACTCATGTTATGTTTGTGGGTAATGTATCAGTAATTTTGGAAGTTAGTTTGCATTAAATGCATTATTTGATTGTAATTTGCTAACCATATATCGTGCTAATATATGGATGACCATAGAAAATATGAAATTAGTCGAAGGGTATTGAACGTCCGTTAGATATAGGGATGGCAATGGCTCGAAAAAACCCGCGACCCGTGGGTACCCACCCATCGTGGGTGGGTAAACCCGTGAAATTTTTACCCATGGGTGGGTTATGGGTATGAACTTCTACCCGTTGGTGGGTGATCGCGGGCGGGTGATGGGTATGAACTTATACCCGCGGGTAAACTCGACCCGCGAACCTACAAAACACATTATAGATACCTACAAGTGGATTTGTATAATTTATTGCATATATATGTATACACGATGGTTAATTTGAATTATATATAATAAAATTATTCCTATAGAGATTAAAAAATATAGTTTTCATGTTTCGAATAGCAAACTTATCAAATGATCAAGAAAAAATTATCAAATAAATGGATAGTTATCGAACTATTAATCTACATGTCTTAAATTTTAACAATTTAATTTGTTAAAATTACGATCCATTTATTTGAACATGTTTTAAAACATTTTTATACATGTAAATTATATAAAATCATTTGATATTATGATAAAATGTTTATATTATTTAAAACCCGCGGATTACCCGTGACCCATGGGTACCCGCGGGTCACGGGTATGGGTGTAAAAATAAACCCGCTAGCGGGTGTTCGTGGGTTTGCGGGTCAAAAAACCCGTCGCGGGCGGGTGATGGGTTTGACATATTTGTACCCACGACCCGCGGGTGCCATCCCTAGTTAGATATGATCAATTTTAGAGGGGAATTGATATTTTCACCATCAAAAATGATAGATCCACCATTAAGTATAACTATTTATGCATATAGTACAACTGCTAACTGCACAATTTTGATGGAACTATCATTTTTGTTAGTGAAAATATCATTGGCCATTTTAGAGGGGTTCTAGGTTTATCAAACTAATAGGCATAAGTTAAAAAGCATCAAATGGAGTAAATTTTTCATAAACAATATAAATCATGATTAATATACAAGTTCGATAATTATTATACAAGCTCAATAAGTAATAAATTCAGTAATTCAATCAACCATATTAATAGTTCACTAACTAACATAAATATTTTCGCGAAGTAGAGTAACATATTTGTCTATTAACTATAATAATTACTCCATCCGTCCCAAATTGTTTGTCACAAAGTTGAAAACACACATATTAAGAAAATCACACTAAATGCAACTTTGACCTTAGTATAATGACAACTTTAACCCTCAATCATTAATTAAATTGTTTTCTTTGAAGTATATGCAGTTTTAAAGTTAAGGGTAATTTGAGAAATCTAATCATTAATGCATATTTATTTTTTGAAGTGGACAACAATTTTGGGACAAACGTAAATAGTAAGGTGGACAAACAATTTGGGACGGATGGAGTATTAAATTTTGAAGCTATTAAGCATGAAGGGGAAGAAATGTGATGGATATCTTTTGAACAGGAATATATGAAAATAATTTAAAATAATATATTGTATAATAATATTATATTATCATATTACCTTTTGATATCATTATATACCATAGTTGTTAAACTCTTATGAGTCAAGTCATAAATTCAATAAAAGAGGCGACTCGAATCTCAATTCATAAATGACTGTGACTCTAGCTTACTAGTCATTTATAGACTCTTCCAACTCTTACGAGTCAGAAAATCAGACAAACTTTTAGTGTAATATAATACAAAAGATAAAATGACAAAATATAAAAACAAAGGACTATAATCTAATTTAGATAAAACATTTATGTTAATCGAAGGTCAACGACCTAATATAATAATATACATATACATATAATATATATATATATATATATATATATATATATATATATATATATATATATATATATATATATATAATATTTGGTTAATGTAATATATTGTAAATTAGTAACTCTTACGAGTCGAGCCGAGTCACGAGTTAAAAATCAAGATTTCGAGTCGTTGATCGAGTCAAAGTTAACAATTATGGTATATACTATTCATTAGGATTAAGGGTACAAAAATGTGTGATTATTTTTGCTAGGATGTTCATAGCTAGTGTATATTGATTATTTGGACGTACTTTTATGGTATGTAGGGAACTTGTTATTGCTATTGTATGTATTTTTTGATACTTTTACTTACGTGTTTGTTGTATTAGATAGTACGTACGTGTTCACTAGTTGTCACGCCATCAAACAACATACAATAGCAATAAAATGGGTAAAGTTTTGAGTGGAAGACCTCATATGATGCGAAAAGAGGGGTATACATGATTTGTTGCATTTTAAAGCAAATTTGGAGGGGTAAAATACAGTATTGTTAAACTGCGGTCAAATTTTATAGGTGTAAAATGTAATTTTGTTAAAATGCAGCCGTTGGTAAGATGCAAATTTTATAGGTGTAAAATATAATTTTGATAAAATGTAGCCGTTGGTAAGATGCAATAAATCTTAGCGTATATCACAAACAAAATTATTGTCCTAAAATAAAGCAATCCGTCTTACCCCTCCTTCCTCTCATTTGAAGTCTTCACCTCTAATCCTCGACGGAGGCTACACCTACCAATAAATTGAAATTTCATTATACACATACGATTTAACTTCAAGTACTTTGTTGCATATTTTTTTTTCTTTTACTTCCTTGCATTAAGTTATTGAGATTCGGATCATAAGTAATTAAATTTGGGTGGAGTTACGCCTTGTTGTTATCCAATGTTCAATTAATTTAATGTAATGTAATATAACAAACAAGGTAACTCATTTAATGGAGTAAATGCACTAATACAACAATTCATCATCTCTTCTATAAATATTAGACCCTCGTAACTCTTCTCAATTGTGTCCAAATGGAGCAAATTAAGAATGTTAACCTTGAAAACAAAATCATTGAATCATCCAAGATCTTTTTCCAAAAAACCCATGATCACTTTCCGAAGCAATTCATTTGGCCAAAAGATCATCAATCTTCAGAAGCTTGTACCGAAGTTCTGAATGAACGTATAATAGACCTACAAGGCTTTCTTCAACATGATAAGGCTGCCACATTACATGCAGCCAGCCTTGTTAAGGAATCGTGCCTAAAACACGGCTTTTTTCAAGTCGTGAATCATGGCATTGATCCTAAACTGCTTGCGTTGGCAGAGGAGCATGGCCGTGCGTTTTTTGAGCTTCCCGTAACCGAGAAACTGAAGTGCGGAAAGAAAGATGGAAGCATGGTTGGTTATGTTACTGCACATGACGATAGGTTTGCTGAAAAATTACCGTGGAAGGAGTTGTTATCTTTTGAGCATCATGAAAATGGTCCTGAACGAGTGGTAGAAGAGTATTTTAATTCAACAATGGGAAGTAACTACAAAGAATTCGGGTATGATATGATTCTACAGCAACTATTAGTTACCTCTTCATGCATCTATTTTAGGCATACTTAATCGATACGATCCTACAAGTGGTTTAAAATTAAATATCTTATCTTATTATTAAATTAAATATAATATATAATTAACCTTTACGAGGTCGTCAATTATACATTTTTTAATTCATCAATTTAATCCCTTAACTTTACTTAATTTTTAAAAAACACCCTTTAAATTTCTCCCTGTCTTTTACTTAATTTAAAAGTTATCCGAACTTCAAACATATTTAAAGATAATATATGTTGTTTAAATTATATGAATTATTTAAACATAATATTTAATGGGTCTGAAATATTCAAATTAAAATCAACGAATACATGTCCATAACTTTTGTCCTATATATTTGAAAACTAGACTTCAAACCCGTGTTCGTAGTTTTCCTATATAAATGTTAATGTATATATTTTATTTTGTACATGTTTGAAATTAAATTATTTTAGGTAGTATGTATATATAAGCATGTGATTGGTTGGTAATCATGTGATAAATATATGGTAATCATGTGATGAAGTTAAAGGTTGTGATTAAGTAATTATAGCTTTTAATTACTTAATTAACAATTTAATTATGTAGCAACTGTTTTACTCAATATGTTTTAGTAAAAATTTTTGTAAGTTATCTTACCATGTTATTGATATTAGATCATATACTTAATAAAATTTTCACAATCATACTTATGCTAGTCATGGTTATGTGTTGGTTTAATGTGTATTATTAGATTTTCTTTTTAATATAATTGGGAATTATTGTTATCGTAACTTTTTTAAGTTAGCTAAATGTACTATCTGTTTTTATTTTATTTTATCTAATTTTGATTATTTACCATAATTATCTAAATTTAATTGTTTTATGATAGTGATAATATATTATATATAGTACTTATATTAAAATAATTTATATTAATGATGTCACTAAATCCGTGTATAGACATTCACGCTTAAATTTATATTTTTTTTTATAAAGGCACGCTTAAATTTATATTGATTTTTAATTAATAGGATTCTTCAAGTAGTTAATAGTTAGTATTAAATAATAAATAGTTAGTACTAAAATAGGAAACTTAATTGATACATAGAGAAAACTAAATTTAATTATTCAATTTCTAATTATTTAAATAATTAATAGTTAGTACTAAAATAGGAAACTTAATTGATACATAGAGAAAACTAAATTTAATTATTCGATTTCTAATTATTTAAAACTAATAAGTGTAAATTCTAGTTCTAAAATAATACGTACGGTAGTACATAAGAAACATATTCCCATTCAATTTCTAATTATTTAAATTAAATTGTTTCTTTAAATTCGGTTTATAACATTATCAGATTCTTTTAAAAATAGTAATTTTAATTTATTATGTCATCATCTACTTAATTATAATCAATCTAACAAAATTAAGTAATTCTATTGGTCAATTAAATTTATGATAACATCATCAAGCGTTTCCTATATATAATTTAAGATATGTAATACTCCGTGATATTTAATTTATACGTATCTCGTGATCTATTTGTTCTTTTTAAATAATATAATATACATTGTTTATATTTATCTTTATTGTTATTGTTATTGTTATTAATGATTATTAAAAATGAAAATCTTTACATAATATATTATACATATGCACTACATGAAAAATTGGGGTTAATACACATGGAGGGGATTAAAGTATCCTAAAATGTTCGCTTGAAGTACTAAAGTTTATGGTTTGACAAAACTATGAGTTAACTATACGTATTGTGTTTAAGGGTAACTAAAGTTTATTAATATGTTTACAAGGATAACTAAAGTTTATTAAAATGTTTACAAGGATAAACAAAGTTTATAAAATTGTTCAAATTGATGAATCTTTATCAGTTCATTTTCTACTTGGGGGAGGTTTTAAAAGTTGGGTTATAGTTTTGTCAAATCATAAACTTTAGTACCCCAAGTGAACATTTTGAGATACTTTAATCACCTCCGTATGTATTAACCCTGAAAAATTGTAACTAAACTTTATATGTAAATTTCATTTTGGTTGTCCCCATTGTCGCGGTCTTAAAGCTAGCCCCATCATTAAAAAGAATATATTATTTATATTTATCATTATTATTATTGATTATTATCAAAAAGGAAAATATTTAAATATTATATTATATTCATCACATGAAAAATTGTAATTAAATTTTATATCTATTACAATTTCATTTTAATTGTCCGCGTTGTCGCGGGTCTTATAGCTAGCCCCATTATGAAAGTATTAGTAGTATTTTTATTTAAAAAGATAATCACTAAAATCTCACGATGAAAAAACCTTACCGTACACATCTAATTCTTTAGGTTTAATTCGAATTCTTAAATTATATAGAATCTAATGCATGCTATATTGTTCGTCCAATATTTTTTTTATTGCAACTAATTAATTTCCCTCTAAAAAAATTAATGATATGATTTATACCTAAAATAATTTAATTTAAGACTTCATTGTATGTCTTTTTTGTACAAAATTATTAAATTCTATCATATACATTATATGCGTAATTATAAAAGTCAAATACACATTTAACGAACCGTGTGTATACACGGGTTTAAGGGCTAGTATTATTTTTCATGTGCTTAATTGTATTCAATAAATGTTGTTTACCTCATCATGCATCTATTTTTCTTCTCTATCAAAGGAGGATCTTAGTCGCAGAACATGGGTTCAACGTTGTTAATTTTTAGATTTATTTGGTTAATTACTGGTCAAGTTTGCTACTTTTTTATGAGGTGATAGGGTAATATTAACAAGGTGACGGATTTTGTTGGTTTTCCTTCTAATTTTTAGATGAGTCTAAATGCGTCTATTCATATGACCTCCAATTATATAATAATTAACCAATGGCTCTAGGCGGATCTAGCAGATATATATATATATTTTTTTTTGAACACCTAATTTAAATTTTTCACTCAAATAAAAATAAGTTTGGTGGAAACCCAATGGATTAACCCGACTCGAGACTCGTTTGATCCGGACCCGTTTAGACCCGTCCTCCTAGATCACCCATCTAGATCCGGACCCGTTTAGATCCAAACCCATCTAAACCGTGACCCAACCCGACCTACTCATCTTGACACTTAAGTTCATCCAAAGGAGGTTGTAACTTCGAACCAACAATTCGATATTAAAATCTTTTATATACTTTTATGCAGTGTTTGTTAAAATTAAATATTTGCTTCAGAATTTTAACCAACAATTGATTTTAATTAAATGAAAATATTCTTTATCTTAGTGGTAGGAACTTGGTTTCTTTCTAAGGAAGTTCAAATTCAAACTTCACAAGTATCAAAAACTTACTTGTACCATAGAAATGTTTTAATAATTGATTATGTGGTTGTATACTTGTATATGCAGCTTGATCTACCAAAAGCTTTGTGGGTCAATGAGGAAATTGGCTCTTGAAATAATGGAATTACTGGAGATTAGCTTGGGTATTGATGGGAATAGCTACTTTAAACAGCTTTTCGATGATTGTGTCTCACTAGTAAGATGTAACAACTACCCGCGATGCGACAAGCCTGAGCTTACTTATGGGGTCCAGCCACATCGTGATCCGAATACATTAACTATACTCTATCAAGATCAAGTTGGAGGACTTGAAGTGTTTACTGATAACAAATGGAAATCTGTTAAACCCCACCCAGGAGCCTTAGTTATCAACATTGGTGACACTTTCAAAGTACATTCTTTCTTAATTCGATACTTTATCTAATGTTAGTTCGATGAATTTGTTCTATATGTGATACTAATATTGGTGTTGAATTTGTAGGCATTTTCCAATGGGAAATACAAGAGCTGCTTGCATAGGGTAATGGCGAACAACGTGCAATCAAGGTTGTCGATTACGTTCTTCTTGTCCCCAAAAGGATATAAACTGCTGAAACCACCTCAAGAATTGGTCGAAAGAGATGGGAAACAAGAGTATCCTGATTTCACATGGGATGAGCTTCTCCACTTCACCCAAAAGTACCACAGAGTTGATGACAGCACGCTTGATGAGTTTACGAAATGGCTGTTAACTTCCAAAAGTTCCAAGGCGTAGGAGCTAATAATAAGTTGGGGTTCTGTTGAAACTTTAGTTATCATGAGTATTACTAAGGACTTGCATTATGTCATGACAAGTTATCTAATAAGCTTATGAATGTTTCTTGATATGTTTTCAAACACCTTTACCGTATTATGGTTGTTTATCAGTGACATTTTATTTGCTATTGCCTATTACGTGCGGTTTCTGAAAAAGGATATAGAAACACAATATGCGTGGATATATATGAATATTGATAATGTATTTGAATACTTAATATTACAAATGAATTCGATAATAATAATAATAATAATAATAATAATAATATAAAATAATGTATCATCCTTTCAATATATCATCTCCGGGTCTACTAAATGATGAAAATATACAAGAAGAATTTTGATAACAGTGAGAAGTTGATGTAGTGCTTAATTGAGATAACAAATTAATCCTGTTGATTCAAAGTAATAGCTAGGAATAATTCTTTCAAAACACGTTGATTCACAAAAGAATGCCGTGGATGGGTATGCTTTGATTCATGTGATATAATAATTAACATCAGTTAATGATTATGAATGAGTTACTGACTCATTTTGTTTAATTATAATCTCAGATATGGAGAAAGACTCAGTGACATTAGACTACTGAGTGGACGACTGAGGTATTCGGTGAGTGGATCTATAACCTCAGTGTGATTTAGTTGTAACATGTTTGGTTACAACGAGTAACGTATTATTACTGTTTTTGTTTTCCATTATGATTATGGCTAGTAGTAATAATACTGTTGATAGACTGTTTAGTCTGATATGTTGACTTGATTGAATATGTGATCACTTGTTATTTGGCCTTCGGGCATTATGGTATTGAGGTCAACCGGATGGTTGGGTTTGGTTACTATTGTAAGACGACAGAAATTTCCTTGTACTCATCGTTAATAGGAAATTAGGTCGTATGAGATTAGTATCAAACTATCGGTCTCGTCCGTTATGGCCATACGGATATGTACGATAATTATTCTTGGCTGAAGGTTTCCCCAAGAATCACCGGTCCTCATTGTATTGAGATGTTATTCTCATTGATAATGTGTGTTTATTATTGTTATTCTTGGCTGAAGGTTTTCCCCAAGAATCATCGATCTATTGTGATATGATTTGTTTACGATTATTTATTGTAAACAAAGTTGTTATGCTAAGTTGTGCTGTTGATTATAGTTCCCTCACTTAGCGTTATGCTAACCCCACGACAGTCCTTCCTGCAGGTTATAATTGATGGGACATATTGGGCTGGGCATGAAGTTCTTGGAAACGAAGGAATGTTTGACAGACTAATTACTCTGATATGTCTTTGATAACTAATGAAATGTTTTGAATTATATAACACCTGTGTTACAGTATTTTAGTTGGATGAGATCTAAACTATTATATAATGCATGTGAAATGCATTTGGAAAAAGTTTATTGACATTTTAAAGTATTGTATGATCTAAATATACGCTGCCGAGTCAAAATTATTAATATAATGATTAATGAAATGAGGGGTGTTATACCCCAAATAGACAAAAAAAAAAATAATTCAAAAGAATATATAGAAAAATGCATTAATGTTACGAGAATTATATAAAGATACAAAAATACAAAGTCATTATCTAGTGATTCGGAAAAACTAACCATTTTCATTCTTCATTAAAAAAAGCTATTCTTTGAAACAAAATTTTAAATTAAACATTTATAATCAATACTCTTTAGTAGATTATTATCAATTGCTATCATTGTCAATTCGTTAAGCCTCTTTTGTAACATTGTAGAGTGCAAATATAATTTCAACAACTTAAATTTTGAAAAACTTATTTTCACAGTTGCTACAGTTATGGTAGAATACTCTATATGCAATAATCAAATTAGGAAAGCAATCGTTTCGTTTCAGATAATGTAGAATATCAATAGGTCTCGTATAGGCACAAGACAAAAAAAAATTTAAGCAACTTTAACTTAACATAGAGTTCATTTGCATCAATATCTGATTGTCCACTAGTCGTGAGTGCTTTATTTTAAGATGACTACAACACGAACTAAGACTCATGTCATCAAATGAGTGTAAGTTGTTAGAAGTTACAAAAGTCTTGTCATACTGTATGTAATGTTCGAATCTTTTTTTAAGAGAAACAATTGTTTGATCAACAACGCAAAATTAATATTTCAATTTAAATGACTCATCGGCACAAAACGAAACATCCGCTTCATCAGTTGGATCCTCTTTAAAATATTTTATTCTAGAAAGTGCACGCTTTTATTTTTATTCTTCAAGTCTCACGATAGTTTTTTTACACATCGAACCTATATACTAATATATAACAACTCTCGTAAAATTTAGGGTCCCTAAATTTTGAGGCCCTGTGCGCTGACACATACTGCACTTGCCAATATTCTCCACTGATCTTCGTTGAGGATGGCGACTTGGGTTGGTACTCGATCTTTTGACATCATAGTGGAGTTTTCTTCAATTCCTAGTCGTCGTCAACATCAAATTAATTAAAGTAAACTCTTCGCGTCATTTGAATTCTAATCGTTTCATATGTTACCTGGAATCCAACTTGCTTGATCATTTTCATATGCGTATACACACATAACATTTCCGGCCTCTAAGGTATTAATCCTTCCTCCCAGTACGTGTTCGATTTGGGTAATGAAATGCATGAATATATGGACTAATGGACACAAATATATACGTACTAAAGATATCACTATTTTCGTTGAAAAAATGTTTATAATGTACACTAAAGAAACGAAAAATATTTACATGTGAAACTAATCGTAATCCTACATAATTAAAAGTCTCAATCCATCATTATCTAAAACTCGTTCTTAATTATTATAGCACGTATAAAAAGAGACGACCCGGGCGGGTTGCCATCAGGCATCACGACATTAACTCAATGGAAAAAATCGATACTTTCAAGATCCAGTAGCTAACAAAACTCTGATCGATGACTCTAGTAAGTCTTTTAATTTGCTACAACTAACTTGATTAAATGAATTCATGTCAACGAGGCATGCATTTGCAGCAGCGCATACACCTGTGCATGACTTGTGTATTCCGAGAGGACGGAGTTTGCAAGAAGCTAGATCGGTGATCAGAGGCGGAGCCAGAAAAATTAACCGTATGTAGCACAAAATAAAATTGATGTTCACTTTGCTTTGCAACTCAAACTTTGGTTTAAAGTTGCACCGTAAATTCAATAAAACTATACCTTAATTATTTAATATTAACACTCAACAAGAACAAGTATAAGATAGGGGGTGGAATTGGGATGTAATGTTTTGAGTAAAATACTGATGACCTACAAAAAATGAAAAAAATTAAGCAGTAGTATAGATTCGAAAGTTGTATCCCTCGATTATAGCCCAATACTCTAACCAGCTGGGCTCAAAGGTGATGTTTCTTGTTTTTGGTAGTCCAACTATTTAACCAGACTTTAACATTATTAAACAATCAGATTTTTTACATACAATTTACACATAGTCGACAAATTTCGTATGTAGCAAGTGCCACACTCTACACCAACATACCTCCGCCCCTGTCGGTGATCGATGAAATACGTGTTGGCACTATAAAAAATATATCATTTTACCACACTTTTTTCTCCACACTTTTAGAAAGTGTGTAAAAATTATTGAAAAAGATATGAGTTTCCACACTTATATATGTAAGAAAGAAAAGCTCACACTTAAAAGTGGGGATTAGGTCCCCGAAATGCTACTAACTTTGACCAAATCTCTATTGTATGCACCCAACTTACGTATACTAATTTTAATGCAACCAACTTTTCAAAATGGTGTTTTTGATGTAACTTGATGACGTGTCGCGCGTATGGCATGCCACGTGGCGTATGGAGAGAGCGACACGTCATCAAGTTACATCAAAAACACCATTTTGGAAAGTTGGTTGCATTAAAATTAGTATACGTAAGTTGGGTGCATACAATAGAGATTTGGTCAAAGTTAGTAACATTTCGGGGACCTAAACCCCTTAAAAGTGTGAAGAAATTACAACTTTTCAACACTTAAAAGTGTGGTAAAATATTTGTAACACATGATTTTCCCACATAAGAGAAAGTGTGGATAAATTGGGTGTTACAAATAGTTTTCCACACTTTTAAGTGTTGACAAGTTGTAAATTCTTCACACTTTTAACTGTTAACTTTTTTTTTCTCATACTTGTATATGTGAAGATTGTGGTAATTTCCACACGTATTGATGTAACAATTTTCTCCACATTTTTAAGTGTGAATAATTTAACATAATTCTACACATTTTTAAAAAGTGTGAAGAAAAAAAGTATGAATAAATGATATATTTATTGTAGTGTGGCTATGTGCATAAGTTATAAGTATCTAATGACAGTGTGTAGATGGGGCAATGCTTGCATTAAAATCTTTATTACTCCGATTAGTTTATATAGCTGACTTCAAAAAATATTGTACATGTGTTCCATTTTATCTATTTCATGGCCATTAATTAAATACGTATACTCTACCTAAATTTATTACTCATGTTATGTTTGTGTGTAATGTATTAGTAATTTTGGAAGTTAGTTTTCATTAAATGCATTATTTTATTATTATTTTTTTTGAAACCGGCAAATAATATATTAGAATAAACCACCCTAGCAAGATGCTAGGAAGGAATGGTACAAAGAGGAACTTACAATTGGAAAGGTAATTACTCCCAATTCCTAAACCCCACCATTATTTCCCCTTACAATCAATTAAATGGGCACATTTGCCATTTGACCCAATCTATACCTCCCTTACTTCTATATTTCTTCCAATTATACACCCAAGCTTTGATGGAACCCACAATTGTTACGGGATCACTAGCCACACCTTTAAATATTCTATTGTTCCTTGCAAGCCACAAACACCAAAATGCACCGTATATTATGGATGCGAGAAGTTTCCTTTTCTTCGGACAATTACCCCAATGTCTAGCCATTGCCAAGACGTCTTTTACTTCAACAAATTGATACAACGGGATACCACACCACCGAAAGATCTCGTTGAAAGTATGAGACGCTATACAACAGGAAGTAAGGATATGATCCGTCGTTTCGTCTTCGTTTGGACAAAGGCCACATTTAGAAGAGGCAACAGGAATGCCACGATGGTTGAGAGCATTCAATGACGGAATTCTACCTTGTGATGCACGCCACACAAAAGCCACCACTTTTTTCGGGACCATTTTTATCCACCAAAAAGGAACGGCAGGTACCCAATGGAAGGCCCGATCAATCTTTCCTCTTAACCGAGCAACTATGAATTTTCCATTGCAAACGAAATCCGATTTCCACGTTGAATCACCCACCTGCGTACACATTATATCTTGGATCTCAATACCAATTTTACTTAGTTCCTTGCAGACCCTGACGATGTTAGACCAGACACCGAATTGGGCCTATTTTGCGAATTGAAACCTTGGGCCACCCACTAAGTTATGGAGCCCAGTAATAATCCTAGCCCATAGCGCATTCAGGCTATTCTTTAGGTTCCAGAGCCATTTTATTAACAAACTTTGATTTAAGCTCCTCAATGATCCTAGACCAGCGCCGCCTAGACTTTTATCCAGCTTCATTTTTTCCCATGCGATCCAACGAATTGATTTCTTTGCCTCATCCCCACTCCAAATGAACTGCTTCTGTATTTTTTCCAGCTCTTTAATGATACTTTTTGGGGCTGCAAACAGTGAGAAGTAATATGTTGGAAGACTTCCGAGAACTGCCTTTGCTAGAGTTAATCTTCCACCAAAACTAAGAGTTTTTGCCTTCCACACAGTCAGCTTTGCTTTGAACTTGTCAATAATTGGCTTCCAAGCTTTCCTTCGATTCATATTCTCGCCCACTGGAACGCCTAAGTATGAGAATGGCATCATACCCGCTTTGCAACCCAGAGGAGAGGCAGCAGCTACGATGTGCTCATCCTCGATGCCAATACCAAACACACGAGATTTATTAAAGTTGACTTTCAAACCTGAAACCATATGAAAACAACGTAAAATTCTAGCAAGATTAGAGATGTTTCTACTAGACCAATCTCCAATGAATAATGCGTCATCGGCATAAAAAAGATGGGACACCGTCATGGTTGTATTCGGGATCCTTATACCGTCAAATACGCCACGACTGACAGCCGCATTCATGAGCACGTTTAATCCTTCCATCGTGATTATGAAAAGAAACGGCGACATTGGATCACCTTGGCGAATCCCTTTTTCCATGCTAAATTCCTCCGTGGCACTACCATTAACAAGTATAGACGCCCTAGCAGACTTTAAACAACCCTGTATCCATGCTCTCCACTTTGGGCCGAAATTCATAAAGGCCATCACTGAGTCTAGGAATTCCCAGTTCACCGAATCAAAAGCTTTGCTGAAGTCTGCTTTAAACAGAAGCATTTTTCCACCTCTCTTTTTGGACCATGAACATAACTCGTTAACTATTAGGGGTCCTTCTAATATATTCCTCCCTTCCACATACGCGGACTGAACATCAGAAATACACGCACCAATAACTTTTTTCATCCGATTCGCGAGAACTTTTGCAACAATTTTATACAGCGCACCAATCAAACTTATCGGCCTGAAGTCGTTTAATGATACCGGTTCCTTCGTCTTTGCTGCGAGAGAGATAAAAGATGAGTTGCAGCCATTTGAGAATTTACCCCATCTTTCAAAGAATTGAATAAAAGCCATAATGTCATTTTTTATCAACTTCCAGTATGATTTGAAGAACTTGAATGAGAATCCGTCCGGTCCAGGCGCCTTCTCTGAACCACAACACCAAATAGCCTGTTTAACTTCGTTTAGTGTAATAGCCACCTCCAACCAATCTCTGGATTCTGTCGAAAGTTTCTTAAAACCAACACCGTTCAATTTCGGGCGAGAAGACCATTTTTCTTTGAATTTCTCCGAGTAGAATCTATGTATTTCCATTTTTATCACCGTGGGGTTGGTGTTCCATACACTATCAATTACCAACCCATGTATTTGGTTTCTACGATTCCTGTTATTAACCATACCATGAAAAAAACTGGAATTCTCGTCGCCATCCACAAGCCATTTAATCTTTGCTTTTTGCTTCAAATCCATAGACTTCCATTTCTCAAGCTCTATTACTTTTTTAAGGCAATTCACTCTGTTACCAATTTCAAACGGTAACAACCTTCTTGCTTCTGCAGTTTTTTCAATTTCCTCTATTGTGTTCTTGCATTGTTGAATCTCTTGATTTTCTTTTGCAAATTCCAGATCCCTCCATTTTTTCAATTCCTTTTTTAAGAAATTTAATTTTTTCAATAAGAAATAATCAGCATTCCCGTAGCCCCTGAATTCTTCCCATGCTTTTTTAACTACCTCGTTGAAGCAGTCTCTCAACATCCAGGAGTTAAATAACTTGAAAGGTCTTGGACCAAAATCCACTACCGATGTCAACATGCTCAACATAAGGGGGCTAAGGTCCGAATGGACCCGACTCAAGGCAGTCAAAGTTGAACCCGGAAAAGACTTCAATAATTCTTCGCACATTAAGGCTCTATCGAGTTTACTTAATTTACCACCATCCTCGTCACGAAAGTATGTAAACTTTTGGCCACCCATTCTCATGTCATTCAAAGCATTAGCACGAATAAATTCATTGAAGTCACCTACACTTATCGAACAAAAGTTAGAGTTAACTCTATCACTTTGATATCTTACCACATTGAAGTCACCAATGAGCAGCCATCGTGATGACTTGCTGCTTATCAACGAGGTCAAATCGCACCATAGTTTCCGTTTTTCTGCTACTGAATGAGGTGCATATATGTTCACAATTGCTGTGTCAACCGTATCACCATAACACTTACCGATGGTTACCAAGAAGTACCTCGATCGAATGGTTTCGGAAAGAACAAACCTCTGCTTATCCCAAATTGTAAGAAGACCACCTGAGCGCCCCATAGCTTCAGTAATTTCAAAGGCAAAATCATTATTTAGCCAGCAATTCCTTATTTCCAAATTGTGTGAGGAGATTGAACCCAGCTGCGTCTCTTGTATACAAACCATTGAGATTTTGTGAGCACCGCAAAGACTCTTTACCCATCTTTGCTTGTGATCTTCTCCAAGCCCCCTGATATTCAAAGAAAGTAGATTCATTTGGAACTAATTTTTTGCACCCAATTCACCACAGACCTCTTCTAACACTGGATTGTCAGCTTCTACTTCAATACCAATCAATTTACCCACCTCCCAAGTAAGGGTTTTTTCGTCCTGAACCATTTTCCCCCCAAATTCATCTGAAAAAATTGGGGAATCATCAGTACTATCATCACCGTACGTAGCAGCGCATGGTTGGGGCTGCAGTCTAGGTTTTTTTTGCTGACATTGGATCAATTGGGCTGCCATCCTTATCTTGGTTATGCCCTTGTCCAGAAAACCATTTAGGAAGTCTCCTAAGCCCATCATTTACAGGCCCACAATTATCAAGCCCACTTACAAAGGGCCCAAAGCATCCAGCGTTAACAAGCTTTTCTCTTATTTCCTGTGACCCCGATTCGTTAACCATATTCTCTGGGCCGTTAGCATTGAATACAAAAGTAGGTATTTCTTGTGGACTGTACCATGAAGCCGCCATATTCAAATCTGCCTCGGTATTCGGAACACCCTCATGCACGTTTAGGTTACCCACATGCCTAGACCCTTCAACTTCTGCAGTACAACCTTCAGTATTCTCCAACGTCGGATCTGAGCCCAGGTTGACCGGAGAATTATTCCGGTTACAAACATGATCAGGAGACAATTCACCTTCCTCCATCTCCACATCATGGATCTTAGTATGATTTCCTTCCAGAGTATCCGATATACCATCAGAGTCATCTTCCACATTACTATCCGTTTCAGCTACATTTTCCTCATCGCAAGCTACCACTGAGCCGTTATCATAGTTGTTTATTGTACCCTCGTCTTCCATTAGACCAATTGTAAATTGCTTCCCATGGCCGTACTCAACTATAATTTGTTCATTGATCCTTGTCTTTGATTGTGTGAGAAGGAGAACATTTATAAAAGAGAGGTCCTCATATTTCCATACATTCTCGTCTCCCATATCCAAAATCCTCCCATGATCACGTAGGATTGTTTTGAAGTTTTCTAGTGTTCTGAACTGTAGAGGTAATCCAATAATTTTCACCACCACCCTTCTTTCAAATTCCCAGTTTATGATCGAATCACCTTTCTTTAACCATCGAAACCATTTGTTCCAGCACTCCTCATCCCGCAGTAGGTTCGCCGCGTCTTCCTCCTCATCAAATCCAATTAGAGAGCACAGCCCTCCATAATAAAATACTTTCCCAAATGCAATCCCAGCCTTGTGTAACATATTAGGTATTTCTGCCAGTGTTTTTTCATCTAGCGCTTCACCAAGTAAGAAAGATTGGAACAACGTTTTTTCAATTTCTTGGGAGGGTTTTAGATTAATTCTTTTGTGTTCCGACCTTTCAGTTGGTGCATTACCAGAAACTATGCTAGCGAAGGATCTTGATCCTTTTTGATTCCAAACTGACTTTGGGGGTGGAGGTGGGGGTGGCATTGGCATCACACGAGCCGTGATCTTCTTAACTTCATTATTCTTTTGGAATCTTGCAATGTTTACCTCTAGAATGTTGTTTCCTAAACCAATTTTCCCAAATGAAGACTCGAGGATCTTTGCATCACATACATCGGCAAATCTTACAAAGCCAAAACGTGATCTATCTCTATTCTTCTTCCATGCAATGTACGTATCAACGACCCTTCCAAACACCGAAAACTTTGACCTTAGATCGTCAACCGATGCCTCATCAGGGATGTTACCCACATAAAATAACGTTACTCGATTCCCAGATTTGCTCCTTGCTCCATATGATTTTGCCCTCGTCACCTTCGTCCATCCGTTTTCCTCACTCTCTCTATAATTTGCTAACCATATATCGTGATAATGGATGACCATAGAAAATATGAAATTAGTCGAAGGGTATTGAACATCCGTTAGATATGATCAATTTTAGATTGGCATTGATATTTCCACCATCAAAATGATAGATCCACCATTATGTAACACCCCCGTCCCAATAATAAAACGGAATGTTACATTTATTACTAAATAATTAAAGTCATAATAAAGTCTTGAAATAATAAATGACAAAGGTTCAAAACAACCATAAATGATGTCTCAAACTAACTCCAACTATCAATAATAAACATAAGTCCAAACTAATAAAATGAAAGATAGGTCTCTAAGACAAGTCCAAGTCTTGAACTCTCGCACTCATCCCCTTTGACCCTGATTACCTGCCGCAGGAAAAGAAAATGCGGCTGAGCGAATTGCTCAGTGCGCAGATGTTGACAGAAATAAACAATAACAGTAATATATCTCAATGTAAGAATGAAGCGAAGTAAATAATTAAATTTGTTTCAAAATTCACCCATCGAATCATACCATCCTTACACCAGAGTAAACAAACGAATAAAGGCTGAGGCAACGAGGGGTTGGATATTTTATACATTAAGTATAACTATTTATGCATATAGTACAACTGCTTACTGGACAATTTTGGTGGAACTATCATTTATGTTGGTGAAAATATCATTGGCCATTTTAGAGGGGTTTTAGGTTTATCAAACTAATAGACATAAGTTAAAAAGCATTTAATGAAGTAAATTTTTTCATAAACAATATAAATCATGATTAATATACAAGTTCGATAATTATTATACAAGCTCAATAAGTAATAAATTCAGTAATTCTATCAAACATATTAATAGTTCATTAACTTACAAAAATATTTTCGCGAAGTAGACTAACATATTTGTCTATTAATTATAATAATTATTAAATTTTGAAGCTATAATTAAGCATGAAGGGGAAGAAATGTGATGGATATCTTTTGAACAAGAACATATGAAAATAATTTAAAATAATATACTGTATAATAATATTATATTATCATATTACTTTTTGATATCATTATATACCATAGTTATTAAACTCTTATGAGTCAAGTCATAAATTCAATAAAAGAGGCAACTCGAATCTCAATTCATATATGACTGTGACTCTTACGAGTCATTTATAGACTCTTCCGACTCTTACGAGTCAGAAAATCAGACAAACTTTTAGTGTAATATAATACAAAATATAAAAACAAAGGACTATAATCTAATTTAGATAAAACATTTATGTTAATCGAAGGTCAACGACCTAATATAATAATATACATATACATATACATATACATATATAATATTTATATATATATATATATATATATATATATATATATATATATATATATATATATATAAATAGAATTTGGTTAGTGTAATATACTGTAAATCAGTAACTCTTATGAGTCGAGCCGAGTCACGAGTTAAAAATCAAGATTTCAAGTCGCGAATCGAGTCAAAGTTAACAATTATGCTATATACTATTTATTAGGATTAATGTAACATCCTCCCCCTGAGCCCACTGGGCTCACGCGGTCCACAGCTGGGCCTGAGGAGCAATGTCAGGTCTGCAGCCCAATACACCCCAACCACATCACCTGAGGAATTCACCTCCCAGGTAGGTTGTTGGATTCGAACTTGAATCCCTTTAATACTAAGTCTTACCACTTAGTATCACCAATTGAGCTGCAGCTCAATTGGTGATACTAAGTGGTAAGACTTAGTATTAAAGGGATTCAAGTTCGAATCCAACAACCTACCTGGGAGGTGAATTCCTCAGGTGATGTGGTTGGGGTGTATTGGGCTGCAGACCTGACATTGCTCCTCAGGCCCAGCTGTGGACCGCGTGAGCCCAGTGGGCTCAGGGGGAGGATGTTACAAAAAAGTGCACTTTTTATGTAACACCCTCCCCCTGAGCCCACTGGGCTCACGCGGTCCACAGCTGGGCCTGAGGAGCAATGTTAATATAAACCCACTGGGCCAGGTCTGCAGCCCAATGCACCCCAACCACATCACCTATGGATTTCACCAATAGGTAGGTTGTTGAGTCTCGAACCTGAGACCCCTTTAATACTAAGTCTTACCACTTAGTATCACCAATTGAGCTATTTGTAACATCCTGTTTCTGGACCTGAAAATAAATTGTATTTTATTAAGTTTCAAATGTTTTATTTGAAAATAAACAAGTAAAAGAGTCTCAGGTTTTATTGTGACAAATAAAATTGTACTTGTTTTAAATAGTGGAACCTGACGGTAAAATAAAAGTATGTTGACTTACGGGTATTTTCTGGTTCCAGACAATAGGCTAAGAAGGGGTATAATATTCCATAAATAAAAAAATGGGGCGGTGGAATGGAATTGTCTGGATCATTTCTTACCTACTATTTTCTTCCTTTGTTTTCTTTGAAATCCTCTCAAACCTCATTCACATCTCTTTCAAAATAAATCAAGAACACAAATTAGAGATTAATCTTGCTAAAGGAAATCTGAGTTCATCATCATCACTAGCTTCTTCTTCCATTTGATTGTAAGTACTTCTTGGTGTTCTTGAGTTATTTTGTAGAAATTGGGAATGATGAAGATTTAAGCTTTGTATGAAATTGGTGCTAGAAATTAGTTACAATATGATTAGATGACGATTTTAACATGTTTACATAGTGATTATATGTTAGAAATTGCTAGTGTTCTTCATTATAGCTCATAGGTTAGGTTTTAGTAATTTTGATGATTTGATGATGATGCATGAGTAGGATTGTTGTTAGATGATGTTTGTTATTGTTGTTATATGTTTATAGTTGAAGTTTGTGGTTATTTACTTGGTATTTTCGAGTTTGTAAGCTGATTTTGTGGTAAATTGGGTTAGAGTTCGAGTGTGCAAGTTACAGGTCTGTGTATTGCTGAAATTCACTCGAACGCGATCCCAGAAGCCTTGCTGGATCGCGTTCCTTAGTTAAAATTTGATGTCGAGTCGTTTTGTTCTGATGAACGCGATCCTGAACCTCTATTCCGGATCGCGTTGCTCTTTGTATTTTGAGTCAAATTGGTTTTGTTCTTGTGAACGCGATCCCGTCTCATTTCCTGGATCGCGTTGCCTAGTGTAATCTCGCAACAGAATATTTTTATAAAGAGGAACGCGATCCAGCCATATTTTCCCGGATCGCGTTTGCAGGAATTATTTTGAAGGATTTTGTAAATTTTGAAAATGCTTAAGTGTTTAGAAGATAGCGTATTTAGTGGCACTTTATGCTTAGAAATATATGTTTTGAATGATGATTATAATGTGGATAATATTATGATTAATATAAGGATTCGTGATAAGTGTTAAACCGTTAATGACTTGAGGTTGTTGTTGTTTCCAGATAAGCGGACGGCCACTCAGTAAGATAAGACCTCTGAGTTGGCGATCAGACGTAAATATTTGGTGAGTGGAATTGTAGTCCTCGGTTCCACCCAGTTGTAACGGGTTCGGTTACAACGGGTAACCAGGATGGTTTATATTAGTAGGTTGTTGTTATTGGTCGTACCGGTACCAGTCTTGTCTGTTTTGTTTATGTTGCTGATTATATGAGTTGTTGTGCGATTGTTGTTGAATTGTTGATCAGTTGTGAACAGTTGTGAACTGTTGCTTGTTGTTGTGTGCTTTTGCATTGTGAATGCAACGTGGTTGTTTTCAGAGGTCAACTGCTGCCTGGGTTGGGTTTGGGTACTACTGTGTAGTTGTCGAGGTTTCTTTGAGACACATAGTTGAGAACAAGCCTAGTCAGTGAAGGTAGTACTCAAGCTATCGGTTGATTACTGGGATTGGCTTGGCGCCCAGTAGTCGTGGTTTCTGGGTTGGATGGATACCAGGAACCGCCGGTCCTCTTGACGTTATGTGCTTATGTGTTCTATTTGTTGTTGTTGCTTTGTTGTAAGACTTGTTATGAGTGGGTTGAACCGTCGGTTACGGTTCCATTCACTTAGCATTGGCTAATCCCCTCGTTGTTTAATGTTTTGCAGATTGTGGTTAGTTGATGTAGATGTAGATGTTCGGGTTGTTGATGTTGACTGGAAGTTTGACTAAAGCTTGGCGCAACTCTGACCTTTTGTGAATGTCTTTTGGAAAACGTTTTATATAAGCTCGTTTGTGTTAATATGGTTGTAAATGTTTAACTAATGTTGTCATACTTCGTAGTCGTTAAACCGGGAAGCATTGTAAGTTGGTAAATGTTTTGTTTTGGGGACTTGCGCTTCCGATTTTCGAAATATAATATATAAATGATATGTTTTGGTTTGCGTAAGGAGTGGGCTTTACAATTAAGGGTACAAAAATGTGTGATTATTTATGCTAAGATATATATAGTGTATATTGAATTATTTGGACGTACTTTTATGGTATGTAGGGAACTTGTTATTGCTATTGTATGTAATTTTTGATACTTTTACTTACGTGTTAGTTGTATTAGATAGTACGTGTTTACTAGTTGTCACGCCATCAAACAACATACAATAGCAAAAAAATGGGTAAAGTTTTGAGTGGAAGACCTCATATGATGGGAAAGAGGGGCATACATGATTTGTTGCATTTTAAAGCAAATTTGGAGGGGTAAAATAAAGTATTGTTAAACTGCGGTAAAATTTTATAGGTGTAAAATATAATTTAGTTAAAATGCAACCGTTGGTAAGATGCAAATTTTATAGGTGTAAAATGTAATTTTGTTAAAATGCAGCCGTTGGTAAGATGCAATAAATCTTAGCGTATATCACAAACAAAATTATTGTCCAAAAATAAAGCAATCCGTCTTGCCCTCCTTCCTCTCATTTGAAGTCTTCCCCTCTAATCCTCCACGGAGGCTCCACCTACCAATAAATTGAAATTTCATTATACACATACGATTTAACCTCAAGTACTTTTTTTTTTGAAAGGCTAACAGAAATCGCCTAGGTACTCCGTACGGGGAGACCCAATGGCTAAGTCTCCATATACTGGCCCAATCCAGCCGTACGGAGCCCTTAAGCGCCCCAAGTTACTCCAAATCCGGGAAAAACCCACTAATCCGTCCGCCCGAAGGCACGACAACGAATTAATGGTAAAATCCGCTAGCCTCAAGGATCGAACCTGGGTTTCCCAGGTCTCCTATCATTGACCCTCAAGTACTTTGTTGCATATTTTTTTTCTTTTACTTCCTTGCATTAAGTTATTGAGATTCGGATCATAAGTAATTAAATTTGGGTGGAGTTACGCCTTGTTGTTATCCAATGTTCAATTAATTTAATGTAATGTAATATAACAAACAAGGTAACTCATTTAATGGAGTAAATGCACTAATACAACAATTCATCATCTCTTCGATAAATATTAGACCCTCGTAACTCTTCTCAATTGTGTCCAAATGGAGCAAATTAAGAATGTTAACCTTGAAAACAAAATCATTGAATCATCCAAGATCTTTTTCCAAAAAACCCATGATCACTTTCCGAAGCAATTCATTTGGCCAAAAGATCATCAATCTTCAGAAGCTTGTACCGAAGTTCTGAATGAACGTATAATAGACCTACAAGGCTTTCTTCAACATGATAAGGCTGCCACATTACATGCAGCCAGCCTTGTTAAGGAATCGTGCCTAAAACACGGCTTTTTTCAAGTCGTGAATCATGGCATTGATCCTAAACTGCTTGCGTTGGCAGAGGAGCATGGCCGTGCGTTTTTTGAGCTTCCCGTAACCGAGAAACTGAAGTGCGGAAAGAAAGATGGAAGCATGGTTGGTTATGTTACTGCACATGACGATAGGTTTGCTGAAAAATTACCGTGGAAGGAGTTGTTATCTTTTGAGCATCATGAAAATGGTCCTGAACGAGTGGTAGAAGAGTATTTTAATTCAACAATGGGAAGTAACTACAAAGAATTCGGGTATGATATGATTCTACAGCAACTATTAATTACCTCATCATGCATGCATCTATTTTAGGCATACTTTTTTTTTTGAACGGCTAAATTTAATTCCCCCCATACACCACTGTCTGGGCTCGAACCCCAGACCTCCAGGGAGGCAAGCCTCCCACCTCACTTTTACCACTTGGGTAAGAGATCATTGGCTATTTTAGGCATACTTAATCGATATGATCCTACAAGTGGTTTAAAATTAAATATCTTATCTTATTATTAAATATAATATACAATTAAAATTTATAATGTCATCAATTATAAATTTTTTAATTAATCAATTTAATCCCTTAACTTCACTTAATTTTTAAAAAACACCCTTTAAATTTCTCCCTGTCTTTTACTTAATTTAAAAGTTATCCGAACTTCAAACATATTTAAAGATAATATATGTTTTTTAAATAATATGAAATTATTTAAAGATAATATTAATGGGTCTGAAATATTCAAATTAAAATCAACGAATACATGTCCATAACTTTTGTCCCATATATTTGAAAATCTGTAATACTCCGTAATATTTAATTTATACGTATCTCGTGATCTATTTGTTCTTTTTAATTAATAAACTATATACATTGTTTATATTTATCTTTATTGTTATTGTTATTAATTATTATTAAAAAGGAAAATCTTTAAACAATATATTATATATATGCACTACATGAATAATTGTAACTAAACTTTATATGTAAATTTTATTTTGGTTGTCCGCATTGTCGCGGTTTTAAAGCTATCCCCATCATTAAAAATAATATATTATTTATATTTATCATTATTATTATTGATTATTAATTTATTATCAGAAAGGAAAATCTTTAAATATTATATTATATTCATCACATGAAAAATTGTAATTAAATTTTATATCTATTACAATTTCATTTTAATTGTCCGCGTTGTCGCGGGTCTTAAAGCTAGCCCCATCATGAAAGTATTAGTAGTATTTTAATTTTTTTTTTTTAAAGATAATCACTAAAATCCTACGATGAAAAAACCTTACCGTATACATCTAATTCATTAGGTTTAATTAGAATTCTTAAAATATACAAAATCTAATGCATGTTATATTGCTCGTCCATTATTTTTTTTTATTGTCAACTAATCAATTTCCCTCTAAAAAAATTAATGATATGATTTATACCTAAAATAATTTAATTTAAGACTTCATTGTATGTCTATTTTGTACAAAACTATTAAATTTTATCATATACATTATATGCGTAATTATAAAAGTCAAATACACATTCAACGGATCGTGTGTATACACGGGTTTAAGGGCTAGTATGCATATAAATAATAGTAACTATTGTTTATGTGTTAATTGTTTGCAATAAATGTTGTTTACCTCATCATGCATCTATTTTTCTTCTCTATCAAAGGAGGATCTTAGTCGCAAAACATGGGTTCATCGTTGTTAATTTTTAGATTTATTGGTTAATTACGGGTCAAGTTTGCTAATATTTATGAGGTGATTTGGTAATATTAATAAGATGATGGATTTTGTTGGTTTTCCTTCTAATTTTTAAATGGTTCTAAATGCTTCTATTCATATGACCTCCAATTGTATAATAATTAACTAATGGTTCTAGGTGGGTCTAGCAGATAATTTTTTTATTTTTTATTTTGAACACCTAATTTAAATTTTTCACTCAAATAAAATAAGTTTGATGGAAACCCAATGGGTTAACCCGACTCGAGACCCGTTTGATCCGGACCCGTTTAGACCCGTCCTCCTAGATCACCCATCTAGATCCGGACCCGTTTAGGTCCAAACCCATCTAAATCGTGACCCAACCTGACCCGCCCCTCATCTTGACACTTAAGTTCATCCAAAGGAGGTTGTAACTTCGAACCAACAATTCGATATTAAAATCTTTTATATACTTTTATGCAATGTTTGTTAAAATTAAATATTTGCTTCAGTATTTTAACCAACAATTGATTTTAGTTAAATGAAAATATTCTTTATCTTAGTGGTAGAAACTTGGTTTCTTTCTAAGGAAGTTCAAATTCAAACTTCACAAGAATCAAAAACATACTTGTACCATAGAAATGTTTTAATAATTGAACTGGGAAATGGACCACTTCTGGTTCAACTTAGACCGGTTTATACTTGATATTTGAACCGGTAAATAGGCCCGGGAAAATTGATTTTGATTTAATTTAATTATTTCTTATAATTGTTAAGATGACTTATTTTAGTATTGGATTAGATATTTTTTGTATTTATATCTACTTTTTAGTATTATGATAAAATAAATTATATATAATTTTCATCCACCTCAACCGGCTGGTTCAATATGTTGGACCAAAAAAACCGTTCAATTAAAAAACCGGTTTTTAAAATATAGCAACTATAATCATGAATATACTTATTGATATTCTGGTTTGGTGAATTGTGACTACTAATGCTACATAAGTAACTAATGTCACTTGATTATGTGGTTGTATATGCAGCTTGATCTACCAAAAGCTTTGTGAGTCAATGAGGAAATTGGCTCTTGAAATAATGGAACTACTGGAGATTAGCTTGGGTGTTGATGGGAATAGCTACTTTAAACAGCTTTTCGATGATTGTGTCTCACTAGTAAGATGTAACAACTACCCGCGATGCGACAAGCCTGAGCTTACTTACGGGGTCCAGCCACATCGTGATCCGAATACATTAACTATACTCTATCAAGATCAAGTTGGAGGACTTGAAGTGTTTACTGATAACAAATGGAAATCTGTTAAACCCCACCCAGGAGCCTTAGTTATCAACATTGGTGACACTTTCAAAGTACATTCTTTCTTAATTTGATACTTTATCTAATGTTAGTTCGATGAATTTGTTCTATATGTGATACTAATATTGGTGTTGAATTTGTAGGCATTTTCCAATGGGAAATACAAGAGCTGCTTGCATAGGGTAATGGCGAACAACGTGCAATCAAGGTTGTCGATTACGTTCTTCTTGTCCCCAAAAGGATATAAACTGCTGAAACCACCTCAAGATTTGGTCGAAAGAGATGGGAAACAAGAGTATCCTGATTTCACATGGGATGAGCTTCTCCACTTCACCCAAAAGTACCACAGAGTTGATGACAGCACGCTTGATGAGTTTACGAAATGGCTGTTAACTTCCAAAAGTTCCAAGGCGTAGGAGCTAATAATAAGTTGGGGTTCTGTTGAAACTTTAGTTATCATGAGTATTACTAAGGACTTGCATTATGTCATGACAAGTTATCTAATAAGCTTATGAATGTTTCTTGATATGTTTTCAAACACCTTTAATGTATTATGGTTGTTTTCAGTGACATTTTATTTGCTATTGCCTATTACGTGCGGTTTCTGAAAAAAGATATAGAAACACAATATGCGTGGATATATATGAATATTGATAATGTATTTGATTACTTAATATTACAAATGAATTCGACGACGACGACGACGACGACGACGACGACGACGACGACGACGACGACGACGATGATGATGATGATGATGGGTCTACTAAATGATGAAAATATACAAGAAGAATTTTGATAACAGTGAGAAGTTGATATATATTTTGAACAACCTTGGATGAAAAATGTTTGTATAGTACATCCATATGACTGTCCTTTTCCTACACTAAAAAAATGTAACAATGCTACATAATCAAATGCCACAATCCATCATCTAAAATTTTGACAGATGCTAATTCTTTTCACGTATGTGCGGATTGACGTTTCAATTAGCATAAAGAGACCATGTTAAGAAGAGAAGCCCGTGTTGCAATCAGGCGCCTTGACATTAATTCCTGGGAAGATTTAATGCTTTCAAGAGTAGCCTCTGATGCCTCAAGTTTCGTTTGTACAATTTGAACAAATTTGTGTTTGTCGCAATGACTGTATCCAACAAGTGCAGCATCTAGGCATTGCAACTCATTCACATTCGCATCAACCTTCTCTTCTGGTACTACTTTCCCATTGGAATGAAATCTTGAGACAACTGTCCATTTACGTGTTGGCTTTGTCTTTAAAAGTGGTGTTGCCAAGAAAACAAGCGATAACCGGAAGACTACAGTGCTTAATGCTGTAACTTCCCTAAAAACTCGAATCATTGAGATCAGAGGATAGTTTTCAGTTGCTGCCTTCAGAGGACAACCACATATCATTTTGTCCACTTGCTTTAAACTAGCCATTGATCCTTTAATGTCTCTTTTCAGTTCATTCCTGAAAAGCATGTATTTGGAAACGATACTTTCGTTGCTGAACCCGCCATTTCGCCTTAGATCACAGCCGAGATCTCTCAAGTGTTGTCTTGTCTGAGAGATGAAATCAGTTGTACTACTACAAATGTCCAACAATTTGATAGATATATCAAGTACTTCATCTGTCCATTCCATGGTCTGATTGGTGGAAGTTGATGAAGTTTGAGAAAATCTTGTTTTTACAAGATCATCCAAACATTCATACAACTCTGTTAGTTTACTGAATCCACTGCAAATGATCTCTGCAGACGGATTAGCTAACGATAAATTTGACTCCCATGTTTTGACCTTATTTAGCAATTTTTCAATTCTATCAGTACTTGGATGTGATCTGCAAGGCAAACTAATAGAACGAACAGGTGCAGATGTTTGTTTTGAGAAAAGACCCATTCTTGTTTGCTCAAAACCTGTGATGAGGTGAGATTTCACTACTGATTGAGTGAAGTCAAATATTGTTTGTGATACTAACTACCAGCCCTATGGTTTGATATTTATAGGCAACTAAAGCTCCACATAAATTACAAGAAATTCTGCCCCAAATCTAGGACATAGATACTAAATACTTTTTCCATTGTGATGCATGTGCATAAATCTAAAAGAGACTATACGTGGAGCCCTTACTATCTCTCGGTTTCCACTCTGTTGCATTGCATGACAGATACGTGTCGATCGCCCATTCCTTAAGGTTACAATTAGGAGCCAGTTGCATGGTCCTTGTGAAATTGTATTCTTTAATGCATCTTGGGAATGTAACACATATGAATATACATGTGCAAGCTATCAACTTTGAATGATCCAGTGCAAAACTTTGAATAATTTTTATAAAATCAGAAGATCTTCTGAGCTGCAAACTATAGAGCATGTGATAGTAAAGTATGGGCATTTTCAATTGGGAGCATAATACGTTGCTCACCTTATTTATGGCGAAGGCTGGTGATGTCTCCTGTAGCTATACGTTTAGTCACCATATGATGCTAAAAATAGTGCTAATTATCGGGGTTTTCCCATGTTTCCTCTGTTGCACTGTCCTATGTATTCAAACTCGATCCCTGAAAAGCATGCAAGAAAGATATGTATATCTTAGGGATGTTTGTACATAGAACCAATCATGTGTTCCAAAACACATATGAATACATATAAATTTAAGACATTGTTGAAACTCACAGCATCTAGACAATGAATATTTTCATCATAAACTCTCAAAATATTAATTCAAATTGAAATTCCCAGACATGAATGTCTTGTCTGACTGCATTGAAACAATCCCTTGATAGAAAGAAATTCCTATTGAACATTTGCTTGAAATATACATTATATTGTAATCCTCTAACAGCTAGCCTTGAACATAAGACAATGAAATTGAAGACATTGTTGAATTCAAATGCATTTCATGTTTTTTGTTCTCGAACGTGAATTGAATGGAGCAACCACCCTCATTCAACTATATATATCATTATATCCGTATATATTATTGATCGAAAGATTGATTTTTAGTTTTTCAATCCTTTGTTTGTACCAGTACAGTTTCTTCTTCTTTTTTTCAATCCATATATTATTGCATGCATATGGTTGGGTTTAATTTTGACTGTCAACCCTCACATGTTTTCTAAGGATGCAGGATATATATTAAAAAACCGGATTGTATCGTGGAGTCCTATTTTCGAGTCCACGTGTCACAACAAATAAACATCTGAAACCCTTTTCTTTATTAAATATGGTCCATACTTGGCTCTCAGATGAACTTTACCTTGCAAGTTGCAGTATACATAGAAGTTTTTCATGTTTGTTTTCTATATTCAATATAATATTCAATTTTGAGTAGTTTTCAATATGTAGTACATTCCCAAGACTGTATTAAACAATCCTATCTCATAACCACCAATCACGAATCAACTTGCTTCTAATTCTAACCTTAAAGGAATCACGGCTCGACGCGTATCAGTTTATTAAATGAGGTGGTGAAAACCAAGAGATAGCAAGGGCTCCACGAATCATGCCCGACATTTCTAAACACATGCATCACAATGATAAAAATATTTAACAATATTTGGCCTCGATACGGGGAGCAATATCATGAAATCTTAACCGACTTCTTGATTGCCTATAAATATTAAAGCATAGTGCTGGTAGTTTAGCATCACCCACAATACTATTTCACTCTCTAAACTAGCATCAAAACTACGAAAGTAAGAATGGGGATCTACTCAAAATTACCAACTTCTAAGAAGCCAGTTCGTTCCATAAGTTTGCCTTGCAGATCACATCCAAGTACTGATAGAATTGAAAAGTTGTTGAATAAGGTCAAAACATGGGAGTCAACATTATCATCAGCTAATCCAACTGCAGAGATCATTTGCAGCGGGTTCAGTCAACTAACAAAACTGTACGAATGTTTGGATGACCTTGTGAAAATAAATCTTTCTCAAAGTCCATCATCAAGAATCAGCAATCAGACCATGAAATGGACAGATGAAGTACTTGAAATATCTGTCAAGTTGTTGGACATTTGCAGCAGTACAACTGATTTCATCTCTCACACAAAACAACACCTGAGAGAACTCGGCTGTGATCTAAGGAGAAATGCTGGGTGCAGCAACGAAAGTAATCGTTTCCAAATACATTCTTTTCAGGAATAAACTGAAAAGAGACATTAAAGGATCAATGGCTAGTTTAAAGCAGGTGGACCAAATGATCTGTGGTTCTTCCTTTAATGTGGATCCTGCAAACTATCCTCTAATCTCAATGATCCGTGTTTTTAAGGAAGTTACAACATTAAGCACAGTAATTTTCCGGTTATCACTTGTGTTCTTGGCAACGCCACTTTTGAAGACAAAGCCGACATGCAAATGGACAGTTGTATCAAGATTTAGTTCCAATGGTAAAGTAGTACCAGAAGAGAAAGTTGATGTAAATGTAAATGAGTTGCAATGCCTTGATGCTGCACTAGTTGGATACAGTCATTGTGACAAATATGAATTCGTTCAAGTCGTAGCAAAGAAGCTAGAGGCATCAGAAGTTACTCTTGAAAGCATCAATTCTTCCATTGAGTTAATTATGTCGAGATGCCTGATTAGAACACGAGCATCTCTACTTAACATGGTCTCTTTCTGCTAATTGAAATGACAATCAGCATATATGTGAAAAGAATTAGCATCTGTCAAAATTTTATCTGACGGATAGAGACATCTGATTATGTCGAATTTTGATTAAATTCTCATGTAAATGTTACATAATTCTTTAGTGTATAGTTGGAAAAAGACTGTGATATGGATGTAATTTGTAAACATTTTTTCACCCAATTAAGATTGTTCTATATATCTTTATATTTTACTCCTAATCCAATTTTGCTCTCCAAATCTTCCTGTATTTTATTTCCTGAATATAATATTTATTTATAGCATAGTTGTCGACTCGTGACTAGTACCGTGTCTTGTTTTCCCCGATTTTTGACTCGTGTATCGTATCGTGACTCGAGATCAAACATTTTTATGTATACATATTTATGATATGTACGTAAAAAGATAATATTAGTTGATAATTTAAGCACATTTTTACTATAATATTACAATTACAATTTCGCTAGTTTCGAGTCATAGACTCATAATTCAAGCACCACAAAGTAGCAAAAAGGTGATTTTGAGATTAAAAAAAACTATTATTTGGCTTTTTTGTTTATTAGATAAAAAAAACTTCGACTTTGAGATAAATCAAAACCTCAAAATTAATCTTCATTTTTCCAAAATATCTTTTCCAGGTCTACTTTATTATTATTTGATTTGTTTAAGTTGATTTTTAGTAGTTTATGTGTGACTTGATTGATAGCCGAGTAAAAAAGTATACACATCACGAATCGTACGAGACACGATTCGAATCGACTCGATACGATACGGTGAATTTTTACGAGACAAAACACGAGTCAGAGTAATCTCCGAGACACATTACGAGTCGTATATTTTTCCTTCCATTCTGTCTCGACTCGTACGAGTCGTCTCGCGTCTCGTACGAGACTAACAACTATGATTTATAGTCTACTAAACTAGGAGGAAGGAATACTGAAAGGATGATAAAATAGTTAATAAAGCAACTGATATAATTAATTTCATGTATATGCTATGCAACTGATCAAGCAAAATGAAATTGTAACATAGGAAACGATTAAACGTCAAATGACACAAAAGAGTTTTAAATAAAAAATTATGGCGATAGACTATCCGCAATGAAGAAAAATTCTTTGAATTTAAATAGAATAATTTCCTCTTTGTTTCACACCAAAGGAACACAAAACCTCTCAGTTTCTTTAAACTGTTCTATAGCATAAATTTAACAAATATCAAAGATCTGAAAATACAGGTAAAATTACCCAGATTACTACCATATTAAGTGAAATGAAATTCGATTTTGAAGGATCTACTTGTTTCTAAATAAATTATAGCACCATTCTCAGATGCATCAAAAAGGAGAGAAGTCAATGCCCATGCGAATAAAATATTATGATGTAAACAATAGAATTAGTTGAGACGTGGCATTGATTTCTAATCTTGATGATAAGGGGTATATTTAAGCGATATAAGGGGGTTACTTCCACCACCTAATGGAATTCACCGAATATGTAACTCACCACTTTTAAAAACCACCAACATATACAGACGTTGTTAAGAGTTCACCACTCAATGGAAGTACACCAAAGAGATACATAACGCAAAAGGTAAGCTCTAACTCACTTTAATTAATTAGTATATATAACTTCAATTTCCACTCTCCCTAATGCAGGACTTACGGGGGCTATTACTTATTGGCACTTGGAACATCTATTCGGTATAAAAAGGGATAATCCGTTTATTAATTTGAAAACTAGACATCTACGGCTTTCCAACCATATATCAAAGAGGATTTCTGGGCTTTCCAATCATTCCCTATCCTTGTTTCAACCTGAACAATATCCAGAAAGTTCTGTTATGACATTTCATTTGCTCCTGTATCACTTGAAGTTTGTTAGCAGAAAAGATGCTGCTGCGATGATATCGTGGAGACCTATTTACTTACCACTCCATGACAAAATTTAAACATCTGAAACCCTATTCCCTATGAAATATTTTCCTTGATTTGCTCTCACATGCACTTAATTTTGTATCACAAAAGATATTCATGTTTATATATTCAAAAGACTTAAAGTGTAACATTCAAAGTTGTATAGTTTTCACATGGATATCTGTTGGTACTACATTCCCAAGACTGTATTAAACAATCCTATCTCACAACCACCAATCACGAATCAACTTGCTTCTAATTCTAATCTTAAAGGAATCAGGGCTCGACACGTATCAATTGATTCAATGAGGTGGTGAAAACCAAGAGATAGTAATGGCTCCACGTATAATTCCCCACATTTAACAATTATGCCCACGATATGGGGAGCAATATAATGACTTAAAAAAGTGTTCTATTGCCTATAAATATCAAAGCATAGTGCTGGTAGTTTAGCATCACCCACAATACTATTTCACTCTCTAACCTCTCATCAAAAAGTGAGAGCAAAAAAGAAAAAGAAATGGGGATTTATTCAAAATCAACATCTAAGAAGCCTTTTCGTTCAATTAGTTTGCCTTGCAGATCACATCCAAGTACCGATAGAATAGAAAAATTGTTGAACAGAGTCAAAACATGGGAGTCAACTTTACTGTTAGCCAATCCATCTGCAGAGATCGTTTCCAGCGGATTCGGTCAACTAACAGAATTGTATGAATGTTTGGATGATCTTGTGAAAACAAATCTTTCTCAAAGTTCTTCAACTTCCAGCAATCAGACCATGAAATGGACAGACGAATTACTTGATATATCTGTCAAGTTTTTTGATATTTGCAGTAGTACAACCGAGTTCATCTCTCAGACAAAACAACACCTGAGAGATCTCATTTGTGATCTAAGGCGAAATGGTGAGTGCAGCAATGAAAACGGAATTTCCAAATACATTCTTTTCAGAAGTAAACTGAAAAGAGACATTAAAGGATCAATGGCTAGTTTAAAACAAGTGGAGAAAATGATCTGTGGTTGTCCTTTGAAAGCAGATTCTGAAAACTATCCTATGATCTCAATGATCCGAGTTTTTAGGGAAGTTGCAGCTTTAAGCAGTGTAATTTTCCGCTTATCACTCGTGTTCTTGGCAACGCCACTTTTGAAGACAAAGCCAACACATAAATGGACAGTTGTCTCAAGATTTAGCTCTAATGGTAAGGTAGTACCAGAAGAGAAGGTTGATGTGAATGTGAATGAGTTGCAATGCCTTGATGCTGCACTAGTTGGATACAGCCATTGCAACAAACATGAATTCGCTCAGATGGTACAAAAGAAACTCGAGACATCAGAGGCTACTCTCGAAAGCATCAATTCTTCCATTGAGTTAATGTCGAGACGCCTTATTGGAACACGGGCCACTCTTCTTAACATGGTCTCTTTCTGCTAATTGAGACGTTCGATCGGCATATAAGTGAAAAGAATTAGCATCTGTCATAATTTTAGATGATGGATTGAGGCATTTGATTATGTAGAATACCGATATCTCATGTAAATGTTACGTAATTCTTTAGTGTAGGAAAAAGACAGTCATATATATGGATGTAGTTTATAAACAATTTTCCATCCAATTCAGATTGTTCTATCTTTATAATTTACTCCTTATCCAATATTGGTTTCCAAATCTTTGAGTATTTTGTTTCCCCAATGAACCATATTAATTATCTACAACACTCAGAGGAAGGCATATAGAAAGCATGATAAGACGATCAATAAAGCAAATGCCATATATAGTTTAATGTATACGCTATGCATAAAATAATGAAGCAAATGGTAATTTGAAGAGAAATTACATATGATAATACTAAAAGTCAGATAACACAGAATTTACGTAGAAAATCATCACAATTACAAAGAAGTAATTCGACTATGATGTCAAAAGAGTACTACTCCAAGTCTCCGATCATGATCCAAGTTCGTTGGCAGCATAGATGCTGCTGCGATAATGATAGTGAGGCTATGGAGTTATAGATAATAGGTACCAATTAAGTCTAAGAGGGAAATTTTTCAATTTTCAATCCTTTTGTTAATACTTACTCGTAATACCTAAAGTTTTTTATTTTTCAATTCTCGAAAGGTAATATCGTTGCCTAGATGTGATTAATACATCAAACGTTCTATGGATATACACCAAGTTTATAACACATTATTGCATATGGTACAAAACCTTAATAGATACTTTTAATGTATATTACAAAAAAGTTTGATGTATTTATCACCTCCCGACCAGATCATGTCGTGGAGTTCTACCACAAAATAAACATCTGAGACCCTGTTTCCTATAAAATATTGTGCATACTTTGCTATTACGTTCACTTTAGTTTGTAGCACAAAAGATATGATCTTCATGTTTATATATCTCTTCCTATACTCGAAAAGTTAAAGTGTCTTATTCAAAGTTGAATATTCACGTGGATACCTGTAAACAGTATGCAGTGCATTCCCAAGATTGCATTAAACAATCCTATCTCATAAGTCATAACCACCAATCACGAATCAACTTGCTTCTAATTCTATCCGTCAAGGAATCGGAGCTCGACACGTATCCATTGATGCAATTCAATGCAAGGTGATGAAAACCAAGATCAACATAAAATGCCCCACATTTTTATACGCATGCCTCTGTTTCCTCTTTTTATTCCACATATACACACGCCGATCACTTCTTATTGGCATTTCGTCAAATACCTTCTATGCATGTAGATGTGCACACCCAGAATCATACACAGATCATGATGTCATCAATAACAGAGTCCCATGAATCCTTCTTACCATATATATTCGAGAACCACATCTATGATTGTAATTATGATATTAATTGTTCACTCTCTACACAAGAAGTTGATAATCTGTATGCATAACGACATTTCATCATCATAGAATATATGTTTCTAACTTTCTATCATTATAAAAATAGAGATATGGGCCGGGCCGGGCTGGGCTGGGCCGGGCCGGGCCAATAAATGCATAATTACTCCAAGTATTGTGCTTTATCCTAGTCCTAGGCTCCTAGCCTCCTAGGAAACAAAGTATACAAGTAACTATACATAAACACGCCAATATTTCATCATTACATTGAACACATAAATATTAAATATTACATTTTCAAAACATACAAACATACGACGTTCGACAAGAATTCACGATATATATACACATTTTTTATAATAATTTATGTAAATGTAAATGCATCAAAATTATATAAATATCTAGGAGCGCGAAATTTTTAATCTTTCGTATTGACTTTGTGTAGATTTTTCTTCGCCCGTGTCTTCTCCATGCTATGTGCCGCGACAAGAATATTACTTTTCGTACCACTTTCAAGAACTCTCGTGTTCAATTTCGGCTTAGTAGCTGACTTGTCAACTTTCGTAGAAAGCGGTTCAGATCGAAGAGTGTTTGCCCAATTGAACTTCTCTTTTTTGGTAAGGCCAATTCTTTTGATATTCACCGATGCTGAACTCTTAGGACGCCGTGGACTAACTTGTGACATGGGTCTGTTTTTCGTCTCTTTGATTTCTATTTTAGTACCATTTTCCATCTTTATGTTTATGTTAAGTTCCGAAAGTATATTGTTCTTTGTATGTTGTTGATGTTTCGAATTAGGTTTATCGGATGATTGATCACTTGCATACCTTTCCTTTTGATGCTGATAAAGTCGATGCAACCTTAATGCAAGATGATATATACCATCTTTAATTTCGTCTTCTAACTCTCTCTCCACATCCTTTTCGAGTTCTTTAAAGATCTTGAGCTCATCATTAGACATTACTACAAGTACCTAATGATCATGCACGAAAGAATTAATCTATCAATGTTTTTTAGGCACGTTTAGCATGTGTATATGAGTAAACAACATATATAGTGGTTGCTTCAAAATCTAAACATCGTAACTATATATGCTATTAGTTTGTATAGTATAGTACTAGTACCTTCCACGTAGAGCCAATTTTCGTGTCGATCGACAACCCTAAGTAGCGATGATCGCAACGGAAATAGAAAAAAGTATCAAATCAAATCAAATATATATATAGCTCATGAAAACATTGATAGATATTGAAACATGTGTAGAAGCAACTAAAACTTAGGATATGCAGTCTATATATGACATATTGACATGATGCTTTAAGTTGTCTGTTTCTGTATTGTGTATGATTGGGACAGTTTGTTTAATTTTTTTTTAGAAATGCAATCCTACGACCTAACTCGCATATTATATAAAACCACAAAATCCACGAATATATACACTCACCGACTCAACCCCAACTTCTTGGTTGAAAGTTCTCTCTCATCCCGCTAGGCCAATGACCCTTTGGTCAGAGGCGGACCTAGAAAAGTTAGTCACCGGTGTCACAAAAATTTTGAAGCTCCCTCAACTTGGTATCTTATTAAGTTTATTTAAAATTGAAGTGCACCGCCTAAATATGAGTGATAGCACTTCTGAAAAATCAATAACTTTTCAACTAAATTTACACTAAGTCGGCTTAACTGACTGGTGTCACGTGTCACCGCTGACTATAACGTGGGTCCGCCCCTGCTTTGGTAACAGTTTGTTTAATAGTCCCCATCTCATAAGATCATTATTAATGTCGTTTATATGGTGCACTCAGGGGCGGAGACAGGGCGGGGGCAGCGTATGCAGCTTTCTCCATAAGAATTTATAAATTACGTAAAAAAAAAATTTAAGGTATTAATGAAATTTCAGAATTTCCGCCCTCACAAAACAATAAAAGAAATAAAAATAAAAAATTTTCCGCCTCCTCCAGTTAACTATTGGCTCCGGACTTGGTGCACTGGTGCTTTTATTTGGTTTTGCGACCGATTAATTTATTTTTGATACAGAGTAATTTACTTTTAAAATGATTTACCTTAGAAGTTAATTATTTTTTTTATTTTTTTTATTTTTTTTTTTTTTTGTGTAAGAAATAAATAATAAAGAGAGTGGAGTACTTTACGACTTTACGTGGAAGGAATGATGATGGTCTTTTTTGGGTTCCCCTTGAAGCATAATCAAGATAAGCTAGGCTGCTAGTGCATGTGCAACTGTGCCTACAAGAAAAATATAATATTTGTTTGTCACAAATAAAATGCATTTAAAAATGATTATAAAAGATGATTTTTATTCATTTAGAATTTGTTTTTACACAATATCTTTATTTATTTTATTCTAACTATCTATATAAAAGGAAGATTAATTTTAATTAGCAGTTTAGCACCATCGTTGTCTTTTCTTTATCTTTATCTTTAGTTATATATAAAGAAAACACATTCATTTCATCTTCATTCTTAATATGACACATGATCGACCATCTAATTAAGATGACATGTGTCCTCATTTTTTAAATAACTAATCATAATTTATTTTATATATCTTATTGTTAATCTTAATCTTAATACACAATTTAGTAAATAACACTTTTAAAAAAGGTATGATCTTACTTTGATATCAATCACTTTTTAATTCTTTTGTTATAGAAAATTATGATAAACCTAGCTTACTATTCTTATGTAAATTTTTCTTAACATACCTAATTTAGCTTTAGTTTTTACATATATTAAAAAGATATTAACTCCTTACATTGAGTTATGCACATACTTTAAAAATGAACATATCAAAAAAAATTGAACTATATTTTTGAAAAAATATAAGTTTCTTACTCTCTAAGACTTTAAATGTCAATTCTTAATATACTATAAAATCACCCCTAAGTCTTTAATATTGAGACATGCATATTTGTTTCTAGAATTTTGACACAATATTACAACCTCTAATGAACTTGCCAAACTACTTAGTTAATTCTTAGATCTTCACACATTTGCTATCATTAAAAGTAACAAATCCCTTCAAATATGTCAAGAATAAAACGGTGTCTACTAAGAAGATAATAGCAAAAAGATATTAAACTTACATGGTGATGTGATAAAAAAAAAAAACAAAAGAATATCAAACTAGTATTAAGCATCCATTTTTGTTAAATCGGTATCTTTATCTTATATCTTATATATATATAATCTTTCATCATTTCATTACTACACAAAATTAACCAGTGCTCTAAAATGTTGCCATCTTATAACCTTATATCTTGCCACCTAAATTATCTTCTAAGGTAATACATATATTAACTCAATCATTAGCATTTAACCATTTAAAAGTAATATTTACTTCTTTGTTTTGTCATAATAAGTAGATATATTATTTGATTTAACTAGACGACGAAAGCTATCATTCCAAATCTCTAATAACAACATCCATTCTTATAGAATGAAACTTGTAACCCTGAAAGGGATCTTGAAACCTCAATCTTGCACTTAAACCTCAAGATCTTTTGAATAGCAACCTTAAATATCAAGTTGAGAGTGAACTACAACTTTGAATAACATTTAAACTTCAACATGAATGAAACCTTAAGATGACTTCGACCTTGAATAAGACCCTAACAAGATTTTATGAATTTAAAGTCATACATATTGTGAACTTAAACCTTGAGATATTTTGAATTGCAACCTTAGAATCAAGTTGAGTATGCAGTACAACTTTTAAGAACATTTAAACTTCAATACAAATGACACTTTAAGAAAACTTCAATCTTGAATAAAACCTTGACAAGCTTAAGTTTAAGGATAATATATATGTGACATCGCAAATATTAGCATTAACATTTCGAGACAGGGGCCGTGCATCACATGGCGTAAATTCTTACTAGTATAAACTATAAAGAGACTTGAAGTACTAGCATATCCGATTCTGGAGTAACAGAAAAGATGTAAATGATTCTAACGAGGATATTGCTTGCTCGCGCGTTGCAACGGGATTGATTATACATTTTATTTTTTTATTTTAATTTAAGTTGTATTCAAATATGTTGTGGTGTTTCTTCAAGCACAAAATTAAAGCATGTGTTAACATTTTTTTAGTTATACCAATTACTTATATAAAAAAGTAATGTTGAAAAGATAAAATTAATTGGATTCATTATCATTGAAAATTTGATCCGACCCAATTAAAGGAGTTAACGATACAAATAAATCCAATAAGGGAAAAGTACAATAAAAGATACCATACTTATTAGTTATTACCTATACCTATTTAAGGTACACAACTTAAATTTTTTTATATTAAGGTATCGAACTTCCAATTTGTAATCTAGTTAGGGACGCGAACTTCACAAATGACGAGTTATCACCGAATTTCTTTTTTATAAGTAACATATCTATTTAATCGATTAATACTTCTCGATCAATTTTATAAAATATTGAGTGAGAAGAAACAAATTAACAAAAACTCATTACCACTTTCAACTTTAATATCTCTCATGATACTCAATATTTTTAAAAATTGATCGAGGAGTATTAATCGATTCAATAGATATGTTACTTATAAAAAAGAAATTCGGTGACAACTCGTCATTTGTGAAATTCGTGTCCCTTACTTGATTACAAATTGAAAGTTCGATACCTTAAATTACAAAATTTAAAGTTGTGTACCTTAAATAGAAATTGATGATAAGTATAGTACATTTTATTGTACTTTTCCCATCCAATAATAACAACAAAAACATAACATAATAAGTATATAAATAAAAACATGTAACAAATAGTGAAGCTTTGTCAAACAATAATTATCAGTATAATAATAATAATAATAATAATAATAATAATAATAATCATAATAATAATAATAATAGAAAATTACAAAAACCGTCCTTATGGTTTGACCTGAATTGCACATTCAGTCCTTTAATTAATTTAATTACATAGATGGTCCTTTCTTTTGAAACTTGTTACGTAAATAGTCCTTTACACTAACGATTATTAAATCTCCGTTCAAAAGGACCACGTGTGTAGATTTTTTTATTCTTTTAAATTTTATAATTTTTGAGTAGATATAAATTATAAAATTTAAAATATGTATATATACATTATTAGGTGCACAACATCATTTTCAGCTTTCACGGTTTTAAAAAGTTAATCGAGTTAGAGTCGAACTCGAACATACTTATTTTTTAAACGAGTCGAGTTGAGCATCAGGATATTCGAATTGACTCGGTTCGTCAACAACCCTAGTTATAGAGGAGAATATGATCAAATTTGATAATGAATAAAATGAGTGAATTGAAAATAATGTTATGTGCACCATATAATGTATCTATACATATGCTAGATTTTATTATTTATATTTTACTCAAAAAAATTTAAAGAATTAAATTTGTTTACATGTATGGTTCTTTTTGTAACACCCAGTTCTTGGGTCTAGTAGTATTTTAATATTTTCTGACTGTGAATCATTATTAGATGTGTTAGAAAATAGGTTCGGTGATTTATTTAAAAATAATAGGGAAAAGAGTCAAATAATTTATGGTGACTAATATATTAATGAATGGTTTAATTTAATTTAGTTGACGGTAAAATAAAATAATATTTTCCGCAAATGGTTTTTAAGTTCCAGGCAATAGATTTAGAAGGGGACAAAACTAGTGTACACATACTTTAATATATGTGTAAAATTTGTCTGAGACTTCCCCAAAATTCCAGAAAAATCGATAGAGAGCCAGAGGCTTCAAGAACCCTAAATCTAAACCTAGTTCTTCAATAATCATCAAATTACTTGTGAAATCCATTCCCTCTTCTTCTTGATTTTGGTTCGGTCGAACCAGAAACCACCACAGGGACGATTTTAAAGTAACAAAACAAGGTTCAAGGTGGAATTGAAGCTAAAGAATGAAGAATTAAGCTTCAACAACGTGATTTAATCATCCTCTCATCATTATTAACAACTTGTAAGTGTTAAATTCTTGATATATATAAACCCTAGAAATTGGGTTTTGGGTATTTGATTGAATTAGTTGAATTAATATGAAAGTGGAGCTTGCAATGATCATATAGTTACTAGTTGATGATTATTTCTTGATTACATGTTAAACCCTAAGCTATAAATGAAGAATTTGATATGAATATATAGAGAAAGTAATGGGTTTAGTTGTGTATATATGAATTATAGTTTGTAGTCATTTTAGAATGATTAGTTGATAATGAAATCATGACCTTAAGGTAATCTTTAAACTAGAAAGGGTGAAGTTGATATAAGATCATTATTGATGATTGTGGGTTTAGTTGATATTGGAAGAATCAATGTTTTAAGTTGATGTTATTAGTGAATAATTGATAATAGTTGATTATTAATGATGATTAACATGAGTTAAGCTAGAACTTAATTAAGTGTTCATGGGGTTACAATGATCATTATGATCTTAATGGGTTATATGGGGTATTGAGTGTTGTTTACTCATAAGAACACTTGATTGATAAGTAGAAAGTAAAATTATAACTTAGTTGGTTAATTACTCATTAAACTTAATATTTGTGATTTGGTGAATTAGTGATATTGGAGATTGATAATCTTGTTATATAATCTCATGATGTTAATTAACAATGATTAAGGTGTACTAATATGATAAGAGGATCATGGGAATCATAAACTTGTTAAATGATTATGAATTAATGATGTTAATTGGTTATTCATAATCTAGAGATGAAGTATGTTGAATTATTGTAAATAAGTAACAATTTATGTGAATTGTGATAGAAAGTGATTATCATGATTGAATGATGGTATTATATTGGATATTAAATATGTTGTTTGATGAAGATGAATTAATATGATGTTATATATATATAGATTTTAAAACAAGTAACTAACATGTTCTATTTTGTTGTAATTTCAGTTGAGCAGAAGACTCAGTGATATTAGACTACTGAGTGGATGCCTGAGGTGGTCGGTGAGTGGATCTCTAATCCTCAGTGTAACTTGGTTGTAACGAGTTTGGTTACAACAAGTAACATATTATTACTATTGTAGTTGCCATGATAATTATGATAGCTATTAATAATATTGTTGATATGATAACGTTGACCTGCTGAATATGTGATTTGTTGATTATGTGATCACTGGACTTGTTGTTGGCCTTCGGGCATCAATTGTTAATGAGGTCAACGAGTTGTTGTTGAACTGTTGGTTGGGCTAGTCGGTTATTCAAGGTTTAACACACCTCCTGTGTTAGTTGAGAATAACCACTAGCTATCGGTCTCGTCCGTTATGGCCATACGGATATGGTTGGGTAAGTGTTCTTGTGGAATCCCCGGGTATTATTGTCACACCCCGCCAAACGGTAATTACAATTACATAGAGTGGTTTGCGGAAGCTTAGTGACGTGGTGGGGGTGCGAGCAGTAAAACAACCAACAAATACATACATACTCAGAGCATATGGTTATCGCAGAACGAAATAGATTAAGATGCCATTAGTTAAAGTTTTACAAAAGATTACCACTTGAAAAGTAGTAACAGTAATAGTAGTAGTTGAAATCAGTATTTCATAAAATACATAATATCAAAAGTAGATTTCATAGGTATGACTGCAATAGTTGCAGTTATACAGAGGAAATCCAAGTGTCCCAAAAGTAGTGGCATCCTAACAAGTCCAGGGTAGTCCGTCCTGATAATGCATGCAGATCTTACTTACGTTGCTAATTCCCTGAAAAACATAGAGTAAATCGTCAACAAAATTGTTGAGTGAATTCACAGGTTTGTTTGTTATGTAGGAAACACAAGTTAATCATTTAAGAAGAACATTTCCAAATAAGTGTTGTTTGTCAAGTAGGAAACACAAGTTATTAACAAATAACATTTCCTGAATCAGTTATCAGTAGGAAACACAAGTTAACCTAAATAAAGATTAACATTTCCAAATCAGTGTACTTAGGAAATCCTTTCCTAATCAATAGTTTTGTGGGAATATTTAGACGGTGATCCCTCGAAAGGTGAGCTAAACCTGTCGAGTAAGGTAACCCGATCTAACCCTATAACCAAACCACAACCCTAATCTGTTGTTATTTCTTGACAATTAAGTATACGCTCCCAAATCCGTAGGAGAGTCGTCACGGCGATAGTACTATCCGTATACTCAGTGGCTAGAGTCACCTAGCTAATGGTTATAGTCTGTAGCCATAAGGTCTTTTATGCACTACATCGTTCAGCCTAGATCTGTACCAAGATTCGTTGCCTAAATTCCCAAAATAGTTATGAAAACATTTCATAAAACATAGTTCAAATAGTTGTGTGAAATACCCTTTCACAAACAGTTCAAGTATGAAGTACCCCTTCATAAACAGTTCAAGCAAATACATACAGTATTTAAAGCAGTTTGTCGCATGCGGTTATACATACGATTTCTATGTTTTCCACCCCGAATTTTAAAACATTAAAACATTGAAAAGGGGTTTGTGAACTCACTGTGAGTGCTCGGATGTGAATGCTAGCGAGATATGATAGCGTAGCCCAAACGTAGTCAACCTATACACAATATTGTATTAACCATAAGTACATAGTTTACTTACGTTAATAATTCGTTTGTTTGAAGAAATTATAAATTTCTTAAGTTTGTGTAAGTCGTTGATGATTGTTGTTGAAAATAAATAATTTTTTTTTCCAAGTTATGTTTGTTTGTCGAATCGTCCGAAATGTGTAAGCATATATGCTTATATAGTTGAATATATATATTCGTGGATATACATATTATATTGTCTGTAGTCTCGTTTACATATATATATATATATATATATATATATATATATATATATATATATAGATATATATAAAAGTTTGTCGTTTAAGTTTCCAAAAACTCGCTTTCGTTCGTTTGTTTGTTTCCAAATTGTAATCTCGTTTTAGTCCCATCGTACATCACATTCATTTGTCATAAGTCCGTATACATATATAACTTGTTACCTTTCAATTGTCGTATTTATTTCCATTCATAAAATAAATATCACCAAGTTTCCAAAATAATCGTATACGTTTAATTAAATCATTGTTAATGATTTTGAATCGAGTTTTAATGATTATAATAACCGTATAAAGTTTTGTCGTATATATATATATATATACATATAAACGTTTGTAAGCCATGTTAAACATATATATTTATCGTACCCGTTTCAATACTCGTTGTGTTTTGTGGTTAATCCGAAAGTGTTGTTTTGTATATATATATATAGACATATATATAATGTTAATGTTTTCAGATTTAGCTATGTTGCACCGTTTTGGCCATAACTCTCTCATACGGACTCGGATTTGGGCGATCAAGCTGGCGAAACGATCGCGACTCAGAGGGCTACAACAAGAAGAAGTACGCGCCGTGTTCTTTAGTACGCACCGCGTACTATTAATTTTGCAAAGAACGCACCGCGTCCATAAGGACGCACCGTGTACTATATATATGCAAAGTACGCACCGCGTACTACCTATACGCGCCGTGTACTATATATATGCAAAGTACGCACCGCGTACTACCTATACGCGCCGTGTACTATGAGTTTGCGATGTACACGCCGCGTGGCACATGGACACACCGCGTGGATCATAAGTTTGCAAAGGACGCGCCGCGTAGTCCTAAGACACGCCGCGTCCTCATGTTTTTCCAGGTTCTGTTCGAGCTGTTTGCATATGAATACGATGGTTTTTCGATTTTAATCTTTCATACATCAATTCTAAACGTTTATATCATCATAGTACAACATTTTAACAACTTAATATCACGTTTTTAACAAGTTTTCGTGGTTAGATTTTTGGATTCAAAGTTTGGTTTCAAAACCCAATTTCAAGAATCAATCACCAAATCTCCAACTTAATAAGTTATATACTTAGATTATGATGTAAATACATGTTATATGATGAATTTAAAGTATAGAATCAAGGAATGGAAAGTTTCCTTACAAAGAAATGGAGATGAAAATGGTGAACGATGATGGTGATGATGATGATGTGGTTGTTGTTCCACTGCTACTACTTCCTGCTGCCTTACTCCTGATCTTGTTAAGTTTTTGGTGAAAAGGAAAATGGAGAGTGTTGTGTGTGTTGTTGATCAGACGAAGGGAAGGAGGGAGTAAATAATTCAAACGAGTATGGGTTGCTGTAACCTCAATTATTTGAGGTTGGTAGCCCATTTTTGGTACCTCTACTTCGAGTACGGGTATAATTATAGCAATATAAAAATAAACTTTTTTATATTTTTATTTTGTAGATGATCTCCTGGTTCGTAATTTATTTTCAGAATAATGAGATTATCATTATTTTAAGCTGTAGTACAATTTTGTACATTTTACTGCGCGCGTCCAAATAAGCGCCAAATTTCAGTTGAGTTTTGATTTCATATTTTGAGGTAACGTTCTAAACACTTCCAAACGAATGAGAAAATTGGAATTTTTATGATTCGACATTTTATGCGCGTTTTAGAATTGTTTCTGTTCATTATATAATACGTTTTATGTTGAACGTATAATTGAACCATTTTATCTATATGTTATAGATATATAAATACTCGTAATTAATAATCGAATTATTAATTATTTCATGTTACCAAATCTGGTTAATTATTTTTGTCGGCTTCGTTCCGATACGTTCGTACGAAATTTTATAATTAACTACGTATCATGTAATACTTTTTGTACTATTGTTTTGGCTCGCTAGACTGACATCACATCATAAGTTTAGATTAAAACAATCGCAGGGAATTAGCGTAAGAAATGCATGTAATTAAGTATAAACATATACCTAATTTGGAGGAGTGTCACATTCTCCCCCCGTTAGTGAAATCTCGTCCCGAGATTTAAGTCGAGCCGTGAGTCTCGGTCACGCTCTCAAATAAGTTAGAGTATTTCTTTCGTATTTCATCCTCTCGTTCCCAGGTAAACTCTGGGCCATGCTTCGAGTTCCAACGAACTTTAACCAGTTTGATTCGTTTGTGTCGAAGTTTCTGCGTTTTAGAATCCATAACTTCAACAGGTTCCTCCACAAAGTTAAGTTTTGAGTCAATGAAGACTTCGTCAGGAGGAATGATAAGCGTTTCATCAGAAAGACACTTTTTGAGGTTGCTAACGTGGAAAGTATCGTGTATACTACTAAGCTCTTGCGGTAGTTTGAGCTTGTAAGCGACAGGACCAACCCTAGCAAGGATTTCAAATGGTCCGATGTATCGTGGGTTCAGCTTTCCTCGTTTGCCAAAACGTGCTACTCCTTTCCAGGGGGATACTTTGAGTAGGACCTTGTCTCCTACTTGAAACTCAAGAGGTTTACGGCGGTTATCAGCGTAGCTCTTTTGTCGATCTCGTGCCGCTTTCAGTCGGCTCAATACTTGAGTTATTTTGTCAGTGGTTTCCTGGACAAGTTCGGGTCCAGATAGTTGTCTGTCGTCCAACTCTGCCCAACAGAGTGGTGATCGGCACTTGCGTCCATATAACGCCTCAAATGGTGCCATCTGTATACTCGTGTGATAACCATTGTTGTAAGAGAATTCAGCTAGAGGTAGGTGAGTATCCCAGTTACCTCCAAAGTCTATCACACATGCTCGCAACAAGTCTTCGAGCGTCTGTATTGTTCGCTCACTTTGGCCGTCAGTCTACGGGTGGTAGGCAGTACTCATATCGAGTCGAGTACCCAATGCCTGTTGTAATGTTTGCCAAAAGCGAGAAGTGAATCGTGCATCTCTATCAGAGATGATGGATAGTGGCACACCATGCCGAGAAACAACCTCTTTAATATAAATTTTAGCTAGTTTCTCCATTCCATCCGTTTCTTTAATAGCAAGAAAGTGGGCTGATTTTGTCAATCGATCGACAATCACCCATATGGCATTTGCTCCAGATGCCGTTCTAGGTAACTTCGTAATGAAGTCCATTGTTATTTGCTCCCATTTCCACTTGGGCAGTTCAGGTTGTTGCAAAAGTCCAGACGGCTTTTGGTATTCAACCTTGACCTTTGAGCAAGTTAAGCATTTGCTCACATAGGTGGCAATGTCACGTTTCATTCCAGGCCACCAGTAGAAGCCTTTCAAGTCATGGTACATCTTGTCCGCACCAGGATGTATCGAGTAGTTGGACTTGTGTGCCTCGTCCAAAATCAGCTTGCGTAACTCATCTACGCATGGTACCCAAATTCGGTTCATGAAGTACAACACTCCCTTGTCCTTTTTCTCGAGTTGTTTTTCCATCCCTTTCAAGGATTCATCCTTAAGGCGTTCGGAAGTGAAAGCAAGTTCTTGAGCTTCACGAATTTGAGTAATGAGATTCGAGTGGATTGTCAATCCCAAGGCTCGAACTCTTCGAGGTTTGATTCGTTCCTTACGACTTAGGGCATCTGCTACCACGTTAGCTTTACCCGGGTGATACTTTATTTCACAGTCGTAATCGTTAAGTAATTCGACCCAGCGTCGTTGTCTCATATTTAATTCTTTCTGGTCGAATATATGTTGCAGGCTCTTATGATCAGTGAAGATCGTACACTTTGTACCGTATAGGTAGTGTCTCCAGATCTTTAGTGCAAAAACAACGGCTCCCAATTCCAAATCATGAGTCGTATAGTTTTTCTCATGCACTTTTAGTTGTCGTGATGCATATGCAATGACCTTTTCGTTTTGCATCAGTACACAACCCAATCCCTGATGCGACGCATCACAGTAAACAACAAAGTTATCTACTCCTTCGGGTAGTGATAGTATGGGTGCGCTGCTCAGTTTCTGTTTCAATAGTTGGAATGCATTCTCTTGTTTCTCATTCCACTCAAATTTCTTGTCTTTTTGAGTTAATGTGGTAAGTGGCTGGGCTATCTTTGAAAAATTTGCGATGAATCGCCTGTAATAGCTAGCTAGACCAAGAAATTGTCGTACTTCAGTTGGGGTTTTCGGTGCTTCCCAGTTGTTGATTGCCTCAATTTTGGATGGGTCTACGTGAATTCCCTTGTCATTTATCACATGACCAAGGAATTGAACCTCTCGTATCCAAAATTCGCACTTAGAGAACTTTGCATAAAGCTTCTCTTTTTGTAGTAGTTCGAGGATAAGCTTCAAATGTTGCTCGTGATCCTCTTTCGTTCGTGAGTATACCAAGATGTCGTCAATAAACACAATGATGAATTTATCCAGATAGGGTTTGCATACTCTATTCATCAAGTCCATGAATACTGCTGGTGCGTTAGTCAGTCCAAAAGGCATGACTAGGAACTCGTAATGACCGTATCGAGTCCTAAACGCAGTTTTCGGTACATCATCTTCTCGTACCTTAAGTTGGTGGTAACCAGATCGTAGATCAATTTTTGAATAATAACTCGACCCTTGCAGTTGATCAAACAGATCATCAATGCGTGGTAACGGGTATCGGTTCTTGATAGTTACCTTGTTTAGTTCCCGGTAATCGATGCACATCCGCATAGATCCATCCTTTTTCTTAACAAACAGAACCGGAGCTCCCCAAGGTGAAAAACTCGGACGGATGAATCCCAAGTCTAGAAGTTCTTGCAATTGTGTAGATAGCTCTTGCATTTCCGAGGGAGCTAGACGATAAGGTGCACGTGCGATAGGTGCGGCTCTTGGCACCAGGTCAATGTGAAACTCAACTTGTCGTGGGGGTGGCAACCCCGGCAACTCATCAGGGAACACTCCTGGATAGTCGCGTACAATGGGTACATTGTCTATACGTCGCTCCTCGGATTTCTTTTCTACAATGTGTGCCAAAAATGCTTGGTACCCCTTTCGGAGATATTTACTGGCCTTCAAGCACGAAATCATTTTTGTGGCACTCTTTCGTTTCTCACCTTGAATCAATAAAGTTTGTCCTGTCGGTAACGGTAAGCGAACCATCTTATCATGACATATGATCTCGGCGCGGTTCTTAGATAACCAATCCATACCGACTACAATGTCAAAACTTCCCAACTTAACCGGTAGCAAGTCTATTTCGAAGAGATGACCTTCTAACTCCAAGGTACATCCCGGTACTATTTCTCCTGATTCGATCAACTCACCATCGGCTAATTCTATGGTATACTTGTTGTCTAATTTACGGGATTCAAGTTCTAATAGTGGTCTAAACTCAGTAGACACAAAACTTAAATCAGCACCCGAATCAATTAACACAGAGGCATAATGGTTGTTTACGAGAAACGTACCAGTGACGGTGTTTGGGTCCTGGCGTGCCTCTTGTGCTCCGATCACGAATGCCCTTCCTTGAGCCGGTTGATTGTTGATGTTGTTGGCTCGGTTATTGTTGTTACCGCGGTTGTTGTTGTTGTTGTTGTTGCGGTTTTGGTTGTTGTTGTTGAGCTTAGGGCAGCGGTTACGGTAGTGTCCTTGCTCACCACATTCAAAACACCCCTGGTTTTGACGCTCAGTGTTTGCCCGTGGATGAGGGTTAGTTTTGCAGTCTCGGGTTCTGTGTCCCCATGCTCTACAATTTCCACAATACCCACACCCACCTTCGTGGTGTCGGTTGCACTTATCACATTTGGGTTTGTTACCCAGGTATGGTTTCGATTCGGTAGTAGTGGCAACATATGCTTTCGCATTTCCAGAAGGTTTCTTGTTCTGCTGACCCTGACGGTCAATACCACTACCGTTCCACTTTCGCTTTGCACCACCAGAACTACTAACATCAGTACTGTTCGGTTCACTTTTTCCCGACACAGCTTTCTTAGTCAGATTTCCCATCCTGACTGCCTCGTCTATCAAACTTTGTGCTAGAGTAACAGCACTCCTGAAAGTGTCCGGTTTAGATGACGTCACCAGACTGCGGATTTGTGGTACTAGACCGTATATGTAGCGCTCGATACGCTTATACTCGGGTGTCACCATATGTGGCACTAGACGTGCAAGCTGCTGAAACTTAGTGGTGTACCCAGTAATATCAGCACCAATCATGGTGATGTTCCACAACTCTGTTTCTATTTTCTGCATCTCACTGCGAGGACAGAATTCCTCCAACATCAAATTTTTAAATGTTCCCCATGACATTGAATAAGCAGCTGGTCAACCAAGTGATTGGATCTGACTGTTCCACCAAGTGAGCGCTTTGTCAGCCAAAGTGCAAGTAGCATACTTCACCATACAGTCAGGTGAACAGTCACTAATGTCCAATACCGATTCAGTTTTCTCTATCCAATGAATCATACCAATTGCACCCTCGGTGCCACGGAAAGAAATCGGCTTACAAGCCTGAAATGTTTTGTATGAACACCCTCGGCTAGCATTCACGGGTGTCTCAGTATTAGCAGGGGTAGATCCACTGTTGTTAACTCCATGTTCACGACTACGGCTTGCCTCATATTCAGCAATACCCTCAGCTATTCTTCGTGCGATCATCTGTTCGGTGGTTTCAGGGGGTGGTGGTGGAGGCGTAGTCGTCCTTTGACTTTTTCTAGTGACTCGTCGTTTGGGAGGCATGATTCAGCTCTGCGATGAATAAAATGCAGAGTGTTAATGTTGAGATATTGAATGTGAATAGATCAAAGATTCACATTTGATAGAAATGAATGACATGACAAGATGAATGAACAGGGTTTTACAACACGTGCCTTACAACTTTGAAACAACCACATGTACCTAGCATAATATAATCACGTTGGCCAGGCGTCATTATATAATGTCCAATACATATTTCTTTTCATTGTCATTTAGCATCGTTAATTTCAGAGGTTCTCAAGAGTAATCAATCATCAAGTTGCAATATGTTTCAGGGTTTACAAGAATTGATCACAAAATTATCGATAAAGTATAGTTTTAATAACAAGTCGACAGTTGTAAGAGGAAATAATATGGTTGATAATAGGTATAACAAACACGAGATGTAAACCAAACATACAATATATATTAAAAGTCATAACGCTGTTACATGAGTTTAGTACAAAATGAGATGGGATTTCTAAATACCCATCGATGGTTCGCGTTATACAAAAGATGATGGGTTTCCTATACATATACCCATTCTACTAACAAAGTTCCATCCAACATACAGCTAGTCCATAACTAATACATACATATATGGTTCCCCAAAAGTAATAGTCTAATATGGTGCAAACACAAACCGCCCTACACAGACCTAACGGAACCATGGTAAATACATCCTAACCGCAACCATCACTGCTTCAGTCATCATACAAACACTAGCTACAATCTCTGACACCCTAGCACGCCTCTCTAAAGCTGCAACGCGTGCACGGGTGGATGCTAGACTCTGCCAGTCTGTCTGACGGTGAGTCTCCACAAAATCCATCCTCTGATGGAGCATAGTCATATCCATGTCAGTGCGGGAGGCATCGCTCAGTAGCTCCATCACGTCTCTGCTCTGACTAGCATATCTCCTAATCACAGTGTAGATCACAGCCACAAGGGTAGGTACAGTGAGCTCCAGAGGCTCACCAGTGAAAGGTGCAGATGGTGGTGAATTGGAGGACTCTCCAATCTCAAAGGTCGAGGGAATACCCTCTAGTGATCTCCACTCTCTCAATACTCGAGGCATCCAGTCCAGATGAGAAGGTCGGAGCCTCTTCTGTGGCGGCTCGACAACTGGAACCTCAGGCTCAGTCACTGGCGCCTTATCGCGCGGCGCGAGTGGTCCCCTGGGAAAATCCCGAACACTGATCCTAGCTGTCATCCTAGGTACAGGCACACGAGAGGTACTCACGATGGCTGGCTCAGGGGTAGGAGTAACGTAAGCAGATGGTCCACGGTGTGTGGTCACTCCAGTACTCGCTATGCTAAAGTAGGAGTCCTCCATGGGCTCCTCCTCATAATCGGAATCAGTGATATAGATCGGTGCGCGTCTCGACATGCTGAGACAAAAGAATCGTGTGTGACGTGTCAGTCGTATGTTAGTTGTATGCAAAGTATGTATGCATGAATGCACAAATGTTCTAGCCAAGGCTATAGTCTAGGTCTCTAAGGTTCCAAGTCACTTAAAGACTGCTAGTTCGCTATAACCAATGGCTCTGATACCAAGTCTGTCACACCCCGCCAAACGGTAATTACAATTACATAGAGTGGTTTGCGGAAGCTTAGTGACGTGGTGGGGGTGCGAGCAGTAAAACAACCAACAAATACATACATACTCAGAGCATATGGTTATCGCAGAACGAAATAGATTAAGATGCCATTAGTTAAAGTTTTACAAAAGATTACCACTTGAAAAGTAGTAACAGTAATAGTAGTAGTTGAAATCAGTATTTCATAAAATACATAATATCAAAAGTAGATTTCATAGGTATGACTGCAATAGTTGCAGTTATACAGAGGAAATCCAAGTGTCCCAAAAGTAGTGGCATCCTAACAAGTCCAGGGTAGTCCGTCCTGATAATGCATGCAGATCTTACTTACGTTGCTAATTCCCTGAAAAACATAGAGTAAATCGTCAACAAAATTGTTGAGTGAATTCACAGGTTTGTTTGTTATGTAGGAAACACAAGTTAATCATTTAAGAAGAACATTTCCAAATAAGTGTTGTTTGTCAAGTAGGAAACACAAGTTATTAACAAATAACATTTCCTAAATCAGTTATCAGTAGGAAACACAAGTTAACCTAAATAAAGATTAACATTTCCAAATCAGTGTACTTAGGAAATCCTTTCCTAATCAATAGTTTTGTGGGAATATTTAGACGGTGATCCCTCGAAAGGTGAGCTAAACCTGTCGAGTAAGGTAACCCGATCTAACCCTATAACCAAACCACAACCCTAATCTGTTGTTATTTCTGGACAATTAAGTATACGCTCCCAAATCCGTAGGAGGGTCGTCACGGCGATAGTACTATCCGTATACTCAGTGGCTAGAGTCACCTAGCTAATGGTTATAGTCTGTAGCCATAAGGTCTTTTATGCACTACATCGTTCAGCCTAGATCTGTACCAAGATTCGTTGCCTAAATTCCCAAAATAGTTATGAAAACATTTCATAAAACATAGTTCAAATAGTTGTGTGAAATACCCTTTCACAAATAGTTCAAGTATGAAGTACCCCTTCATAAACAGTTCAAGCAAATACATACAGTATTTAAAGCAGTTTGTCGCATGCGGTTATACATACGATTTCTATGTTTTCCACCCCGAATTTTAAAACATTAAAACATTGAAAAGGGGTTTGTGAACTCACTGTGAGTGCTCGGATGTGAATGCTAGCGAGATATGATAGCGTAGCCCAAACGTAGTCAACCTATACACAATATTGTATTAACCATAAGTACATAGTTTACTTACGTTAATAATTCGTTTGTTTGAAGAAATTATAAATTTCTTAAGTTTGTGTAAGTCGTTGATGATTGTTGTTGAAAATAAATAATTTTTTTTTCCAAGTTATGTTTGTTTGTCGAATCGTCCGAAATGTGTAAGCATATATGCTTATATAGTTGAATATATATATTCGTGGATATACATATTATATTGTCTGTAGTCTCGTTTACATATATATATATATATATATATATATATATATATATATAGATATATATATAAAAGTTTGTCGTTTAAGTTTCCAAAAACTTGCTTTCGTTCGTTTGTTTGTTTCCAAATTGTAATCTCGTTTTAGTCCCATCTTACATCACATTCATTTGTCATAAGTCCGTATACATATATAACTTGTTACCTTTCAATTGTCGTATTTATTTCCATTCATAAAATAAATATCACCAAGTTTCCAAAATAATCGTATACGTTTAATTAAATCATTGTTAATGATTTTGAATCGAGTTTTAATGATTATAATAACCGTATAAAGTTTTGTCGTATATATATATATATATATATATATACATATAAACGTTTGTAAGCCATGTTAAACATATATATTTATCGTACCCGTTTCAATACTCGTTGTGTTTTGTGGTTAATCCGAAAGTGTCGTTTTGTATATATATATATATATATAGACATATATATAATGTTAATGTTTTCAGATTTAGCTATGTTGCACCGTTTTGGCCATAACTCTCTCATACGGACTCGGATTTGGGCGATCAAGCTGGCGAAACGATCGCGACTCAGAGGGCTACAACAAGAAGAAGTACGCGCCGTGTTCTTTAGTACGCACCGCGTACTATTAATTTTGCAAAGAACGCACCGCGTCCATAAGGACGCACCGTGTACTATATATATGCAAAGTACGCACCGCGTACTACCTATACGCGCCGTGTACTATATATATGCAAAGTACGCACCGCGTACTACCTATACGCGCCGTGTACTATGAGTTTGCGATGTACACGCCGCGTGGCACATGGACACACCGCGTGGATCATAAGTTTGCAAAGGACGCGCCGCGTAGTCCTAGGACACGCCGCGTCCTCATGTTTTTCCAGGTTCTGTTCGAGCTGTTTGCATATGAATACGATGGTTTTTCGATTTTAATCTTTCATACATCAATTCTAAACGTTTATATCATCATAGTACAACATTTTAACAACTTAATATCACGTTTTTAACAAGTTTTCGTGGTTAGATTTTTGGATTCAAAGTTTGGTTTCAAAACCCAATTTCAAGAATCAATCACCAAATCTCCAACTTAATAAGTTATATACTTAGATTATGATGTAAATACATGTTATATGATGAATTTAAAGTATAGAATCAAGGAATGGAAAGTTTCCTTACAAAGAAATGGAGATGAAAATGGTGAACGATGATGGTGATGATGATGATGTGGTTGTTGTTCCACTGCTACTACTTCCTGCTGCCTTACTCCTGATCTTGTTAAGTTTTTGGTGAAAAGGAAAATGGAGAGTGTTGTGTGTGTTGTTGATCAGACGAAGGGAAGGAGGGAGTAAATAATTCAAACGAGTATGGGTTGCTGTAACCTCAATTATTTGAGGTTGGTAGCCCATTTTTGGTACCTCTACTTCGAGTACGGGTATAATTATAGCAATATAAAAATAAACTTTTTATATTTTTATTTTGTAGATGATCTCCTGGTTCGTAATTTATTTTCAGAATAATGAGATTATCATTATTTTAAGCTGTAGTACAATTTTGTACATTTTACTGCGCGCGTCCAAATAAGCGCCAAATTTCAGTTGAGTTTTGATTTCATATTTTGAGGTAACGTTCTAAACACTTCCAAACGAATGAGAAAATTGGAATTTTTATGATTCGACATTTTATGCGCGTTTTAGAATTGTTTCTGTTCATTATATAATACGTTTTATGTTGAACGTATAATTGAACCATTTTATCTATATGTTATAGATATATAAATACTCGTAATTAATAATCGAATTATTAATTATTTCATGTTACCAAATCTGGTTAATTATTTTTGTCGGCTTCGTTCCGATACGTTCGTACGAAATTTTATAATTAACTACGTATCATGTAATACTTTTTGTACTATTGTTTTGGCTCGCTAGACTGACATCACATCATAAGTTTAGATTAAAACAATCGCAGGGAATTAGCGTAAGAAATGCATGTAATTAAGTATAAACATATACCTAATTTGGAGGAGTGTCACAATTATGATATCGCAAGAGCCACCGATGCCTTATTATTAAGTTATGGTTGTGGACTAGTTGCTAAGTTGACCAGTTGAACAGTTGCCTGTTGCTTTGCTAAATAGTGATATTGTGTACTTGTTGGTTTAGTGTTAATTGTTGTATGCAAAGTTGTTGAGCTAAGTTAGACTGTTGATTAGTTATCTGCTCACTTAGCGTTATGCTAATCCCCCACATTAACACTTCTTGCAGGGTTCGGTTAGAATAATGGGTGTGCAAGAAGTTGGGCTAGCAGGAATGTTTGACCGCGAGGCTTTACTCTGATAGTGGATTTATATAAAATAATGTTTTAACATGCTTTATATAACACCTTTGTCGAGAAATTGTGTTATTGGAAAGGTTGAATTTTATAGATTTTATAAAATGATGTAAATTACTACTATCTATTTGGACTTACGCTTCCGATTTATTATATTTAAATGAGTGTAAATGAGGGGTGTTATAAGTTGGTATCAGAGCATAAGTTTGGGTGAATTGTACATTATAAGATGTTCAAACCCAAACTTAGAATTGTATCAAGTCAAACATTCCGGGGGTGGGGATTAGTGGTGAAACGCCCCGAAAACAGAACCATTTTTTTTTTACCTAACACTGAAAACACACTCTATTAGGTCCCACATCTAAAATATGATATTATAGACTCGTTATATCGTTCCCTTAATCAAATAATGACTCAAATAACAAAAATGTGAATTTACAAGAGATTCCCCAGGAATGACTCCCATTCCTCAGGAATCAGACATGCTGTTAACACTTGGATTCGGATTCCCCAGGAATGACTCTCATTCCCCAGGAATCAGGGTTGCTGTTAGAACTTAAGTTCAGATTCCTCAGGAATGACTCCGATTCCCCAGGAATCAAGGCTGCACACAAACTAATACCAAAATACGAATTTCCGACGCGCATAACTTTTTACTCGTAAACACTTAGACCCTGAAAATTTGCAGGCACCTCCATAATGCCAAACTGAAACTTTCTATTTTTGCACTTTTTCAAAATTCAAGTTTTACGAGAAAACGGACATATAACCACTTTTCGACCATTTTAACCACTTTTTGACTACAACTCAAATCACAAACCACACACAATTAAACTCTACTCTTTTGCACACTTATTTAACTCCTCAAAACATACTTGAAGCAAATAAAAACCAACCCATGACACCACCACACATTAAATTCACCACATGACCACTTTCAACCCATTTTGACACCTTAATGACCCATTTCATAATTCAACCATTTTTCAACCAATTCAACACTCAAACCACATTTGTTTGACCAATTCAAGGCTATTGACAATGTGTCCACTTCACATTTGACCAACCAATCACATTCGACACTAAATCACTTTTCACCACTTTAACCCAAACCAAACCAATCATACGACTTCATACACTTGACAACCACATACACTAGACACCATAACTCTGTTTGACTTTCAAAGTCAACTACTATACATTGACCAACATATTTAATTCGAAAACTCATTGTTTGGGCGATTTACACAATTGAGCATCAAAACAACAATTCAAAAGAAAGAAGCATATTCTAACCATAAGCATGCTCCATATCCATGTCAATAGCTTCTCATAACCCTTCTATCCACATGTCTCTATCAAAACATCAACCTACAACATAAACACTGAAACGGGTAAGCACAACTGCTTAGTGAGTACACAGGCAAATCAAACAAGCAATTCACATAAACACAAAATCATTGATCTCTGAAAACACTGAACACTGATCACTGAGCACCATACCACATCGATATGCATGCTAACACTATTTCACTGAGTACCATACCACAACGGTATGCATACTAACACTGTTTCACTACATAAGCATATTCCATAAAATCCACAAACTACATAATCACCCAACAATCGATTCACATAACATTATAACTACACTATCTTCATTAATTAATCCACATATGTAAACACATTTTCTTCCACCCAATTGTGTAGCCTCTTGCTCGGAAGCAATCCGGATCCAACACAATCGAATCATACACTATCAATTCAAAATAACATCATAACTACATAATCTCAATTATTTAATCCACATAAATTAACACATTAATTTTCACCCAATTGTGTAGCCTCTTACCCAACAGTAATCCGGATCCAACACAATTGAATCATACACTATTCTCCACCAATTCTTTCCTTTACCTTCAAGCTAGTGACATACTCATTACTCGCTAATGAGATAATCACTACTGACTTTTCCAAATAACATGTATTCACATAACAATTAAGCATAACAAGTAATTTAACACAATTAACTATTATAAGCAATAAACATAAATAAACAAACTTAACAATTAACTTTCCTTGATTGTGCAAACCTTTAGCCCGCAAGCTATACGGTACTACACAACCAAATCACCTGTTTAACCCCCCGTATCACTCACCATACTCTATTAGTCGATTTCACCATCTTGATCAACATAAGCTTCCATGTCTCTAATCACCTATTACATAAACATGTAATCATAACAACACTTTTAGCCAACCATAATAATCATCATCGACTACTTATCTTCATTAACCACCACCTCACTATTACCACTTTTAAACTTTCACTAGTTAAACTATTACTTCATATTATTCATCATTTACTCTATCATCATAATCACATTCTTTTAACACCATTAGATTCATCATTAAGCTTATCAACATGTTCTTAACATAATTCATATAAATCACCATGAACACTCATAAACATCACTTCCATCATTATAATTACACTCTGCTAATATCATTAACAACCTTCTTAAGCTTGTTACATCATTATACAAGATTTAACATAAACCCTAGAATTATTCATAAACACCAAATCCCAAATTCATCCTTTTCAACATGTTATATGATTCACAACAATCTCAACAACACTAATTAACATCAAATCAATCATCTTCTAGCTTTAATTTCGGATTAAAACCTTCAATTATACAAAACCCATCAAAACCCCATAAAACCCCAAAAACTAGGTCAAGAACATATGAGAAATCACTTACATGATGTTAGAGATGATCAAAGGATGAAGAATTAAACCCTACAAATCTTGAATCATGAATTAGGAATTAAAATTGGAGTTTGAATTGTCTCTGTGATTTTTCTCCATACATGAGTGTGTGTATAGATTATTTTTGAATGAAATGAACCACAAAGAAACCCCGTACATATCCACATAGGTCGGCCTAATTATTTTATCCTCTTTAAACTCTACAGTCTGGAACTGGTAAAATCGTTTACGTTTTTCACTATATCTCGTTATCTACATAATACTATTTCATAATAAAAATATATCCGCATACGATATTTATTTACTGAATTTCTGGGTGTTACAACTCTCCCCCACTTATTTCATTCGTGTCCTCACGAATGGCACCCGTACTACTCAGTCTTAACATTATCCCTGCTCTTGTACAACACTTAATCATCTCTAGAACACTTCACTTAGTTCTTCTTAAACACATTATCAACACTAACTCTACAAGCTCTTAATCATATATCCCTTACATATTGGTTTCACATAATAAGTGAAATACGTATCACTAAGTACAAGTCTATTAATCTTATTTTCTCTATTATCTCTGCCTATCATAATATCTAACCCGAAATTCACATATGTTAAACACCTTTTCCCTTATACTCTATTCTAACAATCTCATTAAATCACTTTGATATTTGATAACTCCAACAATTCCATGTGAACTAGCATAATACAACTACGGTGATCAGGCGTAGACATATTATGTTATACACACTTCATTCTCAAGCTATCTCATATCATTGTTTTTCAATGTGATTTCCACACCAGTACATAACATACAATTCATTTAACAATTAAACACATAGTCAAAAACTACTTCACTATTCTATCCATTTTGAACACATGCACAAAACTGCAACTAATAACTCCTTATATACACTTACTCTTATCTCTGGCAACCATCTCTGTACTCAATTATCCATTTATCATCGCATAATCAGATTAATCCAAATAAATCACATTAACCATTAAACATAATCATAATCATAACAAATCAAACAACACATAATGGTTTAAGTTCAAGCAATCCTATCATGGATCACCTAACTCTCTTAAACCATTGCTCTGATACCAACTTGAAACGCCCCGAAAACAGAACCATTTTTTTTTTACCTAACACTGAAAACACACTCTATTAGGTCCCACATCTAAAATATGACATTATAGACTCGTTATATCGTTCCCTTAATCAAATAATGACTCAAATAACAAAAATGTGAATTTACAAGAGATTCCCCAGGAATGACTCCCATTCCTCAGGAATCAGACATGCTGTTAACACTTGGATTCGGATTCCCCAGGAATGACTGTCATTCCCCAGGAATCAGGGTTGCTGTTAGAACTTAAGTTCAGATTCCTCAGGAATGACTCCGATTCCCCAGGAATCAAGGCTGCACACAAACTAATACCAAAATACGAATTTTCGACGCGCATAACTTTTTACTCGTAAACACTTAGACCCTGAAAATTTGCAGGCACCTCCATAATGCCAAACTGAAACTTTCTATTTTTGCACTTTTTCAAAATTCACGTTTTACGAGAAAACGGACATATAACCACTTTTCGACCATTTTAACCACTTTTTGACTACAACTCAAATCACAAACCACACACAATTAAACTCTACTCTTTAGCACACTTATTTAACTCCTCAAAACAAACTTGAAGCAAATAAAAACCAACCCATGACACCACCACACATTAAATTCACCACATGACCACTTTCAACCCATTTTGACACCTTAATGACCCATTTCATAATTCAACCATTTTTCAACCAATTCAACACTCAAACCACATTTGTTTGACCAATTCAAGGCTATTGACAATGTGTCCACTTCACATTTGACCAACCAATCACATTCGACACTAAATCACTTTTCACCACTTTAACCCAAACCAAACCAATCATACGACTTCATACACTTGACAACCACATACACTAGACACCATAACTCTGTTTGACTTTCAAAGTCAACTACTATACATTGACCAACATATTTAATTCGAAAACTCATTGTTTAGGCGATTTACACAATTGAGCATCAAAACAACAATTCAAAAGAAAGAAGCATATTCTAACCATAAGCATGCTCCATATCCATGTCAATAGCTTCTCATAACCCTTCTATCCACATGTCTCTATCAAAACATCAACCTACAACATAAACACTGAAACGGGTAAGCACAACTGCTTAGTGAGTACACAGGCAAATCAAACAAGCAATTCACATAAACACAAAATCATTGATCTCTGAAAACACTGAACACTGATCACTGAGCACCATACCACATCGATATGCATGCTAACACTATTTCACTGAGTACCATACCACAACGGTATGCATACTAACACTGTTTCACTACATAAGCATATTCCATAAAATCCACAAACTACATAATCACCCAACAATCGATTCACATAACATTATAACTACACTATCTTCATTAATTAATCCACATATGTAAACACATTTTCTTCCACCCAATTGTGTAGCCTCTTGCTCGGAAGCAATCCGGATCCAACACAATCGAATCATACACTATCAATTCAAAATAACATCATAACTACATAATCTCAATTATTTAATCCACATAAATTAACACATTAATTTTCACCCAATTGTGTAGCCTCTTGCCCAACAGTAATCCGGATCCAACACAATTGAATCATACACTATTCTCCACCAATTCTTTCCTTTACCTTCAAGCTAGTGACATACTCATTACTCGCTAATGAGATAATCACTACTGACTTTTCCAAATAACATGTATTCACATAACAATTAAGCATAACAAGTAATTTAACACAATTAACTATTATAAGCAATAAACATAAATAAACAAACTTAACAATTAACTTTCCTTGATTGTGCAAACTTTTAGCCCGCAAGCTATACGGTACTACACAACCAAATCACCTGTTTAACCCCCCGTATCACTCACCATACTCTATTAGTCGATTTCACCATCTTGATCAACATAAGCTTCCATGTCTCTAATCACCTATTACATAAACATGTAATCATAACAACACTTTTAGCCAACCATAATAATCATCATCGACTACTTATCTTCATTAACCACCACCTCACTATTACCACTTTTAAACTTTCACTAGTTAAACTATTACTTCATATTATTCATCATTTACTCTATCATCATAATCACATTCTTTTAACACCATTAGATTCATCATTAAGCTTATCAACATGTTCTTAACATAATTCATATAAATCACCATGAACACTCATAAACATCACTTCCATCATTATAATTACACTCTGCTAATATCATTAACAACCTTCTTAAGCTTGTTACATCATTATACAAGATTTAACATAAACCCTAGAATTATTCATAAACACCAAATCCCAAATTCATCCTTTTCAACATGTTATATGATTCACAACAATCTCAACAACACTAATTAATATCAAATCAATCATCTTCTAGCTTTAATTTCGGATTAAAACCTTCAATTATACAAAACCCATCAAAACCCCATAAAACCCCAAAAACTAGGTCAAGAACATATGAGAAATCACTTACATGATGTTAGAGATGATCAAAGGATGAAGAATTAAACCCTACAAATCTTGAATCATGAATTAGGAATTAAAATTGGAGTTTGAATTGTCTCTATGATTTTTCTCCATACATGAGTGTGTGTATAGATTATTTTTGAATGAAATGAACCACAAAGAAACCCCGTACATATCCACATAGGTCGGCCTAATTATTTTATCCTCTTTAAACTCTACAGTCTGGAACTGGTAAAATCGTTTACGTTTTTCACTATATCTCGTTATCTACATAATACTATTTCATAATAAAAATATATCCGCGTACGATATTTATTTACTGAATTTCTGGGTGTTACAAGTGGTTGCATGAGAAAGTTGTTATTAAGCGTGTACTAACCTATAACAAGATGCAATAGTGTTGTTTTGGTTGTAGAGATGGAGGAACATGAGGAACCGTCTGGTATTCTCAATGATTCCTCAACATTCGTGGGCCTAGATGTGCCAGGTAATTTTTGATAAGCTTGGTGTATTTTAATAAATTTTGATTGGTTACTTTGTTATAATATGATTACTAGTAAGGTAAAGCGAGTCATTGATGATTGTTGCTTGTTAGTGTGATAATGAGAGTATTAAATGAGATGTTTAGTGTCATGAGAATGTAAAATACCTAGTTGAATTAAGTAGACCCATTATTGAATAAAGTGTAATAGTTGTAGTAAGTGGAATTAATTGTGTCTATAATATGAACTTGGTTGCATGAATTGCATATGTGGAATTACTTGCTATGGTAAGATAATAATTTGGAAGTAATATGATTAAGTGTAGTAGTAAATTTTGATAAACAAGGTTGAAATGACTCCATGTAGTGAAATGAGATGTTGGAATATCTCAATTGAAGTAATATGGAGTTGTATTGATGTTCAAATTAGAAGGTGTCCATTAATTGGAATGTGTGTCGTTGACTTGGAAAAGTCAAAGTCGAATGTGAAAAGGTCCAATTTGGTAATATATACCATAAAGTGATGACTATGGTAAGATTTTTATTTGTTTAATAATGATCGTGATTGTAATTGAATTATGATCTATATACTAAAAGTGGTAAAATAATGAAGTCGAGGTGGTCAACCAAACTTATATGTATTGACAAGTTGTGAAAAGTCAAAGTGATCATGAAATTGGAAAACTTGTTGTGATTGGGCTAAATATAGTGATTTTAATGTGAATTGGTGCTTTAGAGTTATAGTATGCCACTAATTGTGAAAAATAGTTTGTTGGACTTAGAATAGTCAACGTAATGTGGAATGGGTGATGAAATAGTGGTTATATGGGTTGAAACTCAAATGGGTTAGAAAAGTGCCCAAATGGGTCATTTATTGGTCGAACGGTTAAAATGAATGTTAAAGTGAATTTAAGTCATAAGTATAGGAATAAAGTGCGTTGAAAGTGATTTGGGTAGTCAAAGTGGTTGTTCTTATTAAAATTGCCCAATTGGACCCCTAAACGGGTCGATTAGTTAAAACATGATATAACGAGTATATGAAAGTGATGAACGTGCCCACACGTCATAATTATATGTAGAAACATGTTGTTAAAAGGTTAAAGTCAGAAACCATGTGGATTGGATTTTGACGTGTCCACCAAAATGGCTCAAAATGGCCTAAAATTGGTTATACGTCCGTTTTCTCGTAAAACGTGTAAATTGAAAAAGTGGAAAAATGGAAAGTTGTATTTTGATTATATAAAGGTGCCTGTAAAATTTCAGACCCTAATTCATTACGGTTTGAGAGATATGCGCGTTTAAATTTCGGAAAATTTCACTAAGTTGTGCAGGAAATGGAGGTCTGCTGTACAGACTTGGGACCCGGCGGCTGGGGGTGTAAACCCGGCGGCTGAAGGGTGTAAACCGGCGGCTGGTAACCTAATCCGGCGGCTGCTATAGCTTTTATACGGCAAAATGTTTCTGGTAGTGAAAATTTAAATCACCCGGCGGCTGGGAGCTAGAAGCCGGCGGCTTCTTTATAGAAACCGGCGGCTCCCTGTATAAGCCGGCGGCTTGTAGCCCTTTTTAGGTGAAAATAATTTTTTTTTACGTTTTCGACGTTCGACGTAACGTTTGACGTAGAAATTTCCGCTAGAAAATTTCGGTGTCCGATTCAGACGAAATTTACATGTCCACTCAAAAACGGCCCAACGGTCAAAGCTCATTTACGATGAGCCCTGTCAGTTTTCGGCACTTCGGGGCCGTTTGGGGTCCGAAAATCGCGTTTTATTGTTTTTTGAATCTTATTTCGAACTTTTAGCTTACGTTTTGTATTGGGCTTTTGTTCATTGAGCCCAGAGATCATTCCTGTGACTATATACAATATTAAAAGTTGATTTAAGAGGTCCACATATTTTATGGTGTATGCGTCGGTTGTAGGCAGTTTATTTTACTGCAAAATATACCAGTAAATAGTATTGTTGATTGCTACTAGCAAGAATTAGTAAACATTGATTAGATAATCATATGAACTATATTATGTGGACTAATTGAAATGAGATGAAGTAGTTGAATTACTTAGAGTATTATAAAATGTTGAATTAAGCGTTTTAAGAAATTACGAAATAAGCATAGGAGCTTATATTGATGTAATAGTTAAGCATGAAATACTCAATTGTGATTTGATTAAAGGTATATAGATTGACTATTATGTGTTGAATATTATACATAATATTGATGAATTGTTTAGTACTAAATGTACTATAAGTATTAAGTTATATAAATAATACTTGATATTGAATCGGGTAATAAAGAAGTTGATTGATGTATTTGTGTCAGACATTGGTGTAGTATGCTTATATTGTTAATATATACATGATAATATGAGTAGTTCATATTAAAAGTGATAAGTTGAAAATAGTAGCAAGTTAATAATTGGGAATATACTTGCTATTACAGGTTGTTGTAATTGTGTAAAGTGTTGATATTACTGTTGAGCAATATGTGAGAGTAAAGATAATTACTTAGGAGATAAATGGTATGAAGTGGCCTGAGAATAAAGTGTGACTGACATAATATGACGACGTCTGGCCAACATATTTATATTATGCCATTTCACATGGAGTTGTTGAGGTTACTAAGTACCATATAAAGTTAAGTGGTTTTAAAATCACAGGTAAGATATGTTGACCTGTAATTGATAAATAGTCAATGATGGGCTAATATGAAAGAGTAATAAACCACTAAGTTGTTGTTGCTAATGTGATATCTATGGCACATTTGATGTGTATGTGTGATGCATTGTCAACAGTAAGAGTTAAAAGTTGATTTAAGCAAAGTAGAGGTAAGTTGAATATGAATAATATTGTGTTAATATTGTTGAATAGATGACTAATGTCAGCACCTTGTGTTGTTGAGATACCAATGATGATGTTTGGTATTAACAGGTGTTGAGTTAGCATCCAAGTTGTTGTGAAAGGGTGCTAGTTGATTATATGAAACTGGTTGTAACAATAAAATAAATTGACCTCTACCTATTGCTTACTGATTTTCTTACTTGTTGATGGTTAGATGATTGTAGATTTCTGTCAAGTAAAGGATTTCATATAATCAAGTTGTGTTTATAATTACCAGTGTAAAGTAGTAAGTTTAACCAGTTGCCAAAAGTAAAGAATTTCTAGCAAGTTGTTAGCTAAATTGCTAGTTGTAAATTGAGCTGAACTTTTATTGTTAATGTGCATGTTACGGTATGCAATACCACTTGTTGTGAATAGTGTAAAGTTAAAATGTTTACATGGTAATTGTTACAGTTGTTACCAGTGATTATGTATTTTAATTGTATATATGACTAAGTATGAATGATCATGTAAGTGGTCAGTTGACTTATTAGAGACATAATATATGCATAGTATATGTGCATGTGGAAAGAATTGAAAAATTATATTTATATATATATATAAGTTACTCAAGGGAGTAACGTATGATATGTGTGTACATTGTGATTAAATAGTTGATTTTGATACACCTTATGCTGGTTTTAACATTTGGTGCTAGGTATTGGAATTGAACACTAAGCACAATTTATGTGTTTATGTGTGTTTATGTGAGTTTAGTTGAAGTACGCACTGATTGTGTGTAAGTTGATATCTACATGAATGTATGCGATTAAGTACACTATAGTGACTAAGTGTGATCAGATTTCGAGGACGAAATCTCTTTAAGGGGGGAGATTTGTAACACCCAGTTCTTGGGTCTAGTAGTATTTTAATATAATCTGACTGTGAATCATTATTAGATGTGTTAGAAAATAGGTTCGGTGATTTATTTAAAAATAATAGGGAAAAGAGTCAAATAATTTATGGTGACTAATATATTAATGAATGGTTTAATTTAATTTAGTTGACGGTAAAATAAAATAATATTTTCCGTAAATGGTTTTTAAGTTCCAGGCAATAGATTTAGAAGGGGACAAAACTAGTGTACACATACTTTAATATATGTGTAAAATTTGTTTGAGACTTCCCCAAAATTCCAGAAAAATCGATAGAGAGCCAGAGGCTTCAAGAACCCTAAATCTAAACCTAGTTCTTCAATAATCATCAAATTACTTGTGAAATCCATTCCCTCTTCTTCTTGATTTTGGTTCGGTCGAACCAGAAACCACCACAGGGACGATTTTAAAGTAACAAAACAAGGTTCAAGGTGGAATTGAAGCTAAAGAATGAAGAATTAAGCTTCAAGAACGTGATTTAATCATCCTCTCATCATTATTAACAACTTGTAAGTGTTAAATTCTTGATATATATAAACCCTAGAAATTGGGTTTTGGGTATTTGATTGAATTAGTTGAATTAATATGAAAGTGGAGCTTGCAATGATCATATAGTTACTAGTTGATGATTATTTCTTGATTACATGTTAAACCCTAAGCTATAAATGAAGAATTTGATATGAATATATAGAGAAAGTAATGGGTTTAGTTGTGTATATATGAATTATAGTTTGTAGTCATTTTAGAATGATTAGTTGATAATGAAATCATGACCTTAAGGTAATCTTTAAACTAGAAAGGGTGAAGTTGATATATGATCATTATTGATGATTGTGGGTTTAGTTGATATTGGAAGAATCAATGTTTTAAGTTGATGTTATTAGTGAATAATAGATAATAGTTGATTATTAATGATGATTAACATGAGTTAAGCTAGAACTTAATTAAGTGTTCATGGGGTTACAATGATCATTATGATCTTAATGGGTTATATGGGGTATTGAGTGTTGTTTACTCATAAGAACACTTGATTGATAAGTAGAAAGTAAAATTATAACTTAGTTGGTTAATTACTCATTAAACTTAATATTTGTGATTTGGTGAATTAGTGATATTGGAGGTTGATAATCTTGTTATATAATCTCATGATGTTAATTAACAATGATTAAGGTGTACTAATATGATAAGAGGATCATGGGAATCATAAACTTGTTAAATGATTATGAATTAATGATGTTAATTGGTTATTCATAATCTAGAGATGAAGTATGTTGAATTATTGTAAATAAGTAACAATTTATGTGAATTGTGATAGAAAGTGATTATCATGATTGAATGATGGTATTATATTGGATATTAAATATGTTGTTTGATGAAGATGAATTAATATGATGTTATATATATAGATTTTAAAACAAGTAACTAACTTGTTCTATTTTGTTGTAATTTCAGTTGAGCAGAAGACTCAGTGATATTAGACTACTGAGTGGATGCCTGAGGTGGTCGGTGAGTGGATCTCTAATCCTCAGTGTAACTTGGTTGTAACGAGTTTGGTTACAACAAGTAACATATTATTACTATTGTAGTTGCCATGATAATTATGATAGCTATTAATAATATTGTTGATATGATAACGTTGACCTGCTGAATATGTGATTTGTTGATTATGTGATCACTGGACTTGTTGTTGGCCTTCGGGCATCAGTTGTTAATGAGGTCAACGAGTTGTTGTTGAACTGTTGGTTGGGCTAGTCGGTTATTCAAGGTTTAACACACCTCCTGTGTTAGTTGAGAATAACCACTAGCTATCGGTCTCGTCCGTTATGGCCATACGGATTTGGTTGGGTAAGTGTTCTTGTGGAATCCTCGGGTATTATGATATCGCAAGAGCCACCGATGCCTCATTATTAAGTTATGGTTGTGGACTAGTTGCTAAGTTGACCAGTTGAACAGTTGCATGTTGCTTTGCTAAATAGTGATATTGTGTACTTGTTGGTTTAGTGTTAATTGTTGTATGCAAAGTTGTTGAGCTAAGTTAGACTGTTGATTAGTTATCTGCTCACTTAGCGTTATGCTAATCCCCCACATTAACACTTCTTGCAGGGTTCGGTTAGAATAATGGGTGTGCAAGAAGTTGGGCTAGCAGGAATGTTTGACCGCGAGGCTTTACTCTGATAGTGGATTTATATAAAATAATGTTTTAACATGCTTTATATAACACCTTTGTCGAGAAATTGTGTTTTTGGAAAGGTTGAATTTTATAGATTTTATAAAATGATGTAAATTACTACTATCTATTTGGACTTACGCTTCCGATTTATTATATTTAAATGAGTGTAAATGAGGGGTGTTATACTTTTTAACGGAGATTTAACAATCGTTAGTGTAAAGGACTATTTACATAACAAGTTTTAAAAAAAATGATCATCTATGTAATTAAATTAATTAAAGGACTGGATGTGCAATTCAGACTGTTTTTGTAATTTTCTCTAATAATAAGTTGAATAAGTTGAAAGAAGGAAAAAAAGGGAAAAAACAAAACAAACCGCGAGCTTCGAACCTGGGTCACAAGGAAGTGAGAACGGGACACAAACCACTTAGCTAGTATGCAAATTCATATCATTTTTGTTAAACTTAATATATGTATTTAATATGCGCCTAATAGTATTAGGCTAATAGGACAAAATAACGACTGTTCATAACTGTTCACCGATTATAAGGGGGCATAACAAACATTATTGGGCTACATGTTGATAAACATGACCTTTACTAGTGGGCCGGATCAACGAGTATCTATCATTGACCGATTTGACCCGACGATAGTTTTATACTCGATCCCATATTTATAGTACGAGACGTCTTAAATTAATTGTCTACTACCGTATTAAAAGTAGATTAGTATAATTAATTAAATTTTTCATATTACCCAACTTCATATGTATGTCACAAAAAATTGAGTAAAAAATAAGGGTAAAACTGTTATAGTACTGAAAAATATAATGTAATAATTATGTTTTCATAAACGGCGTATTTTTTGTCTGTAGACGATAAATTTGAAACGATGGGAGTAAGATTTTTGAGTGCGTTTGGTTAATAAAAAGTCCTAAGATTTTCATACTTTTAAAAATAACTTCAATTAGCCTAAAATGAAAACTTCAATTTCTTGTTCCTGAAAATGAAAAGTCCTAAGATTTTATATTACCCAAATTTTCAGGAACATGTTTCCTAAAATGAAAACTTCAATTTCTTGTTCCTGAAAATGAAAACTTCATCTTACATTTGAACGTGCTTTCAGAATCTCTTTTGGTTTCCAAGTGACACATAACTCTAGGATAATGGAAAAAGAAAAAACGTAGATAGTTTTTCATAGTTAAACGTATCCGGTGTCCGCTTTTTTTTTTCAAACGTATTCCATTAAAAGTTAGAGATAGGAATAATATTTTTTACGACTAATACCAGGTAATAGGGGTGAGCGTGGTACGAAACTGGTACCGAACCGTACCAAACCGTACCGAACCGGTTGGTACCGGTTATTTTTTTTGGCACTAAAGTGAGTACCGAATACCGGACCATTTAAAGCGGTACGGTACCGGTACGGTTCCGGTACCGTTATAGGTAAAAGTGGTACTATACCGCTTTGGTACCAAAAAATAGTAGAAAATATAATAAGTAAACCTATCTACGTATTTTGTATTCGATAAAATTCAAAGAAGATAATTATTAATGAATCTCAAATAAATAAAAACATCATTAAGTGACATAGATGGATATTGACGAAAAAAAATATACAACGACGTTATTGTACGTTATTGTACCGAGAGTCTAACTCTATTTATACTTCTTAATTACCCAAAAAAGATCATTTTTATATATTCATAGACATATCATATGATCATAGAAATGAGGTTTCAAATAAATCTCTTTAAGATATAAAAAGAACCTATGGAACTATAACAAAGAAAAACATGTATATTTCGGATATGGTACCAAAGCGGGAAAAGTGGTAAAAATACCGGTACCGAACCTGTTGGTACCGGTTATCTTTTTGGCCCTAAAGTGAGTACCGAATACCGGACCGTTTAAAGCGGTAGGGTACCAGTACGGGATCAGGTTTCGGGTACGAATGCTCACCCCTACCAGGTAATATTGTGTTTTTGGGTTTTAACGAAGGATTGATTTTGTATATGTGGAAAAAATGAAGCGTTAAAATGAAGCGGTATCGAGGTAATCCATCAACCTTGAGGTTGTGAGTTCAACTCCTGGAGTGAAATTTATTGTAAATATTCGTGTTATGGGTTTGTGTTTGACTTTCTAAACAAAAATAAATAAATAAAATAAATGATTGATTGATTATATTCCTTTTTTTTGTGTGTATTTTCCTTATATCGTTTCAAAACTATGTTTATGTTTATGTTTATGTAACATGCAGCTTTAGGGTGTGTTTGGTAACAAGTGGCTGGAACTGAAGATTGTGGCTGGAGCTGGAGCTGGAGATAGTGGCTGTGAATTCTCACTACAACAAAAATGACCTTATAGGACCTTTTTCGTGGGACATTTTAGAAAGGCGTCCCAAAAAATATCTGATAGGACGCTTCAACTTTTTATTCATATTATTGAAGTATCTATTAGGACACGTTATATGTATGTCCTATTACCTTAAGTTTGTAGGACTTTTTTTCGTTAATGTCCTATTATTGTAGTAATTAATAGGACACTTTACATGTGAGTCCTATTATATTAAGTTTTAAAGGACACTTTTTAGTTGAGGTCGTATTATACTAGAGTCTATTTGGACACTTAGACATATGAGTCTCATTACAATGAGTTTTAAATGACTACCACACGTGATATATGAGTCTCGTCACTTGATATACTAGTTTTAGAAGAGTATTTGGTTCGTTGCTTATATATACACGTTCATGTTTTTGCAAGCAGTTAATAAAACAACAGCAAAATAAATAGGAAAAAAGTACTCCACCAGGATTGAACGTGCGATCAATTGTTTAGGAAATTAAAACATAACAAACGAACCAACTGCTACTCTGTTTCATTTTTTATTTTATGATATATATTTTAGTTTTCAATGATGAATTTAATCATACTAGAATACTAGCTCTGTATATTAACCCTAACTTAATCTCCAGACCGAATTGAAATTCTCCTAAATCCTACTCTCGTAAAACTCGTACACAACAACAGCTCTCTCTCGTGTTTTTTTTTTTTTTTTTTTTTTTTTTTTTTTTTTTTTTTTTGGTACTCTCTCTCGTAGGGCTGTGCATGGTCCAGAACCGGACCGAACCGGCTGATTCCCGAACCGAACCGAATCCCAAATTGAAGCTGAAAGTCGGACCGAGGACCGTACCATGAATCATGGGTCTGGTCCGGTTCGGTCCGGTCCAGTTCTGCTCGGTTTGGTCCAAATTCCCGGACCATTTGAAGCTTTAGTGTCTTGCGTGTAGCCAGTGTTTAAGAGCATATTTCAATGAATAAGTTGACATGTACTAATTTATAATCTCATTGAGTATGCCGGTGCTCCAACTTGACCTAATATTTAGACTTGTTTACAACTCATTCCAACAATGAAGAGCCGTCTATTAGTAATAGAGTGCATGGTCCAAGAAAATACATGTACACAATCTTGTGATTACAAATAAATTGAATAAGGAGATCTAAAACATGTTGAAAATAAGTTAGGATCCACAATATATAGGGAATGTTTTCTATATTTTTCGGTTCTGGTCCGGTTCTCGCGTTTTTCGGTTCGGTCCTGGACCGTCCCGAAGACCGAAAATCAAGAAATGTGTGGACCATGTACCGTCCCGGATATGCTCGGTTCGGTCCGGTTCCTGTTCGGTCCGGTTTGGTCCTCGGTTATTTTCGGTTCTTCCCGAAAAATGCACAGCCCTACTCTCGTATTTGATTGCAAAAGAATTGTAACAGACCTCTCACAACTTCTAGATATATCTTTTAGGAAAGCACAGAGCCCTCATAGTGTTAGAGCAATTGATGACCATATATAAATTGTATATAAATTAAGTGCCGAAAATATTATCATAGATCATCTAGCATAAGTGGTTTTGTGTTTCACAAGTTAACCAATTAACCGATGTTCGACTCTTACTCAGACAATTTTTTCACTAATAGGCGTAAGACTACTAAAAATGATTATTTTAAGCTTTATTAGTTCTTTTACTTATAATTATAAATTATAATAATAATATAATTTGATATCGTAAGAGACTACTAAAAGCAATTATTTTAAGCTATATTAGTTCTTTTACTTATAATTATCATAATAATATAATTTGATATCTTAAGACTTTCAAAGCTATTATTAACACTATTAAATATGACTGAATATTTATTTGTACATAATAATAATAATAATAATAATAATAATAATAATAATAATAATAATAATAATAATAATAATAATCTTATAAATTATATATAGAAAGCGGGTGATGACATTATCAAAAACTCAATTAACTAATTAAATTCTTTAATTTTGTCAAATTAGCTAAAATTTAGGATGAGATGATGTCATAAATATATATTTTGTATTGAAATATATTTATGTATTAATTTCTCAATATAATTATTATTATTTTAGGTTCCTAAATCCAGTAAGATATTTTGCACGAGGAGGATTTGAACTTAAATAAGTAAGGTAATAAATAAAATATAATCCTAATCCAAATCTTAATACATCAACTAATGGTGTCACGACTCACAAGATACAAGTCATTCAATTTTTAAATTTAAATTAATCATCAAATTAGTACTCCATACGTCTCACAAAGAATGTGTCCTCTAACATTTGTTTTTGGGACTATGATGAGTTGACTACATGTTAGTTTCCCTTATATTTAAGACAAGTTTGATTGAATTTATCTAAAAAATAAATTATTGAAAGTAATTAATGAGGGTAATATCAAGAGTTTAATACTACAGATTGTGTATTTTAAATAAATCAAAGAAAATTATATAGGATTAGATTTAATACAACATATTGGAGGAAATTTTGTTTTGATGCAAGTATATTTTTGAAAAAGTTACTCCATCTGTCTCAAAATAAGTGTATCATTCCAAATGCATACAATCTTAAAAATGTCACTATCTATCAATAGCATATAATTTTCACCCACTAAACTTTCCTGATTGACTGTAATGAAATATGGACATTTAATTTGGGACAATCTATATTAGTAAATGGGAGTCAAGGGAGTATGTTTTTACTAAATAGAGCACGTATCAAATATTCTCTTATGGAAGACTATATATCTATTATCTACGAAGTAATATTTGGATATAAATGTCACTTAAAATTAACATATGTTTTATTCAATTTTATTGTTAATTTATTGTTGTATTGGACTCGTACTTGTTTTATGCTCCGTAGTAAAATTAAAATTTTCAATAAGCGCCATCTAAAAATAAGGGCGGTCAAATTAGAAGCCTATGAAATTTCAACTCAGATTGTCCGGTCAATATCGTCCATTATCCTCCGCTTTATATCGTCCGGTTTATTCTCTCCCATTATCCTCCATCGCCCCATCATTCTGTTTAGAAAGAGAAGCCGTCAGCCATCGCCGTTGCCCTTTTAACCTCGGGCACTGCCTACTCCGGTAAAACCCCTAAAACCTTATTTGATTCTTCAACTTTTATTCGTTGTTTCTATGATTTTTGTTAGTACGATACTAGTTACCACTTATTTATGATATTGATTTTGTTTTTTATTATTTGATTTATGATTTGAATTTTATTCCCATTTTCAATTTCTGGGTTTGGTGCTTTGATTATAACTTAAGACCTTTTTTTGTTTTTTTTGAAAAGTGACAATCTTTCAAGTTTGTTGATCGTTGTTGTTAGTAACGGGAAGACGCATGTATCAATTATCATCGTACGATTTCAAAAGATCCCCGCATCTCTCTCCAGAAGGTGTGTATGTGATTCCAAGGTTTGGATTGATAGAATTTGTTGTTTAGGTTGTTCATTAAAATTAAATAAACTTGTAGGTCAGAGTTCTATATTACTATGTGGCAACAGTTGAGTTAGGTTTGGCTTATAAAATAAACTTGTAGGTTATGTATATTGCAATCTTAATTTGGATTGTTTTGTAATAGAAAAACTCCTTATGGTACTCAAATCAGGAACCAAATGGTATTTGATTGTTGATTATGTATCGTAATATGATACTAAAATTCATTATGTCAATGTTTGTTATGTTATCAAACTCGCTTACGGGTCAAATGGGTAGATAAAGCTTTTGAAAATAAAAGGAAAAATGTTACGTAATGTACCAGCAAAGTGGGAAATTTCAGTCTTACCAACATGTAAGGATGCCAATGGATGTCTCATAGACAATGAGTGAGATAAAACTATTCATTTACTTGTGTTGAATACTTTGCAAATTGTAATTAACTTAGTGTTTGATTCGTGTAATATATCCAGGTGCCTTCGCTAATTGCAATTTTGCAAATAAGACTGCTATAGTTATAAGCCCACTTGTATCTTTGATGCAAGATCAGGTATTTTAAGTTCTATTATTTTCTATAAACGAACTTCAACTAATAAGCAAATAGTATTTCATATTGTGTTTGCTTATGTGTAATAGCTTTGAAGCATAAGGGTATAAAAGTTGAGCATCTTTCTACTGCTTAGACCAACACAAGTATACAATAAGGCATATTTTGATCCTAACAGGTAAACTAAAAAATTGTTAAACTTGTCACCGTTTGGTTCAAACATATTCTGTGGTTGGCATTGAATTAACATAAATAACTGTAATGATATAAGGAGTAATTTGCTATTTTGATCACTATAATAAATAGTTACTGATATAAACTTCTGAGCTGTTTTTAATGCAATTTTCTAGGCATGGGCTTACATGATGTTGATAATGGGGTATAAGTTCATATCTGTGTCAAAAGATCTACACGTTTGGTGAGTTCATCTGACTTACATGTCACAATATTGAAGAGTTGGTGTAAGTACTGCGTGGCCTTATACATTCGTTTTAGTATGTCAATCTGGTTAACCTTTTTTATTTTTTATCCATCTCGACAATTTTAATCTGTTCGCTTCAATCTTTTTCTCATCCACTCAAAACTACGGGCCTGAACTTTGTGAAACAAACCCGCACCCTAAACTTTATACTAAAATACATATCATTTCATTGTAGGTGATGCATGAGGAAGATGCGTGAGGAATGCGGGATGACATAAAACTATGTTTTTAGTTTTATTTTTTGTGTGCTTGATAATCATGTAATCGTTAGACGGCTTATTTTTGAACAATATGTTATTACTTTATAAGGGTAAACACTTTCAAAATTGAATCATTTCTTTGAATCATAATTTAATTTTATTCTTCTATTTATTGAATGATATTACAGCTATACAGTTTATATAAATAATAATAATTAACTAATATAATTTTAGGTAATATGTTGTTTTATATTTATAATATTGAATCGTTTCAATGAAAACAATTCCTAAGAAGCTATTATCTTTTTAGGACGCTTGTGTGTGCTTCAAAAGATTATAGGACATCAAAAAACGTCCTATTAGATATTTTGGGACGTTTGTGCGTGTTTCAATAGATGATAGTAGACACACGTGTACTAGAATTAGAACATCAAAAAGCGTCCTATTAGACTTTTTAGGACGTTTGTGCATGTCTCAAAAGATTATAGCACGCACACGTGTATTAGCATTTAGAACATCAAATAGCGTCCTATTTTTGCATTTTAGGACACCATGTGTGTTTCATTAGACATTTTAGGTCACTAAAAAAAAAGTGTCTCATAATCTATATTAGGACTCTATTACTTATTACGACCCCTTTTTATGTGACGCTTAAATTATTGGTCCTATCGGATAAAAGGTCCTATAAAGTAGTCTTTTAGGACACTAATGACCGTCCTATAAAACCATATTTGTTGAAGTGTCTTTTCACAATCTACTTAAAGTAGCTTCTACGAAAAGGGATTCTAGGGGATTCTCAGGGTTCTTTTTCTATAAATCATTGTTATTATTTTGTTTGCCGAGCAAGGATTGTTAATTTTTAGTAGATTGAGATTGTGAAAACTAGAAGCTCAATCCTCTATAATCTCTTAGAATCTCTTATCGAAAGGAAAGGACATGCTAGAATGTTCGTAAATCATTGCAAAGAAATATTAAAATACCATGTTAATGGAGTTCGTTGAACTGTTTGAAGACAGGTTGTATTGTACTAAACATGGGTGATGGAATAATGGACGTAATTCGATTATTAAAATAATCGCAAAGATTTTGTTATAATTCAGATAGAGCTATGATAATCTAAAAACCAAGGCGTGAATTTATAGTTGTACATGTTATAGATTTTTGTTCTCAAAAAAGGTAAAATGTGACAGAGACTTGATAGTTGAGTTGTCGATCGTAATCAGCACAAATGCTTAATTAAGCCGTTTATTTTTCTATTTCGTCCTTCTTTTCTTATTATTACAATACATAAGAAGTTTGTAGATTTTCTGACTTGTAAGAGTCGTACAAGATTCGAAATCATCATATACTACTCGGAAGAGTCGTTATTTAAGAATCGGGATCCAGATCACCTTGTAGTTGAATTTTTGACTCAAGTCATAACTTGTAAGAGTCTTACAAATTAATATGCTTGAATTAACTACATTTGCAAAAAGTTTATTGTTAATCGTAAAATATATAATTCTTATTCTTAGAGTTTGTTAGAATACAAGTATCAGAACGTTGGTGCCAAATTATATAAACGAAATGGAAAATAAAATAAGATGACAATGACATTTTATTTACCCAATGGAAAGTGATCGATCAATTAAATGGTTGCTGGCATTTTGTTCAGTTGATGTTCCAACGGTCATCTGTAATTTTTTAACATATATTAATTTTTAGTATTAGTAGATAACAAGTGCATAAATGACGTTATACAAATGAGAAATTTCACATAAATTAGTTTAGAGAGAAGAGTTCAATTGAGACCATTTATTTTGTGTGAGAATGGGGGAACCAACCACAATATGCCATGTGTCACTTTTTTCTCTCCCATCCACGTTTTTAAAAATTAAATATCTCACAAACGACAAGTCGAAAAATCATGAAAATTGCACCATATTTTTCAGCGTTTTATCCTCTTAGATTTGCCGTTCATCAAGGCATACTTCCGACGAACTTTTTTTTTTTTTAATTTTTTTGGTGGGTTTTACATATTAGTAACACATGTGTTAGTGATTGATTATACATTTGATTTAGGGTTTAGGGTTAAGGTTTAGAGTTAGGGTTTAGCAGGGTTTAGTGTTAGGGTTTAGCAGGGTTTAGGGTTTATTATGATTTAGGGTTTAGAGTTTTATAAAACGTTTAGTGTTTAGGGTTTGGGGTTTAGGGGTTAGGGTTTAGGGTTGGGAGTTTGGGGTTTCGTCCCGAAACCCCAAACTCCCAACCCTAAACCCTAAATATAACACCCTACAAAATAACAAGGCATTTTTTTTATAATAATACGAAAGCGTAAATAAAAGCAATACGACAAGGATTGCGTATATTACATTTCAAAAAGTGCAACCCAAATACATACAATATTTAATACCAAGTCATCACTAAAAGTATTAACACAATTTAGGCATTATATAAAAATCCATGACATAATTGTTTTGACCCAAAACATATCAAACACAATTAGAGAGCAGTGCCAAACATTCCTTCAACCAACTTCTAGTACCCACAATCAAAAGCTAAACCTGCAAGAAGTTGGGGGAGAGGGATTAGCACAAAGCTAAGTGAACAAATTCAGGGTTCACAATCTAACTTAGCATAACAAGTAACTACAACTAGCACATCGCAAGTAACATAGAAGGATTGGTGGTCCTTGAGGTACCTTCATACCGCGGTGGTTCCCCAAGTAACACTTATAACCAACTGAAGGCCAAACAGTGGTTAGACCGATAGTTTAGTACTAATACTACATACAACGTAATTTCAGTGCCCAACACATGTACAAATCAATTACGTTGTCCAAGGTAATAGTACTCAACACAACACATTAGTTGACCTTCACCCAAACAAATAATCCAAACTATCATAGTATATAGGACACCAATAAATCGTTCAAGGGATAATCGTCATGGCAATATAATATTAAAGCAATCATTGCAATAAACCAAATTACCCATTGTAACCACGTTGTTACAACTAACTTAGACTGAGAGTCTAAGATCCACTCACCCTTGTCGACTGTAGTCTCCACTCAAAGATCTTATCTTATTGAGTCTTCTAGTTATCTGAGAACACGATCAAAACCCGAGTTAGACTCTCATGTTTAGAATTCATAATATAATATTCACATAAACAATATCGTATAATGTACATACTATTCTTTCAATACACATTAAATAACATAAGCACACAAGTCACAAGTTATCAAATTCGTCAACTTATAACTAACAAACGCGATCCGAGTTGGGGATGTCTGGATCGCGTTCCACCGTTCAAAACATTCTGTTACCAAAATACACTATCAAACGCGATCCGGATCAAGGGGCTGGATCGCGTTCCGAAGAACAAAACCAATCGACTCACATTTTACAAAGGATAACGCGATCCGGATATCATGGGGCTGGATCGCGTTCCGAAGAACAATTTTGACCTGTGACTCTTTATAACTATGAAACGCGATCCGGATCAAAGGCCGGGATCGCGTTTGTGCGATTTCCAGCAACATCACAGACCTGTAACACCATATGCACGAACACAAAACCCAAATTTCACAAATGCAGATGCAATACTCGATTTTAACTAAAGAATAGCCACATTCATCAACTACCAACATGTTATAACAACACATAAACATCATCAAACCCTAAATCCTAAACATGCATCATCAATTTAACCTAATTTAACCAAATCAAGCAAGAACACATAACGGGGCATAGTTTAGCTTACAATGGAGATGATGATCAGATGAAGATGAGATGTTAAATCCAAAATCACAGCTTCAATTGATTATTTCACTTTGATTCCTCATTTAATTTCTAATTGGAAGTGTGTGTGTTTTTGGTGGTTTTTGAGCAAAGTCAGGAAATGAGGGAAAAAGGGGTCGACTGACTCATTTAACTCAAACTCAATACAGTGTAATATTATACCCGTCCTAAATCTATTGTCTGGAACCTAAAAACCATTTGCGAGAAATAAGTTTTATTATACCGTCAACAAAATCAATTTAAAACAATTAATAATTTATTTATCACAATAAGTCTTTTGACCATTTGACCTATTATTTTAGTTATCAAATACACCAAGTATTTTTTTTTTTAAATACAAATTAAATACGAAATAAATAAAGGAATTACCGTATTTCTACCAAGCCCATATCGAGGATGTTACAAATCTTCCCTCCTTAAGAAGATTTCGTCCTCGAAATCTCGTCACGTCCAAAAAGACTAGGATAACGCATCTTCATGCTAGACTCGGTCTCCCACGTAAGGTTTGGACCCAAACTATGATTCCACTTAACCAACACCATGGGGATATCCTTTTTACGAAGTTTAGTCACTTTACGATCTAAAAGTTCCACAGGCTCTTCTACAAGTCTCTGGCTCAAGTCCACACGTAGGTCTTGCAATGGAAGAACTTGGGATTGGTCCTCCACATTGCATTTTCTTAAGTAGCACACATTAAAGGTATCATGAATACCCGCCAATTCCGGAGGAAGATTTAAGGAAACAGTTTGGTCATTGACTACTTGTCGAATTTTAAATGGCCCTATGTATCTAGGAGCTAGTTTACCACGTTTTCCAAACCGGATAACACCCTTCCAAGGTGAAACCTTCAAGTAAACCAACTCACCTTCTACAAAAGAAACGGGTCTACGACGTGGATCGGCATATTGCTTTTGCCTATCACGAGCCGCTTTCAATCTATCACGGGCTATGGCTACCTTATCGGCGGTAATTTGAACTAAGTCGGGACCCGAAAACTGTTTCTCGCCCGCCTCTAACCAACATGTGGGCGTTCTACACTTACGACCATATAACATCTCATAAGGTGGCATACCTATACTAGAGTGATATGAATTATTATAAGCGAATTCGACCAACGGTAAGTGAGAATCCCAAGACCTACCATATTCTAACACACAAGCACGTAACATATCTTCCAAGGTTTGAATGGTGCGCTCCGACTGACCATCCGTCTGAGGGTGATAAGCCGTACTCAAATTAATTCTGGTACCCAATTCACGCTGCAAACTCTGCCAAAAACCCGATTCGAATCGAGAATCTATGTCGGAAACAATCGATAACGGAATACCATGTCTAACCACAATCTCATTGATGTACAACTGTGCCAACTTACTCAACGATGCCGACTCGCAAGTAGCAAGGAAATGAGCACTTTTGGTTAGTCTATCTACAATCACCCAAATCATATCGTTACCCTTGACCGTTCGAGGCAACTTGGTCACAAAATCCATGGTAATATGCTCCCATTTCCACTAGGGAATCTCAAGCTGTTTCAAAGTTCCATAGGGTTTCTGATGTTCGGCTTTTACTTGAGAACAAATATGGCATGATTCAACAAACCGAGCAACATCCAATTTCAAAGTAGGCCACTAATACAATGGTTTCAAATCCTGATACATCTTGGTGCTACCTGGATGAACCGACAATCTAGACTTATGAGCTTCTAACAAGATCACATTTCGAAGACCACCAACCAAAGGAACCCAAACTCGCTTCTGAAAAGTCTTTAATCCACGAGAGTCATCAATCATCAAATCCTTTCTTTTATATATAGCCTCAGATTTCAAGTTATGTTCCAACAATGCCTCCATTTGAGCTGATTTCAAACTGTCAATCAAATCTGAAGAAACCTCCAATCGCATAAAACAAACTTTTTATGGTTTCCCTTTTCGACTCAAAGCATCCGCCACAACATTGGCTTTACCCGGGTGATAGCGAATCTCACAATCATAGTCTTTGATCAATTCCAACCATCTCCTTTGACGCATATTAAGCTCCTTTTGAGAAAACATGTATTGAAGGCTCTTGTGATCCGTGCAAATAACACATTTAGTACCGTACAAATAATGTCTCCAGATTTTCAAGGCAAAGACCACAGCCGCTAACTCCAAGTCGTGGGTAGGGTAATTTGTCTCGTGAGGTTTCAATTGTCGCGAAGCATAGGCAATAACACGGTCACGTTGCATCAAAACACAACCTAACCCCGCAAACGAAGCATCACAATACACAATGAAATCATCGGACCCGTCAGACAATGCTAAAACCGGAGCCTGACACAACAACTATTTCAAATTCTGAAAAGCCGATTCTTGTTGATCACCCCATAAAAATTTCACATCTTTACGAGTTAACTTAGTCAAAGGACCCGCGAGCTTAGAAAAATCTTTAATGAACTTCCGGTAATACCCAGCTAATCCAAGGAAACTCTTAATTTCAGAAGGAGATTTAGGCACTTGCCAATTCATGACTGCTTCAATTTTAGATGGATCCACCTTAACTTCATCCTCACAAATGATGTGACCCAAAAACTGCACCTCCCGCAACCAAAACTCGCATTTAGAAAATTTAGCATACAATTGCTCATTTCTTAAAGTATCAAGAACCAAACGCAAATGCATTTCATGATCAATCTCGGATTTAGAATACACTAAGATATCATCAATGAACACTATAACAAACTTATCGAGAAAAGGTCGACAAAATCTATTCATCAAATCCATGAAGATTGCCGGAGCGTTAGTCAACCCAAAAGGCATAACAAGAAATTCATAATGCCCATATCGAGTGCGAAAAGCCGTCTTAGGAATATCCTCCTCACAAACCCGCACTTGGTGATAACCCGATCTCAAATCAATTTTAGAAAAATACGACCCTTGCAATTGGTCAAACAGCTCATCAATTCGAGGCAAAGGGTACTTATTCTTTACGGTTCTCTTATTCAACTCCCTATAGTCAATACACATCCGAAGGGTGCCATCCTTCTTTTTCACAAACAACACAGGCGCACCCCAAGGAGAGGAACTAGGTCTAACAAAACCCTTATCTAGCAACTCTTGAATTTGACTCATCATTTCACGAATTTCGGAGGGAGCTAATCTATAAGGAGCTTTAGCTATAGGAGTGGAACCGGGAATCAACTCAATTCTATACTCTACATCTCTAATAGGAGGCAAGCCGGGTAATTCATCGGGAAAAACATCCGAGTATTCCGAAACCACTCGGACATCGGTAACCTTTTTCTTTTCTAGTTTAGCGTTAACAACATAGGCCAAATATGATTCACACCCCTTAGCTAGAGATTTTCTAGCTTTCATCATCGAAATTAAAGGAATACTACCATTTACCCGCACACCCCGAGCCATGACATACGACTCATCCGAGGTAGGAAGTCTTATTAGCTTTCTATGACAATCAATGTTGGCCTTATTTTGACTCAACCAATCTATACCCAAAACCACATCAAATCCCGGAATGGGCATCAAAAGAAAAGAGACAGGAAAATTATGGCCTTCAATCAAAATACTAGCCCCAGTCACTGATGTGGTAACTGGAACCATTTTACCATTTGCTACTTCAACCTCAATAGGATTTGTAATAACAGAGGGAGTCAATTTCAATTTATCACAAAAGGTCATGGATATGAATGAACAATTAGCTCCAGAATCGAATAAGACACATGCCGGTATAGAATTTACAAGAAAAGTACCAGTGATGACGTCCTCTGTCCTGACAGCTTCATCGGCTGTCATTTGGAAAGCCCTGCCCGTTGCCAAAGGTGGATTCTTTCTTTTCTGGCCAGAAGATGAAGAACCTCCGACCGTACCCGTCCTCTGTCTCTCAGTCTCCGGACACAAACCCGAACGGTGACCCTCCTTGCGACAGTTCCAACACACCGGCTTAGGGAAAGTACAATCTTTGATATCATGGCCAAACTGCCCACACTTAATGCACCTAGCCGTTTGAGGAGTACAAGGACCCGCGTGCTTTGATTTACAATTAGTGCACCAGTTCGATTTATCCCCTATAGCACCACCACTCGAACCTTGCCCTTTACCACGGGAAGAACCATGCCACTTTTTCTTCCCCGGACTACCCGAAGACCCACCCTTGTGTTTCGTTGGAGACTTGTCCTTCACATCTAATCCTTGAGCCCTAACATCACCATTCACAGAACGGGCTAACTCAAAAGCTTGGTTAAGAGTACCCGCAAGTCTAACAGTCCTCCGATAAGCATGGGGCAACATACCAACGAAGTGATCGATTTTGGTCCTTTCATTCGGCACCCATTGGTGCACAAACCTCAATTTTTCAGAGAATTGGGCAATAAGATCATCCATTGTCATTTTATCCGCCAATTGCATATCCAAAAATTCACGTCTAATACGGGTCATATCATATCCCGAACAATACTTTTTGCAAACCTCATTATAAAAATCAGTCCACCTGATAGAAGCCCGCTGCTGTGGCGACAAATGTGAGGTAATAGAGTCTCACCAACCCATAGCCGGACCTTTGAGAAGTTGCACTGCATAAGGGACCTTGACCTCATCCTCACAACGATAAAATTCAAATTTCCTTTCAACATCCATCAACCAATCCAAAGTCACAGAGGGATTAGAACTGCCATAATAGTCTGATGGTCCACTAGATTTAAATATCTTAAAAGAACAAAGCTTATGTTGATACGGTGGGGGAAATAACGGAATTTGATAACCTGAAGGCCCGGAAGAGAAAGGGGCCGATGTTTGATAATTACCATCATGTTGTTGATGATAAGGAGGCATAGATGTAGGAATCTGTGATGTCACCACAGTAGGCGGTACCATGCTATAGACTGGTGGTGAAGTCCGAGGAATCTGCTGAGATAACCGGGCTTGTTGCTCTAAAAACTGTTGCTCAATAGCCTTAAGTCTAACATTTTCCCCCTCTAAGTGCAACAGATAATCCTCTTGGGTCATATCCTCAACCGAGAAGGAAGTACCGATTTGCCCTTGGATAACATGTTGGGTTTCAGGAGGAGAGACATCGGATACCGGAAGGTTAATGAAAGTAACGGTCGGGTTCTCATTGTCTGCCATATCCTGCACAACCACATCTCACAACTCATTAATTGTTAGTACCTACATACTAAGCAATTATTCAATCATAGCTAAATCCCGCACCCTGGAATGTTTGACTGACACATTAGATTTGGGATTGGACATTTACAATTGTCCAATTCACCCAAACCTAGGCTCTGATACCAACTTATAACACCCTCCAAAATAACAAGGCATTTTTTTTATAATAATACGGAAGCGTAAATAAAAGCAATACGACAAGGATTGCGTATATTACATTTCAAAAAGTGCAACCCAAATACATACAATATTTAATACCAAGTCATCACTAAAAGTATTAACACAATTTAGGCATTATATAAAAATCCATGACATAATTCTTTTGACCCAAAACATATCAAACACAATCAGAGAGCAGTGCCAAACATTCCTTCAACCAACTTCTAGTACCCACAATCAAAAGCTAAACCTGTAAGAAGTTGGGGGAGAGGGATTAGCACAAAGCTAAGTGAACAAATCCAGGGTTCACAATCTAACTTAGCATAACAAGTAACTACAACTAGCACATCGCAAGTAACATAGAAGGATCGGTGGTCCTTGAGGTACCTTCATACCGCGGTGGTTCCCCAAGTAACACTTATAACCAACTGAAGACCAAACAGTGGTTAGACCGATAGTTTAGTACTAATACTACATACAACGTAATTTCAGTGCCCAACACATGTACAAATCAATTACGTTGTCCAAGGTAATAGTACTCAACCCAACACATTAGTTGACCTTCACCCAAACAAATAATCCAAACTATCATAGTATATAGGACACCAATAAATCGTTCAAGATATAATCGTCATGGCAATATAATATTAAAGCAATCATTGCAATAAACCAAATTACCCATTGTAACCACGTTGTTACAACTAACTTAGACTGAGAGTCCAAGATCCACTCACCCTTGTCGACTGTAGTCTCCACTCAAAGATCTTATCTTATTGAGTCTTCTAGTTATCTGAGAACACGATCAAAACCCGAGTTAGACTCTCATGTTTAGAATTCATAATATAATATTCACATAAACAATATCGTATAATGTACATACTATTCTTTCAATACACATTAAATAACATAAGCACACAAGTCACAAGTTATCAAATTCATCAACTTATAACTAACAAACGCGATCCGAGTTGGGGATGTCTGGATCGCGTTCCACCGTTCAAAACATTCTGTTACCAAAATACACTATCAAACGCGATCCGGATCAAGGGGCTGGATCGCGTTCCGAAGAACAAAACCAATCGACTCACATTTTACAAAGGATAACGCGATCCGGATATCATGGGGCTGGATCGCGTTCCGAAGAACAATTTTGACCTGTGACTCTTTATAACTATGAAACGCGATCCGGATCAAAGGCCGGGATCGCGTTTGTGCGATTTCCAGCAACATCACAGACCTGTAACACCATATGCACGAACACAAAACCCAAATTTCACAAATGCAGATGCAATACTCGATTTTAACTAAAGAATAGCCACATTCATCAACTACCAACATGTTATAACAACACATAAACATCATCAAACCCTAAATCCTAAACATGCATCATCAATTTAACCTAATTTAGCCAAATCAAGCAAGAACACATAATGGGGCATAGTTTAGCTTACAATGGAGATGATGATCAGATGAAGATGAGATGTTAAATCCAAAATCACAGCTTCAATTGATTATTTCACTTTGATTCCTCATTTAATTTCTAATTGGAAGTGTGTGTTTTTGGTGGTTTTTGAGCAAAGTCAGGAAATGAGGGAAAAAGGGGTCGACTGACTCATTTAACCCAAACTCAATACAGTGTAATATTATACCCGTCCTAAATCTATTGTCTGGAACCTAAAAATCATTTGCGAGAAATAAGTTTTATTATACCGTCAACAAAATCAATTTAAAACAATTAATAATTTATTTATCACAATAAGTCTTTTGACCATTTGACCTATTATTTTAGTTATCAAATACACCAAGTATTCTTTTTTAAATACAAATTAAATACGAAATAAATAAAGGAATTACCGTATTTCTACCAAGCCCATATCGAGGATGTTACACAAAACCCTAACCCCTAAACCCCAAACCCTAAACCCTAAACGCAACACTGTAACACACGTGCTAGTATGTGAAACCCACTAAAAATAATGAAAAAAAAAACTCGTCGAAAGTATGCCTTAATGGACGGCAAATCGAAGAGGATCAAACGCTGAATCTAATGGTACGTGCAATTTTCATAATTTTTAGATTTGTCGTTTGTCAGATATTTAACTTAAGGGGTAAATGAGTTTTGTATTCTCTTTGTACACATGGCACCATATCATTGGTTCCTCTATTCTCACACAAATTTTTAGTCTCATTTGAACCTTACCCTTAGTTTGGATTTAAAAAAAAAACGGTGAAAAGAGACGGAGCTAGCTTAATGGTGTATGAAGTGATTGAAGTTTTTTTTTTTCGCCGTTTATTTTTCAACTCCTTGTTTTTACATAACCTAACTAATGCTTAGTTAACTAATTGTACTTTATATTTTATACATCAAAGATAAGTTCGATTTGTATAAATTTTCAAATTTCAACCATGCAACTTTGATAAATCCATAGGAATATTTAGGGATTAGTGTTTGAAAATGTAAATAACTTTAACAAAATCTCTATTGTATGTATCAACTTTCAAAACCTCTATTGTATGTATTCAATTTTCGATTATTGCCTATTGTATGTAACATGGCTATTGTGTCATCCATATAAAGCTCCACGTGGCATTCTTACAAAGCGACACGTCGCAAAATTACATACAATAAGCATAAATAAGTAATTGGATACACACAATAGGAGTTTTGAAAAGTTGATACACACAATAGAGTTTTTGTCATTGTTCGATACATTTTCATATACTTAGCCCGAATATTTATTACATCTGAAACTTATGCATGTATCCTTCCTAGAAAAGGTCCAACATATATAAACATAACATTGAATCATTTGCCTTAACGACCTGTGTACATGATACAAAGATAATATTTAAATTTATTAAAATACAATTAAAAAAAGTCGTACTCCAATACTATATTAAACTACTGAACATTACAATCTGTCTGGTAACAAGTCTCCTTCATGTCACCTATATATATTCATCAACTTCTCTCTACTCTCCATTCATCTAAAACCTCCTCAATCTTCTATATTTTCTTAACTCTAAATCACACACATATTAAAAACAATGGCTTCTTCTAGGATGTTCCAAGTGATCATGATAGTTGCTATTTTTGCAACTTCATGCATAGCTCAATTAGCCCCTGCTGCCACCCCAACAGTTTCACCAGTTGCCAGTCCAGTTGCCAGTCCAGTTGCACCACCAATGGCCTCCCCAGCCCCAACCCCGGTCAATGCCCCTGCTCCTGCCCCAGCTGCCCCAACTCCATCTCCCATGAGCTCTGGACCATCTCCTTCCCCTTCAGCACTTGCACCAAGTGCACTTTCACCTGGTCCTTCACCAGCACCCGGTGGACCCGCTGCTGATCTTCCCAACGGCTCATTCGCTGATGGGTGGGTCCACAGAGCCGTTATCGCTGGAACTGCGATCGTTGGATCGTTCATTGCTGTTACCATGATGTAAAGATATGATGATGGAAGAGATGATTAAATTCTTAATTCTTCTTTTGTTTCTTTTAATTGAATCTTTTACAAATTATTTTTTATTTGTTTTATATATATTTTGATCAGATATATATTGGCTGAATGTTAATCACCTTTATTTGAATCCCATGTCGTATATCAAGAAATTGAATATGTTATTCTTTGAATATACTTGCTATTATTACTACATGTGTTCAAGATTAGATTCAGAAATAATCGTAATTATCTAACGATATGCATCATTTTTCGCTTAATTTTTCTGATATACCTTAACACATTCAAAATGGAGTATAATCCAACAAGTTATAACTATGTAAAAGTCTTCGGTAACAAAGTTAGTTCTAAAGGGGATCACAATAACTTTGTCGAAATTGTTACATCTCTCAATATGAACACCCCCTTTTAGCGTCCGCTAAGTCAGCTTAAACATTCGTTTACACATATCGTTTTTAGGTGTGCCCTGTGTTGCCTATCATCAGTATTTCTTTAAGAGATGTATTAAAGGGAAAATGATTCGTGCCGTTAAATAGTGTTACTCATCACTATGAATGATTTTTATCGTCACAGTTAAAATCCGTTAAAATCAACTCATGTTTACTAATGAAATGGAACATATATAAATCCAATAATTCAAGAATGCAAAATCTGAATTTTATATAACATGCATGTTACGTTCCTCCAATAACTAGTAATTTAATTTAAATAAAATATAATTAAATGATAGCTTATGAAAGTCGTATCGATTAATTTTTCCACATGCACCATGTCAACACATTTTTGCAGCGTTTTTGAAAATTTTAATTCGTAAAATAAAAAAAGTCACAAATTAAAGAAAGCCATTTATGACTTGGCTTCCATAAAAAAAGTTACAAAAAGTCACTCTAATTGTTGGTTTCACTTATTTCATTTTAAAATAACAATAAATAAATATAATAAAAAATAACCAATGCCACAAACGATTTTATTTTAAAATAAAACTTAACGCGGATACCGTATAAATAATTGCCAATCTATTCTATCTACTAAAGGGGGATGCGCTGACATCATGAAACTGACTTGGCACAACATGAAGCAATCAAATACGCTGATGTGTTACTACCACATTAATCTGCTGATGTCATTAGGTTGTATTATTTTAAATATTAAAAACGACTCATTCAACTTTTTAAATCATGCATGTACAATTAAAATACAATTACAGCTCGGTTTGAATTTAATTATTTTTCCATTTCCCAACGATGTAAAATTAATACACTACATTTTATATTTAAAGAATACAATTGGACTTTTCAAGAAACTTATTTGATAAGTTTTTTATTTATTGGCCTCTTTATCCAAACCTGTTCCCATGCGTGCATCTGTATTTACACCACCGCCCAAAATCAAAAACTAGAATTCATCCAACTTTCTTTCATCATCTCCCCCATCAGGTTACTCATCATTCTCTTTCAACTATTTTCATTTGAAATCTAAATCTATATATCAATGTCAAAAGCGTCAAGCCTCTTTAACTTCCCTACCTTCACTTCACGTTCACCATCACCATCTCCGATGCCGGCTGGCCGAGCTCCGGTTGACCCTCAATAGCCTCCGCCGCAAAATAACGCACCGTCGATGCCACCACGTGTTCGTTACGATAACCCTAGAACAACGTCCGCAGAGTTTGATCTTGAACCATTGGAAAGAGGTGCTGCAGCGGTCGAAAAAATTGCTAAATCTAAAGAACCTAAAAAGGTTTTGATTTTTTACTTGACCTAATTTTTTGAATTTAGGTTATGTTGTGCTGATACATTAGTATAGTATTTGAAATGATTTTAGCTTGGTACTTGATAAATCAAGTTTCTTTTTTGATTTTGAAATTTGGGTGTTTGATGTGATTATTTATGTGGTGGTGATAATCTGTGGTTGGTGTTGTTTTTAGATTTTTGAATTGATGAAGAAGCAGGAAGAGACTAGGCAGGCGGATTTAGCAGCAAAGAAAGCTGAGTTTATTGCAATACCAGCTCACGTTGAAACTGTAAGGTAGACCTAAATTTTGTATGATAAATTTTTTTTTTACTCTATGTTTTATGAAATGCTTGAATGCAAATTAGTTTATTAAAGTGTTTGATGAAATGCCCTCACTTCTTATAATTCATCCCCTCAGGTCTTAAAGTTTAAAGATATATCATCCGGGCATTTTTTTAGTCCCTTTAATCTTATGATTTTCATATTCGGTATCTTTTAGAATTCGATAAAGAAGACATAGGTGGTTTTGTATCCACCTTTCCAGGTAACTAGAATCAGTGGTTTGTTCTGTTAGTTGCAGGAGTTTGTAGGTTATGATGGTGCTTGAGAGTCCCCAATGTTAGTGTCTCTTGAGTTTTTTTGTTCAAGTTAATTGTTTATTGTTTCATGATTTTAGTTTTAACTTCACTTTTGTTTATACTTGCTAAGTTTAGCCCATATTAGCCTACAATTGCTCATAAAAATTTGGAATCATAAAACAGAAAAAAGGGGATGTTAGTGAATGTCATATGGATTTCAAAGCACAATACATAGTTGTTGGTCATTGAAACAATAGTTATATTTGTATATGGTATCTTGGGATGATACTTACTTTTCTGTTTACATATGCTGATGCTGAGCTTTTGCAGATGCAAATCTTGCAACCATGTCATGACTACTAAAGATGTTGAGGACTGGATATATAACCAATTGGAGGATACCAATTATCTGTTACATGGTGTGGTGCATGCAAATGGTTTTGGTAGTCAATGCTCAAGGGCTATGTGTTTTATATAGATAAGTTTAAGTAGGTAGTATTGGTACATTTGAGATTGGTTTTTCTTTCAATGGATCTATGCTTTCTGTAACTTTTTACATTCCTAACCTTGCAATTGTTTCTATAGGTTACATGTGAAGTTGTGTACGGTATAATTTTTGTTACACCTATTTCACACAAGCTGATACGGGCTGATTAAATTGCCATTCAAATCATTTAATCACTAGAAATTGTTTATATGTGCAGTTTGACTAACAAAAAGTAGGGGCTAAGTCCCTCGAAATGCAACGAACTTTGCCCAAAAGTCTATTGTATGGGACTAACTTTCGAGGAGGCATAAGAATGTAACCTACTTGAAAAAGTGGGGTTTTTGATGTAGTTTTTAACCTTTGTAGCCGGTAACCAGTTATAGATTGTGTTTTTGGTATGTTAGATCACACGTGGCAGTACACGGTGGCTATATGTTTCCACGTATTATCTATTTTCTTCCAAAGTGAAAAATATGTGTCTTATTAAAATCTTTTCAAATCCATGCATCTCACTTACATTAAACATACTCAGAACAAAGTTTCTTACACTTACCTACCCTATTTCATTATTCAAGAACATCGAAAATGATGGTTGATCTTTCGTTATAATTGTGATCTGAAGTTGCTAAAAGGTATGAATAAGTTGTTTTTCGCATTTTGATGTGTCGAAAAACTAATTTATGTTCTAAAATTAGGGTTTATAAGCAAAATGAAAAAAAAAATTAAAAATTTCTGAAATTTTTGTGGATGCTTTTAACACTTATTTTATGTTCAGATTTGTAATTATTTATGTTTTGGTGTGTTTATTTACAGAAATGGAGCGTGAATTTTGAGGGTTTCCGATCACACTTCATTATGAAGGGGCTTTTTTCTTCCAACCTTTGAGGTATGTAGAAGACCATGAAATCTCACTATTAGTTAAAAGATGCACGTTTGATGAGTTTGTTGAGTTAATCATGCAACAAACCGGGTCACCATTTTCAAATGCGTATTACTTGTTACTAGATAGTGGGTTTGAAAACTTAATGATCATAGAAAATAATGATGATTTAGACACATTTTTTGTCATAATTGAAAGCTATGGTAGAGTCCATGTATACATAGATCATTTGATGTTGGAGTTAGGTGACTATGTAGCTAACAACAAGGATGATGTTAGTGAAGTTGCAGATGAGACTAATAACTTAAATGAAGTGTGTAGTAGAAAAGGAAAACAAATGGCTACCACTGAGAAGAGTAGTAAAGGTTTGGTTGATGATGCAGATGATGTAGCAGTAGGTGTAGGTAAAGTGTCTGTGAATCCATTAAAACATTTAGGTGCTAAAAGTGGAAAGACTACAGAGGGAGGGGGTTGCAGTAGTAAAGGTGGTAATGTAGGTGACAAAACGGTTAAGAGAACAGAGGGTGCACCTGGAGATGATGATCCTGATGGTGATTCTTCTGATGGTGATTCTTGTGATAGTGATGCTTCTGCTTACTCACTTGACCATTTAAGTGAAGGTGAAGATGAAGTATCTGAGGTTAGGAAAGGTAATCCCATTGTTAGAATTCCAGAAACTAAACATCTACTACAACTTGGAAAGCGTACTTCTAATGCAGAATGTAACACCCCCAAATTTAATGATTTGCGGAAGCATACATTGGGTGTTACTAATCAATATACAAAGCACAAGATTAATAGTAAACGACCTCTAAATGAGACGTTTGTAAAATAGTTACATTTCATAATTAATAATCGTTTGAAAACCGTAGGTTTTCGTATACAAAATGTAATTCCCTAGAGCCCACGCGTATAGCGGGAGATTCTATTACATCACCATAGTTACAAAAGATAATGCCAAAGAATCTCCGTTAAATGCAGTTTGTAAATCATGCGACTCTAGCTAGTAATCCTGGAGTAATCCTACTCCGTAAGTGTACCTGAGATACAAAGCTAAAAAGTGTCAACCAAAAAGGTTGGTGAATCTCACAGGTTTAGTAATAAGTAGGTGTTATGAACCACAAGTATGTACCCGTATTGCTATCAAGCAAAGTAAGTAAATCAGTTAATCAGTACAGTGCCATGAGCTCATAAGTTGAAGCTTAACCGTGTAGTGTGAATATATCACGTACCCCCGTGAGTGCTATCCGCACACTCATATGTAACAAATACTAATATGTCTGTTTCTACGTGTAAATCAGTACGTGGTGGCGCTACCACCCCAGACAGGGATTGTCAGTCCCAAATGGATCCATCTATTAGTAATCGCGCTTAAGTCCATAACTAACAACTTACGATTAGGAGGCTTTCAGTGGATAAAAGTAACTCATGCGTTTGTTTGTAATCAGTAATGTTTTCAGTTCAGTACATTGTGTTCATACGTAAAACAGTTGCTAAGTATCTCACCCCAGAGTATAAAACAGTAAAAGTGGGGCTGTAAGACTCACCTGAGTCGAGCAGTGGTAAATAGCAAGTAGTAGTAAATCAAGTAGGTTCTCCGAACCCGTAACCTTCTAGTGCCTAAACACGTAAGGTTAAGTAAGTAGATGTCTCGCAAGACCATCTAGGCTAGTTGTTCATACAACCCGTTGTGTTTAAATGTTGGTTTGTTCGCGTTCGTATCAAAGTATACGGCCCGTTGGTGATTTGTTATAATTAAAGTTTGTCATTTATAACGCAATTTAGAGTAATTGTAATAGGAAAGTATGTTTTATTATGTTTGTTAGGTCGTATCGTATAAGGATTTGAGGTTGTAAAAGTTCGACACTTAGTGAAAATGTGAGTTTTCAAAGTTCTGGTTTGTGCGACGTAGCATGCGACGTCGCTAGCGACGTAGAGTGCGACGTGGGCATGTACGTCGCATGATGCGACCTTCGCAAATCAATGCGACGTAGGGGGCGGCGTCGCTAATGCGACGTTGGTTCGGTTTGCGACGTTAAAGTCTACGTCGCTACTCGCGACGTCCGCAAGTTAATGCGACGTAAGGGGCTGCGTCGCTAGTGCGACGTTGGGATTTTTGTGCGACGTAGGCAGCGACGTCGCAGAGGCCCCTGGCCAGGTGCGACGTAGCGGTCTGATGGCCGGAATTTTTGTCGAAAACGAGTTTCCCGGTTTCCGTTGGGTCCAAATCTTTTACCCAACCCTTATATGAACATATTAAGCCTATTTAAACCATAAACTAGTAAAAATGATCGAAAACGAGAGATGTCGGGATTTGTCGGAAACTTACAAAGTGTCGGATTAAAAATCCGAAAAGATAGGAATGTAGATCGTGTGATGGTGAACGTTTTCTTCCAAAGTAGTCACGAAATCCGAGGCCGTATGATAGTAGTATTTTGCGAATTAGTGAAGTTGGTGGTGGATGGTGGTGATTAGAGAGAAAGAGAGAAAGGAGGGAAGAGAGAGAGAAAGAAGAAATGAAATGAAAGGAAATGGGAGGTGAAGGTGGGGTTTATATCCCATTTTCAGTCTCCATCTACGTGTCCCGTGCGGTGTTCGTTTTCTCCGTCGTTTAAACGTTAAATAATTATTTTACATTTTTAAATGGTAGGTTTTAAATACAAATAATTACGCGACATTTCTATTTAAATATTTTACAAATAAGTTTGAATACTTTTGTTTTTAAATCGTGTAAACTTTGATCGAGCGATACGAGATAATTATTAATTATTCTAAAATAGCGTTTAGGTCATAATTGCATTATTTTAGTTTATAAGCATTTGTTCACCAACGTCCGTGTTAACCGAATAGAATTTCATTCTATTTAAGTTGCGTACGATTTAAGCCAAATCGCAAAGTTGCATATATTTACCAACATATAATCCGATACATAAATTAGCCTAACACAGAACTAATTACATGTATTTACAAAGAATTAGGCACTAATTCTAGTCCTAATTTGCCGGTTGTTACATTCTCCCCTTGTTAAAAGAATTTCGTCCCGAAACTAGTTCGATTGCACGGTCGGTGCGTTGTCTGGGAAGAGATGTGGATATTTCTGTCGCATTTGGTCTTCCCGTTCCCAGGTAAATTCCGGACCACGTCTAGAATTCCACCTGACTTTCACGATGGGAATACGACTCTGTTTTAGTTGTTTAACCTCACGGTCCATGATTTCCATAGGTTCGTCAACGAAATGAAGTTTATCATCGATTTGAATTTCGTCGAGCTGTATAATCAGTGTCTCGTCAGACAGACATTTCTTCAGATTAGAAATGTGGAATGTGTTGTGAACGCTGCTAAGCTCAGCAGGAAGTTGCAGGCGGTATGCCACTGGGCCAATCCTTTCAAGGATTTCGAATGGTCCGATGTATCTAGGATTTAGTTTGCCTCGTTTTCCGAATCGAATGACACCTTTCCACGGTGCCACTTTGAGAAGTACCTTGTCCCCTACTTGGAACTCAAGGTGTTTGCGTCTCACGTCAGCATAGCTTTTCTGACGATCACGAGCGGCTTTTAGTCGGTTTTGTATGCCGACGATCTTTTCAGTTGTTTCATGTATGATTTCTGGACCGGTGAGTTGTGTATCCCCCACCTCAGTCCAACAGATAGGTGACCGGCACTTACGACCGTACAGTGCCTCGAAGGGTGCAGCCTTTATGCTGGTGTGATAACTGTTGTTGTACGAGAACTCGCACAACGGTAAGTGATTTTCCCAGTTTTTACCGAAGTCAACTACGCAGGCTCGTAGCATGTCTTCCAGTGTTTGTATGGTTCGTTCGCTCTGACCGTCGGTTTGAGGATGGTAAGCCGTACTCATATCCAGACGAGTACCAAGAGATTTTTGCAGTGACTGCCAGAAGCGAGAAGTGAATCGAGCATCTCGGTCGGAGATGATTGAGATGGGCACGCCGTGTCTTGATACGATCTCTTTCAGGTAGATCCGTGTCAAGCGTTCCATCTTATCAGTTTCCTTGATGGCTAGGAAATGAGCAGATTTAGTGAGTCGGTCAACGATCACCCAAATGGTATCGCAACCGTTAGAAGTTTTCGGGAGTTTAGTAATGAAATCCATGGTGATCTGCTCCCATTTCCATTGTGGTATTTCGGGTTGTTGTAGCAAACCGGAGGGTTTCTGGTGTTCAGCTTTAACTTTGGAACAAGTAAGACACTTGCCAACATAGGTTGCAATGTCAGATTTCATGTTGGGCCACCAGTGCATTTCCTTGATGCCGTGATACATTTTGTCGGCATCGGGGTGTATAGAGTATTTTGACTTGTGAGCTTCATTCATCACCAAGTCTCGAAGGTTCCCAAAACTTGGTAACCAGATTCGATTCGAGAAGTATTTGGCCCCGTTAGGTTTGGTTTCAAATTGTTTGTCCATGCCTCGCAAGGCCTCATTTATTAAGTTTTCTGGTTTGAGTGCTTCGAGTTGAGCGGTGAGAGTTTGATTGATGAGGTCGTTGTGAATGGTCATACCGAGAGCTCGAACTCGAAGTGGTTTCACTCGTTCTTTTCGGCTTAAGGCATCGGCGACAACATTCGCCTTGCCTGGATGATAGCGAATTTCGCAATCGTAATCAGTAAGTAACTCAACCCATCGACGTTGCCTCATGTTGAGATCCTTTTGATCGAAGATATGTTGGAGACTTTTATGGTCAGTAAATATTGTACACTTGGTACCGTATAAGTAGTGTCTCCAGATTTTTAGAGCGAATACAACAGCCCCCAACTCTAGGTCATGAGTTGTGTAATTCTTTTCGTGGACCTTGAGTTGTCGAGAGGCGTAAGCGATGACCTTGTCTCGTTGCATCAACACGCAACCAAGACCTTGGTGTGAAGCATCACAGTATACCACGAAGTCATCGTTGCCTTCGGGTAAAGATAAGATAGGTGCACTGCAGAGTTTCTGTTTTAGTAGCTGGAAAGCTGACTCCTGTTTGTCAGTCCAATCGAACTTCTTTTCTTTTTGAGTCAGTGCAGTGAGAGGTAGGGCTATTTTCGAAAAATTCTCAATGAACCGCCTGTAGTATCCGGCGAGTCCTAAGAATTGGCGTACCTCGGTCGGTGTAGTAGGTGCTTGCTAACACTTGATAGCCTCGATTTTTGAAGGATCGACATGAATCCCTTGATTGTCAATGACGTGTCCAAGGAATTGAACGGTTTGCATCCAGAACTCACACTTAGAGAATTTGGCGTATAACTCTTCGTGTTTGAGCAGCTCCAGGATAGTTTTCAGGTGTTGCGCGTGTTCTTGTTCAGTGCGCGAGTAAATCAAGATGTCATCGATAAAGACGATAACAAACTTGTCAAGGTAAGGTTTGCACACCCGATTCATAAGGTCCATGAATACAGCCGGTGCGTTGGTTAAGCCGAATGGCATTACTTGGAATTCATAATGCCCGTAGCGAGTTCGGAAAGCAGTTTTCGGGATGTCATCGTCACGAACTCGGAGTTGATGATAACCTGACCGTAGATCGATCTTTGAGTAGAAACTCGACCCCTGAAGTTGGTCAAACAGGTCATCAATGCGAGGAAGTGGGTAACGGTTCTTGACAGTTAATTTGTTGAGTTCACGGTAGTCGATGCACATGCGGAAAGAACCGTCTTTCTTTTTCACAAACAGGACCGGAGCTCCCCAAGGTGAGGAACTTGGTCAAATAAATCCCTTGTCCAGGAGTTCCTGTAACTGAGTAGACAACTCCTGAAGTTCGGATGGGGCTAGTCGGTAAGGGGCTCGTGCCACGGGTGCTGCGCCGGGCACAAGATCAATAGAGAATTCGACTTGTCTAATTGGCGGTAGGCCAGGCAAGTCTTCAGGAAAGACTTCTGGGAAGTCTCGAACGATAGGCACATCCTCAAGTCGCTTCTCCACCGACTTTTTCTTCAAAACGTGTGCGAGGATTGTCTGGTACCCTTTTCTCAAGTATTTTCGGGTTTTCATGCAAGAAATGATATTTATTCTCGTCCCACCGGTCTCCCCTTGTATGCTCAAAGTTCCACCGGTGACGAGAGGAATGCGTACAATTTTCTCAAAACAAACGATTTCGGCTCGATACTTGGACAACCAATCCATACCGACGATGATGTCAAAGCTGCCGATTTCGACAGGTATCAAGTCAATGGAAAAGAGCTCGTTAGCTAAGTTCAAAGTGCAATTAGGTATCACACCGTCGGCCTCAATAAGTTTTCCGTTTGCCAATTCTATTGTGTACTTAGAATCTAAGGCAATAGGTGCAGTGTCAAGAAATGTATAAAACTCATCGGAAATAAAGCTCTTATCAGCACCAGTATCAAATAATACAGAGGCAGTCAAGTTGTTGAGAAGAAACGTACCCGTGACCACGTTCGGGTCTTGACGGGCTTCCCCAGATTTCAGCACAAAAGCTCTTCCTCGAGCATTGTTGTTATTCCTGTTGTTGTTGTTGTTCAGCTTCGGGCAGTCTTTCTTGAAATGCCCCGTACCGTTGCACCCATAACAGGTCTTTGGTGCAGAGGTGTTGGTGTCAGTGGTGTTTGATCTACAGTCCTTAGCCAAGTGTCCAAATCTCTTACACTTGCTACAGGGACATGAACCATGGTGGTGTCGTTGGCACTTGGAGCAATAGGGCTTGGTTCCCTTGTACGCCCCCTTATCATCAGAACTGGAGGTGTAGGCTTTAATGGTTTCAGGTTTCTTGTTTTGGTGGTTGTTGTGGTTGTCGGACCATTTTCGTTTATTGCTGTTGGAGGATGGAGTGGGTAGTTCTGGGTCCTCATTCATAGCTAGAAGTTCATGGGCCAACCGGATGGCACCATGAAGGGTGGTTTGGTTTGATGAGGCGACGTTTCCCCGGACGGGTTCCGGGAGGCCGCGGATGTATTTCTTAATCTTGTCAGGCCCAGTACCTGCCATAGCTGGGCGAAGGACGGTGAGTTGTTGGAATCTGGTGGTGTATGCAACGATATCAGTTACTTGCACTTTTAAGTTCCATAACTCTTCGTCCAGCTTGTGAAGTTGTTCGGACGGGCAATACTCATCCGTGAGCATTTTCTTTAGATCCTCCCAAGGGAGTAGATAAGCGGTGTCAATCCCCACGGACTGGGTATAGGAATTCCACCACGAGAGGGCACCATCTTCGAGGGTGCAGGTGGAGAATTTGACCTTGTCGTCTTCCGCACACTTGCTGATGCGGAAAACAGATTCCATCTTTTCGAACCATCTGATAAGTCCGATGGCTCCTTCGGTTCCCTTGAAGCTCAAGGGTTTGCAGTTTTGAAAATCCTTGTATGAACAAGGTTTAGCAGCAGAGGTTTCAGCGGCATCGCTGTTTCTTGTGGAGTTAGGTGGAGTATTCCGAGCCAAGGCTTCAGTAACAGCCTGGGTTATGAGAGACGTGATCTGAGCATCAGTGTAAGGTCTTGACTTTGGCGGCATGATTCTTCAATAAAAGAAATGAAGATACATGAGATTTTGTAAGAAAATTGCATTTATTCCAGATGTACATGTATAAAGTTGGTAATACATAACATCAATATGAAAAGGATTATGGCAATTAATATGAGTCGAAACAGCAAGGAATATTTAATAGATGATACGAGTTCAAGGGTTACATCCTACGGATGTGTTACAAAAGATGTCGGGAATTGTTACATCCGACTGAAACATAGAGTAGCGCTTAGATAGTTACTAGATTACAGGATAGTTTACAAAATGAAGACTATGCTAGTCTTAACGTAGGTTAATCTGCTCCATCATTTCGATGAGACGATCCACAGTATTAGCAAGTCTGCTGGCTTGTCGAGCATTGTCTTCAGCTAATGCTAGTCGCTGTACCAATCCGCGGTTAGATTCTTCCGTTTCCCGTGAGCGTTGTTCACACTCATCAAGTCTGTGTTTCAAAAGAGCGGTTTCCACGCTTATCTCCACCACTTTGTTGAAAAGAACATCCACATTATTAACGGTGGTTTCGTGATCCTCAGAGACTTGTTCGATGCGCTCAAGTGATGTAAGTCTCCAGTTTTCGTTGGTTTCTTGCAACACGATATCCATGGTGCGAAGTCGTTGCTCGTGTTGGTTCACCCTAGCAGCTAAGGCCGGCAAGGTGAAGTGAGTAGAGTATGGGCCAGCTCGAGGCAACCTGTTGTTCCTCCTTGCTACCCTTGGGTTCTGCGACCCAGATTGAGAACGAGATAAATCGGATGGGATGTTTGCCATTTCTGAGACAAAGCGTTAGTAAGATTGAGGCCTATATTCATATAGTCCCTATATAATATAGTCTATTGAGTGTCTAGCATAAACATGTTTAAGTCTCGGTTCTCTCGAAGTCAGAGTCTTCTATTGTACCCTGTTCAGTCATAACCCCTTTAAGATCTTACATCGTCTTTGCTTAATTGTACATAGTTGATCAGGCTATGTTAAATTAAACTCGTATGATGTAATCACTGAACCGGTTATACCTAATAAGGGATACTGCCTAATGGTCATAGTCTAGGCTCACTAAATGCAACCTAGTTCACTACAACCTTAGGCTCTGATACCAATCTGTAACACCCCCAAATTTAATGATTTGCGGAAGCATACATTGGGTGTTACTAATCAATATACAAAGCACAAGATTAATAGTAAACGACCTCTAAATGAGACGTTTGTAAAATAGTTACATTTCATAATTAATAATCGTTTGAAAACCGTAGGTTTTCGTATACAAAATGTAATTCCCTAGAGCCCACGCGTATAGCGGGAGATTCTATTACATCACCATAGTTACAAAAGATAATGCCAAAGAATCTCCGTTAAATGCAGTTTGTAAATCATGCGACTCTAGCTAGTAATCCTGGAGTAATCCTACTCCGTAAGTGTACCTGAGATACAAAGCTAAAAAGTGTCAACCAAAAAGGTTGGTGAATCTCACAGGTTTAGTAATAAGTAGGTGTTATGAACCACAAGTATGTACCCGTATTGCTATCAAGCAAAGTAAGTAAATCAGTTAATCAGTACAGTGCCATGAGCTCATAAGTTGAAGCTTAACCGTGTAGTGTGAATATATCACGTACCCCCGTGAGTGCTATCCGCACACTCATATGTAACAAATACTAATATGTCTGTTTCTACGTGTAAATCAGTACGTGGTGGCGCTACCACCCCAGACAGGGATTGTCAGTCCCAAATGGATCCATCTATTAGTAATCGCGCTTAAGTCCATAACTAACAACTTACGATTAGGAGGCTTTCAGTGGATAAAAGTAACTCATGCGTTTGTTTGTAATCAGTAATGTTTTCAGTTCAGTACATTGTGTTCATACGTAAAACAGTTGCTAAGTATCTCACCCCAGAGTATAAAACAGTAAAAGTGGGGCTGTAAGACTCACCTGAGTCGAGCAGTGGTAAATAGCAAGTAGTAGTAAATCAAGTAGGTTCTCCGAACCCGTAACCTTCTAGTGCCTAAACACGTAAGGTTAAGTAAGTAGATGTCTCGCAAGACCATCTAGGCTAGTTGTTCATACAACCCGTTGTGTTTAAATGTTGGTTTGTTCGCGTTCGTATCAAAGTATACGGCCCGTTGGTGATTTGTTATAATTAAAGTTTGTCATTTATAACGCAATTTAGAGTAATTGTAATAGGAAAGTATGTTTTATTATGTTTGTTAGGTCGTATCGTATAAGGATTTGAGGTTGTAAAAGTTCGACACTTAGTGAAAATGTGAGTTTTCAAAGTTCTGGTTTGTGCGACGTAGCATGCGACGTCGCTAGCGACGTAGAGTGCGACGTGGGCATGTACGTCGCATGATGCGACCTTCGCAAATCAATGCGACGTAGGGGGCGGCGTCGCTAATGCGACGTTGGTTCGGTTTGCGACGTTAAAGTCTACGTCGCTACTCGCGACGTCCGCAAGTTAATGCGACGTAAGGGGCTGCGTCGCTAGTGCGACGTTGGGATTTTTGTGCGACGTAGGCAGCGACGTCGCAGAGGCCCCTGGCCAGGTGCGACGTAGCGGTCTGATGGCCGGAATTTTTGTCGAAAATGAGTTTCCCGATTTCCGTTGGGTCCAAATCTTTTACCCAACCCTTATATGAACATATTAAGCCTATTTAAACCATAAACTAGTAAAAATGATCGTAAACGAGAGATGTCGGGATTTGTCGGAAACTTACAAAGTGTCGGATTAAAAATCCGAAAAGATAGGAATGTAGATCGTGTGATGGTGAACGTTTTCTTCCAAAGTAGTCACGAAATCCGAGGCCGTATGATAGTAGTATTTTGCGAATTAGTGAAGTTGGTGGTGGATGGTGGTGATTAGAGAGAAAGAGAGAAAGGAGGGAAGAGAGAGAGAAAGAAGAAATGAAATGAAAGGAAATGGGAGGTGAAGGTGGGGTTTATATCCCATTTTCAGTCTCCATCTACGTGTCCCGTGCGGTGTTCGTTTTCTCCGTCGTTTAAACGTTAAATAATTATTTTACATTTTTAAATGGTAGGTTTTAAATACAAATAATTACGCGACATTTCTATTTAAATATTTTACAAATAAGTTTGAATACTTTTGTTTTTAAATCGTGTAAACTTTGATCGAGCGATACGAGATAATTATTAATTATTCTAAAATAGCGTTTAGGTCATAATTGCGTTATTTTAGTTTATAAGCATTTGTTCACCAACGTCCGTGTTAACCGAATAGAATTTCATTCTATTTAAGTTGCGTACGATTTAAGCCAAATCGCAAAGTTGCATATATTTACCAACATATAATCCGATACATAAATTAGCCTAACACAGAACTAATTACATGTATTTACAAAGAATTAGGCACTAATTCTAGTCCTAATTTGCCGGTTGTTACACAGAAGGTGAGGAAGATATGAAGAAGACAGTGTACACTGGGCATGAGGACTTTATTAAAGAATTGATTGAAGCTATGAAACCAAAATGTGATGAAGAGCTACCAACTGATCCAATGCCTGTTCCTGAACCACCATTGGAGAAATATCTCATTCATGACACATCAACACATTGGAGGTTAAAAGCTCCTAAGGTATAACTAAATAAAGTAGTATATTAGTAATCTTAACTTTCTGATATATTTAAATTTCTTGGCCAATTTATAACAAGATACACTTTGAACATTTAGGTTGGTGAAAGGTATGAAGGCCCTTAACAACTTAAAGATTGCCTTTCTTACTATGCCATGTCCAATGGATACTCTATATGGTACCAAAGAAGTAGCTACGACAAGATCATTGCTAGGTGTGGGGAAAGACCAGCAAAGGTGAAAGATAAGAAGAAGGGGAAGCAGAGAAAAGGGAAAAGGTATCCAACAAAAAGGAACACAAGAAATAGCAACAAGGGTGGCTGTAAGTGGAGGTTGATGGAAACATGGATGAGAGAAAAGGAATCATACATGGTAAAGTCATTGAATGATGATCATAACTGTGCAAGAAATTACAAATTTGGATCATTAATCAACTACAAGTGGATTGGGAAGCACTTTGCTAGAAAAGATTAGGATGAATCCTGAGATTGGATTGAGTGATTTGGCTGAGTTGGTAATGAAAAAGTACAAGTGTACAGTCTCAAATAAGCAGTGTAAAAAGGCAAGAGCATGGGCCTTAAGTGAGTATGAGAAAACTTTGGAAGAACACTATGGAATGCTTAGATCTTATGGAGAGGCTTTACTACAAACTAATCCAGGGTCTACTTTTCAAGTTGGTGTTACAGTCAATCCTGATGACAAGGTGTATTTTGATAGAGTGTATGTTTGTTTGAAGGATGTTAAGGATGGATGGTTGTTTGGATGTAGGAAGGTTGTAGCATTAGATGGCTGTTTTCTGAAAAGCACATGTAGAGGCCAATTACTAACTGTAGTGGGTTGAGATGGTAATAACCAGATTTACCCAATAGCTTGGGCAGTTGTAGGTGTAGAGAATAAGGAAAATTGGAGTTGGTTCATAAGGCTGCTAGGTCATGATTTGCATAGTCCCTCTGGAAATGAGCTCACTTTCATTTCTGATCAACACAAGGTATTTGACTTTGCTTATATTAGCATAATTATATGGTTATTGTATTTTAATCAAACCTTACACTACTTATATTTTGATGTAGGGATTGATTGAAGCAGTGAAGGATGTGATGCCTGATGCAGAGCACAGGCAATGTGCTAGACACATCTATGAAAACTTCAAAAAGAGATACAGTGGAGTTGCTTTTAGGAATCTCTTCTGGAGGGCTTCAAAGGCATCTCATGAAGGTGAGTTTAATGAGGTAATGGATGAACTCAGAAGAGCTAATCCTAATGCCCATAAGTACTTAATGGATAGAAATCCCAGATCTTGGTCTAGAGCATTTTTTAGGTTGTATACTGGGTGTGAAGCAGTAGAGAATGACTTTAGTGAGTGTTGGAATTCTGTTATATTAAGAGTGAGGAACAAGCCTATAATCACCATGCTTGAGGCAATTAGAGTCATTGTTATTATTAGAATGCAATCAATTAGGGAAATCAGTGAGAAATGGGACCTAGATAGTCAGGATATCACACCAAGTATTAGGAAGAAGTTGAATTTCATTAAAAATCAGGTTGGTGAGTACATAGTGATACATGCTGGTGGTAGTGAGTTTGAGGTTAGAATGCATGGGAAATCATGGGCAGTTGACATAGAAAAGAGTAAGTGTTCATGCAGGTTATGGGAGTTAAGTGGGGTACCTTGTGTTCATGCAGTGAAGAGTATTTTGAAATGTGACCAACTACCAGAAGATCATGTATCTTATTGGTTTAGAATGGAGATGTACTTACAAGCTTATAACTTTCATATAACTCCAATGCCTGGAATGGAATTTTGGCCTGTTGTTGAGCAAAACAAGCCATTACCTCCTGCACCTAGAATCATGCCTGGAAGGCCTAAGAAAAAGAGACACATATCAGCTAATGAGCCAGTGGTAGGGAAAACAAGGGTTTCTAAGCATGGTGTTATAATGACATGTCAAAATTGCTTTGAACCTGGTCATAATTCCAGGGGTTGTACCAATGAGAAAGTCATCAGAGAAAAACCACCAAAGAAGAAGCCTGGCAGGAAGAAAAACATTGATATGAAATCAAGAAGGCCTAGGAAATTAAAAAGAAGACTTGTAGATGAGGCAGACGAGGAAGGTGATGTTGATGAGGCAGAGGGACCTGGGTCAACCAATGCACCAAAAGCAGCACTTGATGAAGTCCCCGAGTCAAGCAATGCAAGAGAAGAGGGACCTAGGTCAACCAATGCACAAAAAGCAGTACCTAGTAGGCCACCACTTGGAGTGACAAAATGTGGTTTCAGATGGTCTTCAAATGGATCACCCATTAAGCAAACAAAGAAAGGTCATATTATAACTTACCATATTTAGATTAATTTAATTTGTTTAGTAATATTATATCTTATCTTTTAGGATGATTTTCATTTTCAGTTAATGCAAGGCAGTGTGATAAACCACCTAAACGTGGGGTTTGTATTGGGAAACCAACTTCATCAAAGAAAACAAAAACATGTAAGTTATTAGTAGTTGAGTATAAGTTACTTAAGTGGCATTACTTATTATGTAGACATCTATGTAGACATGGACTCTTATTATTACAAAAACATCTATGTAGACATGGACTCTACTTATTATTATTTGTTTATTGTAACATGTTGTTGTTATGTTTGTGAATATGTAGTGTCAGAGATAGGTAAACGTGGGGTTTGTATTGGGAAACCAACTTCAACAAAGAAAACAAAAACATGTAAGTTATTAGTAGTTGAGAATAAGTTAGTTAAGTGTCATTACTTATTATTATTTGTTTATTGTAACATGTTATTGTTATGTTTGTGGCAATGTAGTGTCTCAGATAGATAATGCTGCTGGGAACAGAGGTAAGAAAAAGGTTGGTTTGGCAAGACAATGACATGGTTCAGTTGTGGGTTAGGATCATCTGGGACTGTGGTTGGAAACAATGACACATTTGACCCAACCAATTGCTTACCCCATGATTCTATATCTCATCTCACAGATGCAAATCCACCAGTCATTGCTACCCAGGAATCACAGACTGGAGGTGTGCCTAATAAAAGAAAGGCAAGTGAGAGAATTGTCAATATGAAACTGGCAAAAAGGTTCCTGGACCTGGAAGCACGACTGACAATGCAATGGATCTTGATTAGAAAAGCAGCTGTTATGTAGTTTTTTGGAAGTTGATCCCACATGTGTATAGACCTTTTGCCTTTATGGCATGTTTTTTGTGTACTTTATAGGTCACATGTAGTTGGGGTAGTTTGTGGATCAAACTTTGGTTTATTTATGATGTAATGTACTGGATCACTAGTTTGTGCTTTTGGTTTACATTTCTGGATGTGTGCTGCTATTGTATGCATACATGTAATGTAATGAATTTGGTTTCTATTGTAATGTAATGGATTTGGTGCTTTCTTATGTAATATAATGTATCAGCAGGTGTCTATCTGTGCTAATCTGTTACAACAATTCATTGTAACTTCTTACTGTACATAACCATTGAGAAGCATACCAATACATACCATCTAACCAGGTAAAGGAAAAATATAACCACTTGACCATTTAAGTGAAAGCATTACATACCATCAGACCCAAAAGTATCATTACATAACAGTAACATGTTACAATACGCTACATAACACTAAACATTTGAGCTTACTTCATGACTACAACAAGTAGGAGTACAACTAACAATGCTAGAACAGCAACTAAAAGTGCAGAAAGTTGGTCAAGCAATCCTAACTTGGACTTTATCAAGGTCAACTCTTCAACATTCTTCAACAACACCATATTTGATTCTGTATCTTCTTCCATTTCGTGCATTCTCGGCTTGTTTTTCACTTCCATTTTTAACTGATACATAACGTTCTTGTAATAGTCACTTGGAAGCTCCGCATCAAGAAAACGATATTTGGTACAATAGCGGGTTTTAACCTTCAAGGATTATTCAACATTAATAACAATACTAAACAATAATTACTAATTGGTGATGAATTCCAGCTTTTTTAATCAACATGAACACCAAATAAAGATTAGAACAACAAAATAAATAATTAGGTTAAAAACTTACTTTTGGGCATTTGACGAATCGACGGGCCGGGTTGATGTCAGTCCAAGAAGTGTGAACATACATCTTCTCTCCACAGTCGCAGTAGTAAAATAGCGGTTCAACTCGATTTTGAGAAGATGGAGACGAAGACGTGTAACGCCCCAAATTTTTGTAAGTTTAAAATTATATTATATGCATCTAGTTATTTAATTATATGTATATAATTTTATGTTATGTGAAATAATTGTTATGTGTTAGAATTAGTTAGTGAAACTAACTATGTAAAGAAACTTGAGTTAGAGGGTAAAAACTGTCATATTAGTAAAGATGAGGGGGTTTATGTGATAATATTGTAAATAAAAATCCTGCATCTTCTTGTTTCTTCTACTCATTTGCAGAAAATAGAAATCACGTATAGAACTTTTAGAGAGAGAGACAGAAATCGAGTTTAGAGAGAGAAGCAAGAAGAAGAGGTGAATCAAGCTAGGGTTTGTGTAATTAAAGGTTTCTAATCTTCAATTCATCAATTCTAAGGTATGTGTGATCCTCTAGCTTGTTTAATTTGAGTTAGGGTTTAAGTTACATAAACCCTAAGTTAGTGATTTTGATGGGTAATTGGATAATTGAATGAAACTAAGTTCCATACATGTTTATAAGTTAGAAAGAATGATTTAATTGTGTTAGTTGTGTTGATAATCTTATAATCATGTGTAACACCTCGCAAATTTGAGCACGATTAATAACATTAATCACTTGCATTATTAGGCTAATTCCCTACTTGAGTGAATTCACAACACATTTTAGAGGTAAGTCTAGCATAGCCCAACTAGTTAGTACGCGTAGTATTACGTAGTCGTAATTACGTACAGATCAATTTGAAAACAAACGCGACAAAAATGTACGACTGTTGGTGAACAAAAATTATTTAATAAAACGAAATTATTAAATAACGTAGTTAACAATTAAATATTATGTCGATAATATTTACATATTATTTTATAACGCAAAACGTAAACTTGTAAAAATTAAAATAAAACAAAGTTGAAATTTGTAAAATTTATTAATTTAGTTTCATAAAAAGATCCTAATTAAAATATAATGAAAAATGTAATTTAAAAACATATTAGTTAAAATAAAATAACATTTAGCGATTGGGTAAACAAACACGGAGTGTAACCACGGAGGCAGAAAGTGGAACAAAACCACCTCCCACCTCCTCATTTTCTTTCATTTCCCTTTCATCCTCTTTCTCCATCTTTCTCTTTTTCTCTCTACTTTCACCACCACCTACCAAAAACCACCACACAAATCACCACAAAACTACCATCAAACGACGCCGAATCAACAAACAAAATAGAGGAAAACGACCACGATACTACGATCTATCTTTCTACCTTTTCGGATTTCAAATCCGACACTCGTAAGTTTCCGACAAATCCCGCAAATCTTTAGATTTCCAAGTTATAATTGCTACTTAGTGTTTAACATACTTAGAATAACATGTTTTAGTGTTTTATACAACCGAAAACGTTCCAAATCAACCAAAAATCCGACTTTTTCTCGCTGTTCGTCGAACAGGCGACTACGTCGCATTGGGACCGAAAACAGTACTGCGACGTAGGCCTTTACGTCGCATTACCCTTCCTTACGTCGCACATAGCGACGCAGACCACTACGTCGCATTAAATTGCGAGCGTCGCCTATGCGACGCAACCCATGACGTCGCAAAACCTGAATGCGACGTAGACCCGTACGTCGCACCCTACGTCGCATAACAACCCAGCGTCGCACCTTACGTCGCTAAAAACAGGAAGTTTAAAAACTTGTTTTCACTAAGTGTCGAACTAACCGGAAATGCATATCTTTAAACGATACGATTCACGAGCTTTACAAACAATACAAACACTCTTATTTTACCGAAATTAGGATTTCAAACTATCACCAACGAGTCGTATACATTTTCACAAACAACAAAATACAACGTAAACGGTTAATACTTGGGACATAACTTGGTTGTACGAACACTAACATGGATGGTCAGTTTAGACATCTACATACTTATTAATCTCGTACGTTTAGGACGTTAGGAGATTCCAGACTGTACTTGGGCTTAGGTTTGCTAGCACTCGCACAACTACTTAACTCAACAGGTGAGTTCACAGCCCCTACTTTTACTGTTTGTAACTACTTTTGGGGTGGAAAACATAGTCAACTGCTTTACTGATTACTGATTGCCATAACTGCTTTTACTATATGATTATTTATCATACTACTTACTCGAACAATTAGAGTACTTGAACTGTTAAAATGCTATACAAACTATCACATAACTGCCTTTGGCACACTCATACAAACAACTTATAACTGTGGACAACTACTACAACTGTCCGTACGACATGGCATTCCAGACAAAAACTATTATCACTATGTGAAACTAAATTGGTATCTTACCGGAGAACGACCGGTACATATTGGTAACTTGTCGGAGAACGACCGACACTAACATGGTATCTTACCGGAGAACGACCGGTACTAACAGTGTATCTTACTGGAGAACGACCAGTACTAACAATGTATCTCACCGGAGAACGACCGGTGCTAACCTGGTATCTTACCGGAGAACGACCGGTACATTTGGTAACTAGTCGGAGAACGACCGACTCAAACTTTAAAACTACTGGAGAACGACCAGCAACACGTTTTCAAAAATATATTTTGGGTAACGTCCCACACAACTATTTATGGGCAACATCCCACATAAACTTAACCCTTTGGGCGAACAACCCACTAAACTTATACTTTGGATGACGTTCCACTAAACATTACTCGACTATTATGGCAATTACTATTTACGAACGTATTTGGTCCAACAAATGTGACTACAAAACTTGAAACAACAATATACAACATAAAAACCTGTGGATTCACTCAACCTAGTTGTTGACTTTTACTATGTTTTTCAGGGAATTAGCTGCGCATGTAAGATCGCCAACACACATGGAGAATTAGGCGACCCTTGAAGCTTAGGATGCCAACTTTTTGGAAACATATGGATTTCTTTAGTATAACTGAAATGCTTTAGTCATATTTCAGAAATCTACTTTTGTAAACTTATTACTTTTAACTTATACGATTCGAGGAATCGTAAACTTTGTAATTAATAACTTTTGGCATCTTATTATATATTGTTCTGTTGTAATCATAAGCTCTGATACGTACAGATTGGTTTATTATTGTGACACCCCAGTACTTAAACTAAAACGCTTCCGCTAAACGAATTTTGGGGGTGTTACAGATTGGTATCAGAGACAATGGTTATAGCGAACTAGGAAACTTTAGGTGACTTAGAAACCTAGAGACCTAGACTATAGCCTTGGCTAGAACGTACATGCATACATACATTTGCATACATCTAAACTATAGTTACAATACCTCGATACGCGTGAACTGTTCACCACATCCGACTCGTTCATTGTACTCCGATCTCATATGAACCTGATCGTGATTAAACGGTTGATGAAAAGAAGTATGTATTTGGCATCATATAATGACGCCTGGCCAACGTGATTATATCATACTAAGTACATATGGGTGTTTCATAGTCGTAAGATACGTGATGGGGATTCGACAAATTTTGCTTGACACTCGAAAACTTGAAATATGTGAAACTTTATTCCTCACATGTTTTTCATTGGCATTGACTTCTGCATCTTTTCATCGCAGAACGTCAGCATGCCGCCTAAACAAAGAAATACTCGAAACAGTCGACGAAATACTCCACATCCGCCTCCAGAAACAACCGAACAGATTATCGAACGCCGCGTGGCGGAAGCCATCGCACAATACGAGGCGAGCAGAAATCGTGAAAACCTAACCAACAATAGTGGAGCCACCCCAGTTAACAGCGAGACCCCAACCAATAACCAACAGGGGTGTTCCTACAAAACATTCCAAGCCTGCAAACCGAGTACCTTTACCGGGACTGAAGGGGCCGTTGGCCTAGTCCACTGGATCGAGAAAACAGAGTCAGTGATCGACATCAGTGATTGTGCTGCTGACAAAATCGTGAAATACGCCACCTGCACTCTAGCCGACAAAGCGCTAACATGGTGGAACGCTCAGGTACAAATCATGGGACGCCCAGCTGCTTACTCCATCTCATGGGAGACACTGAAACGAATGCTGATGGAGGAATTTTGCCCTCCCAACGAGATGCAGAAACTTGAAACCGAATTCTGGAACATTCAAATGATCGGCGCTGACATTTCCGGTTACACAACTAGATTCCAGGAGCTTGCACGCCTGGTGCCTCATATGGTAACCCCCGAGAGCAAACGCATTGAGCGTTACAACAGGGGTTTGGCACCACAAATCCGAGGCATGGTTATGTCCTCCAAACCCGCCACTTTTAGGAGCGCAGTGGATCTGGCTCACAGCTTAACCGACGACGCGGTCGAGATTGGAACCCTGAAAGTTATCACAGGGAAAACTGAACTCACCCGTACTGATGCGGGCGACTCTGGAACCCACAAACGCAAATGGAACAACGACGGTAACGACCGTCAGGGTCAACAAAACAGAAATCCGGGAAACACCCGAGCCTTCGCTGCAATCACCAACCCTGGACCCAAAACCTACCTTGGCAACAAACCGAGGTGCTACAAGTGCGGTAGACACCACGATGGTGATTGTACATTTTGTCAAAACTGCAAACGTCCCGGTCACTTAGCACAGAACTGTAGGACAAACCTACCACCTCCAGCCGCCTCCGAGGTACAAAACACCGGCTGCTTTAGGTGTGGTGATCCTGGACATCACCGAAACCAATGCCAAAACCCGAACAACAACCGCAACAATCAAAACGACAACAACCGCACCGTTAACAAAGGCTACACTCCAAGCCGCGCATACATCCTCCGTGCACCAGAAACGGTTGCAGACCTCAACTAGCACGGTACGTTTTAACGACTATTGCTACGATTTAACATACGTTTCATTCGAATGTCTATTCAACATTAACACTTGGTAAACTTCGATTATTATCGAACGCATAACTATTTAAACTATACCGCGAGTATACTAAACAGTTAAAACTATATTGGCAAACATAGATCACTACACAAACTATTACTATTATTGTAACGACATGACTTATCGGAGAACATACGCCGCGGGCGATCCGACTTGATTCAAATCTCGGGACGAGATTTCTCTAACATGGGGAGAATGTAACACCTCGCAAATTTGAGCACGATTAATAACATTAATCACTTGCATTATTAGGCTAATTCCCTACTTGAGTGAATTCACAACACATTTTAGAGGTAAGTCTAGCATAGCCCAACTAGTTAGTACGCGTAGTATTACGTAGTCGTAATTACGTACAGATCAATTTGAAAACAAACGCGACAAAAATGTACGACTGTTGGTGAACAAAAATTATTTAATAAAACGAAATTATTAAATAACGTAGTTAACAATTAAATATTATGTCGATAATATTTACATATTATTTTATAACGCAAAACGTAAACTTGTAAAAATTAAAATAAAACAAAGTTGAAATTTGTAAAATTTATTAATTTAGTTTCATAAAAAGATCCTAATTAAAATATAATGAAAAATGTAATTTAAAAACATATTAGTTAAAATAAAATAACATTTAGCGATTGGGTAAACAAACACGGAGTGTAACCACGGAGGCAGAAAGTGGAACAAAACCACCTCCCACCTCCTCATTTTCTTTCATTTCCCTTTCATCCTCTTTCTCCATCTTTCTCTTTTTCTCTCTACTTTCACCACCACCTACCAAAAACCACCACACAAATCACCACAAAACTACCATCAAACGACGCCGAATCAACAAACAAAATAGAGGAAAACGACCACGATACTACGATCTATCTTTCTACCTTTTCGGATTTCAAATCCGACACTCGTAAGTTTCCGACAAATCCCGCAAATCTTTAGATTTCCAAGTTATAATTGCTACTTAGTGTTTAACATACTTAGAATAACATGTTTTAGTGTTTTATACAACCGAAAACGTTCCAAATCAACCAAAAATCCGACTTTTTCTCGCTGTTCGTCGAACAGGCGACTACGTCGCATTGGGACCGAAAACAGTACTGCGACGTAGGCCTTTACGTCGCATTACCCTTCCTTACGTCGCACATAGCGACGCAGACCACTACGTCGCATTAAATTGCGAGCGTCGCCTATGCGACGCAACCCATGACGTCGCAAAACCTGAATGCGACGTAGACCCGTACGTCGCACCCTACGTCGCATAACAACCCAGCGTCGCACCTTACGTCGCTAAAAACAGGAAGTTTAAAAACTTGTTTTCACTAAGTGTCGAACTAACCGGAAATGCATATCTTTAAACGATACGATTCACGAGCTTTACAAACAATACAAACACTCTTATTTTACCGAAATTAGGATTTCAAACTATCACCAACGAGTCGTATACATTTTCACAAACAACAAAATACAACGTAAACGGTTAATACTTGGGACATAACTTGGTTGTACGAACACTAACATGGATGGTCAGTTTAGACATCTACATACTTATTAATCTCGTACGTTTAGGACGTTAGGAGATTCCAGACTGTACTTGGGCTTAGGTTTGCTAGCACTCGCACAACTACTTAACTCAACAGGTGAGTTCACAGCCCCTACTTTTACTGTTTGTAACTACTTTTGGGGTGGAAAACATAGTCAACTGCTTTACTGATTACTGATTGCCATAACTGCTTTTACTATATGATTATTTATCATACTACTTACTCGAACAATTAGAGTACTTGAACTGTTAAACTGCTATACAAACTATCACATAACTGCCTTTGGCACACTCATACAAACAACTTATAACTGTGGACAACTACTACAACTGTCCGTACGACATGGCATTCCAGACAAAAACTATTATCACTATGTGAAACTAAATTGGTATCTTACCGGAGAACGACCGGTACATATTGGTAACTTGTCGGAGAACGACCGACACTAACATGGTATCTTACCGGAGAACGACCGGTACTAACAGTGTATCTTACTGGAGAACGACCAGTACTAACAATGTATCTCACCGGAGAACGACCGGTGCTAACCTGGTATCTTACCGGAGAACGACCGGTACATTTGGTAACTAGTCGGAGAACGACCGACTCAAACTTTAAAACTACTGGAGAACGACCAGCAACACGTTTTCAAAAATATATTTTGGGTAACGTCCCACACAACTATTTATGGGCAACATCCCACATAAACTTAACCCTTTGGGCGAACAACCCACTAAACTTATACTTTGGATGACGTTCCACTAAACATTACTCGACTATTATGGCAATTACTATTTACGAACGTATTTGGTCCAACAAATGTGACTACAAAACTTGAAACAACAATATACAACATAAAAACCTGTGGATTCACTCAACCTAGTTGTTGACTTTTACTATGTTTTTCAGGGAATTAGCTGCGCATGTAAGATCGCCAACACACATGGAGAATTAGGCGACCCTTGAAGCTTAGGATGCCAACTTTTTGGAAACATATGGATTTCTTTAGTATAACTGAAATGCTTTAGTCATATTTCAGAAATCTACTTTTGTAAACTTATTACTTTTAACTTATACGATTCGAGGAATCGTAAACTTTGTAATTAATAACTTTTGGCATCTTATTATATATTGTTCTGTTGTAATCATAAGCTCTGATACGTACAGATTGGTTTATTATTGTGACACCCCAGTACTTAAACTAAAACGCTTCCGCTAAACGAATTTTGGGGGTGTTACATCATGTGTTTAGTGGGTAATTGAATTATTATGAGTATGTTTGATCACTAGGTAGTGATGTTTATGATGTATGAAAGTGTTAATGATAAGAATTAGTTTCAATTACCCAAATACATGTGATTATGTAGTTATGTGTATGGAACTTATGTTAGATAATTGGAGGTTATGGGATTTAACTTATAATCTACATGTGAGAAGTAAGAAAGAGTAGTTAAGTGTGTAATTGATAAGTGTTTATGTGATTATGTGAATAGGTGATCAAGTGTGAAAGAGTTCAAGTTATTGTTTGTGCAAGTAAAAAGGTAAGTATTTGGACATGTGGAACCAAGGAGTGATTTATCATTCGCTTGGTGGTATCTAAGTAATGACTTTGTCATTAGCTTAGTTTGATGTCAATTCTTCAGAATTTGGCATGTTAAATGTTATGGATCCTTAACTTGTTGCAGATTTTGATTGTTAGAGTCCATTTACTTACTAAGCATTTATGCTTATGTGTTATGTTTAACATGTTTCAGGAAGTTCCAGTAAGGTAAAGGAGGAATCGGGAAAGAAGGTTATGGAAAGCTAGTGGTGGAGCTCATTGCTTGGTCGGTAATGAGTTTTATCCCTTTTGATCATGCTTACGATACAATAACACCCCCGTTTGTAAAGTTTAAGATTTTAGTCAAAGTTTGTAAAAGTTAGTAAGTCTCACTTGTGAAAGACATATGGTTTGATGAAGTTTAATGTTTTGGTTAAAGTTAGATTAGTGAGACTTGAAATGTTAAAGCTTATGTACATATGAATGAAAAGTGGTTGTTTTGACTTTGTAAAGTCAACTGAGTAAAAGTGTAGGTGATGGGAGGGTCAAAGATTGAAATGGGTCAATTTGGTACCCAAATGGGTCATTAAGTGCTTAAGTGTCAAAATGGGTCAAGTTGGTCGAAAGTCAATGGTTTTGGTTTTCACAAGTTCTAAATTCAAGTTGAAATGTGTAGTCAAAAGTTGAAGGTCAGATTTGCTTTGGTTTAGAATTTGACATGTTAACATTTCTGGTCAAAAATGGTCGAAAACTAGTTCATGTGTCAAAATGGGTTAAAACGAGAATTTTGAAAAAGTGAAAGTTGAGTTATGTTAATTTGACCATTTGAAAGATGTCTGCAAAATTTTACAATCCCAGGTATTACAGATTAAAAGTTATGCGTTGTCAAAGTTCGAGTTTTGGTATCAAAATGTGCAGACTCTGGATTCTGCTGCTGGAGCTGGGAATCCGGCGGATTCATGGGAATCCGGCGGATTGCCATGAATCCGGGCGGATTCCGGAGCGTATTCAAAACCGGATTGCTTAGTTTCAGTTCTGGTCAAAAACTGGGTTTGAAAGAGTGGGGAATCCGGCGGATTCTCGTGAATCCGGCCGGATTCAGCCAGTGTTCAGAAAAATTTAATTTTTGTTAATTAAATGAGATATTGTTATGTAATAGCCAATGTTTTGGGACCATAATAAGTAAGTACAAATAATTAGAAGTGTTATGTTTTAAAAAAAAAAATTTGTTCACGTTTCGGGGTGTTTCAAGTTGGTATCAGAGCACGGTTTAAGGGATTCGGGTATTCACCATTAGTGGGTACTTGATCTTAGACCATTTAAATTATTGTATTGAGCATGATTTAGAACTGTTATGTGTATAAGGTTATGTGTGCTAATGATTTTGAATCAAAGTGTGTCGTGTAGACCTTGGATATGTTATATTGTAATACGGTAATTAGTGCGCCTGGCCAACGCAATGATTATCATATTACTATATGGGTATCCATGGAAACCACGAAACATTAGAGGATAAGTTATTAGTTATTGTTAGTGTTATGTGTTAGAAGTACAGATAAAGTAGACTTGTAAATGTTAAGTAAGATGAGTTAATCATAACGTGTTTACTTTCAGAAAGATGGATGAGCGAGAAATAGATCTTACACTTGGATTTAACCCGGGTAACAGAGCTCAAGATAATGAGGTAGGAGGTAGTAATGAAAGACCAAGGTCTCCTATTCCTGACACCGAATTGTCTTGGGAAGGTATAAAATCCCTTGTGTCTAAAGAGATTAGTCAAGCTCAAGAAGCATCTCTTCCTTTCTTAGTGACGACGATTACAGACACGGTAAGAAAGATTGTAAGTGAAGAAATGCAGAAAGGGAGAGGAGAAGTAGTTATGCCTAGACCAGGAGAAATCCCACAAGTTAATATTCAGGAAGAGCAGAAAAAGATTAGTTATAGAGATTTCTCAGCTTGCAACCCACCAGAGTATGATGGCGATCTAGATCCAATCAAATGTTACCGTTGGATCTCAGAAGTAGAAGGGGCATTCGCCACTGTGGATTGTCCCAACAAGTTTAAAGTAAGGTATGCAGCTAATCTTTTGAAGAATCGTGCTAAGTGGTGGTGGAATGTACAGTGTAGAACTAAAGGTGATGAAGTTATTAGCAAGTTAACTTGGGAAGAGTTGAAAGTAATGTTTGAAAGCACGTATTCTCAAGATGCAGATTTGAATAGAATTCGTCAAGAGTTTCTTGCTATGGAGCAATCAAATGAATCAGTGAATGAGTTTGTGGGAAATTTTCTGGATAGAGCTCGTTTTTGTCCAGAGTATATGGATAATCCAAGGATGTTTATGAATCATTTTCATAAGGTCCTAAGGAAGGAAATCAGAAAGTATGTACTTCCAAAGAGATGTCAGACACTAGAAGAGATGATAGATGAAGCGCGATTCCAGGAATTGGAATTAAAGAAAGATGAACAAGTGGCAGCTGCTAAAAGAAAAAGTGAGCAAAGTTCCGGTTCATCAAAGAAGTTTAGACCGAGTGGGAGTACAAAGAAGGATGATAGACCGGTGCCAGCTGAATGTAAGAAGTGTCATCGAAAACACTTTGGAGAATGCAAATTTGGCACCAACGCATGTTATCAATGTGGACAAGAAGGTCATTTTGGCCGAGATTGTCCAAACCCAATCCGTGTATGTTATAATTGTTATGAACCGGGACACATAAAATCAGAATGTCCGAAACTTGGGAACCGGCCTACTTCTTCAGCACCTCGAAGAACTTCAGAAAAGAAAGCTGTAGAAGTTCCTAAGTCTAAAGGCCGTTCCTTTCAGATCACTGCTGAGGAAGCTCAGCGAGCCCCCGATGTCCTGATAGGTACCTTTCTTGTAAATTTAATGCATGCACACGTATTATTCGATTCGGGAGCTTCGCGATCTTTTGTGTCAGAAAAGTTTAGTCAGAAATTCTCTGTTCCCCTTAGTGAGTTAGACACTCCACTGGATGTTGAGGTTGCAGATGATAGAATAGTTTATGTTGCTAATGTATTCCGTGGGTGTCAATTACAGATTAGTAATTAATATTTTATTATTAATCTCATTCCAATGCCAATGGGTGAGTTTGATGTAGTAGTGGGTATGGATTGGCTAGGTAGGTATAATGTTATAATTCAGTGTGAGAAAAAGATTATCCGTATCAATACTCCAAGTGGGGGAGTGATTGATATTTATGGGGAAAAGAAAAAGCCTTCCTTATCCATATGTACCTTCGCTCGTACCAAACGTCATTTGTCACGTGGTTGTCAAGCCTTTTTGGCCCACGTGATAGATCTTCAGAAAAGTGTTCCAAAACTCGTGGAGATTCCTGTTGTAAAGGAGTTTCCCGATGTTTTTCCTGACGAGCTACCGGGTATTCCACCCGATAGGCAAGTCGAGTTTCGTATAGATCTTATCCCTGGAGCTACTCCAATTGCTAAGACTCCGTATAGGCTTGCCCCTTCTGAAATGCAAGAATTGATGAAACAGTTACAAGAATTGTTAGATAAGGGGTTTATTCGTCCGAGTAGTTCCCCATGGGGTGCTCCAATTTTGTTTGTTAAGAAAAAGGATGGTACAATGCGTATGTGTATAGATTATCGGGAATTGAATAAAGTTACCATCAAGAATAGGTATCCCTTACCTAGGATTGATGATTTGTTTGACCAGTTGCAAGGTGCCAGCTATTTTTCTAAGATTGATTTACGTTCTGGTTATCACCAACTCAAGGTTCGAGAAGAGGATGTGTCTAAAACAGCTTTTAGAACCAGATATGGTCACTATGAGTTTGTGGTGATGCCATTTGGTTTGACTAATGCACCAGCCGCTTTTATGGATCTTATGAATCGGGTATGTCGTCCAATGCTCGATAGATCTGTAATTGTGTTTATTGATGATATTCTCGTTTATTCTAAATCTGCTGGTGAACATGAACTTCATTTGAGGCAAGTTTTGCAAATGTTACGTATTGAAAAGCTTTATGCCAAGTTCTCGAAATGTGAATTTTGGCTTCGTGAAGTTCATTTTCTGGGTCATGTTGTGAACAGTCAAGGAATTAAGGTTGATCCTACCAAAGTCGAGGCGGTGATGAAATGGGAACCCCCAACCAATCCGACTGAGGTAAGGAGTTTTCTGGGTTTAGCCGGGTATTATAGACGGTTTATCCAGGATTTCTCCAAAATTGCTACTCCACTCACAAAGCTTACTCGTAAGAATATCAAGTATGAATGGAAAGATGAGCATGAACAGGCCTTCAGAACCCTTAAATTAAAGTTAAGTCAGGCACCTATCTTAGTACTTCCCGATGGTACTGAAGATATGGTTGTATATTGTGATGCTTTTTATAATGGATTAGGTTGTGTATTGATGCAACGTGGAAGAGTAATAGCTTATGCCTCGAGACAGTTGAAAGAACATGAGAAAGGGTATCCAGCACATGATTTAGAACTTGCAGCAATTGTCTTTGCCCTTAAGATATGGAGGCATTATTTGTATGGAGTAAAGTGCACTATTTATACTGATCATAAAAGTCTTAAGTATTTCTTTGATCAGAGAGATCTTAATATGAAACAAAGACGTTGGTTAGATTTGGTGAAGGATTATGATTGTGCAATCCTTTATCATCCTGGAAAAGCGAATGTAGTTGCAGATGCTCTCAGTAGAAAGGTAATGCATCATGCCTTGATTGTTAGATCTCTTCGAATTACAGTCTCTCCAAGTTTGTTAGATCAGATTAAGGAAGTGCAACAGAATGCTTGGCAGAAAGGTGATTGGAAAGTAGAACGTATTAAAGGCCAGATTCAGAATATTGTTGAAGATTCCCGAAGATTAAAGACTCGATATGGTAGAATCTGGATTCCAAAATCAGCAGAGTTAAAGAAATTATTGCTTGATGAGGCGCATAGATCCAGATATTCTATTCATCCTGGTGCCACTAAGATGTATCATGACTTAAAAGCAGATTATTGGTGGCCAGGTATGAAAAGAGAGATTGTTAAATATGTCGAGCAATGTCTAACTTGTTTACAGGTGAAAGCAGAACATCAAAAGCCAATGGGAATGATGCAACCCATGTATATTCCTGTTTGGAAGTGGGAGCATGTTACTATGGATCTGATCACCAAATTGCCAAAGACCCGACGTCAGCATGATACAATTTGGGTGATTGTGGATCGGTTGACGAAAAGTGCTATATTTCTGCCAATTAAAGAGACGTATACTTCAGAAGCTCTTGCAGATTTATATGTTCAAGAAGTGGTGGCACGTCATGGAGTACCTCTTTCAATTGTTTCTGACCGAGATAGTAGATTTACTTCCAGGTTCTGGAACAAGTTTCAAGAAGACTTGGGTACTCGTGTTAATTTGAGCACAGATTTTCATCCGCAGACTGATGGTCAGAGTGAAAGAACTATTCAGACATTAGAAGACATGTTAAGAGCTTGTGCTATTGATTTCGGTGGTAATTGGGATGAACATTTACCTTTGGCAGAGTTTTCATATAATAATAGTTACCACGCGAGTATAGGTATGCCACCATATGAAATGCTTTATGGAAGGAAATGTCGAACTCCAATTTGTTGGGGTGAAATTGGTCAGCGAGAATTGGGTAATACTGATATTGTACAGAAAACAGCTGAAAAGATTGATCAAGTCAGAGAACGTTTGAAAATGGCACAGGACCGTCAAAAGTCTTATGCCGATGTTAGAAGACGCCCAATTGAATTTCAAGTTGGAGATAGAGTGATGTTAAAAGTATCTCCATGGAAAGGCATCATACGTTTCAGAAAACGAGGAAAGTTAAGTCCTCGGTTTATCGGTCCATTTAAGATTCTAGAAAAAGTAGGAAAAGTAGCTTATAGACTTGAGCTACCGGAAGAGCTAGCAGGAATCCACAGCACTTTCCACGTATCATACTTAAGGAAGTGTTTGGTGGATGAGGCTTCGTATGTATCTTTAGAAGAGATAGAGATCAATGACCAATTGAACTATGTAGAACAACCGATAATGATTCTAGAAGAGAAAGTTAAGAGATTGAGAAATAAAGAGATTAAGTTGTTCAAAGTTCAATGGAAGCATAGAAAAGGGTCAGAATTCACGTGGGAGCCGGAGCATGAAATTATTAAGTATTATCCGGCTTTGTATCAGGAATGGATTGTGAGGACACAATCCTGAATAAGTGGGGGAGAGTTGTAACGCCCCAAATTTTTGTAAGTTTAAAATTATATTATATGCATCTAGTTATTTAATTATATGTATATAATTTTATGTTATGTGAAATAATTGTTATGTGTTAGAATTAGTTAGTGAAACTAACTATGTAAAGAAACTTGAGTTAGAGGGTAAAAACTGTCATATTAGTAAAGATGAGGGGGTTTATGTGATAATATTGTAAATAAAAATCCTGCATCTTCTTGTTTCTTCTACTCATTTGCAGAAAATAGAAATCACGTATAGAACTTTTAGAGAGAGAGACAGAAATCGAGTTTAGAGAGAGAAGCAAGAAGAAGAGGTGAATCAAGCTAGGGTTTGTGTAATTAAAGGTTTCTAATCTTCAATTCATCAATTCTAAGGTATGTGTGATCCTCTAGCTTGTTTAATTTGAGTTAGGGTTTAAGTTACATAAACCCTAAGTTAGTGATTTTGATGGGTAATTGGATAATTGAATGAAACTAAGTTCCATACATGTTTATAAGTTAGAAAGAATGATTTAATTGTGTTAGTTGTGTTGATAATCTTATAATCATGTGTTTAGTGGGTAATTGAATTATTATGAGTATGTTTGATCACTAGGTAGTGATGTTTATGATGTATGAAAGTGTTAATGATAAGAATTAGTTTCAATTACCCAAATACATGTGATTATGTAGTTATGTGTATGGAACTTATGTTAGATAATTGGAGGTTATGGGATTTAACTTATAATCTACATGTGAGAAGTAAGAAAGAGTAGTTAAGTGTGTAATTGATAAGTGTTTATGTGATTATGTGAATAGGTGATCAAGTGTGAAAGAGTTCAAGTTATTGTTTGTGCAAGTAAAAAGGTAAGTATTTGGACATGTGGAACCAAGGAGTGATTTATCATTCGCTTGGTGGTATCTAAGTAATGACTTTGTCATTAGCTTAGTTTGATGTCAATTCTTCAGAATTTGGCATGTTAAATGTTATGGATCCTTAACTTGTTGCAGATTTTGATTGTTAGAGTCCATTTACTTACTAAGCATTTATGCTTATGTGTTATGTTTAACATGTTTCAGGAAGTTCCAGTAAGGTAAAGGAGGAATCGGGAAAGAAGGTTATGGAAAGCTAGTGGTGGAGCTCATTGCTTGGTCGGTAATGAGTTTTATCCCTTTTGATCATGCTTACGATACAATAACACCCCCGTTTGTAAAGTTTAAGATTTTAGTCAAAGTTTGTAAAAGTTAGTAAGTCTCACTTGTGAAAGACATATGGTTTGATGAAGTTTAATGTTTTGGTTAAAGTTAGATTAGTGAGACTTGAAATGTTAAAGCTTATGTACATATGAATGAAAAGTGGTTGTTTTGACTTTGTAAAGTCAACTGAGTAAAAGTGTAGGTGATGGGAGGGTCAAAGATTGAAATGGGTCAATTTGGTACCCAAATGGGTCATTAAGTGCTTAAGTGTCAAAATGGGTCAAGTTGGTCGAAAGTCAATGGTTTTGGTTTTCACAAGTTCTAAATTCAAGTTGAAATGTGTAGTCAAAAGTTGAAGGTCAGATTTGCTTTGGTTTAGAATTTGACATGTTAACATTTCTGGTCAAAAATGGTCGAAAACTAGTTCATGTGTCAAAATGGGTTAAAACGAGAATTTTGAAAAAGTGAAAGTTGAGTTATGTTAATTTGACCATTTGAAAGATGTCTGCAAAATTTTACAATCCCAGGTATTACAGATTAAAAGTTATGCGTTGTCAAAGTTCAAGTTTTGGTATCAAAATGTGCAGACTCTGGATTCTGCTGCTGGAGCTGGGAATCCGGCGGATTCATGGGAATCCGGCGGATTGCCATGAATCCGGGCGGATTCCGGAGCGTATTCAAAACCGGATTGCTTAGTTTCAGTTCTGGTCAAAAACTGAGTTTGAAAGAGTGGGGAATCCGACAGATTCCCGTGAATCCGACCGGATTCAGCCAGTGTTCAGAAAAATTTAATTTTTGTTAATTAAATGAGATATTGTTATGTAATAGCCAATGTTTTGGGACCATAATAAGTAAGTACAAATAATTAGAAGTGTTATGTTTTAAAAAAAAAAATTTGTTCACGTTTCGGGGTGTTTCAAGACGCTTCCATGGTTACAGAGAAAACGAGGGAAAAGGGGGGGAAATTGTGCGGGAAATAAAGAGACAGGGAAGGGAATATTATATAAACAAATATCTTTCTTTTTTTGGTTTTTTTTTACAATCCACGTGTCTCTATATACGTGGCATTAAGGTGGCAGCTTACATGTCAAAAAAAACATGTAAACCGCCTGACATCAGATTTTTTTAGGTAAACTACATCAAAAACCCCACTTTAGCAGGTTGGTTGCATTCTTATACCTCCTCGAAAGTTGGTCGCATACAATAGACTTTTGGGCAAAGTTCGTTGCATTTCGAGGGACTAAGCCCCAAAAAGTAGTATCTGTATATTTCGTGTTGACATTTGTGTTTAACGGAAAGTGATACCAACGAACTTGATCAAGGTATTTATCAACTCTTTAATTGTTCCATTCATAGTTTCATACAAATGTTTATGATTTTTTCTTGAGTTGTATATGTTTGAACATGGTATAGCTGACTTTAATCTCTTAGCTATATACTTTCTTATGTGAATTTTTAAACTACCAAGGTTGATTTCCTACTAACTGTTCTTGCATTTGGGATGTCCATGACCATGTAGTCAAGCTAATATTTTTTTGATTAGTATTTTTATATATATATTATATAAAAATTTTTGTTTAGTTTCTGACTCTATTGCATATCGATGTTGCTTCAATATGCAATTTTTCAAAAGACATGCCAAAAGTATATTAGGATTACAATAAATATGTACTTCAACTAGATTTCATCATGCGTATTATGTACTTCAACTATAATATTCTAATATATATTTGTTGTTTCGTTTTACTTTTTTGCAGGTCGTGGATATGTATTTTAAGGAAACGTTTACAATACAAGTAACGGCAAGTAGATCTTTGTTAAGTGATTAAGGATGTTACAAGGTTAAATGAGAGATTTTGTCACTGTGCTTTGTGGTTTTTTTAGGATGGATTAATTAGTTATTGTGGTTTAAAAGCAGGTACTTTTGAGGAAGCTTAAGGTCAAGAAGGGGCCGAAGGGCAAGGTCAGATGGTTACTATTAACGGGGTATAACATGCACCTTTTTTATGTTCTGTTTTCATATTGTCATTATGTTATTACGTCATTTAATGATCCCCGAATATTATTTTCGTTTTTTTTAATTTTGGTACAACGAAGGCATGAACATTGGAACGATATGAACTGCCTTTCCAGTCAATATATTTATGTAAGTTGAAGTTCTTGCTTATATGTAAATGTTGTCCTTATGATTTAGGAAGTGCTTCTATTATGCTTCCACTTTAATGCTCATGTTGATGTGATGTGAGATAGATGGGTCAATAGGGACTAAATCTTCAAAAGTTGTAACAATATGGAGCGATATCAATTGCTTTACGAGTATTAATAAAGGCATGCACATTTAGTGGTTGAAAAGATGTTGACTCTTAAATACAACTAAAATGTTGAATGTTGTTGTTGTTGATTCTTAAATATTGCTTCATTGCCTAACGTTAATCTCATAAAATTTGCATGAAGAATTTTGAAGACTTTGAAGTTTGGAAAGCATTCTGAGAATAAAAGAAGACTTGAAGGAATGTTGGATCACATTGAAGGTATATTGACATTTGCAAGTCTGGTTCATATGGGTAGTTTTAACTTTTGACCTATCCAAGTCAAATTGCACATCAAATTATAGCATAATGTTTTGGTGATTATGAGAACTTGGATAACAGTTTTTCTGTTTTGGTGATCAAAAGTTGAGTCATCTTGTGGGTGCAATTGAAGTGAAGAAATCTCAGATTCTGCATATAAAGAAAGAAAGATTTAAAAGTGTGCATGAAGTCTAATTCGATAGTCACAAGTCAAGATGTAGTTTTATCAATCAATAGGAAATTGTCATAGTTTTTGCAATACTGTAGTATGTTAATTATGTCATGTTCATGGTCATAGTTCTGTTGATGGAGTGATTTGTAAGGATTTACACTGATATTCCATTTATGTATGTCCAAAGATTTTTAGTAGAGAACACTGTTTAATTAATATTAATTCAATACTTCCCTTTAACTACGACAATATTATTGGTTTCAATCGATAATATTAAAAATGAAAATATAAAAGTTTGTCCATGATAGGTTGAAGCGTCAAAATTATTGATTTAATCATTTTATTAACAACAACCCGTGTTTTCACGGGTCATAAAACTATTAAAGTTTTATATAAAGAACTTTGGTTAAAATGTTTAATATGTGCATTGACTATTGAGTTACCTTTTTTAATAAAAGTTATATGGATGATAAAATTTGTCTAGGGTTTGATTTCTTTATTTTTGAATCATATCACATGGCTTGGAACAAAACATAGCAAATTATCTTTTTCTTTCAAATAAATGTGATTGCGAAGAGCAAACCATAATTCCTGAGCTACCTCATCACAAGTCACACGTTGCGACTTGCGTGTACTATGGAGGTTTTTCCATGTTCAGTTTATTTGTATTTTTTCTTTTTTCACTCAAAAGTTGCTGCTTAACGGGAGTCTCACTGTGACCGTTTTTAATAATTTCCGAGATCACCCTAAAGATTTTTTACCTAGCACGTTTAAGACCTATAATTATGATACCATCATGAGTCATGACGCCTTCTGTTAGGTTAGGATGTAATATATAGATATTACCAGAAGGCAGAAGCCTTTTGAAGGGATCATAATACGCAACAGTCCACCAGCAGGCCCAAACATGATGGGCCTTTAAGAGGCCCAATAAGGGTAGCATACCTCTTTGACTTTAATAAACCGCATATCATGCCGAAATAGGATGCGTTGACCATTACTTTGTATTTTGGATACGGAAGAAGTTAGAAAGGTTAATTAGCTCAAGTGGCACATGGTGTTTCACCATGACCTCAAGGTCATGGGTTCGAACCCGGATGTGAGCAAAATGCTCTCCGGGATGGAGACAGGGGTTTTCTCTCGAAATATTCGGGTTTCCCCTGGAATTGGTGATGGGTATATGAAGAGGCAATGCCACTGAGCCCAATACTGCCTTTCAAAAAAAAAAACCAGTAATAGTTTTGATAATGAATTTTAAAATTTATTATTTGATGTCACGACAGATATGTCACATTTTTATATGTGATTATCCCTTTTAATAGTATAAAAATGTCATACAAATTATTCTGGATAACGTAAAAAAAAATTTAAAGATACTGTCATCAAATAACATCTGGTGTCACTCCAAAATAAATTTGTCCATATATGACCATGGGATCTTCCTAATGAGATTACAAAATTTACAATAAATACCATGCATAAGACATAATTAAGAGTCCAATAATAAGATAATTAATTTGGTACCAATGGGGATCCCAGTAGTTGTTGATCTTACTTCAATTCTCAATCATTCTAACGAACATGACAGAAAGAAGGCTGTGAATGATCTTGGAAAAGCATGTTTAGAATTTGGTTTCTTGCAGATAATAAACCATGGCGTGCCAGATGAGCTTATAAATCGCACCCGTGAACTCACGCAGCAGTTTTTTGATCATCCTTTAGACGTAAAAGTTAAGTGTAAGCCTGTGTCAACTGTCCTTCCAGCAGGTTATGGCAAGATGAATGGGCTATTTGGTAACAATGAATGGTTAATGGTTTGTCAACCGTGCTTGGATGTCAACGTCTTTCCTTCAAGTGTCCCCCACATTTGGTTGCTTCATATTATTAGTGTACCTCGATCAGTAATTACTTCCAGTTGTTATGTTTATTGTTACTACTACATATGCAAATAATATGCTTCTTCTTTTTCTTTTTTTTTACTTTTGAGATTTGTCCAAGTTATTTTCATACTAAACACATTACCGTTACATTTAGTGTTAAAATATAGTTAGTCTTCTGCATTAAAATTGGGAGGTTGGGCTAACTGAGATATTGTTTCATTATTTAATAGCTCGTCAAATTAAATACCAAATAACCTTTTTACTAAACATAATACATTGTTGTAATCGACAGGGAAACATTGGAGGAGATATATCTTCATTTCCAGACACTAGTTGAAACCATAGTAAATGAATACTTGGGTCTCCCATCAAACTTTCTCAGTCAATTTAACAATGACAGATCAAGGGACATGCTTATGTGTTGGCGCTATCCACCATTGGCGGCAGGCAACCTTGACAAGCTAGGAAGGGAAGAACACCGAGACATTAATTGCTTTACGTTTCTGATTCAAGATGATGCTGGTGGTCTTGAATATGAGTATGATGGCTCTTGAATTCCTATAGCTCCCATGGAAGGCTCTATTGCAGTTAATGTTGCTTCAATTATCCAGGGGGTAAATAATGGTTTAATCACCAAACTTTCAACTTTTTTTCGTTTTAACCCTTCAACTTTTTTTTTAACGTTTTAAGCCTTCAACTTACGATTGACCGGTTAATTTCGCCATTCACCTTGACTGTGACCTAATGCAGCCGGTTAAGGTACAGTTGGCATCTACGTGGCATCTACATGTCGTCGCTGTAGGGTTTTAGCGACGACATGTCGTCGCTGTAAGGTTTTAGTGACGACATTTAGCGACGACATGTCGTCGCTAAATCTTTGGGTTTTTGTACAGTTGCCACGTCGCAGGTTACAAGTCATACAAATGGTTGTTTCGTACGGTCAATTAAAGTGAAGGGATTAAAAATTGGTCAACCCGTAAGTTGAAGGCTTAAAACGTTAAAAAAAAAGTTGAAGGGTTAAAACGAAAAAAAGTTGAAAGTTTGGTGATTAAACCATTATTTACCCTTATCCAGGTAATATAAGTTAACAAGTGTTTTAGTTAACCAACCCAACCCGTTTATACCCATAACAGAATACTACCCGTTTTGACCCTTGACCCATCCGACCCTCCCATTTTTCCATCTCAACAACAAATATTGCCATAGAATAAGGGTTTCGCATAATTTTTTATGTTATTTTTTTTAACCGTCAAATTAAATGGAATTGTTGTTTTGTTTTTAAGGCTTTAACAAACAACAAAATGGTGGCACCAAGGCATCGGGTGTGAAAACCTAAAGGAAAAACTCGACATTCTTTTGCATTCTTTTACACCACCGGGGGCGAAAAGTGGATTGAGCCATTGCCAAAATTTACAGAAGAGATATGTGAAGCACCAAAGTACAAAGGATTCTTTTACAAAGAGCTACTAAAAGCACGGCTCGACAAAGAGAGGAACCCTCTTACTTCGCGTGAAGAAGTACTTGATCTTGATCACTGTGCAATCAGTAGTTAACATAAAATAAATCAAATTGAATAAATAGTGTGAAGTCCTTATTGATGAATTTTTAAAAGCTCGTTGATTACATTTCATGTGACCTTTGTTGTGTTCCATATTTTAATTATATAAACCATCTGTATGATCTCCTATAAAGAATTTTATAGTTGCTTCTCTTTGTATAATCATTGACTTAATTCTTAATAAACAATTAATTAGATAAAACATGTATCATTTTTAGTAAGTGAAAATAATAACAAAGTTAAATCCTAATGCATTAGGCGAAAGGCAGTGCACTTAATCCGGTTCCTATACAATCTCTCAACCTCATAACCACATATCAGTTTCATTTAGTGTACCAAATTTTCATTCACAACCATCACTTTCGATATTTCTTCATTTCTTTTACAAAAAACAAGTCTCAAAACCCAACTTACTTTTCCCTAAATTGCTCTGCATCTTGTTTATCTAATTCCTTTCCAAATCAATACGACAAAACGTTATCTTTCGTTCTTGTTTGTTAGAACAAAATTTTCTAGGCGATTAATAAGATGTTACAAAGGGCAGCTAGCAATGCGTTTTCTTGGTGGTGGGCTAGCCACATTCGAACCAAGCAGTCTAAATGGCTCGAGCAGAGCCTTTTAGGTAATAGTTCGCTTCATGTGCTACCGACTAAAACAAAGTTTGTAGCTTTTCTATTTAGTTCTTTCATATCAAGCTACAAGCCTGTTTTTATTTCATTGGTTATATACTTGTATCTAAAAAATGTTAAGTTCATATTAATGTAGATATGGAAGAAAAGGTTCATAATGCCCTAAACATTATTCAAAAAGATGGAGATTCATTTGCAAAAAGGGCAGAAATGTACTATCGTCATAGACCAGATTTAATATGCTTCGTGGAGGAAACATTTCGAGCCTATAGATCATTAGCAGAGCGTTACGATAAACTGTCAAGAGACTTGCAGAAAGCCAACACCACCATTGCTTCAATCTTCCCGGATCAAGTATCTTATGATGATTTCGATGATGATTTTGGTCCTCCTAAAATGCCCAAAAACATACCCCCTCAAAACCAAGGTCCAGATGCAGCAAAGATTCCTAAAGTCCCACAACTTCCGAATAAGAACTTAAAGGGACTCATTAGCAATGCATCAAAGAAAATGCAGATAAGCAACGCATTCAAAGAAGAGAGCCCGGCCCGTATTGTGCCCAAATCTGGTTTAAGTGAAGAGCAAGCAGGAGAAGAAATCGACAAAATTCAAAAGGAGATACTTGCAATGCAAACCATGAAGGAGTTCACCAAAAGCGAATATGAAAACGGGCTTTCTAAGTACTGGGAGATCGAAAACAAGATAAACACAATGCAACAAAGGGTTTGTAGATTACAAGATGAGTTTAAAGTTGGGAGAGTTATCGAAGATGCCGATGCTCGAACTGTAATGGCACAAGCAGCATTAAAATCATGTAAAGAAACACTCGAAAAGTTAGTGGAAAAACGAGATAATTCAAGCCAAGCTGCTAGAGCAGAACATGAGAAGATCGTCGATGTAAAACAGAAAATAAATGAAATGAAACGTAGATTTCTTGCAGACCAAGTTGATGAATCGGCACAAGATGGTGAAAATGAGTCACATATCATAAATCCAGAAAAGGAGAATGAAGAAATGGATAAAGTTAAAGAAAAGTTAGAAGAATTACCGAAAAAATCGTTAACAGTTTCTGAATTGGCCGACACAATTGATAATCTTGCGAATAAAGTGATTAGTTTAGAGAGCACGGTTTCTTCTCAGACTGCAAATATCGATAATTTAAGAACTCAGGCCGGGGAACTTCAAATGGAAATTCGAAATTTGGAAAGTGATAAGGCGGATGGGGCTCAAATGCGTAAAAAGTTGAATAGAATGGAGAAAAAGTTGCAGGGATTAGAGGATTTGGAGAAGGATGTTGTAAAAGAAAATAGCAACCTAAAAGTATACTTTACTGAAGCGAGTTGTAAAATCGAGCATCTTTCTGAGAAGCTTCATGATGTGCAGCCAGATGAGGAGGTGGAGATGTATTCTCCTGCTTCCGAAGAAGAATATTATAGGGCAGAAGAAGGTGTTGTTGATGTGTTCTGTGATGATGATGATGATGACGAACAAAATTTGATGTCAGAAGAAGCTGTTGTTGAAGAGAAGGAAATTCATTGCACGAACATTGATGATGTTGCGAATACAAACAATACTAAGAAAAAGGATAATCTTAATGATGATTTGGAAAATACAAGTAGTAAACAAATTGATGAAACGAACCATGATGGTGAGAAATATGTTGATGACGATAAGGTTGAAGAAAAGATTGTGGAAATAAACACTTGCGCAAATAATGATGTGGAGAAGAATTCGGATACTAGAATGGAAATGAAAGATAATATAAGGGAGGACATTAAAGACGCGAAAGATGAATGTCAAAAGAATCCACTAAAAGAGTATACAACGACGTTGAAGAACTACAAGGAAACCAAGAGAAAACTTAGTGACGAAGAGAAGAAAAAACTAAATACACTATTTGAACTCATAGTGCAAGTAAGAGAACTGAAAACCGGCATAATGAAAAGAGACAATGAGATTCAAATGCTAAAACAGAAGCTTAAGCAACTACAAGTTGAAGAAAATTGGCAAGAAGTGAAGCAAGATGATGCATCTTTAGAAGATGAAGAAATCATTATTTCAATTGATGAACCCGAACCTGTTTCAGAGATTGAAGAGAAGTTTAGAACGGATATCGATGTAATACTTGATGAAAATCTTGATTTTTGGTTGAGATTCAGTTCGCAGTTCCACGAGGTACAAAAGTTCAAGACTAAAGTAGAAGATCTAAAGAGAGAGATACATAAAGTTAGAGCTAAAGCTAAACGTGCAGAGCCTAAATCAAGCGAAGAAAAACCCAACCAAATGTTCACAACAGATTTAAGATCAGAAATTAGGCCGATTTACAAACACCTTAAAGAGATTCAAGGTGAACTAACATTATGGTTAGAACAAGCAAAGAGTCTAAAAGAAGAATTACAAATGAGATGCTCATCTTTATCGAATATTAAAGAAGAAATAACAATGGCATTGAAGGAAGGCATGGTAGAGGATGAAATCAAGTTTAGTACTCATCAAGCAGCAAAATTTCAAGGTGAACTTTTGAACATGGAACAAGAAAATAAGCGCGTTAACGAAGAACTTGAAGCGGGTTTAGATCATGTTAGAGCGCTACACCATGAAATAAAAAGGACTCTACGAAGATTAGAAGACGAGTTTGGTCTTTCAGATAATCAGAACACGTACAAACAAACTTCGGAGCAGTCACCAACAAGTCGTCCAGGCATACCTTTACGATCTTTCATTTTTGGGGTTAAAGCAAAGAAGCAAAAGCCATCCATATTCAATGTTATTAACAATCATAAGAAAACCAAAAGGTAGTCGTATATAGAAATATTAATGCCTATAACTTAATGATTTTAGTTTATTTAATATTTAATTTTCCCATTTTACTTGAAATCTAGTTTCTAATACTCCAAATTTCCACTAACAAATCGGTTAAAAGTAACAATTTGGTTATAAGAATAAAGACGTTGTTGAGTTAAATTAACTAAATAGTTCAATGATAGAAGAGATACAAAGTCAAAACAAGGATATATCCCATAAAAACTTCTGGACTGAAATCATAAACTCTTCAGTTTTTGAGGGACCAAAAGTGATAAATAAATAAAAAAGGATGTAAATCAAACAAATACAAAATCAAAACTTTCTCAGAAACCCTAACACAAATAAAATCCCCAAATTTCATTTTAACAACTTTGACACAACATGTGCTACGGTTCGCAACGATTACCACCGTCCGGCGACGACGACATCACACCACCAACCGCCGGCAGGTTACGGCTACAGACAGACATAAACACCGCGGTTGTTGAAAGACTCAGATTGCGGTTAGCGGAAACGGAAGCAAGGCTGCAACGAGCTAGGGCACGAGAAGCTGAATTGAGTAAAAAATTAATCGAATTGAAACGATTCGTATCGGTTATGGAGATTATTGAAACGTTTCTTAAACGAAGGTTTCATGATCAACAACATCAATTAGCTATGCTTATATCTCAGTCTTCGGTTCCTAAATAAGATATTTAGGGTTGAATGAAAATAACATAAAGATTATGGTTGTTGTTGAATTGGTCTGTACGCTGAACATACAGTTGTTTTATACTGTATCTTTCTGTGTATAATAATGATAATGATAGTTCAGTTCAATCTCTGTTTTTTTTCCTCCATTTGAATTTAGAGATTAATTATTGGTATTTATGTCTTTTTATTAACCTGCGTTTAACTGGATTTTGTTATCTAATGGTTAAGTTTTGAGTTCTGCAATTGGTGGTTTAGAAATTGATGATTTTTAAGTGCAAGACTATTAGGCATTAGCAGATTATGATCCGTAATGCTGAATATAAGTCCCCAAATTTTGTTAATCGTGAGTTTATTAGGAAGGAACAATCATCTAGTTTTGGATATGGAAACAAGATTGTTAAGCTATAGTCAGTAGTTCTATGAGGAGTCAGGAACAACTTTTATCAATTAGATATTGATTTATATGTTAATTGTATCATCTAGCTTATGAATATCGTTAATTGTATAGTAAATCGTATTGGATCCAAAAGGGTTATTGACGATGGAAACACATCATTTATAGGATGTATAGGAAATTGGAATAATCATTCATAGCTTTCGTGACAGTTTTTGAGTTGGTGCTGGAAATTGAAAAGCAAGTATTTAATCATTTACGTTTTGATCTTTCTGTTCAATGTTCATAGAAAAATGTAATGTAACTTTAGGTTTTTGTTATAGTTTTGAGTTGGGCCAAGATCAAGCATTTTACAATGTCTGCTATCTTCTTTGGCTCGAGTAATGGGTTCTTGAGTAATACATATTCTATTTGAACAGCACAAACATCAAGTCTTTTGGCAAATGAACGGCTAGCAGGACACTCCTTAATATTATTGTAGTCTAGCAATGATCGGTATCAAGCACAAAGCAATTGACTATCTGAGGTAGATGTGACGAAATAGGAATGTACGATCGTGTCTCAGGTTCGAGTTAAAATAGGTAGGACTAGCCATCAACATTTTTATTTTATGTATATTACAAAAACTAATTCATTAATCTAGTATTATAGGTTTATACAGTAACAATGATGTCGTATATGGATTTAGGCAAGCAAGGATGGCTGCATAAAACAGTATCACTCATTTCCCCACCCTATACTAGGTGAGGTGTCAATATGGGTGGGTTAGGGTCATTCGGAGGTCCTTACATATTAATCGAGATATGAAACCGTGTCATAATATTGGTTCAGATGAAGTAGACACTAAGTGATCGAATAGATATGTTGACATTTGTCTGCCTTCCAACTTTAGTGTAACGGGATAGATAGATACATAATTTACAACAAGCCTTATAAATATACAATTCACAACCCTTTTTGCTTCAAACTTCCACCTATATTGACCAAGACCAACGCTCATTCGAAGAGAAAACAGAACATAAAAGAGAGGAAATATCTTAAATCTCACAACATCTAGTGAATCGCTCTTTTTTAATCGCTCTTGGCTCCTGTATTTTGTCACTATGTATACCATCTTTGATGCCAGCCATTGTATTGTGTATTTGTGTGTAACAAACAACGGAAAAAGTAACTGTCCTTTCGCTCTATATGTCATCCCATGACAAGTTCCCTATGACGATTGAGATCCTTAAGATATGTAGTAGATGTATAACCCTCCAAATCACAAGAATCTAGAATAATTGATCTACCATCAAATGTATTTTGTCTCAACTCCAAGGTTGTGCTCTCCCCTTTAAGTATTTGAACCACTCGTTTCATATTTGGACGCATGTCGGGCATGTGATGAATACATGATGAAGCAACCACAATAGTACGTTTTACTTCGATAAGTTCATATGCATTTCCTAATCGAGGATCTACAAGTTCCTCCACATCACCCTCCTCAAGTAACGGTTTTGCCTGTTAGAAGTCCATTAGAAGTTAGCATTTTCATAGCAATTTATGTAGAACTTTTAACAGTTTGACGTAGAGGTGGTAAAATGGCAGGTACCAACAGGTTGGGATGCTCAAAATGGGCCAGTATACAGTACTGATTGAGTCGACACGAGACACTTTTCTCCAAATTCGTTAATTAGTTTGTTGCAAGAATCTGTGTTTGATATAATTGCAATACATACAGTTTTGGAGACTCTTGATCCGTGTTTTTTAACCATTTTAGCCATCAAAAACTTCAAACATAGCCCGAATTGACCGATATATAAGTAATTATGTCAAAAGTGCATCGTTCAGTTTAACGTACCCAAATTACAAGGCTTCGTTGACATGAATCCACAGCACGACGACCTGTGATAAGCTCAAGCAAAAGAACTCCAAAAGAGAAAACATCGGTTTTTTCATTAATTACTCCATGCATGAAATACTCTGGAGCCATGTATCTAGAAAAGAAAATTCACCAAAACTTCAACAAAAGTATTCTTTGCTACAAAAATATATATGAATACTGGATGAAACATTTGGTACCCGAAAGTCCCCTCGATGGGGGATACAACTTGTTGAGCCCATTTTTCTGGGAGCCATTTTGCTAGACCAAAATCTGATATCTGATCAAATGAAAATAACCAATCAAATCATCAAATCAAATGTTATAATTATAGTAAAGATCAAACTATTTGTCCAAGTAGCAGAAACATAGATATTTATAACCTGAGGTTCATAATCTTCGGTTAGTAAAATGTTTGAGGCTGTGATGTCACGATGAATTATGCGTTTGTTACATTCATAATGAAGATATTGCAGACCTTCCGCGATTCCTATAGCAATCTTAAACCTTATCTTCCAATCTACATTCTCTTCTGTATCTAGAAACCAAAATCATAAATAAAATTCAAATTTTTGTCCTTCAAAAACAATTTGGCAGGCCTAAGAACCGGCCCAAATACATGTGTCAATCATTCATTAACTTTTAAATGAATCCACTTTCAAACATTATCTTTCATGATTGACCTGTGATGTCGAGCCAACTTTGCATACATAAATATCATTTCTACTTGTGAAGTTGTAAACTAAGGGAATTTAAATGCCGCGCCAAATAGCATACTAAGTTGTCAAGAATGAGTTGATAGGTTTAAACGCTTACTGTGTAGTAAAGTTGCAAGGCTGCCATGAGGCGCGAACTGTAGGACAAGGTGCAAGTCTTTATCGGAACTGAAGCCGATTAACCTGGCAGCGTTTGGATGGTTGATATGTGCAATGATTCCAAGCTCACTTAAGAAATCTCCAACTCTATCTTCATCTTTCTTTTCTTTCTTTGTTATCTTCTTGACCGCCACAATTTGACCATCGGGTAGACATCCTCTATACACTTCCGCATGCCCACCTTTTCCGAGCAAATTGTCTACACATAGATTGTAACACAATTACAGCATCTAAGGGGGGAAATCATCCATTGATATTCTGTAAGCGTTGTTCGTGGTAATGAGTAATATATGTAACTATAAAAGTTGGTAACACTTCACACTTCAAAGTTATGGTAAAGCCAAAGAAATCTATTTGTATTTGTAGCTCACAATTTTATGCGCTTACTATGGGGCAGTGATATATCCACCATAAATTTTGATAAATCCACCAAAACCATGCAGTATATAACTGTACAGTATAACTCTCAATGCATAATCAGGGGCGGAGCTAGAATGGGGGCGGCGGGGGCAGCTGCCCCCTCAAGAATTTTGAAATTAAGTAAAAAAAGGAAATTTTCTAAGGTATTGATGACAATTTTAAAATTTTGCCCCGTTAAAACTATAAAGAATGATGAAAATAAATTTTTTTGCCCCCTCCATTTAAATTTCCTAACTCCGCCCCTGTGCATAATCATGGTTGATTTATCAAAAAGTGTGGTGGAAATATCACCACCCTTACTAGGGCAACACCTACCACTTCATGACTGAATGCTACATAAGTAGGGGTGTTCAAATGGATGGATCGGTTCAAAACCAATCCGTATACATGAATCCAAATGGATTATGGTTTCGAAAATACGAATCCGATCCGTCCAAACAAATTCAAAAACCGAACAAATCCATCCGAATTACTATTTGGATGGATCGTTTTGGTTTTTGGATATCCAAACACATACATAAATATTTACGATATCTACTAAAAATATGTTAGATATTCTAATAAACTTATAAAGAATGGATGGTTCTAGTCATTTGAACTTCCCAGTACATATACATGTGTGTGTAATACTCCGTATAATAGTAAAATGCAAAACGAAACTATAAATTACCTACATATATAAGCAAACAATTTTGTAAACTATAAACTACCTATTATATTTGGATATTTGTAAAATATTAATAAGTTAGTAAACTATTTTGTATGTGCATGTATACATATAATGTTTGCAAATTAAAATTTTATTTGTTATTTGGTTTTTTTTTTTTTGGATAATCCGGTTTGTAATTTACTAACCAAAACCAATCCGTGATCCAGAATAATAAGTTTGGTTTTGATCCGAGCCGATTCAAAAATCCAATTATCCAAACCATATGGTCCGATCCGAGTTATCCAATTGGATAAATCGATTTATCCAAACTGTGAACAGTCCTATACATAAGCGTCACATCAGTATCACTTAATAACCCATAACTCAAATTCCATATAATAACTTACTCACTGGTTACCAACTCAGACCATCACTTTTAATATTGAAACGCAAAAGCAAAAATAAAATAAAAAGTAGAGTAATAATAATAATTGGGCGTTGTAAAAAGGAAGTGATCCGTGCACCACTATAAATTCTCCGTACATCACTAACTGTACTTCATGGTATTGTACACTACAACATTGTAAAGCACAGTTAGTGGTGTATGGATAATTTTTAATGATGTACAACTCCACCAGACCACCACAAGCCACTCTCTATGGTGATGCTAGTGGTCAGCTCTAGAACGAGCCCCACAACAAGCCATATGGAATGCTCTTACGCCTTACAAGGGATTCACACTTACTATCCTCTTTTACTAATATAGGAAGACGAGTTGTTTTTAATTTGTTTGTTGATAAATTGATATAAAAAAAGGTAATTTTGAAGGTACTCTGAACCCCGTACCATTGTAAATGTACGTGTGCGTCCCACACTCCCACCCGCAAGGAGCATTAACACTTGACAAATCACATATTCACAAATCACCGATATGTGCTGAGACACGGATTCAAACCCTCCGATTTGTCAATCACACATGTGAAACATAAACGTCTATGGTGGTGGTACCACTTTAACTGTGCCGAATTCGTTTGATAACTTGATATAACTAGTGCACTAAACATCGTAGCTAATTAATGCCACATTATGTTATACTTTTAGAACAACTATAATATGCTTATAATGTATATAAAATACAGGAACTAAAGATGTAGCGATATATTATCATATATATTTGGAAGTATGATTTTGTGAAACATCATCACATGGTGCATTTTGGCTATGTACATTAATGTGATGGGATTGTAGAGGGGATTAATGTGAAGAACATGTGGGGTATTTTGGATTATTCATTATTCTGAATACAGAAAATGACTTTCATATGCCAAGTCAAGTCGGACTCAATATCGACACATTTAATAACCTACGTTTTCCTAGGGAGCTACTAACCATACCAATTAATTTTATTGGTTTGACATTTTTTCATTAATTTATGAGTTTCACCCATTAAAAGTACTTAGAGCACAGGGTGTGGTGCTTTGTAATTACAGTGTTCTGTGAAGAATGTTGTTGTTGAGGATTTTGTGGTGTGGTAGACAGTGTTCTGGAGTTTTTAATTATAAAAGATTAAATTAAAAGAAAACATAGTTATTGTGTAATGATTAGTGGTAGATTGAGTAATTAAATTTGTATGGAAAGACAATCCCTTTTTGTATTCTTTTTATTTTATTTTATTTTATTTTTTATTTGTTTATTTTTTTTATTTCTTGACACTCATGATCCAAGTGCACTTCCAATGCAATGAGCTATTTAAGGCTCTATTTCTGTATTATAATGGGGATATAGTATAGATTATAATTAAAAGAAAAAAAAATTATTTCGCCCCCTTAACTTGGATATCCTGGCTCCGCCCCGGATGTATTTGGTGGTGGGAGTTTGGAAGGGTGGGTTAGTACAATTAGAGATGATTTATTTAATATATGGAAATATTAATTAAACAAAAGCTGACAAAATAAAATAAAAATAGTTGGTTACAAGATTTAAATGGATTGATTAAGTTGAGTTATGTATGTACCTAAAAAATGTGTCAAAAATTGAATAATATCTACCTTATCTTAAAGATGTCCAAGATTAAATGATTTACATATATGTTTCTACTTACCACTTGAACACTTAATAAATATTTATATCTATCAATGATCTTATCAACAATAAAATTAAAAAGATATTGAATTTTTATTTTTTTGTGTAATGAATCATGTCTGATATCGAGTAAAAGACATTGCAACTAAGCGGTCGGCAAAAGCAGTGTAGAAGAGTGAAGTGGCATAACACCTGGATTTGATTACAACATTTGCTTTTGAACCAGTTCCAGTGTCAGGTTCGGTTGACCCCAGAGGATTTATTTCTTCATTTCTTGGTAGACAACTTTATTGGAAATTAATTAATTTTTCAATAATATAATTCTATTGTATATTCTAAGAGCACATATAGTTGGCTTTTTTTGTCGCGTTTTCCGGCCGAGAACACTGTCCAATGACGTTCTTTCACTCTTCGACGACGTTCAAGATAGCAATCTTGAGCAATGTCCGGCACGAGACGTTAATTTTCTTTTTCCATATACATATTGATTTAAAAAATCGAAAATAAATTTTGAGAATATTGTAAATACCAAATAAAGTCTCTTTTGATCGGTTGAAACATGGAAATGGACACTTATTTGACACAACCTAAAATATTAACGTCGTGGACACTTGTGATGGAACCGAGGGAGTGTTAAATTCTACTATCATGAATCAAATTAAGAGTAAACTTTATAAGATGAACAACAAATATATACTTACCGAGGCTGAAGCCATTAGTAGCCACAACAAGTTGATGAAAACTGAAATTTCGCCATGAAGGTTTTGGCATATAAAAATCATCGATGTTAATGTTAGCTTCCGAGCTCGTATGATTCCTTCCCAATTTCCTCATAAAACTCCCGGTCGAAAACCTACGCAACGTTCTCGATTTACACTTTAAGTTATCAATCCAATTCCTCCATACCATACTTTGTACCATCTCTGTCTCCGGCGACACCATATTATTCCCATTATATTCCTCATCCCCGTCCCCGTCTCTCGCACCACCAATCACCAAAGATAATTTTTCACTTTCACATGATAAAATGTTGTTGTTGTTATTGTTGTTGTTATTGTTGTTGTTATCTGAATCTGAACCAGATCCCGAGACTTCCAAAACGCCTCGTGGAGACGATTGATCATCGCTCTCATTATCGTTATCGTTATCGTTATTTCTGTCTTTCAGAGTTTCTTCATTTTCATGATTTTTCTTTGAACTTTCTCGTCGAATTAAACTTTTCGAGAATTTTCGTTGTCCTACACACCACATAAATAAAATTAGATAAATTCGTCGAAAATAAAGCTCATTACATAACTCGTCCTAGGTTTCGATTCTTGATTTTTTGCAGTTAACAAAAAATGAGATGATTTAGAATTGTAGAAAATATACCTTTCATTTTAATGTTGATATGATGAGGGTATATTAATTGTGGATTTTTTTATATTTGAGATTCTTCAAGCAATGTCCATGATTGGTATCCGGTGGAATACGACGGTGACGGTGGCGGAGATGGGGAGGAGATTGGTGGTGAGTTGAGAGGCAGATATTATTTGAAGGGAGGGAGAGTGTGAGGAGGGAAGACAAGAGAATTGAACAATGTTAGTTGTCGTTTTTATTTATTTGTGTGGTGTTATCAAACTATATATTATATTATTACTTAAATCTAAATTTATTTCTCTATTTTTGCACACCTATTCCAATAAATAAATAAAAATTGGAAAATGTTTTTCAATTTTATGTGATGTTTCTTATAACTCAATATAATATTATAATGTATTTATGTTGTCATTAATTTATCATCATCTGATCATACAAGGGCCGGAGCCATGTAGAAGGTAGGAGTAGCAGTTGTTACGGGTCCATTCTCAATACGTAATGTAATTTATATTGAAAAATAGCATTTTTTTAGTTGTGTTTCTTGTTTGCGTTACGAGTTCAGAAAAATTGGGATACCATTGCTACGGGTTACTCAAAATCCTGGATCCGCCACTTATTCATACATAAAGTAATAATAACTGTGTCAATAATATTGTTTTATTAGCTTAATTCAATAATTAATATTGATACTAATAATCAGCATGTTAAAACTTGTTTAGTCAAATTCTTGTTCATCAACATTTGCCTCAAACTAAATTACTAGTATTAAATCTTAACTCATTTTATATTACGGAAATGGTAATTTTTAGCTTAATTGATAAATGATCGAAAGTTACTCCCCTTTGTCTCATTTTATATTGTCTACTCTCAATATACTCATTATTTTTTAATATATTTTCTTTTAAGCTTACTTTAAATATAAAGATAAAATCGACATTTTATTACTTTCTTTTAGGTTGAATTTTTTAGTGGACATACCTCAAGGTCATGGGTTCGAACCCGGATGTGAGCAAAATGCTCTCCGGGATGGTGACAGGGGTTTTCTCTCGAAATATTCGGGTTTCCCCTAAAATTGGTGATGAGTATATGAAGAGGCAATGCCACTGAGCTCAATACTGCCTTTCAAAAAAAAGAGGTATTATTACAACAATTTACTGGTATTTAATACCCTTAAAAAAATATAATTACGAAAATATAATAATCCAAAACAAATAGTAGAGTTCAAATGAGTACATCAAATTTGAGTGATAATAGGAGAATCAATCTCAACAACTCATTTTCATCAAATACCAATTTAACCCACATTTTTGAAACTCAAATATCTCACAAACGGTAAGTCGAAAAATCATGAAAATTGCACCATAAAATTCAGCGTTTTCTCCTCTTCGATTTGCCGTCCTTCAATGCATACTTTTGACAACTTTTTTTTTTTTTCATTTTTTGTAGGTTTTACAAAGTAGTAACACATATGTTACTGATTGGTTGTAATTATTACTTGTGCTTACGGTTAGGGATTAGGGCTAGGGTTTAGGATTTAGGGTTAAAGTTTAGCAGGGTTTAGGGTTAGGGTTTAGCAGTTTTTAGGGTATAGGGTTTAGTACCCGAAACCCCAAACCCCCAACCATAAACCCTAAACCCCAAACCCTAAACCCTAAACGCAACACTTTAACATATGTGTTTGTAAATGTGAAACTCACTAAAAAGATGAAAAAAAAACTCGTCGAAAATATGCCTTGAGGGACGTCAAATCGGAGAGGAGAAAACGCTGAATATAATGGTGCAATTTTCATAATTTTTTGATTTGTCGTTTGTGAGATAATTGATGTTGGTGGTAAATGGGTTTTGTATATTTGAAACTTTCTCTTTGTACACATGGCACAATATCATTAGTTCCATCATTCTCACACAAATTTCTATTCTCATTTGAACCCCACCCCCAAAACAAAATAGTATCAATTATTGTTATGAAGTTGACTTTATTACGAGAGATAAAAGTGGAAGAACACATCGCTTTGAAATAAAGATGAATAAAATTATAAATTTGTCATATCCTATAATAAACAGCGGCGGAGCCGGGAGCACCAAATGGAGAGGGCGAAAAATTTTTAATTTTATTTTCTTTATAGTTTTGTGGGAGCGAAAATTTTAAAATGTCAATGATACCTTTAAAAAAAAATTTTACATAATTTAAACATGCTTGTGAGGGCGGCTGCCTCCGCCCTGATAATAAATACGTTAGGTGTAATATTTATTTTTTAATGATATGTAACGATATTAAGGTTGGGTGGTACAAATTTCATGCTCAAGCCATGATAGCGATATTATATAATCTAGATGGGTTTAGACGTTTAGTACGTGGTCTCGTGGTTGACTCAATAGTCTCAATAATATATGTTTATGTTTGGGCGTGCCTTATAAAATTGGAGAATGTGGTTTAGTCCTTAGTCCCAATTAGAAGTCACTTTTGCTACTGGGTTCACAGTAGTTAATGAGCCAATAAATTACTACCATATCCGTCTCAAAATAATACATTTATTATTTTTGTTTGTCCCAAAATACATATCATCTTCAAAAATAAGACATCTTCATTACCACCAAACCTTCAATATATTTTTTTCCAAAATTGATACGTAAAAGTATGTGCAAAAAGTAAGGGTAAAAATGTCATATTTATACTAACTAGCTAATGGGTGTACTTGACAATAACATTTTAAGGTATTCTTGCAAAAAGTAAGGGTAAAAATGTAAACGTTTACAAAAATGTTACGATATTATTGGAGGGATTTTTTTTTTAATTAATTTTTGGATGGAAAGTAAAAATCAAAAATCCCAAGAAAACGTGTGGAAGGTTGTGGTGATGCTTTTTGTCGAGTGATGTCTCAACCAACGATATCAACCAAATAACGAAGTGGATGTGACTTGTGGGGTATTTTCAATATCTCCCTTAAATGATCTTTTTCACAAAATTAAGGAGATAAGTAGTTGGGTTCGAAAGTTTGTTAAAACTGGTTACATTGGGTTTTAATTTCGAACTTCAATATTATTCAGGTACCTTTTGTTAGCATCTGTCTAAACTCTAAACACCTCCTTCAATCGATGTCAACGATATAAAGATAAATTAAGGGTTCTTAGAGCTATACTTAAGCTTATGTTTAACTTAATTTCATAATTATAACTCAGAGTTACTCTGAATAAATACTCTTACCAAAGTTAAATAAAAAAAATCAATACTAAAAAGTAATGTTTATACTCGGTAATTAATCGAACCGAATTTAAAATTTGAAATATACAAACCCTAACCGTAGCTCTAAAGCATTCTCCTTATTGTATTTGTTATGTAAACTTTACGTCTTTTACTATTCCGTGAGTCGAACTTTAAAAACTTCCATTATATATATTTAACTTGTAAATATTGTATATTATTATTATAGGTAGTTTGAAACTCATTAATTAACATTACTACGTACGCATAAGGAATCCATTCCATGAGCAAATGTAGTCACTGTCGGAGACTCATTGTTAAGTTATTTGCATGAGTAGTGGCTCAACTAAACCTACGACTTCTTCGAATGCATTTATATATAACCATCTTTATCTTCATTAATTTTCCTTAATTAAAATATAACCTAAACTTTAAAGTACTAATAATAATAACTATATATAGCCGTCACATTTGTATATATCATACTTAATTTTTTACAAGGGATAGGTGCGTAGGAATATACTAAACTCTAGCTCGATTTAAATCCTGTTGTGTGTACCAAACTTTGTGTCAGTCTATTGCTTTATTGTATGTACATGTTGCTTATTCAACTGGTTGCCGGTATTTTTAATGACTTGACAATTGTATAAAGCATCACGTCATATAACACGGAATTAACATGTCATCAGATATGGTGTCACGTCAGAGGTTACAAGTAACAACATGTCGAATACACACGATAAATCAAAACCGAGAAAGTTCGATACATATAATATACCAAAATGAAGTATAAGAAACTAAATAAAGATAGGGTCCAAGTTAAGTGTATTAACACGTATTAATCCCTTTAATTAACCCCACATTTGACATACAAAAGTTTAAAAAGTATCAAAGTGTTTCAATTAATGAATATTTATAAAGCTAAACGCATGAATGCATGATACGACCTTCACTTTATTGTTGAAAATAAAATATAGCCAATAAGTACCAACTTCACCATATATTGTTTATGCTAAGAATAATTAATGCCGCCTTTTTATTTAAAAAGTAAGTACAACAAAATCCCTTCTCAACATACGACACAAATTACGTTGTATCGTATAATACTTTAAAATCCGACGTACGTGTGTTTTTATAATTAATGCCACTAACGACTTTATTCTTATCACGGATAATGTTAATCACCAAAGTTGTGTTCAAGCACTTGTAATTAAAATCATAAGGCAAATCAATTGAGTATATATAACCAAAGGACCATTATTTTAGTAACGGTTTCGAAGTGACTATCTAATCTAATCTAATCTAATTATATGTGAGTTCAAGTTCTGAGAATGAATGAGTTCAAATGTGAATATTCGTGTTAGGTATGTATGACGACTTAGCTTTTTATTAAAAATTAAATGCAAAAAATGTATTTAAAAAACACACACAAAAACACAAACACATAGTTTTTTTAGATGTAACAATTATAAAGTAATATATGACCATGTACTCATGATAATAATTTTTTTTAAGGTAGGTACTTCAAGACAACTATCACACGAATATATACATTTTTCATATCACCAAAGCTTTAACACCAACTTCGGAGTTGGAATATTACCTTGATACCACTACGCAAAATGGCCATTTGGTAATTGTAAGAAGCTAAAAAAATTCTTTTATTAAGAAGTAAGACCAATTTACCTTTATCTTATCTATTTCTACTTCTTTTTCTTTTACGACATATAAAACCGGAAGAACTAGCCAACTAGGCAAGTAGGCAACTAGGTTGGATGATACTATGATAGTGGATTAATGGATATGGCATTCCGCATTCCTACGAGGCTCAACCCATATCTTTTCCTTATTTATATTGGGTTCCAAAAAATGTCGGTCTATGTGGTTAAAGTGTTTTTTTAACAAAACATGTTAAGCCCAATACATTTTTCTTGGCCCATGATGTAGTTGTTCACTTCCCTAAAAATCGACGGAAAGATAAATATTTATTTCGAAGGTTGGGATTGGCTCATGGTAACCGTGAACCGTGAACAAGCTAGGTTCGTCGTGCTAAAACACGGCGGTATGTTACCAATCTAGGAACCTTCGGGATCGAAATTTATGATATAAATTCACATTTTCAATAACATTACAATTTTATTACAGTCGAAGGCAAGGTTCACGGTTTAAGCTGAAAGAAACATCATTCTAAAAGTTTTAAGGATGGTTTTTCCTTTGTGTGTCTCAATTTAAAGTAGATGGTTGAATATCAAATTAGAAAGTCTCTAAAAACTTTTAATATGATTATTTTGAAAGCCTTCAGTAAGTCAATCTTTCATATTATTATTAGATTAGATAGATTTCATGAATATAACTCACTCGGTCGCTTAAAAATGTTCACAATTGGGTTATCCAAAAATAAATGTACACTGGTCGTGGGTTCAATCCACACAAGGATATCTTAAATTCTATTGGGGTCTTGGCCCAGTGGTCAGGGAGTTTTCCATAAGGTTTCTTCTGGAGGTGATGAATTCGAGCCTTGTTGTGAGGGGGACTCCTGCGACGCTATACCCATCCAAGACATGGGAGAGCAACCCCTTTAGTGCGTCGCCTTGGCTACGAACTCAGGGGCGGTTACTCGATCCTAGAGGAGTAATCGCTTGTAGAGATGATCGGGTGGACCAATGGTCCGTCAGTGATTTCAAAACTGGCTTTAAAAAAAAAAAAGTTTGTAAGTAGTAACCATGATATTTAATTGGTGAATTGTATGTATTTTTAGAAACCGACACTTTGACTGAAACGGAAGTTAAGTACAACGAATATTCGTGTTTAAAGCTTTTAAGGAAAAAAAATAAAAAATTTACCTTAATTTATACATTTTACCTTTATCTACATATCTTCGTGTCAATAAAAAAAAAGGGGACAATTTGGAAATGAACGCAAATACACACTGGTTTTCATCATCCTTCCCGCACACTTCTATCCCACCAACAAAAACCTCAACCGGCCGTTGCAACGCCGGCGAAGGCGATTTTTCTCCGGCGCCGCCTTCTATTCAACCTTTCCATGTGAAATCCATCACTAGCACATCAAACCCATTTGTAAAACACTGTGTAAAGCTTCGCAACAGTTCTTCTTATCGCCATTTTCATGGGTATGTACTTCTTGTTGGTACTACTCCACTAAGGTATGCATCTAATCATAAACCCATTTTTTTCTTTAAATAATTATATCTTTTGTTATGGGTTTATGCTGATTTTGTTTGAAAGTTATAGAATTTGTGTTAAATTTGTACTAATGAGATGAATTCAGTGAAAAGTTTGACTTTTAATGGTCAAGATTCTTACTTTCAAAAGTCAAACTTTGATGTGTATAAGGGTTTGTAGGGTTTATCAGTTTTACTTGGGGTTTTAGCTAAATTACAGGACATTTCACTACGGTCTTGGCGCCTAGAAACTAATTGATTGGGGACTAGTTGGTTAAAATGATAAAAATAAAAAATATATACGGAGTATGTGATTATATTCATCAATAACTATTACAACCCTGATACATTTTGAAAGTTGATCAAGTTAGTAAAAGATATTTCGATATATATAACATAAAGTAATATGCTTCTTGATGGATCCCATTAATCGAGCATCTCCAATGGGAGGTTTTTTTACAAAAAAAAAGTCTTTGAAAAGCTCAATCCCATTGGAGGGTAAAACTCAATTTGGGAATAGGTTTGCCAAAATTGAGTTTTTGCTCCATGACTTAATTAGCATTGTGTGTGTATAGTTTTTCAATAAAAATAATAATTTGTGTGTATGAATTCTAATGAAAAAAGCTTTTAAAAAGCTTTACCATTGGAGTTTAAGGGTTTTTACTACATGAAAACAAGTGTAATATAAGGTGGCATCAAAAAAACCTTTGAAACCACTCAATCCATTGTAGGTGCTCAAGTAGGTTGTTTTAACATAAACATGATACTTATCACGTCAGGGAGATGTATAACTTTCAAGAATCGATGCAAGAGAAGCCAAGTAGAATAGACTGTTTACTTTTACATGAGAAAGCTGCGATTCCAGAAGAGTTAGTTGATAGCGGTGTTCATATTGTTCGTATTAATTCATTGGTGATGAAAAAGCTTTCTGGAGTGCAATCTACCGAATCAATTGATGTGATTTCTCTAGTGAGGATTCCGTCAACGTTTCACACTCTTGATGATGACAACTATCAAGACTTTTGCAAATGTTTCCCATCTGCTTTTCGAATTCTAGTTCTTGATGGAATCCAGGTTATTTGCATTCAATTGTTAATAGCATTTATGTGTCATATTTAGAGGTGGCAATTACGACCCATAGCCCATTTTTAAGTAAATGGGTTTAGTTTTTGTATGTGTAACTAGCCATACGGGTTGAGCTACAAGATTTAATTATAAAGGATTCATGATAAATGGGTCAAACTGCTCACAAGTTACCTATGTATCAAAATGTATAATATCTTTTAACCTCCTTCCCTAAAAAAGTTATATTAGTATTGTTATAAGATAATATATGTAATCATTTTAACTTAGTTATATATAACGCTTATAAAAGCGCAGAAAAATTTGTTTTTGTGGTTCAGCCTTCTTGACCCGACTGTCATTCTTATTATCTGATTTTTGTTGCAATTGTTTACTTGATATTCTCTTAATCACAGGACCCTGGTAATCTCGGCACTTTATTACGATCAGCTGTGGCCTTCGGATGGGTAATTAACAAAACTTCAGCTTTTTGATACACTCTACACTAAGCTTATCAAGTCATTTTACGTTTATAATGGAGTATTTGGATGTGCATTTTGAAATTTAATACGTATGTAATATTGAATAATTAGAATCAGATAAATCACGTTTTAGTAAAGTGGGTTGTTTAAAATAGCGTTTTGATATATGTAGGTTTACTTGCGATTACCTGTAAGAGTGAATTAATCGTTAGTTGGTAACAGGATGGTGCGTTTCTACTCCCTGGATGTTGCGACCCGTTCAACGAGAAAGCACTCAGAGCTAGCCGTGGTGCATCCTTTCAGCTCCCAATGGTCTCTGGTCAATGGTCTCATTTACAATCTCTTATTGACAGGCTTCAAATGAAAATCCTTGCAGGCCATCCAGGGAACAGTGATGATTCAAAAGTAGTATCTGATCTCTCTTATGAACTTGCCCATTCTTTAAGAGAGACAAAAATATGTCTGGTTTTGGGTAGTGAAGGGAGCGGGCTTTCAGAAAAAGCTCGAGAGGCGTCTGAGCTAGTAAGCATTAGAATGGTTGGGGAATTCGAGTCACTAAATGTTTCAGTTGCTGGTGGCATTTTTTTGTTCATGTTACAGCCGCAAAAGAAAGAGCATTGATTTATAATTTGTTTTGTTTGATTAATTTTAGTTTTCTGTTTACAATGAGGCTGGGGGACCTGGTTCTAAATGTTAGTTTAAGCCAGTGGTAGACTGGTAGTGGCAGTAAACTAAGCAGGTTGTATATATGGTCCTGGATGGCCCAAACTTTTAAGGTTTGGGCCCTAATTAATGGCCTAATGGGCTACATATAAGGTATCAACTCTAATAATTATCATAGAAAACCAGTTATAATAAACAAAATAAAGAACTAAAGAAGGGATTTCAAACATCAAGAAGACAGAGACAACATAACTGGGTTTAGGAGTGAGTATACAGGATTGCATGATTGAGTTTCTGAAAGATGTTTGAAATGTTTGTGTATTAAAAGCCAGTTTTTAGTGTAGTTCTTAATATTATTGCTAGCGTTTTATTTATAAACTCAACAAATATAATGAACTGATAGTTTTTTTTATTGAGCTGACCATTTCAAAAATCATTAATTCCTCATTTGATCTATGTTAAATAACTAAGAAGATAAGCTCCGAAATCATCAAAACAGTACGGCTTGTGGTAGAATGCTTGTTACGCCTTGCACAAGCAGGCACATCGATAATTTTCGCGCAGACGCTTACTCATGGAATAAAAATATCGGGTGTTGCTCTTAAATGATTGAGTCAGTTTTTTTTTTCTGGACTTTCGGTTCTGAATCTATCTTAATTCTTACGTAAATCAAAATGATGTCGCGTCCTTACAAATGACGAATTACGTAGTTTTGTTGTGCATAAGCTTACTTGATAAGAGTATAATGTGATTTTGTAACAGATAGCTAAATACAATGGTCAAAAAGACAGCGAATTTACTCGTACGTATCATCAAAATCATTCTATGTGTTTGTATTTGTGTTAATATACATGGTTTTTTAAATTAAGTATTAACAAGCACCAGGCGTCCAGGCTTGGTTGCTAACTGATGGAGGCCCAAGTGTGGAAGAGAGGGCTATTACGTTTATGGAGGCCCATGATCGTCACATAAAAGGGGCGGCAAAGAAAAGGGTGTAACTTGGGCTACGGGGCTCCGTTTCAGGCCCATGAGTAGGCGAATCGAAGCTCGGTTCGAGGCCCACCAAGCCGCTAACAGCCAGAGGCGGTTAGCCCAATGCTCGAAGCCCAAAAACGGCTCCGTTTGGAAGATACAGCCCGTTTTATGAATTTTCTATTCATTTTCGGTTTTTGTTTTGGGTTTTATGTTCGGCCCATTATGTTTTAAAGGCCCATTTAAATTTCTGTTGGTTATTTATGCTTTCTTCCTCATTGTAATGAACTCAGTTTTCAATTTCAAGAATTTCGATTTCACTCTCAATTTGTGAATCATTTCCCATTTCACGGTATTCTTTTGTGAATCAACGTGTTCTTGGAAGAGATTATTCCTGGTATTCATAGGAATCAACAAGCTTAATCTGTTATCTCATTTATACACTACATCACTAACTAATCATATATTCATATATTATAAATATTTAGCTTAATTTGATGGTAACAAATGTCTAAACGTACAATATATGTATGAAGAAATTTTTATGTATAAACTCATGATCATATCATAATTTTCAGAAGTAAAAAAACTGTATAATTCTTTATCTGAAAGGCTAAGCTATATACTAATTAGTAATTACATTAGCTTTACAATTCATGGTTTTATGTTATTATCTCTTCATATTAAACCAAAATCACGCGATATATTACATCTATAAACTCTTATATAAGTACTTGAAAGTTGGTAATGATACATTTAAGGTGCTTTAAAATTCGTATGCGGTCTACCTAGCGTATGAGTGAAGCAGAAGGTTCGATATATAGTAACACGTGTACATGGTTTTCGAGCCTTACTAACAATGGGGTTTCACATACGATAAAGATCGAAAATATGAAAGATGATAAGTGTGACATGCATGGTGATAGTGTAGAACATTTTTCTTGTTTCATACATGGGTCGAGAAGTCATGAAGAGCATGTGATTGAGTGATTATGAGGATGATGATGATGATGCAAGTACTAATGATGGAAAGAAACAAAATTAGAAACCACCATATGATTCATCATCATCAATCTTATATAAAACGTTGATTCACAGTTCCAATTTCATGATCATGAGTACGTACAGTTTAGTTTACTAAAAATAGATAAAGTAACCGTTTGTTTTAGCTTTTTGGGTATCTAGCTAATCATTACTTGAAGATGTAACAATTTAGAATGTATATCATCATAAAAAATATATCCGTCCTAGCTACCAAAGCTTGTTTGAGAATAGTGGTGGTTAATGATTTTATCTAAAATGTATACTATAAGAAATGTATGTGCTACGTGCAATAATTAGATATGAGTATCTAAAGATTATGGGAAGTGATTTATACTAAACTAGCAAAATAACTCGTGTAAACAGAATTATAATATTGGTAACTCGTGGTAGTGGTATGTCGTTTTTCTTCTTTTCTGATAGATCAGTTATCAAGATGAAATTTGTCCATTTAAAATGTTGAAAATTTTATGTTTAATGATAGAGAAAGTGAGTTAATTGTTATTTAATCTGATAAAATAGTTATATGAATAACACAGTTTCTAAAATATAAATATTTAAATATCAAATCTTAAAAGCTATGATCTATAATCTATAACCCTTATAAAGGGTTTACCTCTTTTAGCTTAATTCTTAAATTTAAAGATAAAAAATTACAATAATACCCTTATACGCATATTAAATAATTTGAAAAGTACTAATCATCTATTAACTTATACATAATATAAATGGTTTAATTAAATTCATTTGCCTTTTTTATATTTATTAAATCATTTTACAATTGATTATACATCACACTAGATAATAACTCAATTAAATGATGTTTTGTATATTTGGTAATAATAAGGAATATAGTTAACGAGGAAGATATATAATGACTATTAATATAATTTCGTTAATAAAAATTATATATACATACCAAAAATATTATTCGCATATATTTTTCCCACGGTTTATCATATCATGATTTCACGGATTTAAAAAGAATTTCCGCTACAACGTGCGGGTATGCAACTTGTTTGTTAAAATTAGAAGGTTAAGAGTTACTTAAAGCTTTACTTTCATGCTAAAATATTTTTGTAAGAAAAAAATATTATTATAATGGAAATAGTGTAGTGATCAAATGTATTTGACGATGACACCATAATATTTATCCAACCTTTTATTACTTGTAATTGCTAACATAAAATGTGTTATTGATAACATGATGATAACATGACAGATGATGTGACAACTTATACGGTTGTTACGTAAAATACCAGTTACCGGATGAGTAAGTGTTATTGGATACATATAATACCGAAAGTTCAATACAATTACAATAATATATCAAAATGAAGTTAGGTACACACAATAGATACTAATTAATCTCGATTTAAGTTATGATATATGCTTTAGAATACACATTTCTAGCTAAATATATATTAAACATTTTTAATTATAATTATATCATATATGTTACTCACTAACAATTAAAACAGGATATAATTAACATGTGATTAGAGAGACACGCAATACATGATCGATTACATAGATAGAAAGTCATGAAGTTCTTGCATGTTGAGAAAATTGACAGCTCAAATATATACATACACACACATGATATCAATACATACATACTATACGGTGTCGTCTGCTAAGCCACCAAAGCATATCACGTTAATCATGTACAACTTCCCCTACCCACATCCGGCCCATAAAACAAGTTCCATTGAATTACGAAACCCGTTTCCCAGGGAAGTGATCCAACCTGAAAATTAATAATTTTATTTATTTATTACCTAATTACCTTTTGATTTTACGATCCTCAACTCTCATATGTGGTCGGTTTCAATTTTATATGTATATAATTTAATATTTATTTATTTTTCATCATGATGTTCCGTTTGCTAACTTTGTTGCTAAATAAACCAATTACCAACACTTTTGTTATAGCAAATGATATTTCCACCATCTAATTTGATAAATCCATCACTATTATGCATTAACAAATTGTACAGTACACTCTATTATTGCATAATAGTGGTAGATTTATCAAATGGGATGGTGGATTTATCACCACCCTTTTGTTATGCTATAAATGTGAATCTTGCTTCTATCAACTTAAGGTAACGAAATTATATATATGAAAAAAAGAAGAGAAAAAAAAAACAATTTTACCGCGGGCATTTATTATGTGATAGTGTATACTGTATTACTTTGTCTATTAAATTATTGTATGACGCATACTTTCATTATTGTCTGTTGTATGACATTTTCCTTTTTGGTCTTGATGGGTGGCGAAATGAGTGGGTCGGGTTAGGTCACGGGTCTATATGGGGTCTGGGTCTAAGCAGGTTTCGAGTCGGTTGACCCATCGGGTTTTCACCAAACATTGTTTTATTTGAATGAAAAATGAAAAAAATAAAATGAGGTGTAAAAAGAAAAATATACTCCCTGACCCACCTAAACTAGTTGGTTAATTGTTATACAACTAGAGGTTATATGAAATACTTATTTAGACTCATCTAAAAAAATAGAGGGAGACCCAAGAAAACCCATCACATCAAAAATATTACCCAACTTGATCAATAATTAAATAATCAATGGGTATAAAATTGTCACAATACTATAGTAAAAGAGATAAAATATACTTCATCCGTCCCAGTCAAAAATATCCACTTTAACTTTGCACACAGTTTAGGATTCCCCACTAACTACATTTTTCACCAATCAAATAACATATCTATCAACTAAAGTCTCATTTGATTGGTTGAAACATGGAAGTAGACACTTATTCGGGACATTCCAAAATAGTACACTTGTGGTAGGACGGAGGGGGTAATATACTTTGAGAATGAGGAATAGACAATCTTAGATGTTGATTTCTATTATCAACGGCTGAAATTTACAATACTGCAATTTACGTAAGCACTGTGAAAAATCTGAATCGTTGATCACGTTAATCAACGGTTGAGATCGTTTGCCCCTCTTCTACTCAAAATGCAAATTGTCTTTAAAAACCTTACCCGGTAATTAGTTAACATATTCTAGAGCTAATGTAACACAAGCTCTACAAAAAAAATTCTTTGGTTCTACTTAGAAAGAGACAAAAAATCTAAACCATTAATTACTTTTACTTTATCTAAAATGTATTGTATCGTATGAAACAAGATGTGTATGTATGTACTCTTTATATAAAATACTTTGTCTAACAATAAATGTGTAATGGTGTATGGAATGTGGCTAGGGATCCAATTAAGAGATTCTAAAAAGCGCGCTACGACTAACGACGGAAGCTTTAAACTTTCCTAATTGATTGATTCTAGTTGTAACGCTTTTCTGTGTCCTTTCGATCCCTCGCTTTTTTCGGACTATAATTTCACACCACTTTAAATTTAATTTAATTTAATGACTTATAATATATGCATCTACGACATATATATAAATATAAATACATCAATAAAATGTGAAGTTGCTAACTATTTCACGTTTTTAATATGTAGAGTCGAAATTTATATATATGATGACATATATGCTTCTAATTATATCTACGACATGTGTGGCCTTTCTTCTATTTTTTTGTATGTGAATTTTTTTATTATTATTCTTATAAGTTTAAAAATGTAGAAAAATGATGGCATTTTTGCAAGCAATTTTTAATTATACTATAGGCATAAAGGATGAATATTTTATACTTAATATAAAAATAAAAATGTTGTTATACATATGATTAAATCATGTAGAATATACTGTATAGTTACTGACGTTACGTACTCTATATTAGGGAAAATCACAAAAATGATCCAATCATCACACCTATTTTAACAAAATAATCCTTTGACCAACACTTTTCACAAACTAATCCATTGACTGGCGCCAAAAATGGCGCCCCCCGGCGCCCCACCTTATTTATTCCATTTTTAAACCTTAAAGTCAACAAAATGATGGGCCCGTCGCCCCTGATGGTGACGTGTGTGAGAGGGTGGGGCGCCGATGTGACGGGGTGGGGCGCCGATGGTGACATGTGTGAGGGGGTTGGCGCCGATGGTGACATGTGTGAGAGGGTGGGGCGCCGATGTGACATCCGAGGGGCACCGGGCCCATCATTTTGTTGACTTTAAGGTTTAAAATGGAATAAATAAGGTGGGGCGCCAGGGGCGCCATTTTTGACGCCAATCAATGGATTAGTTTGTGAAAAGTGTTGGTCAAAGGATTATTTTGTTTAAATAGGTGTGATGATTGGATCATTTTTGTGATTTTCTCTCTATATTATTAATTTTAATAATATATGTATATGTATAGTACGTAATTCAGTAGAGGTGGGACCAAAGATCGGATTCTAAATGATAAGTAACTTTAATCGATAATGACTTTTTATCAGCAATATGAATAATTCATTTAATTTCTTTTTTTATTTATTATATGCGATTATATTGATTGTACTCATTGTAGCATAGTATGGGTAGAGGTGCTAAATGACAGGTCTAGTGGTAGTAAAAGGAAAGAAGATGCCTGGATATTGTTGTGTTTCAAAAAACCATAAATTCAGAAAGCTGATCAACACAGTTTCCAGATTCAGTTCAAAGATATGCATGCTGCCCCCAAAAAATAAAATTTAAATAATTTAAAACAGAAATTAGTAATATAACCCTTTGCCTATGTAGAGGCCGGTGTGATCAACGGTCCAAATTCATAGCACTTTAATTTGTGATGCAGTTATATTTAGATGCATGTGAATTTCCGTTATCATAAAAATCAATGCTTGAAATCGTTTGCCTCTTCTTCTCCTCAAAATGCACCTCACATTTGAAGCCTTATCCATGATATAAATATAAATATCCATTATGTAAATATAAATATAAATACATTTAATTAAAACGTACATACATTTAATTTCTAAATTCTTTATCTAAAAAATGGCTAGTTATCTTACACTAAAATTACTGTGTCTATGGTCAATATTATGTTTCTCTAAAACTAGCCAATATTTTTTACAACATTGTATATTGTATATATTTATAATAATTAAAGTTAATTTTTTAGCAAATAATAATTAATATTCATAAGGAAGAAAAAAAAGTGTTTTAATTAAACTTGTCAATAGAGTCACCATAACATATGCAAACGGCTATTTACCAATGTACTGTATAATATATTTTTTATTCCCTTGAAACTGCTAAAAGAACAACATAGAATGAGAACATTCACAAGAACAAAACAAAAACAACAACTATATATTATCTTCATGATCATGCTTTTTGTTCCATCACAACACACACACATATATATAAAAACATAAAGGAAAAAAAAAACATAGAAATTAAAAGGTAGAAACATGATAAAAAAAACTTTGATTTAACTCTGAATATCTTTATTAACTCTCTGATCATCCATCCATCATAATCTTCACCATAAGCTTATGGAAGTTCATTGTACTGATTAAACTGCTCCCATCCTTGAATTCCATTATTCCAATTGTTGAGACTTCCATTTTCATAGTTTCCGCCATCGTTGCCGTCTGTAGAAGCTATCGTTAGATCCGCATTCACCGCTCCAAAATTGTTGTCAATGAACCACTCAGTCTCCAAAACACCATTATCTTTTTTGAACTGATCATCATTCATTGAGGTTTGAGAGGGTTTTGGAACCTCAAGATTTTCAAACAAAATAGGCTGCAGCTTCTGAGCTGGTTGAGCTATATTAACATTTTGGTTTTGCTGATTCATTTGCAGCTCAGTTTCAACTCCACCACCACCACGAACACCATCATTGCCGCCACGGCCACCAAACAACGCCGCCAGCCGTTGTTGCTGCAGCTTCCAATGTAAATCTTGATTGATAGAACTCAAAGATTCAATTGAGGAAGCAACATGATTGGGAACACCAGTTTGTTGAAAACTTGCTAACCCTACTCCATGCAGTTGAAGATGATTTTGTTGTTTGATCAATGGGAGACGAAACCCTAATGGTTGATCAAGATTCATGAAAGGTGCTGGATGATTGATTGAAGATGAAGAAGAAGAAAAGTGGGTTAGCCCATTAAGTTGAAAGTCCATAGCTGGTTGAGAGAGACCATTCAACAAATTCAATCCTCCAATATCTAAAGATGAATCTTTGAAGGAAGAAGAATCTCCATTGATGAATCTTGAAGTACTCAATCTCGTTTTCTTGGTTTTCCTACAACCGCCACCAATTGGAACATTACGAAGGGCTCCGCCGTTAGTCCAATACCTTCTACATGTCTTGCAAAAGTGTCTAGGCTGAGAGAGGCTGTAGTTATTGTAGTAGCAAAACTTTGTGTTTTGTGAATCACATCTAGGACATTTAAGGGTTCGCTGCGGTGGCTTCAAAGCAGACGTTTTTCGAGCATCGCCACCACCACCACCACCGTTACCACCCCCGTTAGCACCACCACCAATAGAGTTTTGGTTTTCATCTGTTGGTGGTGTGGTGTTGTTGTCTTGAGACATGATGCCAGATGGATTAAATTGAGAAAAGAAAAGAGAAAAAGAAACCCTAATAGGAATTTAAATAAAAGAGAGAGAAATTGAATATCCTACAGAAGAGGGAAAGCTATGTATTGAATGGTTTCATGTTTGAGATTGATAATTAAAATGGAAGAGGAGGATGTTGATGGGGGCACTTGTGAAGTTCATCAATTATAAAGAGACATAAGAAGGCTTTCTATTTTCAGAAAGAATTATAGGATGTCTTTTTTGAAGGTTTGATCTCAAGGTATATATAGCTACACAAGACATGCACAATATGAAATTTACAATTAAATATTGCTTTTCATCATGATCTTTCATATGAGTGCTTAAGATTGATGTACTTTTAGATAAACTTAACCCAGCATTTATCTTGTGAAGTGTAACAAACACTGAACCCATTTGCTAAATATACACATTTCTTTCTATATTTAATAGAGTATTTTAAATGTGAACATTGATTCATGATGAAATTGAGCATGATGAGCTAGCTACTCTTAAATCTTTGTGCTTATAATTAGTATAATAAAAACAATTAAACTTAACTCACATGTTTTTTTCTCGGGTAAATAATGGTTTAATCACCAAACTTTCAACTTTTTTTCGTTTTAACCCTTCAACTTTTTTTTTAACGTTTTAAGCCTTCAACTTACGGGTTGACCTATTTTTAATCCCTTCACTTTAATTGACCCTACGAAACAACCATTTGTATGACTTGTAACCTGCGACGTGGCAACTGTACAAAAACCCAAAAGATTTAGCGACGACATGTCGTCGCTAAATGTCGTCGCTAAAAACCTACAGCGACGACATGTCGTCGCTAAAACCCTACAGCGACGACATGTAAATGCCACGTAGATGCCAACTGTACCAAAACCGGCTGCATTAGGTCACAGTCAAGGTGAATGGCGAAATTAACAAGTCAATCGTAAGTTGAAGGCTTAAAACGTTAAAAAAAAAGTTGAAGGGTTAAAACGAAAAAAAGTTGAAAGTTTGGTGATTAAACCATTATTTACCCTTTTTTCTCACACTTGAATCAGTGAACTTTTTTTTAACAGCAACTAGAATTTAACGAATATTATATTGTTTTAACCATAAATACAATATAACTAGCTAATTATTGTTTATTTAAATGTTAAAAGTTTCTTTTAATAAATATGAAAATGTTCACCCTTTTTACAATTTTTGCAGTTAAGGTTTTCAGGTTGTATCTAGAATTTGGTTTTGTTGTAATTCTGGATTTTTGTTTTCTTGGTCTCTTGCTAGGGATTTTTCTATATTTATATATATTCTGTCGTAAAAAAAATTATATGAAAATGGATCAGAAAACTTGTAAATCATGTGACAGTAATTGGTTTATCAAAACAACATGTAATTCATGAGAAGCTTGATATATAACTTATATGTTCACATTTAGGTTAGTTTAATTTAAAAAATAATAAAGTACAATTAACAGCGTAACAGATAGATACCTTCAGGCAACCAAAAATAGAAAGAATGTCATTTTGTGTAACTAAATGGATGGCTAGCTTGGTATCACATGTAAACTATCACACCAGGAAAAATGAAGAAAAGTGTGAATTATATTAATTTGTATCATAATTGAAATTTGTCATTTTCTTAAAATAATCATTGTAATTATTAATATTAATTAATAAAGTAAGAAAAGAAGGAAATAGAGGTAACTCACATGCTATATACAACTAGAAATATTACGTACACATTACAAATCCAGTTGTATCAAGTGATATACACATGATCGAACTTAAATTTTCCGGAGACGGTCCTCTTTACCCGAATTTCACTGCTCAAAACAATGTAAACTGATCAGCTTCATGCTTTAAGATTGAAGTTCTTTTGTTTTCTAGCTTGAAGAATGATTATTGTGATGATAAAAAGAATAAGAAACTTAAGTGTATCTGAATATATGCCAGACAATCGATGTTGTATGTATCATGTGATAAATTTTTATATTGCAATTAATTAATAAAGACATTTGGATCATTTTTACTACAATTAGCAAGTTCAAGAGTATTATAGTCATGTGACCTTAGTGTTTATGTTGCATGCTTTTATGTCACCGTTAATGTTAGGACATCAACGGAAAATAAAAGATTTAGATATAACTTATTATGATTATCTCGCTTCTGAATGATCGCGATCGACATGATAATTACATGAGAATTGAAAATCTTTCTGATAATGACTTAAAAATGTTAAGTGTTTGATGAAAAACCATAAAACAATTAATTGAGTGTAAAAATGGTGTGACCGGATAGTGTTTAAATTCACTCTCTCGGATATATTATCTGGTCCGTGCTAAGACATAGAAATTAATTTTTAATTTATCTAATTTTGTTCATGCGGGAATTGCACATTAAATCCTAATGTTGAGGTTCAACATGAGAGAATTTCAATTATACTCCCTTTCAGTACGTCTTACAGAATTGCTTGTAGGCTCGATAAATAGATTTCCAGTAATGGTGCCATTTGGGTCGGGTAGGGCGGAGATTGGTTGATCAAAATTAGTACTCCACCAGAATTCTGTTTGATTTGATAAACGGGCTTACAGGTTGAACATTCCCAACTCGGACACAACCCACACAACCCGTTTTGGTAAACGGGTCCAACGAGTTTTTGGTTAACATTTTAAGTTTGGGTCACACGAGTCATATATGGCGAGTTAGTTTTCAGTTGGAAGGTTGATCGGGTCAAATGGGTAAAGTTTGATGGGTTGGTGAGCCAACCTGTTGGTCAAACGAAGTGTTAACCCTTAGCCAAACCCGACCTAATTTGAAATTCCACCGTCAAACAAATAGCAATTACAATACTAAAAACAACTAATTCGATGTAGAAACTATCAACTTTCATCACTTATTTACACAAGTCGTGTATCTGCACGTATTTAAGTCATATTTGTTACACATCAACAGTCAACAGATTGAAATTTTCATTTGCTTTTGATCTAATCACATAAAAATACTCAGCTATGCAATATATACTACATCTATCTATATAAATTGAATAATATATACTCCAAATCTATGAGTGAGGAGGACCTTCTAAACGAATATAATCATACATAACCCCTTTAAAAGGACTCGAACCTCTAGTTTGTGATAAATACATTATATTCCTTCCAGCTCGAAGTTGAGAATGCATAACATTGATACTATATGACCAATATAGCCCATGAATCCCATGTCGTGCAATCGCATTATCCCTTCCGATTAGCCCTGTTGTAAAAAAAGGCATCACCCCTCTTGGGTCATTGATCCGTACCTGAGAAAAAGGTACCCAAAAAAAAAGATCAGTAACTAATGTCCTTTTGTATGATTAAATAAGTAAAACCAAAACTTAAGACCAAAAGATATGCATGTAGTAGCATTGATTGATTTAAAGTTCAATACGTACTTGCAGTTCTGCAGAGGTGGCTGATGCCAATGCTAGCTGTAGTGTATAGTTTCCAGTAGTAACTACTTTGTCAAGATCAAACAAAACAGTCCATGTAGTCGGTAGGTACGTCTTATTTCCTACATTCCTAGTGACATGAGCGAAAAACCAATCTGTTTTATAATCGCTAAGGCCAACCGTGTAGACCAGATCTCTATTAGGATAATGTTCTGTATAGCGATCCCACAAGCCATATTGCCTAAACCTGAAGTAATATAATTTCAGATGATATCACATTAACTTTTTTTTTTTTTGTATAAATAAAATGAGATAAAAGAAGTTTAGAGAGACTAATTGGGCCTACGATTCTGTTTTTTCGGTTGCAAGTAATTGGTTCATGAGGGTTGGGTCAGGTTCAGGGATAAAGAATTCAGCAGCTGTGCGATCTGGGACCCCGATTTCCCAAATTGTAGGACCATTTCTTGGTGGTTTGTATACAAGTGGACCCATTTTGATTCTACTTCCTGGTAACAGATAAATCCGCAAATCTTGATAATTGTTGCATACATATAAATAGGAATGTATGAAAGAGACCAGTTAAAATTGGGAAATAACCTTGTAAGACAGTGATGACAGATTCGTACATATAATCACCAAGGTACCCAGGAACCCAAGCGTATAGATGATAATAACCAGGGCGGACGTTCTTAATCTCATAGTAACCTTCATCGTCAGTTTGGGTCCAGAACTGGTATCCCTATTTATTGAATATAGGAAAACAGTCAATATAAACTAAAGAACGGTCACCGAAATAATATAATATCGAGCGACGAGAAAAATGCACCTTATTTTCTTGTTGCCATGATCCAAGAGTACCTGGTGGGGCCAAGCCAATAAAGGCAGACTTGGCACGTGCTAATGCTACATCACGAACTAGTAGGATTCCTGATACGATACCACGTTGATGGGCACCAATGAACTCTGGAGAGTTTGGGAAATCATACGGCCAACTCTCCGTTTGCTTTAGCATCTATTAAATCACATACCATCTTGATTAACAACTAACAATATACCAACATAATACATTGCAACTTTATAAACAACCATATGCAAAGCATAACACTGCACAGAATCTTACCTCATCTTTGGCATCAACCCAAAGTGAAACAGGATTGTCTTCGGTTGTAACTGAGTTTAGATATATAAACACTGGGCCAAACACCTTTTTCCATGGCTCACCATCTCTAAATTTCATTCCTAATTCGATCCCCGCATAATGGGTGCTAAAGAACATCTGAAGGAAGATATAAAAATGGATTATAAACCGATTTTTGTAGATGCATTCTTCAATGGTTCAAAACTGTCACCAGGTTTCCATCAACAGTCATGATACTTAGAGGTGGCAATATGGGCGGGTTGGATAATGGGCTCGTTCAAATGAGTTATATCATATATAGTGTCAAAACTAGCAGTGTTTGGTTAACTCTCAAACATTTTATTTATTTATTATTATATATTAGGAAATTAAGATTACTACTGTAATACACTAAACTGTGATTACAATACAAAATATTGTTACACAAAGAATATAATCTAAATCTTTGAATATGTTGATTAATGAAGTTGTATGCAACCAAGATAGACTTTTGTCAACTTTCCACCCATTTGACCAAGTTGATCATTTTCTATTTAGCCAAATCCTTTTAGTTTTAGATAAAAAGAAACACAATCCGAATCAACTCATTAACTCGGGAAAAAATAGGTTAGGGAAATGTCTAGTGCGTGGAGCCGTGGACTTACAGAGAGAGTAACAGGACCAGCATGAGAGGTGAGGTCTTGTTTGACCGGGCCAGCAGTACGAAACTCGTTACTTGGAGTGATCATCCAAAACCCAACAGGCGGGTCAGAGCATATCCAACCATGAACCCGGTTATCTTTATTTTCAGTCGAATATTGGTACTTGTCATCTACCTGTGTATACAATAATAGACATCTATTAATACAATAAAATATAAGATAACAATGCATACTGTCTTGATAAACTGATAACTACTATACTTAAAGAAACTGTATAGTACCTCTCCCTTGAGAACAGAAATAGAAGGATGAGTCAAACGAACAGCTTCAGGGTAATCTAGGGGCACTCCCTTTTTTCGGTCATCAAATGATGGCATAATCCTTTGCCTTTCATCCGAAACAGCCATGTAACGAAACCTTTTATTCAACAAATAATTAAACATATACATAAGGAGCTTGATGAAATCATATAGTATAATGTTACACGGTTTTATCAGAGAATGGTATCGAAAGGGAGCAATTTGACCCAAGTCAAAATTTGGACTTAAGTATTTTCTTTGTTCCAGGAACAATGTTGATATTCCGGCAACCCAACCAGTTCACGTTAAAGCGAGACAGATTTATCGAGTTAAAGATAAACCAAGTTCAACTGTACATTCAGATATTGATGGCCCCAATGATCTAATGTTTCAACCTTGATTAACGAATTTTTTTAATAAATCAAGTTTCTTTTTTTTAAGTTCTTGATGGAAATGTTAGTTGTATTATCTAAATATAAAACTTTATAGTTTTTTTGTATTATCTTCTATTTAAGTCATTTAAAAGTGTTCAGATTAACTAGTATAAAAGTGGGTTGTCAAATTAAAATGGGAGAATAAAGTAAAGACTAAAGAGCTTAATCCCCTGTTTTATGCTTTATCACCATCTATCTCTATCTGATAAATAAACTTAAATTAACAAAACATCCTTCTAATTCTAGTGATTATATTTCTGATGATGCCTTAGACCACTCCCGACGTACCACGTCTGCGCCACACATGCGCCACATCAGCTTTTCTCAAAACTGACTGAAACTGACGGACCACTGCCGTCAGTGACTCCGTCACTTTAATTTTTGGGCCCACATTTAACAATTTACCTTTACTTATACACACACAAAAACAAAAAGAAAAAAGGAAGCGACAGAGCGTCGGTTTGGAGACGAAGGGAAAGTGACGGACCAAGTGACACTTCCGTGCCAATGGTGTCACTTTGGAGACGATCGTCGGTTGCTAACCGACTGAAGCCGACGCAATGCGTTGCGAGGGGTCTTATCACGCAATGTAAATGACATGGTACTGTTTAAAAAGTAGATAGAAAAAAGCGTTACATAATACATAACATAGTTTTTATATTATATAAAATACATTAGCATAATCATTTTTATTTGTGTTGAATGTTTGAACTTTTGGCTCGTAATCATACTTGTTTATGTTGCATATTAATCATAGAAAAAATGATCTTCTGATAGAAAATGTGTTTCATGTCCCAAAAGAGTTCACATATTCTAGCTTGTAGAATAAAAAACAGGAAACGGAAATTCATCTGCTCTTACAGTTTTTCTTGAAGCTTAAACACGATCCGACCTTGGTAGACATCAGCATCCGGCCAACCCTTTAAACGCTCGAAAATCCCATATGAATAGAATCCACTCGAACCCCGCAACACAATAAACCTTAATTTTACAAAAATAAGTAATCAGAATACGATATTTCAGTAATCAAATTATAAGTAAGACCAATATTTCATCATACATGATAACGTCTAGAGAAGGCTATAATTACTCGAACGTAAAACAAATTATGAAAAGTTAACTTGTGCTAGCGAAATTACACACCTTTTGTCGACATTTAAGGAAACGTGAGTGTTTTTCTGAGAAATCGACCAACGTCTTTTGAATGAAAGTTCCACTTGCTCTTCGTCATTCTGAATAACATCTAAGCGTTCGCCGGTAAGCCTGCACAATATATATATATAAAAAAATGTATAACACAAACTACATGACACCGTATTTAGCCTTCAACAATCTTTTGGCCTTCTTATAATCAGAAGGCATAAGTTTTGCAACTAACAACAATGCAAAATCTATGTCTAAAACATAAAATTTATTCGAAAAATAATAACTTACTTGTCCAAATTGTCCTTTGAATTCAATGGATCACTCCAATTTACATCCCAATAACTGCAATAATTCAACATCAACCAAAACATACATAAACTAAAAAAAAAAACTTTGCACGCTTTACTATTACGCAGATATTACTAAGTAATCAAAACAAATTTCATACCCTCGATCTGATTCTTCGTTTCGATCGTTCAAGATATTGTCAATTCCATTATACTCTATACCAGTGACTGTCCCTTCTGGACTCGCGAAGGTGATGCTAAAGATGCCGTTATCCACCACAACCTGGAACCACACATACAATTGATCGAACGTGTCCCGTAATTATTATTATTATCTATAAATATAAATGATTAGTAAATTGTTTAGCAATTAATTAACATTTTTTTTCCCTGGAATCATAATCGAATATTAAAAAAAATTAATAACATGAAGGTTGTGTGAGTTTACATGATCATCGTACTTATGCAATTGCACTGGAGGATATAACACCTGATGACCACCTCCCGATTTGTACTTTGCATCACTTCTACAATCAAAACATAAATAACATCATCAAACACCTTTTTTTTTGTCGTGGTAAACATGTTTTTTGCATGCTCATTAATCAAGGAAAACTATATCTATCAAATTTACAAATTATAGAAGGTCATGAGCTAGCATGATCATTTTATTCACTGTTATGAATAAAATAAATAGTCAATATATAATTTACTGTGGATATATTAAAATTGAAATGTTTTTTTTTTCTTTTGTTGAGCCCATAAAACGTTCTGAGTCTTCGTAGTATGTCATCCATTTCATTTCGATTCTGAGGTGAGATCTTCTGTGGGTTAAATCTCTTGACCCAAATTTTTATTTTAGTCCTTATTTCTCCAAAAGGTTTAGATCGGCGGGGAAACCCTGACCCCGTTAGGCAAATATTTCTGAAAGGATAAAAAAGTTTCAAGATTTTAAGGGTACTTTAGTCATTCTAAGATGAACTAAACTAAAAAAATCCGACCCGGATACCAAAAGTGTAATGGATGACATACAGAGAGTAAGAGAATGTAATTTACCTAGTCCAAAAAAGTTACTTCGTATTAATTAGTGGATCAGTTATATACTATATGGTGTAGGAAATTAAATAACATTAACATAAGCTATTATTTGTGGCGTTATTATTAAAAAAAAAAAGTGAGTGGAAATATCACGGGGGTTATTTAATATACATTTATACGTTTTCGACATTTTGCGACAACAGAGTCCAGGTATTGGGTTTTTGCCAATTTTCTAGAAAGGTGTCAAATGTTTTTTGCATGTTAGTGGATGCCCCTAAGTTTTGGTTCATTTATATGACACGTACTTACCTAATACATATTCTTTACTATTTTTTTTTTTTATCATATATAATACTAATAATAGATTAAAATTGTATGAATGTTAATTATCTATAACGAAATTAAGAATATTTTAGAAAACAACAAAACTTGTAATATTAAAAATAAATCAAAGTATATATATTAAATTAAAAGAATTGAAGTGTAAATAAGAAGAATTGGAGTGGTCCATATGTAAACTTGGGGAGTTTATTTATTATGATGGGATTATAGAATGGACAAAATAAAGATCACAAGACTGTGTTGAGACATGTGAAAAAGGTAAACACATGCTCACAGTAAAACAAAATATATTCCTTAAATTAGAAAGTATAAAGCATATGAGTTCTAATAATTGTATTACATTACTAGTATATATATAATCATTAAAGTAACTCCAACATGAGGAACAAATTATTCCAAATCCAATAACGGATTTTACTAACCTTTTTATTTAATAGTAATTCTTCATTTCATATATAATTGGAGTATATAATACCTATTACAACATATAAATCTTGGCAAATCAACAACGTTACTCGATCTTGTCAAACGCATGGTATGTGGAAAGTGAGATGTAGATAGGGTAGAGAGACTGCTTCCAAAAAGACATATGATATGACATGTGGGTACATATGTTTAAAAAGTTATTTATATGATCGAAAAACATCATGGCAAATGTTTTTGAAATAATATTAATCATGTGTCATAAGTTTGAAGATTTAAATTCTTGGGGTTCAAAATTAAGCAATGGTAATAATCGATAGATCACCCGAAATGGTAAATTATATTGTCTGTCTTATAGTATGTATTTAGTAAAAACGTAAAGCTTTAAATTTCATTGGCAACAAGTTGCATTTGTTCATGTGGTTTAAAAACAATAATCTAGATATCGATGTTCCACCTTCTCGTGTCTAATCATACTATAAAAGTTAATGTATACTATATTAACAATAAAACGTACGAAGCTAAATTATTTGTCATTTTTATTCAAATTATGCCAACAAATAATATATGACTTGTGGTTGTCGTCATAAAGTCAAAGTAATAGGTCAACAAATCTACTATAAAGCATTAAAAAGTCAAAAGAAATCTAAGCGAATGAGTACCAAACAAGAAAACTCTAACCAAATACGTACGCACCTATAGTTAACTCTATTATTAAGTTTCCCAATATATTTAAGATTAAACTCATTTTTATATTTACGGGATGGAAAAGGTTCGATAATTATAATTTCTGCGCAGCTCTCTAACTTCGAGTAGAGGTATAACTATTTACATTTTCTTCTCCGCTATTAATTAGTATATGTTCTCTCAAAATATAATTAAAAAGATGATAAAAAAAAATTGTACGTTTAAATCTTTGTATTTGAATTAAGTAGATTCTATGATTATTTGTTCATATTTGTGTTCTCGAGAACAAAAAAGAAGCGTTATTTCTTTTTACTTTTTAATAAATTAACCCATGTATTGTGAGTGCTCAAAATTTTTTAATCACCCTAGTAAAAAGATTCCCAATAAAATAAAATATTCTTTTAATTAAGGAAACAAAATCCTAGGAAAAATAACAAAACTACTTCACGAAACATAATTATAGTACCCATAACTAAAACATGATATCCATTTTGAACACAATATAATGCAAAAATAAAATAATATGTGTATAAAAAAAAATAATCAATATATTAGTTTATGTTATTGCATGCATTTGAAAACCAAATTTTTAGCATCCGGTTAGACACTTAAGCCTTTACTAACTCCATTTTCATGTAATTGCAGGTATCATTCATTTCTCATCACCTATACTTTCGACCAAGTTCTCCGTTAAGAGGAGAGAACCATTTGACATGAAAACCGAAAAACGGATGGGTCGCTCCGTCTGGTTAAATGGGTCGGAATTGCCACCTGACCCGTATGCAATAAAACTTGCTATTTTGTAAAGAAACCGATCATCAAGAAATGAGACTGATGAAGTATATATATTAATTTATATGCATGATCTTAATTTGTGACACACAAATGAAAAAGGAAAAAGATTTAAGATTCTAAGACATTTGCAGAAATGATCGAAATGATTAGGAAGGAAAGAAAGAAACTAACTGTGTAGTATTCAATGAGGTTGTGAACTCGACCGAAAGAACGAAGAAAACAGCAACGACTAATGCCTTGGATGCTAATAACACATCTTCCTTCTTCTTTCCCATTTTGGACCTGCAAAATCTTTCAATAAATAAGTACTACACATAACAACAATCCAAAGTAAATGTACAATAACTGTTGTTTAAATTGTTAATGACGAAAATTAATAACCTTTAAACAAGGATTATTGCTTTAATGTCTTTGAGCTTAACTTGTGAACCATAAGTCAAAGAACACAAACAAAACCTGTTTGAGAATCTAAGCCAAAATGGTGTGGTTTTGTGGGGTGAGGTGTGGGACAGTATATATATATGTATATGTTATATATATACCAAGCGTTACAAATAAACTTGGTATGATTATAATCCCAATAACTTAAGACACTTTATATTGTTTCAAAGGGAAGGGATTTATATTTATAGTGTAAGGGAATGGACGAATTATGGTGAGTTTAGGTAGGTTTTAATATATTAGGTATGCTACCTTTACAAAAATTCAATTTTCAAGGTTGACTGTTTTTTGTTATTCGGACATAAAATATACTAGAGTTGTTAAATGATTTGGTAATGGAGCATTTAAAGGGATCAAATTTTCTCATAAGTAGGGGAATAAACACAAGGTTAATTTCAAGGTGTTAGGTGATTTTAATACTCCCTCACATTTTTCAACCGATGTATATATTTGATAATTTGCTTTTTTATAATAATATTTAATAATAATAATATAATATGAAAATTATGATACATGTTTATAATCAATTATCTTTTGTGCATGAATACTAAAACAGAGATGATAAATTTACAAAAAAAAATATAAATAAAAATTTATAAAATGAAATGACATGGAGTTAGCCAATAAAATCAATAAAGAGTAACATGTTGTTGATGTTATTTCTATGGAAAATGATAGGTAGATCTAAATTTTTTGGCCTAAATCGAGACATAAAAATATGATTGTTAGATGTGAAAAATTGATTGGACGAGATTAAAAATATGTTTGGTAGATGTGAAAAATTGATTGGACGAGATTAAGAAGAAAAAAAATTCAACCAATCGCAGAAGTAAGTCTATTTAATTTGGTCTATATAACATTACTCTATTTTTATTAGTAATGCAAGTCTATCTTTTCCAAAAAGATAATAATTATTATAATAATCAAATTTTGTATATATCTTTTTCCTCTTTCTTAATTTCTTTTCATTCACATGATTAGTTCACCTCATTTTGTCTACATGCTTTTGTAAACTTTTTGTAGCCTATTAGCATTATCAGACCACTTGCAACGCAAGCGCTACCACCACGGACATAGTTGGCTCGTAGTGGTGAGCGTTGTGGTTGGAGCATAGATAAAAGAACACCAAAAAGTGGGGGCAACACATACTTTTTTATTGTTTTTCCTTTTCTTCACAAGTTTATACGTTGTAGCTTGTATTTAGTGGAGTCTACGTTTACAACTTTTTTTTAACATTGTAAGGGTTGTGAAATAACAGGTACAATATTGTGGTGACATGACACTCAAAATCTAGTCTCAAAGTTTAACACATTAAGAGGTGTATTTTTAGGTTCCCTTTTTTTAATTGTATCTAAGAAAAGGAAGTTGATTATTCGTAATTCCACTAAAGATATTTTTTATAGTATGCAAAATCGTAAAATGCTAGCTGCTGTAATATACAGATACAAACTAGTAAGAGCACACGGAGTGGTGACGGCCTAAACACAGTGTTCTGAGTGAGAATTTTGTGGTGAGGATTTTGTGGAGTGGTAACAGTGTTCTGGACAGTGTTCTGGATAAAAAAACAAAGGATAAAAAACAAAGAAAAAACAAAGAAAAAGTAAAAAAAAATAATAATAAAAAAAGAGGACATCGTTTGGATCAGTGTTTGGAAGAGGATTTTGACGCAAGAACGCCGTCACGGAGTGGCAGAACGCCGTTTTACGGCGTTCTCGACGAAAAATTTTGACGAAAACGGTTGCACTCCGTGTGCTCTAATATTTCTTTTTTTTTTTTTCCTTTTTATGAAATTAGAACTCAGCATCATGTGTAATATATGGAATATATTTTACTCCATATAATCATTTAACTTCTAATCACGTTTATTATCATTTTTATCCCAAAATATCTTTGAAAGGATTTTTTATTGCTCAAATAAATTTCCTTATAGAAACAGTCCCAAGAGTCTATATATGTAAAAGTCTTGCATTCTTGTCATAATGAGTATATATCAATATCAATATCCTTTCCAGAGTGGAGGTAGGAATTATCTATGGAGGGGGCAAAATCAAAATTATTTTGTGCTTCTTTATAGTTTTGAAGGGGCAAAATTTTACAATTGTCATTAATACCTTAAAAAAAATTTCTTTTTACGTAATTTCAAAACTTTTGTGGGAGAGTTACCCCCGCTGCCCCCATTCTAGTTCTGCCCCTTATCCTTTCAATATTAAAAACAAGGTACTCAATGAATAACTTCTATATAACCATACATTCGATTCGAATCGAACATATATATATATATATATATATATATATATATATATATATAGGGTAAATAATGGTTTAATCACCAAACTTTCAATTTTTTTTCGTTTTAACCCTTCAACTTTTTTTTTAATGTTTTAAGCCTTCAACTTACGGGTTGACCAATTTTTAATCCCTTCACTTTAATTGACCGTCGCTGTAGGGTTTTAGCGATGACATGTCGTCGCTGTAGGGTTTTAGCGACGCCATTTAGCGACGACATGTCGTCGCTAAATCTTTGGCTCCGGATACAAATGGCTTTTTCGTACGGTCAATTAAAGTGAAGGGATTAAAAATTGGTCAACCCGTAAGTTGAAGGCTTAAAACATTAAAAAAAAAGTTGAAGGGTTAAAACGAAAAAAAATTGAAAGTTTGGTGATTAAACCATTATTTACTATATATATATATAACATGTGATTTTAGATATAAGAACACATTCATTAATCTATTGCAATTAAAAATCTATAAAGGACAAGACTTTCAAATAATACATTGATAAAATCACATGCTAAGGTGATTGATTATGATTGTATACTGTCAATATATCTCACCAAGTCATTATCAATAAACTTGATTCGATTTCTTCATGTTAGAAATATTATAAAACTAATATTCGAATGAAGTTGTTAATCATTATCGTTGAAGTATATATACAAATCACAATTTTGATTGGCAATAACTTGCTTAGACTTTCGATAGCGAGAATCGTGTTTATAGATTATCATACTGTCTAGCATAGCATATGAAATAATCTTTAACGATGGTCAAATGTACGTTTGTTGATATATTAAACTAGCTTCTTTGATTTTGTTTCTCAGAGTTATGTAAAGTTTGTACATACTGGCATATTCTCTTGATCTAAATACACCAAATGCATATCAATGTATGATTTTTATAATATACTCAAATATTTGTTGATATAATAAAATAACCACGCGTGAAGCTTTTTGATTTTATTTATATTCTGTTAAGTTTCTGCTGTAATCTGAACACACCAAATGCAGATCAATGTATGATTTCTATAAGTAATCCCATAACTTAGAGAATAATACTCCTCAAGATAACAGGTGCATATGGTCATTAACCAATTCGTGGTCAACTGTTTGGTGATGTTTATATAAGATTCCATGAATTGTAATGTTATCGTCATAAATTCATTCTTAATTCATCAGAATATCAAAAAGGAAAAAAAAATTTTGATCACGTTTACAATGTACTAGCATGATACCCGCGCTATGCAGCAGAATATACTATTTTATTGTAAATAGTTATTTAAGATAGTTAGATGATTACCCGTGACAATTAGTTGATAGTAGAATTTAGGATTCGAGATACAATAGATAAAAAGTGAAAAAATATGAAATTTATATGGTTTTACAAAAACTATAAATGGAATTGTTAAGTCTTACTTCTTAAAATTTTCCAAAAATAAAATAGCAATATGCTCTATAAGTAGTTATAAATTATAAATAATCATTTGACTTCTAGTCACGTTTATTATCATTTTTATCCCAATCTTTGAAAGGAATTTTTATTGCTCAAATAATTTCCTTATAGAAACAATCCCAAACAGTCGTGCACAAAAACCGGTTCGGGGCCAACCCGACCCGACCCGAAAACCGAACCGGTTTTTGACTAAAAAAGTCAAAACCGGGTTTGACCAAACCAAACCGGGTTCAAACCGGTTTTTGACCGGGTTTGACCGGTTTTTTTGACCGGTTTTTTGACCGGTTTTCGGGTTTTGACCGGTTTTTTGATCGGGTTTGACCGGGTTTTGACCGGTTTTCGGGTTCAAAACCGGTTTCAAAACCGGTTTCTAAACCCTAAAGTCCAAACCGGTTTGGACCCGTCGGGTTCTAGAAAACCCGAACCGGTTTTGGTCAAAACCGGTTTTGACCGGGTTGGAATCGGGTTGAAATCGGGTCGGGTTCTAGAAACCGGTTTTTTTGTACACCTCTAGTCCCAAAGTACAAAAATGTTCGTATTTGTTGTAATTTTATTACCCGCTTGTAATTCGAAATTATAAGGTTAAATGTATTTTGTCGGTCATATACCCTACTAGTTTGTCTCATTTAATTAAGTTTACCTGCTGTTCCGATTGTAGGTTACCAAATAGCCGACATTGAAACAAATTTTATTAGTTAAATGTATACATTAGAAATAAAAAGATAGATAGCCGACCTTGGGACAAACTAGTATAGTAAATGGCCGACAAAATGCATTTACCCGAATTATAACATTGATTTTTGAAAAGGCGACTTAATTAAATACTATGACTTTAAAAAATTACTAAATATTGAGGAGGTTGATATATTATAAAATTATTATTATTGGCTAATAATATGTTTTGAAAAGTAATTTGGAGGGTACCCCTGATCTCCCGTACTATATTTCAATGGTACGCGTTCGATCCACCTACAAAGAGCATTAATGTCGGACAAACACTTGTCCATAAATCACCCACATATGCTGAGACACAGATTCAAACTCCAACCTATAGGTCACATATGTAGAGTCTAGTTATCTGTTGTAGCGGTACCACTTAAGCAATGCCCAATTGATCTAATAATATGTTCTCTTGACAACTCAAATCATTTGTGGTGTTAACCAAATTACGAAGCTAATAAAATTTTACAATTCATACTTTTACTTTTAAACTTTAACTTTTTCAAATTTACAAAAATAGCCCCTCATTTAAATCTAGCAGCACGAAATCATTTGTGTAGTTCAACTACACGGATTATGTACTATTTATCAAGCTTTTAACATTTTGTGCTACCATTTTATAAATCTTATCCAATTACGTTATAGAGTATTTGACCAATTCTTTGAGAAATTAAACTCGTTCTTCGAATACGGTTTGAACTGAAATGTAGAAAGTAAAGAAGTTTGAAATAAAAAGACATGGATTGCGACTTATTACTTTTTCGTTTCCTCCACGGTATGTACTTTTAATTTGATGAGAGTACTTCATGAAAAGGTGATGCCCTTTTATTTGGTAAATATAAATAATTGATACAATATAATTACAATTAATTAAAAAAACTATAATCATAAGCTAATGATACATAAAAAGACGTAATATATAGTGTTATTGAGGGTGTGTTTTGACGAAACTAGTTGTTAGTTGCAATTGAAAGCTTAAAGCTATAGCTTATATTTTTTGTTAGAAGTGTTTTTGGCAAAATAGCTGATGCTATAGTTTAAAGTATGTTTGGTTACAATTAGTTAGAACTGGAGTTGATGGTTGAAATATGTAGCTGAAACCGAAGAGGTCATTAGTGTGACAACCGTCACCAAAATGCACTGTTGAAAATTCATTTCATGTAATAGAGTTATGACTCGTAAGTATAAATCAAATTCTCGGTTAATCCGCTTTATACGTGTAACATCCTCAAAAGTGGCCTAGTTGAAATACGGTATTTCCCTAATTTAATTGTTATTTAAATTGTATTTTAAATACTTGGTATAGTTCGATAGCTAAATTAATAGGTCAATTGGTCAATTGGCTTGTTGTGATAAATAATTTATTACATGTTTTAAATCTATTTAGTTGACGGTATAATAAAAACTTATTTCTCGCAAATGGTTTTTAGGTTCCAGACAATAGATTTAGGACGGGTATAATTTATACCCAAAAATGGTGAGTCATAAAGATCAGGTCGACACCTGTTTCTTTATTTTGACACAACACCATTTTGTTCCCTGATCTTTTGCTTCCACCACTTGAACACACATTCTCAATCAAATTAATACACAATCTGATTTCATCAAGTTAAGGGTGTGATTTTGATTCCCTTGTGTTCTTCCACTTCATTGTATCATCTTCATCATCTCCATTGTAAGTAAAATTACCTCCATTTTATGTATGAACTTGAGTTGATTGAATTGGTTGAATTAATAGGATGAAATGTTGAGTTTGAGTTAAACTATGTTTGAATGTGTTTGTGTGTTGATTATAAACTGAATTCATGTTCAATTAAGATGAATCAGTTGTGTGTTCATATGTGGAATTGAAGGATTTGGGTTTTATTGAAAATTAGATTGAACATTGGTGCATGTGAGAATCTAAGTGTTTGATGATGTTATTAGTTGTTGCAATATGTTTGTACATGTTTATAGTGGTCAATTACATGTTAAAAATCGAGTTTGGATGCTGTGTTGGTCAAAAATTGGTGTTTTGGTTCGTGCTTGATCGTGCAGGAAAAACCTGCTGCTGTTGCACAGGGATTCAAAGGGAATACGGTCGTATTCCCATTAATACGGACGTATTCCCGGGAATACGGCGTATTCCCTAGCGTATTCGTTGGCGTATTCCTTAATTTCAGTTCTGTTTTGGAAATTGCTTGGGAATACGGCGTATTCCTCTGAATACGTACGTATTCCCGTGAATACGGACGTATTCATTGGAATACGGACGTATTCCCACTGTTTTGCTGAACTTACTATTTTAACTTGCTAGAATTGTGTTAATCAACTTGTATATTATCTTTATGATACTTAATGCCTGCTGAATTGATATTAAGTGTTTAATGAAAGTTAGATATCATATGAAATGAGTATTAACTTGTAATTCTCTTGTGTTCTCAGATACACCGAAGACTCAGTAATATAAGAACTCTGAGTGGAGACATTGACGTCTAGGGTGAGTGGATCTTGGACTCTCAGTCTAATTTGGTTGTAACAATATGGTTACAACGGGTAAATGTGAATTTACTGTTTTCATTGTTAAGTTAATATTTTGCCATGATGGTTATATTTAGCTTAATAATTGGTGTCCTTGATTGCCTTGATGGTTGTGGACTATATGAATGTCGGGGGTCAACGTGTGTTGGGTTTGTGTACTATTACTTTGGACATCATAAGTGCTTTGTACATGTGTTGTTCACTGAAATTATGTTGTAAGTAGAAATAGTACCAAGCTATCGGTTTAGCCACTGATTTGGCCTTCAGTTGGTTATAAGTGTTACTTGGGGAACCACCGCGGCATGAGGGTACTCCAATGTAACACCCCCAAATTTAATGATTTGCGGAAGCTTGATTTGGGTGTTACTAATCAATAACAAAGCACAAAGATAAATAGCAAACGACTCTATATGCGTCGTTTTAACATAATATATTGATAACTGAAATGTTTACAACATTTAAAGCTTTACATAGCTCGAGTTAAATAAAATGAGATTTCAGTACATAAGTACTTATACAAAATATACTAATGCAAGAAAATCTCAATCGTCTGTATGCTGACTCGAGCTAAATCCTGAAGCAGAAACATCCTACTGCTGGGTACCTGCGATATATGCTAAAAGGTCAGCTATAAAGCTGGTGAGCTCACAGGTTTGAAATCAAGTAATATCGTATGAACCGCAAGATTTAAATAATGAATTGCATCCAGCAATTAAATAATGAATTGCATCCAGCAATTTGAATAATGAATTGCATCCAGCAATTAAATGATAATCATCGTGTATACAGCCATGAGCACATAGTTGAGCTTAACTCGAGGGCCGGGTCCCCTATAGAGAATTCCGGGCGAGGTGCCTCCACGAATGCCTAATCAACATTCGTCTTCCCAAATATTAGTACGTCCGTTTACCCGGTTAGTGCTTGCTAACCCGAACGAGGAGGGTCAATCCTATATGGTACCATATACTAATATTCACGCTACAACGTATTAACAACTATGCTGACGGAGGACTTTAAATGATTAGTTTCGAAAAACTCATGTAGTATATGAAAAGTTTGTACTTGCGTTCACATGTTAAAAGTTTGAGCAGTATATCACACCCCTGAGTAAAACAGTAAAAAGAGGGGCTATGAGACTCACCTGAGTCTGAATGCGTTTAAACAAACGTAAGTTGATTAGCGAGAAATGAAGTCCAACGACTTGTAACCTGAGGGTGTCCACGACACGCGATGGTTATAATCATGATTGGGTATCTCAAAAGATCACCCTTGTAGTTGTTACACAACTATATATGTCCAAATTACTACGATTTGGTTGATTGGTTAAGTGTTTGAAAGTGTGTACGGCCCGTTGGTGACGGATTTGTAATAATAAACTTTAAGTATTATTATTTTGTAATTGGCGTTTTGCACTTAAAAGTGTGTCCCAAAGGGTTTTATAAGTCGTATCGTATAAGGGTTTGAGGTTATATAGTTCCGACACTTAGTGAAATTGAGATTTGAAAACCTGCTGTTTTATGCGACACAAGGGTTGTGTCGCATAGGAGTGCGACACAATGTCCATACGACACAAGGGTTGTGTCGCATGGATGCGAAATGCTGATTCAACAGCGACATAGTGATTGTGTCGTATAAGGGTATGCGACATAGTGGTTGTGTCGCAAGACTTGCGACACTAAATCTTTGGTACGACATAAGATACGACACAGTAGGTTTTATACGACATAACATGGGAAATACGACATAACATGCGACACAAAGGGTAAAATACGACACAACATGCGACACAATGCTTGTGTCGCATGGATGAACACCAGCCCAGAAATCCGGCTGTCACGACATTTTCCGGCCAAAAATCCGTTTTAAACTCGTTTTTAAGCTATGAAATCGTGTTCTATACATTGTAATGGACATATACTAGTTATAATAACAACCACAAACGAAAAATACTAAGAATCGAGAGATTTCGGGATTTTGTCGGAAACTTACAATTTGCCGAAATGGAAATCCGGAAAGGTAGAAATGTAGATCGTTGCGAGGTGGTCGTGAATCTCTAAAAATATTTGTGATCCGGTCGCGTTTCGTGGTAGTATTTTGCGATTTTAATAGTTTTGGGTGTTTTGGTGAAAGAGAGAAAAGGAAGGAGAGAGAGAGAAGTAATGGGTGAAATGAAAGAAAGAAAAGGTGGGAATGGGAGGTTATCCTCCCATTTTCGCCCTGCGTTCCCGCTCCGTGCGGTGTTCGTTTGCTCCGTCGTTTAATCGTAAATAATTATTTTATATATTAAAGGTATGTTTTAAAATATAAATTATTACGCGAAATTTTATTTAAATATTTACAATTTAATTTATATTTGAGTTATAAAAAGGTAAGTTGATTTGTTTGCGCGTTTTACATTTTAAATCATGTAAGTTTTGTTTGTACGATACGAATGAATACGAAATATTATCATAATAATATTTTTGACATAAAAGCGGTATTTAATAAAGTTGGTCACCAACGTCCGTATTAAAGTGAATCGAAATACATTCGATTTAAATTGCGTACGATTTAATCAAATCGCATTTTCGTATATATTCAACAATATATATATATAATTCGATACATTAATTAGCCTAACCAGGAACTAATTACATGTATTAACATATGATTAGGCACTAATTACTAGTCCTAATTTGGCGGGTGTTACATCCAAGGACCACCGATCCTTCATGATTAACTGTTGCTATGCTTTGCTGTATTCATTTGTTAAGCTAAGTTAGGTGATAGTTTGAGATTTATTCACTTAGCTTCGTGCTAATCCCTCATTACTTCTTGCAGGTTTACTTTGGTATGTGGGTGGGCAAGAAGTACCATAGGAATGGAATGTTTGACAGGCTCACTCTGTTGTGTTAACTATGTTAATGTTATGACATATGTTTTGGATTTCTATAACACTAAACTTATCGTGTGTAATGTCTAGGATAATCTGGTTTAAAGACTGTATGTATTTGGATTGCCATTTTGAAAAGTAAATATGCAATCCAATGTTTTGTATCTAAACTTACGCTTCCTTTAAAAAAAATATATATATATATCCTTGTATTTTCGAGTAGGGTGTTATAAATTGGTATCAGAGCAAAGGTTTGGGTGAATTGAACATGGGTTAATTGTTCAATCCCAAATCTATTTGTGTTAGTCAAACATTCCAAGGAAGGGGATTGAGCTAGTGAATATGATTTGGTTAGTATTGTTAGGTACTAACAATTAACGGGTTATGAGATGTGTTGTGGTACAGGACATGGCAGAAAATAACGCTCCGACCAGTACCCCGATCAATGCTTCTGGAGCAAGAGACTCTCCTCCTGAAATTCAGTCTCAAAGTCAAGGTCAGCCTAGTACTACACTCCCTGCAAGTGAATTGAGCCGTGATGAGTACACTTTGTATTTAGAGGATGAATTAAACAAATATAAGGAATTATATGAGCAACAAACTAGAACATCCCGGCAGATTCCGGCTGTTAGTACGATTACACCTCCGTTAGTGACATCACAGTTTTCTATGCCACCGCCTACTTACTACCAGACATCAGCTCCTTTTTCTTCTTCAGGACCTTCGGGATTTCAGTTTCCGGTATTTCCTCCTCCATCTTAGCAAAAATTATGTTCATTTAAAACCTTTAAGTCTAGTGGACCTTCAGATTTCTTTGGGAGTACAAATCCTTCTGTGACCATGGATTGGTTAAGGGATGTTGAAAGAAAATTTGAGGTTTGCCGATGTGAGGATGAGATCAAGGTAACTTATGCAGTGCAACTTTTAAAGGGTCCGGCAATGGGATGGTGGGATTCTATCAAATCTCATTTAACACCTCAGCAAAAAGCTTCCATTACATGGTCTGATTTTCATAACGCGGTTTGTAAGAAGTATTGTTTCGGATATGATATGACTCGCATTAGGCGTGAATTCTTGGATATGCAATTGACTGATAGTATGACTATGGAGGACCTTATCTCCCAGTTTACCGATAAGTTGAGATTTGTACATCAATGGGTACCGGATGAAAGGACAAAGATTGACCATTTTGTTGGAATGTTACCCCATACTTATCGGACTACTGTGAGACTTGCATGCGATCTTAACCAAGCTTTTGATTTGGCTCGTTCTGTGGACGGCGATATTAGAGCTCATGATTTAGAAATTAAAGACAAGTCCCCAATGAAACCCAAAGGTGAATCTACGTCAGGTCAGGGGAAGAAGAAATGGCAAGGTAATTATAATAACCGTAAACCGAATGTTGTTGGTGGTTCAGTGGATAGGTCAAATTGGTGCCAGAATTGCAAGTCTAGGCATACGGGACATTGTACACCTCAGACTGCTAGGTGTATTAAGTGTGGTCAGTTCGGTCATGACATCAAGGATTGTCCTTTTCCTAAGCCAGTGTGTTGGAATTGTTGAAAGGAAGGACATCGTTCGAGTGCGTGTCTAGAGGCAGGGAAGCAAAAATCGGGCACGGTCGGAGGGTCATCATCATTTTCTGGCCAGAAAAGAAAGAATCCTCCAGCTCCAACTGGTCGGGCTTTTCGAATGACCGTGGATGAAGCTGTTGTAGCCGAGGACGTCATCACTGGTACTTTTCTTATAAATTCAGTACCGGCATGCGCCTTATTTGATTCAGGGGCAAATTGTTCCTTTATGTCCTTGGTATTCTGTGATAGACTTAAATTGACACCTACATGTATTTCGCAACCAATTGAGGTTGAGGTAGCGGATGGAAAATTAGTTTCGGTTACCACATCGGTGACTGGAGCTAGTATTTCGATTGAGGGTCATAGTTTCCCTACTTCTTTTCTGTTGATGCCTATTCATGGGTTTGATGTTGTGTTAGGCATGGATTGGTTGAGTCGGAATAAAGCCAATATAGATTGTCATAAGAAGTTGATAAAAATCCCAATCTCAGGCGAGTCATATGTAGTGGCTCGAGGGGAAAGGGAGAGGGGTAGTATACCTTTGATCTCTATGATGAAAGCTAGAAAATCTCTAGCTAAAGGGTGTGATTCTTATTTAGCCTATGTTGTCGATGCTAAGCTAGAAAAGAAAGCCATTAGTAATGTCCGAGTTGTTTCTGAGTATTCGGATGTTTTCCCTGATGAATTGCCTGGTTTACCTCCGGTTAGAGAAGTAGAATATAAAATTGAGTTAATTCCTGGTTCTACTCCGGTAGCTAAGGCACCTTATAGATTAGCTCCCTCCGAAATCCGTGAAATGATGAATCAAATTCAGGAATTATTAGATAAGGGTTTTGTTAGACCCAGTTCTTCTCCTTGGGGTGCTCCTGTGTTGTTTGTTAAAAAGAAAGATGGCACTTTTCGTATGTGTATTGATTATAGAGAGTTGAATAAGAGGACCGTAAAGAATAAGTATCCTTTGCCCCGAATAGATGAATTGTTTGATCAATTGCAAGGGTCTTCATTTTTCTCTAAGATAGACTTGAGATCGGGTTATCACCAAGTCCGGGTTTGTGGGGAGGATATCCCGAAAACAGCTTTTCGCACTCGCTATGGTCATTATGAATTTCTTGTTATGCCTTTTGGATTGACTAATGCTCCAGCAATTTTCATGGATTTGATGAACAGGGTTTGTAGACCTTTTCTCGATAAATTTGTCATTGTATTCATTGATGATATTTTAGTCTATTCTAAATCTGAATCTGATCATGAAGTACATTTGCGTTTAGTTCTTGATACCTTGAGAAAGGAGAAATTGTATGCTAAGTTTTCGAAATGTGAATTTTGGCTTCGTGAAGTTCAGTTTTTGGGGCACATCATTTGTAAGGATGGGGTTAAAGTGGATCCATCAAAAATTGAGGCTGTCAATCACCTAAATCTCCGTCAGAGATCAAGAGTTTTCTGGGTTTGGCCGGCTATTACAGAAAATTTATTAAAGATTTCTCCAAGATTGCAGGTTCTTTGACTAAATTAACTCGTAAGGATGTGAAATTTCTGTGGGGTAATCAACAGGAATCGGCTTTTCAGACCTTGAAACAATTGTTGTGTCAGGCTCCGGTTTTAGCTTTACCTGACGGATCCGAGGATTTTATTGTATATTGTGATGCTTCACATGCGGGTTTAGGTTGTGTTTTAATGCAACGAGACCGTGTTATTGCCTATGCTTCACGTCAGTTGAAACCTCATGAGATTAACTATCCTACCCATGACTTGGAACTTGCAGCTGTGGTTTTTGCCTTAAAGATTTGGAGACATTACCTGTATGGAACCAAATGCGTTATTTGTACGGACCACAAGAGCCTTCAGTATATGTTTACTCAAAAAGAACTTAACATGAGGCAAAGGCGATGGTTAGAATTGATTAAGGATTATGATTGCGAGATTCGATATCATCCGGGTAAGGCAAATGTGGTGGCGGATGCGCTTAGCCGAAAGGGTAAATCTGAAAGGGTTTGTTTAATGCGTTTGGAAATCTCTTCAGACTTGATCGATAAATTGAAATTGGCTCAGATGGAGGCCTTATTGGATCATAACTTGAAATCTGAAATCATGCTTAAAAGGAAGGATTTATTGGTAGAAGATTCTCGTGGATTAAAGACATTTCAGTCTCGTGTTTGGGTCCCATTGTTTGGTGGACTTCGAGATGTGTTATTGTTGGAGGCACATAAATCCAGATTGTCGATTCATCCCGGAAGCACCAAAATGTATCAGGATTTAAAACCATTGTATTGGTGGCCTACTTTGAAGTTGGATGTCGCTCGAATAGTTGAATCTTGCCATATTTGCTCTCAAGTAAAGACCGAGCATCAGAAACCTTATGGAGCTTTGAAGCAACTCGAGATTCCCGAGTGGAAATGGGAGCATATTACCATGGATTTTGTGACCAAATTACCCCGAACTGTTAAGGGTAATGATATGATTTGGGTAATTGTCGATAGATTGACCAAGAGTGCTCACTTTCTTGCTACTTGTGAGACGGCATCATTAAGTAAATTGGTGCAATTGTACATTAATGAAGTGGTTGTTAGGCATGGGATTCCGTTGTCGATTGTTTCAGACAGAGATTCTCGATTTGTGTCGGGTTTTTGGCAGAATTTACAGCGTGAATTGGGTTCTAGGGTCAACTTGAGTACGGCTTATCATCCTCAGACGGATGGTCAGTCGGAGCGCACCATTCAAACCTTGGAGGACATGTTGCGGGCATGTGTATTAGAATTTGGTGGATCGTGGGATTCCCATTTACCATTAGTTGAGTTTGCCTATAATAATTCTTTACATTCTAGTATAGGCATGCCACCCTATGAAATGTTGTATGGTCGTAGGTGTAGGACACCCACTTGTTGGTTAGAGGCGGGTGAAAAGCAGTTTGCGGGTCCTGACATAGTTCAAATTACAGCCGATAAGGTAGCTATTGCCCGAGATAGATTGAAAGCTGCCCGTGATAGGCAGAAACAGTATGCGGACCCACGTCATCGACCAGCTTCGTTTGTAGAAGGTGAGTTGGTTTATTTGAAAGTTTCACCTTGGAAGGGTGTTATCAGGTTTGGGAAACGTGGTAAACTAGCTCCTAGATACATCGGACCGTTTAAAATTCGACATGTTGTCAATGATCAAACGGTGTCATTAGATCTTCCTTCTGAATTGTCGGGTATTCATGATACTTTTAATGTGTGTTATCTAAGAAAATGCAATGTGGAGGACCAATCTCAAGTTCTTCCATTGCAAGGCTTGAGTGTGGACTTAAACCAAAGACTTGTAGAAGAGCCCGTAGAACTTGTTGACCGTAAGGTGACTAAACTTCGAAAGAAGGAGATCCCTATGGTATTGGTTAAGTGGAATCATAGTTTGGGTCCAAACTTATCTTGGGAGACCGAATCTAGCATGAGAGCGCGTTATCCGAGTCTCTTTGAGCGTGGCGAGATTTCGGGGACGAAATCTTCTTAAGGAGGGAAGATTTGTAACATCCTCAAAAGTGGCCTAGTTGAAATACGGTATTTCCCTAATTTAATTGTTATTTAAATTGTATTTTAAATACTTGGTATAGTTCGATAGCTAAATTAATAGGTCAATTGGTCAATTGGCTTGTTGTGATAAATAATTTATTACATGTTTTAAATCTATTTAGTTGACGGTATAATAAAAACTTATTTCTCGCAAATGGTTTTTAGGTTCCAGACAATAGATTTAGGACGGGTATAATTTATACCCAAAAATGGTGAGTCATAAAGATCAGGTCGACACCTGTTTCTTTATTTTGACACAACACCATTTTGTTCCCTGATCTTTTGCTTCCACCACTTGAACACACATTCTCAATCAAATTAATACACAATCTGATTTCATCAAGTTAAGGGTGTGATTTTGATTCCCTTGTGTTCTTCCACTTCATTGTATCATCTTCATCATCTCCATTGTAAGTGAAATTACCTCCATTTTATGTATGAACTTGAGTTGATTGAATTGGTTGAATTAATAGGATGAAATGTTGAGTTTGAGTTAAACTATGTTTGAATGTGTTTGTGTGTTGATTATAAACTGAATTCATGTTCAATTAAGATGAATCAATTGTGTGTTCATATGTGGAATTGAAGGATTTGGGTTTTATTGAAAATTAGATTGAACATTGGTGCATGTGAGAATCTAAGTGTTTGATGATGTTATTAGTTGTTGCAATATGTTTGTACATGTTTATAGTGGTCAATTACATGTTAAAAATCGAGTTTGGATGCTGTGTTGGTCAAAAATTGGTGTTTTGGTTCGTGCTTGATCGTGCAGGAAAAACCTGCTGCTGTTGCACAGGGATTCAAAGGGAATACGGTCGTATTCCCATTAATACGGACGTATTCCCGGGAATACGGCGTATTCCCTAGCGTATTCGTTGGCGTATTCCTTAATTTCAGTTCTGTTTTGGAAATTGCTTGGGAATACGGCGTATTCCTCTGAATACGTACGTATTCCCGTGAATACGGACGTATTCATTGGAATACGGACGTATTCCCACTGTTTTGCTGAACTTACTATTTTAACTTGCTAGAATTGTGTTAATCAACTTGTATATTATCTTTATGATACTTAATGCCTGCTGAATTGATATTAAGTGTTTAATGAAAGTTAGATATCATATGAAATGAGTATTAACTTATAATTCTCTTGTGTTCTCAGATACACCGAAGACTCAGTAATATAAGAACTCTGAGTGGAGACATTGACGTCTAGGGTGAGTGGATCTTGGACTCTCAGTCTAATTTGGTTGTAACAATATGGTTACAACGGGTAAATGTGAATTTACTGTTTTCATTGTTAAGTTAATATTTTGCCATGATGGTTATATTTAGCTTAATAATTGGTGTCCTTGATTGCCTTGATGGTTGTGGACTATATGAATGTCGGGGGTCAACGTGTGTTGGGTTTGTGTACTATTACTTTGGACATCATAAGTGCTTTGTACATGTGTTGTTCACTGAAATTATGTTGTAAGTAGAAATAGTACCAAGCTATCGGTTTAGCCACTGATTTGGCCTTCAGTTGGTTATAAGTGTTACTTGGGGAACCACCGCGGCATGAGGGTACTCCAAGGACCACCGATCCTTCATGATTAACTGTTGCTATGCTTTGCTGTATTCATTTGTTAAGCTAAGTTAGGTGATAGTTTGAGATTTATTCACTTAGCTTCGTGCTAATCCCTCATTACTTCTTGCAGGTTTACTTTGGTATGTGGGTGGGCAAGAAGTACCATAGGAATGGAATGTTTGACAGGCTCACTCTGTTGTGTTAACTATGTTAATGTTATGACATATGTTTTGGATTTCTATAACACTAAACTTATCGTGTGTAATGTCTAGGATAATCTGGTTTAAAGACTGTATGTATTTGGATTGCCATTTTGAAAAGTAAATATGCAATCCAATGTTTTGTATCTAAACTTACGCTTCCTTTAAAAAAAAAAATATATCCTTGTATTTTCGAGTAGGGTGTTATAATACGTAATTCTCATCTTGAGAAAATACATTATTTAAGTGAAAAGAAATGGTTCAATTAAATTCGCCATTAATTAAGTTAAAAATATGAAGAAACAAACTAAAACGCTCGACAAATAAACAAAGGTTGAAAGTTGAGTTGGAGGCCCAACCGCCGGTTGGGTGTGCGTGGGCCGCAAGGTCGGCTAGCCCAACCGCCGGCTGAGCAGTCCAACCGTCGGTTGGACGGTTGAGTATATATTTCCTTATTTTGCAACCCTAAATGATTTTACAACTCCAAACTCGTTTCTCAGTTGATCCTATCTGATTTCTAGACGAAAATTCGTATCAAACAACTCAAAACTCAAGGGTTTTAATCCCTTAATCACATTTATCAACCAAAATAGTGTTATACGTGATCGGTGGTAAGTTTTCAATGATCTATGCTCGATTTTTTTACGGATTCTTCTGGAAACATGGTCTAGAGTCTGATTAGTTTGTTTCTTACGGATTCTAAGAAGAAACACTCATCATACATGTGCTAAGTCGGTAGATCTCTAACTTAATCTGTTAATTCTATCGTATTTAGTGTTAAATCGAATTATTTATCCGTTGGAATCCAAACTTTGAAGAATTGTGGATGATTTGGGTTTAGGAATATGTTTAACTGATGGTGCAATAAGTTTTGATCATAGTTGTTGATTGTTATTTGTGAAAAATGATTAGTATCGAATTATGGTTAAATAAAGATTCGGTTTTTGGACAGATTTTGTGGTCGATTTTGTGGAGTCATAACTCGGTTAATATTAGATGATTTTGTACGTTTCTGGAGTCTAAAATTAAGTTCAAAGAATCTATTTTCTACTTCAATTGGTTTCGTGTCAAAACATTTAATATTGATAAGTCGAAAGTTTATTTCAAGTCCAGTGGTCAAAACTTAGTTTTCGGTTTATAAGATAGGTCAACTTTAAAGCATGATAACGTATTCCATTTTTCAAATTAAATTCTGAAACTTTTTATGAAGTAACTTAAGTGTGTCAACAGTCTAGTAAAAAAAGATAAGAATTTTTGAAGTTTGCTAAGTGTGGTATCTTTTATAAACTATTTAATGTGTCAAGGCTACAACTTTTTGTGACCAAGCTATTTGGGGAAATTTCTAAAAACATAAGTTAATGAGATTAAATATGAAATAATTATCGTAAGTTCATAACTCTTTAAAGAATATGTGGTTAAAATTTGGAAGTTAAATAAAATCGTTTGGACATGATTCAAGGTAGTCAAAATGACGTTAAATATCAATTATCGATACTAGGAGTTTTAATTAGTATGGAAGGAGTCTTAAGATTCGTTAAGCCACAAGAGGAAGTTAGGAAGAGGGTTTCTAGAATTTGTGAATGATTTATCAAAATAGGATACAATGGAAAGGTATTTTGCCTTGTCTAGATTGTGACCTATGTGTATACATGTGTATTTGTAGATTATTGAACAGACTAAATTCGAGGAATTTTCACTGAGACAGTTAGTGGACATTAAACTAGAAACCCTTGCAATACATTAAACTTTTCGTTTCATGTTACTTTATTGGGAAAGACGTGTTTTGCATTAGCTACTTTTGGGTGAAATGAAACATATATTTGATTGTGAGACTTGTTCATTGCTAATGTGTACGTCCATGGCACAAACCACTATTTGTGTCGGGCGATGTCACAACGCATTGATTGAATTTCATTTAGTAAATTATATATTTCGATGTGTTGTGATCTAGTCGTAGTTGTGCCCCGTTGTTTCCGCTTTAAACGGGGTGTGACAATTAGGGGCCTCTATAAGCTAATTGAAAACTTATTAAGAGTTTTTATGTACATATTTTTCAAAGAAACCGTACTTAATATGCTTTGCCAAATCAGGATTATTTTGTACAAAGCTTAATTATCGAAAGACGAGAACAAATTAGAACAAATAGATTGACTCTAATTCAACCAAAGTGGTTATAATGTTACTTTTACATTTACATATTTTATAGTTACGTTGTTGAACTTTTCGTCATAGTCAAAATAATACGTGAACAAGTTGACCCCAATATAATGATGTAATTGTGCCTAAACAAACTAAGGCTAAAAGCCTAAAAGTAAATAATTATTGCAAGTTAGATCCAACGATGTCTCTCAAACTTTATTGAGAGAGACATAAATAATGTAGTTGATTGATGTAAGACCACCAAACTACTTGGTAATTCCCTTTTTCCACAAATGTTATTCACACGTTGAAACTTCAAATAAATCTCTAAAGTGTTTCGTGTTGAAGGCTTAAGTAGGTACTAAGAGGACATTATTATTAGCATAAGAATGCACGTGATAAACAAATATTACTGCATTTAACATTTAATGGTAGGGGTGGCTCAAGGGTAAGGCCAGTAAAACTACCGCTGTAGGCCCTCGATTTCTTAAGGCCTCGAAATTTTGATGTCGTGTATTAAATATAGGATAACAATAACAATTCTTCAACATTTTTTTTGCATTTTAAAGCAACAAATAATATAATCTCTAATAGATTTAGTCTAATTTATGTGACAAAACGACATCATAAGTTTGAATCGTAAAATATTAGGTCCTTTTTGTCACTAATCTCTATAAAAGTGATTTCGATAAGGGTTAATAGACAGATAGGGTATCAAATTTCCACAAAATGTTCAATCTAAGGAACAATATATTTTTTTAAAACATAAAGTAACTTAACTTTTAAACTTTGTCACCTATGTGAAAAATGAAACTAATTAACAACTATAGAGTTTTATAAACTTTAGTTATCCTTAGACTCATTACGTATAGTTATGATTGATTTAAGTAAACACTTTTATATCATTCCCTAAATTGAACATTTTGTGAAAGTTTGATGTCCTTGTTGTTAACCCTTTCGATAAAAAGGTGAACTCGTTTTATTTTTCACGTCTTTAAACTCGTTTTATTTTTCACGTCTTTAATAGACTCTTCGTAATAAACCGCACGAATTTGATTAAATTTGCATAAAAAGGGGTACAAAAATTTTATATCAAATCGATAAAGCCTCACATATTAAGTTCGCTTTAGGCTCCATAAAGGCTTGAGCCGCTCCTGTTTAATTAATGGTATGAGTCAAAATATATGTTGAATTTGTGACATTAATCAATTCCGAAATAGTAGATTTAGGGAAGAAAAATTGGTGAACCAATAGCTGAACATTTCCTAAATGGGCAATGTTTTTGGTCGTTATCGTACGTACAGTATAAAATATTGGAATTGCGAGTGAAATGTCTTATATTAGGTAGCAAGTTAGTTGCACTAATGTCTAATGTCATCGTTATTTTACCATAATTTACTTCGTCATTTAAAATTTCTAAGTAGCACTATAAAAATAGATAAAAAATTGTTCCGTATAGGCCTCAAAAGAACCCATATACCTGGCCCTAACCACAAATAAGTCGAGTTCAGCTCAAGTTTGATAGGACTAAAACATGACGAAGGTAAGTTCGACCTCAAATTGATGGATTAGAAAATGTCTTCAATTTTGAAGATGATTTTTTAAGTTCTTTTCTCTTTAAAGCGTTGTTCACAAGTTTTTTTTAACACGAGTTAAAGTGGTCATTTAAAAAGATCACACGTATAAAGCACGTACAAAACAATGTTGTGAACTATTGTTCGGATCTATGTAAATTGCTCTGATAAATCGTCGATCGATATGATCATGCGTTTATAGTTGATTTCATTTCGCTAAAGGATGCATACTCTTTGTGTTTTCTGCTTTAATATCAATATAACGTGTGATATGTCGTTTGATCCTGTTTGAAAGCTGTAATTGGATCAAAGGGTGTGTTCATAGTTGTAACATCCTCGAAATGGACCTAGATGTTTATATATTAATTCTTGATTTAAATATGTATTTAAATTTGTTTGGAAATAATATTGTTTGAAATAGTTGAAATAATTGGAATATGAGTCGAATATTCCAATGTGATAAGTGAATTATTAATTGTTGTAAATTAATATAGTTGACGGTGCAATAAAATGTTTGGACTCGCAAATGGTTTTCGGGTTCCAGACGATAGATTGAGATTGGGTATTAAATTATACCTGTATATTGAAGGCGGTTTGTGAACCGACTATATATTTAACTTTCCTTTTTAGGAAAGTTCATTTAGAAACTTCAAAACTCACAGAAACTCTCAGAAAACCTCCAAATCAAATTAGAAATCAAATCAGGAAGTTGTGATTCTCGTGAAACTTCACCATGGACAGATTATCATCAGTATATTCTTCAATCAGTAAGTGTTCTTAAGTATTTAAGAATTTGATTTTGATTGAAATAGGGTGAATTGATGATTTTGAAGAATTAGATGTTAGAAATGATGTTATAACTGTTATATAATGTTTATACGAAGTTAATTGTGATATATAACGGTTTGAAATCGAGTTTTGAGTGTTTTGGGTATTAAACCCGTAGGTTAGGGTTTGATCAGGGATGAAGATGAGCTGAAAAAGGCTCAAACGCGATCCCAGAACCCTAGCCAGGATCGCGTTCGTTAGTTATAAAAGGAATCGGACGAGTTTTGTTCTTGGGAACGCGATCCCAAGAATTTGTCCGGATCGCGTTGCTTAGTTATAATTTGTCACAGAATGATTTTACAAAGAGGAACGCGATCCCACCATTGTTTTCTGGATCGCGTTTGTCAGTACTTTTTGTAAAATTTCAAAAGTGCATAAGTGTTTAGTAGTGATTTTTGCCACGGAAAAATTGACAAATTGTCTTTAAACTCCGATTGGGCTGAAATTTACATGGTCACTCGAAAACGGCCCACTGATCAAAGCTATATACTATAGCCTAGTCAGTTTTTGGACATTCGGGGTCGTTTAGGGGTCGAAAATGGCATTTTACAGTTTTTGGACCTTATTTCGGGACTTTTTGATTTTGTTCCGAATTGAACTTTTGTTTGCTGTGATCTTAGAGATCATTGGATTCATGTAATTATGTTATGATTGTGTAACGATATTAATTACCTAAGTATTATCAGTTGAGACAAGTTACTAACTTATTGTTTAATTGATTGTATTCTCAGATGTGGAGAAGGCTCAGTAATATTAGACTTCTGAGCTTGCGGCTGAGGTAGTCGGTGAGTGGATCTGTAACCTCAGTGTGATTTAGTTGTAATGATTTGATTTACAACAAGAAATTTATAGTATTACTTTGATATGATGCATCTGTTGAGATATCTTGCTATGATAGTTTAAATAGTTGCTTACTTGGCTGATTGAGCTAATATGTAAGATTCTGAGGTCAACTTGATTTGATGGTTGGGCTTGTTGTTGTTGTAGACGACAGGAGATCTCGGAAACTTGAAATGTTGGTTTAGAGATCTAGGTCGTGTGTGATCGACAACAAGTTATCGGTAGATCGGTATGGGCCAATACAGATGATTGATAAGAGTTCCTTGAGTGCCAAACCGGTATTAGGGTGTCTCAGGGACCACCGATCCTCATGATGTTGCGTGTATGACATTGATTGGATGTCGAGTGATTGATTGATTTTCTGTTTATTGTAATTTGATGTAAACAGATTGTTATGCTAGGTTGGACTGTTGATTATAGTTTCATTCACTTAGCTTTATGCTAACTCCACCACAGTTCTTCCTGCAGGTTGTAATAGATGGGACATATTGGGCAGGGCAGGAAGTGTTTTGACTGGATGGAATGTTTGACAGGCTTTTACTCTGATGTTATTTTGATAACTAAAGAGACGTTTTGAATTATATAACACCGAGTTTGTTGAAATGTCATGTATTTAGTTTGAAAAAGTTTATTGACATTTTGAGTACATTGACAGTATGTTTTAAATATACGCTTCCGAGTCGCCATTATTATATTAATTGTTTATAATGAAACGAGGGGTGTTATAAGTTGGTATCAGAGCAATAGTTTGGGTGAATTGGACATGATAGAATGTTCAATCCTAAACTTTGATTGAGTTGAGTCAAACATTCCAGTGGGTGTGGGTTTAGTTGATTAGTGAATGTGTGAGAAAGTAGTTAGTTGAATATGTACTAACCTTTAACAAGTTGTGAAGTTGTTGTTTGATTGCAGAGACGGAGGAACATGAGTATCTGACTGGTATATTTCATGTTTCCTCAACACTCGTGGGTTTAAGATTTGTCAGGTAATCTTCGATAAGCCTGTGTTAATTTAAATTAACTTGAATTGTTTACTCTGTTATGTTGAGTAAGCTTTGTTGTGAAGTTAATTGAGTCAGACTGATATGATTCCCCAGTTTTGAGTCAACTAATGATTGCTATATGTTGACATGAGGAGAGAAATGTTAAATGAGATGTTTATTGTTGTTCATTGTTGTGAGTATTTCTGATTGAATTGAAAATGCAGAAATGTGGTTAAGTAAGCAGAAAAGAATTGATTAAGGTTTTAGCAAGATTGATGTTGGAACCTAAGGAGTGTCTTTATTGGTGAGACAAGATAATTGATAGTATTATATTAGTAGATTGGTTTACAGGGTGTGATTTGAATTCTGTTTAAGAACTGTGGTGTCATTTGATTTGAGGATGACTGCTAATTGAGAAAATATGTGGTTATGTGACTACATGATATGTTTTGATTGTAGTTAAACACTTGAGTTAAACCAAGATGAATAAGTTTATGAGGAAAATAACTTATGATAAAGCTAAATTGAATGAGAAAGTGATAGGTCTTTCTAGTCAATTGTGAATTAGTAAATGAAATGTTTATAGTAACATGATTGAGTAGGCTTGTTGTGACAGTGATGCTTTGTGACACCCGGTCAAAATAACCCAAAATTAGCACCTAATTTAAACTTTTAAAACACGTAATTACATACGTGTCAATACTCAAGTACACAAGTATTATATATATATATGTATATATATAAACCGAAACGATTAATTAATAATCGCAAATACACGAATTTAACAAAACGTAGAAACTCAAAATGAAAGCGAGCGAAAAACATGTTCAAACAAAGTATTATTATTGAGAATAATAACTACGTACTCCGAAAATTATTTAAATACATTTTAGATACAGAAAACTATCCGTGTATTTTGAGTTAAACTAAGATATATTTTTATATCTCATTGAAAGTATTTTTATAGAATATTTCAATTATAAATGTATACGATATAATATTTAGAAATTTTCCATTTTAAAATATTATACTACATTACGATCGGGTACACGAACACGGGTCGAGAATTACCTATCTACCTCAATAATTGAGGCCGGTTATAATACCCGACCTTAATTATTTGATACACACACACACTCACATTTCAATCTCAATCTCTCGCTCTCTTTTCTCTCGGTTCAAACCCAAACAACAACAACACAACATCATCAACAACAATCATAATCATAATCTGGATCATCATCATCTCCATCCTTGTTCATCATCATCATCATCGTGTTCTTCATCATCACCACCTCACGGTTTCGTTTTCAAAAATTGTAAGGAATCATTTCGTTTTTCTTTCTAATTCATGTTTAAATTACGTAGCATAACATGTACTAGCTTAGTATTAAGTTATTGGTTGCGGAATTTGGATTTAAAACGGGTTTTGTAAACATTCTGTACGAACAGAGTCGAACCAGACACGTGAATCCGGCGGATTCGGGTGAATCCGGCGGATTCCTGCCCAAACCCAATGAATACGGCGTATTCGGGTGAATACGGCGTATTCCCCACACCTTGAACCCAATCCGACTTATGAGACATTGAATACGGCGTATTCAAGGGAATACGGCGTATTCCCCTAAAAATCACTGAATCCGGCGTATTCAACCCAATACGGCGTATTCCCCTCAAAATCATTGAATCCGGCGGATTCATTTGAATCCGGCGGATTCCCCCGTCATATTTCATGATCCAACGGATCAATAAACTAGCCCTGCGAATTCTAGCTAAAACAGAAAACATAAATTTTCGAAAACGTCGACGATTTAACAACTTAAAACAGGGTAGCTTCTCGATGAAAAATTTATTGTAACGGATTGGGCTCAAATTCGCTCGGTCATTCAAAAACAACCCAATGGACAAGGCTAAGTACCTTAGCCTAGTCAGTTTTAGGCCATCCGGAGTCATCTAGGGGTCGAAAATGGCGTATTTCGGTTTTCGGACTCGTGCCAAATTTTGTAACTTATGAAATAAAGAGTAACGGATATAATGAAACTTCAAATGTAATACAATTCTAATACATTGAACATAATTAACTTAACGAACAACTAAACAAACGAATTATTACGCGTACACTTACAAATATATAATCTCACGTGTTTAGGACACTAGGGGATTACACTTGGAATACGTGCGCACATTAGGATTGCTTGCTCAACAGGTGAGTCTCACTGCCCCTTTTTACTGTTTTACTTTGGGGGAGGTGCATCACTTGTTTACTGAATATATTGTTTACAAAATATATTTGTTACTGCTACTGCTTGTTTACTGTGTGTAATTGTTTACAAAAATTACTTGAAATACTAATACAAGTACAAAATGTATTGTTTTACTGACCTTAATACAAATACAAAATGTATTATTTTACAAATTATAATACAAATACAAAATGTATTATTTTACTGATTTGAATACAAGTACAAAATGTATTGTTTTACTGACTTTAATACCAGTACAAAAGGTATTATTTTACAAACTATAATACAATTACAAAATGTATTATTTTACTGATTTGAATACAAGTACAGAATGTATCTTTTACCCACTTTAATACCAGTACAAAAGGTATTATTTTACAAACTATAATACAAGTACAAAATGTATTATTTTACCGACTTTAATCCAAATACAAAATGTATTAATTACCAACGTATTGCCTTACTGAACTGCATGAGTTTCTATTTAATCCAATGAAGTCCTCTGATTATAGTCGTCAGTTATATGATAAGCGCGAATTTTAGTATATGGATCCATATGGGACAGACAATCCCCGCCTGGGGTGGTAGCTCCACCACGAACCGCACTAGTATAAACAGGCGTTTCTTATTCGTTTGATATGAGTATTTTTGGATTAGTACTCACGGGGGCAAAAACTACAGACGTGTTAAGCTTCGACTATAATGGCTCATGGCATGGCAATTGATTGACCGACTACACCCACTGTACTATGTTTGTGAAATACTGGATTACTGACTTACTACTATTGTACAATTATACATTACTGTTTTACTATCGTAAATGATTTATTTACTGATTTACGCAAACTGTTTACTACTGTACATACAAACCTGTGAGATTCACCAACCTTTTGGTTGACCTTCTTAGTGATGTATTCTCAGGTACACAGCAACAGTAGGGTTGCTCTGTAAGGATGGCCGCAGGATATGCTAAGCTAGAATGAGTCGCATGCATAAACACTTGAAGATTTTATTGGCATAATCTTTTGTACTTTGATTATGTGTTTAAAATCTTTTGATTAAATTTGCGAACTCGCAATGATGTACTACTTATAACTTAAAACCTTGTACTACTTTTGTTATACTGTAATGTATTTCTAAAACGTCTCATTTAGAGTCGTTTGCTTGTACTTTGGTGTTTTGATATTTGATTAGTGACACCCAAAACTTGCTTCCGCAAAGCATTAAATTTGGGGGTGTTACAGATTGGTATCAGAGCCTAAGGTTATAGCGAACTAGGTTGCATTTAGTGGGCCTAGACTATGACCGTTAGGCAGTATTCCTCATTAGATATAACTGGTTCAGGGATTTCGTCATACAAGTTTAATTTAACATAGCCTGATCAACTATGTACAATTAAATGAAGATGATGTAAGATCTGAAAGGGGTTATGTTAAACGGGAATGCACTAGTTGACTCCGACCACGAGAGAACCGTGACTTGTACTTGTTTTGTGATAGACACAACTAGGTGGATAATAAGTGTATATAGGTTACACCTATATGATTAGGCTTATTAATATTCTCCGATATTTAGTAACACACTCACTGTACAAACACACTTTAGAATAGACCTGTGGTAAGTTGATCGAGTCAGGAAAAATAGTATCGGGATGTGCTCTGACGGAGAGGGTCATCTCTTCGAAATAGACTTACCTAAGTAGAGTTGAACACTTCAATACCTTATTCTACACGAACTGGTCATCAGAGGACCGTCCTTCTCTCACCTATCATGTTTAACATCCTGATTTCCGTATTTCTCTAAGTACACAAATTTTTTTCTTACATTCCTATCACATTCCGCATAACTTCTGATATCTGTTCGGACGTAATATCCCCGACAGCTCTTGTAATACTCAAAATCTTGTAATCTTTTGAACTCGTATGTTAAATGATTACAAACTTCGTTATTCTACACCATTGATTGTCACTTGTGTTGTATTATATTTCTGTTATATATGCAACTACGATAATCATACTCTTACACAAAAACTCACATTTTTCCTGGCTGTTATTGAAGGAACATGCCACCGAAAAGACAAACTTTCAGCGCGGCTGAACTCGCACGATTCGTTTCTCAAGGAGTGGCCGAAGCTTTAGCTACCAGATCATCACCGTCTGCGAACTCTGCTCCTGCTGCTAAACCCTGCAGCTACAGTGACTTTCTCAAGTGCAAACCTCTTAACTTCAAGGGCACAGAAGGTGCCATTGGATTGGTCAGGTGGATTGAAAGGATGGAGTCAGTCTTTAGGATCAGTAACTGCTCGGAAGACTGCCAAGTTAAGTATGCCACCTGTACATTTCTAGAAAGTGCTCTGACATGGTGGAACTCGTACATTCAGTCTGTGGGAATTGATGCTGCATATGGAATTCCATGGGAAGAACTGAAAAGGATGCTAAGGGATGAGTACTGTCCCAATGAGGAACTCCAGAGGCTGGAAGATGAATTCTGGCACTTGACAGTTCAGGGAAATGACATCACCAGCTATACAACCCGATTTCAGCAACTCACTCTTCTCTGCCCATCTATGGTAGATCCTGAACGCAAGCGGATTGAGAGGTACATCCGTGGACTCCCGAAGGATATTCAAGGGAATGTTACTTCGTCAAAACCTGGAACTATTCAGAGTGCTATTCGTATGGCACATGAGCTTATGGCGCAAGTTGTCAGGCGCGAGACACCTGTAACACCTACTGGAAACACTGGCAAGCGTAAGTGGGAAGGAAACCCCACCACCTCCAACAAAAAGGTTGATACTGTTAAAACTTACCCAACTGGCTCGGTCGACAAGAAGGAGTATAAGGGAAGCAAACCCTTTTGCTCAAAATGTAATCTTCATCATGATGGTGCGTGTCCGTGCACCAAATGCAAGAGATTCGGGCATCTGGCCAAGGATTGCAAGACAACTGCAACTGGTACCAACACTGTTGCACCTAAGACTTGTTATGAGTGCAATGGTACTGGGCATTTCAGGAAGGATTGCCCTCAACTGAAAAACAAAAACAACAACCCTGCTCGAGGAAGAGCCTACATACTCCGTGCTAGGGAAGACCCAAACCCGACGCTTGCTGACTTGCTCAATGATGGTACACACGTTTGTAAATGACTCTACTATTCCCATATTTACTTTGGAAAAATCTTATATACTGCTTAACTATTCTTGTGTATTTCCTAGATTCTAAGTACAAGATAGAATTAGGAATTGATAGACTACTCTAGGTCATTAGTGCAATCATCCATTCCTAGGAGTGTACAATTCTTACTTACTTGAATTGTGTTAGGTTGTGATGAATATGACCTGATTGTGTGATATGAAATACTATGTGCTTTAGTGGTGATTGAGAATAACTACACAAAATATCACCTTAACTCGAAACATCTAACTGTAGGAAATGACTAAGCACGCTGCTAACAACTACATGTCGGATGACGATCAGCTCAGTGAGGAGCATTTGATGTTTCCTTACCTCCTCACTTTGGATAGCGAGTTGAGGCTAGAAACAGAGGAGGCGTCAGAGGAAATGATGCCGGTAAAGGAAACTGAGAGACAACTGATTGAATCAGCAACAGAAGCTGCATTGACTTTCACCGAAGGAACTACTAGGACAGCCCAACTAAACTCTGTTCCTAACCCCACCATCAATAACACTGCTGCTACCGCTCTGCTTGATACACCCACTCCTAGTAACATAGGCACCGAAGTTGTTCACTTCCTTAAGGAAACTCTAGACTTGTTGCGAAGTCAGCTGACTGAAGCCAGGGGAGACATCATCGAACTACGACAAATTGCTTATCAGAGTGAAATACGCGCTCACAATTGCGAACTGCGCATGCTAACAATGGAAGACAACCTACGACATCTAAGGTCGTTTCAACCAACTATTCAAGAAGTGACTGTCGCAGTTGACAGCCCGACATCTCAAGTGACTCAGCATGATAACCCTGTTGAGAAGAATACTGAGCCAAGAGTGGCAATCGGTAAGAGGAAATTGGAAGAAATGTCCATCACCAATCCTGCTAAACCCCAGGCAAAGAAAGCAAAAACAGTTAGTACTTACAAAGGAAACTTACCATTCTGCTCCCTATGTAACCGACACCACAAAGGATCTTGTATCGCGCCCTGCAGCCGATGCAAAGTGTTTGGACACCAAGTTGAGGATTGCAAATTACCTCCTAAGGGCACTAATTCTAAATCTTTGAAGGTCTGCTTCAAGTGTGGAACTGCTGGACACTACAAAATTAACTGCCCACTACTAGATGATGAGAGTGAGGAAATCCTGGCAAGCAATGTCAGTGAGACTAAGTTTAATCCAAACAATACTAAGGGTACGCTTCCACGCAACAACTTAATTCTATACGAAACTAATAGAATTTAACTTATACTATGACGACACTGACCATTACCGAATGCCTACATACAAATTGCCTTGGTAGAGCTTACTTGTTGCTTAAATACTACTATGTTTCTCTAGAGTCTAAGTACACGAAAGGATTAAGGAAAGAAGACAATTTAGATTCTATAGTTTCTTTAAGAGACGATGTTTAGCTTGCAGATATATAGGAATAACATATCCTACTCTGTTGTATACCGGGAAAACATGCCGGTTAAAAGTTATTTTTATATACGATGGGTAACATCCCACCTGAAACAAATGTAGGCTGAACCATGCAGTTTCTGTAGGAGACTGATAGGGTCTAGTATTGTGTGAACATAGTGAAAGATACTACTTACTTTAGGCTACTAGTACAAAGTGTAGCTACACCTTAGTGACCGACTGACCTTGTCCTACCGACAAAATGGTCAATTACTTTACAACACATTTATAACACCCCTCATTTTAATCTCATTTAAATATAGTAAATCGGAAGCGTAAGTCCAAATAGATATAGTGATAATTTACCTCGTTTTATCAACATATAAAATTCCACCTTTTCAAAACATAATTTATCAACAGAGGTGTTATATAAAAACAAGATAAAACATTGATTTAAACAAATCAATATCAGAGTCACGCCACGTCAAATATTCCATCCAGTCCAACTTCTTGCCCACCCGATAATAATACTTAACCTGCAAGAAGTGTTAATGTGGGGGATTAGCATAACGCTAAGTGAGCAGATAACTAATCAACAGTCTAACTTAGCTCAACAACTTTGCATACAACATTTAACACTAAACCAACAAGTACACAATATCACTATTTAGCAAAGCAACAGGAAACTGTTCAACTGGTCAACTTAGCAACTAGTCAACTATTCAACAAAGCAACTATTCCACAACTAGGACTTAATAATGAGGCATCGGTGGCTCTTGCGATATCATAATACCCGGGGATTCCACAAGAACACTTACCCAACCATATCCGTATGGCCATAACGGACGAGACCGATAGCTAGTGGTTATTCTCAACTAACACAGGAGGTGTGTTAAACCTTGAATAACCGACTAGCCCAACCAACAGTTCAACAACAACTCGTTGACCTCATTCACAACTGATGCCCGAAGGCCAACAACAAGTCCAGTGATCACATAATCAACAAATCACATATTCAGCAGGTCAACGTTATCATATCAACAATATTATTACTAGCTATCATAATTATCATGGCAACTACAATAGTAATAATATGTTACTTGTTGTAACCAAACTCGTTACAACCAAGTTACACTGAGGATTAGAGATCCACTCACCGACCACCTCAGGCATCCACTCAGTAGTCTAATATCACTGAGCCTTCTGCACATCTAACAATACAATAGAATAATACAAGTTAGTTACTTGTCTCAAATATATACAACATCATTCTAATAGATTAACAACAAACCCGATTTACTCAATTCATATGAATTAACATGATTACCACAATTCTCATTATTCAATCCATATTATAAATAGCTATTTAAACATCATTAGTTTATCATCACTAGTAAATTATGATCATAAAATCACATTATCCCATTAATCTACCTCAATTATAGTTAATTAACATAATTAAAATCGTTAACCTCATATTTTAATAATTCACACTTTATTTCATCCATTATATCATTAATAACTCATGATCATCATCATGATCATCTTAGCTTCAATGAATAGCTACTTCATATACTAACTCATCTTTTACCAATAACTCTATAACAACCCATCTAATTATCAATCAAGATGAATTAACACCCAATCATCACACTTTTCACAAAACCCCCATGAGTTACAATTCACTTAACTTGGCTAGTCCATTATTAGGTTAGATTAAGGCTACTAACCTTCTTATCAATACTTATTAATACCATTAACTCATCAACATCCCATGAACTCATCAAAATCATCAAGAAGTTTAAGAACCCTAATCAAAGATATAATTTTAAGCATGAATCATGTTAGTTATCACCAACAACAAGCTTAACTAACAACAACTTCACAAAATCCAATCCTAATTTCGGATCTTACTCAAGAACACAAAAACCCCCAAATTCTAGGGTTTATAATTCAAGAATTAGAGACTTACAAGTTGAATAGAATGATTAGGAGATGATAATCTATCCTTTTGAAGCTTGAATTCGAATTATGCAACTCCAATTTGATGATTTCTTCATGATTTGGTTTAGGGTTTCTTGATGGTAAGTATGTATGTATCGTATGTGTGTATGAGGGAAGAAATAAAACACTGACTCAACATATAACACTTATCCTATAAGTGTTTAATTTTATTACCCGTACTTATCATTGTCTGGAACTTAAAAACCATTTACGGGGAAACATTATTTTATTTTACCGTCAACTAAATAAAATTAAAACACTCAATAATTTATTAGTCACAATAAATTATTCGACTATTATCACTATTTATTTCAAATAATACAGCACACCTATTTTCTGACACACTTAATAATAATTCACAGTCAGAAAATGTTAAATACTACTAGACCCAGAAACAGGGTGTTACAAATCTTCCCCCCTTTAAGAGATTTCGTCCTCGAAATCTAATCCCACTTAGTCTATATAGCTTAACACAACCACCACTTATTCTCATTTCAATTCACTAATAATCTTTTTCTTACACACTTTTAACCACATACTTATTCATTATTATAATCACACAAAGGTGATTACAATTTAATTCACTTATACACATCTTATTAGCTTACACATCATCGAGATATACTTCAATTTACTTTTTATATACACATAAGTTGTGTGTTGTTCTCCACTAAATTTGTTAACACCAACACATCAACTATCTAATCACAATAATCGTTATACATATTCCATGTCACCCCCTAGAGTAACTTCTAAATTATGTATACATTTAACATCCTTTCTACAAGCACATATCCACATGTGCATATTTTGATACATTTTACTATGCCACTATTCAACATATATCCTATCTCTGATACTTAACTGATCGCTTACTTGATCATTCATATCCACTATGTCAATCTTAACTTGTAGTCACTTAACGTGTCATCTTTATTACAACACAACTATAGCAACAATTACAACTATGACGACAACAATAATCATAGTAACAATAAGGGGTACCGAACACTACTACATGCATCTTAGCAACAAATTGTAACTCGATTCGTCACCAATAGTTTAACTAATAATCATATACTTCTTTAGTCATCACATTGCTATATTTTCCCATTTCAGCAACTAGTTAATTATTACTTTACAACTTGCAAATATAATTACAACTCGATTATATGAAATCCTTTACTTAACAGGAATCCACAACCATATAATCATCAACATATAACATTAACTAATAAGCATTATGTAGAGGTCCATTTCTACAGATTAAAATTATTATCATTTAATCAACTAGCACCATGTTACACCAACTTGGATGCTAAACAACACCTGTTAATACCAAACGTTTTCAACAATGGTATTTCAACAACACGACGTGCTGTGATTAATCATCTCGTCAACAATATCAACACACAATTATTCACAGTCCACTGACCTCTACTTTGCTTAAATCAACTTTTTAATTCATACTATTGGCAATGCATCACACATACACATCAATTGTGCCATAGATATCACATTAGCAACAACAACTTAGTGGTTTATTACTCTTTCATATTAGTCCATCATTGACTATTTATCAATTACAGGTCAACATATCTTATCTGTGATTTTAAAACCACTTAACTTTATATGGTACTTAGTAACCTCAACAACTCCATGTGAAATGGCATAATATAAATGCGTTGGCCAGACGTCGTCATATTATGTCAGTCACACTTTATTCTCAGGTCACTTCATACCATTCATCTCCTAAGTAATTATCTTTACTCTCACATATTTCTCAATAGTAATATCAACAATTTACACAATTATAACAACCTGTAATGGCAAGTATATTCCCAATTATTAACATAGGCACAATGTCTAATACACATATCATAGAGTTTACATAAGCAACACAGACATTCAACACCTATTTTTATTATATCATTAACCCAAGTGTAATGTCTAACACTATTATTACAATCAACTTCTTTATTACCTGATTCAAGGTCGTTTACTAATTACATCACTTAACATTATTAGTACATCTGGTACTAAACACTTCATCCATACTACGTGTAATATTCAACATGTTCTCTCTAATCTTTACCTCTTTAGTTGTATTATAAATAAACATATCATATCAAACATACACATTATAACTCTATTGACAAATGCCAAATAAGTATAAACTCACACACTTCTTTTCAAACTCTAAGAATACTTATTTTAACCATTTCCAATATTTTAGATGACTCATTTACTTTATCCTATTTCACTTAGTCCATATAACTCAAGAACTTAAATCACCACCAACAACAGTTGGCCACTATTTGACAATACGACGAATACACAGCTTGAAAATAACTCATACTCAATAAAACTTAAGGACCTCTTAAAACAAGTTATAACGTCATATATAGTCATAGGAATGATCCCAGGGCTCAAAGAAACAAAAGCCCAATACAAAACGTAAGCTAAAAGTTCAAAATAAGGTCCGAAAAACAATAAAACGCGATTTTCGAGCCCTAAACGACCCCGAAGTGCCGAAAACTGACAGGGCTCATGGCGAGTCTATGAGCTTTGACCGTTGAGCCGTTTCCAAGTGACCCTGTAAATTTCGTCTTAATCGGACACCGAAATTTTCAAAAATTTTCTACGTCAAGTATTACGTCGAACGTCGCAAGAAATTTTTTTTTTTTTTTTTTTTTTTTTTTTACTAACTAACGCGATCCGGGAAAACGGGTCAGGATCGCGTTCCTCAGTTAAAAATGTTCTGTAACCAAATTAAGCATACAAACGCGATCCGGAGAAGTGAGCGGGATCGCGTTCCCAAGAGAAAACGCATCTTAACCCGAAATACACACACAAACGCGATCCTGGAAAATGGCTGGGATCGCGTTCCCAAGCATAAAAAATTCTGTGACAAACTAACACATACGAACGCGATCCAGAAAGATTGTTGGGATCGCGTTCCCAAATAGAAATCTGAGTTTCAGTAAAATTCAAATTTTTAGCCAATTTCAATCGCGCATAACTTTTTACTCGTTTAGAGTTAGACTCTAAAATTTTGCAGGCACGTCCACTATGCCAAAATGAAACTTTCCCTTTTTACACTTTTCCAATTTACACGTTTTACGATAAAACGGACGTACGACTCATTTTTGACCATATTCGACCATTTTGGTTGACACGCTATATTTCAAACGACTTGGTTTCTTACTTCCACCTTTTACCAACATGTTTCTATATACATTAGTGACGTGTGGGCATATTCGTCACCTACAAACATTCATTCTACATTGTTTTGACACGTTGACCCGTTTAGGGGTCCAAATGGGCACTTTTAAGAAAATAATCACATTGACTACCCAAATCATTTTCATCACCTTTTACTACTATCTTTATGACTTAAAGTCACTTTAACATTCTTTTTAATCAGACCACTACTCATTTTAACCTTTTAACCATCAAGTGACCCATTTGGGCACTTTAACAACCCATTTGGGTTTCAACCAATATGTTCACTAATTTAACACCCATTTTACACTTCTTTGACTTTACCAAGTCAAACAACTTTACTTCCACCATCGGTGTCACATTGTAACCTCGAAACACCAAATTCACATAAAATCATCAAATTCACAACAAGTATTCAACCATGACTTTTCACCACTTGTCAACGCATATATAGACTAGTTGACCACTTTGACTTTCTAATTTTACATAACAACACGACTCGAAACCTATTAATGGAGAATACCAACATCCCATTAATTTCATCATATCAATTCAGTTTATCATTTATCAATTAATTCCCTAGCATTGATCTATAATCACACCTTAGTCAACAATGTATCTACACAATTTCAACATTTTGATCGAAATTTCCAATTTCCTTCTTAATTACTCATTAACACCTCTATCATCTTATTAACAAGCAATATTCACCAATAATTCAATTTACTTTACTAACAATCATATCATAGTAAAATAAACAGTCAAAGCTTATTAAAATTCACCAAGCTTATCAAAAATTACCTGGCATATCTAGGCCCACGAGTATTGAGGAATCATTGAGAATACCATACGGTTCCTCATGTTCCTCCGTCTCTGCATCCAAAACAACACTATTGCATCTCGTTATAGGTTAGTACACATTCAATAACAATTTTATCATGCAACCACTAGTCCCCACACCCTGGAATGTTTGACATGACACATATCAGAGTTTGGGATTGAACATCTTATAATGTACAATTCACCCAAACTCACGCTCTGATACCAACTTATAACACCCCTCATTTTAATCTCATTTAAATATAGTAAATCGGAAGCGTAAGTCCAAATAGATATAGTGATAATTTACCTCGTTTTATCAACATATAAAATTCCACCTTTTCAAAACATAATTTATCAACAGAGGTGTTATATAAAAACAAGATAAAACATTGATTTAAACAAATCAATATCAGAGTCACGCCACGTCAAATATTCCATCCAGTCCAACTTCTTGCCCACCCGATAATAATACTTAACCTGCAAGAAGTGTTAATGTGGGGGATTAGCATAACGCTAAGTGAGCAGATAACTAATCAACAGTCTAACTTAGCTCAACAACTTTGCATACAACATTTAACACTAAACCAACAAGTACACAATATCACTATGTAACACCCCGCAAATTTAAACACGATTAATTAAGTTAATCACTTGCATTATTAGGCTAATTCCCTACTTGAGTGAATTCACAACATATTTTAGAGGTAAGTCTAGCATAGCCCAACTAGATAATGCGCGTAGTATTACGTACTGAACAAATTAAAAACAAACGCGACAAAAACATACGACTGTTGGTGAACAAAATTTTTTAATAAAACAAAGATTAAAAATCTTATAATTAAATTAAAATGGTCTTATAAAATATCATAATTAAAAAGGTAACAAAATACGTATTTGAAAATATACATGTTAAAAAGATTTGTACTTAACGATCGAGCAAACAAACACGGGACAAAAACACAGGAGATGAAAAGTGGGACAAAACCACCTCCCATCTCCATTCTTCCTTTCATTTTTCATCTCACCACACCAAAAACACCTACAAACTCTCTCCACCCAAATTCTATCAAATTTTCGGATTCGCAAACCAACCAACAAAAGTTACATTTTCGGAATCCTCACGAGCTAAGGAACAACATTAACAAAAGCCGTATCATCATCTTCTTCCTCGTTTGGTCCCGATTCGCAATTGTAAGAAATTTCTAAAAACTTAGATTCATTCGTTTTTATGTGTTATATGGGTGTAATATTGAACCTACAACTTTGTTTTAACTATATAATGGAAGAAATCAAGGTTTTATGGCCGGAAAACGGGTTAAAATCGGGTTTTTGGTCGGAAAATCGCGACAGTCGCTGGGTTCTGTCTGGGTGTTCATCTTTGCGACACAACGACTGTGTCGCATATTGTGTCGCATAAACCATCCATGCGACACAACCATTGTGTCGCATGTTGTGTCGTATAAATCATATTATGTCGTAGCTTATGTCGTACCTTGTGTCGCTATTGAATTAGCATCGATCGCCTATGCGACACAACCCTTGTGTCGCATAGCCCTTGTGTCGTACCCTTATGCGACACAATCATTGTGTCGCATAACCACATTAGTGTCGCATACTGTGTCGCAGAAAACAGAAACTTCACAAACTATTTTTACACTAAGTGTCGAACTTTACCGATAACGAACACTTACATTCGATACTATATGTGGACTTTACGAACAATACAAACACGCTATTCTATTGAAATTATGATTTCAAACTATCACCAACGAGTCGTATACATTTTCACAAACAACGAAATACAAACTTAAACGTTTAACAAACACTTTGAATATAACTTGGTTGTTCAAACACTAGCATGGATGATTAACTTAGACATCCACATACTTATAAATCTCATACGTTTAGGACGTTAGGAGATCTCGGACTGTACTTGGGCTTAGGTTTGCTAGCACTCGCACAACTACTTAACTCAACAGGTGAGTTCACAGCCCCTACTTTTACTGTTTTAACTGCTTTGAACAGGGGTGGAAAACATAGTCAACTGTTTTACTGATTTACTGATTGCCATAACTGTTTTTACTATATGATTATTTATCATACTGTTTACTCGAACAATTAGAGTACTTGAACTGTCAAACTGTTATACAAATTATCACATAACTGCCTTGTTGGTACAATTATACAAATTGCTTATAACTACGGTCAACTATTACAACTGTCCGTACGACATGGTATTCCAAACAAAAACTATTATCACTATGCGAAACAAATTTGGTATCTTACCGGAGAACGACCGGTACATATTGGTAACTTGTCGGAGAACGACCGACACTAACATGGTATCTTACCGGAGAACGACCGGTACTAACAGTGTATCTTACCGGAGAACGACCGGTACTAACAATGTATCTCACCGGAGAACGACCGGTGCTAACTTGGTATCTTACCGGAGAACGACCGGTACATTTGGTAACTAGTCGGAGAACGACCGACTCAAACTTTAAAACTACTGGAGAACGACCAGCAATACGTTTTCAAACATATGACTTGAGTAACGTCCCAACACAACTATCTTTGGGCGAACAACCCACTAAACTTATACTTTGGATGACGTTCCACTAAACATTACTCGACTATTATGGCAATTACTATTTATGAACGTATTTGGTCCAACAAATGTGACTACAAAACTTGAAATAACAATATATAACATAAAACCTGTGGATTCACTCAACCTAGTTGTTGACTTTTACTATGTTTTCAGGGAATTAGCTGCGCATGTAAGAATCGCCAACACATGGAGAATTAGGCGACCCGTGAAGCTTTAGGATGCCAACTTTTTGGAAAAACATATGGATTTCTCTAGTATAACTGAAACTATTTTGTCATATTCTAGAAATCCACTTTTGTACACACATTACTTTTAACTTATACGATTTGATGAATCGTAACTTTGTAATTAATACTTTTGGCATCTTAATATATTATGTTCTGTTGTAATCATAAGCTCTGATACGTATGCATGCTTTATTATTGTGACACCCCAGTACTTAAACTAAATGCTTCCGCTCAACAAATTTGGGGGTGTTACACACTATTTAGCAAAGCAACAGGAAACTGTTCAACTGGTCAACTTAGCAACTAGTCAACTATTCAACAAAGCAACTATTCCACAACTAGGACTTAATAATGAGGCATCGGTGGCTCTTGCGATATCATAATACCCGGGGATTCCACAAGAACACTTACCCAACCATATCCGTATGGCCATAACGGACGAGACCGATAGCTAGTGGTTATTCTCAACTAACACAGGAGGTGTGTTAAACCTTGAATAACCGACTAGCCCAACCAACAGTTCAACAACAACTCGTTGACCTCATTCACAACTGATGCCCGAAGGCCAACAACAAGTCCAGTGATCACATAATCAACAAATCACATATTCAGCAGGTCAACGTTATCATATCAACAATATTATTACTAGCTATCATAATTATCATGGCAACTACAATAGTAATAATATGTTACTTGTTGTAACCAAACTCGTTACAACCAAGTTACACTGAGGATTAGAGATCCACTCACCGACCACCTCAGGCATCCACTCAGTAGTCTAATATCACTGAGCCTTCTGCACATCTAACAATACAATAGAATAATACAAGTTAGTTACTTGTCTCAAATATATACAACATCATTCTAATAGATTAACAACAAACCCGATTTACTCAATTCATATGAATTAACATGATTACCACAATTCTCATTATTCAATCCATATTATAAATAGCTATTTAAACATCATTAGTTTATCATCACTAGTAAATTATGATCATAAAATCACATTATCCCATTAATCTACCTCAATTATAGTTAATTAACATAATTAAAATCGTTAACCTCATATTTTAATAATTCACACTTTATTTCATCCATTATATCATTAATAACTCATGATCATCATCATGATCATCTTAGCTTCAATGAATAGCTACTTCATATACTAACTCATCTTTTACCAATAACTCTATAACAACCCATCTAATTATCAATCAAGATGAATTAACACCCAATCATCACACTTTTCACAAAACCCCCATGAGTTACAATTCACTTAACTTGGCTAGTCCATTATTAGGTTAGATTAAGGCTACTAACCTTCTTATCAATACTTATTAATACCATTAACTCATCAACATCCCATGAACTCATCAAAATCATCAAGAAGTTTAAGAACCCTAATCAAAGATATAATTTTAAGCATGAATCATGTTAGTTATCACCAACAACAAGCTTAACTAACAACAACTTCACAAAATCCAATCCTAATTTCGGATCTTACTCAAGAACACCAAAACCCCCAAATTCTAGGGTTTATAATTCAAGAATTAGAGACTTACAAGTTGAATAGAATGATTAGGAGATGATAATCTATCCTTTTGAAGCTTGAATTCGAATTATGCAACTCCAATTTGATGATTTCTTCATGATTTGGTTTAGGGTTTCTTGATGGTAAGTATGTATGTATCGTATGTGTGTATGAGGGAAGAAATAAAACACTGACTCAACATATAACACTTATCCTATAAGTGTTTAATTTTATTACCCGTACTTATCATTGTTTGGAACTTAAAAACCATTTACGGGGAAACATTATTTTATTTTACCGTCAACTAAATAAAATTAAAACACTCAATAATTTATTAGTCACAATAAATTATTCGACTATTATCACTATTTATTTCAAATAATACAGCACACCTATTTTCTGACACACTTAATAATAATTCACAGTCAGAAAATGTTAAATACTACTAGACCCAGAAACAGGGTGTTACAACATTTCCTCTATTTCTTTAATGGCCAGTAGGACGTTAGCTTAACAAGGGGATGGAGGTAATATTAGAATGAGGTTATAGCACTCACAGTAGACTTACACACTTTCGTAGAAATACACAGACAATTACTAAGCACAAATTTCGGGACGAAATTCTCTTAACAAGGGGAGAATGTGACACCCGGTCAAAATAACCCAAAATTAGCACCTAATTTAAACTTTTAAAACACGTAATTACATACGTGTCAATACTCAAGTACACAAGTATTATATATATATATATATGTATATATATAAACCGAAACGATTAATTAATAATCGCAAATACACGAATTTAACAAAACGTAGAAACTCAAAATGAAAGCGAGCGAAAAACATGTTCAAACAAAGTATTATTATTGAGAATAATAACTACGTACTCCGAAAATTATTTAAATACATTTTAGATACAGAAAACTATCCGTGTATTTTGAGTTAAACTAAGATATATTTTTATATCTCATTGAAAGTATTTTTATAGAATATTTCAATTATAAATGTATACGATATAATATTTAGAAATTTTCCATTTTAAAATATTATACTACATTACGATCGGGTACACGAACACGGGTCGAGAATTACCTATCTACCTCAATAATTGAGGCCGGTTATAATACCCGACCTCAATTATTTGATACACACACACACTCACATTTCAATCTCAATCTCTCGCTCTCTTTTCTCTCTGTTCAAACCCAAACAACAACAACACAACATCATCAACAACAATCATAATCATAATCTGGATCATCATCATCTCCATCCTTGTTCATCATCATCATCATCGTGTTCTTCATCATCACCACCTCACGGTTTCGTTTTCAAAAATTGTAAGGAATCATTTCGTTTTTCTTTCTAATTCATGTTTAAATTACGTAGCATAACATGTACTAGCTTAGTATTAAGTTATTGGTTGCGGAATTTGGATTTAAAACGGGTTTTGTAAACATTCTGTACGAACAGAGTTGAACCAGACACGTGAATCCGGCGGATTCGGGTGAATCCGGCGGATTCCTGCCCAAACCCAATGAATACGGCGTATTCGGGTGAATACGACGTATTCCCCACACCTTGAACCCAATCCGACTTATGAGACATTGAATACGGCGTATTCAAGGGAATACGGCGTATTCCCCTAAAAATCACTGAATCCGGCGTATTCAACCCAATACGGCGTATTCCCCTCAAAATCATTGAATCCGGCGGATTCATTTGAATCCGGCGGATTCCCCCGTCATATTTCATGATCCAACGGATCAATAAACTAGCCCTGCGAATTCTAGCTAAAACAGAAAACATAAATTTTCGAAAACGTCGACGATTTAACAACTTAAAACAGGGTAGCTTCTCGATGAAAAATTTATTGTAACGGATTGGGCTCAAATTCGCTCGGTCATTCAAAAACAACCCAATGGACAAGGCTAAGTACCTTAGCCTAGTCAGTTTTAGGCCATCCGGAGTCATCTAGGGGTCGAAAATGGCGTATTTCGGTTTTCGGACTCGTGCCAAATTTTGTAACTTATGAAATAAAGAGTAACGGATATAATGAAACTTCAAATGTAATACAATTCTAATACATTGAACATAATTAACTTAACGAACAACTAAACAAACGAATTATTACGCGTACACTTACAAATATATAATCTCACGTGTTTAGGACACTAGGGGATTACACTTGGAATACGTGCGCACATTAGGATTGCTTGCTCAACAGGTGAGTCTCACTGCCCCTTTTTACTGTTTTACTTTGGGGGAGGTGCATCACTTGTTTACTGAATATATTGTTTACAAAATATATTTGTTACTGCTACTGCTTGTTTACTGTGTGTAATTGTTTACAAAAATTACTTGAAATACTAATACAAGTACAAAATGTATTGTTTTACTGACCTTAATACAAATACAAAATGTATTATTTTACAAACTATAATACAAATACAAAATGTATTATTTTACTGATTTGAATACAAGTACAAAATGTATTGTTTTACTGACTTTAATACCAGTACAAAAGGTATTATTTTACAAACTATAATACAAGTACAAAATGTATTATTTTACTGATTTGAATACAAGTACAAAATGTATCTTTTACCCACTTTAATACCAGTACAAAAGGTATTATTTTACAAACTATAATACAAGTACAAAATGTATTATTTTACCGACTTTAATCCAAATACAAAATGTATTAATTACCAACGTATTGCCTTACTGAACTGCATGAGTTTCTATTTAATCCAATGAAGTCCTCTGATTATAGTCGTCAGTTATATGATAAGCGCGAATTTTAGTATATGGATCCATATGGGACAGACAATCCCCGCCTGGGGTGGTAGCTCCACCACGAACCGCACTAGTATAAACAGGCGTTTCTTATTCGTTTGATATGAGTATTTTTGGATTAGTACTCACGGGGGCAAAAACTACAGACGTGTTAAGCTTCGACTATAATGGCTCATGGCATGGCAATTGATTGACCGACTACACCCACTGTACTATGTTTGTGAAATACTGGATTACTGACTTACTACTATTGTACAATTATACATTACTGTTTTACTATCGTAAATGATTTATTTACTGATTTACGCAAACTGTTTACTACTGTACATACAAACCTGTGAGATTCACCAACCTTTTGGTTGACCTTCTTAGTGATGTATTCTCAGGTACACAGCAACAGTAGGGTTGCTCTGTAAGGATGGCCGCAGGATATGCTAAGCTAGAATGAGTCGCATGCATAAACACTTGAAGATTTTATTGGCATAATCTTTTGTACTTTGATTATGTGTTTAAAATCTTTTGATTAAATTTGCGAACTCGCAATGATGTACTACTTATAACTTAAAACCTTGTACTACTTTTGTTATACTGTAATGTATTTCTAAAACGTCTCATTTAGAGTCGTTTGCTTGTACTTTGGTGTTTTGATATTTGATTAGTGACACCCAAAACTCGCTTCCGCAAAGCATTAAATTTGGGGGTGTTACATGCTTGATAGTAAAGCATATGTCAAAGTAATGATAATTAATTAAGATGTGTCCTGAATTTTGTAGTAAGTAGGGACATTGAATTGTGTTAAGTATTGAAATTATGATGATAGGTTATCATATGTTTGAGGTTTCAGACCAGTAGATATACTGAGTAATTCAGTTGTTGAAAATAAATTATGTGAGATGGCTTGCATATGTAAGGTTGAATATGTAAGTAGTAAGCTGATTTTGAGTATGTATCAGCTGTTAGAAACTATTAAATGAATTTTGATTGATTTGAAATCATATGAGATGAGAATAGATCACATTGATAATTATAATGTAGAGTAGCCTGAGAATGGATTGTGAAGAACATAATCTTGCAACGCCTGATCACCGTTGTTATATTATGTTGTGTCACATGAACTTGTTGAGGCTACTTGGTATAAAAGAAATGTAATGTGATTTTGGAAATGGAGCATGATAGTATGCTAAGTTGTTTAATAGTTGTTTTGATAAGAAAACAATCAGTTGATAGAACTGTGACCTTTAGACTGTAAAGGTGAGAGTGTAAATGATAGTTGTCATTGATAGAGGCTTTGATGATAAACCTAAGTGACTAATTTGATTGTGTTGAATATGTAATTGTGATTGATTGTGATAGATTACATGTAGGCGAATTTGATAGTGTTTAAATGAGTCACTATTTTGTATTTGGCTTGTATGAAGCCAAAGTTGAAATAGGTTGATATTGTCTTGCTTGAGGAATTTCTAGTATTATTGAATGTAATAATTTAAAGTATATGTTTAAAAGTAAACATACAATATGAAATGGCTTGTATGGAGCCAAGAGTGATGTAGGTTGACTTTGTCCTTGTAAAAGATTGATAAGATTATTGAAAGTAATAATTTAAAATATATGTTTGAAGGTGAACATATAAGATGAAATGGTTTGTTGTGAGTTAATATTGATGGTATGTTAACTTTGAAAGTCAAACCATGAATAGAGAACTGTGTATAAAATTAATTGCTTGTGATTGGTTTGAGGATAGGTCAAACTTGAGAAAAAGCAGTTAGAGGATTTTATTGATTGGTTGATTTAAATCAAAGTTGACATTTAGTCAACTGTGTGTATTGAAATAGTCTAACATAGATTGAAATGTTATGATTGTATGGAATATGATTGAATTCCTAGATTTGCTTAAATTATGTTGAAGGGGGTCATTTAAGATCCAGAGGAGATGGATGAATTGTCTAAGTTTGTGAAACTTGATTCATTACTTAAGGCTAGTATTAAGTAATTGAAATAGTGTTAAGTATAATTGAGTATTCAGTTAAGTAATATTTGATATTTGAACTGAATATGTGTTAAAGAATTATACGAATATAAAGCCATTGTTTGATATGACAGTTATAATTTGCTAAGATATGTTAGAATAATTAAATCACATTGATTAGAATTGTGATAAGAAAATCTTACCAGTGTGTGAAGCTTGTGATGATAGCTTTGATTGTGTAAGAAGGTGAGATAAGAAATAATTGAAAGTTATTATTAATAGTTGTCTAGGTTGATTTGTACCTTATGGTGAATTACTTAAGTATTGAAAGAATTGGATGAATTCTTTAGTTATTTGTTGATAGTATACAAGTAAAGTAAGTGATAAAGTGGAAAAACTGGGATTAGATCCAAATAAGGTATGATATGAAAGTATATCTGGAATTGGATGGTGTTAAAGATTTAGTTGATCTTTGTTTGATAAATTGAGGAAATATGAATTGAATGATTGTTCATATTTTAAAAAAAAATTGTATGTGTTAGAGAGTAAGAGAAACCTTGAAATTGTGTAGGTATGTATGTGTGGTATACATGATAATAAATGGCATGATAAGTTTTAATAGAATGAATTAAAATATGCCATAAGATATGTGGAGGTTAGTTAATTGTGATTAACTTGATGTAGATTTTGTTGGAAATGTGTTGGAAAGTAGCACATTTTGATAATGTGATATTGTGATGCTTGACCTGTAGTATCATAATATGTGGATTAAGATTGACTTAGTTGCTAGATTGACGGGATCTAGTGTTGAATGATTGGGTGGTTAAAGTTGTATAATTTTCTAATGGCTTGTGATTAGTAGTTTATGATTGTAAGGTTGAGTTGAAATAACTGGTTGCTAAGAATAGATTTTGATGTCTTACCAGTTTAATAGTATATAAATTCTAACTTGATGGTTAGTTAGAGTTTGAAGACAAATATTAAAGTACTGATAGGTGTACTGGAATGTATAATCACTAGTGTTGTGATTATTGTTTGAGCAGTAGTTGTTGTCGACTTTGATGTTGTTGACAATTGATAGGTAGTAATGAAAGGAATTACAAGTGGAAATAAGTCAATGTAGAGGGTGGTTGATTGTATGTAAGATTGATTGTAGTACTTTTGTTGATTGAGCAAAGTACTTGTTGATTGTAGTTTTACCTACTGAGTGTGACCTCTGCTTTGCTTATTAAGGTGATATGAATCTGGATTACTTTTAAGTAAAGAATTTCATATGATTGAAATGATATGTGAACATTATAGGTTGTACAAAAGAGCATAGGTATGAAACTTTTGGATGAAAAGCTAACCTAGATTTGAATTTCAGATCTTTGATGGTAAAGACTTAAGATTGTGATCTGTATATTAGACTGATTGTTAGTCAGAAACTGAATTATATTTCAGTGTTGCTAGGTACATTGTGGTTTAAAAGAACCACTGTTGTTGTGCTGTTTTATTGTTAACAGCGATGAACAGTGAGAATAGGTTAAAGATTTTAGCATGTTGCTAATTTCTGGTTGCACCGACCTATTAAGTGATTGTAGATTTCACTTGTGTTTAAATGATAGTGAATTCACTTGTTTAAGTAAGTGTTTGTTCTATAAGATATATCTGATTGATGATATTGATTTGATGCACTGTATGTATGCGTAGGAAAAGACAGAAGCATGTACATTTGGATATGTGCATGTGGAAAGAATTCAAATAGTCTAAGTATAGTTGTAAGTTACTATTGAGGATCAATGTATGATAAGATTATATGTGATTATATCACATTAATCAGATTGAATGAAGTTAGATTTCGGGGACGAAATCTCTTTAAGGGGGGAGAGTTGTAACATCCTCGAAATGGACCTAGATGTTTATATATTAATTCTTGATTTAAATATGTATTTAAATGTGTTTGGAAATAATATTGTTTGAAATAGTTGAAATAATTGGAATAGGAGTCGAATATTCCAATGTGATAAGTGAATTATTAATTGTTGTAAATTAATATAGTTGACGGTGCAATAAAATGTTTGGACTCGCAAATGGTTTTCGGGTTCCAGACAATAGATTGAGATGGGGTATTAAATTATACCTGTATATTGAAGGCGGTTTGTGAACCGACTATATATTTAACTTTCCTTTTTAGGAAAGTTCATTTAGAAACTTCAAAACTCACAGAAACTCTCAGAAAACCTCCAAATCAAATTAGAAATCAAATCAGGAAGTTGTGATTCTCGTGAAACTTCACTATGGACAGATTATCATCAGTATATTCTTCAATCAGTAAGTGTTCTTAAGTATTTAAGAATTTGATTTTGATTGAAATAGGGTGAATTGATGATTTTGAAGAATTAGATGTTAGAAATGATGTTATAACTGTTATATAATGTTTATACGAAGTTAATTGTGATATATAACGGTTTGAAATCGAGTTTTGAGTGTTTTGGGTATTAAACCCGTAGGTTAGGGTTTGATCAGGGATGAAGATGAGCTGAAAAAGGCTCAAACGCGATCCCAGAACCCTAGCCAGGATCGCGTTCGTTAGTTATAAAAGGAATCGGACGAGTTTTGTTCTTGGGAACGCGATCCCAAGAATTTGTCCGGATCGCGTTGCTTAGTTATAATTTGTCACAGAATGATTTTACAAAGAGGAACGCGATCCCACCATTGTTTTCTGGATCGCGTTTGTCAGTACTTTTTGTAAAATTTCAAAAGTGCATAAGTGTTTAGTAGTGATTTTTGCCACGAAAAAATTGACAAATTGTCTTTAAACTCCGATTGGGCTGAAATTTACATGGTCACTCGAAAACGGCCCACTGATCAAAGCTATATACTATAGCCTAGTCAGTTTTTGGACATTCGGGGTCGTTTAGGGGTCGAAAATGGCATTTTACAGTTTTTGGACCTTATTTCGGGACTTTTTGATTTTGTTCCGAATTGAACTTTTGTTTGCTGTGATCTTAGAGATCATTGGATTCATGTAATTATGTTATGATTGTGTAACGATATTAATTACCTAAGTATTATCAGTTGAGACAAGTTACTAACTTATTGTTTAATTGATTGTATTCTCAGATGTGGAGAAGGCTCAGTAATATTAGACTTCTGAGCTTGCGGCTGAGGTAGTCGGTGAGTGGATCTGTAACCTCAGTGTGATTTAGTTGTAATGATTTGATTTACAACAAGAAATTTATAGTATTACTTTGATATGATGCATCTGTTGAGATATCTTGCTATGATAGTTTAAATAGTTGCTTACTTGGCTGATTGAGCTAATATGTAAGATTCTGAGGTCAACTTGATTTGATGGTTGGGCTTGTTGTTGTTGTAGACGACAGGAGATCTCGGAAACTTGAAATGTTGGTTTAGAGATCTAGGTCGTGTGTGATCGACAACAAGTTATCGGTAGATCGGTATGGGCCAATACAGATGATTGATAAGAGTTCCTTGAGTGCCAAACCGGTATTAGGGTGTCTCAGGGACCACCGATCCTCATGATGTTGCGTGTATGACATTGATTGGATGTCGAGTGATTGATTGATTTTCTGTTTATTGTAATTTGATGTAAACAGATTGTTATGCTAGGTTGGACTGTTGATTATAGTTTCATTCACTTAGCTTTATGCTAACTCCACCACAGTTCTTCCTGCAGGTTGTAATAGATGGGACATATTGGGCAGGGCAGGAAGTGTTTTGACTGGATGGAATGTTTGACAGGCTTTTACTCTGATGTTATTTTGATAACTAAAGAGACGTTTTGAATTATATAACACCGAGTTTGTTGAAATGTCATGTATTTAGTTTGAAAAAGTTTATTGACATTTTGAGTACATTGACAGTATGTTTTAAATATACGCTTCCGAGTCGCCATTATTATATTAATTGTTTATAATGAAACGAGGGGTGTTATAATAGTTGCACCATAAATACTCGCACTTGGTTTAAACGTGGACCTTTGTGAAAATATTATCATTTTGGATATCTTTTTGTTGATTGTCAATTAATTAATTTAATTAATATATATAAGAACATAAAGCAAATTGGTTTTTATACATCATCCTATATCCCATTAGTTATTAAAAATTATAGTAATGTATAGAATAATACGATGACATTATAGAAAAGGGTGATCGATGATATATTCTTAACTTGATCGACAACACAATTGGAATTGGGGCGGCAAACCAACCAACCGCATTAGTTTGCCATTTTCACAAACAAGTTAATTATTCCACTCACATGATCCATCCGTAGCCACACCAACTTTTATCACCAATCTAATTTTGATTTGTTGGAACATATTAATAACCGAGTACAATCGTTCATAAGTTTAATGTGGTTTGAGAAGGCATGGCAACAAAAGTGTATTTGTTATTGCCGACCATCGTTAAGGTGGCCTAGTGGTAATCGTCTATCATTTTCTTACAAGAGGTCTCAAGTTCGAACATCACTAGCTGGTTGTACATCTTGAGTTTGTTAAGAGAAGGGTCGAAAACGGCCATGGAGATATCCCGTTCTTACAAGAGGTCTCAAGTTCGAACATCACTAACTAGTTGTACATCTTGAGGTTGTCAAAAAAATAGTCGAAAACGGTCATGAAAATACCCTGATTAAACAGCGTACAACTCACTATGATTAACTCACCCCTCCCATGGAAAACTTCATTCATCAGGAAGAATAAAAAGTGGATTATAGAATATTCTTTTGTTTTTATCTTGTGATAAACTATAATGCACAGTAATGCTCTGGTGATATTATTAAGCTCTCTTAAGAACTAAGAAAATTCGGAACCCTAATTGGTATTCACGAAGTTGTATTATTTAGTAAAACAAAAACTGCTTAAAGCCTAACCCAAAAAGTGTTTAAATACTTTGGGAATGAAGCTAATCAAAGACCATCCAAAACGGATTAAGGCAACAAAGTCCAATGTAAATAAAGTCTAAAACGAAATTCGTAAATATTTAAAATAGCGTTTTCGGGTCCTAAACGATCTCGAAAGGCCAAAACTTGATAGGGCTCATAGTGCGATGAGTCTTGATCGTTGGGCCGTTTTTAAGTGACCATGCGAATTTCGGCCCATTCCGACAATGAATTTCGATGACATAAGTGTGACGATGGTTCCCGTACATCACACTGGAAAACAATTTCGATGTAACAAGGTTACTCGACACCAATTATCCAAGCCTTCATTTGGTGGTGTGTTATTTCGTATTAAAATACTTTCAAAATTTTTATTTTTTATTCAATTAGGAACTAACTGAGAATTGTTCATGATGTAATTGGGACAAGTAATAAAACACTAAGATGTCCTTCTTGTCAAATGTTTCATCATGGATGTTTTAATTTTAAGATTATTAATAAACTTGTTTTGTGAGGTTTACCTAATTATCCAAGGCCATCTTCTTCATTTGTTAATTGTTTACCTAGCTCTATTGGGCTTCTCAGCCCATTTATGTCGCTGAAGGATAAAGTTGTCTTTCAGAATCTGATCAAGAAAATTAAAAAAAGGTAAATAATAAATGTGTTTAAAAAACAGATAAGTTTACTCCATTCCTTATCAAAAAATATACATTGTATTTTTCAATACCTCAATTTTCACTTTTATTGTCATATGCACCAATCATTTTTTAGAGATATTTAATGGAACGAAGAATACATCTATTTAAATCTCAATAGAATATAAACTCTTGAATAACGAAAGTACTGAATTCTGATAATTTTTTTGTTGAAAAGGACTCCGTCGACAAATAATGCGGATCGACAATCAAATGGCCGAAGAACAAAAAAATGAAGAAACGCTCAATATTAGTAACCCGTAGGTTTCCTGGATTAATATAAAAACTCAATGTCCTTTTCTTCCAAAATAAACTCCACACTTATAGGCAACAAAAAGATATCACCTGATAACTAAATCCTATTTGCTAGGAACAAGAATTTGAGTAGGAATATAATTCCCTAAACAAATCTATTATTAAACACATAATTTAAAAATATAAGAAAACAAATAACGTGCTTAAAACTCAAGATATCCCGCCACATGGTGATCGACATCAGATGCACCTGCATCATCCTCCCCGTCTTGAAAAGCACTCGCCCCCGAGTCCATGTCACCGTCTTGATCACTTACATAAGGAGACAAATCAGCGACGTTGAAGGTGGCCGATACATTGTAATGCCCAGGGAGTTCAATTTTATATGCGTTGTCATTAATCCGTTTGATAACCCGAAAGGGACCATCAGCACGGGCCTGCAACTTGCCAAAACGGCCCGGTGGGAACCTCTCTTTACGCAAATGAATCCAAACGAGATCACCTTCCTTGTACACAACCCGCTTACGATGTCTATTAGCTCGATTTTGATACTGTCCATTGTGTTTAATAATTGTGTCACGTACTTGTGCATGAAGCTCTTTAATCTGTTTAGACCGATCATCCCCCGCAACACTAACATGTTCGGTGATTGGAATTGGTGTCAAATCAAGCGGAGTAATTGGATTTCGCCCATACACGATAAAAAATGGACTCTTCCCGGTGGTACGATTAGTGGACCGATTATAAGCGAATTCAGCTTGAGCAAGAGTAAGATCCCATTGTTTAGGATTATCACCAATGAGACTACGTAACAAATTACCCAAACTTCTATTAGTGACTTCGGTTTGCCCATCCGTTTGAGGATGGTGCGAACTGCTAAATTGTAATTTCGAACCCATACGAGTCCAAAATGTGCGCCAAAAATGACTCACAAATTTGACATCCCGATCCGAAGTGAGAGTTTTAGGAACACCATGGAGCTTAACAATTTCAGCAAAATACAACCGTGCAACTTGGCTCGCATCGTATGTCTTTGAACACGGCACAAAGTGAGCCATTTTAGAAAACCTGTCAACGACAACCATAATCGAGTCCTTTTGACGTTGGGTACGAGGTAAACCCATAACAAAATCCAAACTAACATCTTCCCACGGAGCTTCAGGTACTGGCAGTGGGGTGTACAAACCCGTGTTAGTATGATGAGTCTTAGCGACATGGCAGACACGACATCGAGCAATTATACGGGAAACATCCCGTTCCATTTTGGGCCAATAAAAACGACCATGAATTAAGTCGAGGGTCTTGTCCCGCCCAAAGTGTCCTGCTAAACCCCCCGCATGGCTCTCCAAAATAATTGAGTCCCGAAGAGAACACAATGGAATACAAATCCGAGAACCTTTAAAAAGATACCCATTATGTCTTGAAAAATCCCGAAATGGTGTAGTAGCACAAAGGCTCCAGATGGTTCGAAAATCTGGATCATCTTGGTATAAATCACGAAATGTATCAAAACCACATACCTGAACTTTCAATGATGAACTGAGAACATGGCGCCGACTCAATGCATCGGCAACAATGTTAGCGGAACCCGCTTTATGGCGGATAACGAACGAATAGGATTGTAAAAATTCCACCCACTTGGCATGACGAGGACTGAGTTTATGTTGCCCGTTGATATATTTTAGAGCTTCATGGTCGGAGAAGAGAATAAACTCACTAGACAATAAATAATGACGCCAATAATCCAAACTTCGAACTATTGCATAGAATTCCTTGTCGTAAGTAGAGTACTTGCGACGAACTTCGTTGAACTTTTCACTAAAAAAAGCGATCGGCCGTTGATTTTGGCTCAACACTCCGCCTATACCAAGACCAGAGGCGTCACACTCAACTTGAAATACTTCATCAAAATTAGGAAGGGCTAACACTGGTGCTTGTGTTACTCGTTTTTTCAATTCTTCAAACGCATTATCAGCTTCCTTAGTCCACTTAAATTTCCCACCTTTCATACATTCTGTCATAGGTGCTATGATACTACTAAAGTTGCGAATGAAACGCCGGTAAAAAGATGCCAACCCATGAAAACTACGAATATCATGAATCGTAGTGGGTGTAGGCCAACTCGTAATCGCTTCTACCTTTGTGGTATCCATCCGAATGCCTTCGCTGGAAACCAAATAACCAAGAAAGACAACTTCATTAGCAAGGAAATGGCACTTCTTCCCGTTTGCATATAATTTTTGTTCCCGCAAAACGGAGAAAACTTGTTGAAGGTGTGACAAATGTTGCACAGTATCCCTGCTGAAAACCAAAATATCATCAAAATAAACAACAACGAAGCGACCAATAAAAGGTTTAAAAACGTGATTCATGAGACGCATGAAGGTGCTCGGGGCATTAGATAAACCGAACGGCATTACCATCCATTCGTACAAACCATCACGTGTTTTAAAAGCGGTTTTCCACTCATCCCCGGGACGCATGCGAATCTGATGGTACCCGCTTCGCAAATCAATCTTTGAAAAAACCATTGCTCCATGTAACTGATCAATTAAATCATCGAAACGAGGAATAGGAAACCGGTATTTAACTGTTATTTTGTTGACAGCTCTACTATCTATACACATGCGAAAAGTGCCATCATGTTTTGGAACTAACAAAGCCGGTACAGCACATGGGCTCATGCTTTCGCGTATCAAACCCTTATCAAGTAATTCGGTAACCTGTCTATGTAATTCATCAAACTCTTTGGGGTTCATACGATAGGCAGGCTTGTTCGGAATAATGGAACCCGGTAAGAAATCAATGCAATGTTGTATGTCTCTCATTAAAGGCAGGCCGGGTGGAATGTTATCAGGAAATACATCCTGAAACTGAGACAATAAAGGTTGGACTGAATCCGGAATTGACGGTGCAATCGGATTCGCCTCTGTTACTACTAAAGCGAGCATAATTGAATGAGGGGTGAGCTTTGTTAGCCCTACAAATTGTGATTTGGTAAGAATAAAGGTATCAATAGGTTGTTGTCGTGTGTCAAGTGGGGCTAACACAATATTTACTCCATCCTTTTTAAAACTATAAGTATTCCGAAATCCATCATGTTTAGCTTTACGATCATATTGCCAAGGTCGTCCCAACAAGATGTGACACGCATCCATGGGGATTACCTCACACCACACTTCATCATTATATTTCTTTCCGATCGAAAATTGAACAAGACAACGTTTACTAACCTTGATGACACTTCCTTTTTTTAACCAAGTGAGCTGGTAGGGTTCCGGGTGATCTTCCACATCGAGACCAAGTTTCTCGACCATACTTGTTGCCACCATGTTGTCACAGCTTCCCCCGTCAATGACTACGGTACAAACTTTCCCTTTAGTTGTGCATTTAGTACGGAAAATATTGTTCCGAAGCCACGATGAATCACCAACGGTTTTCGCCACATCCACATTCAAAACTCGCTGAGTTATTAGAGCCTCACCCTGATCAGCATACACAAGCTCGTCAGTTTCCTCTAGCATGTCATCATCATTTTCTGTGTCATATACAGGTGCGACATCATCCATAAATGTGACTAGTTGTTTGTTTGGGCATTCCCTCGCAAGGTGACCCAACCCTTGGCATTTAAAACAACGTAGAACTCGTGAGTTAGTAGAATTCACAGTAGCACCGGCCGCGGCATCAGGTTTTTGTGAAGATGATGCTTTTGTCGTTATCACCGGGGGTAGCCGAGATGGATTCGTGACTCGACTGCTCATTGATCGGCCTTGGTTTTTTTGCTGTTTTTCTACTTTAAGTGCTAACCGACACACATCCGCGTATGTCCAATATTGTTGCAGATGGACCACATTAGCGATATCGGCCCGAAGAGCACCTAAAAATCGAGCAATTACCTGTTCCTCCTCTTCGTCCACAGCGCACCTCATGCGAAGTCGGTCGAACTCCGCAATAAAATCCTCAACTGATGAAGTTTGTTGAGACAAGTTGTGGTATTCTAAGAAGGCCTCTTGTCTATGATTGATGGGAAGAAATTTAGCGCGCAACAATTTCTTCATTTTGGCCCATGTCTCTACCTTGGATTTCCCGTCTTTCAATCGTTGGTTTTTTACATGGTCCCACCAAAGGGATGCTGATTTATGCAGCTTAATAGCAACAAGTTTCACTTTCAAGTTCTCGGGAATATTTCTCAGGTCAAAAATCCTCTCTACCGTACTCAACCAATCAATAAACTCATCCGGATGTGCCTTTCCCACAAACTCAGGAATCTCTATTTTCATTCCAAAGTTGCGCAAAGGGTCATCACGGTTCATCCTACGAAGATTCTGACAACGCGCGCCAAAAGGATTCTCCTCCCCGTCGTTCCCTATGCCCCAGACGCTAGGGTTCGATTCAGTTTCCTCATCATGAATCTCGTGTTGGATTTCGAGGTCTCTAATTCTTTGTTGCAGGCGTTCGATCTCAACGTCACGTGGGTCTCTCTGTTCGACATCGCTGCCTCCGTCGGCGGTTCTGCGAGTGATATTACGAGGAGGTCTACCACGCCCGACCATTTGGATACCAAGAGCTCTGATACCAAATAATGCGGATCGACAATCAAATGGCCGAAGAACAAAAAAATGAAGAAACGCTCAATATTAGTAACCCGTAGGTTTCCTGGATTAATATAAAAACTCAATGTCCTTTTCTTCCAAAATAAACTCCACACTTATAGGCAACAAAAAGATATCACCTGATAACTAAATCCTATTTGCTAGGAACAAGAATTTGAGTAGGAATATAATTCCCTAAACAAATCTATTATTAAACACATAATTTAAAAATATAAGAAAACAAATAACGTGCTTAAAACTCAAGATATCCCGCCACATGGTGATCGACATCAGATGCACCTGCATCAACAAAGGTACTCAAATAAATACTAACTCGAATCACTACTTGAAAAAATCAAGTGACTTGTGATGGTTCCGGGTTCGAGTTCGTGTTTTGGGTTGGTCTTTCAATATTAAGTCATTTAGTTTCATATTTACAATCGTATCAAATCAAACCTTAAACATTAAAGTTCAAACGGAAATAAAGACATTTCCCATAACATTTTTAATATAAAAAAAATGGTAATATGGTCTCTATTATTAATTAATAAATTAAAATTTTAAAAAAAAAATCACCACTTGTGCCAATTTGGCATCATCCACCACTATTCCCACGTCACAAACAAAATTAAAATTAAAATTTTTAGGGTCCAAACACATCATCACAAAACCCCTCTTTTTCACATTTTCACTCTCTCTCTCTCTCTCTCCCCCAAAACCAAAATCAATCAAATCCAAATCAAAATCCATGGCGTCCGCTCGCGAAGAAAACGTTTACATGGCGAAACTCGCCGAACAAGCCGAACGTTACGAAGAAATGGTCGAATTCATGGAAAAGGTAGTGACGTCAGCCGACGGTGGTGAAGAATTAACAATCGAAGAACGCAATCTCCTTTCAGTTGCTTACAAAAACGTGATCGGAGCAAGGAGAGCTTCCTGGCGTATTATATCATCGATTGAGCAGAAAGAGGAGAGTAGAGGTAATGAAGGACACGTGTCAAGCATCCGTGATTACAGATCTAAGATTGAATCGGAGCTGTCGAAGATATGTGATGGAATACTCAAGGTGTTGGACACGAAACTGATTGGATCTGCAAGTAATGGTGATTCCAAGGTGTTTTATTTGAAGATGAAAGGGGATTATTTTAGGTATTTGGCTGAGTTTAAAACTGGATCTGAAAGGAAAGAAGCTGCTGAGAATACTCTTTCTGCTTACAAAGCTGCTCAGGTTAATTTAATTACTTACTTTGTTAAATTAATTAGGGTTTTATTTATATGTAATTTAACTAGGGTTTTTATATATTTATGTTAGTAATTTCTTAATGTTTTAATTTATGAGTAGATTTAGATTAGCATGATTTTTAGGATGGCATAAGGCATGCTGACTAGTGTTTGTTTGATACAGATTTGTTTATTTTTTTGGTATATATATGTGTAGTTTTAGTAGGTTAATGTGATCTGTAATGGAATCTAAATTAGGTTATGGAGTAATTGGGCAAATGGTACATTGGTACCATAAGTTATATCAACTTGTAAACAATTTCTAGGTACGAAGTTTTTTTCTACTTGTTGAGTGGGTAACCGGTGAACCAGCCAGCGCTTGTGTGTTATGGTGTATATATAACATCTACCTTGAGTCGATGGTATTTTTCAAACATTATAGAAATATATTGATTGAAAAGAGAGAATTTGGAGTTGGAAGTGGTGGTGACTGTTGATTCCTATCAATCTATAGTAGCTTTACAACCCATATGTACATATAAAGGTGTCATCTTTTAAGGTGACCTGTTGTCTAGGTTTGGTGACCTACCTAAGAAGTCGAAGATGCCTTAATTTGACAATCAAAAAGTTATGCACCTGAAACTGAAATTGTGTCTACGTTGAGTGTCTTTTTTTGCATTTTTCCTTGGGTTATATGATACAGTGGTTGATTTGCTAGTAGCATGATCACATACTCAATAGTTTATCAAGTTTGGTATGCAATGTTTACAATGAAATTTGTTGTGCTTGTTACTTGTTACATAATAAGTCAAAGTCCTCTATGGGTGTTTGTTTGATTTGAAATCTGAAATTTAATGACGAGGTTATGGAATGAAAGCAAGTGAATAAGCTTTGAGGTTATAATCTGTGCAGGATATCGCTAATGCTGAACTAGCTCCCACTCATCCGATCCGTCTAGGACTGGCACTTAACTTCTCCGTGTTTTATTATGAGATCCTGAACTCGCCTGATCGTGCTTGTAATCTTGCAAAGCAGGTGAGATATGACTATTCACGTTTTACCATCATTTTCCATTGATTCTTTACAATGTGGTATTTCGGAAAGTTTGAAGCTTTAAACTGAAAGTTTGGATGTAATGTGGGCTGATGTTTTGTTGTGTATTGGCAGGCTTTTGATGAAGCAATTGCTGAATTGGATACCTTAGGCGAGGATTCATACAAGGACAGTACTCTTATCATGCAGCTTCTTCGTGATAACCTCACTTTGTGGACTTCTGATATGCAGGTATGTGTTGTATATTTATGAAATTATACTTCTTATTTCGACTAATATAACCATTTTTACCGATGATTGATTGTAAAATTTTTCCGAACACAGGATGACAGTGCTGAAGAAATCAAAGAAGCACCTAAGGCTGATGAGTAATGGTTTTTTCTTGCTCAAAGGCGACATGTTTATGTTCTCGTAATTGTTCACTTTCTCTGTTTTCATTGTAATTCATACTTATTGCCAGACTACTATCTAGTTGTAGGAGTTTCATGCTTTTATGCTCTTTGAACATCATCATCCTTAGTTGTCATTTCCATCCTTACAGTATTTTAATATTATATTTAAGTCTGTTTGCTTTTCTAGATTTCGAGTATGTGAACGGTCCTGCTTCATAATATATGTAGCCAATTGCTTTTCGTTTCGTTTATATTCATCTATCATATTGCTGAAAAGTATGCAAACTTATGTTGCTGAAAGTTCATCTTGTTTGATTAAAGATGGGGTAAAAAAAGAAAAATAAAATTTATAAACAAAGCGGAAACAGCTCTGTACATCTATCACTTTTTTTATCTTTTTAGTAATCCCCTTGAACCTGGCTGAGTTTTAACCATATTCTTGAAGTTGATTCGAAATATGTAAGATGGTGTTTTGATTCTTTAACCATCACCAATGTGGCCAAGTGATAAATAGTATGATGTCCTCACAAGAGGTCAAAGTTTCAACCTCCCTAAGGAACATCCTGGTGGTGGCCATGAATGGTTGGAAATGGTCATGCCATCATGGGATACTCGATTAGGATCTCCCCTGGTAACTTGGAACGGAAAATTTTCTTCCGTTTGTTTACCTAGTGTTTTGCTCTTTCTTCCCTTTTACATTAAAGTGGTATATCTGTTTCAAAGCCTTTTGAGCAGTAATCAAGCTAATGGCTTGCAAGTTGTTACTTTACAGTTGTATCACATGTGTTTTGAGTGGTGTTTACTGATCTTCATACTGTGTTTGAGTAGTGTTTACTGATCATATATATGGGATGTTTTTTTGGTGGGTTTTGAAATTTGGGTCTGGATTGATATTGATACGATGTGTTTTGGTTTGTTGGTTTATGAATGAAAATTGGAATCCAAGTCAGATGTGTTTGGTTTGTTGGTTTATGAATGAAAATTGGAATCCAAGTCAGATTTAAATTTTAAGTTTAAACCTTATCAAATTGGTGAGTTTACCCAACTTGGTTGTGTTTGGAAACAAACTAGGTGGAGTTGGAGCTGGGACTTGTCGTTAGAGCTGTATGTGGGGCCATTTTCTCCTTGTCTCTGTCTCTCGTTTACGTTACCTTACTTTTATGGGTTTTTTGCCGGAAAAGGAGTCAATAATTCTCATTTTTGTGTTTTGAGGTATCAAATATTCCTAACTTTTTAAAATGAACAACTTATTTAAAAATTATGATTAAAGGGTATTGGTACCAAATTAATTGACCGTTCTTTGCCCAAAAATGAGTCAATAATTCTCGGTTTTTCCCAAAGAAGCATTTAACCATTCTCCGATCTATGTCATATTAATCGATTCACCGACATTAGCGTGTTTTCGGGTATCAAATATTCCGAACTTTTTAGCCTTATACCCTTTAATTATAATTTTCAAATAAGTTGTTCATTTTAAAAAGTTAGAAATATTTGATACCCAAAACACAAAAATGAGAATTATCGACTCCTTTTTCGGCAAAAAAACCCTTACTTTTATAATAAAATTAATTTTTTATAATAGTATAAAATAACATTATCTTTTGAATTAATTATACATATTCCCTCTTCTACTTATTTTCAAACTGATGGCTTTTATCATATCTATTGTTCAAACCAAACGCACACTTAGTGATCCGTGATGATCTTTGATGATTAAAAACAAACAAAGATCAAAGAAATACAAAGTCAACAAAATGGAGGCTAGTCACGACCTTGACTTCGTCAAAGAGAAAAATGTGGGGATGTGAAGTATCAAGTATGCTTCCTGATTCATGCATATGGAAAACCTTCCCTTTATCCTTGTAGAGGTAGCATAGAGAATCAAAAGCCATTGCAACAAAGAAAACAACTAGAAATTATATGTAAAAAATTGTAATCTCTAGAGAAAATATCAATATGAAAAAAAATATTATTGGTCCAATTATTATCTTGTCTTTCTATTCATTTTACTACATTCGTTTAAGATCGTTATGTTGTTAAAATCTTGAACGAATCACTTGAGTTACTACTAGATCTAATTTCCATTAGTTACTCGAAACCAACGATCTTTAGCTGCTGTAAGCTGAATGCTATTTTTTTATTCAGCTGGTAATACCAATCATAGCGATTTTGGTCATACCAATCGTAGCGATTTTCACTTCCAGCTAAAATGTATGGGTTAAAATGTCAATATGGTCTTAGGTAAAAAAAAGAAACCCTTGTTTTTAGCTTGAGTTTTGAGTTGAACCTACTGTTTTTAATTTGGGTCAAGAAGGGTATGGTCAGTCTAACCTGCTGAAACATCTGTTTTATGACTTATCGTACTCAATGCAAATAAAGTATACCTATAACGCGTCATTTATCATACATAGTCCGCATTCGTATCATTGTAGTACTACCTACAACATTAATAAGAACAGTACCATTGCTAGTTATTTGTTGGCTTTTGGAATATGAATTCTTAAATAACATGATGTTTTGTTAAAACAAATTTTACAAAACTGAAGATCGACTTTATAGGTGGGACGAGTGTTTGTTTAAAAAAATAATAAATAATAATAATAAATTTAAAGTCAATTTGACATCCACAGAGGACTAGGAAAAAAAGGGTCAGATGTAGCACACATTCAAATAAGAACGAGTAATTATTTTATTTGTATCTAAATGCAAAGGATACCAAAAAAGTCCCTTCCACAAAATGGTCTTGATGTATATTACCAACTGAATTATGACTTCTATTAATCGCAACAAACTTATAAGAATGCTCAACGCCACTATACGATATCATCACGCAAAAGAGCCTAATGATAACAACCGACACGCCAAACATAATAATTTACAGCAATTGTAACCCTCAAGATATTCATTGCACCTACAAAAATGAGAGTGAAGGATTCACTTGAATACTCCTAAATAACTGGAAAGTCATTCACAAATCAGATATTATATTGAGATTCTACTATAAATAAATACAGGGGAGAAAACATCTATGGTTGACTACAATTTGATTGTCTGAATCATATTACACCTACACCCCCTTTTACATACACTGCAAAAACTGTAAGTTAGAATACACTTTAAAATATTGAGAACGAAAGCCAAGAACAAAACTTTGACAAAACCTCACCGACACTTGTACAAGCACAATCTAACCCTAAAAGTACATTCACTTGAATTCTAAAGACAAGGAATATATGATTGTTTGGCAATATCACTGGATGAACTTCAATTTGTCAAGCTAATATTATGTAGTCCAAGTTCAGTACTGACAAGTCTAAGTAAGGCTTGGACCAGGTCTCTAACCCGAGAATTCCTGTAGATGGGAAATCCAAGATATGTAAAGGAATGTTACCATAGATGCTAGAATATAACCACATATTTGTAAATGCTAAACAAAACTTCTATAGCTAAGATATGAAACAGCAACTTTTGATTCATCTTACAAGTATGGCAGAACTGATTAGCGGAAGAACTGTACAAATGATATATGTAATTTCTTAGTGGTGGACAGATACTTCTTATATCCCTAAAAGCCCAATAAAAGCTTCCCCTAACAAATTGTTGGTAGGATGGAAGTCAATGTTATTTCAAACCATTTACTTTAAACCAGGTCAAATGGGTCATTTTTAACACTTGCCTACAAATTAAAAATTACCTGCCTGACTCGAAACTTGCCTACAAACAGATAAGACTCGATTTTTATGTCATACTTTTCAATCGCATACTCAAACAAAATGATATATTTATCCAACATGTTCTCATATCGATCACATCAAATTAAATAAATTCTTATCAAATTATTAGATGTCAATATTATCTACTTCAAGATGTTTTTTCAATTGTCATCTTGTCCCATATTGACCGTTGGTTGAATTGATATATAAATGTTATAACTTTAGTGATTTTAAAACTAACAGCTTGTGCTTCGTATCTTTACATTTGAGCAGGTGCAGATCTAGAAGGGGGGCCCCCCAAGAAATGTCAAATTACGTAAAAAAGAAAAATATTAAGGTATTAATGATGTTTTATGACTTTCGTCCCCTCAAGTTTTTTTCCCTAGCTCCGCCCCTGGATTTGAGTATGGAATTGACATAACATGTAAACCAACAATTAAGTCCTTTGGTCATGTTAAGTCTAAAAGTGGATGCATATAAAGTACCGTTTTTTTACCTCGACTTAACAAGCTCACATAAGGGTGAGAAAAGGACAAACAGATGTGCGCGTTGGCCAGTATTCTCCTGTAAGAGACCACCCTTCAAAAAAGGATGTAATGGAAGAACTGAAGCCGTTTCGTGATGCAAGACAACCCGTGCCATCTCTTGGAGCACAAAAGCAATCTCACTGATTCTTGCTGGTGGGAAAGGACGTTCACCTTCATATATAATTTTCAAGAAAACATTACAACATAAACCTTCATGACAAACAGATTTTGTTAGATAAGATACATACCTAATTCCTTCTCATCAGTTAAAAACTTCTTAAGTATGTATTCACATCTTGTCACAAGTATCATGACAGAAATTCTGCTTACTTCACTTCGAGTCGGATTCCAGCTGTTTGATTCATTGTTGTAACTGAGCAGAAGCAAGTCAAAGATTATATATGAATGAAATGGAAGCCTCTAGGTAAAAACTGTTTAGATGATTTCACAGTAGCAGCATACGACAATAAGATACTGAATAAATCCTGGAACATAAGAAGTGTCATGGCATATGACAGTAGCAGCACAAGTATCCATATATATGAGAATTGTTATATTAATTAAAGATTTAATGGTCCAAATCAACGCAATCGAGCATATGACATATGAGATGACATGTTAAATTAAACAAAATGTGTCATGTCATAAAATAAAAACATCTTTCAACTATGTTTCATAAGTGAGTCCCTTGCCAGCCATTTTTCTATATTAGGTATATCTTGTATTCCTATGACTGGAAGCATTTTGATAGTAGGTTGCTATTTTAGATTATAAAAAGTACGTTGTACAATTGGTAACAGAATCAATTACTCAGTTCACACTTAACAGTTCAAGTAATGCTATATCTCTAACAAATAAAACAAACGAGTTTTGCTATATAGGCCTAATTTATAGATATAACATCATGTTTACTTCATACAATAACTAACACCTGTTTTCCACTAATTCTCTCTCCTTGTCTTTACCAATATATTCAACATGTTTACCAATGAATTTATTAGCCACAAATTTAGGCATAAAGTGTTAGGCCTATGAAGCATTATTCAAAACAAAAAGATTAGTTTGAAATGAAACAATTCAGACGGGTCAAATGGTCGAAAGTAGCTCAAAGTGTATTTTTATGCATACAATCCAAAATCATGTCATTCAAAATTTAAATTATTGCTAGTGAATACGAATATGATCTTTTGTAATCACAATATGCATCTTATAGTAAACTATGTAACAAACAGTATTCCAGTAACTTAAATGCAGTGAAAGCAAAAATGTATTTATAAAAAAAGAAGACAAGATGAAAAAGGTTTTGAAAGAAAAAGATGCAGAAATACCTGCTCAAGGAAAACAACTTATGCAAGCAAGTGAGAGAGAATCTGCTACAGTGAGGAGGCACAAGCTCAACTGTCTCAACAGGTAAGGAACATGTACGAGAAGCACATCGATCAAGGGTGATTATCAACCGTTCCAGGATCTGTTTATGTGAATAGGAGCATAAAGTCAAACGATGTTCAGTACGAGGTTTAAAGCTGTTAAGGTAAATATTACATAGACAAATACTCTTAAGTAATAAACAACCAATAACTTAAACATTTATATATATATGTGTGTGTGTGTGTGTGTGTGTGTATTTCTGTCATATAAAGAAGAGCTGAAATCGGTTTTATGTTACTTATAACAAATAGTTTTTAATACAACTATAAAATAAGTTACATGAACTCAATATATTTAGATATAATCTCTGGGGGTAAGGAAGTCATGATGATGAGATTTCTTGTGTTTAGCAAGAACTATGCAGCCATTAACGAGTCAAACGTATTGGAAATCGCCTAGACGTGTATTTTTAGTGTAAACAACTTCTGAACTATCATTATGTTCAACAATTAAAATTATCAATGTAATAACATAGTTTTTAAAATGATATTTATCGCACTGCTATTGATAAAAAAATAATAATAATAAAAAAAAATAAAAAAAAAATTAGAGCAGATGAAAGAAACTGTTTGTGTGTCAATTCGTTTCGAGCCGTTACCCAACCCGCCCATTTTGCCACCTCTGATAGTATGTATAAGTACATTGGTGATAGGAACACTTTACATCAGAAGAAGCATCAATGTCTGACATGAGAATTTTATCCCCCAAAACATCTAAAAGTTCCATTTCAAGGGATTCATCATCTTCCTTGGATATTGCAGCAAGAGAATTGGAAGGAAGGGCACGTCCACAGTATCCGACAAGGAATATTTCATAGACATCAGCAACTTCTTTCCAAAGACGAACTCTTGCAGGCCTATTGGTGCTTAGATCAGTGCCTGATCGATCTACTAAATTCCTGATGTCATCAACAAGCAATTGGTTGAAGCTTTTAACAGCTAGTCCCCAAAGTCCGCCATCAGGATTTTCTCTTCTTGTTATCATGCACCTGTAAGGATAAAAAAGATTTTTCGAATCCAAAACTATAAAGTTTTAGGACTAATTTCATAAAGAGTAGAAGAATCGAATATAAAACCATTTTATTTTCTTATTTTTTGGGTAAATAATATCGAACCATTTGATGCCATGCTTATCTCACATATGAAAATAAAATAACCCTGAATACAAGTTTCTGAACCCCTCTCAATATTTGATAATTACTTCACATGTTAAGTCTTTTTTGGGTAAATGGGATTAACCCCGGCAAACTTTTATAAAATGATAAAATGAGACTTTACATGTTAAGTCAGAGTATACAAAGGACATCTCAAACGGATATGATGTATTAAAAAATGAAAATCTTATGATGCCTCATAATGAGTTGTCAGGAAATAGTATCGGGAAAGATCTATGCAAACACAGGTGTGCACCTGTGTTCACAGATGAATTTCATGTTATTAAACTGCAACCTTGCTATATATGCAAATAAATAAGTAAGGCGGTGACTTTAACTTATGAATGGTTCTCTCTGGGTCGTGTTTTACCAAAAACGGTTTCAAACGGGTTGAAAGTTGACCTAAATCCTATTTTCATTACATACAGCCTCCTAAATGATTGTATCCATAGACTTAGATTATCATTCAAACATTATTATTTATCTGTCATAGGTAACAACGTAATTATTATACATAAAAATATGGACCAGAAAGAAGTGTTAACATAAAAGCCAAACACAACCTATCCCGTTTCAACCTGCATGGAAATATTACCTATTTTGACCTGTTACGGTGACAACAAAGTAACAAACCCTCCATCTAGTCAACTATATAAAAACAGTTGTATCCTAAAAAGTCATTGCAGTTCTGAAAATAAAATTCTTCCTGTGCCCCTGTCCCCCTCATGCATGAACAAAAGAAAAAAGAACAAATGCGTATGTATGAATAAATCTGACAAGGAAAACATGGAAAAAGAAGTTCTTACCTTCCAAGACCTTCAATAATGTTAGGAAAAGTAATAGACTTCTCAGCTACTGGAGCCTGTAAGAACACATCTACCAACACGGGAACAAGCTTTTCGGCAAACAAATCACTTGAGATGCTAACTGCTGAAGTTTTTCTTGAATCGGAGCTTGAAGACGAAGATTCTACTTCTACTTGTTCATTAGTAGTGGTTCCATTAGGGACATCACTAATCCTACTAGAATCTGTGAAAAAAGTACTTGAACTTCAGTTTCTTGGTACAGCAGGTTAGAACAAAGATATATAAATATAAAAACAAAACAATAGATCCTGGTCATGTCTACCAGAAGTGTAGCTTCTTGATATAATAGGGTTAGCAGCATCTCCTTCATTCTGTACAGAAGAATCAGAATTGGGAAGATAATGCAACAGCTTCTGGAAGAAGACAGCCCACAGTGACGGAAGATGATTAGGTGGACGTAATTGTGGGAAGATTTCCAATACCATACGCTGCACTGGTGGAACATGTCCCTGTAATAGCACATTATGTATATGTGTTTAGATCCCTGACTAAATAAGACAGAACCGTGAAGACAGATGAAATTATTACAGTAACACAGGTGTAACAAATTCCATCATCTATTGCGTAGTGAAACCTTAGAAAACTTAGGAGGATGATACAAGCAAGTTGATGCTAAATCTACCAACAGTTTTTCATAGAATCTACATGATAAATATATTTTCCTCATAATATTACAGCCCCTCAGTAGGTACTAGTATCTCCAACAATATGTACAGAAACGGCCTCCAGATTTTGATTCACTGAAATGTGACACAATACTAGATTACATTCTTTACCTTGCTCACATAACTTTCCAAAATAAATAGTAGTGCTATTACTATGTTAATACCATGCAACCCTCAAGTGAGACTCAAAGCTCGAGTAAGATATATCCTTATGAAATGAACAGATCAGTACTCACAAATTCAGCTTCAAAGTTATTTTGAGTGGTTTTTGCTTCTCTGATTGAAGAATCAATGATAGAAAGCAATTGCGAGTACATGCTACTTTCAAACATTCCTTGTGCATGCACATATACTTCTCCTGTTTAACATAACAAAAAAAATAAAAAAATCAGAAAACATGTGGTCAGTGATGCATGTGGCAGTATATTAAAAGCTTGTCAAACTAGTATATTATGTCAATTTTATAAATCAAGGGATTCTATTACCTAGCCCATGTACTATTTCCTGCTTCACCTTGTTTGCTGCCATATCACTGCATGCAGTTGGGTTGCGGAGAACTAAATCATAAACATCAAGAACAGATTTGAGATATGGCATTGGCAGATTTCCCTGGTTCAAAGAGATATGCTATAAGTATATGGAAATACACAACTTAAACATTGTTGAAAAGAAAAATCAACCTAAGGGACCAATAAGAGTAAAGCACGGGGGACAAACAACAAAAATTGATTATTAATTATATACAGAATTCCATCTAAAGGAGTCGACCTAATAGTAAAGATTGCAACTGTTATGCACAGAAAATATAAAACCAAGGTCCTACTGGCTTACCTTGGGGGAATGAGAAAGAACTGTTGACTGCAAACAACCTACTGCAGCAAGGGCAACCTCTTTACTGCCATTCGCTATGCTGTTCTTCACGAACTGAAGCAAAGACTCCCATCCTGCATAATAAGATTTCGAATCAACCAATATTCAAGTTCGTTATAAAGAAGCATACATACTTTGTAAGGGATGAACGAAAGAACATACCGGACCAAAAATTAGCGATACTTCTTAATAGTGGAAAAAAGGTACGCAGGATACGAGCTATTCCTCCAAATACAAGCACAAGTGTCTCATCCCATTGTTTTTGGGCGGTGTTCCGACTGCATATACATAACACCACCATGAAAATCTATTGTAGCACTAAAAAGAATAGGCTAACTACTGTAGAAATTTTAGAGGCGGCAGTAATGATCCTTTTACTATTGAATATGTCGAATGGGTCAAACAAAAACTAGATAAAGAGGGATAAATGGGTGGTCAAATAGATAAAATAGTTTTAAAATCTCTCGAAGTCTATATTTTAGGCATACAGTCTCCTAAGTCACTCTATAGAAATATTAAGATTGGGGGAAATGATTGGAAATGTTAACATTACCCAAGGTTGCGTAAGTTAGTGTAACTGAGGGGCTATTCATGTGAATGTGAGAAACTTAGTTAATAAACTGTAAATAGTTTTACATCTTTTGGCCTTGATATTACCTAGGTTAGGTAGTGTGAACATTACCTATGTTATTCCTTTAGATTATTAAGACTATTACTATAATATTCTCGTTGTGTGATCATAAGTAGCGTAATAATTAACAGAAGGACAATAAGAATGAATAGAAAAGTGTTTGACGGTAATCCCCATTTTGACCTATAACAAAAAAAATTAATAGATAAAATAAATCAATCCCAACCCGTTTTGACCTATTACCCAACATGCACGACCTGCCCATCTTGCCGCCATCAAGAAGACAAGAACTATGGATCAAGCAAAGTCTACATTGAGATACCTATGGTGTATGAGCATATGAACTGCTTTTCCACCACGCACACCAAGTTCTTTCCCGTGCCATTCGTCTTTGGATGACGTTGCAGCCTATCATCAAACAACCACGGTCAAGATAATACGGAAAATAAAGATAACTTCCCTCATCATTCACTGCACCTTACCATGTGAGAAGCACGGTCTAAAGTAGTAAAAACATAATTCCAAAGACAATCTTCCCACATGCTCTTTGAAAGCTTTTGCCCATGGCTTCCAAGGGTTTGAAAAAGTGTCCTAACAGCTGAGTTCCTAACCTACAGATGAAGAAGTCAAGTATAATAGCCAGAAGTTACAACTAAAGAGTGATTACCGAGATAATGTTGATAAGAGTACATGTACTATGGTGGAGGTCGCAAACAAAGCGTATACAAAATTATGAAAAAATTAAAAACATATTTACAAAAATATTGGATGACAATAGGTATCCTTTGCTCTTAGATTCAATACCGCTTTGAACGATATGGTATGGCACAGATAATATAATATAGTATCAGTATCTTGCAAAAAAATCATATAACTTAGTAGTCAGCAAGGTTGAAGCTTGACTGGGAGAAAAAGACAATACCTCAGGCCTTTCATCAGCTCCCAGATTTTGGAGTAACGAAAAAACAGCAAACAACAATTTTTCATGTGCAGCTACAGTTATCGAGGAATCTTGTTGGTTAACTTTTTTAATAGTATTCCGAGTCTGTTCTATCTTTTCACCATTATTGTCCTCCAGAGTTTCTGCAGAATAGGCCATTTGAGTATATACGATTTGAAAATTTATTATAATAAAAGCTGATCAGCAGATACCAAACCAGAGCCAAACCTCTTTCCCTATCCTCTGTTGGACCCTCAAGCAGACCTTTGGCAATAAAGTCGGTTGAAGTCCAAAGCAAGCCAATGGCTGTTAAACTGATATTCAATTCAGTCTTTTGAGAACTGTATGCCCCAGTAACATCTATACATCTGGTGCAGCCCCCAAAAAAATTCAAACAACCAAAAGACCGTTAAAAAACCTCTAAAGAAAAAGTGAAAACAGGTGTGATAAATCAAAAGATAGATTCAACAACAAGCTATGCATCCCAAGCTAGGCATTGGTAAACTAAAGAACAAAACCAACAGAAATATAAAACCAAACAAACTCATGATGAGTTTAAACCTCCAAAGTAGACATGGGATGGAAAGGCCGATAAACCTAAACGTACTAACCAATCAAAACATTTTAAACTGATCCTTAGCTCACGTGTTTAATTATGTCAGTATATAGATGCCGCAACACTAGAATGCAGTACAAGATTTTAACAAAATAAGAGATGTGTAAATAATAATAATAATAATAATAATAAACTTATAAAGTTAAAATAACTCACACATAAAGATATTCTGAAGGTATAGTAGACAGCCCGTCGTTCATGATAACTCGTAGGCTCTGCAAGTAAAGAGAGGAAGGGAACACAGTAATTAATGACAAAATATATATTAATGCATAGCCAAAAGATAAAGAAGAACATGTCAACAGAAGTTCTGCCACTATAGTTTCTATCAACTTGTTCCCAGAACTACAAATTTCATCAACTCTAATAGCATAAATACTCCAGATTTTAAAGACAAGGGATAATATCTGCATACAATAATAGGATCTTCTGCTGTTTGTCATAATATTGTGATTCTTCATGAGTTGCAATTTAAGATTATAAGGCTCAAAGTATACAATAATACAGCAGTTCCATCAATAAATTGACTATTTCTAATCTTGATATACATTTACCAGCTAAAAGTTGATATTTAGTTTTAATGGTTAAATAATTATTTAATCTGATTATGCTACAAAGCTATGGTCCAGCTTCAAACAACTGTGTACCTAATAGGTTTACATAAACTACACAATTCTTTAGAGTTTTGAAACCTCTTAAAGTGTATGCCTGGTGGACTAATTCTATATAGACCAATATGCATATCTGAATACCAAAATCTAGTTAGGTATTAGTAAAGCTTAACAAGATGAATACAAACAAATTTACTTAAGTATCAGTAAAGACTAACAAAACTGGTTTCTCAATTGTATTTGACTTGATAACTTTCACAATCTTAAAGTGTAGACAACAATAGTCACTGGATTTTCTTTATATAAGATAGAAACAGAACTTATATTAAGGTGGCCAATATTACTAGGTCTATGAGCCTTGAATTCGATTTGTAACTTTCACAGCTAACATACTGTCAAGAACTTGTAACTACATGGCTAGTATTTACTAACCTGGAATCCAAGAGTGACAAGATCCTTTTCAGATGATCCAGCAACTGATCTAAAGAAGAACGGAATGAGAATATCAACCAACATCACAGCATTAAACAGCAAAGAAGACCAATAGTTACCTTAGCATTTCAAGAATATTTGGCCAGCTATAACATAGCTTATCTCCATGTCTCTGAAAAAAATGCACACAATAAGTAGCTATGAACAAAACTAAAACATATAATTTATCTGTTCCACAAAATTGCAATTTTATATTCTACATGTAGTCTGGCTAAATATTTTGAGAATTCTCAAGTACCATTCAATATCAAAAGAAACTGACCGTGTATCTTGTTTAACGATGTTAACATTTTCATTAAGTAGCAATGATGACACTGGCAATTGGCAAATAGATGAAATTTTGCTTTGAGGTACACCAAAAAGAGATATTTGATTAATATCGGGCAACTTAAAATCAAAACAAACACAATTCACGTGTGACAGAGGAAACACTAAATACACAAACTTCGATAGTTCAGTGATGCAATACATTACCTCTAAAACATGCAGTAATATCTTTAGAGATCCAGCATGAACATCACTGCTTGGACACGAATCATAGAGGACATGTAGCGGAGATATAACAGAAATTTCAAGTGCCTTCATTTCTGTTTTGATCTAGCAAAAACCATTTTTTATAAAGGGAACCATAAGTATATTATGGAAAGAGATAAAGACGTCAAAAAAGCAGTGAATGGATGTAACATCATCACATACACCATGGCGCCCTGATAATGCATTCTCCTCGAACTGATCTGAACCTAAAACAGCAGAAATTGATTGATCCAAAGCATTAAGCGCCATTGATCGCAAGTGGTGATTGGGGCTACTAGCAAGCTGCAAAATTATCCTCATCATATCAATAAGAGGATGTGATGATGATAACAGTATGTTTCAGAAAATATAACGTGTCACGGAATAACCTCGACAAAATGGCCAACAACTTCATCCCACAATGGCTGAATCCCTGCAACAATAATGGTAAGCCACAAGCTAAACTAAATAATAAATTCTCAAAATGTATCTTTCTTGAATTATGAATCAAATAAGAGAGAGAAGAAAAAAAAAGTACTATTCCGGTTTAGGCCTCTATATTAAGTACCTAATCAGCACCACTTAGTAGGATAAGCTATTCATTACTGAACTATACAATGCTCTGAAATATCCAAACAAGATATGACACATTAAACATGATGAAAATAAATTGCCTAGGGCCCTTGCTAGTCTATTAGTTCTTGGACTCGCTTTAGCATTCTACATAATACAGGCATAGCTAGTTTTCTATATCATAGGTTTGTCAATATTATCACCAAACAACAATTGAGTTCGAGAAGGATTGACCATGAATAATAGAATGATTTATCTATTTAGTATTCTCTAGCCGTTATTGAGATAAGTTATATGATGTTTATAATAGTTTTACTTCAATTTACACCTATTGAGGTAGGCGAATCGCCCTTGTGTACATTATATGCAAAGTTCTTCCTCACTAATACACAATATGGTATTCACAAACTACCATGACAAGTTGACCACAACAATTAGCAACTGACGTTCTTTGAAGCACAGTTTTTAAACCACTAGAACTCTAGAAGGAAAAGCTAATTAAAATGCGTATTCCTAGGTGTGTGGGAACTGCTATAAGTTGTCTTGGTCTTAAACAGGAGGATAGTAGTTGTATTTTAGCACATCCTTTCTTGTTTATGTAGGATAACTATCTTGCTGTCATCACTCTCAGAGTAGCCAATGGTCTTAATTCAAATTCTATTGCGTGCCGGTACTGATATTAATTTACTTATCTCCACACACATATTACTATTTGAAGAAAACTTGAAAACAACTGCAGACTAGGAGTTTTGATGATGGAGCACATTCAGGTTACGTACTGTGAAGATTGTTGACTAGGATGGATATCATTCTCTCCACTGCAAAACTAATGCTTCCTGTTTTCTGACTTGATGTTTGTGAAATACCACTTAACGTTCCGGCCATCGATTGATATGACAACTGCCGGAGCGCCGATAGAAGTGACTTCACTGCAGATATATGCATCAGTCCAGAGCTTTCAAACAACTTCACAGAATAAAAAATAAGATGTTAGAAATTGTGGACTATAGTATAGATTGCCGGGGGAGAGAACATCTTAAAAAGTAATGAATTTATATCTATTACTCAATAGTGAGATCACCTGCGAATTCAATGATGAAAGAATACTGAAATCACTGTACTGGCCACCAGATGGTTCTCTAGTAAGCTTTGAGACAGCTGCAGATACCTCCTGCATAAACAGACAAGATTTTCACTAAGAGAATAAATGTCATAGTAATATAGACCTAATTCAAGAGTTAGCGGAGAAAAGTTATGATGTATATAATCACACACTGGTTAAAGGTCGGTTCAATAAAAATGTCGAGTGGTACCTGGGTTGTTGCATGTGGAGAATGAATTGCCCGATCAAGTGCTGCTAGAGTCTCCAAGACCTACCATTTAGAAAATAAAAAAAAATTAAAAAATAAAAAACAAAACAAAAAAAAAGTGTATATACATAATATTATCTTAAAGGTATTAGATAGCCATACCAACACCCAGGAAGGTCCCAGAACATTGTATAATCGATGAGTTATGTTGAAGAGAGTCCTGAGGGCCTAACTTAAATGAAAGACAACAGATAACATCTTACAGATCAGATATCAGAAGGTGGAAGTAGCCAAACAATTATTTCATTAATAACAATGAAATTCACTCAAAGTGCACCTGAACATTCTTAAGCGTAAGAATTACAACATCCCTTTGTTCCACCACTAATTCTGTCCGTTTTGACCCAGGAGATTGTGAAGTGCGACTAATATGAACAAACACACAATAATGATTAGGATTTCCAATTCTATAAGGAAAAGAAGGGAAACTGATACTCAAATCAAAGTATGTAAACAGAATTTCATACTGAACCAGCAGAAAAACTAGATAGCGAATGACGTACAAAAACACAATAGAGAAAAAACTGGATCAATGTGAACAACCTCTCGGGAGTTAACTATGTAACATGCTTGAAGGTTAGCATGCTTTGATCCTTCTAAATTAAAGTAAGCCTTGATAAGTATATTTCGACAAGTAATATGCTTTCGGATTCTGAGTTCAAGTTTATGCAAGTACTACTTCATCCAAAACTGATAAAGGTACACGACATAGTCCTGAATTTATCCCTCGACGTACAATTCGAAGGTGTTCATTGAATAGATATAAATGAGTACACATTAAATAAGCTAGATCAATAGTGCATCATAGCCAGTGTGTAGCAACATCCTCAAGGACAAGCAAAAATAGCACTTTAATAGACTGCTCAACACAAGCAAGAGGCGAAAGAATCCCCCAACATTTTACTCACTAATAGAACAAAAGATGGACAAATAAAGCCGATATGCGTACCTTCTCCTTTCAGCTTCATTTGATGAACTTATGGTAAATTTGCAAAGTGACGCAAGAAACGAATTCAAAGGTTCTACAGCACGAAGAACACCACATGCCTGCACGAAAACGGGAATATCCAACGTACCCATTAACGGAAATAATCATTAAATAATAGGTAAACAGAAAAGATCTCAATGCTGACTCGGAAGAAAGAAAAGCCGAACCAGAACCAGCATTACACGTGAAGACTTATTAAAATCCAATGTTTCACTAGTTCAACTAATAAGATTAGGAGAAAGAAACTCTATTAACCAAATAATACATTAGGCCTAGTTTTTGGTCCATCTATGTAGGCCTATATAGCATTACTCGGTTAAACATCAAAAGTACCCCACAGTAAAGACATAATGAAGAAAACTTGATAAAACACGAGTTATCGATATTTATATAGTAATAAGTAAGTGAAGCAAATTTGAACTCAAAACTTGCTTGAAAATTTAAATTAATACAACTTTTGGACCACCAAACAAGAGAAGTGAGGATTTTTTTGTGAATAACAAAACATTCAACTTATCCAGACCATATTTGACTAGATCAGAATTTTCTTTCACACATTCTATATTCTAAATTTTAAAGAATATCATCCACAGGACTTGTCTTCCTGTGAGGTACTTCACTGAGATTGCAAAGCTAAAAAAGGAAAATGTGATCAGCCCAAGGACAAAAGTCCAAGGATCAATTCTTTTAAATAAGGTATATTGGTGTTTCATTTATCCTCCGAGACAAGAATTTAGCGGCTACCTGAGTGAATGCTTGATAACCCTTCAATATCTCCAACACTATAGCTTCGCCTTGTGATCTGTTATATATGCTTTAATGAGAAATAATAAATTGGTTTTGCAATATCAACACATGAAATTATTAACAAAACAGTACTTTGTCAAAATCAAGGACAGAGCATCAAGGATAGTCAACCACACTGAATCAACCATCGTTGTGCATAGAACTGCAGTTTTCCCAATAAGCTTTGCAGGTGGATCTGACTCGCATCTTGGGGATTCAAGCTGGGAGCAACAACCAAGTCATGCATTACAGAACAATAAGCATAGAAATAAAAATATATATAAATACATAAGCAGATGCAAAGTTACCTCACCAACATCCACTGCTTCATCTGTCAAGGTTGCCACAGTGAAAACAACTCCAAGCAGGCCCTCAATAGCCAAAGTTACTGCATGGGCTTCACTTGCAACCAAAACAGCAGCATTGGATGCATCGTTATCTAAACTCCACTCAATTCCTGAGAAGCGAGAAGGTTCATCAGTTAATGATCAATCTAACAATTGATAAAAGATAATTCTAACATGCGACCACAGATTTCTATCATATACAAAATGGTATCTGGAGTCTGGACAGTGCTTGGTTCCATCATTAGCACAGGCCTCTCTCCATATTTCATTAATAATGATGGCTCACAGATGTGTAACACCTCCACAACATGTTACAACTAGATTACACCATATACCTATCAGGTATTATATACTGTATAATATAACTACAGAAGTGCAAATATAAACTGAGAAGAATATTGAAGCCTTAAAGAAAAGTGCATATGATTTGCGAGTAAAGTGTATTAGTTGAACACAAACATACAAGTATTTCATCAAAAATAGCTGATTATAATTTGCAAGCTATTATGAATAATGCCACTTTTTTCTTTTTCGGCATTTGTTTTATTAACCCCAGAATAAAAAGAAAGGAGTTTCCCTATAGATGTAAGGTCTACACTCTCTCCACACAAAGCAATTACCTGAGTTCGAATTTTCATGCTCCGTTTTCCTATATTCTTTCCTCTTTTGTTGTGCTTGGTTGCCTTACTTCTTTATTAATATATGAAGTATGTACAGTTTTTTTTATATATTATTATTAATATTTTAAACTAATTTAGTGAACAGTTTCTTATATTCTTTAATTAAGATACTCGCATGAGACACCCAATCTGTAAAGTAAAAACCGGGTGGGGGCCTGATTATAGGTTTTCAACTAGCAACTCTTCTACGGTTTTTGGATTTACAGAGTTCAGTAGAAGAATTTACAGAGGTGAGTAGAAAGGCCCCAAAACTTTCACAATAGTACCAGTTGGTTATTAGTATATTCAATCATGAATTGATTGAGATATTAATTAAGTTAAGAACTCTGAATTCGATAACACTAACAAAACGAATTTCACAAAAACACGGTTTTTTGGAAATTTTGGCGAATGGTTTTTTTTTTTAGTAATTTCCAGCTTTTGGAAAATTCCGCAAAAATACAAATAATAATAAGCAAAAAAATAGGCAAAAAGAGTTTTTTTTTAGAAACTTACGTAAAACAAGTTTTCTTTTAAATTTATTTTGCAAAAAACATTGTTTTAAGAAGCAAAAAAATCCGTTTTTTGTTAATATTGAAAACTCGGTTTCAAATTTTTTTCAAAAATGGATTTCTCTTGTTACTTTCATAAAAATCGATTGTGCAAGTGAGGGTTTAGACAGCTTTTTGCTTAATTTTGCACTAAACTGATTCTGCAAACCCATTTTTGCAAAATAACCAAAAAAACCCGTTTTTGCAAAATTCACCTTGTTGGTTAATGGTTATCATTAGTCATTACCTTTGGCTTTACTAGTAAACATTCCTGCAACAGCTGCCAAGCTCTCCTCACTTGTGTCCTGAAACTGCAAAATGCGGAGATAATATTACTACGTCTACTTGCGTTCAGGGGCAAGTGCATAATCATTTTACAGGATATGCAATTCTGTTATTTATTAGACAGCTTAACTACATCTAAATTGAGTGCAGGTTCAAGTGTCACACTAATTGACAATGTGATTATTCATGACCAGGTTATAATCTTCAGTTCTCTTACCTGACAACCACCTACATAGGTTATCATTCAAGTGATAGTTATAGGGCAGTTGAAAAGAAACAGATATTATATAATAAACGCTCTAACAATCAGTACCATGATCCTGTACACCTCTATATAAGCGGTATGTTACACAGAAGGTAGAATTAATTAGCAAGAATTACATATTTCTTTCTTTATGTTTTAGAGAGTATGGGCCCGCCTGTAATCCTATAAAAGTCATTACCCTATATTTAGGTACTCACGGGGTATCACGCCTCATCTAAAAGACAAATAGGGTTAGGAAACAATAGCATTAATTATCAAAAGAAGCAACAAACGTTTCATCCAAAACAATGGGAGTAGACTACAAACTAAGTAGAGCAAATATCAAATTCATTAAAAGGGTATCTAAAGTTTGTTCGAAAACGCAAAAGAAAATGGACAATTGGAACTGAAAGATCGATATTTATAAGAACAGGAACATTACAACTTGTAATGCAATCATTTAAATGAATTGTTCTAGACCACCTATAAGTTATTTACAAAAAATAATTAGAAGTTATGTAGAAAATGCTAAAAACAATGCAGTACCTGCACACTTGAAACCACCCGAGCAAGAGCTTTTATCATACCCTCAACTACGTTTGTGTTCTTTGGGTTCCTGCACAAACACATTGCACATCATTATCTAGTTTATCGTGGAAGTATTTTGAGACTACTAGGTGAAGCATTAAGCATGTAGTAGCACAAAGCAGATCATATCTCTTGTCTGAATTAATTAAAGTGAGCAGATAAAAACAACTAAGGGTGATCCACTAACTTTTCATTGGTTTCGATACATGTGTGTTAAAGAGCTTACATGTCGAAGTTCTGAAATAGAATTCTCAAAGTATGTGCTTCTACACAGAAACCCTGCCGAATATATAGCTAATGATGGTTAGAAAAAGTATTGGGAAACGATATCTATTTAAGAAAACAAAAATCAACACAACAGATATATCTACATAATCATATAAATATTTTATAATCCGCATAAGTAGCCCATAGTGTTCAAAAAGGCAACACTTACCCTCAACATTTCAAGTACAAGAATCCGATGCCACAATGGCAAATCAAGTGATGTAGACCTCACTAACATGCTGAGAAATACCTGTCCACAAATTGAGGCTTAAGGAAACAAAAACAGGAGCCCACCAAGAAAACTTGGGTTACATGTATTAAAATATGGTAAACACACTACAAACTGCAACCATCAACAATTAAATCCACGGACACACTTTGGACAGACGAGATCTATGAAAGCAATTCCTGATCGACAATCACTTCAACATCTAATCTTGAGTTTGATCTAAGGTTTGGATGTCTCTATTATTATTCTTTTAGGCACAAAAAAGTATGATGTTATTAGTCCAAACTCCAAAATGGCAAAATCTCCAACACGGTTGAAGATACAAGTAGAAGAAACTCGAATTACGATAATACATTAATTTAGTTGTACTTCTATTAAGCGTGTGACCTAGATCCGGGACCATAAACTTATCGATTTTTTTACATACTGCACTAAATTAACGAACATCTAATTGGATATCTTAACTCTACTGTATCATCGTAATCTACAGTAAGCAATGCACATATTAATGTGGATGCAGTCACACATGGGCGGAAAATAAGATCAGAAATGCAACTAATACTATGGTGTTTTATCATTTTCACTGCAAATTTTCTATTATGATTTACAGAACTGATGGTCAGTATAAAACGTTCACAATTTCTAAATATTTGTACCAGAAGCATGTTCATTTACTTAGTTCTGACTATCAACAAGGTGAAAAGGCAATACCTCAGATTCAGTGATAAGAGATGAACTATAATGCCTAATTATATGGGCCACTGATCGCAAGACAAGGCGGCGAAAATAAGGTTCTCCCGTTTCTCCTTCAATCTATTATTGGAAAAGGAGTTAGATAAGGTGAAGATGCAATGTGAATTAACCGACAGAATGTTGACTAGACTATTCACCTCAGAATTGGTACGAAGCGAAGTCATTAGAAGTGAACAAATCTGGTGACGTAAAACCTGTACATATTCAAGCCTTACAACAATTCAGAATTATTTTGCAAGTAACTTCATATGTGAGACATGCAGTTTCATAGATAATTAAAAAATTTCAAAAGTGCATCTGTCACCTGCTCGTACGGCAGCAGAGTTCTAAACACAGCCACATAATTTGACAAGATAAACCTAATGATTCATAACGCAAAAACACAGCAATATTAGCAAAATTATGAATGAAATCCTTCAAACTATAAAACATATATATTCAGCATATACAAAGTAAATCACTAGTGATTAACACGCACAACAATAATTTCACATGATACAAAATTCGAAAGTACATGCATAATTTAGCTGAAAGTTGATATATTTATAAGCCTAATAAGCTGAACGATCATTTATACGGACAAAAAGGGTGACCAATGTGGCAACGTGCACCAAAGTGATACGAACACTCCTCTGTTTTGGAAGGCCTTAAAGAGGAAGTTCCCCTTTGCAGCATTCTTTCGCATTTTGCAAAGAGGCTGTTTACAAGACACTAACACCTGAAGTTCTAATCATAAGTGAGAACCCTTATTAAACCCTTGAAAGCATGAAGTGATATTTTCGGCCAAGATCTTACCATGATCAGCAAATAAAAATAATAGTTGACGCAAAAAAAATTGAAACTGGGATGTGGACTTGGAAATGTTCCTTGAATAATGTTTTGCATGTTTTTTTATTAAAGCACGTCCAACTGAAATGCAAGAGCGCACTCATGTTGGGAACTACAACCATACAGTTCCCATGAGTGGTATTTATTGGCTGATTTGAAGAAAGAAAAACAAAACTAATGAAGCCATGCTGAGAAGGCTACAAAATTTATATGGAGAACCTCAAAAACTGGAAAACAAGAAGACTAGCGAATGCAGTAAATCCTTAACGAGATAGAAGATACATTTAAGAAACTAAAATTGTACCCCAGCAATGTTGCGGTAGAATTATTTAAGAAAATAATGGATGTTGTCGATTCAATCTGATGATTTCAGAGTTTTTTGCGGAATCCGATGTAGTCAGATGGTTTCAAACTTTCAGTGGTGATGTAAATTTGTGTGTATCAGTACGTTAAGCATTGTATCATTATATTCTATTAAACAATTAGTTATTGTTGATTTTGTTCCGATAAAAAAAATAATTTTTTTTAGAAAAGAAGATAAACATTTAACTGAAACAACTTCAATCAAGTTACAAAGAGTATGTGTATGTAATTTCCGATCTTGAAGTTTAAAGGATTAAGTTAAGGATATATTTCGCTTTATAATGTAGTGGAGACCTAAAAAAGTAAGCTCAAAGGAGGAATCCTCACTCAAGTATATCAAGTGCAAAAGTCCGCTGAATGGAGCCAACACGTAACCAGATGGCCTGAACCACAAGATACATATCAATGGTTATTACAAATCTCCAACTTTAACGTACTAGCCGATGTAAGGATTTCCCAGAAGCAAGAATTTTAGATACTTTTTTAAGACAATAGAAGCAGTAATTAGCACATACAGATCCACCTGCAGCAAGAGCTGTCAGGTCCTCAAGCAATCGTAGCCCAAGTTTTCCAGCTTTGGTTGGAGTCTCCCTCATCTTTAATTTTCCTAAAGAGGCAAAGTCTTCCTCCAATGACCTGCTCGGCACAATTCAGATAAGTGAAATAGCTTGGAAAAACATAATTCTTTCAACCTCACATAGTAAATTTACCCAAAAAAAAAAGGGTTAATGTACAAATTCGTTACTGTACTTTGCGAAAAAGTTCATGTAAGTTACTAAACTTTTAAAATATACAGTTGGATTACTGTACTTTCAAAAATGTTCAGTTAGGTTACCAAACTTTCGCCATATTGCAATTAGGTTACTGTACTTGTAAAAATCTACATAGCAATGTGCAATTGGGTCACTAAACTTTGAACCAAAATTGTGCAAAAATAGGCGTGGTGACAGGTTTTGAAAGTAGAGTAATCCAATTACATATTTTAAAAGTTTAGTAACCTACATGAACTTTTTCGCAAAGTACAGTAACGAATTTGTACATTAACCCAAAAAAAAATTACATAGTACAGACAGGTATTTTAGAAGGGTGGTTCATCAAGAGTTCAAAAAATAAAGGAAATGTAAGACGGAAAAGTAAGAGAGTGAAGAAAAATAAACATACAATCTATACATCCATAAATACTTCTAGTACTGTTGATATAAAAGCTCTGAATCTATAGAACTTTGTAGCAGAGGTATTAATTAGCAAGCTTCAGTCACGTGCAGTGGAATGAAGTACTTGCTTCTTTAGTTTCAATACAGATAATTTAACCAAAAAAAAAACAGAAACAAAATGATACAAAAGAAGCTACGTACTTTGAATTGTTGATACTATGATTAACGTCGGAAGTAACTGAAGCACTTCGTGAAATGTACCCTCCATGAACAAACTTGCCAGCAGGAAGTGACTCAGAAGAAAGGACATGATCAAATATTAATGCCACCGCTTGTCTAAAAGTTGCTGCAGCAGTACTGGAGATAACCCATGCCAAAGAAAAAAAAAAGAAAATCAGCCAAGACAGAGCTGAATTAAGCTCAAACAAGAAGATGAATGAGTGATGCTAAATAGACCTAAAAATATACGCCTAAAGTATGCCTAATCCATTAATCAATTGACATATCATTTATGCATTCTCTTTCTCAATTTCCACCTATCATTTTACCACATTAGCCAATCAACTCTTTGGGTCTATTTCTAGGCATATAACTTCAAGCCTGCATATCATTTTTCTTAAATTAATGAATATCTATGAAATGAATGAGAGGATAAAACAGGTTAAAGTATGTACCAACTATTCGAGAAATTGAACCTCTATTAACCTAATGGGAGAAAAAAAAACAAAACCCAATAAAAACATAAATGGACATGTAGCTCCCTCCCGCAATTACTTAACCTTATGACTCTTGTCATAAAAACAAATGAAGAGTATCCAATATGCAATGGCTACAAATATATAGGGGTCTCCTACATTTCTTCACTTAAACAAAGACTTAGAGTTAACGAACAGATAAATAGATCTCCATTACCCCGAGTTTAAGCACCAAACTTATGTTACTCTACTCCTTGTGCATCGGAGTGTGCCTATTGTAGGCCTTTAGTAACAATAAAGCACAATCAAGAATTCCCAATATTGACCATTCGCATGATTGACTAATGTCTAGCTATATTATATTGTAATATTATAATTTACGTCAACAGGAAATAACTTTCAAATTGGAGAAAGATGATCCAGATTGTAACTACAGAAAATGAACAAACTGAAATACAGTTTCGGATAGTATTATTACCATGCAATGATAAGGGTCTTTAATTGATGTTTAAGCTCAACTTAACTGTTCCAAACTCAATTTTTCTAATAATTTATGGAAAAATTCACATCTTAGAATCATTAACGACAAAAACCACAAGGGGTAGATTATAGTAAGGCTAGTATTTGTTGTTTACTGTTCTGTAGTAGTTGTTTGTCCTATTACGGTATTAAAGCAACAAACAGGGACAACTAAGTTGGTGGTAATGATGTGGAGTTGGAATATGTTACTGACATCTACCACTATCAGATCGGTTAACACCTATGCAATGTGTAGTACATTTATTCAGCGGCATCTTACTTCCGTACGCTGTCAGAGGATCTGTTGTTCTCGAGAAGGCGGAGACAGATACCAAGAGCTTGGGCAGTATGCTCCTGAGAATCAAAACACGGTTAAGTCAAAAAGGATCTCTATGACATTGTCAACCATATCGCTAGTTAGCAGGATGCCAAATGTTCATATGGACTTCAGAGATCCTGCTTTCATGTTATCCTAACATGATAAATGGACAGCATAAGCGTAAATCACACGGAAAAAGATAATAGGCAAAAAGCATGATTTAGGCGCTAATGGATGCAACTTGCATTCCTTCAGTCCAGTTTAACTGGATACTTTCACCCTACAGCAATAGATGAAGACTATAAACAAATTGTGCTTTATTGTGACAACTGGTATAACAGGCTAAGATGAAGACTATAACCAAATTGATAGATGAGACACAAATACAGATTGCTTGAAAGAGTACACATAGAAAGATAACATAAAAGGACAACCCAAGACAGAGAGAAGAAAAGTCAGCAAGGTAGAATTCAAAAGCTTTATTGCAATTCTCACCTCACCATCAGGTTGTAGGCGGGATTGGAAAATTATGAGTACTGTTTGAAGGGTCTTCAGTTGAACGCCTTCATCTGCCATCTCACCATGCTAGAAAAGCAACAAAAACGTTACATGTACAACTATGAATTTATATATCATGAAACTACAGGCAAATGAGTTTGCTTACAAAGTAAATGTTCAATGATAATCCTTCACGGACTATCTTTCAGATACAAACTAATGACAAGAAGTATGCAAACATATAGAAAAGTTTGATCATAAAGCACCCCATAATAAGAGGTGCTAAATTACACATGGCCCTCATGGTTCAGATTTAAAGGCACAGAGAATGAAAAAAAAAAAAAAAAAAAAACTAAAGTACAAGATCAACAACAAAGATACAAAAACATTTGAGGGTTTTAGGGAAGTTCCAGAGGCAATCGTTGATAGCCCATAGGGACTTAGTTGTAGATGATACCTCTACAATATCATTTGATCAGAAACAACTCGTAATAAATATCATACCAAGCGAAAAAGGATGAACAAAATGATGTCATCAGTCATTACGGCATTATGATTCAACCTTAATTAGTCTTTGTATTATTAATTTAGGTAGCATTTTTATTAGTGTATCTCTAACTATTAAACAGTTGAAAATGTCAAGAATCATCAGACCAGTATATTCTTAGCAATCAATCACCATTCACCAGTACATAACGCACTAGCAGGTCCAACTTCGGTGCAAGTGCATACAGACAAATGAAAAGATTATAAGATAAGGTTAGTTTACCATGTTCGCATGCCCACTTTACAATATTCTCTAAGGATTAACAATACTATATTAGCCATGTTGTTGACTAATTGGGCATTGCTCAAGTGGTACCGCCACCGCAAACGCCCAAACCCCGCCTAGGTGACCAACAGTTCAGGGGTCCGAATCCGTGCCTCAGCACATGTGAGCAATTTGTGGACAGGTGATTCGCCCGGCGTTGATGATCCTTGCGAGTGGGGCGGACGCGTACCATTGAAATATGGTACGGGGGTCAGAGTACCCTCCAAATTACCCTTTATGTTAGCCATGTTGGCCAAAATGAAACTTAACAGCTAAAGTAGTATCTAAAGTAAGAGAATTTTGACATTAAACAAGAGTATATTGAAAAGATTCAGAAGAAAATGCTACTCACGATACGACAACTTGTTTATTACTATATTCATGTGAAAATCCATTTTGTTACATCCCCTCTATATATAACCCTAGAAACTAATGATAAGAATTGTCTAATACATCGAATGATAGGAGTAACAAATCTTCGATCCGTAAACTAATTGAGTAACCTAATAATTAAATCCGTTGGAGAACTAAAAGGAAATGAAACAATCAAGGCTTTGGCGCACATATATATACAAATCGAACTGAATTACTTCTTGTAAAAAAAACTTTGCATAGATCGTATCCCAGAAAAATTCAACAACACTTACATCTTTTAAGGTGACAAGGATCTCATCCAAAGCTGGTGCGGCTACTGCATCATGTGCTATAAGCTTTTGCAAACAAGATAACCCGATGACACTCAGTTTAATTGTCTTAACTTCACACGCCATCAAAAAAATCCTCAATATATCATCATTTTGTGCAATTTCACTAGAACTTGACAATGTGCGAAGCTGCAAGTTACACATAAACATACATAAATCTCAACCTCAATCTAATATCCAAACAACAATTTCACCTCGTTTTGCATTCAATATGATGCAGTAAAACATAATACGCGAAATATTAAATTCATACTACCTGCAGGATTTAGCTCAATGGAAGCCTACAGAACCTAGGCAGCTCAATAATTCTCAAGTTAACTATTAGGTATCGATTAACGAACACGAAATATTAACTATACAGTTGCTCAAAATTAAAATCAATGTGCAAATATAATACTACATAGTACAAATTATACAAATCTAATGTGACAACCTAGAGTAACAGGTGATGACAGAATGAGAAATCGTTGAAGTATAATTAACCTTCAAAATAGCGTGTTCAGCTCCGTCTTTGATGGCGGGATAACGACGGCGAGCTTCGGCGGAAAGGGCGCGTAGATCCGTCTCCAAAACGGCCATAAACGCCATCTTGTTCCTCTGTATCTCCTTGTATTTCACATATAAATGTGTATGTATATGTCTATGTGTTTATATCGATGGATCGATTGATTGAAATTAATTTAGGGCAGAGTTTACAGTAACAGATCTGTTAATAGTGTATGAGTTGTGTGTGTGTTTAGTTGGTGTGCACGTGTGCCGTGCAGAGAAGAAAGAGTATCGTAGAAATGCGTTTCGAGAGAGTACAAGCAGTGCCCGAAGTTAACCAAAGCCATGTGTGATAGATAGGTTTGGTTCATGTTGTTTATTTTTGTTGTCAGCTTAATTTTGATTTTATTTTATTTTATTTTATTACTAGGGTAGGAGCCGCAAAATTCGCGGAATCGTCCATGAAATATATTTAAATATTCGTATCCATAGCTGTATAATTGTTATTATTGTTTTGATTTTTATATACTATATATTCAAATTTTTTATATATAATAAGATACTATACACATCAACTGGTGAACCTTATACGATATGCTATTATATTTGAATTTTCATGATTATTACATTTTAATTTTATATGATATGAAAACATGAAATTGTTCGTTATCTTGAACGTACCAAAACTTTGAATTAGTTAATTAAAAAATTAAATTGTTAGCTTTCTAGATTTGAAATCATGAATATACTACAGTTTATGGTATTTTGGTATCGTTTTTTTTTTCGTGTTTGAAATTTGCGTTGTATTTTCAATAACTAATTTTTTTGTTTCGTCGAAGTTACATAAATGGAGATAACCGAAACCCGCGAATAAATATGAAAAAATGATGGGTAATACTAATTGGGTACCCAACGGGTATTGGGCTGGGTATCAGTACGAATATTTTAAACGGGGATCTGCACAGATACACTAAAACCTGCCGGAAACTGACCCGTTGGCATCCATAATCCAAGCATTAGAAATTGATAAAAGAATTCAGAAAAGACGGTGGTATGGGTACAAATACACGAAAATCCGTCGGAACCCAACCCGTTGACATCCATGATCTAAGAATTGTAAATTAAAAATTGATAAAAGGATTCAAAATAGTAGGTCGTATAAGAATTTAAATCACTGGGCGATAGTATGAAGTTATGAGTTTTTTTCCGTGTTTTAAATTTGTGTCGTATTTTCAATAACTAATTTTTGTTGTTTTTCCAAATTTACATACATGGGGATAACCGAAACCCGTGAATAAATATGAAAAACCTATGGGTAATACTAATTGGGTACCTAACAGGTATTGAGTCGGGTATTAGTACGAATATTGTAAATGGGTATCAGTACAAATACACTAAAACCTGCCGGAAACTGACCCGTTGGCATCCATAATCCAAGTATTGTAAATTAGAATTTGATAAAAGAATTCAAAAAAGATGGTGGTATGGGTACAAATACACTAAAATCCACCAGTACCTGACCCTGACCCTGACCCTTTGACATCCATGATCCAAGAATTGTAAATTAAAAATTGATAAAAGTATTCAATAGTAGGTCGTATAAGAATTTAAATTACTGGGCGATGGAATGAAGTTATGAATTTTTTTGGAATTGAGTTTTTTTCAGAAAAAATAAAATAAATAAGATTGCAGGAATAGTTTGAATTATAAAAGAAATAATAAATTAGTTATTAAATTAATTTTTTCATAAATATTTGGAGGATTATCTACAATTAAAGGAAAACAGATGATTTATATTGTAAATATATAATGATATATTAGTCTATTAGTCATATAAAAATGGGATTAATGATGTCATGAAATAAATTAACGGTTAGATCTTAATTTTTGATCTCCATCTAATAGTTCATATTCTCTAAAGATTTTTCTTTTAATATATAAGATAGATAGCTAAAATAATAATTTCAGTTCAATGTGTTAACTATATACTTTTGTATTCGTACTTTTGCAGAATGAAGATATAATGAAATCAAAACTATATTGTATTTGTTATTTTCTCCACCAACAAAACAAAGAAATTATAACTTTTTCACGAATTGACGAGTTGTTACCTAGAAATTTGGACATGATTGATTGATCGTTGTCAAATTTGACTAGAACTCAATACCTCTAAAGTTCTTATGTAATTTTCTTACTAGAACTCTAGTTAGTGAAGCTCTTAATAAACTTTGCTTTAATGATCGTATTCACTTCAATTGGCATATATTTAAAGTCTAACAAGGTAACAAATTCATGGAGTCAAATATTATGTAAAAAACAAATTCATGGAGTCAAATATTATGTAAAAAAAAAAGCTTGTTAAATTAAAAGAAAATCAATATAACTAGCAGACACCCCGGTGATAACAAAATACTATTTTTCTCCATCGATTTTCAAGAACACTTTTCTAACCAGTGAAATTAATCTTTATGATGAAAAAAGTTCGATGGGTCCACATTTTTCCATATGAATTAATTAGGAAACTGGTTGAAATTATACCATTGACGATCGGGCGGCAAAATAGCACTATTTTGACAGAGTCCCGGTGTATAAATTAACAAATGACATTTAACATTTGAACGCTTGATCAAACCAGCGACATTGTCATCGATCGGTGTCGCTGACACGTGAAATTCTTAATTTATCCCCAAGTAATTATGGAAAAATGTGGTGTCAACTAATGGTTTGATAAGTTAGTGTCTATGAGACAAGTTAGTGTCTATGAGATAGAGAACCTATAAATTATTGAAAGTTATGAAAATTGAGAGAGAAAAATAATCTTTGTTGACAATATGTCGTGACATGAGTGTTTTGATGATTTTCTCTTAAATTAACATAACCAGTCATCCTACTCATATTTTCAATGCAAAGAACTCAAGAAGTAAGGAACCATTACACCTATTAGATTAATTACATATAGAACACTATAGTAAGGCAAAGTTCATTGTAATTTAACCATTACCACTTATTATTGAATAAAATTGATATCTCCCACTCTAACATGGTAATTGTTTGTCTATAACATTAGAATAAGTAAAATGGTTACTGATGAAAAGTACAACAATGTTAACACTAGAATAGACATTAGTATTAAACTAACATAACCATGTGATCAAGTCTTCCAAGTTTAAAACATACAGACTCATGATATATCATGCTTTATTAAGATTTAAGTAGGCCAATTGGCCAAACATGTCATACTAAAGCAATGCTGGATTCACCACCCGGTGGCTTACGCACACCACCTAAATAATCTCTCGATTCCACCTTCCCGTCAGCAAATATATCACTTCCACTCATTTCTCTTCGCTTTGCACTGCTTAGTGGTTTTTCAGTAGACCCATGAGCCACGTCCCCTTTGAAGATATCATTCCCTGTCAACTCTGCAAATTTATGGTTATGTATTGTTTTTTTGGTTGCCTTCGTCTCCGCTGCTTCACCAAACATTATATTACTCTGACCTCCTGCAGGCTGTCAAAAGAAAACACATAACATTGACCTAGTTGACCATAAGTTTCTCACGAATATATCATTTGACATAGTTGTCTTGCTAAAAAATGACTATGGACAAATTCAAATGAAAACATATTTTTTTCTAAAGGGGGAAAAAATAAAAAAAAAGGAAAGGAATCAATTTAAGGTTGTGATTATTGATAAGGGTTATTGAAGTTAAGTGTTAAGCTGTAATGGAAATGCATCAGATGAAATGAATGGGTTGAAAGTCACCTAAAGCATTTACACATGCTTACAAGTTACAACATCTTGATTAGTCGCGCACTCCTTAGTTTACAAATAAAAAATATTACTATTACTTGAATAATTTAGTTAATGTATATATAAAGATACATAAGGTATACATAAAATAATTTAAAGAGGAAAAAAGTGTTGGCATGTAAACCCAACCCACTTTGACCCATATCTAAAGGCACTTAAACTGTCTCAAACCCATTATCATCCATTAACCAACCGCTTGTTCAACCACCTCGACTAAAGGGTGAATAGAAAATAAGATACAACTAATCAACTAAACATCGCAAAATGGCTGCAAACTAGTCAAAATCAGGACCAGTTGACCATTTATTTTATTTATTTATTTATTTTTTCGATTTTTTGTTTCATAAATCATTAAGATTCAAGCCATTATCAATACTTGCTCATTTTCATATAAAGGGGATTATATTGTGACCTCTAGATACTACAAACAATTACATGAACTTGATAAATTATAAGGCCAAATAACCATTTTAATAAAGAGTAGGAAATGACGGCTTACATTAGATACTCTTACGGAAGTTCTAACATTCCGTGGTGCTGGTGCAGGCTCATCAACTTTTTTGTTTGCTTTAACTTCTACGGTTCGAGGGGTAATCTCCGAGGGAGGGCCAAAGATGTCATTTCCACTAAGCTCTTTGCATTTGGCATCAGATAATGGCTTCTTAATTTTCATGTTCGGATCATTAAACGTTCCGCTTAATTCACGTTGTTTCGCTACCTCAGGAACGGAAACTGGCTTCTTTGGAGATACTTTCTCTTCACTACTGAATGATATCTGGCTTATCCCTTTTGTTGCTTGCTGTAATAATATGATTGTGCATATAAATATAATGATATACATAAAAATTAACTAGAAACTTGTGGTCTAACCGTCTAATACAAATTAATTGTCTGGTCCATGTTCTATCAAGTAAAAATGAGTTTTCAAACACTAAATTAGTACATCATACAAAAAAAGAAAATGATTGGCTACTATATCTCATGACGTCTAATTAGTTACATGTACGTAACTTTTTTTAGTATTTACACGCTAAGTGCAAGTATTCCGTTTCCTGCAATCATTAGTGTGAAAACTCTTGTGGCCTTTTTCTTTAACTTTGTAAGTTGGAAATTTTTATGCACGAGTAAATAAAAGATTATACTTTCTTACGCCACGAAGAAAAATGCATGCAAATCGCATTTTTATGTAGCTTTTCAAGATTTGGTCAATGTACCTGACTTTTAGGTCACATTATTGTACACGCACTAAATTAACCTTAAATCTAACATCGACAACCAATTACCAACCCAACTTGTCTTTAAAACCAGAAGTCTAAGTTGACTTAATTTTTTTAGAACATGGACTACAGTAGCCAAAGAGAATTCTAAGTGTCGATAAAACACGGCCCACTTTTTCCCTTTTGGCAACTTCTTTCTGAAGAACCTGGTATCAACTAGACCTTTTTGGTGGGTCACTAATCCACGGGGTTTAAGCAACGTGCACCAATTGGGTACCCTCATTGGAGTTCAAAGATGGACCATCTCGTTATTGTTGTTCAAAAACTGACAAATCAAACCCTTTTGCCACCTAATCAAAGTTTCCAGCCAAAAAAGGACATTTTCATATGAACTTTTAACATAGTATCAACTTCATAAGGGCAGGTCAGTCAAGCCTCATTTATTTTGCTGACCATGGTAATAAAATGGTCATTAACATTTAACAGGACGGAAATTACCTGGACGATACGAACAGAGGTTTTTTTACTAGAAGCCCCAGAATTTGGTGATTCGACTCCAAAAATTTTGTTACCAGTATTCTCCTTCAGCTTATACCCTGAACAAGGCTTCCTGAATGTAGCACTAGCCAAACGACAAAACCATTTTAATATTTAACATGTTCCACAGTTAACAATTATGCGTATCAAACGTATGTGGATTCTGTTTTGTGATTTGTAAAGTTTAACTAGATTTAACTTCCTCACAAATGGTGTCATTAGTCGTCACTCAACATTATCCGCCAAAATTTGACAAAATCGTGGATTATCATGCATGTGTAATATTGTCATAGGCACGTCATATATCGTCAGTTGTAACGACCGAACATTGCGTCACCAATTTCTTCACATATTAGATTGAAAATGACTACTATCATGGTAGTTTCTTTTCATGAAAAACAAAGTAGATTAGAGGTAACCCATTATAACATGAAAGGTGAATAGGTTGTATCTTATCTCTAAGCTGTCAAACAAGTCGAAGTAGCGCAGTGTGTATCAAAGCGTATAAAACCTCATGAAGAAAAATTAGAATTATATATAATCTTTGTAGCACATTGATCATTTATACATTTACTTTATATTTTTATGATCACAAACAAAGTGTTTGCAGGTGAGACCGACCCAGCTTAAGACCCACCAATAAACTATCCATTAGTCAACCCCCATTTTAGAACCCTCCTACATGAAGTATGTATTTAGTTAAGGTTTTCATTTAATTATTATTTAATTTAATTCAACTACATAGTCTACATCCCAGGAACCAAAATCATTTATTATGAACAGATCTAAGTCCAACATATTATTTCAATTTATTTATTATTTATTATTATTAATTATTTTAAAAGAAAGAAATGTAAGATAAAGAAAGATTGTAAGTACCTTCTATTAAGAGATTCAGCTTCTTCTTCATTAATCTGACCTCCATATAACGTCTTACTTATTCCATCCGGTGGCTGTTAACATTTCCCAATTAATCAATTTTTCATCACCAAACACAGACAAATACAGAGTAATGCTAATAACAAACACTAACCTGATGAGAACGAGAACCGTTACCGGAGACCTTGACGGCGCCAGAAGAATTAGCAGCCGGAGAAGGAGTTTCCGACCAACTTAGCAGATCAGAGGTTGAAGCATTCGGTTTACGAACTCCTGATGACGACGACATTTAATTTTTTTTTCCTCAAGTTTTAGTGTGTGTGTGTGTGTCAGTAGATTTAGCACACTCGTGGGTGTGTCACGGAGTACTAAAAATTTATAAACTGTGAAAGACTTTATTAATTCAAGTTTTGGATTAGATCAGCTGTAGTGTTGCATTTGAATTTAAATTGTTGTTACTCGGTGATCGAAGTAATCGTGGCCGTTGATCTGTTTATGAAGTGGCATGACTTGGCGCACTCTTCCATGCATATGGCTGACGACGTCGTTTTGGAAGCTACTGTTTGGAGTTGGGCTTACTTGCTGATGGGTATGGGCTTACCTACTTGTAGCTACTAGCTAGTCATTGTTTTTGGATTATGAGACTCATTGGTTTGTATTTTAATTGATTGGAAGATTTTGTTGAATAAGAGATGGTTTTTTCTGTGATCAATAAACTTCTTTAAAGTTGTTTGTGTAATTAAATGGTAGTCTTAGTTTTTTTTTTTTATGAGTGACCATGATTATATAGGCTTAATTAAATGGGATAATATCATATATCCCCTACTTAAACATTGAAATTACAAATATCCCCGACCTAAACTCAAAATCCCTCATATATACCCATTTTCTAATTTAGTCATAATTAATACTTTTAAACGCATAAATTATGTAATTAATGACCATCATACCCTTCTATTTTTCCTTTAATATTCCCAGCATCTTTTTATCTCATATCTCCATTTACATAAAAATGATGTGTATCGCCTTTAAGATCAAAATAGTTTGTCCTATTAGTCTTGAAAGCCTTGAACAATTTATGCACTATTAAAGGGGGTGTTAGAAACTTGAATAACTTCAAGATTCCTCTTAAAAATTAACACCCAAACTTCAAAATTTGTTTATATCAAAAGCCCCAAGAAAATACATTCATAAGATTGCAAATGCATCGTCAAAGCATAATATATAATTTGTTAACTGTGTGATCAAGCTTTGATTACTTTTGGTAGGGCTCTTCTATCGTGATGAGACTTAAGTGAGATATATACATATGGAATGAGGAAGTTTCAACAGGTTTTATTGATTTTTGCATTTTTTAGTGTATGTGTATATATATCGGGTGTTGATAAATACAAAACATCTTTTAATTAATACAACAAAATTTTACATAATTAATGCATACAGTATAAATTACTAATGCACAGTTTTGTTGTATTAATCAAAATTGATGTTGTATATATCAGTTCCCATATATATCGGATGGTACAACGTATAATGTTTTTGAGGTTGAACTTAATTAGGAATAATATTTAGTGGAGGTTGTAATCTCAAAACCACGAGGTCCAGTGCTGCCAATGATATTTCCACCAAAACAGTGCAGTAGACAGTTGTACTATATGCATAAATAATTGTACATAATGGTGGATTTATCATTTTCAAAGTTTTACTCTTGTCCGCGCTTCGCAGCGGGAGAGCAACGTATCGAGCTCGTTTCAAACGTTCTTGCTTTTGTGTTTGAGAGCAACATATCGAACTCGTTTCAAACGTTCTTGCTTTTGTGTTTTTGTAGCTCATGCGTTATGATTTTACATGTAATTTGAAAGGTAAAATTAACAACTACTCAAAAATGATATCCACATACATGCATATCGAAAAATAATTATTAAAGATCAAACTGACACCTACGTTTACAGTGTTAGTTTAATTGAAGTGTGCTAAAATAATATTAAACTGTTAATTCAAACTTATATTTAAAATATCGTGATGGTTATTCATGCATCTTAGTTTGATTGTATGTGTACATTAGAGTTTTTGATATATTGTGATAGTTACTCAACTTAGTATTTTAAATTAAGGTTGTAACTAAGTATTGATCAAATTGTTGTTATCCTAAAAGACGCTACTTGTTAGTTGGTACTAATATTTTAAGTTTATCGTGGGTTTTTATATAGATCGAAATATTAACTAAAGTTATCCATTAGATATCACTTGTTGTGTTGCAAAGTACAAGAAAAAAGTAATATAAAAATTCCATCGATGCTAGATGAGATAATTGAAGACGGAAAAAAATCTAACCTTTTAAAATTTGGTGAACGCAAATTTTACTATACGGAGTACATAATTGATGTGGTTTTAGTGATCAGTAAAAACAAAAGCCCATTTAATATTGGTCATTGCTAATTTGCTACTACGTATATCTATAGAGGATAAAGTCATACAACTGTATCCCATTTAATCACGTTAATCAACATAGCGTTAGTGTGACTAAATATAATTTATCGAGAGATTGTCAAAAAGTCAAAGATATATCACCCTTAGATACCATGACAAATTGCCGAGTAGCTTTGCAAATTGTATATAAGGGATAAGAGCACAAGGAGTGCCCGGCGTTCACTCGCCGTTCAAACTCGGAAAACGCCGGAACCTGGCGTTCGACGCTCCGGCTCGGCGTTCGTGACCGACGTTCGGATCAAAACGGTAAAGTTGGACGTTTTCCTTTTTCTTTTTTTTTCGTTCCAATGGTTATAAAAAAAAAAAAAAATAGCCGTTAAAGGGCAGTTGGTTTTGTTTTTTTTTGTTTTTTTTTTTTTTCAAAAATCTTTATTTTACACTATAAATACACACTCAACTTCCACCATTTTTCACACCTCAAATCTTTTCTTCTTCTTCTTATTTCTATACTTCTTCAAAACTAAACAAAAAAAATGTCTCAAAACCCAAACGACCCATTCAACCTCCAATCGCAATGGAACTCATTTCCACCAAACTACAACCCGCAAATACCACAATACCACCCATGTCCACCACAAGTTTCAAATGCTCAAATGCCGGGCTTTGGTCAAACTTACAACCCGCTACTAATCATCTTCATACAACCCGTGTCCACAACAAGTTCCACCCACCCAATTCCCGCAAATGACATCCGAGAGTTACCAAGAATTTTTGTTATGGAAGCAAAGTCAAGTGCCGCCGCCGTTGGAGCATTCGGTTGAGGCCGAAACACCGACGTCGTCTCGACCCAAAAAATCAAAAGCCAAAGTAGTCGAGTCGCCGAAGAAAAAGAAAGTAATATCCGTCCGTAATTATTGGACGTCCAAAGAGGAGCTACTTTTAGCTCAATGTTGGATTTGTATATCCGAAGATCAAAACCGAGGCATCGATCAAAAGGGAGAGTCATTTTGGTAATTGGTGATGGACGAGTACAATAAATGTGCGGATATGGAAAAGGTCGTCCAACGGGGGAAAGACGCATTGTCGTCTAAGTGGACTTTTGTGAACAATCGTTGTCATAAGTATCAAGTAATTGTTGCTAGGTTGGGAAGAGAAAGGCATAGTGGTGAAAAAGATGAAGATTTTAGGTTGCGGTGTTTGGAGACGTTCCGGTTTGAGGCGAAATTGGCTTTTGGTCAAGAGCTAGCTTGGAATTTTTTGAAAGATAAACAAAAATGGTTGGTGCCCTAGGCGGTTGTAGTCGGGCGTAGGAACAAGCGGAGGGAGACGGTGGACTTGGAAGAGGTAGCTTATGATTTGGAGAATGACGTGGAGAATGAAGAAAACCCGAACGTCGCCCTTTTTGGAGATGATGTACACCCGCGGCCACCCGGAAAACCAAGGCGTGCTAAAAGTGCCAAAACATCTTCCGACACTTCCACTAAAAGTAGCACGCCTTCTTTTGATGAGTCGATCACAACAAACTTTCAACAATTGACTCAATCCAAAGCTAGCGTCTATCGTACCTGAGACATCACCGAAGCAATGCGGGGTTTGAAAATGACAACGGATGGCTTATCGGAAGATGACGCGTGGTTTCTAAACATGGAAAAGGAGAAGATTCGCGAAAAGTTCGGGTGGAGGCGACCGAGTTCGGATGGTGGATCGGGTTCGGTTGGTGGATCGGAGACGGATGACGAATAATTATTTATTTTTAAATTATCGTATTTTTAGGAACTTTAATTATGTATTTTTAGGATCTTTATTTATCGTATTTTAATTATGTACTAGTTTATAACCCGCGATTTCGCGGGCTATCACATGAGTTTACTACTAAACTTATGTTATTATTTTTGTATCTAACAATTTATGTGTTTTAGTTTATCAAGTTTAATGAAGTTCGAGTAATAAAAACGTGTTTTTTTATCTAATAAGCATATTCCTACATTTTGTGGATAAACTAATCGGTAGTTGTTACATATTTCTCTATTCATCCGGAAAAAAAAAAAATTTATTTTATATTGAAATATAATTGTTTGTTTATATTGTAATAAATGATTATTCATATTAAATATTCAAATGTACAGTAAAAATGAAAATTATAAAAGTGGTGCTGATAGGGGTATAATATAAAACTGATGAGAATGAGAATATGATAGTTGATATATATTTTTGATGTTGTCTTGTGTGTATCATCAAGTACTCGTTTACTCATACGAATTGAACCATTTTTTTAGTACATATATATATATTACAAAATACAAATCATGTTCATGTAGAGACAAGTGACCGTTAACATAATAACTTGAAACCGTTTAAAACTAAAATCCATTAGGTTACTTCCGTAGCTTTTCAAACATTTAAATATATTCATTGAATACCAACATATTAACATATGCTATAGAAAGAGTTAAAATATATATAATAGAGCTAGCAACATGGTTTGCTCACAAACTCGTTTGAAGTTATAGCAGAGATCTTTAATTTAATCATTTGGATACATTATCTTGAGACGGATGGGGTACCTATCTGTATAAGCATGACATGGAAACAAACACTTAAACACCGGATAAATCGATAAGGCAATTTCGCAGTGAATATTTTAGAAGAAAAGAGTTGACTTACAATCCCACAATAGTGATCAATGCACCGTTCCACCATTCAGTAAACTTAAGATATGAAAAATTTATTCCCAAGTCAATAAACCAAAGGCATAATCATCATTCAATTACAAAAGAAACGCAAGTAAAAAATGGATACAACATATAAGCTTATCACAAGTTAAGATTAAGTATATATTTAGTTGCACGTAAGTATTCGTAGATGTATAGCTGGTAAAGAACCCTGTGAATTTTTGACTTTACAAACGAAAGTCCTTTTCTCACGTATCATCATTTAAATTCCTGCCTACGACCACAACCCAAAGTCACTTACTACCTAATAATGCAACAGCATGACCATATCATTCCAGTTAAACCATAATGTCCAGTGTGCACAACATAATGAGCTGAAGTATGAAGACATAATGGAGAGAGATAGGAGGATACCACAATACCTCAAAGTTCCATCCTGAAACCAATCAGCATTGTCTAACTGACGATATGGAGACATTCATAGAATTGCATTTCTTTCCAGATTATTTCTTTCTTAAAATAAAGGTAAACATTAAACCCCATTTTCTAAAACTGCTAATGTGACTTAAATGTGATCATCCCTCATAATAAAGAAACATAATTCGTTGGATGGTCCAAGGCTGAAGTATCCTAAAATTGAATAAAGGATAAATTTGAAGATTTCAAAGGCACTGTAGCAGTAAATGATAAATCCTAACGTAAGAAAGCAATTATACTAATAAATTTCTAAAAAGACGTTAGCTTCAAATTGAAGTATTTTCACAAATTATAATAAGATGGCCATCAGTTTATAGCTATAACCCTTCTGGAGTATGATGTATGCACCATTTTGCTTCACCCAAGAGTTTCGTATTCAGGGCAAAAAAAGGCAGCATAGATGGGTTAGATGAGGGTCAAAATGGATTGAAATTGAAACTAAAAATTTTCTTGTGTGATAAAAGTTATTCATAGAATATCTAACGAAAAACACGTGCTATAAATAATATTTAGTATGAAAAGTATAATCTATAATCTTAATGTTTGCACCAAAAAATTTAGAAGGTTGTATGCCCTGAAAGTACGTTTAAGGAACTTTCAACCCATCGAGCTAACCTATTTGACCCGTCTTTAGCTATACTAACTATATATTTGACCCATTAGGATTAAGCAAAACCCAATTTGACCCATTCATATATAAGTGGCCAATTTCTACCACCACCATTTACCTGATTTAGGTGAACCCAGAAATCTTGATAAAAGTGATCAATTTCAGTTATTGACTATAACACCCCTCATTTACAATATCAATATAATATTAGACACACGGAAGCGTAGGAATTTTAACCATATTTATATTTACACATACTATTAACTTACATCAAAAGTTTACAACTTTAAGTTACATCAAAGTGAAACTGTTCAAAACACAACATATGTCGGGGTATTATATAAAACAAACTGATTTAGTACAAAAGATCAGAGTAGCTTGCAGTCAAACTGTTCTTGCACCAAAAGCATCTCAATCCTGCTACTCATTAAACTACAAATCTGCAGGAAAGAAAGATGAGGGATTAGCACATAGCTAAGTGAGAGAGTTCAACACCCAACATTCAACTTAGCATAATCATTAACTACAACAATCAACAACAACTTAATAATGAGGATCGGTGGTTCTGGGAATAACCATAATACCCGGGCGGCTCCCCAAGAACTCTTATCCAACCATATCCGTATGGCCATACGGACGAGACCGATAGCTAGTGATTATCCTACTCAGATACAGTTCAATACACACAACATATGAAGCATATCCCTGTATCATTCACATGATAACCAACTAACCCAACCAACAGTTCATCAACTCGTCGACCTCATTAGCAACCAATAACCAAAGATCATATATAGCACATAGTGATACAATCAACAATAACGATTAAACAACTCTATAATCATATCTACAATTACACGTTGTAATCAAATGATTACAACTAAATTAAATGGTGAGTTTGAATCCACTCACCGATACCTCAGAAGTCGCTACACTCAGCTTCTAATCACTGAGTCTTTGGTGTATCTGAAACATCACACAACAAACAAGTTAGTAACTTGTTCCTAACTAATAATAGTTAACTTCACAATTCAAGTTACAATAAGTAACAATAATAACTATTTGTATTATATAACCCAGATTCACAAACTATCATAATTATTAAAATTTAACAGACAAACGCGATCCGGACTAGGCGTGGTGGGATCGCGTTCTTCAGTATAAAAAGTTCTGTAACCGAAAAACACTAGCAAACGCGATCCGTACATTTGGCCAGGATCGCGTTTCCAAGGCCAAATCCTGACTGGGACGTTTTATAACTAGTGAACGCGATCCGGACTCTATGCTGGGATCGCGTTGAGCTACGTTTCAGCTCAGGTACAGACCTGCAAACACCCAGCTCGAACCTAATACCATTTTTGGTCATTCAAACTTAATTCTAAGGTTATAAACAACTGAAATAACACCACATATCATCATATTACAACAATTAATCATCATACAACATCAAGAATCAATTCTATTCATCATATCCCTATCTAACCTAGTTCATGTAAATAGGTAAATTACCTTTCCAATTTGAAGAAGAAGATGACTAGAAAGGATTATAGCAACTAGTTGAATCACAACTTCAATTCACCAATCTTGTTTGATCTTAATTCTTGATGAATTTATCTTGATTTTACTTAGGGTTTATGTGTTTCTTGAAATGAAAAGAGATAAGAAAGAAATGGGTAAAGTGATCAAAATAAAGGTCGGCCTCTATTTTAACCGACTCAACATTGTGGGTATTTTATACCCGTTCTAAATCTATTGCCTGGAACCTCAAAACCAATTGCGAGAAATTTATTTTATTATACCGTCAACTTTAATATTTTAAAACAAACAACATTTTACTAACCACAATAAGTCCTGAGACTTATTTCACCAACTTCCACAATTAAACAATTATATCAAATAAATTTCTAAAGCAATTAAATACTCAATTAAATAAGAAAAATACCAGGCCACTGGAGAGGATGTTACAAATCTCCCCTCCTTAAAGAGATTTCGTCCCCGAAATCTCAACATCAACAAACAATCCAGGATATCTGGATTTCATCAACTCCTCGGTCTCCCAGGTCAAATTAGGACCTAAACTATGTCGCCACTTTACTAGTACCATAGGAATTTGTTTCTTCCTAAGTTTAGTAATCTTCCTATCTAGGATTTCAACAGGTTCTTCAACCAATTTCTGAGTTTGATCAACTTTTAACTCCTGCAAAGGAAGAATTTGCGACTGGTCTTCAACATTGCATCTTCTAAGATAACACACATTAAAAGTGTCATGTATACCAGCAAGTTCAGGTGGGAGATCTAATGAAACAGACTGCTCATTTACAACTTGGCGAACTTTGAATGGCCCAATATATCTAGGCGCCAACTTTCCACGTTTTCCAAAACGGATTACACCCTTCCATGGAGAAACTTTGAGGTATACTAATTCACCTTCAACAAATACAACTGGTCGTCTTTTCGGATCTGCATACTGTTTCTGTCGGTCACGAGCAGCTTTCAACTTTTCACGTGCAACTGTAACTTTATCAGCTGTCATCTGTACAATGTCGGGTCCAGCAAACTGTTTCTCACCGGCTTCCAACCAACATGTCGGTGTTCTACAACGTCGACCATACAACATTTCATACGGAGGCATGCCAATACTGGAATGATACGAATTGTTATAAGTAAATTCAACCAATGGGAGATGAGAGTCCCATGAACCTCCATATTCCAAAATGCAAGCACGAAGCATATCCTCTAAAGTTTGAATTGTACGTTCCGACTGACCGTCTGTCTGAGGATGATAAGCAGTGCTAAGATTTACACGTGTACCCAACTCTTGTTGCAAACCTTGCCAAAAACGAGATACAAAACGAGAATCTCGGTCTGACACAATTGACAAAGGTATACCATGTCTAGTGACAATTTCATTTATGTACAACTGAGCAAGCTTAGTCAACGAGGCAGATTCGCTAGTAGCAAGAAAATGCGCGCTTTTAGTCAACCGATCAACTATGACCCAAACCATGTCATTACCTCGATTGGTGCGAGGAAGTTTAGTCACAAAATCCATCGTTATATGTTCCCATTTCCACTCGGGAATTTCCAACTGTTTCAGTGATCCGTACGGCTTTTGATGTTCAGCTTTAACTTGAGCACAAATATGACAGGTACCAACAAATCTAGCAATGTCCGTTTTCATTGTAGGCCACCAATACAATGGTTTCAAATCATTATACATCCGAGTACTTCCAGGATGAATAGATAGTCTAGACTTATGTGCCTCATTCAAAACTAAATCACGAATATTACCAAATAAAGGAATCCATACTCGAGATTGATAAGTTAATAATCCTCTCGAATCTTCCACCAACTCATCTTTTCTTTTCAACATGACTTCGGATTTCAAATTAACATCTTTCAAAGCTTCCATTTGAGCAACTTTAATCTGAGAAATCAAGTCAGAAGAAACATCTACTCTTAAGTAATAAATTCGATCAGAAGTACCCTTTCGACTTAAGGCATCAGCGACCACATTAGCTTTGCCTGGGTGGTATTTAATTTCACAGTCATAATCCTTGATTAACTCTAACCACCGCCTCTGTCGCATATTCAACTCTTTCTGAGAAAACACATACTGCAGACTCTTATGGTCAGTACAAACAACACATCTAGTACCATATAAGTAGTGTCTCCAAAGCTTTAGGGCAAATACAACCGCTGCAAGTTCCAAATCATGTGTTGGATAATTCCGTTCATGTGGTTTCAACTGTCGAGAAGCATAGGCAATAACTTTATCTCTTTGCATAAGTACACCACCCAAACCAGAATAAGAAGCATCACAGTAAACTACAAAATCATCTGTACCATCTGGTAAGGCTAACACAGGAGCTTGACACAACATTTGTTTTAAAGTCTGGAAAGCATGTTCTTGTTGATCAGTCCACATAAACTTTTCATCTTTTCGGGTCAACTTAGTTAATGGACCAGCAAGTTTAGAGAAATCTTTTATGAATTTTCGATAATAACCCGCCAAACCCAAGAAACTCTTAATTTCTGAAGCAGACTTTGGGGCGTTCCAATTCATTACGGCCTCAACTTTCAATGGATCAACTTTCACACCATCATTACAAATTACATGACCCAAAAACTGAACTTCTCTAATCCAAAATTCACATTTAGAAAATTTGGCATAAAGCTGTTCTCGTTTCAACGTTTCTAGAATCAGTCTTAAATGTATAGCATGCTCAGCTTCAGATTTCGAATATACAAGAATATCATCTATGAAGACAATAACAAATTTATCCAAAAAGGGTCGACAAACACGGTTCATTAAATCCATAAACACTGCAGGTGCATTCGTCAAACCAAAAGGCATAACCAGGAATTCATAGTGACCATACCTGGTCCGAAAAGCAGTTTTAGAAATATCTTCATCACGAACACGAACCTGATGGTAACCCGACCTTAGATCAATTTTAGAATAAACTGAAGAACCCTGCAACTGATCAAATAAGTCATCTATTCTGGGCAGAGGGTATTTATTCTTTACCGTTCTCTTGTTCAGTTCTCTATAATCGATACACATACGAAAAGACCCGTCTTTCTTTTTAACAAACAACACCGGTGCACCCCACGGCGAAGAACTAGGTCTAATGAAACCTTTATCCAACAACTCCTGTATCTGATTCATCATCTCACGGATTTCAGATGGAGCTAACCTATAGGGAGCTTTAGCGATAGGTGACGAGCCAGGAACAAGATCAATACGGTATTCTACTTCCCTAACTGGTGGTAAACCAGGTAATTCCTCAGGGAACACCTCTGAATATTCACAAACTACCGGAACATCTAAAACAGTTTTCTTTTTAAGTTTGGTATCAACTACATAGGCTAGATATGATTCACAACCTTTGGATAATGACTTCCTAGCCTTCATCATAGTGATCAAAGGAAAAACCAAACTATCCCGTTCTCCTCGAGCCACAACATGTGACTTTTCAGAGATTGGGATCCTAATCAACTTCTGATGACAATCAATGCTAGCTTTATTCTGACTCAACCAATCCATACCAATTATCACATCAAAACTAGGGATTGGCATCAACAAGAAAGAAATAAGGAAAGTTTGGTCATCAATCACAATGTTAGCTCCAGTTACCGATGTGGTAACCGGAACCAACTTACCACTAGCAATTTCTACTTCTACAGGCTTGGTTATCACTGTAGGTACTAATTTCAACTTGTCACAGAATTTCACAGATATGAAAGTACAATTAGCACCCGAATCAAACAACACACGCGCCGGTACAGAGTTTATAAGAAATGTACCAGTTATAACATCGTCAGTGCGCACAGCCTCATCGACTGTCATCTGAAAAGCTCTGCTATTTGCTGGTGGAGGGTTTTTACGTTTCTGACCTGTAGATGCAGAGCTTCCGACCGAACCCGACCCCGACTTCCCTGCTTCCGGACATTGACCCACTCGATGCCCCTCCTTCTTGCAAGACCAACACACAAAATTTGGGTACCGACAACTCTTTATCTCATGACCCAGTTCTCCACATTTCAAACATTTATTCGTTTGTACAGTACAAGGCCCATCATGCCTAGATCTACATGAACCACACCAATTAGAACTGCCCGCTGAACCACTTTTACTAACATACTTCTTACTCTGTCGACTGCCCTGAGAACTTGACTTTCCTTTGCTAGAAGAATCACCTCTAGACTTTGCAGCATTATCTCTAGATCGTGCTTCACGGAAACCTCTAATATCACTGTCTACCGATCGTGCAAGATTAAAAGCATGTGATAAACTATTAGCTAATCTTACAGTAGTACGGTAATGATGAGGTAAGGTATCCACAAACTGCTCAATTCGAGTTTTATCATCAGGAACCCAATGTTGAACAAACCGAAGCTTTTCTGTAAATTGACCTATTAAATCATCAATTGTCATATTATCCTTCAACTGGAGATTCACAAATTCTCTCCTAATCCGTGCCATGTCAAAGTCAGAACAGTATTGATTACACACCGCTTGGTGAAAATCTTTCCATTTGATAGAATCTTTTTGTTGTTCGGTTAAATGACCTGTCACTGAATCCCACCAAACCATTGCTTCATCCTTCATACACTGGACAGCAAACATAACCTTGGATTCTTCCTCACAACGAGTCACACTAAATTTGCGTTCCATATCTCTTAACCAATTTAAGGTCACAGTTGGATTTGTACTTCCATGAAACACTGGTGGCTTACTAGACATGAAAGTTTTGAAAGAACACACCTTGCTAGTTTGAGAAGATGGACTAGCACCAAAGACAGAAGTTCGTTGTTGAGCAAGTAGTCTAGCTGCATCTTCCTCAGCTTTCTTCTTAAATTCCCTTAGAATTATCAACTCATCCTCCATTTCATGTATATACTCATCCCTATTTGCTTCTTCTCCACCCATATGAAGGACACCCTCCTGATCATGTTGCTCAGTATTTGTTTCAAAAGGCGGAGCTTCAATCCGGGAAGCATTATTGGGGTTAGTGGTCGGTTGCTCATTATCTGCCATTTCTGAAATCAACACAACACTTGAAATCTGTTAATCGTTAGTACTTATCTACTAACAGTTATCAACAATGCTAAATCCCATAACTAGAAAAGTTTGACATACCATGCTCCAGTTTTGGGATTGAACATTCTTCAATGCTCAATTAACCCAAAACCACGCTCTGATACCAACTTATAACACCCCTCATTTACAATATCAATATAATATTAGACACACGGAAGCGTAGGAATTTTAACCATATTTATATTTACACATACTATTAACTTACATCAAAAGTTTACAACTTTAAGTTACATCAAAGTGAAACTGTTCAAAACACAACATATGTCGGGGTATTATATAAAACAAACTGATTTAGTACAAAAGATCAGAGTAGCTTGCAGTCAAACTGTTCTTGCACCAAAAGCATCTCAATCCTGCTACTCATTAAACTACAAATCTGCAGGAAAGAAAGATGAGGGATTAGCACATAGCTAAGTGAGAGAGTTCAACACCCAACATTCAACTTAGCATAATCATTAACTACAACAATCAACAACAACTTAATAATGAGGATCGGTGGTTCTGGGAATAACCATAATACCCGGGCGGCTCCCCAAGAACTCTTATCCAACCATATCCGTATGGCCATACGGACGAGACCGATAGCTAGTGATTATCCTACTCAGATACAGTTCAATACACACAACATATGAAGCATATCCCTGTATCATTCACATGATAACCAACTAACCCAACCAACAGTTCATCAACTCGTCGACCTCATTAGCAACCAATAACCAAAGATCATATATAGCACATAGTGATACAATCAACAATAACGATTAAACAACTCTATAATCATATCTACAATTACACGTTGTAATCAAATGATTACAACTAAATTAAATGGTGAGTTTGAATCCACTCACCGATACCTCAGAAGTCGCTACACTCAGCTTCTAATCACTGAGTCTTTGGTGTATCTGAAACATCACACAACAAACAAGTTAGTAACTTGTTCCTAACTAATAATAGTTAACTTCACAATTCAAGTTACAATAAGTAACAATAATAACTATTTGTATTATATAACCCAGATTCACAAACTATCATAATTATTAAAATTTAACAGACAAACGCGATCCGGACTAGGCGTGGTGGGATCGCGTTCTTCAGTATAAAAAGTTCTGTAACCGAAAAACACTAGCAAACGCGATCCGTACATTTGGCCAGGATCGCGTTTCCAAGGCCAAATCCTGACTGGGACGTTTTATAACTAGTGAACGCGATCCGGACTCTATGCTGGGATCGCGTTGAGCTACGTTTCAGCTCAGGTACAGACCTGCAAACACCCAGCTCGAACCTAATACCATTTTTGGTCATTCAAACTTAATTCTAAGGTTATAAACAACTGAAATAACACCACATATCATCATATTACAACAATTAATCATCATACAACATCAAGAATCAATTCTATTCATCATATCCCTATCTAACCTAGTTCATGTAAATAGGTAAATTACCTTTCCAATTTGAAGAAGAAGATGACTAGAAAGGATTATAGCAACTAGTTGAATCACAACTTCAATTCACCAATCTTGTTTGATCTTAATTCTTGATGAATTTATCTTGATTTTACTTAGGGTTTATGTGTTTCTTGAAATGAAAAGAGATAAGAAAGAAATGGGTAAAGTGATCAAAATAAAGGTCGGCCTCTATTTTAACCGACTCAACATTGTGGGTATTTTATACCCGTTCTAAATCTATTGCCTGGAACCTCAAAACCAATTGCGAGAAATTTATTTTATTATACCGTCAACTTTAATATTTTAAAACAAACAACATTTTACTAACCACAATAAGTCCTGAGACTTATTTCACCAACTTCCACAATTAAACAATTATATCAAATAAATTTCTAAAGCAATTAAATACTCAATTAAATAAGAAAAATACCAGGCCACTGGAGAGGATGTTACATTGACATTGGAAGATTGTAAGGGTTCGAAACCACCAAAAAATGCTTAATTCTGAATGTAAATTTTAATAATTAATATGAAAATTTTTAGGTGAATAGTTGGAGACCGAGAAGGGAAATCCCCCTGTTTCTTTAAGAAACGTCTTAAAGGATTGAATGAAACGTAACCCCAATTGACCTGTTTATAAGCAAATGCAATCAAGATGCCATGTAAAAAAAAATTATTATGGAGCACTTTGGGGTGGTGAAAAGAGAAGCATATATATTGTATCTATTCAATGAAAAAAATAAATGAAAGTAGTGAAGTTTCAAAAATGAAAGTAGTAAAGTGGTGAAGAGACCTGATAATCGATATCCATCTTTTCCATTTTTGGCTGCATTCGCTCATGCTAATTCAGTTTAAGCTTCATGCTATCCTCCTTCTCGATATAAGTCTGAAAAGAAAATGTCAATAAAAAGTTCAAGCATTTAAGTTTCAACAATAAATTAGAACTTGTATGTTGCCAATGGTGTATTTTGTTAAGCATAAAAGCTCCTAATTATGATGGTTAACAGTTTGATTGTTACCAAAGTATATACTATATAGTTCTTACAACTGACAGGACATTAGTTTTCGAATATCGCAATTTATGATGATGTTAATTTCAAGATAACTATTATGATTGAACTATTAGTTTGAGATGAACTTACATTTGGAGACATCCTTGGCCTTGTCAAAACGCTTCTCTTCCAGCAGAAAATTAATCAAAACATGAAAAAAACCCTGCAAATTTCATCATGAAGTCAAGCATTATACGTTATATGTAATTGGTAGAGGGTTAATCCAATATTTCAACCACTAAAAAATATCATTTCATAGCAGTAAGTACTCTGTACATAATATATGAAACCACGATGCGCTCATAAGTCATAACATGTTGCAGACAAACTAATGTATAGTTGCATGAGAACCTCTTGTGTTTGCCATTTTGTAAGGTAGTGAACGATTGACGTTGCATCTTTATGTCTTGTATCTTATCATTCTGTTATACATTGAGTAAGAAAATAGTAAGTTGTTGAAACTTCAATTAGCAAAACCCTGCCTCCAACATAACTCACAAGATTTAGTAAATGACTTGAATAGGTGATAAATCATCGGTATATACGAACCCACAACATTCTAGAGTTCAACATCACACAAGCTCTGTAAGAAATTAAATGACGTTATCTAAAGATCAAATAAACTTAAAAGCTAACAATAAAGATCAGTAATTACTTGTTCAACGGGTAAGGGGCCACCTACAATACAAATAGTTGTATACTTCTATTCAAATAACAAACATAACTTTTCAGAGAGCTTGGTTTTATTCCATATATGATTAAAACTTGAGTTAAAGTCAAAAGGACACATACCATCCTTCACTGCTAATCGAGACCACCATTGAAATGGACATTTGGATGACAAAGTTCATGAGTAGTGTTCAGTTGGCGGAGTTGAAACTGAATACCGAAGGCATATAGTTCCTGATTATTTGGAGTAGCGACCATAACAACTTCAAAGTTCATGTAATTTTCTTATAGTAAGGACATAGCCAAATTGATAAAGTAACTTATGACATCATTCATAAAGATCATATTCTAAATAATCTGCACATGTAGCCCATTGGGCCAATTTGAGATGTGACTATTATTATTATAATATATAAATCATAGCAAACGACATTGATAACTTGAATAATTTCTCACAAAATTATCATGGTAGAGAATAATTCTAATGTATGTAAGGTATGGAACAAAGAGGTTTATGGGAAAAAAGACTATCGTCGTCAAGTCATTACAGTAGACAGCCTAGTATAACAAAACAAAACCATATTACTAACTACAGAAAGTAATCACATTATGCAAGTTTAGTTAAACCTATCAAAAATTAACCAATAGAACTAAGTAGATGGGACAATTGGGCAAGTTGGGTTATATGGTAGAATGGAGGATCTTTCTATGGGTTGACACAGAGCATCTTTTGTACAAAATTATAGCCTTTTTAAGTTTTTATAAAAAACTTACTGCATAAACGGGATTACAAAACTTAAATGATTCTAATACTACCATTATTTGAAGAAAATCAATCATAAAAGCACATGCGAGCAACTTTGGATTCACTTGACACATTTTATACCTCTGTTTCTTAGCTATTTTATATTTTATGTAAGAAACAAAAAGGAAGTGTTTGCACCAATGACAAGCAAACACAATTATATAAAAAATGTTTAGCTCTTGCAACTCAAATAGTATTTTACCAAAGTCGATTACCTTTTTTCGGATTTTAACGCTAATACTTGATATACAAATTAGACCATATATATAAAAATTCAAGAGAACATGATTATAATTGATAAACTTATAAGTATCGTAGAAGTTCATCTTACTTAAGTTCCTTATGTTTTGGGCTAGGGAGATAGTACTTCACGTATCCATATCAAGGAAACATGTTAGGAATTGCACGAATGGAGATGATGTGGCTAACCTACAATTGAGTACAGTACACGAAATGACAAAAATTAAAGTATACACACTATGGCCATCATGGCATTAATTGTATCCACACATTACAAAATAAGAGGAATTTATCAAACCAATATGCAAATTCGTTGGATGAATTCACGTTCCCATATTTTAAGTTATATCTCCTATACCATTACACAAAAATTCCGGAAAAGAAAACTATAAATATACTACAAAACTGATCCTGTTAAGATCAACATCCTTAAGATCCCAAAACAAAAATCACCAAATCAAACAACCCAACAAACCTATACCCTACGAATCAAACATCAAACCCTAATTTTTGAAATCAAATTCGCAGCAACAATATTAGGGTTAAAGAATTTCAATTATACAGATACGCCTAGATAATCATCAAATCAATGGACTGAAATAAAATATGAATCAAAATTGAATCCAAATCGAAATTAAACAATACTTAAAATTAAAATTAATGAACTTACAGGCATCCATTTCATCATTCGTATCATAATCGGAATAAATCATATGCTTTCCTAGGCGTTTTTGTGTCTCTGATTTGACTATGTGATCCATTTGCCAATATTGTCCCCTACAAAGATTAGAGAGTAGCAAGAAAGAAGTTGAGAAGATGAATGAAATTGGCGATGGATGTGGTCCGCTGTTAACTGTTGGTCGGGACTGAGGAGATGCATAAAGGGTTTGAGGGATGGGCTTGTCTGTTTGACCCGAATGATAAATGGGTTAAAATTTGGTGAGAAACGACATCGTTTTGGCAAGAGATCTGGATGAGCATTTTAATTCAAAATTCAAAACGTAGTTAACATTAATATAGCTAAGTAAGCCTAAATAATGGGGGTATTAGGGTAATTTAGAGTAATTAGAGTTAGCTATTTAGGTAGTCACCCAAAAAAATAGAAGATCAAAGGCTCTAATAAATTGCCCTTCAACATTTAAGGGGTGAGATTAGTTTAAATTGATTTAATTAAGGAAGGGTTACATATATATTTGTTTCTTTTATATATATAAAGAGATTTTTAGGAACTTTAATTATGTTTTTTTAGGATCTTTAATTATCGTATTTTAATTTTGTATTTTTAGGATCTTTAATTATTGTATGAAAGTACTTTTAATTTAATGTTATTTGTTTTTATTTTGTGTTTATAAGTATTTAATAAGTTTTTAGAAAAAATAAATAATAATAAAATAATAACGAGAACACTGAACCTCAAGATTAACCATTACCCTACTTTTCTGCTTCAGTGTTCTTAAGAACACTGAACTGAACACTGAACCACCATTCAGTGCTCCATGTGCTCTAATGTATAGTTAGTTTACAATTACAATCAAAAGGGTATAATTGTCGTTAGTTTTATAAATTATACTCATTTGAAAGTATAAATTATAATAAATTTAATGAAATGGGTATATATGAGAGTTTTGTGGTTTAGCATGGGGATATATGATATTTGTGTGTTTACTTGGGAAATTTGTAATTTAGGTGCTTAAGCAGAGAATGTATGATATTATCCCTAATTAAATGACCTAAAAGTACGACTAATTTACAAATTGATTGATATATTTCATATCTTCTAATTTTACTTGTTTAATTGATCATGTTGACCTTGTTAGTGTAAACTTTTAGCTTATTTAATTAGATTAATCAACTATTTTTATTTTTTTATCGATAGCATTACCGTACTTTTCGTATATCCATTTTATACCCTTGTATTTTTTAATTGGAGAGGGTCATTTTAAAAGCAACGTCTTTCAATTAGGTTATTCGATAACTTGCTTAGCTCTTTTTGAAAATTGTACTGCATATGAAGGTAACCTGATGATATAGCAAATTACATGTATACGACACAAGAGATAACTCTTATAGACTAAGGAGGTGTTTGATTGATAGTATTAAGGTGCGAGAAACATGAAAATCAAAGAGTAGTCATGCTTCACACTAGAGATTAGTAGTAATAAACATTATGTTAAGTCATACTAAAAATTGTTTACTAACCATGACCAATCAAATAATGAAAGTTTTATTTAAGGATTTTCACCACTAAAATATCAATGTTGCATAAAAAGTGAAATTATGAGTCAATAGATCTCTATTATAAAAACTTATAAAAAAATTAATCGCCCAATCCGCAATTAACAAAGACCAAGTGATAAATTACTTGATACTTAGTTAATTAGTTTAAAGGATGAGTCGTCTTGAGCTAACTACTAATGTAACACATAATTCGAGTTGAAGTATAAAGCAAGGTTATACATCATTCACTTGCTCATCAGCTCAGTATAGAGCTAACTACGTAACGCAAGTTTAAATATAAAGTAAGGTCATACATCATTCATTTGCTCATCAGCTCATTATTGAGCTAACTACTGACACATGATCCGAGTTGAAGTATAAAGTAAGATTTATATATAGGCTAACGATATATCCACCATCCAAATTGATAAATCCACCACAAATATGCATTAACAGGCTGTACAGTACAGCCTGTTAATACATATTTATAGTGGATTTATCAATTTGGATGGTGAAATTATCACCACCTTTATACATACATCATTCATTTGCTCATTTGCTCATCAGATTTTTATTGAGCTAACTACTAAAACATAATCCGAGTTTGAGTATAAAGTAAGATTATACATATATCATTCATTTGCTCATCAGCTTTTTATTGAGCTAACTACTAACACATAATCCGAGTTGAAGTATAAAGTAAGAGCATACATCATTCATTTGCTCATCACTTATTGAGTTAACTACTACTAATACGTAATCCAATATGAAGTATAAAATAGAATCATACATCATTCATTTGCTCATCGACTCTTTATCTTCGCCACCGATTAAGAGAGTTTGGGAGTGATTACTTAACCAATCGACATATTAATAAAATCCTCTTCTGATACATTAACATAAGTCATTTTCGTTGCGTAATAATAAATTTCAAGAAGTCGTTTTCAATTTCCATAATAGTACTGAATTTCATGCTTAAGCTAGATTGAAATTTAACAATCACACCAATTCTTGAATCTTAAAATTCAATCATAAACACCAAGATTCAACATAAATTGTAATCATCAACATCCAAGACTCAGTCAGTCCATCATCATCAACATAACAACATAACAGAATAAAGACATCACATTACTCAACATATTAAATACATATATTAAATAAATAATGAATAAAATAATCATTATTTTAATGATAATAACTCTTTATTGATTAAGGAGTACAATTCATTATTGATTCGTCATTTAACTTCGATAACCCCACAAATTCTACACCATAAAACCCAAAAAAATATCTATAAAGCAAACATGTCTTTTCGCTTACAACTTAAAAGCAAATAGTAACATGTCCACTAACCAAAATTAAAAAAAAAATAAATTAATAAACTAAAGTTCACATTTTTATAAAGTACATTTTGTGTCATAACAAAAAAATGGCATATATCAAAAACTATAGCATAAAAAAAAAAGTAGACACCAAAATCCATCAATTCTTTTTGCCTTCCTCACTACCATCAACCACGTAAGCTTTCTTCCTTCTCTCGGCTGTACCTAACAGACAAATCAAAAGAAAACACGTGGCATAAACCGCATGAACTTTCCAGCTACTTTTAGGTGCTTGCCGTAACACCGCTCTATGAAACACCGTCACGTAATAATGAAGTCCAACCGCAAACCCTACAAACGTTTGTCCTAAACCCAACAACTTCGACACAATACTAGATTCGGTCGAAAAAACCAACACTAAATACATTAACAGAACCAAAAGGTACAACACATATGCAAGTGTTTGCAACAGTTGGATGCAAACATACGTGGACTGCGAAGTAGCGTAGAAAAACTTCAAGGGTTCGAGTCCGGTAACAAGTGAAGATAATGAGAGGATAGAAAAGTATATAGAAAGGTAAATTTGGATGAATATTATAAGTTTTTGTAACGAAAAATAAGCTTTGATGCGGTTAAAAATAAGGGAGACTAAAAGGAATGGGATTAAAATAAATGCAAATGAAATAATGGAAGCAATTATTGGTGCATATTTTTTACCAACGTAAGGGTTAAAATTCTTGGAGAGTTGTTTATTGGCTTTGTTTAAATAAGCTTTTGATGTTGTGGAAAGTACTTCTAAATCTGGAAGTAATGTTTCTTGAAATTTTAATGGAAGTTCTCTGAATTCTGAAACAAAATCGTCTTCGTCATCGTTTTCGTATAAAGTCAAAGCCTTGACTGGTTTCGATGACTTTGACTTTTTATCTGTTGTGGTGGTGGTGATGGGTTTGTTGTTGTTGGTCTTTTTAACTGGATCTGTTGATTTTTGGCTTAAAAGGGAAGTGGGTTTTGTGGAATTTGTCTTTTTGGATGTGGGTTTTGTTAAAGTTGAGATTTTGGTAATGGGTTTTGTGGAATTTGTGGTTTTGAAGATGGGTTTTGTGGAATTAGTAGTTTTAGATATAGATTTTGTGGAATCTTTTGAGGTTAAATTTGTGATTTTGGAAGTGGGTTTTGTGAGATTTGAAGCTTTTGATGTGGTGGAATTAAGTTTCTTGAGAGTGGGTTTTTCTTGAAGCTTGATAGTTTTGGTGGAATTTGTGTTGGATTTGAGAAGGTTGGTCTTGTTCTTGCTTTGAGTGGTTGTACCAATGGAATCAAGACTTGTACCTGACTTTTTCTTGACAACCATCTGAACTCCATCTGAATCTTCTTCTTGTACAACATTCTTTTCCAACAATTCTCTCCTACCCACAATCCTAATTGTAGGTTGTTGATCAAGAGAAGCAGAAGAAGGTACAAGTAGTAAAGCAAAGAGTACAAGCAAAAACAGTACCTTTAAGAAGGGTTTTACATGAACATGGAGTGTAGCCATGTTTGGTTTTCAAGATTCAGATTGTGATCAATGGATCTAAAGGTTTAATAAGAGTGGTGGCATGTGGGAGTGAGAGTGTCGGTGAGTGGGAGTGTGAAATGAAGAAGATGGGAGTTGGCAGAGAGAGATGGTTTTTATTGAGATTCGCATTCACATGGTGATGTTATTAAATGTATTACTCCGTATATTGCTATGAAAAAGGACTAGTTTGAATTCACCAAATCTAGCTTGCTTTGAGCGGTAAATATCGACATATCGTACTATAATAATTTAATGTCACTGAATGCGAATTTGGGAACAATGCGAATTTGTCCGTTTATTTTTTTTTCTTATTAAGTGCTGTTTACATATGATGTCTGTCTGGATAAATATGTTTATTTATAACAAGTGCTGTTTATGTAAATGTTATTTTTGTTTTGACCAAAATGATGAACTTAAATGATATAAAGTTTGAATAAAAAATGACGTGTTCAAATTCTACTGGAGAAAAAACGTTTATTTTTTTTTTCTTATTAAGTGCTGTTTACATATGATGTCTGTCTGGATAAATATGTTTATTTATAACAAGTGCTGTTTATGTAAATGTTATTTTTGTTTTGACCAAAATGATGAACTTAAATGATATAAAGTTTGAATAAAAAATGACGTGTTCAAATTCTACTGGAGAAAAAATGTGGAAAAAAATGTAAATTTATCATTAAGTGCCTCTTTTTGGTAAGGGCTTCATTTTTCTTCCTATTTCAGAAACAGACATTCCTTTCAGATTAAGTGAAAAAGAAACAGCAATTTATCTGTCTGGATTAAGAAGTGTCTGAAAACAGACCATTAAGTGGAAAGTAAAGAGGCCCTAAGTGTTGCTTATGAAGTTAAGCTCAAGAGTTTTTAGTTACACATCTGATGACCCAAAACAAGTACGAGTGGTAATGACTTGTAAAGGGGCCTACTATACATACCCCCATTTCCTCTTTTTTCCATCCCATACCCCCTCCACCCATCAAATCAATCATGTCATACTTTTTCTTTTTACTTTATATTCCCTACCCCTTCTTTTTCTAATTCATACCTCCTTATTAGTGTAAAACTGAACTGGTTCTGAACTAGACGGGGACCGATATTAGAAAAGACCGGACTGAAAAAGGACTGAACTGGCCCAGACTGGCCCTGGGGTATGGGGAGTAAAAAAGGGGGTAGGAATAGAATTTCCCACTTGTAAATTTAAGTAAATTTATGTCATCACATATTTCACATGTCATGTACGTCATGTGTTTTCATTCATCGACTTCTCTTCGTTCTCTATTTTTCTATTAAAAGAGTAGATTTAGATTTCCCGTTTTTAACGTATGTCCCCTACTTTTACTTCCCGTCTCCTAGTCAAACTTTTTTTTTTACGGATTCAGTCACTTAACTTAGTTTTTTGTTTCACTCACCGTCCCTCAAATGGGTAAGTGCCTTTAAATTTGAAGGGTATTTTTGTCATTACATGATGGATGAACGACAGGGATTGAAATGAAAAATCGAGTCAAGGGACTGAACCCGTAAAAAATTCGTATCGGGGACGAGGAGGCAGATTATTGACATACTTTAGGGACGAGGAATATAATTTGCTTTTTTTTTAAAACTTTGAAACATTTTTATGATATATACTCTGTATCACTTCCTTCGTCGAAGTTAAAATGTCCATTTTTTCTATGTACATAGTTTTAAGAATATTCATTAACTACACTTTTAATCAATCATATAAAATCTCTACCCATTAATTTATTTTTTAAATTTGTTATTACATGAAACTGAACATTTATTTGGGACAATCCAAAATAATAAAGAATACATTTAAAGATGAGATGGAGGAGATATATATTTATAGGGTGATGATATTTCCACCCACAATTTTGATAGATCCACCAACAATGTGCAACACTGAGTTGTACTGTACAAATATATAATGCAGAATGATGGTGGATCTATCAAAAATGATATTGGATTTATCATCACCCATATTTATAGGGGTGTCAAAAGGGTCGGGTTGACCTGACCTAAACTCGAAACTGAACCCGATAAGGCTAATAGGGTGGGGACTAATCGGGTTTGAAAAGCTTATCGCGTTAGTTTGACCCGAACCCGATATCCCGATATTGTTATAGGGTCGGGTTAGGGTTTAGTAGGCATTGTTATCGGGTTATCTGGTCAACCCGATAAGAACACAATAAAAAAATAAAAGCCTACTAATCTATGTTCATTAACAATACATGTAGTTAAAAGTCCATTTTTTGTTAATTTTTGCATGTAAATCCATATTCTTTACTAGCATTTTGACTAAACCCTACTCCAACATAAATTTCATTCACACATTATGTTTACTCTCTTCATATTTGTAGAATGTTTATTTTGCTAGCGTTGCTTTCTCCTCTAGCTTATTTATTCTCCCTCTATCTTTTGTTTTATTGTCTCTAATTGTTGGTATGGCTTATTACATGGAAATATACATTGGTTTCAATCAATATTAAAATCTACTCTAAGGTTATATAGTGTACAATAATATGATTTAATCATAATAGTTGATCAAGTAGTTGGAATTCACTATCGCGATATTTCCAATGGCTAACCCGATATATACATTAACCCGTTTTACCCCAAAAAAAAAAACAAAAAACATCAACCCGAACCCGAGTTGACCCAAACCCGAAAACCTGATTCCTTATAGAGTCGGGTTACGGGTTACATTCTTTTAAACCTCAACCCGACTCTAATGGACCCGAAATCCGATAACCCGACCCTATAACACCCCTATATATTTATATGCAATCATGGAGATTAATTATCAAACAATTATCCGTGTTGCAAACTGGATGGATTGTCGCGTGCAGTAAGGCATAAACAAGAGACTAGTTATGCTATTCTTCTTATTAATATTTTGCAAGGCAAAATAACTGTAGTTTCTACACTCAAAAAGTAAAAAAAGGTTTGAGAACTCAAATAACTATACTACTTTATGAGAAATGAACTGTCTTGGTACATTGGTTCATAGTCGAGCCTACCAGTTATAAGCTTTTATGTATTTTTATTTTTAGTCAAAGGTATATTGTTGATTATCATATCGAACTTTGCACATTAAACTGTTGTATGTTTATAATATTTGAACCTCTTATTGTATTATTAATGTTTTAATACCGTTTATTGTATGTTTTTATTTGTTTTTGACTACGTAAATTGACATATTTTTTGCAGGTTCAATACATTCCATAGTAAGTTAAATGCATACAAAATAAGATGTAAAACTTGAATACATAGAATAGGAGATTTCGAAGTTGAGTACATACACAATAATAGAAGGTTTAAAGTTCAATACATGACCAAAATATAAACCCCTAATTTTTGAACGTATACTAAAGAAGTATGGGCTTCAACTGTTGAGGGTAAGGTAAGTAGAGGTTAACAGTTGAGGGTAAGGTAGCAGGGACATCAACAATTGGGGGTAAGGTAGCAAGGACATCAACAGGTTAGGGGTGATTTGGTGTATCTTTTTCAGTAGCAATTGCAACGGAATTGGCGAGACCTGCTTGACTACCTTTGGAGTTTGGATTGGGTTGTATTGGATACAACATGTATTGATTTACCAATATCTTTCCGGACCAAGCCTTGTAGTTATATTTCGGGTTTTGTAAATCTTTACATATATATAGTTACACTATCAATATTTGGACAGAATTAACAATTTAATTTTGTCGATCCCGTCGCAACGCGTGGGCTAAAAAAAACCTCGCTTTTTCAAACAAAACAAAACAAAAACATTACTCCTATTCCAGTCAAAATGTCTACTTTGACTAAGAAAACAATTTTAGTATATTCCATTAACTACAACTTTACCAATCAAATAACATTTCTATCAACTAAAGTGTATTTTGAATTTTGATTGATTGTAATATTAAAGTTGACATTTATTTTGGGCAACTCAAAATATATGAGACATAGGAAGAATCAAACAAACACATTCTAATGTAGTGCATTATGTTCAGGTAGGCATCAATTGACAAAATTAAAATGCCCCAAATTTGTTTTATGTTTCAGAGGGTGTGTTTGGCATGGGGCTTCTGATGGGTTTTAAGGGGCTTGAACTTTCACTTTTAATAAGTCCCAGGTCAGTCCATAAGCCTTGTTTGACAACACATTAAAAATGAGGCTTATTGAAAAGGTAAGCTTTTAGAAGCCATTAAACAAGAAGTTTTTTGAGTGACTTTTGAATAAAAGCCCAATCACCAGTTTCAGCCACAAGCTCCAACTTCTACCCCAACTCCAGCTCGTTGTTGCCAAATATACCTTTAATTGTGGAACACCAATCGCAATATTTAGGAAATTAGTTTCTAGATAGATGGTCGTTACCTAACAAATCATTGACTCAGTGGTTACCTAGCGATCCACTTAATAGTTTCCTTACACTATTATATTTGCGTGCTATGTTTTCCAATTGAAGTTTCTTTTTCTTTTTTAATTTCTTTTTTAAGATAACATGTTTGAAAATGATGCATGGTAAGTTATTAAGTTACTTGAACTTACAATGTTTTTCGTATACTAAAAGATAGAAATACTAAATGCGACTGTTGATGTATTGTAACACCCCCAAATTTAACGATTTGCGAAAGCTTGATTTGGGTGTTACTAATCAATAACAAGGCACAAAGATATATAGTAAACGACTCTATATGCGTCGTTTTAACAAAATATATTGATAATAGAAATGTTTACAACATTTAAAGCTTTACATAGCTCGAGTTTAAATAAAATGAGATTTCAGTACATAAGTACTTGTACAAAATATACTAATGCAAGAAAATCTCAATCGTCTGTATGCTGACTCGAGCTAAAGTCCTGAAGCAGAAACATCCTACTGTTGGGTACCTGCGATATATGCAAAAAGGTCAGCTTTAAAGCTGGTGAGCTCACAGGTTTGAAATCAAGTAATATCGTATGAACCGCAAGATTTAAATAAGGAATTGCATCCAGCAATTAAATAGTGAATTGCATCCAGCAATTAAATAATGAATTGCATCCAGCAATTTAATGATAATCATCGTGTATACAGCCATGAGCACATAGTTGAGCTTAACTCGAGGGCCGGGTCCCCTATAGAGAATTCCGGGCGAGGTGCCTCCACGAATGCCTAATCCACATTCGTCTTCCCAAATATTAGTACGTCCGTTTACCCGGTTAGTGCTTGCTAACCCGAACGAGGAGGGTCAATCCTATATGGTACCATATACTAATATTCACGCTACAACGTATTAACAACTATGCTGACGGAGGACTTTTAAATGATTAGTTTCGAAAAACTCATGTAGTATATGAAATGTTTGTACTTGCGTTCACATGTTAAAAGTTTGAGCAGTATATCACACCCCTGAGCAAAACAGTAAAAAGAGGGGCTATGAGACTCACCTGAGTCGTTGAGTTTATGAAAATAAACTGAGAATGATTAGCCGAGAATCGAAGTCCAAAGACTTGTTACCTGAGGGTGTCCACGACACGCGATGGTTATAATATGCGAAGGTATCTAATAAGACTACCTTGTAGTTGTTCGTCCAACTATAATGTCCAAATCTCCACTATTTGGTTGATACGTTTAAGTGTTTGAAAAGTGTACAGCCCGTTGGTGACGGATTTGTAATAATAATCTCAATTATTACTATTTTGATTTCGTGGCGTTTTACTTAAAAAATGTGTTTTGATTGTGTTTTAGAAGCCGTTACGAAATCTAAGTACGGGGGTTCGGGGGCAGCGCCCCTGGTAGCGGGGTCCAAGGGGCGGCAGCCCCTGGCGGGGTCCAAGGGGCAGAGCCCCTGGCTGGGGTCGAGCTGCCAGGTCAGCTTGGAAAATTTTTATTTCTACTATATTGCTTTGACGAAAAACGCATCTGGATCTGAATTTGGGTAAAATCGAGTGATAAATTTCGAGTCTCGACACTTAGTAAAAATATGTGTTTTTGAGGTTCTGGTTTGTGCGACGTTGGGTGCGACGTCGCAGGTAGGATTGCGACGTTGAGCATGACGTCGCTAAAGGCGACGTTTCGCAATTTAATGCGACGTAGGGTGTTGCGTCGCTAATGCGACGTAGGTGATTTCTGCGACGTAGGGGCTGATGTCGCTATATGCGACGTCGCAATTTAATGCGACGTTGTAACTGACGTCGCACCATGCGACGTCACGAAGGGTTTTGCGACGTAGACGCTGACGTCGCATAATTTCTGGGCCAACTGCGACGTAGCGGTCTGTTGGCCGGAAAATGTGTCGAAAACGAGTTTTTCGGTTTCCGTTCGGTCCAAAACTCTTACCCAACCCATATATGAACATTTTAAGTGTATACAAACAACCACAAGTCGAAAATAATGGAAATCGAAGAGTTTCGAGAATTGTCGGAAACTTACAAAGTGTCGGATCAAAAATCCGAAAAGATAGGATGATAGATCGTTGCGTGGTGGTCGTGAATCTCTAAAAATCTTGAAGATCCGAAGTCGTTTGATATGTTTATTTTGCGATTTAGTGCGTTTTTAGGAGGTGGTGGTGGTTGGTGGTTTTGAGAGAAAAGGAGAGAAAAGAGAAGAAAGAGAGAGAAAGAGAGTTGAGTGAAATGAGAGGAGGAGGGAAGAGTTGGGGGTTTTTACCTCCAACTTTCAGTCTCCGTTTTCTGCGCGGTGTTCGTTTGCTCCGTCGTTTAAACGTTAAGTAATTATTTTTCATATTAGTTGGTAAGTTTTAAGGTAAAATTTATTACGCGATATTTTATTTAAATATTTTACAAATCATTTATATTTGAGTTATAAATGTAAGTTTGTTTATTTAGTTTGCGCGTTTTACATTTTAAATTGTGTAACTTTCTGATTGTACGATACGAATAAATACGAAATATTATTATAATAATATATTTTTTTGACATAACCACGTTATTTAATAAAATTGGTCACCAACGTCAGTATTAAATTGAATCGAAATACATTCGATTTAAATTGCGTACGATTTAACCAAATCGCATTTTCGTATATATATCCAACAATATATATAATTAGATACATTAATTAGCCTAACAAGGAACTAATTACATGTATTAACATATGATTAGGCACTAATTACTAGTCCTAATTTGGCGGGTGTTACATTCTCCCCCTGTTAGAAGAATTTCGTCCCGAAATTTAGTTCGAGGTCGGGTTTGATGTGGAATCAGTGAAGAGTTGAGGATATTTGAGTCGCATTTGGTCTTCCCGTTCCCAGGTGAATTCCGGACCACGCCGCGAATTCCATCTGACCTTGACGATGGGAATACGACTTTATTTCAGTTGTTTGACCTCACGGTCCATGATTTCAGCGGGTTCCTCAACGAAGTGAAGTTTATCGTCAACACGAATTTCATCTAGTGGAATAATAAGTGTCTCATCAGACAGACACTTCTTCAAGTTTGAGACATGAAAAGTAGGGTGCACGCTGCTAAGTTCGGATGGCAGCTGCAATCGATAAGCTACAGGACCAATCCTTTCGAGGATCTCAAAAGGCCCGATGTATCTGGGATTTAACTTCCCGCGTTTGCCAAAACGGATGACGCCTTTCCAAGGCGATACTTTTAAGAGAACTCGATCCCCAACCTGGAACTCGAGTGGTTTGCGTCTCACGTCAGCATAACTTTTCTGACGATCACGTGCGGTTTTGAGTCTGTTTTGGATTTCCACAATTTTCTCAGTGGTGGCGTGAATGAGTTCAGGACCAGTGAGTTGACTATCTCCCACTTCAGTCCAACAGATCGGTGATCGGCACTTACGACCGTACAGTGCCTCGAAGGGTGCAGCCTTAATGCTGGCGTGATAACTGTTATTGTACGAAAATTCGCACAACGGTAGATGTTTTTCCCAGTTTGTACCGAAATCAACTACGCAGGCTCGTAGCATGTCTTCCAGTGTTTGAATGGTTCGTTCACTTTGGCCATCGGTTTGAGGATGATACGCGGTACTCATATCGAGACGGGTACCCAAAGCTTTTTGAAGTGATTGCCAAAAGTGAGAGGTGAAACGGGCATCCCTATCGGAGATGATCGAGATTGGAACACCGTGATGAGAAATGATTTCCTTGATGTAGATTTGTGTGAGGCGTTCCATTTTATCGTTTTCTTTGATTGCCAGAAAATGAGCAGATTTGGTGAGACGATCGACGATCACCCAAATGGTATCGCAACCGCTCGACGACTTGGGTAGTTTGGTTATGAAATCCATGGCAATTTGTTCCCATTTCCATTCAGGGATTTCAGGTTGTTGGAGTAAACCAGGAGGTTTCTGATGTTCTGTTTTGACTTTCGAGCAAGTAAGACACTTGCTGACATAAGTGGCGATTTCGGCTTTCATGTTTGGCCACCAATAGAATTCCTTGATGCCGTGGTACATCTTATCGGATCCGGGATGAATAGAATATTTAGACTTGTGAGCCTCGTCCATCACCAAGTCTCTTAGGTTCCCAAAACTGGGCAACCAGATTCGGTTTGAGAAATACCTAATCCCGTTAGGTTTGATTTCAAATTGTTTGTCAATGCCCCGCAAGGCTTCATTTTTGATGTTTTCAGCTTTCAGGGCTTCGATCTGAGCTGTATGAATTTGAATGGTAAGATCGTTATGAATGGTCATACTGAGGGCTCGGACTCGAAGTGGTTTAGGTCATTCCTTTCGACTGAGGGCATCGGCTACAACATTAGCCTTCCCTGGATGGTACTTGATCTCACAATCGTAATCGGTAAGCAACTCGACCCATCGACGTTGCCTCATATTGAGATCCTTCTGATCGAAGATATGTTGGAGACTTTTATGATCGGTAAAGATAGTGCACTTAGTGCCGTAGAGGTAATGTCTCCAGATTTTGAGAGCAAAAACGACAGCTCCAAGTTCGAGATCATGAGTGGTGTAGTTCTTTTCGTGAATTTTTAGCTGTCGTGAGGCATAAGCAATGACCTTGTCTCGTTGCATCAACACGCAACCGAGCCCTTGGTGAGAAGCATCGCAGTATACCACGAAGTCATCGGTGCCTTCGGGTAGTGATAGAATTGGAGCACTGCAAAGCTTTTGTTTCAGAAGTTGGAATGCTGACTCTTGTTTCTCGGTCCAATCGAACCTTTTGTCCTTCTGTGTCAGTACCGTGAGTGGCTGAGCTATTTTAGAGAAATTTTCGATAAATCGCCGATAGTACCCAGCAAGACCCAAGAATTGTCGTACTTCAGTTGCAGAGGTGGGTGCTTGCCAGTCTTTGATAGCCTCGATTTTTGATGGGTCCACGTGAATTACCTGACTGTCGATCACGTGACCAAGAAATTGAACGGTTTGGATCCAGAACTCACACTTAGAGAATTTAGCATAAAGCTCCTCGTGTCTAAGTAGTTCAAGGATGGTTCTGAGGTGTTGCGCATGTTCTTGCTCGTTGCGCGAGTAAATGAGTATGTCATCGATAAAGACAATGACAAACTTATCGAGGTAAGGTTTGCACACCCGGTTCATGAGGTCCATGAATACAGCCGGTGCGTTGGTTAGACCAAAGGGCATCACTTGGAATTCGTAGTGCCCGTAACGAGTTCTGAAAGCAGTTTTTGGAATATCGGTGTCGCGAACTCGTAACTGATGATAACCTGATCGCAGATCGATTTTTGAGTAGAAACTTGAACCCTGAAGTTGGTCGAATAGATCATCAATGCGAGGAAGTGGATAACGGTTCTTGATGGTCAATTTATTCAACTCTCGATAGTCGATGCACATTCGGAATGAACCGTCCTTCTTTTTGACAAATAAGACCGGAGCTCCCCAAGGTGAAGAAACTCGGTCTAATGAATCCTCGATCCAGCAGTTCCTGTAACTGAGAGGACAACTCCTGAAGTTCGGATGGGGCTAAACGGTATGGTGCGCGGGCCACCGGTGCGGCACCCGGCACGAGATCGATTGAGAACTCAACCTGTCTAGACGGAGGTAGACCAGGTAGTTCTTCCGGAAAGACTTCGGGAAAGTCTCTAACAATCGGCACATCCTCAAGTCGTTTCTCCTCCGACTTCTTCTCGGTGATGTGTGCGAGTATGGCAGGGTAACCCTTTCTCAGAAATTTTCGGGTTTTTAAGCAGGAGATTATATTGAGTCCCGTCCCACCGGTCTCCCCCTGTATGATCAAGGTTCCACCGACGGCGAGTGGGATACGGACGATCTTATCGTGACAAATGATTTCAGCTCGATGTTTGGACAACCAGTCCATTCCAATAATGACGTCGAAACTTCCGATTTCAATGGGTATAAGGTCGATCGAAAAGATTTCGTCAGCTAGGTTTAAAGTGCAATTAGGTATCACACTGGTGGTTTCTACAAGTTTTCCATTGGCTAACTCTACAGTGTACTTAACATCTAAGGCAACAGGAGTGATGTCAAGTAATGGGCAAAAATCATCGGAGATAAAGCTTCTATCAGCACCAGTATCAAATAGAACAGAAGCAGTTAAGTTGTTGAGGAGGAACATACCCGAGACCACATTCGGGTCCTGGCGGGCGTCCCCAGATTTGATGACGAAAGCTCTGCTGCGAGTGTTGTTGTTGTTGTTGTTGCGGTTGTTGTTGTTCTTCAGTTTTGGGCACGAGTCCCTGAAATGCCCAGGTTTCCCACACTCAAAGCATACTTTGGGTGGTCTGGTGTTGGTGTTGGAATTGTTGTTGGCAGCTGAGCGGCAATCTTTGGTGAGGTGACCGTACCTCTTGCAGTTGTTGCAAAAGGGACCACAGGAACCCTCATGGTGACGGCTGCACTTGGGACAATATGGTTTGCTCCCCGTGTAACCCCGGATGATGTCAGTGGTGGTGTTGTAAGCTTTGATGGTGTCGGGTTTCTTGTTTTGTTGGTTGGAGTGGTTGTTGTGGTAGTCAGACCACTTGCGTTTGTTGTTTTGGGAGGATGAAGTGGGTGGTTCAGAATCTTGGCTCATAGACATCAGGTCTTGGGCCAATGAGATTGCACCGTCAATGGTGGTTGGTTTGGAAGAGATGACGTGTCCCCAAACAAAATCAGGGAGACCAAGGGCGTACTTCCTGATTTTATCAGGTTCAGTGCTTACCATAGCTGGGCGGAGAGCAGCTAGTTGTTGAAACCTGGTGGTATAACCATCGATGTCACCACCCTGAACCTTTAAGTTCCAGAACTCCTCATCCAGCTTTTGGAGTTTGGCGATAGAGCAGTACTTGGCAGTGAGTTTGGCTTTCAATTCCTCCCAAGTGATTTGGTAGGCAATGTCAGCACCCACTGATTGGGTATATGAATTCCACCAAGAGTGGGCATCATCTTCAAGAGAGCAGGTGGCGAAGTTTACTTTGTCGTTCTCCGCGCATTTGCTGACACGGAAAACAGTTTCCATTTTCTCGAACCATCTGATTAGTCCGATGGCTCCTTCAGAACCCTTGAAACTCGAGGGTTTGCAGCTCTGAAAGTCCTTGTAAGAACAAGGTTTGGTGGTAGAGGTTCCAGCGGTATCGCTGTTTCTTGTGGAGTTTGGTGGGGTATTCCGAGCTAAGGCTTCAGTAACAGCCTGGGTTATGAATGACGTAATCTGAGCATCAGTGTAAGGTCTGGTCTTTGGCGGCATGATTCTTCAATAAAAGAAATGAAGATACATGAGATTTTGCAAGAAAGTTGTATTTATCTCAGATGTACATGTATAAAAGCAGTAATACATAACATCAACAGGGATAATGGCAATTAATATGAGTCGAAAACAGCAAGAATACTTGATAAATGATGCGAGTTCAAAGGTTACATCCTACAGATGTATTACAAAAGATGTCGGGAATTGTTACATCCGACCGAATTATAGAATAGCGCGTAGATAGTTACTAGATTACAGGCTAGATTACAAGACAAAGACTACACTAGTCTTAACGAAGATTAATTTGTTCCATCATCGTGACAAGACGGTCCACAGTGTTTGCAAGCCTGCTAGCTTGTCGGGCGTTGTCTTCTGCTAGTGCAAGTCGTTGTGTTAGTCCACGCGCATATTCTTCTGCCTCAAGTGAGCGTTGCACACATTCATCCATCCTTTGTTGCAGAAGGGCATTTTCCACCCGTATTTCTATTATTTGATTACGAAGGATATCCATGTTGTTGTTAGTGGTTTCAAGATCGTCGGAGACTTGTTCTATGCGTTCGAGGGATGTAAGTCTCCAGTTTTCGTTTGTTTCCTGCAACACGACATCCATGGTGCGAAGTCGTTGCTCGTGTTGATTCACCCTAGCGGCTAGAGCCGGCAAGGTGGAGTGAGTGGAGTACGGGCCAGCTCGAGGCAACCTGGAGTTCCTCCTTGCTACCCTTGGGTTCTGCGACCCGGATTGAGCACGAGATGAATTTGATGGTGTGTTTGCCATTTCTGAGACAAAGCGTTAGTAAGATTGAGGCCTATATTCATATAGTTCCTATATAATATAGCCTATTGAGTGTCTAGCATAAACATGTTTAAGTCTCGGTTCTCTCGAGGTCAGAGTCTTCTATTGTATCCTGTTCAGCCATAACTACTTTCAGATCTTACATCATCTTTGCTTAATTGTACATAGTTGATCAGGCTATGTTAAATTAAACTCGTATGCTGTAATCCCTGAACCAGTCATACCTAATAAGGAATACTGCCTAATGGTCATAGTCTAGGCTCACTAAATGCAACCTAGTTCACTATAACCTTAGGCTCTGATACCAATCTGTAACACCCCCAAATTTAATGATTTGCGAAAGCTTGATTTGGGTGTTACTAATCAATAACAAGGCACAAAGATATATAGTAAACGACTCTATATGCGTCGTTTTAACAAAATATATTGATAATAGAAATGTTTACAACATTTAAAGCTTTACATAGCTCAAGTTTAAATAAAATGAGATTTCAGTACATAAGTACTTGTACAAAATATACTAATGCAAGAAAATCTCAATCGTCTGTATGCTGACTCGAGCTAAAGTCCTGAAGCAGAAACATCCTACTGTTGGGTACCTGCGATATATGCAAAAAGGTCAGCTATAAAGCTGGTGAGCTCACAGGTTTGAAATCAAGTAATATCGTATGAACCGCAAGATTTAAATAAGGAATTGCATCCAGCAATTAAATAGTGAATTGCATCCAGCAATTAAATAATGAATTGCATCCAGCAATTTAATGATAATCATCGTGTATACAGCCATGAGCACATAGTTGAGCTTAACTCGAGGGCCGGGTCCCCTATAGAGAATTCCGGGCGAGGTGCCTCCACGAATGCCTAATCCACATTCGTCTTCCCAAATATTAGTACGTCCGTTTACCCGGTTAGTGCTTGCTAACCCGAACGAGGAGGGTCAATCCTATATGGTACCATATACTAATATTCACGCTACAACGTATTAACAACTATGCTGACGGAGGACTTTTAAATGATTAGTTTCGAAAAACTCATGTAGTATATGAAATGTTTGTACTTGCGTTCACATGTTAAAAGTTTGAGCAGTATATCACACCCCTGAGCAAAACAGTAAAAAGAGGGGCTATGAGACTCACCTGAGTCGTTGAGTTTATGAAAATAAACTAAGAATGATTAGCCGAGAATCGAAGTCCAAAGACTTGTAACCTGAGGGTGTCCACGACACGCGATGGTTATAATATGCGAAGGTATCTAATAAGACTACCTTGTAGTTGTTCGTCCAACTATAATGTCCAAATCTCCACTATTTGGTTGATACGTTTAAGTGTTTGAAAAGTGTACAGCCCGTTGGTGACGGATTTGTAATAATAATCTCAATTATTACTATTTTGATTTCGTGGCGTTTTACTTAAAAAATGTGTTTTGATTGTGTTTTAGAAGCCGTTACGAAATCTAAGTACGGGGGTTCGGGGGCAGCGCCCCTGGTAGCGGGGTCCAAGGGGCGGCAGCCCCTGGCGGGGTCCAAGGGGCAGAGCCCCTGGCTGGGGTCGAGCTGCCAGGTCAGCTTGGAAAATTTTTATTTCTACTATATTGCTTTGACGAAAAACGCATCTGGATCTGAATTTGGGTAAAATCGAGTGATAAATTTCGAGTCTCGACACTTAGTAAAAATATGTGTTTTTGAGGTTATGGTTTGTGCGACGTTGGGTGCGACGTCGCAGGTAGGATTGCGACGTTGAGCATGACGTCGCTAAAGGCGACGTTTCGCAATTTAATGCGACGTAGGGTGTTGCGTCGCTAATGCGACGTAGGTGATTTCTGCGACGTAGGGGCTGATGTCGCTATATGCGACGTTGCAATTTAATGCGACGTTGTAACTGACGTCGCACCATGCGACGTCACGAAGGGTTTTGCGACGTAGACGCTGACGTCGCATAATTTCTGGGCCAACTGCGACGTAGCGGTCTGTTGGCCGGAAAATGTGTCGAAAACGAGTTTTTCGGTTTCCGTTCGGTCCAAAACTCTTACCCAACCCATATATGGACATTTTAAGTGTATACAAACAACCACAAGTCGAAAATAATGGAAATCGAAGAGTTTCGAGAATTGTCGGAAACTTACAAAGTGTCGGATCAAAAATCCGAAAAGATAGGATGATAGATCGTTGCGTGGTGGTCGTGAATCTCTAAAAATCTTGAAGATCCGAAGTCGTTTGATATGTTTATTTTGCGATTTAGTGCGTTTTTAGGAGGTGGTGGTGGTTGGTGGTTTTGAGAGAAAAGGAGAGAAAAGAGAAGAAAGAGAGAGAAAGAGAGTTGAGTGAAATGAGAGGAGGAGGGAAGAGTTGGGGGTTTTTACCTCCAACTTTCAGTCTCCATTTTCTGCGCGGTGTTCGTTTGCTCCGTCGTTTAAACGTTAAGTAATTATTTTTCATATTAGTTGGTAAGTTTTAAGGTAAAATTTATTACGCGATATTTTATTTAAATATTTTACAAATCATTTATATTTGAGTTATAAATGTAAGTTTGTTTATTTAGTTTGCGCGTTTTACATTTTAAATTGTGTAACTTTCTGATTGTACGATACGAATAAATACGAAATATTATTATAATAATATTTTTTTTTGACATAACCACGTTATTTAATAAAATTGGTCACCAACGTCAGTATTAAATTGAATCGAAATACATTCGATTTAAATTGCGTACGATTTAACCAAATCACATTTTCGTATATATATCCAACAATATATATAATTAGATACATTAATTAGCCTAACAAGGAACTAATTACATGTATTAACATATGATTAGGCACTAATTACTAGTCCTAATTTGGCGGGTGTTACATGTATGATCACTGCCAATGACTCTTGATTTGTGCTCGTTCTGACTATAACTACAAACGGTACCGTAGGCGTTGCCTCGTGGTGGTATAGTATGTGGTGTACACCACACTTCCATGACTTATCTGTACCTCCCCCTCCCCCCTAATTTTGTGTTTTCACATCGAAATATGAAATGTTGGCTAAAGTTGTTACTTAATAGTGGCATGTTAGCATAGTGAGTATTTTTGTGTGTTTCATACTCTTTCATTGGTGTCTAAGCAGTAAGCAGTCATGAAACATAATCTTACATCTATCTAGTTTTGATATGCAATTACTCCAAAGAGAAGAGTAGAAGATGAAAAATACTAATAAATGTCCCCTTAAAAATAGAGGTGAAGCCATTAATGACGATTTTAGTTTTTTTATTTTATTTTTTATTTAATTTCATATTTTCTTTATTAATAATAGCATTAATTGGAAAGGAATATATGGAAAATGACTTTGAAAACGCGTTTGTCTATTTTTATATTCAACCTCATCTATCTATCTATCTATTCATATATATAAAATAAAGATAAAGATTTTTTTTGCTTATGTGGTAACATATTAACCCTCTTAAATGATGTGGCATTATAATAAAGTTTTCACCATTTACAGATTTTTTTAGATATGCCAACTCACTTATTACTTTATTTAACCTCAATTTTCTCTTATTTAACATTACTAAATCATATTTTGTCAAATTTATACCATTGTTTATTTTATTTTCATTTTAATGTCTATTTATTTTTTAATTATACAAATTGTATGTATGTATGTATGTATGTATTCTTAAACTTATATGTGATGTGACTATTTAACTATAAATTAGAAATTCAAAATTTTTTTATCTTAATTATTATAACGTCTAAATTTGTTCATGTTAGTTCAAAATATTCAAACCAAATTTTAATTGTAATTGTAATGAAATTGAAGTCGGCAACTCCACAACCAACGCCTTTTACAAATAAGGTTTTTCAACATTTGTAGTTTTCAAATTTTCATACTTTGACTTATACTATTTAATTATTACTTTGTTTAAAACTTAGAAATTCGTTGTTATTTTCCTATATAGTTTGATTAATGATATTACTTATTTCATTTTCAATTATAATTGTACATTATAAGTTAACATTACCAATTCATTAGGCTACTTACAAATAATCATATAATTGTAATTTTAAATGATACTAATTCGTTATGCTACTTACAAATAATCATATGATTGTATTTTTTTTAAAACGATCGTGCGTCGTACGGGCTTAAAGTCTGATCTATATATAAAACACGGTTGTTAAACCAAATTTTACATATGTCACATCACTTATTTCCTTAAATAACAATATGTTAACAATTGAAAAATTTTTAACACATATAACATGGATTGATTGTTACTTTAAATAATGTTATAAAATAAATAAAAATACATTGCATTTCAACAACACTGCCTTTCACGTAAAATCGGCTATCACTCATTCTCACCTAAATGTAACTGAACCTCGAAACGTTACCGAACATTCTTATTTGGGAAAATCACAGAAATGATCCGTTGACCAAACCTGTTTAAACAAAGTAATCCGTTGACCGTAGCTTTTAACAAACTAATCCACCATTTGGCGCCAAAAATGGCGCCCCGGCGCCCCACCAATATTTAATACGTTTTTAATACGTTAGTCAAAGATTTATTAGTATTTAAACCCATTAATCACCATTAATTAATCCTTAAACGCAATTAATTGATGGGCCCGGCGCCAAATGGAGTGGACCCGGCGCCAATACCTTTAAACCGCGCCACGTGGATAATCCCTGCACCAAAATCTGACACTAGCGCCAACAAATGGACCCGGCACCCCACTTAATGGGCCCGGCGCCCCACCTTTTGCAGTCCTCGTGTTTGGGAAAAGGAAACATCACATCGACGCCCCTAGCTTGTCACATCCGGCGCCCCACTACTCACAAACGTCACCATCAATGGCGCCATAACCCTAAATACATTCGGATTCCGCAATTACATTATTATATAATTCAGGGGCGCAATGCATTCATCCGGCGCCGATGGTTTTTATTTTTCACATTATTTATTATTATTATTATTATTATTATTATTATTATTATTATTATTATTATTATTATTATTATTATGACAGATTTTATTATTATTAGCTATTATTATTTTATTTTTATAATAATAATAATAATAATAATAATAATAATAATAATAATAATAATAATAATAATAATAATAATAATCCATTTTAATAATAATAATAATAATAATAATAATAATATTATTATTATTATTATTATTATTATTATTATTATTATTATTATTATTATTATTCCATTTTAATAATAATAATAATAATAATAATAATAATACTAATAATAATAATAATAATAATAATAATAATAATATTCCATTTTAATAATAATAATAATAATAATAATAATAATAATAATAATAATAATAATAATAATAATAATAATAATAATAATATTCCATTTTAATAATAATAATAATAATAATAATAATAATAATCCATGGCAGATTCTTTAGCGCCATATTTTATCAAACTTCGATCAGCGCCCTATGACATATTTTATTTATATGAATTGCGCCCCTGATGTCATTGGATTCTTGATTTGTGGACGGTAGAGAGGGGAAATTTAGTACATTATTATTATTCGCTTATTGTTGCGTTCTCCTTATAAAAAGAATGACTGTTAACTCCTTTCAACCCGTCTCTCAAAAACGTGTTATGTTTGAAAAAATGAGTTCAGAGAGTGTTAAAATTCTTTTGTGTTGGGGTGGATCGTGGGAAATTGTAAACGGCGTGTATGAATATTTGCCGGTCGGATTACCTAGACGAGCCATTAGTTTTCCAGAAAATGTAAAGCATTCGAAGTTGAAAAAATTGATAGCTAAAAAGGCTCGTTTAGATGTTCTACTAGAATTCAAATTATGTTATAAAATGTCAACTTTCACACACCCGGTTGATATTTTTGACGACGAAGATGTCGGTTTTCTAATGGAAGTCGTTCGTAATAACCCATATGGTGATCTAACATTATTTGTAGTTCATCAAATGGGTCTCGGTAGTGGAAGCAATCAACCTCATGTTCTCGGTCCTTCAACGGGATATCATCCCCAACAGATCAACGATTACCCATCCCAACAAATAAATACATTTGACCTAAATACATACCCTACCCAGAATTAAATCAGTATCACACCCCTCAAAGTAGCCAGTACCCAATTCATAATCCATTCGTTTATTCACACGATCACATTTCTCAGCATGTTAGTAACCGTCAAGATTTCTTTCAACCTTCGTTTGAAGTCGAAAATGAAAAGCCTCAAAGTACAGTTGAACGGTTTGGGTCTAATAAAGAACATGTGGTTTACGTCGATCTAAATTATAACCCTTTAACCGATCCAGAGGTGGCAAAGGAACTTGGTATATCCGAGTCTTCTGGCAGCGAACGAGAGGACGATGTTAAAAAGGGTGATGATAATGAAGATGAAGATGATGTTGGCCAGGAAGAAAAAGTAGGTGTTCCTCCTCAAATGCAACCTAACTACTTCTGGTCAATGCCCGAATCACTAAAATGCCCCACTTTTCAACAAACACCCGCAAAACCTAGGAGCTATGTGCCATCTGCAAAAATTTATGAAGGTCAGTTCTTTAATAACAAAGACGAGCTAAAAGTTTTTTTAGGTATTAAATGTCTGGAAGATGGGCGTGAATTCAGAGTAACTCAATCATCAACCACAAGATTTGAAGCACATTGTGCCAAAAAGGGTTGTGAATGGTTCTTTAGAGCTACAAAGCTACAAAATGATGATTCAGTTTTTCAAGTTAAAACCCTAAAAGACCACCACACATGCTCTAAAACGCAAACTAATCCGAATCATCGTAATGCAAACAAACATGTATTGGGTCACATACTTCATGATCAATTGAAAGATAGCAGTAGGGTATATCGTGGGAGCGACATCATGATCGATTTAAATCAAAGATTTCAAATAGATGTGTCTTATTCTCAAGCTTGGCGGGGAAAGTGTCGTGTGATAGAATTGTTAAGGGGGACCGATGAGGAATCATTTTACAAGCTACCCATTTATTGTCACAATTTGAAGAAGGCTAATCCTGGTACGGTGACCGACATTAAGACCGATAATGTAGGGAGGTTCGAGAATCTTTTTGTTGCTTTTGGGGTTGCGGTTAGTAAATGTTTATCCTTGTTGTACTTTTTTTTCGTATTTAATATAACAAACAAATCTGAATTGCATCTTCGAAGTTTTGTTTACTACTTAAGGCCAATACTCATTATAGATGGTGCACATTTAAAGGGCCGTTACTTGGGAACAAATTTCTTAGCAGTGGGAATGGATGCGAATAATCAAATATTTCCTGTGGCATACGGAGTCGGTAAAACGGAAAGTGGCGAGACTTGGATATGGTTTTTGTCAAAGCTTAAGGAGTGCATTGGTGAAATACCTGGTTTGGCATTCATATCTGACCGTGCAGCATCCATCGACCTAGCAATAAGGCAAGTTTTCCCGCATGCTTATCATGGTTTATGTTGTCGACATTTGATGGTAAATTTAGGGTTAAACACAAAAGAGAGAAAAATGTTCCAAAAATTATACTGGAAGACATGCAAAGCATATAGGGTTTCAGACTTTGAGGAATGGAAGGCGCGCCTTGAAGCAGCGGTCCCTACTACTTCTCGTATTATGTTGCAAGCCGGTGTGCATAAGTGGTCACGAGCACATTTTCCCGGTAAACGTTTTAATATAATGACTTCAAATAGTGCAGAGTCCATTAACGCCTTATCTAAATATGCACGTAAACTTCCAATCATTATGCTAGTAGAATTTTTTCGACAATCTGTGCAAGATTGGTACTTCGTTCGCCATGAAACTGCAGGTAAAGTTTCAAAATTAGTTAATTTAGTTTACTGTAATGTGACCATTTTTATATAATTTTTGTTTGTTCAACATGTTTGCAGTTCAACTCCCAAATGAATTTACACCTTGGGCAGAAGCTAAATTCGAAAAAAGAAAGTTTCACAGCTTCAACTGGAAAACACGTGGCATTATTCAAACACAATTTGAGGTTGATGACGGAGGTAAAAAGGGTCTTGTTAACTTTGGTGATGGTACGTGTAGTTGTAGAAAGTGGCAACTTTCTGGAATACCTTGTGGACATGTTATTTCGGCTGTGCGGTGGTTGCATATTGATGATTGTAATCAATATTTCTCGGGTTGGTATTCTAAACGCGTATTTCAACAAACATACGAAGACAAGATTTTTCCATTACCGGCTCAATCAGAATGGGAACAACCAAGTGGACTGATGAATGTGCATCCACCAGTGATGGATAAAAGACAGAGTGGTCGACCACGTGAAATAAACCGCATTCTATCCCGTGGAGAGGAAAAAAGAGAGATTGAATGTAGCAGGTGTCATAACAAAGGACATATGAGAAATAAATGCACTGCATCCGTTCCAAGCGAGTCGAAATGGCTATCTAAGACGCGCAAGTTCTTCGGGAAAAAGAAATCACAGCCATCCGAGAAAGCACATCACCAATATGATACCAACGAGTCAGATGACGAGATGTATGATCCCGTTAATTTGGGTGATTTGTAGATACATATTTGTGAAATTGTTTGGATTACTTTGTGTGTACCATGATGTTGTTGGTTTACGCATGTAAAATAATGTTGTTGGTTTACGCATGTAAGATAATGTTGTTGGATATATTAAATAAACTTTCAAATAAACTAAGTTTGTATCCAAAAATTTTATACAGACCTATAGAAAAATATACCCCTCGTAATACATCAACTAACACCAGCTTATTCATCTTTTTTAACACGTAGCTTATATAATTCAGTTGCCATTCTTAGTCGATAGTTTCTCGCCCAGGTAGTGTAGTCGCCGTCTATATGAAGTGGTAAATCTTCTAACAATCTTTCTATAAAGTGACAAACAAAAACCCCAAAATCCACTGAATTTCGCTGCTGTAGCACATTAACGGCATACCTAATTGTCACCATGATCTTCTTTTTCGCTGTCTTCTTGATTTGTTTCCAGTAGCCTATGCTCTTTAAAAAATCTGGAAGATACGTCTCAAAACTTTTCTTGACAGTCGTTAGGTATTTGCTTCGATCGGATGCCTTGCTATCATATACAGTCAACGTCCACGTCGACAACTGCAGCTCCCCAAGCAGCCAGTGACCAGTAGGGTGTAAAGGGATGAGAACCTGCAAATATAAAGCATTTTTATATCTGTTATTTATGAAGTACTTTTTGTTGTATAAAGCATATATAAATTATATATATTTACTTTGATGTTCTATATTTACTTACACGATCGACATCCCACCATGCATGGTATATATATCTACTACTGTTTGCATAACTGGCAACCTCAGCAGGGTTAGAGTCTTCTTTAAATAATATGTATAGGAAATAGTCTGGAACCACAGCGCAACGCTTGTCTCTTGAAGTCGAACTAAGCATCAAATACTGCATCCATGCGTTAATATGCTGATACAATTGCAAAAAGGAAACAAGTTTAAAATTAATATTAAAGCAATGGTAAAAAATTATAAGGTAAACGAGGCTAAGAAATTACTGCGGAATCGAGCCAACGACTTCCATGTACCCCAAGAAGTAATCACCAAAAGTCCTTATTGTATGGAAAGTTCGGGGGATCTAAACTAAGATAGCACTCTTCCCTATTTTCGAATGAATAAAAATCCGTGGGAGTTTGTGCCCAAGTTTCTTTTTCTCTGTCGAGATCAAACGGCACTGTCTCAATATCAGGCCGGTCTGTGGTATACTCTGGAGATCGGATGGCAGCATTAGTAGACTGGAATGCCATAAAAGGTGTAGAAATTTGTCGGCCTTTCATCTTCTCCCTCGGACTTCGTCGCAGTGCCATGGGAGGTGTCTAAGAAGTTGAACAACTTACAATTATTGGTGAATTGGCAAAACTTAGTAATATATGTTCTACGTACTTAATAGTGTGTGTGTATATATATATATATATATATATGTATAAAAATATAAAAATATAAATATATATAAATAGGTTAACTAATATACCTCCATGGTAGTCACGGACGGTGAGTGCAACCCCTCTGTAGCATCATAACCTGCAAACCAGTCGTGTGTTACATTCTCTTGCGGCACCACGTTGTCGAACGGGTTGGCACCAAACCTAAATGCTGACATGTCCTCAGGCATGGGGCCGTGACCGGTGTGAGAAGCACCGCGAAATTCCTGTACATATATTACAAAAAATAAAACATAACACCTTTTATAACAGGTTAAATAAAAATAACATTGAAACACTTACATCAAACTCAAACCGCAGATCCTTAAGCTGTTTTTCAAGGGTCGACACCCTCAAGTCAAAGCTTGGCTCACTATATGTCGGCGGGGGGACGAAGGATGATTGTTGAAACCCAGGCATGGTTCCGTATGACTGTTGAAAACTAGGCATGGGGCCAAATGATGGTTGAAATCCTCCCATTGGTGTGTACGAATCCCCAAAACCAGGCATGGGGCCATAGTGAGATTGCTGAAATGTTGGCTTGGGTGGCGACTGGGGTCTAACATCAAAGTCTGTTGGTGGGGGCCGTGGCTTCTTTGAAATAGGTCTAACGTCCATACCATTAAAAAAGCGTTCACTAGCTATCCACCAGTCCATCTGTTGCTCCTCATGTGTTGGCACCAAACCCAACAGTGGTAAATGTCCGGGCTGATTACAACCAAGTTAATGTCTTATTAAAAAAGTAGGTTTACATATTAAATGTGAGGCTAATTTATTTTTTAGAATAACCTGAAAAATTGTAGTGAGGAATCTCCGTGTAACCTCCCACGGACAGCCAATGATGGTCCTCCTCCAAGCAATGGCTCTAGGGATTACACCTTCACTTTTCGTACAGTACCCAGAAAGTTGGCCGTGTGGAAAAACCTCGTAAATCCATATCTATTATAGTTTTTGCAAAAATATCAAAGGCAATTATTCTTATAATATATACGTACTAACAATTAAATTCATCAAGTATAAAACATACTAATAAGTAGATAAATGTGGATATAACTAAACAAATATGGACATGTTACCTTAAAGGCCCAAACAAATCCGGCTAATGAGTAACAAGTGCGCGACTCTGAAGTCTTATTTTCATGATGTAACTTCTGACGTTTTTCTAGCGCATTACGTAGTTTGGGGAAGGTTTCATCTCACAAGTAAGAAACCCATGGAAATTGGTTCCATGCATTTAAGTCTTCCAGAAGGACTAAGATGCCGTCTTTAACTGTATTTTTAACCTCGCCACCATAGAACCCAAAATGAAGTAGGTACAATAAGCACAATCGCACGTGATCAACATCACCTAACAAGTCACTATCTGACTGTAACACAGATCTAATATCACGACCCTTAATTGAATGACCAACTCTTAATGGAAAAACTCTATCTCTAAATGGATTGCCAAATCTGTCAGGTAACCAGTCCTGGCGACCGAATCGAAATCCTGTAATGAGACAAAAATCCCGGCGTGTGAATGTAAGTTGCTGGCCTGCAATGCTGAACATCAAACAATCGACTTCATGTTCTGGAACAGACTCAGTCTGTAGTATCAAATGTATCAAACTCGGGTCTCGGTTATCGCATTCAAGATCCAGCCATCGTCCGAAACACGTACTTCTAAATAACTGTAGTCTTTGTGGGAATCTAGATAAGCTTTCTTTAATTACTTTGACCGACTTCCCAAGATTACATCTAATAGTTACGTGTGCATCGTAATATATCCTCTGAAAACCCAAAAAAATCGCGTAAAATGTGTTAGTTAATAAACAAACAATATACAGAAGTAAAAAGAGGGGATATAAATTAGCTATAATGTGTTAGTTATAATCATCATTATCACCACCACCACCACCACCACCACTGTAACATCCTCAAATTGGGCCTAGAACTAATAGGTATTTTCTGTAAATTTTAAATGCGATTTAAAATTGTTATTGCGTTTGATTGTAAAATTAATAGGTCGATAAGCCTCAGGAAATATTGTGGCTAGTGAAATATTGATTGTTTTAAATTTATTTAGTTGACGGTAAAATAAAATTGTATTTCCCCGCAAATGGTTTTTAAGTTCCAGACAACGATAAGTACGGTGAATGAAATTTGACTAGTTATATTTTAGACTCATATTATGAGTCGGTCTTTAATTCTCATTCATACATACATACGTACGATGCATACATACACACACATTTACCCTAAATCAAAAACTTGATGAAATCATCAAATTGAAGAACACAAATTCTGATTCAAGTTTCTAGCATGAAGATTATCATCATCTACTATTTCTATTCATCTTGTAAGTCCTTAATCTTTGATTTAAGAACCCTAGAATTTGGGGGTTTGGGTGTTCTTGATGTAAATTCGAAATTAGAGCTTGTTTTTGTTAAATTGATGTTTATTAAACTTACTAATGATGTTAAGTAACATGACTCAAGCCAAAAGTTGTAATTTTTAATTAGGGTTCATGAGTTTTATGGGAAACTTGATGATTTTGTTGGGTTATTGATTATAATCCGAAAATTAAAGGTTGAAGTGATGATATGATTGTTAGTTGATGATTAAATGATGATTATTATGTAAACCCTAACATAGAAATGAAGAAAGTGATAATATGATCATTAATAAAGTTCATGGGTTAGTTGATAATATTATAATCAATGTTTTAAGCTAGTGTGACTAAAGTATAAATTGATGAATGTTGTTAATGATTATAGTATGATTGATTATTGATGAATATTGATGATAATTGATATTATTCAAGTTAGAATATGAAAATGAGTTAAGTGTACTTGATAAAGATGAGTATTATAAGGAGTTTGATAAAATTGTTAATGATTAATCATGATGATTAGTGAGAACTAAAGGTGGATTAATATGATGATGTGGTTCTATGATCGTAATTTGATAGTGATGATGAACTAATGAAGTTAATATTGATAATTCATGTTAATGGAATGAATTATGTGAAATTACTACAAGTGATAACTAAATTGATGCATAGTTGAAAAGTGGTTAACATGATATCTAATCATGATTAAGAAACAATTCAAGAAGTATGAACGTGATGTTTATGATGATTGTGATAATACATATGAATTGAGATTGTTGGTATAAATCTATTGGAGTAATGTTATGTAGATTTGATACAAGTAACTGACTTGTGTATTTTGTTGTATTTCCAGATATGGAGAAGACTCAGTGATATTAGACTACTGAGTGGGCGACTATGGTAGTCGGTGAGTGGACTTTGATCTCTCACTATAATTTAGTGATCACTATTGTGGTTACTTCAAGTGTTATTTCTGTGTTAAGTTGAATTGTGAATTGTGTTAAAGTGTTAAAGTGTTAAGTGTTAAGTGACCTATTGGTAACTGTGTTAATAGAGGTCAACTATGTTGGACTGTGTGGTTACAGGTTAGTCAACACAAGGGTTGTGAACATTCGTTGTAAGTAAGGCTTGTGTTGACTAAAGGTAACAAACAGTTATCGGTTAACCACTGTACTGGCCTGCAGTTGGTGTAAGTGTCGCTTGGTGGGCCACCGCGGCTGAGGGCGCCACAAGGGCCACCGATCCTCTGGTGATGTTGAGTCAAAGTGTTAAATGTGGTGAACTCATGGTGTTAAACTAAGTTGTATTGTTAGTGATGAGTTAACTCACTTAGCTTCGTGCTAATCCCTCGTTGTTTACTCCTTGCAGGTTAATATCTTTTGTTATGGGCGGGTCAAGGAGTAACTGAAGAATGTTTGACTAGGATTACTCTGATTATTATTTAATACAGTTTAAAATGTTTGATTATATAATGCCCAGGATATAAAGGATTGTTTTGTAAACGGTAATAATCAATACTTAGAATTTAGGTAAGGGAAGATGACGACATGTCATTTTATGTATATATATGTTTTGGGACTTGAGCTTCCGCATTGTTAAAAAAAAAAAAAAAAACAGTTGTAAATTCTGGGGCGTTATAACCACCACCACCACCACCACCACCACTACTACTATTATTATTATTATTTCTACTACTATTATAATTACTACTATTACAACAATTATTATTGTTATTCTTATTATTATTACTACTACAAGTGTTATTATTGTTATTACAATTATTATTATTATCATTTCTACGATTACAACTATTATTATTATTATTATTATTATTATTATTATTATTATTATCATTTCTACTACTACAACTATTATTGTTACTACTACTACTACAACAATTATTATTATTATTATTGTTACTACTACTACAACTGTTATTATTATTACTACTACAAATATTAAAATGAATTATTATTATTATTATTATTATTATTATTATTATTATTATTGTTTCTACTACTACATCTATTATTATTATTACTACTACAAATATTAAAATGGATTATTTATTATTATTATTATTATTATTATTATTATTATTATTATTATTATTATTATTATTATTATTATTATTATTATTATTATTATTATTATTATTAATAATATATAAATTATTATTTCTACTACTATCACTATTATTATTATTACTACTACATCTATTATTATTATTATTATTATTATTATTTCTACTACTACAATTATGATTATTATTATTATTATTTCTAATACTACAACTATTTTTATTGTTACTACTACAAATATTAAAATGGATTATTATTATTATTATTATTATTATTATTATTATTATTATTATTATTATTATTATTATTATTATTATTTCTACCACTACAATTATGATTATTATTATTATTATTTCTAATACTACAACTATTATTATTATTACTACTACAAATATTAAAATGGATTATTATTATTATTATTATTATAAAAACAGGGGATTAAAGTGGTTATCAAAAAGGCTCAGTCAGATTAAAACTAACATCCATAAATATCTAAAAGATTAAAACTAATAACTTTTCTTAATTCTCATAATTAATTTATTCTAATATCTACCTTCTAAAAAGAAATTGGGATATAATCTAACATACATAAAAACATCAATGACTTACTAATATAAAAACATATAAATATATGTAATTGTGACAGTAGGAAAACATATAAATATAAAAACATATAAATATATAAAACATACATAGAAACATATAAATATATAAAAGCATCAAAGAAACTTACATTAACATCAAAATTAAGATCAAAATCATCAAGTTCTTCCATCTTCTTGTTGTTTTCTTCTTCTTTCCGTCAAAAAAATCCCTTCCTTGCTCTAGTGTTGCCGGCGTTGATGGTGACGATACTGAAAGAAAAAAACCCCTAGCGCCCCAAATCTCTTTTGATGGTGACGGTACAAAGTGAAAGAAAAAAACCCTAGCGCCCCTTACTCAAGAATTGATGATGATGGTGACGGAACAAAGTGAAATAAAAAACCCTAGCGCCGATTGAGAAAAAAGACGGGTGTGTAAAAAATAAACCGACGCCCCCAATTATTTAATGGACCCGAATGTGATTACACGTGATATGTGGGGCGCCATTGATGGTGACGTTTGTGAGTAGTGAGGCGCCGGATGTGACAAGCTAGGGGCGCCGATGTGATGTTTCCTTTTCCCAAATACGAGGACTGCAAAAGGTGGGGCGCCGGGTCCATTTGTTGGCGCTAGTGTCAGATTTTGGTGTAGGGATTATCCACGTGGCGCGGTTTAAAGGTATTGGCGCCGGGCCCATCAATTAATTGCGTTTAAGGATTAATTAATGGTGATTAATGGGTTTAAATAATAATAAATCTTTGACTTACGGATTAAAAACGTATTAAATATTGGTGGGGCGCCGGGGCGCCATTTTTGGCGCCAAATGGTGGATTAGTTTGTTAAAAGCTACGGTCAACGAATTACTTTGTTTAAACAGGTTTGGTCAACGGATCATTTATGTGATTTTCCCTTCTTATTTTTTGGGAGACAAATAAACGAATTATTACGGTGAGGAAAATGATCAAAACTTTAGACTCGACTCGATCACCTACATACAGGCCCACAATGAGGAATTTCACGAGCTTCATTGAATGGTGTGCAACATGGGCCTATGTGCTAGGCCAGATTTATTATTATTATTAGTATCCATAAAGATCAACATTCAAGAAGTTTTTATTCATTATGATTGTTTTTTTGTGCGAATTAATGAGTTATATGCTGCTTCGTTAGTACAAATTCAAATCTATCTCTCTATCTATCTTATATATATATATATATATATATATATATTAAAAGAATAATCTTGAAATATCTGTCCCTTGAATGGAAGGTCAACTTGCTAAATCTAACCATTAATCCATTTAATGACATACTTAATCCAATTTATTAATGGTATAAAGACAAATCTACCCTCATTTATTTTCAATTCTAATCCTTAATGTTTGCCCCTTAATGTAAATCACCCCTTCAACTATTTAAGCAATGTTTTTTAATTTTGAATTATTTTGCATTATTATTTTTGCTATACTTATATTTGTTAACTATGACTTTTGTTATATTGATTTTTAGTTTTGTATGATTTGAAATTTTTATATACGTAAAACGTGATTCATAATTAAATATTATTTATAATCTAATGATACATATATTAATTTATTCTATACATTATAAGAAAACCATTGAAAGAAGAAGGGTGATTACATCGAGATCAACTTTTATGATCGAACCCTTAATCTATTTAATGACACATTTAATCCTATTTCTATAAGTTTAATCTAATGATACATATATTAATTTATTCTATACATTATAAGAAAATCATTGAGAGAACAAGGGTAATTACATCAAGAACAACTTTTATGATCTAACCCTGAATCAATTTAATGACACGGTTAATCCTATTTTCTATATGGCTAATTAATAATATACTATCATATATTTACAATATTAATCATTGGTGTTTCATCCATAATTGTAAATGCCCTTTTACACAATTTACACTATTTAAAATGTACCAAAATATGAGCTATAATCTAGAATTAGATCTCACATATATCAATGATATGTGTCCACCCCACCCGCAAGGAGCATCAATGCCGAGCAAATTACATGTCCACTAATCACCCATATGTGCTGATGAACGGATTTGAACCCCTGACTTGTTGGCCACACATGTGAGGTCTGAGCGTTTGCGGTAACAGTACCACTTGAGGTATGCCCAATTGGTAACTTTAAATCTATATAATTATATGTGTAAATATAAATATTGTGAATCATAGTTTGTATGGACGCGTGGTCTAACTTTTGACATATATAATAATAAGTGTATATAAATATTATGAATCATAATTTGTAAGGATACGTAGTCCTTCCCAAGCGAGAGTTTTTAGGATTCATTGTAATTATATTAAATCACCTGTTTGAATAAGATATGGATGCTAAAGGATAGATTTTTACGACGGAAACAAGTGAAAAGTTTAGTTTTCACCAACTAACTTTGTATCTATACAACTATATGGCTATATAATATTATGAATAATAATTTGTATGGACATATAGACCGGGGCATGAGATTCGTTAAGATTTATTGAATGTCTATGATAGAGCTTACTGAATAAGATATGGATGGTCAAAGATAGGTGTTTGTGATGGAAACAAGTGAAAAAAAAATGAGTTTTTACCCAACTTTGGACTTAATTAATACGTGTATTAAAATATTAGGAATCGAGTCGTCATGTGAAAGGAGTACTTAAGGATTCATTGTATGTCTATAATAGAGTTTCGGACTTTCGGTGAATAAGATACGGATACTCAAAGATAGGAAAGAAGTGAGAAACATGTCAATAAAAGAGTTTCGGTAATAAAAACATGCATTTAAACGCAAAAACCTATGTTAGGATGAATTTTAGGTGTATGTTTTAGGTTGGTTTAGATAGCTTGATAGGAGTTCCATTTCCCGTTGGTTGAATCCCATAGCGTCTCATCGCCATTAAAAGAAAAAGTATTGTCTCATTCCACAAATACAAAAACACTTAGTATAACACCCCACGATTTAAGACACAAATTTTTTTTTTTAATTCGGAAGCGCAAATCCCATATATAATATATACATAGATGTCACGATATCACCAACCAAAACATTACATATGTTTTAAAATTTATATATAGTTACAAACGATAATTATCGACTAGGTGTTATTTAACAAAACAAAGTAATAACAAAACGATCAGAGTTCAACTTGGCAAACATTTCTTCAAACCATCAACACGTCCCAAACAACCCAAAAGTTAACCTGCAAAAGTATTGTAGGGAATTAGCACGAAGCTAAGTGAGTAAACTAAGTCTAACAATCTAACTTAGTATAACAATCAATTCACAACAATCATCTAAATAAACAATCAAACAGAGGATCGGTGGTTCTTGAGATACCCTCAGTCCGCGGTGGCACTCCAAGAACACTTAATAATCAACTGCAGGCCAATACAGAGATTTTTACCGATAGTTTATTGCTATCTTTAACCAATATGGGTTAATTCACAACGAATGTTCATCCGACCCATAAGGATTAACCTATAGCAACTAACCCAAAATTGACCTCTATCATTCTAACCTATCATGGAATTATTCACAAGAAATCAATCCATCCATCAAACCACAAGTTTAATCAATAATCCTATCATTAATGCAACGATAAATCAGTCATTACAAGCAACTTAAAATTGATGCAACTAAATGTTAACACCAAGATTAAATTGTGAGAAGCAGTCCACTCACCTGTCAGTTTCGGTCTCCAAACTCAAAAGTCTTATTTTATTGAGTCTTCGGTGTCTCTGTAAACACCATAAAAACACAAGTTAATAACTTGTCTCAAAATTTAATTATGACTATACTCAATTATATACATTGATAATCAAGGAATATCAATAACTAAACAATATAAGTGTTAGATTCACATAAGTTCACAAAATAACAATTTCTTCAAAATTACAAAGGCAAACACGATCCGGACAATGGAGGTTGGGATCGCGTTCCTCTTAAGAAAATATTCTGTAACCATTTTACACTTGCAAACGCGATCCGGGTGTATGAGCTGGATCGCGTTTCGAAGAAGGAATCAGGATTGAGACAAAACAACACATAGCAACGCGATCCGGGCTATCTAGCCGGATCGCGTTTGTCACGTTTCCAGCAACAAAAACCCAGATCAGCAAGAACACCAGCACGAACCAAAAGTCTAAATTCACTAAATTCGGATACCATATATGTTTTTAACCCAAAAAGAACCTCAACTAACATCCTATAACATGTTATAACAACAAATCATCATCATCAAACTCCTAATTTCACTCATGCATCCACATTTAACCTAGTTCCAACCAAAAACTCAAATTATACATAAAAATGGAAAATATACTTACAAGGTAGATGATAACAAGAAGGAGGTGTTGTAACTCAGATTATTGCACCAAAATCACAGCTTCAAAATGAATTGTTTGGGGTTTTCCTTTGATTTTATGTGAAATGTGTGTGTGTTCTTGAAGTGTGAAAGAAAAATGAAAATGTTAGGTCGACCTACACACTTTTATTCAAGACATATGCAGTATAAAATTATGCCCCTTCTAAATCTATTGTCTGGAACCTGGATTTCTAACGCGAGAATATTATTTTATTTTATCGTCATCTAGGTTTATTTAAAACAAATAATATTTCACTAATCACAATATTTCCTGAGGCTCACTTACATATTAAATTTAAAATCGAACACAGGTAAAATTTTAAATCGCATAAATACTTTAAAGAAAATACCTTTTTCTTCTAGGCCCGATTTGGGGATGTTACAAATCACCCCTCCTTAGAAAGATTTCGTCCTGAAATCTAACTAGACCCAAATAGATTAGGGTATCTAACCCTCATACTCTCCTCCGTTTCCCAAGTGAGATCCGCACCCAAACTATGTTTCCACTTAACCAAAACCATAGGAATTTCTTTTCTACGTAATTTGGTCACTTTCCTATCTAAAAGCTCGACAGGTTCTTCTACCAATTTCTTACTTGGGTCAACCCGAAGATCTTGCAAAGGAAGGATTTGGGATTGATCCTCCACATTGCACTTTCTTAAATAGCAAACATTAAATGTATCGTGAATACCAGCTAATTCAGGCGGAAGATCTAAAGAAACCGATTGTTCATTAATCACCTGACGGATTCTAAATGGGCCAATAAATCGGGGAGCTAACTTCCCCCGTTTACCAAATCTAATAACACCCTTCCACGGAGAAACCTTTAAATAAACTAATTCACCTTCAACAAATACAACAGGTCGCCTACGTGGGTCAGCATATTGTTTCTGTCTATCACGTGCCGCTTTCAGTTTCTCACGAGCAATCTTAACTTTGTCAGCTGTAATTTGAACTAAATCGGGACCCGCAAACTGTTTTTCTCCCGCTTCTAACCAACATGTAGGTGTTCGACAACGGCGCCCATACAACATCTCATATGGCGGCATACCAATGCTAGAATGATAAGAATTATTATAAGCAAACTCTATCAATGGTAAGTGTGAATCCCAAGAACCGCCATACTCAAGTACACAAGCTCTCAACATATCCTCGAGTGTCTGAATAGTACGCTCTGATTGCCCGTCTGTCTGAGGATGATAAGCTGTGCTAAGATTAACTCTGGTACCTAATTCACGTTGCAAACTCTGCCAAAAACCAGAAACAAACCTGGAATCTCTATCGAAAACAATGGATAAAGGAATACCATGTCTAACAAAAATCTCATGAATGTACAATTGAGCAAGTCGAGTCAACGATGCCGTCTCACTGGTGGCTAGAAAATGTGCACTCTTAGTTAATCTATCAACTATTACCCATATCATATCATTACCTTTCTGAGTGCGGGGAAATTTGGTAACGAAATCCATAGTAATGTGCTCCCATTTCCATTCCGGAATATCTAACTGTTTCAATGAACCATAGGGCTTCTGATGTTCTGCTTTAACCTGGGAACATATATGACAAGTCTCAACCATTCGAGCAACATCGGTTTTCATAGTTGGCCACCAATACAATGGTTTTAAATCATTGTACATTTTCGTACTACCTGGATGAACAGATAACCTCGATTTGTATGCCTCTGACAATATCAAATTCCGAAGTCCCCCAATCAATGGAACCCAAACCCGTGACTGGAAAGTTTTCAATCCTCGAGAATCATCAATCAATAAATCTTTCCGTTTCAACAAAATCTCAGATTTTAAATTTTGATCCAACAATGCCTCTAACTGTGCAGCTTTCAACTGAGAAATCAAATCAGAAGATATTTCCAAACGCATAAAATAAATTCGGTCGGAAGATACATTTCGGCTTAAAGCATCGGCAACCACATTAGCTTTACCCGGATGATATCGGATTTCACAGTCATAATCCTTAATCAACTCCAACCATCGGCGCTGTCTCATATTGAGTTCTTTCTGAGAAAACATGTACTGGAGGCTTTTATGATCCGTGCATACGACACATTTAGTTCCGTACAAATAGTGTCTCCAGATTTTTAACGCAAATACCACAGCTGCAAGCTCTAAATCGTGTGTGGGGTAATTTCTTTCATGAGTTTTAAGCTGACGGGAAGCGTAAGCAATAACACGATCATGTTGCATTAAGACAGCACCCAAACCATCATGAGAAACATCACAATAAACCACAAAACCGACGGAACCCTCAGGTAATGCTAACACTGGCGCCTGACATAACAACTGTTTAAGAGTCTGAAAAGATGTTTCTTGTTGATCTCCCCACTGAAATTTAATATCCTTCCTAGTTAGCTTGGTTAACGGGCCAGCAATTTTGGAGAAATCCTTGATAAATTTTCGATAATATCCCGCTAAACCAAGGAAACTTTTAATCTCAGAAGGTGATTTAGGAACGTTCCAATTCATAACGGCGTCCACTTTGGAAGGATCCACTTTGACACCATCCTTACAAATAATATGCCCAAGAAACTGTACCTCTCGGAGCCAAAATTCGCATTTGGAAAATTTAGCAAAAAGATGCTCTCTTTTCAAAATCTCAAGAATCAATCTTAAATGATGTTCATGTTCAGCCTCAGACTTAGAATAAATCAAGATATCGTCAATAAATACAATCACAAACTTGTCTAGAAAAGGTCGACATACACGATTCATTAAGTCCATAAAAATAGCAGGAGCATTAGTCAATCCAAAAGGCATAACTAAGAACTCGTAATGACCATACCGGGTACGAAAAGCAGTCTTAGGAACATCTTCCTCACGAACTCGTACATGATGATAACCGGATCTCAAATCGATCTTAGAAAAATAGGATGATCCCTGTAACTGATCAAATAACTCATCAATTCTGGGCAATGGATATTTGTTTTTCACTGTTCTTTTATTGAATCTCTATAATCAATACACATTCGAAGAGTACCATCCTTTTTCTTAACAAACAATACCGGAGCACCCCACGGGGAAGAACTCGGTCGAATAAACCCTTTATCTAACAGTTCCTGAATTTGACCCATCATCTCACGGATTTCAGAAGGAGCTAATCTATAAGGAGACTTAGCTACAGGAGTCGAACCAGGAATCAAATCAATCTGAAATTCTACATCTCTTACAGGGGGTAAACCAGGCAATTCATCCGGAAAAACTTCCGGGTATTCAGAAACCACCGGAAAATTTGTCAAAGATTTCTTTTCTAACTTGCTATCTATCACATATGCCAAATAAGAATCACATCCCTTAGATAGAGATTTCCTAGCTTTCAACAAGGAAATCAATGGTAGACTACCCTTTACTCGTTCTCCTCGAGCCTTGACGTATGACCCATCAGAAATCGGAATTCTTATAATCTTTTTATGACAATCAATGTTGGCCTTATTCAAACTTAACCAATCCATACCAATAACTACATCGAAACTAGGAATTGGCATTAACAAAAGGGAGACTAAGAAATTATGACCCTCAATAAGTATACTAGCTCCAGCTACCGATGTGGTAACAGGAACTAATTTACCGTCAGCAATTTCAACTTCTAAAGGTTTAACAATCAAAGAGGGGATCAATTTCAGTCTATCACAAAAGTTCACAGATATAAACGAACAATTGGCACCAGAATCAAACAATACACGAGCTGGTATAGAATTTATGAGAAATGTACCAGTGATGACATCTTCAGTGGTGACAGCATCATCAACTGTCATTCGGAAAGCTCGGCTAGCAGCTACTGGTGGATTTTTCCTCTTTTGACCAGAGGATGGCGAACCTTTACCCGTACCCATACTCTGTCTCTTCGCCTCAGGACAATCCCCTGCACGATGCCCTTCTTTATGGCAATTCCAACACACGCTATTTGGGTAGGTACAATCCTTTGCAGCGTGACCAAAAATTCCACACTTAACACATCTAGATGTCTGGGGAGTACAAGGACCATTATGTCTAGCTCGACATCTATTACAATAGTTACTATCCGTTGGAATACCAGAATTCGATCTCCTGTTTTGTTGACTACCTTGTCCTTTCTGTTTACTCGAAGAATCTCCTTTGTTTTTCTGTGAATACCTTTCTTTATTCAACACTCTTTTAGCCATAATATCCCCATCAACCGAACGAGCTAAATCATAAGCTTGAGGAAGTGAACCTGCTAGTCTCACTGTGGTACGGTAATCAGGAGGTAATGTTTTCACAAAGTGATCAATTTTGGTCCGGTCAGTTGGAACCCACTGTTGTACAAACCGCAATTTATCTGAAAACTGCTTAATTAATTCATCAATCGTCATTTGATCAGTCTTTTGTAAGTCGAGAAACTCTTGCCTAATCCTAGAAAGATTATACTCCGAGCAAAATTGCTTGCAAATCTCAGCATGAAAATCTGACCATCTTATATCATTCAACTGTTGTGGAGATAATGGTGCAGTAATTGAATCCCACCATGACATGGCTTGACCCTTTAACAACTGAACCGCATAAGGTACCTTATCCTCCTCCTCACAATAACATACATTTAGTTTTCTCTCTACATCACGAAGCCAGTCAAGAGTGACCGTAGGATCGGTACTTCCAGAATAAGTTGAAGGATTGCAAGACATAAAGGTTTTAAGAGAACAACCTTTCTTCAACTGTTGAAAAGGTGGAATAGGTATTTGATAAGTAGTATAACCAGACGAAGGAAAAGGACTCGAGGCCTGATAAGTATAACCCTGTTGCTGCTGTTGTGAAATAAAAGGATTAGATACTGGAATCCGTGTAGAAGATACAATAGGTGGTACATTAGTCACAATGTGAGGACGAGTAGAAACTGGATGTTGAGAAGATCCAGCTCGTTCTCTCTGAAGTTCCAACACTCTATTCTCCAATCTCATAATATACTCCTGATCAGTTTCAGTTTCTCCACCGGCTAAATTAGATGTACCATTATGACCCTGGTTCTCTGGTGGTGCATCTGTCCGCGTAGTATCATTGAGAGTATGGGAAGGTGGCTCATTATCCGCCATACCTGTCATCACATCACATCTCAACATTCGTTAATTGTTAGTACTAGCAACTAACCAAATCAACTATCGTAACTAATCCCCACCACAAGAAATGTTTGACCAACATGACTAAGTTTAGGATTGAACACTTTAAATATTCAATTCACCTAAACTTACGCTCTGATACCAACTTATAACACCCCACGATTTAAGACACAAATTTTTTTTTTTAATTCGGAAGCGCAAATCCCATATATAATATATACATAGATGTCACGATATCACCAACCAAAACATTACATATCTTCTAAAATTTAGATATAGTTACAAACGATAATTATCGACTAGGTGTTATTTAACAAAACAAAGTAATAACAAAACGATCAGAGTTCAACTTGGCAAACATTTCTTCAAACCATCAACACGTCCCAAACAACCCAAAAGTTAACCTGCAAAAGTATTGTGGGGAATTAGCACGAAGCTAAGTGAGTAAACTAAGTCTAACAATCTAACTTAGTATAACAATCAATTCACAACAATCATCTAAATAAACAATCAAACAGAGGATCGGTGGTTCTTGAGATACCCTCAGTCCGCGGTGGCACTCCAAGAACACTTAATAATCAACTGCAGGCCAATACAGAGATTTTTACCGATAGTTTATTGCTATCTTTAACCAATATGAGTTAATTCACAACGAATGTTCATCCGACCCATAAGGATTAACCTATAGCAACTAACCCAAAATTGACCTCTATCATTCCAACCTATCATGGAATTATTCACAAGAAATCAATCCATCCATCAAACCACAAGTTTAATCAATAATCCTATCATTAATGCAACGATAAATCAGTCATTACAAGCAACTTAAAATTGATGCAACTAAATGTTAACACCAAGATTAAATTGTGAGAAGCAGTCCACTCACCTGTCAGTTTCGGTCTCCAAACTCAAAAGTCTTATTTTATTGAGTCTTCGGTATCTCTGTAAACACCATAAAAACACAAGTTAATAACTTGTCTCAAAATTTAATTATGACTATACTCAATTATATACATTGATAATCAAGGAATATCAATAACTAAACAACATAAGTGTTAGATTCACATAAGTTCACAAAATAACAATTTCTTCAAAATTACAAAGGCAAACGCGATCCGGACAATGGAGGTTGGGATCGCGTTCCTCTTAAGAAAATATTCTGTAACCATTTTACACTTGCAAACGCGATCCGGGTGTATGAGCTGGATTGCGTTTCGAAGAAGGAATCAGGATTGAGACAAAACAACACATAGCAACGCGATCCGGGCTATCTAGCCGGATCGCGTTTGTCACGTTTCCAGCAACAAAAACCCAGATCAGCAAGAACACCAGCACGAACCAAAAGTCTAAATTCACTAAATTCGGATACCATATATGTTTTTAACCCAAAAAGAACCTCAACTAACATCCTATAACATGTTATAACAACAAATCATCATCATCAAACTCCTAATTTCACTCATGCATCCACATTTAACCTAGTTCCAACCAAAAACTCAAATTATACATAAAAATGAAAAATATACTTACAAGGTAGATGATAACAAGAAGGAGGTGTTGTAACTCAGATTATTGCACCAAAATCACAGCTTCAAAATGAATTGTTTGGGGTTTTCCTTTGATTTTATGTGAAATGTGTGTGTGTTCTTGAAGTGTGAAAGAAAAATGAAAATGTTAGGTCGACCTACACACTTTTATTCAAGACATATGCAGTATAAAATTATGCCCCTTCTAAATCTATTGTCTGGAACCTGGATTTCTAACGCGAGAATATTATTTTATTTTATCGTCATCTAGGTTTATTTAAAACAAATAATATTTCTCTAATCACAATATTTCCTGAGGCTCACTTACATATTAAATTTAAAATCGAACACAGGTAAAATTTTAAATCGCATAAATAATTTAAAGAAAATACCTTTTTCTTCTAGGCCCGATTTGGGGATGTTACACTTAGTACATCACTAAAACAGAAAATAATATGTCATCCCGCAAATTTTGCGGGTATTAAACTAGTAAGTAATTAAACGGTGATATTCAAAGTGAACATATTAGTGAAATAAAAAAGTTCTCTAAGTATTAGTAATATTTTTTGTTGGTAAGACATCACATAGATCGAAATTATGACAAGAATGAACACGTCGGAGATGTTAGCGGATATATTAGCCCACTGATTATAAAGATTGACATTCAAGAAGTTTTACTGTATTCATTATGATTGTTTTTTGTGCGAGTTATATGCTGCTTCGTTACTACAAATTCAAATAGGTAATTAAACGGTGATAATCAAAGTGAACATATTAGTGAAATAGAAAAGTTAGTATTTTTTGTTGGTATGAAGACATCACGTAGATCGAAATTATGACAAGAATGAACAAGTTGGAGATGTTAGCGGATATATTAGCCCACTGATTATATACTGGGTTCGGCCCACTAGTAGGTTTGGGTTTCGTATTTCATTTATATAGTTGTATTAAGTTAATGAAATATGAATGAAAAGTAATACCAATTAATAGTATGGATATTGATTTTGTATTTGCGTGAGATGTCCAACTTGTGATATTGAGGTAGAGCCCGTAATATAATTTTCATGGCGGAGTCACATTATCATGAACGATTTTCTTCTTGGTGCCATAGAAACAGAAGAACTCGAGTTTCGGCTCGGACGTTGTGGTATAAGTGATGGAGGTGATGATGTTGGACCTTGTGGGGGTTCGGTCGTGCTCCATTGAAATATGGAGCGGCTCCAATGGGTGGCCCAAATACCCATTTTTAGAAACAGAAGAACTTGCTAATGTTACTAGTGAAACAATTATGGATAGTTTTCAAGGAAAAAATAAATTGTAAGGGACATTTATACTAGAAGGCGATCAATTAGTGTTATATTTCGGTATTTATCTTGTGCCATCAATGACCTAAATTCCCGATCTACGCTTCTTGGATTGTTAAAAGCTCTGAGAAAGCGTTTTTAGATGGTGTAAAATCACACCCCCTCGACGTGTAAACCATTACGATGTCTAGAACATTACAAACTCGGTTCGAAGGTATAATATACATCCTAAATGTAATACTACCAAGTCATCGTTCATAGTTCATACTTGATGCCACATTTGAAAGATGAATTACTACTGTCGTTGGTCTATTGGGTAATGGATCCACTAAGAAGAGACTTTGGGTGTGGATTTGATTAGTACAGGACAGGTTGGATACCAGCAAAACGTGGCCGGGGTATATTCATAAAATTCAACTCCATCATGTCAACGTGAAGCCCTCTTCTTGAAATATTTTTAAAAATATTTGAACTTAAATTATATTTTATAAAAATAATAAGAATAAGAATACCAAATAATCATCCTTTATTCCATGATCTAATTTCTTGCTCCCCTCCCACAATCAACATCAGCATATTATATATTTTATATTACAACATGAAAATAAATAGGTTAAGAATTAAATGAAATTGGATGGTAAGATGGTGTTTGGTAATATTCTGCATGATAGATGCATGTATTATATCTGTCATTAATTAAAGATTTAAAAAATAAAGATAGAGAATGGCTCCCATTTGGGTCATACTGATACATAATGAAGGCTTAATTAACATTCTTTGTTTTACATTTTATTTAATGAAGAATTCCTAACCAAGACTTTTTCATGGAAAACTTCAATATAAAACCTACCCACATTCGTTTACTAAATCTTTGCAACTATTTCATTTTTCTAAAAATCAATTATTGAGCCTGCATTCTAGGCGCTTAAGAGATAGTTATGTCCGATACGAAGAATAAGTACGCGTGTGGCGTATTTGGCGTAGTTTTTGGACGAAAGCCAAGACGATCAGCCTCCACAGGATCACTAGATATTGTTGACGATGTGTCCGACTTACCTAAAACTCCAAGCATCCAAAAATCTGATTCAAGAAGACGAAAAGGCTCAAGTGGTGCATCATTCGATTATTCATCGAGCACGGAACAAGTTCAAAAGAAAGCGGATGTTGTGCCCGACTTGCCTAAGACTCCAAGCAGCCAAAAATCTGATTCAAGAAGACGAAAAGGCTCAAGTGGTGCATCATTTGGTTATTCATCAAGCACGGAACAAGTCCAAAAGAAAGAGGACGTTGTCCCCGACTTGCCTAAAAGTCCAAGCAGCCAAAAATCCGATTCTAGAAGACGAAAAGGCTCAAGTGGTGCATCATTTGGTTATTCATCAAGCACAGAACAAGTCCAGAAGAAAGCGTTCGCTGTGCTTGATTTTCCTAAAATTACAAGCAACCAAAAATCTGATTCAAGAAGAAGAAAAGGGTCAAGTGATGTATCTTTTGATTCTTCATCAAACGCAGAACAAGTGCAAAAGAAATCAGATCGAATCATTTCTAGAACGCAAGCGACCCCACCATTGTATGTTCCACCAGCTCAACACCAGGAAGTTAAGAAAAGTACACATGATGTTAAAGTTAGATCAATCGGGCCAGGAAACGGGCCAAATGGTCAAATCGGTCCACAACATTTTCAAAGCAATGGTAAAAACAAAAAACTTCCACAAGGGTCACTTGGGATATCAGGAGAGCTTGAAACCATGATCGACGAGCAACAACGCTCAAATTTCGCTGCTAACATGAAGGTTTTTGGTAATTTGGGTAACTTAGGGAAACCAAGTTTAAACAATGTCAATTATCAACCAAAAATCGATAAAGAAGAGCGCTCTTTGCCAAAAGGGATGGGGAATATAACTAGGAAGACAGGTAAAGAGCCTCAGATAGCACCAAAACCAACTTCTTATTGTAGAGCTCTTTCTACAAGAATGGACCCTGAGCAGTTGAAGATCATGGGGAATGAAGATTATAAAAATGGGCGATTTGCTGAAGCTTTATCACTCTATGATGCTGCAATTTCAGTTGATCCTGAAAAAGCATCATATAGAAGCAATAAAAGTGCAGCCTTAACCAGCTTAGGGAGGCTTTTAGAAGCAGTTTTCGAAGCCAGAGAAGCAATCAGAATTGAACCCTTCTACCAACGGGCTCATAATCGTTTAGCCACATTATATCTCAGGTATTCATTGATCATATATTTTTTTTCTTCATCTTATGATTGTTATGGTCAATATGCCACTAAAACAAATATACAGTTTCCATCTTGTATGCAATATATTTAAGTGAACAAAATAATTTTGAACTTTTACCTGAACAAGAGTAATAGAAATGTCATACTTATAGTTTTTTTTTCAAATATAAAAGAAGTTCAGGCTTCCAAAAACAAGAATATATGAACTTCAAGATCTTATTAAAATTTGCAGTCGTAAGAATGTGGATATCTAGGCAATTTGTTCACATATTAAGGTGCGCATTTAAGCCTTTATTTCAGTCACATTTAGCATTTATCTTACAAGACTCCGTAATTTGTAATTATGTCGTAAAGGTTGTCTATAACCGATTGATTTGTTGCAATGCATGTGTCTTTCTGAGTAAATTTTAATGTGATCACAGATTAGGAGATGCTGACAAAACAATGCGCCATTATAAACAGGCTGGGTCAGAAGCTGAGCCTGACCTAATATCAAAAGCCCGAAATGTTCAGGGGCACCTTAGCCGTTGCAACGAGGCAAAAAAACGAAGAGATTGGAACAAATTGATAAAGGAGACCAGTCTAGCTATATCTGCAGGTGCAGATTCTGCACTACAGGTAATTATATAGATCAGAACCATTGTTTATTAGTTTTAACATGAAAAAACTTCAGAGACTAATATTGAGTGTTTTTGGTTGATGGAATTTATATAAAGATATATACCCTGAAAGCCGAGGGATTATTGAAGTTGAATAGGCATCTAGAAGCAGACCAAGTGTTAAGCAGTGCACCAAAGTTTGACTCAGATGACTGCATCAAGTTTTATGGCCCGATCACCCAAGCTTATCTGATGGTCATACGTGCTCACGTTGATCTGGCAGCCGGAAGGTACATTTTTGATAGTCCTGTAACGTTTACTTCATTATTAACCTTGCCAAATTGTAAGATTACGACAGTGTACCTTTTTGTTTTTTTTTGAAAAGCGATTATGACAGTATACTGTTCTGTTTGAAACTGCTTTTTGTTTGTTTTGTCAAAGTTAGATAAATTTATAAGATGCAAGTTTCTTTAGAACATTACATCATCTAGAAGTTTTTCAAACTGATATGTCATCTAGATACTACTATGTACAATTTATTACAGACATTCTAAATTACAAGCCAATTAGAATTCGACAACGGTTGATGTTAGTCCAATTGTCCATTACATAATTCAAATGGTTGGTATATTTGACAAGGTATAAAATACTATACAGTTACCTGTTACCTTTAAAATATATAGAGGGACACCAACCATAAGTTTGAAATGTTACCAATTTGACAAATATTGAACACTTCAAGTCTTCAAACTTGTTAGGTAATATTCTTATTGAACTGGTCATGGTATATACTAGCATACTCAAATACAAAGTTACCAGTAAACTTTTTACCAAATTGTATAACTTTTTCCCAAGAAAACCATGTGAGTAATGTACATTCTCTCTTAACTTAGAAAACGATATTTTTGATCATAAAATATTTCTTTATAAATGAAATTATTGCAATCTCTAGGATTGACGATGCAGTTGAGGCAGCTCAAATGGCAGCAAAGATGGACTCGAATAATAAGGAAGTGAACGTGATGGTAAATCGAACAAGGGCAGTAATGGGTGCTAGGTCCAAGGGAAATGAGTTATTCAAGGCTTCCAAATACTCTGAAGCTTGCATTGCTTATGGGGAAGGACTTGACCATGACCCGTTCAACTCTGTATTGCTCTGCAACCGTGCTGCATGTCGAACCAAACTTGGTCAGTTTGAAAAAGCCATTGAGGATTGCACTGTGGCCTTGAAAACGCGTCCCTCTTATAGCAAAGCAAGACTACGACGAGCTGACTGCAATGCTAAGGTGAACCACCGTTACACAGAATCCATGTTTCTGTTTCTTTTTTTGGTGGGAATGTGTATAGTTTATGTTACTAACAATTTTCTTTTTTTTCATGTGTATACAACAGTTGCGGAAATGGCAAGCTTCCATAGACGATTATGAGGTCTTAGCAAGAGAATCACCAGAAGACGAAGAGGTGAGCAAAGCCTTAAAAGAGGCTAAGGATCAGCTAACGAGTTGATGGAAATGAAAATACAAGCGTCGTCGTCGCCATATAACAAATATTGTTTGAATATAATAATTTTCTGTGATTAAGCTTCTGCTCATTCTTTTTGGCCATCAAGAAAGAAACCAAGCTAGTCAATGAGTATGTACTTATAAAATAATAACTAAATCATTTACTATCATTTATATACATGTATATTTCTTGTGCATACCCAGACTGTATATTTGTGTGCAGATATTGGTTAATTGTCAAAGTTTATACTCTTCACATTTTGATTATAAGCTTGGACACTTTTACAATTGTCACTATTATTATTTCTACACAATTTAAAACAATTGTTTGCCAAGTAATTAAGTAGCTTTATACTGGAACTAACATAACAAGTTGAAGGTTTTATAATCGGCCCGGCCCAGCCCAGCCCAAACTAATTTCTAAAAGACTCTCTTGTTAAAGCCCAAACTTAAAACTTTTGAGTTTTAAACATGACGTATTTTATTTATTTATTTATTTTTATTTTTATGTTTTTTCGAGCAAAGTTGTTGTTTTAATGATTTAAAACATTTAAAAAACATTTGTATGATGGAGTAAGGTTCAAATGAGTACACTAATTTTGAGTGGGAATGAGAGAACCAATAGATTTATACCATGTGTCATTTTATTCTCTCTCCTCTACATTTTTTAAAATTAAATATCTCACAAACGGTAAGTCGAAAAATCATGAAAATTGCACCATAAAATTCAGAGTTTTCTCCTCTTCGATTTGTTGTCCCTCAAGGTATACTTTCGACAACTTTTTTTTTCTTCCATTTTTTGGTGGGTTTTACAAATTAGTAACACATGTGTTAGTGATTGGTTATACATTTAATTTGTGGTTAAGGTTAGGGTTTAGGGTTAAGGTTAGGGTTGACTAGGGTTTAGGGTTTAATATGATTTAGGGTTTAGAGTTTTGTAAAGCGTTTAGGGGTTAGGGTTTGGGGTTTAGGGTTTAAGGTTTAGGGTTTAGGGTTTGAGGTTTGGGGTTTCGGTAATCAAGTCTACCCATTTTAAATTTAATCACGAATTCCATTTACAAAACAAATGTTATAATAATTATTATACCAAAATTATATCAAATCAACTTATTCTTACAAACATATATTTTAAAATTTTCAATTGCACTTAGTCAATGCTTAAAAAATTTAACACGTCATGATATATTTTTAATATTTTCTTTACTATCTACAACTAAGACCACTCCCAACAGTGACAGAAAGTGACAGAAACTGACGCGCCACATCAGCGTCACGTCAGCTTTTTTCACAAAACTGACAGCCCCGTGCCAACAGTGATCCGGCACTTTTTTCTTCAGGGACCCACTACTAATAAATTAATTAAACAATACACAATTAATTAAAATAAAACACATTTCATTCAAATTAAAAACATTACAATAATTAAAAAAACGGTACAGTAATAAAAAAAAATACAATTATTAAAAAATAAAAGTAGCCTAATCCGAGCTCGATTCTTTGTCTTCGTTCGCGGCCTCGTTCTCGTTCTCGTCTTCATCCGAATTGTTGGATCTGTAGACATTTTGATATTCTTCAACGACTTCTTTGCGAGCAAATTTGATAATTTTTAGTTCCTTTTTTGAGGCCTGTTTTGGAAGACTTTTGCAAAGAAAACTCAACGCCTTTAACGTCGCCTTTTATTATATTGTTTTTTTTATTGTTTTTAGCGCTTCTGTGGCTTTTAGAGCCTGTGCTTTAACCGCTTCAAGGGTCTCAAGTTTCTCGGACGAGATACTACCTGGTGAAGACGAATCGGCGTTCGAGGATTGAGAATTCTTTGACGTATTGGGTCGTCGCGGAACAAGGTTCTCATGTTTGCTTCTAGAGACGACGTCATCGGGTTGTCGTTTTTGCCAAGATCGGTTGCTTTTTTTCGGGTTGGTATGGGCGTTTATTGCTCATGACGCCTTGCTCGGTAAAGAACTTTGGGTAATGTTAATAACATCCCAACAACACTCGTAATTGAATTTTCGTTTCACTTGTTGAAAAAAAACCTTTTTTGGCCGCGTTTAAAACATCGTTGTCTCCGGCACCGCTTTGATAACAACTTTCTCTAAACTTTTTGTGAATACCTTCGAAGGACTTTACGTCGTGAGATATTTTGTTCCATTTGCCCGTTAGTTGATTGAGGTTACGTTTCGTTTGAACCTCCGAATTGTAACCCTAATGGAAGTTTTTTCAAAAACTCTCGTTTGTTTGATTGTTTCTGATGACGTCATTTTCGGAACAATGTATCCACCGTTCCGCCAAGATTCTTGCTTCGTCGTCGGTCCACCTAACTTGAACCCTCTTGGTTCATCATTCTTCTTTTTTTTTGCCTTTTTGGGCTCCGGTTGGGTTTCGGGTTCGGCATCGGACCCGGGCTCGGTCTCGTCCGAACTTTCTAGTACTTATATAATAAAAAGAACACATTGCTTAAAATGAAGACACATAAGCATCTAACAAGATGCCATGTCTCTTTAATTTTTTATATTTAACTTTAATTTTGTATATTATTATTAATCACAATAATATTCATATACTACCAATGACATTGACACATTTAAAAAGAGATATAAACATATTTATAAATAATCAATTACATGAGAACACATCATCTAACAACATAACATATATAATTTTTTTTCAATATCTTATTCTTAGTTTTCTTAATCTTGATATACATAAAAATATTAACACCTTAACAAAGACGTAAATACACTTTAAAAATAAACATATCAAACACTTTTTAATAATTTTATCAAGAAAAATCTTAAATATACTATATATATAATTTTTTTTGTCTTAGAACTTATACTATATATAAATAAATAAATATTCATAAACTATTTTGCTAATATATGAACATTTAAAAAACTAGGCCTACCATCGAATCATCTGAATTAGTCTTCATATATTATAGATTCATTTGCACACACATAAACATTTAAATATTAGACACATTATATTATCACTTGAACCTATTTCAATATTCGCTATTTAAAACTCAAATCAATTTCATCACAAAGAAAACGATACTTTTATCGAAACTTATTAAAATGGTTGCTTCAAAGTGTAGGAAAAAGAAGATGTCGGTGAGCTAACGAGAAGTGTAAGAAAAAGAAGATTTTTGTGAGCTATATAATGAACAGGATTTACTTAGTTTTGCACGCATACTATACAAAGAAAAAACTATAACTCAATATTCAACTTGCATAAATAATATACATGCAATCACGTAAAAGAATTTCTCTAACGTAATTATACGAGGGTCGTGCATCGCACAGCCAATGTTACTTAGTAGTAAGTATTATATAAGGGAACCACCATCCATCTTAAGGCCCTACAATTAAAACACGTCACCACTTCTTTTTATATCAATAATAACTTGTTAAATTACAGGCCATGCGATGCACGGCCCCCACTCGAAAATGTTAATGTTGATTTTCTTTTACAATTTTAGATCTATATTAGCTTTAAGATTGATGCATAATTGAAACGAAAAAAGACGTCTATAACTTCTTCTCTATTATTGCATCCACGATAAAACAAAAAACATCAACACTTTCGACAAATTTATTCGATAGATCTTAAGAATTAAGTATTATGAAAAATTATGTTGGTTTACATGATGTAGACAACAAATTGACCAAGCGTTTGGTTTTCAAAAAAAATCCGAAAATATCTAAACAAACAAAACACTATAAATACTTTTGCTTTATATCACTACCCATATGTAATGGTAATATCATCTTACATATGAATAAAACAAAGCCTACTTTTTAGTTTTTCTTAAGAAGAAATCATAATTCGCTTTAAAAATAAGTTTACATATCATTCTATAAAAGCTAACATGTTCAGAATGAGTAATTTAAATGTGCATCTCACATTTCTAATAGAAAAAAAAAAACTATTAATGTGTTTTTATTTGGCGTCTCATTTTTCACTAACCTGTCGTCATAAAAATGTTGTACGCTCTAATAGCTATTTCTTCAAAAGTTACACAAACATTGAAACAAAAGTCTTCAAGTAGAGACCTAGTTTTCTCAAACTTATCAAAAAAGATATTATCTCCAAAGGATAAAACTTTATTGTAACAAAAATCTTCTAAATAACCCGTACATTGTAAATGCTATAAGAGAATGTATATGCTGTCAAACATATGTTGAGAAATCGAATTTTTTTTTTGTTGATAAAATTACAAATAAGTATATACGTGTTGAAAGAGTAACACGAAAATGATAATATTGAAGACATTAAACCAACTTTACTAAAAAACACTAAAAACATATTCAACAAGTGAGTGCTTAATAAGAAATGATGTGTATGTCTCTATAGAGAAGACATAAATATGACAAGATTTTGAAATAAGTTAACCAAACTTTTTTTTTAAAAAAAAATGCTAAGATAAAGAAGGAGAGAAAGAAAGTATTTGATATTAATAATGCAAAGATGTACATTGAAGGTAAATTATTATTATTATTACTATTATTATTATTATTATTATTATTATTATTATTATTATATGTTGGAAGAAATTTAATAAAAATAAAAGAAAAGAAAATAAAAGAACTTGATGATGTGTCATCCAAGAAGAGCATATGTGCTTTCCTTATATATAACTTATAACTTATTATTATTATAAGATTAAGATAATACAGAGAGTGTGAAAATTATTAAAAACAATACCACACGGCTTACACCTCTCAGTTTGTCACTTGTTAATGTACAAACCTTCATTAAAAAGGTGCACATACCCTTAATATGTATGTGGCCTACTAATATGAGCCACACAATATCTTCTACAATGCCTACTAAACACACTATCATGTATTCTCTCCTCTATTGTCTTGTGCTTTTATTAGAAGAGACCATAAAAGCACCTTTAAATAATTGTAGAATCCAAAAGCGGTTTTAGTGCTAGAGCAAAGGAACAAACAATGCTCCATTTTCTTAATCTCCCACTTGCTTACACTTTGGTTATAAGTGAGCTCAATAACATGTTTTATTATTGTTGGGTGCAAACTCAAGTCCGTCATCGGAAAAATAAAGAAACCAAAACATGTATATAAGTTCGCTACTCCCTCTATCACCAATTGGTTTTAGAGTGGAACCTCATTTGGGCTTATATGCATGGGCTTTGGACGGGTTGGGCTGAAAAAGGTCCTAACAATTACTCCGTATAACTTAGAATTAAAATCAACTAACTAAATATTAATTTTGGTTCTAACTTCTTTTCGTGAAGATTTTGTCTTATTTTTGTGAGGAGAATAGTACGTTATCAATGGTCAAACGTTGTTCAAGTTGATTTAAACGTCTCACTGCACCTCTTTTTATGATAGCATATGTACGTCCATGCTTATCATGCTAGCTTAACCCTCTCAGATGGTACTTAATATTTCAAAACACCATGATACATTTATATTATAGTTTTGTTACTTGATCTTCAATAACGCTGTATTAATTTGTCTTTAATTTCTTTGAACCCATTTCTTGACTTAAATTTATATTATTATTATAGACTGCTTCATTTCTAACATTCTCTTGTATCAAACACAAATTTATAGTATGTTACAACTTCGTGGGCTATGCATATGCACAACCGTATGTGTTCCTAGTCTTATATATAATATCAATGTATGTATGGCCCATTAGATCCTAATTGAGTGGTTTAAGGTCATGATTCCAACAATGCAACTTATAAAATACAATGTGCACGTAAAACATCTTGCAACTGAATTCATCTAATTGGCATATACTAAAGGTTTAAAATTTCACATTAAAAAGATGAAATGTGACAAATAAAAAGAGTGTTGTTTATATGCATCAAGTTTATGTTTAATCAAACGAGGCCGGGTTGATTGTGTAAAACGTAATGTACTTTTCATTTTGTCCCTTCTAAGCTATGTTAACCTTTTTGTTTATCTCTAATATATGCATCAAACAAATTTTAAGACGGACTATATATGTAGTGATATTTCATTAAGTTAACGACATAGTTGGTACTATTAACGAAGGTTATGTGCGTTTAATCAAACGTTATCTTTACGTTATCAGTGTAAATGGAAGTTGGTTCTTCCACCATCCATTTTACATAGTACTTGGATCCCCACCTGAAAGCATTATACTTGCAAATGGTTGGTTTCCAAATGATGCTTCTTTCACATATTTATTTATAGAGGGGAGCAACTTGTTAGGATCTTTTCATTCAATACATCACATCACATCACAGAAGAATTGCTTATAAATATTTCCTTTGTTAAAAATATCTTGGTTTCTTTTGGAAAATAATAGTAATTAACTTTTGAGTAAATAAGATGTTGCTTAACCCTGTATTAGTAACCCTGTTTTGTATGACATATATTATATATGCTAGCTTTTTGATAAATCTGTAGTAAGAACATCGATTGATTACTATTGCTTAAGTTAATTAGTTCATCATATCACGATATTAGATAAACGTACAGAATGGCTAGGAGGATGGGCAGATCATATGAATTGAATTAACTGTAACAAAGGTTTGTTGATAATCTATCAAGCAGTTTAGAAGTATAGGTCATGATCTTGTTTTTCTGCTAAGCTGGTTTTTTAGGGTCAATATGAATCTGTAGTATGATACAGGGTGATACAATGCAGAATGATGTCATCACATGAAGTGATTGATCTTGCCAACAAATTCATTTTTTGCTTGCCAAACTTGGTATGAGGGTCGGTATTTTAGGAAGGGTGGTAATATGTACACCATCTAATCATGTTTTACGCATGAATATAATTATCATGGTCAGTCCAAAAGGTTCGTTTGTTTTCTTCTTTCCATCTTTGATGCGTTGTAACCTTCGATTTAATTTGTTGCTCGTTTAGCTTCAAGCAGGGGCGGACTTGTATGTGTTTTAGGGTATGCACTTACATACCCTATAGGTCTCGGATGTAGTGCAAAAAAAATTATTTTTGTGATGTTTACAGTAAACTTTGTAAAGAATGCACACCCTATAAAAAATAGGTGAACACCCTGCACATTATATCTATTTCAATGTTCTTCAATATTAAACTCAAAATGAAAAGTAAACAAAGTATCAATATGATGGGTTTATAGTCTGGTTATGTATTGAATTATACATCATTGGTTGTTGTATGTATCCAACTTCATAATCTACTATTGTATGTATTGAAGTTTTGAACCGTCTATTGTATGCTTTTTGCCTCTTTTTTTTGTCAGGTTAGGTGCATGAATATGCAACTAAGTAAAGTCAGTCATTCGTAGTATGTACCAAACTATTCGAGTGTACATTGTGTATAACAAACTTGCATTTTATTGTCATTGTATTTATTTTGGTGACGTGTCAACTTGTAAAGATACCACGTGACATCTTATATGGCTGACACACATCAAAAATACTAAAATATACATACAATAGCTACAAACAAGTTTCTTACACATAATGTACATCCGAATATTTGAGTATCCACTACGAACATCAGACCTTAGTTAATTGCATTTTGGCGCACTTAATCCTTTTTGTAACGCCCCTAAATTTGTAAGTTTTAAATACTATAATATGTGTTTAATTGTTTAAGTTATATAATATGTGTATTAAATGTATAATGTGTTTAAGTTTTGTTATAAGTTAAAGATAAGTTAGAAAGGACTAAATGTGTTAAGTTATTTGTGGGAATAGGATTTAGAATGTAAAGAAGAAGGGGTTAGAGGGACTAAACTTGTTAAGTGCTGTAAGTAGAAGGGTTTAAATGCAAAGTGTAGTATTAAAATCAAGTTCCAGCTCTTTCTTGTTCCTCCTGTACGTGAAATAAACAGAAAACAGAGAGAGAGATAGAGAAAGATACGATTGAGAGAGAGAGGAGAAGAAGAAAGCATCAAAGTGAAGCTAGGGTTTATGTGTTTAAGGTTCTTGTTATCTATTTGATCTTTACTAAGGTATAAATCTTCTAATTCTTTGTTTAATTTGATGATTTAAAGTGTTCACCATAAACCCTAGTTATGGGGTTTTGATTGAACTTTGAGTATAATGATGAATTGAGTAAAGTAAGGATAGATATGTGATGTTAAAGTGATTATTGAAGTTAAAAATGTTAAAGTTCTATTACAATCAAAGTTATGCTTATAATTATTGTTAACTTAGTAAGTTGTAAAGAAAATCAATATGAAAGTGATGAAGATAGTGATATGTAATCACTCATAATGTTGAAATTATGAAAGTTTAAGAAATAAGAAAACAAGGATCAAGTTAATTGGGTAAAGAAGTGTTAATGAATTAACATATATATTGAAAGTCAATATGTAATTAAGTAATTTTATGTGAATTATGTGTTTACATGATTAGGTGATCAAAGTGCTCAAGTTGGACCAAGTGTTTCTTTTAATCTAAAGCAAGGTAAGTATGAGGATTTTGTTGAAGTAGTGATTTCTATGTCATTTGTTTGATGTTAATCAAAAAATGACATTAGGGTCACTTGTGGAAGTAGTTAATCCTTGTGATTAACTTTGTGGAAGTGGTTAAGGATCCTTAATTGTTTAAGTGTTTAAGTTATGTTGAAGTATCCCTTACTTACTAAGCGTTGTGCTTATTGTTTTAAGTTTATCATTTTTAGGTGAATCAAGTAGTAAGCGTGAAGGTTTGGGCAAGGGACCGGCTTAAAGACTAATGGTGGCTTGTTGCTAGTCGGTAACAAGTTTTACATCCTTTTTGAATCATGCTCGTGATATGTAAAAGATCACCCCTTTTTGTTAAGAAATCATGACTTTGTAATCACTAAGTCAAAGGTTTAAGTTTTGGTTTGTAAAAAGGTTAAAGTACATAAGTGTTGAAAGTTGAAGTTGTATGATAACAATACTTTGGTTTGACTTAGAATAGTCAATGTGATGATATTTTGATATTAAACCAGTGGTTATTTGGGTAAATATCCAAACGGGTCAAGAAAGTGTCTAATTGGGCATCCGTTGAATTAAAGAGTTAAATTGAGCTATGATGCAAGTATATAACTTGTAGTCATTGCTTTAAGTCTTATTTTTATAGTTAAAGAATGTGTCAAAGTTTGAAAACTTGGTTTGGAATGGTTTGTAATTTGATATGTCACTAAAATGAGTTAAAATGGTTGTTTTGGTGTCATTAGTTCAAATCTCGTATAAATGTAAAATTTTGAAAAGTGAAAATTAGGAAACGTTTGAAGTGTCATATTATAAGTGTCTGCAAAGTTTTAAATTCCCAGGTTTTGTCGTTTGAAAGATATGCGTGTTTAAAGTTCGGGGTTTGGTCATAAGGAAAAGGCCAAATTCTGACCTGCTGTGCAGGTGGTAGAAGCCGGCGGCTTTGATAAGGAAGCCGGGGGCTTAAGAAGGGAAGCCGGCGGCTCCAAATGCCTATCCGGCGGCTTGTAAAGTCTTTAAAACTCAATTGGCTTCTGTTAAGATCTGTTAGCTCAAAACCTAAATCACCCGGCGGTTGATAAGGGGAAGCCGGCGGGTTGTGTTGTGTAACATCCTCTCCAGTGGCCTGGTATTTTTTCTAATTATAATTGAGTATTTAATAGTTTTAAATAATTTTGTTATATAATTGATTAAATTGTGAAAGTTGCCTAAATAGGTCTTAGGACTTATTGTGGATAAGGAAATGTTGCTTGTTTTAATATATTAAAGTTGACGGAACAATAAAATGAATTTCTCGCATTTAGTGATTAAGTGCCAGACAATAGATTTAGAGCGGGTATAAAATACCCATTGTTTGAGGCCGGTTAAATTAAGGGCCGATCCCTTTATTGGGATCACTTTCCCAATTCTCTCTTTCAAATAAAACCATAAACCCTAAACTAAACATATGATCAAATCATTAACTGGAAGTGAGAATCGAAGTGTGATCTTTTACTAGCTATCATCATCTTCATCATCTTCCTCTTCTTCTATTCATCATCATCCCCATTTTAAGGTAATGAAGCTCATAAGTTCATATGTTAGGTTTGATGAATAATTGATAGATTGAATTGATTCTTGAGTTTATGTGATGTTTATTTGTGATATATAATGTTATGTGATGATTCTTAACTAGTTAGATGCATTAGAATCGAGTTTGATGAGCTTGATTTATGAAAATGGTAATTGTGTTCGTTCAGGTCTGTTCTTGAGCTGAAGAACAGATGAACGCGATCCCGGCTATGGTTCCGGATCGCGTTCCCTTGTTGAAAACGACCTATTCGAGTTTTTGGCCTTAGAAACGCGATCCAGGCCAAGTATCCGGATCGCGTTTGCTAGTGTTATTCGGTCACAGAATTTTTGCTAAAGGACGAACGCGATCCAGCCTGCCTAGTCAGGATCGCGTTTGCATGTTAAATTTTGATGGATTCTTATAAATTTCATATATGCATAGGTGTTTAGAGGTTGGGTTAATAGTGACATTTATTGGATGCTATTGTGGTATTCTATAATAATGTTCATTTTGATATTTACGAGTTATGAGGTAAAGTACTAACTTATGTTGAATTATTGATTCTCAGATCCTCCGAAAGATAAGTAATCTCTGGAATCGGAGATTTTGAAGACAGAGGTATCGGTGAGTGGATTCAGAGCTCACCATTTAATCTAGTTGTGATCATTTGATTGCAACGAATCAACGTGAATATGTTTTGTTGAGTAGTTAATATACCTTGTTGACTGTGAACCTATGTGCTATGTGTTTGGCCTTCGGGCATCAGTTGTTAACGAGGTCAACAGGTTGTTAAATGGTTGGTTGAACTAGGCAGGGGTTGAATGAATGATACAGAGTCGTACTTCATTTGTTGTGTGTTTGATTCTGTATTTGAGTTCAACTACCACTAGTTATCGGTCTCGTCCGTATGGCCATACGGATATGGTTGGGTAAGTGTTCTTGGGAAGCCACCCGGGTATTACGGTTATCCCCAGAGCCACCGATCCTCGTTAAGTTGTTGTTGAATTGTTGAATATCGTATTGCAATTGTTTGAAGCAATTATATGATTATGCTAAGTTAGATGTTGTGTTATGAACTCACTCACTTAGCTTTGTGCTAATCCCTCGTATTTACTTTCTGCAGATTATATTTTGAATAGGTGAGTAGCAGAAAGTAGATGCTCTAGGAGCTGGGGAATGTTTTGACAGCTTGCTACTCTGATTATATTTTGTAACAGTTAATGCTAAGTTTTATATAATACCCCGTATTATGTGTTTGTTAACCATGTTTAACTTGACATGACTTAACTTATGATCGACTTATGATCTTTGGTTCTAACGTATAGTAATTAAATATGTTTTAAATCTCTTCGCTTCCGTGTTTTCAATATAATAATATTATGAAGATTGAGGGGTGTTTTAAGTTGGTATCAGAGCATAGTTTTGGGGTAATTGAGCATTGTAGAATGTTCAATCCCAAAACTGTAGCGTGGTATGTCAAACATTCCTGGGTAAGGGATTTAGCATTGGTTGTGAAATTGTTAGTAGATAGGTACTAACGATTAACAAGTTTCAAGTGTTGTGTTGATTTCAGAAATGGCAGATGACGAACAACCGATCCCCAACCCCAATAATGCCTCTCGGTATGTTGTTCCTCCTGTTGTGACGAATGTTCGGGAAGGTACGTCTCATCAAGGCGGTGAAGAAACCAATAGGGATGAGTATATACATGAGATAGAAGATGAATTGATATTTCTGAGAGAGTTTAAAAGGAAAGCTGAGGAAGCTGCAGCTAGACAACTTTTGCAACAACAATCTTCGGTGTTTGGTGCTAGTCCATCTTCTCAGATTAATAAGATGTGTACTTTCAAAACTTTTATGTCTTGCAAACCACCGGAATTCCATGGAAGTACCAATCCAACTGTGGCTTTAAATTGGTTAAGAGATATGGAACGCAAGTTTGATGTGATTAGCTGTGAGGAAGAATCCAAAGTCAAGTTTGTTGTGCAGTGCCTGAAGGACGATGCCATGGTTTGGTGGGATTCAATTACTGGGCATTTTACTCCACAACAAAAGGAATCTTTAAGATGGAATGAATTTCATCAAGTAGTGCGTAATCAATATTGTTCTGATTTCCATATGGCACAAATTAGGAGGGATTTTGTGAATCTTCAATTAACGGATAATATGACCATGGAGGAGTTGATAGCTCAATTTACGGAAAAACTTCGATTTGTACAACAATGGGTTCCGGAGGAGAAGACAAAGATAGAGCAGTTTGTGGATACTTTACCCCCTAACTATCGTACTACCGTGAGACTAGCCACTAGTTTATCTCAGGCTTTTAATCTTGCTCGATCCGTGGATAGTGACATTAGAGGGTCTCGTGAAACACGAGCTAGAGATAATTCTTCAAAGTCTAGAGCGGAGTCCTCTAGTAAAGGGAAATCAAATTGGCAAGGTAATCGTCAGACAAAGAAGTATGTTAGTAAGAGTAGTTCGTCGGAAAGTTCGAACTGGTGCAGTACATGCAAATCTAGGCATTCAGGGCCGTGTACTCCGCAAACAAATAAGTGTCTGAAATGTGGTGATCTTGGTCATGAGATAAGAAATTGTCGTTATCCGAACTTTGTGTGTTGGACTTGTAAGAAGGAGGGACATCGAGTGGGGCAATGTCCAGAGGCGGGGAAATCGGGGCTTGGTTCGGTCGGGAGTTCGGCATCTTCCGGTCAGAAAAGGAAGAATCCTCCACCAGCAACCAGTCGGGCTTTTCAAATGACAGTCAATGAGGCTGTGCATACAGAAGATGTTATAACTGGTACATTCTTTATAAACTCTGTACCGGCTCGTGTTTTATTTGACTCTGGTGCTACTTGTACTTTTATATCTGTATGCTTCTGCGACAAGTTGAAAGTAGTGCCTACTGTGATAACCAAACCCGTAGAAGTAGAAATTGTTAGTGGTAAATTAGTTCCTGTTACCACCTCGGTGACTGGAGCTAATATTGTGATTGATGACCGAACTTTCCCTATTTCATTCTTGTTGATGCCAATCCCTAGTTTTGACGTAATAGTTGGTATGGATTGGTTAAGTCAGAATAGGGCTAGCATTGATTGCCACCAAAAGTTGATTAGGATCCCAATCTCCGACGGGTCATACGTTGTGGCTCGAGGAGAACGGGATGGTATGTCTATTCCCCTGATTTCGATGATGAAGGCTAGGAAGTCATTATCCAAAGGTTGCGAGTCCTACTTAGCTTATGTAGTTGATGCTAAACTTGAAAGAAAAGTTATTTCCGATGTACCGGTTGTGTGTGAATACTCTGAGGTATTTCCTGATGAGTTACATGGGTTGCCACCAGTTAGGGAAGTTGAGTACCGTATTGATCTTGTGCCGGGTTCGTCACCTGTAGCTAAAGCTCCTTATAGGTTAGCGCCTTCTGAGATTCGCGAAATGATGATTCAGATACAGGAACTGTTAGATAAGGATTTTATTAGACCGAGTTCTTCTCCGTGGGGTGCACCAGTATTATTTGTGAAAAAGAAAGACGGGTCTATGCGCATGTGTATTGATTATAGAGAGTTGAACAAGAGAACGGTAAAGAACAAGTACCCTCTTCCTAGAATAGATGACTTATTTGATCAGTTGCAGGGTTCTTCAGTGTATTCTAAAATTGATTTGAGATCGGGTTATCATCAAGTCCGGGTTCGTGAAGAAGATATTCCGAAAACTGCTTTTCGTACTAGGTATGGGCATTATGAATTTTTGGTTATGCCTTTTGGTTTGACGAATGCTCCAGCTGTATTTATGGATTTAATGAATCGGGTTTGTCGACCTTTCTTGGATAAATTTGTTATTGTTTTCATTGACGACATCCTCGTGTATTCGAAATCTGAAGAGGAGCATGCCATGCATTTAAGATTAGTTCTGGATACGTTGAAGCGAGAACAGTTGTATGCTAAGTTTTCTAAATGCGAATTTTGGATTCGAGAGGTTCAGTTTTTGGGTCACGTAATTTGTAAGGATGGTGTGAAGGTGGATCCAACTAAAGTCGAGGCTGTGATGAAATGGAACGCCCCAAAGTCTGCTTCGGAAATAAAGAGCTTTCTTGGATTAGCGGGTTATTACCGGAAGTTTATAAAAGATTTTTCTAAGATTGCGGGTCCGTTAACCAAATTAACCCGTAAGGATGAGAAATTCGTATGGACTGATCGTCAGGAGCATGCATTCCAAACGTTAAGACAAATGTTGTGTCAGGCACCGGTGTTAGCATTACCGGAGGGTTCAGATGATTTCATTGTTTATTGTGATGCTTCTTTTTCGGGCTTGGGCTGTGTTCTTATGCAAAGGGATAAAGTTATTGCCTATGCTTCTCGTCAGTTGAAACCGCATGAAAAGAATTATCCCACTCACGATTTAGAATTTGCAGCGGTTGTATTTGCCTTAAAACTTTGGAGACATTACTTGTACGGAACTCGATGTGTTATTTGTACTGACCATAAAAGTCTGCAGTATGTGTTTTCCCAAAAAGAGTTGAACATGCGCCAGAGACGATGGCTTGAATTAATCAAAGACTATGATTGTGAAATTAGATATCACCCAGGCAAAGCTAATGTGGTTGCGGATGCTCTAAGCCGAAAGGGTGCTTCGGATCGAATCTTTTATCTCAAGGTAAATGTTTCCTCTGATTTGATTGATCGAATCAAAATTGTACAATTAGAAGCTTTGTTGGATCACAACTTAAAGTCCGAGATTATGTTGAAGAGAAAAGATGAATTAGTGGATGATTCTAGAGGATTGAAAACTTTTAAGTCTCGGGTGTGGATTCCATTAATTGGCGGAATTCGGGATACGATTTTAAATGAAGCTCATAAGTCTAAGTTAACTGTTCATCCCGGTAGTACTCGAATGTATAACGACTTAAAACCTTTGTATTGGTGGCCCACGATGAAGACTGAATTGCACGGTTTGTTGGTAATTGTCATATCTGCGCGCAAGTTAAAGCTGAACATCAAAAGCCGTACGGATCACTGAAACAGTTGGAAATTCCCGAGTGGAAATGGGAACATATAACCATGGATTTTGTAACTAAACTGCCGCGTACCATTCGAGGTAATGATATGGTTTGGGTTATTGTTGATCGGTTGACAAAAAGTGCGCATTTTCTTGCTGCGAGTGAGACCACCTCTTTGACTAAGCTCGCTCAGTTGTATCTTAATGAAATTGTATCAAGACATGGTATTCCAGTGTCAATTGTGTCAGACCGAGATTCCCGTTTTGTTTCGCATTTTTGGCAGAGTCTCCAACAAGAATTGGGTACCCGTGTAAATCTAAGTACAGCGTATCATCCTCAAACAGACGGTCAATCAGAACGCACAATTCAAACATTAGAGGATATGCTTCGTGCGTGTGTGTTGGAATATGGAGGTTCATGGGATTCACATCTTCCGTTGGTCGAATTTGCTTATAACAATTCGTATCACTCGAGTATTGGTATGCCTCCGTATGAAATGTTGTATGGCCGTCGTTGTAGAACACCGACATGTTGGTTGGAAGCCGGTGAGAAACAGTTTGCTGGACCCGACATTGTGCAAATGACCGCGGATAAGGTAGCAATTGCACGTGAGAAGTTGAAAGCCGCACGCGATAGACAGAAAAAGTATGCGGATCCGAAAAGGCGACCGGTTGTATTTTCTGAAGGTGAACTAGTCTACCTTAAAGTTTCCCCGTGGAAAGGTGTAATTCGTTTTGGAAAACGGGGAAAGTTGGCACCTAGATACATTGGTCCGTTCAAGATTCGACAAGTGGTTAACGAACAGTCAGTGACGTTGGATCTTCCTCCGGAGCTTTCGGGTATTCATAGTACGTTTAACGTGTGTTATTTGAGGAGGTGTAACATTGAGGACCAGTCACAAATACTTCCTTTGAAGGATTTAAAAGTTGATAGAACTCAAAAGTTAGTTGAAGAACCAGTAGAAATCCTAGATAGGAAGGTTACCAAACTTAGGAAGAAACAAATTCCTATGGTGCTTGTAAAGTGGAAACATAGTTTAGGGTCCAATTTGACTTGGGAGTCCGAGGAGTCGATGAAGTCCAGATATCCTGGATTGTTTGATGGTGTTGAGATTTCGGGGACGAAATCTCCTTAAGGAGGGGAGATTTGTAACATCCTCTCCAGTGGCCTGGTATTTTTTCTAATTATAATTGAGTATTTAATAGTTTTAAATAATTTTGTTATATAATTGATTAAATTGTGAAAGTTGCCTAAATAGGTCTTAGGACTTATTGTGGATAAGGAAATGTTGCTTGTTTTAATATATTAAAGTTGACGGAACAATAAAATGAATTTCTCGCATTTAGTGATTAAGTGCCAGACAAAAGATTTAGAGCGGGTATAAAATACCCATTGTTTGAGGCCGGTTAAATTAAGGGCCGATCCCTTTATTGGGATCACTTTCCCAATTCTCTCTTTCAAATAAAACCATAAACCCTAAACTAAACATATGATCAAATCATTAACTGGAAGTGAGAATCGAAGTGTGATCTTTTACTAGCTATCATCATCTTCATCATCTTCCTCTTTTTCTATTCATCATCATCCCCATTTTAAGGTAATGAAGCTCATAAGTTCATATGTTAGGTTTGATGAATAATTGATAGATTGAATTGATTCTTGAGTTTATGTGATGTTTATTTGTGATATATAATGTTATGTGATGATTCTTAACTAGTTAGATGCATTAGAATCGAGTTTGATGAGCTTGATTTATGAAAATGGTAATTGTGTTCGTTCAGGTATGTTCTTGAGCTGAAGAACAGATGAACGCGATCCCGGCTATGGTTCCGGATCGCGTTCCCTTGTTGAAAACGACCTATTCGAGTTTTTGGCCTTAGAAACGCGATCCAGGCCAAGTATCCGGATCGCGTTTGCTAGTGTTATTCGGTCACAGAATTTTTGCTAAAGGACGAACGCGATCCAGCCTGCCTAGTCAGGATCGCGTTTGCATGTTAAATTTTGATGGATTCTTATAAATTTCATATATGCATAGGTGTTTAGAGGTTGGGTTAATAGTGACATTTATTGGATGCTATTGTGGTATTCTATAATAATGTTCATTTTGATATTTACGAGTTATGAGGTAAAGTACTAACTTATGTTGAATTATTGATTCTCAGATCCTCCGAAAGATAAGTAATCTCTGGAATCGGAGATTTTGAAGACAGAGGTATCGGTGAGTGGATTCAGAGCTCACCATTTAATCTAGTTGTGATCATTTGATTGCAACGAATCAACGTGAATATGTTTTGTTGAGTAGTTAATATACCTTGTTGACTGTGAACCTATGTGCTATGTGTTTGGCCTTCGGGCATCAGTTGTTAACGAGGTCAACAGGTTGTTAAATGGTTGGTTGAACTAGGCAGGGGTTGAATGAATGATACAGAGTCGTACTTCATTTGTTGTGTGTTTGATTCTGTATTTGAGTTCAACTACCACTAGTTATCGGTCTCGTCCGTATGGCCATACGGATATGGTTGGGTAAGTGTTCTTGGGAAGCCACCCGGGTATTACGGTTATCCCCAGAGCCACCGATCCTCGTTAAGTTGTTGTTGAATTGTTGAATATCGTATTGCAATTGTTTGAAGCAATTATATGATTATGCTAAGTTAGATGTTGTGTTATGAACTCACTCACTTAGCTTTGTGCTAATCCCTCGTATTTACTTTCTGCAGATTATATTTTGAATAGGTGAGTAGCAGAAAGTAGATGCTCTAGGAGCTGGGGAATGTTTTGACAGCTTGCTACTCTGATTATATTTTGTAACAGTTAATGCTAAGTTTTATATAATACCCCGTATTATGTGTTTGTTAACCATGTTTAACTTGACATGACTTAACTTATGATCGACTTATGATCTTTGGTTCTAACGTATAGTAATTAAATATGTTTTAAATCTCTTCGCTTCCGTGTTTTCAATATAATAATATTATGAAGATTGAGGGGTGTTTTATGTTGTCAAGCCGGCGGCTTCCTTCAGTGCAGATCTCTTTTTAAACTTTGTTGTTAAATCAAATGGATAATTGATAATTGTATAGAAACAATATAAAATATGGATTTTAAAATGAAGTAGATATAAAAAAAAAAAAAAAAAAAAAAAAAATTTCGGGGTGTTTCACTTTTGTGCCTACATAAATTGACATGTTTTTGTAAGTTCAATACATACAATATTAACTAAATAAAAACTACTCTCACAAAACGGTTAAATTAACTCTCGACTAATTATTACAAACCTTTTTCCATTTCTCTCATATATAAACTATTATATAATTAATCATATAATACTTTAAATTAAATTAAGACTATGAACCTGTTAAAGCTAAACTGAATACGATTTTAGGTTGGTTTAGTTCAACTTCAAAAACAATTTAGCTCGGTTTTAATTTACCCGGTATAAAAATCAACAGAAAACTTGAATTATAGAACCCGAAACCCGACTCAATAAACACCTCTAACTTTTCCCCGTCTAAAAAAAAAAAATTCCTCCATACTTCTTAGTGCATACCCACTCTCAGATTGCTAAATCCGCCACTGGCTTCAAGTGTTTATATTTCATTTGATGTACTTGATACTTGATAATATATAATCTTTATTATCCTGTAAGAACGACCCTAGTACTATCTTTGGCATCTTGTCTTTTGTTCTAGTTCTGTGAAATATCTATATAATAGTTCATATTGATTAAAGACTTGAATTAAAGTAGTCATCATGATACATGTATTGAATTGATTGATGCTTTTCAAAGATACTAAATTATACTAGAATCTCATGTCTTGTCTAAACAAAGTTGAATTCTCTTATATATACATGTTGAAGCAACTTGCATTACTTTGATCATACCGTCAATGATAAACTTTTTAAAACCAAGTTGCTCTTGAACTTTAATTTGTCTTCCACTCAGCTTTTATTAGCTCACACTTTCGCGGTAAGGTGAATATTGGATGACTTAATATACATACGCATGGGTACGTTTTCTTAGATCGATTTTGTAAGGAACCTTCCGAAATATATACCGTAATAGATTTGATGCTAGAAGATCTGAGTAATTTATAAGGGATGGTGGGATGCATGGAACAAATATATATGAAAGAAATTAAATTAAAGCATTACAAGCACATGAAGATCATCGATCATCCATGATTATATTCCTTAGAATTTTTTTTTAAGAAGGTACCTAAAAGAGAGAAATAAGTATATATATGGGTGGTGCATGTACAAGCAGTTGATTTTGGGCCATCATATCATCAGTGAGAGTATCTAATAATATGATTCGATCGACTAATGACTACTTTAATTAGCTAGTGACGTTTATTTTCTCTGTGGATTGGATATGATTAAAATATATATAATGCATCCTTCAAGTATTCAAGATTGATGCTGATACAAACATTCTTTCGAGTTTAAATAGATTGATGACGCATAATCCAGATTTATCAAATAGAACATTGATCATATATACAAAGGAAAAGAGCCGGAGAGCGCTATGTTGATCCAAACTTTTTACGCAAATCATATCTTTGTATGTTTTTTAGTTGGTATTCTAGCCATGAGGATTCGTCGAGAGGATGCAATTAGTATTGGAAAAACATAATAAGCTAAAAGTCTTAAGTATCGACCGAATGACTATAATGTTTTCGTTAAAGGGGGTAGTAAATTAAGATGAATGAATGAACCTTAACATACTTTTTGTGCTTCTTATTAGTGAAATCTACATATTATATATGCATCCAACTTTAATGTGGCTCCACAAAATTAGAATCTAGATACATGTGCAAGACACACTGCACATTACTTGTATGGGTGAATGCCGGCCTTAGTCCCTTGTGCTTCTCAATGCTCAAGTGTGACATACAATGTATGCTTAGATCACACTTAGTGGTGAAGGTTAGTCGTGGGACGACTGATTATCACGTTAGTCACGACTAACCGTCATTGATATATGACTAGTGGGAGTGTGGAGTCATACGGCTAAATCATTTGACTGTGTTGGCGCGTTAGGGAGTTAAACTATTTGCACTTAAATAATAATAAAGGTAGGAAACAAAAACAAAAAACAAAAATTACGTGAGACCCGTTTATACTCACATCCTTCCCCGTCACCCACTGCACTGAAGCTCCTCTTGCTCGCCTCCACTCCCGCCATCCTCTCCGTGCTTGCCCACGACGGATGCACTCCATGCGGTTTTATAGAGTTACTATGGGCCGGTGGATCTAGTTAACAAATGAGGGGGTCCAGTGCCCCATGATCTCCATAATCCCACTATATTCTAGTGTATTATAATGTGAATTGTGGAACATTTTTACTTAGCCACCCTTAAAAATAGTTAATTGTTCTTCTTTTTATTATATAATTTTGAGTGTGCATAGTCTTAGTTTTATGATTTTATAACTGCTAATAGTTAACTATGAAGTTCTAATACGATATATACTTCTAAACTATTTGTTAAAAAATAAGCTATTTTATTATTATTTTTTATATTTTGATGTTATTCAAGTCGTTTATGTTATATATATGATATATTAGGGTAAAAGTTTAGGCTCCCACAAATTATTTTTCTGGATCCGTCACTAAGAGTTACAATAATAAGTAAGTCGGTATATAAATTAGGGTTTTCTCTTTCTTTATTTTCTTAGCTAGTGTTATTAGGGTTTTCTCTTTTTTAATATAGCATATAGTTATGATTAATCAAATTGACCATGTTGATCTACTTACAGAGAAATTAAGGGCAATTACATATTTCCCTTCCAGAACCACATCTAAATATCATATGTCTTCAAAATGTATTAAAATCATCGTACATTATGAATCAAAGACTTGTGATTTGTGTAATTATGATATTTAGGTGGTTTTGAAAGGTAGGTGAAAAAATACACCATGAATTTGAATTCATACAACAAAGTTTTACTCGATTAATTAATGCATACAATACAATTTAAAAAATACACACTTTTAATGTATGAATCAAAACTCATCTTGCATGTATAAATAACCGTTTTGAAAGCGAACATATGTAACTTTACCAAAAATTAATGTATTCTTTAGGAACATGCATGCATGGTTGATTCTATAATTTACCCTATATCTTATGCCATTTTGATTCATGTTTTGATCAACGGTTACAATTGGACACGTACAAGTTTATTTGACTATGTCTTTTATGTTTATGATCATTGAACGTGGGAAGTGCGATGCGGTGTGTTTTGATTGAATCCAAACACTGACTGATTTCCAAATAGCAACTATTCGTTTGTTCCCTAAAAAGATGGCATCTCACTTCCTCATGCAAACCCATGTGAGTTGTGACACTTTTATCAATTTCCAAATCAACCCCCATATATACCAAACTTTGACATCTTTCATTATGCATCTCCACCCACTTATTTCACCACTCCATCCTCACAATTATATGTTATTCTCCATCTTTCAAGTAAAATAATAATAATAAATTAATCATCATCATCATCATCATCATCATCATCATCATCATCATCATCATCATCATCATCATCATCATCATCATCATCATCATCATCATCATCATCATCATCATATTAATAAAGAAAAATGGGTCTAAATTTACATCTAAAAAATTTTAATGGTAGATAATATTAATAGAATGATTAGTTAAAGAAGTGAGAGCGCGGTAATAAGTGAAATTCATGTGTGTTATGTAGTGTTTATATTTAAAGATAAATACTTTATGAGTAAGGTTATGAGGGACATATGGATGTTAAGGGAAAAGAGAAGACGTTCTCAGCCATTGATTTTCGTGATTAACGTTCCACTGCACATTTGTTGTATCTTAACAACACTGCATTTTACTAAAAGCAGTGTTGCAAATCTGAACAGTTAATTACATAAATCAACGATTAAGATGACATACCCCTCAAAACGCAGCTGTCTCTATGGTCCATACTATATAGTCATAAATTATAGGGTTAATAAACAAATTAGTTACTGTACTTTACGAAAATGTTCAATTTCATTACTAAAACTTTTATTTTGTTCAATTGAATTACTCAACTTACGAAATCGGGTTACAAGTGTGATATCCTCGTTATAACTAAATCGAAGCTAAATTACCAACTCGAGGGTATCAAGAAATGATGTAATATATCTATTTGTATTTGAGGAGTGCTCAACAGAAGGTAGTTTATATGATGGAATAAATAAAATAGGATATTATTCTACAAAAATGAAAGTTCGGTAACGAAATTGAACTTTTTCGTAAACTACAGTAACTAATATGTGTATTTACAAATTACGTGGCATGACGTGAACAAATGATTAGAAACTTAAGTAAGAATTTGATCAATTATTTAAATGTTCAGTAATTCAATTGAACAAAATGAAAGTTCGGTAACAAAATTGAACATTTTGATAAGGTACAGTAACCAATTTGTCTATTAACCTAAATTATATATATATAAATCAATTAATTTGAACGAGTTCCAATAATAGACTTATGATTATATTATATAATTTAAGGTATTTATTTGGAATAGAAGATTACTCCCTAGTAAAGTATAGGAGTTATATAAATTAACATATAAAAAAGGGTAGTACTATATATACACCAGAAGATTCATATGTATACACCAAAAGACTAGATATGTAGGTTTTCAACCGGGGAGATGATCCCTACAACATCACATTTTGACAATACATCACTAAATATGCTTTACAGTGTTGTACTGTACAACTCTGTAAAGCACATTTAATGGTGTATGGTCAAAATGTGGCGGTGTAAGGATCACTAGCCTTTCAACCGTATGCTTTCTTGGAAATAACAATTTTCAGGTTCTCTTTTCAAAAGTCATTTTACTTTTACTTTTTTAATATTTGCAAGTTATTTAACCATCACGATTTACCTATTAACCATCAACAAATGTTACCATTTCTTTTTGATGGTACAATTACAAGGAGAATATCTAATGCCTCCTATTACGTCATATTGGAGTTATTATAAAGCATTGATCGCAATTGAATGGCAAACCATGTATGCACCACGTTTAAAATTATTTACTAATATTAAAAATTATAATTCTGAAAAAGAATTTGTAAATGTAGAAGATTAGTTCCTAATGAAAATTATTTTTGTTTCGTATTTTATACATGTCTTTTATATATGATTAAATATTAATATACTCCTTATGTAATAAGATGTACTCCGTAATAATCTAAATTAAAAGGTTCAAAAAGAAAATTATATAAATGAGATTTTATGTACTAATGATTAAAAAGAAATAAAGTAATTAGAAAGACAAGATCATTATCTCTAATGGTGTATACATAGTCTATAGGTGGTGTATATATAGACAAAGCCATAAAAATTAAGTTTTTTTTCTTCGTAAAAAAATATAAGAGTCATTTCTAACTAAACTATTAGACTCTAAATGATTACGTTACGTTATTTTAATCTATAATTAACATAACTATAATTACGAGTGTTCTCTTTGTTTTGATATAGACAACTACCATACGAAAATCGAAAGCCCTCAATGAAACCGGCCATATGCAGGCGGGCCGTCTCTTAGTTTTACGAGACCCTGAGCAAAAATATGAATAATTGCCGAGATGAGACCCTATATTGAGCTATATAATATTTTTCTTATTTTTTTTGTTGCAACTCAATCAACTTCGAAACAAGTAAAACATATACTTTTTTCCTTGCAGTTATCAATCAAGTCATATGTATATACATACATATATATACACAATCATATACATTTTGAGACTTCTATAATTCGGATGCTCTGGGCGGTCGACCAACTCCTCATCCTCGAAGACGGCCCTGACCATATCTTAAAAGCATATCTTTATACAACTTCATATAGTATAACCTTTCTAATGCATACAACCTCATGAATTCATTGTATGTAATGGATTGATTTACAAATATACTGAAATTAGATATAATGCCAAATCATCAAAAATTTTCTCATAATTTATACAACTCACCATCAACACCCGTTATTGCTCATTCCGTAACTTATATAAATAAGGTAAGGTAAAAAGGTAAAGTTATTTGACTTTTTCTTTAGTTTGTTGGATCCAAATTTCCAAACCAAATGCATAGTGTTAGTGGGTATCAGTCGGTGTCCTTGTATAATATAATAGTTATACAATATAGACCAGTAACTTCTATAAAATCAAAAAGAAAGGTGGTTAAATTAATGCATCGAGCATATGGTTCAGAAGCAACCAGCTTGTTCGGAGACCATGGCTAGCTCGACCACCAATGCGGGGACCGATTCCCGTGATGGCACACGTGTATATGTTGCCTGTGAACCATCGACTTTCGACACGCATGGCAGCTTTTTTTAACAAGTATATAGATTAAAATACTATATTTTAATCTATTGTTTTGATGCTCAATCATATGAGCATATATGTGGTCGTGTTGTGAGCTTATGGGTTCACATAATTCATCCCCAACTTTTCAAACAGCACTAGTTTGTCACTTTTGTAGTTAGTTGCATCGCGATAAAACTATATATTATTTAGGTTTAGTTTGATTTAATGTTAATTAATTATGAAAATAATACTTCTACTCTAGTATTATATTACTCATTCCGTCTCAAAATAAGTGTCTACATTTCCATTTTAGTTTCCAAAATAAGTGTTCAGTTCCAAAAATAGTATATCAACTTTACCATATTTCCCTCAATATACATTTTCTCATAAATGATACTTGGGAAGTTGGGAGTCTATGCAAAAGTAAGGGGAATGTGATTTTTTAAACTCCGTAAAAACTGATACATGACACTTATTTTGAGACAAATAGAGTATTACATTAAACATCCAATAATCCCTCTTAACAAACCAACTAGCTACTGATCGATTTACATTATATTTCAGTAACGTGAAAATTAGAAATAACATTAGGAAGGATACTAAACGATCGAGTTAGTATTACAAAGTTAGTAAGTAATTTTATTTATCGGTTGCTGTTTTGGTATCACTGTTAGTATGTCACTATTTCACGGGAACAAAACTCAACATCACAGAGAGTTGCTCAAGTGAAATCTCTTCCTTAAAGAGAATGACGTGGCCCTTAGAAATTATTTACAGAAAGCTAAATGAGAGTTAAACATCGAAAATTTCCAAATGTAAGAGAGTTATTATCATTCTTTTTAATTAACTACTTATTAGCCACCTCCTAGAGGTTAACCATGCAAGTAAAGCACACCAATAATTATGAAAGTTATAGAAGTTTATGTAAATCATATCCTAAAGTTGTAAATCTTGAACAAAAACTATACATGCAATAATTAGTTTTAATCATATATTGCCCTCAGCTCGTTTGGTAATCACCATCAACCTTCATCGACTTCTTTTCATCGGTGCCCATTCGTACGGGTAACACAAATAGTACGTTAAATAGACCATATATTGTAATGTCTTACGACATTTCAATGTAGGGTTTAGAAAAACCTTCGATTCAATTCACCCCAACCTTTCTAGATTTCAGACATGACTTAAGATCATATCATGATTCTAACTAAAGGTAAAGGTCTAAAATAGAACTTAACCAAATCAAATGGTCTTATACATGTAGATCGACTCTAGCTAGCTAGTAACATCTATGAACACTACACAAGACCAATAATTGAAGAATTAAAAAAAAGGGTTAGTTCTAATAAGTGATATACGACACCAATGATGAGTGTGAGAGTGAATCTAGTGGACTCCCACCTTTCCACGTCTGAAAGGGAAAACGAGGATGTCGAAATTATTAATGAAAGTAACCATCAAATTACACAAAACAAAACAAAACAAAACAAAACCATGTTTAATGTCCCAATTTTTCTTTAGTTTTCACACAGTCCCATGTGTTTTGTTCACATCAACTAACCCTTCCTCCCCTCTTTTTAGTGGATTCCAACTCCTTCTTCAACCATATTTTATAGATTTATTATTATTTTTTTATAAAAAATAAATATATATGAATCCCCACATATACATATATAGTGCATGGTGGCCCCCCTCACTATGTTTACACATGGAGGAATCCTATACAATTAGATATTAGATATGTATATATCCTAGAACAAAGAGTCCTCACTTTGTTCAAAGATCTTAATTTTTTATGTGATTGGCTTGTCTTCCTTGTTCCCAAGCAATCACTGTGCATCTCTATTTATTACAAAGATTATAGTAGTATTTTAATTTGATGTTATTTTATTTGACTACATATATATGCTTCTGGATCAACAACATGCATATATATATGGGGCACAACCCTATACAAACCTAGCTTTTTAATTAATTAGTGGTAAAATCTTGGTATTATATACTCTCTCCAACAAACTCTCTTCTTTTTCTTTTTTAATTATATTTAGATAATAATTTACTTTATTTAATTAATTGAATCTCACAAAAGATATATTACAGTAATTAGAAAGAATTTGTTAAATACAATTTCCATATTCTTAAGTATGAGATTTTTTTTTTTTTTTATCATAATACTAAACTGACATTATTATTTTACTACGACTTAGAACAATAATTGTATGAGTTTATGCTTTAATTAATCTGTTTTTTCATAGGCCATGGTACATACCATGTACATGAGGAACTAGCAAGTATCTAATAAATTAGACAGGACATCTAACTTCTAGAGATAACCAGAGAGCCTGTAAATTATAATGAATATTGGAGTAATTTTTAGACTAATATGTATAAACTCATTGATTAATATTAAGCGTAACATGCATATGGGGCACAACATATGAACTCTCCGCGACCGTGATCGAGAAGATCCAGCACACATATGATAACATTTTACAATGAAGTTCACGAATTAATTAGAAATGAAACGAATTTAAAAAGTTCCTGTTTTAGATACTTTCCGCCGAACCAGTTACGATTTTAACTCTAATAACCATAATATGATCAAGGCTGCAAGTAAAACTGTTAAAATTTAATCTATATAGTACGGTAGTTACTTTCTGCCAAGCGTGATAATCACTTGATTAGTAACCAGTTGACAGCATAAATAATACGGAGTACTCGGTATTTGTATATACACAATTAGTCTTTCGTTATAACGTAATCGTATGTGTTAACAGCATAAATAAATTTTTTCCCATTACAGAGTCATTTTATTAATATCCATAATACAATTACATCCTACATAAATGGTTAAGAATTACACATAGGATGTTCAAATCACCTCTGAGTTGAAACAAAATCAATAGAACCCAAATGAAGTAATAATAGACCTATCAATGATCATTAGATACCTTGCAAAATACAAGTTTTCTTCCTTTTCTTACAGTTACAGAGATGCATGTCACAAGAGGTACTATACAAAAGCCAACTAGCAAAAAACCCATAACCCAAACCTATTCTAACTTCTTATCCGTCTTGTCTCTTCTGTTCTGTTTTTGTCTTGACAAGATTATAATTACTTGTATTAATTCATTGCCTACTTATATATACATACACAACAATACCCATAATTCCTTAGTTTTCCAAAAAGAACTTTGGTTCACCGACACTCTACTACTTCATAATCGTCGTCTCATAATCAACGAACGTCGTTTCCAATCAACGAGACGTTGTAGAAAGTCCATCACCTGTATAAAAATTCACAGCAGACGTAAGATAATTTGTACGTATTCAACCTCGACAAACAAATATTCCTAACATTACGAAAAGATATATAAAAGGAACATTATATTTTTGAATTATTAGATACTTGCCTCAGATGGTTCCTGCAAAGAATAAGATGCATTTGTGTCCTTTGGAATTTTAGACACAAGAATGCCAAAACCTTGTCCCCTTTCTCTTAGTACCTAAAAAATGACATGTGTGTACCAAAAATTAATACCACTTATTATACAGTATTAATAAATCTTATATATTATTATTATTATTATTATTATTATTATTATTATTATTATTATTATTATTATGAGTTCAAAACTTTAAAAACTAACCTTGAAGGCGTCTTCATCAGTACGATCATCTCCAATGTATATAGGAAACACATCGGTACAGTTGGCGTAACCTGAACACATACACGTACCCATCATGGGTGTCAATTCCACGTGTATTATTATACGTAGTATCATTTTTTAAATGTAAAAATACAACAAAACAATGACGTACCAAGTGACTCTAACAAAAACTCCAGGGCCTTGCCTTTGTCCCATTTAATGGTGGGACGAATCTCTAATACCTACAAATTCATACCAAAACGATATATAGTGAGATTTATGTGATCAAATATTTATTTTTATTATTATATTAAATGAGTAAAGTAAATTAACCAATTAAAGATATAAGAAGTTTAATTTGTTAAAAGACAATTCTAACCTTCCTTCCTTGAGATAACCGAAGCTTTGGGTAATCTTTGAGCACTGACCTCACTTGGGCAGCCAACTCACTCCATTTCTTCTCATCAACACATCGAAAATGGACAGATAAACAAAATTTGTTGTTTTCCACTTTTGCCCCTGGTGTAGATTTTGTTTTCTCCATAAGTAACCCATAAACCTGAAACCAACCAATAATTAGTTAAATACTCCAATGTTTTCTTTTAGGCAACTTCTCATTCCAACCACACTAAAAAACACTTCTACAAAAAACGCATTATTTTTAGTCTTATTTTGGACAAAGAAATATCATTTCTAGTAAAACAAAGAAACACCCCACAAATTCTTTTTTCTAATGACCATTATCCTAGTGGTATCGTGATGACACTATCAGAGGTTGAATGTTCAGTCCCGAGAAAGGAACAACTTATATATATATTCGTGACAGTAAGCGTGTGATCACTTATCTTTCTGTTAAAAAAAAGCCCAAAACGGTCTACAAAAGAAACAAACCTCATCAATCATGGGTAGATATTCACTGGCAGGTTGGCAAAGAACACTTGGAGGACTCTAAACACAAAAAAAAAAAAAAAAAAAACCAATTAATAAACTAACTAACTCAAAAAATGTGTTAAGAGTCAAAAATCATCATTGTTATTAATTAAAGTATTAAAAGTAACTTACATTTTTATACTTTGACCCTTTAGATGGGCCTCTAATGTCCATTCCATGACTTCCAGCATAATACAACTCTGCTAATTTAACAAAGTTATAAACCTTATCTCTACATCTTCCACTCACAATTGCAGTTGGAAAACAACCGGCTAGTTTTCGAACCGTGGCTCGCATCGCATCGGACATATAAGCTTGATCAGGGTCATCCACGATCGGTGAAAGTGTTCCATCATAATCAAGAAACATCACTATTTGTTTCCCTTTTGATGCATTTATTATTTCATCGAACACATTCAAAGCAGACGGATGCTTATCCTGTTGTCACATCCCGACACATATATATATTAGTATATATAAGCTAAATATCGTAACAAAAACAAAGATATATCGAAAAAAAGATACTAACCATCCATGTGGTTTGATCTTGTGAAAGATTACGATGAGAGGTCGGAGAAGACGCTCTCATCGATTCAACCCACGAGTTGATCCTCGTACCGCCGTTGATTTCAAGATTCTCAAGAAGTTTCTTCTTGGATATCTTGACGTACCCTGTTGGCATTAGCGGAGGCTTCTTACCAGCCTCCGCTTTGATATCTGGTATCGATATGTCTACGACAGCCATATTGATACCGGATTTCACATCCGAAACAATAATCTTTTGTTTCGTCATTTTTGTTAACCTTGATTGATTTTCTTGATCAAAAATTATGAAAATCAGATAGAGAGAGAGAGAGATTGGGTGTGGATGATAGCATGGTAGTTTGGCTAGCTTTATAGTTACAACCAGACACTAACAGACGAAAGTAGGGTGGGATCCATATAATTTTTGCTTTTTGGTTGCTATAATTATATGCTTTGAAAGGGGAAGGTTAGGTGACGGGACCACTAGATAGATTAACCGATATATTCTTAACAGGGTTACACTATAAGAACCCGTGGATTCCACCACATGGGAACATAACCCCACCGTCGTATCATGTACTATCTCTCACGCTTGCCGCCGTCTTATTAGCCGTCCGTCAACCTATTACCAACCTCTTGTTTCACAAACGGACAGCTGGCAACATGGTAGTTACACGTGGCGTGCATCTCATGGATCCCGTCGGTTACTTGCTTTCATCTTCTACACACTTTCGATCTCCTAGCTAGTTTCTTTTAACTTTAAAAAAGAAGAAATAAAAATCGATGATAACAATATTATATTATATTATATAAAATTAATAAATATACATGATCTGTACCTATAACTGTTTTTTTAACGATTTAAATAAATGTATAAATATTATATTTGATACTTGACAAATGAAATCATTGTGACATACTCCAAATTATTTTACTAATGATGTTGTTAGAAACAATGAGTCTGTCTGAACTTTAAGATTAAGTTTATTTTGTGAAATTCAACAAAATTCAATTAATATTGTAATTTGAATTTCATTGCATAAGGTTGTTTAACTCATGAATAAATTGATTGAAAGTCGAAAAATTCGTTCACTTAAAGGACTTCACAGTGTTGTTTGCCTCCGAAATTGAGGCTGCCAAGGTTCTTCAAGAGGATATTTTCTCATCTATACAAAGACTTTCGTGGCTTTGGATGAAGAATAGAAGTAAGGAGGTCAAGCTAGATTGGAATGTTTGGATTCAAAATCCTCATGATATTTTAGCTCAATGAGTCATTGAGTTTTTTCTTGAATTTCTTGTAATTTTGCTTCTTGGTTGTGCTCCTCCTTGAAGTCTTCTTTCAGTTTCTTAATAAAATTTTGCTTTTCTTAAAAAAATAATTAAAAGGACTTCACGTTATTAGAAATTGCAATTTCTATGTGAATTCAAATTTCATCAAAAAATATTTTGCTAACCAAACAGAAGTAATCCATGCAGTTTGATTTTAATAATTTATTGTTATGAACTTGTGGAAATGTTTATTTCCCAGAAATTTATGTGTTGTCTTGGACAAACACAAATTAAAAGAATAAAACAAAATCAAGTAAAAAAAGGTACAATATGTCCTGATCTCCGTATCATATTTTAATTATACGATCAAGTAAATTTAGTTGGCGTACGTTGATACGATATATATTTGTTTGCCTAACGAATTTCTTCACAACTAGTCGATCTTTGTATTGTTTGAAAAGGCAAAAAACGTCTTTCTTCTTCCCTTGACATACATAGACTCTCAAAATAATTAACTCACTATCAACGACCTCGATCACCATCGTCCCTACAACGTCTCACTCGATATCAGCCACTACACCGGAAATATCCCTCTCCAACAACGACACCCATCCATATCGCCCTGCCCATTTGACAACGTCCCACTTATCCATGACATCCCATGTATTCCGATTTTTATCTTTTGTGTGAGTTCTATTATTGGTTATATATTGGAGCCATCATATTCGATTCATTCGATACATGGCCCGAAATAGATGAAATATATATCATATTTTCAAACGCAAGGTCATTACATTCTAAATCCATCTTAATCTGAATGAATTATAACCTACATTATGAATGAATGTAAATACAAATATGTACATCAATTAGATTGTTTTTTTATGGAATAAAGATATTTTATGATTATTTGTTTTATAATTTTATTAAATATCAACCGATTCAATTTGAAGAAAAGTATAATAAATGACATTTGGTGTTGTACCAAAAGGGCACTTGAGACCTGGCTCACGTGGTAGAGCTATCAGGCATTTATGCTGCAGGTACAGGGTTCAAACCGTACTCGGTGCATGAAAATCCCTTGGGCCTTTGGGCTCCGGGGTGAGGAGTTTTACCCACTTCGGCAACCGGATCTGTCGGCACTTGGGCCGGGGACGAAGCTGGGCTTTCTTCTCGAGGGTGCATTATGGTGAGATGATCGGGTGGGCCTAAGTGACCCGTCAGTGATTCCAAACTGCCTTTCAAAAAAAAAAAAAGTAATTTAACACCGGGCCCCGTATAGCACCACCGTACGTACCGGCCCTTCAAAACCAGTAACTTCCGCAACCAAAACCAGCTGCTGTACTCTTGTTTTCAGACTTGGTTTACATAATTGATGGGATGCTTAAAATATATATAAATTCATTTTCGAATATACGTAGGTACACTAGCTCATTCTTAGATATTTTAGTAATGCTTATATATATATATATATATATATGGGGTAGTGATAAAGAGGGAAGTGCCTTTTTGGGGGAAAGGGGGAAGCGTTAGTATGCATCAAGAAGCATATTACAATTATCAATCAAAACGTCAAAAAAAAATTATTTTTATTGGTAAATAGTAATCAAAATCGATGCTATAAAGAATATTTTAACGAATGAATTTCATTTTTAAATCATAACATTAATTGATGAATATTTATTTAATAAATTGTTAATATGCAGTGTGATGCATATTAACTAATATGCATCGCGATGCATATTAAAACTTCACATTATTTGAAAGATATTTTTATTGTTAATATGCATCACAATGCATATTAACTAATATGCACCGCGATGCATATTAACGTATTTGGATCTAATATTCATAAATCGATGCTATAACTTGAAGAAAGAATTTATCAAGGAAGTTTAACATTCATAGCATCGATTCTGATTAACATTTACTAGATTTCAGTTTGCTTTTTTCGAGATTTGTATGGGTGAAGGTAATATGCTTCCTGATGCATACTAACGCTCCCCCCGTTCCCTCAAAAAATGCACTTCCCTCTGGATCATTACACTATATATATATGTATGTTTTTCAGTTTACTTCCATGATACAAATATGTGAAATTTCAAGTTCAAAGTTGGTAGTTTTTATCAATTCTTAAGGCTGCATTCGATTTGCAAAATTTCGTGAAAGTCGATGGAATTGAAATCTAAATTTCATTTTTAAAGATGTTTTGCTAAATTAATGAATTGAATTCGAAGTCGCATAATCGTTTATCTTAATGATATTCACACATACAAGAAGGTTTTTGGTTTATTTTGAACATGTATTATTCTGTATGATTGTTGATATATACAATAAACTTTTAGATTTATACACTAAAGATATGCATTACATTGTGTATAGTACTATATCAAAATGATAAACTTGATGTATAAATTAAAATGTTTGTTGTATTTATCACTAACTTTGATTTATTGGGGTCAAAGTTTATTTGTAATGGTCACATGAAAGGCACAAACATTTAGATTGTCGTCTACAATCCCGTAAATAAATAATTGTAGGTTGCTTGGAATATATAATTAGGTGGTCAAAGTTTTTTATTCAATGGTCACATGAATAGCACAATCATTTTGAATGTCGTCCACAATCCCCGTAAATAATTCTAGTTTACTTGCACGTCGTCCCATTTTTCTATTCTGATTATGGGTGCCTTCGAAAATATATAATGGAGTAATAATTTAAACTTTGTAAAAGACAAAAAAAATAAAATAATAATGTTGAGAAACGACCAACTCGAGAAGCAATAAACCCCGATGAGTATGTTGGAGCAAGGGGTATGGACCATGGAGAAGGTTTTGCAATATGTTGTGATCACACCGGTTACGTAGTGCCGTTGTGGTCCTGTTATGATCAAGACTCTTAAGACTAATGTGGCCGATAATCCGGTATCATGTCGTTCGTCTTTTTTTTACTCAGGTGGTTTTAAACAAAATTACAGAAGATATTCTTTTAACGTGATTACAACGAGTAAAAATAAAATTTCGTGTGTTAAATGTTATGATGTCTATATATGTGTAGTCTACCTTTCTTCTTAATGGTTAACTTTCAACCCATAAACGGTTGATGTAATGGGTTACGTATGTATACCAGATATTCAGGGGCGGAACTATGAAATATATATGTAGGGGGCAAAAACAAAATTATTTTTGTGATTCTTTATAATTTTGAGGGGGTAAAATTTTAAAAATCTCATTAATATCTTAAAAAATATCTTTTATGTGTAATTTGAAAATTATTGTGGGGGCAGCTGCCCCCGCCCGCTGCCCCATTCTAACTCCGCCCCTGCAGATATCTAGCTAGTTGATTAACGGTAATTAGATTAGATAGATTATTATAAAACAGTTTTCTTATTTGATCAGTTCATTGGAAATCGTAAGTACTTTTTATACGCAGTTTAGGAGTACAAGTTTAATTATAAACTTAAATAAGGATACTCTTTAACAATTTTAGTGAAATAGTTAAGAAAGATCACATCATGGGGCAGTGTGGCACCATCTCTTAGGACAATTATAGGAGTCAACTAAAAACAGATAAAAGACAAAGTCGAGTCTTGTATTGGATTTAATGATAAATTATTAAATAGGAAATCTACCATACACTCGCCCTATTGTTTATAACTAAGAGTGAAATTAATTCAGTGTCAAGGGACTAAACTCGCAACGAATTCAACCCATGGAATAGGAGTGAAATGTGTGACATCCCTCATGGAAGGGGAATGTAATTTACTCTTAGAATTAGGACTGGTAATTTTTGACACGATTTGATATTTAAGTCAAAATCGACTTATTATAAGAAGGTATGGGTTGGGGTTTTTGACTCACAAACTCACAAACCCGAAACCTACCAACTTGCTTTGTTTTTGGTTGGGTTTGAGTCGCACGATGTTTTTTTGGGTTGACCTCTTAATGAAGGGTTTGAGTCACACAATGCTTTGTTTCCGATTAACTCGAGCCAATCAATCTGAACCAACTCGAATTGTCATCCTTATTTAAAAAATATAACCAACAAAGTTTGATGTAATTTAAAACAGTATACGTTACAACACTATATACAACACGTACAGTGAAGGTAGATAATAAAAATAAATAGCATATAATCAATTCACTACCCTTAAATTTATAGTTGGAATTAATTAATATCCATAGGCTTCCTAGCTAGTAAATTAGACGTTCCAGTTACTTCCAAGTTTTGGGACACATGATCTACTTCCAACATGTGGATGGATAACATATGAGATGTCATAAAAAGTCATATATGAATTAAAGATTCATTAACATTTATAATGAAAACCTAACGGATCATTGTTAAGTCTTGTTAAATGTATGAAGAAGGTTCGATGTTAATTAAAGTAGACACTAGCTTGCTAGCCTTTTCTTTAATTTACTCCCTCCGTCCCAAATTATTTGTCACCAGACAAAAAACACACAGTTTAAGTAAAGTGCATTTATTACTATGATCACCAATAAAATTTCATCTTTTCCATTTTTAAGCATTTTGATTGCCTGATTTTGAAAGAGGACAAACATTTTGGGACATACTAAAATGAAAAGATGGACAAATAAAATGGGACGGAGGGAGTAATACATTTCTTTAAATGTTTTTGACACATTGCACATCATCAAGTGTTTATAAAATAGGCTTTCCTACATATGGCATTGGGTGATATTAATAAAGTTTATAAACATAGTGATAAAGTAATCAGTTATATACGATTAATGTGCATATATATATATATATAGGGTAGTGATCAAGAGGGAAGTGTCTTTTTGGAGGGAAGGGAGAAGCGTTAGTACGCATCAGGAAGCATATTACAATTATCAATCAAAACGTCAACAAAAAATTATTTTTATCGGTAAATAGTAATCAAAATCGATGCTATAGAGAATATTTTAACGAATGAATTTCATTTTTAAGTCATAACATTAATTGATGAATATTTATTAAATTAATTGTTAAGATGCAGTGTGATGCATATTAACTAAGATGCATCGCGATGCATCATAAAACTTCACATTATTTGAAAAATATTTTTATTGTTAAGATGCATCACAATGCAGATTAACTAATATGCACCGCGATGCATCTTAACGGATTTGGATCAAATATTCATAAATCGATACTATAACTTGAAGAAAAAATTTATCAAGGAAGCTTAACATTTATAACATCGATTCTGATTAACATTTACTAAATTTCAGTTTGCTTTTTTCGATATTAGTATAGGTGAAGGTAATATGCTTCCTGATGCGTACTAACGCTTCCCCCTTCCCTCAAAAAATGGACTTCCCTCTGGATCATGCCATATATATATATATATATATTTATATTTTATATATATATATATAGTAACGGGATAAAAAAGAAGAAAAATTAGGTGGAGAAGAGGAAGAAGCAATATGATTCAGTATTTTTTTTACTATGATTCATTTTTTTATTATTATAATTCAAGTAATAAAAAGTTGAATCACAGTAACAAAAATACAGAATCATATTGCTTCTCCCTCTTCTCCACCTAAATTTCCTTCTCCCCTGATCCTATATATATATATATATATATATATATATATATATATATATATATATATATATATATATATATATATATTCATATTCCACACTAATTGGAGTAGACAGTATATATATGAGGTACGTACATTATGTATTTAATTTTAATCAAGCTTGAATGTATAACATCCACTCCTCGGGTCTAGTAGTATTTTAAAATTTTCTGATGTAGAATTTTTATTTAAATTGTCAGAAAATAGTTTCATTGTATTATTGGAAAATAAATGGGGAAAAGAGTCACATGATTTATTGTGACTAGTAAATTGTTAATTATTTTAAATTAACATTGTTGACGGTAAAATAAAATAATGTTTCCCCGCAAATGGTTTTTTAGTTCCAGACAATGATAAGTACGGGGGACAAAACTAGTGTACATATATTTTCATATATGTGTAAAAATACGTACGAAACATCACAAACATTCCAGAAATTTGATGGAACTTATAAGAAAGATCAAAACCCTAGTTTCAAACTTAAATCATTGAAATTCATGAAGAATCAAAGATTTGTTCTTCCTGGTTGTGTACGGCCGAACTGAAAACACCACAGGGAAGATTTGTAAAATTTGAAATGAGCTTTGAGGTGAAATTGAAGCTATAAAACCTTGATTCAAGCTCCAAAAACGTGATTAAATCATCCCTTGATCCTTCTAAACATGTTGTAAGTGTTAATTCTTGATTTTTATATAAACCTAGAAATTGATTTTTGAGTATTTGATGAAATCAGTATGACTAACTTGAAATTGAAGCTTCTAAGGCTTGTAAAGTTGTTAATTAATGTTAATTTCATGATTATAAGTGAAATCCTATACTAGAAATTGTATAATTGAATTTGATCAAGATAAAAGTTGTGGGTTTAGTTGATTTTCATGAAGTAAAGCTTGTAGTGATTATATTATTGATAGTTAGTGCTAAATTCATGATTATAACCTAAGCCCTAACTTAGAGTTGTGAAATTGATTAAAGTGTTCTTGAGAATTATAGTGATTATGACGATATTCATAAGTTATATGAGAAATTCGGTATGAGTTATGATTTAGAACACTTGATTGATAATCAAAGAGTAAAGTTAGAACTTAATTGTTAAGTATTCATTAGACTTAATATTGGAAGTTTGATGAATTGTTGATTGTAGAGGTTAATAACCTTAGTAATGGTTTAACCATGTTTATTAGTGATAATTGATGTGGATTAATGTGATAAGATGGTCATGATGATCATAATTTGATAAATAATTATGAATTTATGAGGTTAAGATGGTTATTCATAACCTTGGTGTGATTGGTGTTAAAGTAATGTAAGTTAATAATCATTTATATGATTGAATTGGAAAGTGATTATTATGATCATTGATCATGACCAAGTGATAAGTTATTTGATCTAATTACAATTGTAAGATGTTGTATAGATTTGAGACAAGTTACTAACTTGTGTTATTATGTTGTAATTTCAGATAGACAGAAGACTCGGTGATATTAGACTACTGAGTGGACAACTGAGGTATTCGGTGAGTGGATCTGTAACCTCAGTGTAATTTAGTTGTAACAAGTTTGGTTACAACGGGTAACGTATTATTACTGTTTTATTATTCCATGATGATTATGGTTGTTAGTAATAATACTGTTGATAGACTTTTAGTCTGATATGATAAATATGTGATCTGATGTGTTGAATCCAGTTATAAAAATTTATCGTTGATAAGTAAACCAAAAAGTACCGAGCTAGACCAAAACACAACCGGGCAGTGGACCCTATCGTGTGGTAGTATAGTTGGGTAAGTTCGGGTTCGAACACAGGGAACTAGATTGGATGATCAATAGAAGTGTGAGCAATTTAAAAAGAGAAAATAAAATGTGGTTGGTTTGTGTGACCGAATTGTCACGTTGCTTATAACTGCGAAATTTTAGTTAAACTAGGCAAGTGGACTCTTTTAGAGTCAAAGTGATTGATTTAGAACTTTCAAATATTAAAAACAATGCTTGCTTGGATTATTTCACTAGTGATTTCGGGGTGTAGAATTATAACCGGTTAAGACATATGCTAAATGGTAACATTCATCAAACCTAAGCTCAAAGTTCTCTGAGACCTAAAGTTCAATTTCAGTTGACAAACCTATGATTTAATCAAGTAACAGACATTCGCCATGGTTACCAACTTGCACAATTTAGCTAAATCATTTGACACATTCCAAAACCACATTCGCAATCTTGTTCAATCATTTATAGACAAATAATCGATATCAATTTACTTGGTTGAAAACGTTCGCTATATCAATTAGTAAATTACCAAATGGTTAAATTCTAGTGATTAAGCTCAATCACACAAGGTTCTCCGATTAAACATAAATTTAAATTTGTGAGTTTGCAAATCATCCACACGACAAACATTCGCTATAATCGTTAACTTGTATATATTTAACTAGTGTTGTTACAATCATCAAATGCTTTGATCCACAAAGACAAATAACTTATTTAGGTATTTTTACTAAACAAAGAACATTCGCTATAATCGTTTAGCTAAAATGCCGAAAGTTCATAACAACAACTAAATAAATACATACAAATTCATGGATGATTCACAAACTCAAGCATAAATTAACATCCAAAATATACACCCCTAATCATCTAGTTATTTCATCCAAGCAAACACAATGGTAACTAGCCACACATAATCACAATCATCAAGCAAAAATCATAAACACTAAACAAATCCATAAAATAACTTGAAATTAGATTAAATCGAAATTATACCAAATTTGTTACACAATTGTTCCAAATGATGTTTGCTCGATGTTTCCCTCACAAATTCCTAGCTAGATCCTTGCGAAAATGTGAAGTAAAATGGTGATTTTTGTTGGGTGAAGTGGAGTAAATGAGATGGTGAAGTGAGTAAATGTGGGTGAGTGATGAGAGTAAAATGAGGATGGAGTTAATGAGGATGGAAGTGTGTGTGTTATGAGGAGTGTAGTAAATGAGATGAAGATGATGAATATGAAGCTCCAGCCGATCCAAACACTCCCCATTTCATATATATATATTTTTATTTTCTTAAATTGAAAAACGGATGGGAAAAAACGGTTGGCATTAAATGCCAACCAATCTGAATCGGACAGCACATCAACCACCATACCTCTCACTCAGATCCAAACATAGCCGATCGGCTTTAAAGTCATAGCCGAACGGCTTCTAATGACTAGCCGATCGGCTTCTTCAGCATATCAGGCCAAGCTCCAAACGAGGTGAAGTTCTGCAACGGAAATGCACTGGACAAACCGATCTGCTAAGTTTAGCCGATCGGCTATACATGGGAAGCCGATCGGCTTATGTTGTTTAGCCGATCGGCTGTGGCTTTTTTTTTCAGCCCAGCTCAACTTAATCCTAACTTCACCAAATTTACACCAAATCGCACGCGTTTCCAACTATTGACCTGAAATAGATTTTCAAACACAATAAGTACCGAAAGTTCACAAAATCTACTCAAATGCATACGCAAAACAATGATATCGCGAAAGATTTATATAATCAAAATGAGCGATATCAAATATCCCCACACTTGAACTTTGCTTGTCCTCAAGCAAATCATCATTTTAATACTTCATAAGCCACTCTTGCAACATTAAAAGCGAGATCAAGTTTACCAAAACAATACTAACACTAACTACCAAAGCAATTAGGCTAGCAACATATGTATAAGCATTATAAACTCGAGATGTTTTGGTTTGTCAAGCCCGAATGCACGACCTAGCACCTCACATAAGGATAAGTGTTTAGTCACTCACTCTCAACCTATAAGACTACAAGGTAAGGAAGTAAGCAATTTAACACTCAATCAAGCCAAGTCGTGATGCGTTGTTACCATAGGCTTGCAAAAGGATCAAATCTCCACCGACTTGGCGTGAGCACCAAATGAGATCTCAAAAGAGGTATTCCAGCATGTGTTGTAACAATGTAGGCTAATTATGGAATAGGGGTATGATAGACACAATAATTGGTGAAAAGTGGTAGTCAAGACCCATGAAAAATGCGAAAATGTTACCTATTGGTTTAAACATGTGACAGTAATGAAACTTAGGACTCTCGTGCCAAATCAATTCAACTTATTAATTGTTCTCATTTATGACTCATACTTTAACAATTTCGCACAAATAACTCAAATTGATTTTTCACATTCGATTGGAATAATTGCATTCTATGACTTTCTATGAACCCTGTGTAACGAACTTTCGGACCAACCATCCTAGACCGGATAAAGGCCTTCGGTGGCTAGGTGTAAAACACCCCTCGGGAACTACTTGTTCAGGAATTCAAAGGCTATTTAGTTGACTACAATCACCCAACTATTAACTTTAAGCTCAAAGGTTAACTTCTATTCATTTAATTGTTTCCAACCTCACTCATAGAATTTAACACCAGAATCCCAATTCAAAACGATTTAAGTCACATTTTGGTAAAATTCATCATAAATTCCAACTAGGCAACATTTTAGAAAAGTGATGGTTCGGGAATTGACTACACAAAAATAAGGCTAATATTTAGTGGATTGAATGTGGAAGTTTTCTAGGGGTTTCTTAGCACTAAAAATGAGTGCTAACGACCTGTGTTAACTGGATATAAATGGTTTTAAAGCAAAATAAGATCAAAAATTCCTAAGAATACCTCCTCGTCTTCGACCCCACCTATATCACATTTCTGTGATCCCACAGCGGTCTCAAAATGCATCACTAAGGCAAGTTCTAGAACAAACTACAATCACCGGCACACTCATAGCAATCAACAATATAAACACTAAAGGTAAGTGTTTTTCATAATAAGGCTCAAATTTCTCACAATTTTTCATAGTGGAAGCTACAAGCGTGCTAGTCATGCAATTCACCCTATTAGGTTGCTTTTTATGACACATCTCAAAAGGTTAAGTTGCAAGAGGGAAGATTAATTCACTTTTAAATAATTTTCAAAGTTTAAGATTTTCAAAGCAATCAATCTTTTAAGGACAAGCATACCCCTAGCAAATTATCATTTCCCGGCCTTTCATTAGAATTTGCAAAAATCTATCGGACCCAAGATCAATAACAGACCCAATAAGTGACCAATAGCCCGTTAATGGGATTCGTAAAGTTCGATTGGAGAGCCAATAAACTTCACAAACCTAACGAAAGGTAAGAAACAACAATTCACTAGGAATGGAATTCAAGTGAATACCTCCCCACACTTAAGGTTTGCATTGTCCTCAATGCAAATATAATCAATAAATAAGCAAAAGCGCGGGGGTAAAAAGAAACGAGAAGTTCCCCGGGGGTTTTGCATGAAGGTGAGAAAGGAGGAGCTGGCTCATGATAGACTTGTAGAAATCCACTCCAGCTCCGCATGCTACAAATGGGCAACAAACAAAGAAACACCAAACACAAGCCCATATGATAATAAAATAAAAAAATGATACAATGAATGCTAATCATCCAAGAACCAAAAAGAAAAATAACGCAGAATAAAAAAAATTGTTTAGAGTTTTACAATCCCAGAATAAATAATAAGAATGCCCAACTACCAACCCCCATCATGGGGTGGGTCCTGGGTGGGATCATCCTGCTGATACTGCTGCTGATAAGGTGATGGCGATCCAAAAAGCCAATGGTGATGAGCCTCTTGTTGCCAGTTGGAGGGCTCAGGAGGTGTCCAAGTGTTAGGCTGGGATGGAGCTAAGGACCAAGGAGTGCCCCAATCCTGCTGCTGCTGGTGGTAATCAGATGTGTGCATATGCTCCTGATGTCGCTGGAGCTCCACTAAAGCAGCATCCCGATCATAAATAGGAGCAGGGAGGACACCCCCCGGCTCGCCCCAACGAGGTGGGTGATGATACGTGATAGGCACATGGTCGGGCACATGGTGGCCCATTCGCTCATGGTCGTGAATTAGCCAATCGTTTTGGTATTGATTAGCTCCCCACTCATACCTAGACTCGTCCCTGAAAGCCACATTCTCCCGTTGCCACTCTTCTTGTTCTCCCCATCTTCAATCTTGCTCAAGTTGCATATTGTTGAATCTGGACATAAAGCTCTTCCAATTCGCGGGCTCTCCAGAATGAGATGAATGACCACGACCCGGATGTACATTAACTTCAGCTTCTTCTTCTTGCTCTTGCTCCGCCTCTTCTTCCTCATCAGAATCTTCAATGGTGACGGGCATTTTTCCCCGAGCCCCGGCCCGAGACACAGTGGCCGCCTCTTGAGGAGTGTGATTATAAGCAACATAAGATCCACCTTTCTTTCTCAAGATGTGGGCCGTGGCATAGGATTCGGCCCCAATTGGAAGGGTATTGTTTTCCACTAAGGTATAGGCGGGAACTCCTCGGGGCTTCAAACTGACCTTTAAGCCCTTGGCGATCCGAGTGATTAGATGACCACCACAAAGCCTGGAAGTAGGCTTATGCCCACTAGCATAGGCGTGAAGGTACTTGCCCACTGCATATGGGACATTGATCCTGTCCCTACTTTTCAACTTATCCAAGAACCACAAGTCGATCAAGGTCACCTTCTCCCTATTGGTTCCCCTAAGAGTCAGTGTGTTTGCTAACATTTTGTGTATCACCCTATATTTGGGGGACGTAAGATGTTTGTTCAAATTCTTCCCCCCAAGATATCGTGATGTACTAAGCGTTGCCCAAACTTCAGCATCACACTGCCCCTCATCCAGCCTTGCCCCAGTCATAATATACCGATCAATCCAATGGGAAGAATATTCCTCATCCGTATAAATCCCCAAACAACCCGCAAGTTCTTTCAAGGATAATTTTCTAGGGGCCCCACCAAGTCTGAAACTCAAGAATTTATCGTCGACATTGTTGATAAGGAACATTTCCAAAGTTGCCAAAAATTCCATTACCAACTCTTCGTAAATATTTTCTTGGATCCCAAGAAGCTTTTCAAAGTCATTTACACCAAAAGCCTCGTCATCGAACTTCACAGTTTGAGTAAAAGTCTTGCGAATATCATGAGCAACCCCGACAACTTCCAACGGGTTCCAGTTGATTTCCCGAGGGTATTCGCATTCCTTTTTATGAATTTTATACAAGGCTTCAGTGTATTCCAGGTAGTTATACGTATGGCGTCCAAAAATCAAATGAGGGTGGCGGTCTCCAGGCATTAAACCCTCATAAATACTTCCAGGATATTGAGGCTCATAGGTGTCAGATTGGGTATTCCTGCCTCTCTGCACAACACAACACAACAAGATACAAAATTTCCAAAATTGTGTTAGAGTTAGCAAAAATATGTCAAAATGAGCGATTAATGTCAAACACAACCCCCCCCCCCAGTAACCGAGCACACACGCTAATAACCGCATCACAAAGCAAAACAATCAACAATTGCAAGCATAGCACAAACCGACAGTTACCAATCAATCACATAGCCAAAACTTAAACTCAAATAGGATAAACATGCAACCTAATATTAAACCATGCTTGAATCATGCCAATAACATACAATGTGACTAAAGCAAGCCTTACAATCAAAGTTACATACCAAACCTATTGACTACCTTATAAACACATAACTTCAATATCAAACATGAACTTGAATTGAGCAAAAAGGATCACTCAAATGGCTTCTAGACATGTATTACAATCACAAGTTACACCAAAGTCAGTCAAAGCAAAAGTCAAAGTTGACCAGAAAAGTCAACTCCTTCTTCCCCAAATTCCACATAAACCCTAATTTTCTAAATCATCCACAAATGGAAATCAACCCACCAATTAACTACATTATACTTGCTAACACGAATTACACCACAATTAGCACCAACTATCAAGTATAAATCACTAAATTCGGATTACCCCCAAATTAGTATATGAACCCTAATTTGTAAATCATCTAAATCGAGCAATTTAAACAAAAGATCATTGTATAAACTGAGTAACATGTATGAATCAAGCATAATACACAACAAAATCACAAAGGAATTCATCCCCACACTTGAATCAACCCAAACCCGGATTCAAGATGTTCATCTCAAAAATCACTAGTAGGAAAGATTAAATGGAGACATGAGATACCTTATTTTGTCTAGACATGATTAGAGGTTGATTTCCTTGAAAGATTTGAAGGTTAGATGATGATTTAGTGAAAGATTTTGGGGTTTTTCGTTTTTTACTTGGAAGAGAAAAAGAGAGCAGATCGTCTGGTGTTTTTGTGTTTGTGGTTTTGGAAAAAAAATGAGATTTTGCTTTTTAATTAAATCGCCCAGCATTTGACCAAAGTCGATCGGCTTATAAACCTTAGTCGAACGGCTATCTTAGCCGAACTGCTTCTAACAACTAGCCGAACTGTTTAGACAATTAAAATGCGTCCAAGATGAAGGGGTCAAGTTCTGTGGCCGTTTTTAACTAGCATAGCCGAACGGCTATGAATAGCCGATCTGCTTCCAATTATTAGCCGAACTGCTTTGTGTAAACCGAACTGCTAACTACGTATAAAACCAATGCTTCAGAAAAGGCTCAAGTTCTGTGATCATTTTTCAAAGAATAAACCGATCGGCTATATAAAGCCGATCTGCTTTTGAACTATAGCCGAACTGCTTCTACAAGCCGATCGGCTTTCCCTATGCAAAATCAGTAGATACAGCAGCAACACAAAAACACCTTAACACTTAACAATTCAAACAATCACAGCAGCAGCAAACACATCAAAATCATCAAAAATGCAGGCCAAATATTCTAAGTTTATCAAAAAGGATATAAACACGAGTTTCCTCGTGTATGGGCTTCATTTATTAACGAGTCCAAGCTAGACTCGACCCCGAATTCATTTGTCCTTGGGGTAAGTTGCGAGTTCCTCCCACTCGCTCTCTTGTTCATCCTCATGGTATAGTTTCAAACGGTGCCCATTCACAATAAAGGTTCCACCATCTTTTTGAAAAAGCTCCACATATCCGGATGGGTATTGATGCTTGACCACGTATGGGGCGGTCCATCTTGGTTTGAACTTCGGTTGTTTCAATTTGAATCTTGATTGGAACAAAAGCACTTTTTCACCGGATTTAAATTCTTTTCTCACTTTCAACTTCCGGTCATGCAACACCTTTGTCCGTTCCTTGTAGAGATGAGAATTTTCATAAGCTTGCAACCGAAGCTCATCCAACTCGTGAAGTTGCAACATTCTCTTTTCCCCCGCTTCAATCAAATCCACATTGCAATTCTTTAGCGCCCAATAAGCTTTATGCTCAATTTCAAGGGGTAAATGGCAAGTTTTGCCATAAAGTAACCGATACGGTGTCATTCCAATAGGTGTCTTGTAGGCGGTCCGAAATGCCCACAATGCATCTTCAAGTTTTTTGGACCATATTGCCCGGTTGTCTTTCACCGTTTTCTCTAAAATCCTTTTCAAAGCACGGTTAGTGTTCTCGACTTGACCACTTGTTTGTGGGTGGTAGGAAGTCGAAAACCGGTGATTCACCCCATACTTTTTTAGCACCTTTTCAAGTTGAGCATTAGCAAAGTGGCTCCCCCGGTCGCTAATCAATGCTTTGGGCATCCCAAATCGGCAAAATAGGCTTTTCAAGAAATCAATGACCACACGAGCGTCATTCTTTGGTAAAGCCTTAGCTTCCGCCCACTTGGACACATAATCAACCACCACAAGAATGTATTCATTTTTGAATGAAGGTGGGAACGGTCCCATGAAGTCTATGCCCCAAATATCAAATACTTCGCAAACTTGGATGCTAGTTTGTGGCATTTCACCCCTTTTGGAGTTGTTTCCGGTTCTTTGACACGCATCGCAAGTTTGGCATAAAGTGTTAGCCTCTTTGAAGATCGTTGGCCAATAAAACCTCGCATCAAACACTTTCTTGGCGGTGACTGAGGGACCATAGTGTCCACCGGTGGACCCATAGTGACATTCATCCAAAATCTTTCTTGTTTCACCACCCGAAACACATCTTCTCACCATGCCATCCGTACAAACGCGGAATAAATACGGTTCCTCCCAGAAATAATGCTTCAAGTTAGAGAAAAATTTGCTTTTCTCTTGGTGACTCATGCCCTTCCTCAAAACTCCACCAACCAAATAGTTTGCCAAGTCGGCATACCATGGTGCTTCCTCATCCTTGTTTTCATCACCAACCTGCAAAAGAAATTCCTCGGGAAAGGAATCATCAATATTAGTATCGCCTTGCTTGTTAAGATTTGGATTTTCCAGTCTTGACAAGTGATCGGCGGCAAGGTTCTCGGCACCTCTTTTATCCTTGATTTCAATGTCAAATTCTTGCAAGAGAAGAATCCAACGAATAAGACGCGGTTTAGCGTCTTGTTTGGCAAAGATATATTTGAGAGCCGAGTGATCGGTGAAAACTACGGTTTTAGATAGCACAAGATATTGCCTAAATTTGTCAAAGGCATATACGACGGCAAGCAATTCTTTCTCGGTGGTTGTGTAGTTTTGTTGGGGCCCATTCAAGGTTTTGCTAGCAAAGTAAATAGGTTTGAAATGTTTATCAATCCTTTGTCCTAGGACGGCTCCTAAGGCAAAGTCGTTTGCATCACACATGAGTTCAAAGGGCTTGGACCAATCGGGTGAGACAATTATGGGTGCATTAGTCAAATGGTCTTTAAGGGTCGAAAATGCACTCAAACATGGTCCATCAAACACAAAAGGGGCATCCTTTTCAAGTAGCCTAGTCATTGGACGGGTGATCTTCGAAAAATCCTTAATGAATCTACGGTAAAAACCGGCATGACCAAGAAAACTTCTAATGCCCTTAACATTGGTCGGTGGAGGTAATTTGGCAATAACATCAATCTTAGCCCTATCAACTTCAATACCCAACCCCAACACTTTATGACCCAACACTATGCCCTCTTTCACCATAAAATGGCATTTCTCCCAATTCAAGACCAAGTGGGCTCTCTCACACCTCTCAAGCATTTTATCCAAGTTTTTTAAACATGACTCGAATGAATCGCCAAATACCGAAAAATCATCCATGAAGACTTCCATGGAAGTTTCAACCATATCGTGAAAAATGGCAATCATACAACGTTGGAATGTGGCGGGAGCATTGCAAAGACCAAAGGGCATTCTCCTATAGGCATAGGTCCCAAATGGGCAAGTGAAGGTGGTCTTTTCTTGATCCTCGGGATCTATGGGTATTTGGAAATATCCCGAAAATCCGTCAAGGAAACAATAATATTCATTACCAGCTAGCCTCTCAAGCATTTGGTCAATAAATGGGAGGGGAAAGTGGTCCTTTCGTGTAGCATCATTTAATTTTCTATAGTCAATGCATACACGCCAACCCGTGACCGTCCTTGTGGGTATCATTTCATTTTGGTCATTGGCAACGATGGTCATCCCCCCTTTCTTTGGTACACAATGTACCGGGCTCACCCAAGAACTATCCGCAATGGGGTAAATAATACCCGCATCAAGAAGCTTAATTACTTCTTTCTTGACCACATCCACCATATTGGGATTAAGCCTCCGTTGTCTTTGGACAACGGGTTTAAAATCATCAACAAAATTAATTTTGTGTTTACAAAAGGATGGGCTTATTCCCGGTATGTCGAATGTCCGCCAAGCGAAAGCTCTTTTGTGATCCTTGAGTACATTCAACAATTTAAGTTTTTCGTCATTCACAAGGGAGGAGGAAATGATTACGGGTAGGAGATTTTCCTCATGGAGGTAAGCATACTCCAAATGACTTGGAAGTTCTTTCAACTCCAAATCACGTGGTGGATCCTCCAATGACGTTTTGATTCTCATATTGTCATCCTTTGTGAGCTCCTCAAAAGCATCCTCACATTCGAGCTCTTCTTCGTCATTTGTCTCTTCCATGCTCATGACCAACTCCTCCTCGGTCATTCCTTCAACATTCGACTCTAGCAAGTCAACAAGCTCCGATTCCAATCCAAGCAAGCTTTCCAATTCTTCCTCCACCGCATCATCTATCACATCAATTCTAAAACACGAATCATCATTAGAATAAGGATGCTTCATGGCCTTATCGACCGTGAACGCAATCCTTTCATCACCCACCCCCAAGGTCAATTTCTTATCTTTAACCCCTATTATGGCATCCGCGGTATGTAAGAAGGGTCGTCCTAAAATCAAGGGCACTTTACTATCCTCCTCCATTTCGAGGATAACAAAGTCAACCGGGAAGGTAAATTGCCCTACCTCTATTAGCATGTTCTCCGCAATCCCAACGGGATATTGGAAAGATCTATCGGCAAGACGGATGTTCATGCGAGTGGGGGTTAGGGATCCTAGGGCCAATTTAGCATAAAGTGAATATGGCATTAAGTTTATACTAGCACCTAGGTCCGTAAGTGCATCACAAGTGATGATTTTACCCAATGTACAAGAAATGATGAAACTCTCGGGATCTCCAAGATTGGGTGGAATTTGGTTTTGGACAAGTGCCGAGCATTCCTCATTCAAAAACATTGCCGAAGCCTCCGACAATTTCTCTTTGTTGCTCACCAAATCCTTGATGAATTTGGCATAATTCGGCATCCCGGCTAATACATCAACCAAAGGCACATTGATTCGAATGCCCTTGATCATGTCCACAAACTTCCCATATTGATCCGCAATCTTTTCTTTCCTTAGTCTTTGTGGATAAGGAATCTTCGGCTTGTAAGCTTTCACAACCGGAGTAGGTGACACCGTTGTGACCGTTGGTGTAGGAGCATCAACATTCTCTTCATTGTCTTCCTCCTCAATTTCCTGCATAAAAGAGTTAGAAACATTTTTGTCTTTGGCTTGAGGTGGTGGAAGCTCCTTTCCGCTTCTCGTGGTTATAGCATTCACATGCTCATTTCTCGCGGGTGGTGGTTGGTAAGGTTTGGAACCGCTAGAGGGTGAAGGTTGTTGTCTTGGGTTTTGTTGTGTATTACTCGGTAAGCCACCGGTTGGCCTACTACTTTGCCCCTCGGACAACCTCTCCATTTTCCGCTCCAAATCTTGAATTGAAGCTTGTTGATTCTTTTGCCCTTGTTCCATGCTCAACCGAATATTTGTCATTTAAGTTTTCATCCTTTCGGTGGCGGTTTCTTGCTTTGACATAAACTCCTTCATCATTTGTTCCATTGGAGTCAATGTTGGTTCTTGTTTTTGAACCGGTGGTGGTTGTTGTTCTCTAGATGGGCTTTGGTGTCGATTTTGGTTGTAAGGTTGGTTTTGGGATTGGTTTTGATTGTATGATTGGTTTTGAGATTGATTGGAGTTTTGGTTGTAAGGTTGGTTAGGTCTAGAAAATCGGATTTGGTTTTGATTTTGGTTTTGGTTATAGCCTCCGCCTTGGTAACCTCCCGAATTTCGGTTTTGATAACCCCCTCGTTGGTAGTTTCCGCTTTGATAATTACCTTGTTGAAGAAAGTTAACACCTTCCTCATCTCCTACCATTGGCAAATCGTCTTGTGCACAATTAGTCGTGGCATGATTTCCGCCACAATTACCGCAACCATCTCTAAGCTCTTTGATTTCACCTTTGATAGTCTTGAATTGTGCATCAAACTTAGAAGATAAAGCCTTGATTTCTTTCATCATGGCCGAGTCATTGGAGCTTCCGCTTCCACTACTAGTACCCTCGGTGAATGCAACATGCTTTTTAACCGGTTTTCCTCCTTTATCCTTAGCCCAATTTAAGCTTTGGATAACCTTGTCTTCAAGAAGCCTCCATGCTTCATTCGGTGTCTTGTAGAGGAATTGACCTCCTCCCGAGGCATCAAGAATACTTGCCGAATCCAAGTTAAGACCATTGTAGAATAACACAATGATTTCTCTCTTCTTCAAATCGTGACCATGGCAATTCCTCAACATTTCTTTCATCCGACACCATGCCTCTACCAAAGTTTCGCCTTCTTGTTGTTTGAAAGCTCTAATCTCATTCAAAAGTCTTTCGGCCAAAGCCGGAGGATAAAATCGTCTAACGAATGCTTCCCTCATCTCATCCCAAGTAGTGATGGTGTTTGGTTCCAATTCTTGATACCAAATCTTTGCCTCACCACAAAGTGACATAGGAAACGTCCGTAGGCGAATCACTTCATCCATATTCGCCCCATACTTGAAATAGCTCCCGATTTCAAGAAAGCCAGCAATGTGTTGGTGTGGATCGACTCGCACCCTTTCGTTGAATTGTTTATCTCTAATGAGTTGCAAATGATGCCCCTTCAAAGAGAAATTATCATTTTCAATATCTTGAACCCGTATGGCCGACTCGGGTGTGGGTGCCATGGTTCTCGTCCGTGAGAAAATGGGGGTATCATCCTCATCCGCCATCTCTTCTTCTCCTTCGGAAGGTGTTGAAGGATCTTCTTCGGGTGATGGAGATTCCTCCACAAAAGTCTCTTCCACCTCAACGGTGTTTCCCGAAGATGTATCGGTATCCGTTTGACTACTAGATGATTCCGATGATCTTTGCTTTGGCTTCCTCCTTCGTTTACTCTTTTTGGTCTTCTCCGGGTTGGACAAAGGACTTAGAAGCTCTTTACCGGAGCTCCTTGTGTTCATCCACTACCAAATCACACCTGAAAGTACACAAACGATAAAACCATAAACGCACCGGCGCAATACAAACAAAGGTAACTTTCCAAGAATAAATTCTAGAAAGGATCAATTAATCACACTTAAATCAATTTCACAAATCAAGTTCCCCGGAAGCGGCGCCAAAAACTTGATGTGTTGAATCTAGTTATAAAATTATCGTTGATAAGTAAACCAAAAAGTACCGAGCTAGACCAAAACACAACCGGGCAGTGGACCCTATCGTGTGGTAGTATAGTTGGGTAAGTTCGGGTTCGAACACAGGGAACTAGATTGGATGATCAATAGAAGTGTGACCAATTTAAAAAGGGAAAATAAAATGTGGTTGGTTTGTGTGACCGAATTGTCACGTTGCTTATAACTACGAAATTTTAGTTAAACTAGGCAAGTGGACTCTTTTAGAGTCAAAGTGATTGATTTAGAACTTTCAAATATTAAAAACAATGCTTGCTTGGATTATTTCACTAGTGATTTCGGGGTGTAGAATTATAACCGGTTAAGACATATGCTAAATGGTAACATTCATCAAACCTAAGCTCAAAGTTCTCTGAGACCTAAAGTTCAATTTCAGTTGACAAACCTATGATTTAATCAAGTAACAGACGTTCGCCATGGTTACCAACTTGCACAATTTAGCTAAATCATTTGACACATTCCAAAACCACATTCGCAATCTTGTTCAATCATTTATAGACAAATAATCGATATCAATTTACTTGGTTGAAAACGTTCGCTATATCAATTAGTAAATTACCAAATGGTTAAATTCTAGTGATTAAGCTCAATCACACAAGGTTCTCCGATTAAACATAAATTTAAATTTGTGAGTTTGCAAATCATCCACACGACAAACATTCGCTATAATCGTTAACTTGTATATATTTAACTAGTGTTGTTACAATCATCAAATGCCTTGATCCACAAATGACAAATAACTTATTTAGGTATTTTTACTAAACAAAGAACATTCGCTATAATCGTTTAGCTAAAATGCAGAAAGTTCATAACAACAACTAAATAAATACATACAAATCCATGCTATAGAGAATATTTTAACGAATGAATTTCATTTTTAAGTCATAACATTAATTGATGAATATTTATTAAATTAATTGTTAAGATGCAGTGTGATGCATTTAACTAAGATGCATCGCGATGCATCATCAAACTTCACATTATTTGAAAAATATTTTTATTGTTAAGATGCATCACAATGCAGATTAACTAATATGCACCGCGATGCATCTTAACGGATTTGGATCAAATATTCATAAATCGATACTATAACTTGAAGAAAAAATTTATCAAGGAAGCTTAACATTTATAACATCGATTCTGATTAACATTTACTAAATTTCAGTTTGCTTTTTTCGATATTAGTATAGGTGAAGGTAATATGCTTCCTGATGCGTACTAACGCTTCCCCCTTCCCTCAAAAAATGGACTTCCCTCTGGATCATGCCACATATATATATATTTATATTTATATTTTATATATATATATATATATATATATATATAGTAACGGGATAAAAAAGAAGAAAAATTAGGTAGAGAAGAGGGAGAAGCAATATGATTCAGTATTTTTTTTACTATGATTCATTTTTTTATTATTATAATTCAAGTAATAAAAAGTTGAATCACAGTAACAAAAATACAAAATCATATTGCTTCTCCCTCTTCTCCACCTAAATTTCCTTCTCCCTTGATCATATATATATATATATATATATATATATATATATATATATATATATATATATTCATATTCCACACTAATTGGAGTAGACAGTATATATATGAGGTACGTACATTATGTATTTAATTTTAATCAAGCTTGAATGTATAACATCCACTCCTCGGGTCTAGTAGTATTTTAAAATTTTCTGACGTAGAATTTTTATTTAAATTGTCAGAAAATAGTTTCATTGTATTATTGGAAAATAAATGGGGAAAAGAGTCACATAATTTATTGTGACTAGTAAATTGTTAATTATTTTAAATTAACATTGTTGACGGTAAAATAAAATAATGTTTCCCCGCAAATGGTTTTTTAGTTCCAGACAATGATAAGTACGGGGGACAAAACTAGTGTACATATATTTTCATATATGTGTAAAAATACGTACGAAACATCACAAACATTCCAGAAATTTGATGGAACTTATAAGAAAGATCAAAACCCTAGTTTCAAACTTAAATCATTGAAATTCATGAAGAATCAAAGATTTGTTCTTCCTGGTTGTGTACGGCCGAACTGAAAACACCACAGGGAAGATTTGTAAAATTTGAAATTAGCTTTGAGGTGAAATTGAAGTTATAAAACCTTGATTCAAGCTCCAAAAACGTGATTAAATCATCCCTTGATCCTTCTAAACATGTTGTAAGTGTTAATTCTTGATTTTTATATAAACCTAGAAATTGATTTTTGAGTATTTGATGAAATCAGTATGACTAACTTGAAATTGAAGCTTCTAAGGCTTGTAAAGTTGTTAATTAATGTTAATTTCATGATTATAAGTGAAATCCTATACTAGAAATTGTATAATTGAATTTGATCAAGATAAAAGTTGTGGGTTTAGTTGATTTTCATGAAGTAAAGCTTGTAGTGATTATATTATTGATAGTTAGTGCTAAATTCATGATTATAACCTAAGCCCTAACTTAGAGTTGTGAAATTGATTAAAGTGTTCTTGAGAATTATAGTGATTATGACGATATTCATAAGTTATATGAGAAATTCGGTATGAGTTATGATTTAGAACACTTGATTGATAATCAAAGAGTAAAGTTAGAACTTAATTGTTAAGTATTCATTAGACTTAATATTGGAAGTTTGATGAATTGTTGATTGTAGAGGTTAATAACCTTAGTAATGGTTTAACCATGTTTATTAGTGATAATTGATGTGGATTAATGTGATAAGATGGTCATGATGATCATAATTTGATAAATAATTATGAATTTATGAGGTTAAGATGGTTATTCATAACCTTGGTGTGATTGGTGTTAAAGTAATGTAAGTTAATAATCATTTATATGATTGAATTGGAAAGTGATTATTATGATCATTGATCATGACCAAGTGATAAGTTATTTGATCTAATTACAATTGTAAGATGTTATATAGATTTGAGACAAGTTACTAACTTGTGTTATTCTGTTGTAATTTCAGATAGACAGAAGACTCGGTGATATTAGACTACTGAGTGGACAACTGAGGTATTCGGTGAGTGGATCTGTAACCTCAGTGTAATTTAGTTGTAACAAGTTTGGTTACAATGGGTAACGTATTATTACTGTTTTATTATTCCATGATGATTATGGTTGTTAGTAATAATACTGTTGATAGACTTTTAGTCTGATATGATAAATATGTGATCTGATGTGTTGAATCCAGTTATAAAAATTTATCGTTGATAAGTAAACCAAAAAGTACCGAGCTAGACCAAAACACAACCGGGCAGTGGACCCTATCGTGTGGTAGTATAGTTGGGTAAGTTCGGGTTCGAACACAGGGAACTAGATTGGATGATCAATAGAAGTGTGAGCAATTTAAAAAGAGAAAATAAAATGTGGTTGGTTTGTGTGACCGAATTGTCACGTTGCTTATAACTGCGAAATTTTAGTTAAACTAGGCAAGTGGACTCTTTTAGAGTCAAAGTGATTGATTTAGAACTTTCAAATATTAAAAACAATGCTTGCTTGGATTATTTCACTAGTGATTTCGGGGTGTAGAATTATAACCGGTTAAGACATATGCTAAATGGTAACATTCATCAAACCTAAGCTCAAAGTTCTCTGAGACCTAAAGTTCAATTTCAGTTGACAAACCTATGATTTAATCAAGTAACAGACGTTCGCCATGGTTACCAACTTGCACAATTTAGCTAAATCATTTGACACATTCCAAAACCACATTCGCAATCTTGTTCAATCATTTATAGACAAATAATCGATATCAATTTACTTGGTTGAAAACGTTCGCTATATCAATTAGTAAATTACCAAATGGTTAAATTCTAGTGATTAAGCTCAATCACACAAGGTTCTCCGATTAAACATAAATTTAAATTTGTGAGTTTGCAAATCATCCACACGACAAACATTCGCTATAATCGTTAACTTGTATATATTTAACTAGTGTTGTTACAATCATCAAATGCTTTGATCCACAAATGACAAATAACTTATTTAGGTATTTTTACTAAACAAAGAACATTCGCTATAATCGTTTAGCTAAAATGCCGAAAGTTCATAACAACAACTAAATAAATACATACAAATTCATGGATGATTCACAAACTCAAGCATAAATTAACATCCAAAATATACACCCCTAATCATCTAGTTATTTCATCCAAGCAAACACAATGGTAACTAGCCACACATAATCACAATCATCAAGCAAAAATCATAAACACTAAACAAATCCATAAAATAACTTGAAATTAGATTAAATCGAAATTATACCAAATTTGTTACACAATTGTTCCAAATGATGTTTGCTCGATGTTTCCCTCACAAATTCCTAGCTAGATCCTTGCGAAAATGTGAAGTAAAATGGTGATTTTTGTTGGGTGAAGTGGAGTAAATGAGATGGTGAAGTGAGTAAATGTGGGTGAGTGATGAGAGTAAAATGAGGATGGAGTTAATGAGGATGGAAGTGTGTGTGTTATGAGGAGTGTAGTAAATGAGATGAAGATGATGAATATGAAGCTCCAGCCGATCCAAACACTCCCCATTTCATATATATATTTTTTTATTTTCTTAAATTGAAAAACGGATGGGAAAAAACGGTTGGCATTAAATGCCAACCAATCTGAATCGGACAGCACATCAACCACCATACCTCTCACTCAGATCCAAACATAGCCGATCGGCTTTAAAGTCATAGCCGAACGGCTTCTAATGACTAGCCGATCGGCTTCTTCAGCATATCAGGCCAAGCTCCAAACGAGGTGAAGTTCTGCAACGGAAATGCACTGGACAAACCGATCTGCTAAGTTTAGCCGATCGGCTATACATGGGAAGCCGATCGGCTTATGTTGTTTAGCCGATCGGCTGTGGCTTTTTTTTTCAGCCCAGCTCAACTTAATCCAAACTTCACCAAATTTACACCAAATCGCACGCGTTTCCAACTATTGACCTGAAATAGATTTTCAAACACAATAAGTACCGAAAGTTCACAAAATCTACTCAAATGCATACGCAAAACAATGATATCGCGAAAGATTTATATAATCAAAATGAGCGATATCATGATCACGTGATATTCAGCCTTTGGGCTTTGACGATATTCAGAGGCCAGCCTGCAGTACAAGTATTATTGTCGTAGCCCGTGTTATTTGTGTTAATAGCACCAAGTATTCGGTTAAACCGCTGTATTGGCTTGCAGTTGGTTTCAAAGTGTTCTATGAGAAGGTGTTACCTCAAGAACCACCGGTCCTCTTTGACGCCAGTTGTATTTGATATTATATTATGTTGTGTGTTCTTGGCTGAGGGTTTCCCCAAGAACCATAGATACTCAGTGATTTTCTATGTTTACGATTATTTGCTGTAAACTGATTTGTTATTACTGAGTTGGACTGTTGGTGATAGTTCTGTCTCACTTAGCGTTATGCTAATCTCCCACATTAAATACTCCTTGCAGGGCATGATTTGATAAAGGGCTGGGCAAGGCAGTGGCACTGGAATGGAATGTTTGACAACTGAGCAATACTCTGATAAATGATTTGTGTAAATCAGTGTATTGTTTTATATAACCCCCGAGATGATAAACTATGGTTTGAAATAGTTTGAATATTTTAGGTTTGTTAAAATAATGTAAACAATAAAGATTTATATGGACTTACGTTTCCGATATATTATACTAAATGATAGTAAAATGAGGGGTGTTATAGAATGGGTCAAAGCTAGGAACATCCGAACATACAAGCGACTACAATAATAGTCACAAGTTCATAATAAAACAATACAAGTTTGCTGTGGTTTTAGTTTGAATGGGGAAACAAGACACAAGTACATTTCGACCTTTTGTGCATGGTTCACTTCTCTGAACCTGGCCATGCATTTATATACTATTGACTTAATTAATTCACCAGTGTCTCTTACTTATGACAAACACATCTCCTTCAATAATGTGGTTCTTTTATCGAACGCGCGAGCACACACACATTTTGTGCCGCGCGTCCCTATTTTGAAACTGTGGTTCAACTGAATTAATGCAAAGTTTACATATATCCACACCTAGATCGGGCAATCTCTCACTAAGTTTCACATATTGCTAATCAGTATGATTGAGAAGATCACAAAATTTTACGCGTTACAGGTGAACCTACTCATGTTATTATACAGTATGTCTTGGTTATGTATATATATTTGGTTAAAGAAGAAATACAGAAAAAAGTACACTGTCATCATGTATTTTGCCATATCCATAGTACGTATTTCTACTAAAAATTGTATACTAGTGTAAAATTTGAACTCGCAACTATTAAATAGGTCCTAAAAAGTAGAGTACATCACAAACACGATCTTTGTGCTATATCATTAATTAGAGTTTCCGTTCCTTAAATCAGATTTTTTACATGTTCAATCCTTGAATGGCATGTTTCGTTGCATGATCAGTCCCCCGTCCATATAGAATGAACAAATTGCCCTTAGAAGTAAAATAATTAAAGAAATGACATGTTAAGGGCATTTTAGTCCTTTTATGTGTACGACGGACTGATTATGTAGCAAAACATATCAATTAAGGAATGGGGATGCAAAGACGTGATCAACCAATTGGCGAGAATCGAAGAAAAAAAACTACGTAACATAGTGACCAATTTTGTAATTTACTCTAAAAAGTGTTCAACCTAAAGGCAGTTCAATAAAATTCCTCCATCGATCGATGTTCGGTAATTCTAGACTTCTAGGATTCGAATGCTTTAATTATGATAGTATATGATACCTAATAGAAGGATAGGTAACTTTTAGACTTTCAAACCACTTGAAAATACGTAAGAGAATTTTCTCACACACATATTCATAAATATGCTATCCTTGACATAAGGAAGCAAATAATACTACACACATGCATGCATGATTGATAGTTGATACCCTAAATAAAAGGGAAATTGTCGAATATTTTGATAAATTAACATGCATAATATTAATCAAATCTTTGTACGTGTCCACACGGATAACTTTTTTTTGGAAACGGCAAATAACACACACGGATAATTAAGATTTGTTTGGTATCGATCTACGAAATGGACTTCAATTTTAAATTAATACCACGAATCTCAATCAATGTGGACAATTTAATGATTTCTTAAAGTTAAGGTTAGCATTATTATTAGAGTTATCAATTAATATATTTAAACTACAATGAAATTTTCTATTGGTGATATACCAACTCAATTGAACAATATAATTCCTCTACCAAAAGACTTACCATACATCATCGTACGTTTTTCTATTATCACATAAAAGTTGTTTCGACTGGCAACTCTAACCTATAAAAATTTGTATATGATGTAACGCTTATGTGTTTCGAGTTGAGACTAAACTAATGACCTATTTCATAAAACCCTTTTTGCACGGTCCCACAAAGACATTTGCGTTGAGGGAATAGTACCATTAAGGCATCCGATCGAAACTTATATCCTAGGTTCAATGAAGGGCGAAGGTTTTTGTTCGTTTATTTATACTTTAGTTACATACCGCCTAACATTATTGAGTACAAATAAGTCACCGGACAAGATTCTTAGTGGTTGTACGTGGTCGGTGAGATAATATAATGTGTGTCCGTCTATAAATATTTTAGGGTATCATTTGAGCATGTGATTATGAATCATGTGAAGCAACAACCTAGGAAGGTGTTAAGTAATTTTAAGATCGTATCCGTTCACACATAACCGAAATATCTTTAGGGACTTTAAGGTAATAATTTACAATAAAAGATTCTCGAGTGATGGAATCTTTGACTAGCTAGAATATAGTAAATATTAAACGGAATCGTTTGAGTGAATTTCATAAATGTGTTATACTTTAACTAAAACTCAGGAGGAGGACAAACAGTAAAATTCAAGGGGACAAAAAATATTTTTTTCAACGTACATATTTTAATGCATGCTTTAACGTGTTAATAGAAGCCCTTAGAGATGTTTTTATCAATTTTTCTATTTTCTTATATTATCAGTCTAATATGTTTATAGTTTGTTCGAGAATAGTCTCCCGTTCTCTTAAAATGACTAAATATCCTTTCTCATTAATATGTTATGATATGGAAAAATTACAGAAATAAAAGAAAATGGTCTTTCAGTTATTTTAGGTGGACGCTGAATTATTTTCGAACAAACTGTAAACTTAATAGACTAAAAGCGTGAAAGGGAGCTGAGGACGATTTATGTAGATCTATATACTTACATGGATCATTTTTAGAATTTACTCTTAAACATTGGATAGTCACGTTTTAATGTCCACTTTTGTAGTCTCTAAAATTTACAACATAAACTTACAGGGGTGAGGCTAGGAAATTCAAATGTAGGGGGCGGAAAATTTTTATTTTTTTTTATTTCTTCTATAATTTTGTGAGAGTGAAATCTTTAAAATGTCACTAATACTTTAAAAAATTTTATTTTTCATGTAATTTAAATTTTTTTTATGGAGGCAGCTGCCTATACTGCTACCGCCCTATCTCCGCCATGAAAACTTCTATAATGAGATATTTTTTCTTTCCAATTTTGAATATACGAAAATTAAATACATAGTGAATACAAATCAAACATATTGATATTCAAACCAAACTAAGCAAATTGCATAATTTGCATATGAACCAATATCAAAATTGTAATATAACCGATGAATGTCTACGTATATATTTTAATGTAAAAAAAATTACGAGTATCATGACTATTATCTGTTTATTTATTTATTTATTTATTTATGGAGTCGTTATGCCAGTCTTGTATAGCAAATTTTGATAAAAATAATTAAGATTAAGAATTTTTTATATGAACGTTTAAAGTGGAGGATATTTATAATTGGAAATTAAATAAACACTGCATGGCTGATGAATTGTCACAATATATTAGTCATTCTATCTCCTTATCTAAATCTTTTGCTCTTTATAATATTTGAGATAAAAAAGTAATACCCAAAATGACTCATCATTCATAAATCATAATCCTCTTTATGTCATATATGCACCTTAGCTGCATAGAAATGTTCCTAGCTTTTACAGAGTAATGGAGTAAGAGACTTATTTAAATTTATTTTTACCAATTTGCTACGTAATTACAAAGCGTCATGATATATCTACCATTGCATTTGATAAATCTACCGAGGTTATCGTGTACATTGCAACATGTTAATACACACTTTTGATGGATTTAATTTATCCAATTAATTTGATGATGGATTTAGCATTGCCAAATTACCAATTTGTCAACATGTGTTCTAGGTATATATATGAGGATTCATTTTTAGTGTGTCACAAGATGTCATTATGTATCATATATCTATGGTCGCAACTACATTGGTTGGGGGTATGAAACTTTGTCAGTTGCTCAAACGTATCTGTATGAAAAGCGACGAATCGCATTAGAACACGTAGTTAAAATGTGCAGTGACTACATAATGATAGAGAGCGCAAAGACTTAACGCCAGTAAAACAAACAAGAGATTACACAACAAAGATCATGGCCAAACAAGCATTTCGAAGCTAGTCGCTTCGAAAAGTTTATGTACGAAAGCACATGTTATTCATCCATGTAGCTAAAAATAATTTCTAGCTAAATATCTTATAACTGATCACGTCAATTTTGTCACTCAAAAATTATATGTATGTCATTCTATGCAATCGTACACACTGTTTTACTACATGCATGATATTAATATTATATTCAAGGGATGTTTAATACGGACTTAATTTACATCTGTTTATATCGAGTTAAATTCATACAATTAAAAGCTTATAAAAAATATATAAGAAAACACAATATGTACGTGTTTGTCATGTGTCACCACTATTTTTTTGACATGTTATATATGTATCTCTTATATATCTAAAAATTCAGATGTGTAATAAGAGGGGCATCATCTCTGTATGAGGGGCAGGAGAGGCATCGAACTCTTCATCTTAGCCACTAATTTATTCGACTAATGGTTTTGATTCACTGCATTTTAAATTCACTACAAGTTATGTCAGATTCTTTGCATCTTATTATACGTATAAAATGCAGTAAAATCTGGACTATTAATTGAAGAAATCAATGGCCGAGATAGAGCGTTGAGTGCCCCTCTTGCTCCTCGTATACGGGCTGCCGCAGTGAACCTTACCCAAAAAATGTAATACAATATGTAGACACTTTATTACGTATGAGATTTGCCTTTCCACATCTTAATATCCAAAAGCTATAAAGCATTGCGTTATCAACTTAATAATGATAGTAATAAATTTCCATATTTGTTAATACGTACAAATAATTTTTTTATATATATTTTGTTTTTAACTTAATATTAATGCATCCATAAACTTTTTTTTTAATACTAGCATATTACCCACGCAATGCAGCAGAATTTAGTACTTCAATGTGTTTGGATTACCCCTGATTGTGAGTTGATAATCCTAGTTTGTGCGTATGTAAAGTTTGTGATTCGGGATACAGTTGGTGAAAAATAAAAATTATGTGAAATTGATGGGGTTATATTGTAAAATGATAATAATAATTAGATAACTAATTATAGAAATGTTGAATCTTAATTTTAAGAATTTCTATAAATAAACTACTAAGATGCTTTATATATTAGTATAGATAACGAAACGCATAGTTTTTAACATGTGGACGAAACCATTATATGTAGGGATAAGTAACTGGGAATGCACTCAACTTGTCCCAAATGTCTATTGTGTGTATCCAACTTACGGGTGCCTTATTTAATGCACCCAACTTTCAAAAACGGTTATTGTGTGTACTTTGCTCACGTGTCGATGACGTGTCATCTTCCAAGGATGCCACGTGGCATCTTAAACGGACGACACATCAGCAAAATACACACAATAACCGTTTTTGAAAGTTGGGTGCATAAAATAGGACACCCGTAAATTGGGTACACACAATAGACATTTGGGACAAGTTGAGTACATTCCCAGCCTCCCAGGTACTTATCCCTTATATGTAATATTTGGAGGGGGTGAGATGGTAATGGCTTACATCTGTCCCTATAACCGAAATTTTGATTAATTAACCTTAACAATTGTTTATGGTTAAATATAATACCAAGAAGCCATAGGTATGAGTAGTGATCATGGGTTTATCTAAACATATCTTCTTAACCTTCTTTTTGTGATTTTAATTTGTATTTAGCGCGCGGTAGTGCACGCGTTCATTAATCTTTTGCGATGATATACTCGAAGATCATATCCTTTTGGTAATCAGAATGCCTATAACACTTAATTGGGTCCACTATTGATCACGAATTACATTCATTAATTAAAAACTATATCTCCACATATCCGTTTTAACAAATGCGTTACGTATGCACATCTCATGTAAATTTCCCTATATTAATCATCATATCATATCATATAATTGTTAATTTATTAATTATAATATAAAGAGAAAATTACAAAAACCATCCTTATGTTTTGACATGAATTGCACATTCAGTCCTTTAATTAATTTAATTACATAGATGATCCTTTCTTTTGAAACTTGTAACGTAAATAGTCATTTACACTAACGATTGTTAAATCTCCGTTAAAAGGGACCTTGCATGTAAAAAATTTAATTCTTTAAATTTTTTTGAGTAATATATAAATAATAAAATCTAGCATATGTATAGATACATTATATGGTGCACATAACATTATTTTCATTTCACTCATTTTATTCATTATCAAATTTGATCATATTCTCCTCTATAACTAGGGTTGTTGACGAACCGATTCAATTCGAATGTCCTGATGCTCGACTCGACTCGTTTAAAAATAAGTATGTTCGAGTTCGACTTGAACTCGATTAACTTTTTAAAACCATATTCGAGTTTGGGCTCGGATAATAATTTAGTGTTCGAGCTCGAGCTCTATACACGTTTAAGTTTATGACAATTTACAAAAAATAAAATAAAATAAAAAAAATAGTTATTTAAGCTCAAAATGTTTGTTTAGAAGCTCAAGCTCGATAAAATCGTTTATAAGCTTAAACAAGCTCATTAAAAAGTATAGTAACTATTTTATGAAACTTGAAATAAAGTTTGTAAAAGACATTTACACTTAATTAAACTTAAAATGTGTAAGTTTAATTAGTTATCATCAAACACAAATAATAATAATGTAATTAGATTCTTGATGTTAATATTTATAATGTGCTCATCTCATCCTAACGAGCCGAGTCGAATTTATTGTTTTGAAGCTCGGCTCGTGAAACTAATCGAGCAGTTTTTTTATGTTTAAACTCGACTCGGGCTCGAATAGTATTATGCTCGAATTCGAGATAAACGAGTTCGAACTCGAGTAGCTCGTTAAGTGCTCGGTTCGTTAACACCCATCCCATATCTATAACTTCAAATTTATATTCCACCACCATCTTTTCCTACCTAAATATACATTTTTGACTTAATTAGTTCCCACTTTTCAGCGTCATTTTACTTTAAAGCTAGGGTCATCGAAAAGGATACAAAAGAGAAGAGATGGTGGCCACTAAAGTCATTACGAGATAAGATGAATGGGTAATTGAGAGTCCTTGAGTGGTGAAAGACAAATGTGGAAGAGGAACAATTTGACAATGAATTTGCTAAGCGAAATGCGAAAGCTCAAAATGATATTGTGCACCTAATAATGTATATATAAATATTTTAAATTTTATAATTTATATCTACTCAAATAATATAAAATTTAAAAGAATAGAAAAAACTACACACGTGGTCCTTTTTTACGGAGATTTAACAATCGTTAGTGTAAAGGACTATTTACGTAACAAATTTTAAAAGAAAGGGCCACTATTTACGTAACGGAGATTTAACAATCGTTAGGATGAGATGAGCACACTATAAATATTAACATCAAGAATCTAATTACATACTTATTATTAATGTTTGATGATAACTAATTAAACTTACACATTTTAAGTTTAATTAAGTGTAAATGTCTTTTACAAACTTTATTTCAAGTTTCATAAAATAGTTAGTATATTTTTTAATGAGTTTGTTTAAGTATATAAACGATTTTATCGAGCTTAAGCTTCTAAACAAACATTTTGAACTCAATTAATTAATTATTATTATTATTATTTTTTTTTTTTGTAAATTGTCATAAACTTAAACAAGTATAGAGCTAGAGCTCGAAAACTAAATTATTATCCGCGCCCGAACTCGAAGATGGTTTTAAAAAGTTAATCGAGTTCGAGTCGAACTCGAACATACTTATTTTTTTAACGAGTCGAGTCGAGCATCAGGATATTTGAATTGACTCGGTTCGTCAACAGCCCTAGTTATAGAGAAGAATATGATCAAATTTGATAATGAATAAAATGAGTAAAATGAAAATAATGTTATGTGCACCATATAATGTATCGATACATATGCTAGATTTTATTATTTATATTTTACTCAAAAAAAAATTAAAGAATTAAATTTTTTTACATGTATGGTCCTTTTTAACAGAGATTTAACAATCGTTAGTGTAAATGACTATTTACGTAACAAGTTTCAAAAGAAAGGATCATCTATGTAATTAAATTAATTAAATGACTGAATGTGCAATTCAGATCAAACCATAATAACGGTTTTTGTAATTTTCTCTAATATAAACGTGAAGTTCTAGTTATTAATTTGCAAGATTAATATAGATCACATCAACAAATTGACAATCATTCACATTAGTTGACGAAATGATATCCATACAAAAAGATTCCAAGTTCAAATTTCACTAACTAACACATTTTATTTTGGGTGGCTAGCGAATGAGTCGTAAACGGTCACGAATAATCCCGGTCAAACCGCGTATATGTGGGTAAAAATTTTGCCCTACCATGGAAAGGGTCTGAAAGATCACGGGAAATCCTGGTTAGGTCGCATACATCATAGTAAAGATGTTCGCCCTTTTCGAGTAACCTAAACTGAGAAAAATTCTTCCGTTTACACTACAAAATGGACTAAGAAAATAAAATGATGTTTGAATGATAAAAAAAAACTACCGTTATCCGTTTGTTGATGGGATGGACCTCTGATTGTTGATTCAAAAAGTGTTAATTACATAAACAAATTAAGTTCAATAAACTCGGAATACCTTTTAAGAATTCTACATTATATTGGTTGCTACTCTTCATACCACCTATTTTTACATTCTGTATTTTATTCCATCATTTTTTCTTACATTCTGTACTTTATTCCATCACTTTTTCTTACATTATGTACCTTTTCTGTACTATTTCGTACCCTTTTTAAAATAAAAAATCAAAAGTGGTATGTTGAGTATTTTATGGGGGTATGAATGGATAAAGCCTATCTCAAAAAGTAGTTTTAATACTCATTGTCCCGGCCATCATTAAGTTAATCAATCACATCATTTGATACATTAACAAATGTTGATCTTCCTATTAACTTAAAAACCATCAAAATATCCACCCAAGTAATGATTTTCTTGTGACATGAAAGTTGGGTCAAATCAAACTTCTAAACATATCACAAAACACTAATCATTATTTGAGTAATATATTCAACTTATCATGATTTAAATTACTTTATTAGTGTTACATGGATCTATTGAAAATTGCCAATTGTTTGAGACCAAAAGTACTAATAAGTGACATAAAAGAGTCCTTATCCCTACAGTAGTTACTGTATCTTTTGAAGGTCGGCACGTTCAAATTCCAACCTAACTTTTTATCCTTTGGTTAGTTAATTAACTAATGAGTTACTTAATTACTTTGATTAAAAATATTGTACAGTGTAATCTCGTTGGGCTTAATCCGTTTATTTGCCAGGTTTTGTGCGAATTGAACTGAAAAATGAGTTACTTTGACACATACGTTAAGAACCGTTTGTCACTTTTGAAATCGCAACACAATTTCAAAACAGAATGTTTACCAAAACATCTCTTAGCACTACGAAAATATAGTACGAATGATGTTAAAATTTCCCAAGTATGGCATATGAATTACGGCTTGTTGAGTTACTGTTGCACGTTGATTGAAAGAACCATTCAACCGAAAAGTTAAGATCTAATAAAAGGGGAAAATTATTGGTGCAGCTAACAGCACGTAAGTTATGTCTTTAACTTTAGAATGCAAAAGGTGAAGCTGTCAAGGGAGCTGTATCAAACAGGTTTCATGAATTACACATGAAATGTTTACAAAATAATGATATAATTAATCATAATTATAGTTAATACTTAATAGTTAAAGTGAGATAACATAACATGTATTGGTGTTTTCTTCTTTTTAACCAATTGTAACGGAAACAGTTGGTGATGGGAAACTATGGGGCCATCAAAGAAGTGGCCACATCCTCATCATGGAACTCCACGTTGCCGATAACGACCCTCAGACTTAGATAAAACAATATAACGGTACATGTATGGTTTTTTTTTTGTAGGGTTACAAGATTTACAGATCTACGTTGGTAGTATGAGCCGTAATGGATTATTATCATGGTCATCGAATTTATTAAAGCGTCTTAACGACAATGTTTGAATTGTGAATGAATAGTTTCGGTTGTCAATGGTCATCTGATAGAATACTTTGAATGTTATGAAACTACACCTAGTGACGGAATTTAAACATTTTTGTACATCTCAAAAAATTAATTAGTTAGATTAATGTAAAGTCTATTTCTGATTTCCTGTACATATAGAAAGTTAAAAATGTGTAACCTTTTATTTAAGTGTTAGACTCGTTCCAGTGGTTAACTTCGGCTCCCAGTGGCACCGGCCCGTCGGTTCAGTCCGTCGGTTGGTGGCCGTCGGATATCTGATGAGTCGCTTGTGTTTTTTTTTCTTTGTGTGTATATAACTAAAGGTAAATTGGTAAATGTGGGACTCAAAAATTAAAGTGACGGGTCACTGATGGTAGGGTACCGTCAGTTTCAGTCAGTTTTTGAAAAAGCTGATGTGGCGCTGACGTGATCCAGTCGGTTTCAGTCAGTTTAGTCACGGATGGGAGTGGTCTTAATTGCTCAACTAAACCATTTTTTTTTGGTTAGCCGTGCTAAGACCATAATTTATTATCTTATTCAGTTTTTACACAAATCAATAGTCGCGATACAACCTTTTAAAGTTTTAATAATTTTAATTGTTGAAATTCAAATTTTAACGATTTTAGAATCTCAAATACTTGAACTTTTCATATGGTATATTTCATTTCAAACTCAGAAGAAAAGTTAAAATTTTGAAAGTCCAAAGTTTTGAAAATGCTCGGAATTCAAATATTATTTACAACCTTATAGTTTTTGAAACTTTTGGTAACAATGGTACTTAAGTTATGATTACAAACAATAATGACAATAATATCATCAACTAACTCCTTTTTCTTTACTTTTTTTTCTTTTTCGGAAATAAAGTATTATTTTTATTGTGGGAAAAATGATAGGTAAACCGAAACTTGTAGATTTATAATTTAGACCGAAAAATGTGATTACTATAAGTGAAAAATTGATCGGATGAGATTGAGAGAGAGAGAAATTATCCGACCAATGAGAAAAGTATGTGTACTTTTATTTCTATGTGAGTATCCATATATATAACTACTATGTAAGTGGTATTTTCAAAAAAATAAATAAATAAATAAAAAATAAAAAAATCTGTTAACCATACCCTATAGTCTATAGATCCACTAAAAGGAAAAATAAAAAGCCCAATAAGTTTTGGGCCGTGCAGAAGAAGCCGAAATAAAGGTCCTATTTCCGTCTACTTACTACTCTTCTTCCTTCCTGGCGATCTTGACCTCTACGATGATCCATCGATTGAACTCCTCCCGATTTCAACATAGTTCTCTAGCTCTCGTTTTTACATGATCCTAATAACCATATTATAAACGTAAGTATCTCTATCCTTCAGTAGTTCGGTTACAATGCATTTTTTATTTTTATTCTGAACTTGCTTTGATTCCTCTTATAACTTGTAAACTATTGAGTTTTGGATAAACTTTCGATATATTTTCAGACACTCAACTTTATTTTTATTGTTTTTTAAGGATTTGATACATCGGTAGGGTTTAGGTATAAGGGCTTTTATGGAGGTAAACTGGAGGCAGGGTACTTGGGGTTGTCATGTGTCGTCCTGTTGCATCATTTTTGTTAGAAACCGATGTGCTCGTTTTTTGGTGCATAAATGTGTAAATATATATGCATAATGACATGTGCCAGCATAGAACCCTCCCTATAGTTGTTTACGTAAAAGCCCTTTTTACCTGATACTTCCACTTGAAAGTAACTTGTTTTGAGTGATGGGTGTAATATTGTAACTTTAAGTTCTACTAATATAGTAAGTAATTAACTTTGTTGTGTTTGAAGTTTGAAATACGATCAGAATGGCTCTGAGTACCTGTCAACAAGCAAAAGGGGCCACCTGGGTGCAAACATATAATGCCGATTTGGGTTCTACTACAGCATCTAAAAACCATCATTTTGGGTTACAGTTCAAGCATGATGGATTCAATAAGAAATCACTAAGAAGAATCAACTGCCCACTGCAAATAAGTTTTAACCAAACGTCTAAATGTTGTTCGTCACATTGTGATCCAATCACATCACCAGTGCATACCAACAATTATGAACCATCAAAGACAAGTGAGTGACAATCCAGAATAAGATAACCATCGATTCTGTTTCCTGCTGTTCTCTTCACCATCATTTCAATTCTAATTGTCATTGCCTAATATATAGGGTGGAGGTGGGAAAATGGAAGTGTCTGGCGGATTGGGTTGACCCTAAATAATTTCTGTTTTAAGTTTTACAAATTTAAATTGCCATTATTGTTTTATATAATAATGATTTAGGAGGTTTTATGCATTGCACTTTGGACGACTTTGTACCCGTTTGACTCGCTTCGTTTAAGGGTCTATTATTTATTTATTTATCTTTATTCTTTGTATCTAAATAGTTTAAGAGAAAATATAACTTGAATTTACTCATTTATAAGTTAACGGGTTGGGTCAAAAAATGCCACTTCTAATACTTTTCAGTGAGTAAAGCTTGTTGATTTGGTGAATTCTATGTGTTTTTTAATTACTTAAATGGTTGGCCTTCGTATTGCATGGTGTATTCTGCAAGACAGATGAATCAACTTTGATCATAGTTCGACATGGAGAATCAATGTGGAATGAAAAGAATCTGTTTACTGGATGTGTTGATGTGCCACTAACAAGAAAAGGTGTAGAAGAAGCAATAGAAGCTGGCAAGAGAATCAGTACAATGCCTTTTGACATTGTATACACATCAGCATTGGTTCGTTCTCAAATGACGGCTATGCTTGCCCTAACCCAACACTGCTGCCAAAAGGTAGTTCTGTGATTCTTTTATTTGAAGTCTGCCGAACTTCTTGATTTAACTTTGATACTGCACTTATGTCACTGTTTAACTGAGAGGGTTTAGAAAATCCGTTTGGTCTTTTGACTTGGGTTTGTTAGTTAATATTAGTACTGTTGTTTTAACCTTGTAAATATCTCAACTTAAGTTTTGTAATCAAGCACTAAAGCATCTATTTTACTTGGATGCCCTCTTGAATATGTAGGTTCCTATATTTATCCATAATGAGAATGAAGAGGCCAAAATTTGGAATAAAATCTACAGCGAAGACACCAAGAATGATACCATTCCGGTTGTTAAGGCATGGCAGTTAAATGAGAGAATGTAATCTTGTGTGTCTTTCTATCTCTTCCTATCTCTCAAGTTCTAGGTTTTGCGGTATTTTATATGTGTATATTTTTGGAAAAGCTAGGCCAGTCAAGAAATCGAACCTGGCGGGAATCGAGTTTATCTATATTTCTTTTATTAAAATTTTATGTTATCTTTGTTTCTGATTTACTGTTTTATGTCAGGTATGGCGACCTTCAAGGCCTTAACAAGCAAGAAACTGCTGAAGTATTTGGCAAGGAGCAAGTTTACAAGTGGCGTAGAAGTTATGAAGTTCGGCCGCCCAATGGTGAAAGCTTGGAAATGTGCTTACAAAGAGCTGTTTCCTACTTTAAAGACAATGTAAGCTTACTCTCCTTTTGTATTTTCATATCCATACAAAATATGAAACATCTTAATAACTCTGTTTTTGTGCAGATAGAACCACAACTTACGGCTGGAAAGCATGTGATGGTTGTTGCTCATGCAAATTCCCTGAGGTCTATTATTATGTATCTTGATAATCTAACTCCCCAAGAGGTAACAAATCTGTCTTCTTAAAGAGTATGTATGTACGTCTTCTACAGCTTTGTAATGTTTTTCGATGACGTTATTTGTTGCTAAAAGGTTATCAACTTAGAGCTGTCTACGGGGGTACCAATGTTGTACATTAATAAAGATGGAAAATTCATCAGAAGGGGAAGTCCTGCCGGACCTAAAGAGGCTGGTGTTTATGCTTATACTTCGGTATGAACTTCATTTATCGTGATACACTTTTTGGATAAATTACTATAAATGCGATAAATATTTAAGTTTAATATTCTTTTCGATGGTCAAGCATTGTATATTTGTATGTGTACAGTCGGTAGTTGTCAAGTAGTGTTTTATATCATCAATCGAGGCAAGAGTAAACATGGTGCCTGGGTTCCAACTACTTGAAATTATAAACTCGAAGCATACTGTTACAATAATACCAGAAATACAAAAGCAGAAAGATATACATATGCCTAATGTTTTAAACACTTGAGTATTATCGTTCATGCTTTGAAATAAAATTGGATTTTGATAATAATGTGAAGTGTGCAATGGCAGATACCAGATTCATGATCAGCGTATTAAGATAAAAAGCATTATAAGAACAAATTTACTTTTATATTTTCACACTCCAATTTAATCAAGGTGCGAACCGTACCTGTTATTGCATATTCTATTCAGCTTCTGCAGTGAGACCTCATACAAGTTATTTATTTGCTCTTAAGCAAGACCCGGAATATCGCTATGATTTGGTATTCGATGTATCAGCAATGATGACATTACTATCATACTATGATTCAAGGTTAACTAATAACTTGTCTGATGTTTTTTTTTTTTTTTTTTTTTTTTTTTTTTTTCAGGATTTGGCACTATATAAGGATAAGTACAATGACATGATGCACGGTACCTTGAGAAAAAGATAAGCTGGATGTTTTTTGTCCTCTGTTTATCTGTAACCCTTTAAGACCACAAACTCCGGTCCACCCTCATGGCGTAACTTTGAATTCGAATAGCACATGTATATATGGTCATTTTTACGTAAAACTATTTGTTTTGGTCATTTACCATACCGTGATTCATTTTCCGACTTTTGTGTATCAGATTTAACTTTCTTTATGATACAGAATATATGTTTTGATAATTGTATCTTCACAAGTCTAATCTTTCAAAGGAAGATACTTACGATACCACTAATAGGGACCAAACTCGATTATCATACTCAAGCTCGACTCAAAAGTCAACTCGGGTATCTTGTGAAGATCTTGACTATAACTATAGGGACCAAAACTGTAACAAAACCAAAAGGTATAGGTATAAAACGTGATCACACCCTTTTTCATTAAAAAGGAAAGAAGAAGATAAAATCTCTGTGCACAAAAAATAAAAATAAATAAATAAAAAATGGTGAGAAAATTACTTCATCCTCAAAACCACCCTCTGCTTCATTGTTCAATACCAACAACAACATTAGCCAATAATAACATCATGATGATGATGATAACAAGAAGCCATCAAAATCACAAACCATCATCATCATCAACCAATCAGAACCACCCAATCCACATTATAAATCCACGTCATCATCAAAATAGATACTACAACATTCAGCAAACCACCAATTGTAGCTACCAACAATCTTCTGTAGATAATTATGCAACAATTACTCAACTCAAATCAGACATATATAACATTCTGCAAGGTAACATTTTTTTATTAATTTTGTAGACTGAATTTTATTTTATATATACGAAATGAAATATGTAATTGATGTGATTATAATTTAATAATAGGTACGAATCGAGGAATATTTGGAATCCCGAGCGAGACGAAATCTGAGATTGAAGAAATGGTGAAGGTGCTGGAGTCTTTGAATCCGAATCCGTACCCGACTCATGATCTTGATAAGGTCAGTAAATATGATTGCAGATTACATTATCTACGGAGTATATATCATATCCATATTAAAATTTCTTTTTTAGGAAATGGTGCAGCACCCATTTTGGCTAAAAAACCAGAATTAAAGGGATTGATTCTGAACATTTGAAATGTTGAAGGACTGAAAGTGTAATATATCTGTTTTACACTATTTTGCAGTAAAATAATTACTGTATAAAAATGTTGACTTACTATTTTTAATTGGAATATCAAATATAAAATCTTTAACAAAAAGAAATTGATATAAGTTTTATTTTGTTAGTCTTTTATTTATAAACTTTGTCCAATACTATTTTTTGGTTAACATTACATTAATTTGGAAAATGGAATTTTTTATTGTTAGCTGGGTGGATGCTGGAAGCTGATATACAGTACAATAACAATTCTCGGATCTAAAAGAACAAAATTGGGATTGAGAGATTTTATAAGTTTGGGAGATTTCTTGCAGCTTATTGATGTTGCTAAGGTAATAAACCTAGCTTTTTTCCTTTTCCTTTTCTTTTTCTTCTTATTTTTCTTTTTGTAAAGTTGAATTAGGATAATATTATAGAACACTGGAATATCATGGAGTTTTTATTACTAATCATGGAGTTTTTTTTACTAAGGCAGCAGTGAATTTTACTTGCATGTAGGTAGATACTCCCGTCCCAATGTTAGTGTACGCAGACATATGATACGCAGTTTAAGTAAAGCATAATCATTATACTCTATTTTTTGTATGATGACAATTTTACATTTAACTATTTACACACATTTATATGGTACATTATTATGTATTTAAGGGTGATAAAGTAAATTTAGTTGATTATAATCATCGGAATGGACAATTAAATTAGGACATTCGAAAAAGAAAATTGACTATCAAATTTGAAACGGAGGGATTACTTTTTATACTTGATATAGTACAAATGTATCTAGTGAATTGACAGATAAACCAAGTTGTCATACTATTCATCCTTGTTTTAGCTTTTAAAGGCAAGTTGTGTAAAATGGAAAGCAACTTTACACATTTTTCTTGAAACAAATACTTTTTATTACTTATTATAGCAATCGTTAGACTCCTTTCATAATGAATGAGTATGAGTATATGTTAATTTAGACATGATGCTAAAACTGGTAATAATATGCAATAGCATCACAATGGTAAACCAGTGTACCAGTTTTAGCAATCATGAAATACTATAAAGGGTGGTGATATATACAACAAAAAAATGTGATTTATACACCAAAATATACTATAGTGTACTTGTACTGTAAGTGAAAACAGTTGTACAGTGTGGTGCATGGATAACTTTTTTTTGTTGTATTTATCAATTCCCTACTATAAATAGAGAAAAATGTTTATGAACTTGTAAAATACTCCGTATTACAGTAATATTTGCTGCAATCAATCAATACAAATATAATGTATCTGCATATCATCAATCCTATTTCCATCTTACTTCCATTTGGTAGCACTTTAATCACAATTCATAAATGTATAATAATAACTATACCATACAAAAAAAAATAGTACTGTAACATTCTACTTGCACAACTTATACGTTATGTATTTGATACTGTACTATATCTTTTCATATATACTTCGTATTAGTTAACAAAGATATTGACATTGTATGATGGTAAAAATGGAGGGGAAAGCAGTCAATGTGATCAAGTTCAATGTGAGAGGGCTCAGCTTGTTCAGTGGGAAGCTTGTAATTGAGGCTTCCTTCAAGATTTCTTCCAAATCAGTTGAGCCTTTTTTATACCTCTGTTTAGCATTCAACAACCATTTACTTTGCAACATTTTTGTTTTTTTGTATGTTTCTCATACTCTCGCACTGCTGTGTTTTACAGAGAGTCGACATTTGTTACAACCACTCAACTATTGTCCCTGATCAGGTATATCTTCCGTACTTTCCTAAGAGTATTAATTTTGGCTTAGAAACATGACGTGCTCCATTTGATTTGGGATTTCTTGTATGATCAACAGTTGATGAACATGTTTCGAAAAAACTATGACGTTCTTCTTGGGATTTTCAACCCTGATGGTTGGTTAGAGATAACGTATCCTTTTAATTAAACTCTATATATTATTCTCTCAAACACATATAAATCTTGCTTTTAGTTCATTGTTCTAGCGAATAACTTCCAACATTTGTGGTAAAACTACTACTATATAATCTATCATTGTTTTACCCTTGATTTCATGGCAAAAGATATGTGGATGAAACCCTAAGAATAGGAAGGGATGATAAAGGCAACATCTTCATATTGGAGAGATCCAAGGATACTGATTCTTGAGTTTGGTATTCTTTTCAATGCATCTGTAATTATTTTTTTATTTTTTATTTTTTAACTTAAGAAACAAATGTCGAGTGATTATTTTGTAAATTTATCGCTATATCAATTAAAGCTACCAAATGAAAAATATGATTAACTGATTGATGACTATATGTTAGCTTTCATTTCATATTTGTTGTGCCTTTTATGCATACGGGTCTGCCAGAGGTCTTTCTGGAAGCAGTCTCTTTACCTTTGGGTAGGGGTATGACTGTCTACATCTTACCTCTCCCATATCCAGCGGCGGGACTGGGTAGTGTTATTGTAGGAATATTAGATTTGTCTGATGTGTGGACAGAGTAAAAGCAAAATTCTGGTTGCAAAAGTTTGATTATTAATTCAAATTCTTTGGATATATACATACCTGTTGCGAAAGAGAAACTTTCCAGATGTGGATTCAATGACGCAAATAGTACTATTGAACTTTAAATGTATGACAAATTCTACACTCGACCAATTTTGTACCATCCTTCAACTTCCTAGAGCTGAAGTCAACTTAACTCAACTCCAACTCTATAGCTACATTCGTTACACGTCCTGATCTTATTAGAGCTATTTGTGAGGATAACATTAAGCGCGACGCAACAGTTCAAATTACTGAATTGTTGCTAGAGAATATTAAGGTTTGTGTACTATTTTCACATTTACAGATTTCACATGTTCATGAGGACTTTCAAGTTTGAAATGCAAGTCTCAACACTAACAGTGTATTTGCGTCTTTAAAATTCGTTCTTATTCATTAAACTTAAGTTTGAAACTTATATTTTTACATATAACTATATGTCATAAAGTCATCACTTTTAATCCTTAACTTTAATCTTTGATAGTACACTTTTGTATTAAAAGCGGCACCTTTTACATTTTTCTAACAAAGGTGGCACACTACTAGTCCCTTTGTAGGGGGAAAGCAATTAACAACATCTGTGTTGTTATTGAGTCATCTTATTAGATTCCTTCCAACTTTTTACATAAAACCACCATGACCCACCTTCATAAAAGTCTTATTTCTGATCTTTTCATAAAGTAAATCAGATTCCCAGATATTCAATTCATGCATTTCACAATCTTTAAGTTTCTCTTTTAGCCCTCTGCAATTTAACTACTTCACTACTTTGTGACAGCAAATATACTTTTTTTTTCTCCCACAACCCAACTCATTTTGCCACTCAAGTTGTTATCTTCACAGCTTTTTTCATTTGGGTTCTTGACATTTTGCATTTTCTTGAAAAACCCAACATTTTTCTTGAACAAAGTTCACATTTTTGTGGATTGTTCCAATTTGGATTCTGCTATTCATTGCTAAATGGGTGTATCGAATTCAAAAGCAGAAATATGTGAACCTTTGCGTTTATGCAAAGAACGAAAAAAGTTTATCAAACAGGCAATTGATGCAAGGTACAATTTAGCAGCAGCTCATGTTGTTTATATTCAATCCCTTCAAAACATAGGAACCACCCTCCGTAAATTCGCAGAAACTCAAGTATCTTTAGAACCATCTCTGCCACAAGTTGACATCACTGGCTGCCTATCGAGCTGTTCACCGCCACACTCACCTAATAATTCAACACTGAATCACATGAAATCAAGAGAGGCTGGTGCAGCAACTGTTAACCTTAATCTTAATCATAATTCATCCAAGGTTAGTAGTAGTAACAAGAAGATTTATGTAGATGATGTTGAATTATCGCCACCGCCACCGCCACCGCCACCACGGTTGTCTTGGGACTACTTTAATCCCACTGATGGAAGCTTTAGATTAATGGGTCTTGATAGGTTTCGAGTAAACCATAATGACACTAACGTAGATGACAATTTAGGAGGATTTGTTACACCTCCCGAATCAATAAAAAAGGATCAAAATGGTCATAATGACACTAATGTAGATGATGATGTAATTGATAGTGAAGTGAACGAATCGGATCTGATATGCAAAAATGGTCAGATTCAACAATGTGATTTAAAAGATGCTAGTTTGACAGAGGACGAAACAGAGTTGATCACTCATAGAGCTAAAGATTTTCTTTCTAGTATCAAAGATATTGAAAGTCATTTCATTAAAGCTTCAAAATCTGGGAATGAAGTTTCGAGGATGCTAGAGGCGAGTAAGATTCAAGTTAGCTATTCGCAAGCTAAAGGTATATATCATCAATAATTTATGGTTCATATGTAATCAGATATATTATTTGTTGATTAATGTTAATGGTTTGATATAGGTAGCTCAACAGGATCATCTTTGTCACTCCTAACTTGTTTTAGAGGAGAAAACGCACTCATTTTGCATGGTAAATTTTGTAGATTTTGCTATAATTTTGTGTGAAATCTGTGGTTTTCCTGTATAATGCCATGAAATTTGCATCAAGTTAGTGTAAAAATAAATTGTAATTTACGATAAGTGAAAGAAGGACTGTCTAATTTCTTGTTTGGTTTATAGTACATACTTGAATATGAACTACTGAAGACTTAAATACATTGATCCTTCCATGTGTTTTTTTTCTCCACATATAGAACCTCAACCAATGGCAAAGGTCATTACATGGAAGCGATCAACGTCTTTGAATTCTTCATTATCAAATCCTCCTGGTGAACCAAGAATCGATGATAATGTGAACAATTTCATCGAAGAGTTTTGCATGATTGCAGGAAGCCATTCTTCAACTCTTGAAAGGTTATATGCTTGGGAAAGAAAGCTATATGATGAAGTGAAGGTACCTTCCCTTTTGGTTTTATTGAACAATTCTAATCTAATACTTTTTCACATCTGGGATTAAATGTCATTCTTATGTAACTTTGAACATTATATTTTTTCCAATTGGTGCAGGCGAGTGAATGTATTAGGAGGGAGTATGACAGAAAGTGTGATGAACTTAGACACCAATTTGCAAAGGATCTCAAACCTGATATGATTGATAAAACTCGAGCTGTGACTAAAGATTTGCATACACGTATGAAGGTTTCATTGCATACAGTTGATTCTATATCCAAACGGATTGAAAAAATGAGGGATGACGAGTTACAACCTCAACTTTCGGAATTCATTCAAGGGTAAACATCAAAATTCAGTTTGAAACTTGCTTAAGGTTTTACTTAAAGAACGATTGCAACTTAAATTTAGTTATTAGTTTGTCACGACAGCTACAATTAAATTGATTGTGTATGCGTGGAAATTTTGACCAATTTACTTATGAATAGGTCGATATGGGTCATATTTTATCGATGGGTCAAATTAGTCAAACGGATTAATAATTACTGAAAGTCTTTTTGATGCATACAACCTTCTAAAACGTTTGTTACAAATTTTAGATATTGATATATTGTCACAACAGAGTGTTTCTGCAGATAAAATACAACCAATTCGCAAACTCAACTTGATTTTGTTATAAAGGTACCAAAAGATACAGTTCGATTTATAATTTACTTGTTTAAATGATGCAGATTAATTGGGATGTGGAAGTTGATGCTCGAATGCCACCATGCTCAATACATAACAATCTCATTAGCTTACCATTCAAACATTTCAAATTCTCAAACTCCCAACGAAACCAAAAACCAGATCATAACTGAGCTGCAACACGAAATTGAATGCTTCGGGTCAAGTTTTTCAGACTTAGTCAAATGCTATATTTTATACATTGAATCAATCAACAGTTGGCTCCAAAACTGCATCATTCAACCAAAGGAACGTGTCAAGAACAGAAGAGTCTTCTCTCCTCGACGGGCCGTGGGCCCACCAATTTTCGTTATTTGTCGTGATTGGTCAGCTGGGATTCGAACTCTGCCTTCTCAAAAACTTGGTGACGCCATTAAAGACCTGTCATGTCATATTCGCCGCCTTTCAGTTGAAGATTATGAGAACAAAGAGAAGAGTTTGATTGAACATGGAGAGCATATGAAGAATGACTATGTTATGGGGTCGAATTTAAGTTTGATTCATTCTAGTTTAACCAAGGTTCTTGACCGTCTGACCAAGTTTTCAGAAGAATCATTGAAAATGTATGAAGATATTAAAGAGAAAAGTGAGACTGCTGGAAATGCGTACTCAGATTTTCGGCAACCATCTAGAGCTTTTAGCATATGAAATTTTTAGTTATTTTGTTTTTTCTTACAATATAAACACTATATCTGTGTGTTGTATTTCTAGTATTTTACTACATTGATAAATAAACCTTCTTCTCTTATATTTATCAGGGTCAAGTTCACATATATATGTTTATCAAAACTCAAATATTCGTATCTGCCCTTTATAATCTCATATCATTTACTCATTCCAAAGATGATAGATAACTATATACTCATGACTGAATGTTTTTAGTCCGTGGTATTGACACCACCTTTGATGGATCACTAATCCACAGTATTCATGCAAAGCATCATCCACATAAATCTGGCAAATCTCCTTCCTTTAGGAACATTTTAATGAGTTTAACCATTTAGTCATATTATATGTTTGATAATAATAATAATTATTATTATTAAAAAAAAAAAATTGTTGTCCGATTTAGACTAGTTGGATTACAAGAGGCATGGCAACCTAATAATGAAACTAAATTGTTGTTCGATCTTGACTTATGAGAATGCAATGGAGAAATAACTTAATTATACCGTCCTCATGGAGTCCTCTATAGTTCATACATCTCCATTTTAAGAGATAGAAGTAATTATAATTAAACAGAGAAGCCAAACATTGTCTAAAAATAAACAGCAATATTATTTAATTTCTTCCAAAATTTACCGCATGGACCTTACTACCAACAAAGGCTAAAGTGAGACGTGATAAATGTTAACGTAGATAATTAATTTGGTAGACACTATGTACTATATATCATATTTCTTGTATAAATCAGAAACATTTTGTAAACGTTTAGGACACCTCCCTTATACTTAGAGTAGTTCGAATCAGTAATGGCGTCACGGGCATCAGTGGGAGTGACAGTAAGGACATATTATAATCATTTTATTCTTTGTAATGGCAGCTGCGTTTGCAGAGTTGTTAATTGTTAGAGGTTATACTTCTTGTTTCAACCTTCGAGCTAGGTATTAACGAGTTACTAGCTTGTTTTAATTTCCTTTTACCTAGCTTGTGTTGGTGATAGCAATGTTTTCTGTAGTTTAGTTTATTGACCCGATTGTTGCAAACTTTGTTTTAAGTATGGTTAAATTTATTGCAGGTGGGCGATACAAATAGCGGCAGAATATTCGATATATGCTACTGTTTTAGGGGTAAAATAGCTCATTTCATTTCACTTTTAAGGATGGTAGTTCTAAACCACATGACAAATCACTTTTGCCACTATCTACTAGTAAAACTAAGTTTGCAACAATCGGGTCAATAAACTAAACTACAATGTATACTTAAGGATGATAGGTCTAACCAGTTGACTTTGCACACAGTTTTAGGATTCTCCACTAACTACATTTTTCACCAATCAAATAACATATCTACCCATTAAAGTCTCTTTCGATTTGTTGAAATATGAAAGTGGACACTTGTGGTGGGACGGAAATAGTATTATCTTTTGGATGTACACATCACTTTTTTCATTTTTTGATATCAACTATACTCATAGATGGTTGTATACCAACAATCTCCAGTCATGGCTTGCCTACAAAGAATCAAGTCGGATCAAAGGTGCTATGTTTATGGTTTCGATGTTTCTTTTGGGAAGGTAATCTTCTTTTAGTATATACTAATTAATAAGTAGTATAGCATTCTTTTTAATCAGCTTTTCAGTTGACTAGAGGATGCTCAAGTTCACGTTAGGACTGGTGTCGATGCCATGGTCTTCAGGAAAAAAAAAAGACTATCATTCAAAAAGTTTTTTTGTAGATGTGGCTGCTTGATGTCTTGTTTAGTATACTGTATCTCAAAAGGCTTAATCTTTTCACAATTAATTTGAGAAGGCTGGTAGCAACACCTTGTGCTTAAGTTTCTATATTACAGACAATATCTATTTCAAGCAAATGAAGATCAATATCTGTTTCCAATAAGTCAAGTAAATGTAATCTCCATACTTTATTATATCATATAACTTTGTTATATACAGCCTTCCTTCCGTGGGATACATCATTCTGCAGTTCTATAAGCTGTCACCGGAAGAATCTTCAAAAGATCCGTTATATTATGTATTGGCAAGACGTTATGAAAGGTAAGACTGAAGAATATTTTGACTAATCCTTCAAACACCAACGTTATAAATGTTCTTTCTTTGTTGTTAAAAAGTTTTGCTGCATCATATCTAATGTTTAATCTGCATATTTGGCTTAGGGATGTTGTGGGACACATCAAAGGACCTTCTGTTGTGACTGCAAGAGTAATCTTTTCTGTACTCGGCTGCTATACGGTGGGAGTTTTGATTTACACAATTCTTGTTGATATATTTCATACTCCCACAATCAATAAGTATATTTCCTTCTTTTTCATTAGTGGTAATCATACAAAATAGAAGATTATGGTAATCATGTAAAGTTGTCATTAATAAGTAACAAATGGTTATAGGTGTCTGATATCAAATGTGATTGACATCTATGTCCACTTTGCTGCTATATCGGTACGTCTATGTTCATGACTTATTTCAGTTGATCATTTTTTCTGCTACAAGGCAACTAGCACTTTGATCAACTTGTTACTACTTCGTATTTCATTGACTTGTACAACTACGGTTAGCTTTCATTTGTAAACTACTCCATATTTACTTGTAACAAGAACTTACAATGCTGTGTTTCAGGGGTGGGTAGCATACAAGGAATCAAGTTGGACTAGTGCTTTCTTTTGGATACTTTCCATTATATGTTTGAGAGGGTAAACATTTATACATACCAGGGTAAACATTTATACATACCAGCCTGTGACATCAACTTTGTTCATTTTAATAAAAAAAATACGTTCTCAAAATGATTTAATATTAAACATCTCTATAATTTTTCTACTTCACAGCGACTTGTGTCTCTAACTCTCTATATCCATCTTCTCAAATGGATTAAATATGAGTTGCGGTCACATCTTCATTATACTCGCTACATATACTGATTTTTCATTACAACTTTATTACAGCATTGCTGTATGTGTATACATAATACGACACTTGTTCTACCTCTCACCCGATCAACCCGTTTCCCTTGTCATTTTCAACAGCAGCCACAGGCAAGTCCTTCATAAAACTTATTAACCTCCAGTCTTGCATACATCACCACCTCATCATATTTCTTATGTATCTAGCTTTCTGTATATGATAAATTTTCATGTCAATATTTGGTCAAATGTCCATATTTTATTATGTTTTCTTTTTTAAATGTCTTAAATTCGAACTCAAATGTAAAACAAATTGTTTGTAGTATGTGTTCGTTTTTCTTGTGTCTGTAAGTACATACAATTCAATGAACATACAATCACATCATATTCTGATTATTCTAAAAATTGCAACTTTTTCTTGTTATGTTTTGAATCTTGTAGAGAATTACAATCAAGTGATTCACTATTGAGGCCGCATCCTGATGCATAACGACAGTCGGTTGGAAACTTGGAATGGTTTGTTTTCATCATCAATAATTGTGATTTTTGGCATTCGTTTGAAAACTACATCTGTGACTTGTAAGCAGTAATCACCACTTACGATAATACGTACATTTGTTGTCCTTAAATGTCTATTTAACTTTAATCATTTTCCATTTCCATGTCAAGTAATCACGATATGATGACTTGCATATAATAAGTTGGAGTTATATACATATTGGAAAATATTCTATATGAAAATGTATTACGGTACTTGAAGAAAGTTTTTTTTTTTTACAAACTAGCAGTTGAAACTGTTCCAAATTCAAGAGTGTCAATCAGGGCTCGAACCAAACCTGACTAGACCGTACCGGATCCTAGGTCCAAACCAGGCCCAGCCAGAACCTGATTCGGCTAGGTCTATGGTTCAAACTTCATGACTCAATTAAAAATCAAACCCAATAAGCTTTAAGGCAACTACTTATAAACAAGCTTTTTTAGACCATTTTTGTTATGATAATGGCCCAACTGTATGGCAAAAAATAACTGTTCAGTACTTTTTCTATAAAGCCATTTGTTTTAGTATGTGATCATGTGATGGGTTCTTTCGGCATTTTCAATTATTTATTTAGACGTCAATTAAAATTTTTTGATATTCAGACGCACGTAACAGCAATTTGCCATTAAAGATATTGTGGAAATATAGCATAGTCAATCACTTACAAAAAAAAAAACAACAAATAATTTTTGTCTTCTTATTTTCAGACTCGACCATAGTCTTACCTTTCTTCTTTTCTCTAACTCATACGATCCGCATTCTTTGTATAATCAAGCTAGAAGCCAACATATTGAGTGTACTCTGTATAAGCTTCACCTGGTGACTGCTTCCCGATCGGTGCCCTTGTCACATGATCGGGTAAATCAAACGCATCAACAAGTTCTTTAGCAATGTTCTTCACCTGAAAACTTAAATAATCTGCCAGCTTGTGGATTGCCTACACGTATAAAGAAAAAAGAGGGTGTTTCATTTGCGAATTTCAGATCATTTAAACAAGAGGGTGTTTCATTTGCCATTATTACCTTGGCTTTGTTAGGGGCGACATAGTCCACATTACGATAAGTTCCTATATCATTCCATATCCGATTCAAGGCATATAGATCACAAACAAGCTTCAAAGCAGCTCGAGAACTTTCATCTGGACAGCTGAATGATGACCGAGTATACGGCAATGTCAGATCAGCAAGGATATCACAGGATGTGGTCATTTCAAGTTTTCAACCCATTAACTTATGAATAGATCAATTTGGGCTACGTTTAACGGTTTAACCACTAATGGGTCAAACCGCAAAATAATGAAACAAATATCTTAAATTGATACAGACAGGGGTCACTGAAAGTGTATTTTTTAATGCATATAACCTCCTAAATCATTTTATTCAAAACATTAGATTACTTCAAAAATAATCCAGCTATTAATCATATTTAATTGTTTGAAGCACCAAATATTTGTAATATAAAAATAAAAACTTAAGATTCCGGGTCAATCTAACTCGAAAGGTCCTGTTTTGAAATGGACCATTGTGACCCATTACCCAACCCATCTGACCTTCCATTAAGCCACCTGTAACGTACAACTTAATAAAGGATAAATACAACTATTTATTGGATACCTCTTAACGGCTTCAATGAAGTTTTCAAGAATGACTGTTTCAATGTGGGATTCTGCAAGCGTCAAGAGATGATTCAAACATCTATTCCAAGCACCAAAGCTCCCAAGAGTCTTTGTATGTTTCTGTAGTCGGACAGCAGCACTCTGAAGCAACCGTGATGTTCGATACTGCACATATTAACGCCATCGATGTATTTAGTTTTTTATCTTAAAGAATAAAAATGTTGACTTAACAGATAGTATATGTAAAATGTTTAACTATTTGTCAGCAACGTCTAGAAGATCCGTCTACAGAGAATAACTGTTGACACAATTTATATACAAAAGAATCTCATTTGAGACCTCACAAGTAAAACATGAACTTTTTTGGGAAGGAATAAGTATTAACATTAATCTTAATATGCACTACTTCCAATGTCGTAAAGCAACAATTTTTTCATGTCTGATTACAAACAAAGAAAAAAGAAATCCATGCTTTCCTTACTGAAAATTTTAATCCAGATTTATCTATTAGAAATTATTTCAAGGAAGTCGATGGTACGAAGATTTTGGTCCACCAGTGTCCTCAATTTTGTCTTGACATTTTAGTATATTGATTAGTAGAAACCATTATTAAACTGTGTCAAACAAAACATGGAGTATCACCACTTCATACAAGTAAAAGATTACCCTGAAAGCATCCAATTGGAATTTAGGATCTCGTAAATGATCTTCACCTTCCCACCTAGCAGTCACGGGGTTCGGCTGCGAAAGATATGTATTCATCGACTCTCTCAAGTAGTTCCATGTAACAGCAAACGTCCCACCACGGAACTTCTCCTGGTACTGCTTCAGGAGATCACCCGCCACCTGAAAATAAAGAAGCAAAAAGACAATACTTATTAATTTACTAAACTGAACCATAGCACATATTCAAGACGCATAAAGGTAGTTGGTACATGTCAATTTTGACCCGTTTACTTATGAATGGGTCGATTAAGGGTAGGTTTCCATCTCTAAAGTGGCAAACATGTAAATAGATCTAATCGGCCGACAGTTGCTAAAGTGTTCTTCTATTACTTGAAATCTCATATAATAAATCATATTATTAAAAATAATAGTAAAAAATAATAAATCATGTAACATTTGACACGCTAACCACTTACAAAAAGTTCTAAAATTTAGCAAGGAGTGTTACTGGTCACCCTACCATATATGTTTCAACAATTCAACTTGTATTAACAAATTGCTTGTTTTGACCTGAACCCATGTAACAGAATATTCGTTAGATTAAAATTTAATTTTATTGGCAAAATAGTATTTCGGTTCAACCCACTTGTTCCGAAAGTACAAAAGGAATACCCACATTGACCAGGTACCCGGCCTGCCCATTTGCAACCTCTATAGAAATTGTACCTGCTGTAAAAGTACAGTGTTGTCTCCTTCAAACGTCTGAAAAATATCATGATCATTCCTCAAGCTGCCAAATCGATTAACAGCTGCATAGCCATGGCCTCCACAAGCTTCCCTACAGATGCTTAATGACTTAGCCGTATATGAAGTCACATAAGATTTAAGCCCAGCTGAGAGTGCATGGACATCCGCTACCAATTGTTCATCATGGGTCTTCTTCATTTCAGCATACTTTTCAACCAAATGGACCGTGGCAAAATGAAACGCATAAGTCGATGCCAACATTGGCATCAACTTATGTTGTTGAGATTGATAATCAAGGATGCTGATTTCAGGCTTCTTTGGAGGCCCAAACTGTTGTCTAAGTAACGAGTATCTAATTGCAATAGTGGCAGCAATTTTAAGTACACCAGTTGAGGTATAAGCAAGCCCAACTCGTCCACCTACAAGCTCACCTAAAGTGGCAGCAAATCGTTTATTAATAGTAGGAAGAGGACTTGTATAAGTTCCATCTCTTGACACGTCTCCAAACCGGTTAAGAAGATTATCTCGTGGAATTCTTACATCGTGAAATCTTAATGCACCATTGTCAACTCCATTTAGACCTACTTTATGTCCACAATCATTTATTTCAACCCCGGGAAGTGTTTTGTGGGTTTTTAGATCACGTATTGGAACAATGAAAGCATGAACACCCATATCAGAAACACCCTTTTTGTCGTGTGTTAACATTAGTTTGGCGAAAACTGTTGCAAATTTTCCATGAACTGCAGCATTTCCAATCCACCATTTGATGGCTCCATCATTTGGTGTGTTGATTATAAATTCATCCGTTATGGGATCGAAGGTAGCAACAGTTTGGATGCCTTGAACATTTGAGCCTTAAGGTTGAAAAGAGACCATGTTAGTCATCAATTATATCCAAGTTTATGATCACAGGAGTACAGATGGAAATTTTGACACACTTATATGTATATGGGTCAGCTCGGATTGTATTTGTTCGATAACGGGTCAAACTAGTAGAATTTAAAAAATAGCCACAGATCAAACGGCTCCGAATCGTCTAACTTGTATCCAAATGTTTATACTATTCTAATAATGTAGTTTTCTAAACATATTCAATATGTTATTTATTTATAAAAAAGGGACATAAAGTATTAGGGTGAGCGACCCGACCCGACCCTATCTTTAGCCATCATTACCCAACCCGTCCGTTTTTCCACTTCTATCAGGAGTTAAAAGAAAAAAAAATACCATGGTGAAGCTCTGTCATGGCAAAACAACCAAGATACTCTAAATTGTCAATGCCTTCAAAGTATTTATCCCTATGTTTCTTGGTACCCAAATTGAGCACGGAGCCTCCCCATAGACTGCAAACACACAGAATATTCTTTTACGTGAAATAGTATAATCTGGGATTTCCACAAAGCACACGCCATGTTAAGTGGCAAAGTTCTATATTTATATCTTTAAGTTTATGTTTGGTCATATCTGCTAAAAATTGCAACCTACGTTTTTATTAAACCTTAATAAAGGACCCACTATGGCATTGTATGCCGCATTCAGAATAATAATCATAGATACATTATTTTTCCTCTCATATGTTTATGTTCTCTATCTTTTGCTAGAAAGTATACACCGTACTTCATCCATTACAAGTTATATTGCTAATATCTTTCAAAAACCTGCAGTTTTTTTGCTTCAGTACACATAACTAAACAACTAACTTCAAGATCCATGCTTAAATCACAGGCACTAGCAAACAGAGGTGAACGATTCAAGTACAATGTTTACATCAAATTAATCTACAGAATTCAGATTCATATTCAACATATATCCAAAAAAACAAATCAAATATTGCTCATGTTCACATTTAGATACCACTTGAAAAAACAAACAAACAAAAACTAGCATTAGAATCATCATCTTGTACCAATCATCTTACAACACACATAACATTAATAGGTTAAATTATAGTATATCCACAACTCTCAACAATATACATACAAAATCAACCACAAAAGGCTACATAAATATAAATCCATATAACCCCACTACTAAAAATATTTTTTTTGCTATCAAAACTGTCAAACTACTACCAAAATTAACAAAATATTCTTGTTTTACAAAAAAAAATACAGAACTTTACAGAAAAAAACTGCTAAAAAGGACTAAAGAATTACCTGTATTGAACACCCAATTTAATCCCAAGAGACATATCAACACTACCAACAGCTTCAACTATTGCAAAATACTTTACAGGATCATCAACAACATATTTAAAAGGTCTAATTCCAGCTTCTCTAACAAGTCCCACTAATTGTTTCAAACAAAGTTCTCTGTAATCATCTTTCAATATCTCTATCGGTGTTTGCAGATCACTTCTGGAATTAAAATACTCAAACACCTTTTCTTGTACATCTCTATGTTTCCCCCTTAAATAAGTCGTCAATTTTTCAGCGTCCACGTTCATTTTTGCACGGCCGCCGGAGCAAGGTTGAAGGTCAAGGTTGTTACGGTGTTCGGACGGTGGATTGAGGTGGAGGGAGAGGTTGCGGAGTCTTCGGGCGGTGGGTTGTTCATCGTCAACGGTATCGTTGACTTTGATTTGATTGGAATTGAGTGCAGATGACATGTTTGATGAAATGTCTACAAAGGAAAAAAATCAAGATTAGAAAGATGAAGAGAGAAGATGACGGTGGTGATTATATATGTCATATGTATAGTTGAAATTGAAGGATTATTTTTATAAATTATTTATTGAAAACTAGAAGATGAACGTGGAAGTATGGGAGTTTTTTTTTTTTTTTTTTTTTTTTTTTTTTTTTTTTTAATGTTATTGATTAATAACTCCATACAATATTAATTAATTAATCATACTCCCTCCGTCCCAAAATAAGTGTCTCATTTGACTTTTCGGAGTCTTTTTTTCTTTATCTTTGACCGTAAATATTTTTATTTGTATTATATAACACTTCATACAAAATATATGAATGAATTGAGTTTTAAATGTATTTTCATTGGTATAATTTTCATCAAATATTATATAACACAAAGAAAAATATTTAAAGTCAAAGATGAAAAAAATAGACTCCGAAAAGTAAAATGGGACACTTATTTTGGAACGGAGGGAGTAGATATTAAAAAATATAATTATAATAATGATAATAAAAATATATAATATAATACGGTTAATATATTCTTACATAGTTCGTGTGTATTAACTGGTTAAAATTCAAGTAGTATACAATCAAACAATTTAACCCACTAATGCTTAATGTTATCTACCTATCTATCTATCTATACCTATAAAGTATTTCACACTCTCTTTCTTAAACTCTTAAATTATAAATATGGTAAGTTATTTAATACACCTCTCAAACTTTATCTCTTCATCCTTCACTTTTTCTAAATTATTTCTTATAACAAATATCAAGCAAATTAACTACTATTGTAACATTTTACTTCCGGATCACTTTTTCCAATATTATTGATTGATTTTTCTTCATTTTGTTCTTCAAAAGCGACATATGATCGACAATCATTATGTTTTGTATTTAATTCCGTTGCATATGCGCGGGTATCCTACTATATTTTAATAATAACTTAGATTAATTCTTCTTACACAATTCGTATGTATATACAAATTTAAAATCTAATAAATGATATAATAAAATAAAACTGGTGAGTGGTCGGTGTGAAATTGGAAGAATAGAAATGGGCACACATCTTGTACTTAAATGCAAAATAAATATATAAAGTTGATGGTTATTCGTTTTAACATTTTAGGTAAACTGGTACGGGATAAAAAATTGTGATATCAACGGGGGTGATGATATCTACAACACACAAGTTGATACATACATTAAAACTGTGCTATGATATACTTATACTGCGTGTTAAAATACTTATACAGTATGGTATAAACATCAATTTTTGTGTTGTATATATGAACTCTCTGTCAACGGCACCACATGTTGGTTGTTGACCAAAAAATCAACATTTAAATAAAATTACATATATTTTTCACATGGTATATGTACATTGATTATCGGAATATTAATAACCATTGAAATTGAATTCGTCTGATTTTGATTAGGAGAATTGGAGAAACTATTAACAAATATTGGGTGATATTTATTCCATCTCAATTTATTTGTACATTAGATAATTGCATACTTTTTAGGAAATCAAATTATAATTTCAATCGTTTGGAATTTAAAGTAAACAAGTATATAAAAACAAAAAATATTACTAGTATTAATTTGATCGTAAGTCGTAACTATGGATGATACGTGCAAAAAATCTGTGTTTATATCTAGTTGACGTGGATTGGATGGATAACGTACAAGTTAATCCGGCACGCAATCCAATACAAAAAAAGTCAAAAAAGGCCTGATTAAGACGCCATACCAAATATGGATCATTATTTCTATCTTATCCCTCTACTTTGAGGATTTCACTATTTCAGTCCTTCAAGTTTCATTATATTAAATCTAGCATTCAGTCATAGGTCGAAGATGATTGCGACAGAAAGGATCCAAAAACACGTTTCAGGTGTAAGATAAAGATTGTGGCCATAAGATAGATCAAAATGAAGCTGCATTTAGATTGCTAGATGTGAGAATTACACAACGACACTATTCTTAATCGATGTGAAAATGTGCGGAGAGACGGTTGTTATTTACTAATGAACGATTTGAAGCCACGTGCATTTGATCAACTTGTGGCCGGGTGCCAAGGCGTTAAGGATATGTAGGCCTATAGGGAGGCTTGTAGTCTTGTAGACCTGCTGTTAAACAAGTTTGGCAGATTGAGAAACAAAAACAATCAATCGATGATGAATTCAAACACTTACAAAAAAAAGACAATAGTGTTTCAACACGATAGTTTTTTTAGACCGTAAAAGATAATTGCTACGTTGCGGTTCATAGATCATAAGTTAAGAGAGTACCATTTGTACCAGCTAGTAGAGCGTAACAGAAGATGTAAATTCAAGCCTCATTTTAAGAACACATGTATATAATAGATGCGCAGGCGTTTAAGATTTTGTGTCATCTCACAAAAAGACGAACTTCTTGTCACAAAAATGACATGTTTAGTTCGGCATATAATACATTTGATTGCTAAGCATGATCAAAGCAATTAGACGCATACTACTATACCAGAAATAAAACATGGTTCAAAATCTAAATCAGGACCACAGTAGTAACAAAAGACCAGCAAGTAGGTGCAAGAAGCTATATGTTAATTTTGACCCAAAGGTGACTGCTCAAATGGTGATCGAAAATTTGAAATGAATACAAACTAGCAAATCTAACCAACTTTTATTTAGTCGATTTATATTATATGTGCAAAAATGATCAATTGATATTGATTCTGCAATATCACTCTTATTTGATGAAACATTTGTTATTTTAGAGTTTATTAGTTACATACCCGTAAAAATCAAATACAAATGTAATGAGCCGTGTGTATAGACTAGTTTAAACTCTACTTGTATTATATATGAAAAATGCAAAAATATGATCTATCTACACTCTACACTATATATTACAAGAGAGAGAGAATTAAGTATTCATTTTATTTTTAGTAACTTATAAACTAATTTCCAACATTAATAAATTAAAATTTTTAGTTTACTCCATGGATCTTACCTTAATAAAATAATTACCTAAATAGTGGAGAGATGATGATCAAATGTTTAAACTATCCCTTTATTCTTATTTCAGCAATCAATTAAATTTAATTTTCAAATATATAAGATACATACAAACATGGTTTATTTGTATTCACATAATGATTGTTAAACACTTCATCATTTATAAATTCGAATTTTGAATACTTTCTTTAACTTTTTTATTATATATATGCACTATGTATTGTTAAATTGCTAATAGTAGTTTTAATTTTTCATTTTCAATTTATTATTTCTCCGATCAACAAATGTATTTTCACCGATTAATTATAAATTTTTAAGTTTCGTGAATGCACACTAGATGTTCGACTAAATGTCTTTAAGGATTTAAACGGTTCTATCCCAAATGTAAGATTTACAATTTTAATTTGGTTGGTTGTTCATTTTTTTATAAATCTCGAACCCCACATATGTGACCTATAGGTCACGGGTTCGGATCCATGCCTTTGCATATGTGGGTGATTTGTGGACATGTGATTTGTCCGGCGTTGATACTCATCTTGTGGGGTGGGGTAGACACGTACCATTAAAATATGGTACAGGAGTCGGGGATACCCTTCAATTTACCTTTTTTTTTCCCAATCTATTATTTATTTTAAGTTTTTTTCCTAAAAAAATATTTTACACTTAGAGTCGATAAATTTCGATAAATATTTTTTCCTTTTTTTTTTGTTATATTAATTTTAGTTTTGTTGCTTGCTTGGATTTAATACACTGTGAGCTTTGTTATTGTATACAGCGATCTCAATTCATCATTTATAAATCGAATTTGAATATTTTCTTTAAAAAATTTTATTATATATATACACTATGTATTGTTAAATTGCTAATAGTAGTTTTAAATTTTCATTTTTAACTTATTTTTTCTCTGATCATCAAATGTATTTTCATCGATTAATTATTAATTTTCAAGTTTCGTGAATTTACACGAGATATTCAACTAAACGTCTCCAAGGATTTCAACTTTATATCCCAAATGTAAGATTTATAATTTTGATTTGGTTAGTTGTTCATCTTTTTTATAAATCTCAGACCCACATATGTGACCTATATGTGATGGGTTCGAATCCGTGTCTTGGCTTATGTGAGGTGCACACGTACATTTGCGGGGTGGGGCGAACACGTACACTAAAATATGGTACAGGAGTCAGGGATACCCTCCAAATTACCTTTTTTTCCCTCATTTATTATTTAGTTTAAGTTTTATCCTAAAAAAATATTACACTTAGAGTCGATAAATTTCTGATAGATATTTTTTTCCTTTTTTTTGGTTATATTAACTTTAGTTTTGTTGTTTGCTTAGATTTAATACAATAATGTGATATTGCAGTGTAGTCTTTGGATTTAACATCATGCAAATAGTTTTTTTTCCTATCTTTTTTGTGAATTATGAACCTGTTATTATATATGGCTAGCCTTATTATCACAACAATCCAAATTACAATGGCAACTTTCTAAAAAGGGAAAATAATTTCAATATACCAAATAACTCGATAATAAAAACGTAACATGCCTTTGCATAATAAAAGAGTTGCATTTTAACTTTTATTAAGAAAAAAATGAAACATTAGATTATTTTAAATATGAGTGTATGGTCCGTGAAGAAAATCATAATATTGTCGTGATGGATCATTTTTTTGATATGTTTTTAACCAAATATAACATGCAACTCATTTACTATGCAACATCATCTTATATTACTTATCAACTTTTTAGTATTACATGTTTCTCTTATCACATACTTGTTTTGGTCAAAAATTACTAAAAGCAATTAAGTGATCAAAATTAGTTTGTGAGGTCAGGTGTAAAAATTACTATCAAGATAATTACGCCTTTACACGATTATCTCTATTAGTAAGTCAATATTTTGTATTAAAAAGATTGATTAAATCCGTGAATCCTTGTTGAACAAACGAGTTAATATCAAAAGTTAAGAGCAGATTAAGGATAATTGCTATTTGATGATAAAAATGTAAGTAAAATGTAATTGAAGCAAAATTAATGACAAATAAGCAAAAACGACACGATGATGTACGAGGAAAGCCCTTAATCAAGGTTGATCGCCGGCACAAAACCTCGGGAAGGATCAAACGATCCTTGCCTTTGTAAATCTTATTAAAATAAAAGTAACGAATTACAAAGTAAGAGCACAAGGATGATCGGCTAAGTGATTATATGTGAATCTAGCTAAGGGTTGGTGAAATGATCGTAAAATAAAGAAATAGCAGAGTGTTTATGTGATTTGCAGGTGTGTGTAGTGATTATTCGTTAACCTAATCGATCACCCAAGCCTCGTTTAAATACTAAGAACGTATAACAATAATTCCGAAATATCAGGGATCCTCCGAGGAATGATGAAGACCACCAACGTCTCTTTTGACTCCATTCCGCACGTGCATGAGACTTCGTCTTCTCCAAATCGTATCAAAGCCTTGCCACATAATCCGGAGCATATCTCATTAACGCGTTTCTCCCAAGACCTGGTCAACACTTAAGAAAAATAGACACGTTAATCAACTCATGATCCTGAACTAATACAGGTCCAGGATCCTGAGTTATGCGTACTTCATAATATACTTAGGATCCTTACTTAAGGATCCTCCACGTTCAGTATCCTGCTTGACAATGTTAGATAAACATATTCTGGCTAGGATCCTACAAGATAAATAACCAGAATATATCCAGGATCCTTACCTATATCAGTGATCCTGAAAACAAACTTACATACCATCATTATCCTCATATACGAATAAAAAATGTAAATGACTTTCATACCTGGGAGACGTGCATATGATGCAAGTAAGGATCCTGCAAAGGTTAGTGAAAATCTACCCACAATAATTGCCCCCGAAGTTGTAACGTTTTCAAGGATCCTTAAACGTTATAACTTCCCAAGATAACCGCTTAAATCGTGTTAGGTGAGATATTTTACGTGTATCGGAGACCGTGTCCAAACTGTAATGATAACATTTAACCCTTATCACATCAAACCGTCATCACCACATCACACAAGTCCCATTATCTTTCATCCTTCTTTTTCGCCATTTCAATCCTTAAATATTCCGTAACCTAATTCCATCCCCCATTCTCAACAAGAACAATCGGAACAATTAAAGGAGATCAACCATGTCAGGTATCTTTCTTCCTTTTCTTCCTTTTCTGTTTATATCTTCTTTCTCCTTTGCTCTAAACTCTTTCATATTCTTCCAGTGCATTTCAGTTTATCCGACATTGATTCAGAGATCCCATCCAAAAAAGAGGCAACTAAAATCAGAGCTTCCAGTTTCAAACCTCTTCCAACACATTTTCTCTCCAAAAAGAGAAAAGTTGAAGATTTATACGATATCGACAATCCTTCTTCCAATCTTTTGATAGTAAGACCCCCTCCTTTTAACTCCTTTTAAATAAAGAAAAGCCCAATACTAATTCTTTCATGAGGCTGCAGATGTGATGATAGAAGAATACGTTGATAAAGTCAAAACGGTAGATGCTCTGACATTTGCTCTTAACAAGGGAACTCGTGAGTTGGAAAAGGCCAAGCGAAAAATCGAGGATCTCAAAGTCAAGCTTGCCGACAAATCCGGTCGTGAAGAAGGATCCAATACAAACACCAATCTACTGGAAGAGATGAAAAGAGATGCCACTATTGCTGTGTTGGAATCCAAGATTCATATGGCCACAGAGGCTGCCGAAAAAGGGCTAGACGCTAGCCTGTGGGATGTCAAGGGCTGGAAAGACAAACTAGCAAGGATGAAAGACGATTACCCCTCAAATCCATACTTCATTGGTCTCGGAAGACCATGGATTCAAAAGGGGAAATCAACCAAAGCTCCCAAGCCAATAGCCCCTGAAACAGTAACCAAAGGCGAAGCGTCCAATTCCAGAAACATTGAGAAAGCGGTTGCAGCCGTTGACTTAGCCGATAGTGAAGGATCCTCAGGCGAGGAAGGTATCTGACTAGCCAGAGCCCGCTTTTTATTTTATGTTTAACTTTCACGGGTTGTGATTGTAACAAAACAATTATTTGGGGTGAGGTTGACCTGGTATGGTCAACCATGGTTGTTTTTTTGAATGTGGTTCATGTTGGCCACATGACAGTTTAAGTTTCCTGCAATTTACTTTTGAACTTTAATCTTTGGATTGTAGAATCCTTAGATCCTTCGCCATAAATAATATTAGGATTTTATCTATAATTTGTGTCTCCAAGATACTGAGGAGATTGCCTCAGTATATATGTTTGCTTGATAGTTGCTTAGAAACAGGATCCTGAGGAGATTCCCTCAGGATACATCCAGAATGTTGAGAGGATTCTCTCAACATACATTCAGCATCATAGTCTTCAAGGATCCTTAATTGGATCTGAATTAATCTTGAGTTTAGGATCCTTAGATTCAAGGATCCTTAGCTAGATTTGATGTAAACTCAAGTTTAGGATCCTGAGATTCCAGGATCCTACAACATGTTGTAGATAACGATAACTCCAAAGAGTACTTCCTGTTACATGAAAATGTTTTTAATTTGTCAAACAATTGTGAAAACAATTTATTTTCGAAAAACTGTTGTAATCTTAAAAAAGATTTCGTGATCCTTCGATCAAAATCATTTTGATAATCAAGAAAAACATTAGAGCTAATAAAGTCATTTATTAGACTTAACCAATGAAAACTTTGATAATGTGAAAACATTATAACCATTAGAAAGTTTGAGAAATCTATAAATGTGACATGTAAATGCCAAATCGTTGGGTAATGTGAAAACATTACAAATCGTGCGTATTACGTAATGAGAAGTCATTACAAGCCTTATGTACTTGGGCTACGCCATTTGAGACATGAAAATGCCTAACCAATTGAGTAATGTGAAAACATTACAAACCTTAGAGTGACGTGAAAACGACACAAACCTTAGATCGATACGTATAGTGCACATCAGTATCGACATTCGTTAGCGCTTGATCTATAGGCCAATGGAAATGAAGTTGTCGGGTACCAGAGGCATCACCGATTCCCTAACCGTGGCACTATAATCAAACATCGTGCACTCATGGCGAGGTGTCAAAACCCTTTTCGTAGAGAGGTGTTTATCCGTACGGAAACCTCTAAACCTTAGAGGATCGCTGGGATCCTTAACGGAGGAGAGGTGGCCAACCCCTAATCTTCATTCCATGATCCTTAAATGCATGAACTACAGCAAATACAAAATCTTGGGTAAAGGTGGGTGTTAGTTTGCCTAACACCCCTCCGATGCTTAAGTCAGTACAATATTCAATGAGAATAATAATAATAATGAAAAACTTTCATGCATATACTAATATATAATCATAATACACACATACATATATGTTGTGGGTAGATTTTCACTAACCCTTGCAGGATCCTAATTAGCATCATATGCACGTCTTCCAGGTATGGAAGTCATTTACATTTTTTGTTCGTATATGAGGATAACGATGGCTTGTAAGTCTGTTTGCAGGATCACTAATATAGTTAAGGATCCTGGATATATTCTCGTTATTTATCTTGCAGGATCCTAGTCATGATATATTTGTCTAACATAATTGTGCAGGATACTGAACGTGAAGGATCCTTAAGTGAGGATCCTAAGTATATTCTGGAGTATGCATAACTCAGGATCCTGGACCTGTATTAGTTCAGGATCATGGGTTGATTAACGTGTTTATTTTTCTTAAGTGTTGACCAGGTCTTAGGAGAAACGCGTTAATGAGATATGCTCCGGATTATGTGAAGAGATTTTGATACAATTCTATGAAGACGAAGTCTCATGCACGTGCGGAATAGAGTCAAAAGAGACGTTGGTGGTCTTCATCATTCCTCGGAGGATCCCTGATATTTCGGAATTATTGTTATACGCTCTTAGTATTTAAACGAGGCTTGGGTGATCGATTAGAAAAACTTTTAATCACTACTCACACCTGCAAATCACATAAACACTCTGCTATTTCTTCATTTTACGATCATTTCATCAACACTTAGCTAGATTCACACACAATCACTTAGCCGATCATCCTTGTGCTCTTACTTTGTAATTCATTACTTTTATTTTAATAAGATTTACGAAGGCAAGGATCGTTTGATCCTTCCCAAGGTTTTGTGCCGGCGATCAACCTTGATCAAGGGCTTTCCTCGTATATCATCGTGTCGTTTTTGCTTATTTGTCATTAATTTTGCTTCAAATACGTTTTAATTACATTTTTGTCATCAAATTGCAATTATCCTTAATCTGCTCTTAAGTTTTGATATTAACTCGTTTGTTCAACAAGGATCCATGGACTCAATCAATCTTTTTAACACAAAATATTGACTTACTAATAGAGATAATCGTGTAAAGGCGTAATTATCTTGATAGTAATTTTTACACCTGACCTCACAAACTAATTTTGATCACTTAATTGCTTTTAGTAATTTTTGACCAAAACAATTTGGCGCCCACCGTGGGGCCATTGGTGTTTTGCTTAATCAAACTTTTGTTAAGATCCTTGTTGAGTCATCTTTTCCAAAGATTTTTGTCAAAAATGTCGAGCCAAGGACGATCTACATCATCCACCGTGCCATCATTATCATCTACTAGGACCACTCTTCCACCCGCTCCACCTCTCACATCATCTCAACAACAGCCGCAAAATGTCTATCAGAGGCTATCTTCGGCTAGATCCACTTCTTTGGGGCCTGGATTCTTTTCGGATCCAGACCCTGTTATGATTGCTAACCAGGATATCGTGTCTATGTTTACGCAGGTTAAGGAGCAGCTTCAACGAGTGGAGAGAAGCAACGAAATCATGAGAAAGGATGTGGAGGATATGAGGACTAGGAACAATGTTCCAGCTTCTCAAGCTACTACTCCTATCCGAAGCAGGATCCTTGATTTTGGCACTCCTCCATCCATGGAGCATCAAGGAGACTTTGTATCCATGCAAGGGAACGCTAGGATCCCAGATCCAATTTATGCTACAGGAGTTTCTACGTCAAGGGGTCAACAATCTAATCCAGAATCCTCATACAAGACTCCTGATAGTAGTAACATGTTCAATAATTTTACTTCTAATAATACTGTTGGGACTAACAATTTTCAGGATCCTGGAGTTAGCCCTATAATGGCAAGAGAAATACAGAAGTTGAAGGATATGATATCAAGCGTCCCCGGAGTTGTACAACCAATTCCAGAAGTTGCTCCAACAGCGCATAGGATCTCAAGATTTGCACCACCTATTTGTGATGCTGAGATCCCGAAGAGATTCCAAACACCCAATATGAAGCTGTATGATGGGACAACGGATCCTGAGGAGCACATTGCACAATACAGGGAGAGGATGGAAATCATTCCAATTCCTTCTGACCTTAAGGAAGCATGCTTATGCAAGGGCTTTGGCTCCACTCTTACAGGATCCGCACTAAAATGGCTATTGAACGTTCCTCCTTACTCTATTACTTCATTTGCTCATTTGGTTAATTTATTTAATAATCAATTCTCCTGTAGTAGAACATTTGAAAAATTAACTACTGATTTATATAGAACTGTACAAAAAGCTAATGAGTCTCTTCGAGATTTTGTAGGGAGGTTCGGGAGAGAATCCTTGAACATACCTAATTTGGATATGCCTACTGCTGTGCAAGCCTTTAAGATGGGGATCAAAAGAGATTCCCCATTTTATGAGGATCTTATTATGAATCCTTGCAGGAACCTTGATGAAGTCAGAAATAGAGCTTTGAGGTTCATCAGATTGGAAGAGGACGCGATGATACAGAAGAGAGTGGATACTCAATCAGCATATGATAGACTCAACAGGAAATCAGACTCATCTTCATTTAGATCAAACAGGAACAAACCTTATTCCAGAAATGAGGATCGTCGCGTGAATGCTGTTGATGAAGATGACGAAGAATATCCTAAAATAACTGATTATAATTTTTCTGTGGATACAACAGATATATTGTGTGCCATGCAGGATCTAGGGGACAAGGCAAGATGGCCGAAGAAGAATGATAAACCTTACGTGTGGAAGGATAAGTCTAAGTGGTGTGCTTACCATGAGGATTTCGGCCACACAACTGAGAATTGCATAGCTCTCCGGAAAGAGATCAGCCATCTGCTCAACAAAGGATACTTGAAGGATCTGCTTGGAAAAAAAAAGGATCACGCGAAGGATAATGACAGAGTTCAGGATCCTAAGCCTCAGGATAATCGCAGGATCCTTACCAGAGCAGGATCCCCACCTTCAGACGCCAAGGTAATCAATTTTATTTCTGGTGGTTCTGACATATGTGGTACTTCTTATTCCCGCAGCTAAGAGGCACGCAAGGGAGTCCAAGTCAGATAAACCATATAAACCTACAAGAACTTCCATGAAGAAAGATGAGAGGATAATAGCGTTTGATGAGGACGATTTAGAAGACGTTCAGGATCCTCATCATGATGGTTTGGTTACTACTCTTTATGTTGCCAATCATTTTGTGCGAAGGATCCTGATAGATGGAGGAAGCTCAGTCAACATCATCCGTCTAGAAACTTTGAAAAGAATGGGTATTCCAGAGTCAGAGATCACCTCGAGATCCACTGTATTGGTAGGATTCAGTGGGGAAGCGAAGAACACAGTTGGTGATATCAAGTTGCCAATCTACATCGAATGAGTGAACTCCATTCAAAAGTTTTGCGTTATGGATTGTCTGTCAAGCTATAACATTATCCTAGGATGACCCTGGTTGCATGATCTGAAGGCAGTACCCTCAACATATCATCAATGCGTCAAATTACCAACTCCATGGGGGGTGGTCAAGATCAGCAGTGACCAATAAGAAGCAAATGATTGCTATACAACATCGATGAAACCTGCTACCAAGCCTCCATCAGCATAGCAATTAAAGAACAAGGCATGGGATATCCTGGATATGAAAGAGCAGGACGTTAAAGAAGTGCCGCTGAGCTTAAAGGATCCTGAAGAAAAGGTGCTTATAGGATCAAGCATCCCAGAAAATCTTGAGCAGGATCTAGTGAAATTCTTGAATCAGAGAAGATCAACATTTGCCTGGAAACCAGAGGATATGACAGGTATATCTAAGGATGTTATAACTCATAAACTTGGAATTGATAATAGTTTCAGGCCGGTCCAACAAAAGAGAAGAAAATTCGCACCGGAAAGGAATGCTATTATCCAGGCAGACGTTGAAAGATGACTTGCTGCTGGCATGATAAGGGAAGTAAAGTTTCCAAGATGGTTGGCAAACGTGGTAGTGGTACAAAAGAAGAATGGGAAATGGAGAGTGTGTGTGGACTATACGGATCTCAACAAGGCCTGCCCGAAGGATCCTTTTCCGTTGCCTCATATAGATTCAATGGTGGATGCTACAGCTGGGCATGAGATCCTAACCTTTATGGATGCTTCATCAGGATTTCAACAAATTCAGATGGAACCTTCAGACCAGGAAGATACAACCTTCATAACCCCCACATGTATATATTGTTATATTGCCATGCCCTTTGGTCTTAAAAATGCAGGTGCAACGTATCAAAGGCTGGTCAATATGATGTTCAAAGACCAATTGGGAAGCACAATGGAAGTATACATTGACGATATGGTAGTAAAGTCAAAGAAAGCTGAGGATCATCTTCAGGATCTCAAGGTGGCCTTTGACATCCTGGATCACTACAACATGAAGCTTAATCCTGCAAAATGCCACTTTGGAGTGGGGGCAGGAAAGTTCTTGGGATATATGGTGACCAAGAGAGGAATAGAAGCTAGCCCAGAATAGATCAAAGCTATTCTAAATCTGAAGTCTCCATCAAGCCCAAAGGATATACAAAGATTAACAGGAAGGATAGCAGCTCTGAACCGTTTTATTTCAAGATCCTCAGACAGGTGCAAGGAATTCGATGATATCCTAAAGAAGAATAAAAAGTTCGAATGGGGAGAAAAGCATGAAGCTACGTTTCAAGAGCTAAAGGATTACTTGTCAACAGCTCCTTTATTGATGAAGACTGAGAATGGGGAACCACTGTTTCTCTATTTATCAGTGTCACGAAGTGCTGTAAGTGCGGTACTCGTGAAGGATCATGAAGGACAACAACATCGTATTTACTATGTAAGTAAAAGCCTATTAGATGCTGAAACCAGGTATTCTCATCTTGAAAAACTTATACTTGCATTAGTCATGGCATCAACTAAACTTAGGAATTATTTTGAGACACACCCCATACATGTGAGAACTAATTACCCTATTAAAAATGTTTTGAGAAAACCAAAAATGTCAGGACGTTTAGCTAAATGGTCTGTAAAATTAAGTGCTTATAATCTGATCTATGAACCTAGAAACGCAATTAAATCTCAAGCCCTAGCAGATTTTATTGCTGACTTTACTAGTGATCTTCAAAATGAAGTAGATTTACAAGTGCAAGAACTAAACCAAATAAGTGAAAGATGGACATTATATACTGATGGTGCTTCTAACGTAAAAGGAACTGGATTAGGAATTGTATTAAAGTCACCGCAAGGTGATATCATGCCTCAAGCCATAAGATGTGAGTTTCAAGCTACAAATAATGAGGCAGAATATGAAGCATTAATTGCGGGATTACAATTAGCTAAGGATATTGGAATAAAATACTTGAACGTGTATGTTGACTCATTGCTAATTGCTAATCATTATAATGGATCTTATACTGTAAAAGTAGATAGATTAGTTGCGTATTTGGAGATTGTTAAGGATCTTGCAGGTACTTCGAGATCTTCGACATCCCACAGGTACCACGTGAGGATGATACTGAAGCGGATGCTTTGGCAAATCTGGGGTCAAGCTTAAGGATCCCACCGGATGTCAAAATACCAATTATACATATTGCAGCGCCCGCCATCGCTGATAAGGATCACAACGAAGAGCAAGTCTGTGATGTTGAGGATCCTCAGTCTGGAGATAATTTGAATGCACCAGGTTCTGGGGGCAAGTCAGGATCATGGATTCAACCAATCATGGAATATTTACAACACGATGTGATCCCTAAGGATGAAAACAATCCCAAAGCTTTCAGGTTAAAGGTATCTCGTTTTACTATTGAAAATGGTATATTGTATAAAAAATCACTTGCAGGACCATTATTGCGATGCCTTGAGGATCCTGAAGCAAAAGCAGTTCTTAAGGATATACATGAAGGTGATTGTGGGAATCATTCTGGGGGCAGAGCGTTATTTTCAAAAGCTTTAAGGACGGGATACTTCTGGCCTACAATGAAGAAGGATTTCATGATTTTGCTCGCAAATGTGATGCTTGTCAAAGACACGGGAACATTCATCATCAACCAGCAGAACCGATGCATCCAATTATCTCACCATGGCCGTTTATGAAATGGGGAATGGATATTGTTGGAAAACTACCTGTTGCTCCAGGAGGAAAAGTATTTATGCTTGCAATGACGGATTATTTTTCAAAATGGATTGAAGCTGAAGCATTTGTTCAAGTAAAGGAAAAAGATGTTATCTCATTCATCAAAAGGAATATCCTCACAAGGTTTGGGATCCCGGCAGAAATAGTATGTGACAATTGTGACACTCCTCCAAATTAGGTATATAATTATACTTAATTACATGCATTTCTTACGGTAATTCCCTGCAATTGTTTTAAACTAAACTTTCGATGTGATGTGAGTCTAGCGAGCCCTAAACAATAATACTAAAAGTATTACAAGATACGTAGTTATTTAGAAATTACGTACGAACGTATCGGAACGAAGCCGACAAATAAATGACAAAAGTTTCGTGATACAAAAATAATTAATAATATAATTATTAATTACGAGTATTTATATATCTATAACACATGGATATAAAGGTCTAATTTTACGTTTAACATAAAACGTATTATAACACGAACAGAAACAATTCTAAAACGCGCATACGACGTCGAATCATAAAAATACAAATTTTCTCGTTCGTTTGGAAGAAGTTAGAACATTACTTCAAAATATGAAATCCTAAATTTACTGAAAAATTGCGCTCAATTAACTGCGCGCAGTAAAATGTACAAAAATGTACAACTATTTAAAATAATGATAATCTCATTATTCTGAAAACATATTACGAACCAGGAGAGCATCTACAAAATAAAAATATAAAATGTTAAATTTTATATTGCTATAATTATACCCGTACTCGAGATTGGTGGGACAAAAATCCCACCAACCTACAATAATGCATCAGACAGTTTGGTTTTTAAACCATACTCCCTCCCCATTTCTTCTGTGATCATCGACACCCACACATCACCACCAATTTCTTGCTACTTTGTTCTTTTCATTTCTTTGATCTGGAGGAACTCAAACAAGATCAGTAACAGCAGCAGTAGATAGTAGAACAACAAAGCCAGGAACAAGATCATCTCCATCATCATTCCATCGCCATTATCATCATCTTTGTAAAAGTAAGAACTTAAAATCTTTGAGTTTTATGTTTACATTTCGTTATATACCTTGTTTAAACATCATAATCTAGCTATATAACATACAAAACTTGAGATTTGAAGCTTTGATCTTGAAATTGGTTTTTGAAACCAAACTTTGAATCCAAAAATCTAACCACGAAAACTTGTTAAAAACGTGATATTAAGTTGTTAAAATGTTGTACTATGATGATATAAACATTTGGTGTTGATGTATAAACGATTTGGAACCAAGAAAATCGGATTGTGTCTTGCCCTGCTCGAACAGGGCCTGGAACTGACATGAATCCGACGGATTCATGTAGAATCCGGCGGATTCCCCTATGAAACTCGCACACCCCGTAAACGGTTTAAACATCTGTGAACGAGTAAAAGACACGATCGAATCCGGCGGATTCACCTGAATCCGGCGGATTCCCAAGCTTCTTATGAACGTTTTTAAAACACAAAAGAATCCGGCGGATTCAACTAAATCCGGCGGATTCAACTAAATCCGGCGGATTCACTTAATATTGACCCGACCCGGCTGTTTGACCCGAAGATCCGGCAACACCTTATCCACTAACGAGAATCCGGCGGATTCAAATAGAATCCGGCGGATTCACCTACTGGGCTGCAGATTGGGCCTAAGTCGCGAACTGGGCTGGGCTGGGCTTTGAACTGGGCTTCGTGTTTTGGGCCGAATGATTAATGGATTATACGTTAAATAAGTACATTATGGCTAATGGGCCAACAAATCGGGCCGAGCCTAACAAACTACAAAACATACGACGTTATAAAATGAGACAAACTATGATTACGGACATTGGACTTATTTAATTCATACGAACAAACGATATATGACATGTATACATACGACACTTAAGAATTATATATTCACCGATATATACATACATTGAGACTTGTGTTTTTGGAAACTTAAACGACAAACTTTTATATATATCTATATATATATATATATGAACGAGACAACGGACAATAATATATATATGCGAGAACATATACATATGCAACTATATAAGTATATATGTATATATGCTTACCCATTTTGGACGATTCGACAAACAAACATAACTTGGGAAAATATTATTTATTTTCAAACAACAATCATCAACGACATACACAAACTTAAGAAATTGATAATTTCTTCAAACAAACGAATTATTAACGTAAGTAAAATATAGTACTTATAGTTAATACATTATTGTGTATAGGTTGACTACGTTTGGGCTACGCTATCTTATCTCGCTAGCATTCACATCCGAGCACCTACTGTGAGTTCACAAACCCCTTTTCACTGTTTTAATGCTTTTAAAACTCGGGGTGGAAAACATAGAAATCGTATGTATAACTGCATGCGATAACTGATTTAAATACTGCATGTATTTACTTGATTTATTTATGAAAGGGTATTTCATACGTGACTATTTGTGGAAGGGTATTTCACACAACTATTTGAACTATGATTTATGAAATGTTTTCATACTATTTTGGGAATTTAGACAACGAATCTTGGTACAGATCTAGGCTGAACGATGTAGTGCATAAAAGACCTTATGGCTACAGACTATAACCATTAGCTAGGTGACTCTAGCCACTGAGTATACGGATAGTACTATCGCCGTGACGACCCTCCTACGGATTTGGGAGCGTATACTTAAATGTCCTACTTGGCACAACAACAACAGATTGGGGTCGTGGTTTGGTTATAGGGTTAGATCGGGTTACCTTACTTGACGGGTTTAGCTCACCTTTCAAGGGATCAACGTCTAAATATTCCCACGCACTAAACTATTGATTAGGAAAGGATTTCCTACGTACACTGATTGGGAAATGTTAATCTTTATTTAGGTTAACTTGTGTTTCCTACTGTTAACTAATTTAGGAAATGTTATTTGATTAATAACTTGTGTTTCCTATTACAACTACAACTAATTTGGGAAATGTTATTTGTTTATAACTTGTGTTTCCTACTTGACAAACAACACTTATTTGGAAATGTTATTCTTAAATGATTAACTTGTGTTTCCTACATAACAAATAAACTTGTGAATTCACTCAACAATTTTGTTGACGTTTTACTCTATGTTTTTCAGGGAATTAGCAGCGTAAGTAAGATCTGCATGCATATCAGGACGGACTACCCTGGACTTGTTAGGATGCCACTACTTTTGGGACACATGGATTTCCTCTGTATAACTGCAACTACTGCAGTCATACCTATGAAATCTACCTTTGATATTATGTATTTTATGGAATACTGATTTCAACTATTACTACTACTGTTACCACTTCTCAAGTGGTAATCTTTTGTAAAACTTTAACTAATGGCATCTTAATCTATTTCGTTCTGCGATAACCATATGCTCTGAGTATGTATGTATCTGTTGGTTGTGTTTTACTGCTCGCAGCCCCGCCACGTCACTAAGCTTCCGCAAACCACTCTATGTAATTGTAATTACCGTTTGGCGGGGTGTGACAGACTTGGTATCAGAGCCATTGGTTATAGCGAACTAGAAGTCTTTAAGTGACTGAAAACCTTAGAGACCTAGACTATAGCCTTGGCTAGAACATTTGTGCATTCATGCATACATACCTTGCATACAACTAACATACGACTGACACGCCACACTCAATTTCTTTTGTCACAGTATGTCTAGTCAATCACATTACCATGTTTACGCTTCGGATGAAGAGCCGACCGAGGCTACTTTTGAGGGTCCCGCGATTACAGTAGGGGATGAGTCATCAGTTCATGTGAGAGCTATGTCTGATGACACTAGTGATGCGTACTTAGTACCACCTCCGACCGCACCTGAGGTCACTCATACCTCTACACCACCTGTTGCGAGTACTTCTCGTGTGCCTGTACCTAGGATGACAGCTAGGATTTGTGTTCAGGATTTTCCCAGGGGACCACTCGCGCCGCGCGATAAGGCGCCAGTGACTGAGTCTGAGGTTCCAGTTGTCGAGCCGCCTCAGAAGAGGCTCCGACCTTCTCATCTGGACTGGATGCCTCGAGTATTGAGAGAGTGGAGATCACTAGAGGGTATTCCCTCGACCTTTGAGTTTGGAGAGTCCTTCCACTCACCACCATCTGCATATCTCACTGGTGAGCCTCTGGAGCTCACTGTGCCTACTCTTGTGGCTGTGGTCCACACCATGTTTAGGATATCATCTAGCAGGAGCAGAGATTTGATGGAGCTACTGAGCGATGCCTCCCGTACTGATATGGATATGGCTATGCTCCATCAGAGGATGGATTTTGTGGAGACTCACCGTCTGACAGACTGGCAGAGTCTAGCATCCACCCGTGCACGCGTTGCAGCTTTAGAGAGGCGTGCTAGGGTGTCAGAGATTGTAGCTAGTGTTTGTGTGATGACTGCAGCAGTGATAGTTGCGGTTAGGATGTATGTACCCTGGTTCCGTTAGGACTGTGTATGGCGGTTGTGCCTACACCATATTAGACTATTTCTTTTGGGGAAATATATGTATGTATTAGTTATGGACTAGCGATATGTTGGATGGAACGTTGTTAGTAGTATGGGTATATGTATAGGAAACCCATCATCTTTTGTATAACGCTAACCATCGATGGATATATTAGAAATTCCATCTCATTTTGTACTAAACTCATGTAACAGCGTTATGATCTTTAATATATAATGTATGCTTGGTTTACGTCTCGTATTCATTATGATTATTATCAACCATGTTATTTCCTCTTACAACTGTCGACTTGTGATTAAACCTATACTTTATCGACAACTTTGTGATCAACTCTTGTAAACCCTGAAACATTTTACAGCTTGATGATTGATTATTCTTGAGAACCTCTAAAAATTTCAGTGTTAAACGACAATGAAAAGAAATATGTATTGGACATTATATAATGACGCCTGGCCAACGTGATTATATTATGCTAGTTACATGTGGGTGTTTCAAAGTTGTAAGGCACGTGTTGTAAAACTCTTTTCATTCATCATCTCCTGTCATTCATTTCAATCAAATGTGAATCTTTGATCTATTCACATTCAATATCTCAATATTAACACTCTGCATTTTATTCATCGCAGAGCTGAATCATGCCTCCCAAACGACGAGTCACTAGGAACAGTCAAAAGACGACTACGCCTCCACCACCACCACCTACTGAAACCACTGAACAAATGATCGCACGAAGAATAGCTGAAGGTATTGCTGAATATGAGGCAAACCGTAGTCGTGAACCTGGAGCTAACAACAGTGGATCTACCCCTGTTAATACTGAGACACTCGTAAATACTAGCCGAGGATGTTCATACAAAACATTTCAGGCTTGTAAGCCGATTTCTTTTCGTGGCACCGAGGGTGCAATTGGTATGATTCACTGGATAGAGAAAACTGAGTCGGTATTGGATATTAGTGACTGTTCACCTGACTGTATGGTGAAGTATGCTGCTTGCACTTTGGCTGACAAAGCGCTCACTTGGTGGAACAGTCAGATCCAATCACTTGGTCGACCAGCTGCTTATTCAATGTCATGGGGAACATTTAAAAATTTGATGTTGGAGGAATTCTGTCCTCGCAGTGAGATGCAGAAAATAGAAACAGAATTGTGGAACATCACCATGATTGGTGCTGATATTACTGGGTACACCACTAAGTTTCAGGAACTTGCACGTCTAGTGCCACATATGGTGACACCCGAGTATAAGCGTATTGAGCGCTACATATTTGGTCTAGTACCACAAATCCGCAGTCTAGTGACATCATCTAAACCGGACACTTTCAGGAGTGCTGTTACTCTAGCACAAAGTTTGACCGATGAGGCAGTCAGGATGGGAAATCTGACTAAGAAAGCTGTGTCGGGAAAAGGTGAACCGAACAGTACTGATGTTAGTAGTTCTGGTGGTGCAAAGCGAAAGTGGAACGGTAGTGGTGCTGATCGCCAAGGTCAGCAAAACAAGAAACATTCTGGAAATGCGAAAGCATATGTTGCCACTACTACCGACTCGAAACCATACCTGGGTAACAAACCCAAATGTGATAAGTGCAACCGACACCACGAAGGCGGGTGTGGGTATTGTGGAAACTGTAGGGCATGGGGACATAGAACCCGAGAATGCAAAACTAACCCTCCCCCACGAGCAAACACTGAGCGTCAAAACCAGGGATGTTTTGAATGTGGTGAGCAAGGACACTACCGTAACCGATGCCCTAAGCTCAACAACAACAACCGCGGTAACAACAATAACCGAGCCAACAACATCAACAACCAACCGGCTCAAGGAAGGGCATTCGTGATCGGGGCACAAGAGGCACGCCAGGACCCTAACACCGTCACTGGTACGTTTCTTGTAAACAATCATTATGCCTCTGTGTTATTTGATTCGGGTGCTGATTTAAGTTTTGTGTCTACTGAGTTTAGACCACTATTAGAACTTGAATCCCGTAAATTAGAAAACAAGTATACCATAGAATTAGCCGATGGTGAGTTGATCGAATCAGGAGAAATAGTACCGGGATGTACCTTGGAGTTAGAAGGTCATCTCTTCGAAATAGACTTACTACCGGTTAAGTTGGGAAGTTTTGACGTTGTAGTCGGTATGGATTGGTTATCTAAGAACCGCGCTGAGATCATATGTCATGATAAACTGGTACGATTACCACTGTCAACAGGAGAAACACTTGTGGTTCAAGGTGAGAAACGAAAGAGTGCCACTAAAATGATTTCGTGTTTGAAGGCCAGTAAGTATCTTCGAAAGGGGTACCAAGCATTTCTGGCACACGTTGTAGAAAAGAAAACCGAGGAGCGACGTATAGACGATGTGCCCATTGTACGCGACTATCCAGGAGTATTTCCTGATGAGTTGCCGGGATTGCCACCCCCACGACAAGTTGAGTTTCACATTGACCTGGTGCCAGGAGCCGCACCTATCGCACGAGCACCTTATCGTCTAGCTCCCTCGGAAATGCAAGAGCTGTCTACGCAACTGCAAGAACTTCTAGACTTGGGATTCATCCGACCGAGCTTTTCCCCTTGGGGAGCTCCGGTTTTGTTTGTTAAGAAAAAGGATGGATCTATGCGGATGTGCATCGATTACCGAGAACTGAACAAGGTAACTATCAAGAACCGATACCCGTTACCACGCATTGACGATCTGTTTGATCAACTGCAAGGGTCAAGTTATTATTCAAAAATTGACCTACGATCTGGTTACCATCAACTTAAGGTACGAGAAGAAGATGTACCGAAAACTGCTTTTAGGACTCGTTACGGTCACTACGAGTTTCTAGTCATGCCTTTTGGGCTGACCAACGCACCAGCAGTATTCATGGACTTGATGAATAGAGTATGCAAACCCTATCTAGATAAATTCGTCATTGTGTTTATTGACGACATCTTGGTATACTCACGATCGAAAGAGGATCACGAGCAACATCTGAAGCTTGTCCTCGAACTACTACAAAAAGAGAAGCTTTATGCAAAGTTCTCTAAATGCGAATTTTGGATACGAGAGGTTCAATTCCTTGGTCATGTGATAAATGACAAGGGAATTCACGTAGACCCATCCAAAATTGAGGCAATCAACAACTGGGAAGCACCGAAAACCCCAACTGAAGTACGACAATTTCTTGGTCTAGCTGGCTATTACAGGCGATTCATCGCAAATTTTTCAAAGATAGCACAGCCACTTACCACATTAACTCAAAAAGACAAGAAATTTGAGTGGAATGATAAGCAAGAGAATGCATTCCAACTACTGAAGCAGAAACTGAGCAGCGCACCTATACTATCACTACCCGAAGGAGTAGATAACTTTGTTGTTTACTGTGATGCTTCGCATCAGGGATTGGGTTGCGTACTGATGCAAAACGAAAAGGTCATTGCTTATGCATCACGACAACTAAAAGTGCATGAGAAAAACTATACGACTCATGATTTGGAATTGGGAGCCGTTGTTTTTGCACTGAAGATCTGGAGACACTACCTATACGGTACAAAGTGTACGATCTTCACCGATCATAAAAGCCTACAACATATATTCGACCAGAAAGAACTTAACATGAGACAACGACGTTGGGTCGAATTACTTAACGATTACGACTGTGAAATAAAGTATCACCCGGGTAAAGCTAACGTAGTAGCAGATGCCCTGAGTCGTAAGGAACGAATCAAACCTCGAAGAGTTCGAGCCTTGGGATTGACAATCCACTCGAATCTCATTACTCAAATTCGCGAAGCACAAGAACTTGCTTTCACCTCCGAACGCCTTAAGGATGAATCCTTGAAGGGAATGGAAAAACAACTCGAGAAAAAGGACAACGGGGTGTTGTACTTCATGAACCGAATTTGGGTACCATGCGTAGATGAGTTACGCAAGCTGATTCTGGACGAGGCACACAAGTCCAATTACTCGATACATCCTGGTGCGGACAAGATGTACCAGGACTTGAAAGGCTTCTACTGGTGGCCTGGAATGAAACGTGACATTGCCACCTACGTTAGCAAATGCTTAACTTGCTCGAAGGTAAAGGTGGAATACCAAAAGCCGTCTGGGCTTTTGCAACAGCCTGAGTTGCCCAAATGGAAATGGGAGCAAATAACAATGGACTTCATTACGAAGTTACCTAGAACAACGTCTGGAGCAAATGCCATATGGGTGATTGTCGATCGATTGACGAAATCAGCCCACTTTCTAGCTATTAAGGAAACGGATGGAATGGAGAAACTAGCAAAAATCTATATTAAAGAGATTGTTTCTCGGCATGGTGTGCCACTATCCATCATCTCTGATAGAGATGCGCGATTCACTTCTCGCTTTTGGCAAACATTACAACAGGCATTGGGTACTCGACTTGATATGAGTACTGCCTATCACCCGCAGACTGACGGCCAAAGTGAGCGAACTATACAGACGCTCGAAGACTTGTTGCGAGCATGTGTGATAGACTTTGGAGGTAACTGGGATACTCACCTACCTCTAGCTGAATTCTCTTACAACAATAGTTATCACACGAGTATACAGATGGCACCATTTGAGGCGTTATATGGACGCAAGTGCCGATCACCACTCTGTTGGGCAGAGTTGGACGACAGACAACTATCTGGACCCGAACTTGTCCAGGAAACCACTGACAAAATAACTCAAGTATTGAGCCGACTGAAAGCGGCACGAGATCGACAAAAGAGTTACGCTGATAACCGCCGTAAACCTCTTGAGTTTCAAGTAGGAGACAAGGTCCTACTCAAAGTATCTCCCTGGAAAGGAGTAGCACGATTTGGCAAACGAGGAAAGCTGAACCCACGATACATCGGACCGTTTGAAATCCTTGCTAGGATTGGTCCTGTCGCTTACAAGCTTAAACTACCGCAAGAGCTTGGTAGCATACACGATACTTTCCACGTTAGCAACCTCAAAAAGTGTCTTTCTGATGAAACGCTTATCATTCCTCCTGACGAAGTCTTCATTGACTCAAAACTTAACTTTGTGGAGGAACCTGTTGAAGTTATGGATTCTAAAACGCAGAAACTTCGACACAAACGAATCAAACTGGTTAAAGTTCGTTGGAACTCGAAACATGGCCCGGAGTTTACCTGGGAACGAGAGGATGAAATACGAAAGAAATACCCCAACCTATTTGAGAGCGTGACCGAGACTCACGGCTCGACTTAAATCTCGGGACGAGATTTCACTAACGGGGGGAGAATGTGACACTCCTCCAAATTAGGTATATAATTATACTTAATTACATGCATTTCTTACGGTAATTCCCTGCAATTGTTTTAAACTAAACTTTCGATGTGATGTGAGTCTAGCGAGCCCTAAACAATAATACTAAAAGTATTACAAGATACGTAGTTATTTAGAAATTACGTACGAAAGTATCGGAACGAAGCCGACAAATAAATGACAAAAGTTTCGTGATACAAAAATAATTAATAATATAATTATTAATTACGAGTATTTATATATCTATAACACATGGATATAAAGGTCTAATTTTACGTTTAACATAAAACGTATTATAACACGAACAGAAACAATTCTAAAACGCGCATACGACGTCGAATCATAAAAATACAAATTTTCTCGTTCGTTTGGAAGAAGTTAGAACATTACTTCAAAATATGAAATCCTAAATTTACTGAAAAATTGCGCTCAATTAACTGCGCGCAGTAAAATGTACAAAAATGTACAACTATTTAAAATAATGATAATCTCATTATTCTGAAAACATATTACGAACCAGGAGAGCATCTACAAAATAAAAATATAAAATGTTAAATTTTATATTGCTATAATTATACCCGTACTCGAGATTGGTGGGACAAAAATCCCACCAACCTACAATAATGCATCAGACAGTTTGGTTTTTAAACCATACTCCCTCCCCATTTCTTCTGTGATCATCGACACCCACACATCACCACCAATTTCTTGCTACTTTGTTCTTTTCATTTCTTTGATCTGGAGGAACTCAAACAAGATCAGTAACAGCAGCAGTAGATAGTAGAACAACAAAGCCAGGAACAAGATCATCTCCATCATCATTCCATCGCCATTATCATCATCTTTGTAAAAGTAAGAACTTAAAATCTTTGAGTTTTATGTTTACATTTCGTTATATACCTTGTTTAAACATCATAATCTAGCTATATAACATACAAAACTTGAGATTTGAAGCTTTGATCTTGAAATTGGTTTTTGAAACCAAACTTTGAATCCAAAAATCTAACCACGAAAACTTGTTAAAAACGTGATATTAAGTTGTTAAAATGTTGTACTATGATGATATAAACATTTGGTGTTGATGTATAAACGATTTGGAACCAAGAAAATCGGATTGTGTCTTGCCCTGCTCGAACAGGGCCTGGAACTGACATGAATCCGACGGATTCATGTAGAATCCGGCGGATTCCCCTATGAAACTCGCACACCCCGTAAACGGTTTAAACATCTGTGAACGAGTAAAAGACACGATCGAATCCGGCGGATTCACCTGAATCCGGCGGATTCCCAAGCTTCTTATGAACGTTTTTAAAACACAAAAGAATCCGGCGGATTCAACTAAATCCGGCGGATTCAACTAAATCCGGCGGATTCACTTAATATTGACCCGACCCGGCTGTTTGACCCGAAGATCCGGCAACACCTTATCCACTAACGAGAATCCGGCGGATTCAAATAGAATCCGGCGGATTCACCTACTGGGCTGCAGATTGGGCCTAAGTCGCGAACTGGGCTGGGCTGGGCTTTGAACTGGGCTTCGTGTTTTGGGCCGAATGATTAATGGATTATACGTTAAATAAGTACATTATGGCTAATGGGCCAACAAATCGGGCCGAGCCTAACAAACTACAAAACATACGACGTTATAAAACGAGACAAACTATGATTACGGACATTGGACTTATTTAATTCATACGAACAAACGATATATGACATGTATACATACAACACTTAAGAATTATATATTCACCGATATATACATACATTGAGACTTGTGTTTTTGGAAACTTAAACGACAAACTTTTATATATATCTATATATATATATATGAACGAGACAACGGACAATAATATATATATGCGAGAACATATACATATGCAACTATATAAGTATATATGTATATATGCTTACCCATTTTGGACGATTCGACAAACAAACATAACTTGGGAAAATATTATTTATTTTCAAACAACAATCATCAACGACATACACAAACTTAAGAAATTGATAATTTCTTCAAACAAACGAATTATTAACGTAAGTAAAATATAGTACTTATAGTTAATACATTATTGTGTATAGGTTGACTACGTTTGGGCTACGCTATCTTATCTCGCTAGCATTCACATCCGAGCACCTACTGTGAGTTCACAAACCCCTTTTCACTGTTTTAATGCTTTTAAAACTCGGGGTGGAAAACATAGAAATCGTATGTATAACTGCATGCGATAACTGATTTAAATACTGCATGTATTTACTTGATTTATTTATGAAAGGGTATTTCATACGTGACTATTTGTGGAAGGGTATTTCACACAACTATTTGAACTATGATTTATGAAATGTTTTCATACTATTTTGGGAATTTAGACAACGAATCTTGGTACAGATCTAGGCTGAACGATGTAGTGCATAAAAGACCTTATGGCTACAGACTATAACCATTAGCTAGGTGACTCTAGCCACTGAGTATACGGATAGTACTATCGCCGTGACGACCCTCCTACGGATTTGGGAGCGTATACTTAAATGTCCTACTTGGCACAACAACAACAGATTGGGGTCGTGGTTTGGTTATAGGGTTAGATCGGGTTACCTTACTTGACGGGTTTAGCTCACCTTTCAAGGGATCAACGTCTAAATATTCCCACGCACTAAACTATTGATTAGGAAAGGATTTCCTACGTACACTGATTGGGAAATGTTAATCTTTATTTAGGTTAACTTGTGTTTCCTACTGTTAACTAATTTAGGAAATGTTATTTGATTAATAACTTGTGTTTCCTATTACAACTACAACTAATTTGGGAAATGTTATTTGTTTATAACTTGTGTTTCCTACTTGACAAACAACACTTATTTGGAAATGTTATTCTTAAATGATTAACTTGTGTTTCCTACATAACAAATAAACTTGTGAATTCACTCAACAATTTTGTTGACGTTTTACTCTATGTTTTTCAGGGAATTAGCAGCGTAAGTAAGATCTGCATGCATATCAGGACGGACTACCCTGGACTTGTTAGGATGCCACTACTTTTGGGACACATGGATTTCCTCTGTATAACTGCAACTACTGCAGTCATACCTATGAAATCTACCTTTGATATTATGTATTTTATGGAATACTGATTTCAACTATTACTACTACTGTTACCACTTCTCAAGTGGTAATCTTTTGTAAAACTTTAACTAATGGCATCTTAATCTATTTCGTTCTGCGATAACCATATGCTCTGAGTATGTATGTATCTGTTGGTTGTGTTTTACTGCTCGCAGCCCCGCCACGTCACTAAGCTTCCGCAAACCACTCTATGTAATTGTAATTACCGTTTGGCGGGGTGTGACAACAATGGATCTCAATTTATTGGAAGAAGAACGACTAAGTTTTGTGAAAGTTGGGGAATCAAAATGATAACTTCAACACCAGTCCATCCTCAAGCTAATGGGCAAGCGGAGTCTAGCAACAAGATCATAATCAATAATCTTAAGAAAAGGCTGGATGCTAAGAAGGGAAGATGGGCTGAAGAATTGCCTTTTGTTTTATGGGCTGATAGGACCACAGAAAATGAGGCAACTAAGCAAAATCCTTTTGCTTTGGTGTTTGGATCCGAGGCTATGATCCCAACGGAAATGGTGATTCCAATGGCAAGATTCCGGATGCAGACTTTGGAAGCAAACAAGGAAGCATTGATTCAGGATCTAGACACTGTGGATGAATTAAGGGATCGTGCTAAATTCAGGATTGCAGCATACCAACAGAGGATTTCAATATCCTACAACAAAAATGTTAGGATAAGAAGGTTTCGAGTAGGAGATTTGGTATTGAGAAAAGTATTTCAAAATACTAAGAATCCTGCGGAAGGAAAGCTAGCACCAAAGTGGGAAGGTCCGTACTTGATAGATTCGGATGCTGGAAAGGGGGCATACTGGTTAGCCAATATGGATGGAGAGTTACTTCCAAGATCCTGGAATGCCATTCATTTGAAACTCTATCATGTGTAAGTTGAATATTTCTATTCAACATATGAGGTACCCCTATGATCCTTAGTTTTTCATTGATTTTATTCTTTAATATATATATGTCTGTGTGTATTATGATTATATATTAATATATGCATGAACGTTTTTCATTATTATTATTATTCTCATTGAATATTGTACTGACTTAAGCATCGGAGGGGTGTTAGGCAAACTAACACCCACCTTTACCTGAGATTTTGTATTTGCTGTAGTTCATGCATTTAAGGATCATGGAATGAAGATTAGAGGTTGGCCACCTCTCCTCCGTTAAGGATCCCAGCGATCCTCTAAAGTTTAGAGGTTTCCGTACGGATAAACACCTCTCTACGAAAAGGGTTTTGACACCTCGCCAGGAGCGCACGATGTTTGATTATAGTGCCACGGTTAGGGAATCGGTGATGCCTCTAGTACCCGACAACTTCATTTCCATTGGCCTATAGATCAAGCGCTAACGAATGTCGATACTGATGTGCACTATACGTATCTATCTAAGGTTTGTGTCGTTTTCACATCACTCTAAGGTTTGTAATGTTTTCACATTACTCAATTGGTTAGGCATTTTCATGTCTCAAATGGCGTAGCCCAAGTACATAAGGCTTGTAATGACTTCTCATTTTGTAATACGCACGGTTTGTAATGTTTTCACATTACCCAACGATTTGGCATTTATATGTCACAATTATAGTTTTCTTGAACTATCTAATGGTTATAATGTTTTCACATTATCAAAGTTTTCATTGGTTAAGTCTAATAAATGACTTTATTAGCTCTGATGTTTTTCATGATTATCGAAATGATTTTGATCTAAGGATCATGAATTCTTTTTTAAGATTACAACAATTTTTCAAAAATAAATTGTTTTCACAATTGTTTGACAAATTAAAAACATTTTCATGTTACAGGAAGTACTCATTGGAGTTTTCGTTATCTGCAAAGTATTTTAGGATCCTGGAATATTAGGATCCTAAACTTGAGTTTATATCTAATCCAGTTAAGGATCCTTGAATCTGAGGATCCCAAACTCAAGATTACTCCAGATCCTGTTAAGGATCCTTGAAGTCTGTGATGCTAAATAAGAATTGAGAGAATCCTCTCAACATCCTGGATGTATCCTGAGGGAATCTCCTCAGGATCCTGTTTCTAAGCAGATATCAAGCAAATATATATACTGAGGGATTCTCCTCAGTATCTTAAAGGCACAAGACATGGATGGTATCATGATATTATTAATAACTAGAAGATTAAGGACCTAATGGTCCTTAAGATAAGTTCAAAAGATGCAGGAAATTGAAATTGTTCTGTGGCCAATATAAACCACGATAAAAACCACCATGGTTGACCATGCCAGGTCAACCTCATCCCAAATTAATTGTTTTGTTTACACCACAAACCATTAAAAATGAAAATACGATAAAATTGGGCTCCGGCTATTCATTTGCCTTCCTCGCCCAATGTGTTGACTTCCTCTGCCCCTGACACCCCTTGAAGAACTTCTGAAACTGATGCCAAGGTATCCATGTTGGCATCATCATGATCAGTAGGGGATTTTTCTGCAGCCTTGGGGATCATGGGTGCTGGCATAGCCTCACCTTTGGCCTTGGCCAGTTTGGTTGCCCAAATATCCATAGGCCAAAATGAAGTGTCTAGACCTTTGCTAGAGGCCTCAGCGACCATCTTCATTCGGGCCTCAAAGATGGCAACAGCAATGTCCCTCTTGATCTTTGCCATCAACTCCTCTTTGATTTCCTCAATCTTGGCATCAGCTTCAGCACTTGTCTTCAGAATATGAGCCTGGAGTTCCTTGTTCTCCTTCTTTGACTTAGCAAGTTCAGCAGTGCTCTTATCGAGTGCATTCTTTACGGCTGTGGATAGCTTGCACATATCATTGAATGCGCTGGCTTTCTCCTTGTAGCACTTGGAGAGATGCTCGATAGTCTGCACAGAATCAACATATGATTAAGATTTTTTGTCTATTCTTGAAATAACGAGCAACTTATATAAGGATTCCTTTTACCTTGCTGAATTCGGAGTCAAGGGTAGCAGGATCAAGGATCTCGTCGGCTTTCCTCTTCCTTGAGGATTTGGAACGCAGATTTGGCATATTGGATTTTGTTGCAGCTAGAGTTGGCTTCTCTGCTTTATCTTCTGAGGAATCGTTATCAAAATCGAGTAAGCTGATGTAAGAGCCTGAATTTTCATGAGAAAGAGAAGGAATTAGGATTGGTTAATGTAAGAAGAAAATGCTGGATTTACTTGAGCTTACCAGACATATGGGTATCTTGGGATCTTGTGCCTTTGACTTGTTCAGGAAGCTTAAAGGATCTTGTTTCTTCAGAAATTTCCAAAAAAGTTTTCAACTTGCCTTCGGTGTCCAAGTCAGGAAGCGCTAATTCTTCGAAGTTAGCTGAAATAAGCAAAATCAGGTTAGAATTCAGATTTTATATTTTGTAAACCCTATTAAAAACTATCTCCTACCCTTGAGCAACCAGGTGGAATGAATTTCATCACTGTTGGATAAGGAGTTACGGTCGACAAAAAAGAATCTACTTCTCCAATTTGAGTCATTTTGTTTGGTTCGAAAGACCAAATGAGTACGATGGGGTTTGACTTTTAGCAGAAAGTAATGCGAACCGTGAGTTCTGAGATGATAGGTTTAGGCTAATTCAGAGGATCCTAAATCTATAGGGTAAGAATCGATTATGGTCTGAATCACAGAGAGGGTACGCCAAACCATAGGCATAGCTTGGATATAGCAAAGCTTAGTAATGGCGAAAAACTCAGTAATTAAAGACGGAAAGGGAAACCTTAGACCTATTGAAAAGGGGTATTCCGGGAAGCAGATCCACCTGTCGGAAGAAAGGTCCGGTGGGCATAAAGGGTCGAAAGCCTTGAAAATAGTATTTGGGGGAAGTGAGCCTCTGGTTTTTAATTGTTCGATGTCGGAATCATTGAAAGAACAAGGTTCAGGGTTCGAAACCAAACCCTGAGTATCGTACTCTGGACGATTATCTTCGTTTTCTAAGGGAATCAAAGACATGATGAACGGAACGTTGAAATACGAACTTGATAGAGAAAAGAAAAGAAAAGTCGTACCTGCAGATTAACGGTGACTGGTGACGATGAGAAGATTAATGAGAAAAATTGAGAATCAAAATGGGTATAAGTGTTTGGGAACAGTTACCGATAAGTCTCACCTACCTTGGTTTAAGCGGTTATCTTGAGAAGTTATAACGTTTAAGGATCATGAAAAACGTTATAACTTCGGGGGCAATTGTTGTAGGTAGATTTTCACTAACCCTTGCAGGATCCTAATTAGCATCATATGCACGTCTTCCAGGTATGGAAGTCATTTACATTTTTTGTTCGTATATGAGGATAAGGATGGCTTGTAAGTCTGTTTGCAGGATCACTAATATAGTTAAGGATCCTGGATATATTCTCGTTATTTATCTTGCAGGATCCTAGTCAAGATATATTTGTCTAACATAATTGTGCAGGATACTGAACGTGAAGGATCCTTAAGTGAGGATCCTAAGTATATTCTGGAGTATGCATAACTCAGGATCCTGGACCTGTATTAGTTCAGGATCATGGGTTGATTAACGTGTTTATTTTTCTTAAGTGTTAACCAGGTCTTAGGAGAAACGCGTTAATGAGATATGCTCCGGATTATGTGAAGAGATTTTGATACGATTCTATGAAAACGAAGTCTCATGCACATGCGGAATAGAGTCAAAAGAGACGTTGGTGGTCTTCATCATTCCTCGGAGGATCCCTGATATTTTGGAATTATTGTTATACGCTCTTAGTATTTAAACGAGGCTTGGGTGATCGATTAGAAAAACGTTTAATCACTACTCACACCTGCAAATCACATAAACACTCTGCTATTTCTTCATTTTACGATCATTTCATCAACACTTAGCTAGATTCACACACAATCACTTAGCCGATCATCCTTGTGCTTTTACTTCGTAATTCATTACTTTTATTTTAATAAGATTTACAAAGGCAAGGATCGTTTGATCCTTCCCGAGGTTTTGTGCCAGAAATCAACCTTGATCAAGGGCTTTCCTCGTATATCATCGTGTCGTTTTTGCTTATTTGTCATTAATTTTGCTTCAAATACGTTTTAATTACATTTTTGTCATCAAATTGCAATTATCCTTAATCTGCTCTTAAGTTTTGATATTAACTCGTTTGTTCAACAAGGATCCACGGATTCAATCAATCTTTTTAACACAAAATATTGACTTACTAATAGAGATAATCGTGTAAAGGCGTAATTATCTTGATAGTAATTTTTACACCTGACCTCACAAACTAATTTTGATCACTTAATTGCTTTTAGTAATTTTTGACCAAAACAATATATATATTAAAGAATAAAAATCAATGAAAAGTTTAGGATCATAGGAGTACCTTATATGTTGAACAGAAATATTCAACTTACACATGATAGAGTTTCAAATGAATGGCATTCCAGGATCTTGGAAGTAATTCTCCATCCATATTGGCCAACCAGTATGCCCCCTTTCCAGCATCCGAATCTATCAAGTATGGACCTTCCCATTTTGGTGCTAGCTTTCCTTCCGCAGGATTCTTAGTATTTTGAAATACTTTTCTTAATACCAAATCTCCTACTCGAAACCTTCTTATCCTGACATTCTTGTTGTAGGATCTTGAAATTCTTTGTTGGTATGCTGCAATCCTGAATTTAGCACGATCCCTCAATTCATCCACAGTGTCTAGATCCTGAATCAATGCTTCCTTGTTTGCTTCCAAAGTCTGCATCCGGGATCTTGCCATTGGAATCACCATTTATGTCGGGATCATAGCCTCAGATCCAAACACCAAAGCAAAAGGAGTTTGCTTAGTTGTCTCCTTTTCTATGGTCCTATCAGCCCATAAAACAAAAGGCAACTCTTCAGCCCATCTTCCTTTCTTAGCATCCAACCTCTTCTTAAGGTTATTGATTATGATCTTGTAGCTAGATCCTGCTTGTCCATTAGCTTGAGGATGGACCGGATTTGAAGTTATCATCTTGATCCCCCAACTTTCACAAAACTTAGTCATCCTTCTTCCAATAAATTGAGATCCATTGTCACATACTATTTCTGCCGGGATCCCAAACCTTGTAAGGATATTTCTCTTGATGAATGAAATAACATCCTTTTCCTTCACTTGAACAAATGCTTCAGCTTCAATCCATTTTGAGAAATAATCTGTCATTGCAAGCATAAACACTTTTCCTCCTGGAGCAACAGGTAGTTTTCCAACAATGTCCATTCCCCATTTCATAAACGGCCATGGCGAGATAATTGGATGCATCGGTTCTGCTGGTTGATGATGAATGTTCCCGTGTCTTTGACAAGCATCACATTTGCGAGCAAAATCCATGGAATCCTTCTTCATTGTGGGTCAGAAGTATCCTGTCCTTAAAGTTTTTGAAAATAACGCTCTGCCCCCAGAACGATTCCCACAATCACCTTCATGTATATCCTTAAGAACTCTTTTGCTTCAGGATCCTCAAGGCATCGCAATAATGGTCCTGCAAGTGATTTTTTATACAATATACCATTTTTAATAGTAAAACGAGATACCTTTAACCTGAAAGCTTTGGGATTGTTTTCATCCTTAGGGATCACATCGTGTTGTATATATTCCATGATTGGTTGCATCCATGATCCTGACTTGCCCCCAGAATTTGATGCATTCAAATTGTAACCAGACTGAGGATCCTCAACATCACAGACTTGCTCTTCGTTGTGATCCTTATCAGCGATGGCGGGCGCTGCATCCATGATCCTTAGGGATTGTTTTCATCCTTAGGGATCACATCGTGTTGTATATATTCCATGATTGGTTGCATCCATGATCCTGACTTGCCCCCAGAATTTGATGCATTCAAATTGTAACCAGACTGAGGATCCTCAACATCACAGACTTGCTCTTCGTTGTGATCCTTATCAGCGATGGCGGGCGCTGCAATATGTATAATTGGTATTTTGACATCCGGTGGGATCCTTAAGCTTGACCCCAGATTTGCCAAAGCATCCGCTTCAGTATTATCCTCACGTGGTACCTGTTGGATGTCGAAGATCTCGAAGCTACCTGCAAGATCCTTAACAATCTCCAAATACGCAGCTAATCTATCTACTTTTACAGTATAAGATCCATTATAATGATTAGCAATTAGCAATGAGTCAACATACACGTTCAAGTATTTTATTCCAATATCCTTAGCTAATTGTAATCCCGCAATTAATGCTTCATATTCTGCCTCATTATTTGTAGCTTGGAACTCACATCTTATGGCTTGAGGCATGATATCACCTTGCGGTGACTTTAATACAATTCCTAATCAAGTTCCTTTTACATTAGAAGCACCATCAGTATATAATGCCCATCTTTCACTTATTTGGTTTAGTTCTTGTACTTCTAAATCTACTTAATTTTGAAGATCACTAGTAAAGTCAGCAATAAAATCTGCTAGGGCTTGAGATTTAATTGCGTTCGTAGGTTCATAGATCAGATTATAAGCACTTAATTCTACAGACCATTTAGCTAGACGTCCTGACATTTCCGGTTTTCTCAAAACGTTTTTAACAGGGTAATTAGTTCTCACATGTATGGGGTGTGTCTCAAAATAATGCCTAAGTTTAGTTGATGCCATGACTAATGCAAGTATGAGTTTTTCGTGATGAGAATACCTGGTTTCAGCATCTAATAGGCTTTTACTTACATAGTAAACTGGATGTTGTTGTCCTTCATGATCCTTCACTGGCACCGCACTTACAGCACTTCGTGTCACTGATAAATAGAGAAACAGTGGTTCCCCATTCTCAGTCTTCATCAATAAAGGAGCTGTTGACAAGTAATCCTTTAGCTCTTGAAACGCAGCTTCATGCTTTTCTCCCCATTCGAACTTTTTATTCTTCTTTAGGATATCATAGAATTCCTTGCACCTGTCTGAGGATCTTGAAATAAAACGGTTCAGAGCTGCTATCCTTCCTGTTAATCTTTGTATATCCTTTGGGCTTGATGGAGACTTCAGATTTAGAATAGCTTTGATCTGTTCTGGGCTAGCTTCTATTCCTCTCTTGGTCACCATATATCCCAAGAACTTTCCTGCCCCCACTCCAAAGTGGCATTTTGCAGGATTAAGCTTCATGTTGTAGTGATCCAGGATGTCAAAGGCCACCTTGAGATCCTGAAGATGATCCTCAGCTTTATTTGACTTTACTACCATATCGTCAATGTATACTTCCATTGTGCTTCCCAATTGGTCTTTGAACATCATATTGACCAGCCTTTGATACGTTGCACCTGCATTTTTAAGACCAAAGGGCATGGCAATATAACAATATATACCTGTGGGAGTTATGAAGGCTGTGTCTTCCTGGTTTGAAGGTTCCATCTGAATTTGTTGAAATCCTGATTAAGCATCCATAAAGGTTAGGATCTCATGCCCAGCTGTAGCATCCACCATTGAATCTATATGAGGCAACGGAAAAGGATCCTTCGGGCAGGCCTTGTTGAGATCCGTATAGTCCACACACACTCTCCATTTCCCATTCTTCTTTTGTACCACTACCACGTTTGCCAACCATCTTGGAAACTTCACTTCCCTTATCATGCCAGCATCAAGTAGTCTTTCAACGTCTGCCTGGATAATAGCATTTCTTTCCGGTGCGAATTTTCTTCTCTTTTGTTGGACCGGCCTGAAACTATTATCAATTCCAAGTTTATGAGTTATAACATCCTTAGATATACCTTTCATATCCTCTGGTTTCCAGGCAAAGGTTGATCTCCTCTGATTCAAGAATTTCATTAGATCCTGCTCAAGATTTTCTGGGATGCTTGATCCTATAAGCACCTTTTCTTCAGGATCCTTCGAGTTCAGCGGCACTTCTTTGACGTCCTTCTCCTTCGTATCCAGGACATCCCATGCCTTGTTCTTTAATTGCTATGCTGATGGAGGCTTGGTAGCAGGTTTCATCGATGTTGTATAGCAATCCTTTGCTTCTTGTTGGTCACTGCTGATCTTGACCACCCCCCATGGAGTTGGTAATTTGACGCATTGATGATATGTTGAGGGTACTGCCTTCATATCATGCAACCAGGGTCTCCCTAGGATAATGTTATAGCTTGACAGACAATCCATAACACAAAACTTTTGAATGAAGTTCACCCCCTCAATGTAGATCGGCAACTTGATATCACCAACTGTGTTCTTCACTTCTCCACTGAATCCTACCAACACAGTAGATCTCGAGGTGATCTCTGACTCTGGAATACCCATTCTTTTCAAAGTTTCTAGACGGATGATGTTGACTGAGCTTCCTCCATCTATCAGGATCCTTCGCACAAAATGATTGGCAACATAAAGAGTAATAACCAAACCATCATGATGAGGATCCTGAACGTCTTCTAAATCATCCTCATCAAACGCTAGTATCCTTTCGTCTTTCTTCATGGAAGTTCTTGTAGGTTTACATGGGTTATCTGACTTGGACTCCCTTGCGTGCCTCTTAGCTGCGGAATAAGAAGTACCACATATGTCAGAACCACCAGAAATAAAATTGATTACCTTGGCATCTGAAGGTGGGGATCCTGCTCTGGTAAGGATCCTGCGATTATCCTAAGGCTCAAGATCCTGAACTCTTTCATGATCCTTCGCGTGATCCTTCTTTTTTCCAAGCAGATCCTTCAAGTATCCTTTGTTGAGCAGATGACTGAGCTCTTTCCGGAGAGCTATGCAATTCTCAGTTGTGTGGCCGAAATCCTCATGGTAAGCACACCACTTAGACTTATCCTTCCACGCGTAGGGTTTATCATTCTTCTTTGGCCATCTTGCCTTGTCCCCTAGATCCTGCATGGCACACAATATATCTATTGTATCCACAGAAAAATTATAATCAGTTATCTTAGGATATTCTTCGTCATCTTCATCAACAGCATTCACGCGACGATCCTCATTTCTGGAATAAGGTTTGTTCATGTTTGATCTAAATGAAGATGAGTCTGATTTCCTGTTGGGTCTATCATATGTTGATTGAGTATCCACTCTCTTCTGTATCATCGCGTCCTCTTCCAATCTGATGAACCTCAAAGCTCTATTTCTGACTTCATCAAGGTTCCTGCAAGATTTCATAACAAGATCCTCATAAAATGGGGAATCTCTTTTGATCCCCATCTTAAAGGCTTGTACAGTAGTAGGCATATCCAAATTAGGTATGTTCAAGGATTCTCTCCCGAACCTTCCTACAAAATCTCGAAGAGACTCATTAGCTTTTTGGACAATTCTATATAAATTAGTAGTTAGCTTTTCAAATGTTCTACTGCAAGAGAATTGATTATTAAATAAATTAACTAAATGAGCAAATGAAGTAATAGAGTAAGGAGGAACGTTCTGTAAGTCCCCTAGTTTTAGGATCGATAACTTCGTTATCTGTAGTATTAAGGTGCGGAATCCCTCAATACGGTGTTATCTTACTAACAACGAATATGTTCGTAATTGCGTTTATAAAGCTTAACTTTAAACGAATAATACGTCAAAGCCTAGCCGTTAGGTTTAAGTTTTTCTCTGGGTTACTGAGTTCGCAGATCAGCAAAAGTATCAAAAGTTATAACGATTTTCCAAGAGAAAATCGTTTATATAATCTGTCTTGGCTCGGCTCGCATGGGCCGACGAGTTCAGCCCAACTCGCAGCCCAAGTCCATTAACTCGGCTCGCCAGACACTTCCTGCGGATCCAGTTCTCATCTCGCCTCGTTAGGCTCGCAACCTGAGAACTCAACTCGCAGCAAACGTATATATATTTATTTCGTATTTAACATTCGTCTAACTTAGCACAATAATATGTTTAACGAATATTACTAACAAAACAAATATTTATTTACAAATTTAAACCAATGTACAAACGCAATAATAATTACACCAGTCCTATTTCAAGCTAGATCTGTTGTCACACTCTATGTTCCAACAGACTCCCCCTTGACAATAGCTCTAGCGTCTTTATCTTCACGCTGTCTTTGGTCTTCATTTGTAAATCTTACTGCCTGCGTAAATCTTCATCTTGATACAAGTTTTAACCATCAACTGATAATCTCTTGCTAAATCAGCCCATTCAATAGTCGTTAAAATTCTGTTCTCATTCAACTTTAACAGATCCTTTCTCGACATATTCATCAGGTGTCGATGATCATAAACTCTAAAGATTTCTCTTTCACCACCTTCAACCTCATCATCAGCTTCAACCATAACAGCTTCTCCAGTTCCTGAATCCACGTGCCAACTCTTCATATTTCCCAAAATATCTTGTGGCATTGTCTTCAATGGAATCTGCTGTATGCATCTAACAGCTGGATAAATGTTTCTCCTTCTTCTTCTTCCAGTTCTTTGACTTATCTCTTGTAGTTTCACAGTTTTTCCCTTTCTTGGCTTAATCTGAATAAACTTATTTGTCCCAACCTCATGTCTAATGATTCTTTCAACACGATCAGCATAATCATCATGACTTGGGTTGTTAATCTCTAATCTAGCCAAATCACGTATTTCATAACGTGGTAGAGAACTAAAAACTGCAAGCTTTCTTTCAAAATATTGAACCCCGTCATATCTTTTGATCGCAAAAAGCTTTAGCTCAGAGTCAAAGTACCATCCAACAATCCCTTTACGAGGAACACGTTTTCCCGTAATATCAACTTCTGAAACTCCAATCTTCTTCTTCAACTTTGGAAGTTTCCTAAGAAAAACAGCAGGATTCTTGGTAGGAATCAAAGTTTCATCTTTTTCAGAATCGGTTGAGTCATCGATTTCTTCATCTACATCAACAACCATTGGACCTTGTTCATTTTCAATAATAACTTCTGTCCTAGATGGGCTCACATGGTGTTCATCTATATTTGCATCTGGATCTACACCAATGTCTTGCAAAATCTCAGGTACAGCAGTCCAATCTGTAGATGGTAGAAATTTTACATCCTCAAGATCAAAATCAATATCTTCATCTATCTCATCAAAAATATCATCTTCCGAATCAGATAGATCAAGCATTTCCAATCCTAAGAGAAAACCACAAATACAAATCAATATTAATAATTAAAATTCTCTTATCGATTTCCCTGAATCAACCTAAGAATTTCTTTATTAATTCTTTTGTATATTTTAACGCAATTTACAAATAACTTATAAAATCTTTTATTGATTACCCTGAATCAATCCAAAATCTCTTAAGTCTACTTAACAAATATTAATTAATTTTAAATTCTAATGCATTATGAATAATCACCAAACATTTAAATTTACTATTAATTACCTTATATAATTTCCAAGTGTTAATTGATCTCATTCATTATCAATTTAACCTTTAAATTATATATCATTTGTCTAGTTAATACGAATACATTTTTAACTTGTTAATTACTTATATACCTTACGGTCTTAAGTCCATAATCAAATCTAAAATGCATATGTTATTATAAAATTTTGACCGCCGAAATTAATCGGAACACGCCGCTCGACTACTCAATGAGTCGGAAGTCTTTCGATCACTATTTTATCTTAACACAATTATATAAACTTAAATTACATCAAACATATTTTACTTAAAATAATAATAACCCTAAGCCGAATATATTTACAATAAATTAAGTTTACATTTGTTCACTACAAACTATTACAAATATTACAGTATTATGATAATACTAAGCTATCTTACCAGCTTCAGTATCACCCGGTACAGTCTTATCTGCACTTGTACTCACTCCAGAACCACTAGCACCAGCACCAGACTCCCCCTGAGTTGTAGCTTGCTCACCTATCTTTGAAGGACCAGTCTGCTCACCACTCGGTGCATTGGGATCATCGTCCTTGTCTGCATCTCTCTTTCTCTTCAGCTCATTTTCTCTGCAAGACTCCAGATATACCAATATCTCCCCCTGAGTAGACTGTCCTAAATGCGATCTCAAGACCAGACTCTCCAAAGAAGATAACTTCAGTCTATGTACATTGAAGTCCGCAGGCAAAGTCTCATGAGTCTTCATCAGCAGATTGTATGATTGACTCTGCTTGAGTATCTGCTGAGAAAGAAGAAGATTGCTTGACACCAGCTCTGGAATCTGAGAAGTAAGCTTCTCTAAATCCTTTACCCTAGACTCTAAGGATGTAATCCTTTCTGCATCAGTCGTCGGAGTAACAGGTATCGTTCTTGGTCCAGGCGGTGTAAGAGACTCAATATGCCAGTCTCTGGTCAGCGGTGTATGAGGTTGAGACAAAGCCTGCGTAAGCAAGTTTGACGCAAATCTAGTTGTTTTGTTCGTCGGAAAATTAGCTCCACGAACTAAATCAGCAACCTCATGCTGTAAAAGTTAAACACAATTAAAATCAGTTATTGTTACAGATTACTCTATCTCAAACTCTAATTTATTGCATAACACTCATAGTTATAGAACTTATATCTCATACCTGAAGCGGTACAGACATCGGTTCAGTAACCACCGGTGCATCCATCTCCACCTGTGGTGTATCCTGAGCAACTGTATACAGAATTAATTGTCTCAGTTCAACTCTTGATAAACAACAAGTTAAGATTATTTAACTTTTATTAATCAATACTAACCTTCTCGAATAGTAAGCGTTCTCGGACGCTTCATCGTAGGAATCTCAACTTCCTCAGTACCTTCCTCCAGAATATCCTTTCCTTTTCTCTTCCTTTCAGAGATAGACGGAGGAGGAGAAGGTGTATTCTCAGAATCTTCATCTGAAGCCGTCTCACCATCACGACCTCTAGATGATCTAACAGGATCCTAAATATTGAATATATTAAACATTTATGATTAGCATAAGCTCTATCATACAAGTTCTATATATTTAAGATTAATCAGATATAATACCTCAGTCGGTACAACAACTGATTCATCTAGCTGTATCTGCTCCCCCTCAAGTAATACAACTTCTGGGTTTGCAGCCTCAGCTTCAGCTTCCTGTTCGTGTAATGATATTTATATTTTAAAATCAGAAATAATATCCAATTAACTAAATATCTAATATCACAATCATTATATAATAATATTATGCATCTATGATTAATAAAACAATCTATCAACTAAGCATCTATATTATTATATAAATAAAATATTACCTCAGATGGTGCAAAATAACTATCAATATCCTGAAGCAAAGGATTCGTTGCATCATCATTCTGCTCCAAAACCTCTTGCACAACCTGTGCAGCAACCTCTTGGTTCACTTGCTGATCAACCTGACCAACCTGAATAAGAACATCCTCAAGGAGCCCTTGTGGATCTTCAGGTTGAGCTTCCTCAGCTGCAGGTTCTGGTACAACATCAGCATCAGCAGGAGCAGCAGCAGCAGCAGGAGCAACGTCTAACCACCCATGATTTGGCGGTGCAACGTAGTTCGGGTCAATAACATACCCAAATAGTGGTATAACTTCAGGTTTCACCACTCCCTCCTTCCTGACTGTCTGCATGAACATGGCGTTATACCCACGATGATCAATCGTATTAACCACTAGATGTGGTTCTGGTATAGCCAAATCCGGTAGACGTGTACGGATAATCAGCATGCAAAATCGCGGGTAAACCAAAAATCTTGATCTAACAGACCCCGATATCTGTTTCGCAATCTCACCAAAAAGATAATCACAAAAACTGTATGGTTTATTATAAACCAGTGACAGTGTAGCCGATAGAATCGCAGGGCTCAACTCATCAAATCCACCCTTCTTCGCTGCGAAAACTATATTCATCACGTGCCAGAGAAACCTCCACTGACCAATGACCAGAGGTTTCTGGAACTGACGTCCACGTCTATCTCCCGTATAACCCATACGGCCTATAGCACCCTCTATAAAATCCATAGGATACTCAATATCCCCGTTCTCCTGTTCTACTGTACCTAGCTGCAAAATCTCACGAAGATTACCAGCCGAAAACGTAACAGGTTGTCCACTAACCGTAGCTCGAATCTCTGGCGGGTTGACAGATTCGTCATATACTATATCCGTCCAGAAATCGTTCAGTATAGCCTGAGAGATAGGAGGATTAGCCCTAATGGCGTATCTAATCCGTGATCGTGCAAGAAAACGAAGAATATCAGCAACCTTGTCAGCCCGCTTGGCTTCAAGGTTCAGATCCACCAAAATATTGTGGCCCTTGTCAAATGCTCTAGCCATATCTGTAAAATAAACACAAACAACAGATATATTTTAATGCACGATTAACAATCTTTAAACTATAACGTATTATGAATCGAGATTCATCAAACATCTTAGTCTAAAATCGAAATTATATATAACTTGTTACAAAAATAGTCTCAAGTCGTATATAAAAATTTAACTTATAACTAAAAAGTCTTAAGTCTAATTTAAATCCATTATATAAAAGGTATTAAAAAAATCTTAACATTTTATATAACTATTTAAAAATAAAATTTATGTAAGTCCTGGACTCGCATAAACTGGCTAAGCGAATTGAGATCAACTCGTTTCGCGTATCAACTCGCTTCACTCATCAACTCGCTACATTGATCAACTCGCTAAACTTATCAAGTGTCTATTGAAGTGAACTCGCTAATCTCATCAATTCGCTAGTCAACTCGCTGCGAGTTGATTCAAAATGTCAACTCGTTCGATGAACTGCCGTCGCGAATTTGTTTTCAAAATCAATTAATCTTGTAATTTTAACATGATCTATCGATTAATTCACGTTCATTAATGTTTGTTTAACATAAACCCTAAAGATCTATGTCCAATAACATCGTAATCGACGCAAATCTTTTAGTTTATAACCCGAAACCCTAAGTTTATAAAAACTTCGATTTCTCGTTATTTACACTGTGAAATCCATAGTATTATACCTCAAAATGTTCGTAAATTGAAGATGTATAAAGTCTACAGATTGAAAAACTCGTTCCCGTATTCTAAAAATCGAAATCAAGCGAAGAGTAAATATCGCCTCGTTTCGCCTGAATGACGGATTCGCAAGCTTTACTGAACTCGCGAAGTGTGTGGGTTCGGTGGGTTGGCTTGACTCGTTTGACCCCCTTTATACTTTGTATCCGATTCGCGAGATTAAGTTGACTTAGTCAACTCGCAGGATTATATTAAAACGCGAATTTAATTCTAAGTATAAATAAAACCCGATATTTTACAAGTGTAAAATAAAATTATTTTTCACTTGTATTTGTTACGTTTGTTCAACTCAAAAATATTCAGTATAATTTAATTCCGAAGGGTAAAACCTAATAAACACAAAAACTTAAAAAAATTTTAAAAAATTAATAAACATACGATGAAAATACAACTATATAAACATTGGTATCGAGTACCATTTTATTAATCACTTGAAACAAAGTAAATATACAAAGTAAAAAGATTTTATCTACTTAGGGATCATATTAGTAAGAATAAGCAATTAATTATATATTAAAAAGTCTAAGCAGATTGGTAGTATACATACCTCATGAAATTCAAGTAAATCACTGTAAAATTACAACTAAATTTATCATATATACATTTATATTTATAAAACTATATCTTAGGTACCTTTATCCACATAGCATAATTAATAAATGCATTACTCATATAAAGTGAATATTTTAATTATAGACAGTCCAACACGATTACCGGTATTATGATCCACATAAACAAATTATACTCAATTTTCTAAGCAAACACTTTATTGTTAGTATGAATATTATCAAGTGCTTCCTATTATATGACATACTGAAGAATTTCAAGTAAAACTCATAACACTGCATCATTAAATTTCAAGGTAGCGTTTACTAAATGATGTATCTTTTCGAAACATATAACATACACTCGAATTTTTAAGGTTAGACAAATATCAAACATACTTTGAATATGCTATGTTATCTAAGTCTGTACATAGTACAACAAAAGATCCCTTCTAGCATGATTCAAAATATATTTGAGAATATTAATTTAATTAAAGGTTTCAGTTCTGTACTTAGTACAACAAAGTTACCAGTAATTAAGTTAATATCCATATTGCTACTATTTGTCAATTCAAATTAATATGCATGATAACAGTGTATGGCAATACCATCATTCAACAATTAAGACCTGATGTCATACATCATAGAATAGTAACACAACATAATAAACAAGTAGTTAAGTAACTTCTTAAGACTTAGAAAATTTTATATAATTTGCCTACCAGTACATCATATGATGAAGCCATCTAAAGTTTTCACTAAATATAGATAAATTATAACTTGTGGATATAGGTGTATAATCAAATAAATATAAACACATACCTGATAGAACCGCTGTTGTTCTAAAGCAACTTTATTTGAACCTACTACCATATCATACTTAGGACTCAAGCTTATTATTGTGAAGCTTATTCTCCTAATGTACTATCATTTCCCTTAGTTTTTGCAAATAAAAACTTAAATGAAGGCGATTCCCCTTAGGTAACAAGCAAATGAATGCCATACGCCCATTTTTTTTTTTTAAATGAACACATAAATACTAACTATTACAAAAATACCCTTGGAAGACTAATCACTCTGGATTTCTCATTCTGTTAAGTTGAACCAACGTCTCAAATCTTGCTCTGTCGAACGCCTTTGTGTATAAGTCTGCTAAGTTATCTAATGATGGAACCTTAACTAACTTTATCAATTTTTTTTCAGCACAATCTCTAATAAAATGATGTCGTATATCAATATGCTTAGTTTTACTGTGCTTCACCGGATTATTGGTGATCGACATAGTAGATTCGTTATCAATCATCATAGGAGTATTGGTTATATTTAACCCGTAATCCCGCAGTTGCTGTTGAATCCAAAGTACTTGCGAGCAACAGCTGCCAGCTGCAACATACTCAGCTTCACATGTAGAAATGGCTACCGAGGTTTGCTTCTTGCACTGCCAGGATACTAATCTACCTGCTAGGAATTGACATCCTCCGGTCGTAGATTTCCTATTCTGATTGCATCCTCCGTAATCCGAATCAGTATAAGCTACGAGATCTAAGTCTCCATCAATCGGATACCAAAGACCCAGCTTAGGTTTCCCTTTGAGGTAACGAAAGATTCGTTTAACAGCTTGCATGTGTGACTCTTTCGGATTAGCCTGATATCTTGCGCATAAACAAACAGCAAACATTATGTCAGGCCTAGAGGCTGTAAGATACATTAGTGATCCGATCATGGCTCTATAAAGAGTTGGATCCACATCGCTATCACTCGATGTATCTGGACTTAGTCCATGATTGACTGGAATTGGAGTATTGTAGACCTTACTTTCATCCATCTTAAAGCGTTCTAATAGCTCATATGTATATTTAGATTGATGAATAAAGAATCCATCCTTCTTTTGATCAACTTGTAATCCTAAGAAGAAATTCAACTCTCCCATTGCAGACATTTCGAACCTTTTCCTCATAACTTTCTCAAATTCTTGACACATCTTTTCGTCAGATGATCTGAAGATAATGTCATCAACATAAACTTGCACGAGAAGAAAGTCTTTCTTTTTTCACTTCACAAACAGTGTACTATCAATCGATCCTCTTGTAAATCCATTCTCAAGTAGATACGTTGATAGTGTTCCATACCATGCCCTAGGTGCTTGATGTAATCCATATAGAGCCTTATTCAAACGATATACTCTATCTGGATACTCAGGATCAGCAAACCCTGGCGGTTGTGAAACATAAACCAATTCTTCTACTTTGCCATACAAAAAGGCACTCTTAACATCCAACTGATACACTTTTATACCAAAATATGATGCAAATGCTAAGAATACTCTAATTGCTTCTAGCCTAGCAACTGGTGCAAACACTTCATTGTAGTCAATACCTTCTTGTTGATTAAAACCTTGAACCACCAGACGAGCTTTATTGCGAGTAACGATTCCTTTATCATCTCTCTTGCACTTAAATACCCATCTAGTTCCAATTGGATATTCTCCCTTTGGTAGGTCAACCAACTCCCATACTTGTAATTTAGAGAACTTAGATAGTTCTTCTTGCATTGCTTCTACCCACGAGCTTTCTTTTAAAGCCATTTGAACATTTTTAGGCTCGACTTGTGAGATAAAGCATGAATATAGACATTGATTAGGAATCCCTGTCTCTTTCATTGCAGTATACAAGCTTTGGTATTCTAAGTTCTCAGACGTACTAGCTCTGGATTGATGCCTAGTTTGAACCGGAGTATTAATATCACCGATGATGTTTTCAACGGGATGATTCTTACTCGTTCTAGTTGTAGTAACTGGTTCAACCGGTATTTCATCTTCTAAATTAGTACCAATCTCTTCCAATTCAGGTACATCTTCCGTACGAACAGAAAATATCCTTAAGTGTTTCAAAGGAGTAAGTATATCATCAAACTTTGTATGAAGATCATCAAGATCTTCTGTTTATTGAGACTTATCCTCTGAAGGTTGTTGTGACTCACTTGTGGAAGCTTTATCTGAGTCAACATTAGTCTTAATTCCAGACTGCTTAACACTTGATGTTGAAGCGGGACCAATATTCTCATCTTCAAACAATAAATGTTCAGCTATCTCTGAATCACTGACATAGTCACTGATAGGAACTTTAAATGATGCAAAAAGATCAGAATAATCAAATTGCCAATCTAAGCCCTTATGAACATCAGGTGAGTAGCTCGTAACCTCAATATTATAAACTACCTCCAAATGTCCTGTGACTTTATTAAAGACTCTCTTGTTTGACGAATTGGGCATATAACCTAGGAAAAATCCTTCGTCAGCCTTCTCACCAAATTTTGCTTGATGTCCAGTCTTTAATACGGTGCATGAAACTCCAAAGGGTTCAAACCCTTTTAAGTTAGGTTTCTTATTGTTCAAAAGCTCATAACAAGTCTTGTTATGTCTCTTAACCGTAAGAACTCTATTAAGAACATAACATGCTGTATTCACTGCTTCTGCCCAAAAGATGACCGGAAGCTTTGAATCAGCAAGCATTGTTCTAGCAGCTTCAATCAATGTTCTATTTTTCCTTTCAGCAACACCATTCTGTTGAGGTTCATAAGGTGCACTGAATTGATGTAATATCCCTTTGCTTAAGCAATAGATATTCAACGTTGTATTCTTAAACTCTGTTCCATTGTCACTACGAATACGCTTAACTCTCTTTTTATAGACATTCTCTACTAGATCAAAGAACTCAATTAGAATTCCAGAAGTCTCATCCTTTGATCCCAAAAAGAATACCCATGAGAATCTAGAGTAGTCATCTGTGACCACCAAACAGTACCATTTGCCACCTAGACTTCTCTTGCTTATAGGGCCGAAGAGGTCCATATGTAGCAATTCAAATGGCGAGGAGATAGAGTTTTCAGTCTTAGGTCTGTGTGGTTTCTTGTGCTGCTTTCCTTTCATGCAAGGAACACACTTATCCTCAGACTCGAAACGTTTTTGTGGTATACCTAGAACCAAACCATTTTTGGATATATAATTCATCTTTCTCCAGTTCAGGTGTGCCATTCTCCTATGCCATAATAATGTGTCTGTTTCCGAAGCCTTGGATAATAAACATGTAGACACCATTGAAGAGTTAGGAACACCCATGTTGATAGCATAGATGTCCTTCTTCCTTGGAGCCCTCATCAATATCCATTTATCAGGAATTTTGAAACCTGGCTTCAGGACTAAGGCCTCCTTTTCATTGAAATAAACTGGATGACCTTTATCACAGACTTGGGAAACACTCACTAGGTTGTGAGTTAGTTCTTCAACATAGTTCACATCCTCAAGAGTCAAAGTTCCATTTGAAACTTTTCCTTTTCCCGAAATTACTCCTCCTTTATCTCCTGCAAAATTTACTTTTTGCTTGAGACTCTCCTTGAAGTCCTTCAGTAGACTTCTTTCTCCTGTCATGTGCCTCGAGCATCCACTGTCTACATACCACCAGTTGTCCTTGTTCACAGCATGCTCCTGCACATAACACAAGATACGATAAGTTATCAAGAGGGACCCAAGCCATTACGGTCTTGGTTTGTCCCTTGTCATCAACAAACTTAAGCTTTTTAAAATAACCATCCTTCCCATCAGGAGCTTTGGTTACTTTCGAAGTAGCTTGAGTTTGTAGACGATCAGCCTTAAGAGGTGAATTTGAGGAGAACCTCTTAGGCACATAATTATGAGCTCTATTATGATAATTATAATTAAACTCATGTGATCGCGAAGTAGTACCACTCTCATAATGACTATGGCCTCTACTTGGAGTTCTAAACCTCGACGGTGTCACATCCCTAGACTTATGGATAGAATTATCACTTTGAGTATATGGCCGTTTAGGTTTAGGTGGGGAGACACTATGCTTACCATCTCTTTTAAGAATGTTAACAGGTTTATTACCTAACTTAGGTTTGGTATCTAACCCATCTACAGTCATACTAGAGTCGGTCTGTGTCTTTTCATCAATCACAAGCTTATGTGGTGTTTCAGGCTTTTTGTTAGGACAACATGAAGCCACGTGTCCCTTTTGATGACACTTGAAACATGACATCTGCTTGCGTGATTTACTCACTTTTACTTTCTCATCCGGAGTCTTAGGCACTAAAGGTTTAAGCTGTTCCTTATTAACCTTATCATTAGTCTTAGCATCGTTAATCACTCCACCCGATACAAATTGTATTTTGGTGAAATGAGAAGCCTTACTATTATCTGATGAAGGGTTCTTAATAACATCCTTCTGTGCCTCTAACTTTTCCTGATCATTAGTTACTGAAATTTCAGGATTAGCATCTGTCATTTCAGAATCTTCAGGAATAGGAGTGTAATTGGCATTAAAAGGAGGGGATACATCATTGTAACCTAACCCAGTCTTGTCCTTTACACTACGTTGAGCATCTAACATTTTATCCATTTGAGATGTCCTATAGTTCTCAAGTTTACGGTTTTGCTCAATTAACCTTAAGTTAAGGTTCACTATTTCCTGATCCTTACTAGCAATTGTCTCATTTAAGTCTTTGATATTCATATAGAGACCATCTATGACAACAGATTTTTCACTTATGGTATCTCTAAGTTTTGTTCTATCCGAAGCATCAGACTTAATTTTATCTTTTAAGACTTGTTTATCATCACTTAATCTACGAATATCCATAATAGCTTGATCAAGTTCAGATCTAACATTCTTATAGGATTCCTTATCCATATTCAATTGTGATGACAGGTTGCTATTTGACACAGTTAAGACACTATTCTGAGATTGTAAATCAGTAACTAAGTAACAAACATCAGCAAGATTAATAATATCTAAACATACCTTCTTCTTGTCAGTTTGTAATTCAGCCATGCGTGCCACGAATTCTTCAGGACTCATATCTGGAGCTGAATCCATATATAGCACGTCATCATCACTTGCCTTCACTTCAGACTCAGGCACCTCTACTTTCTGTTCCATATCAGTGGGCATGTAGGACACTGATCCAGCAGTTGTCTCTTCGATCTAGGCCATCAAAGCTTCCTCAGAATGAGCTTGCCAATCATAAGAGCCATCCAACTGCTTCACCACTAAGGCTTTGGAAGCTAGTGTACTTCCCGAACCTTGTTTTCCTTTTGCTTCTACTTTAGGTCTTTGGCATTCTCTAGCAAAATGACCAAATACCCTGACAGTTAAAGCATCTGACCTTGGTTTTATCAAACCCTGATCTATTGCCCAATACTTTTCTACCAGTTTTCTTGAGGAAATTCTTCACCTTTCTTGATATCAACGCTAGTTGATCTTGAAGCTCCAATTCCTCAAGATAATCAGGATCTATCTGCTCATAATCCTCATCAAACAGAATAGGATCATTGATCTTTCCCTCTATGTAATTTTCATATGATGAATCAAAAGAAGCAAGAACAGACGGTTGCTGTTCAGCAGATTTCACACTCATGGGCATCTTCTGATGCTCTTGAGGTGACTTCTCAGAATTCTTTCCCTTTGTCTCATCACCAGAGAAGGAAATAAAGCATAGATTGTAACAACCGGCAAATTAGGACTAGAATTAGTGCCTAATTCTTCGTTAATACATGTAATTAGTTCTGTGTTAGGCTAATTTATGTATCGAATTATATATATTGTTAAATATATATGAAAATGCGATTTGGTTAAATCGTACGCAACTTAAATAGAATGAAATTCTATTCGGTTAATACGGACGTTGGTGAACAAATGTTTAAAAACTAAAATAACGCAATTATGACCGAAATGCTATTTTATAATAGTTAGTAACTGCCTTGTACTACCCGATTTAAAACTTACGCGATTTAAAGACGAAAGTAATTAAATTTAATTTAAACTGTTAAAGATTTAAGGAAATAATTTAAATAAATTATTTAACTAGATTTGCAATTTTATAAAAATAATTAAACGCGTAAAATGGATATTTAACGTTTAAACGACGGAGCAAACGAACACCGCACGGGGAGCGGAGACAGGAAAATGGGAGGATAACCTCCCATTCCCCCACCTTTCCCTTCCCATTTCACCTCCACCTCTTCTCTCTCTTCTTCCCTTTTTCTCTCTAATTACCAACATCACCACATTTCATCATCCACCTTAAATCATAAAATAACACCTCGAAACATCGCCGGATCATACCACTCCTTTGGGATAAAAGAACCACGGCATCACGATCTACCTTCCTATCTTTTCGGATTTTCAATCCGACACCTTGTAAGTTTCCGATAAATCCCGACATCTCTCGTTTTCGATCATTTTTACTAGTTTATGGTTTAAATAGGCTTAATATGTTCATATAAGGGTTGGGTAAAAGATTTGGACCCAACGGAAACCGGGAAACTCGTTTTCGACAAAAATTCCGGCCATCAGACCGCTACGTCGCACCTGGCCAGGGGCCTCTGCGACGTCGCGGCCTACGTCGCACAAAAATCCCAACGTCGCACTAGCGACGCAGCCCCTTACGTCGCATTAATTTGCGGACGTCGCACGTAGCGACGTAGACTTTAACGTCGCAAACCGAAGCAACGTCGCATTAGCGACGTCGCCCCCTACGTCGCATTGATTTGCGAAGGTCGCATCATGCGACGTACCTGCCTACGTCGCACCTTACGTCGCTTGCAACGTCGCATGCTACGTCGCACAAACCAGAACCTTGAAAACTCACATTTTCACTAAGTGTCGAACTTTTACAACCTCAAATCCTTATACGATACGACCTAACAATCATAATAAAACATACTCTCCTATTACAATTACTTTAATTTGCGTATTGAATGATAAACTTTAATTATAACAAATCACCAACGGGCCGTATACTTTGTTACGAACGCGAACAAACCAACATTTAAACACAACGGGTTGTATGAACAACTAGCCTAGATGGTCTTGCGAGACATCTACTTACTTAACCTTACGTGTTTAGGCACTAGAAGGTCACGGGTTCGGTGAACCTACTTGCTTTACTACTACTTGCTATTTACCACTGCTTGACTCAGGTGAGTCTTACGGCCCCACTTTTACTGTTTTAACTTATTGGGGGAGATGCATGCTACTGATTTTCTTGAACACAAGTACTAAACTGTTTACTATACCAAACGGAATTGCATGAGTTACTTACTATTTACTGAAGTCTCTCCATCATATATCGTTAGTTATGTACTTAAGCGCGAACAGTAGTTAATGGATCCATTAGGGAAATGACCCTCCCCGCCCGGGGTAGTAGCGCTACCACGAACCGTTATGTATAAACGGGCGACTATTATTTCGTTTACTTATGCTTGCTCAATTTCGAGCATGTCACGGGAGCAACTGATTATTTACGGGTTAAGCTTCGATTATGAGCCTCATGGCAACGGTATAACTTGATTACTTTACTTTTGCGAGATTTGCAAATACTTGATATACGCCTACGGGCACTACTGATGAAATCTTGTGTTCAAACTGATTATTTACTGATAAACCTGTGAGATTCACCAACCTTTTGGTTGACCCTTTTTAGCATGTATTCTCAGGTACACTTACGGAGTAGGATCACTCCAGGATTACTAGCTAGAGTCGCATGATTCCCAAACTGCATTTAACAGAGATTCTTTGGCATTATCTTTTGTAACTATGGTTATGTAATAGAATCTCCCGCCACATACGCGGACTCTAGGCTTACATATTTTTGTAAAGAAAACTATATGTTTTCGAACGATTTAATTATGAAATGTAATTATTTTACAAAACGTCTCATTTAGAGGTCGTTTGCTGTATATCTTGTGCTTTGTATATTGATTAGTAACACCCAAGTATGCTTCCGCAAATCACTAAATTTGGGGGTGTTACAGATTGGTATCAAAGCCTAAGGTTATAGTGAACTAGGTTGCATTTAGTGGACCTAGACTATGACCATTAGGCAGTATTCCCTTACTAGGCATAATTGGTTCAGGAATCACATCATACGACTTTAATTTAACATAGCCTGATCAACTATGTACAATTAAGGAAAGATGATGTGCGGTCTGAAATGGTTGTGTCGAACAGGAATGCGTTAGTTGACTCTGACCACGAGAGAACCGGACCATTACTTGATACGTGCTAGACACTAGGCTGGATATTATATATTTATACATATTAGCCTCGTCTTACTTACACTCTGCCACAGGAATGGCAAACACACCACCTAATTCGACACACTCTCACTCACATGGGTCACGGAACCCACGAGTAGCCAGGAGGAACACAAGGTCACCTCGAACCAGCCCTTATCCTGTACATAACTCTCAGAACTCGGCACATCTCACGTTACCAGTATTGGCTACCCAATTCCGCCGTCAGGAGCAAAGACTAGAAAACCTAGAACTGGAACAACACCGAATGGCTTACCTGCTTCGTCAAGCTCTCGACCGCATATCACAACTACAGCTAGAACAAGAGGATACCAACCTCTCTGTAAGCATAATTCAGGATTCCATGACCGCCGAATTAGGTGCGGATGAACTTGTAAGAAACCGATTAGAAGAATGTGAACAGCGTTCACAGGAGACTGCGGATCACTCTCGAACAATAGCACAACGACTGGCCTTGGTGGAAGACAACGCCAGGCAAACCAACCGACTAGCAGAAACCGTGGACCGCCTTGTCGCGCTGATGGAACAAATTAATCTACATTAAGATTAGTGTAGTTTTTGTCTTGTAATCTATCTCGTAATCTAGGGACTATCTAGCACTACTCTATAAACTAGTCGGATGTAACCATTCCCGACACCTTTTGTAATATCTCTGTAGGATGTAACTTTTGAACTCACTTTATCTATCAGATATCCTTTGTTATCTCAACTCACATTAATTGTCATTTTCCATGTTGATGTTATGTATTACTGCTTTTATACATGTACATCTGTGACAATTACCAGCTCATACAAAATCTCATGTATCTTCATTTCTTTTATTGAAGAATCATGCCGCCAAAGACACGACCATACACCGATGCCCAGATTACCTCCCTTATAACCCAGGCTGTTACTGAAGCCTTGGCTCGGAATACTCCACCAAATTCCTCGAGAAACAGCGATGCCGCTGAAACCACTGCTGCTAAACCTTGTTCTTACAAGGACTTCCAGAACTGCAAACCTCTAAACTTTGCAGGTACCGAGGGAGCAATCGGTCTAATACGCTGGATCGAGAAAGTTGAATCGGTATTCCTTATCTGCAACTGTGCGGAGGGGGACAAAGTTAAGTTCTCTGTTAGTACTTTTACCGACACCGCACTCACGTGGTGGAACACCTATGCCCAAACTGTGGGCGTTACCGATGCTTACAAACTCCCGTGGGAGGAGTTGAAGGAGATGTTAAGGGGTGAGTATTGCCCCAGGGATGAACTGAAACAACTGGAGCTGGAATTCTGGAACCATAAGATGCAAGGTAATGATATCACCGGTTACACCAACCGTTTCCACCAGCTGGCACTCCTGTGCCCAACCATGGTCGATCCTGAGTACAAGAGGATCGAGAAATACGTTGATGGACTGCCCGAAAAACTTCAGGACCTGGTGACTTCATCCAAACCAGGTACTATCCAGAACGCCATCCGTATGGCCCATGAACTCACGGCAAACGCTGTCCGCCGTAACACAACCTCAGCCCCACCTGCAAACAACAAACGAAAGTGGGAAGGAAACCCCAACTCATCCAACCAAATCACCAACCGAAAGCCTGAGCCCCTTAGGGCTTATTCATCTGGCACTTCTGAAAGGAAAGGGTACGTTGGAAGCAGGCCCTACTGTCCCAAATGCAATCGTCACCACGACGGTTCCTGCCCTTGCACAAACTGCAAACGCTTTGGGCATCTGGCCAAGGATTGTCGAAACACCAGTGCCCCGAAGACTTGTTATGGGTCCGGAAGTCCTGGGCATTTTCAGAATAATTGCCCTAAGCAGAAAAACAACAACAACAGCAGCAACAAACGGAACAACAACCTTGCTCGTAGCAGAGCATTTGTCATCAAAGCTGGGGAAGCTAGGGAAGACCCGAATGTTGTAACGGGTACGTTTCTTCTCAACGATCTTACTGCTTCAGTATTATTTGATACCGGTGCTGATAAAAGTTTCATATCTGATGAGTTTTGCCCACTACTTAATATCACCCCTTCGGCCTTAGATGTTAAGTACACTGTAGAGCTCGCAAATGGTAAACTCATAGAAACCAGTAGTGTGATACCTAATTGCACTTTAAACCTCGCAAACGAAACCTTCTCAATCGATCTAATGCCTGTTGAACTAGGAAGTTTTGATGTCATTGTGGGTATGGACTGGTTGTCCAAGCACCGGGCCGAGATTGTTTGCCATGATAAAATCGTCCGAATCCCTCTCGCCGCCGGTAGTACCTTGATCATACAGGGGGAGACTGGTGGGTCGAGACTAAACTTAATCTCCTGTTTAAAAACCCGAAAATTTCTGAGAAAGGGTTACCCAGCAATACTCGCGCACATCACGGAGAAAAAGTCGAAGGAGAAGCGACTTGAAGATGTGCCAATCGTTAGAGACTTTCCCGAAGTCTTTCCAGAAGAACTACCTGGTTTACCTCCACCTAGACAGGTTGAGTTCTCGATTGATCTTGTGCCGGGTGCCGCACCGGTGGCCCGAGCACCGTACCGCCTAGCCCCATCTGAACTTCAGGAGTTGTCCACTCAGTTACAGGAACTCCTGGATAGGGGGTTCATTAGACCGAGTTCTTCACCTTGGGGAGCTCCGGTCTTATTTGTCAAAAAGAAATACGGTTCATTTCGAATGTGTATTGACTACCGGGAGTTGAACAAACTAACCGTCAAGAACCGATACCCACTCCCTCGAATCGATGATCTGTTCGATCAACTTCAAGGATCAAGCTGTTATTCAAAGATTGATCTTCGATCAGGTTATCATCAGTTGCGTGTTCGCGATGCTGACATCCCAAAAACCGCATTCAGAACCCGTTACGGGCACTACGAATTCCAAGTAATGCCCTTTGGCCTAACCAACGCACCGGCTGTATTCATGGACCTTATGAATCGGGTGTGCAAACCGTACCTTGACAAGTTTGTTATTGTTTTTATCGATGACATCCTTATCTATTCACGAAGCGAACAGGAACACGCACAACACCTCAGAACCATCCTAGAACTACTTAGACACGAGGAGCTTTACGCCAAATTCTCTAAGTGTGAGTTCTGGATAAACACCGTTCAATTCCTTGGACACGTTATCGACAGTCGGGGAATTCATGTAGACCCTTCAAAAATCGAGGCAATCAAGAATTGGCAAGCTCCAACCACTCCCACCGAGGTACGCCAATTCTTGGGATTGGCCGGTTACTACCGCCGTTTCATCGAAAACTTCTCAAAAACTGCCAAACCCCTCACCGTGCTGACTCAGAAGGAAAAGAAATTTGATTGGACCGATAAACAAGAGTCGGCATTTCAACTGTTGAAATCCAAACTTTGCAGTGCACCCATTCTATCTCTACCCGAAGGCACCGATGACTTCGTCGTATACTGCGATGCTTCTCACCAAGGTCTCGGTTGCGTGCTGATGCAACGAGACAAGGTCATTGCTTACGCCTCCCGACAACTTAAAGTTCACGAAAAAAACTACACAACTCACGACCTCGAGCTAGGGGCCGTGGTATTCGCCTTAAAAATCTGGAGACATTATCTTTATGGTACCCGCAGCACTGTATTCACCGACCACAAAAGTCTCCAACACATTTTCAACCAGAAAGATCTTAACATGAGGCAACGTAGATGGGTTGAATTACTCACCGATTACGACTGTGAGATCAAATATCATCCGGGCAAAGCAAACGTGGTTGCTGATGCTCTCAGTCGTAAGGAACGAACAAAACCACTCCGAGTCCGGGCACTCAGTATTACCATTCATAACGACCTCTCCACCCAAATACACCTTGCCCAACTCGAAGCCCTGAAACCCGATAACTTCAAGAACGAGGCCTTGCGAGGCATGGACAGACAATTCGAGATCAGACCCAACGGAGTTAAGTATTTCTCTAACCGAATCTGGTTACCTAATTTCGGGAACCTTCGGGACTTGGTGATGGATGAAGCTCACAAGTCCAAATATTCTATCCACCCGGGATCCGACAAAATGTATCACGGCATCAAGGAGTTTTACTGGTGGCCGAATATGAAAGCTGACATTGCTTTGTACGTCAGCAAATGCTTAACTTGTTCCAAGGTCAAGGCCGAGCACCAAAGACCTTCAGGATTGCTCCAACAACCTGAAATTCCTCAATGGAAATGGGAGCAAATTAACATGGATTTCATAACCTAACTACCTAAATCGGCGAGCGGTTGCGATACCATTTGGGTGATCGTCGATCGTCTCACCAAATCGGCTCATTTCTTGGCAATCAGAGAAACCGACAAAATGGAACGCCTTACACAAATTTACATCAAAGAAATCGTTTGCCAACATGGTGTCCCTCTCTCGATTATCTCTGACAGGGATGCCCGTTTCACATCTCGCTTCTGGCAATCACTCCAAAAATCACTGGGTACCCGTCTCGATATGAGTACCGCGTACCATCCTCAGACCGATGGCCAGAGCGAACGAACTATTCAGACACTGGAAGACATGCTACGAGCCTGCGTAGTGGATTCCGGCACAAATTGGGAAAGACACCTACCGTTGTGCGAGTTCTCGTACAACAACAGCTATCACACCAGCATTAAAGCTGCACCTTTTGAGGCACTGTACGGTCGTAAGTGCCGATCACCGATCTGTTGGACTGAAGTGGGAGAGAGTCAACTCACTGGTCCTGAACTCATACATGAAACCACAGAGAAAATCGTTGAAATCCAAAACCGACTCAAAGCCGCGCGTGATCGTCAGAAGAGCTATGCTGACGTGAGACGCAAACCACTCGAGTTCCAAGTTGGGGATCGAGTACTCTTAAAAGTATCGCCTTGGAAAGGCGTAATCCGATTCGGCAAACGCGGAAAATTAAACCCCAGGTACATTGGACCTTTTGAGATCCTCGAGAAGATAGGTCCAGTGGCATACCGATTGCAGCTGCCCTCTGAACTCAGCAGCGTGCACCCTACCTTTCACATTTCTAACTTAAAGAAATGTTTGTCTGACGAGACACTTATTATCCCCCTTGACGAGATTCGCATAGATGACAAACTACATTTCGTTGAGGAACCTGTCGAAATTATGGACCGTGAGGTCAAACAACTGAAACAAAGTCGTATTCCAATCGTCAAAGTCAGGTGGAATTCGCGGCGCGGTCCAGAATTCACTTGGGAACGGGAAGACCAAATACGACTCAAGTATCCCCACTTATTCACCGATTCTGCCCCTAACGCGACTTCGACTTAAATTTCGGGACGAAATTCTTTTAACAGGGGGAGAATGTAACAACCGGCAAATTAGGACTAGAATTAGTGCCTAATTCTTCGTTAATACATGTAATTAGTTCTGTGTTAGGCTAATTTATGTATCGAATTATATATATTGTTAAATATATATGAAAATGCGATTTGGTTAAATCGTACGCAACTTAAATAGAATGAAATTCTATTCGGTTAATACGGACGTTGGTGAACAAATGTTTAAAAACTAAAATAACGCAATTATGACCGAAATGCTATTTTATAATAGTTAGTAACTGCCTTGTACTACCCGATTTAAAACTTACGTGATTTAAAGACGAAAGTAATTAAATTTAATTTAAACTGTTAAAGATTTAAGGAAATAATTTAAATAAATTATTTAACTAGATTTGCAATTTTATAAAAATAATTAAACGCGTAAAATGGATATTTAACGTTTAAACGACGGAGCAAACGAACACCGCACGGGGAGCGGAGACAGGAAAATGGGAGGATAACCTCCCATTCCCCCACCTTTCCCTTCCCATTTCACCTCCACTTCTTCTCTCTCTTCTTCCCTTTTTCTCTCTAATTACCAACATCACCACATTTCATCATCCACCTTAAATCATAAAATAACACCTCGAAACATCGCCGGATCATACCACTCCTTTGGGATAAAAGAACCACGGCATCACGATCTACCTTCCTATCTTTTCGGATTTTCAATCCGACACCTTGTAAGTTTCCGATAAATCCCGACATCTCTCGTTTTCGATCATTTTTACTAGTTTATGGTTTAAATAGGCTTAATATGTTCATATAAGGGTTGGGTAAAAGATTTGGACCCAACGGAAACCGGGAAACTCGTTTTCGACAAAAATTCCGGCCATCAGACCGCTACGTCGCACCTGGCCAGGGGCCTCTGCGACGTCGCGGCCTACGTCGCACAAAAATCCCAACGTCGCACTAGCGACGCAGCCCCTTACGTCGCATTAATTTGCGGACGTCGCACGTAGCGACGTAGACTTTAACGTCGCAAACCGAAGCAACGTCGCATTAGCGACGTCGCCCCCTACGTCGCATTGATTTGCGAAGGTCGCATCATGCGACGTACCTGCCTACGTCGCACCTTACGTCGCTTGCAACGTCGCATGCTACGTCGCACAAACCAGAACCTTGAAAACTCACATTTTCACTAAGTGTCGAACTTTTACAACCTCAAATCCTTATACGATACGACCTAACAATCATAATAAAACATACTCTCCTATTACAATTACTTTAATTTGCGTATTGAATGATAAACTTTAATTATAACAAATCACCAACGGGCCGTATACTTTGTTACGAACGCGAACAAACCAACATTTAAACACAACGGGTTGTATGAACAACTAGCCTAGATGGTCTTGCGAGACATCTACTTACTTAACCTTACGTGTTTAGGCACTAGAAGGTCACGGGTTCGGTGAACCTACTTGCTTTACTACTACTTGCTATTTACCACTGCTTGACTCAGGTGAGTCTTACGGCCCCACTTTTACTGTTTTAACTTATTGGGGGAGATGCATGCTACTGATTTTCTTGAACACAAGTACTAAACTGTTTACTATACCAAACGGAATTGCATGAGTTACTTACTATTTACTGAAGTCTCTCCATCATATATCGTTAGTTATGTACTTAAGCGCGAACAGTAGTTAATGGATCCATTAGGGAAATGACCCTCCCCGCCCGGGGTAGTAGCGCTACCACGAACCGTTATGTATAAACGGGCGACTATTATTTCGTTTACTTATGCTTGCTCAATTTCGAGCATGTCACGGGAGCAACTGATTATTTACGGGTTAAGCTTCGATTATGAGCCTCATGGCAACGGTATAACTTGATTACTTTACTTTTGCGAGATTTGCAAATACTTGATATACGCCTACGGGCACTACTGATGAAATCTTGTGTTCAAACTGATTATTTACTGATAAACCTGTGAGATTCACCAACCTTTTGGTTGACCCTTTTTAGCATGTATTCTCAGGTACACTTACGGAGTAGGATCACTCCAGGATTACTAGCTAGAGTCGCATGATTTCCAAACTGCATTTAACGGAGATTCTTTGGCATTATCTTTTGTAACTATGGTTATGTAATAGAATCTCCCGCCACATACGCGGACTCTAGGCTTACATATTTTTGTAAAGAAAACTATATGTTTTCGAACGATTTAATTATGAAATGTAATTATTTTACAAAACGTCTCATTTAGAGGTCGTTTGCTGTATATCTTGTGCTTTGTATATTGATTAGTAACACCCAAGTATGCTTCCGCAAATCACTAAATTTGGGGGTGTTACATAGATCTTCAGTAATCATTTCTCCATTTTCACCAATATCACCAACTAACAGTGCAGTTGTCGAACTAGAAGACGCAGTCGAAAGATTTGACTTTCCATGATACAACCCAGGGTTCTGAACCTGATCAGAATTACTATCTCTTGACTTTCTGGAGAAATCATAACCTTTCAGCTTGTCAATGACTTGCTCTAAGGTCATAGTAGAATACCTAGTTTCATTATCCTTAATCATAACGCCATACATTTCCCATTTAGAAGGTAAACCCTCAAGAAACTTGTCGGTTTTAGCTACTTCTTCTTCAACAATTTCATGGTATTCCAATTCACTTAGCAGATGGTAGAAACGCGTGACATAGGCATCAAGATCTTCTCCTTTTAAAGCTTTAAACATAGTAAACTGCTTTTTGAGAAGACTCCTCTTGCCAGCTCTCACCTGTGGACTTCCCTCACCTCTTTTCTCTAGAGCTTCCCAGAGCGTTCTAGCAGTATGAAAAGACTTCAGTTGATGAGCAATCTCTTTAGGAAGACACATCTTTATGCATGAATGTGCTTTATTTTCATTTCTGTAAGCTTCCTTCTCTTGATCACTCATGTTCGCATAGGTAAGAACCACAGTGGCATTCTGAACAGTTTGAGTAGGTGCGGTGTATCCACTCTTGATACACATCCAGATTGACAGGTCATGGAATCTACAGTAAGATTCAAATATGTCCTTCCAATTGTAGTAATCTTCGATCCTTAACAACTTAGGTGGAACGTTTGACTTTCCCACCTCGTGGTCCATTTCGATCATTCTACTTAAGTCAGACATCTTAAAAACGTAAAATTAAACTGTTTCGCGAATTCAGAAAACTCAACTCGCAAGACTCAGCTCAACTCGCAATCTCAGCTCGACTCGCAGAATACGTCGATTCACAAGCCTCAGTTCGGATTGCTAAAGATGTCGATTCGCAAGTGATGTCGATTCGCGAGAGATCTCGGTTCGACTCGCAAGCCTCAGTTCGACTCGCTAGTTCAACTCGGTTCGCAGGCGACGCTGGAACCCTAATCTCGACTCGCGAAACGGCTGTTAAACCCGAAAATGAATTTTTAAGGTATTTTTACGACTGAAACTAAGAATTTCGACCGTAAATAAACCCTAAAACGTCCAGAGAATGATTTTGATCGTTAGTATTGCAAAAAAAGCACGTAAAAACGACCCGAATAAAAAACGCAATATTACTAAAACTTATGAACACACTCGTATTTAGCCCGAAAGCTCTGATACCAGATGTAAGTCCCCTAGTTTTAGGATCAATAACTTCGTTATCTGTAGTATTAAGGTGCGGAATCCCTCAATACGGTGTTATCTTACTAACAACTAATATGTTCGTAATTGCGTTTATAAAGCTTAACTTTAAACGAATAATACGTCAAAGCCTAGCCGTTAGGTTTAAGTTTTTCTCTGGGTTACTGAGTTCGCAGATCAGCAAAAGTATCAAAAGTGTTAACGATTTTCCAAGAGAAAATCGTTTATATAATCTGTCTTGGCTCGGCTCGCATGGGCCGACGAGTTCAGCCCAACTCGCAGCCCAAGTCCATTAACTCGGCTCGCCAGACACTTCCTGCGGATCCAGTTCTCATCTCGCCTCGTTAGGCTCGCAACCTGAGAACTCAACTCGCAGCAAACGTATATATATTTATTTCGTATTTAACATTCGTCTAACTTAGCACAATAATATGTTTAACGAATATTACTAACAAAACATAAAATTTATTTACAAATTTAAACCAATGTACAAACGCAATAATAATTACACCAGTCCTATTTCAAGCTAGATCTGTTGTCACACTCTATGTTCCAACACATTCAATAGCCATTTTAGTGCGGATCCTGTAAGAGTGGAGCCAAAGCCCTTGCATAAGCATGCTTCCTTAAGGTCAGAAGGAATTGGAATGATTTCCATCCTCTCCCTGTATTGTGCAATGTGCTCCTCAGGATCCGTTGTCCCATCATACAGCTTCATATTGGGTGTTTGGAATCTCTTCGGGATCTCAGCATCACAAATAGGTGGTGCAAATCTTGAGATCCTATGCGCTGTTGGAGCAACTTCTGGAATTGGTTGTACAACTCCGGGGACGCTTGATATCATATCCTTCAACTTCTGTATTTCTCTTGCCATTATAGGGCTAACTCCAGGATCCTGAAAATTGTTAGTCCCAACAGTATTATTAGAAGTAAAATTATTGAACATGTTACTACCACCAGGAGTCCTGTATGAGGATTCTGGATTAGATTGTTGACCCCTTGACGTAGAAACTCCTGTAGCATAAATTGGATCTGGGATCCTAGCATTCCCTTGCATGGATACAAAGTCTCCTTGATGCTCCATGGATGGAGGAGTGCCAAAATCAAGGATCCTGCTTCGGATAGGAGTAGTAGCTTGAGAAGCTGGAACATTGTTCCTAGTCCTCATATCCTCCACATCCTTTCTCAGGATTTCGTTGCTTCTCTCCACTCGTTGAAGCTGCTCCTTAACCTGCGTAAACATAGACACGATATCCCGGTTAGCAATCATAACAGGGTCTGGATCCGAAAAGAATCCAGGCCCCAAAGAAGTGGATCTAGCCGAAGATAGCCTCTGATAGACATTTTGCGGCTGTTGTTGAGATGATGTGAGAGGTAGAGCAGGTGGAAGAGTGGTCCTAGCAGATGATGATGATGGCACGGTGGATGATGTAGATCGTCTTTGGCTCGACATTTTTGACAAAAATCTTTGGAAAAGATGACTCAACAAGGATCTTAACAAAAGTTTGATTAAGCAAAACACCAATTGCCCCACGGTGGGCGCCAAATTGTTTTGGTCAAAAATTACTAAAAGCAATTAAGTGATCAAAATTAGTTTGTGAGGTCAGGTGTAAAAATTACTATCAAGATAATTACGCCTTTACACGATTATCTCTATTAGTAAGTCAATATTTTGTGTTAAAAAGATTGATTAAATCCGTGGATCCTTGTTGAACAAACGAGTTAATATCAAAAGTTAATAGCAGATTAAGGATAATTGCTATTTGATGATAAAAATGTAAGTAAATTGTAATTGAAGCAAAATTAATGACAAATAAGCAAAAACGACACGATGATGTACGAGGAAAGCCCTTGATCAAGGTTGATCGCCGGCACAAAACCTCGGGAAGGATCAAACGATCCTTACCTTTGTAAATCTTATTAAAATAAAAGTAATGAATTACAAAGTAAGAGCACAAGGATGATCGGCTAAGTGATTATATGTGAATCTAGCTAAGGGTTGGTGAAATGATCGTATAATAAAGAAATAGCAGAGTGTTTATGTGATTTGCAGGTGTGTGTAGTGATTATTCGTTAACCTAATCGATCACCCAAGCCTCGTTTAAATACTAAGAGCGTATAACAATAATTCCGAAATATCAGGGATCCTCCGAGGAATGATGAAGACCACCAACGTCTCTTTTGACTCTATTCCGCACGTGCATGAGACTTCGTCTTCTCCAAATCGTATCAAAGCCTTGCCACATAATCCGGAGCATATCTCATTAACGCGTTTCTCCCAAGACCTGGTCAACACTTAAGAAAAATAGACACGTTAATCAACTCATGATCCTGAACTAATACAGGTCCAGGATCCTGAGTTATGCGTACTCCAGAATATACTTAGGATCCTTACTTAAGGATCCTCCACGTTCAGTATCCTGCTTGACAATGTTAGATAAACATATTCTGACTAGGATCCTACAAGATAAATAACCAGAATATATCCAGGATCCTTACCTATATCAGTGATCCTGAAAACAAACTTACATACCATCATTATCCTCATATACGAATAAAAAATGTAAATGACTTTCATACCTGGGAGACGTGCATATGATGCAAGTAAGGATCCTGCAAAGGTTAGTGAAAATCTACCCACAACAATACTTATGGTACCAAGCAGGGCCGGTCCTGAGGATTTCGATGCCCAGGACGAGTCGAACGAAAATGCCCCTATCAAATTTTAATTTTCCTCCGTAGTGTTTCTTTTTTGCATGTAATTTTTTTTCCTTTTCTTTTTCAATACTTATTTTACACGCGCCCGAATTGATTATTGATATCTTAAATCAATGGCTTCTAATTACTTGGAGGAGGAACATATCACATAAATAATAATTTAATAATTAGAAAAAATTATAGTTTAATGATTTATGCTTATGTACTTATAACTCAATACTAGGTGAAGGCCCCACAACAACGCATGTTACAATTAGGGTCGGAGCTAGAAAATATGTATAGAGGGGGTAAAAAGTAATTATTTTGTATTTTCTTGTGTATTAGAAGCTTTTGTCATATTAACATATAAATATAAAATTTTGTTAGTAGATTAAAAATATTATCTACACTTAAAATAGTGTATGTAACATACCTCAGCCCACTTGTGTGATGCCCTGGGCCGTCGCCCATGCCGCCCGTGCTCAGGGCCGACCCTGGTACTAAGTGGTGTTGATCAACTATTATAAATTATTTTTTTATATATAAGTTTTGATTAAAAAAATATGTAAAATAATATTTTGTATAAGCTTGAAAATATTAGGTTTTCAAGTTTTTGTTTTATCACGTTATAAAGGAAATTTGATTTGGTGTCGTGCATTAACGTAAAAAGTTTATACTAAAAACATCATTCTTGTAGTAAGAAAAAATTAAGATACCTTACATTAATGAAATAAAAGCTAAAAATTTGAGTACCTACAAATTATATTACTATCATTGAGATCTACAATATGTAGACTACTATTTTTAACAAATAATCAATGTTTCGATTACTTTAATTTAATCATATTTAATAAACTTAAGACATATATGTCTTACTTTTCAATTAAAAACATTTATACGTTAGCCAACGTAAATATGTTAATTAAAAATTGCGTAGTAAAATAAAAATATAATATAAACTTTGTATAGAAATTATGTGATTGCCCCGGATTCACGAGTTATAATTATATTAATTCTACAATCATAATTATCATCAAAACTTATTTAAATGTGCAACTATCATGAAAACATCAAATATAAAGCATGATTACAATGAAAAAATTTACTTTAAAACGACCGAGACTCGTCATAATTCAAGAAAACAAATCAATGAGAGTTAAACACTTCATATCAAATAAAAAATAAACACTCATTAATCCAACGGTGCTATACGGAGTGACGGAACAGAAGAAGCAGCGATCGCGGAATCCACAGCGTATCGTTTCCGATTTAAGTTGAGTTTTCTATGCCATCGGTGCCAAATATGTGGAGGTGAGAACATACGTCCACCACGAAACAAACTTAGGTCAGGACGGAGGGTACCGCCGCAGGGAACATGAGCGATACGTGAAACGGCACGGCAGGTTCCAAATGACTCGCCGGAGGTCTGATCGCCGGCTTTTCGTGACTCGGCGTAAGGTTGATGGGAGTTTTTGGAGATGTTTTAGAGGATGAAGTTGACGATAATGTCGTAACGAATTGAGGTTTTCATGACGACTGAGAGAGAAATTCCGGCACCGCCGTCGATGGCCATTTCGGATTCCATAGTTGGAACGGCGACGAGAGCTCGACCGGCGGCTATTGATTGATTGTAAGTTAGAGCACTCGGTGTGCCGGCGTTCCCATCAATTTTCCCATTAGAGAACACTGTGTCTCAGTGTTCTGGCACACCATGACAGTGTTCTCACCGGCGTTCTCACGGTGTTCTGAGCTCAGCGTCCGTATTCGGACTTTGTTTTCGTTCGGTGTTCTCACTTTTCACCACACCACATAATCCTCAGTTTCAACATTCTCAGAACATTGTCCAGAACACCTTTCCCCACACCCTATGTTCTTACGATCGTAAGTTGTATATATTCCAAAAAGGTTTAGATTTTAAATATTCGTATGATAACTTGATAAGCCCAAAGTCCATGGACCGTGGGCCCAATTCCAGCCAGCGAGGGTCCAAAGAAGGCCCAAAAAAGAGCCCAATTTTAAAACTGAAAAATTAAACTCGCCCAAAACCAGCTTAAACCTTTTTCCCGCCTCAAAAATTCATTTTTTGATTTTGGGGAAATTTTTAGTTTAATTGAAATTGAAATTGTATCTGCACCCAAATATCCTTCCAAACCCTCATCAGATCTCAACCAATTTCTATAAGGAAATCGTGTTTTAGATTCTTCTTAAAGGTCAGTTTCTATCTCTATTCTTAATTAATTAGATTCTCATATACTTAATCGTATTTCGAGTAATTGTGTAAAAATCGTGCCTTTTAGGTTAACGAGTTTAATTATTCTTCGATTTTTACAATTTCGACTAAAGGGTGACACACTTGAATCATGAGCGAAAACATACCGCCGGAAAGCGGTTACAAGCCGCGATCTGCGTTATCGGATGTTACAAATCAAGTTGGGAAAAGAGGGCTTTCTTGCATCTCAACTTCAAATCAAGTGTTACCTGTTTTAAAGAAACAATGTGTAACAGTAGCAGACAGTTCTATGAAACAAAGCTTTCGTAAAGAGATTGACGAATGTGTTTTACGCCCGCATTCATTGAGTGAAAAGGTTGATTCTTTTAAGGAACCGTGCCTGGCAGGTGTTCGAGAAAATGCCAGCACGGATTCTACAAGTGTTGTTAAAGCTGATGATGTTGTGAGAGATAGTTGTGTAGTGACGGGCCAGACTGATGTAAACACGCCTCGTGTGATTGTAGAAGTTGAAGAAGATGAAACAACTGATTCTGTAGTGGAAATTGTATCGAAAGGCAAAGGGGAAACTAATTTGGGCATGCACGATGATGAAAATGATGTTAGTGTCGATAATTTGGATTCGGGCAAAGATGAGTATATTGATTGCTTGAGATTTCCTGAGTCACAGGAGTCGAGGTGTGGGATAGAGAAATGTACTGGACAGAATGGTGATGGATTCTCAAGCATGTGTATGGACATGATCAAAGACTGCTCATGTTCTTTTTGTATGAAAGGTGTTTTTTTGGACTTACTTTCTAAAACTTATACATGTAAATATGTAATTTACAGTAGTTATTTATAGTATCTAGATTCTTACAATGAACTGATTAGACTGTGGTGTTCTTTTTTGCAAACCAGCTGCTTACCTTTTGTCAGATCTACACTACCAGGATATGAAAGGCCGAATAGCTGGTGAGTTGGGGTGCAAATTGCATTGTTCTGGGCTTTCTAATTATAACTGTATTTAACCCTTTTTTGGTGTGTAAATAGTGATAAAGAAGAGTCAGAAGGAAGTGAGCATTTTGGTTCACCAAAACAGCAGGGATGGTGCATTTGGCAAACATGGCCAAGGAAACTTTGAAAAATACTCAAACTTGGAGTCAGATCTGACAGGTCGATGGAAGTCCCTTTTTCTTCATATGGACAATATATTTGTTCGTGAGGGCATCCAACTGGTAACTAGACTTCGTTTCCGTATTGTTTCTTAATTCTCAAGACTTTAGTTGAACATGATCTTGTGCATTGCTTATCTGATGAGTTTGGAAACATTTTGACAATTAGAATAATGTTTTCTCTAGTTGGATAAACTCTCATAACCATATGCACCAATCTTGTAGATAGTAACTATCAACACCTTGAAATATTAAGAGAAAATTGTAGTTGCATTGCTTAAAAAATCACCAAAGAGTTGAAACTAGGGGTGTGCAAAACACGGTTCGAACCGTGAGAACCAGCAAACTGTACTGGAACCGTACCGTCCCGTACCGAACCGCTTCTCTATGGTACGGTTCTCGGTTCTAATATTTGTAGTTTCACGGTTCGCGGTTCGGTTTGGTTCAGGCCGGTTCTACACTTAGGGGTGTGCAAAACACGATTCGAACCGTCAGAACCGGCAAACCGTACCGGAACCGTACCGTCCCGTACCGGACCGCATCTCTACGGTACGGTTCTCGGTTCTAATATTTGTAGTTTCACGGTTCGCGGTTCGGTTCGGTTCGGGCCGGGTCGGGCCGGTTCTAACACTTTGCACATGCCTAGTTGAAACTGCCCTAAAAGACTAGTGCATTGCAAGATTGTTGAATGATCAGTTGAAAAGTTCAACTTAGTTGCCAAAAAAGAAGTTTCACTACTAATACGGAAAATCTTTATGTTTAGCCTCTGTACCGTTGGGTATAATTTATTTTCGCCACTCTACTGTCTAAAAGTATATGTTTGGCTACCGTATGTCATATTATAACCTCTGATATTTCTACAGAAATTTATGTTTTAAACTTTATATGGCAGGAAACAAGGTTATCCACACTCAAAGAATTGAGGGATAATTACAAGACTGATTTAGAGAAAAAGTAGTCTTATTAAGTATCAACCATGTACAGTACAAGTTGTGATAGTTTTCTCAACTGTTTGTGCTTGTTGCAGGTAAGAATTTTAAGTCCCGTGTTTACTGTTTAGGTTTAGTTTTTTAATTGGTTTACTTCACCTTTAGTTATCGTTGGTATTTGTAACCATATGTATTACTTCCCTTGTTCCAAAATAAATGTCTGCTTGTTGAGTTGTTATATCTGATATTTAACTATCATATTTGATCATACATGCTCTTGACGTTGATAGTAGTTATTTTGACCATAGAAGTCAACATGCAGAAAGAGAAGTATGTTCTAGCAAGAGGAGTAGCTTTGACCGATTAGCAGATTTGCATTATTGTTTCCTCTCAAACACGCGAATCTAAAAGTTGGAATGGACGACTCTAATTTCAATGCATATAACCTCATAAATAAATTGTGTTTATTTATTATTTTGCAATCATAACTAACATATTAATCATTCATTAAGTTTTACGGAGTAATATAATATACAAAATTGCTTGTGGGTCAACCGGACTTGCATGTACTTAAAAAATCACGTATTAAAAAATGAGCTTGTTTTAACTTGTACTTTGACCCGCTCATTTCGCCACCTTTGATAGCAAGAAAGTTATGATGCTACATTATGAACCCGGAAGTACCATTTGCTTCTTTTTCTTCAATGCAACATATACTAATACAATTGTGAAACAATTCAATTGGTTAGATCTTGTTATGGATTACTCTTCATTCCTAATAAGCTCAATGATTTTAATCTACATTTTTGGATACCTGTATATCCTAATAAAAGCTCATCATGGCTGTTTGTTGTATTGTTAAGCACTTGTATCCTTCCATTGAGTGGTATGCCGACTTATATGAAACATTTTTATGTGTCCTTGTGACACTAGCTCCATGAACTTGAAGTTTGTTCATTTGTGGAAGTTTGAGAATAACGTCTTCAATGAACTTGACCTCAGCTTGATTGTATAAAGAGCAGTTAGAGACTTAGAGGTCCGTTTAATAATTGAACCTTTGTTCTCCATTTCTCATCTTGTTTCTTTTTTGGTGACTTCTACTTTAATTTATTTTCTCAAAGATAAAATAGATGTATAAATAAACGAATAGAGATTGCTACCTGATTGAGAGTTTGAGACTATCCTAGGATCCATGCGAAGAATTTGACGAATTTGACTTAAAAGCATATTGTAGTGATCTTGGCAAACAACATGATTGTATCTTGGAAGAGATGTAACTATTCATCAGCAGTCTGTGTTGTTAACGTCAGGTTTAATTATAACTTAGATGATTTGGTTAATGCGGTTTTATTTTGGGCGATATAGTCAATATTGCTAGAACCCTTTTAACAATGTTGCCAATATTGTCCGTGCACTCAGTAATGGAAATGTTGACTCACTTCAATATGGCTGTTGACGTGTAACTGATAAATAGGTTGGCCAAGTCATACATAATAATGTAGAAAGACCTAATTCGAAAGTTCAAAATGACTATAGATTGAGATGAATTACCTGAGCTGTTGGCAAATCATACGAAAAAATGTGCTTATTTTCCAATAAAATGATTTACAAGAATATAAACACTTTCCGCTACATACTATGCGTTTTCCCTATTAAGCTTGTTAAGAATAAAGCACACACTCAGAAAAAATGTCACCTCTAACTTAACTGAAACTTTTCCATCAGAAAGAAAAGAAAAGAAAACGTCCAGGAGTAACAATCATAAGCAACCTACTATTCAAGACCAGAACCGAATCCATATATCCACATGAATATGTAATGATGGATGCTAAACAAGGGCGGATCCACCCTTCTACAAACTAGGTCCTTTGACCCATGTTGAAGATAATTTTTTTCTAATGATTAGTGGATAAGTTTATAAAGGAACTAGGTTAAAAAATAAATAGGACCTACCTAATAATTTAACTCACTATAAATACAAAATTGAGCTAATTGAAACCCAATATCAGAAAATCTACTTTCAAAATTTCCCATAAATCTTAACCCAGTTGTTCAAATACTCCCAAAAATGAAATATTTAAATAAATATCCTTAATAATCTAATATTTTTACGATATAAAATCTCATCAGGAACAACTTTTGCCTTTTAATTTTTTAAAAGATTTTAAATTCATAATAATGACCCGACCCGACCCGTCAACCCATTTGTTTTATCATGATTATTTGTTATGTCAACCAAGTCATTGAGTCGGTATATTAAGGAACCATGTTATCGTATGTGCTAGATCCACCACTGATGCTAAAGAGAGCTACAGACCGAAGGTTTTGAGCAACCCTAACCAGCCAAAAACCCTGACTATGTTATATGTAACATTCATCTTCCATATGAATAGGTAATGCATATAGATGATACTGGAAAAGTAGTAATTCAACCAACATAATACCTGATATATTTACGTGAAGTATTTAGTATGTATTTGTAACCCATACAAAACATAAGACTTATACCATAATATCCAAAAATAAGCAGGATGATACACCACCTCTCGTGTAACTGATCTAAGGTTAGCTAGCATACCATATGGACTCCTTAAATAGCTAAAAGGAGTAACACGTAACACCAAGTTGATGAAATAATAGAAGGAGAAGAGGCAATAATACAATTAATGAAGATGAATTTAACATGATTGAACTGGCTGAAGATTTCGAAGTCCTTCCAGCAGAAGCGGGGGCAATGGCATTTGCATTAGGAGGGGCCCTTTGCTGCTGAGTTGTTGGAAGTGAAATTGGTGAGCTGGCGTTACTTCCTATGGTTTGATCATCCTTTAGAGGTTGACCTAAGGAAATATCATCCAAAGATTCAACCACGTGAGTCGTGAGGTGCTAGCCAACATGTATGAAACTAATGATTAATCACAATAAAGACAATAATCTAATTGCTGCTTTCTGATTTAGGAGGGGTGTTAGGATGTGCGCTGTCTAAAACTAAGTTAAGAAACATTCAAAATGAATCACAATACCAAGACGACGTATTTCATACTATGTCATGTCAGAGTAAAGTGGTTGATGTACTCACATTTTGAACGTGACCATCCAAGTGTAAGATTTTCCCTATCAAAAACCAACCGATATCCCTTCATGAAATTCTCTGCACAAATGAAAATGGAATGTTTAGCATTCTTAAAAAGAAAGCATAAGATATATGTTCTCAATCATGATAAAGTGAAAGTTATGGAACACAATCCGAGCACATTTTGGGTGATTGGTGAACAATATCGTGCAGAACTTGCTGAAGGTATAGGTGGCAATTTCCATTTCCTCATGAATGGGCAGATTTGGGTTGTGTTAGATGTTAAAAGGGTTGAATCGAAAACATAAGTTAACAATACGGGAAAAGGTCAACGAGTTTGAATGTTGCCTAAAGTCTACTTTCATTGCATAGTTGCATACAACCTCCTAAATTGTTTTTACTAAAAAATTATATATTTTTTTCATGACAATCTTGTTCTTGTAATCATAATTGACGCAACAAATTATTTTAAATAATTTTTTTTAAATCGACAATTAAGTGTTTGCATGTTAATCCCACCCGACCGATCCACAGACAAAAAAAAATGCATGTTTTAACCTGAACTCGTTACTCAACCCACCATCTTGCACCTCCACCTGATAGCGTACAATTGTACAACCTCCACTAAATATTGGGTTTGAAAAGCAATGGACAAAGAAAAGGACAACTGAAATTGCTTACGTCCAATAAGTCCCATTTCATCGGGTGATGATTGTAGAGCTAAACAATATCCAACAGTTACTCCCTGCAAAAAAACAGGTCCAACAATACAAAGATTTTGAAAAAGAAACTTTTGCTACATACAAGATTGTGCGTGATTCAAGTGCATGCGATGGGAATGGTGAAAGGAAAAAGAAAATGGGTGCACAAGCACTCTACGCGTAAAAGCACAACAGCCTCTTACCAGCTCAGAGACTTAATAGTACCATACCATCATGTATACATGCAAATCGAATGACATGACATGACACGACGAGTTTCACTTGTTATTATTGGCTAGTGCAAGTACAATATGAAAGATCTTACGGCCTGTTTGGTTTGAGGAATCCAATGGAATCTAGTTTCCATGGAATTTAAGATTCCATTTCATAGCTCGTTTGGTTGCAAAATTGGATACAATTCTATTGTGTTGAAACCTATCCTAATTGCAATTTTAATTAACTAAGGCCACTTTGGTAACACTTGTGCTGATTGTTTACAATTGCATTCATAACAAAATAAAAAAGATCAGTAGGATCCTTTCAGTAAATTATAAAATGGACTTTTAAGATTACAAATAAAAATGTGTTTGGATTTGAAGGGTCAAACTCATACAGATCAAATAGTCAAATGCACGTTTCTTTTTTCTTCTGTAAATCAGTCTTGTGAACCGTTAATTATGTATGTTTAAAATTTATAGCAGACTGTTTACAAAATATTATAAACTTCACTTTGGTTATTAAAATGTGAAGATTTGTCGAACACAGCTTTTTAATTAACTTGTTGAAAATTGGAAGCGGAAGATAAAACAAAACTAATGCCACAAAGAGCTCAAGAGTATTTTGATATATATGATTTTTCCCATGATTTCTTATTCTTTTTTTAACTTCAGTTTCAGAAATGGTTTTGGATGACTTACTCAAAAATTCATGATGAATTGGAACGACTACCTCCTACTCAAGAAAATTATTCAACAAACATAAAGGTATTTAGTTCCCTCTTTACTTTCTACAACACTTAATTCCACAATTACCTTGCTTGCTAAGAGGCAAGTGAGACACATATACTAAAAAAGAATCAATAAAAGTAGAGCACACGTGACACATACAACTTCAAATGTGCGATTAATATCTAGTTATCTACGCATATGTTTAACTTAATAAAAAAAGGAACGACGATGATAAATTCAGAAAACCAACCTGACTGTCATTCACAGCAAAAAGTGGATCCCGGACCATAAAGGTGTTGTTCCCTGAAAACTTAATCGTCACTGACGGAGTTTCGGGCAGCTCTTGAGAACTGTTTGGGACCACAACCGAAGTATATATACACATAAAAATCATAAAGATACAATTAAGTAACTAAAACATGTTATCTTCTACTTGCAAATACCTGGATCTGTAACAATGTTCAAACGGATAGCCTTCAAAATTGTATTTTGTGGCATTTGTTTGCCTGTCAAACTATGAAACAGAAAAGGCAGACAATCAGGTTCCAGAACTTTATAATTGAAATCAAGAATCTAGTTGATGATGGTTTACCTCTTCAACAACATCTTTATATACGCCATGTGGAAGTATTGTAAAAGTTGTTCCACTATCAAATTGAGCTTTGAAGCTTGTTTGATCAAGACAAGTAGAACCAATACAGAGGTTATCTACTCCAATTATGTAGGCAATGCTGCAAGAACGTGCATTTAATTACATAATTGTGTACAAAGATTAAGATTATAAGATTATACCATTATATAATGGAGTATTTGGATTTGCACTTTCGAACAGATTATGTGATCATTGTTAATTGGTTCTTAGTGTTTGGACGAACTTATTCTTCTATGTATTATCTTAGATAATCACTTCTGGATAGTCAGCCTCATGTTAGCTGCAATAAAACTGATTATCAAATGGTAATTACCTAATTATACCCACTTTTATGGTCATTTTGTAATAAATATCTTAGATAACTTGAACTTCCCAAACCCTAAAACATTGATTTTCTAATTATAGAAAATTTAAATAGCGAAAGCACATCCAAGCACTATCTCCTATTGCTCATTTTCATTGAAGCTGACTATCATATTCTAATAAGTCAAAATCACATAACCACTATTGAAACACACGTCCAAACATCCCCCAAGTCCAAATTCCAGAAGATAAAAGATGAAATTGTCTTCTGTTGAGAGGATTAAAAATGAAGACTTGTTCCCTAGTATTCAAAGACTGGCTATGCTATGGATAAAAAGCAGGTGCAAGAATATGCACTCTGATTGGTCTAATTGGATCAAAAATCCAAGAGATTTATTATTGATCTAATTTAGTGTATTTCGAAGGTGGATGTTTTGCTTGTCTTCTTGATAGGGTCCTGTTTTATTTTTGATTGGCTCTCTGATGCTCAATCTTAGAGCTCAGTGTCTGGTTTGTAATGCTCGTTTTTGTTTTTTTCTAATATAGTTCTTTTTTCTTGGCTATTCAAAAAAAAAAAAAGATCATGAATTTAGTCCATACTATTTTCCATTTATTGGCAAGAATGGAGTTGTTCTTTGTGTAGATAGTCCTTGGTCCCCAAAATATATATTCCCAGAACCTGATTCGCCAAAACACAAAGAGAACGTGTTTCTCGTAACTCCTGATTTGGCAAGGAGGCTTGGAACTGAGACCTCACCAAATCCAAGGCCCAGGAGACCGTCAGGAGCAATACCATCCAAGTAACCACCACTTTGCTCCCTACCACATCTGCACTCAATAACCAACAAAGGCAAGTGTAAGTCTCATTGCACGGAAAACCTCATCAATTGAGAATAAAATCAATAAAAATATTTAAAGGCTGTTTGAGATTGCTTATAAAAAACTGATCAGTGCTGATCAAGTTATTGCATTTGATACAGAAGATAATCACTTGAGTGTTTGAATGAAGCCAAACTGATAATGAGCATCATTATTTGAGGATGAAATAATCAGCTTCATAGTTGCTTATTCAAACTGACTCTGATTATATTACATTGTAAGTCCTTAAATAATCAATAGTTGCCAAAACACTCATACAACTTATTATCTAATTATTGTGTATGTTATACATTGTGTTTTGTCATAGCTAAGTATCTGATTCTGATCATTTCGGAAAGTATATAAAGATTTAATAAGCAACCCCAGACACCCCTTCGTATCTAATGGACAAATTAAAGATTAGAAAAAGTATATACCCTATAATAATCGGAGCCCTTACATAGGTGTTAGATGCATTAACACCATTTGATGCAAGATGCAATATGTCCTCAACCAATGATCCAGAACTGGACGTACCCGTTGAGGCATATTTAGCAGTGTAAGGACATGGCTGCTTAGGGTTTTTGCAACTTGGACCCGACTCACACAACTGATGACTGCATGTTATGCTTTTGCTTGTGTTTGAGTGAGATGGATTGTATTCATTCTCATCATTATCCTGCATAATAGATGCCCCAAATACCAGGGAGCACCTGCAAATCAATCAATCTGAATAAGTGCTAAAACTGTAGCCATGTTTTTTTGTAGACCTCTTTAGTACTTAATAGAGGTAGCAATTTGAATCTATTTAGATATGAAAGGGTTGATTTGGGTTATGTTTCATCTCTAATGGGTTAAAAAAACTTAAACGTGAACCGGTTAAACAGGCCGGAAGTCACCCAACCCAACCAGTTTTGACCTGTACCAAAGATTAAACATATTTACTTGAAAACACAACGTTTTGATGGATTAACCAACCCATCCGACCTACCCATTATGCCACCTCCAGCACTTAAACTTGGGAAGTTGGGATCCTTACATATAAGGTTAAATATATGACCCACAAACCAGAAGGGAACGTATGTCACATTTTAGAAAAGTTTGCCCTATACTGTTATACAACACTGAACAATGAATCATGCATAATGGACAATGTATGTTATTTTTTTTTTTGGCAAAGTTCACAAAGAACAAACTTTAATCTATTATCTTGTTCACTGAAACTTCTTCATGAATAATCGGGAATACAAAAGGGGGCGTATTTTACATTCAAAATTCGTATGAAGAACAATGTTCAATAGTATATAGGGAAACTTCAAATGACTTATGTTAAACGATTTTTCCTTTCAAAGTGGCTTTCTATTACTCCTGGTCTCCTGTAATCTATGCAATTAACTCTGAACAAATGTAAAAGTCCTTTTAAAGCTTTACACTAGGGAAGTAGTTTGCCTAGTGAAGGGAATAAAGTCATAAACACGGTCAAAGTGGTAGGCAAATGTGAAAGACTTCGTTAAAGGCATAAGTTTAACCACTAACGGCCAAACGAATAGTTAATGACATGAGTTTAACACTTTAACCACTCATGGCCATACGACTAGTACATTGGATAACTGCAAATGACTTATTTTATATGATTTTTCCTTTCAGAGTGGCTTTCTATTACTCCTGTAATCTATGCAATAAACTTTGAGAAAACTATATATAAAAAGTCCTTATAAAACTTAACACTACGGAAGTAGTTTGCCTATTGATGGGGATAAACACAACCAACCTGGTAGGTCAAATGTGAAAGACTTCATCGAAGGCATGAGTTTAATCACTAACTGCCAAACGAATAGTTAATGCATTAATTTAACCACTACGGCCCAACATATATTTATTAGTTATGCAGTGATGATCTTAAGTAGAATAAAGATTCTCCTACAATATAGGATTATAAATTTAACTCCCATACTAATTTGCGTATACCTTGGATACGAGTCACCTTTTCAGAACAGTTAAAGGAAATATAAAAAATTCAAGTAACACTTGTATTTTGACTACCATAGTATCTTACTGAAAGTGGAGCACACTGCACACAGTCACATGGAAGCCAGAGAAGGTCACTTCCAGTATCAAGTGCAACAAGAAAAGAAACACTTGGCACCCCTACAGCGATGTAAGTATAGTGTAACCTGTGACAAATAACAGCTTAGTGAAACTCACGACAAACAACATTGATACAACACGAACTGTATAACAAGAGAACCATCTAGAAACACTCTGTGTTAAACGAAACAATCTCCATGTTGTGACAACTTTCTGTCAGGTTGGTATCGATGATCGAGATGGGGCACAATCAAGTCAGTAACGGTCGCGGTGATAGTGAATGCCTCTTGACAGAGTATTTACATCACAATAATCAATAACATTGAATAACACCACTCATGCACACAACATAATATCTTCACCTAAAACGTACATTTATTGCAAGAAAACACTATCTATTGACCTTTCACTTAAATTATACACTGAATTAAACCCTCAGGCATACATAGGATAGTGAATGTTTATTTCATACTTAACATGTTGATGTTAACCATTTATAAAAATTCAAACTTTTTCAAAAAAAAAACATTAAAATGTAAAAAGTAAAAAGTGAAGGAAATTAACCATCCAAGGTCGTTTCCACCAGACATAGTTTTGCTACCACCAGACGGAAACAGTAACTGATGTTGAGCTCCAACATTCATCTTCTGTTTTTCAAAATTCATCGAAACCCTAACGGCACTGATTTCATCAGAATACCGATTAATCAATCTCGAAGAGTATATCATCTGTGATTGTGCTAATAAGCTACATTCCGGTAGTAGAACAACAACCGCCATGGATAGAGTGATTATAAGAACTCGAGCTACTTCCATGGCGGTTTTTGGTGAACTTGAAGTGAAGTAAAGTGAATGTAAATGTAGTGATAGTGATGATGATGATGATGGTGATGATGATGATGATGATGATGATGAATGGTGAAGTGATGATATGAGATGAGATCTAGGGTTTTGTATTAAGCAGAAATGTATATGTATTGATGTATGAATGTATATATGATTATATATTATATGAGTGAAAAGGGGCAATAGGTTTTTGGGGAGCGGTGGAGATTGAGTTGCAGTGGTGAGTGGTGACAGAAAGAGAGAGTAAAGCTAAACTGGAACGAGAGGCGCAATACGCCCACCTACAAAAACAAAATAACAATAAAAACAAATAAAATAGATAAAATAGAGAGTATCCCAAATTATTTGTCACTAACTTCAATTCAAGGTTTATTGTGGTAAGGAAACCAGTAACCTTGTCTACCATATTGGTAGTTACGTCACCCACCCAGCAAGAGCTTCGTACCTTTAAAGCGCCTCCACTGACACCCAAGCATATATAGAGCCCGATTGATCCGAACTCATGACCTTGTATTCAATTGGTCTTCATATGCATGGGCCCTGCTTCATAAGCGGCTGGTACCAACATGATAAATGTTTACCCAGAGCAGGGTTCGAACCCCTGACCTCTAGGAGGCCAGGTGGACGCCCTACCACTGGGCCATTTATGCAAGTGGTTTGTCACTCACTTAAAAATACACATTTTTAAAAAAACACATCAGATGCAACTTTGACCTTGATATAATGACAGTTTTAACTTTCAACTACCGATTAAATATCATATTTAAGGTTTGTGTATTTTTAAAGTTAAGAGTAATATAGAAAATCGAATAATTGATTATAGATATTTTTCAAAAGTTAAGATCGTGCTATGATTGCATGATCGCTCGTAAAATTGTAAAATCGGGGTACGATCCGATCTTACTCATATAAGATAAGCTTTAATTTTTAAAATGATTACAGATTAGCAAAATAATGTGGCACATAGCCCCATAGTCCAATCTACGCTTAAAAATTACGGAGTATCACATGATATTTGCAATTTATCACATTAATCTAAAAGTCTAAAACCCCAATTTCATAAATCACTATCAATGAAGTTCCGATCGAAATTTAAGGTGGGATTAAACATATTATGACGCGCAATTGTACTACTCGTATAATAGTATAAATAAATACTATGTTTTGTTATAGTAGGGATCCTACTAAGAAGTATGATCTTTTGTTAAATTGTACTTGTATATAAATATAAAGTTTGAATCTTACATTACTTTATCTAATAGTTAGTTATTTACACGAATTTGAATATCTGTTAAATAAATAATGATATTTTTGTAGTATTTTATGATCCCGATCGGATCTTACAATCTCGATTTTGCAAAGGCAAAAACGACATATACTTCCAATCATTTTCCTATTCCATTTCTCCATAAAAACAATAATACACAACAAAAAAAGAAAAAGATAGAGAGAAAAAAAAAGTTTGTTAAACGTATCATTAAACTTTTAACTCCGGTAAAAAATACAGATCATAGTCAAAATGCCTAATTCACGACTTTTTTGATCGAAAATGGCAAAAAAGAGCAAACGACTTCCGACGCTTCTAGAGTTTGGATAATTATGAATAGAAACGTTACACGAAGGGTGTGTTTGAATGAGGGGTTTTTGGGGGCTTGAGCTATCATTTTTTAGAAGCCCCAGCCATAAGTTTTGTTTGGCAACATTAAAAAAATTGGGCTTCTTGAAAAAATAAGCCTCAAGAAGCCCTTAAACAAAAAACTTTTTGAAGTGACTTTTGAATAGAAGCCCAAGCCTCAGCTCAACTCCAGCACCAGCTCCAGCCCATTGTTGCCAGACACATCCAAAGTAGTAGTCGTATGATGAGATTGATTGGAGAAGGGGTTAGTTGTTAATAGAACAAATGTATTAAAATGTTAGTGGGCAGCTGTTGTGTTATGATTTTACTTTAAAGTCAAAAACTATTGAAGTGTTAGAATCAAATTAGAAGGCAAGAATAAACACCTTTGATCACTTCAAATTGAAATGAAAAAAACATATAATTATGAAAAAGATACACTATGATATTCTTTTTTGAAAGTTTTGCGATACTAGTGTGAGAAAAATTGTTGTTGTAAAGATAGGTCGCACACATTTGCATAACACGGATCACAAAATGACACCTAGGGATGACAATGGGCAAGAAAAAACCCGTGACCCGTGGGTACCTGCTCATCGTGGGTGGGTAAACCCGTAAAATTTTTACCTATGGGTGGGTTATGGGTATGAACTTCTACCCGTTGGCGGGTCGCGGGTGGGTGATGGGTTTGAACTTATACCCGTGGGTAAACCCGACCTGCGAACCTACAAAACATATTATAGATACCTATAAGTGAATTTGTATAATTTATTGCATATATATGTATACATGATGGTTAATTTGAATTATATATAATAAAACTATTCCTATAGAGATTAAAAAATATAGTTTTCATGTTTCGAATAACAAACTTATCAAATGATCAAGAAAAAATTATCAAATAAATGGATAGTTATCGAACTATTAGTCCACATGTCTTATATTTTAACAATTTAATTCGTTAAAATTACGATCCATTTATTTGAACATGTTTTAAAACATTTTTATACATGTAAATTATATAAAATCATTTGATATTTTGATAAAATGTTTATATTATTTAAAACCCGCGGGTTACCCGTAACCCATGGGTACCCGCGGGTCACGAGTACGGGTGTAAAAATAAACCCGCTAGCGGGTGTTCGTGGGTTTGCGGGTCAAAAAACCCGTCGCGGACGGGTGATGGATTTGGCATATTTGTACCCACGACCCGCGGGTACCATCCTAATGACACCTAGCATGAAATAGGAATATAGGAATATGTCTAAGAAAGTAAGAACTGTATTTATCAAAGTAATTAACTATAAGATGCAATTTTAAAAATGGTAACATACCCGACCCGAATAACCCCATCTCCGGGTTGATATACACATACATGATACATACATCCCAAATCCTTATCTCCAACATTTCATCCTGCAAACAAGAACACACATTAACAAAATGCTCACACTTTCATCGATTGCTTCTTCAACTTGTGCAATTACAACTACTCCCAAACCCACCTTCACATCTTCATCTATCATCACTTCACACAAATCTTCCTTCAATGGCATTCGTATTGCTCACGTTCTCCCTAAACAAACCACCCTTCGAACAACCACAACTAAACCCCAATCTGCTGTTATAACGATGGCTAAAAAAGAAGAAGAACTGAAGGAAATTAGGGCTAAAACTACTGATGAAATAAAAGATGAAATTGTTGATCTTAAAGGAGAGCTTTTTATGCTTCGTCTTCAAAGGTCTGCTAGAAATGAGTTTAAGTCCAGTGAGTTTCGTCGTATGCGTAAAAGGGTATGTCCCATTTTATCCAATTTTAGGGTTTTTAGTGTAAAGTTTTAGAATTTCGTTGTTATTTTTTGATTAATTGTTTGGATAAAGTTGGGGTTTGGTTCACACTTATGGGTACATTTCATTTCATGTCATGTGAATTGTTAAGTTAATATTTTTAATTGTTGCACTTATAATTTCTATATATTTGTCTTCAATGTAGATTGAGTGTTTAATTTCAAAAAGATTATTACAGTTTCAAGAAATTTAGATAATTTTTTGATTAAAGCTGGAGAATGTAATCTTATGTGTGTCCTGCCATGAGTATCAACTTCTCAAAATCCAATCATTTTTATTCAAAAAGGAATACCTTTTTTTTTTTTTTAAAAAGAAGAAGTTATAGTAAGATTCAAGATCCTATTTTGTCACACACTGATAATGCAAAAATCAGTTTTGCAGCATATCCATACATCCCCTTGTTGATTAGGGTTACTTCTACTTTGCTTGTACTTAAGTTTCTAGTAACATATGACGTAATTTTGGAGTTTAAATTCATTGCATCACATATTAGTGTTCGAAATATGTAGTTGTTTGATAATCTGCTTCAATATTGCTGGTTGACTTCAATAAAATAGTTTTCCTTAAGGTTAGCGTTGCTATGGTTACATCATGACAAATGATTTATTAATTATTATATGATCTTCTTTGGCTAAAACAAGTATATGTTCAATGGCATTGTGCCAAAATTGTAATGGTCGATTACTCGATGTGAATTGGTGCCCATATGCTCAACCCTAAAAGACTGATAATAATTTTGAAACAAATTACTGCTTCAGGGTAGGACGTAGCGTACTTTTTACTAAACAAACAAATGAACATACAATATAAGTTTTTTGGTAATCATAAAATATCGAAGATGGTGATTTCTCAGGCATAAACCTTCTCTATATGTTTGTATCTTGTAGAATGTGGTTAAATTTAGGATAGCACAAAATAAAAAGTTAAAATAAGTAGAAAGCAAAACTTAAAAGTGGGTCTTGAGAGTTAAGACTTCTTAAAACATTTTGTTTTTCCTCAATTCTTTGATAATTCACAAAAGTATGCGATTAAATGTATTCGTTTATGTAAATATTGGTGTTAATAGGTTGCTCGTATGCTGACTGTTAAAAGAGAGAGAGAAATCGCTGATGGTATTGTATCGAAGAGGCTGTCAAGGAAGCTTGACCGAAAATGGAGAAAAAGCATTGTACCAAGACCACCTCCATCTCTCAAGAAGTTGCAGGAAGAAGAGGCAGCTGAAGAAGCTAAAGAATCTGCATCGGCGGCTTAAGTAATTTAGTCAAAATGTAAGTGTTTCGTGCTTTATTAGTTCTGATTATCGGGATTACAATTGTAGCCTATTTTGTAACAGTTGTTAAATCTTCGAAGAGTATAATCTATCAATCTTTGATTTTCCTTCTCACGATGTACCTTCATATAAAAGTGAAAATTTGATCAGTAAAAATCTATCATATATAGCATTATAGAAACGTTGTAACCGGAAGGTCAAGTGGTGTCTTGGTATTTGTTTTAACCTGAGTCCCTGATCAATTATCTGAAGTTGGTACTTATCATTTTGATGCTGTTTAACATGTCAAGTTGCTATTCGGTTTATTGATCCTGTTTGGGACCAAACCGAAATGGATTAGGTTGGTCCATTTTCTAAGAAGTCGTCTAGGTCGGTCCATTTTCTGGTTTTGGTCTCGATGGACACCCGATCTATGTTGTGAATTTGTTGTCCATTGGTTTACTATAAATCGTTTTCATATGGTGACTAAGACAGCTTCCTATCATCTCCGTTCTGCAAGTTCGTTCTGGCCAGGACGCTCCGTCTCGATAGGCACTGAGGCATCATGTCACATCCGTCTTGGTGCGCGTCCACCGGTGGAAGCTCCGTTTTGGAGTGAACGTGGGGCTCAGTCTATAGATGGTGGGACTCAAGAGGTTGTTATCATTCATGTCTTGATAGGCAGTGAAAAGAAGGATACAGGTCTGGGGCATGTTCTGGTGACATGACACAAATGTGACACAGACTTGTGTCCTTTAAGTCTTGATTGGAGTGTTCTATGGAAAAGTTGGCCGAAGAAAGAAGCATGAAGGAAGGACAACACATGTTATGTTAATATTCACAAAAGAAATAAAAATAGCAAGTTGTTCGGTACCACCAACTCGAAAGTGATGCTATTCAATGCTCCTAGAGAGTAACTTGGTACATATCGCCCGGTCAGCATTAGTATTCGGAAATGATACCATCAATTTAGTACCCAATAAAAGCTGTTGTATCCGTCAGAGAACAAGCAAATGTGGCTCACGCCTCACGCTGTCACACATATCAACGAACGTGATAAACGATGTCACAGACGGTAAAGTATCCTCAAAAACACGATGATGAATATTTGTACATCACCATATAGCGTGGAAGTTTTGTTAAAGATAACAAAAACCAGTTTCTTTCTAGAATCAATAGTTACAAAAGATATTCACATTAATAAAACTTTGTAGTCATGAAAATAAATCACAGAAGTTAAATTCTACTTTATTGGAGTACTTTGATTGATTCTACAGCAGTATTTAAGTGAAGAAAATTTGAAGACGAAAAATGCAAATTTGAAAAATAGGAGTGGACTCGTCAACATGCATGTTAGTGAGTTGGTCGGTATTGGTGACTTCATGTGAAAACTTTAAATATTTTTGTTGGTGTTATATAATACTTGATAAAAATTATGCCAATGAAAATACATTTAAAACTTAATCCATTCATAAATTTTGCATCAGATATTATATAACACAAACAAAAAAATTTAAGGTCAAATTAAATTTTAATTTTTGGAAAAGTCAAAACTGAACAATTATTTTGGAACGGCGGTAGTACTGTATTAAACATATATAAAGCGATTATTATGGGGGGACTACATAAACGAATTTTTGCTGAATAAGCTTCATAACTTTATGGCATAAGTTAGTCAAACCTCAATAAAATTATGTATATGAATCATAAACGAATTAATATAATGTTTTAATCTGGTTCACACCTTAAAAAAACATTAACAAAATCAAATTTTATTTTACATCTTAAAAAAAGAAAAAGTGAAAAAGGCGGCTAAGTGGCTAACTACCCCCGGGAGTGTAACCTACACCAAATCAACCAACCCAAACCACCCCCTCCAAAAACACAAGTATATAAATTCGGAAGAACGCTTTCCCCACTGATTTCAATCCAAATTTAGCAAATATCAATCAAACCAAATCATGGCTCAAATTTATTCTAGCATTTCTTCTACTTGTTCATCAACTGCCTCCTTCAAAGATCAGTCTCCAGGACTTGGTTTCGATTTAAAATCACCAGCAACAATCTCTTTTTCTTCCAAGCTCAACGGCAATTTGTCAATCAAGTATTAATATTATGCCTCTTACTTACTTCTACTTACTTGCTGCTTAACTTATTCATATTGACTTATATGTAATGTTGTAGGTTTGCAACTTGCTTAAACTTCTTGTGATTTAAGTAAGCTAGTGAAGGCTAAAATTTAACATACTTTATATTGTCAAGTATGCATTTTATGTTATCTTCCCGGTCAATTTTTCGTGTGTACGCTAAGAGGAATTCTTTAGTTATTTCGATAAGTTGAATAAATCTACTAACATCCAACGATTTGTTACTGTTATGGATTGTATTGAATGGCTACTTGAAGTTATTTTAAAGGAATTGAACTTCACTTTTATCACTGTTCCATACTACAAGAGTTATGCTAGCCTTATACCACGATGTGATTATTTTGGTTTTATTTGTATTTTTTTTTAGATCTTTGGAGACTAGAAGACATCATAAGTCCCCTACAATTTGTTCAGCAGTAACATTAGGAAGCAACTCTAGTCAAATAGAAGTTGATACCACTCTCAGCCCTAGAGTCAACTCCGTAAAGCCTTCAAAAACTATTGCTATAACTGACCAAGCAACTGCACTTATAGAAGCTGGTGTTCCCGTCATTCGTTTAGCTGCTGGAGAACCTGACTTTGACACCCCAGCAGTTATTGCTGAGGTAGCTCACTTGATGATATGTCTCTCAAGGCTCAACTATTTATCTTATCCATTATTTTATTTTATTTTTTACATTCTATAATTTAATACGTCTATCTTTTTCATTTATAATAGGCTGGAATAAACGCTATTCGCAAAGGTTACACAAGGTATACTCCTAATGCGGGTACCTTGGAACTTCGAACAGCAATATGTAAGAAACTAAAGGGTAAGTTCTATAATTTGAGACATCACAACCATGTTATCTAGCTTTACTAATCTCCAAGGACAGACATATAACTATATGGTTCTATAAATGTTTTCTTTCGTTTCTTATTGTACGTAGAGGAGAACAAAATTTCATATACACCTGACCAGATTGTGGTTAGTAATGGGGCAAAGCAGAGCACCTTGCAAGCTGTCCTTGCTGTTTGTTCTCCAGGAGACGAGGTCAAACGCTATTACTTTTGGATGAATAATAGTCATAGCATCTCATTATCTTACAATGTTTTTTCGATTTTCAGGTTATAATCCCAGCTCCCTTTTATGTAAGTTACCCTGAAATGGCAAGGTTGGCTGACGCGACACCTGTTATTCTTCCTGCAAGCATCTCAGAAAATTTTCTAGTGGATCCAAAGCTTCTTGAATCTAAGCTTACTGAGAAATCAAGACTGCTAATTCTTTGTTCTCCATCTAACCCGACGGGCTCGGTTTATCCTAAGCAATTGCTTGAAGACATTGCCCGAGTTGTCGCGAAGCATCCAAGACTCTTGGTAGATTAAACGAACCTCAATCTCACCTCTTTTTATGATATCCCTTTCAGAGTTTCAGTAGCAATGGGGGTGGGGGAGGGGGTTGGTAAATGTGTCAAAACAAGATCGGGTGGGTTGACCCGCAAAACACTATTTTCTGTCTATTACATTTTTTGGGGATTAATAATGAATGTGCTGATTATGATTGCAAATACATTATTAGACTAGGGGCAACTTTCAACACGTTCCTTTTTTGTTGGACTATTTTATTTAATCCATTCGATCTGTTTGAGATTAAACATGACCCAAATGGACTCAATGATAATAAATGGGCTGAAATTGTCGCGGGTCGCCTCTACTTTTAAGCTTATTGTTGTTGGTAATGTTCAGGTGATCTCTGATGAAATATATGAACACATAATATATAAGCCAGCCGTCCACACGAGCTTTGCATCTTTGCCAGGCATGTGGGAACGTACACTGACAGTCAACGGGTTCTCTAAGGTATATAATTGCATTGATAATTTAGTTTTTTACAAGAGCACTCAAAAGGTGTATATTTCAGTAATATCATATTAGCCATGCCTCACTTAATGTGCATTTTGCCTAGACTTTTGCAATGACCGGTTGGAGACTTGGATATATTGCTGGTCCTAAACACTTCATTGCTGCATGTAATAAAATTCAAAGTCAGGTATATAACGTTACATTAACAACTATTATCCATTATTATCTCTTGTTAAATATGATATCGTCCACATAATGACTCAACTGGTCCTCTTATTTGTTGATTCAGTCGACTTCAGGTGCGAGTAGTATATCTCAGAAAGCAGCTGTTGCCGCTTTAGGAATGGGATACGCTGGTGGAGAAGTCGTATCACACATGGTCAAATCTTTTCGTGAACGGCGAGATTTTTTGGTCTCAGCTTTTGCAGGATTAGATGGTGTCAAAATATCTGAACCTCAGGTACCATTACCTTTTTATTTGTACACATTAGTATCAGTTTACTTAATTGCTACTTATAAACATACAAAACACTATGAGCACTCAAAAGTGACCAACTTTGGTCAAATTTCTATATCAGTTGGTTGCTTGAAATAGAATTCTGACTAAAGTTAGTTGTCACTTTTTTTTTTAATGATTTGTATCTAGAAGTACTTAATTATCATGGTATAACACTTGGGTTTTGCAGGGTGCATTCTACCTATTTCTTGATTTCAGCTATTACTACGGCGTAGAGGTTGATGGCTTTGGTTTGATTAACGATTCAGAGTCTTTGTGTCGGTATTTCCTCGAAAAGGGTCAGGTAATATTCCACTAATTGCACCTTCCCTAAGAAATTAGTATTCATACTATTGCACTTGCATTCTCAACATGTAAAATTAAAAGAATCCTAGCAGACTCAATATCAATTTAAATTTAAATTCTCCAATCTCCAGGTTGCTCTTGTTCCTGGAGATGCATTCGGGGATGACACCTGCATTCGAATCTCATATGCAGCATCCCTCAACACCATACAAGCTGCTTCTGAGAGAATAAAGAAAGCTGTTTTGGCTCTCAAGCCCCCTTCATCTATTTAAATCTTGTTTTCATGGCGGGATAAAATCGTCATACTGCATAATATCACATGTGATTGTAAATGCTAATGACTATCCAACTAAATATTAACAAAATGAGCTTAGCATCAAGTGTACTATGTTATAGATTCAAATTAATGACAAAGTTTGGTAGCTAATTAAACATCGAACTTGGGGTGACACAACATGATGTTAAGCAAGTCGTACAATATCATGTTGTTTGACTTTATTTTTGCAAGTCGTACAATTCTATTTCAAACAACTATATATTTTTTATCATTAAAATATCAAACGACTATATAAGGTGATTTCTACTCAACTCACTTTATGTTTACCTAACATCTTTTAGATCTACTTGTATCCGCATTCTATGATTATAACTTTTACGATCAACTCATTCCTACAATAAAAGATTTGGTTAAACTTTTTGTCCAAAATAGATACCAAATTCTAACTAGTATATTCTTTTTTCAAATACATGATAAAATCAAAACTAAAAATTAACGAAATAGAAAATATATCAAAGATGGATTTTGCTATTTGTAGCCCTAAGAGCTATGTTTAAGAGTTAAATTTATGCTTAAAGAGGTGGTATATTAAGCTGATATTAAGGTATAAACATTCCATGATTGTTTGAATTTTTTGTTATAGTCGATTACATATAACATTTTCCAAAAAAAAATTAATCAAGTTAAAGAATTAAAAAGCATATACAGAATGTCATTACTTTTGATTTAATAATTAATAATTATGGGATTATGGTTCTGTTAAGTTCGATTATTGGTCAAAATGAAACCATTATTAAATGTTTTAGTATTTGATAATCAAAATCATCTAGTTTCGACTCCAATACAACACAAAGAGTGTGGTGCGCGGCACTGTAGGGAGGCTTGGAGCCTCCACGACGCCACCAGGCCCGCAATGGGTGGTGTGGCAGTGCAACGTCAACGGAGGGTATTTTTGTGGGACCCGTGACTTTTCTTTTCCTTTTTCTTTATACACTATAATATCATTAAATGACGAGGTTCGGAGTCCACAACATGAGTTGGTAAGATTTCTCACTAATGGCCATCAACACCATGTTACGATGACGTGGTGCTCATAGCACCACCACCATCGTCGTGACCATTACACTAGTCTTAGGGTTACATTTTTCAGACCAATAAGATGTAATCAGAAATAAAATTATTTAAAAAAAAAATAATTGAGAAAAAAAAAACCAACTACCCCCTGTTGACGGTAACATACAAGGAATCAACCCACCTACCCCTCGCTCCCTATCACCAACCCCATCAACTTACCATCACTTTTTGTATAAATTTCGTAAATGATTCCACCGCAGATTCCAACTCAATATTTACCAAAATTTAATTAAAATTAAAATTAAAGATGGCTGCTCAAATTTATTCCACCATTTCTTCTACTGCATCTTCCTCATTCAAAGATCGATCTTCACCACTTGCTTTTGATTCTTCACTCAAATCAACAACAACGTCTTTCTCCTTTTCTTCCAAATTCAGCACCAATTTGTCAATCAAGTATGCTTATTACTGTTATATAATACAATATTCAATTGATAATGCTTATTAATTATTCATATTCCGATCCGATAACATTATATATTTGTTTCTCGAAAATGAAATTGTGTCTATGTTATTTGGAATATGGAGTGTGTATTTTCAATTGTTAAAACATGATTAGTTGATGATCTGGATTGAAATGGCCCTTATTACTAATTCTAAACCTTGATCTATGCTTATGATATGGACCTACTTTCACGAAATTAGATGAGCTTTTTGCTTGAAACGTACAGTTTTATTAAGGATAAGGATGAGCTACTGGAAGAGTTGTAGTAGGAATCAAGTTATACTTATATCACTAGACATAATGATCACTGTGATTGAATTGATGTTATAAGAAATTGTGATATTGAGTTCATGAGTTACCGTTTAAAGCCTTCATTTAGGTGCTAACAATACGTATTCCGTTTCAAATCGAAAACTCATGTATGGAGTGGAGGGAGTACTAAAACTTGTAATCTTGTATCATGATAAGTTAGGTCATTATCTGTCTAAGTGATTGCACAATGCATTTCATATCAAACAATATGAAAAATTACTTTTTGTTCTTAATTGCTTTGAATATATAGATGAAGATGAACTTTGTAATCATCTGAAAATTTGAAATCAGGTAGATTTGATAAGGTATTGTTGGCTTGTTGCAACCGATTCATGGTAGGATTATGCTACTATATGATTGATTCCGGTTTTATATGTACTTTTGAGCAGATCATTGGAGAGTAGAAGACATCATAAGTCTTCTACCATTTGTTCAGCAGTAATATTAGAAAGCAACTCTGAGCAAATGGAACTTGATACCACTCTAAGCCCTAGGGTTAACTCCGTAAAGCCTTCGAAAACTGTTGCTATAACTGACCAAGCAACTGCACTTGTGGAAGCTGGTGTTCCTGTAATCCGTTTAGCTGCTGGAGAACCTGATTTTGACACCCCTGCTGTTATTGCAGAGGCTGGAATAAATGCAATTCGTGAAGGTTATACAAGGTATACTCCTAATGCGGGTACCCTAGAATTACGAACGGCAATATGTAAGAAACTAAAGGGTAAGTTCCATTATTTGAGACTGGACAACTGTGTTCTCCTCCTTGACGAATCTCAGAATTTGATGATTGATTTATATATATATTTTTTATTTCTTATTGTAGAGGAGAATGATCTTTCTTATGCACCTGACCAGATTGTGGTCAGTAATGGGGCAAAGCAGAGTATTCTACAAGCAATCCTTGCTGTTTGTTCCCCGGGAGACGAGGTCAGTTCCAATATACTTTTTTGCTATATATGTTTTGATAATTTATGACTAGTGGGTTGTAATAATAATGTGGGACTATTGTTGTATTCTCACAACACTTTTCTGTTTTCAGGTTATAATTCCAGCTCCCTTTTGGGTGAGTTACCCTGAAATGGCAAGGTTGGCTGACGCAACACCTGTGATACTTCCCGCAAGCATCTCAGAAAATTTTCTGTTAGATCCAAAGCTTCTTGAATCTAAGCTTACTGAGAAATCAAGACTTCTAATTCTTTGTTCTCCATCTAACCCGACAGGGTCGGTTTATCCTAAGAAATTGCTTGAAGAGATTGCTCGAGTTGTTGCAAAGCATCCAAGACTCTTGGTAAAATGACCGTACCTCGATCTCAGCTCCTACTTTGGCATGCCCATTTGTTTAGGGTTAGGGTGGGTTGAAAGTTATGGGTTTCAGGTTGAGATGGGTCAGGTCGGGTCAGGTGGATCTGACCCATAAACATTTTTTCCTTCCTATTTTTACTTTATTTTTGTACTCCATATTAATAATAAATGCGTTATTTATAATAATGAAAACAATATATCACTATGATTATCTAAGTCTTGAATTAAATGATGTAGGGGGCTGTATGCATAATTCGGAACTATTTAACCCGTTCCCATCTCAGTTAATTTATTTCGGTTTGACTCATATGACGTAAAGCACAATCCAAGTCCATTTATAAGTGAAAATGGGTTGAAGTTGCCCCTCTAGCTCTAAACTAATGTGAACCTTATTGTTGTTGGTTCTGTTCAGGTTCTCTCTGATGAAATATATGAGCACATAATATATGCTCCAGCTGTCCACACTAGCTTTGCATCTTTGCCTGGCATGTGGGAACGTACACTAACAGTCAACGGATTCTCTAAGGTATATACTTGCATTAATGGTTTGGTTTTCTACTAATGCACTCAATGGGTGTATTCTTTAATCATTGAGCTATATCATATTAGCCATGGCTCACTTAGTATGCATTTGCATAGGCTTTTGCAATGACTGGTTGGAGACTTGGATATATTGCCGGTCCTAAACACTTCGTTGCTGCATGTAATAAAATTCAAAGTCAGGTACATAATTTCACATTAAGAAACATTATGCATCTTATATATGGTCAAGTCTGATATCATCCGCGTTATGACACAAATGTTTCTTCTTCTTTGTTTAATCAGTCGACTTCAGGTGCCAGTAGTATAGCTCAGAAGGCTGCAGTTGCTGCTTTAGGAATGGGATACGCTGGTGGAGAAGCCGTATCACATATGGTCAAAGCCTTTCGTGAACGACGTGATTTTTTGGTCTCAACATTTGGGGAATTAGATGGTGTCATAATATCTGAACCTCAGGTACAATTACTTTTTTTGTTTAGGGTAATGCATAGAATGTAGTCAACTTTGATGAAACCCTTTCACTTCCTTAATTATTGGTAAAAACTCTCAAAAACGTTCAGAAAAACCATGTTGATTTTTATTATTTTTGAAAACATGGTGTTGATGGCGTGCTTAGATTCATGTTACATGTGTTTGAAGTTATATTTTCAAAGATTGACGGTTATTTCTGAGGCAAAAGAAGTTGACAAGTTGGTTACATGAAATAAAATTGTGACCAAATCAGTTACCTTTTTATGCAAATTTCCATCCACCCTATTATACAAATTTCACACATGGTTTGTGTCCATTTCCAGGACTTGATAATCATGGTTTTAACACTTGCCACTTGGTTTTGCAGGGTGCCTTCTACCTCTTTCTTGATTTCAGCTATTACTATGGCGTGGAGGTTGATGGCTTCGGTCTGATTAACGATTCAGAGTCTTTGTGTCGGTATTTGCTAGAAAAGGGCCAGGTAATAAATTACTACTTGCACCTTTTTAGTACCTTAGTCAAATGTTGAATTATAAAGTCCGAAATACCCTTCACGAAATACAATCAAAAGAAGCTCATAGACTCAATTTAAACATTATGCGGAATCTTCGGAAAATAAGTGTAAGGAAATATCAGGGTGTGTTTAGGTTAAGGAAAAAGGGGGACTTTTCTGGAATTTTTTTTTTTTAAGAAAAGTGGAAAATTAGAAAACGTGTTCAAAATGAGTATTTTCCAGAAATTTTTTCCAAGAAAATGGAAAACTCATTTTTTCATGTCATAACTAGGAGATGACTTTTTTCGTTTGTGACACTCTATTCACATTTCTAAAATTCTCCAAAACCTCTTAAGCTTAACTAGTTCTCCAAAATGGAAATTGCAATAAGATTTGAACACATTTTCCAAAATTTTAACACTATTCCAGAGAATGAAAACTCTTTTCATTTTTTAGAAAATTAGAGATGGAAATTTGTGGAAAATTTTCCACAACTAAACACACCCTAAATTGTTTTGAATCTCCCAGGTTGCCCTTGTTCCTGGAGATGCATTTGGAGACGACACATGTATCCGGATCTCGTATGCAGCATCCCTCAACACCTTACAGGCTGCTGTTGAGAGGATCAAGAAAGCTGTCACTGCTCTCAAGCCTCCTGCATCTGTTTAACTCAGAACAAATTTATATAAAAGCTATTCTTTCGGTATCAGAGGGTGTCAGTCAGTCAGTTTGGAACTTTGGATAAGGTGACATTGAAATTTTTATTTTGTATTTTGCATGAATTTGTATTTTTATTAGATAACTGCTGTGGTGAATTTACAGGTTGTATACTTGTATAGACTATAGATTCCCCTTTTAAGTATTCAAATTTCTGCACCTAAAATAGATTTAAATTAAGCCACCTACGAAATCGTAGTATTGCACACAATGCTCGTGCATATAAATGATACCATATATATAGTTGTATATAAGTTATATTCACTTTTTTTTCCGAGCTTCTGAGAATGTTGTCGTATGATTTTGCGTACAAAGGGAAAAATATTTAAAAATTCACTCCTTGGCCGAAAAATAAGGCGAATAGTCAAAAGATGAGACTGGCATGATATATATACAGAGAAATGAAATGATACATCCACCTAAACCTGAAATTCAACTAAAGGCTGGATTAAGAAATGGGTGATGATATTTCCACCTCAATTTTTGATAGATCCACCAAGAATAAGCGGTACAGTGTTGTACTGTACAAACAAATAATGCATATCGATGGTGGATTTATCAAAAATAGTGGTGGATTTATCATCTCCCAATTTTCGGGACTCAAGTCACAAGCTTACAATTTCTATTCGGTTAAAAGTATCAAATGTCACCCAAAGAGTATTTTTAATGTTTTGTAAATATCTGAAACACTAATTCTTTTATAACTGTTGGACCAACAGTGTTTCGGATCATCCCACCCCAACTTCTACCAGAAAGGTACATAATTGATCCAAACCCAATGACCTGCCCATTTTGACACCTCCAGGTGAAAGAGGTACATGCAAATACCCAATAAGGATGAAAGAGGTACATGCAAATACCCAATAAGGAAGCCGATATACACGCGCAGCACATACACACACATTAACCTTCTGTATCGATTATGCAAAAGAACAATTAATGGACTAAGGTATGAGAATACAGAAGTAGTTTCTTTAATGGCCCGAATATCTTGCCAATTAACTACATTCTCACTTAGGTAATGATAGTTCTCTTCGCAACTATCTTGCCAATACTCTTTTGATGATTGGTCCGAGGAGGAATCATGTCGTGACATTGACAATGATAGTTCTCTTCGCAACTTAGGTAAAAGTATTGGCATTTCGATTAATGGTTCTGCACTTCCTAACCAATGTGATTCATATGAAGAGTTCATTCAAGTATTGAAGAATTATGACACGCCATCTTCAAAATAGTGAAGTCATCTTATATTCAAGTATTGTAAAATCATTGTTCATTTTCATTTTTATTTTGGCTAGTTCTATCGAGGATGAATTTGTGTTGTAGTTTTAGCTTGTCTTCAAATGTATGTTTGTTTTAGGAGGTGGTATCTCTCATTTTCGAGTTAGGTTCTTTCACTTAGGTTTTCATCGGTTTAGGTTCTTCATGTATTCACTCATTTGTACTTATTCCTAGTCTTCAATTTTGTTGAAGATTAGTTTCATTATAGTATATATTATCTATTTTGCCAAAAAAAAAAAAAAAAAAAAAAAAAAAAAAAAAAAAAAAACTACATTCTTACTATAATAACCTTCGTCATCATCTTTTTTGACATTCTTAACATTCATCAGCCAAAAGCTTCTGCTTTTTATTCCCCGTTCTTCGGGATCAGCTTCTTCTTCAACCTCAGGGTTCATTTCAATCATTTGTCTAATCTTCTTCCTGAATTCTTTTCTCTCATCCTTGTCCATTTCGAAATCATTATCATCACTTTCATCAATCTTGCTTGATTTTTTCACTCTTTCCATTTTATCATCATCATGATATAAGATTTCTTCGGCTTTAGAAAACTCTCAAACTTCTAACTTCCAGTCTGTTTTTGCAATCCAATTACAATATTAGAGATTAGAGATAGTAAGACAGGTTAAGACAAGTTTGGGATGAGAAAGGTTACCTTTGTACAGTATCAATGGGCAATTTAAAAATCTTTATACAAATAATTAGTGCTTTTCTTATCTACTTATATTATATATTATATATTATAATTATAATAACAAAGTTTAAATGTTCAAAAAACTTTGACCAAATTTAAAATGGGAAAATCTGAACCCTTCAATGCAAAGTCAACATCTAAATCCATCCATTGGTTTATTTACTGACATCATAATGTTTTCATCAAAAAGACACTAATGCCCCTTACAAATTCAACGTCAATGGCAAACCTTATACTGTACATCCATGGTTTAATTGAATGATTCCCCTAACCTAAAATTGTTCACTTTTTCATTCATTAACATAAAAGAAAATAAGAGGAAGGAGAGTATATGATGGAAAAGAAAGGGAGTGATGATTTTTCATATGTGTGTTCCGGAGCTAGAGGGAAAGCAGAGGAAGGAGAAAGCAAACAGGTAATCTCACCCAATTTCAATTCCAATTATTTTCCTTTCTCTTATAATCAAAATCTCTGGAACACACTTTCCTTTTCATTTATTTCCAAACCCTTTCCATTCCCTTAAAAATTCAAATGGGGAACAAACCATTACGATGTACAGACACCATAACAGGTTCTGATAATCGGCGGCCATCCACATTGTTGATTGGTTTCAATTGAGAGTTCAAATCTTAAGTTTTTCGTTGATTGTTTATCACTTATCATCGATTGATATGAGCGAAGAAACATTGTGCAGGTAAGTCTCATCAATCACATTTTTCCTTCTCAATTTACTCGACATATGTTTCTCATATTAGGTTTCTTTCACTTTTCTAATAATCTGATTAAAAGGGTTTAATCTAAATTGTAAGTATTACTATTAGTGTAGCTCAAATGGTCATGTATACTAGGTGTTTGATGAAATGTCTAGCTAATTGGTATAATGTAAAGTTTATTATTATCTACATAAATTAATTATGGATTTACGTCACAGCCTATTGGTATATTGTTATTATGGTTTTAAAAAAATAAAATAAAGAAAATTAATATGCTACATTTTAGGATTTTTTTAACTGAAAATCGTCCTTATCTTATCTCCAGCTCAGTTTTCATAATTCAAAATTTGAATTCCCTTCCTAAAATGTAGCAGAATTTCGTTATGTATCTCAACTATATATATACATTACCACGGCTTCTCTTATGCAGCCCATTTAGAATTCCAAATAACCTTTACTTTGTACTCAGAACCATAACAAGCAATGGCAACCCCGGTTGATGATGTTTACACTCCATTGAACCTTCTTCACCGATGCAGAGACTCTTGGAAGGTTTGTGTGAAGGTGTTTATGATGTGGACCGAAAGCTACATGAACAATCCGAGACAAATTGCCAGCCATGAGTTGATCCTCATGGATGTTGAGGTATCCACTACTCATTTTATTTTTGCTGATCTTCATGCCTTTTGTATCACGTTATTGACTGACGTTTGGCATATACACATGAAAATGAAATAAAGTGTAAACCTGTACTTTAAAAATAACTACTGTATTTGCATGGTGTTGTGAACTGTATTTGTTAAATTATTTGATTAAATAGACATGTGCATCAGAATTGTTATTGATAATATGTGTGTGACAGACCGAGTGTATGTTTTTGTCTTTATTGACGGGTATATATACTTGTGAGTATGGCTTAATTTATACACAGGATTCTTATGAGATCAACAACTTTAAATATAGACTAGAGGCTCGGTGTGGATTAGGAATACATTAATGAAAGTGTTTTAAAACTTTGGTATGTTATGCTTTTTGGTTAAATCACTGACCTGGTTAATGTGTTTACACATAAATGAATTTGGTGTGTGTGTGTGTGCGCGTGCGCGAACGCGCGTCTACGTGTTTTTGTGTGACCTTAAATTTTGGACGCCGTCCAGTCTGTCTTAATTATGTGTTTTACTGTAAAAAATGTATCTGCATACATCATGGTTTACAGTCTTTGAATGTAAATACATACGACCAAGATCAATTACACAACCAGTATTTGAGGTACTTTATTTGTAGCTAATGGTGTGCTCTGGTTGATTTTAGATGTGTTATGTAATGTCATACGTACAGCTTACTATAAGGCCAGATGAAAATGCAATCAGTTAAATCAATTAAATCTTATCTAATAATGAACATGTTTGATGGTTGATAAAACAGTACGGCTTAGTCTCAATTTATCCGAAATCGTTGTCTTCATTTTTTAAATGTAACACTTCGTTTCAAACTTCAGTGTAAACCTGTTTGGTCTGTGTTCCTTTGTTTTCTGCACATATAACATTCTCATGTAATCTCCTTACGGTTCATTAAACGTGCATAACAGAAATGCTCTGTCATTTTTCATGGAACTATCCCAGTCCTTTTATTTGGAATAGATACTAAATATTTCATAACAGAAAACAATTTTTTTCTCCTGGTGTACTGTGCTGATGTTTACATATAACCACATTTAATTAGTCATTTGATAAGCAAAAATATGTGTGTATGACATATCGAGTATATGTTTTGGTCTTTATTGACGGGTATATATATTTGTTAGTATGGCTTAATTAATAGAGGCTCTTTGTGAATTAAGAAGACATAAATGACAGTGTTTCAAAACTTTATTATGAAATGATTTTCCATTAAATGACTGTCCTGTTTACTGTTTTTAGACATTAAGTTACAAACGGATGTTTTCAGGTCATTGTACCCAAAGGGTCTTTATGCAAACTAATACATAGCTTACAATATACAAATGAAAATGCAATAAATTAAATCCATTAAATCTACAGTTGTTGATGGTTGATAAAACAGTACGGCTTAGGCTGAATTTATCAGAAATATTTGGTTTAATTTTTGGATTGTAACACTCCGTTGTAAACTTCAGTGTAAAATTGCTTGATCTTTGTTCCTTTCTTTCCTGCACAGACAACAATGTCATGTAATACCAGTATGGTTCATCACCTATACTAATTTACTGATATTTGTTTAGTTTGGGTCCAATTATGTAGTGATTCTTTGAAAATTGTGTACTAAGCATTTTGTAGATAATGGTATTCCAGGCCTTGGAGGGGATAATGATTCAAAAGCAATCAAGATTGTCTTGATCTTTTTGAAAGGTTCTCTACCTATACTAATTTACTATATATTTCTTGAATTTACTACTGTGAGTAAAGTTTCAGTGGATAACAGGAGGGTTACAAATGTGTCTCAGACAAGAAGTACAGTAAAATGTTATAGGTGGCAAGATGGGTGGGTCGAATGGACTTAGTAAGGGTTCATGCTTTTTATTTAGTAAGTTTCTTATATATATTTATATTTGTAAGTTTCTCTATATATGGTGCTTGAGGTAGTTGGTGGGATGGGTCCAATATGTCACTTGCACTGGTGTGAACTGCTTGCAGTTTTATTTAGGTCCTACATTGGCTTATGTCAATTGATCTTGATTATATGTATACTGATTACAAAATCTGATGTAGAATTCCAAATTTATGGTGCATGATATTAGTTGCATTTCGTAGGTGTCAATTTTGACCCATTTAGTTATAAATGAGTCGATCTGGGTTTATGTTTCTTGACAGGTCGAATGGATTAGCTAACGAATTCCAGTGAAAAACCAGCGTGTGAAATTAGTCAAATGGGCCGAAAGTCATCAGGTTGATATTCAATAGCATGGTAACTTTCTAACTCACTTTATTATTAAAGTTCATGCCTTTAGTGCATATCTTTTTGTCAAGCTTTTTAAAATAATGCACCAATCGTAATAATGCGATATTTGTCAAATATTCGAAGTTGATGTATACATAATGATTTGAGTGTTATTACAATACAATGAGTATAGATAATTATTTTAAAGCCAATAAGTTCTGTTTGATGTTTGTAGGATCTATGAGCTGCATTTGGTGCTTGCACTTTCTTTGACATCTTGGAAAGGATCAATTAGGTATTCTCATCTTGCATGAATTATTATTTTCTTTTTGATGAATACAAGTGTTTGTCTGTTATAAAGGTTTGAGCATCAATCAATTAGATATGAGTAGCTGCACAAGACAACACATATTATTTGTTTTGCCAAATCAACTATGCAATTTTAAATATTACCATGTCATTTTTGCTTGTGAAAATGGATATTCTGATATATATTAATGCAGGTTCCATTTGGGAAACCAAGGTGTTGGATATTAGCAATATCAAACAATGATGGTTTTTAGTATTTTGGAAAAAGGAGTTAGTCTAATGTGTATCAAAGCTCTGGTGTTGATTACATCCTGGTAAGATACAAATAGGATGACCGACTCATTTCGAGTTTATAATTTATAGGACGGTGAACAATTGGTGCAGTTTACGGTTAACCGATTTCAACAGCTGAAAATTTTCTTTATGCAAGAATTGGGTTTTAAAATACAACTACCAAAATAGGTCCTTTTCTGTGAAGCTTAGTTATTGCAAATTAATGTTACGCCTTCCGAGCTTATTTTGTTTCTAAAGTACTATTTATTATTACAATTTGATGTAACATAGCAGCTAAAGATATACAAAGGTCTCAGAGATTATACAAAAGCTCCACGAGGATCGGACTCACAAGGTTTATACTTTTGGTTTCCAATTTCATCGTTCAACGTAATTAGGTGAGCTACAAGGATTTCAGCTATACTCCTACATTTATCTTTTTTTTTTAAGAATGGAAGAGCCACTTGCTGAGAATGGAAGGATTGAGGTTGTCAAAACGTGCTGGTAAGAATGCCATTAATTTATTATGATTTCTATCTTATTTGATTGATAAATTTTATGGTCATATGGTGATATGAGTTATTTATAAAATTTAAAGTGTGCGCTGGTCAACCCGAACCAATTCTGACCTGTTAACCTGATATCTTTTTGAGCAAATGGGTTTTTTTTTACATAAGTAATCACACATTTAGTGGTTTAACTAATGCCGATTGCTTGCTAAAACTGGATAATTTTGAAACTTGCAGATGAAGAGACAGGACAGGTACGTATAGCTGTATAGGCATGCGGTAAGAGCAGCTGGATCCCAATTTGATGAATACTATGTCTTTAGATTTGCTGTCAGCCAGGTTTGTCTGGACACCTTCACTTCTCCTAGAGCAATAACATTTGGCAGATTTGATGGGTTAAATAACGGATCAAAATGCGTCTGACTCAAAATAAGTAACTTTTAGCACGTGTTGAATTGGCTCGGGACATATAAACTCGAAAATACGATTGCCAGTTTATTTAAATAAGTTATAAGTGGTTTATGTGTCGATTATGATAACAAAAGGTTACAACAATAATAGTGTTTATTTTACTAAGCCAATGTAGGATGTTGTATGCATTTAAGTATTCAACTATATTTTAGGTTACTTTTGACCCATTTGACCAAATTCTTTAGTGAAATGTAACCCTGTTGACCTATTTATTGGTTATTTGGTTAAACATGACCTCAAATTTCCAGCTCTAAGAGTTATAATACGAATATGACTGTTTATTGCATCTTGCAGGTGGCTTCATTTAAGAAGGTGAAGAAAGCTTCCTTCATGAACCTAATACTAAACTCGGTTGTAGTCTGTAGGCAATATATTGTAGAAGGTTTTTGTGGCACAAAGCATACTTTATCTCGAGTCAACGACTTTGGCTAAAACATTTTGCTATGATATGTATGCAATTCATCATAAAGCTGGCATGCTTTAAAAATGGATCTGCCATTTTATGCGTTAGACTTATGGGTTTTGATCCTTTTCTAATGTGGTGGAAATGGGAACCATAGGAGCGTTTAACCAAACACATTTATCCATCTTATTTACTGATAGTCACCTATATCTAATACAACTACAATAGGAGATTAATCAAAATCAGGTTCTTGTGTTAGATACCAAAAGGGTAATGGTTTTTTACTATTGGTTATTGTGAAACATACTTATTTAATGTTCAAAGTTATTTTTTTGTAGGGTGTTCTGAATTCATCATCAAATGAAAAGAATTTTACTAAATCAAATAATGGTATTTCCAAGTCCTTACATGGTCAATATTTTGATTTATTTAAATAGCATATTTTTAGCAAATAAAATGAATTATAAAGTTATTGTTTATCACTCTCATTATACGTTGAATGGATAATAACTAAATTTCCTAATTGTGTAACATTTACCATATTACATTTACTTCGAATCAAAATACGTATCATGGTTAGAAGAACAAAAGAAACATATAATGATTTTGAGGAACGCAGTCCATTCTAACCAAAGTGAATATGACATTAGTTGTATCGTAACGGATGTAATGACTCATTTTTATGAAATATTCACCATGAAAAGAAACGCAACAAAAGATAACGTCTTAGATATCATATTTGGGATGTAGACATCTCCAACAGAACGTTGTTTTAAGTGGATTGGTGATTTTCGTCCAAGTGAAGTTCTTGGTGTAAGTCCCACTATTACATAGTACGATACCCTTTTTTTCACAAAGAATATATCATATTATATGCGGTTGACTTAAATATTTGATAATCGTTGGAAAATCCAATTTATTTTCTATCATAATTTACAACTAATAGTTTTTTTTTTAATACATAATAAGACTATCTTATTACTTATAAATTGTAACTTGTCATCAAAACAACAGTTACAAAAATAAAATCACGTACATGTTGACGTGTTTGCAACACGATGTTTAATAGTACCTATTGACGCGTGTATAGTAACCCATATGGTTATTGCAATGAATGACCAGATATATTAAATTATTAATAATGTACATATGAAACATGAATGCAGTTGTTTGACACTATATTGGAAAACCTAAAAGAAGAACAATAAAGTAAACTTTGTAAACTGCAACAAATTACCATTGAGTCAGAAGAAGGCCTATCAAGCAAAATGAAAAAATTCCGACGTCCTTTGGCATCAACATTGGCAATTGCTTCAGACGTTATCCCATCCGATTCATTTGAAATGGCCAATAACATGGGGCAAATGGCTTTTGCTATCGTAAAATCAGGTTCACTTGAATTATTCCTAAACCATGTATTACCATTTACCTCCATCATATTGCTTATGAAATACTAATACTTTTGCATCAATGTATACTTAATTATTTTTTTACCTCAACTTTCAATTTATATGGATTGAATAGCAGGCTGAGATATTACGGGAATCAACATTACAACAGCTGCATAAACTACTTACAACAACACAATTAGCACGTGACATTCTTTTGATGAACAACTACTTCTACCACATTCGCGAACTAAACGCTCTTTAGATTGCTCGTCCGAAATAATAACATATGACCTGCCTGTTTTGTTTTTAATTTATAATAAACGTATTTTAGCGTTCCATATCGATGTCTTTCTAAAATTTTTCGCTTCAATACAACGTTATTTTTTTTGTTCTTCAATTACATTGTCCGTGTTAAGCTGTGCATATCGACTATACCTTGCACCTACCATTGTATTCGTTTACATTTTTAACTAATCAACAAGTACGATTATTACAAATATACATGTTGCATCCCGCGAAGCCGCGGGTCTTAAGCTAGTAATAGCAAATAGCAAAATAGGAATGCTACTATAATAATAATTTAGACCTCTGAACTAGTGCTTTAGTTTCGTAAGTATCATGCGTGCTTAAATTTAGTTACTTTGGAAAGATCAGTAAGTTCAAGATATTACAATTATGTGCTATGGTTCTATCACAAATTAACCTTCTTCGGACACACAAAGATTTAAGTAACATCTGCCCACGCAGCTTAGCGTTCCGTCCCTTCTCTTTAAACAAATGTAACTAGTACGTGTCCAGGCACCAGCTTCTTTTCTTACATTTTTCCCTTTTCTTATCTTGTTTCACCTTTCTTTCCATTCAATTTTTTAAGGTGATGATCCAAACCAATCGATGACTTCTTTTGAGATGTAGAAATTTTGTTTCTTGAATCTTAAGAAACAAAGAAAAGACATTTGTGATTAATTGAAACTCATATCTTTCACTTGGTGCTCTAATAAAAATAGCAAGATTAATCTTAAGAAGATGTACAATCCAAGATTTGGCTATCAAAACTCATGCAATATCTAATTTTTCAATAGCTTAGAGCACCTCTAATGCATTATATTATAAAATGTTTAATATACCGTTACATCAACATTTCATCAATTCCAACAAAAGTTTTACAGTGCATTCAACTTAACAGAATTCACTAGACTACTTTTTATATATCGTTTTATATGACACATTATATAAAATTGAATACTATACTTGCATTAAAAAAAAAAAAAACTACAAAAATAAAAATAAGATACTTAAAATATTGGTCCCTAGATGTTATAGAATCCTAGAACGACAAACTATAGATAATGATAAAATCAAAAGTAACACTGGCTTTTAAATATTGCTACGTTTAATATTTAAAATATTTGCTACGTTCACCGTGGTTTAAAATCTGCTACGTTCACCGTGGTTTAAAATCTAAAGTTACATCGTGACACTCGCCAAATTAGGACTAGAATTAGTGTCTAATTCTTCGTTAATACATGTAATTAGTTCTGTGTTAGGCTAATTAATGTATCAATAAATATATATTGTTGAATATATACGATTATGCGATTTGATTAAATCGTACAAGTTTCAAATCGAATGTAATTCGACTAAATTAATACGGACGTTGGTGAACCATTTTATTGAATAATATAATATTATTTTAATATTATATCCCAAAATATTATTGTTATAATATTTCATATCCATTTCGTATCGTACAATTAACAATTTCGCGAATAAAAGATTTAACGCGCAAACAAAACGAAACAAGCTAAAGTTATAATTTTTTAACTCAAATATAAAGTATTTGATAAAATACTTCAAGTAAAATATCGAGTAATTATTTGTATTTTAAAAACATGTATTTAAACGTATTAAATAATTATTTAAAGTTTAAATAAGCGGGAAAACGAACACCGCACGGAGCGCGAATACAGGGAACGAAATTTGGTGAAGTCCACCTCCGTGGACCCCACCCTAGCCGGCCCCCTTTACCCCCCACCACCACCATCTCTTTTTCATTTTCTCACTTTCACTTCTCTCTCTTTCTTTCCTTTTCTATCTAAAACATCAAACCACCACCACCTTAAAATCAACAAATAACACCACTAAACGCACTCGGATCATCTCGCCTATTTGAAGAAAAACGATTACCTCATCACGATCTACACTTCTATCTTTTCGGATTTCTCCGGCGTTAATTTGTAAGATTTCCGAAAAATCCCGAAAATTCTTTGATTTCATTATTTTTACTTGTTTATGGTTTCTATAAGCTTAAAATGTCCAAATATGGGTTGGGTAAAAGATTTGGACCGAACGATGGTCGGAAAACTCGTTTTCGGCTCAAACTCCGGCGAACAGTCGTAAGTGTCGCTAGTGTGCCAAAAACAGTGCTAGCGACACTAGCTAAGTGTCGCTATGCCAAGTGTCGCCCTTATAGCGACACTACTTAAGTGTCGCTGAATTACTTAAATCAGATCTATCCTAGCGACACTACCTTAGTGACGCCAAAAATTGAGAAGTGTCGCCTATAGTGTGACAATCCTCCAATTAGGGTATTTACTTAACCTAATTTCATGCATTACCTAGAGTAATTCCCTGATTAAGTGAATTCAAACTATTTTGTGTATAAGTTCTGTGCAACTTACTATGTGAATACGTGACGTATTTGATTTGGTGGTTATATATGTATATATATATAATTACGTACGAATAAACGTATTATACTCGACTAAACTAAACGCAATAGATGTGGTGATACAAAATAATTAATAATTCGAAAATTATTAATTACAACTATTAGATAAATTATATTATTGAAATAATATAATAAATTATACGTTTTATAATAAACGTATTAATCGCGAATAAAGTTCCGAAATGAACTTCAAAATACTTTTGGAATAATTTTTAGTCTGAAATTATTATATAAAAGTATTATAACGAAAAGAAAAACGAAACATTTAGACGATTTTTGTTACACGTAATACGAACAGAAACAATTTTAAAACGCGCCTAGATGTTCTAAATAATAAAAGTATTATTTAGTAAGTTACTGTTTTAATGTGTAGAACATTACCTCAGAATATGATTTCCAAATTTAACTGAAATCTGACACGCGTTTTTGACTATACAGTACGTTTACTGTAATTAATTTTAATTATACTTGTAACAAAGTATTTCACATTTCGATTTCAAATTTCTAAATCTGAGATATAGAGAAACATAACGCGAAATTTTATTATAACTAAAGTACCACAAATTATACCCGTACACGAAATTAACGGGCTAAAAACTACCAATATTACACTAAATAAAATATCTGGGAACATATACGTACGCTCACCATACTCCCTCCTTACCTCCCTTTGAAATCTTTGTCGCCAATAATACACCCCACCTACATTTTGATCTTCAAAATACACACACACACTTCACTGGTTTTCTCTATTCTGGTTTGTGTTTGTGCGTACGGGAGAAGCAGAGGCAACAAGCAGCAGGAAGAATCAAACACCATAATCACCTCATCATCTTCAATCTTCTAAACTCACAAAATCAAACACAAACAAAAATGGTTTCTTGAAGCATTATCATCACCACCGTTCGTAATCATCATCTACAACATCAGAAATCATCATCATCTTCATCTTAACATCATTGTGAGGATTTTTACCAATTTTCTTCATTTATATAAATTTCTTAAATTTATGATTTATGATTTTGGTTGATGATTGTTGTTACAAATTGTTAAAAACATGTTAAAATGTATTTATATAACATATAATGATGATGGATCATGTTAAAAACGGATATATATCAAAATCATTATGTAAAAATAAGAACAGAGTCGAACTGCTTCTGCAGGATCATCAAGATCCGGCGGATCCTTAGCCCAAAACACGTGTATCCGGAGGATCCTTCGTGTGATCCGGCGGATCACCTTTAAACGACTCGCACACTACTTGATCGCTTAGACCGGTGAACGAGTAAAAGACACTCCAGATCCGGCGGATCCATGTAGGATCCGGCGGATCCTAAAACTTCACACGCACATTAACCTGTGAACGAGTACGATACATGAGTAAAAGACAAGCCCGATCCGGCGGATCACTATATGATCCGGCGGATCCACCAAATTGTAACCAGATCCGGCGGATCCCCTTTAGATCCGGCGGATCCACACGCCAAGAACCAAATGATCCGGCGGATCCATATTAGATCCGGTGGATCCACTTATATTACACCCGATCCGACGGATCCTTACTTGATCCGGTGGATCCCCGATAAATATTTGGTCACTGACTTGTATTTTCATAAAATGTGCAAACTAATAAACATTTTACAAAATGTATGGATTGTATGAATGATGAAATAAATTACTGCGACAACGAGACTTTGTAAATTGGACACGACTATGAGACATAATATTATATCCGCGACATAATTTAATACGGACATTTTGGACACGACAAAACTTCAAGACAATTACAAAATATATATATATATATATAAACAAACGGACAATATATATATATAACGAAACGTATAAATGGAACGATTTAACTTATCTAGTACAAACTATACACGATAAACAAAAACGAGATATATTTTACAACAAACAAAGTTACGTTTTTGAAAATATAAACGATGACTAAGTTTTATTCGCGACAATTAACAAACGACATAGGTAAACAATATAACAAAGTTATTTTGATAACTATTATAATTATGTTTTGAAAACATAATCGACAACAACGACAACTACATTTATATCTATGTATATATGGATATTAACAATGACGACAACTAATATATATATTAGAATATATATATTCAACTAATATGTATATAAATATACATACTTAAACTCAACGACTATATGAACGCAAGCGTTACCAACAACAAAATGTTATAAACATTTCAACTTAACAAATAATCCATATACTTATACAAGTATTATTATTTGCGTCTAGGTATTTGAGCGACGCTTTTCGATTGTTTGCTAGCTACTTTTGCTGAAGACTTGCAAACCGTGAGTTCACAGCCCCTATCTTTTATTGTTTTAAATGCTTTTAAAACCAGGGGTGGAAAACATAGAACAATGTGATATAACATGCTATATGCTTTATGTATTGCGCTGCATGCTATTATGTGAAACTGAATAACATGATTTCTTTCACGCTATCAAACTGGAACTATTTCTATAAAATGTTTTCATGTTGAATTAACTTGAACTAATTATATGAAACGTTTTCATAACATTTTGGGAATAAGACAGCAGATCTTGGTACGATCCTAGGTTTACGCGAGGTAGTTGTAGTGCACATAAGTCCCAGTGCTTACAACCTATAACCATTAGCTAGGTGACTATAGCCACTGAGTATACAGATAGTACTATCGATTTGACAACCCTCCCAGGATATTACTCGTTGGTCATTCCAACCCCATCGACGATAGTCGTAACGAGGAGTGTATACTTACCGTGTTACTGAGGCAACAACAAAACAACTAGTCGTGGTTTGGTTATAGTACTAGTGTCGTTACTTTAACTCTAAAGGTTTAGCTCACCTTGGAGGGATTATAGTCTAAATTTCCCACGAAACTAAACAACTAAACAACAACTTGATTTGGGAAGGGTATTCCCTGTGATGGCCAATAGGACATGTGTTCCTTTGAGAGACTATTTTTAGGAAACGTTTACCTTAAATGGTTAAACTTGGTTTCCCACAAAACAACTAATTATAGGAAATGTTTACTTAAATGATAAACCTGTGTTTCCTGCAACAACTATTATTGGAATGTTTACCTTATTGTTAAACTTGTATTCCTGTTAACTATCTGTTGGAAAATGTTTGCTTGACTGCTAAACCTGATTTTCCTTAACTATTGAAATGGATATGTTTACTTATTTGATAAACCTGTATATCCTGCGACTACTTATTAGGAAATGTTTATGATTAAACTTGTGTTTCCTACACCGTTATTAGTATTGTAAGAATGACATTCTTACTAATTATAGGAAATATTTTCTTTAATTAGAACACTTGTGTTTCCTACTTACATATAAATATTATGTTTGTGTACATGAATGATTTATATAAAACTTGATTTATTACATTCACACTAAACCCGTGAATTCACTCAACATTCAATGTTGACGGTTTACTATGTTTTTCAGGGAATTAGGACTCAGGTACATCTGCATGCATAAAGGACGTAGGCTACCTGACTATTTATGATGCCACTTTTGGGACACATGGATTTCCTTTGTATTATCAATTCCATTGGTTATACTTATGAAATCCCTCTTTTATAAATATGTATTTTCAAATACTTAAGTTGTCTTTGACAACCCTACTTATGTACGACTCTACCAAGTCGTATCTTTTGTAATAACTTTAAACTTATGGCATCTTAAATATATATGTATGTTCTGTATGATCATATACTCTGATACAGTGAATGCACTATCGAATCTGTCCGCCCCCGATGCTTAACTATTATTAAAATGCTTCCACAAATTAACTAAAAGCTTCCGCTAAACTATTAATAAACGCGATTACCGATTTGGGGGTGTGACATATAGCGACACTAATCTAGTGTCGCCAATCAATTGAAAATCAGAAGTCTAGCGACACTCACCCAGTGTCGCCTAACTAGTGCCGCCTATAGCGATACTCATCTAGTGACGCCTAACTAGTGTCGCCTATAGCGACACTAGCCTAGTGTCGCCAAAAACAGAAAGTTGACAAATTATTTTTATCCTAAGTGTCGAACTTGTACAACCTCAAACACTTATACGATACGACTTCTAAAACACTTTGGGATACACTTTTAAGTATAACACTTCAAAAACATAATGATAATATTGAGATTATTATTACAAACAATCACCAACGGGCCGTACAAGTTTTCAAAACTCAAATCAAACAATCAAATCGTAGTAATTTGGACATTATAGTTGAACGAACAACTACAAAGGTAGTCCTTGTAACTACCTACTCATATCAATAACCATCGCGTGTCGTGGAGACCCTCAGGTTATCAGTCTGCGGACATCTCACTGCTTGATTAAGTATCATACGTTTATTGACTAAGCGCTTAAAGACTCAGGTGAGTCTCATAGCCCCTCTTTTTTCTGCTTTTCACTCAGGGTTGTGATTCAATGCTTATTTTAACATGTGAACGCAAGTACAACTTTTCAATATACTACATGAGTTATTTTCACTAATCTTTTCAAAGCCTCCATCAGCATAGTTTGGTAATACGTTGTAGCGTGATTATCAGTATATGGTACCATATAGGATTGACCCTCCTCGTCCGGGTTAGCATGCACTAACTGGGTAAACGGATGTTCTAATAATTGTTCAGACGAGTGTAGATTAGGCACTCGTGGAGGCACATCTCTCGGAATTCTCTATATGGGACCCGACCCTCGAGTTAAGCTCGGACTATGTGCTCATGGCTGTATACTTTACCATTATCATTTGCTGGATGCAAATCAATACTTAAATCTTGCGGTTCATACGATATTATCTGATTCCAAACCTGTGAGCTCACCAGCTTTTAGCTGACCCATTTTAGCATGTATCACAGGTACTCAGCAGTAGATTGGACTGCCTCAGGATTTCTATAGCTCGAGTCAGCATGCAGACATTTGAGATTTTCTTGCATTAGTATATTTTGTACAAGTACTTATGTACTGAAATCTCTCATTTAACCGAACATGAGCTATGCACAGCTTCAAATGTTGTAAACATTTCTTATATTAATATATTTTGTTAAAACGACGTATATAGAGTCGTTTACTATATATCTGTGCGCTTGATTATTGATTAGTAACACCCAAAGTATGCTTCCGCTAAACAGTAAATTTGGAGGTGTTACAGATTGGTATCAGAGCCTAAGGTTTTAGTGAACTAGGTTGCATTTAGTGAGCCTAGACTATGACCGTTAGGCAGTATTTCCTTATTAGGCATGTTTGGTTCAGGAATTACAGCATACGACTTTAATTTAACATAGCCTGATCAACTATGTACAATTAAGGAAAGATGATGTAAGGTCTGAAACGATTATGTTAAACAGGAATACACTAGTTGATTCTGACCTCGAGAGAACCGGGACTCAAACATGTCTGTGCTAGACACCCAATAGGCTATTATGTGATACTAAGTATACATAGATAGGCCTCGCTACAATCTTAGGCTATATTGTATAAGTACTATATAAATATAGGCCTCACTTTCTCTAATGCTTTGTCTCAGAATGGCAAACACACCATCCAATTCATCGCAATCTCATCCTCATGGATCCCAAAACCCGAGGGTAGCTAGGAGGAACCCCAGGTTGCCTCGAGCTGGCCCATATCCCGCGCACTTCACTCTACCGGGTTTAGCCGCTAGGCTACACCGTCACGAGCAACGGCTTAACACTATGGACATCGGACTCCAAGAAACCAATGAAAACTGGAGAATTACATCCCTCGAGCGCATCAACCAAGTCTTCGAGGATCACGAAACCACCATTAACAACGTGGATGTCTTTCGCAACAGGGTAGTGGAGATAAGCGTAGAAACCGCCCTTTTACAGCAAAGGCTAGAAGAATGTGAGCAACGCTCATGGGAAGCAGAGGAATATGTTCGCGGTTTAGTGCAACGACTGGTCCTGGTAGAAGATAACGCCCGACAAGCCAGCAGACTTGGAAATACTGTGGATCGTCTTGTTGAAATGATGAAGCATATTGATCTACGTCGAGACTAGTGTAGTCCTTGTCTTGTAATCCATCTTGTAATCTAATAACTATCTAAGCGCTACTTTATAATTCGGTCGGATGTAACAATTCCCGAAACCTTTTGTAATATATCTAAGGGATGTAACTTTTGAACACGTATTATCTATCAAATAGTCTCGCTGTTTCAATTCATATTAATTGCCATTTTCATATTGATGTTATGTATTACCGCTTTTATACATGAACATCTGTGACAAATACAATTCTCTTACAAGATCTCATATATCTTCATTTCTTTTTTTGAAGAAAAAAAGCCGCCAAAGACGAGACCATACTCCGATGCTCAGCTTGCATAACTCATAACTCAGGCTGTGACTGAAGCCCTGGCTCGGAATTCTTCACAGAACTCCGGGAGAAACAGCGATACCGCTGAAACCACTGCCGCCGCCAAGCCTTGTTCCTAAAAGGATTTCCAGAACTGCAAACCCTTGAGCTTCAAGGGGACTGAAGGAGCCATCGGACTAATCAGATGGTTCGAAAAGATGGAATCTATCTTCCGCATCAGCAAATGTGCGGAGGACGACAAGGTCAAGTTCTCTACCTGCACCCTCGAAGATGGTGCCCTCTCATGGTGGAACTGGTATGCCTAGTCTGTGAGTATTGACACCGCCTATCTACTCCCTTGGGAGGATCTGAAGAAAATGCTCACTGATTAGTATTGCCCAGCCGAACAACTCCAGAAGCTGGATGAAGAGTTCTGGCACTTAAAAGTGCAGGGAACTGATATTTTTGGATACACCACCAGATTTCAACAGCTCACCATCCTTCGCCCAGCTATGGTAAGTACTGAAACCGAAAAGATCAAGAAGTACATCCGCGGCCTTTCGGAGCCGGTCCGGGGAAATGTCGCCGCATCAAACCAAACCACCATTCATGGCGCCATCCGGTTGGCCCATGAACTTTTAGCCATGAACGAGGACCCAGAACCACCCACTCCATCCTCCAACAACAATAAAAGAAAATGGTCCGACAACCATAACAACCAACAAAACAAGAAATCTGACACCATCAAAGCCTACAACTCAACCACCGAACCCAAACGAGGTTACACTGGGAACAAACCCTACTGTTCCAAGTGCAACCGACATCACGAGGGTTCCTGCGAAACCCCCTGCAATAACTGTAAGAGGTACGGACACCTCACCAAGGACTGCAGGTCCCCCAACGACACCAGCAACAACTCCAACCGCAACGCCAGGCCGTCCAGAGCCTGCTTTGAATGTTGAAACCCTGGGCACTTCAAGAACGAGTGCCCAACAATGAAGAACAAGGGCAACAACAACAACAACAACAATGCCAAAGATAGAGCCTTTGTACTCAACTCTGGGGACGCCCGTCAAGACCCGAATCACGGGTATGTTCCTCCTCAACAACTTAACTGCATCTATTCTGTTTGATACTGGTGCCGATAGGAGCTTTATATCTGATGAGTTTTGCCCACTACTTGACATCACCCCCGTGGCCTTAGATGTTAAGTACACCGTAGAACTAGCAAACGGTAAACTCATAGAAACCGATAGTGTAATACCTAATTGCACTTTAAACCTAGCAGACGAAACCTTTTCAATTGACCTCATGCCTGTTAGAATCGGAAGTTTTGACGTCATCGTGGGTATGGACTGGTTGTCCAAGCATCGGGCCGAAATTGTCAGTTATGATAAGATTGTCCGCATTCCTCTCGCCGTCGGTAGAACCTTGATCATACAGGGAGAGACCGGTGGGACGAGACTGAATATCATCTCTTGCTTGAAAGCCCGAAAATTTCTGAGAAAGGGTTATCCGGTAATCCTCGCGCACATCATGGAGAAAAAGTCGGAGGAGAAGCGACTTGAGAATGTGCTCATCGTTCGAGACTTTCCAGAAGTCTTTCCCGAAGAACTGCCTGGTCTACCGCCACCAAGACAGGTTGAGTTCTCAATCGATCTCAAGCCAGGTGCTGTATCCGTGGCCCGAGCACCATACCGCTTAGCCCCATCCAACTTCAGGAGCTGTCCACCCAGTTATAGGAACTCCTGGATAGAGGATTCATCAGACCGAGTTCTTCACCTTGGGGAGCTCCGGTCTTGTTTGTCAAAAAGAAGGACGGTTCATTCAGAATGTGGATCGACTACCGAGAGTTGAACAAATTAACCGTCAAGAACCGATATCCGCTCCCTCGTATTGATGATCAATTTGATCAACTCCAGGGTTCAAGTTTTTACTCAAAGATCGATCTGCGGTCAGGTTATCATCAGCTACATGTTCGCGACAGCGACATTCCGAAAACTGCTTTCAGAACCCGTTATGGGCATTACGAATTTCAGGTGATGCCATTCGGACTAGTCAACACACCGGCTGTATTCATGGACCTCGTGAATCGGGTGTGCAAACCTTATCTCGACAAGTTTGTCATCGTATTCATCGACGACATACTCATATACTCGTGCAACGAACAAGAACACGCGCAACATCTCCAAACCATCCTAGAGCTACTTAGACACGAGGAGCTATATGCCAAGTTTTCTAAGTGTGAGTTCTAGATGCAAACCGTTCAATTCCTTGGGCATGTTATAGATAGTCAAGGAATCCATGTAGATCCATAAAAAATCGAGACTATTAAAGACTGGCAATCGCCAACCACACCAACCTAGGTACGGCAATTCTTAGGACTTGCTGGGTACTATCGGCGATTCATTGAAAACTTTTCAAAAATAGCCCAACCACTCACGACACTGACTCAGAAAGATAAAAAGTTCGATTGGACTGATAAACAAGAGTCAGCATTTCAACTTCTGAAACAAAAGCTTTGCAGTGCTCCTATTCTATCATTACCCGAAGGCACCGATGACTTCGTGGTATACTACGATGCTTCTCATCAAGGTCTCGGTTGCGTGCTGATGCAACGAGACAAGGTCATTGCTTACGCCTCACGACAACTCAAAATCCACGAAAAGAACTACACTACTCACTACCTCGAGCTTGGAGCTGTCGTGTTCGCTCTCAAAATCTGGAGACATTACCTCTACGGCACTAAGTGCACAATCTTTACCGATCACAAAAATCTCCAACACATATTCGATCAAAAGGATCTTAACATGAGGCAACGTCTATGGGTCGAGTTGCTTACCGATTACGACTGCGAAATCAAATACCATCCGGGTAAGGCAAATGTTATTGCCGATGCCCTCAGTCGAAAAGAACGATCGAAACCACTTCGGGTCCGAGCCCTCAGTATGACTATTCACAATGACCTAAACATCCAGGTTCTTGTTGCTCAACTCGAAGCTCTCAAACCCGATAATGTCAAAAACGAAGCCTTGCGAGGCATGGATAAACAGTTCGAAACCAAACCCAATGGGGTCAAATACTTCTCTAATCGAATCTGGTTGCCCAGTTTTGGAAACCTGCGAGACTTGGTGATGGATGAAGCTCACAAGTCCAAATATTCTATACATCCTGGATCCGACAAAATGTATCATGGCATCAAGGAATTTTATTGGTGGCCAAACATGAAAGCCGAAATCGCCACATACGTCAGCAAATGCCTTACTTGCTCGAAAGTCAAAACCGAATATCAAAAACCTTCTGGTTTACTCCAACAGCCCGAGATTCCTCAATGGAAATGGGAACAAATCGCCATGGATTTCATAACCAAACTGCCAAAGTCATCGAGCGGTTGCGATACCATTTGGGTGATCGTTGATCGTCTCACGAAATCTGCTCACTTCTGTAGGTTCCATATGATACGGACCAAAACGAGTAGTTCAAATCGTTTGTTCAAGCGGAAATCAAACAAACAAGTGTGTACAAGATTAACACAATATATGACCAAAACACAAATGTATATGTTTATATATATGAACTAATAACAATACATACACATGAACCAAAACACAAAGATCAAAATAACACTACAAGGTGATTTTTCTCAGAATATAGAAGTGTTATGTGTGTGTTTTCTGTTGTGGATGTTTGGCTACCAAAACAGAAGCTGGCGAGCTTCTATATATAGTCTGACCCAGACATCATGCGACACAAGCCTTGTGTCGCATAGGATGTTCATGCGACACAATCCTTGTGTCGCATAGATTGCTTCTGCGACACAGTGCTTGTGTCGCATAGAATCCTTCTGCGACACATTGCTTGTGTCGCATAAAAACAAAAATTGTAATTTTCTTAAAACTAAAACTATTCAATACGTAATTACAATTTCGACACAATTACAGACTGAGACCAACTGACAGACACACATTGATGTACCAACAAACTCCCCCATGTCTTCAGCTTGGTCTTCAAAAAATCTTCGATTAGCATCAGTCTTCAAAAAAACTAATCTTCAAACGTCTGGACCTCAAACCCATCCGGGTGGAAACTTTCCGCCAGCGTGAATACCAAAAGTGAAGCATATATCAACGATTTTCTGAAATCATTTTGCTAATGTAGAGTTGAACTCGTTTCCTGGATTGTAGCGAATCCGATTGTCGAACAGCTTCTTCATGTCATTTCTTGACAGATTAATCAAGCTCATTGGGTCAAATATTCTGAAGTTGGCTTTTCGTAGACCCCACAAAGATCCTGTCTGAGGCTCTGAATCTGGAACGTAAACTAAGACGGCTTCGCCAGTGTGAGCATCCAGTTCCCAATAATGAAAACGTTTCAGTAGATTAAATAGAACTGTTTCCAGAGCGATTTCAGTCAGACATTTAGCAGGTGGATAGTGAACTCTTACAATTGACTGCTTGGTCTTTGGATCGAGCTTCTTCTTGAACGAGTACCTTGTACCCAGTATAGGTTTGACATAATGATATTTCTTTCGCTTAATCTCCTCACGCATGACCTTTTGAATCACATCTGCAAGTTCATCTTCATAAGGATTTATCAACTGAAGCTGAGTGAGACGAACAATGTCATGCTTTGGCAATGTACTCAGTATCCTCAGTGATCGACGAAAGTACTGGATACCGTCAAGTCTCTTAATCATAAACCTCCCTTTACTCACCTTCCAGCTTTTTATCAGACCTGTGTAATCACCACCAACCCTGTATTTCTTGCATGTAACAGGAGCAGGTTCTGGATTTTTACCTTTTGGGAACCAGTTGTCCCTGATGGACATTTCCTTGTCGATAGGAGCACCTTCAGATGTGTCCTGTGGAAAAATGTCATAATAATTTGCCTTTTCACGAACAGGGACTGGTTGTGCTTGAGAAGAATTGGAGGGTACAGACGATTCTTGAGCAGGACCAGGTTGAGAAGTAGATCCTGGTACATAATTAAACGTTGGCCCTGACTCATCGTCTGAAGAATCAGATAATACAACACCCTCTTGAGGATAAGCTGGACGATCAGTATATTCTTCATCAGAACTAAGCTTTTCTTGTTCAACCTCAATATCATCATCATTATTAGCAGAGTTGAAGTCAAAAGGTTCTTCAGGCGCACGACCGTCATTGTCAACCGCAGATTGAAAGTATGATAAATTACAATACGTGTAATCTACAGCCAGCGGTTTTGGTTGCCCTGGTTGCTCAATAATATACTCAAGAACGAGAGAAGTTTCATTAATAACAGAAGCATTTACATTATCAGGATTTACATGTTCTTCGCCCTCGGCGGAAACCCTAGGTGTTGGTTCTATAGCAGGTTGGGCTGTCTCCCCCGAAGCAATAGCTTGGGTTTCCAACTGCAAGACCTTTGTCTTCAATTCTTCATTCTCTTTTTCCAAGCGAGAGATCCGAGCATCCTGAGCTTCAGAAACGGATGCTTGGGCATCCAGTGATTGCTGCATCTTCTCAATCTTTGACAGGAGCTCCTGAATGACAGCTGGATGAGGAGTGATTGGAGTTTCAGTCCTTGAAGGCTCAGAAGATGTGGAAGTGGAAGTACGAGAACGCCTGACTGGATTTAGATCAGAAATGTCAGAAGCTTCTCGAGGCCTCTTGCTGCGGCTAGATGGTTCAGGACCCGGAGAAGGTGGATGATGATAATAATCGATCTCACGATCGAGATCCACGAGCTCCGGATCCGCAAGATCTGGTTGAACCGGCGGCTGCTGTTGTTGAACTGGAAGTTGATGAGCTTGAGGCTGCTGAACTGGAGGCTGAGGGATAGGTTGTTCAGGTGCCGGAGCATTGAATTGCTCACCAGGCAGGGGAACAAAAGCTGGATCCACAATATGACCAAACAGAGCAACCTCACGTTCCGGTGGCTGACCCTGTCTCGCAAAGGTAGTACAAGTGGTATAAATCCTGGTATTCATCGGTGTTTGCTTGAAAGTGAAAGAAGCAATCACCGGAAGATCTGGATGCAAGTGATTGAGCAGCAATTGAGTAAATCGAGGATATAAAGCCCATTTTTCCTTAGCATCCAAAGCATTGTTTACAAAACCCCTGAAGATATAGCCTGAGAAGTTGAAGGGTTTGTTGTAAATCAGGGCAAGAATAGCAGAGGCAGTCGAAAATTTCATCCCTTCAAGGCCTGCCCTGCGACTGGATAAACAGACAATGACGATGTGAGCCAGATACCTCCAGACCTTTGTCATGTAGGTCTTCTTGTACTGATCAACTGGAATGTCTTGATAACCAATCGATCGCATGCCCTGAGCAATAGCACCTGGAGTAAACTGGGTGATCATATCAGAATTATCACCGAACTCGAAGAAATCTCGAATAAGCTGCTCTGAAAAGACAACTTGGCGGCCACAGACAGTAGACATAATACGAGTATCTGCTTCATCGTAATTGACAACCGCGTTGTCCCAAAACTCGGTAATGTGATTTGTCAACATCTGAGTATCAGCAGTGATAGCTTTGTGAATACGAGAGCGTTGAAGAAAGGCTATCATTGGGCGGTACGGGCGGGAAGTCTCGACCGTTGTATTCATGAACGCCACAATATTGTGACGTGGCTCCCAAAAGTACTTAGAGACATCGATCTCTGCGGGTGCTGGAGTAGCTGGAGCAGCTTGATGTTCAGCCATTTCTACAAAAATAACAATAATATAGCCAAAACTCGAAATGCGTTAGCGTTAGTACCAAAAATAATTCGCGTTTTAATTTTACCAAATTTCTGCGACACAACAGTTGTGTCGCACGAGGTCCATACGACACAAGGATTGTGTCGCAGAAGGACGCTACGACACAAGGCTTGTGTCGTATGACACGTGTCACGCGGACAGCATTTCCCCTGCATTTAGCATTTATTGAGAATTTAATCTCAGATACGACATAGAGTGCGACATAAGGCCAGTGTCGTATGTTGTGTCGTATACAATACGACATAAGCAATTTAAAGCAGTACGACATAAAAATCCCAAATCCATACGACACAATGACTGTGTCGCATGTTATGTCACAAAGATGAACATCAACGCAGCCCAGATTCAATCGATGAAAAAATTTGGGGCTTTCGAAATCTAAGCATACCCTAGGGTTCGTACACAATAGGGGATCAATAATATGCAAGTATCTAACCCTAGAAACCCCTAAACCCTAATTAATTTGGTGAAAAACCGTAACCCCAAACCCTTAAAACTGGACGATGCAATCTAAGGCGTAATATCAGATAAAAACATGAAAAGATTATACCTACAGATGCGCAAAGTGATGAGGAACAAGAATCGATCAATGAAACACGGTGAAAAACCTTCGAAAAATCGAATCCGAACGAAAATCGCTTGTGTCGCAAAATCGCACTTGTGTCGTATAGTTTGTGTCGTGAAAGATTTGAAAACGTAAATGATTATGTCGTATGAAGTGAATAGTTAACCCCTGACCCGCATACGACATAACATACGACACAATGTAACGGACGAATACGACACAAGTGTTGTGTCGTATAACTGGAATGCGACACAGTGCTTGTGTCGCATAGAACATAAAAAGCAAATTTTGCAGATTAAAAATTTGATTTCGATGCTGATTCGGATTTTGATTTTAGAATTTTCGCAATAAAGATGATTTGTGACTTAAAATAAAATGAAATAAAAATTGAAAAATATAAACAACAAAAATAAAATATAAATAAAAAGAAACAAAAAACAACTAAATGCGTAAAAACTATAAAATCTTTTTGGTGACGGAGTTGAGATGTTCTGGTTAGGGATCATATCGAGATAAACATGCAATTATTAGGAATAGTAAGTGTTATTTCGATTATCAGTATATTTGTCCACTTTAAATTTACGTGGCACATTTAAAACACCTTTGATAAAAATTATTTCAAGACGATTACTGATATTGCTTGTCCACTTAAGCATGTTACATCCGTGTTTGTGGAGTTAACCTTTTATTGTTAGTATGAATAGTTCTCTGTGGCCCCCACCATAGATGTACCCCTATAACACAGACAAAAACATAGTTTCCATATTTAGAAAGAATAAAGAAAGATCATTTTTAAGAATCAAGCTAGAGTTGACAGGTCAGTACAGAAGTACAGCAAAGCAACCTATCGTGATTCAAGTATAATCAAAACCAATCGCAGTCAAACTGAAGTTGGAGTTTCCCAAACAACGACCTTGTTTAGTGTGATTTAGGATTAAGCAAAAACCGACCGCAGTCAAACTGAATTTGGAGTTTCCCAAACAGCGACCTTGTTCAATATTTTTCAAGATTTTCAAGTGCATTGACTTGTATTTGCTTAATCCCAAGTTTATACTAACTGTTACCAGTTCTGTACAAACGTACAACAGAGACAACAACCAGTATAAACTCCCAAATGATTTCAGATAAAAGTTCCAAACATAGAAATATGTTAAGCTACGCTAAGGAATTAAGACATTGAGTCGTACATCACACGGTGTTTACCACAAGATAGTAGACACGTATTTAAATGACTTCTTAATAACCCAAAAACCGGTGTGTATCATACCTACCAGTACATCGCATGATGAAGACAATTTGCATAAAAACTGTTTTAAGTGTGTCAGATAAACCTACTGACACATCAAAGATAAACCTTTAAAATTCCATTTTGTGCATGTCACCAGATGTACTATCATATCCCAAGTTGTTTACAGACTCAACTTCAACGTCTATTTTAAAAATGTAGCAACCATTGCATTTCTTTGATACTAACGAGTATAAAGAGTGGCGATTGCCTCCGTTTTTTTTTTAACCAAAATAAAGCAAATAAACTGTACACAAATTAAGTCACAAATCATTTCTTGAGATCAAGAGAAAACATCCCTATCATATCTACAAGTTCGTTGAAACGAGCACGCGAAAATGCTTTTGTGAATAAATCGGCCTTTTGCTTAAGGGTATCTACATGAATGAGGTCAATTAAATGTTTCTCATAGCAATCTCTTATGAAGTGAAACCTAATCTCTATGTGTTTGGTCTTAGAATGTTGAACAGGATTGCGAATAATAGATATAGCAGCAGTATTGTCAATATGAATAGGAGTCAAAGTAAGAAGTAACCCATAGTCACGCAATTGATGTTGAATCCACAAAATCTGTGAACAACAACTTGCAGCAGCAATGTATTCAGCTTCCGCTGTTGAGGTGGAAACTGTGGTTTGCTTCTTACACTGCCAAGACACCAATCGAGAACCGAGATATTGGCATCCTCCTGTAGTTGACTTTTTGTCCGAATTGCAGCCGCCATAATCAGAATCAGAATAGGCAGTGAGAGCGAAATTTTGTTCATTTGAGTACCAAAGACCAAGAGATGGTCTATATTTGAGGTAACCAAAAATTCGCTTCACAGCCTTCATGTGAGAAACTTTGGGTTTTGCTTGATATCTGGAACAGATAGACACAGCAAACACAATATCTGGTCTGGATGCAGTGAGATACATCAGCGATCCTATCATAGAACGATAGTCCCGCTCCTTGCAATCTTCTTCGTGTTCAGCGGGTCCGAGTTTGTGATCAGTTTCAATGGGAGTACCATATGGCTTACAGTCATAGAGTTCATACCGAGTCAACATGTCATTGATATATTTGGACTGATGAATGTAGAAACCCTTGTCAGACTGTTCCACCTGTACACCTAGAAAGAACTTAAGTTCCCCCATGGCACTCATCTCAAACTCGGACTTCATAATCCTTTCGAAGTCTCTGCACAAAGAATCATTTGTAGAACCAAATATAATGTCATCCACGTAAACCTGCACAAGTAACAAATCTTTTCCAACCCTCTTAATGAAGAGTGTGCTATCAATTTGGCCTCGTGAAAAGCCATTTCTCTTGAGATGATTTGCCAACCTCGCATACCAAGCTCTTGGAGCTTGATGAAGACCATATAAAGCCTTGCCTAACTTGCAAACATAATCAGGATGATTTTGATCTTCAAAGCCAGGAGGTTGCTTGACATACACATCCTTCAGAACCTCTCCATATAGAAATGCGCTCTTGACATCGAGTTGATAAACTCGAAAACCTTTAAATGTCGCATAAGCCAGAAAGATGCGAATGGATTCCAATCTTGCAACTGGAGCAAACACATCATCGTAGTCTAAACCCTCAATTTGGGTAAAACCTTGAACAACTAACCGAGCCTTATTCCGAATAACAACTCCTCTATCATCTTTCTTCACGCCATAAACCCAGCGAGTTCCAATTGGATCGACATCTTTTGGTAAAGGAACTAACTCCCAGACATCCAGCTTCTTGAATTGATTCAGTTCTTCTTGCATAGCCTCAACCCAGTATGGATCTTTCAAAGCTTCAGCTATTTTCTTTGGTTCATGCTGAGACAAGAAGCATTCTTCCATTTCTTCTTCAACACAGGCAAAAGTGGCAGATGATGATTCTTCACGGACTTCATTAGCAGCAGCTTGATGCCTAGTTAAAACACCTTGTTGAAGTTCACCAATGATGTTTTCAGTGGGGTGAGTAGAATGAATTCTAAGTTGAGGAATCGGATCAGGCACAATGATCGAATCCAAATTTGACTGATCACATCCAGGATTTTCAATTTCAACTGAGCTATCAGTGGCAGTACCCTCATTGTCAATTGGTGAGACAATATCAGTTTCAGTTTGAGGATCAGATTCAGAAGCCACTGGATCAACATCGGAGGGATCGTCAATATTGACGATATTCTCAGGTGGTACTACTCTAGACTTGGAGATTGAGTCGTCAGAATTAAGATCCAATCCATGAAGTAGAGACACCACCTGTTCTTCTTCACTCAATTTGGGAAGGTTGAAAGAGTCAACCAACTTATCGTACTCAAACAAGGACTCAGGTCCCTTGCCTTTTGGAGAATCAGTATATTTCATAAACCTTACTTCAAAATGTTCCTCTATTCTCCCAGTAGACTTGTTGAAAACTCTTTTATTCGGCGAGTTCACAGAATATCCCAATAATAACCCATCGACTGCTTTTTCATCAAATTTGCCTACCGAGTCCTTAGTAATTAAGATTGTGCAAGGACACCCGAAAGGCTCAAGAAACTTCAAATTTGGTTTGCGATTATTCAGCAATTCATAACATGTTTTCTTTCGCTTTTTAACTATCGAAACCCTATTTAACACATAGCAGGCAGTGTTAACAACTTCTGCCCAAAAAGTGGTAGGCAGATGCGCATCAGACAACATGGTTCTTGCTGTCTCAATGATTGTCCTATTCTTTCTTTCAGCTACTCCATTTTGCTAAGGAGTACGAGCTGCACTGAACTGATGAAAGATACCTTTGCGAAAACAATACATTTCCAGGGTTTTGTTCTTGAATTCTGTTCCATTATCGCTGCGTAGTTTCTTAATTTTCAAATTACATAGATTTTCCAGTCTGTCGAACAAGTAGGTTAAAATATCAGCAGTTTCATCCTTTCCAGCCAAGAAGTACACCCAAGAAAACCTTGAGTAATCATCAGTAACAACCAGACAGTATGATTTTCCACCAATACTTTTCTTATTCACAGGACCGAACAAATCCATGTGAAGCAGCTCCAATGGAGACTCAATAGAATTCATCAGCTTAGACTTATGGAACTTCTTGTGTTGTTTCCCTTTGAGACAGGAAATGCATTCATCATCTATTTCAAATGACTTTTTAGGCACGCCTAACACAAGATCATTATTAATCAGATAATTCATTCTTCGAAAGTGAATGTGTCCCATACGTCTGTGCCAAAGCAGTGAATCTATAGAAGATGCCTTTGATAGCAAACAAGTATGCTCCTTGGTAATCACAGTTTGCATATCCAAAATGTACGAGTTGCGTACACGGGGTGCTCTCAGTAACACCCATTCCTCGGGAATGACAAATCCCGGCTTCAAGATTAAACATTCAACATCTGTAAATGCGGTAGTGAATTTCTTATCGTAGACGTGAGAAACACTGATCAGATTGTGTTGCAGTTCCTCGACATAGTTCACTTTATCAAAAGTCACTTGTCCATTTGAAAGAGTACCCTGACCCGTTATGTTACCACCTGTATCTCCCGCAAAAGCAACATGTCCTCCACGATATGGTTTAACATTTGACAGAAGAGACATGTCACCAGTCATGTGCCGTGAGCAGCCACTATCCACGTACCATTTACTTCTTTGTATATGATCTGACTGCCACAGCACAACATAGAGAGAAGGTTAGTTAGAAATGGAGACCCAGGCCTTTACAGACTTGGGTACTCCAGAGACCTCATCAATAATAACTACATCAGTTAAAACTTTGTTTTTCAAGAAATCAGGTATATTTTCTGATGCAGTATTAGTTGATGATGAGTCATTTGACGACTCTTTTGGTCTCCAAACTTTTACAGGAACAATAGTGGGTTGCTTGTTAACAGTGTCAGGCTGTTTAACCGGTGGTTTACTAGGCCTAACATTATTAACTTTCGGGATAGAAGTATGAGAAAGTGAACCCTTCTTTGAAAATGATTTAACAGATGAATTTTTGTAAACAGAATTTCTGGGAACACCTTTTGAAAACTTCTTTCTCAAAAGCAACGGGCATTGATTAATCAAGTGACCTTGTTTCTTGCAGTAGAAACATGATCGTCTTTCCTCAAAAGTTCGGTCATTTCTGCCTAAGAATTTAGGTGAGACAGGTAACTTATGTGAGCATGTTGAAGTGGATGCCTCAGAATGTGAAACAGAAGATTTAACAGAATTCTTGATTGATTTGTCATTAGTATTCTTTAAATCGTTCGTTTTTAGTTCAGCCTGAACTTTAACATCTCTTCGAAAGATTTTATCATTTTTCTTAGAAGTAAGAATGTGATTTTCAGGCTTAATGTTTTTCTTTTCACATTGCGACATACACTTACAAGGAATGTCCTCAATCTCAACCTTTTCTTCGATAGTTTGTAAGGGAGCAGGCTGAAAACTACCAAAGGGGGTAAACTTAACAGTTCCTGAGGGGGTGAACTTAACAGGTTCAAAAGGCTTCACTGGTTTAGCCTTAATTGTTTTAGGTTTCTTCTTATCATGTTCAACCTCTATGTTAGCTTGATAGAATTCAGGCAACTTAAAAGTAGGCAAGCTAACAGGTTTAACTACAGGCATATCTACTTGCTTAACTACAGGTTCAGTAACTGATATTTCAACAGGCTTTGTATCTACTAACGTAGCAGGCACAAAATCTTTAATTTCATCCTTAGACGGTCTACACAAATTTATATCTAAAGATGGTGGTGGTTGATTATGATAACCAAAACCAGACTTATCTTTAGAATTAGTCCTACCCGTCTGCAGGATATCAGAAAAGACCATGGCTGAAGTGTTGATATTCTTGAGCTTTCGTTTGTAATCAACAACCTCTGCTTGGGAGGCAGCAAATTCCTTTTTTAAATGAGCAATCATTTTTAAGTAACTGTCAATTTCATCCTGATTACTGAAAATTAGAGCTTTTAGCTCCTTTTTATCTTCAATAAGTTGATTAATGTTACTGTCAAAGTGTTTCTCATTATTTTTCAAAACTTTGTTTGCCTCCATCAAATTCAAGATACCTGACTTCAAGGTTTCATTATGCTCCATAAGCCTATTTACTTTACCAGTTAAACTAATACATGAATCACAAGTAAATTGAGCAAATGGTACCTCACTGTTGATAGCCATTAAGCATTGCTCTTGAACTTCATGTGCAGAGAAATCATAAGCATCTCCATCCTCAAGCAACAAAGCAGCCTTAGCAGTAGTATGCTCAATCTGTTTTGGAACAACAGATGGTTTTGTGAAACCCGTAGCAGGCTGTCGTCCTTTCTCACATTCTCGGGCAAAGTTTCCAAGATTCTGACACTTATAACATTTGATTTTGCTTTTGTCAAATCCCATTGGTGTTCGGTCGGCTGCATCTTCAAGAGATCTCTTTCCTGTTCTTCTTAGATAGTTTTTGGCTCTGCGAGTGAGCATAGCCATATTCCATCTAATATCAATCCTTTCTAACTCATCAGGATCAACCTGATTGAAGTCTTCGTCAGTCAGTTCCAAAGTACTGACCCTTTTAGAGAGAAAATCTTCATAGGATGACAAGAAGGCAGTAAACATTGCTGCATGTTCATCTGTTGTTGCTGACGAAGGAACAGATGATGATGAACTTAATCTACTTGAAGAAGCATTATAAGTTGGTATGGCTGAAAATGTTCCTACAGTAGGATTACTGTAAGATGAAGATTTCTGAGAATTTTGCTCAGCTGAGATGAAAGCAGTTCCACCAGGACTTGATTCTGATGCACGAGCGTTAGATCTCGTTTCTTTCTTTTGAATATCCAGAGCACCAGCTTCAAGTTTTGCAACTAGATCATCCAGAGACAATTGTAAATTCTTTGGATCGCTTTCTAATAATAAAACTCGTGTTTCCCAACTTGGTGGAAGAGCAGCTAAAGCCTTTTTGTTTATCTCAGAATTCTTAAGATTGTATCCTCCAGCTTTCAATTCATTTACTGTGCGTGTAAATCCGCAAAGCATGTCTCTGACAGTCTCATTCTTCTGGATATAGAAATAATCAAACTGAGTTTTGACTAATTCCAATTTACTCTAAATGTATTCAGTGTTGCCACGAAATCTCTTCTCAATTGCATTCCAAAGATCATAAGCAATAGTTTGTGGAAACATATCTAATACATCAGTTGGAAGTGCCATAGTGATAGCAGAATGAGTTTTGCGTTCAATTTCCCATGCTTTTCTTTCATCAGGAGTGTATGAACGAATTGGTTTGGGTGGAGGAACACCAATGTGGTCTCCAAGAGCAACAGGAGCAACATATCGTTCAAGAAGAGACAGCTCCATATCAGGATCAGTGAATAATACAAACGACATAAAACGTTGTTTCCATGCTCGAAAATCCAAACCCGGTGCAAAATAAGGAGGTTTATTTGCACTACCGATAGTAGCATTATGTTGTAAAACTGCATCAACGCTTAGAAGAGACATCTTGAGAATCTGCAAAAAATCAGAAAATTGCACAACAAAAATTTTTTTTCTAAGTCTGGTCTTATGCGACACAGTGGTTGTGTCGCAGAAGGTAAGTACGACACAAGGGTTGTGTCGCTGAACTCAATCAGACAGAAGAAAATGCGACACAGTGGTTGTGTTGCAGAGGATCAATACGACACAAGATTTGTGTCGTACGTTATGTCGCACTAAGTGTCGCAGACCAGTCAAGGTCAAAACAGATTGTGTCGTAGGTTATGTCGCACGTTATGTCGCAGACAATTTAATGTCGTATCGTTGTGTCGTATGAACAGTGTATACGACACAGACCTTGTGTCGCAAAAACACGCGTGCAGACAGCTTTGAAGACACAAAAATTTCAACTTTTGATAAAATTAAAAAACAATTTTCGCCATGCTTTCTATCAGTTCCACAATCCGAATTTTTAAGCCACTAAATCACCAATTTTTCAAAAACCAAATTTAAATAATAGACAAACACATTAGTTTGAAGATCAAGCACCAAAATAAGCTAAAAATGATGATTTTTGACCAAGAACACCAAGAACACCAAGAACACAAAATCTAAAAAATTTAACTTTTAGACCAAAATCTTGCACAAAACTAACTCGAAACCACAACTCAAGAGTATGTGGCTCTGATACCAATTGTAGGTTCCATATGATACGGACCAAAACGAGTAGTTCAAATCGTTTGTTCAAGCGGAAATCAAACAAACAAGTGTGTACAAGATTAACACAATATATGACCAAAACACAAATGTATATGTTTATATATATGAACTAATAACAATACATACACATGAACCAAAACACAAAGATCAAAATAACACTACAAGGTGATTTTTCTCAAAATATAGAAGTGTTATGTGTGTGTTTTCTGTTGTGGATGTTTGGCTACCAAAACAGAAGCTGGCGAGCTTCTATATATAGTCTGACCCAGACATCATGCGACACAAGCCTTGTGTCGCATAGGATGTTCATGCGACACAATCCTTGTGTCGCATAGATTGCTTCTGCGACACAGTGCTTGTGTCGCATAGAATCCTTCTGCGACACATTGCTTGTGTCGCATAAAAACAAAAATTGTAATTTTCTTAACTCTAAAACTATTCAATACGTAATTACAATTTCGACACAATTACAGACTGAGACCAACTGACAGACACACATTGATGTACCAACAACTTCCTCGCGATCAAGGAAACCGATAAAATGGAACGCCTCACACGAATCTACATCAAAGAAATTGTTTCTCGACACGGCGTCTCAATCTCGATTATCTCCGATAGGGATAGTCGCTTCACATCTCACTTTTGGCAATCACTTCAGAAATCGTTGGGTACCCGTCTCGATATGAGTACCGCATACCACCCTCAAACCGACGGCCAAAGTGAACGAACTATTCAAACACTGGAAGACATGCTACAAGCTTGCGTAGTTGACTTCGGTGTAAATTGGGAAAAACATCTACCATTGTGCGAGTTTTCGTACAACAACAACTATCATACCAGCATTAAGGCTGCACCTTTGAAGGCACTGTACGGTCGTAAGTGCCGCTCACCTATCTGTTGGACCGAAGTGGGAGATAGCTAACTCACTGGTCCGGAAATCATTCATGAAACCACCGAGAAAATCGTTGGTATCCAAAACAAACTAAAAGCCGCACGTGATCGTCAGAAAAGTTATGCTGACGTGAGACGCAAACCACTCGAGTTCCAGGTTGGGGATCGAGTACTCTTAAAAGTATCACCTTGGAAAGGTGTAATCCGATTCGGCAAACGCGGGAAGTTAAATCCCAGGTACATAGGACCATTCGAGATCCTCGAGAGGATAGGTCCAGTGGCATATCGATTGTAGTTGCCATCTGAGCTCAGCAGCGTGCATCCTACTTTACACATTTCTAATTTAAAGAAATGCTTGTATGATGAGACACTCATTATTCCACTCGATGAAATTCGTATTGACGAAAAACTTCACTTCGTCTAGGAACTCGCTGAAATCATGGACCGTGAGGTCAAACAACTCAAACAAAGTCGTATTCCCATCGTTAAGGTCAGGTGGAATTCGCGGCGTGGTCCAGAGTTCACCTGGGAACGAGAAGACCAAATGCGACTCAAGTATCCTCAAATCTTCACTGACTCTACATCAAACGCGACTTTGAGCTAAATTTCGGGACGAAATTCTCCTAACAGGGGGAGAATGTGACACTCGCAAAATTAGGACTAGCGATTAGTACCTAATCCTTTGTAATACATGTAATTAGTTCTGTGTTAGGCTAATTAATGTATCAATAAATATATATTGTTGAATATATACGATTATGCGATTTGATTAAATCGTACAAGTTTCAAATCGAATGTAATTCGACTCAATTAATACGGACGTTGGAGAACAATTTTATTGAATAATATAATATTATTTAATAACACTATTATATCCCAAAGTATTATTGTTATATTATTTCATATCCATTTCGTATCGTACAATTAACAATTTCGCGATTAAAATATTTAACGCGCAAACAAAACGAAACAAGCTAAAGTTATAATTTTTAACTCAAATATAAAGTATTTGATAAAATACTTCAAGTAAAATATCGAGTAATTATTTGTATTTTAAAAACATGTATTTAAACGTATTAAATAATTATTTAAAGTTTAAATAAGCGGGAAAACGAACACCGCACGGAGCGCGAATACAAGGAACGAAATTTGGTGAAGTCCACCTCCGTGGACCCCACCCTAGCCGGCCCCCTTTACCCCCCACCACCACCATCTCTTTTTCATTTTCTCACTTTCCCTTCTCTCTCTTTCTTTCCTTTTCTCTCTAAAACATCAAACCACCACCACCTTAAAATCAACAAATAACACCACTAAACGCACTCGGATCATCTCGCCTATTTGAAGAAAAACGATCACCTCATCATGATCTACACTTCTATCTTTTCGGATTTCTCCGGCGTTAACTTGTAAGATTTCCGACAAATCCCAAAAACTCTTTGATTTCATTATTTTTATTTGTTTATGGTTTCTATAAGCTTAAAATGTCCAAATATGGGTTGGGTAAAAGATTTGGACCGAACGATAGCCGAAAAACTCGTTTTTGGCTCAAACTCCGGCGAACAGTCGTAAGTGTCGCTAGTGTGCCAAAAACAGTGCTAGCGACACTAGCTAAGTGTCGCTATGCCAAGTGTCGCCCTTATAGCGACACTACTTAAGTGTCGCTGAATTACTTAAATCAGATCTATCCTAGCGACACTACCTTAGTGACGCCAAAAATTGAGAAGTGTCGCCTATAGCGACACTAATATAGTGTCGCCAATCAATTGAGAATCAGAAGTCTAGCGACACTCACCAAGTGTCGCCTAACTAGTGCCGCCTATAGCGACACTCATCTAGTGACGCCTAACTAGTGTGGCCTATAGCGATACTAGCCCAGTGTCACCAAAAACAGAAAGTTGACAAATTATTTTTATCCTAAGTGTCGAACTTGTGCAACCTCAAACACTTATACGATACGACTTCTAAAACACTTTGGGATATACTTTTAAGTATAACACTTCAAAAACATAATGATAATATTGAGATTATTATTACAAACAATCACCAACGGGCCGTACACGTTTTCAAAACTCAAATCAAACAACCAAATCGTAGTAATTTGGACATTATAGTTGAACGAACAACTACAAAGGTAGTCCTTGTAACTACCTACTCATATCAATAACCATCGCGTGTCGTGGACACCCTCAGGTTATCAGTCTGCGGACATCTCACTGCTTGATTAAGTATCATACGTTTATTGACTAAGCGCTTCAAGACTCAGGTGAGTCTCATAGCCCCTCTTTTTACCGCTTTTCACTCAGGGTTGTGATTCAATGCTTATTTTAACATGTGAACGCAAGTACAACTTTTCAATATACTACATGAGTTATTTTCACTAATCTTTTCAAAGCCCTCCATCAGCATAGTTTGGTAATACGTTGTAGCGTGATTATTAGTATATGGTACCATATAGGATTGACCCTCCTCGTTCGGGTTAGCATGCACTAACTGGGTAAACGGATGTACCAATAATTGTTCAGACGAGCGTAGATTAGGCACTCGTGGAGGCACCTCGCTCGGAATTCTCTATATGGGACCCGACCCTCGAGTTAAGCTCAGACTATGTGCTCATGGCTGTATACTTTACTATTATCATTTGCTGGATGCAAATCAATACTTAAATCTTGCGGTTCATACGATATTATCTGATTCCAAACCTGTGAGCTCACCAGCTTTTAGCTGACCCATTTTAGCATGTATCACAGGTACCCAACAGTAGATTGGACTGCCTCAGGATTTCTATAGCTCGAGTCAGCATGCAGACATTTGAGATTTTCTTGCATTAGTATATTTTGTACAAGTACTTATGTACTGAAATCTCTCATTTAACCGAACACGAGCTATGTACAGCTTCAAATGTTGTAAACATTTCTTATATTAATATATTTTGTTAAAACGACGCATATAGAGTCGTTTACTATATATCTGTGCCCTTTGATTATTGATTAGTAACACCCAAAGTATGCTTCCGCTAAACAGTAAATTTGAGGGTGTTACATACATTCACCATTACATTAGATGTAAACAATAATAATATAATAATAATCACCTTCTCTATCTCTATTCTCTATTAACTATTATAAGAAATAGTTAAAGTTAATTATATAGACATCTTAGAAGTAATCCTCCTTAAATTAATCCTAACCATTCAATACATTAACCTCCCTAATTTTTAACCATTGATCTAATCTTTTTGATTTGTCCATGCAATAAGTATGATTAGGTTTGTTAAACTTACTAAATTACCTCTAATGAAAAACTAAATATAAACTAATTAATAGTTAAATTTAAAATCATTTAATGGTGTTGATATTGTCAAAAACGAAAATCTGGGATTCAAATTATACTAATTCAATGACAATTAATTTATACAATCAATATTACGATTAATTATCTTTTATCACATCACAAACTCAATTAAAAGATAAAAAATCGATTCTTAGCATCTTTTATATAAATGTCAATCATTTTTAAGGTCAAACAATTTACACTTTTATGCGTTAGGGGGGTCAAAAAGTTACATTTTTGTGATACATTTTTAATTATAAAATCTATATAGGAAAATGCCAACACATAACACACATATTCTTATTCCAGCATCTTCGGAATTGAACCACATCATATACAATTGCATGATCGGCGTACCATTCTTATTGTAACCATACAAAATCTTTACTAAGTCAACGTAACCATTCCAAATGTATATCCAGTATTTTTGGAACAAATAATTATGCCATCAATATCACAGCAATACGTGAAATCGAAATACTAGATTCAAATTAGAATTGGGTTTAACCATTCTCTTGCATCCAATCTACACATTTGAAATCAAAAGTTTAGAGTGTATATTCAATTCACTTCCTAACCTATTGCAAAATTCATGCAAACGAATGGTAGGAAGAAAGTGTTAGTGTACTTGCCTCCAAGTAACGAAGCTCTGCTAGTTGGTCTGCGCGTGAGAAAGTGATTTTCTCTAAGGTTAGCGTGATTCCTTATTTATCCAATTTGTTTATTGTACTATTTATTAAAGTTAAAGATCCCTTAAGGTTTTAGTTTCCTAATTGCCTTAGATTATTAAATTATTGTTATTCCGCTGCATTATGATAATCTAGTTAGGGAATAGAAAACCCAACAGTGATATCAGAGTCATAGCTTAATAAATAGTAGCATACAATTATCTGCAATAGTATATAGGTAAAGATAAATTGGAAAAATGAATGATCTAAATAGGTAATATGTATTTACGATTTAGATACTAATAATTTTAAATTGTTTAAAATAGACCACTCAATTTTAAAAGGTTTAAAATAGAACCCTAATTTCAAAAGATATTATATGTATAATATGATTTATATATATGTATAATTATAGTCTAAATACGTCGTCAGTCAATTGATAAATCGGCTCACCCATAGTGAACGAACTATAAGAGAGGTATAAGGCAGGTCGCTTTGCTTCCCTAAAAAAGTCAGGTTTTTAATATGTTTCGCGCTGACCTGCTTCTCCGCTTCTTTGTGTGTTCAATGGAGCTACCGAGGACTTTTGATAGGATAATGTCAAGATTAAAAGTAAACTTAAAATAGTAAAAAAAAAAAAAATCCCGTTTTAGCTATAGCAAATAATGAACAGTATGCTAACCCATGAAATTCGCACATCTCTCGTATGAACTGTTAATGGAGCGTGTGTGGTTTACCGGCACATTAATATGAGGACATAATGAGAGGTGATTGAGACTCACGATTCTCGAGCGTACTCGAGTCGGGGATCACGCGGGGTTTGCATGGTTAATTCACCATCTTGTTCATGATCCTCAGCATACCAGTCATGAATAGTAGATGAGCATAACCGAGATTCATGCCATTGATAGGAATCAATGAATCTAAAAAGAACTAGGAGTTTCATAAAATGTGAAACAGACAAAAGTATTTTAGTTATATGATTACGGCGATCCTTTTCATAAAACTGAAAATATGGATCTTAGCCTTAATTTAAAATTTTGGTAATTAATCAAGGAATATTCAAACTAACTAAAACTGTTTTATCTCATAGATGGCTAACTTAAATGGTGCAAATCCTCCCGTCCCCAATACCGCAAATAACTCAAACTTCTCACTACTCTCAGTTCTTGGAAGGGAAAGACTGACCGGTCCAAATTATATGGACTGGATGCGTATGTTGGGTTTTCTATTCCCTAATTAGATTATTATACATGCAGCGGAACAACAAAACTTTAAATAATCTAAGGCAATTAAAAAACTAAAACTCTAAGGGATCTTTAACTTTAACAACATAGTACAATAAATTGGATAAAGAAAATAAGGAAAACACTAACCTTAGAGAAAACCTATTTCTTGCGCACAGACCAATGAGCAGAGTTTCATTACTTGAAGGCAAGTACTCAAAGTAGAATACCTCTAATGCTTCACACCTAAAAACCCAAGAGAAAGTTGAATTTTTGAAACCCTCCAAAATTCATACTTGAAATCGTATGTTATGAAGGTATAGGATGCCCTTATTTAAAGTTGTGGAAGAAACCCCAGATTCGACTCCCAACCGGCGGTTGGACCTGTCAGACTTGTACTCCAAGTCTGCGACTTCCACCGCCTTTGAAACCTTGATCCTAACCGGCAGTTGGACCTTCCAACCGACGGTTGGATCCTATTTCTGGAATCTTCCGTCAAATTTTAATTACTTTTAATTTCTAATTAATTTAACCATAAATTAATAAATCAACTAATTATATATAATATTAATACCAATTAATATTATTCCTTCATCTTTCTCTTGACTGTTCATTGAGGGCAACCCAAAAAGGACTTTACCATTAATGATAGTCACACCAATTAGTTATGATATTGGACACTATTCCAATAGTCTCCCACTTGGACAACTCATCAACTATTATTGGTCTAAGTCTCTATCCTATTAACTAAGTAAAGAGTGTCATCCAACGCAACTGCCGAACTCTGAATCATATCTTAGAGTCAGTCCTTTAGATAAGTGATCAACCATTCATTTGTTTCACGATATCGTATGAACCGAGACATGGATAATAATCAATCTCAAGATTCATATATGTTTTCTGATTTCCGATTATATTGACTATATGAGACTACTGAACTATCAACTTAGTCTCGGCTAGGCCTAGCACTTTTGAGTCAAACTTTAATCATTAGAGGGCCCATGAGACATCCAACCGCCGGTTGGATCTGGTTTCCAGAATCTTCTTTTATTTAAACGTACAATTAACCTTTAATAACGTTTATTTGTGAACTTATTGATTAATATATCTCACATATATATTAACCAATTATATTGAGCATAAGTGTCAATACGTGTGACCCCGTAGGCTTAAACTATATTCCGGACATGCGTTTATTTATTACGTGGTCATATCCCAATAGAATTCACCACCCTTACCTCTACAAACATTTCTTTCAACAAAAATGCTATCTTTAATTATTCTAGTAATTTTTATTTTTATTTCAGGTTCTTCCTTTGAACCAGACAGTTGGAATGGTGCGAGTACTTGCTGGCACAATTGAGGATCTCTAATTATGTTAGCTTTCTTAATCAATCAAATTTTCAGATTGTTTTTACCTCTTGTATACTTATTTGGAATTATCCATAATGTCCCACTTGTTTATATTCAGTTATGTAGCTATTAGTGGCGTAGCCGAATAACATCAACAAACTACGGTATCTACCTTCACCCTATAATAGCATTGCTAAAGCATATGCCCACTTTTATCGAACTTGTTCTCTTGAAAATGTATGAATTGTTGGTTCAGTGAAACCTAAATACAATTGCAATTTTTCTTTTATTTTTTCTTACATTTGGCAGCCTAAACTACATTTACCAGTTCTAAAGCCTTCTAATATGTCGACCATTAGGATGGCTAAATCTAATGAGGTTCTTACTTTGAAATTGTACACTAAGTTTTAGCCTTTTTCTGATGCTAATGTCGATCTACCTGTTCTATATTCATAATCTAAGTGGTTCAATGATTTCTTTACATATAATATAATATTAACTTTCATCATCTCCAATTCATTATTTGAGCACCACCACAATCCTATTAATGAATATAAGACTCAATAACAAATTATAGAAAGATCTGATTTGTGTCTTTCTTACCAATTTGATCTTCATGGATTTTCAAGTGCTGCTTCATCGAATTTTGACTGATTCTCATAATTTTCTTCAACTTTCTCATATTTCATGAAACAATCGAACCTTCAATTGTTATTTTGGTTCAATCAATGTTTTATCATGAATCTCGTTCACTAATCGATGTACATTTGGTGTTTGTTGATCGGATTTTGATTTTTGAGGCCCTAATTTCGCGATCTCTTTTGGAGTTTGAAACCCTCATTTCACGGTTGGAATCTCTCTCTGGTGACAAACAATTTATCAATCGTTCATGAAACCAGTTCGAAATATAATCGATGTTTATTGAATCGTTCTTGAAATCAATCTGATGAATCTCACATTCACTTTTGCAATTGAAAAACCTAATTCTTTTTTGATTCTTCCAGTCCTTTTTTCTTTTTCTTTTTTTCATTAAATAATCTTTTGTGAATGGACGAAAATACCCCTCCGCGTTTTTTTAAATGAGATTGATCTGAGTATCTGACGGTCAGGATTTACTTCCCTCTTGCCTCATTTTTTGCACTTTCCCCTAAATCACTACCCTATATATATATATATATATATATATATATATATATATATATATATTTATTGTAAATAGTGACTCTTACGAGTTGAATCGAGTCACGAGTTAAAGATCGAGATCCTAAGTCACGTATCGAGTAACGAGTTAACAACTATGCTTATGATGACTTGCTAATGCTATTTTCAATACATATTTGCAGTTCGAAGATCAGCATTTTCATCTGTGTATACACGAGTATATAATATAGTACATAGTACATTCAAATAAAGGATAACAAAAAAACTAGATTATCTTGAGGGTATGAGGCACACTTTTCATTTTTTAAGCGCTTACGACTCGTGCAACTCCATAACCTCTGCAACCTCTACAACCTCAGGGCTTAGTTGTATAAGAGGAGGTTCTGTCAGTTTAATCCACGAACAACGCCAAAAAAAACCAGGCTTAGACTTCTCTGTTATGGGCCATTCTTTGAGTCCAACAACTGGTGTTAAAATATATAAATAAACGTTACTACAATACAAGTTCAATTAGAATGCATCACAATGCATACTATTGGTACTCATCATAATCGAAAAAAATAAACTCGTCGAAAGTATGCCTTAAGCGATGTTAAATCGAAGAGGAGAAAACGCTGAATTTTATGATGCAATTTTCATAATTTTTCGACTCGTCGTTTGTGAGATAATTTGTTTTGGGGGTAAATAGGTAAATGAGTTTTGATTATTATTGAGGTGATCACATGGGTGCACCCCACACTAATTATTATAGCCTTGATAAGATCAATGGTTGTGATTTACTTCCCTCTTCCCTATTTTTTGCACTTCCATAGATCATTACCATATATATATATATATATATATATATATATATATATATATATTGAAATGGTAAATTCATGGTTTTAAATGGGGTTATAGATGTATTAAAATATTAATTGTTATTATATTCAGAATCAATCATTGACAAAGTCTATAAATCAAAATACCTTCTAAAATCATCCGTGTCATACGACTAGCACTGTAAAACGTTCTCGGATTTTGATCACTGTCGAGAAACTGTAAAAGAAACAACGTAGCAGGGAGTTATGTAGCAGAAAAGCATTATATTCCACGTATAAAAAATTAGCACACAGGGTGTTACGTGTTTCTGGTACCTCTTTATATTTGATCACGCTGTCATTAATGGTAGAAGGCGGCTCCACATTATTCTCAAAATTGAGCCTGGGTGTATCATGGGTTCCATGACCCCATCTTTCCATTTTATCACAATTATAGATTTTCACGTTCACCAAAGAAGGATATTTGATGTTAGATTTCGTACTGCAAAAGCTTATAAGGCTAGTCAAGCTAAGTAGTGAAATCTGGAGAAGGGAAGGGAACACCAAGTTTGTAGCCTTTACAACCATACCGTGTTCACTACTACTTGTTTCATCATCCCCGTCCCATATCACTTCCTGCAAACTTCCGCACTCCTTAATTTTTAACTTTTGCAGATTTACAAGACTGTGTGCAACACCAACAGAAAATAGCCTTACTAACTTATCACAGTAAATAATGTCAACTGTCACTAGGTTGTTAAGGCTTATATATTGATCTGCATGATTCCACATAACACTCAATTTATCCAACTGGTCCAAAACAAGGTGTTCCAGTTTCGAAAGAAACCTTTTCTCCGTTTTTGCTACATTAACGCATATAGATGAATGAACAGTTTGCATTTGATGCCAATCCATCAAGCACAAAAGATTGTCACATCGAGATATCATAATACTCTTCAAGTCTTCAAAACCTTCACAGAATATCGTTGGCATGATGTTATCTAGCTTTGCTATTGATTCAAGAACTATGCCATCATTTATTACCTCAATCAATTTCTTAATCTGCGGCAAAGGTTCAATATCAATATTCGGAAACCCCAGAATCAGAGTTTTTTGATGGACAACCCCTGCAAGGTCGTAAATTTGTTCCCTGCCTCCAATTTGAATGACAAGTCCTTCTAATCTGGCAAACCAGTCACCTTCAGGAATAAGATAATTATGTGGTACAGCTAGATCTAGAAAGGTGAGATTTGACAATTTATCTAACTCCACAAGACTGTTATATTTCCCCTCTTCCATTGGGAACAATCCAATATGCAACTCTTCCAACCAACGGAGCTTTGATATTACACCTGGTGCTATATGGGATAGATCGTCGCAGCATTTAACTTCTAGCCGCCTTAAATTGATTAATTGTCCAATCTCTTGAGGAATTTCTTTAATTCCAGTATGACTGAGAATTAGAACTTCAAGTTCTTTAAGCTCCCCGAGTATAGAAACATCATGGAGAAATCTATTTCCACCAAGATTGAGCATACACATTCTTGTGAGTAGCTTTAGTGATTGCGGAAGGGATACAATGTTATTATGCTCAACATCTAAAACTCTAGCTTTTTTTCACCCCTAGAATGAATTCATCAGGAAGTGTTGACAGACTGCAATTTCCTTGTATAAGGAAAATATCAAGGAGTGGAATCTGAAGCTCGTAATCAGGAAGCTTACATATATCATTCTGCATGAGTGAGATACCGGTATAGCTTTTCACGGTTTTATTTCTTGGTTGCCACTCTGTCAAATGTTTTCCGGCTTTCACCAAATATTTGTTGTTACCTTTAGAAGCAATTAACAACGCCACTTCACGAACAACATCATGCATTTTGGTTGTTGATTCATCGTCCCCATCCAATAACAGGCAACATGATTTGAGAATCTTCACTGCATGTCGAACTCCATTTCTTGCATCTTCCATGCTATCAAGGTCCTTGAAAACTTCTAGACCAACCGCATAATACACCAAAGTTTCTAGTGGAATATTTGAGTCTTCTGGGAACATACTACATAGCAAGAAGCATGATTTTGCTTCTTCACTCTCAAGGTAGTCATAGCTTAGTTGCAAATGATTAAATGCTAAGCTTATCTCTGGATCGATATATGATGTTGTATGTTTCTCTAGTTGAGTAAGAGCTGTTTCCCATGATCTGATGCTTTCATTTTTTAAAGCTTCTCCTACAGCTTGAACAATTAGTGGCAATCCACCACAGCCTTCGACAATCTTCATTGCAACTGGCTTCAACTTGGCGTCTGCCTCCACTCTTTCACCAACCACACGCTTGAAAATCATCCACGCTTCTTCCGTTGGCAACGAGTCTACACAAATTTCACGCTGAGCATTCATTGCCACACACACATCTCTTTTTCTGGACGTTAACAAAATCTTGCAATTCATGTGATCAATCCCGCATGGAATGCCCACCCCGTCTAGCTTTAGTTCTGACCACAAGTCATCTAGAACGATTAGAATCTTATCACCTTTCAATACACGCTTACCGACTGTTTCAACTTCTTTTTTAATCCGTTTAGCATCCACGGCTTGCGAGACAGTTACAAATACAACATCATCAAATAGCTTATACACTGTCGCAGCAACTTCCTTGGCTATTGTAGTTTTCCCAACACCTCCACTACCATAAATACCAATGATTTGTATGTCTGGATCTGCAATTGCTTTGACGATTTCCTGAAAAGCCAACTTTTGGGTCTCAATACCATTAAGATTCTTGTTTTGATGGAGATCTAAGAATCCTGGTGTAGGAGCAGGAACCGGGACAAAACTTTCATAGGGCTTGCCATTTTCTTGGTGTTTCAAAAGAGGAGGAGTCTTTTTTATCGCCTTTTTACCATAGTGATAAAGCAGTCTTAAATTGAAGCACGTCTTTTTGGCATTAGCTTCTTCGGCCAGAAACTCTTCTGCCATGCGGATAAGAATATCTGCTTGGTCCACCCAAGGTTGCTCACCATCCAAGAGATTGTCTCCACGAGCATTAACTTGACCAATTCGTTGTTGAAACCTCCCTCGCATATGCTTGAGATTTTCATATTCCTTCCTGAATTCCTCAATATTTTCAGTGTAGTTCCACATGTAGCCTATCTCTTTTTTAGCCACACCGAACAATGAGTTCAATATTTTTCCAACCATGTCACTAGCAACCTGCACCTCCATTCCAAAATATTTTGTTGTCTTCCAATGGGTTGGATAACGAAGTTTAGATGGATACACAAGTAACAATTAATGGTAGATAGAATCTGTCTGCTATCCAACAAGTAACGTTAACAAAAGATTGGACAAATTGATAACTAAGAAGAAACAACGGAGGAGGAGCGCATAAAAGAGGGATGGGATTTCAAAGGAACAATAATATTCTAAACAAGGAACGAGAAGATCGAACAGTATTGTTATTTTAAACGTAAAAATTGTATAACTAGAAACAGCTATAATCCAACATCGATGAATCACATAAACTCTTGAATACGAACCAATTAATTAGACACTTGATTGAACCAGAAAATGAATGCAACTCTTAACTCACTGCTACAAGACCTGAAGTATGGAATTTAGAGGAAAGATGGTGGTGGAGGGCATAATGGGCCCATGCAGGTCAAGCACGGAAGAAAAGAATGGAGTGGGAATCCTTTTTGGTGAATTTCGTTATTTACAAAATGAGTGAGGACGAAGTATATAACCGGGCACCACCTTTTCTTGTGGGTAATGATAAATACAATACACTTTTTAATACACGTACCAAATATAAGCATAACAGTTTTGTACGATACAAATGAAGATGCATGAAAATTGATGTATGTATCAAAAAAGTTGGTGTATCTATCAGCCCCTTTCTTTTTATTCTATTTCCTTTTGCTTTTGGACAAACAAGATACATTTTATTTTTTTTATTTTTTTTGCAATATAAAAAAAAAGTGTCAAAAGAACTTATGTAACCATTGGAACTTGTAACAATCATAGGTAGTTTCATAGGCTGTAGCACAGTCATGACAATTAACATGATTATTATAACACCCCTCGTTAATTATAAACATTTAATTTAATATTTGTGACTCGGAAGCGTATATTTAAAACATACTATCAATGTACTCAAAATGTCAATGAACTTTTCAAAGTCAAACACTTGACATTTCAACAAACTCGGTGTTATATGATTCAAAACACTTTTACAATTCCACTTATAAAAATAACATCAGAGTAACAGCCTGTCAAACATTCCATCCAGTCCAACAACCTCCTGCCCAATATGTCCCATCTATCTAACCTGCAGGAAGAACTATGGTGGGGTTAGCATAAAGCTAAGTGAATGAAACTATAAGCAACAGTACAACCTAGCATAACAATCTGTTTACATCAAATAACAATAAACAGAAAATCAATCATTCACTCGACATCCAATCAATGTCAAGCTACACCAATCAAACATTATCAATCGTCATGAGGACCGGTGGCTCCTGAGATACCCTAATACCGGTTTGGTACTCAGGGAACCCTTATCAATCATCTGTATTGGCCTATACAGAATTACCGGTAACCAGTTGTTAATCACACACGACCTAGATCTCCAAACCAACATTTCAAGTTTCAAGATCTCCTGTCGTCTACAATAACAACCAAGTCCAACTGTCAAATCAAGTTGACCTCAGAATCTTACATACTAGCTCAAACAGCCAAGTAAGCAAACCACCTAACTAACATGGCAAGTTATCTCAACATATGCATCCTATCAAAGTAATACTATAAATTACTTGTTGTAAATCAAATCATTACAACTAAATCACACTGAGGTTACAGATCCACTCACCGACTACCTCAGGCCTCCACTCAGTAGTCTAATATCACTGAGCCTTCTCCACATCTGAGAATCAACAAATCAAATATAAGTTAGTAATCCATATCAATATACTAAACTTATATTAACAATTTACATTAAGAACTTAACATAATCTACATCAAGATTACTAGTTCCTAATTATACACTAATGATTTACAACATAATCATTATCATATATTAATATATATTAATTAGCAATCACATTACTTATTAACAAACAAACAAGAAATGTTGCACCAGCCCTTCAAGCCGCCGGCTTCCTCTTAGAAGCCGCCGGCTTCCTAACCTCACCCGCCGGCTTCACTTCAACAACCGCCGGGTAATTTACCAAATGGGGTAACAGAACTAAAACCCGTTTTAAAGCCTTTACCAACCGCCGGGTCGGGTTTACGCCCGCCGGTTCCTACAAAGCATCACAAACCGCCGGCTTGCCTAAAGAAGCCGCCGGCTTCTTATCAATCACCACTAGCCGCCGGCTTGACCTACGAAGCCGCCGGCTTCTACACAACAAGACCAAGCCGCCGGCTTCATCACGAAGCCGCCGGCTTCCACTGTCGTCCCAGCCCTGTACGAACTGCATAAACCCTAACTCGCGGATTTTATATCAAAATCACCCAAAACACGATTTCAAACAGTTATAAATCACTAGAAACATCATATAATCCGCATATAACACTTATAACATGTTTCTAACATCCAACTCTCTCAAATCATCAATTTACCCAAATTTAAATCAAAATCAAATTCTTAAATACTCAAGAATACTTACTGATTGAAGAATCTAACGATGGTAATCTGATGATTAGGAAGTTTCACGAGAATCACAACTTCCTGATTTGATTTCTGGATTGATTTGGAGGTTTTCAGAGAGTTTCTGTGAGTTTTGGAATAAAAATGAATAACTTTCCTAAATAGGAAAGGATATATATAAGTCGGCCTCACGAACCGCCTTCAATATACGGGTATAATTTAATACCCCATCTCAATCTATTGTCTGGAACCCGAAAACCATTTGCGAGTCCAAAGATTTTATTGCACCGTCAACTATATTAATTTACAACAATTAATATTTCACTTATCACATTGGAATATTCGGATCCTATTCCAATTATTTCAACTATTTCAAACAATATTATTTCCAAACACATTTAAATACATATTTAAATCAAGAAATAATACTATACAAATAACTAGGTCCATTTCGAGGATGTTACAACTCTCCCCCCCTTAAAGAGATTTCGTCCCCGAAATCTAACATCAATCAATCTAACTAATGTGATATAATCACATATATCTTAACATACATTTGTCCTCAATAGCAATTTACAACTATACTTAGACTGTTTGAATTCTTTCCACATGCACATATCCAAATGTACATGCTACTATCTTTTCCTATGCACACTTACAGTGCATCCAACCAACATCTCATAGGAACCAATCATCTATCTAATTCCTTTATCACCAATCAGATAAAAGTTTAAAGCACTCAATCACTTTAACCAACAACAATAAGTGAAACCTAACATCACTTACTAGGTCTATGCAACCAGAAATTAGCAACATGCTAAAATCTTTAACCTATTTTCACTGTTCATCTCTGTTATCAATAAAACAGCAATCACACTATTACAATAGTAGTTATTAAACTACTTAGCAATACTGAAAGTTAATTTCAGTTCATGACTAACAACCCGTCTAATATTCAGATAACAATCTCAAATCTCTACTATCAAGGATCTGAAATCCAAATCTAGGTCAACTTTTCATCCAAAAGTTTCATACCTACTTTCTTTTGAATACTCTATCATATTCACATGTCATTTCAATCATATGAAACCTTTTACTTAAAATAATCCAGATTCCTATCACCTTAATAAGTACTGCAGAGGTCAACTCAGTAGGTAAAACCACAATCAACAAGTACTTTGCTCAATCAACAAAAGTACCACAATAAATCTTACCTACAATCAACCAACCTCTACATTGACTTATTTCCATTTGTAATTCCTTTCATTACTACCTATCAATTGTCAACAACATCAAAGTCGACAACAACTACTGCTCAACAATAATCACAACATTAGTGATTATACATTCTAGTACACCTATCAGTACTTAATATTTGTCTTCAAATCTAACTGACCCTCAAGTTAGAATTTACATAACGCTTAAACTGGTAAGACATTCAGAATCTTATCTTAGCAACCAGTTAATTCAATTCATATTCTTAAATCTTAAACTACTAATCACAAGCAATTAGAAGTTATACAACTTTAATCACATAATCACTTAGTACCACATTCCATCAATCTAGCAACTAAGTCAATCCTAATCAACATTATGATACTACAATTCAAGTATTACAATATCACAATGTGCTACTTTTCAACACATTTCTAACAAGGTCTATATCAAGTTAATCACAATTAACTGACCTCCACATATCTTATGACACATTTTAATTCAATCTATTAAAACTTATCATACCATTTATTATCATGTATACTACACAATACATATATATACAATTTTAGGTATTCGCTAAAATGGACACATACACATCAATTCCATTTCATTCTATACACTAGGCCATTCAGACTGTCAAAGTCTTTACCAAGCCTTCACATTATTATTAATCATCACATATCCTTACCACAGGACATGGAATAATTACCAATTCTATGTTTCACCTATATACTTACCAACTAGTATATAACTCAAACATTTAATTTAAACTTCCAAGAAAAGTTTGGTGAATACTATCATTACCTATCAATTTCAAGGTTTCTATTACTCTAGCATACTCTGCTATACACACATCCGGTTTTCAACCCCAAAATTCAAATAATCATTATTCTTAAACTATCAAAATAATGATCATTACACTTAATTTCATACCTGATTTCTTAAAATATGAACAACTATCCAATTCATATTTCCTCAATTTACCAACAAAGATCTACTAAACCTTTAATACAGTCTAATTCCAGATATACTTTCATATCATACCTTATTTGGATCTAATCCCAGTTTTTCCACTTTATCACTTACTTTACTTGTATACTATCAACAATTAACTAAAGAATCCATTCAATTCTTTCAATACTTAAGTAATTCACCATTAGGTACTAATCAACCTATGCAACTATTAATAATAACTTTCAATTATTTCTTATCTCACATTCTTACCCAATCATGGCTATCATTACAAGCCTCATACACTGGTAAGACTGTCTTATCACAATTCAAATCAATGTGATTTAACTTACACCTCTCAACCTATTATAGTTGTCATACATATCATGACTTCACATCTGTATAATTTTCTAACACATATTCAGTTCAAATATCAAATATTACTTAACTGAATATTCAATTGTAGTTAACACTATTTCAATTACTTAATACTAGCTTTAAGTAATAAATCAAGTTTCATAAACTTAGACAATTCATCTATCTCCTTTGGATCTTACACGACCCCTTTCAACATAATGTGACTAATCTAGGAATCCAATCATATTCCTCACAATCATAACATTACAATCTATGTTAGACTATTTCAACACACACAGTTGACTACATGTCAACTTTGATTTCAATCAACCAATCAATAAAATTCTCTAATTGCTTTCTTCAAGTTTGACCCAAACTCAAACCAATCACAAGCAATTAATTTTATACACAACTCTCTATTCATGGTTTAACCTTCAAAGTTAACATGCTATCAATATTAACTCACAACAAACCATTTCATCTTATATGTTCACTTTCAAACATATACTTCAAATTATTACATTCAATAATTTTATCAATCCTTCACAAAAAAAAAATCAACCTACCTAAATCTTGACTCCATACAAGCCATTTCATATTGTATGTTTACTTTCAAACATAGACTTCACATTATTACATTCAATAATACTTGTAATTTCTCAAGCAAGACAATATCAACCTATCTCAACTTTGGTTTCATACAAGCCAGATACAACATAGTGATTCATATAAACACTATGTGAATCCACCTACAGGTAATCTATCATTATCAATCACAATTACCTATTTAACAGAATCCAAATTGTCATTTATGTTTATCAACAAAACAATTATCAATGACAAACATTATTTACACTCTCACATTTACATTCTAAATGTTACAGTTCTATCAACCAATTGTTTTCTTATCAAAACAACTATTAAACAACTTAGCATACTATCATGCTCCATTTCCAAAATCACATTACATTTCTTTTATACCAAGTAGCCTCAACAAGTTCATGTGGCACAACATAATATAACAACGGTGATCAGGCGTTGCAAGATTATGTTCTTCACAATCCATTCTCAGGCCACTCTACATTATAATTATCAATGTGATCTACTCTTATCTCATAAATATTAAATACTTTATGATTTCAAATCAATCAACATCTATTTAATAGTTTCTAATAGCTGATACATACTCAAATCAGCTTACTACTTACATATTCAATCTTACATATGCAAGCCATCTCACATACACACAATGTTCTAATTTTCAACAACTGAATTACTCAGTATATCACTTATCGGAAACCTCAAACACATGATAACTCATCATCATAGTTTCAATACTTAACACTAATCAATGTCCTTATTTACTCCAAAATTCAGGACACATCTTAATTAATTATCATTACTTTGACATATGCTTTCATATCAAGCATCACTGTCACAACAAGCCTACTCAATCATGTTACTATAAAACATTTCATTTGTTAGTTCTCAATTGACCAGAAAGATCTATCGCTTCCCAAATCAATTTCACATGTTCATACTCTACGTGTCTCATAAACCTATCCATCCTGGTTTAGATCCAGTGTTTAACTATAGTCAACACATATCATATAGTCACATAAACACATATTTCTTCAAATAACAGTCATTATCAAATCAAATGACACAACAGTCCTTAACAAGGATTTAGATCACACCTTGTGATCAATCCATTAACATAATACTATCAATTATCTCGTCTCACCAATCAAGATACTCCTTAAGTTCTAACATCAATCTTGCTAAAACCTTAATCAACTCTCTGTCTACTTATTTAATCACATTTCTGCATTCTTAATTCAATCAGAAATACTAACATCAATGAGCAACAACAATTAACTCATTTAATACCTCTATTCTCATGTCAACATATAGCAATCAATAGTTGACTCAAAACTGGGGAATCATATCAGTCTGACTCAATTAACTTTACAACAAAGCTTACTCAACATAACAGAGTAAACAATTCAAGTTAATTTAAATTAACATAGGCTTATCAGAGATTACCTGGCAAATCTTAAGCCCACGGGCGTTGAGGAAACATGAAATATACCAATCAGATACTCATGTTCCTCCGTCACTGCAATCAAACAACAACTTCACAACTTGTTAAGGGTTAGTACATATTCAACTAATCACTTTCTCACACATTCACTAATCAACTAAACCCGCACCCACTGGAATGTTTGACTCAACTCAATCAAAGTTTAGGATTGAACATTCTATCAAGTCCAATTCACCCAAACTATTGCTCTGATACCAACTTATAACACCCCTCGTTAATTATAAACATTTAATTTAATATTTGTGACTCGGAAGCGTATATTTAAAACATACTATCAATGTACTCAAAATGTCAATAAACTTTTCAAAGTCAAACACTTGACATTTCAACAAACTCGGTGTTATATGATTCAAAACACTTTTACAATTCCACTTATAAAAATAACATCAGAGTAACAGCCTGTCAAACATTCCATCCAGTCCAACAACCTCCTGCCCAATATGTCCCATCTATCTAACCTGCAGGAAGAACTATGGTGGGGTTAGCATAAAGCTAAGTGAATGAAACTATAAGCAACAGTACAACCTAGCATAACAATCTGTTTACATCAAATAACAATAAACAGAAAATCAATCATTCACTCGACATCCAATCAATGTCAAGCTACACCAATCAAACATTATCAATCGTCATGAGGACCGGTGGCTCCTGAGATACCCTAATACCGGTTTGGTACTCAGGGAACCCTTATCAATCATCTGTATTGGCCTATACAGAATTACCGGTAACCAGTTGTTAATCACACACGACCTAGATCTCCAAACCAACATTTCAAGTTTCAAGATCTCCTGTCGTCTACAATAACAACCAAGTCCAACTGTCAAATCAAGTTGACCTCAGAATCTTACATACTAGCTCAAACAGCCAAGTAAGCAAACCACCTAACTAACATGGCAAGTTATCTCAACATATGCATCCTATCAAAGTAATACTATAAATTACTTGTTGTAAATCAAATCATTACAACTAAATCACACTGAGGTTACAGATCCACTCACCGACTACCTCAGGCCTCCACTCAGTAGTCTAATATCACTGAGCCTTCTCCACATCTGAGAATCAACAAATCAAATATAAGTTAGTAATCCATATCAATATACTAAACTTATATTAACAATTTACATTAAGAACTTAACATAATCTACATCAAGATTACTAGTTCCTAATTATACACTAATGATTTACAACATAATCATTATCATATATTAATATATATTAATTAGCAATCACATTACTTATTAACAAACAAACAAGAAATGTTGCACCAGCCCTTCAAGCCGCCGGCTTCCTCTTAGAAGCCGCCGGCTTCCTAACCTCACCCGCCGGCTTCACTTCAACAACCGCCGGGTAATTTACCAAATGGGGTAACAGAACTAAAACCCGTTTTAAAGCCTTTACCAACCGCCGGGTCGGGTTTACGCCCGCCGGTTCCTACAAAGCATCACAAACCGCCGGCTTGCCTAAAGAAGCCGCCGGCTTCTTATCAATCACCACTAGCCGCCGGCTTGACCTACGAAGCCGCCGGCTTCTACACAACAAGACCAAGCCGCCGGCTTCATCACGAAGCCGCCGGCTTCCACTGTCGTCCCAGCCCTGTACGAACTGCATAAACCCTAACTCGCGGATTTTATATCAAAATCACCCAAAACACGATTTCAAACAGTTATAAATCACTAGAAACATCATATAATCCGCATATAACACTTATAACATGTTTCTAACATCCAACTCTCTCAAATCATCAATTTACCCAAATTTAAATCAAAATCAAATTCTTAAATACTCAAGAATACTTACTGATTGAAGAATCTAACGATGGTAATCTGATGATTAGGAAGTTTCACGAGAATCACAACTTCCTGATTTGATTTCTGGATTGATTTGGAGGTTTTCAGAGAGTTTCTGTGAGTTTTGGAATAAAAATGAATAACTTTCCTAAATAGGAAAGGATATATATAAGTCGGCCTCACGAACCGCCTTCAATATACGGGTATAATTTAATACCCCATCTCAATCTATTGTCTGGAACCCGAAAACCATTTGCGAGTCCAAAGATTTTATTGCACCGTCAACTATATTAATTTACAACAATTAATATTTCACTTATCACATTGGAATATTCGGATCCTATTCCAATTATTTCAACTATTTCAAACAATATTATTTCCAAACACATTTAAATACATATTTAAATCAAGAAATAATACTATACAAATAACTAGGTCCATTTCGAGGATGTTACAATTATCGAACAAGGAACAATTATAATATTTGATATTGTCATTTAAAAGAAAACTTGTGACAAGAGTTACTACTTTTGTTTCAATTTAGTTTTCTACTTAAAACATACACACAATTTTACAAAAGTGCATCGATTAATGTGTAACCATTAAAGATTTCATACATACTCACTAAAATACTTTCTTATTGATTGAAATTAATAATGAACAATTAAGTTGAGACGGAAGTAGCATGATTATGATAATATATATGTGAAAAGATAAATTTTCAGTAGTATAATATGCCTAACTATGAATATCTTCGGAAGCTAAAACAAAAAAAAATGCAACGACATTCATGCCAGACTTTAAGGTCATCTTACATATTATCAAACGTAAATAAGTTGTTGGTATTTCCATATTACCAAAAATAAAAATTGAAAAGATAAGGTCATCCTAAGTAAATAATAAATACTCTTATGTATGGTTTTTTTTAGAATTGTTATAGTGATTAAAAAATGAATATTTAGACATGTCTAATATTATGTGATCGACATTTATTTGCGATATTACGAAGTTTTAAAAAATTTCTACAAAATAAAAAACTAGAACTAATTTCCTATGCCACTAATTCCACAGCATTAGTAAACCACTAATTTGTATACTTTCTTGAGAAAATAACGAATATTATTATATCATCAAAATACTTTTTAACGATATTCCTTTTTAAATATGCACACCTTCTGTCTCGCCTTGAAGGCCTACAAATATAATTAAAGAAAAAGTCACAATTTCCTACAGTACGGAAGATAAGAGCTGAGTGGGAATTTTATTTATTTATTTATTTTTTTGTAATTTCGTTATTTTCTACTACTATATATAAAATCATGGGTACTACTATCCATACCAATTAATTTTTATTATTATATTTTCTGTACTTTTTCTGTACGTTATTACATCACTCTTACTTTTCATTCTGTACTATTCTGCACTTTTTCCTTATTTTTTATTTAAAAAATGGTATAGTGAGTAAACAAAATTGGTATGGAGAGCAAAAGCCAAAATCATTTGCACCGTAGGTCTTAATTCTTTAATATTGTCCTAATTGAATTTACTATTTTACCCATACATCTGATGATATTCTATAACGCATTGATGTGAATTAATTTTAATTTCGTAATCTTCACTTTCTCTAATCATTTGAAATTAAACAGCTTTCAAAAATAAAATATAACTCATATTTGATAATGCACTTATGTGAATTAATTGTAATTTCGTAACCTTCACTTTCTCTAATCATTTGAAATTAAATAACTTTTGAAGATTAAATTTAACTCCTATTGTTCAATTCACATAATAATTACGATACCCATCCTAATAACAATCTCATCGATTTATAATTATAAACACAATTAAGTGAGATTAATGCAATCTTTTTCAACTCATTTGAAGTATTCTTTTAAGTATTATTATATAATTTTATATATATATATATATATATATATATATATATATATATATATATATATATATATTTATTTATATATATATATATATTATATTATTATTTTAACAATAACATTAGCATTATTTTTTGACAAATCATTTAAATTTAGTGGTATGCCTTACATTTATTAATTTCTCAATAACACTAGTCATTAAACAATTAGTTAACTATTAGTTAATTAATAATAAATATATAATTACATAACTTGTGACCCATTAGGAGTTACGGGATTGTAAATTCCATACTGTCAAAGCACGTTTTTTTTAGTAGTATTTTATAAAATTACATTGTTATAACATTAGTTCCGGTTCCTGATGGCCAACGTTGCAAATCACCAACATTTCTTATATATCATATTTCGCTGCAACGCGTGGGTGTCATGCTAGTCTACAAAATGAGTGAGGACGAATTATAACCGGGCACCACTTTTTTTTTATTTTTTTTATTTTAAGAAAGGCAAAACCTACAACTACCTCACACATTATATACAAACCCATAAATATTTACACAATGTCTCCTACGAGACTTGAACCCACAACCCCTAAGTTGAGGGACAACTCAGATACCGCTAGGCTAAAAACCTTTTGGTAGTTGACAAACAAGATAAACGTATTATCATTTATTTTTTTAATCTTTTGACCGTCACGAAAAAAATTTAAAAAAAAATGTCAAAAGAACTTATGTAACCATTGGAACTTGTAACGGTAAAAAAATGATTTTTATTATATTTTTTAAAACCTAATTTTACATTATAAATACATATACTTTATTTACACAATGCACACAACATTATTTTATACAATTCTCATCTTTCTATATAATTCACATATTTTATCAAATTCTCACAAACACTTTTCTTAAACCAAACAATGTCTAATCTTAATCCAAATCCTAAACAAATGAAAATTTCTTTTACACCGGTCTTTTATATCAAGGATTGAATACCTCGGGTTCTAGCTCGTCATCACCAAACCTGAGTCCACAACAATATAGTGGATTTCAAACATTCCAACAAAATCAACAATTCCAAAACCCCCAACAATCATCATTCGAATACAACACACAATTCCAACAACAATTTCAACTATTCCAACAACAACAATGTAACATCCTCTCAAGTGGTCTGGTAGTTTTCTATTTAAATTGAGTATTTAATAGTTTTAGAAATTTACTTGATATAAATGGTTTAATTGAGAAATTTAGATAAATAGGTCTCAGGACTTATGGTGATAAATAAAATGTTGCTTGTTTTAAATCATTAGAGTTGACGGTACAATAAAATAAATTTCTCGCAACTAGTAATTAAGTGCCAGACAATAGATTTAGAGCGGGTATAAAATACCTAAAATATTAGGTCGGTTAAATAAAGGGCCGATCCCTTTTGTTGATCACTTTCCCAATTCCTTTATGTCTTCCTCATTTCATTTCAAGATTTCAACAAACACCCTAACTTAAATCAAAAACTCAAATCATCAAATTGATGGTGTAAATTGAAGTTGTAATCTTTTAACAAGCATCATCATCATCCTCTATCTTCTATCTTCTATCATTTGTTCCTCCATCCTTTGTAAGTGAGTTTCCTTCATAAACTCAAATGTTAGATTAAATGATGAAATGATGAATTGATTTGATTCTTGAGTTTAGATGATGATTACTTGTGATATATGATGCTATGTGATGATTATTGATTGATGATATAGAGTAAATTCATGTTCTTGAGCTAGGATTGAATCTAAATGAAAACCTAAATGGGTTTTTGGTATAAATGATGAATTAGGATGATTGATATGAAATTGAAGCCTATTGTTATGTTATAGTTGTTAGTTAGTGCCTAATTCATGAGTATAAGTTGAGTTATAAATTGAATTTAAAGAATTTGATTAAGTGTTCTTGAGGTTATTGATGAACTTGATAATGATAATGAATGATATGATAAAATTAGCATTTTGGTGATTAAGAACACTTAATTGATGATTAAAGATGATGATTGTGTGACCTTAATTATTAAGTATTCATTAGACTTAAACATTGGAAGTTTGATGAATTGTTGATGGTAGAGGTTAATAACCTTAGTTTTGGTTTAACCATGTTGATTAGTGATGATGGAAGTGGATTAATGAGATTCTATGATCATAATTTGCTAGTGATGATAAACTAATGATGTTGAAATAGTTATTTATAATATGAATTGAATAATGAGAATTGTGGTAATTGTGTTAATTCATATGAATTGAGTAAATCGGGTTTGTTGTTAATCTATTAGAATGATGTTGTATATATTTGAGACAAGTAACTAACTTGTATTATTCTATTGCATTGTCAGATGTGCAGAAGGCTCAGTGATATTAGACTACTGAGTGGATGCCTGAGGTGATCGGTGAGTGGATCTCTAATCCTCAGCGTAACTTGGTTGTAACAAGTTTGGTTATAACAAGTCACGTGTTATTACTTTATTAGTTGCATTGATAATACTGTTGATATGTTGACTAGTTGAATATGTGACTTGTTGATTACGTGATCACTTGAATTAATTGGCCTTCGGGCATCAGTTGTTAATGAGGCAACGAGTTGTTGAACTGTTGGTTGGGCTAGTTGGTTATCCAAAGTTTAACACATCTCCTGTGTTGGTTGAAGATAATCACTAGCTATCGGTCTCGTCCGTATGGCCATACGGATATGGTTGGGTAAGTGTTCTTGGGGAGCCACCCGGGTTTATGGTTATCCCCAGAGCCGCCGATCCTCATTATGGTGTTGTTGATTAGTTGAATTGTTGCATTGTTGAACTGATGCATTGTTGATGTGTTGTATTGGGTACTTGCTTGTTTAGTGCTAATTGTTGTACACAAAGTTGTTGAGCTAAGTTAGGTTGTTGATTAGTTATCTGCTCACTTAGCGTTATGCTAATCTCCCACATTATCCCTTCTTGCAGGTTTTGGCTACTATATTGGGTGGGCAAGAAGTTGGACTAGAAGGAATGTTTGACCTTGAGGCATTACTCTGATAGTGGAATTGTATAAAATAATGTTTTACATGTTTTTATATAACACCTATGTCGAGAAGTTATGTTTTTAAAAGGTTGAATTTTATATGTTGATAAAATGGTGTAAACTATCACTAGTTATTTGGACTTACGCTTCCGATTTACTATATTAAATTGAGTATAAATGAGGGGTGTTATAAGTTGGTATCAGAGCATAGGTTTGGGCGAATTGGACATTGCAATGTGTTCAATCCCAAATCTATGGTAGTGTCAAGTCAAACATTCCTGGGAGTGCGGGATTAATAGTTGCACGAGAAATTATTTGTTGAAAATGTACTAACCTATAACATGTTGCAAAAGTGTTGTTTTGTTGCAGAGATGGAGGAATGTGAGAAACCGAAGGGTATTCTCAATGATTCCTCAATACTTGTGGGCCTAGATATATCAGGTATTTTCTAATAAGCTTGGTGTATTTAATAAGCTTGAATTGTTTGATTTGCCATGATATGATTATTAGTAGAGTAAATTGGATCAAACTGCTATGATTTCTCAGTGATGAATCCTTGATAATAGTTGCTTGTAAATCTGATGAGGAGATACTAAATGAGATGTTTAACATCATAGAAAGGTGTAATATATTGTTGAATTGAGTAGACACGTTATTGAATAAGTTGTAATAGTGCTATTATGTGGAATTAATTGTGTCTACAACATGAAATTAAAATATGAAATTGGTTGTATGAATTATTATGTGGGATTACTAGTTATTGTGAAATAATAATTTGGAAGTAATATGATTAGGTGTAGTAAATCTTGGTGAATTGAATTAATATGACTCCCTATAGTGAAATGAGATGATGGCATATCTCAATTGAGGTAATTTGTAGTTTTGTTGTTGATTAAATGAGAAAGTGCCCATTGATTGGGAAGTGTATGTTTGACTCAGAAAAGTCAAAGTTGAATTTAGTAGAGTCCAATTTAAAGTTTGTTATGTTATAAAGTGATGAATATGGTAAGATTTTTTAGGTGTTTAATAATGATCATGATTGTAATTGAATTATGATCTATATACTAAAAGTGGTAAAATAATGTAGTCGAAGTGGTCAACCAAACTTATATGTATTGACAAGTTGTTAAAAGTCAAAGTGATCATGAAATTGGAAAACTTGTTGTGATTGGTCTAAATATAGTGATTTTAATGTGAATTGGTGCTTTAGAGTTATAGCATGCCACTAATGGTGAAAAGTAGTTTGTTGGACTTAGAATAGTCAACGTAATGTGGAATGGTTGTTTGAATAGTGGTAATATGAGTTGAAACCCAAAAAGGGTTGTCAATGTGCCCAAATGGGTCACTTGATGGTCAAAAGGTTATAATGAGTAGTTGTCTGATTAAAAAGAATGTTAAAGTGACTTTAAGTCATAAAGATAGTAGTAAAAGGTGATGAAAATGATTTGAGTAGTCAATGTGGTTATTTTCTTAAGAGTGCCCAATTGGACCCCTAAACGGGTCAACGAGTGAAAATACGATAGGAAGGGTATATGGGGGTGATGAATATGCCCACACGTCCTAAATATATATAGAAACATGTTGGTAAAGGGTTGAAGTCAGAAAGTAAGCCATTTGGAATATGGCGTGTCCACTAAAATGGTCGGAAATGGCCTAAAATGAGTTACACGTCCGTTTTCTCGTAATATGTGAAAATTGAAAAAGTGTAAAAAGGGAAAGTTTTATTTTGGCATAGTAAAGGTGCCTGCAAAATTTCAGACCTTAATTCTTTACGGTTTGTGAGATAGGCACGTTTGAATTTCGCATTTTTGTACTAAGTTGTGCAGGCTGCTGTGCAGACTTGGGACCCGGCGGCTGGGGGTGTAAACCCGGCGGCTGGAGGGTGTAAACCGGCGGCTGGTCACCCAAGCCGGCTGCTGCTATAACTTTTATACGGCAAAATTTTTCTGTTAGTAAAAATTTAATTCACCCGGCGGCTGGGGGTCAGAAGCCGGCGGCTCCTATATAGAACCCGGCGGCTACCCTGTATAAGCCGGCGGCTTGTAGCTCTTTTAGGTGAAAATAATTTTTTTTTACGTTTTTCGACGTTCGACGTAACGTTTGACGTAGAAATTTCCGCTCGAAAATTTCGGTGTCCGATTCAGACGAAATTTACAGGTCCACTCAAAAACGGCCCAACGGACAAAGCTCATTGCTATGCTATGAGCCCTGTCAGTTTTCGGCACTTCGGGGTCGTTTGGGGCCCGAAAATCGCGTTTTATTGTTTTTCGGACCTTATTTTGAACTTTTAGCTTACGTTTTGTATTGGGCTTTTGTTTCATTGAGCCCAGAGATCATTCCTGTGACTATATGCAATATTAAAAGTTGATTTAAGAGGTCCACATATTTTATAGGGTATGCGTCGGTTGTAGGCACTTTATTTAACTGCAAAATATACCTGTAAATGGTATTGTTGATTGCTGCTAGCAAGAATTAGTAAACATCGATTAGATAATCATATGAAATATATTATGGGGACTAATTGAAATGTGATGAAGTAATTGGATTACTTAGAGTGCTATAAAGTGCTGAAATAAACATTTTAAGAAAATTAGGATATAAGTGCATGAACTTATATATATGTGATAGTTGAACATGAAATGAAGTGTTTACCTATAATTTGATTAAAAGTACATGGATTGATGAGTATGTGTTGAATGTTATATATATTAATGATGAAATGTTTAGTACTAAATGTACTATAAGTATTAAGTTGTATAAATAATATTTAATATTGAATCCAGTAATAAAGAAGTTGATCGATGTATTCAGGTCGGACATTGTTGTAGGATGCATGTATTGTTAATATAAACATGATGATATGAGTAGTTACGTTCAAAGTTATCAGTTAAAAATATTAGTAAGTTAAAAAGTTAGTTGTATACCTGTTGCACGGTGGTATTATATATGTGTAAAATGTTGATATCATTGTTGTGAAATATGAGAGAGAAAAGATAATTATATGGGAGATCGATGGTATGAAGTGGCCTGAGAATAAAGTGTGACTGACATAATATGACGACGTCTGGACAACGTATTTATATTATGCCATTTCACATGGAGTTGTTGAGGCTACTCAGTACCAAATAAAGTTAACCGTTTTAATATAATCGGATGTTGAAATGTAGCTGAGGAATAGTCAGATATTGACTAAAATGGAATGGTAGTAAACCACTAAGTTGTTGTTACTAAAGTGGTATCTATTGTACCATTGAAGTGTATGTGTGATGCATGGTTAATTGTTAAACTTAAAAGATGATATAAGCAAAGTAGAGGTCAGTTGAATGTGAATAATATTGTTGAATGGATGATTAATGACAACACCTTGTGTTGTTGAAATACCATTGTTGCAGATGTTTGGTATTAACAGGTGTTGTCTAGCATCCCAAATTGTATGATGTGATGTTAGTTGATTACATGATAATAAGTTTAACTATAGAAATGAACCTCTACATAATGCTTGTTAGTTAATCTTATATGTTGATGATTATATGATTGTGAATTCCTGTTAAATAAAGGATTTCATATACTCGAGTTGTATTTATAACTGCAAGTTGTAAAGTAGTAATTAATGAGTTGCTAAAATTTGTAAATCTAGCAAAGTGATAACTAAAGAAGTATATAATTATTAGTTAAATTGCTAGTGACGGATCGAGTTACAACTTGTTGCTAAGATGCATGTAGTAGTGTTCATTACCACTTGTCATTATTGTGGTTGTTGTTGTCGTTATAGTTGTATTTTCTGCTATAATTGTTGCCGTGATGAAGATGATACTTTACTTGACTATGTAAGTGGTTGATTTAACTTATTAGAGGCAGGGTATAAGCATTGTATTGGTGCAGGAGGAAAGAGGGAAGCATGTGCATTTTGATAAGTGCATGTGGAAAGGACTGAACAAGTATATCTATATTTATGAGTTGCTCAAGGAAGTAATGTATGAGGGGTGTATATAGTGTAATTAAACAATTGACGATGTTACACTGTGTGTTGAAAATAACATTTTGCGCTAAGAAAATGAGTAGAGGTAAAACACAATCTATGTGTTTAAGAAAGTTCAGTGGAATTGCACACTGGTGGTGTGTAAAGTGATGCAATAACAGATAGCTATATAAATATATGTGGGTATAGTTGATGTTGAGGTGACTAAAGATGTGCATAAGTAATAGAAATAAGAAGGCATAGATGATTCTTTCACACTAGAGTGATTAAGGGTGAACAGATTTCGAGGACGAAATCTCTTTAAGGAGGGGAGATTTGTAACATCCTCTCAAATGGTCTGGTAGTTTTCTATTTAAATTGAGTATTTAATAGTTTTAGAAATTTACTTGATATAAATGGTTTAATTGAGAAATTTAGATAAATAGGTCTCAGGACTTATGGTGATAAATAAAATGTTGCTTGTTTTAAATCATTAGAGTTGACGGTACAATAAAATAAATTTCTCGCAACTAGTAATTAAGTGCCAGACAATAGATTTAGAGCGGGTATAAAATACCTAAAATATTAGGTCGGTTAAATAAAGGGCCGATCCCTTTTGTTGATCACTTTCCCAATTCCTTTATGTCTTCCTCATTTCATTTCAAGATTTCAACAAAAACCCTAACTTAAATCAAAAACTCAAATCATCAAATTGATGGTGTAAATTGAAGTTGTAATCTTTTAACAAGCATCATCATCATCCTCTATCTTCTATCTTCTATCATTTGTTCCTCCATCCTTTGCAAGTGAGTTTCCTTCATAAACTCAAATGTTAGATTAAATGATGAAATGATGAATTGATTTGATTCTTGAGTTTAGATGATGATTACTTGTGATATATGATGCTATGTGATGATTATTGATTGATGATATAGAGTAAATTCATGTTCTTGAGCTAGGATTGAATCTAAATGAAAACCTAAATGGGTTTTTGGTATAAATGATGAATTAGGATGATTGATATGAAATTGAAGCCTATTGTTATGTTATAGTTGTTAGTTAGTGCCTAATTCATGAGTATAAGTTGAGTTATAAATTGAATTTAAAGAATTTGATTAAGTGTTCTTGAGGTTATTGATGAACTTGATAATGATAATGAATGATATGATAAAATTAGCATTTTGGTGATTAAGAACACTTAATTGATGATTAAAGATGATGATTGTGTGACCTTAATTATTAAGTATTCATTAGACTTAAACATTGGAAGTTTGATGAATTATTGATGGTAGAGGTTAATAACCTTAGTTTTGGTTTAACCATGTTGATTAGTGATGATGGAAGTGGATTAATGAGATTCTATGATCATAATTTGCTAGTGATGATAAACTAATGATGTTGAAATAGTTATTTATAATATGAATTGAATAATGAGAATTGTGGTAATTGTGTTAATTCATATGAATTGAGTAAATCGGGTTTGTTGTTAATCTATTAGAATGATGTTGTATATATTTGAGACAAGTAACTAACTTGTATTATTCTATTGCATTGTCAGATGTGCAGAAGGCTCAGTGATATTAGACTACTGAGTGGATGCCTGAGGTGATCGGTGAGTGGATCTCTAATCCTCAGCGTAACTTGGTTGTAACAAGTTTGGTTATAACAAGTCACGTGTTATTACTTTATTAGTTGCATTGATAATTCTGTTGATATGTTGACTAGTTGAATATGTGACTTGTTGATTACGTGATCACTTGAATTAATTGGCCTTCGGGCATCAGTTGTTAATGAGGCAACGAGTTGTTGAACTGTTGGTTGGGCTAGTTGGTTATCCAAAGTTTAACACATCTCCTGTGTTGGTTGAAGATAATCACTAGCTATCGGTCTCGTCCGTATGACCATACGGATATGGTTGGGTAAGTGTTCTTGGGGAGCCACCCGGGTTTATGGTTATCCCCAGAGCCGCCGATCCTCATTATGGTGTTGTTGATTAGTTGAATTGTTGCATTGTTGAACTGATGCATTGTTGATGTGTTGTATTGGGTACTTGCTTGTTTAGTGCTAATTGTTGTACACAAAGTTGTTGAGCTAAGTTAGGTTGTTGATTAGTTATCTGCTCACTTAGCGTTATGCTAATCCCCCACATTATCCCTTCTTGCAGGTTTTGGCTACTATATTGGGTGGGCAAGAAGTTGGACTAGAAGGAATGTTTGACCTTGAGGCATTACTCTGATAGTGGAATTGTATAAAATAATGTTTTAACATGTTTTTATATAACACCTATGTCGAGAAGTTATGTTTTTAAAAGGTTGAATTTTATATATTGATAAAATGGTGTAAACTATCACTAGTTATTTGGACTTACGCTTCCGATTTACTATATTAAATTGAGTATAAATGAGGGGTGTTATAAACAACAACCTGTACCGGTCGATATAAAAAGCAAAAAGAAAGAGCTTGTAGCACCATTAACTCTTTTTCTTTCTTTGTATCTTTTTAAGTTTCAGAAACCAATTAGTATTTATCTAACTTCTGAGAAGTTTAAAGCTACAATAAAAAAAGATTGAGAATACACCCGGTTAAAATTGAAGGAGAAACATATGATTGAAATAAAGGAATAGGAGTTAATATAAGACATGACATACATAAGCTATAATTTTTTACTGAAAAGTCTTTATGTATCATGTATTGCTAAACTTAAATATGTTAATCAATTAAGAATCGTAAATCACACCATTTAACTTCTTTGTCCCTGCAATTGTCTCGAGTGTTGTTGCTACATAAATCCGACGGGTTTGTCAAGACGATATTGGTGAGCTGTTTCTCGTCATCCCGAACTTGGACTTAGCTACAAACTTCAAAAGAACGTTAGAGGAGGATCCCGAGCCGGAGTTTAAAAGCTCTTCGGCTGGCAATTCCCAAATGGTACCCGCACTATGTTTCAGGTAGATACGGTTTGTACGCCACAAGGTCGGGACCCTTCTTTGATTGTCATGTTCTATATATGTAGATATACTGATTGTGAGAGAGAATGAATAGTGTTTTTAAAAGTAAGTATTGAGTGAGAGTAAATGTGAAGTAATGAATGAACACCTTGTGGTTGGTGTTGGAAATTTATACCCTTTACACTCAGGCTTGTATGGTATTGATAGTATGCTCTGAATCTTCTTTTGTTGTCTTGATATAAAACATTGCTATTTCGGTGTTTATCTCGAACATAGATACTTCTTTTTCCCAAGCGCCATTTGCTATTTCCCAATGTCTATATATTCGTTTACAAGGCGCCGTTTGTGGATGTGACAATACCTTATCTATGTTGACAAATCACTATTCCTAATGATATATGAAACCATTCGGATTGTGCCCATATGGTTCATTTTCACCCTTTGAATTATATCAATATGGTTTCATGTGCTGGCTTTGGATTCGATCCATATGGTACGTCATCATGTCCCCCAATCTAAATTGATGCGTTCAAAGAGTGCATTAGTCTAGATTAATTGCTTCGAAAAGTTTCGTAATTAATTTGTTTGTTGTGGTTGATGTGTTTGCCCGTTACTTTATGCTTCTTGCTTCAGACATAAGTTGCACGTTTCGTACATATGTTTCGTAAGCATCTCATATGGGACGTCATCATGTCCCCCAACCTAGAGTAATGCATTGAAACAAATGTGTTGGTCTAGATTTATTTTTTCAAATACATTATATTTTATATGTACACTTTAATTAATGCTTCCTTCCAAGGATATGTTCAGCTTCGACTTAGATAGACATTTAGGATCTTAAGAGTAGGGGTGAGCAACAAAAACCGAAACCGACCCGTAACCGACATTAACCGACTTAACCGAACCAATTTAACCGACCCAATTCATTAACCGACGGTTCGGTTATAGATTTTGACTTAACCGACTAACTTGGGTCGGTTACGGTTAACGTAAATTAACCGACCCAAATTAACCGACTTTAACCGTCATTATATATATATACATATATGCTACGATAATGATGTATACTATGCATCCATTTTCTATATTGTTTATCTTTTATGCTACGATAATGATTTATATTATGCATCCATTTATTTTAATATATTATTATTGTATTTATGTTAAGCCGGTAGTAATTTCTCGCGACTTTATGTAAACAAATATTACTATTATTTATCAATATAGGTATATTATAACGTAGCAGTAAATAAGGTTAGTCTTGGACCCGTGTTTCTCATATTTCTCAGTGAATCCAATAACTAAAAAAAATGGCAGAGGATATAATCGACAAACCAACCTATGTTTCCTTTTTTCTCTTAAAACCGACGGTTAACCGATTAACTGACCCGGATTAACCGATTAACCGACCCGTAATTAACCGAAACCGATCGGTTTCTAAATACGGTTAACCGACTTTAGCGGTTATGGGTCGGTTTTGGGTCATAATCGACCCAAATCGACCCATGCACACCCCTACTTAAGAGAAACTTCAGATCCTTAGGGAAGCTTCGGATCCGTATGGTACGTTTTTATGTCCCCCAATAGAGATCGATGTATTTAAAGATGTGCCAGTCAAGATTTTTCAATTTAAGGACCTTGAAATTTATTATTTGTTATGATGGCGGTTCCCACTAAGATACTCCCCCATCGTTTGATTCTTGTATTTAGTATAAAAAGGGCTTTGAGTTATCAAAAACTGAACACTATATTTTCCCTTATATCTGATTACAAATTCTAACAAAAAAATGGTTCTTAAAACGTGAAAAATGCATTATAAAAATATATCGAAAGGTGTTAAAAGCATTGAGAAAAAAATGCTCAAAGAAGTTCGAAAAAGTGTGGTTGATAAGTATGTGCCGCATTACGCAATGATTTTTAATCATGGTTCGGGTTTGCGACAAGACAACGATTTGGATGGAGACGAACACTAAGATGAAGACGATTCGGAGTAGATTGCTAGTTTAGTTTAATTTTAATGTATTTTTTTTAGTTATTGTAATTTTTAATTAATGTATTGTTTATATTTTTTTAATGAAAATGTTTATCTAATTTTGTGTATTAAATAATTAGAGTAAATAATGTGTGGGGTTTAGAAAAAACTTAGTGATGTTTACTGTTGGCAGTGTAGTGTTAGTTTTGAAATGCCATGTCCAAACCAAAGAACTTACGTCGAAAAGTCCTGATAAATGATGATTGAGACGAGATTCCGCATTTTTGAACCACGAAACACTCAATTTCCATTTCGGCTAATATGAGTCGATTTCTAGAAGATTGTCTGAAGAATTCTTGATGTGTATGGTGCTATGACCAAGTACATGTGGTTATAAAGTACAATGTATAGAAGAAAACCCGGGAAGGGAGTTTCCGTAATTGGTGAAACACAAAAGGTAGAATTTTGTGGAAGTCCATGGAAGTGGAAGAAATTCATCTATGCTTTAAAACATGTGACCTCTAAACTATTAATATGTATTGTAGTTTATTTATTTAGCCCGTTAGCTTAGCCCAATGGGCCCTCGAGTTCTAGGTTAAGTATGTTCCTAGCTCTATATATATGAGCCTCTTGTAATGTTTTGAATCAAGCAATAATAATCAAACACTTTCATAAACAACGTTTAAAAAGTTAATAATGGAAGAAGCAACAGAATTGTTATTACAAAATCACTTTCGAAATTAATTATCACGTACACAATTGGTATTAAAAATGAAATTTTTAACATTTAATATCAATTTGGCTTGATGACATATATGTATTGTAGACTTGTAGTTAACCAAGCGTTTCTTTTATTTGTTCACCCAAGTCGATCTATGGTATTAATCTATATATTCATGATATCTTTTATTTGTCAGGTGTCTAATAATTTGGTTACAATATATTCACCGGTTGGTATTAATCTTTCTTTTATCTATTTAATTATCACTTTGATGTATCAATGTATCTTCATATATAGTTATCACTTTGATTCAACTTTGTTAGATGTATCAATGTACACTAATGGGTCATTTCATTTGGAATCACATGCTAATACAAAAAAGAATTGCAAATGTTAGACGTACGTGAATTTATTTTACTTATGCACAAAATCAAGTATCTTGATGGAGTGTTTCATAGTAATTTATTGATGAAGTGATTACTTTAGATATACGAGGTTTGCATTAAAGGGAGTGTGAGGTGTGTGGGTGCTTTAAACAGAAATTTTGTTTCTTCAATTTTAAAAAACAATGAAAAGACATTTGTGATTAATTAAACCTCATATCTTTCACTTGGTACTCTAATAGAAATAGGAAGGTTAACCTTAGGAAAGTTAATCTTAAGATCGAAGAGGTACAATCATATCCAAGATTTGGCTACCAGAACTCGTGTAATATCTAACTTTTCAATAGCTTATGATCATCGTTGTTAAAGTCTTACGATTCACGAGTCGAATTTTTATGACTAGAGTAAAAAATCTAAAAAACGAGGTGACTCGGACCTCAACTCCTAAATAACTTTGACTCCTACGAGTCGTGTGTGACTCTTCCGAATCTTTTGCGACTCTTACGAGTTAGAAAATCAAACAAACTTTTAACACACAAAATAACATAACAAAATATAAAAAGAAAACATTTGTGTTGATTGTCGATCAATGACTTAATTAAGGACTCTCATCATGTTTGACTTCTCTTAATAATAAAAATCTTAAACAATAATATACATATACATATACATATAAATATATATATTTATTGTAAATAGTGACTCTTACGAGTCGAGTCACGAATTAAAGATTGAGATCCCGAGTCACGTATAGAGTTACGAGTTAACAACTATGCTTATGATGACTTGCTAATGCTATTTTCAATACAGATTTGCAGTTCGAAGATCCGCATTTTCATCTTACATGATGGTGGTGTGTATACACAAGTTTATAATTTAGTACATCCAAATAAAGAATAACAAAAAAAACTAGATTATCTTGAGGGTATGAGGCACACTTTTCATTTTTCAAGCACTTACGGCTTGTGCAACTCCATAAGCTCTGCAACCTCGGGCCTATAGTAAGCGAAGCCCATCTCAGGGCCTAGTTGTACTTTCGTCCCAAAAGAGTGTCATCTCGGCTTTGAAGTTTGACCCATCATCGCTGTAAGAGGTTCTGTCCGTCCCATTCTGGTATTGTTTTGGGCCATTTCCTGTTGTGCTGGAGCAATCCACCATATCCATGGATTGTAAAAGACCAATGGCCTGGCCCATTTATACCAAATAACTCGCTTATTATAGTCCTTTTTATGTTTCTTTTGTTGTGTCTAAATATGCTCTCAAATTTTCTAATGCACCAGCCTTCCGGTTCTCTATTATGGGCCATTCTTCGAGTCCAACAACTTGTAAGACATGGTCTCTAGAAAGGGGTACTCCTTCTATTCCTATAGACAGCCAGACAGGTATAGACAATAAGGGGTTCAATTATTATTGTAATCCTTATCCTTATTATATCTGTTCGAAGTACTGAAATGGTAAATCCGTGGTTATAAATTGTGTTATAGATGTAGCAAAATATTAGTAATTGTAGTATTATATACAGAATCAATCATTAACAAAGTCTAATCAAAATACCTTTCAAGAATTGCTGTGCGACACGACTAGCAAGGAACGTGATTCTCAGTTTTCCACCTGTGCCGAGACTCTGTAAAAGAAACAACGTAGCAGGGAGTTATGTAGCAGAAAAACATCTTACTGAAAATGATTGTTTATTTTTTATATTCCATGTATAAGAAATTAGTACACAGGGCGTACGTGTTTCTGGTACCTCTTGAAATTTGATCAAACCGTCATTAATGGTAGAAGGCTCCTCCACATTATTCACAAACTTGAGCCTGGGTGTATCATGGGTTCCATGACCCCATCTTTCCATTTTATCACAATCATAGATTTCCACGTTCACCAAAGAAGGATATTTGATGTTAGAATTCTTACTGTAAAAACATATAAGGCTAGTCAAGTCAAGTAGTGAAATCTGGACAAGGGAAGGGAACACCAAGTTTGTAGCCTTTACAACCATACCGATATCACTACTACTTGTTTCATCATCCCCGTCCCATATCACTTCCTGCAAACTTCTGCACTCCCTAATTTTTAACTTTTGCAGATTTACAAGACTGTGTGCCACACCAACAGAAAATAGCTTTACTAACTTTCCACAGTGACTAATGTCAACTGTCACTAGGCTGTTAAGGCTTATATATTGATCTGCACGATTCCACATAACACTCAATTTATCCAACTGGTCCAAAACAAGGTGTTCCAGTTTCGAAAGAAACCTTTTCTCCGTTTTTGCTACATTAACGCATATAGATGAATGAACAGTTTGCATTTGATGCCAATCCATCAAGCACAAAAGATTGTCACATCGAGATATCATAATACTCTTCAAGTCTTCAAAACCTTCACAGAATATCGTCGGCATGATGTTATCTAGATTTGCTATTGATTCAAGAACTATGCCATCATTTATAACCTCAATCAATTTCTTAATCTGCGGCGAAGGTTCAATATCAATATTCGGAAACCCCAGAATCAGAGTTTTTTGATGGACAACCCTTGCAAGGTCGTAAATTTGTTCCCTGCCTCCAATTTGAATGACAAGTCCTTCTAATCTGGCAAACCAGTCACCTTCAGGAATAAGATAATTATGTGGTACAGCTAAATCTAGAAAGGTGAGATTTGACAATTTATCTAACTCCACAAGACTGTTATATTTCCCCTCTTTCACCGGGAACAATCCAATATGCAACTCTTCCAACCAACGGAGCTTTGATATTACACCCGGTGCTATATGGGATAGATCGTGACAACATTTAACTTCTAGCCGCCTTAAATTGATCAATTGTCCAATTTTTCGAGGAATTTCTTTAATTCCAGTATGACTGAGAATTAGAACTTCAAGTTCTTTAAGCTCCCCGAGTATAGAAACATCATGGAGAAATCTATTTCCACCAAGATTGAGAATACACATTCTTGTGAGTAGCTTTAGTGATTGTGGGAGGGACACAATGTTATTATGCTCAACATCTAAAACTCTAGCTTCTTTCACCCCTCGAATGAATTCATCAGGAAGTGTTGACAAACTACTATTTCCTTGTATAAGGAAAATATCAAGGAGTGGAAGTTGAAGCTCGTAATCAGGAAGCTTACGGATATTATTCTGCATGAGTGAGATACCGGTACAGCTTTTCACAGATTTATTTCTTGGTTGCCACTCTGTCAAATATTTTCCAGCTTTCACCAAATATTTGTTGTTACCTTTAGAAGCAATTAACAACGCCACTTCACGAACAACATCATGCATTTTGGTTGTTGATTCATCGTCCCCATCCAATAACAGGCAACAGGATTTGAGAATCTTCACTGCATGTCGAACTCCATTTCTTGCATCTTCCATGCTATCAAGGTCCTTGAAAACTTCTAGACCAACCGCATAATACACTAAAGTTTCTAGTGGAATATTTGAGTCTTCTGGGAACATACTACATAGCAAGAAGCATGATTTTGCTTCTTCACTCTCAAGGTAGTCATAGCTTAGTTGCAAATGAGTAAATGCTAAGCTTATATCTGGATCGATATATGATGTTGTGTGTTTCTCTAGTTGAGTAAGAGCCGTTTTCCATGATCTGATGCTTTCATTTTTTAAAGCTTCTCCTACAGCTTGAACAATTAGTGGCAATCCACCACAGCCTTCGACAACCTTCATTGCAACTGGTTTCAACTTGGCGTCAGACTCCACTCTTTCACCAACCACACGCTTGAAAATCGTCCACGCTTCTTCTGTTGGCAACGAGTCTACACAAATTTCACTCTGAGCATTCATTGCCACACACACATCTCTTTTTCTGGACGTTAACAAAATCTTGCAATTCATGTGATCAATCCCGCATGGAATGCCCACCCTGTCTAGCTTTAGTTCTGACCACAAGTCATCTAGAATGATTAGAATCTTATCACCTTTCAATACACGCTTAGCTACTGTATCAACTTCTTTTTTAATCCGTTTAGCATCCACGGTTTGCGAGACAGTTACAAATACAACATCAGCAAATAGCTTATACACTATCGCAGCAACTTCCTTGGCTATTGTAGTTTTCCCAACACCTCCACTACCATAAATACCAATGATTTGTATGTTTGGATCTTCAATTGCTTTGACGATCTTCTGAAAAGCCAACTGTTGGGTCTCAATACCGTTAAGATTCTTGTTTTGATGGAGATCTAAGAATCCTGGTGTAGGAGCAGGAACCGAGACAAAACTTTCATAGGTCTTGCCATTTTCTTGGTGTTCCAGAAGAGAAGGAGTCTTGTTTATCGCCTTCTTACCATAGTGATAACGCAGTCTTAAATTGAAACACGTCTTTTTGGCGTTAGCTTCTTCCGCCAGAAACTCGTATGCCATGGAGATACGATTATCCGCTTCGTCCACCCAGGCTTGCACACCATCAAGGAGATTGTCTCCATGAGCATTAACTTGATCAATTCGTTGTTGAAACCTCCCTCTCATATGCTTGAGATTTTCATATTCCTTCCTAAATTCCTCAGTATTTTCAGTGCAGTTCCACATGTAGCCTATCTCTTTTTTAGCCACACCGAACAATGAGTCCAATATTTTTCCAACCATGTCACTAGCAACCTGCTCTGCCATTCCAGAATATTATTTTTTTCTCTTCCAATGGGTTGGATAACGAAGTTTAGATCGATACACAAGCAACAATTAATGGTAGATAGAGTCTGTCTATCCAACAAGTAACGTTAACAAACGATTGGATAAATCGATAACTAAGAAGAAACAACGGAGCGCCTAAGGAGGGATGGGATTTCAAAGGAACAATATTCTAAACAAGGAACGGGAAGAACAGTAACATAAAGATTGTATTACTAAAAACAGTTATAATCCAACATCGATTAATCACATAAACTCTTGATTACGAACCAACAATTAATTTAAACACTTGACTGAACCATAAAATGAATACGTACAACTCTTAACTCACTACAAGACCTTCAGATTCAGATCTAGACTGAAAGACTAGATTACTGTTGACTCTTTGAGAAAGTTTTTGATGAGGAAGACGGCTTAGACAAAAGTTAGAGGATTTATTATTATATTAAACCCACTACGGCACTACCATCTATACAATACAACGTGCAAGTAATACTATAAGAAAATTATTATATTTTACATTAATTAATTGGAAAAACTAGTCTTCATTTTTTCTTCTCTTGATTTTAAACACAATATTCAAGAATATACTTTGTAATGTCTTTCCTAAGTTATTGAATGAATTCTATCTATATAACTAAAGAAGTTAATCTCCAATGATTTATCAACTATTTATTAATGCTACATCACTTGCATCTTATGTGTCATTATATATGCAACAAATTTGATGACGTGGATTCTCCTACACTCAGTGACGGATCTAAAAACTTTTTCTAGGGGTAGCAACTTTTATTTTTCACGGCTTACTTTGCTTCGCTAATATGATTGTTTTAAGAGTTAGCTCATCATCTCATTTATGATGGTTTATGCAAAATAAATATGGGCATGGGTAAAAAAATTGTGAAAGTTTTTGTATCTCCAAAAGCCTACATGTAGTTTCGATATTTCATAACTTTTATATTAAGATAAAAATAACCCGCATTTATTACATTTGACAATTTATTGACAATTTGCATCTTAAGATCATATAATATCAATCAACATTCATACCATTACAAAGCAAAACTGATTGTTAGCACTTAGCACTATTGAGAATGTAGTACGTGACTAGTCATTTGGAATAGATAATATAAATGTAGAATTAAAATATATAATTATTTACAAGGGTCTTTGTGTTATTTTTTTAAAATTTTAATCATTTGAGCAAATAATAACTTAAAAGGAAAAATAACAAACTTAAGGGACTAAAGTGAAAATATGCAATTTTATAAGTAAACTTTTCCCTTTCCCTTTGGCCTTCTTCCCCGTCACCACCTGTATATTCATTCCTTCCATGACTGAACTTTTAAGCTTTTTAAATTTTATAGTTCGTGCTAACATAGATATATTATATATATAAAGGGTGAGTGGCACAAGTAAACAACATTAATTAGAGGTTGCAACTCAAAATATCATTAAATTTCACGAAAAACTTATATTTCACCAGAAAAATTCGTATGTAGCACATGCTACTCCCTGCACCTACACAAGTCCGCCCCTGCCTACACTCATATAGTAAATAAGGTAATATTATGTATTATAAAGAAAAATTTATTTATAATTTATTTAATTTAATGTGTCATTATTTTTGAACGGTAAATAATGTAATAAATAATTAAATTATAACTAATTTAATCCAAACTAATGTGTCATGAGACAACATTTATTGCATAATTCTTGGTTATAACCGAAAATCATGAATTTATTTATCTATTTTTTTGCCTCCAATTTTGAGTTATAGAATTTTATACTTTTTCGTTATAATCTTCACCAATCTCTCTATAACACTATAAAAATATATAACTTTTAGTGAATTATGATAGCTTACTTTTAATATCATTATAGTTTTCATCATAGTTTTGTCAATTTGACGAGAAATTTATCATTTTGCAAACTCAGGGATCTCAATTTTATTTATTTTCTAATCTGAATACAAGTTTCATGGATAGGTAGATCAAGTTCATCATCTATTTTTCTTTTAAAAAAAGCTTTATTAGTTTTAATCACAAAACTTAATTATAATTTTGTATGTGACCGGTAAGAGCTGTAATTTTATAATTTCTATATTACATTTCAAATCTATATATATCTCAATTATGTAATTGTATATATATGAACGCTATATAATGATTTTTGTTTTGCACATATAGATGCACATTAGTTGTTCAATAAACGTCTAAATAGTTAATTTGAACGCTATATAATGATTTTTGTTTTGTACATATAGATGCACATTAGTTGTTCAATAAAACGTCTAAATAGTTATATTAATCACTACATTTTATGTTTGCTAAAACTATGAACATACGCATTGCTCAACAAATTATTGCAACCTTACCAACGAAAAGGTTACCATGACAAAACAATTATTTAGACGGGTGCCAACGCAGACCGGTTGGCATAATCGGTTTGCAACCGGTTAGCATCACCAATGCCAACGGTAACCACTTCACAAACCGGTTAGAGGCACAACCGGTTTGAACGAGCTAGCCGATTCAAATCACTTCACCAGCTGTAGGACCCACGAAGCTTTTTTCTTTTTCTTTTTTATGTTCGGCCGCTGAAAAACAAAAAAAAAATTTGAAATCTTGCCGTTGGAGAGGAGCGTGCTGGGCAACGGGGGAAAAAAAAAAAGAAGTTTTAAAATTTCAAAATTGTACACACCAACAACTACCACTTTCATATATATATACACCCTTCACACACTCTATTTCTTCACAAAATCTCTCACTTTCATATATATATACACACTTCATTTCCACAAAAAAATCACCCACTTTTATTTATTAAAACACTCTACTATTCCATAAAAAATGAATTCATCTTCCGATTCCGATCTTGAAGATTTGGCGGCGCTTAATGCTGACTTCACTCCGGCCGTCGCACTTGAAATTCTAGCTCAACTTTCCGATTCGGACGACGAGGCGGAAATTCCTATTCCAAGGGCACCACGACGATTTATTCAAAGAGATCATCAAGCAATGGGTCAACGTTTGTTTCTCGACTACTTTGCCGATAACCCAACATTCCCGGCTGACTACTTTCGCAGATGTTTCCGAATGAGTCGGCACTTATTTCTCCGTATTTGTCAAGATATAATTTCTCATTCCCAACAACCACTACCGATGTATTTTTCACACTTTCATACACGTTATGATGCAACCGGATTACCCGGTTTTAACGTTGTTCAAAAGGTCACTTCCGCCGTACGCCAATTGGCGTACGAATGTTCCGCCGATATGTTTGATGAATATCTACATATGGGCCAACAAACGTCATACGATGCCTTGGAAAATTTTTGTAAATGTATTTTTCATTTATATTCTACCGAATACTTAAGAAAACCAACACTCCATGACGTGCGACGTTTACACCAACGTCATGCTGAGGTGCATGGGTTTCCGGGTATGCTCGGTAGCATAGATTGTATGCATTGACCGTGGGAAAATTATCCTGTTGCGTGGCACGGGCAATACACACGAGGTGATCAAGGTCATCCAACGATCATGCTCGAGGCGGTTGCCGCTTACGATTTGTGGATTTGGCATGCTTTCTTTGGTCCAGCGGGTTCGAGCAACGACATTAACGTCCTTAACCAATCCGACTTATTCAACGACTTACTACAAGATAGAGCTCCACAAGTAAATTTCACGATTGCCGGCCGTCAATTCAACAAAGGTTATTATCTTGGCGACGGTATTTATCCGGAATGGGCAACTATTGTAAAATCATTTAGACATCCACTAACGCCGGCCGAAGCACGGTTCAAGAGATATCAAAAATATGCAAGGAAAGATATTAAACGCGCATTCGGAGTTCTTCAAGGCCGTTGGCATATAATAAGAAATCCGGCACGACCATTTAGCGTCAACAAAATCAAAAGAATCATGTATTGTTGTGTGATCTTACATAACATAATAACCGAGGACATCGGCCGAAACATGTGCGACCTAGAAGAAGACTATCCGTCCGATCCGGCGAATGCACCACAGCGTACGTGGCAAGAAAGAGTTGAAACACAATTGCGTATGGATAAGGAATTATGCGATTGAGAAAAACACCATGAATTGCGTAATGCTTTAATCGAACATGTTTCGCAACTACCACCAAATTACCGTGCGCGTTGAGTTTTTAAAATGTTTAATTTGAAAAAAGTATTGTATTTTTTTTCCTTAGGAAATGTATTTTTTATTTTATTGTAATGCTTTATTTAATTTTATGTATTGTTTTATTTAATTTTATGTAATGTTTATTTTTAATTTAATGAAATGTGTTTTATTTTAATTTGTTTTATATTAAATAATTAAAATGAAAATAAAGTGGTTTGGAAGTGGTTAAACTGTTGGCATGGACGAATCAGTTTTGAATCAGTTGGTGGAAAGCTGATGTGGCAGAACTGGTTTGGAAGTAGTTTAACCACCATTGGGAATTGTCTTATAGGTAGAAAAATATCACTTTACAACATAAGCATCTTCTTTAACCTTCCCAATTATTAATATATTGTGAGGGAAAAAAATTGTTCTCATTTCATTTTGAGTAAATTTCATAAATGGTCCCTGTGGTTTATATAGATTTACGAAAATAGTCCCTTTACTATTTTTTCAACGTTTTCGGTCCAATAACTTTGGATTTCCTCGCAAATGGTCCCTTAAGGGACAATTTACGAGCAATCCAAAGTTAGACGGAGGGACCATTTGCGAGCAAAAATCCAAAGTTAAGGGACCATTTGCGAGAAAATCCAAAGTTATTGGACTGAAAACGTTGAAAAAAGAGTACATGGACTATTTTCGTAAATCAATGTAAACCACATGGACCATTTATGGAATTTACTTTTTCATTTTTAAAGTGTCAAAACTTACACAATATTATTAATATCGGTTTAAAGAAATTACACAATTTGGCAGTTTTTAATGGGGATAATACACAAATAGGTCACTATAATTTACGAAAATGTTCATATGGGTTACTAAACTTTAAAAATGTTCAACTGGATCACTATACTTGTTGATTGGTATCATCCAGCCTATTTTACTTAATTTCGGTTTAAAAAATAGTGACCGAATTGAACATTTTAAAGTTTAGTAAATGGCGTCATCTTAACTATAGCAACTGTCTAAAGTTTGGTAACCTAATTGAACATTTTTACAAGTATGGTAACCCAATTGAACATTTTTAAAGTTTAGTAACATGGATGAACATTTTCGTAAAATATAGTTACATATTTATGTATTATCCCTTTTTAATAGGGTACCTGTCATCCATCCCCCGATGCTTTACTCAATATTTATTTTTTTTTTTTTAAATATTATCAAAAAGGATTATACAAAGGGAGTGACTAGTACACCACATTCTTTTAGCCGCATACCACAAAATATGTTTTATATTGTTGTACAGTACAACATCTTAAGACATAGTTGATGGTGTACAAACCAAAAAATAATGATGTACTATTCATCACCCTTACATAAATTGAATATGATCGTTAAAACATTTCATATACCGTTTTATACATCAAAATTGACAATGAGATACCAAAGGTCCCTGGCTTAGCAGTTTGAGAGGGATCCATCAATCAAGATGTTGTAAGCTCAATTATCACTTGAAGCTGTAAGTGATTATATTCGTGGGAGTAAATTCCATAAATGGTCCCTGTGGTTTACACTGATTTACGAAAACAGTCCCTGTACAATTTTTTCAACGCTTTCGGTCCAATAACTTTGGTTTTGCTCGCAAATGGTCCCTTAAGGGACCATTTGCGAGCAAATCCAAAGTTAGACGGAGGGACCATTTGCGAGCAAAAATACAAAGTTAAGGGACCATTTGCGAGAAAATCCAAAGTTATTGGACCGAAAACGTTGAAAAAAGAGTACATGGATTATTTTCGTAAATCAAAGTAAACCACAGGGACCATTTATGGAATTTACTCTATTCGTGGATTTCGTGGTTGTACATAATACTCCTCATATTACCAATGACTAAATAGCCTAGTGGTAAGGGCAACCCATGATTTCCTAGAGGTCATGGGTTCGAATCCTACCATTAGTATTATTTATCATAAAGGTACCTACCACCAATGAAACGCATAGCCCACAACGTTAAGGCTTAGTCGGCGCGAGTTTCAACTCGGACGTTGTAGTATATGTGATGGAGGTGATTTACCTGGCGATGTTGGACCTTGTGGGAGGTTCGGTCGTGCTCCATTGAAATATGGAGCGGCTCCAGTGGGTGGCCCAAATACCCATAATACTCCTCATATTTGAGTTAGGCTAAGAAATTGAAGTTTACCCGATGTGAAACAGTTCGAATTAGATTATTTGAGTAAAATTCATAAATGGTCCCTACGGTTTACATTGATTTACGAAAATAGTCCATGTACTCTTTTTTCAACGTTTTCGGTCCAATAACTTTGGATTTACTTGTAAATGGTCCCTTAGGGACCATTTGCAAGCAAATCCAAAGTTAGACGGGGGGACTATTTGCAAGCAAAAATCCAAAGTTAAGGGACCATTTGCGAGCAAATCCAAAGTTATTGGACCGAATATGTTGAAAAAAGAGTACATGAACTATTTTCATAAATCAATGTAAACCGCATGGACCATTTATGGAATTTACTCTAGATTATTTTAATATACCAATGATCTATAAGACCGCCACACTTGCTGAATACATTAGTAAAATATATAAATACTAGATTATAACCCGCAAGTTTTGCGGGCTAGACAATAAAAATATAATTAAAGTTTATTAAGTAAATGTAATATATTAAAAGTATTAACTAATATCATAATCTTTATATGTATATCAGTTGTACATATATTAAAAACGATATAAAATGTGATATAAAATTGATTTAAGTAAATGAAATTTATACCCACGTAATTGTAAATTGTAAATAACATCTATAGTAATCATTCAAACTAATGTATGATCCTAAGTTTATAAATTCATTTATGGACGAATAGTGATCCATGTCCTCTGCTTTTATTAACTTATTTGCATGTGTGGATGTATTTAGAAAATAAAAATAATTAAAGTTTATTAAGTAAATGAAATATACTAAAAATATTAACTAATATCATAATGTTTAAATGTATATAAGTTGTACATATATTCAAAATTATACAGTGTTTTAAATTTATCAAGTATGATGAAGTCAGATTAATCAAGAGTATCTTCCTATGTTAATAGTATTACCTTACATATATGATGTGCATGAAAGTAAATTAATTAATAGGTGTATTACGTGTTTTCTCAATTTATTTGAAAGAAGTTTCAAACTTACGTTGGAATAGTTGGTCATTTACATTGAACAAATGATCGTTTATTCATAATGGGATGTATTAAATACAAAAAATAAAATGATTCATTTACCAATATTATGCAATTTTTTTTTTTTTTGAACGGCAATAATAGGATATATAAATATCAACAAAAAAGGCCAACTAGCAAGGAACTAGAGACCAAATACAATGAGTTCAAACCCGGAAATACAACAAAAAGCAACAACCTGGAACTTTAACTGCAAAGATTGCAAAAAGGGTAAAAAAACTCATGCCGATTACAGAATAATCTAAGACATGAGAAAAACCCCCACCAATAGAGGTCGTGCCACCGGTTTTCACTCTTTGGTGTTTTTTATGCAATCCCATACAAGTCCCAGAGAAAGCAATCTTCAAACATTGATATATAAAAGAACCAAACCAAAAACAATCAGCTTCCAACGTGTGCGAGAAGATTTCAAAGAACCAGCGAATCTGGGATGCATCCGAACAGAAGTACCATTGCCCATGCACGACACCCACCTGTTTTTTAGATAAACAAAAGCGGATTTTTAAACCACTCATCACAATGAATGCTCGATTTCTTGTACCTGCTGCTATACCACAAGAAAGAATGACTAATTATAGACTCAACAAGGATAATGTCACGCTTCTTGGTCGGATTAAAAATGGAATCGTTTCTAAATCGCCACAATTCCCACCAGACAGCATAGATAATCGTGTTAATAACATCCTTAGCTTGAGAATGTCTGTTCAACGAGTCCACAAAATCCAGAATATCAGCTGGTTCGATGGAAAATGGAAGATGGATATCCAGCCATTTAGTAATCGAGTTCCAAACCTTCTTTGCAACAGGACACTCAATCAAAACATGATGAACAGTTTCAATACCGTTACCACAATTAGGACAAACAATGGAATTAATATCAATTCCTCTAAACCACAAATTAAAACGAGTTGAAAGCCGATCCTTTAGAACTCTCCAAACATGAATATTAACTTTTCGCGGGACAATTTTGTTCCATCTGGTTTTGAGGTAATGACGTGGCAATATAATGTTATCAAGATGTTTACGAACCCCGTTAACCGTGAACTCATTCATATTTCCATAGGTCCAAATCCAACTGTCAGGGGAATTAACAATAGTCACATTCGAGATACAATCAATGAGATTCTGATATTGCAATTCTTCGACTCCGCCCCGAATATTTCTGCGCCAATTCCACAAGGAAGTCACACCATTCCATCTATCACCAATAATAACCTGTTTGTCGGTCTCCAAAGAGAATAGTCTAGGAAATTTATTAGCAAGAGGGGTATCGCCTATCCATGTATCAAGCCAAAATTCTGTTGTTTGACCATCACCTATCTTTCTTTTAACAGCATGCATACGGATTTTTCCAGTAACATCAAGGGTATGAACACCTTTAGAATCTTATGCCATGGACCAGGCTTTCTAAATATCACAGTATTAGTAACCTGATAGCGAGAATACTTATATAACTGATTGATAATCTTAACCCATAAAGCATCCAGAGAATTGTAGTACCTCCATCTCCATTTATATAAAAGAGCCAAATTGAAAGCATGAAGACTACCTAATCCTAGGCCACCATTTTCTTTACTTGCCATAACCAAATCCCATTTAACCCAATGCATTTTGGATTCCTTTAAGTCAGCCCCCCAAAAAAAATTAGATCGCATAGATTCCAACATGTGACGAACCTTAACATGCATATGAAATAAAGAAAGAAAATATGTAGGAAGCGCACCTAGCACGGAAGAAGTGAGAACCGAACGACCTCCAATAGATAATAATTTAGCTTTCCATTTCGAGAGACGTTTGGAAACTTTATCCAACACGTTCTTCCATGACGAAATTCGGTTCATATTAGCACCAATTGGGATCCCAAGATATATGAACGGCAGACGTTCTCCCTTACACCCAGCAGTCTCAGCAAACCGCGTGACTTCCAAATCAATGACACCAATACCGTACAGTTTTGATTTCATGACATTTATTTGAAGTCCCGATGCAAGATAAAAGCAATTAAAAATATCCAACACATTCACAAAATTGCTCTTGTTCCACTCACCAATCACAATGACATCATCCGCATAAATAAGATGAGAAAGAGAAATATTTCCCACATTCACCCCCTTAAACATATTGGCAGCCTTCGCGTCTTCCATTGCCACGTGGAAACCCTCCATAGCCAAAATAAATAAAAATGGGGCTAAGGGGTCACCTTGACGTAATCCACGACCCAAAGAAAATTCTTTTGTCGGGCTTCCATTGATAAGGATGGAAGAGCAAGCTGATTCAAGACATGCCTTGATCCATTGAATACTTTTCTGACCAAAACCCATAAATGAAAGAACAGAGATTAAATAATCCCAACTTAAGGTGTCATAAGCCTTTGCAATATCCACCTTGAAAAGCATAGTCTTTTTCCGTTTCCTTTTTACATTATGAACAATCTCATTCAATATCATGGGACCATCCAAAATTTGTCTATTCTTGATAAAAGCAGTTTGCACCGGATCAACAAGATAATCAATAACAATAGCAATACGTGTAGCCAAGATTTTGGCAATTACCTTGTATATAATCCCAATAAGGCTAATAGGCCGAAAGTCATTTACCACCAAAGGCGAATCATTTTTAGGAATCAACGTAATGAATGATGCGTTACAGCCCATTGGAAGTTTGGAAGTATTGAAGAATTCAGATACAGCATCGAATAAATCATCTTTTAAGATACTCCAATACCGCTTAATGAACCCAAATGTAAAACCGTCAGGACCAGGGGCCTTATCACTACCACAATTCCAAATAGCCTCTTTCACTTCTTGTAAAGTTATAACTCCTTCCATGATATCAAGATGACAAGGCTGCAATGATTTAAAATGATTACTGCGAGTATTATATCGCAGAGAAGAAACTTTTGCAAACTTATTGACATAATGATTATAGAAAGAATTCTTCAAATCAATCGGATCTTCCAGCCAAATTCCATCACATTTAATTCCTCGAACCGATAATTGCTTCCGTTTCTTGTTAATAATACCATGAAAAAATTTTGAATTCTCATCAGCATCAACACACCATTTAACCCTAGCTTTTTGAATAGCATCTTTCTTTTGTCGAGCCTCAAGCGAATGTATTCTATTCATGATACTCATTCTGTCACAACTAACATCATGGGAAACGCACCTATTATCAACATCATGATCCAACCTTTTTAATTCTTCATGAAGCTTTCCAACATCATCCAGATTAGCTTTTCTCTCAAAAACCCAACTTTTTATCGTCCCTTTTAATCCCTTCAATTTATTTTTGAATTTAAGTAACGCAGATACAGAATTATTGAATTCACTGGAAGACCAATAAGAATTCACCATAGCATCAAATCCTTCCTTCTTGAACCACGAATGATATATCTTAAAAGGAACAGGGCCATAATCAACCACAAAATGCCAAAGAAGAATAGGATGGTGATAAGAAATATTTCGATCCAACACAACAGCCTCCATTAAACCGAGTTGACTCCATAAAGAATCCGAAATCAAAAACCTATCAAGACGACTTCCTTTTGTGCAGGCGCTGTTAATACGAGTATATTTATAACCTCCCATCGGGACATCAAAGAAATTACCATTGGCAATGAATTCGTTAAAGGCAGCCGCATTCGTGTGAGAGAAATATGATCCAAATCTCTCATTTTCATTCCGCACCGAATTAAAATCACCTAGAAGAATATAGTTTCCGGGGTTTGAGGACATGAAGCCAATAATAGAATTCCACAGATTTTGTTTCTCTTTTTCATCTTGAGGCGCATAAACATTAACCATAAAAACATCAATATTGGACTCAATCCATCTGTCTTCAACAATAAGAACATTAGTAAACGAGAAAATCCTACTTTTAACAAAAATTACCGGATTCCATATCGAGAGGATGCCCCCCGAGTGACCTCTCGACGATGAAGAAGCAAAATCAAAATTAGAGTTCCCCCACAATGAACGAATACGAAAAAGATCAACCGATGTCATAAAAGTTTCTTGGAAACCAACAAAATTTACAGCAAATTTACTAATGACCTTAGAGACCCGTAATGATTTGTTAGGGTCTCTACCCCCGATCCCACAAATATTCAATGAAAGAATATTCATTAGAAACCATTATTGTCCCTCATCCTGTACAATAATCGATTAACATCATTCAATTTACATGGCATTTCAAGACCAATTATATTACCTAAGACGTTCACCCTTTCAATATCAGCCACCGAGAATTTGGATTGTGTCGAGTTTAATGATTCCACAGATCCCCCAGATTTGTAATAATTCTTTCCATCTAGAGCTTCCTTAGATTTTTTAACATTACTTGCAAACTCTGAATACCCAGGTGGAAAAGAAGAACTGGATTTTGAACAATTGCTAGATAACTTTCCTTTAGGAGACTTGTCAAAGTGATACACCTCCTTATCGGCCTGTTTCATTTGATCTTTTGCAGTATCATCCCCCGTATGAACATTATTAGTTTTTCTCTTTGATAATGCCCCATTTTCCTCAATTAAACCCATAACGTTAAACGGGTCGTCATCATCTGGATTTTCTGATACATCACCAATAATATCCTCCTTTACGTGGGTTTCATTACCTGCAAATTTGTTTTGATCCTCCTTTTGGAACTCCAAAGTTTCACCCGCTAAGGACTCTTCTTCCGCAATTGAAGTCGCATCTGATTCACTAACTAAACTATCTTCCGTTTCCGATTCAATAGCAGGAACCCAGTAAGCAAACTCGTTTGTTATAACATTGACTGTTTCCCCTTGAACCACAACACTTATTTCCTCTTGAATTTTTGACATGATCTTGGTGATCACACAAACCTTCCCATGTGCCATCGATTCATCATTAACCATATCCACATATAAACTCTCACCCCAGACATCGTCTATTTTTTTGAAAGCTTTATGTGTCCATGCACACAATGGAACCCCAACAATATCAATCCAAACGATACGTTCATCTGGAATGAAATTTTTTTCAATAGGTCTGAATTCAGAAAAAATCTTATTCATCTCCACAGACAATTTAAATGAAGACAATGATTGTGGAGCTTCAAGATCCATCCATAACCATCTACCCCCGATATATCGAAAAGCATAGTCCACAAACCCATTAACTTTCAAAATATGATGAAGGTTGGTGATAACCTGCACATCTACAACCTTAGCAAGAAAAGAGGACTGTGTATCATCCAAGTTCATGCATTCGTCATCACTGATCAAAACAGTTTTTTTTTCATTAAAAGTAGGTACAAGTTGTGACCCAAACTTCTTCTGTTCAGATCCATCCTTTGCCGAAATTTTTTGTTGGCCATGTTGTTTATTTCCTGGAGCTACCACTTCCGAATAAGAACGCATATGTTGGTTGGAATCAACCCTATGTTGCAATTTGTGAGGAAAAGAATCTTGTAGCTTTTCTGAATTTTGAAAATTTCTAACCATATCCGCATACAGATGAAACTTCCCCATCCATATAGTTCTAAGATTCGATATTAGAGCGATCACATCACGAACTCTAATGAACCTTGCAAATCCGAATCGTGCACCTGATTTTGACAGTTTCGAAGGAATGAATACGTCTACCACCGTACCCCATTTCTCACATTCTTTCCATACATCTTTTGCAGTAGCAGTCCATGGTATGTTGGTAATAAACACCGATGTAGACAATTTTTCCAAAGAATGAATATTAGGGTTTACCTTTTTTGAATCTTCCTTAGATCGCACCATTGAGATATTCCGTCTGGCATGCTCATCATTATGATTATGTTTTCTACCGCGTTGAACACGAATCCACCCTCCTTCTTGACAATCTTCCTGCCGATGATGTTCACCGCCACTATAGCCTTTTGTTGTCCAAACCCTAGTCGCCATTTCCTTGTAGGACTGTTATCAATATTATGCAATTAGTATAGTAAATCACCAATTAGATATGAAACACGACTCATTTATAAACAAATGAATTACATTGCATCTAATAACGATAATACATTCTCTTACACATCCGTACTATGATAGAGTATTCGACCAAATATATATGGGCCATTAAAAAAAGCACAAAATTATCCTATGTGGTTTTATGTAATAAAGAAAACAACATAAACCCTATTAAACCCTTATCAAGATGCTTTTAATATTCTGCACCTCACATTCATGAGCAACGCTCCTCATGTTGCGCCTCAGGCCCCACTGCCCCAGGACCCATTTGTGCTTTTGTGCGCTTTGAACCTTTGACAACTTTGGATATCATAATTTCAATTTTCAAATACGACCTATAGAAATAGAACTTTTGAATTGATATGTTTAAGACATTATTCTCATGAAACTGGAAATCATTATAAAGTTTAATCAGCAGTATAGTGTAACCAAAATGAAGGTTAAATATTAGTTCTCAACCTTAACTTTAAAAAGAGAAAAACTCGCACTACAATGACAACATCATATCCAGAAGCATAATAATGCATTAGAATCATCTTAATATTCATGGATATGATTGATGCATAAGAAAATAGGTTCTGTAACATAAATTTTAAAAAGTATTAGAAGGTAAACCTGGCGCTCTGCAAGTTCTTCTCTTCCTGTGAAGTCTACTCGGAACACAACAATGACATAATCAACAATTTGGGAAAAGGCACCACCCACATGATTGCTTTTGATCTTGATAACAATCTGCTATGAGAGGTTTGCCAGAATTACCTTTCTAGAAACAGAAAGGCTCCAAGTCTTAGAATTATTACAATAAAAGTGAGCTTTGGCATGGAACTGGATTATGAAACTAAAAGGTAAAAATGAATAATTGTGTTGATGAGATAAAGTTACCTCGTCTACTATATGGAGTTGTTTGAAGAATCCATTTGACCCACCCATATTTCTACCTGTAGAAGAAGCCTAGGGTCGATATATAATCTACAGTATATAATAATATATATCCTATCTGAATGTATAAAAACCAATGTTTTCTCATGAATTACCTATTTATAAAAGAATAATAAATCTTCTTGAACTAAGAACAAATAAAAATATTAAAAGTTTAAATGAAAAATATGTAAATGCACAGTCTACATTTGATATGATAAAGAGTAAATAATGAACCTTGGACACCAACAACATTACAATGGGAAATCGTATACGAACCTTCGAGAACATAATGGGCCATTCTGTAGCTTAATGTAATTCAAATAGACTATATGAATGAATATCCGAGATACTGCAGCAACATCCACCAGATCACCCACATCAAGAACTCTATACCTTCAACTTCTTTAGAAATAATAAAAGTATCAACAAATGTTAGTCATAACTTTAAACGCCAAAAACCCCAGATACAAAAAAAATTGTAGTAACATTGGACACACCAAAGCAAAAGGAGCAAGTTTATGATTCAAGTATAACACTTAAAACTAAAAGGCTCAAGATTTGAAAGTTGTTTGAGATATATATGATCATGAATACTCCAAAAAAAAAAAAACCTGTCACAAAACCCAAACAACAAAACTAATTGATTACTAACTAAAGATATTATTTTAATATATTTGTTTGAAGCACTCTTAACTAAAAGTATATTATAGCAAAACAAATCACTAAATGTCATCGCCAATGCTTCATTTGCAGAGAGTACAAAGAGTTCACCTTGACACACATACTAAGAGCAAATTCTGCATATTCTTGGTATTTAACATAAAAGGACTCCTTCAAATTAAAGAAGGAAAATTATATTTAACATCCTGTATAAGTACCTCCGTTAAGTATCTCATAATTAATTAATAAAAGGAAACAAAAGAAAGAAGTAATATTAATTTAACAACATAACACTTGCAGACAAAAAACATAACCCGGAAATTTAAATGCATACATTAGGATTGTCTATCTGAGTGATTACTATTTCACTTGATTGGGGAAGCTTGAAATAGGTCTCTATTTATTACACCTTGAAACAGATTAAAATTGGGTCGGGTTGTGATTACACCCAAACACTTTTTATCTAAATTTTGTACAGTCGATATGTTATTCCACATTACGTACAGATAAATTAGTAGTACATTAATAATCTAAATCAAAATTTAAATTCATTGAATAAAAGGATGTAGGAGAGGTGCTAAACCTACATTTTACCCTGAAATAAAAGGATGTAGGGCTTTTAGCTTTAAACTCTTTTGTCAACTTACAAAGAAAGTTCTCATAAAAGCAAAATGCTAGAAGGGAGCAGGGCCGACCATGACTTCACAAGTAAGTAATTTCAGGATGATAAATAGTTGCAGAACCCTAAAGCTCCCATGCCACAATACAGATATTTCATATATTCATTGACATCAAATTTGTGTTTCAGAAAAGGAACTGAACACAAATACGCAAATCTGTAATTGCTGATTAGTTTCCTATCTATCCACTTTTAATGGGCATATATCTTCTCTTAGGTTTTTGAGAGATAAAAGGGCGAGAAATAAGTACTATACCAACGTGTGACACATGCTTTGCCATTCCACTTGACTTTATCACTTTACATCTAGAATTGTTCATCTGGTGTAGAATCTATATGAAATATCAAAAAGGAATCAACAGATACTGAGTATAATTTATTTACCGATTAAAAATGATTAAAACAATAATATTTGTGACATCATATATGAAGTTAATACATCAGTTTCCAACGATCTAATAGATATTTGAAATACCTTCATATGATCCTCGCATCATCCACCATTTAGTCAAAAACATGTCATCGCCATATATAAATTCACCAAGAATTACTAAAGTAATCCCAACTTATCATGTGCAAATACTACCTTATCACAGTTCTTCATGCAATGCAATAATCATTTGTCTCCCAATGCAACCCCTTACTTCCTTTCCTTGATTCCTGATCATCACATAATCAAACAGTTTTGAATTAGAAAAGCAATTTTTTTTTTTTATGTAAGATTATCATGATTACAAATATGCATAAGGATTGTGGTTATAATATGATGAGTGATACCAACTTGAACTTCAGACCGAAAGAACTGCTCTAAATAGTAGAGGTATATTCAAATCTTCCACTATCATTCTAATATGGGGTTCAAACCATATCCATCAAATGATCAGTTTCATCTAAAGCCAAATACTTCATCTGTGTATGCGAAACTTCTGAAATCATAAGCAAGGATTCTTATCTTCTTCAAAATAATTTTTAGTATATAGAAAAAGTAGCGGAATTAGTTTAAAAATTCCCACAATCATGCTTAGCAAGTTGAAAAAATAAGGGATTTGATGACATAAAAATTCAAACTCAAAGAAAAGAAAGTCAGTCATTAACAAAAATCAATTAATACACATTTATGTTCCTTACAATAGTATAATAATAGTAAAATATACCTTTCTTATAATAGTACCAGGGGACTTGCAAAATCACAGTCACCATATGATCATCTGGTTAGCCATACAACCACCTATAAGTTTTGGGGCTATCATGATGCAAAGTAAAAATAGAACATCTTATCATGCAGAATTGATTTCATATGAAATAACTTTATCTTAATTTCAATCAAATTACAAATTACAGAGTTAATCATCAACTCCATCACAAAACTATAGTATTGATAGATAATTAAAGACACTTATTGAAACTTTAAAAGTTAAAATCTTACACCTATTTTCTCTTACATTCCGAGTGTATCAAAGAGAGAAGAAAATAACTGTTTCCTATCATCAATCAATATGTTAACCAGTTAACCCCCATAAAGACTCGCTTATTATCAGTAAAATATCCATTTCTCCTCATTTAGCATATCCAACAAAATTTTGTATTTGCATAACACAATCACGAATAGTTATACCCACGTAAAACTCGATAGCATTGTACATGTAAGTGTCTCATAACTCATTTGCAGTGGTCTACATATTTAAGTTTTGAAGATGTGAAGACACTCAAATTAAATAAAAACCCTGCTCCAAAATTACCTTTGAACACATCAGAACATATATAATATAATGCATCATGTTATTAGACATAGGGAAAGACCATAATAATTCGTCTTAAAGTTATCATACTTGTGAGAAAAGCATTGCTAGAAAAGAGGTTGATTTTGCTAATTAAAATTTAAGAGAAACAAAACAATGTTGACATGCATTGAACACTTATAATTTAATGTATTTGAGTTCATCATGTTTACCTGGTATTAGATCAGAATAGCAACATCATATATTGTATTCCACCTGCATATATAATTTTGCATTATACTAAAAAGCTTATAAAAATTGTCACAATAAATAAAAGGAGTATGTCAAAGCAAAAGTCAAACAAAAAACACAGTCTCTATTTGCAAACCTAAAACCATAAAGCTATTATGCAACCAATAACTCAACCCATAGAACTGTTACAAACGAACCTAATATTCTGTTATAGATTGGGGTCCATATTTAATCATATTAAGAAATAAGCTTTAATAAAGAGGTTCGTATATGGTAATCTTGGCATGAAAGTATAAAATCAACGATTGTTAATACTGAAATTAAAACCAGAGAAAGATCTTACCATTACGGACCAATGAACAAAAGAAGGCTTTACGGACTGCATAATTAAATCTTGAAGGCTAAAATGTCAGTATGCGAGACGAAAGAAGTTAAGCTAGCAACAAATAATTGAATCTAGTAGCTGATGTCATGTGTGTTGCTTGGGTATGGGTTTGGAAAATTATGGGTTTAGGGTTTTTGGGGACGGAAGTTCTTACGTGTATTTTACATATTTTTATGTTTTGAGATTTACTTAATCATGTTTTTTAATTTATTAATTTTTCATTTTTTTTATAAAGTTAAAATAAATTAAAAATTTTGTAATATTTAATTAGGGACAGTTATGACTTTTGAGGAATACATATTTACTATTTAGGTTGTCATTTACATGAGAGATTATCAATGGTTTTAATTACAAGTGGTTAATAAATGGAGGGTTGAGATTAGATTACAGTTGCCTAAATTAAAAATGACAATCTAATATACACTCTATTATAATATATTATTAAAGAGAATCGGTACATAAATAAATGATGCCATATCCGGCAAACATGTTAACAAAGTTAGTCAAAGATGCTCTCTCCAACGTGTGTGTAAATAAATATATATATATATATATATATATATATATATATATATATATATACACACACACATACATAATAGCATCAAACCCGCACACAGCAGCGGGTGAAGAATTCGCGTGTTGGTATTGAGAGACAATTTTAAGATTATCCGATTTCTCATTTTCGTTTTGAGATGGAAGTTACTGTTTAATTTCGTGAGTATTATTTAGTTTATATTTCCTTTGTAGGTCGATATCTAAATGATAATAAGTTGACATTTCATTTTAAGGAGGATAATGATTGAGATGATTTGAATGTTGAATTAATTATCAATGGCAATTAAGTCATTTCTTCTAGTTATTACAATTTAAGATAAGTGACAAAATGCTTTATATGTAGTATCTATACTACTATATAATACATTTAACACTCTTTCTCCTCAAAAAATTTTAAGACTAAGTAAAGTGGGTCCCACTTACTACTTATTCTCCACTAACTATACATTTCATCAATCAAATATTAAATCTACCCACTAAAATCTTTTTTGATTGGTTAAATATTAAAGTGGACACTTATAATGGGACATCTCAAAATAGTAATGTGAACATTTTAAATAGGACGGACGGTGTACAATATGTTTTTATTTTAAAAACATTCATTCGCACCTCCACCTACCGTCACCACTTTTACCGCTAAATTGCGCGGGTATAAGGCTAGTATATATATATATATATATATATATATATATATATATATATATATATATATATATATATATATATATATATATATATATAATAATACATATACTCCATAATCCATATAAAGTAGCATGATGCTTACATGCCAATGAAGGAGCATTGCTACATGGACACTGGGAGGTGTTTTTCATTCTATTTTTAAGATTACTTTTTTATCTTGAAATATGTGAAGTTGTAAAATATATTTTTTTTAACACTTGGAAAGCTGATTACTTTTTGACCAACATTTATTTTTCTCTTATAACTATTTTCCACCAAATCAATTCTTAATAAAGAAAAAATGAACGTAAAATTTTTCACATTTTATAGGTAATGGTGTAATCTATGTTTGGCAATCCTATATTGATATATATAAAATTTAGTAAGAATTGGAGTACGTATCAAAAAGAAAATAGCGTGTACTTCTGGTTTGTGTACTATCAAAGCGCAGGAATCTCCCTGTCAATTACGCTTGACATTATTATAATTTCCATGTAATAATAAAGAGAAGTTTGTCGGAATAATGACGAACACAGTAGCACAAATTACCGGTTTAGGGTTTAGTAACTCATTCGTTACATTAATTTAGTGTTTGTTATTTGATGTTCGTTAGTTAGGGGGTGTTTGGGGGAGCGTTAGTGGAAGGCTTTTTAGCTTTTATATTATCATAACGCAGAAAAGCTTTTTTTTAGTGTTTGGATTGAGGAGCTTTTCACCATTTTAAAGGGTTAAAAAGCTAAAAGCTAAAAAGCCATGAATTTGGAGCTGCAAGCTAACGCAGAAGCTCAAATCCAAACGCCGCCCCAAACACCCTCTTAACTTCCCTAATCGTGTTTATTCATTTACTACATGCAACTTTGTTTGAGTATCTTTCGTCAAATGTTGGCTTAAAAAATTCATAAATACCCTTCAAAAAACACAATCAGTAGAATCTTGCAGACTCCCTTGCAAACGTCATGTTGGAAAGGAGTTTAGTTTAAGGAAATATAATTTATTATTATTATAAATTATGAATTCGCCAGGTTGCCCTGGATCCCGGAGATGCATTTGGCGATGACACCTGCATCTGGATATCGTATGCAACATCCCTCAACACTTTACAGCCTACAGGCAGTTTTAAAGAGGATCAAGAAAGCTGTTATTGCTCTCAAGCCCCCTGCATCTGTTTAAAATGTTCATTTACTCCCACACCAAATTAATATCTCAAGCTATTTTTTAATGTCATGGGTAAAAACAATGTCATTTTGCATACTGCAGCTGACATTATCTAGTGATTTGCAAGAATTTTGTACTTTCATTAAATAATTGCCTTGTGACTTTACAGGTTGTATAGACTATAGATTTCCCTTGTTAAGTTTTCTGCAACTAAAGTAAATTGAAATTAAGCCACCTACGCTTGTTTCCGAGCTTTTGAGAACGTTGGAAAAATTGTTCAAAAAGTCACTCCTTTGCCCAAATATAAGGCAACTAGTCAAAAGATGAGAATGACATGATATCCATACAGATAAATGAAATGATATATCTACCTAAACCTAAAATTCAACCTAAGGCTGCATGTTAAAAAAGGGATTTAAGTCACAAGCTTACAATTTCTATTCATACATATAGCTAAAAGCTATTAAAATTTAGAGTCGTCAAATGGAAACGAAAAAACGTGTATTTCAACAAGCCCGGTTTGTAGAATTTGAAAAGATCAATATCAAGTATTCAAATCATAACAGGCATTTAGATGACCATGTAAACCAGAAACATTAAGATCCTGTAACTTACAGTTTTGATCATCTTTTGACCAACAGTTTCACTGCAAACAAACAACTTCCATCGAATCTGAGTCTCCTTCCACAATATATGTGGAACAACATTATAATGTTACACACCTTTTTATAAAAGTGTGATCTCATAGTTTAGTTTCCTTTAAAGCTCTGCCAAATGGTTGGAATGAACACGTACCTTATTGAGGAAATTCTTATGACTATATGAGAGAACTTTGCAAAAATTCCGTATAACATATTCAGGAAAGTTTATTTGTACACATGGCAAGTAATTACTTTATCTAAACATTTCTCAGATACTGTACGGTTTACTACAACTACGATATCACACTGGCTAAGCCTTTTCAGGAGCTTAAGAAACAGAGAGCAATATACAACTTTTCCTACGTAGAGTATAACTCATGGTAGCATGATAACTGATGTAAATCGTACCAGTGCAGTATGAACTTGTACATCTATTTCTTGATGGTGAAACCAGGAATTGTCTCATTTATGATTCCTGAGGTATTTAGGCAAGGTGGCTTAGCTCCTCCATAGTAAAAGAAAGCCATAATCTTTGACAACTCATCTGCTGTTCTTGTTTCTGAAAACCAATATAACACAAATAAGAATACCAATTATAAATGGATATCCAAAGAGTAATTTTAGTATGTTCATATCATATTTTATCCATTGATCTTACTTATCAATCAAAACCAAACAACTTTGGACAAATCTGCCCTCAATGAGGAACCACACGACATGCCCACCGCACGGTATTTGTCAAATATTTAAAATTCTTCTGATTCCGCACACCAACATCAAAATCAACTATATATGTGTAATGCTAATGACGGAAAAGGGGCCATTTGAAGATGAACTAGATGTTAAAATTTTGATGTGACTGCCTAAATGGTAGGATCATGACAGTTTGACCAAACAGATACTCTAGCCCACAATCATAAAACCGAGGCACTAAACTATGATACTGTACTTTAAACATATTATTGGTACCTTTTTCACGATGTAAGATCTTCCCGGTTTTTGTAAATATGAGCTCAGGAAACACGGAAACTCCCAGTGTTGATACTAGGTCACACTCAACAACAGCATCAACCGCAACACACTGTTACCAAAACAAACATTACTGCAAATATGTTCATACAGTCTATAGAGTAATAAATAACAGTCACACGTATGTATATACGTGGGAGAGGGAAGGATTTTAGCTTACTCTTGGCGATGGTATCCTGCAATCCCATATAAGCTGTATGGCTTTCTCCAATTGATCACGAACCATTTCATTTTCCTTTGGCCTGCCACACAAAGATACAATCTGATACTCTCAGCAATGTGAAACGAGGGATGCCTCGAAATTCTCAACGACCAACAAAGACCCAAAAAGCTATTACCTCAAAAAAAAAAAAAAAAAAAAAAAAAAAAAAAAAAAAAAAAAAAACCCAATCAGACAGAATGCCTCATTAAAACTCATTCAATTTTATAGATTGTATATCAAAATGTTTAATCAGTTTTCGCTAATATCTTTTTTCTGATTTATTTTATCTCCATGTTAGCAATAATTGCCCGTAGAAGTGGCAACTTCGACCCATTTACTTGGTGACAGGCCTATTTTGGTTATGTTTTATCTTTAATGGGTCAAACATATATAAGTGCAGACTGCAGAAGAACAATCAAGCGGCTAACCTTCTGTATCGATTATGCACGAGAACAATCAAGGGGCTAAGGTCTGAGAATACAGTATCCTCCCATTCTGCAGAAGTGATGTCTTTAATGGCCCGAATATCTTGCCAATTCACTTCATTCTCACTGTCATAACCATCGTCATCATCTTTTTTGACATTCTTAACACTCATTTTATCAAAAAATTGACTAAAATTGAACCCCCGTCCATCAGCATCCTCAGGCCAATCAGGATCTTCTTCATCGACAACAAGGGGATAATCAGCCAAAAGCTTCTGCATCTTTTTTTTTCTTTCTTCAGGATCAACTTCTTCTTTAACCTCAGGGTTCATTTCAATCATTTGTCTAATCTTCTTCCTGAATTCTTTCCTCTCATCCTCGTCCATTTCAAAATCATCATCATCATCCTCATCACTTAGTTCAATCTTGCTTGATTTTGTTACTCTTTCCTTTTTATCATCACTGTGATCTAAGATTCCTTCGACTTTAGAAGCTCGCAATCTACAATTTCTTGAACTTCCAGCCTGTTTTTGCAATCCAATTACAGATAAAAATACTACAGTATTATACAACAATTTAAACCTCTGAATACAACGATATAGGAGGTTCTACGAATTAAAAATAGTCTTTTTTGTTACTGAAATAACACGAACATGTTTTTTTGTTCGTACACTAATTTATGAACTGTTCGTTAAGCGATAGAAGTTCAACAAACGAATACGAACAAGGTTCATTCCTGTTCGTTCAATTCGTTTACAGGTTTAGTTGTACGAATTAAACCTCAGCTGACTTTCTACCCATTTATCCCAGATAAAACATTACCAAAAGTGGACCCATTTATCAGTAAATGGGTCAAAAACTAGGGCTTACAAGCAAATTTAAACTGAAAAGAGCAGAATGGTACCAGCCATGGTGACCTCCCCAAATGAATGCTTGTAAAAGGAAGCTTATCAAATGATACAGAAGCTTTTAATTGGGAAAATGAGACCAAGCTTAATCCTGTACACTTTAATGACATAATTTGCTACAAACTAATCAAATCACCAACTCGGTTTGGACCCAAAACCCTGAAGATAATCAAAATCAAAATTATTAGTAAAAATATAATTTGAAAAGAAACGTAATCCTTCTGAAACCCTAGCTAAGTTGAGAACAGTTCATTCAACAAAATTAAGGGGAAAAAAATAATACCTATATACTCAATTAGATTAGATTAGATGATAAACCCTGTAGAATGACACGGATGATAAACCCTGTAAAATGATATTCACTAAGAGCACACGGAGTGGTGACGGCCTAAACACCGTGTTCTGAGTGAGAAATTTGTGGTGAGGGTTTTGTGGAGTGGTAACAGTGTTCTGGACAGTGTTCTGTAATTTTTTATTATTTATTTGATTTATTTTTTAATGATGATAATTGTATAATTTAATATATAAAAAATAAATAAATTAAATAAAACAAAAATTAATTTAATTAATTCATTAAAACGAAATAAACCGATTAGGAAACACAAGTTACAGCTCTTACTGCGCAGCGATGAAGAAAAATCCGGTTCTCATTATCTAGCCGTTCAATCATCTTGAAATTTGAACTGTAACTTCATAACATATAGATGAACATTCCGACCGGAGGAAATTTCGATCTGAGCTTTTGATTGACAGATATTCAAAGTCGAAATTCATTGCAGAAAGCTGAATTAGCTTCTGGAACAGCAGCATTAAGCAGAAGTAAAAAGATCACTGTGTCTTCATTATCCAACGAATTCTTGTGATTTTTGGATATGTTATAGATGGCATATGTTTCTACATTGTGTCAAAATTTCATAGTCATTGGATGTTTCTACAGTGAGATATGGAATTACAAAGTATCTGCTGATCGGTTTTTGCTGCACGAAGTCAGGAAATTACTGGGCATTCGTTAACCGTTGGATCGAGCTGAATTTTGGATATGATGTTAACGATACATTGATAGACTTCGTGTAAAAATTTGAGCTTCATCAGATGAGTAATCATGGAGATATTCACTACTGAAGTGTTCACACTGCTAGCTTTGTTCTCACTGCTAGTGCATTTCTCGTTCTCACTGCTAGTTCATGGTTCTCGCTGCCCGTATACTCCATTCCCACTGCCAGTGTAGTTCTCGCTGCCAGTAGTATTTTGAGTTGTTCTCACTGCTTAGTGGTCTGACACCTTTCCAGGCTGTTCTCACTGCTTAGTATTTTGATGTTCACGATATTTACCAAGTGCCAAAAGAAGTTTGTACGTAGTTTCGTCGTCGGAGGAGGATGAATCGGATGACATTTTATTGAATTATTGAAAGTAATGTATATATCGTGAATATTTGAGTAATTTTACGATAGTTGAAATTGATTGTGAACCTCACTTGTGAAGTGTATATATAAAAAAGCAAAAAATATTGGTTTCACTTGCAAAAAATGTATTTTTTTTCTTTCCTACACCCGTGACCCAACAAAACAAAATAAATAAAAACAAAACACAATTTGCATTTTTTTGTAGTATATCCCTTCTCGTGAACCAACAAGAAGTTAAACAAGAAAAAAACAAATAAAATAAAACCAAAAGAAGAAAAGCACTGCCGAACAAAAACAAAAAAAAAAAGAGAAAAAGTAAAAAAAATAATAAAAAAAGAAAGGATTTTGTGGATTGCAGATTCTTGAAATGGACGGTGGTGTTGAAACGGTGTCCAGAACACCGTTGGGAACGGCGACAGGGAGTGGTAGAACACTGTCCAACAGTGTTCTGGACCAAAAACGCAGATAAAAACGGTACCACTCCGTGTGCTTTAAGAACCTAACTGATTTCTCCCTTTAGGACAAAGATCCATTGCATCCCCACAGTTCTGTTTTCGGTTATAACAATATGACCCGTTAACATTTAACCGGATCCTTTTTGTTTAGGCCCATGAACGAAACCCAAAATCTCATGCATTTGCCTGTTTGGGCCTGAGGTAGTAAACAATAATAAGACAGCACAGAGTCTTGTAGGTATTTCTATATTACAAATTTTATTTATTTATTTTGTAAATATCAAACTCACACATACCTGCCTATTATGAATATGTACAATTTTTTCATATTTTTTTTCACGAATAATAACACCACTGAACTTAAACTCACAACCTTAAAGTTGAAGGGTCCTTAGACTAATTCCTGTATTACATTCTCAATCCCTACTCGTGTATTGTGTGAATCCAGTTCTCTTGTCGGGTTTTTATTTCATCACAAATCCCTAGCCCTAAGTAGTCGTGAACAAAAAACCCGTACCCGAAACCGAACCCGAAAAAAACCGGTTTTTTTTAACCCGGTTCGGGTTTTTTTCGTACCCGGCGGGTAGGGACCCGGGTTGGGTTTTTGAAATTCAAAATCGGGTTGGGACCGGGTACACTACGGGTCGGGTTGGAAAACCCGGTATAAAACCCGGAAAAACCTGGTTTAAAAACCGGTATTCGTGGGTCAAAAACCCGGTTCGGGTCTGGTCGGGTAGGTCAACAAACCGGTTCTCATCCTTTGACCTAATACCCGGTTCGGGTTCCGGGTACGGGTCGGGTAGGCCCAATACCCGGTTTTGTTCACGACTAGCCCTAAGGAATATTTATTTTGGCGGTTGATTATGTCATATATGAGCCCATAGTGTGTGATACGCGTGTATGAGATAACTAACAAAAGTTAACACTTTTTAGGATCAGGGACTTGCGATCGAGGAGGCCGGAAATGTAATATAGTCATATAGTGACTGTGAATGGGATTTTCTCAAAAAAAAATTATTGCTTTTAGACCCGCGTATAAATATATATAGACTATCTAAAATAAAATTTTATCTCTTAATAAGATTAGTGTATACCAATTTATCATAAGAAAATTATAATGTATATCATATGTGCCTTATTAAATTATATATATCTTTTGTTTATTATTGTTTTCTTTTCCTTCAAAAAAATCACGTAGGCTTATATGTAGTTGTTTTATTTTTGGGAGGTGATAATTACATTGTTTGCACCATGATGTACAAGTATTAAAACAGACGGTACAAATACATTATAGCACAGTTATTTTGTATCTATCAAATTTTGTGTTGTAATTAACAACGCCCATATTTATAGTTATCTAAATTATTATATAGTTAATTTGTATATGTGTAATAAAATTGTAATAAACTGGTTATATACGGGAGTACCAATCTGTTTAGAAGCAGAACTAACGGCTAAATATCATACGATTAGTATTGAGATTGTTTTGACCATAGTCGATTGATGGCTCTTATCATCTTCATTTTGCAATTCATTAGGGTTTAATTTGGTAAGTTGTTAGATCGTTTATTATGAATTACAATGTTTAGTTCTAATGTTATGATGGATACCTTTAATTGGTTTATGTGACATTTTATTTGCAGGCTAGCATGTGTTGTGTTTGTATCGTCTTTCCATCTGTTCTCTTTAATGTTAAACTAATGTTTTAGGTTTGCATCAGTAAGAGTTCTATCTCTCATTCTTTGATTGTTGACATTGAGAATTTCACATTTGCACACCACCTATTTGATGAAATGCCACAAACAACTAAGATAACCTTCCGTGTGCATTTTTTGATAATATCAATGGTTTTCTTGTGCCGAAGAACCAAAGATAAGGTCTAATGGATAATGGAGCCAAATGCTTATGAAGAGATAGTTTAGGAAAGAATGTGTGGATATGTCTTTCTAACATGAATTAAGGTTTCTACAATCTTATTCTAAATTCACAAGTAAGATGTTTTTTTTAGTACTACTGATTTTCATGATTACAATTTATGTTTCATTTTTTTATTTGTTGATGTGTTGTGGCTTCTGATAATGTTTTCTTAAAGCTAATAAAATGTGTCACATGTCAAATTTTATTCATGTTAGTTCTTACTGGGTTTTTATAACTGATTATGTATAATCTATTCCTGGCTTATCTATTTTGAAATTTGTAACATCCGCAAAATGGGCCTAGAAGTTTTATAATAATTTCCCGATTTTAATAATTGTTTATGTGATAGGAAATCATTATATTTGGTTATTTGATATTAACTAGAAAATAAGTTTCAGGACTTATTGTGGATAGTGAAATATTAATTTTTTTAAATTAATATAGTTGACGGTACAATAAAATGTTTGGACTCGCAAAGGGTTTTCGGGTTCCAGACAATAGAATTAGAAGGGGATAAAAATTACCAATGATTTAAGATTAGGGCGGTGGGATCAAACCGACACATCATCACCTAACTTTTCTTCTTTCTTTACCTTTCCCAAATATTATATCTCTATTTTATTATAACAACTACAAACCTACACCACTAAAATAAAGAAGAAGAAAGGAACCTGTGACTTTTAATTATCATCATCATATCATCGATATCATCATCATCAACTTAGCTTCTTATTTATTTATTTGATGGTAAGTATTATATTGTTCTTTAAAAGTTATCATCTTTATTTTGTTTGGGTTGATTTAAATTGTATGAGCAAGACTTGTTATGAGGATTAATACTTGAAATCAAGATATAATAATATTCCAGATTTTATTTTGATGATTAATGATGATTCTTTAAGTTTAATTTGGGGCAAAAAAACTTGGTTTAAATGATTATTGTAAAATTAGATAGATTAATGGATTATATAAATAATGATGACTTATTATGTATAAGGTAAGTATTGAACCTAGCTAGTAATGTGTAAATTTGTATGAGTAAATGATGTGTTATATGATGTAGGTGATTATTTGAGATATGTAATGGTATTTATGAGTTCTTAATATGGTTGAAAGGATGTAAATAATATGATGATATAAAATAGAATTAATGAACGAGTTTTGGAACTACAATTCGGTTTAGTTGATATAACTGATATTATGACTTGGAATAGGTTAAGGTGTTAACTTTTGGGATAATATGATTTATGTTTGCAATTTGTTAATGTGTATATTGGAATATGTTATAGACTATAAAAATAAGTTATATTGAGGATAGTTATAATCTTATGAATGGGATAATATAGTGACATAAATATGAACTATCATTCGAGTGTTTGATTATGATTATCGTGTTGATATTATACATTGTGTTAAGAAATATTGTAATATGTTGAATAACGAGATCATTATTAATGATGAGTACTGACTTGTTGTATACTTGTGTTATTCTCAGATATGGAGACAGCTCAGTAACATTAGACCTCTGAGCGGACATCTGAGGTAGTTGGTGAGTGAATCTGTACCTTCAGTGTGATTTAGCTGTAACAGGTTTGGTTACAGCGAGTGATCGTTGATTTACTGTTTGATAGACTGTTTAGTCTGATATGTTGATTGTGATTAGTTGGCCTTCGGGCATATGTGATTAATCAGAGGTCAAGATGTTTGGGCTGGGTTACTATTGTTGGACGACAGGGATTTCCTTGTACATGTCGTTAATAGGAAATTAGGTCGTGTGAAAGTAGTAACCAACTATCGGTTAACCGCTGTTTCGACCAGCAGCTCAGTTGGGTTATTGAATAACCGTTGTTGTGGTCTACAGCTTAGTGGGGTTACTAAGTGTTGCTTGACTGACAGCAACCACCGATCCTCTGATGTTGTGTGAAACTATGTGATTGTGACTGTGATTATTTGTTGTAGACAAAGTTGTTATTGCTAGATTGGACTGTCGGTTACAGTTCTATCTCACTTAGCAGTTGTGCTAATCCCACCACTTTAATTACTTCTTGCAGGTTATGACTTGATAGGATGGTAGGGCAAGAAGGTGTTGACCTGTGATGAATGTTTGACAACTACTGCGTTGACTCTGATATTGGTTTTATTAAATCAATGTGATGTTTTGGAATTTATATAACACCCAACGGTTGTATTTTGAATTATTGTATGTATTTGGATTATAAGTTGTACTTTTGTATTTAAAATGAAAGATTTTGTTTCGGGACATCGCTTCCGGTGTAAAATACATTATTAAAATGTGATAGAGAAGCAGGGTGTTATAAGTTGGTATTAGAGCATATGTTTGGGTTAATTGGACATCGGTAAGTGTTCAATCCCAAATCTATGATTGTGTTTGTCAAACATTCCAGGTGTGGGATTAGTTGGTGATTGAAATTGTTAGTCTGTTAGGTACTAACGATTAACAATTTGTGAGATTGTTGTTGTGATACAGATATGGCAGGTAATGAGCACCCGACCAATGTTCCTCATAGTGCTTCTCGGATGGACACTTTTCCTTTGGAGATACAGAGTAATAGATATGAGCAGATTGGTATTATATTTTCAGCTCATGAGGATATTGATAGAGATGAGGATGTATCTCAGATGAAACGTGAATTACTTGAACTTAGAGGTTTCAAACAACAGGTTGAACAAGATAGGAAGGCTAGACTTTTACAGCAACCGAGGCAGGTTTGTTCTTTTAACACATTTATGAGAAGTAAACCTTCAGAATTTCAGGGTAGTTCAAATCCTTCGATTACTTTGAACTGGTTGAGAGATACTGAAAGAAAATTTGAGGTTTGTAAATGTGAAGAAACAGATAAGGTTTCATTTGCTGTTCAGCTTCTTAAAGGTCAAGCTATGACTTGGTGGGATTCGATTACATCTGTTTTAACCCCAGAACAAAAAGTATCTATTAGATGGTCGGATTTTTATAATGAGATGTGTAAACAATTATGTTCTGAGTTTGATGTGTCACGTATTAGACAGGAATTTATGGAACTACATATGACAGACCAGATGACTATTGATGAGTTGATTTCACAGTTTACAGATAAATTGAGATTTGTTCATCAGTGGGTTCCAGATGACAAAACCAAGATTGATCGTTTTGTTAGAGCATTACCACCTGATTATCGTACTACTGTAAGATTGGCGAGTTCCTTGAGACATGCTTTTGATTTAGCTCGTTCAGTGGATAGTGATATACGGGCTAGAGATATGCAAAGTAAAGAAAAGACTTTACAGTATTCTGAAAGTGATCGTCCTGGTAAAAGTAAACATAAAGGACAGAGTAGTCAGCAAAGCAGGAAACAAAGTGATCATAGTGGTTCAGTTGATAAACCCAAGTGGTGCTACAGATGTAAAACCAGACATACGGGACATTGTACTTCTCAGACTTCCAGATGCATTAAGTGCGGTGTGTTTGGTCATGTTGCTAGGGATTGTGATTATCCTAATCATGTTTGTTGGATTTGTCATAAGGAGAGTCATCGAGCAAATCAGTGTCCAGAGGCTATGAGATAGGAGTCGGGGTTGGTCGGGAGGTCGTCATTTTGCCATGAGTGGGAGAATGTGCTATCAGTTGCTGGCAGAGTTTTTCTGATGACAGTTAATTCGACTGTCAGGGCAAGTGACGTCATTCCAGGTACTTCTGTATTACTCTATACTGGCATATAATTATGTAACTTAGAGTTAGTGTACCTTTATGATTGTTTGTTATGTGATAAGCTGAAAATTGTTCCCACTGTGTTTATTAATTCTGTTGAAATAGAATTAAGTGATGATGAGTTAATTTAAGTTACCACATAGGTGACTGGAACTAGTGTTTGATAGTGGGCCATACTCTTGTGTTGGATTTTGGTTGTTGTCAATCTATTGTTTAATAAGATTTTGACATTTGATGACTGAGGCAAAATTGTAATGCGGATACTTGATGATTGATCCGTTTTGGAGTAAAATTGTGAACTAGTGCCTGTGCTTGGGGGAAAAGATAGAAGCATATATATCTTGGGATATGTGAATGTGGAAATAATTCAAAACATGTAATTACATTTATAGGTTACTCACGGAGTAACGTGTGACGTGTGTATCTATTATGAGCCAGTAGTTGATGATGCTACCTTGACTTGGAGTTTATAACAATTATTTTGCCTTAAACTCATGGAGACATTGTTGATGGATAAATTAAATCTAAGATTTGATTGTGAGACCTGATATTATTGGAACCGTTGCTGGATTTTGATGGAATTTATCCAATATGTGTTAAGAGATCTTTTTAGATTTAGTGGATTGATTGAAAGCTGTTAGTTTGAAATTATTATATCAATGGATTGTCATGGAGCGGATGTGACATTATTGTGGATATTATGCGATTGTGATATTTCGGATTATTGAGTTGGATTAGATTTCGGGGATGAAATCTTTTAAGGGGGAGAGATTTGTAACATCCGCAAAATGGGCCTAGAAGTTTTATAATAATTTCCCGATTTTAATAATTGTTTATGTGATAGGAAATCATTATATTTGGTTATTTGATATTAACTAGAAAATAAGTTTCAGGACTTATTGTGGATAGTGAAATATTAATTGTTTTAAATTAATATAGTTGACGGTACAATAAAATGTTTGAACTCGCAAAGGGTTTTCGGGTTCCAGACAATAGAATTAGAAGGGGATAAAAATTACCAATGATTTAAGATTAGGGCGGTGGGATCAAACCGACACATCGTCACCTAACTTTTCTTCTTTCTTTACCTTTCCCAAATATTGTATCTCTGTTTTATTATAACAACTACAAACCTACACCACTAAAATAAAGAAGAAGAAAGGAACCTGTGACTTTTAATTATCATCATCATATCATCGATATCATCATCATATCATAGACATCATCATCATCATCATCTTAGCTTCTTATTTATTTATTTGATGGTAAGTATTATATTGTTCTTTAAAAGTTATCATCTTTATTTTGTTTGGGTTGATTTAAATTGTATGAGTAAGACTTGTTATGAGGATTAATACTTGAAATCAAGATATAATAATATTCCAGATTTTATTTTGATGATTAATGATGATTCTTTAAGTTTAATTTGGGGCAAAAAAACTTGGTTTAAATGATTATTGTAAAACTAGATAGATTAATGGATTATATAAATAATGATGACTTATTATGTATAAGGTAAGTATTGAACCTAGCTAGTAATGTGTAAATGAGTATGAGTAAATGATGTGTTATATGATGTAGGTGATTATTTGAGATATGTAATGGTATTTATGAGTTCTTAATATGGTTGAAAGGATGTAAATAATATGATGATAAAATAGAATTAATGAACGAGTTTTGGAACTACAATTCGGTTTAGTTGATATAACTGATATTATGACTTGGAATAGGTTAAGGTGTTAACTTTTGGGATAATATGATTTATGTTTGCAATTTGTTAATGTGTATATTGGAATATGTTATAGACTATAAAAATAAGTTATATTGAGGATAGTTATAAACTTATGAATGGGATAATATAGTGACATAAATATGAACTATCATTCGAGTGTTTGATTATGATTATCGTGTTGATATTATACATTGTGTTAAGAAATATTGTAATATGTTGAATAACGAGATCATTATTAATGATGAGTACTGACTTGTTGTATACTTGTGTTATTCTCATATACGGAGACAGCTCAGTAACATTAGACCTCTGAGCGGGCATCTGAGGTAGTTGGTGAGTGAATATGTACCTTCAGTGTGATTTAGCTGTAACAGGTTTGGTTACAGCGAGTGATCGTTGATTTACTGTTTGATAGACTGTTTAGTCTGATATGTTGATTGTGATTAGTTGGCCTTCGGGCATATGTGATTAATCAGAGGTCAAGATGTTTGGGCTGGGTTACTATTGTTGGACGACAGGGATTTCCTTGTACATGTCGTTAATAGAAAATTAGGTCGTGTGAAAGTAGTAACCAACTATCGGTTAACCGTTGTTTCGACCAGCAGCTCAGTTGGGTTATTGAATAACCGCTGTTGTGGTCTACAGCTCAGTGGGGTTACTAAGTGTTGCTTGACTGACAGCAACCACCGATCCTCTGATGTTGTGTGAAACTATGTGATTGTGACTGTGATTATTTGTTGTAGACAAAGTTGTTATTGCTAGATTGGACTGTCGGTTACAGTTCTATCTCACTTAGCAGTTGTGCTAATCCCACCACTTTAATTACTTCTTGCAGGTTATGACTTGATAGGATGGTAGGGCAAGAAGGTGTTGCCCTGTGATGAATGTTTGACAACTACTGCGTTGACTCTGATATTGGTTTTATTAAATCAATGTGATGTTTTGGAATTTATATAACACCCAACGGTTGTATTTTGAATTATTGTATGTATTTGGATTATAAGTTGTACTTTTGTATTTAAAATGAAAGATTTTGTTTCGGGACATCGTTTTCGGTGTAAAATACATTATTAAAATGTGATAGAGAAGCAGGGTGTTATAAAATTTGATGTAGGCACCTTTATGATGTTTAGACATTCTGAGGGAGATCGTAACTTATAAACGTAACAAAAGTTGTTAAGGTCTAGACGTGGGTTGTCCTCAAGTTTCAGATGCAAACGAAGAAAGCAGGAATGGGAAGAAATTCATCTAAAGCGCCTGGCAATCCTAAAGTCTCAAGGACTCAGAAGAAGGTGCGGGAAGATGTCAACAACCAAGAGAAAAAAGTATCTCAAATAATTACATCTTCTGCCAGAAAACGAAAACCTGGTAAGTTAGTTACCTTAATCTGTGGTCTTATATATGTGTGTGTGTGGCAAAATGGGTGGGATGTGTAACGAGAGTATGGGACTAAATGGGGTTCAAGTCAGAAAGGGAACTTTTAACTTTTCTCATGGTAATTTTGAAACCAAAATTCAACTCATTTACTTTTCTTTCTTTTTTAATTTCATCTTTTTCAATTTTATGCAGTTTGCTGATACCCGATTATTAGTATTGAGATTGTTTTGGCCATTAAGAAGAAAGCTGAGAATTGATGGCTCTAATCATCTTGATGTTGCACTTCATTAAGGTATGACTATGATCAACTTGTTATCTTGTTTTTTTAGTTCTATTCTTATATTCTGTATAACCTATTTCCTATTTGAAACATACTATCTTGACAAGTTGTAGTATGTAAGTGATGCATTCGACGCGTCTATAACTGCGTATATACTGGTTGAGAACTTTAAATCTATTCTGTTAAATGGGTCTTAATTATGTGAGAGATTAATACTCTGTTTGGTTTAAAAGATATAAGTTTTTAAAACAATTCACTGCTCCCTGGCATATATATGTATATATATACTAGTATTTTACCAGCGCAATGCAGCGGCGACAAAAGATTTAACTCGCAGTAGGTTTGTTTAACGACATGTCGTACTTGAGTAAAAGGTAAAACAATAATACTACACCAATTTGTACATTATTTTATATGCATTATATTTAATATGATTCTACATGGCGGTGACTAGGGCTGCAAACGAGTCGAGCTTTTATCGAGCAACTCGAGCTCGGTTCGAGCTTGAGCTTGATCAAGTCGAGCTTTTATCGAGTTCGAGCCTGAGCTCGAGCTTAAAAATCAAGCTCGAAATATATATCGAGCCGAGCTCGAGCCTTTAAGAGCTCGGCTCGAGTTGTTATCGAGCTTTTCGAGCCTTAATTAATATCTATATTTGTATGTACATATATATGTAATTTTTGATATGTATATGATATTATTATAATTTTTTGAAATTGTTATACTATTTTACATTGTTTTTTACTTGTTCTCACGATGTATTTTAACTATATATATATATTTGAAATGATTTTTATTATTGATCTTTATTTTTTTAATATATGTAAAATAATTTTTAATATTAAAAATTATTTTCATATACAAATTCGAGTTTTTCGAGCCGAGCTCGAGCCATTTAAAAACATTTTCGAGTCGAGCTCGAGCATTCATCGTAAAAGCTCGTCGAGCTTTCGAGCCGAGTTCGAGCTTACCCAAAATAAGTCGAGCCGAGCTCAGCTCGACTCGGTTACAGCCCTAGCGGTGACAATTCTCGACACAACTTGAAACTTTAAACAAAATAAATGAGGAAGACTTGTATTCTCAAGTCGTAACCTGCCGACTCGTTTAATTTATTTTTTTAGGTTGTGTTAAAGTCCAGGTCAACGGGTTGACCGGCCAACTAACACAATGCAGGTCGTATCCGAGTTGGTTACTTTTGACTCGTTAACCCGTTTATCGAATTATTTTCGGGTATAGATTGTGAACTTTAAACCCGCAAACCTAACTCGACCCACTTCGCAATTCCTAATTATAATATTGAAAGTTAAATAAAATTAAGATACAAATATCTAATATCTGATATAGTTATAAAAATGCTTTATGTTATGCATTTAACATTGTATAAATTAATATAGTTATTTCTATTTTTTCAAATTAAATGGTCGAATCCTTTATATAGCAGCGGTATATTAACTTTTATAATTACTTGGATTTACTTCAAATATTTAAGTGTTGAATAACATTTTTTTAATTGTATATTAAATTAACTTTAAGTATTTCTTTTATAGTTTAAAATTTGGTGACAGATTCTTTATATATTAGTATAATAGGGTGAGGTTCAAATGAGAATGACATTTTGTAAAAGAATGTGGGAACCAATCAGAATGCTCCATTTAAGTTAGGGGTGGAAGGGTATTCTGGTCATTATACCTCATATTTAATTCTAATTAAATAAATAAAAAACAAAAATATAAAAAATCTAGATATATACAGAATCTATAGATACACACGTACGTACGTTGCAAAAAACCAATCGCGCAAGGTTTTCTCTCGAATCAGAAACGACGAACATCGAATTCAAGGTACGAATACTGTTAAATCGACTCGCAAATCCTTCAATTCAAACAATGACCGATCGATTTGCTATACCTGCGATTAGATTAGGTTTTTTGTTAATAAGAGTTTTTGTGATCGAATTTTGCGCGATTTTATGGCTATTAATCTATTGCTAGCTATGATTTGATTAACGAAAACGCAATAGCATTATGATTTCTGATTGAACGATCAATTTTAACCGAAAATGCAAAATCGAATCGCGCGAAATCACACGACAACTACAAAAGTCTATTTCAATTGAATATCTATACAATAATTGTGCTAAAATATGTGATGCTAGTAGCTAATAAATATTACTCCCTCCGTCCCAAAATTATTGTCCACCAACAAAAAACACACAGTTTAATAAAAGTGGGACCACAACAGTTTTTAACCACTCAAATAGAATCTGCACCCACTAAACTCTCTTCTTATTGGTTGAAATGTGAAGTGGACAATTATTTTGGGACGTCCCAAAAAGGAAAGATGGACTATAATTTTGGGACGGAGGTAGTAGTTTTCTATGTAGTTTCGTTTTTAGTTGTCAAAACTCCTCAAAAAGAGTTGACAGAAAAATTTCTTCGGTTGATTTTTAAAAATTCATTAACACATGTGGTAGCTGATAAATTTGAAAGTATTATGGTGCAGTACGAACGTGATGGCCGTGATACAAGAATTCAAAGCTAATGACATTAATCAACAGACAAATGCAAACGCTACAGGTAATAAGAGCTGCGATATTACTTGTCTATGTTACTAGTTGATTACCACATATGCTACTATTTAATAAAACATGCTATTTAATGACAATTTGTTTCTCCAAGTGACCTGTGATAAAAAAAAACATATCATCTGTCAAAAAAACAGATAGGGACACATAACATATGTTAATAACACATGTGGTTACTAATTGATTACCACATGTGTTACTATATAATAACACATATGTTACTGGTTATAAACAATCTTATATATCTGCAAAAAAAAAAATTACAGGACCAACTGCCACACCAACATGTGTTAATGTAAATGATTTATAAGTCTGTAAAAGTTTGATTATGTATTGCTAACATATGTGTTATGTATCAGTAACACATGTGTTAATCTTAGTAGCAGATAAAAATGTGATTCTGTTATAGTGATGAGTAACACATGTGTTAGTGATGAGTAACACATGTGTTAGTGATGCTATATATCACATGTCTTAGATATCTGTAAAACATGTGATACTACGAAAATAACACATGTGGTAGTGATGAGTAACACATGTAATACTAACTATTTACACATGTGATATTAACTACTACCTCTCTTTGTTTTATTTGAATTAAGGTGTTTTACGTCTTAAAGGATGGCTCAGTGGAGTGTAACTGCAAGAAGTTCACTAGGCGTGGATTCTTATGTAGGCACATTTTTGTGTGTTCAAAAACCGTAACATTGAGGAGATACCAAGCCCGTACATTTTAAGAAGATGGACCAAGAATCTGATTCCCATTGAAGTTCATAAAAGAAAACGAATTGTAACCGGATGATATAAAGTTGATAACATTTAATGTTGGTTTATATTTCAATTACATTTTTGAAACTGCTTGTTGAATACAATTTCTTACATACAATTGATTCTATTTTTAGAGAAGATGTCTGTTACTGATTTCTGACACATATACTTATGGTTGATTTTGTTGTTTACTAACACATGTGTTATTGAATACTTGTTTAACACATATGCTTAAAGTTAATAACATATACTGGTTCATTAACACATGTGTTACTGGTTCATTAACACATGTGTTACTGGTTCGGTAACAAATGTATTAATGGTTTAGTAACACATGTGTTACTGAATGCTTGTTTAACACATATGCTTAAAGCTGATAACACATTGAAGCTGCTTGTTGAATACAATTTCTTACATACAATTAATTCTATTTTTAGAGAAGATGTCTGTTACTGATTTCTGACACATATACTTATGGTTGATAGCACATGTGTTATTTTGTTGTTTACTAACACATGTGTTATTGAATACTTGTTTAACACATATGCTTAAAGTTAATAACACCTCATTAATACATGTGTTACTGGTTCATTACCACATGTGTTGCTGGTTCGGTAACACATGTATTAATGCTTTAGTAACACATGTGTTACTGAATACTTGTTTAACACATATGCTTAAAGTTGATAACACATGTGTTACTGATTCGGTAACACATGTGTTAATGGTTCGGTAACACATGTGTTAATGGTTTAGTAACACATGTAACACCACATATACTTGTTTAAAATGTATAATGTTTCGTACAAAGATGTATGTTAATGGTTTCTAATACATATACTTATGGTTTATTACCACTATGTCTTACATGTTTATTACCACATGGGTAATCTTTTTAGTATCAAATGCGTTACTTTGCTAACACATGTGTTACTGGTTTGGTAACATATGTGTAACTGGTTCGTAATAAATGTGTTACTAGTTGGTAACACATGTGTTACTGCTTCCGTAACACATGTGTTACTGGTTCGGTAACACATGTGTTAATTGTTTGGTAACGCATGACACACAATTTATAACAAAAAGTGTTAGTAAAATAAAAAAACTACCAAAAGCTATACAACGGCTTTAACTTGAAATAAAAACACACGATCTAAACATAAGGAAACTACTCATGAAATAACGTAATTTGAAAAATACAGTTTAACATAGTAACTTTCCAAATAAAAACAACTATTGTTCATAATACATCTACCAGTAAGTTAGTAACAACTTATGCAAACATTTTGCATTTAATTTGATCAGGGTCCAGAAGCCTCCTTTTGTGGTTCTTGATTGCATTCGTGATCATCTTCTTAATATCTTCATGATTGTATGCACGAGAATACTGATCAACCTGCTCATGGACTCTTTCTGCGAGGATGTTGAACTCGTGCAGAATTATCTTTGCAGCAAACTTTATCCATAAACGGATAAGCTGCATTCTTTGTACAGGTCCCTCTGCATCGATCGCGTACTGGATCATTGTCACCTGAATAAAAACACACGAACGCAAGAACACTTCAAAAGGCACCGTTTACAACAAAAAACAGAAAAATCAATGACATATATATCAATGTAAATACACACATATATATCACCTTACATATACACATTCCATATAAAAACATCATACAAAAAAACTACAGTAATAACACTTGTGTAACTAGACTACCGCATCAACATCTAAACATACAAACACTAGACTACCACTATCCACATCAACATACACTAGTAACACTTGTGTAAAATCAGAAACAAACAGAATCGCCACACTTGTATCACTAGACAGTAAAAATACAAAACAAACGTAGCTAACACATGTGTTACCAAACACTAAATTCAAACAAAAACACAAAAACACAAATAACATACAGTCATACAAGATCAAAACAAACCAAAAGCGAAAAATAACGTATTTCACACTAAAAGCTACACATAAAACATCAAAATAACTTACCGAATGGAACTGAACCAAGTGGAAGAGTAGGAATCGCCGGTGATGATGTTCCATTTGGATGAATCGCTTGACGAATGTCCATTGTATGCTGTTATCGATGAATATTAACCTCTGTTGGAGAATTAGGGTTTCACAAAAACGGTTTTCAGTGAAAAATAAACCGATAGAAAGATGAAGCGAACAACGTAGATGAAAGAGATGATGATTTTTGCGAGAAACAACAACGATTTGATGATTAGAAGAAGGTTCTTGTGAATGTTAGGGTTTGGTTAGGGTATGATGAAAAAATCGCCAGAGAGCTGGGAGAGAGAACTCAGTTTCTTTTTTTTTTTTTAAATAAAGTGGAAAAATAAAATTAATTAATTGATTGGTGGATTGACGATTTTGCCCCTCCGCCCAAAATCTAATTTACTTTGATTTTTTTAATTAAATAATGGGGTATTAATCTGGGCCCTTAATTTGATAAATCTGATGGCTCACATTAATTCCCCCATTCTCACTTCAAATAGGTGTACTCATGTGAACCATATTCTAGCATAATAGATATAAAAAATAAAAACGAGTTATAATTCTTAAATAGTATATGTTTTTTCATTAATACAATGAAAACAATCTTAACATACATTTAAATATTCATTAATGTTATATAAGTTATGAAAAAGAAAAGTATTTATGGTGTTACATTTGTAACCAATAAATAAGTATGAGATATTAAATTGTATAATTAATTGCATTTAATTTAAGTGTTTAAAAGTTAAGTAGGATAGTTAAAAAGGGTAGAATAGTAATTTACTATTTCTCCCTTTAAGACAATACCTCAAACTCTTTATAAGGTTCAAATGAGAACCATTATAAAGTTGAGAACTTTGAGAACCACGGGGAATATGTAATTGTTCACGTGTAATTCACTTTATACACACGTGAACATTAATATTTGTAAAAAAATGAGAAACAAAAAGACGTCAAAAAATGTAAAATTACTTATAAAAACTTGTAAAAACACGTATGTTCACAACTGAACAGTTCACAACTGAACAGTTCACATGTGAACAAATCGGTTAAAGTTAGTTAAAATAAGTTTTTACACTTAATTTTTTGAATTTCAAGGTCTTATTGATTCTTATTAACATTTTTATATATATTTTGACATCATCATATATGAACAATCACATCTTTAAGTGGTTCTCACAAGTTCTCAATTTCTTAGTGGATACCTCCACTATATATATATATATATATATATATATATATATATATGAGTAGGATCTAGGGAGAAGGTTTTTTAGGGAGAGATGCGGTAGAAGGATTTTTTGTTACTATGATTCAGTATATTTATTCAAAGATTCGGTATTTTTATTCTAAGATTCAATTTTTTATTACTATAACTTTTGAACCATAGCTACAAAAAATCTAAATCTTATTAATAAACTATTGAACCAAAGCAATAAAATGTGGAATTATATTAATAAAAATTGAATCTTAACAATAAAATATTGAATCATAGTAATAAAAAAATTTTCTCCCTCTTCTCTCCATAAATTTCATTTTTTTTATCCTCTTACTATATTTGACTCAATTAGATTTGGCAAGTCGCCGCTGAACTTGGAACTTATTGTGTTCTTTCTGTTATTTAATCGTAAAATGATTATAAGTGGTACGTCGAAAACAATCGAACTTACATCTTTTTGCATGAGAGTTGAGTTTAATAATAGAGGAAATTGCATGGATCATCCCCGTGTTTTGTCAAAAGTGCATGGGTCATCCTTCAAAAATTAAAATGGCAATGGACATCCCTGTATCATATATTTTTAATCAATTGACGTCCTTATTCACATGAAGTGACATATATACCCTCGTGGTTGTATTTTTTTAATTTAAAAAATGTAGATTTCCTATTAAATTAATACTATAATTTTATCTTTTCTAGTTTACTTTTCCATTTCTAATTTATCCACTTAATAATCTATAAATTATACTATATGTATAAATATATGTAATTAAATACAATGGTGCCTTGTAGTGGTTTAAGAGCATGCGGAGTGGTGCATGAACGCTGTCAATGTTCATGACCAAGAAACACCCAGTCGGCGTTCTTGGTCAGTGTTCATGGTCAATGTGCAAAGTAGCATGTTGAGGATCTCAGTGTTCAACATTTTTTTTTTCTTTTTCTTTTTTCTTTTCCCTTTTCTATTTATTTGATTTGTTAAACACATATCTTGTGGACCCATTTTAACACCGAGTTGAACATTGAACCACTCCTATAAAAAAAGTTCTCGTATTAAGTTTCAGTATTCAATTGAACATTGAGCTGAACACCGAACACAATGTCAACCACTCCTTGTGCTCTAAGAAGTGGTAATATAAATGTATGTGATCCTTTTGGCTTCAGTATGTTCACGACGAGAGTTGGTCTCAATCTCCAGATTCATGGAGCAATTATATAGACACAAAAATATAAGGCACCTTAATTAATCATTAATGCAAACGTCAATTGCATCAAAATGAAGGTTGCATTGTAACGTGTTAGATGAGAAAAAAAAAGAAACTTCCTTGACATTTAAATACCATACGTAGGATATTAAAATGACCATATTATTAATTTTAAATTATCTTAAATTTAATTCCAAATACAGTGAACTATGATGAATCGGAAAGTGGATAATGATGATTTGTTGTAATTGTTTGTTGTTTTATTTTATTAAAAGTTGAATAAGAAAAAATGTTGAATGCAAGCAAGTATAAAAATAGTTAAAAAAAAATTGAGCATAAGGGTAGATATGTCATTTAAAGTGCAATAGGATGTCAATCGATCAAAAATACTAAATATAAGGATGTCCCCAGCTATTTAAGTTTTCGAAGGATGATCCATGCATTATTGACAAAATACAAGGATGATCCGTGCAATTTGCTCTTAATAGTATGATGCCTTGTTAAATAGATTTAGATAAATATGCAGTAGGGTCCACGTCGTTACATAATATGAAGCGTTGTTGATTATTGACTTATGCAAAAAAAAAATTCCTAGATCTGTCATCGATTACATTCATATCAGTGTTGTTGGCATAGTAATTTGAAAGTTTAAAATTATGTAACCTGGGCCGCTACTGTATTACCTTCATGTGCAGTTTGTTAATATGCTTTGATAATTTTTTATTTATTGTGACTACTATTCAGTTTCAAATCCTTAGAGGCGTCCCAACGGTGGCGTCGGTTTTCCGTCGGTGCAAACCGACGGAACCGACACCGATGGCACGGGCCGTCAGTTTCGATCCGTCGGAATTCCGACGGAGCGTCGGGTGTGGGCGTGGGTCCGTGCGTGGGGCCGAGTGGAATAAAAAAAAATTATTTAAATTTTGAGCCGTTGGAGATTTTTAAAAAAAAAAAAAAAAAAGCAACGGTCATGGAGCGTGGTTTTTTTTTAATTTTAATTTTTTTATCCCTTTTTCCCTATAAATACACACCTCTAAACCTCAAAAAAATCATACCTCAAACTCATACTTCTCTCTAAATTCAAATTTGTATACTTTCACATTTTTAAAAATGTCATCTTCCGATTCCGATATCGACGAGGTGATGGCGGTGAATGTATGCACCAACCGGCAAGACCGTATAGCACCAACCGGATATCAAGAATCATGTATGCTTGTGTTATTCTACACAATATGATAACGGAGGATAACGGACGAAATTTGTGTGACCCGGAGGAGCAATATCCGGATGTCCCACCGAGACGCTCGTGGCGAGAAAGGGTGGAGACTCATTTGCGTATGGACAATGAATTACGCGATCGGGTAGTTCATCACCGACTTCGAACTGCTTTCATCGAGCACATTGCACAACTCCCTCCGAACTACCGTAGTCGTTAATTGTTGTAATCGTTTAATTAAAATAATTGTCTTTCGTTTATTAGTGTAACTTTTTTTTAATTATTGTATTTTATTTTAAGTATTGTAATGTTTATTTTTAAGTATTGTAATGTTTATTTTTAAGTATTGTAATGTTTTTAATTTTAATGAAATGTGTTTTTATTTTAATTATTGTGTATTAATTAATTAAGTTTATTGGTGTAGGTCCCTGAAAAATGAAACTGACAGAAACTGACAGATGACTGTTGGGATGGCCTGTCAGTTTCTGTCAGTTGGGTGAAAAAGCTGACGTGGCGCGTCAGTTTCTGTCAGTTTCCGTCACCATTGGGAATGGTCTTATAAGTCCTAATTGTTTAAATAGGTACTTATATTACCGATTCTCCATTACATTGTCTTCATGTGCAGTATTTAATTCTTTAACCCTCATGAATTTGTAGGCAATCTCTCATTTCAAAGTTGATCGAGGAGAAGAATGCAACTGAATTCGACAAGATGAGACATGATTTATCTCGCAAGCTTTTTAAGCCTTTTATAGTGTTTTTAAAATGGGTGGATCGTGTCACGAGTAACAGTACTATGATCTGGTCAAATGGTTATTGATAATACGGGTTTGGTCGGGTTGGGTTGATCCATCAACACATTTGTTGTCCAGCTTACTTTAATCTCATAAATAAGTATTGTACTTAAGATTATAAAACTACTACTTCAAAATAAAAGTTTATGTTTTCAATAAAGTTATTTAGAATTGGGCTGACTTTTGACCCATTTCTATTTTCGCTAAATCTCCTCTTCTCCTCTTATAACTAAGATATGAGACTCTCAATTATTTGTCAACTAAATAACCCCGCCACCTCAGCTTCATCCTATGTGTCATATGTTTATGCTACTAATTACCTTAATATGTCCACGTGTGTTGTACAACTCATGATCAAAATTTGATAATGTAAAAGATAGTAATTATCCCATCTATGAATAAGCTTATATATATACTAAAAAATAAAAATATATAAAATATAAAATTAACAACCTGCCATTATTCTCTCCTTATTAATTTGGTAGTTATCCCAATTTCCTCACATGTTTTACATCTAAGGCAATGATCTCAAATTCGTGTTTTCCTACCGAATGGAAGAACTACTACACCATATGCTACATACGAAGTTACGAATCCAATCACACCTTCAAGAAGTCAGTATGGCTCCATCAAGCAAGTTTCTATATCCACTGTCACGCGTGTTTTGATAGTTTCTTATTCTCATCGTTAAACTGTTTATGTTTTTTATTTATAAATTGAGTACATGTTTTGGTTGATCTTCTTCGATCTTTTCTATTTTCTCTCATGATGTTTTTTTAAATTCATAAAAACTATACACACTAAATGTTTGATATAATGCTAACTTGAATTTCTTGTGTTTTACTTTGTGGTAGATATAATTTCATACAAACTATGTTTTACAATCATGTTTAATAGTCAAGAGGTCGTGGAAGTTAATAACCTACCTATCTTTGAAGACTCGGGTTTCCTTTTTTTTTTTTGTCAAACAACCGTATTTGCTTAAATTGATTTTGTTATGACTAGAGATGGTACAGATGAATGCTCTATCACTTCAGGTCAAGATTGTCTTTGTTATGTTCAAGCTTTTTTTCTCTAAAAATTTATTTTATTCAATTATATATAAATTGTGATTATTCGTTTCATGGGAGCTACTAAGAGATTAGAGAATGATAGAATTAGATCATCATGCGTTGGCAATCTTTAATGCTTTGAGTTTTTCCATTACCAAAATCAACTTTTTATTAGTTTCAAATCATTAACTACACGGGGATCATCATCTTTTCCACAATTTGGGCACCATTAGTTTTTTTTTTTGTTTTTTACTTTTGATACTTATCGGCTTACTAAATGTAGATAACTATCAGTTACAAACTTCCAATCAGAAGGCAAGTATTTTGTCCTTGTATTATCAGTTTTAGCATATATAATATATGTATATGTATATATACAGTGTATGATATGACTATGCTTTTGACAAGGCTTTTGCTTGTGTAGGCTGCAATGCAAACATCCATGTAGTTGTCACTGTCAGAATTTGAAAGTATGAATTTCCATCAATGCACAATGGCAAAGGTAACTCCTTATATATATTAACATTTTATTTCCTTTTAAGTGCCTTTAGTTGATAAACGACAACCTGAAACGACCCATTAATAGTTAAATGGGTCCAAAGTGTCACCTCTAACTCAATGTGCATACCCTCTATAATTGCTTTTCTAACAGTGACAAGAAGTGAATGGTATAAACTTAAAGCACGGTTTATGGATGATTTCAAAAGATTCAAATGAACGAACCAGAATCAGAGCCCTTTGTTTTTTAGGATTGTCGTAGGTGAGCCATGATGTTGTGTTCTTCATCCTCTACGTCGGTGAATGCGACGCATTACTATATACAGGAATATGTATGAGTATGAACCAAAGGTGACATATTGGCGGGTTTCATAACCTTTGAACAAGAGGTAATTTGGGCATTTTTAAGAGCCAAGATCTATCATTGTCAAACGTTGTGTTGTTTTTGAAAACACCCATCTTTAGCCATGACCAATTATTGTTGATCTTTCTGTTTTTTCAAGAGTTGAAACGGGTTGAAATTTCTTATTTACAACAAAGACAACCATGTTACTAACCGTACTACAAATGTTGTCTTTATGGTGATGCTGCAAGGTTTCTAATATAGTAGAATAAGTTGTTCCCTTTGCAAAACATTCATGTGCTTGCCTTTTTACCCACTTTGCTATAATGACATTTGTAAAACATTGATTCCTAGCCTACTGCTGTTTTCCCAATTTTAGTATGCATTCGTACTGCAGTTGTTTTCCTTCTGGAACCATATACTATACAAAAGTTGAACCATGTTGCTTCCTCATACAATAATCATATATGTTTTGATAAAATTCTGTATCTTATCAATAAACACAATACATAACTACCCCTCCTGACATTACATCTTCAACTATACACATCAATATAAGATAATTGTATCGCCAAATATATAACATAACCATACATATTTTTACGTTTAGTCATTTATACTTGTCAGATACAAGTAGTTAAAACTAGCCGTGCATCGCACGGGTCTAACACTAGTAATAAATATTTTCCTGTTTGACCTATTGGAGATAAAGTACAACCCCTGTCGACTCATAGTCTTTTATTTATTTATTTGTTGAAAGTGTTGCGACAGAAGAAGCTATTCTATGGTGTGGATACATCCTATAGCAGGGCTAGTTTGCTCCTCCACTACTAGAAAAGTTGCCATCACCAACGGAATTTTAGAAACTACTCGAAAGTTGTTGGCAAAATCACAATTTAGCAACGAATTTAGCAACTAACACGGATAAAATCAGATTATTAGATTAGCAACGACATAATCGTTGCCAAATTCGTTGTTAATGTGCGATTCTTGGAGGGAACACTCCCACCTTTAATTAGCAACGAATTATATAAAATAATTTTGCTTATTCAAGTTAGCAACGACTTAATGATCGTTGTTAAATTAAATTAACAACGATTTATGTTAAAATCGTTTCTATTTTGCCAAAATTATTAGAAGAAAACAAATTTTTTGGAGGGAAACAAATTGAGGGTTTTTTTTAAGGGAATATGGTTGATGGAAAAACATTGGAGGAAAAGTAATTTAAGAAAATAATTTAGGAGGGAAAATTCCCACCATTTTTAACAACAAAATTTATTTAATTAGCAACGATTATATGTCATTGCTATTCAGATTATTATAAAACGATTATATGTCGTTGCAATTCAAATTATTTGTAGGTCTGTAAACGAGTTGAGTCGACCCCGAGCTCGTCTAGGTTCGAGCTTGCCTCGTTTGAAATTCACTGAGATCGAGCTCGAACTCGGCTCGTTTCGAACCTAGTGTATAAATTAGAAAGATACTGCTTTCTTCTTTGTTAGAAATTAGAAAGTTAAGAAGATAAGGTTACAACTTTGTCTAAGCATTATGTTGATCATTTTTATCTTAATGGATGAACCGAATAACCAAATGAGCATATCGAATAACACAAGTGAGTGACATGATATGAAATAAACGAAACACCGTCGCTTTCAAATATTAAGATATATAAATATGTAATTCTTCTTATAATTAATAAGCATCGAAAATATACTGTAGCTGGCGAATATTTTAACTCGACCTCAACTTATGTATAAATACAATCTTATTAATTTGATGAAATCGTGTACGTCATTGATCAGACTATATATCACATGACATTATACTAGGCATTAATGATTAAGCATGGCGATTTGAAGAGTATTGTGGTTTTGAGAGGTATCTATAATAAGGAGTTATACTGCAACCGAGGGCCTAAGTTGGAGCCATGTTGGCTTTCTCTTTACGACGCATGAGTGCCTCGTTTTAACGAGTCTATAACATAAAGATGTAATATTCTTATGATCAACAAGTATCGAAGATCTAGTTCTATAGCTTGTAATTTTTGCGAAGATATAACTCAACCTCAACTCGGATATAAACACAAATTTTATTAATTTGATGAATTCGTTTGTCATTGATCATATTATATATCACATGACATGATATAAAGTCATTGATGAATAAGCTTGGCGAGTTTAAGAGTATTATGGCTGTGAGGATGACGTATCCATAATCACGAGTTTTGCTGCAACCGATGACCTATGTTGAAGCCATGCTGAAAATTTCATTACGATGCATGAGCGCCTCATTGTTTTAACGAGTCTAATGCGTTTAGTGGTCCATATTTGTTGAAGCGTTGTTGTCGATTCGAGCAGTTAACTAATTACTTGAGCTCGAGCTCATTTACCTCAAGTTCAATCACGATAATATTCGAGCTTGAATCAATCTTAAAAATTGATTCACTAATTGAGTAAGTCGAGCTAATCAAACTTGCACAAAATTTTAGGATTCTCTACTAACTACACTTTTCACCACTCAAATAACATTTATACTCACTAAAGTATATTTCAATTGGCTGAAACATTAAAGTGAACACTTATTTAATTGGGACTACCCAAAATAATAATGTGGACACTTGTAGTAGGTCGAATGGAGTAGATTTTTTCTTGTAGAACATCTATATTTGGTTAGTTACTTAGTCTTTCTTTATATTATAATGGAAGATTAGTCCAAATTTTCTTACATTTTCTTAATTATTATATAAAAAAATTGGGTTTAAGTCAACGATCGCCAACATACTTTCCTTTTTGTTCCGAAATCACCAATCAACCGGTTTTATTACCATGATCACCAACGAACTTTCAAAAAATGAATTTCTTTGTAATTTTTATTGGCGATTATAACTCCGTATTAAAAGTATGTTGGCGATCTCCAACCCGTAGGTAAAAGTAGATTGGTGACTTCGACACGAAATTTGAAAGTTCGTTGGTGATCATGGTAATAAAACCGGTTGATTGGTGATCTCGGAACAAAAAGGAGAGTACGTTGGCGATCGTTGACTTAAACCCAAAAAAATTGGGCAACAAGTCGTTAATCCCAAAACAAATCGTAAAGTTAAAAAATTCTTGTATGTTTGACTTTTTATTTTTTGTACGTATTTATTATTATTGTTGTATTATAATTTTTAAAACCTTTACATATTCAAATTATACGTTACCAGTTGGGCATAGCTCAATTGGTATCGTCGCCGCAAACGCTCAGACTCCACATGTCTGACCGACAAGTCAGGGGTTCGAATCCATGACTCAACACAAGTTGATGATTATGAACATGTGCTTTACCCGACGTTGATGCTACTTACGAGTTTAAATTACCTTTTTTATCCATCATCATCATTATTATTATTATTTTTATTATTATTATTAAAGATTCTTATTCGGCTTGATTATTATCTAACGATCATAAGTATTTGTTTAAATGTGAAACCTTTCGTCATAAATTTTTTATGTTTAAGGTCACTTATTTTGTAAGTTTTTTTGTACACATGTATTTTTTCGACTGAGAACGATTATAAGTTATCATAAAACTTTTTATAATGATAATCATAAAAAAATTTGATATTAGATTCTAGGCTAAATTCTAAATTTGAGTTCCCCCTTTTATTTTTCATCGACCGCCTAATTTTCCCCCAAAATCAAACCCTTATCCCTTTTCCCTCTATACGTCTCTCGATTCCCCCAAATCAAGAACCCTTTTGACGATTCACCCCATCTCTCCCACTGATATTTCTCCTTCGCTTTCCATCGAACTGTTCAACGGCGGCCAAATCGACTTCCTAGGTGTTCCTCACTCATCCTTTGTCTTAGACATCTTCGATTAACCGGTATAAATTCGTTCTTCCTTTTTCGTTCTAACTTATAAATATGTGAAGTACGATATAGAGAGTCTCTTTTATTACACTAAAACTTTCTCAAATGTACCCTGGAGTTGTGTTCTGGCTCATCTTTACTTGCACATCTGATTTGTTTAACCGTTTTATGTTTTATTTACTAGTTGTTGATTTACAATTTTATTAGCTTTTTATCTCTATATTTTTACTTTCATATTTGTTGGTGGTAGTACTAAATGACTGATAGATTTAGTAAATAAATAGGTTTATTGATGTGAAAGTACGGAAGCAAGACTTACAAGTTACAATCCTTTTGCATTAATGCAGTTGAAGGGAACGCTTCTTCCCACCAATTCTTATGAAGCGTAAGTTAAAATATGGCTTAGAAATGGTGAGTTTTTATCTGCTTTAACATACTTTGAAAGTCTGAAGTTAACATTCTGATTAATTTTCTTTTCAGGTGACTTAAAAATACCTCCAGCAAATATAAGGCATCATTTCCTATTATTTATTCATATAGGAGTAGTAATTTAAAAGAACATTTCCTAGGTAGTAACTTCTTGTTGATGTTGCCTTATTAATTACTACTAATCTTTATCTGTTTATTACATTGTTTATTACATAGTAGTGTATGTTTTATCATAGTAGTATTATATGTACTATTGTACCAAGTTTACCTAAAGGTTTCAAGTTTGTGCAGATCTAGTGTATTCTTAAGCAAGAAATAGTTGGATCAAATTTTGCAAATCAGGTTAGGTTATGTCTAGCATGCTCTCTAATGGTGACCGGTTTGTTTTATGCCTCGTATGTTCAAAAACCAGTCTTCATATTAATTGGGCAAAGAGATCTCTTGTCATTGTGATACTGTTCAAAATTTGGTATATATGAGGAAAGTGCAACATGTTGTAGTACTATGGAAACTACGTAGTATAACCTTTGTTTTGGGTCTTATTCATTAATGAAAGATATAATTGCACATGAGACCAAATCCTTTTACCTATAAAGGACTTAGGTTGCTTGCGAAGTGGTTGCCTCAAGTATTCAGGTGATCTTTTTTTCCCCCAATCACATCATTTAAATTTTATGGCATTGTCTTAATAATATGTAAATAACTTTAATCAACATGGCTGCTTTTAGTGTTCTTAAACTAGGAGATTTCTCGATTCACCAAATTGTTATCGATAGCTCTCTTGTTGCATATGAGGTATCACTTTTTGTCTAGTTTGTCTTTAAAATTCTTAACTTATTTTTACTATGAAATGATATGGAATGTCAAATTTGAGTGGTCTGTTATTATAATCATCTAAAAAGACCATTTTTTGCTGTGTTTTCTGAAAGTTATTTGGTGTGCGGATCTTACATAGTATTTTATTTTGTTGATAGAATGCATGGTAGTCAATAATGAATGTTAAGAAACCAAATTGGCTTATTAAAATAATTCCATCATTGCTACTTATTGCAAATATTTACTTGTAATTAGGAAAGCTGATTGCATATATATGTATATATGTCATGGAGGACATGATGAAAAGTTGTCGGTTTTGAGTGAAGACCAACACATCTCAAAGAAGTTGAAACCATGTTCCAGGAGTATATTCAATCAAGAAACTGTTCTGGGGGTGGAGTACTCATGAACATTTTGTAAATTGTAACCTCTAGTTATAAGTATTTGGTAAGTTATTGTATCGTTTATTAAACTGTAGACAAATATTGTATGTTTCACATATTGCATTTTTATGCATTTACTGTATAAAGGTTCTCGTTTAGTGTTTATATATATATATATATATATATATATATATATAGTATTGCGTTTTAGACAAGTTAATGAGTATAATCAGGTATAAATTATTAATTATATTTGGCATAAATTAATTTTGCAACAATGTGGCAGTTGTTGCTAATTTGCTATAAACCATGAGTGCTAGTGCTAGGGTTTAACAACCAAATAAAGTAGTTGCCAAATTAGCAACAATGTTTGCCTTGTTGCCATTTTTCAAATTAGCAACGACATGTTATCAATCTGCAACATAGCAACAATTCAGAGTATCGTTGCTAATTAGCAACGACAGTAGAAAATTGGCAACGACTATGCACTTAGCAACGGGCTTATTAGCAACGATCACTTTTCATTGCTATTTTCGTTGCTAACAGCAATTGGCAACGATTTTAGGCTGTTTAACAACGAATATAAGTTGTTGGAGATGGCAGTTTTTCTAGTAGTGCTCTTTTCCGAATCATCCCAAATCATTATAAGGTCCACTCTTTATTCCTCTCTTTATATGTTTATATTGTGTTCATACGGATATGCATATGAATTCTTGGTGGGCAATTGATTATATGGTAATTAATTGTTATGATTATTTTGATTTGATAAAACCTGACAAACCCCAACAACGATATCAGAGCCACTTATACATAACGTATGAACATAGGTCGAATCGAAAATTAGGTTTTCGGTTCAGCTGCCCGCTCAGCGAGCAGGTCGGTATTACAACATCAAGTTTTTATATTGTTTTGTTGTGTTATATATATCCATGGCTATGATCATGCATCATATAGCCATGGAGCTTGCTGCGATTGTGTTATTGTATATATAAATGATTCTGCATAGCAAAAGCCCTCTAGACCTATGGTTGTGATGTGTGCGATTGATTTAATCTTGTTTATTTGGTTTCTCCGGCAATTTTTGGTGCCGATGATTGTAATATCGCTTTAAAATCTTGTAATAGCTTTAGATTTTTTGTATTTAGTTCCATTCTTCATTTGTAAAAGTACTAGAATAGGTTCTTGTAATTTTAATGTAATTGTAGGAGACGAAGAAAACAAGATTTATAAAGCTATTATGGATACATAGAGATATCGACCCACTCGAGACTTGAATCCTCCTTAGTGGTTGACCTCAGTTTTTTCATGTTGGCTCGTGAAAACCAAATTAGGATTTTTGAGCTTTGCTATGCACTAGTTTACATATGTGTTTGTATAATTTTTAATTGAATTGAATGGTATATGTATGCATGCTATAAAGTAATTTTCGTTGAAACCTTTATTTAAACACAAAACTTTGGTTTTAATTATAATATTTGTTTTATATGAAATTTACTGCGTTTTGAAATGCGGATTTTTCCCAGTCAAAGTTAAATACAGTACGTTTTAATAAAAGTATTAATAACATGTGAAGTTGATGTTAATACAACTTCTAACATGGCACATGCATACTGTTTGTGGTTGAGTCTTGAGTGTTATTATCGTTCCTTGTGAGATTGAGATTAGTAGTGATTAATAGATGGTTAATGCTTAATAGTGACAAACAAGAACATAAACACTAAGTATAATATGACTTCTACAGAGATTCTTTTTTAAAGATGGTGTTGTTTTGAAATAGTTATATAGGAAAATGGTGTCTTCTCTTCCATACTTGCAAAAGTAGGTCTTCGGCTAGATAGAAATTGGAACCATGGAAAGTAAGGTCCGGAAAGTCCATATTGACACTCATACATATCTAAGTAATATATTACAGAGTCTTAATTTCCACCACCAGTTTTGATAGATCCACCATAAATGTGCATTACAGGGTTGTACTGTACAAGTAAATAATGCATGTTAATGGTGGATCTATAAAAAATGGAGGTAGATTTATCACCACCCCTTAATATATTAGTGCTCTTACTTTGTTTGTAATAACAGTAGCAATATGCAAGTAATACTAGGGCCGTTGTGAATATGAATAGAATTATATTGCTAGAAAAACAAATCAAGACATTTAATGTAACAATAGCCTAAAATTCTGAAGATTTATAGGAGTAATAATGTAACTAATATAGTCAATTATAATAACAAAATGATATCTCTTAAAACCTTTTAACTACGTATTTGCATATTAGAAATGGTAGGTTACTTATCTATTTTCTAAAGTTCGTAAGTAGAGAAACTATAAAAAAGCTAAATACTCGCACACGTTATACATTTTTTTAGTAAAAATATTTTATTTATTACCTAAGTAATAAAATATAGGTTTGGTAATTAACGGCTAGTTTTTGGGCATGACCTAAACTAAACCAATACATTCTCAAGCTATTGAATTATCAAAAATCAAATCGTATGTTTCGTCTTTGGTTCAGCCTTTTGAGTTCAGTTAAGATTAAGGATCATAGGAGAAGAGGGTATTTGAGGAGAAGGAGGAGAAGATTTAATGGTGGTCATTGGATAAGCTTATGTGTTTAATCAATGGTTGTAAGGGATGACAATCTTGTAATTAGTTTAAAAAATAGGGGTAATAGTTAACAAAAAAAAACATAACAAAAATTTTTACCTTACACCCCTTCCACTTATCTAAATTTTACATTTTAACCCTCCCACTTTCTTTTCTTCCTCCCCCACCTTCTATTTCCCCTCCCACCTTCTTCTTCCCCCAACCCCACCCACCACCACCACCCACCTGCTACCACCACCTGCTGCCGCCACCAGCCACCGTCGGCCGCCGCCAGCCGCCGCCGGAATTTTTTATTTTTTATTTTTTTAAAAAAAAATTTCAAAATTTTTTTTTCAATTTTTTTTTTCTAAATCTTTTTCCAATTTCTTCTTATTAAATATTCTACCCAATTATCTATTGCATTTTTAATAAAACTATAAACTTTCAATGCATTTTTCTTATAAATTTATCTTATGCATGTTTTTGTTTAAAATAAATAAAAATAAGTTCACAAACAAAATGCAGTAAAAAGCGAAACAATTTGTTAGATGAAATATATGCAAAATGCAACACTTTTATATAAAATGCAGTAAAATGGATAATATGTATAATATAAAATGTAGTAAAAAATACGTAAAATGCAGTAACTATAACAAAATGCAGTGTACTTTTAACAAAATGCAGTAAAAATAGATGATATGTATAAGATAAAATGCAGTGATTAACAAACAATAAATGAAAAATATGTAAAATGCAATAAAAATAACAAAATGCAGTAAAAAGCGAAACAATTTGTTAAATAAAATGTATGCAAAATGCAACACTTTTATATAAAATGCAGTAAAATGGATGATATGTATAATATAAAATGCAGTAAAAAATACGTAAAATGCAGCAATTATAACAAAATGCAGTGTACTTTTAACAAAATGCAGTAAAAATAGATGATATGTATAAGATAAAATGCAGTGATTAACAAACAATAAATGAAAAATATGTAAAATGCAATAAAAATAACAAAATGCAGTAAAAAGCGAAACAATTTGTTAAATAAAATGTATGCAAAATGCAACACTTTTATATAAAATGCAGTAAAATGGATAATATGTATAATATAAAATGCAGTAAAAAATACGTAAAATGCAGTAATTATAACAAAATGCAGTGTACTTTTAACAAAATGCAGTAAAAAATAGATCATGTATAAGTTAAAATGACGTAGAAAATAACAATGTATATTAGATCAATGTGTATAAATAAAATGCAGTAAAACATCAAAAGAATAATGTGTATAATACAAAAAATGTAATAAAAAATGAACAATATGTAAACATATATATAGACAACATTCAATGAAAATAAAAAAAAATGCCACATAATTATAACAAAATGTAGTAGAAGTGATAATATGTAAAAAAAAAAAATTGAAATTTTTTTTAAAAAAAAAAATAAAAAATTGAAAAAAATAAAAATAAAAAAAAAGTTTGAATTTTTTTTTTTTTTTTTTTAAAAAATTTCGACGGCGGTGGGCGGCGGGTGGTGGTAGGTAGTGGATGGGAGGAGGTGTGGAGGAAGAAAGTAGAAGGGAGTAGTATATAATTTTAAAAAGGTGGAGGGGGTAGAAGTGAAAATTAAGGAGGTGACATGTGGCATTTTTTGAGTGGGGGAGATTCTTCTCCTCCTTCTCCTCAAATCACCCATTCTCCTCTGAACCTTACCCTTCAGTTAATGCGTTTATGATTCAGTTTTTTAGCTTTTCTCAGCTCCTCGCCCCTAACTCACACAATTAGTTGACTAAAAGACGATTGCAGCTCCACATCCTCGCCCCTAACTAACACAATTAGTTGACTAAAAGACGACTGCAGCTCCACAAGTATATATACAAGTCACTGAGTCAGTGGTATTTGTGGTAGTCGTCCACATGTAACGTAGACATTTTATATATATATATATATATATATATATATATATATATATATATATATATATATATAGGGTTTGGATCAAATAGAATAAAGTTTACGGTAGAATAATTAGAATAACACATAAACTTGACAAGTGTCTGTAAACTTAAATATGAGTCAAAGGGTATTTTAGATAATATTATACAGCTTAACCTTTAATATCCCTAATTAAACTCCTCCCTTTTTTCTTTCGCCTGCCGTTCTTGTTTATCTCCACAAAAAACAAACCTTGATCCCACTTCGTTTTCCTTTTCTTCACGAACATCGTGTAGGTTGTTAATTCGATATATAAATCGAAAACCACATTGATTTGTAGTCCTCACGAAATAAGAAATTGGTTGTAATAAGCCATTGATCCCTGAGAATAATGATGGTTGCACTTTATATTTCACGAGATCGTCGATCTTCAATAGTTTCTTGGCCGCTGTCAATGATTCGTCTACAAGACCACTTGCGAATCACTCTTCTACTATGTGCATCAAGTGTTTCTGACGTGCATCAATTTTCCAACTACAAACAACAAAGGCTCGAAGATTGTGCGTCGAGTGTTTTCTGACGTGCATTAGTTTTCCGGCTACAACCAACGAAGGCTCGAAGATTGTGCATCAAGTGTTTTCTGACGTGCATCAGTTTTCCGGCTATAAACAACGACGGCTCGAAGATTGTGCATCACGTTTTCGATCTCTGCATCAACTTTATGATTGTTTTATTCATCGATCATATGGCTTTATCTATTTAATTTGTTGTTTTATTTGTGGCTATGAAAATTTTATGGAGATCAAGTTTATATATATATATATGTTCTACGCAAATGTTTTGTTCTGTTTATTAAAGTGGCAACCATTTTTATAAAATAGTGTCATCATAGTAATATTCTAACAATTAGGTGATATGCAAGTACCAGCAAGCCTCGAATCTTGTAGGAAGACAATAAAATAGGTGGTTAGCAAATTGGTTTGGAGGCAGTGGCGGATCTAGCATTTTTAGGTTGGGTATGCACAAAAAAAAAACCCTATCATTATTCGGATATTGTTTGATTTTTTCGGTTCGGGTACTTTGGTATATTTTCTGGTTACGTATACATGTGAAAAGTACGTACGTACTCGTAACTCGTAAGAGTTTTTTCACACGAGTTTGGTTGTTTTTAATGGTACAAACACGTTTGTTCACTTGAATGCTAAATCACATGACTTTATGTTTCATGTTTCCTCATATTATACAGCAAGGTGAATACATATGTGTAGACGATTACAAGTAGGTAATCTAACAGTTTAGTTAGGTTATTTTAACCAGAGTTCATCAACATCAAAACATCATTCAATAAGCATAAATATATATCAAAAAGTCGTGACATAACAAAAGACTGACATGTTCAAATACATATGAAATTCAACATACAATACTCCGTATATATAACATATTAAATTAAATTATATTAAATCAAAAGGTAACATATAAAAACGCCCTAAACAGATGATCCTAATAAATTAATAATGATCATGCCATATTACAACGGAATTTTTTGGGTACAACTAAATACGTAATACCCAACAAACCATAAATAGCCATAGATTCAATGAAATGGGTAGTTAATGCTTAAATTTTCTGGTTACCATTAAGTATTAACCATTAATATATACAAGAGTAACTAACCATTAATTACTTGGTTACCTTCTCAAAGCAAAGTCCGACTCTTCAACAATAGAAGAATGAGAGCACATGATGTGGTGATGTTGTTTTTATAGTGTCCTGAGGAGAATGTTGTTGCTGAAGATTTTGTGGTGTGGTAGACAGTGCTCTGAACAGTGTTATGCAGTTTTTGTTTCTTTGTTTTTTTGTGTTCTTTTAGTACAATTAATTAAAAAAATAACAACTAAAATTGATTAATTAATGAAATAAATATAAATAAAATAAAGTAATTAATTAATTTTATTATACAAAATAAAAAAAATTGAATTTATGGGCAGCTTCAATTTAGACTTCTGGAGCATTTTTTTACCATGTCTAGCCCATTAATAAAATAAACTAGCCCATGAAAAAAAGGCCCAAATAAATCTATATACCCTAAATAATATGGCTTTCTTCTTCGTGGTTTCAATACACAGCAGCAGCAACACCACATACACCAAATTCAATATGCCAGTAACACACACCAAACACTTTTGTATTCTGTCAATTTGGAGAGGGTGTGCACATCTTTTTCATAGGGTATGCATCTCTCTATTACATCTATAAATCAGTCGATTTTTTATTTTTTTTGCACTGCTGTTATTTCTTCAAGGGTATGCAAGTGCATACCCTACACTCTACACAAATCCGCCCCTGTTTGGAGGACAGTAATAGCCATGGTCCGCATTTTCGTCTTGCGAGAGACTCATTTTTACATGTGTGGAGAGAAGACACCCCTCCTATGAAACTCTTTAAACAACACTATTCTCATAAAAAAAATTCAAAACCAAAAAAAGTATAAACGAGTTTGAATACATCGTGGCGTCTATGTTCTTCTGTCTTTCGTTGTCTTCATAAATTCACCGACAGCCGTGCTAGTTACCTTTATATACTCGTATCAATTTACAAATTAATTGGCTTTTTTTCTCTTGATATTTAGCAAACACGTGACAACTTAAGTACATGGTTACAGCGGTGAGTTCAAATAAGAATGGTAAAAAAATAGAGAAATGGGGAACCAATAGGATTGCTTCATTTCTTTACAAAACCCATTTCCACTTTTACCCCAAAAATTAAATATCTCACAAACCTTATGCCCATAAATTATAAAATTAAATATTCGGAATCAACGTCTTTTTCTCTTCGATTAGAGATCTCATTTTCGGTTACAAAAACTTATTTTTAAAAATAATGTATTACTTTAAATAACTACTAGTTTATAACCCGCGAATTCGCGAGATTAAACTTGAGAATAAGTGGTCATTTTACGAACTATATGAAACTTCTAAATGTTATTCGGAATATATATATATATATATATATATATATATACAATCATTGTGTTTCTTATGGTGTGTTCCTTTATAAAGTTAAAAGTTTATTGTAGTCTGATGTAATATACACTGTAACGACGTAGTTTGATATGATTGAAATAGTTTTCTGCAAGCAAAAAATTGAAATCGAATCATACATAGTTTTTTTAGTTTTAAAAATAAAATAACATTTGACCAATATATATGTCAATAATATTAGAAAATGAATCTGATTAAAAATGAATTATTATTATTAATATAATTAAAATATCTATTTTTTTTGTGTGATTTAGTCAATGGTTTGAATTGAAAATTAAATGGGACTTAAATATTTAAATGACATTAAATTAGGGATTAGGGGTAATTAGATAAATAAATCAAGACTAATAAGACTTATTGCATGGACAATTTAGGGAGAGAAAATCAATGGTAATTAATTAGGGAGGTTAAAGAATTGAAAGGTTGAGATTTATTTTGAAGGAGTTGATTTTATCTTGTCTACATATTTTAAGTTTTCTTATAATTATTAAAATTAATAGAGATAGAGATAGAGATGATTCAATGATACTTATTTACCATGATTCAAAATTTTAAAGGAAAACGGAATTAAGAGCATATTTGATTTCTTGACCATTACCTCAAATTTTCAGAAAATAATGGACCAAACTAAAAGAAAAAAAATTAATGGAATTAAACCTTCTCATTTCCATGGAAAGATCCTATTTTTTGGGGGAAAAAAACCGTTTTAGGAATGTAGACAAAGGAGAGGGACGGTTTTTTGAAAATAAATGGAGCAAAAGTTCATTTTTACCCTTCCACAATTAAATTCATTTGACTTTTGTTCTTCAAAAATATTAAAAAGGCACAAAAAATGTTGAACCGTTGATGATCTAATCTAATGATCCAAAATCCTTTTCACAGTTCTCTTATATATTTTTCTTCTCCATTAATCCTACTTATCCTACTTTTATATATATATATATATATATATATATATATAGTGGGAGGTTCAAATGAGAACCACTTTAAAATTGATAACTGTGAGAACCACAACGAATACGTGTTTGTTCACATGTGATTAACTTCAATCATATGTGAACATTGATATACGTTTAATTGAAAAAGAAAAAAGTAAAAAAAAATCATAAATTTACGTCTTAAAACGCATTTTAACCGATTTGTTCACATTATCGTTCACATGTGAACATGTATTTGTTTTTTGCGTTTTTTGATATGATTTTAAGATTTTTTTTGACTTTTTTCTTTTTCAATTAAACGTACATCAATGTTCACATATGATTGAGGTTAATCACATGTGAACAAACATGTATTCGTTGTGGTTCTCACAGTTCTCAACTTTAAAGTGGTTCTCATTTGAACCTTTCCATATATATATATATATATATATATATATATATATATATATATATATATATATATATATATATATATATATTACAGTTATTTTTGGTGGGAAAAGGAACACGTGGCATCACAATATTTTGACCATGTAAGAAGTTAATATCCTTTTTTACTGTTTTGGATAGATAGGTAGATAGATATATCTGGCAATTGTTAAATCGGGATTGTCGTTTGAACTTTCAAACTCCTATTCTTTAATGTGAGGGTCTATACATCATTACATTTAACTTAAAGCAACCTAGAAATTAGATTACATTTAACCTAAAGAAACTTATAAAAGAAACATTGAAAGGATTTCAAACTTTATTTTTTTTATTGGTCATCTAGTCGACATAAAAATGTATCTCTAGATTGGGTGGATTGGAGTTGTGATCTAATTCCTCTTTAATCTCTTATGTAATATTTTATCACTAACTTCTTGGTTTCTTGATAGTTTTTGATATATTTCGCCATTCGGAAAAAAAAAAAAAAAAAAAATTGCATACAAATCACATGCATATGCTTAGTAACAAGTGTGTGGATCAGTTTGACGCACCTGCGTTATGTCACAATCCATGATGTCGATCTTGATAAGATTTTAGAAGTTTCTAGTTATTATTGTTCAAGTAGTTTGTTTGCAACCGGAACACATACAAAATGTGGACTGAACCACATATAACAAGCTTGACATTTATTACTCGTATTACGAGCTCACATATGGCAACTGAGTCCACATTTCTTGGCTATATAATTGATAGACATTTAATAACCATTTATCATGCACCGGCTACTTGGAGACGTACATAATAAATGATAACAATAACTGTTGGCATAAGTATAGATACACGTATCTGAATCTCGGTCATAATATATATATCGTGATCAAATTTGGAAAAACAGATTGAAACTAATCAATGGAATATTCAACCTCTGTTCTGTTGCTAGCTTTTCTGTTTACTTTCATATATGTTTTCGCCATCTCCGGCAGTCGTAACTCGCAGCTTCCCCCGGGACCGTACCCTCTTCCAATCATCGGAAACCTCTTAAAACTCAATGATAAGCCCCATCGCGCTTTTGCTACACTTTCTAAACATTATGGCCCTTTAATGTCTCTTAAGCTCGGTAGCAGAACAACCATAGTGGTTTCATCACCTGATATCGCCAAAGAATTCTTTCACACTAATGACCTAGCGTTCTCTAGCCGATCGATCCCCCACGGTGCCGAATGGGCGTATGAACACAAATACTCGATAGCTTGGTTGCCGGTTGGAGACGAATGGCGAAGACTACGAAGAATAACAAAAGAATATTTGTTTTCTAAGCAATGTCTAGATGATACTGCACAACTACGCATGAAAAAGGTATATATGATCGTTGTGAAGTTGGACATACTAAAGTTGAACACGCATATTAGTAAAAACATGTAAAATTATATACACGCACTTTGAAACTATTATACATCCTTGTTGTATGTTACAGAATTTGAACTTTAGTAAATCAGTATCTTTATTTTATGACAGACTTATTCTATATATGTTTACTTGTAAGGTAGCTGACCTAATTAAGTTATGATTGTATATAGGTACAAGAACTTATTGACCATGTTAGTCGATGTTGTAGAACCGGAGAGGCCGTGAACATAGGGACATTAGCGTTTACAACAACACTAAACATTTTATCCAACTTGACTTTCTCCCAAGATTTCTCTCGGTATGATTCTACATCATCATCACAAGAAATCAAAGATACAATTTGGAATATGATGGAACTTGGTGGGAAGTTGAATATAGCAGAATTCTTTCCGGCACTAAAACCATTAGATCCACAAGGGATAGCACGACGAGCGAAAAAACATTTTAAGAGGTTACAAAGTCATTTTGATACGATCATTGATCAACGTCTACAGATAAGGAGTTCGTCATCATATGATAGTCTGTCATCTCCAAATAATGATATGTTGGACTTGCTGCTCAATCTCAACCTTAAAGAAGATGAATCACACTTTAGTCTCAATGACATGAAAACTTTGTTCACGGTAAGTACTGTACTTTTCAAGTAGACACCATTTTGGTCAAACTAACTCGTTTAAGCCGGAAAATGGTCCTTTTAAGCTAGAAATGATAATATATATGGATTATTCTTACAAGTTTTGAGTGCCACATCAAACATCTCACATTCATAGTGTGTTATCTATATAAAGTGGTGCCACGTATCATTCTTACTGTAAGGAACTTTTTCAGTTCAATTCGTTCAAAGCCCAATATATAAGTTCAGATGAGGTTCCACTTTACAACCAATTGGTGATAAAGGAAATGGAGTAGCCCATGAACTTATATATATGTCTAGGTTTCTTTATGTTTCCGATTTGGAAATTGGGTTTGCACCCAACACTTACGATTGTTGTCACGTCAACAAAATACTATCAATATATTGGAAGTTCATTACACATGATGGATGCCTCAATAGTTCGATATACAATGAATGTCGGAATTTACTTTTGATACATTTCTAAGCGTGTTAGCCTTCTTAAACTATCAAACCTCGGCCCGTGCGGTTAACTTATGTGTTTTTGCCTTTTTGATTGCACATGAGTTAAGTACAACATGACGTAAACATAGATGAGATTATTACTATTTAATCCTTTAACTTTTTAAGACATATATAACAATCCTCTATTTGTCCCTATAAGCATTCGTACAATTTGCTACACGAAATATTTTATATATATTCATAAGAATTAAGAGTATTAATTAACAATGAACACAATTTTTCTTTGTACATCTTACATATTTTCTAGTATCGGCGATAACAATTTTATAAATTTTTACAGGATTTTTTTGCTGCGGGAACAGAGACGACATCAACCACAATTGAATGGGCGATGGCCGAGCTCATTCATAACCCAAAGAAAATGGAGATAGCTCGGTTGGAGCTCGGTAATTTGTTGCCAAATAACACGAATTTTGTACATGAACACGATATCCCTCAACTCCCTTACTTACAAGCTATTGTAAAAGAAACTCTTAGGCTACATCCTCCTGTCCCTTTTCTTCTCCCTCACGAAGCCATACATGATGTAGAAGTCAAAGACTTCATCGTGCCAAAAAATGCACAAATCCTATGTAATGTTTGGGCAATTGGACGAGACCCAAATATTTGGTCAGATCCAGAGACGTTTATGCCGGAGAGGTTTTTGGAAGTCGAGCTTGATTACAAAGGCCATGATTTCGAGCTTATTCCATTTGGTTCTGGAAGGAGGATTTGTCCGGGTTTAAATGTTGCTTATAGAATGTTACACGTGATATTGGGTTCTTTGATTCACAATTTTGATTGGAAGCTTGAAGGACATACGAAACCTCAAGATATGGATATGAGTGAGAAGTTTGGGCTCACATTGCCAAAAAATATACCACTCATGGTTGTTCCGATCAAACTTTGATTGTTGTTAGTAGTCAGTGTAATAATTCAAGAATAAGTATGGTGTTTGGACGAGTTTATTGCTTATGCTTATATATTGGCTCAAGCAAATTAACAGAGCTTAAATATCTCTTCTTACGCTTATAAGCTTATTTCTGCATAACATGCACAATTATACCCTTTTTATAATAACTTACTAACACATTTTAAATGAGCTTATTTAATTTGCTTATATATAACGTTGGAGTATTTATTTTGTGTTCTATATTCATCACAAAAAATGGCTTCAACTGTTTTAAGACTACTTTAATCTATGCTTCCTCCTTTTTTTGCATGGTATGGGTACTTCTGATATATCGAAATGCTCGTCATCACAAGTGGAAGAGCCGAAAGGCAGAACGATGAAGGTGGTTGCCCATCAGACACAAACTGCAATAGAGCTGTAACTAGCAGAGCGGAGACAATAACGAACCCCTGTATGTACATGTAACAATAAACCGAATAATTGAAATGGGTGGGTGGGGCATCTTTGACAATTCCTGGAAAAAAATTACTGAAATATTACCATATGCATGTTCAAATAAAAGAAAATGACGTTGATTCTATTACGAGAAATGATATATTCATCAAAATTTTACAAAAAATATTTCACAAAGTGATGTGGACCAATAATATATGGAGAGAGAAGCAAGAGAGAAACCAAAAGTGTTTGTGATTGGTCCATCTCATATGCCACATCATTGTGTGAATTTTTCTTTGTAAATCTTATGTGAACCTAACATTTAATATTACAATATATTCCTATACTGTAATTTTTAGACATAATGTGTGAGATATTTAATTTGAAAAAAAAATGGAATTGACTTTAAAAAATCGAACTGTAAGAGCACTCCCATCGGAGTGAATCGGTTTCAAATCGGTTAACAACCGATTACAACTTCCCATCACTTCCGTGCCATCCGTTTAATCAGTTTCTAATCGGTTGGACTACAATCGGAAAACTGATTGGTAATCGGATGAAAAAAGTGGGGGCCACGAGGATTTTTTTTTTCTTTTTTTTGTTCAGTGTATAAAATGGTGGTATATTAGTAAATGTGAGGTCCTATAAAATGAAGTGATTAGTTATTGATGACAGGGAATAATCAGTTGTGGATCAGTTAGTAGAAAGCTGACGTGGCGCTGAGATGGCAGAAGTGATGAGGAAGTGATTTGAAAATGGATGGGAGTGGCCTAAGACCATTTGCAGTCGTAACACCAGAACGCCCCTTTTCTCCCTGCCACGTCAGCATAACACCACAACACCATTTCAGAACACACTATCATAACACCAGAACGCCCCTTTTTCCCCCTTGGCCCCACCACTTTCACATCATTTTCATTTATTTAACAAAACAAAAACAATTTAATTAAAAACAACCCAATTAAATAATTAAAATACAAAAAAACTGGTGTGGGCCCCACTTGTACGCCCGTTCTCCCTTCGTTCTCAGCTACACGACGCCCGACAACGCCCCGGCGAGAACGCCGCACACCGAACGTTCTCGACGTTCTGGAGCTCCAAAACGCCCCCATGCTGCCCATACCGAATGGTCTAATTTCCATGAATAAATACTCACGTTCACATTTTATCTTCCCAATATAAATAAATAAATTAACTACTCCGTATTAAATTAAAAAAAATAGTCAACGTTGAGATACATGTGCAAGAGCTCTTATATGGTGGTCGTTAGTGAATTAGAAAAAACAAGTTAAAACCAAGCCATGGAATATTCAACCTCCCTTGCGTTGCTATCTTTTCTGTTGACTTTCATTTACGTTTCCACCATCTCCGGCCGGCATAACTCGCGGCTTCCACCGGGACCTTACCCTCTTCCAATCGTAGGAAACCTCTTAAAACTCAACGACAAACCCCATCTCGTTCTCACCAAACTCGCTAAACTATATGGCCCTTTAATGTCACTTAAGCTAGGTACCAAAACCACCATTGTGGTTTCATCACCTGATATCGTCAAAGAATTTTTTCATACGAATGACCAATCCTTCTCCAGCCGATCCATTCCCCACACTGCCGAATATTCATATCAACAAAAATACTCGATAGCTTGGTTGCCAGTTGGAGACGAATGGCGAAGACTACGAAGAATAACAAAAGAATATTTGTTTTCTAAGCATTGTCTAGATGATACTGCACAACTACGCATGAAAAAGGTATCATAGATTACATTGACCAGATCCACAAAATAGTGAATACAAACTACTAATTGATACTTTTTTACAATTATTTGTTTTTATTTTATTATGTATACAAGAAGATATGGATCAACGAAAGCAAATCTTCACATATATAACTTTGTGAAGAAAAATAATTAAATTCAAAGTAGTAAATCAGTATCTTAATTAATACTATGGTAACTATATGTATGTCTGTTATTTGTAAGATAGCTAGCTGTACCAATTGAGGTATTTTTTAATATATATATATAGGAAGGGGGCATCAGTTGAAATTGCCTTTAAAAAAAAATAAAGATAATCCGATCCAATTTCATGAATCCATTTGGATTATGGTTTCTAAATTGTGAATTTGATCTTCAACATCATCTTCACCGTCGATCATTTGCTAGTTTCATTTGGATTATGGTTTCACATGCAACTTAATGAAACTATGTCTTCTTTTTTCTGGATAATCTGATGTGAAATTTAGTACCCGAAAACAATCCATGATCCAAAATAATGATTCCGGTTTTGGTCAAACTAATCCGAAAATTTAATTATCCAAACTATATGATCCGATTCAAATTATATATTCAGTCGGATAATTTGGTTTTATCTTAATAGTGAACAACCATATAAATTCTCTATAAAGAACCATCACGGCCCACCAAAATCAACAAAACAAAAAAACTAGATACAAGTTAATCTTTTTTGAATCCAATTGAGAAATTCTCTAGATACATGTTACAAACCCAATAACCCAATTTATTTTTCGTTATAGGTACAAGAACTTGTTGACCATGTCAGTCGATGTTGTGGAAATGGAGAGGCTGTGAACATAGGAACAGTAGCATTTACAACAACACTAAACATTTTATCCAACTTGAGTTTCTCTCAAGATTTTTGTCAGTATGATTCAATATCATCACAAGAAATCAAGGATACAATTTGGGTTTTGATGGAAGTTTGTGGAAAGCCAAATATAGTCGACTTCTATCCTGCACTAAAATCATTGGATCCGCAAGGGTTAGCACGACGATCAAAAAGGTATTTTACAAGGTTACAAACTCATTTCGATAGGATTATTGATCAACGTTTGCAGATAAGAGGAAGTTCATCATCTAATGATAGTTTTTCATCCACAAAAAATGATATATTGGACTTGCTGCTCAATCTCAACCTAAAAGAAGATGAATCAGAATTTAGTCTCAACGACATGAAACTTTTGTTCACGGTAAGTACTCTTTCAAGTTGACACATATTATATTATACTACGTACTTGCCATTTTAGTCAAACACTCAAACTAACTTGTTTAAGCTATAAAATTGTCTCCTTCCGGATAGCTATAAATTAATGACTAGCATGAAATCCGTGAGAATCAACGAACAATTATACATTTTTACTTTTGCTATACACAAAACACGTTAAAATCGATGTGTACATAGTTATCATATCGGTAAAATATTATTCAAGTCTTTTGATTCCATTTATATCTACATTAAATCTTATTAAATTTCATAATTACAGAACTTATTTTAATCCGTTTGTTATTTTGTAGTAAATACTTTATTGTTGAGATTTTAATTTTAGTTGACTTACCTTAAATAAGAAAATTTAATTATAAAATGTCTAAGTTATCATTAGGGTATGTTAGCAATATTAATAATGGTTTGACATTTAAATTTAATAGGGGTAATTTTGTAATTTATATTATTTTAATAACTTCAAGATTTAACAATAGACATAGACATGTTTAATATATTAGTATAGATATGATAATTCTTAAAAACCCTATAAAACAAAAACTAATTGGTCACCCTTATATGAATATATATAATATAACTCGAATTATTAATGTTGTTAACTGAAGATATATTGTCGTTTTATTATTTGTTATCTGTAAAAATTTGTTGTAAATCGTGTTATCATTCATTTAATTACATTTGTTTGGAGCTTTGAACACATATTAGTACAACTACAAAAACTACATTAAAAGCCATCTTATCTTATATGGGTCCGGATCAGAGGAGCACAAGGCAAGAGGGTAGGGGTCTTTTTAAAATTTTGATAAATTTGTGAAAAGGAGGAGGGGCCATTTTGCAATTTTGACAAAAATTATGGATCAAACTGAAAAAATGCCCTAAATAATTCCAAAAAATTGTCAAAAAATTTATTAAATCGTAAAACTTGTTAAATATGCAAGATTTAGGAAAAAATGCTAACGAACGTAAGATGCAGTAAAAAATATACAAGATGCAATCAAAATGCTAACGAACGTAAGTTGCAGTAAAAAATATAGAAGATGCAGTAACAAAAAGTTGTTAATATGCAAGATTCAGTCAAAATACTAACAAACGTAAGATGAAGTAAAACATATACAAGATGCAGTAACAAAAACATGTTAAATATGCAAGATTCAGTCAAAATGCTAACGAACGTAATATGCAGTAAAAAATATACAAGATGCAGTTACAAAAACTTGTTAATATCCAACGATTCAGTCAGAATGCTAATGAACGTAAGATGCAGTAAAAAATATACAAGATGCAGTCAAAAATGCTAACGAACATAAGTTGAAGTAAAAAATATATACAAGATGCAGTAACAAAAATACATGATGCAATAGACAAATAAAACTAATTTTATAAATTCAAACATAAAATCAAGATTTACAAAACATAAAAATGCTAAGAAATTCTAACATGCTGTAAAGGTATACAAGATGCAGTAAACACGTATTAGCAAAAATATACATTAGTTGCATTCAAGATGCAGTAACGTATGATGCAGTAAAAAAATTTATGATGCAGTCAGATCTAAAAAGTAGATCTAGATCTAAAAAGTAGATCTACTTTTCAGATCTACTTTTTAGATATCTACTTTTTAGATCTTGATCTACGAGTTTCAAATCCAGATCTATAGGGTGGTGGTGGTGGAGGAGCAGCGGTGGTGGCGTTAAATGATGGTGACGGTGGAGTGACGGTTGTGGCGGTGGAGCGGCGGTGGTGGCGGCGAAGCGGCGGGAGTATATGAAGAAACGACCACGGTTAGTTACATCCGGTGGAAGCCGGTTCACCAACGGTGGTGGCTTGTATATTAACTCTCCGGCCAAAAAAGACGCCGCCGTTTTATCTGCTTCTTTTCTCCGATCACGACCACGGTGACGGTGGTGGTGACGGTGGTCGTTGCGGTTGCGTTGTTTAAACGATGAGTTTTCCGGCGATTAAGCAAGCGGCGAAACAAATAGAGAGGTTTCAGAGAACGCAATTGGAATTGAAGAGTCAGATTTCGGTGAAGCCTCGACGTGAGTTACGGCGGTCGGTGACGGAGATGAAAAGGAGCGATGGCGACGGGTGGAGCTACGGTGGTGGAGCGCCAGTGACGAAAGTGGTGGTGGAGGTGTGTTTATGTATGTTTTGTGAAGAGAGGGAGAGAGATATGAGAATATAATGTGTGTTTTGTGTGAGATGAGAGTGAGGTAGTGAGCTTTCCCCCTATTTCCATTTTGTATAAATTGCAATTTAGTCCCTTGCCCTCCTTGCCCTCTTTACCCCTTGTCCCCTCTGATCCTAAATCATCTTATATATATATATATATACAGTCATAAACATAATTATTGATAATGAACATATATTTTTTGGACGGTTTTTACATATTTTTCAGGTGATATTACTCTGGTTTAATTTTATAGACCAGTGTACTAATAACTATTCTATAATTTTTGTAGGACTTTTTTATTGCAGGAACCGAAACGACATCAACCACATTGGAATGGGCAATGGCCGAGCTCATCCGTAACCCAAAGAAAATGGAGATGGCTCGGTCGGAGCTCACTAATATCATGCCAAATGGCACAATTTTCATCCAAGAACATGATATCTCTCAACTCCCTTACCTACAAGCTGTTATAAAAGAAACACTTCGACTACATCCTCCTGTCCCTTTTCTTATCCCGCATGAAGCCATACATGATGTTGAAGTCAAAGACTTCATTGTGCCTAAAAATGCACAAATCCTATGTAATGTTTGGGCAATTGGACGAGACCCAAATGTTTGGTCGGATCCAGAGATGTTCATGCCGGAGAGGTTTTTGGATGTCGAGATCAGTTATAAAGGCCATGATTTCCAGCTTATTCCATTTGGTGCTGGAAGAAGGATATGTCCGGGTTTGGAAGTTGCTTATAGAATGTTACACATGATGTTGGGTTCTTTGATTCACAATTTTGATTGGAAGCTCGAAGGACATAGGAGACCACAAGATATGGATATGAGCGAGAAGTTTGGGCTCACATTGCCGAAAAGTGTACCTCTCGTGGTTGTTCCGATCAAACTTTGACCGCTTTCTAGTCATTGTATCGTTCAGGAATAAGTATGCTATTTGCATGAGCTTATAATTATGTTCATTGACGCATCACATAAACAAATACGCTTAAATATTTTCGCTTATGCTTGTAAACTTAGTTTCTCTTTAAAAATAAGGTATTAGCGTACAGTAATTTATGCCCTTACTTTCATAGTGTGCATCGAACTATTTCGGGTTTTCACTGTGTGTAGTTTAACTTATTATTAATTTGTATCGTATGTAGTTTTTGGTAATTTTACTTGCGTATTAGCCGTATAAGATGACACACATATGACATCGTTACATGCAGTGTTTTAAAACCCGGTTTTTTGGTCGAACCGTATGAGAACCGATTTCTGGTCGGATCGGTTGGGCCGGAAGGTCGGACCTGAGTTGTTACAATCTGAAAACAAAATTTATACAAAGTAAAAGACATAGAAAATCATGTCCACCAAACAACATAACAACTAAACAACATTCTTAATAATAGGATTTTATCATTATATTTTATATTACACCGTAACAATTAATAACAAATTGTATGTCTATAAATTCACTTTCAATAACGCATTGTATATTCAATACATCATCAAATAATACATATTGTCTTATAAGATATATATATATATATATATATATATATATATTAATATGGGAGGGTTCAAGAGGTAAGCACTAATTTTGGGGGAAGGGGGAGTGTAATATTCATCACGGAGCATTTTAACTTTGTCAATACAAATTTTAAAAAGAAAAAGGTGGAGGTTCATATGAGAACCAACTAAAAGTTGAGAACCTTGAGAACCACTACATTACATGCTTGTTCACATGTGATTTAACTTCATTCACCTATATACATTGATTTAGGTTAGATTTGTAAAGAAAAAAAAATTAAAAAAATCCTAAATTATAGCGAAAAACACAAAAAACAAATATATGTTCACATTTGATGATAATGTGAACAGATCATGTAAAAAGTGTTTTAAGACGTGATTTTTGAATTTTTTTCTTTACCAATCTAACCTAAATCAATGTTCACATGTGAATGAAGTTAATCACATGTGAACAAGCATGTAATCTAGTGGTTCTCAAGGTTCTCAACTTTTAGTTGGTTCTCATTTGAATCTAACCCATTAATTTTATTAGTAAATAATAATCAAAATCGATACTATAAAGAATATATTAACTGATTAAATTCATTTTTAAGTCATAATATTAGTTTATATTTATCTATTTAAGAATTTGTTAACATTCATCATAATGAAGGTTAACTTAACATTCTTCACGATTAATGTTAAAAAATTAACATTTTCACAAATTTAATATTCATCATGATGAATTTTAACTAACATTCATCTCGATGAATATTAACGATTTTGGATATAATATTAATTAATTGATGTTATAAACTACAAAAAAAAAAAAATTTATCAAAGAAGTTTAACATTCATAGCATCGATTCTGATCAACATTTATTAATTTTCACTTTTTATTTTTTGATATTTTTATTGATGAAAATTAAAATGCATCGTGATGAATATTACATTTCCCCCTTTCCCCAAAAAAAGTGTTTTCCCCTAGATCCACCCACTATATATATATATAGTATCAACAAACTATAATTCAATAAAACACTATTACATATCATGAGTGATGCGATATATGTAATAAACATATTCAAAGTAAACAATTTAAATAAAGTTAAATGTTAGACGCCTTAATCCAATCCAGTATACATGTAATACTTGTATTTAGGTTTTAGATTTTAAGTCTAAGAGCATACGGAGTGGGGATTAACGGCGTCGCCGTTCTCCTCCATGAACGCCGGAATCCGACGTTCTCCACTCCCTCTCGCCGTTCATCGACAACGTTCATGGACAGCGTGTGGAAATAAACACTGAGCTTGCTTCTTTTTCTTTTCTTTTTTGGTTTTAGTAATTCGATTTTGAATATTTTCTGTTGAATAAACTGGATGATGGGAAGAAAACAAAAGGAAGAAGTGATGAAGATGAAGTTCGTCTGGCAGCAGCAGGAAGAGGTTAACAGGTTAGGTTTTAAAATGGACCAGATTATATAAATGAGTTAGTATTGGGCTTGGCTTTTTTTATATAATTTTCAAAAATGGGCCAATTTTACCCAATATATTATCTAATTTAGTAATTTATTTGATTTTAATTTGTGTTATTTGTTGTAAACTTATTAATTTGTTTGATTTGTATTTTAATTTATTTGTTTTTATTTAATTTGTTTTATTAAAAAAATAATAAAATGATCAACTGGACAATGAACTGAACACTGAACCTCAAGATTAACCATTACCTCACTTTTCAGCTTCAGTGTTCAAGTTCAGTGTTCAACTGAACATTGAAACTCCATCAACCACTCCCTGTGCTCTAATAAAGTCTTTTCTCAGCTCATTTTTACTACTATATATAGTATAAAGTTGTCGGCTCATATATATATATATATATATATATATATATATATATATATATATATATATATATATATATATATAAGGTTCAAATGAGAACCACTATAAAGTTGAGAACTTTAAGAACCACAAGGAATATTTAATTGTTCACGTGTAATTCACTTGACACACATGTGAACATTAATATTTGTTCAAATGAGAAACAAAAAGATGTCAAAAAATGTAAAATTACGTATAAAAACACATATGTTCACAACTGAACAGTTCACATGTGAACATATCGGTTAAAGTTAGTTTATATAAGTTTTTACACTTAACTTTTTGAATTTCAAGGTCTTATTGATTCTTATTAACACTTTTATATGTATTTTGACATTATCATATGTGAACAATTACATATTTGAGTAGTTCTCACAAGTTCTCAATTTCTTAGTGGTTCTCATTTGAACCCTCCAATATATATATATATGTACGTATGTATGTATATACTAAGGGAGTATAAAAAATTGCTTTATAATTTGCCACGTGGCAAGCTTTTAAATAATTAATTAATAAATTTATAGTTAATTATTAAATAAATCTTTAATATATATTTATATATAAAACATAATACCATGGAGCAGTTTGGACCCTTGATTAAACTCCCTAATTGGAGATCAACGGTTTAGATTAGTTTAAAATAAGTAAACTTAACACCTCTAATATTTTTTTGATAAACTTTAAAATTAACAGAATACCATGGAGCAGTTTGCACCGTTGATTAAAATCAATAATTGGAGATCAACGGTTTAGATTAGTTTAAAATAAGTACACTTAACACCCCTAATATTTTTTTGATAAACTTTAAAATATAAAAATAAAGAATAAACCAAGATTGGGGATCATAGGGGAAGGGGTCATATGAGGAGAAGGAGGAGAAGTTTTATTTGTAGCCATTGGATCATCTTTTGGGTTGGATCAATGGTTAAAAAGGGTGGCAATTTTGTAATTACTTTAAAAAATAAGGGTATTAGTTAACAAAAAAAAACATAACATTAATTTTCACTCCACACCCCTTCCACTATTTAGACTTTTACATGTTAACCCTTCCACTTTATTTTCTTCCCCCTCCTACCTTTTTCTTCCTCCAACCCCACCTACCACCACCCCACCACCCCCCACCACTTGTTGCCACCATCTGACTGTCGCCGGCCGCCGTCAGCCGTCGCCGGATTCCGGCCGCCGGAAAAAAAAATTTCAAATTTTTTTTTTTCAAAATTTTTTTTTTTTCAAATTTTTTTTTTTTTCAAAATTTTTTTTTTCAAATTTTTTTTCCCATAAATTTTTTATTAGATATAGTATTCCTTTTCCTACTGCATTTTTAATAAAACTATACGTTTTTTCCACTGCATTTTGTATATTATTGTTAATTAACTAAAACTTGTATATATTTTACCGCATCTTCTATACCCAACGTCAACAAAATACCGTACAAATGGATAATATATATAATCTAAAATGCAGTAAAAAGATAACAATATGTCCTAAATGATGTATATGCAAAATGCAATAAAAACAACAATATGTATTATACTTGAATACAAAATGCAATACAAATAGATAATATGTAAAATACAAAATGCAGTACAAATCGATAATATGTAAAATACAAAATGCAGTGAATAACAAACAATATATAATGATAGAAATATATGAAAAATGCAGCAAAAATAACAAAATGCAGTGAAAATAACAAAATGCAGTACAAATAGATTATGTATAATATAAAATGCAGTGAAAATAACAAAATGCAGTAAAAAAATAAAATGCGGTACAAATAGATTATATATAATATAAAATGCAGTAAAACGAACAATGTGTACTAAATAAATATATGCAAAATGCAGTAAAAACAGTAGTATGTATTATACTTTCATACAAAATGCAGTAAAAATGGATCATATGTATAATATAAAATGCAGTAAAAAATAAACAATATGTAATATATGAAATATATGCAAAATGCAGTGAATAATAATAAAATGCAGTGTAATTTTAACAAAATGCAGTAAAAAATATATTATGTATAACTTAAAATGCAGTAAAAAACAAACAATATATATAAGATTGAGGTGTATAAATAAAATGCAGTAAAAACGAACAATATCTACTAAACATATATACAAAATGCAATAAAAATAATAAAATGCAGTACAAAGTGATAATATGTAAAAAAAAATTGGAAAAAATAATTATGAAACAAAAATTTTATTTTATTTTTTTAAAAAAAAATTAAAAAAAAATTGAATTTTTTTTTTCCGACGAACGGTGGCGGGTGGCGACGGCGGCGGGTGGCGGCGACGGGTGGCGGCGGCGGCGGGTGGCAGCAGCTAGTGGTGGTGGGTGGTGGAGGGGAGGGGTGGGTAGGAAGAAAGTAGAGGGAGTAGTGTACACTATTAAAAAGGTGGAGGGGGTAAAAATGAAAATTTGAAAATTCTTCTCCTCCTTCTCCTCAAATAATACCTTCTCCTCTGAACCTTATCCATAAACCAAACCTTTTAAAAATTATTTTTGGATATATTCAAAAGATGATTTCCGAATATATATAAACACACCATATAATATATAAATAAATAAATATTTATTGAATTTAACAATATATCTACCCTCCATGTTATTCGGAACAAAAGCACCGGTTAGAATCCACATCCCAATGTTTTAAGGGCAAATAGCCCAAAAAGGTAATGTAAGATTCAAAATTTCTCAATAAAGGGAATATCACTTTTCTCATCGCCCAAAAAGGACCCCTAGTTTTAATTTGTGCCCAAAAAGGATTATTGTGTCAAAAAACTTAAATTAAGGGGAATATTCGCCGCTCGATTTTTTATTTTTTCAAAATTGACTCTTGAAACGACTTGCATGAGTTATTATGAGTTTAAGATGTTGACATCGTTGCATCATCAACAAACAAGAAAGCTTTAATTCCACGAATTGCCATCTTTTAGATACGTATTTATCACTTCAATTTTGGAACCCTAGGTGGCTTGCTCATGATCCCCAAATGTTTCAAAATTTAATTGGTGGTATAAAGTGTTTATAAATTATGCAAATCACCTTTAACTGACCTTAATTTTTGAAAAATAAAAAATTGACCCGCTGATATTTCCCTTAATTTAACTTTTTTTAAAAAATAATCTTTTTTGGGCAAAAATTAAAACTAAGGGTCCTTTTTTGGCGATGGAAAAAGTGATATTCCCTTTATTGGGAAATTTTGAATCTTACGTTACCTTTTTGGGCTATTTGCCCATGTTTTAAAACAAACTTTTAGGTATTTATTTATTTAATTTAATTATATTAAAAGAAAAAATCATTAAGAAATATTTGCCTGATTCAATATTTTTATCCGTATATATACTATGGTTTTCCCTAGCATTCCTAATTCAAAACCTCACATATTATCGTCATTATTCCAAAAAGTTTGATATTCATGGATCCCTTATATCGTAATCATCAAAATGTCAGTGGATAATTGTTGAGAATTCAAAAGAATTCCAAGGTATTATATGTGTGTTATCTTATTATCATTAACCTTTATGCATGTAAACACTTTTTGATTGCTTTTGCAGGTGTAAAAGAACATCATGTTGAATATCCCAATCGTCCTAATAATTTTGAAGGTATTATATGTTATTTTCCTGCATCGAAAAATTGAAGATTTGTAACTTACATTGTTTTATATCTATGTACTCTTATTTTGTATATGTGAACGACTTTGCTTCAAAAGATTCGAACAGTAACCGCGATTTAGAAGGTAAGTTAGAAGGTAAAAGAACACCCTTGATAAAATATATTATTCTATTTAAATTAATGTTTGTACTTACGTAGTATATTTTAAACAATCTTTTGTATATGATTTCGATCAACAGGATTTTGTTGATTGGACTAAATTTAATGACATTAAATACAATGACGGTGAAGAATCTGTTAAACATGTCATGGAAAAGATTTTAAAGGCGGATCAAGTTATCAAAGAACTTCGTTCACTTGGTTATGAAATTGATGACGATTATATGGTGGATCTCAACTTCCTCAATACCAAATAGAGTCTTAGAATAATATTTTTAATGACCCATTTTGTTCCTTTTCTTTTAAAAATATATGTTTAAGATTGTTATTTTGATTTAATTTTAAGATAATATATCAAATAATAATAGACATATGGTTGGTTTTATCGTTATTTACTTTAGCGTTTTCAATATACTTCGTATTTAAATATTGTTGTTGGCTTGTTGCCTTTCCATACAATTACATTATGGATCTAAAGACGTTGGCCCAATAAACCCTCTAAAACACTATATAAGAGCCCAATGATACTTTAAGCCCACAAATAATCACCTATATAAATATTACATATAAGAATGTTTAAATAGTTAATAGTTGTCAATTAGTCAAATATAAAATATTAGATTCAAACTTATCTCAATACTATATATTCAAGTTATTCGAATCACGCATACTAAATATTACTTTTTATTAAAACTGAGTAATTTGAGGGGTATAAATTTTAATTTAAGTGAAATAAAATGACTAAACTGATCAATTGAAAGTTTATTTAATTATACAAACTAAATGTTACAAATTGAAAGTTTATTTAATTTTACAAAGTACATGTTACAAACTCAAATTTCTAAGCTCGCGTTGTCGCGGGTCTTTCACCTAGTTATTATTGAAAATAATAGTAAGTATACGATTGTAAATAATCCTTCTAGGAATCTAATTAGTGGATAGAGAAGTCCTCAATAATATTTATATACAATCACAAAGCAAATGCACAACCGAATTATTAAGAAGAAATATGATCGGTAATTATCATATAATCATAAAATCTTATCCGATCCATGAATTAATCTGTAAGCATATATATATCCAACATTGATTGATTATCCGCATACAACTGTATGGAGAAGATAGATTGAAGTCAATTGAAGTTAAGAAATTTCATCCTAATAATTATGTATTTGCTTACATGGTTTTGATGATTAAGCTATTGTTTTCATTGTTATGAATTTATATATTGTGTTGTCTTATTGCTATTAGCTACGATTATATGTGTGATAAGAGATTTTAGAATTTGTATTTCTTATGCATATTTGTTGTTGTCGATATAAATATAGTAAGCAACCATTTTTCTAATTACTATGTACGATATATAAAAAATCATATAACTACTTTTTCTTTTACATCTTAAGCATGCACCAACTTAGTTCCAAGGCGAATTCAGTGCTTGAACTTTCGAGTTGTGTCGTTATCTACATTTGCGTTCACAAATTTGTATGAGCATTAGTCATTTGAATATAGAAGTATATATATCATCTCCACTTTTGGGCTTATCGATGTCTTTATGGTTACATAGTGCTTGTGGATGTAGAATGGGTTATAAGGGTTAATTGACCATTAATCTCTAATTAAATTTACAATTGACACTTTAAAAATCATATATATTACAAATTGCCGTGTATCGTACGGGTCTGCATCTAGTATATATATATATATATATATATATATATATATATATATATATATATATATATATATGTGTATGTATGTATGTACACTAGTACAAAAACGGGTATATATGGCGGTGAAATAGGCCATCTGAAGCGGTGAACAGACCGCCCCTGATACCGGCGCCACGAAAAGTGGGAACTTGTTTGAAGCGGTCAAACGACCGCCACAAATTCTATAAATAGGAGCGGTCAAATCAAAAAATAGAGCGGTTATATAGATACAAAAATTGGCGGGAAGAATAACATTTGAAGCGGGTTAGTGATGACTACTAAAGCGGTTAATTTTGACAATTTTGAAGCGGGTTAGTAAAACAGTATTTGTAGCGGTTCACTTGAAAATAATAAATGTGTAAATGGAGCGTTGTCTATCTAGTTTTTGTGGCGGTTTTTTAAATGGAAATTGAAAAAAAAAATACATTTGTTGTAAAACAGTATAAATGTGTAAATGGAGCGTTGTCTATATTAGTTTTTGTGGCGGTTTTTTAAATGGAAATTGAAAAAAAAATAGATTTTTAGTGGCTTTTGACTAGCCATTTGTGGCGGTTGTTATAATTAAAGTATTAAAAAAAATTCTTGGAACTGCGTATATATGCATTTAGTTAGCATTTGGAGCGGATGTATCGTATATATATGTATATGCTGCTGCGAGCATGCATAATGCAAATACCAAAACCAGCATAATCCAAAAGCCAGATTGACCAACAATTCAAAACAAAATCTAACCGGCCTGAACATATAAATCATGCTAATAAGTAATAACATTACGTATGTACAACATATATAACCTAAATATAATGTTTAAATGTTTAAAATGGGTTTATTTACTTGTTCTGACCGTCAAAAATGTACCTCTTTGCAAATTCGATTGTGCCCTCGATTACCAACTTGTCCAGTATATCGGCTGTATAAGGGGACAAGTCGCTCCAAACCTATAATAAATTCAAATTAAAACATAAAAAAAGAGAACGAGTTTAATGCATTGAATTATACAGAAATTATATATTACGTACTATATATGGACTTACATTTTGTGGGAAATCTGGTTGCAAACTCATAAAGAATTGTTGCATATGCATCATTACGTAATACCCACATTCCCAACTGTCTTGTTGTTGAGGACACTGATTTGAAGCACAAAGTTAGTTTAACACATATAATTTATGATCAATTTGCATATATATCAAGTTTTTCAAACTATATTATATGCTTACCAACACCATCTCCCATTGCCAATCCTCGCCTTTTCTCCTGAAAATTCAGTACTATGAAGTTAACTACAAGTTACAAGAAACAATTGCCTAATTAGCATTTTCATTCAAGTTAACATATATACTTACCCATGAACACCCTTTACGAATTTATAAGACTTCCAAGTCTTTTTCAGCTTCATCGAATCCAATATGTATCCGCGGTGCTCAACATTGTCAAGAATGATAAGCACCCAATGTTTACTACCCAAAAGTTACAACATTTTAGTTTTAAATAATAAATAAGGCAATGTACGTAGCAAATATATATAGATATAATACATACCTTGCGAAATAGGGAGCAAGGAAAAAACGCTTATCATTGTGAGCAGTGAACACATCTGTGACGTGCTTCATGACAGTGGAGATAGGAACTGTTTCCTGGATTAGATGAGGATTAAGGAACGCGCAGTTGCAGGGAAAGCCCAGTTTCGGTTTGCAAAGATACAAGTACCTAAATAAACGCCAAAATTTATAGGATAGAATTAGAATGTAATACACATATTTTGTTAATTAAAGATACAAAACGTATGTTTTAAAGAACTTACATCGACCACCAATTAAGAACAGTGACATCGAGCCAATTGTTTGTCACCCAAATTAAAAGAACCTCATACTCAAACCAATCTAGGATCGGCTCAGGATACATATTATAAGGGGATTCAATCTCAATTGATACGGTTTGTTGATCAATGAACCATGATCTGAATCGCCTACTTATATCTATTAACTCCTTAGGCCTTCTTAACAGCTGCATCTCCATATTTTTAATTCTTTGACTTTGTTGATCACGGAGCTCAGATGGTTTTGATGTATTCAGAAGAACATCATCCATAACTGGGTGCTACATTAGCAAAGTATTAGATTATATGGAAATTAATAAATAGACATAAAATAAAAGATATTTCATTACTACATACGTACATAAACATCATCATCACGTGTAAAATTCTGAACTTTGCTACTAGAGTCGGATGGTGAAACACAGGTTGTGGATGCACTGGTCATCGGGTGGTGTCGCACCACCTCGCTGGCATGCTACATTTTACGATTAAACAATTAACGGATAAATATGTACATAACTCAAAAGAAATACATATATACATAACTGGATATAAAATACAACACATTACGGAGTCAACATGTGGTGGTGTGGAGGTGGATGGTGAAACACAGGTTGTTGATGTGGTCCTTGGGTGGTGTCGCACCTCCTCGCTGACATGCTACATTTTACGATTAAACAACTAACTAATAAATATGTACATAACTCATAAGGAGTATATATGTATACATAACTAGATATAAAATACAACACGTTACCAAGTCAACATGTGGTGTGGAGGTGGATGGTGAAACACAGGTTGTGGATGTGGTCGTTGCGGGGTGTCGCTCCTCCTCGCTGACATGCTACATTTTACGATTAAAAAAATTTACGAATAAATATGTACATAACTCATAAGGAGTATATATGTATACATAACTGGATATAAAATTCAACACATTACCAAGTCAACATGTGGTGTGGAGGTGGATGGTGAAACACAGGTTGTGGATGTGGTCGTTGCGGGGTGTCGCTCCTCCTCGCTGACATGCTACATTTTACGATTAAAAAAATTAACGAATAAATATGTACATAACTCAGAAGGAATATATATGTATACATAATTGGATATAAAATACAACACATTACCGGGTCACCATGTGGTGGTGTAGAATCCCTCCTTGGTGGTGTGGGGAGTCGACTTCCCACAAAGTCATGTGGCGACATAACAGGACCAAGCAAACAAAATGGTAAAACATTAATTACACCGATAAAACAATACAATATAATACCTAATGGATCTACGAATAGACGTATACGAATACCTTTATCGCTTTGCGAGGCCATTGAATAGCTTCGGTACTTTTGGCTTGGCCTAAGAGTTTGATTCCCTCCTTGGGAATTGGAATGGTAACATTCTCAAGACCGTGTTCAACGGTTTCTACCAGCACAAACATGTACCCGCTCTGCAGTCCTTCCTTGTGAGACGGACAAGTAAACCCACTTGCCCATCTGATTTCATGATGACCGTATGGCATCATAATTTGACATGGAAGGGGTTCCTGTCAAACGCACATGAATTAGATGGAACACGATTCTTCACAACTTTAGGTTATTTTACTAGTAGGATACATATATATCTTAAGCATTCACAATTAAAATGATCACACTGATCAGAATGATCATAGTTAACAAATATATATCTTAAGTTAACAAATTTATATATTTGCAAAGAGAAGGCAATTACCTCATCATCGTCATCAGGCCGGTATGGTGATCCACCAGGTGTAGAAAGGTGTATGTGTTCAGCATTCAGATTACCCACTTCTGTCTCTGTCTAGGCCATGTCGACCTCAACTGCAACTGCTTTCCTCTTTTGACCCTTCCTAGTTCCAAGGGCCTTTTTCATCCCCACCACACTGGATACCGCCCGTGTCCGACCCCCATGTTCTTTTCCCTTGTATTGTGTGAGGGGATCGTCTGCCCCCACCATATCAAAGGTGCCATCATTCAACATTTTGGTCTCCTTCTCCAGCTATATAAATGAAATAAAGTTTCACATGTTAGAACATTTAATAACATTTATTAGTGACAAGTTTTAGAATATCTATAACTTTAGCTTCGGGTTCGGGTTCGGGTCAGCCATTTGGTTTTCGGGTTGATCCAACAAACCGAAAACTAGAGGAGGTATAATTTAGAATATCCAGAAACTGAATTGTCACCCCTATATTCTTACCAATGACGGTACAAGACTGTGGACCGTGTAGGCCATTGCCCACACAAGCATCTTACTAATTATCTTGATATACATTTAAAGTTGAATCATACAAGTATTTACCCACGTAGATAAATGGTTAGCACCCTTGCATCCAACCAAATGATCACTTGTTCAAGCCTAGCACCCAGCTCCTTTCTTTTGTATTTTTTTCTTTATTTAATTTTCCCCTCTTATTTCGCTTTCCTTTCCATTCAATATCTTTTGGCTTATTCTTTAGTCTTTAGTAAGTTATATGTGAGAGAAACAAATTTGTGAAGTAAAACACAAGTAGTCACAACATTTGGTCACATTGCTAAGTTTATGAATTTGTTCACATTGCTAAGTTTATGAACTTTTGGTTTGGTTTTTCGTGTTGAATATATGAATTAAGTTAAACTGAATTCTTTTTCGGTTTGGCTGAATTAATGTTAACAAAACAAAAGTTTTTGGTTTATCATGACGTATGACTCGAAGGATAAAAATCTCAATTCAGAACCCAAACCTTATGTGACGATCATCCTAAAATTTTCCCCCTTAAAAATATAAAATCTGGTACCGCCCCTGATTCTTACCAATTCATCCGCCGCTTTTTTAAGAGAATCCCTACTTTCTTGTGTGTCTGTTTTCTTCTCTTCCCGCAGTCTCGCGTAAAGATACAAAACTGAGCGCTCACACTTGTACTTTGCTAGACACGGGAATTCGGTTAAAACCTTCTTTTTGTTTTTGTAATAATACTCCCTCAAACCAGCATAACTCAACCGTCCTACATGGGCAGGATCCGTGTTTGCTGCCGCCCTGGCCTTGGCTTTCTCACTTTTTCTCTTCACATATGAGATGAAAAATAACGTTAGTAACTTGTTTATAATAATGAAACCAACTTAGCACAAAACATGAGATATGAACTACCTTGAATTCATCAGTGGATCTCTCAGCAACAAATTTTGGCCAGTGATCCATGTCCATAGAGGGCCATTTTTTATGAGGGTCGTTGTTAGTAGAGGCAAACTGAGTAGTAAGTTCACTCTTCCACCTCCTCCAAATTTTATTCATCTTCCTGTAATGGACTTCTTTGTGCTTGTCGTCTGGTATGTTCCAATGACTTTTCATTAGGTCCCATACGTTATCCAAAACTTCTGGAGCAATTAGTGTACCCTCATCTCCTGCCTTCAGTGGCTTCGTATTCCATCCCAAATGGTAAGGGATTCGTGCTCTAACCTCGTTTCCAAACCAAGTTAGATAATCTGTCCTATTGTCTCCAGTAGCTTCTCCTTGGGCGTCGAACTCAATGTGACGATCTGGATCGGGAGTGTAGTCATTCTCCTTTGCCTTCCCTAGTCTACCTTTTTTGGCCATGTCGTTTATATTTGATGTCCTACAAAAAAGGAATTTATCGATATTAAGTTCATAAAGAACATGTGCAATATAAATGATATTAATACGTACGATAAACACTGGCTAACAATTAAAATGATAAATTAGCAGTTAACTACAGGCATTATAATTTATTAAGAGTATAATATGTAACAAACACAACGCAAAACGGATAGCAAACATTACACACGTGCAAATAAGAAACTGATCGAATTGTCATACATATATATTTCCCTTTATTAGAACCAGCTACAGACCAGGTGAACACAAATATTAATTCCCACATAAAAACGATAGTCATGGATGCACTTTCTCAAGTATTGAATAGGGTCTTTGCTGGAATATCTTAGAGTGTTCTCACAGGTTCAGGATTGGAGAATCAACAACTACGGGACCACATCTTTACATCAATATCATCAAGATCAGTATTGAATTCAATATCTTTTAATTTTGACATATATAACGAGCTGATGGTGGGGACCAAAAAAAGCGTTGTTTTATAAAGAACATTCCCTTTTGTATGTACTCACAACAATCAATAACATATGGGTGGTGATTTGTACACCACCAACCTTTAGCCATACACCACTAGTTATGCATTAAACTGTTGTACTGAACAACAGAGTGATGCACATTAGTGGTGTATGTCTGTATGGTTAAAAATTTATGTATAAATTATATATTTACCTAAAAAATTATGTACAAATATATCAATACTGTATATGTTTCAATCCGGCATACACTAAATGAAAATTTTTACATAGAAAAATACAATTAATTTACACTATTTAACAAACTACCACCAATAATGGATGTATTGGAGTTACATGACAACAGTTCAAAAGCCGATCAAAATTGGAAAACCTAGCAATTAATGCAACCGTTTGGATATGAGTCGCGGCAAAATTATACCGTTATAAACTTACCAAAGTGAAATGGGTTTACAATAACAAACTTTAACCTATATTTACCTGTGGATATTTGTGGATACGGTGGTGCAGAAGTAGAACGAAGCCGAAGATGATGAAGCAGAAAATCTCGATCAAAAGTGTATTCTGTCTCTATGTAGACCGAAAAGTGTCTTTTCACCAATAAAGCTTAACTCATTTGAAGCGGTTAAAAACAATACCCGCTTCAAACTACAAAGACAACCGCCACGTCATAAACCAACCGCTTCAATTGGCCAATGAAACTTTTTGATTTTTTAGCCCACGTTTGGCGGGGAACCAAAAAAATTGAAATTTGAGGCTTTAGTTTTTATCAAATGCATATATATAGATATAGTATAGATATAGAATATAGATATATATAGTAATAGTAATATAGATAATATAGATCTATATATCTATAATCTATCTATATCTATTTATAAAGCATATTACTATTTTATTGTTGCAAAATTTAACAAGTACGGAGTAAGACTCAATAATTCATTATTTCATTTTATATAACTAGATACTAGGCATTGAGCCCGTGCGATGCACGGCCGTTTGAAAAATACAGTTATATAGTAATTTGTAAGTAGCCGAATATTTTAATGGGCATATAATAAGTGTTATCAATAGCACAATTAATTTGTGGTGTTGACCAATTACTTTACGTTTACTTCGATAATATTTTTCAAATATATCATTCATTTACTTTTCAGCATAAAGTTATAAACAAACTTCTTTGCAAACAATGTTCAAGAGTTTGTAAATTAATAACAAATAATCGTTAACTAAAATAATACGCTCTAATAGGTAATTAAAAAACTTTATTTTATATATAAAAACTAAGCGTTGAGCCCGTGCGATGCACGACCATTTATATAATACTATTAAATTAGTTTGTATGTTATTATGTTTAAGTTTGAATACCTAATACAATTAAATTAATTTGTAAGTTATTTTGTTAAGTTTTAATACATTTGTTGAGCTTATGCAATGCAAGATAATTAAAAAAATAAAAATTAATCATATGTTGTTTAGGTCCTCAACTGTATCTTAGTATTGTTGAAAGTTTAAAATTTATTACTGAAATTCAATAGTAATATATACCAAAATATCAGAAAATAATCAATTTCATATATCTTTATTAAAACTAATTTTCTTAAAACATGGTAGTTGATGATGATAATATTTGTTAATTGCAATGTATAAGATATGGATTAAAAAATGAATCTTTTTTTTATGTAAGTAAAAATTGTTATATATTAAATATAATATAAGAATTTTAAAGGCTATTATAATAAAGTATAATTGATAAATAATAGTCTTAGTAATTATTAATTAAGGTTTTTAAAGAAAAAAATAATATGATGATGTGTCAAATTAGGAGGCTCTAAAGAAAAGGAAATGTTATGACGTGGAATGTCTAAATATCAAGGAAAAATCTTTGTTTTATATGTATAGATAGATAAGTTGTGTAATTTTTCAATATTTTGTTTTATTTAATATATTTAATAATATTTAATATTTAACTTTTAATTAAATTTAAATTTAATAATTAAAATGGTAAGTGTAATTATTTAATTAAATCTAAATTGTCGGATCACCTTGTAAATTTTTATTGAAAGGTCCAGATTGCTCAACGGGATTTTGGTTTATTTATATTAATTATTATTATTATTATTATTATTATTATTATTATTATTATGTTATTATATTAGTATTATTAATTATTATTATTATTAGGATTTTGATAAAGAGTGCCAACACGGGGTGTGGTAACACTATGTTTACAGTGTTTTTGGTGTTGTGTTGTGAGTTTAAAATTTTGGGGTGTGGTAACAGTGTTGTGGACAGTGTTTTTGAATATGAAAATGTTTGAAGGGAAAAGTTGGAAAAAAACATTAAAAATGATCAAAACGTCGTGTGAGCCACCGTTGGAAATCAAACGCTGGACGAAAAACGCTGGACGAAAAACGCCGCAAAAATGCCGTGTTGAGTACGCCGTGACGGGGCCGAAAAACGCCGTCGAACGGCGTTTTTCATGAAAAACGCTGACTTTTCATGACCGACACCGAGTGCTCGGGCACTAGTTAAGCATTCCTTAATTAGATTCAAAGTATTAATTAAGCTCAAAAGTTGTCATGTTTAGAATTGATCTTGAAATAATTAAATTTATTTATGGAATATATGACTTATAAATATAGAAAGTGAGTGATGCATTAAATACAATTAAGGAATGCTTAACTAGTGCCCTTAGGGCACCATTTAGCAAAACTAACTAAAAGAAAGAATCAATTAAATTATGTTTTCTTAATTGATGTGCATGGATGCATGCTATTAGTCGTGAACACAAAACCCGTACCCCGGAACCGAACCCGGAAAAAAACTAGAATCGAACCCGAAAAAAATCGATTTTTTTTAACCTAGTTCGGGTTTTTTTCGTACCCGGCGGGTAGGGACCCGGGTTGGGTTTTTGAAAATCAAATCGGGTTGGGACCGGGTACACTACGGGTCGGGTTGGAAAACCCTGTATAAAACCCGGATAAACCCGGTTTAAAAACCGGTATTCGTGGGTCAAAAACCCGGTTCGGGTCGGGTCGGGTAGGTCAACAACCCGGTTTTTCTTCCTTTGACCTAAATCCCGGTTCGGGTACCAGGTCGGGTCGGGTATGCCCGAAACCCGACTTTGTTCATGCCTACATGCTATAAGATGTAATGCCCCCCAAAGTCGAAAGCAGTGACTAACTGGATATCTTAAGCTTTCAACGATAAACCATAGTGGAAGGTAACTATTAGCCACAACTTTAGACTAATAAAGAGCTCCAATTTGTTATCAGTTTCCGATGTGGGACGGGTTGTTACAGAGATCGAGGGACTCATGTGCCATTCATGAAGATATATATTAATGAAAACCTCATGGAAGACGATGTGTCTCAATGGGGTTATCTTTAAGACATTTAGCGTATCCCACATTAGTTGGTGACGATTTTAAAATAATTGTGGTCAACATGCATTAGCTGGCAACCTCTTATTTCCATTATCTATTTTTCGATATTTTAAGGTTTATAATGACAAGTTGAATCTAAAAATTTCCTGAGAACTTTTGGGGACAATAGAGGTACGTGTTGGGTGTATAAGGTAAACTCCTGTTCAAAGTATCACAAACGCTCTTATTGTGGCCAAAAAGGACATTGGACCAATGAGAACTATAAAGTTAAGCGTTTAGTGGAAGTACATTGATCAACTATTTGGAAGTTCACGTGTGGTCCCGCAAATTTTTCGTACGCTAAAACTTATATGTCTGAATTCCATAAGCAAGCAACACCATCTTGACTGTTTATAAATTCAAACGTATACATTCACTACTTCGATTCACTATGACAAAAACGACATATTAATATCACCACAAAATTAAACACATGGTGACTTCCTACAACACTAGCGTCCAACATTATAACCATAAAGCACAAGCATTTGACTTCCTTAATTACCCCACTACTATCATCATACTCGTCGCACCACCAACATCTAACATTACGGTAACATCCCGCCTTACCACGACACAATATTGTCCGGTTTGCCAGCAGGCGCACGACTTTTCCTTGGCGACCACACTAGTATTACTCCCCATGAGGTCACCCATCCTGGAACTACCTCGCTCGAGCACGCTTAACTGTAGTTTTCTCACGGGATCTACTACCCTTACGGTCCCAAAATGTGGTGTGTCATGTAAGGATGATATTATCCTTATAAGCCCCAATGTAACTGCCCTTTACCACGGCACAATATTGTTCGCTTTGCCTGCAGGCGCACGACTTTGTTCTCGGCGACCACCACTTTATCCTGGACACTTCCCCCACACGAGCACGCTTAACCACGACGTTATCGTGCGATCTACTTCCACTGTGGGCCGAAAACGCGTTGTGTCGTAAAAGGATGACTTTTCCCCTTATAAGTCTTCAGATCTCCCATGTCAATGGCCGATGTGGGATTTGCCTAGAGTGTTACACCCAAATACCTCATGTTCATGGCCAAATTATGTCCATTAATATGTAGATCATAATAGTTAAATCATATTTGTTTCTATTATATTTCACATGGATAAATAATACATAACACAAGCATTTTACAATAAATCTTCAATATATTTACATTTACGTTTTTATTTTAAAATCGTTACTCGCACCTCCATCATCCGTCACCAATTTTACCGCCGCATTGCGCGGGTGTAATGCTAGCTAGTACGGTAGTACTCAAAAATGAACGATACATGTTGTAGGAGCGATATGATATATCGGTTTTAAGCTAAAGTCATTCTATTATCCGATAAGTAAGAACAATTAATTAAGAACAATATAAATAAAGAACAAATATACAAAATTGAAAATTAACCATCCGCTAAACTAGGCAGATCATCATTAATCCACTTTTCTTTCTGTTCGATCATTTGATCTAGTGTCTCCACCATCTTTTCGCAGTTCTCGAGTAACTTTCTTTCTTCGGCAATAGATCCACGTAGACAATCCATATATGAAGATTCAATTATATGAATCATCATATTCCGTCGCTCAATATGCTGAATCTTTTGTTGTTTATCATAAATTGAATGATTTAGTTTATCAATCGTCTTTACTACTTCTTCTTTTTGTTTTTTATCCTCATCTAGCATTTCTTTCACACAATTGGTGTACAATTCGGAATACACTCGGAATCGATGCGTCGCTGTATTCCCTCTTTTAGAAGGTGGTTCTGTAGACCCAGAAGATTCTTCCATTAAGCTATACCTGTTTTGATTTATTGTGGAAACTGGCCGGCCGGAAAGTTTTACCAAAATATTTTTATTTGTTCGAATTTATATAAATGTTGTCAAACGTACAACCAATGGCAATACATGTAACAAGAAGCGGTTTTGTATAATATTCTAAACATCTTCCCCCCCCAAAAAGTAAATGACCAGACCGCTCCAATTAACATTCTAAATATCTACAATATGTATACTACGTATAATATTCTAAAATCTAAACATCTTCCCCCCCAAAAAGTAAATGACCTACACTTTAGGAAACTACTTATAGGCCGGCCTACTACAAGTCAACAACATATGAGAAATTAAATGGACTCTTAAATGCCCAACCACCAAATCAAATCCCACTTTCAACGACGCGGTTTTGTGTTAAATACACCGCTTCATATTAGAATACTTATATACGAATTAATACTCCGTATTTGTTATCAAATATATATATATATATATATATATATATATATATATATATATATATATATATATATATATATATATATATATATATATATATATATATATATATATATTCATGATAATATATTGATGAATAATAATACTAATAGAATAATAGATCGATGAAATGATAACACGGTGGATCGGAGTAACATATATTTTAAACAATAAGAGAAGCAGATTCATAAAAGAAAGAAAAACTTGCTAATTCATTTGATATACATGTAGATTACACATGATTACAACAAGTCATTAAAAACTTCATTTTGTTCCACATTTTGGTTGAACCGAACAATTTGTGCTTCAATCCTTTCCTTCTGATTCACGTAAAACCTAAGATTATAGTCAAGTTGCTCCTTATAGTCAACCTCATCAGTGGAAGGCTCTTTAATTTTGCGGATCTTTTGAAGTTCTTTCATGATCTTTTTTATCGTGCTTGTAATCTTGGTAACTTGATATCACAATTCTTCGATCATTTCATTATCAACATCTATCAAAGTATACACCTTAGAGCGGATATGATGACGTTCCTGTTCGCTGACATTCACGGTGCTAGTGACCTCATATCCGGAAGAAGCCATATATTGCATGTTAATAATGCTAACAAATGTTACGGAATAATTTTTTGAGATAGGTTTTGATCGAGAAAATGATGTCCCTTTTTTTGGGTCTTTCTACGGTTTATATATTTACTTTTTTCTGGAGCGGTTTTTATTTAAACCGCCCCACCTTCGAAACTTTAAAAATCTACTTTAAAAATACGGAGTAATAGTAATAATATAATATAATAATTAATAATAATAATACAACACAAATTATTGTCTTCTACTAATTTTAAACACAATTAATAATAAAAAAACTCCAGATTACTGTCCAGAACAGTGAGAATTCAGTTTCAGCACACCACCAAAAAATCCTCACTTTCAACATTCACCAGACCACTGTCTCAGAACACCGACACCACACGCTGTGCTCCTATGCTCAAATCGACATTTGTCTTACTTTAACATTAATCTACTCCGTATGAGTTAACAAAAACGATCCTAGGTAATTAACGTGTGATTAACGTGTGATTAACGTGTGATTAACTTTAATCATATGTGAACACTAATTTATGTTAATATAACATATATATTCATGAAAACAATAGATTGATCAATAGATTACAACGAACACTTGCTATTTTTATAAATTTCGTTCACCTCTATATTTGATGTGAAACTCGCAATTAGTTCTTCACATTTTTCCTTTTGATCTTTGTAAAATTGAAGAGATGAGATAAGCTTGTAACGATAACCTACCTCCTCAATTTCCTGGATTTCAGAGTAAACGTCGGCAATTATTAGACTAAACGTTGTTATATGTGCACGTAACATGTTGATGGCATCACTATCAACATCTATCAAGTTTTGAGTTAGAGTACCCATAGCCTTTCCATTAAGTATTGAGTTAGTCTCCATTTTGTAAAATAAAAAGATATAATGTAGTAAAGAGAAAAGGGTAAAATGGTATTGCTTCTATTGAGAGTTGTAAATGCTTTATATAAAGAGAGAAATGAGACATTAATGAGGGGTAGGTGAGATAAGATAATTAATACAGTGTACATAAATAAGCTGAAGAACCATCACAGGATAGCCTAGTGGTTGGCGTCCTGTTATCCTCACAAGAGGTCTCAGGTTCAAACCTTTAAACCTCACCAGATGCAAAAAAATCTTTGGGTGGCGACTGGAAGGTTCGGAAACGTACATGGTAACGGTTAGGCCGCGTACATCACAAGGAAAAGCTTGGCCAACCCGAGGGAACCTGTTAAAAACGGGATTACCCTTTAAAAAGGGGAAAAAAATGAAGAAGAATTCAAACATATAATATCAACATAATAACCTCAAAATGTGAAACACGACGTCCTATTTCCACCTTCTCTCTAAAACACCACACAAATCACACAAAAACTACATCAAAAACTCAATAAATCACCTAGCTCATTTAGAAGAAAACGATCACGGAGTCGAGCTCTACACAACCATCCTATCGGATTTCACATGCGATAACTTTAATTGTAAGAACCCGACAATCTCGTAAATTCTTAGATTTCGAAGTTTTCTTTGATCTATCTTCGCCTTTGATCGATCCACATTCATATCCGTAAAAGTATTAATGTAAAAAGACAACAAACGTTGACCCATCTAACATACTTATGACTTGTGACAATGTTTGATGAATTATAATAATAAAAAAATGAATCATCGTAATAAAAAATATTAAATTATATTGCTTCTCCCTCTTATCCACCTAATTTTTCTTCTTTTTTGATCCCGCTATATATATATTATCATTTCGTGCTTGTAATTTTATTAATTTATTGCATATAATAAATAATAGTAATAGTAATAATAATAATAATAAATAATAGTAATAATACTCAGTGAATTAAAGAACTTCATGTCAATTTCAGTAATAAAATAACTAAAGGATAAAATTACATTATCAAATGAAAAATTACAAACGTATCAGATCGATCCAATCCCTAAGGTTTCGATCATACATCTCGAAACGAATTAGCATGTTTTCTGCGTTTTTTTTCTCGGAGGAGTAGTATTGAAAATCATCTTCAAGTTTCTTGAGAAATTTGAGCTCGGATGCATAGGGTTGAACTCCAAATTCGTCAAATTTATCATTGAGGTCGTTGATCCATTTGCCGATCTTCCCAATTGCCGTATTAAACTTTTCGACGTTTTCTTTTTGTAATTTGATCATTTGTTGGTCTATCTCCTTTAAAACACCTGCTTTCTCTCCTAAAACATACTTCTCTTCTTCGGTTGCCATTTTTTCAGTTTAACAAAACAACTGAACTATCTCTTACAATCTACGAAATATCTTTCTATTTTATATAGTTACAGTATTTGAAGCGGTTTACTGAAAACCGCTGCAATAGTGTGTGGCTTCCTTCTGGGTTTTTGTTGCACTACTATAGTTGTACCATTGTACGTAGAGTTGCACCGCACGGCCATAGATATAATGCCCAAATGTCCAAAATCAAGGGAAATCTTTGTTTTACGGAGTATATACTTTGTATATCTATTATACGGAGTATATATATATATATATATATATATATATATATATATATATACCTATTAATATATTATTACGTAATACGTAGTATGACATTTAAACATGAAATATAGATCATCCCCATAAATGCAAATATAAAAAAAATTGTAATATAATCACAAAATACAATCTCGTAACATGATATCGAAAGTTTTACATCACCACCTACGACTTCTTGAACACACTCTTCTGCTATAATCAAACAACTTTTGAAACACACTTTTTAAGCTCAAAGATAAACATGGCTACAACATTTGATATACACTTCTAGGCTAAATGAGAATTAAAAATTTAAAACAGCTTTTGTATGGACGACGTTCCATCTCTAGAATGCTAGGAGTAGTATCAAATTCCTAGCGACCTGATACGATACATACAAAAAGCAAAACAAAAGAATGAGTGATTTGAAACGTGTGTGTGTATATATTTATATATATACACCGTTTTCTCCCCACTTTCTTTTAAACTCCATGAACATATATGCTCATCAACAATCAGTCGGAGCGTTGAAAAAAACTCGTGTCTATAGCAGGGAAAACGTGATTGTTTACAATGCTGTTATAAAGACGTTTTCTTTTCAATGTTCCGATAGATTGAGAGAGTGGGATCTTGGAGAAGATATAACAGGGAAATCGTGGTTGCTATGTAGTATCATATCATATCATACTTAATAAGTATAACTATATGCAAAAGAGTATCAAAATTGAATAGGCTAGGGAAAGGGAAAATCTTCATATTTTCCTTTTTTGGGTAAAGACTAAAGAGGAGGACACTGGACACCGGACACCATATACTTATAAAATAGGGTGAGAAATGGGATTGAAATATTGAATCATTGAATGCAACTCTAAATTAAACAACTTAACCCCACTGACCAAATTGAATGTATTTGCAACTTTGCAAGTTTCGAGACTATATTGTACAGTATAGAATTGTTTTATACTCAACCCAACTCAATGTCTCAACCTTTAAAGATATAAATGGAGCGGAATAATGCATGTGAAATGGCCAAATTTTGCAGGTTTCGAGATTGGACTACTCCCATTATTAACATTTTAGGAACAGGGGTGGTGATATGTCCACCGCTCTTTTTTGATAAATCACTATCCTTTTTAAGCTTTTTTTGCTGACTCTAAAAAATAATTTTACTATTATTTGATCAGTTTTGTAGACACGTACAAAATGACTCTAACTTCGTTTCTGGTCACGTACGATAATTATTTAAACTGAAATTGGATATAAAACTACGTAAGTGCAAAATAGACGAATGAAATGAAACAAAATTTCTTTATAAATACATACAATACAATACAATAACAGAGTATATTGCATGAATAATGCGACAAAATTGTCTAATTAGTATAAATACATAAAATAATATAAATACATACAATAATGCGACAAAATAAAAGGAACACAACCAAGGTTTAATGTATAAACATGTTATATATCTTACAGTCGTACTAATTTCATGTATGCAAATTATTTACGTAACGGAGTATATTGCATGAAAGAGATCGATAAGGCATTCCATATATTACAGATAAATAATAGATCGAGTGTGTACTAATTATTAATATATTAATATATCTATCTATAATTTATAATCTATAATCTATAACCACACTTTTCATCCATTAAATATTAAATCTAATCACTAAGGTCTTTTTGATTGATTAAATATCAAAATGGATAGTTATAACGAGACATCCAAAAATAGTAACATATATAACATATAAACATAGATTCATTTTAAGAGTTTGTACCATAAATAGTCTTAGTCTCAATTGTTATCATCTCATCCCATCTCGCGATATTTGCTCTACGTTCCTCTATGCGTTGAAGTAACATTCGTATATGTTCTTCGTCTTCCTGGTTCCATTTGTTTGAATCGTTTTGCCGTGACGTTCGGATTGACGCTATTTAATTAATTAATTGGTTGACTCATAAAATCAAATACTTAATACTTGTAGCGGTTTACCTGAACATTTGGATCGGTTTATTACTAGCCTTTATCTATTTATTTCATTCTTATTTAGTTATTTATGTTATTATAATTATATTTATTATAAAAGAGGGACGGTCATTTAAAGATCTTGGAGCGGTTCACATATGTTAATTTAAATTTCCAACATTTCTCTTTTATCTATTTATCTATTTATATTTATTTTATTTTATCTTATTATTTGTATTTTATATTTTATATTTCATATTTATATTAAAAGAAAAATCCTGAGAGATTAATAACGTAATATAAATAAAAGTCACCCCGATAATAATAATAATATAGTAAATAATAACGTAATATAAATAAAATATGGAAACATAAAATTACATGCACGTATGAAACACACTAATATATTACTTTCGATTAAAAAAAAAGAATGATAATAATATTACAAGTTTTGAAATGTATCGATAGATATAATCTTTTTTTCTTCGCTTTTATCAAACGAAGATGACAAAGTAGAGAATTGCGTCGAACATGTTTCTTCTAATTTGAGAAGTTTTTCAAGAGAAGCAATAACAGAATTTTTGAATTCTGAAGTGGGTAACTTCTCAAATTCCTTCTTCAAACTCTTTGCTTCATCAAACTTTTCCTGCATGGGCGTGTACATACTCTGGACTTCATTCTTTCTTCTCGTCTCTTCCTTCACTTCAGCTTGCAACTTCTCGATCGTCTCTGCTTTGTAGGCGTTAAGTTCCATTTGTTTACTTGTAATCTGAATCTGAATGTTTAGAATAAAATTTTAATCAAAAAAAATATATACTGCGTATTTATATATACTCATTTATTACATGGGAGGTGACTGATCGACAGTGTAATCATTTCACAAAGCCGAGTAGAATTTAATTCTAATTGGAAGTTGTAAAATTGGAAGTTCAATAGTTACACCAAACAGGTCAATAGTTGAATCACCATTTTGATATTTTTAATTTTTAATTGAATAGAAGTATACAAAATACGGTACAAAATATAATTGCCAAGGACTATATTCACCAGGAGTGGTGAATTTTACTATTATATGAATAGTTTGTCTTTTACCTATTTTTATATATTTATCTTACAAAAACATAACAATTATTTTTCTATTGTTGGGTAATATTTATAATGTCGTTGGATGAATTAACAGAAAAAAAAATAATAACAACGATGAAACAACAACAACAATAATAATATCACAAGACTTATTGAATTATTGATCTTAAGACATAACTAAAATTTTACTTGTTAAAAATATTATCATTTAACTTTCACCGTGGCTTTCGATTTGATTTGGTTTGCATTAAAATCCAAACTGTATTTAACGAAAATTCAAACAATAGTATCATATAACTTATAATTCTTTTCACATAACAACTTTAAGTGAAATTGAGTTTTTCTCAATAAAGTTATGTGCACTCTTTCAACTTAACAAATATGATTCATGGATGTATAAGTTATACTAATAAAAACAAATTTAAGTTTGTAAATTAATATGTTGACATTTATAAATCAATGTTTGTACATTGTTTTAAGCATCTCCAACAAGGGCTTTTTCTAAAGCTTTTTTTGTGTAAAAAAGCTTTTGAAAAGCTTTTTATCATTGGAGTATAAAGCTTTTTAAGTGTAAAGCTTGATAAATCTCAAGCTTTTAAGCAAAAGCTTTTTACCAAATTTGTGTGTGTAGGCTTCAAAAGAAAAGCTTTGCAAAAGCTTTACTCATTGGACTTATCTAAAGCTTTTTTGGATGTTGATAATGTGTCTTTGGAAAAAGCTTTACAATAGCTTTATACATTGGAGATGCTCATGAGAACGTCATAATTGTCACGTGTACGAAAACCATGTATGATAATTATTATTTGAGTATATATATTTTGATACGTTCTTTTTTATACTTAAGATTAAGACGCACGTATAATATATTCACTTAAAATTAGAACATACATACATATAATAATTTATACATATTTAAACTTTTTTCAACGTCTCAAGGATTTCATTATTCTTTCGGATAGATTCTTCGATAACATCCAGTGTATCTTCAATTTCAAGTTGATGTTTCACATCCTGAATTCGATCTCTGCCGAGGAACAAACTTAAGTAGAGATTAGCATCATCAGTAGGACGATTATCCAGTTGATTATCCCAAACTTGCTTCTTTCGAGATGATTCACCAACACTATCATTCAAAACACAAAGTTTTAGCCTGTTTTCCCTATCAATTGAGTTCATAGACTCGATAAGCCCTGTGACTTTTTCTTTCAATACTTGATTTTCATATCGTGTGGTTTTTTTGTTTTTTGTGTGGTGGTGAAGATGTGCAACCAGATTCCATTTGAAATTTGGAATAAATTGATTTATTAGTTGTGAATAAAGAATAGAAATAAGGATATTATCATTATGGGAAAAAAAAAGTTGTAATTCAACCCGATTTATAACTATGGTTCTTTGTACCAACTAATTAATTAATTAAGTATCTAATAAATGCAAACTTTTCGATGCCCCCAGTCCCTCTCAATTTAAAGTCTCAACAACCAGATCGATTTTATCGTCGACTTTTAATATTTACTACGGAGTATTATAAATTATAATAACCAGTTTATATTAGAATCAACAGATATTGAAGCGGTTATAAACATAAATGAATCGATCCAAAATGTGAGGAGCCGCTACATTTCAATTTTAACCGCTTCACTTTGGAGCTGATCTAAGAGACTAAAAAACATGAAAAGAAAAGTCAAATGTATGTCAGCCTGTCAGGGAAGGAAGCTGGGAGGGAGCCAGGGAGGGGGTGGTGACTGATGTCATAGACTTTAATTATGGCTAGGGGAGCATGGTGTGGTCTTGTCAAATACACTAGATTTTTTTATGAGATATGCTATAAATAACTACTCCGTATTTAACAAAATAGTCAAGGGATTATTTTGTTAAATGAGTTTGGTCAAGGGATCAAATTTGTGATTTTGTTAAATTTATTCTGACACAGCAATTATTAATTCTATAAATAAATACATGTTCCTCTTTCGATTAAGGCAAGTTCATATTTACCGTCCCCCTGCTATGGAGACTCTTATCCTACACAGTAGATCTGGCCATGAAAAGCAATGCTCCAACATGGCCTGTTATTGTCAATTTCACTAGTGTAGTATTACTGATTCTTACAAAAACTTGTATGTCCATTACAGTTGTGGACATGTATCTTCTGCATAAACTTCACTTACAACACGCCAATTTCTGTTACTGTGGCAAAAAACGAGAAGCATTTGGCTCTTCTAGACCATTTCCGAAGGTGTCATATTCATTCTTAAACATAACAGTAAAAAGAATGGAAGATGTGTATCAACTTAGTTCGAAATGCATGGATACATCTTTCTCGCTACAATCATTTGTGTATAAGCTTAGCAACTTCGTGCATTTTTGGGTCTTAAATGTACGTGTTGTTTGACATTTTGTGTTTGTGTTTTAATGTTTCACTTGTTTGTTTAGTTTGTTGGGCTTCCTGAAATTGTGTGTCTTGGGATAAGGACTTGATCGAGCCGAGCTGTCTATAATCTAGATGTTTTTGACCTCAATCAGACTTGTTTTAATTTGTAACTGAAATCTTTGTAATCTTAAAGATTTTTAGGAGTTTTTTTTGTGTGTGTGTGGATGTGGTACGAAATTTTTTTAAGTGTTGAGTACATTGGATCAACTATATTGGTCAATCAATTTTCTCGTCTCCTATTTTAGTTACCAATTATGATTTCCATATGTTACCACAACATTTCTTTCTCATTGAACAAATTAAAAAGACATTTATACTTAAACTATTAAAATTAACATACATAATTGAAATTAATAGTGCCATAGGACAATTTTTGAATCTCTTAATTAATAATGAAACATTACGTTATTTCTTATACAAAGAATTCAAAGTCTCTCTCTTTTGATTCATAGACCTCTCGAGTTCTTTGAGTTGCTTCCAAAGATGTTCATACTTCTTCTTTTGTTTATTGAGTTTTTTGGTCCATAGGTTAACTTGAATATGCATTACTTCATCCCTTTGCGTTGCATAATTTAAAAGATCCATCATTGGAGAAGGAGGACGTAGAGGTATATCATTATCAGGAATTCGAGAAGATGATGCCAATGCCATTATTATATATTGTTTTTTAAAGATGGTCTTTTAAGAGTTTATTAATAATGTGGACTTTGGATTTTGATGTATATATAGGCAAAAGAAATTGAATTGAAGGTATTTAATTTTATTTAATCTACTACAATCACCGAAGGTGATTTTCACTATTTTTAACCTATTCAAATTCACCTACACACTATTTCAACTCAATCACAATTAATATTATGTATTAACTTACACAAATTATAAACTTTTATAATTTATAAATATAACTAAGATCGAACAACCCAATTATGTTTAGATTTTCCATTATAAATGAAAAACTTCATAAAAAGAATTAGTTGTGATAGATGAGTAAAAAATGTATGAATTTAATTATATCAACAGCCCTTTGGTCTAGCACTATGTACGGGAATCTATCAATTGAGAGGTTATGTGTTCGAGTCTCGTGAGAGACAAGTGCACATTAATCTTGTGAGTTAAATTGTAGTATTCTTTTTTTTTAAGCACTTAATAATTTTGTGCCAATTGATAACTTTTTTTTAATATTAAATTACAGAAAGTAAGAAATTTCTTTAATAATATTGAAGTTTCAAGTTTATAGAAGATTTATGAATTAATATCTTGAAGTATTTTTTGTTAGGTGACACATGGCACCATATTAGGTGCTACTGTGTCAACTTAATGAACATATATATATATATATATATATATATATATATATATATATATATATATAACAACAACCAAAGATTATTTACATGCATGTCACAAAATATATAAGGCCGCCATGAACCGATCCATATACATTAATTAATTAAACTTAAAAATGTGTGGGGAACCGGATTAAATATTGATTAATTCTTCCACCTGTATAATACGAGTAATTAAAAGTCAATCGTAATTGAAAAACTTTTCGATGCCCCCATTCCCCCAACAAGCAAATCAATTTTATCGTCGACTTTTAATACTTTAATTATATATTAATTAATTAATTAATTTATAATTAATAAATAATTAATAAGCATTTTGTTAAAATAGAATCAATATATCTTGAAGCGGTTAAAAGCATTAATGAACCGATCCAAAACATATAAGACCGCCACATTTTCTTTAATAGGAATAAAAATTTAATACAAATAAAAATTGTTAAAAAAGTCAAATATATGTCTAGAAAGTGGGCTGGGGAGGGTCAGGGAGGGGGTGGTACATGTATCATAGACTTGATAAGGCTAGGGATAGGAACATTGTGTGGTCTTGTCAACCGGATTAAATATGGCCACCCGTCTATTAAGTTTATTTATCATCAGACGTAAATGCAAATTTTTCATGACCAAGTCGATCCCCCAACAGCCAAATCAATTTCATTAATCAATACTCATTATTTGTTAAATGAATGAATCAACAATGTTGAAGCGGGAAAAAATTATTAAACCGATCCAAAATTATTAAAACTATTAAACCGGATTAAACTCTCATATCAATTTGATTTGTATATTTCTACGACGATGATGATTTGCTATTATAAAAATAACTAATGCTTTAAAAAAACAATTAAGAAAAACATTGACCAAGTGCCTTAAATTTTGACTAACATAATTTTTTGACACCGTTTGGCATAGTAGTTTCATTGTTTCAAAAACATAAATACCATGCAACACTGAAAGTCTGAAACTACTGTTCTTTTCTAGAACCGTGGTCTATATATATGGAGTATTTTTTTTTTTAAAGGACACATATATATATATATATATATATATATATATATATATATATATATATATATATATATATATATATATCAATACACTGTTCTAAACAGTAATCAACCATTGGCTTCGGCAATCACTTTTGCAATGGGATTGATATATACAATATGGGTTTTGTTATTTCATCCACCAAAACTTTGCTATACTATACTTGTACTATGTGCTTAAATGTTTGTACAGTTTGGTGTAAACATCAAAAGTTATGTTGTACAGTATATGTCAACACCCATTTGCAATACACTCATCGATCAACTGTTCTATATTCTATGTATCAATTAATAATCAATATATCAACCGCTGTTTATTTTTTTAAATTGAGAATATGTATCGGCATACCCAATTATAAATACCCATTACTCCGTTAGCTTTGGCAATCACTTTTGCATACAATCATCCGGCACAATCACCTAAATTGGTAACAATAGCATCATCCAAACAACAAAATGAAGCAGTTCCATATGAAGTTCTCACGTTTTGGTGATCTTCTTTCAGAACAATATTCATTCACGACCGCAATTTCTCTGTTTACTCGTCCGTCAATCATAGCCGAATCAAATCTCAACTAACGGAATAAAATATTCCTTAAGGTCACTATTATGCTTTTCTCAAAACGTATTCACATTTTCCATTACTCTGGCAAAAAGCCTGGTAGTTTTGCTGATTCTTTCAAAAACATATCTTTTGCCGAACAAATGAAATTTTGCATCATAGAAGTCCTTGCAAGGTATATCTTGCTATTCGTCCGAGTTCTTCAATTGGAGATCAAAATAGATCGAGTATGTAACAATACGTGGTTATAATTATATAAGCTACCTAGGTTAAATGTTACTCAATCATACAGTATTATATTGTACGTACTATACGTACGTTGTTATGTAATTTTATGGTATCAGTGTGGGGTGTTAGTATATTAAATCAAATTGTTACATGGGAATTATATATAAAGATGAAGCAAAACAAAAAAGAATTTGGAACATGGGAATTATATATATAAAGATGATCAAGTTTCAGTACCGGATTTCTGCAGAAACTGCAACGAGATTTATTGTTCGTATACAAGGTTTTGTTATGTCTCAATTGTGTATTTGGGACTCAAACATCGCGTTCTGCTTTGTAATAACTTGAAGATGAGATTAATGATAATGGAACCAGTGAAGATGAAAAGGCTAGAGTAAATTATCATCAACTGAACATGTACATCATATCAATATATACTATGTTATTTTTGTGTTCGTAGTTTATATTTTCAATCGTATGAATTAATTAGCTCATGTACATCGCATTCTGCTTTGTAGAAGAGAATGATTATGATAATGGTACGAGTGAAGATGAAAAGGCTAGGATAAACTATCATCGATAATATCGTCGACCTTTATTAACTTTAATTTATAAAAAATTAAATAACTAAAAACCGATCCAAACTTTCATATAACAGCCTTCATTAATCATTATATACCAAAACTTCAACATTCAAATATTGTCTTTTGGGCCGATCCATGAACATCTTGGCATGGTCCAAACAAATGAACAATACCCGAGGAAATAAAGGGATCGTATTAATTGCGGCATTTTGGGCCAAAACCCTGAAGGCTACGATCTTGCATGCACAAGGAGGATCGTCACTCGATCAGAAGAAATGCTCGAACATATCTTACCCACTAGTGAGTCTGATATATTAATCGCCCATCAATCTTCCATTACAAGAAAAACCGTGTGATATTATCTGGAACCTCTTTCAGACATATTCCATTAGAAAATGGGTATCCGATAGTATCACACGTGTTTATACAATACGTTTGATCGACGTCTCCTTTTTCTTCTTGATTTCAACACCAATAGAGAATCTACTAACATTCTTGAGTTCCAGAAGAGAAAGAAAACCTCACACTTCTGAAGAAACAAGTAGATTCGTCTAAGGATGCCAAAAATTTTAAACAGAGAAATCTCAGTTGAAGAGTTGAGTATTTGTTAATTTCTTTTTGATAGATCTGATCACGAAAAGTGAATTTGATAGATATTTGAGAAATTAGATGAGAGATGATCAGTCTCTGACCATTAGATACTTGAATGAGGATCATATTGGGAACTTAATTAATTGATGATTATATTTAGGGTTTGGATGAAAAAGTGACCTAATGTGTATGTATATTTATACTACAATGAGAATGAATACCATACCATTAATGAATGAATTGAATGCTAACAAGTAACACCTACCGACGCGACTCTAACCTTTTGCATATGTATCTATATATATATATATCTATATCTATATATTTAAAAATTAAATCTGATTATGAAATAGAAAATAAAAAAAGAAGCTATTGAAGCGTAATAATAGTTTTACCGGAGGGTAAGGCATTTCAATTGGGGCGGTGTTTATCTAACCGCTACTAATTGTTTCTTACAATTGAAGCGGGATAGTTTTACCCGCTTCAAAATAAATTTACTAGTGGCGGTTTATAAGTAACCGCTACAACTATTTATCACAATTGAAGCGGGAACGTTTTACCCGCTTCAAAATGAATTTACTAGTAGTGGTTTAAAAATAACCGCTACAAATTGGTTACCCCAATTGAAGCGGGTTCATTTACCCGCCATAAATGTTATTACTTGAGGCGGTTTAACCTTAACCGCTGCATTTGTGTAGTTGAGACCCCACTTTTTGACAGGTAAACCGCTACAAATTAGATAATTGGACCCACTTTATAATCCATATAGCGGTTTTCACTTAAAACCGCTATAAAGCTGCGCTCTTTTTACTCGTTTTTGTACTAGTGGTATATACTAAGCGAATAGTAAAGATGACTCCAGGATTTGCCATGTAGGCAACAATGACACGTGGCAACTTCTTATCATTCCAATCAATTTATGAAATAAAATAATAGTAAATATTATTCTTATTACTATTTAATAATACTTAAATCGAACGTATTTGTATCAGATTCCAACTTATGTGTATCAAATTTAATTATTAATTTAAATTTACATTATATAAATATATATAGTCCAACGTATTTGTTATTTGTATCGAATTTAATTATTAATTTAAATTTAAATAAATATATATAGATATGAATATTATGGTTTAAATAATAAACAAAAATTTTAAATTAATAAATTCAGTTAATAAATAATTAGAAAGTAAGTCTACGGATGTATCATCAATCCTTACATGAATCTAATTGGTGAATAAACAAGTTCCCGATTTATAATTAATTAATTTAAATATGCTATTGTTTTCATTGTTATGCATGAATACATTGTGTCGTCTTATTGCTATTAGTTATCACTGTAAAGTATGAACAAATTCATGAATCTTAGAAATCTTTATGGTTAATTAGTGCTTATGTGTGTTGTATAATGGTTTATGAGGGATGAATAACCATTAATATTTAGTTATAATTACAATTGATCCATTAAAAATTATATATTACAAAGTGCCGTGCGCCAATGACCTCTTACCCAAGTGGTAAGAGTGAGGTAAGGAGTTTTCCCAATGATGGAGAGGTCTCGGGTTCGAGCCTCTCCAGAGGGTTTCTTCTTAGGTGAGGCAAAAGGTGGGGTCAGTAGTGGTGGCACGATGATACTCCATTACTGATCCGAAAGAGTTATTTGCCGTTCCAAAAAAAAAAAAAAAAAAAAACAAAGTGCCGTGCATCGCACGGGTCTACATCTAGTGTATATATATATATATATATATATATATATATATATATATATATATATATATATATATATATATATATATATATATATTAGTTTTAAGACCCGTAAAAATACGGGTTTGTTAAAAAATCAAAACTATAGGATTATTCGACGTTATTTTTTTAAGTAAAATAAAGTTAAATGTAACTTGTATGTATTAACCCGTGAATACACGAGTATAACACCCCTCATTTAGTAAACCATTATAATAATGATTCTTGACTCGGAAGCGTAAATTTAAAACATATAAAAGTACATAAGTTGTTTTCAAAACTTAACACACCACATTTATCAATCTATTACAACCATAATAATACCATAATGAGGTGTTATATAAATTCACCATTTTCTTATCAAATCAAAATATATCAGAGTATACTCCGGTTGTCAAACATTTCATCATTTCCAAGAACTTCCAGCCCAGCCCAATATGTCCCATCAATTATAACCTGCAGGAATGATTGTAGTGGGGTTAGCATAACGCTAAGTGAGGGAACCAATAAACACAGTCCAACTTAGCATAACAACTCTGTTTACATCAAATAATCGTAAATATACAATATCACAGAGTATCTAGAGTTCTTGGGGAAACCTTCAGCCAAGAATATACAATTCTATTTCAATGAGATAACATCTCAATACAATAACATGTCAATGAGGATCGGTGGTTCTGGAGATACCATAATACCCGGGGATTCTCCAAGAACACTTATCGTACATATCCTTATGGCCATAAAGGACGAGACCGATAGTTTGGTACTAATCTCATACAACCTAATTTCCTATTAACGATAAGTACAAGGAAATTCCTGTCGTCTTACAATAGTAACCAAACCCAACTAACACGTTGACCTCAATACCATGATGCCCGAAGGCCAAATAACAAGTGATCACATATTCAATCAGGTCAACATATCAGACTAAACAGTCTATCAACAGTATTATTACTACTAGCCATAATCATGATGGAAAACAAAAACAGTAATAATACGTTACTCGTTGTAACCAAACGTGTTACAACTAAATCACACTGAGGTTATAGATCCACTCACCAATACCTCAGTCGTCCACTCAGAAGTCTAATATCACTGAGTCTTCTCAAGATCTGAGAATACAAATAACTAATGAGTTAGTATCTCATCACAATAATTATGTAACTTACTTCATAATTATATAACATCATTCAATATGGAATAGTAAAACAGTCACAATAATCCATTTTAACAACTAAATCAAATATTAAATTAATAATGATTAATAGCTCATTATCCCATATTTAGTCCATACTATGTTTATATACTCAATTCAATACATTATATCATATTAGCAAACGATAACCAGATTGTAATAACAACTTCGACTACTTAGTCCAATCATGCCTTATTAACATAGCAAATATATAGTAATCGAATTTCAATTACACTTATACAATCAATCATTAAATTTCTTAGTTTCATAATATTATCGTATCACATTCATATTTAATGTTAAGTCTTATAACACAAGTTATAAAATATGCTTATAGCCATCTAGTACCCACCGGCTACTATTAGTACCCGCCAAGTACTTATTTTAACCCAGATTCTGTCCCAAATTTGACATTAGAACCCGCCGGTTCAAGTTAAAAATAGTCGGGTTCTAACATATAATTCGAGCACCCACTGGGTTCCGGTAGGACCCGTCGGGTCAATCTGCAGAACCTGTTAACAATTTTAACCCGAATCCAAACCCCAAACAATCACAAAACCAAGTTTCTAACTCAAACTAAGACAACAACTAACATCGCAAACATCATATATCATCACTAATAACCTAATAGATCTAATAATACTCATTTAAGTATCAATTACATTCCTAATTCTTTAACTTAAATGATTTCAAATAAACAACTAAGTTCATGTATAACTTAAACAAGAACACTTACACTTTAATAAGGAAGCTAAAAAAATCAAGATGATGATGACGAATAAACTGAAGTGAAATCAACGATTACAATCACATGAACACTTTTGCTTTCTATGTCTCCTTTAATTAATTTTCTTTTTGTAAATGAGTTTTAGGTTGTACAAAAAGAGAGAGAGAGATTTACAATTTTGGGAAAGTTGGAAAGAAATGAGTCGGCAATCCCAAACCGACTCATTACTTATTTAATTATTTTGTCTTCTTTCTAAACTTATCGTCTGGAACCTAAAACCTTTTGCGATTTCAACAATTTTATTTTACTGACAACTTTATAAAGTTAAAACGATTAATAATTTACTTGTCACAATAAGTCATTTAGCCCCCTTTTTTTAATTATTTTCAATTAACAATACCAAATCATTTCCTAACATATTAAGTAATAATTTAAAGTCGGAAAATAATTATTATACTACTAGACCCAAAACTGGGTGTTACAACGAGTTTGACAAAAAATATAAGTTACAGGATTATTTGAGAACATATTAGCAAATATTATAATATAGGTTATCATAACAATAACATCTAAACTTCTGTTTGGTCCCGAACGTCCCAAACCCGTACATAATGACCTACTACAATATCTAATCTAATAGCAAACCTATTTTGGCCATTTTTACAATATCCCCTATCAAAACTAAAATGGCCAAAACTATTACCAAAATTTAGACCAAAATGACCATTTATATAAACATGGTCATTTTTACAATAATACATAAAACATGACAAACAAAAACCTTCAAATCTTCATTATCTTCAATCTCCATTCCTCTTACAATCTTCCACAAATATTCAACTATCCATTACCAATCATCCACAATCCTTCATTCTGTGAGCCATCATTATCTCTCCAAAGAATGTATTCACTTTTAAGAGTCAACTCTGCCCACTTTTTACCCTTACTCAAAACTGCATTAGCACACCTTCTAACAAATAACCATATCCCCATCCTGAATTTTGCCCATTGACCCACAAAAGTCAGACTATTTACAGGTTTGACATTACTCATTACAATATCAAATTGAACATATTTATCCATCACAGGTGCTGAGCTTACTGTTTATTGCCAACCAAAATATAAATGCATGCCTTGGCTAATCAAGTTAATACATTTTTGGTTACTAAAATAGATGAGATATTAAAAGCTACTCGAAAACCACATTAAGCAGTGATATTGGCTTATCATCGGTATCTTCTTTACTGTATGTTCCATGTAAAACTGAGTTTTGAAGTCTCCAACCTGCACATATACCCAACTTTAGTAACTTGATTAGTTAAAATGCTAACCCAGATACACATACGAATTTAAATAAAAATACAATATAAACTTAACTATACACATGATGTATTGAAATAAAAAAAAAAGTACATTGTAACATACATAAAAAGTGAGTTGCGCTTGAAAGGGTATTAAAATTTAACTTACATTAATGATTTTTCTAATTGATTTGGTAATTATATGTTGGAGGACAGAATCTATATTATGAGACAAATAGTTTTTTATAAGCCATTGTATAGATGAATGTAGGTAAACTAAAGTGAAAACATGAACAATTATTGCTGATGGAGATACTCGTACCCAAAACATAGTCTACAAAGCATCAAACTTTCTTAAAAACAAAGAACAAAAGAAGCAAATAAAGTAACTTACAGGAATACCAAAAGCCCAAAATTTAACGGTAGCTGTAATAGAGTGTCTTGCCATTCACCCATCTACCATCATCTCCGTATCCACTTCGAATTTAAGCACTTAAAACCCACCCTGATAAAAGTCTACACCCATTTTACCACCAACTTCTAATAAAATAAATCATCATACTTAGTGTTCACAAACAATGAAGAAGCTAACCATACCAGCAATAAAAGGGTCAGCTGTTCGAAAAGTTTTAGCGTCATAAACAGAGAATCCATGACTAAACCTTCCTATTGCAGAGAATAATAGTATAGCCAATACGTATCCACCGGGGAGTAACGCCACCTGACTGAATTAACAACAAAAAATATCTAAGATTAAACAAAAAGTCATAAAATAGCGAAGTACTAACACTCATGTTTTTGTGTAGCACATGGTTTTTACTTTTGTTTCGATTTTGGTTATTTTTGTTCCATTTTAGTCATGAAAATGATTTACTGAAACAAAAGTGACCTATAACCATAAACATACACTAACAAAACATGGTTTTAGACTTTTCGTATTATAATAGAATCTAATCCAAACAACTTTTAAACTAAGAAAATGCAATTGTTTGAAAGTACTTATCTGCACCACTTAAATTCGAACAATAAACCCAGGTGGAATACTTATTTATTTAACATCATAATTCTTAATTCAAAACATACAAATAAATAAATATATAATCTACAGAAAAAAAAAAAATTACCCCCATTTTCTAAATCGAGAATTAGTGTCAGGTTTTTCAAACTGAATGACTCCTTCAAGAGAAACATTTTCTTGACTAACGATGGAAATGGATGGTTGTTCATCGGAATCCGAGAAACCGGTGGACGAATAACACCGTTGTTGCTGTCGTAGCTCCGGCGCCGGTGGGCAGTTGCGTTAGATTCAGGTTTAGATACATTGTTGCCAGTTTCCCAATGCAGGGAAGTTTGCCGGAAGTTTGTGTGGATTAATTTTGACCCTATGTTTGTAATATATTATCATCTTCGGCAATGAAATCGTAGTTTTGTTGGTCCATTACACCGGTAACGCAAAAGCCGAATCGAATTTGAATTGGGTGGAGTAGGTGGTGCGTGATGAATTGATTATGCGTTATTTATAAGAGGATAGGATGAAGACCTTTTAGTTTCCCTGAAAAAATTGGCCTGCCGACATTTACAATATCAAGGGGAACGATTAATGGATATGGCGTGTAGATGGCAGCAAAATCAAGAGGAGAAATTAAAATATCTGCGTTCAATATTTCCTTTTTTCAAGCAAAACATTGGGGAATGGAAAACAAAAAAAAAAAATTTAAAGCAAAAAAGCTATAAATTGGGTATTAGTTAATGATTTCGAAATATTATTAAATGCTCTTTTTAATAAATTGGGGATCATAGGGGAAGGGGTCATATGAGGAGAAGGAGGAGAAGTTTTATTTGTGGCCATTGGATGACCTTTTGGGTTTGATCAATGGTTAAAAAGGGTGACAATTTTGTAATTACTTTCAAAAATAAGGGTATTAGTTAACAAAAAAAAACATAACATTAATTTTCACTCCACACCCCTTCCACTATTTAGACTTTTACATTCTAACCCTTTCACTTTATTTTCTTCCCCCTCCTACATTCTTCTTCCTCCAACCCCACTAACACCACCCCACCACCCCCACCACTTGCTGCCACCACCTGACTGCCGCCAGCCGCCGTCAGATTCCGGCCGCCGAAAAAAAAATTTCAAAAAGAATTTTTTTTTCAAAATTTTTTATTTTTTCAAAAAAAAAATTTTCAAAATTTTTTTCCCATAAATCTTTTATTAGATATAGTATTCATTTTCCTACTGCACTTTTAATAAAACTATACATTTTTTTCACTGCATTTTGTATATTATTGTTAATTAACTAAAACTTTCATATATTTTACTGCATCTTCTATACCCGACGTCAACAAAATACCATACAAATGGATTATATATATAATCTAAAATGCAGTAAAAAGAGAACAATATGTCCTAAATGATGTATATGCAAAATGCAATAAAAACAACAATATGTATTATACTTTAATACAAAATGCAATACAAATAGATAATATGTAAAATACAAAATGCAGTACAAATCGATAATATGTAAAATACAAAATGCAGTGAATAACAAACAATATATAATTAATGAAATATATGAAAAATGCAGCAAAAATAACAAAATGCAGTGAAAATAACAAAATGCAGTACAAATAGATTATGTATAATATAAAATGCAGTGAAAATAACAAAATGCAGTAAAAAAAACAAAATGCGGTACAAATAGATTATATATAATATAAAATGCAGTAAAACGAACAATGTGTACTAAATAAATATATGCAAAATGCAGTAAAAACAGTAGTATGTATTATACTTTCATACAAAATGCAGTAAAAATGGATCATATGTATAATATAAAATGCAGTAAAAATAAACAGTATGTAATATATGAAATATATGCAAAATGCAGTGAATAATAATAAAATGCAGTGTAATTTTAACAAAATGCAGTAAAAAATATATTATGTATAACTTAAAATGCAGTAAAAAACAAACAATATATATAAGATTGAGGTGTATAAATAAAATGCAGTAAACAAATCAAAAGAATTATGTGTAAAATACAAAAATACAGTAAAAACGAGCAATATCTACTTAACATATATACAAAATGCAATAAAAATAATAAAATGCAGTACAAAGTGATAATATGTAAAAAAAAATTGGAAAAAAAAATTTATGGAAAAAAAATTTTAAAATTTTTTTTTAAAAAAATTTAAAAAAAAAATTGAAAATTTTTTTTCCGACGACCGGCGACGGCGGGTGGCGGCGGCGACGGGTGGCAGCAATTAGTGGTGGATGGTGGTGGGTGGTGGAGGGGAGGGTGGGTAGGAAGAAAGTATGGGGGAGTAGTGTACACTATTAAAAATGTGGAGGGGTTAAAAATGAAAATTTGAAATTCTTCTCCTCGATCTCCTCAAATGATACCTTCTCATCTGAACCTCACCCTTTTAAGAATTCGTTTTAATAATTCAAATTATTTTCAGATTAATTGGAATATAAAATAATGACATCAGCAAATGAATGTGGGAGTGACACATCAGCATATTAGATTGCTTCATGCTGTGCCAAGTCAGCTTCATGACATCAGAGAAAACCCCCTTTAGTAGTATAGATACATATAAATTGTTCTTGCGACATCTTGTTAGTAAATAAGTTAATCTAATTAAATAATGAGTTAATCCGATAAATTCTATCATTTTCTTAAATAAATAAAAATCATTTTTATCCGTATCAAATACGAAAAAGAAAAAAAAAAGTGAGAAATCATGGAAAAGAAGGCCTCAAATGAAGGGAATGAGAGAAGTGCTAAATTAACTGCATTTTAAAAATAAATTTGTAGATGTAAAATGTAGCGTTGTTAAAATGCAGTATTTCGTTGGTAAGATGCAGTGAATTTAGACAACAATTACGTCCTAAAATGCAGGAAATTCGACTTCTTTTCTTTCTCCTTATTTGAAACATTCCCCTCGAAACCTTACCAAAAAATTTCAATCTAATCTGAAAAGAAAATACAAGTTGTTCTTCAGAAAAAGGACAAATAAAAATGTAAGTAGGTATGCAATAACTGATAAGAGTTGGATGTGAATGTGTGATCAAATTAAAACACACTTCCATACAACAACTTACGACCACACAAAAATATCATCTATGGATTATCAGACCTTGTTTCTCATACTATCTTTCATTATACCGTTAATTTATTTTTTCACTATTTCCGGTCGCCGTAACTCTCGGCTTCCACCGGGCCCTTACCCTCTACCGATCATCGGAAACCTCTTACAACTTAGCGACAAACCCCATCGCTCTCTTGCCACACTCTCGAAACGTTATGGTCCTTCAATGTCACTTAAGTTTGGTAGTAGAACAACCATAGTTGTTTCATCACCCGATATTGCTAGAGACTTTTTTAGCACACATGACCAATCTTTTTCTAGTCGATCGATCCCTGAGACTGCACGACTCCTGGACCACCATAAATGCTCGATTGCATGGCTGCCTGTTGGCGATCAATGGCGACTACTAAGACGAATAACTAAAGAATACTTGTTCTCTGGGCAATGCCTAGATGCTAGTGAAAAACTACGCCAGGAAAAGGTACAAGTTTTAACGGCAAATTCTGTTGGTTTTCGGCAACTTAGTGTGCGTTTAGTTACGAAAAACTCCCCAGAAAAACTTTATAAAAAAAATTATAAAACGTGTTCAAATTCGAGTTTTCTGATAAACTTTTGTAAGAAAAGGAAAATTCTTGTTTTCCTTTTTATAACTACAAAGTTGAAAACTACTTTTGATGGTTTTCTAAGTTTTCCATCTCTGCTCTTACTCGGAGAAAGAAAACTCCATCCCTTACAACTAAAAACGTTTTATAGATTTTTCATGCATTTCTAGAGAAGTAAAACACTTCTCGTTCTCTAAAGAAATGGAAAAAGAAATTGAAATTTTTTTTCTGTAACTAAATGCGCCCTTAATATCTGGATTGGGTAAATTACCTAACTAGAAGAGGTAACATAAAACTCAAAATTTATCATTTTGGAGTATTCTTAATATCTCTCTCTTGAAAAATAGTATAAAATTCAATATTTTTTGGACAAATGTGTGTATATTATAGTGATAGTTGTGTGAGAGTTGTTGTGTAGGATGAGTAATTCATGTGATTATATTTGTAGGTACAAGAACTTGTTGATCATGTTACTGAATGTTGTACAAGTGAAACGGCTGTGAACGTAGGTGCAGCTGCGTTTACGACAACACTAAACATTTTATCCAACTTGATGTTCTCTAAAGACTTGTCTCAATACGTTTCCACGGCATCACAAGAATTTAAGGATGCAATATGGGGCGTTATGGAAATTGGGGGAAAGCCGAACCTAGTTGACTTTTTTCCGATACTTAAGCCCTTTGATCTACAAGGGTTAACACGGCAAGGAAATGTTTATGCTAAAGTGTTATATACTATATTCGATGGGATCATTGATCAACGGTTGCAAACAAGAAGTAATAGTTCATCATCGTATGAAGGTGTTGAATCGCGAATAAATGATGTCTTGGACTTGCTGCTCAACTTCAACTTGAAAAATGAGACTGTATTTAGTCGAAATGACATAAGACATTTGTTGTTGGTAAGTAGATGGTACTAGCGCTGATTAACTTTCCGTTTAGAAGGCTGTATCATATTGATCAAAATATTACTTGTTGTAGGATTTGTTTGTTGCTGGAACTGATACGACATCAACCACATTGGAATGGGCGATGACAGAGCTTATTCGGAACCCCAAGAAACTGGAGATGGCTCGTTTAGAGCTCATAAAAGTCATGAAAAACAACAAAAAACTTATACAAGAAAATGATATCACTCAACTCCCTTACTTACGAGCTGTTATAAAAGAAACTCTCCGACTACATCCTCCCGCCCCTTTTCTTATCCCTCACCAAGCCATACATGACATAACAGTCCGAAATTTCATCATCCCTAAAGATGCACAAATCCTATGTAATGTTTGGGCTATTGGTCGGGACCCAAACGTTTGGTTAGACCCAGAAACGTTCATGCCCGAGCGGTTTTTGGAAGTCGAAATAGACTATAGAGGTCAACATTTCGAGCTCATTCCATTTGGTAGTGGAAGGAGGATATGTCCAGGATTGAATATTGCTAATAGAATGTTACACATAATGTTGGGTTCTCTGATTCACAAGTTTGATTGGAAGCTTGAAGGAAATATGAGAGCACAAGATATGGATATGAACGAGAAGTTTGGGCTCACATGTCCAAGAAATGTACCTCTCATGGCTGTACCAATCAAAATTTGATGGTTTGAATAAACATTATGGTTTTGGTTTTCTAGATAAAAATAAATCTATTAGAGTAAGAAGGGCTTATTCATTGGGATAATAGGGGAAGGGATCATATAAGGAGAAGGAGGAGAAGTTTTATTTGTGACCATTGGATGATCTTTTGGGTTGGATCAATGGTTAAAAAGGGTGACAATTTTGTAATTACTTTAAAAAATAAGGGTATTAGTTAACAAAAAAAAACATAACATTAATTTTCACTTCATACCCCTTTCACAATTTAGACTTTTACATTTTAACCCTTCCACTTTATTTTCTTCCCCCTCCTACCTTCTTCTTCCTCCAACCCCACCTACCACCACCCCCACCACTTGCTACCACCACCTGACTGTCGCCGGTTGCCGCCGGAAAAAAAAATTTCAAAATTTTTTTTTTTCAAATTTTTTCCCCAAAAATCTTTTATTAGATATAGTATTCTTTTCCTACTGCATTTTTAATAAAACTATACGTTTTTTTCAATGCATTTTCCATATTATTGTTAATTAACTAAAACTTTTATATATTTTACCGCATCTTCTATACCCGACGTCAACAAAATACTGTACAAATGGATTATATATATAATCTAAAATGCAGTAAAAAGAGAACAATATGTCCTAAATGATGTATATGCAAAATGCAATAAAAACAACAATATGTATTATACTTTAATACAAAATGCAATACAAATAGATAATATGTAAAATACAAAATGCAGTACAAATCGATAATATGTAAAATACAAAATGCAGTGAATAACAAACAATATATAATTAATGAAATATATGAAAAATGCAGCAAAAATAACAAAATGCAGTGAAAATAACAAAATGCAGTACAAATAGATTATGTATAATATAAAATGCAGTGAAAATAACAAAATGCAGTAAAAAAACAAAATGCGGTACAAATAGATTATATATAATATAAAATGCAGTAAAACGAACAATGTGTACTAAATAAATATATGCAAAATGCAGTAAAAACAGTAGTATGTATTATACTTTCATACAAAATGCAGTAAAAATGGATCATATGTATAATATAAAATGCAGTAAAAAATAAACAATATGTAATATATGAAATATATGCAAAATGCAGTGAATAATAATAAAATGCAGTGTAATTTTAACAAAATGCAGTAAAAAATATATTATGTATAACTTAAAATGCAGTAAAAAACAAACAATATATATAAGATTGAGGTGTATAAATAAAATACAATAAACAAATCAAAAGAATTATGTGTAAAATACAAAAATGCAGTAAAAACGAATAATATCTACTAAACATATATACAAAATGCAATAAAAATAATAAAATGCAGTACAAAGTGATAATATGTAAAAAAAATTGGAAAAAAAAAATTTAATTTTTTTTAAAAAAAATTAAAAAAAAATTTGATATTTTTTTTCCGACGACCGGTGATGGGTGGCGGCGGGTGGCAGCAGCTAGTGGTGGGTGGTGGTGGGTGGTGGAGGGGAGGGGTGGGTAGGAAGAAAGTAGGAGAGAGTAGTGTACACTATTAAAAAGGTGGAGGGGGTAAAAATGAAAATTTGAAAATTCTTCTCCTCCTTCTCCTCAAATAATACTTTCTCCTCTAAACCTCATCCCTTATTCATTGAATGCATCTTCAAATCTAATAATATCGTCTCATTTTTAACTGGTCAATTATGATTTCATATAGGTATGTTCAAATACGGTTTAATGAAAAAAAAAATCAATACAAAGTAATGGTTAGAATATTTAGATAGTCCATCATATATGCAAAATTTCCTGAAATGTAATTCCGTTAAGTGATCATGATCACTAAGCTATAAAACCCGCAGTTGATACAAAAATGGCTTCAACTGTTTTGAGACTACTTTAATCTATGCTTCCTTCTTTTTGGCACGATACGGAAACTTCTGATATATTGAAATGCTCATCATCACAAGTGGAAGAGCCAAAAGGCAGAACGATGAAGGTGGTTGCCCGTCAAACACAAACTGCAACAGAGCTGTAACTAGGAGAGCGGAGACAATAACAAACCCCTGTATGTACATGTAACAATAAACCGAATAAATGAAATATCATCAGAAACTTAAGAAGGAAGTCTAAGCGTGATGCCACGTAAAGAATGGTAAATTCAGAAAATGGCAATGATCGGGGAACCCACGAAAAATTGCTACTGCTGTATTGACAAAATCTAGAGCAAAAACTTCTACTTGAGAGTCATTGTAATTTGTAATAAACTGTTCATGTCGTCACATTTGGTCCACGTGTTCTTACTGTGTCAAAGGGTATTTTTGGCATTCTATAAAAAGCCAAGGAATTCATTTACTACCATGTTCAGAGTAGAAATTGGAACTTGTATATATAAAAAATCCCTCCTAGAAGAACAAATATAGCGTAGCAACATTTGTATCTTAATATCTACTCTAAAACCAGCCACTAACAAAAACTTATAAAACTACATAGAAAAAAGTTGACCCCCCATCGAGAAAGCTGTACATCATTATTCTATGTGCTTAGTTAAAAGTTGATATGGCAATTTTGGGTTATATGTTATCCCTAACGGGCTACATGTGCACTTTTTTTAAGATTTATCACAAATGCAAAAAGATTGAACAAGTCAAGTGGATCAAATAGGACATAAGTCACCGAAAGTGTATTCTAAATGCATATAACCAGTTGAATCGGCCTGACCAAACACATTTTGACCCATACTATAATTACCCACTCAGACCTGTAACCCAACCCGTGCAATCTTTCACCTCTAGTTACAAGTCATCTTTAATATGAAACTTTTGCACGCTAAACAAGATGGAAATTTTAGTCAAGCTGCAGGGAACTTGCCGCCTGCTTAGACATCTGATATTCTGATCAAATGAAACCTATTGTAAATACATAAAAGGCTATTGAAACTTGCCTTTCGTACGCCACCAGCATAAGAGGTGACAAGGCCCACAAGAATCCCACCAACAGCATTGATAAAGACAGGGATCTGAATGAAGGAAGAAAACAGAACTATATAAGTATGGGTTGATCCAAACTTAATAGATCTATGTTTGTATTTGGTTCACAGTTCAATTTTGAAATGTAGGGCTTCAAGTCGGTCCACTATTTTTTCACTATTCTGAATTTTTAGGTTCCAATCCGCGGTTCAAACAAATCAAACCCCAAGAACAGCCCTAAGTTATCCATAAATCTATCTCATGTGTTAATTTAATGCTCATAATAATAAAGTTAAAAGATGAATACCGCTGTAAGTGGTGTCCACCCATGGAAGAATCCATGCCGTCTCATTGCTTCACCATCGGGCGAGTGGTAGGTACTTGCCAGTAAACAAAGGATCCCAACCAATGACATCTCTACCGTCATTAAGTATGAAGAGTGTTTCTTAACCTACAACATGAAGAATTGGTTAGAGTAAAGTTGTAACCGATCATGAAGCCAAGACGTCTCAAATTTTAGATGATGCACATGTTTTACTCAATCATCACAATCAAATACAGGTGGCTAAAATGCGTCAAAACATGTTTGGGTGAAAACGGTTAGTTTTTAGTGCGGGTCAATGTGGAATTGTAGATACAGTTGGTTACAGTTATTTGAATGTTATCTATGATGAATTATTGTGTTAAACAAGATTACAAAAGCTATATTACTGCAATATAATCTAAATGTTTGAATAAACCAAACCAGGTTAACCCATTTGGGCGACTTTTCAAGTAGTTGGACCCAAACCAACCCATTCATTAGTAAGCGTGCTGAATTGTCATCTCTAAAGTTCTAGTTGCCAATCTATCCCTCATTCACAATAGAATATCAACACTCATGTGGGAAAATCAGCTTATTGGAACTTAAAAAACCAAAATTATCCCTACTATTACAAGAGAGAATGCATAGCACCCCCAATACGAAAGAAACTTTGACAAACCTGAGATGCCCATTGGCACAAAGCAGAAGCAAGACCAGAAAGTACAGAAGCTATCAAGACCGGCACAATTCCATAAAGAACAATTTCATCAGGATTATCACTTCCATAATCTTTTCTTGACCCTTCCCCAATGCTTAAAAGGACAGCTGCCAATATAAGTATGAACAGGGCACCAATTTGTTGAATAGATTGTTTCTGCCTGCAGTGAGATTTTTTCTGTTATTTATAGACATCTAAATAAATTACATTTTTTTAGCAACTTTAGTTTATTCATATTGATGAGCGGTTACGTAAGGGAAGTTCCACATAGTTAAAACATATATTATTTCTCAGTTTATGGTAAAAAGGGACTCATTCTACCTCAACAAGGTCAAATTGGTGTATAAAACTAACCAAGAACTTTTTAGTTATACCAAGACTCAATATTAAAAATTTTTAATTTTGGTCATATGGATGTTGCATGAGCAAAAAAGACGGTTGGCTTCTTAGAAAAAGTTACAAAATTTGGAGAAAAACACAAGTCACTTTTGACCACTATAGCTGTTAAGAGGCAGTACAAAGCATTAAAAACATTTTAATATTTGTTCTTCAATATTTTGGATCCCAGTTCAGTCCTTAACAGGTTCTTGAACCGGCCGGGCCAATCCTTAACAAGGACTAAACGAGTCCATGATCCGAATATCAAGCATAAATACTGATTGACTGGGGACATGGACCGATCCAGTGCTGTTTCAGATCAGTGAATAAACCAAAACAAAAGACCAGACCTATCTCGCTCGGCGCCTAAAGGAGTTTGTCCATTTTTCCATCTCTTAACACAATATATGTATGCATGTATACGCAGTAATACTGATCTGTTAACAATAAATAACTGAACTAAGATTCACCTGGAGAACATACCTTAAAATCATATACGTAAACAATGCTGTGAAAATTAACTTTGTCTGGTTCAACATTGAAAATGTGAGGGAATCAAGGTTCCTGTATGAAATCTGCAACAAGCTATTCTGTAGTGCATAAATAGCTGCAGGTAATCCAGATGCACTTAATGAGCCAATCAAAGTCCATTCCTTTAATGCTTTATTCAGACTACCATCTTTTGCCATGAGAAGCAGTGCACAAATAACCTATCACGTGAGCATGTAAACATATAACATAGAAAATTTAGGAAAACATAAGGTATGTAAGAAAAATATAAAGTACCTTTACTATCTCGCATGCTAAAACAGATGAAGTCACAATCACATCTCGCCTGTAGAATTAATAAGATGCAATCAAGTTATGGTAGCAAGATAGCTGGTTCCTTCTCTTGAAAAGTAAAAAGGACATCTATACTTAAAGCAGTGGTAGCAACCGTCGATTGCTTTACATCATCTTAGCCTATAATCTACCATTCAACAAACTTGCTATCTCAATAGGGATGTACTGCCACCTTTTCAAATAAGTTACGGAATAAAATATCACTATTTGGGTTTTAGACATACTGGAAAGTAGAAGTTTGAGCTTGAAAAGTGGGCTTGGAGTTATATATATGGTTTTAACCTAAAACAAGCAAGAAAGGTCAAATGGATGTCACGTATCAGCAGGCCATACTGATACAGTGAAAAACTAATTCAAGATTTAGAAATTAGTGAAAAACAGGAAAAGGGAAAGCTTATCGTTGACAGTTGTTTGTAATATGATGGTTGTAAACATTGTTGCATAATTCGTTAATGGTGACATAACTTGGAATGTTAGTGGCAAGCATCCACCTTAGGCACAGTGTTAGCCAAAGCAAGGGAGAGAAACAATACAGGTAGGTAACTGAACTTTAAAGGAAAATATTTTAAGTACGTTTAAAAAACAAATATACAATTAAGGAGTATGACATTGGTATATCTAAGAGAAATATAGAATGCAGATTTAAGATTCAGTGATAGTTAAAGAAAGTAGTGAAAAAGTAATGATCACGACAAGACAAATCTTGGTGTAGTACCATAAGGTTACCCAAGAATCACTTTGAAATACATTCTTGCTCTGTTAGGGATGAGATGGAGATACAAAGCATCATATGCACTTAATTTTCTAAGAGGATGTCGAATTGATTGATGAGACCAAACACGTTTAACTCTAAACTAAAAGTGAGAACTAGTTTGCAACTTACCGATATTGAAAGAGTAATAGAAAATCTAAATAACTGTAAGTATGTCATATATATAAACTAGGAGGGATAAGTGCTAGAACGGTCAGCATTGACAAGGAGGAAGTCAAATGAAATCAAACCTAGCAAGAAGTGTGTAGAACGACGGTACTCATTCACCAAAAGGCCAAAACTCTCATGAATTTACATCAATTTGATATTTTTATTGAGTTCCCTTTAGCATTGTAAGAAAATCCTGAGTATGTCAATGATGTAGGTGACTAGATCCCACAACTCTTTTCGTATACTAGCCCTCGTGTACATTTATACATCAATTTCATATTTTTACATCCTTTTGTGTGTTTATAAGTTCATGTTCGGACAGTTACAAGTGACATTCATTATTATTATTATTATTATTATTCATTATAATCACAAAAATACTAATCCACCATCATATGAATACCTAATGATAGCAACAAATAAGCAGTGAAACAGAACACAATGCAATAATAGAAGCAACAGTTCATATACCATTCTCACCTTAATTCAACAAATTAGTCAATCAGTCAAATCCAACATGATCACATATAATACAAAATGATCGGTAGAATATAGAAAAGATCAAGAATTTTAAATTAAAAAAAATACCCGATACATCGTTTGGAGATGAGAGGTTGAGCACCGTATTGAATTGTAAGTAATAAAGAATAAAACCACACTTTTTTGTTAACGCCTGAATCGTTCTTTGAACCCAATGATTTAGATTTATACGACGCCATTGATGAGATATAACAATTAGGGTTTTGTTTTTCAGTTAATTGTTTGTTTTTTCTCCTTTGATGAGTTTCTGTTACCAAAAATCTTTACATGATTTTTTTTTGGTTAGAAATGAGTCTTCGTTGAAAAGCAAATCCTGGGGTTTTTCACTTTTTCTTGCTTTTCTAACTTTTCAACAATTGCATTTAAGTCCCTTTAGTTTAAATTTAGCTGATATAAACACACTTACCAAGTTTGTTTTACAAAATTCGTTTTGTAATTAAGTTGAATCTACCTAGGGGTATAACGCGTGTGATAAATAAGTTGAGGGGTAAAATAGTTTATTTCTTCTATTGGAAGGCGGAAATTAAAAAATTGAAAATAATATCTCTAAAGATATTCTTTAACATGATTTCAAAAATCTTAAGGGGCAGTTACCCCTTGTAAATTCGTCCTTGGTAACGTGATTGATCCAATTCGCAAACTACTCGAGACTGAATAGGTAAACGATTATAAAAAAAACTCGATTTAAGTTAAGTTGAGTTGAACTTGAGCTTGAGTATCAAAACACTAAGCTTGTAAAGAGTTGTGACCATTAACGTCTAATCAAGCTTGTATCATTTTAGAATTTTACCCTTCTATATACGTGAATTGTAAGTGTGTGCTATCTAATTAAATCGAGCTTAATGATGCCAAGTCGAGCCTCGAGTTTCACAATCGAGTAGTAGATACCTTATTTACCAACTAATGTACAAAAAGTAGAAATGACTTGGGTAAAATAGGGGCTCGTGTCTATTTTTGTCTAATTGAATCCTAGTTGGAAGCAATTTAAAGCAGTTACTCAAAAAGTTGTTAATCAATAGAATCTAACGGGAACATGTAAAAGCTTGAAACATACCTTACGAAAACTCAAGGACCACAAAACAACCAAATAAGATCATTAAAGATCAAAAAACATGATTACAAGTTCCATCTTTCTGTGACACAAGCTTAGGAGGCTCCATGGTTACATCATTAGTTGTTCTGTTAGTTTTGTTTGGTAGTATTGGCTCTCGATATCATAATAACGTTGGTTTATTCTTAATGAACATTCAGTTGTTATGATGTCTATCTTGGTTAGATATATAATTTGCGACAGCATTAGGCTGTGGAAGCACTGCATATTTCTATTGGCTACAATGTCCATTAATATTATGTAGATTTCAACTCTTGAGATGTCAAATTAAGTCGAGCGAGATACCAGTTTCAGTTCTAACTTGTAAAAATACATGCATACCCCATTAATATAATCGCATAGTTACATATATTATTGCCCAAAGTATGCATACCCCGTTAAATTAATCGCGTAGACACATACATTATTTTTCCAAAGACAATATAATATATGAATCTATTGCGTAGATACATACAAGATGACATGATTTGAGACTTAAGAAGATAGCAAAAGCAAGTAAACATATTTAAAGAGAGATGGGGGGCTTGAGAACACCGATAGCTTTCTTGATTCTCTCGGTAGCCTTCTCAAGAGTGGAGAGGGATGTAGCATAAGAAATACGAACACAAGTATCATCACCAAATGCGTCCCCGGGGACAAGGGAAACCTGAGAATTTCAATATAAACCATTCAATCATGATTTGTCATATATATACCAATAAAGGAGCAATCATCCGCGTAGTAGTTGAAAATATGGAGGGCTGAAAGTGTAAGAAAACATTTAGAAAAATGGTCTCAACAGCTCATGGGTCTATGTAAAATTATGCAGTTATATGTAGTTTTGTACTGCTCATGGTTCTTATATGAAAACTGAATATTTGACAGTAACACATGTTATTTGATTTATCTAATGGCTCTCAATCTTATGAAATATGAATCATGTCGGTTGTTGTGATGACACACAAAAAGAGTATATCCGGAGTTAAAAGAAAAAGCAGAGGCTTGTACCTGACATTTCTTTAAGAAATAGCGACACAAAGACTCCGAACCATTAATCAACCCGAAGTCATCAACCCTCGTGCCATAATAAAAGCTGAAATCAAGGAAGATGTAGAAAGCACCCTGTAAAAGGCAAGTTTTAGAACCAAAATGTCAAGTACAAGGTAAACAACACAAGCATAGGTAAACACAAGGACATGCACATGAATCAACTTTGATCAATCTTCTATTATCGGTAAGAAACTTTTCTCGCTTAAAAAAGTTATTTAAGCTAATCTTTAACCTTAGCTTCACGTAAACAGTTTCTAATCGCCCCATCACACTAATGTCACTAAACAAAATTGTAACTCTACCTGAGGTTCAAATACTTTGACACCATCCAATTCTGCAAAAGCTTTGACCAAAAAATCTCGTCGTTCTCGAAATGCTTTTACCATATGTGATATGGTTTCTCCACCTGCATATCCCATTCCTAAAGCAGCCACAGCGGCTTTCTGAGAAATACTACTAGCACCCGAAGTCGACTAAATCAACAAACGACATGAATCAGTTGAGTCATTAATGAATATACCATATTCAACAACAGAATTAGCTGAAAGATGATTAATATGATTTATTAGATCCCTAATAAGTCCATTGCAAGTAGCAACCAATAACTACATCTATTGATTAAGAAGATACTGGTGTAGTCTAGCGTTTTAACGCATGTAAATGTTGATCATGTTTCAGATAGGAAAGTGGATAATTTGACATGTGATGGCTTTATGTACCTGACTTTGAATTTTTCCAGATGCAGCAACAAAGTGTTTGGGACCAGCAATATAACCAAGTCTCCAACCAGTCATCGCAAAAGCCTAAACAAAATGCACACAAAGTGAGCCATGGCTAATTCGATATTGTACAAAGATTGTATAAGGAACCAAATTATTAATGCAGCTATACACCTTAGAGAATCCGTTGACTGTTAGTGTACGTTCCCACATGCCAGGCAAAGATGCAAAGCTCGTGTGTACAGCTGGCGCAAATATTATGTGCTCATATGTTTCATCAGAGAGCACCTAAAAAGAACCAATTACAATGAGGTTCATATTAGTTAACAAGTAATAAGTTGTGGTAGGATCAAATATTCTACCAGGAGTCTTGGATGCTTTGCAACAACTTGAGCAATCTCTTCAAGTAGTTTCTTAGGATAAACGGCCCCTGTTGGGTTACATGGAGAACAAAGAATTAGCAGTCTCGACTTCTCCGTAAGCTTAGATTCCAGAAGCTTTGGATCCAAAAGAAAATTTTCAGAGATGCTTGTGGAAAGAATCACAGGTGTTGCATCAGCCAGGCGTGCCAATTCAGGGTAACTTACCCAATAGGGAGCTGGAATTATAACCTGAAAAGGGAGAAAGATGTACCTATTGAGTATGGTATTTTTCTGAAATAAACATGTAAATTGAACTAGACCTCATCTCCTGGTGAACAAACAGCAAGGACTGCTTGTAGCATACTCTGCTTTGCCCCATTACTAACCACAATTTCATCAGGTATGTAAGAAATATTATTCTCCTCTACAAAAAGAAATATAAGGAAATATTTAGGACACGCTTGGTGAAAATAACTGATAGCTGGAATTGCAAGCCGAAGCCTCTATCTAACAAACTCTATAAAACTTCTACATGTAAAGGATGGAACTTACCTTTTAGTTTCTTACATATTGCGGTTCGTAGTTCCAGGGTACCAACATTAGAAGTATACCTTGTGTAACCTTCACGAATCGCATTTATTCCAGCCTAATTAAAGTTAGCAACATATAAATATGTCAACACCTACATATAGCAACAAAAAGAGTTAAAAATATAGTACTACACCGATATATCATCAAAATAATCCACCTCAGCAATGACAGCAGGTGTATCAAAATCAGATTCTCCAGTAGCTAAACGAATGACAGGAACACCTGCTTCTATAAGTGCAGCTGCTTCATCAATTAGTGCTACTGTTTTTGAAGGCCTTATTAAAGTTACTCGCGGGCCTAAAGTTGTATCGAGTTGCATTTTCTGTGAGTAGCTTTCTGCTCTTACCATTAAAACATTTTTATACAAGTTACACCATCTTCTAGTCTTTAAAGATCTACATAAATATAAAAATACAAATCAAACCAAAAGAATAATAATGCTAAATGCTAAGAAAGTAACAACGCGAAATCACATCATACTTAGAGAAGATTGTTGATCTGGTACATGTGTAACAAGTTCCACATACCTGAGCAGTCATGTGTTCGATTAAACGGAAGGAAAAAAAAAAAAATCTTTGCTGAATTTGAGGTTAAATCAAAAACCTGAAGCATGGAGTATATTTGAAGAGCAAGGACAAGACATGCACTAGATTTAAAGAAGATGAATATGTGAAGTGGAAATCGATCTGGAGTTGGTATTTCTTATTACTATAACTTACTTTAATTTGTTTTATGCAACATAAAAAAGTCATTGTATTTTATTACTACGTATTAATTTTGTCAGTGTTTATCCAAAGTTTATTTCTTATTGGACAAAGTTCTGGCTTTATAGATATAATAAAACCATTTTTCTGGTAACATTTTCTATTGTAAACATAATGACAGAGAGCTGTTATATTAATTATAGTTTTAGGACCAATTAGGACTCAAATAAACTATCTAAATTTGGGTTTATAATGTTCTAGTTTGGGTTCTTAGCAATGTCCCCAACTGTATTAAAAAAATAAATGGACATAATGTTCACTAAGTTCAATTATTTTGGTATTAATTAAAATTTTGTTTGCCAAGATCATAATCATTAAATATAGGAGGTGTAGTCTGGAATTTAGTTTTGAGAGACGAACTTAAAACCAATTTTTTTTATAAGTGGGCGAATATTAAAAATATATTTAAATAAATATAATTTTGTATTTTTAAAGGCGACGAATATGAAAATTACCCTGAATTACTCTCGATAATACAAATGATTTAGCGGGGGCGATTGCTTACATTGTCCCCGCATGTCTCCGTCGCTAATTAACTAATGAAAATCCAAAAATAAATATGATGAGCTAGTAATTATTTTGGTTACCATTAGAGGAGATAGATATTGTATAGTAGTTTAAAACATTGATATCAAATAATAACATGTAAAAAGTATCTACGCATTATATGGGAGTGAAATAAGGGCTGTGTTTGGGATTGCTTATCTTCAACTCACGTACTTAACTTCATATTATACACTTTAAAATTTTTTGTACTTTTTATATCTTTTTTATTTAAATAATTGACTTTAGAAAACGGTTATAAGACGTATGAGTTAACTATAACCTAAATTAATCGACTCCCCTATACAAATATCGTAATGGTTTAATTAATTTCTATTTCATGGTCACTAATCATCAATGTTTAAATATTACTGGTACTATTTTTCACTATCATAAGATCGTATGGTTACGGGGTGTTTGGATTTGCTTATTTAGAGTTGATAAACTCCAGTTTATCAGCTTCATAATCAATTTAAATTTATTGCTCCCTTGTCCAAACACCCCTTATAAATAAACTTGGCTTAAAAAAAAAAAAAAAACCCGGTCCAATCAATTAGAAAAACAGAAACCATGAAGGCATGAATGCCAATTTACGCCGCTTAATTGAATTTTGTGTTCTGTTATTTTCACTTCTCGAATCATTTTGCATCTTCAATCGTCTCAAATCACTTGGTTGTTGTAGTCTACCAGTTATCGTTGCTGTTTCAGGTCAGCTTCTTTTTATCTAAATTAGGGTTACTATTAATGCATAAAATTGTATAATCGCTTAATTACGCCACATTACTGGTTCGAAACTCGATTATGATTTTGTTGTTATTGTGTTATACTTTTTGTTCTTCTTTACGATCTGTATGTTAGGTTAATAAAAAATATTCTAAATGAATACATTTTTACTGTAAAAAAATGGATTTAGGATAGTGAAGTTTTTTGAAAAAAGTTTAATGCTTTTTATTTTGTAGGATCACTTATATATATGATTTCATTGTTTTTTTAGACTTTAGGGTTTTACGTAGGTTTTCGATTTGGGGGTTTTTCCTGGTTTCTATTTGTTGTGGATAACAAATGAGTTCAACTGTTTTGCAAAAACTCTAAGGAAATCAATCACAGGCCATAGATGCAATAGAGTTGATTTCGATTTGTTAATGTTTTCATCTTAGAAATCTAATCTTAAGATTCTTGTTTTTTACGAGAATTATCTAATATTGTTGCATTTGTGCCTTGGAGGTGTTCGATGTATTGCCTTAAAGAAACTGTATTCCAAAAACAATGTATCTGAGTAAATAAGTAATTCATGTTCAGCAATGCTACCTTGACTTATAATATATGTGGGTGTTATGGCTTCTACTGTGTTGCATTGTCATGGTAACATGTACGAGTCATCGAAATGTAATGCATATGCATAAGCATATATCGTTCTTATACTATATATATCCTCTTTAGTACTCGTGCAAGTGTGCAACATAGATTTCGTTTTGGTAATTTGAGTGCAAATAAAGATTGTTTTTCAGAGTTATTGCACACATATGCAAATCTCTTAAGGTATTTGTGGCTCTATACCTCTATCTAGTGTATCCATCATATTCTCTAGGATTCTTTATCACTTTATAACTCCCGTTATCAAGTCAAAACTTATATCTAAAAACCACTTAAAGTAATCAAACTCCTCTTCTGTTAGTTTTCTCCTCCTCTAATTGTCTATTTCACTATATCCATGAACATAACCTGATCTCTGGGTTATTCTTACCCATCAACGTTTCATTTATTAATTTGAATTCCATATGTGAACTGCAACAATTAGAGCAGAACCACCTGCAACAATGAATAATCCCATTATTTGTATATAAAGCCAGTTTTGCCTTGATCTGTTATTAACTACACAACTCTAAAAGGTTGATGATTTCTTCTACTTAGTTGCTTCATTGTAAAGCTTTGCGGATAGGCAAGTATTTGTATATTCAATTCAAATTTCTTTTGATATGATGCTATAACCTTTTAGTTTAGTACATAGCACTTTCATATGTGCATCTAATTAACTCTGGAGAATACGATAGTTAACAGGTCAACACAACTCAACCTGTTTTGACCCGTTGCTAAATATCACCCATTTGACCTCCCCATTGGATTGGATTACCAATCCCATCATCAGATCTGACCGAGCTCGCTATTAATTTTTTTATGTAGTCTTACTTGATTGATGGAATGCTTGCAACTGTATAGGGTTGAAGAAAAAGTGGCTTTCTCTCCTACTATATGATTAACTGATGAGTTTCTTTTTCTTCATATATTGGATTTAGGGGTTTCAACTTAAAACATGGGGAGTCGCTTGGGAAGAAGAGTGGTTAACTTTGCTAATATTCCAATTAAGCTTCTTATGCCCACTTCTTTCTCCAACATCACTGAAATTGCTCTCAAAACCATCCCCTCTGCTTCTAAGGTACCCATCCTGACACACAAATATTACTTTTCTGCACATTGAATTAAATTCTGTTGTATGTTAAATCTAATTAATGTCTTTGTTGCCTTCTAATTCTGGTTTTAGATTGAAATTAAGAGAGTTTTGGAATCACTATATGGATTTGAAGTCGATGAAGTTAGAACCCTCAACATGGACGGAAAGAGGAAGAAGAGAGGTGGACTCCTGATTGCAAAACCTGATTACAAAAAAGCATATGTTACTTTAAGGAACCCACTTTCAATATCCCCAGACCTGTACCCGATTCGTGTGATTGAAGAGGAGAAGAAGAACATGAGCAAGCAGTCTAAGTCCACTATTGTTGAAGGTGATGAAACAACAAAGACACATTGGCTTGACGGAAGCGGGGTTAAGAAGCCGACCGGTTACGGTGGCAGAGAGCGGCGCACGGTGACAGACCGTGGGGGAAGTGGTGGCTCCTCTAGCAACACTCCGACATCCAAGTTTCCTTGGACTAAAATGCGAGCTTCCGTTAGGTAGATTTTTGTTGCCCCCTTGGTTTTATTGACTAATGTGTACTCTAGGTGGTTGAAAATGCCCAGCCAAACATTATATTATTCTGCTTTGATATTGTTTTTTTCTTGTAGTATTTTTTAGTTGATTCTGTTTGGGAGTTTCATATAAATGAATCGCTTATGTCAATTGAATAAGTCTAGGGATGATCTTACTCTATTGAGGTCATTGGAGTTTTATATTTGCTGATTCTGTGTAGTGTGTACTGCTTAGCTTATTTTATTAAGTAATATGCACTCTATATGTTTGGTCTTTGAGAATTAGTTATAATTACTTAATTAGACACTTGGGTTTTTTGTTTTGTTTTGGTGTTTATGGTCAATTTTGTCTGGGAATTTTACATAAACGAGTTTCTTTTAGCTACTCAACAAGTTCAGGGATGATGTTTCTGGTCGAGTCTTGTTTGCTATCGCTTGTGTTCTCTTAACTTGTTTTGAGATGTATCGTGATTACATTGTGACGAGGAACCGACGGTTCACTGTATGAGTTTTGTCCTTACATTAAAAAGGTTATGGTCAAGTTATCTGCTAAATGTCCAAGTTGGAGCTTTTTACAGGTATTTATTAGAACCATGTGCGAAAGATGAGAGATGAGTAGGTAATGGTGATGGTGAAATATCTGGGTTGGAAGGAAGGTGATGATACAGTTATAAATTGAGGTGGCTAATCGGGTGGGTTGGGCAAAGGGTCAAATGGGTTTGAGGTGAAAACCAGGACTTCCAAGTACATGTCAAACAGGTTGGATTCGTTCAATGAATTTTTTGTTCAACGTTGTTAATACTTACTTGATGATGGAAGATTATATGGATACGTCTGTTTAAGATTCTTCTGTCAAGCTAGTATAATATATTTCACTTTTTAAATGGGTCCAAATTGCTGCCACCTTTAGTTATAATAAGGATGCTGTGTTTAATGTTGACATCCCATGGACTTCAAGATTTACTTTACTGTGAACTGTAAGAAGACTTGCTATGGTGGTTGTGATGTTATGATTAACAGGTATGCTACATACGTTAAGGCAGTGTGATTTACAAAACTAGTATGCTTAAACCATACATATCTTAGATGGGTCAAAAGATTGTAGTTTACTTGATATTCTACAAATAATTTATGTGTTACCAGACAGTATGCATAATGCATGTGCATGTGAACAGCTCAATTGTTTAATTGTGGGATAAAAAGTTCATACATAAAGCTAGGAATAAAATCAAACTAATGTATTAACTGATACAAAATAAAACATGAAAACAAGTGAATTTTACTAAACCATTACAAGATAGCTTAGTGGTTGGCGTCATGATATATTCTTACAAGAAAAGTGTCGCGTGAAAACCTGGTTAGACCTCGTACATCTGAATTGAAAGTGTCGACTGTCGAGTTATAACATGGTTAGACCTCGTACATCCGAATTAATAATGATCGTCCTCCCCGGGTAACCTAAACAGAGAAAACATACATTCTCCGTTTATTCGTTTGCAAGTAGTTTTCACTACATTTTCTGAAAATAAATCAAGTAGAAAGATAAATGATCTTTTATGTGTAACTGATGATAGTCTAGCACAAATAACATGTTAATCAGTAATTATTATTATAAAAATTAAATGAACAAAAAGAATATAATAATGCATTCTAATCGGTTTATAGAAAAAAAAACGTTCGTACATGTGGGTACCACTTCTCTATAAAAATAAAATTAGTGAATTGATTATTGACTCAATGCATAGTGGATCACCAGTTCACCACCACTAAATCTTTCATTCAAGTGAGATTATTCGTACCGTACGTAATATAACTTTAAAAACAGAGATAATTGTTTTAACAAACTTACTAATTAAGTTAAGATGTGTAATGTATTAGTCGTTGGGTTCCATATGGACCAAAGTCGAAAGGCTTAGATTTTAGTGTTATGCAGGAGCGGAGCCACGTTGAAGTAGCGGTCGTTACGGGTCCATTCGATAACACGGTGTAAATTTCATATAACAAGTTTCATTTTTTGCTGCATTATTCGTTTGTGCTACAAGTATACAAAAATTGAGATACCCCTGTTATGGGTCACCCTAAATCCTTAATCCGCCAGTTATGTTATGTGTTTTGGTTGTAGTACCTACGTGTACTAAGGTGATTGATTGGATGTTTCGAAGAGTAACGAGAATAAACTTGATAGGCTATATTATCACCAGTGAATTAAGAACTTGAAGTGACCCGTTACATGATTTTTTTCATACCAACAAATAAATAAATAAAAATTATGAAAATGTACGATTTTATAAAAAATGATATAATTACATTAGTTTCTAACTTAATAACATACGAAATAGACTAATCATTTTGTAGCACAAGTTGTTTTCACCACCAGCACTAATAGAAAAATTAATATATTTTAAAAAGGATTTACGCCTAAAAAAAATCATCATCATTACTATGTATAATGCTACGATTGATTACTTAAGAAAATTCTCACTTTTTTTCAATTAATCACTTGTGAACTAAGTTCTAGTTTGATACTTCGATTAGGTGTGTCAATATCAAAATTTTGTACATGCATCATAAATTCATAATTATTGAAACTTGAAAACTAAGTCCGTGTGTACAACACACCTACTCTCCATATCGAATTGACCATTCATTTTTATAGTAATTAGCATTTGCTTTGAAATATAAATATTGTTTTGAGATAGAGATATCTATCATCATAATAACATCATTAACAAAAGTTAAAATAACACACATACATAAAATAAAAATAAAAATAAAAAATACAATGTAGATTTATATGACGGAGAAATGATGTAAAAATTGACGGATTCCAATCCAATTTATAAGTACAAAATCATAAATAAATAAATACATTAAGGTTCTTAGTGTCAACGTCATTTTAAAAGAAAAAACGGGTAATCTTAGCTGTTAATTAATCTCAACTATTAATTTGTGTGTAATATTTGCAATTTGCGACAAAAGATTGAAACTGGTCATCCATCTATGTTTTTGACTGTTAATTATGCGATTTACCTGTCTCATGTTAACCGTGAAATCGATCGGTGAGGTAACCGGAAAGGCCGGTTTACTTTTTTTTTTTTCCTTGCTAATTCTATCATATAAATAAAAAGTTGGCGGTTTATTGTCCGTGTCATATAAATATGTAACCCGATTGAAAAATCAAATCAAACCCAGTTTCTTTCTTGATTTCTCCTCTTTCTCTCTCTCATTTTTTCCGAATTTGTCTCTGTTTTCCTCTTTCTTTCTCTCTCTAAAACAATTTTTTTACAGATTCAGATCTGATCTCCTCTTTCTGTTTGCTAACAGAACACAGACAGTTATCGATAAACAGCTGCTGCTGAATTCATAATCATAATCATAATCATAATCAATTAATTCATAATAATGGCGGTGGTATCACCTCTTGCTAAATACAAACTTGTATTTTTGGGCGATCAATCCGTTGGTAAAACCAGTATCATTACCAGATTTATGTATGACAAATTCGATACCACCTATCAGGTCTACAATTCTACTTTTTTCATTAATTATGCGCTCTTTATAATATTTTTGATTTGAGTCCTGATTTGTATGTAATTAAAGAAGATTCGTGATTGGATCGGTGTGTATGAAATTGATCGATGTTCAGAATATTATTGAAATCATGTCTATTAATTCATTCCTAGGTTAGATTTGATTAATTATTGTTGTTTATAAATTTTGATTAATATGATGTGTTAAGCTTTGACCTGGCATCGGGTGGCTAATTGTTACAGTTACTTACGTAAAGTAGTGTGTGTGTGTGTGTGCGTCCGTGTCTGCGTATATTACATTTATATATATTGAGATTAAGAGTTAAAAATTTCATGAGTGCTATAATTTTGTATTACGGAACGCTCAAAGCTTATTAGTCCAGTCATTGTGTCCCTTAACACACGAGCACCATCTGTAATCTTGTGCAGTACATTGATCACTAAATTTGTGACTCAGGCTAAATAAATCAATGTTAATTATATACATCCATAATTTGGTCAGAATACCTAAGATATGTGAGGAAATACATCTTCTGAGATGGCTGTGAAAGTCTCATTTTAGGTTAAAAGAAATGGTAGTTATATTCTGCCCTTCGATCATCAGGTTGTTGTAATTAGGTCCCATGATCACAGACAGAAGGCAAACTGAAAGTAAGGTGCTGTTTTTGGTGTCTGTATGCACGTGAATATAACTCGATAGTGGAACTATTGCATACATCTAAATATCTAATATTCAAAAACAAAGATGTTCTCATGTCAATTTCTTTGGTGAATCTTATATGTATTTTTTGCTTGCATAAATATTATCGCTTGTGATTCCTTTTTCTTGAGCCAAGTGATTTAAAGCTTAGCTTAATTGTCAATTGGCATTCTCATGTTCTTTATATCCCTTTAAGTTACCCATTTTAATTTTCTCTTTATGATCAACCCTTGGTATTTAGTAAAAGTACTGTTGATGTGGAAATGTACAACTGCATACACAGGCACACTTTTTCATGTTTTTGGATATTAGAGAAACTAAATCTGCGACTTATTTTGTTTTGGAATTTTAACTGCAGGCTACCATTGGCATTGATTTCTTGTCTAAAACAATGTACCTCGAAGATAGAACAGTTCGATTACAACTTTGGTAGGTTGTCATGTTTGATACTTACGACTTCTTTTAAACTAGTCCAGCAACTAACTACAATATCTGGGTAATACCTTGCTTATATAACAAAGACATAGTGTATACTAATTACAAGCTCCTAAATTCTATGTTTTACCTTTCTTTGATAAAATAGAGGTCGTGTGCTTTCTCTTAACTTTTTGTCTCTTAACATTTCAGGGATACTGCTGGGCAGGAAAGATTTAGGAGTCTGATTCCAAGCTATATAAGAGACTCATCAGTTGCAGTCATCGTCTATGACGTTGCTAGTGAGTAGAACCTTATGAAGTTAGAAATGATCTCATCCACATTTTTCTTCTATACATAATTGTTTTTCTTATTAGCGCCAAATATGCGACTTTTAGTTATTTGAGATATTTTGGGAAAAAAATGTCCTTTACTAGTTTATGGTGCATTTCAGAAATACAAAAAACTTCTCACTCTTGTGGGGCATTTTGCATTTTTGCCTATGAGTATTCTGAACATTAGAGGTTTCCAAATGGGCTGATTGGGCTCACAAAGGAGTTATACTAATTTTTGCTCCTACACTTGCCATTGCTTGAAACAGGATTTTGTATAAAATGTTCCACATATTTTTTGTGCTGGTATAACCCTTGTCCTAATTGAATATGTAATTATGCAGATCGACAGTCATTTTTGAACACTGCAAAGTGGATAGAAGAAGTACGTACTGAGCGAGGCACTGATGTCATTATAGTCCTGGTTGGGAACAAAACTGATCTTGTTGACAAAAGGTGCGAGATTTACAGTTTGAAGTTTGAACACCTCTTATACTCTAAGCTCCAATGTTCTCCTAAAACTAGTTATACACCAATATTTTTTTATTTGGTGATCTGTTTTAATTTTTTATGCTACCATATATCTGGAATTCTCTGTAGTTTGTCCTGTCAGATTATACACTAGAACCATATTTGAAGTTGAAACATGTTTAACCTGTGTTTTAGTCATTTAACTTTTTTATTTTGTGGGACCTTTAATATATTATGTGAGAACTGAGAAGCAATGAAGTTGTAATTATGTGTCTAATGTAATTATTTATCTTTAAACAGGCAAGTTTCAATTGAAGAAGGAGATGCCAGAGCTCGTGAATTCGGAGTCATGTTTATTGAAACCAGTGCAAAAGCTGGATTTAACATCAAGGTTTAATCTAATACCTTCATATGTCGCATCTGTCTATATCTCACCACCATTTCATTATATACAAGATGGATGAGCATAGTTGGACATTATCTTTCCCAATAATTGTACTCACTGGCAAGTTTGCTGGTAACGTGGGTGGGAGCCATAGGTGGCATAGATGTGTCAAATAAAGTTATCTTTTATCGGTATAGGGTCAAAAGGTTGAGTTCAATAAGTTGTGCTAAAAGGCGAACAGGCAAAATGGGTCAAAAATTGCATGCATACAAGTTATCTGTTTTGAGATCATTATTTTCTTTTCTAAAAATAATCACCTAATTATAATTTTGCATGTTTGACCTAATTGTCGGACAATCTCTCACCAAAACATTTATCTTCCCTATAGCCTTTATTCCGAAAGATTGCTGCTGCATTGCCGGGGATGGAGACTCTTTCTTCCACAAAACAAGAAGACATGGTTGATGTGAATTTGAAGTCTTCGGGTAATGCTTCACAGTCAGAACAGCAAGGTGGAGGCTGTGCATGCTAGAGATTTTCGACGCTTTACAAAGAAAGATTATAGAAAGAGGATGCATTTTGTAATTGGTTGGTTGTTAAGTTTTATTTGTTGATAATTATTGTTTGTAAGTGACATGAAAATCAGAAGATATGATGTATCTTCAGTATACCCTTTTAGCTTCACTATTTATCTCTATAGAACAAGACATTAATGGTTGACAAAACAGAGCTTTTTGCTACTTTTTTGTTACTTCTCATTATAATTTTTTTAATAGTTCAAGTGATGTATGTATGAAATGGCTTTAGTTTAAATAACTTTTGGAAGTTGTTTTTACTTTTAATTGTAACCTCCTAATCATAAAATAAGGATTTAGTTTATCATGATAGAAAAAAATATACCGAGTAGTTTTTGTTTGGCGCAAGAGTGATAGTGAAGCCTGATAATGATCCCTCAAATTTGTAAATTTGCAATTTGGATATTCGTATCGGCTGGGGAGACATCTATCTTGTGCTCTAATTGATAGAAATGTTTTTGGATAACCATATCGATGTTGATGACCTGCTTAGAAAGTATTTCAGTTATATGCACAGATTATGGATCGAAATATTGATTATTCGTCTTTTTATACAATTGATCATTGGATCAATATTTACTATTGATTCAAATTATTTTTCTTGAGTGGTTGCGTTTATTGTTAAAATGATCAAATGCCTATCGGTTAAATCTATTTCCAGCTTGGTCTAGTTAGTTTCTGAATTCAATTGATTATGTATCAATTCATATGGCATCTTTAAGTAGTATGACTCTATAAACAACTTTGAAAAAGAAAGAAGCATAAATTTCCATATTAGGTTCTGGTGTGATTTTGGGTCAAAAAATTTCTACCTTACTACTCTGTTTCAAAAGTGATAATTGTTGATAAATCAGTGACTGTATACTCAAACGGACTTGTGTTCACCTGATTGCACGCACTTACTAGTGAATCAAGATAGAGTTATATGACTCAGAATAAATTCAAATTGGCCAATTAGTGCGTGTGCATGGGCTTGGAGAAGACCACCAAGCTTGGGCCTTGAATAGTTGAATGCGAACAATTACTTGAGTTGGAAATTCTACTTTGCCACCTAATATTCAATGACATGCCGGATTTTTGAGAATTTATTTTGGATATGGCTCATGTATATACCGTGAAATCATTAAGGAATCATATTGATTTCAATACCTTGGCCAACGAAGAACAAGGAGTTTGATGGAATAAATTACTTCCCAAAAAAGTAATTATCTCTACTTGGAAAACTCAAAATGAAAGGCTTCCAACAAGAGTGAATCTTGACAAAAGAGGTATGGATTTAAATTCTACTAGATGTCCGATTTGTAATGAAGCTCAAGAGACGGAATTTCATGTTTTTGGAGAATGTAGTGTGGCTAAGGATGTTTGGAAACAAGTTTTTCAATGGTGGTCTTTGAAAGACATACATTTTAACAAACTAAATGAGATGATCACTTGCTCGGATTTTATTTCAATTCCAGAAAAAAGTCGAGCAATATTCGATGTGGTGGTCCAAGCAACTATTTGGGTTATTTGGCGCTATCGGAATGAGTTCACTTTCACTTGAAGAAGCCGAGATGTGATTTCTTATGTGACGACCTCAAGATTCTTTCTTTCACTTGGATATCTAGCAGAGGAAAGACGGTTTTTAATTAATTGGGTTGATTGGATTTGCAACCCCAGATGTACCTTCTAAATCTTTTGTAATATTTCTAGCCTCTTGCTAGTGTTTTAATATAATCTTATTGCCGTTAAATAAAATAGTTATATGATTGATGCATGATTTCGTTCCCTGGTTTGATAATGTAGTTTACTTGAATCTTGAATGCTGTCATTTCCATTTCCTTCACCAACTTTGGAAATACCAAACAAAAGGTGAGATATGAACATTTAAAATGAACAACGGATAGAAGGTAAGGTGAGCATAAGATAAGGCCGTTTAAATAGACAAGGTTAACTAATACAATAGTAATTTTTATGGCTGTTGTTGATCACCAATTGACTTTATGCTTCTTTTGTCTTTCTAAAAGGGTTAATTGTTTCATTATGTATTTAACTTTACCTCTTTTACTATTGTATGCAACCAACTTTCAAACGTTCTATTGTATGTATCGAACTTTTCAAAAATGTCTATTGTATGTATTGGGTGACCTTTTTGCTGACGTGGCACCGGTCATGCTGACGTGGGGCTGATTTGTCATCCTACGTGGCGCTGATTGTAAACACAAAAAAACCGGCAACCTGCTGAGCAGGTCACCCAATACATACAATAGACATTTTTGAAAAGTTCGATACATACAATAGAATGTTTGAAAGTTTGTTGCATACAATAGTAAAAGAGGTAAAGTTAAATACATAACGAAACAATTAACCCTTTCAAAATAGAGATCCAGTACCGCACACTCCAAGAACATGTCAAGTTAAATTTGCTTAAATAAATGATGACGATGATATCAACATCGTGTAGGCATGGATGCTCTTCCTTGTGAATGAATACGATATGCCTTGAGATGACCATGTCTTAATTACCAAAACTGGTCAACGACCAAATACAGTAGCTGATATCTAACATGATAGTTGAGCTGCTGATGGAATGATTTGAGTGAATAGATAATACCATAACTTAGCTTTTCAACACGAAGTAACTCATATTGCGACTAGGTTGTCTTTCTAGATTTTTGATAGTCAGAGCTATACCGTGACAGTAAAGAGGAGCCCATCAACCATTGTCATGGAATGTTACAAATTTAATTGTAGTTAATGGTCCCACAATCCTTATAGCATTACAAAGAATCAAGAGACGGAGTAACAAAAGAGAGATCATCGACAACTACATTTCAACAAGGTTTTCTCAAGTTATGTACATATCAAGAGAGAATATGTTGCTAAACATTTAAACAAAATGCAACTCCTAAAAAAAAGGAAGGAATTAAACTGCTAAAACAGTAAAGCACCCGAAGTAAACATAACTTGGTGCACTAAGCCTCCTCGGTAGAGAAAGTTCTTAAATTTGCAAAGAGAGTTTTTCCAGAAACCAAAAGGTGAACTTACAAAATGAAGGGGAAGTGACAGTGAACTTAGGCTGAATGAATAGAGGTATCACCAATCTGTCTAACTCTCAAAGTCAAATATATAAGAATCATTGTTCCCAAACTTGACCTGCATAAATAATAAAAAGAAAATGGAAATAACGAATATTAAAGTGGTTGTACAAGGCGGAAAAAAAAGGAATTTACACACAATTTTCAGCAATGATGCTGATCAAGTGATTATGTGTTACTAAGATAACATATCCTAGAGATCTTGAGTTCAAATCATACAAGGAATTCCCATAAGAGGTGGCAAATGGCAATTTTGATCCATTTGCATATCCCTACATGTGGATTATGTTTTATTTTCAAACGGGCTGCTATAAATAATTTAGCTAAAAGGAAATGGGTCAAATGGGTTCAACAGGTTGAAAGTCGACAAACATGTACTGTTAATGCATACAACTCCTGAACCTTTTTTTTTTTTTTAACAAAAATAGTCTATCCTAGCACATCCTAACTCTATATAACCCACACAAATATACACACCTCTCTCAACTCTCAAGTGAGACTCGATTACTTGAACCCACACCCTCTTAGTTGATAAATTATCCTCATAACACTAGCCAAAGGCCTTTTGATTCCTAATTCACTTAATAAAAGAATGTTGATTATCATCGTGATAGATTACTTTTCATAATCATCATTCCTATGTAGTTATTAATTTTTATATATATATATAAAAAAAAAAAAACACTAGTAATACTTATAAACTACAGCTGCAGATATCATGCATTAGAACAGAAACATGATGAAGATAAAATGCTGAAAAGTAGTTTAGAATCTCTCAACTCAAAAGTTGTGAACTTACAAGACTGAAAATAGGAGAACAACTTTTCTTGAATTGAAAGAGACAAGAGCACGCTTATATTTCCTGGATCTAGGAACGTCAAGAAGTTTCTCACTCGCAATTTTATCTGATAGACAAAAGGAAACAATTTCATCATCAATTAGATTTAATATACCAGGTTCTAAATCTATAATCAAGTACACAGTTGTAGCAGCAAGAATTGAAAACCAAACACTACATGTTTTTACATTATTCAATGGTTTGTAATATATCGTTGCTGCTAATGTAGTGATGTTCATATCCTATGACTAATGATTTAAATACTGAATGTAGAAGGAAGACTGTCCCTTTAGAGATAAACGAGATGGTAAATGTACAAAGAAACAACAAAAAACTGTTATTATGTTTAACTGTCATTAGTCATTACCACTTAATAAATTTCACAAATAATCATAAATGATTTTTGAGTAAAGCAATTTATAAGGTTGTAAGAACTTGAGTGTGCAACTTGCTAGGCTGCTACAACAACAACTCAAATTAGCCGATTTTCACTTAAGCTGATATGCCCCATAGGGTAATTTACTAACAAGAAATGGATACAATAAGTAGAAGATTTAATGTACCTCGTGTGGAAAACTTGGATAACATGAGACTGTGGTTCATCAACAGCTGCATGTATTTACCTCCCATGTCAAAGCTTATCTGTTTCTGCAGTGATTTCTGCAAAATCCCATGATTAGCTAGGTAAGTCACAAGCCACAATAAAAAAGAATACGAAAGAAGAATAAGTTAACACTTAGACGTTGCTTAGTGTGCACACTCAAGGTCAAGTCCTTGTAAATCCTACCGTGATTACTTAGTGAATATGTGCATTCTCAAATAATTAAATAGACGCGCAACTTTACTTTTTGAAAACAATTAAATCAACCATTTTTTGGTAATCAAGTATCATTGATTTGGGTATATCCATGGGAATAGGATGTGTAGTGATATTAGTCAACACATAAAGTAACTTTAGGTCTATCAATTTCAACCCATTAGTTTGGGTCGATTTGGACTGTTTTGAATCTCAAACAGGTCAACTGGTAAATTTATTTAAATAGGGGAAAAGGTCAAATTAAGCGAATGGGTCAAACAGGCTGAAGGTCACATAGTGTATTTGTAATGCATATAACCTATTAATTCACTTATTCAAGGATTTAGATTGTAATTGTAATAATATCATGTTTGTAATCATACTTAATGCTTTAATTAACTATAAAGATATGAAAATGGAAAAAAGTGTTCTCGGGCCAACCTAGCCCGTGCTAAAAAGTAACCTATAAACAAAACTGCATTACCCAACACTTTTGTAACCTGTAAGTAGTTTTATCAACATACCTTCAATACTTCCTCGTTCTTCAAAGTAACAAGAGCTTCCTCATTGCTTCCGGTCTCTGACCTCCCTTTTTCAATATCAACATCTTCAGTGCATGTTGAATACGCAACTGCATTCTCTACCATCATGTTTATGTAGCTTTGATTGCTCAAACGGGCATCCAAGGATAACTGACTTTTTAATGGAATATGAACCTCTGGCAGTTCACATTGAAATCCAGTTCCACATTCATCAGACAATACTATAACACTGTAAGCATCACATTCCTGCATACATAGAAAAAAAAAATCTTCTTAAATCATGACAATATCAAGCTTTTGATACAGTTCAAACGTCTGTATGTCAATACTTGCGTGAATCATGATCTGGAAATTTTATCTCGAGGTACATATAAATTCGAATAAAGAAATAAAAACAGCATAAATTTTCCTAAAATCATGAGCTAGTGAACAGGAATGATAGCCATAATGTACTAGTACAGTAATCATTTAATGATCTTGAAACATAAGAATGGAAACTGATATTAACTAAATGTACTGAAACATTTACACTATTCTGCCCAGAGTATCAGTAAATTTATGCTAAGGCCAATGAAGTACATTTAAATAGGTATACACAGAGATAGGAACATATAGAAAATAATTCTCACACTCAGAAAGACGAGTAACTGTCTCAATATATTTGGTTCACATCACAATATTTGTGTACTTACTTTTTGCCACACACAAACCAAAGACTACACTTGGGTAAAAATGGGTGATCTTGAACATAAGTCGTCATGTTCAATGGCTTTGTTATTTTTTATCTACTTTTTCGCATTAATGAAAAAAGAAAAAAAAACAATGTATTTTCAAAACGAGCAATTTATATCCTCCAAATGGACGCTTCGTCAAAAACATATACATATTGAACACTAATTGTAAGTTGAAAATTTACAAGCAAAATATGTTTCAGGTCAACCGTCAACCCGACCCATTTTGACCCGTACAAACCTGACCCAGTTTTTACTCATATACTGTATCATTTAATTATCAAAAAACACAATGAGGCTCCAACTGACAACAATGTGGAGCCAGCCATCATCTCCTGTCACAATCCCAATTATTACAACCTAATGTCAACACCATCACAAAATATACTTACATTTTAATAATCGGTATAAACTAAAACTGTCAAGTTACCTCTACTCCAATTTCAAACCCTAGCAATCACATTGCAATTAAGATCCATTGCATTACTAAATCTAAACTTAATTAAGCTTCAAAAAGTCAAAATCAAAATCCAACAGATCTTTACTAAAAACTTCCCCAAAATAGCACATTTCCCAGTAAATATCATCAGCTGAAAACTCACGATTCATTCAAACCAAATAATTTATATCAATCCAACCCAAACACAAGAATCTGATAAAAATTTAAAGAGTATGAAAGAGAAATCATGAATATAATCAAAATGCACCTCATCAGTAGAGATGACCGCCATTGCTGAAAGTTTGCAGCTTGAAATTTGAGAATGTGGGTGTATATATATATAATTATATATATCTATAAATGAGGCAAATTGGGAAGCAACAGAAGCCTGTGATTATGGGTTTTGAGCATTGTTTTTCTGAAAGAAAAGATTTGTGTATTTCAATGAATATAAAGAGAGAGATGTGAGATTGTTACTATAAAAATAATACTCCGTGATATAAAAGTAAAACTTAAACATATATTGTTATGGCTGTAATTTATATATATTATTATATTATTATATTATTATATTAGAGAAGAGTTCAATTGAGACCATTTATTTTGTGTGAGAATGGGGTAATCAACCGCAATATGCCACGTGTCACTTTTTTCTCTCTCATCCACGTTTTTAAAAATTAAATATCTCATAAACGACAAGTCAAAAAATCATGAAAATTGCACCATATTATTCAGCGTTTTATCCTCTTCGATTTGCCGTCTATCAAGGCATACTTCCGACGAACTTTTTTTTTTCATTTTTTGGTGGGTTTTACATATTAGTAACACATGTGTTAGTGATTGATTGTACAACATTTGATTTAGGGTTTAGGGTTAGGGTTTAGCAGGGTTTAGTGTTAGGGTTTAGCAGGGTTTAGTGTTAGGGTTTAGCAGGGTTTAGGGTTTAGGGTTTAGTATGATTTAGGGTTTAGAGTTTTAAAAAGCGTTTAGGGTTTAGGGTTTGGGGTTTACGGGTTAGGGTTTAGGGTTGGGAGTTTGGGGTTTCGTCCCAAACTCCCAACCCTAAACCCTAACCCGTAAACCCCAAACCCTAAACCCTAAACGCAACACTGTAACACACGTGTTAGTAATGTGAAACCCACAAAAATAATGGAAAAAAAAAAAACTCGTCGAAAGTATGCCTTAGTGGACGTCAAATCGAAGAGGATCAAACGCTCAATCTAATGGTGCAATTTTCATAATTTTTCGATTTGTCGTTTGTGAGATATTTAAGTTAAGTGGTAAATGGGTTTTGTATTCTCTTTGTACATATGGCATCATATCATTGGTTCCTCCATTCTCACACAAAATTTTATTCTCATTTGAACCTTACCCTGTTACGGAGTATATTATTCATAATAAAATAATATAGATATTATAATAATTATAATTATAATGATAATGATTAAAGAGGGTACCCGTACATTATTCATTATTATTATTATTATTATTCAGTGATGAAAAGAAGACGACAAACATTTGTGTATCTTTTTATAACCTGACAAAAGCTACTAAAAATAAAGGAAGCAACAATCAAAAAACAGGAGGCCTCGTGAACATAATACTCCCCATATCATTTTTATAGATTTATAATTAAATCAAATACACGTACATTAGATTAGATTTTTTATTATTTGTAATACTTACATACTTATTTTTTTCTATTATATGGACTTGTATTTTAAGATGAAATTATAGAAAAACATAGATAAAAAAAAGGGAGTTGATATATACAACAAATAAATTACTCCATACAACAAACTGTACAATTAGTAAAGCTCGCAGTACAAACATTGTGAATTATAAAGTTGGTGTCTTAATCAAAATAATTGTTGTTTTTATCACCTCCCATAAAAAAATGGTAAGCAATATCAGTGTTAGGAAAAAACTGATGTGACATTTATGTTGCGATTACATTTGTAAAATTCAGGGGCGGATCTACGTTATAGCTAGTATTGGCACGTGATACCAGTTAATTAAGTTGTCATAGTGTAAAATTCGTTGAAAGGTTATTGGTACTTTAAGAGTGCTACCACTCATATTTAAGTAGTGCACTACACTTTTTAAATTAATATAATAAACTACTAAGTGAAATGATCTTCAAACTTTTTATGTCACTGGTAATTAAATTTTCTAGATCCGACACTGTTTAAAGTAGTAATGTATATCGTGGTAGTGAATGCTCTTTACAAGAGGTTTCATTTCATTTATCTGGTTTAATATTTTCATTTGATTTAATGGTGATGTAAATATCGATTGTGGTCTATATCACAAGCAACTACAAAATTTATAGTATTAGAAACCAAAAGTATACAACTAGAATTATATGAGCGTTATTATACCACCGAGTAGAACATATTTTATGTCTATTAAACTACTACGGAGTATAAAGCACTTCATGATCTTACTTTCAAAGCACCCTTACTAAAGTAAATGCATACATATCAATGGTAGGGGTTGCCTAAGTAATTGATTCATTGTAGAAAAAATTATCTTACTTGACGGTGCTACGGGTCATAAAAATTGAGATACTATTGCTCATGTAAACTAAACTTGTATATGTGTTATCAATTGTATTCTTTATAATACAATGTGATCTATGATAAAAACAAATTTGAGCTACATGAGATCACTTTTGATGTTGAATCCACCAATGATATCAACTAACTTTTTGAGGGAAAAAATAGAAGTGATCAAAATCATGAAAACTGAGTATGAAGCCACCAAAACCAATTCATAAATTTAGTCACAAATGTATATTAATCATGTCATGTGTATATTGGCTTGTAACAAAACAATGGGTTAACCTTTTATCTTATTCTTCTTATTTTTATTAAAATATATATATATATATATATATATATATATATATATATATATATATATATATATATATATATATATATATATATATATTAAGGAAGATTCATATTTCATAATCCATCCGGCCAATATTGCATTTTATAAGAAGATTCATAATCTAATCTTGTACTCCTTCCATCCCAATTTATTTCTTCACTTTTTTATTTTGATACGTTTTAAAATAACTATCATCTTTCAAAATCAACCAATCAAAATGCTTGAAAATAGTACTGATGAAATTCTATTCATTGTCAACGGTAATGAATGCATTTTTTTTAAATCGTGTGTTTCTTGGTGACAATAGTTTTGGGACGAGTGTAGTAATTATTTGTACAAAGGTGATGAATCTTAGAGTGTGGGGTCCAAAATTAATGGTACGCGATCTCTCGAGTACATGTGAAGTGTGAACTAAGTAGTAAGTATCCTATTCAGCACATACAAACAAGTGACGAGTCAATTGAAAGGATCAAAACTAGTCACGGGTGATCAATATACATGTTTGTTTTACATCTAAGTCTACAACACATTTAATGAATTTTGATGATATCTTAGAAATGTTTTACATTTCTACAATTTCAATCACCACGTACAGGTGGACCATGTTGAAGGTAAGAGTAGCAGTCGTTACGAGTCATAAAAATTGAGATACTCGTACTACGGGTCATCCCAAATCTTGAATTCGCTACTATCGCCACGTATCTAGTTGAACTATGATTCCACAAAGAATTACTCGTAGTATCTAATGTACTTCTTATAAAATTACATAATAATTTCTAACTTGGTAGAATAGTTGTTTCTTGAACAAAAGTTCATGAGTTGAAACCCGATTTGGAGCAAAAGTAATAATTATTCAAAACAATGTTATGAATAAGAGTATTTTCATACCGAGAAACCATTTCATAGTGTTCCATTCGAAATGGAGGTTCGTTTGATTTACAAAATCGTCAATTATAGTATATTAGTATCACATAGTTTCGTACCGAGAAACCATTTCTTGCGAACACATGACATTTGCTGGAGACCTCGAAAAGCTTTGGTAAATAGAACCAATATCAACTCTAGCTAAACAGAAATTATATTATACATGTGAACTTTAATCACATACGATGATTGAAAAACCTAATATAAATATGTTTTTTTATCACTAAAATGATCTCTTCAAGGGTGAGCGAAGTGATCGACCGTCTAGGGCCTCAAAATGTGTATGTTTGTTTATATATGTGTACATACATATACATATGATTTAATTGTTAATTACTAGGATAAAATATGTTCTAGTTGTTTCAAAGTTGATTAAATCGCAACATTAAAAATAAGAAAATTAGTTTATAGTTCGATATAGGACCTCACTTCGACAATTATTCATGATTTTGCTCAGGACGTCCGAATACTCAGAGACGGCCCATACCATCTCGTGATTAGCTTTGAGTTTGTGACAACCCAATTATATTTATTAATTTAGATTAGATTAGATTTAGATTTACATTTCTACCTAACCAAACCATTTTTGGTATCACATAATTGATTATTTTGTTGGCCAACATTCAAAATCAAGGGTCCCACATTTGTATATGATAGAAATAGAAAACCCCCGTGACCCCAAAAAGGTACACAACCCTGTGTGTGTTAAATGTTAATACTTAATATACATGTTAAAAATAGTGACATATTATTTGTACCATGATGATGATGAAGCATAATCAAAATCAATTATTGCTTTTAACACTACTAATTTAACTCCTCTTTAACTGTATATCGTTCAAACATAATTTCACTACTATACGAACTTTATTTTTGCTACTTTATTTTCTTTTTTTATTTTAATTTACGAATATTATAATCATTTTTTATATAATTTTGAGAAGATTTTGCTTTAACCTACATCTGCTCAAATTTTTACTGTATACTCACGTTTGCTTTATCGAATTCTAACTATCAGGGGCGGAGCCAGAAAATATAAGTAGATGGGGCGAAATAAACTTTTTTTTATTTATTTATGTAGTTTAGTGGGGGCGAAATAAATTTTTCTTAATTTTTTTGTACTTTAGTGGGGGCGAAAATTTTAAAATGTAATTAATACCTTAGAAAATTTTCTTTTTTACTTAATTTGAAAATTCTAGTGGGGGCGGCTGCCTACGCTGCCTCCGCCCTGTCTCCGCCCCTGCTAACCATATCTCTATTTTTATCTAAAAAGATGAGTTTACAAGATGTAATGAGAATAATAAATCCACAATTGTTACTTTATAATAAATGATGTCATGAAACTACATATATATTACAATTTGTTTGTGGCATTAACATTAGTATAACACCAATAACAAACCTATATGGATTTAGTGATTTACTATTAGATTAGAATTTGCGATGGTAGATTTACCCATTGGTGGAGGGAGGGAAAAAATGTTGAGGGGGCAAATAAAAAAAAAATTCTTTCATTTTTTCATTAACGATCGGCTTCTTTTACGTAATTTGACATTTCTTAGAGGGGAACCGCCCCTTTCGGCCGCTTCTAGCTCCACCCCTTAATTTACCCGTGGCAACGTGAGAGGTATACAAAATCTACTTTATACAAGTAATAGACTGCTTTTAATAAAATAATAAAGTTCAAAGGAAAAATAAAAAGTACCCATGATATATGATCTACTCTTATGAAAATAGGTTCAATTTTTAAAAATAATAAACTTCTTTCTTGACTTTTGAGGTTGTAATAAACAACCAATTCTACCTGCCTTAAAAGTAAATCTTGTGAATATAACCAATCTCAAAATTTAATAACAGAGAGCTTCTACGGCTACGAATATAATAAGTCACGAGGATACACAAACAACCCTTCTGCTATTTTTCTAGTCTCTAAAACAACCCTACCACCACTAATAAAATCTCTCATAATGTGCTTGTATAAGGTGAATGTGGAGAGGAGCAAGGTTGCGTGCTTTTTCAATAGCAATCTTGAGAAGCATAGAGGACGTAAAGGTGTATCACAGGTTTCCGCTCAGAGTACTTGATGTGCCTTGCCGTAATATCTGTTGATGAATGGAGACTGCAAGAAAAACATACGTGGAACACATGGTTAACCAAATAGTCTATAGAATATCTTTCAACAGTGATTAAATGTATGGGAATATTGATGATCAAGTAACTTATTTATACTGAGAGCCAGATCGTTTATCAGTAAACAAGTGGACTTGGGTTATATACCAACATGTCAAAGTAGTCAATGTCAAAGTACACATGTTAAAAGCAGGCTGAACAACTCAAAAATAACCCAGTGTATTTGTAAACATATTTTTCTCAACATATTAAACACAAACTACTAATTATGAAGCAAAAAGAGTATGTGTGTGTAGCTCGGCCCAATCAGACCCATTTTGAGTTTTGACCCATAACCCATCAATTTTGTCCCGTCTAACTAAATGTGACTCAACAAGACACTTCTATATTGATCTCTTCATCCAGATAAAAGCTACCACATTTGAACTAAATGCCTATAACACCCTTCAATATTGAAGAGAATTAATAATTTTGGGCTAAGTTCCAAAATTTTGCAATCTTGGAGACCAAATTTATGTTACTAACAGGCAACATTTCAATAATCAGGGTTAAAAAAATTTAAAAAGAAAAAAACATATTCTTAATATATTAATTTAAGTGGAAGTAATCTGACCTTGACATTTGAGACATCCGGGGTATCAGGCGAGGCAACAGGATAAAATTTATAAAACCTCATGTTCTCAAATGCAGCCACTTTATCTTGACTCATTTCCTCCCGAGCTTTCTTTCGCGTTTCCCTTGCCTACAAGATGTCAGAGTTAGAAACTTAAACCAAGCTCAAGTAGAATATAAACCAATTACATGTCCAATAGAAAAACAATTAATAACAAAGCTACCTCACGATTAGCTCTCTTTCCTTCTCGAACCTTTTCCTTGACAAATTCCTGTATAAAAAGTTAATAAATAACGATAAAGACAGTTAAAGAGCACATAGCTTAAGTAAAAGATAAAATATACCTTGAAAGCATCCTTTTGATCTTCGGTCAACTCCTCTGCAGCAATGAGCTCAGTAGTGAACTCCTACAAAAGAATTATAAGTGTTGCGATGATTGAAACATTTTCCCATAACTATCTAAGGATGATACTCCATTTTTAAGCTTAGACAAAAAAATTAAACGAGCTACAGAAATTCAGTTTAGCACACTTTAATCTCAGCCTCGTTTAACGGTAAATAATGGATGGGTTTTTAAATTGCAAACCAGTTTTCAAAGATATCAAACCTAAGATTATAATTCTTAGCTAAGCTTTACATACATTTGCAAAACATATATTAAAAACAAAGAGCCAATCAGCTGCCAACCAGTACCTAATTCTAAAGATAAATTAATAGATAAATAAATAAATAAAAGGACAAGAGGAAGAATTATGGCTCACCTCAAGGTCATCCATATCCCAATCAAACTCACACACAACCTATAAGAATTCAAGCAAAATAAACAAAGCGCAATTAGTGGTAGCCAAGTCATAAATTACAAAGTGAATGGATTATGATATATTGGATAAAAACAATATCACAACACAGTTGTATAGTTGTAGGCATCAGTTATAAACTTATAAAGTTCATAACTAGCAATCTAGCAAAAACCATTGATGCAAAATGGTGAATAAAATAAAGAAGCGAAGTGAATGAAAAGTGAGAAAGCAACTTACAGGCTTCGGTTCAATTGGATACATGATATCCACAATAGTACTCTGTTCTGTCTCATCTTCCTTAAAGGGATGATAAAAGTCTGCAAAAATTTAAACAAACGTTTGAGGGCGTCTTCAGAACAATTTTGACTTACGGTTAAGAAAATTCATATAAGAAATCTTGCAGCAAATCCAATGGGGAATTTTTATAACCCACATTCAGCGAGGAAAATTTCAGATTGTTTTAGAAATAGAAATACATCAACATGTTCCACTTCCAATTATGTAGATCAAGACATGGTATTTATAGCTTTATTGCAATTTAACAATTATTTTACTAACTCACTCAATGAAACTGTTTAGTGTTTATTCCGCCTTCACACAAGGACAATTGTGCTATTGTAACATAACTACAATCATGATCCTTAATAACTTGATTCTCGTGACTAGATCCATATCCATTCAGTCAGTCAACTGAATGAATCATTTTTATCCCTTCAAAATTCAAAGACATAAACATGAAATTGAAATGCTTTATTAATATACAAATTTACTTACATGGTAAACAGTACTCGAATTTCTTGACACGATCCAGCTTCATTTGCTTTAAACCAGCCCTGGGTCAATATCAGATAGTCAACACCCTTATTTACCAATTTTTAATATAATAAATCTGAAGAACAGTGGTTGATGACAGATAGTAAAAAATAAAGTAATTGAAGTCCTCAATTTCCAATAATCAGACTTATGTTTACTAGATATATGTCTAATTCAACATTTAAGAATTCGTCAAGCCACATTATTATAAAAACCAGGTCCTCAGTTACGAATGAGCAAAGAAAAGAGCACTAGACACTCCATATATTAAACTAGAGCCAAAAGAAGTTCTTGAAAAGTATTCAAAATTCCTTTCTCAATTTAGTCAGCACGAGTACCCCATGCAAAACAGAATTCAGAAAAGGTTAGTACCTTCTTTGGACACAGCTAAGTATAAAGATCTGAGATTTAAGCCTTTCAACCGAAGAACCCCTGTAAAAAAAAGATTTAATATCAATGCAAACACAGCATTAATCAGAGCTTATCGAATATTGTCTGACATGCTAAAGATAATCACTACCGTTTTCCTAATGGAACATATGGGACCCAATCCATTTTCATCTGCTTCATGTCAAGAATTTCTTCAGACTCCCTTTGTACAGAGTTTATTCCAATCTTATCAGAAGGTGGAAATGGAGATACAATCTGCTCAATGGTGCACAAGAGAAATGTAAGCAAATATATGAATAAAACCAAAAAACAATCAACGAGTATGCAATTGCAAATATGTTCTTGAAATTGAATATTTGAAAACTTCCCATCAAAGCATAGGATTTGAAGATGTCGAACATAATCTAAGCATTAAAAGTTGAAGTTGTCTCACAAAGTTTATTTTCTCCTTTACTTTGTCGTTGATCTATATAATAACACTAGATGTAGCAAAATTGGTGGGTCAGGCAGGTTGTGTAGCACATCAAACCAGGTTCAGGTTGAAGCTTGTCCATTTTAGTACTCCGTATTAGATAAAACAGGCTGAGCCAGGTAATTTACCCGTGAAAATAAGATGGTCCATTTTCTCAATCTTTTCATAAGTATCTATAATGTGTTTATTATGACTATCAAAACAATAAAGTAACAGCAATAATCTAAAAAATTAAATGAAAAGAATTCAGAAGGTTTGACTCAATATTGGCTAAAAATGTGAATTGAAACTTTTAAGATGAAGTCATAAAACACAACCCAAATCAACATAATAGTAACTAAATGGGTCAAAACTGCCACCTCTATATTCCACAAGCACGATAACATCTTCATGGAAACTTAATTATCCACATGTATCACAAATCTAGATAGATAGTTGAGTGCTAAGACATTCATATTCAACAAGGCATGTGGAAAATGTGCAAAGGGCAATGTGGCATATTAGCACACCTGTTAAGTCATATATAATACGGAGTAGCAAAGTAAAATATATGATACAGCTCTGCCACTTCTCAAAATCAGTAATAATTTAGTCCCCACTAAAAAGGAGCTGAGACTGCCCCAGACCACCATATGTACATATATAATAAGTTAAAACAATGTAAAGGGAAAATGATAAGGAATAAGAAACAATTTTATAGAGCTTACCGCAACCACTACAGGTATGCAGGTTACTTTGGATTGGCCCTGATAAAAGAGCAATTGCGCTGCAACAGAGAAACAATAACAAAGTCACAAAGAATCCAAGAATAAAAAGGTACGGCACGTGCTATGACACATTGAAGTTCTTACACATCATGTGGAAAAGAACATGATTTCAACCAACAAGTATAAAGTTCAACATATGAATATATCAAGTAAACATTCTAGAATTTATGTATGAAAAGACACGCTTTTAGAAATCTGAAAAAATCTATGTTCCTTAACTACTTACGCTCTGTACAACTGAAGAGATATACTTTCTTCCCATGTAACACACCACCCTCTTCAAATGCATCCTGAACATTTTAACAAAGAATCAGATAACTTGATTATTTCTAGTTCTAATAAACTCCTACATTTAACTCAACAATGAAACATATACATTGAAATACAGAAGGAAAAAAAAAAACAAAATGTAACCAAACCGTGTTAAAATATAAAGCAAGCACTATGTAACTTACTTCTAGATTTGAGAAGTTCCATTTGTATTCAGATAGCAAATCAAGCTGATCCCACTGTCATGACAATGTTGATCCCAATTAGTAACCTAGATTACCGTAACAAAAATGACACAATAAACATTAATGGGCTCACGTACCTCCGTTCCAACAGGGAACACCTGCTTCCATAGATCTTCCTGCGACGACAATTAAGTAAGAAAACAATACATCGTTAAAACTGTAACGGATCAATTTCGACATTACTGGAATAATTAGTTCACATTTATTTCACTGGATTTCTAAAACATTCACTAAATTCAAAAACCCTAATCATCCAGTCAGATTCAAAACCTAATTGGTTAAAATATAAATGAACTTGTTAAAATATTTTATTCAATTACTTCTAACATCAAAATCATACACGCGTATTCTTACAAATCATTCAAACTTAATTAACTATTAAAATTACAAGCAATCTGCAAAGCTATCTATAAAAACACAAATTGATTAAAACAAACAGATAAAAATATTACCAATTCACGCTGGTCATCGAAGAACTCAGGTTCTGTTTCAGGTTTAGCACGTTTAGGTTTCCGACCAACTTTCAGGTCGGCGGTTGCGGCGGCGGCGGCTGCCGTAGAATCTACCGAATTTGTTGTTGGTGCTTCATCTTTACGGGCTGCCTTTCGTTTAGCTCCCTTCTTCATTGGCATGTTTTCGATTTGAAATTTTGGTGCGTCAATTTTACGCTAAAAAGGGGGAAGGTTGTGCAGATTGAAACAAAAACAAAGAAATAGATACAGATTGGATTTGGATTTCTCGTATATATATATACAGATTTTGATTTCGATTATTTATTGGGCTTTTTATTAATATCGAACGAGAAAATAGTGGGCGCGGAGATTGAAATGTTTTGAAAACTATGTTTTTGGGTTTTGTTTTGTTTTTCAAACCCTAGTATTGTACGGACCGGATTTTTAATTTTTAAAGAAAAATTGTACTACTATTACAATTTTTTTTAAACTTAAAAAAAAAAACATTTTATCGTTTAAATGTTTGAAATGGACGCTTATTTTATAGTAACAAATGAAAACATAATGGTGGACATTTAATTGATGATGAAGATAATATATTGTTTTCGAGATTGTTACAATCTTAAGGGATAATATTTAAGGATGTTATGGAATCTAAAAGTGAAAATCGAAACCCTAATCAAGCGTTAAGGAAAGTCATTAAGTGAACTTGATTTAACTACAACCTTAACTTAATTTTGTTTCTAACGAAATAGTTATCGTTCGGGTGGAAGAATAGATGATCCATTCTTGAATTTTGAATGATTATATAATATTAATTGGCCATTTTTGTTCTAGATTTAGTTTTAAAGTATATCTTATTTGGTTTTTTAAAATCTATAGAAGGCAACAAAAATTTCAATTTTTTTCTTATGATATATTCGCTAATACATTTTTTGAACATCACACGATGTTAAACTTTTATAATCCAAAATTCCAAAAAAAACAAAAAACCAAAAAAACAAAATAAAAACATGAACAACTAAGATAGTTGTTGTGTTTTATGCGATACAAATAGTAGTAGTGTTTCACCTCATTATAAACATATAACTTTTTAAAAGGTAAATGACTTAAACAAAATAGACAAACTAGGTTAAATTTCACAAGTTGGGTCTGCAAGTTCATCAATCATAACAACCCAAGTTTGTTGATAATAAAATTATCCAAGCCGTCACTGTGTTTATCCAAAAAATCTGCTTTCGTCATTTAGTTCACGAAATGTCACCGGTGATCCCTATATGCATCATTCTCGCTCACCAGCCGTCCCACTTAATAAATTACATTAATTTCTATGTTAAAGTATGGTTAACAAACCCTAATTTTATACCTATAATTATTATTGGTAAATCATTTTCAAATTACAAACAATTTAAAATATATACAAACACTGTGAATTAAAACAATACACATCGAAAAGAACTAAAAGCATGCCAAAACTCTCCCCTCTAACCTCTCAAACCACTCCCACTCTAATTTCATATTACCCTTTTCTAATCCGATTTTCACCGCCAAATTAGATCATGACACCACCTGATCTATCTCCGACTCAACTGGCCACTGAGAGATGTAACATGAACCGTCATACGGCACCAAATTTGTGCCCAAATGTTGTTCAAAATTTTCATATTAGGGGAGATTAAACCCATTCCTTATGGTCATTATTCATTTTCACAAACTCTACAACTCGCTTGTCACCTCAAATAAAACCAATCTCTTTACTTGTGCTTCATCTAATACAACAAAATGCAAAGTTGAGAGTCATGGTGTGAGATGACACAATAAGTCAATAAGTAGGTTCTTTTAACTTTAAACATTTACTTTATGGAAGTTATTAAGATTCACAATTCTAAATTTATGAGATTCGAACGAGATATTTTAAAGCCAATAACGCGTCGTTAAGTTGAACCCCTGACGATCATTTTCCATTAAGTTATGTAATTTATGTATATTTGAGGTGTACGACTGTACAAGGACCTTGATGTCATTGTAAAAAAGTTATAGGGACTTAACAAAATATTTTATCAACAAAGGGTCTCAATTGCAAATACATCATATTTCTAGTTTTCTGCTGAATACTGAAAGGTTCGTATAGATACATACAGCCCTCGTGTATCTCGTTCCGGTGATTCCAACAATGATCCATTCACTGAACCTGTACAGGATTTCGTACCCTAACGTTAATCACAATCACGGCCAACAACTTTCCGGCAACGGCGTCATACTCCGTCATTCCAACCTCCGGCTCCCGTTACTGGATAATCGTTGTTTCGCTTCCCTTTCGACAAATTCAACTAACACGTCGTCGTTTGAGCCTTACGTTGCTTCGTCTTCAGCTACTCTCACCTCCTCCGTAGGATTTCCGTCATATTCGGTTCCGCCGATATCGCAGTGGAACCTCACCCAACGCCACGTCACCGTTCTCAATTTCATCGCTTGCACGGTATTGTTGTTTTAATTCTATGAAATTGATACTTACTAACTAATGCCTGTACGAATAGTTTGTTACTTTGTGGTTGGGGTAGAACTAAATTTGTTGATGTTAATTAGGCTAGTAAGTAGTAACCATGGATGCAAGTTTACTACCTCGATTACATAGGGAAGTCACATTTTTGCTTTACACAATCATGAATCATCAATATTATATATATATGCGGGTTAGTAACAATATACATGGCAAGTGTTTGTTGATATCTGGAAAGCAAGTGAAATATAGAAAAAGTGTTCAATTTTTGTCATTCTCTACAGAACTCAAGGGAGTTTTTATCTGGAAAAAGAAAGGAAAAAAGATGTGTTAAAGTATGAAATATTGTTTTCTAAAGTGTGGTTGTAAATTAGAATAATGACTAATTTTCAATGAGAAGTTTTCTAGCAAAATCATGTATGTAGTATGAACGCTTTTGCTGTTTTTCATGAAATAATTCAGGAAAATACCTTCACTCACATTTCACTTTTGCAACTATTCCAACTGATTTTTGAGAGTGTAAAGGACAATGGTTGTTGTGGAGCCAAGGGAAAGTAAACTGCTTGGGTGTGATCGTAGAATATACTAGTATATAGTGTGTGCGTGCGTTCAGGGTCCTGCTTGGTTGGCATAGGGTGCTGTTTATATTTCTTTGCTGAAAATTTCAGCTCAAGAAGGGTGTTTTGAATATCTTATGAGTTGGTAATTTGTTAGTATCATTTAGTTTGAAGTAGACATCTCAAAGTTTGTAGGTAAGATTGAAATGCATCTATGCTTATTTGAGATATGTATTTATTGAACATGGTAAGGAAGAAATTATAGGGTTGTGAGTTTTTTTATGGTGCAAGGAAATGCTCAATGTCCATAACTATCCTGAGTAAACCAATAGGAGTTGATCTGTTGATTCTTAATTAACTTTATTACCAAGTCAGGACATGATCATATGTATAGGTTCGCTTGTATATCTGTTTCATAGACTATGCCATGGGACATGGTCATAAGTATAATTTGAATATATGTATCTAAGAGAGGAAAAAAACAAGGATTTCAGATATAATATATAGTACTTTAATTTTTTTCCCGTTTTCTTTTTTTAGTTGCATTTTCTGTTAAAATGGCAACGATTTCTCCATGTGTTTGTTTAAGTCATTGAAGCAAATTCTTTGATTCATGATCCAACATTAAGTTTTCGAAAATGCCGAGTTTGTATGGTTTTAGTCTGACTGTTATGATGTTGCTACTCTTCCCTTGAGGTTGCCATTCCACCTTAACAAGTGTCTTTCTTCAACATGGCTGACAAGTGTCAATGTTTTGTTGGTGGTTATTTTGCTAAAGATCTGGATGTAATCTGCTGTCAAGTCAAATATACCAGTCTAATGTAGATAAGATGTCTATCCTTGCAATGTGTGAGATATCGAGTAGCACAATGATTTGAGGTCTGAACTAACAAAGCAATGGTGACACTTGTTTTATTAGATGTATTTGCAATACAAGACAGCCTCTCTGAAATTTGGCTATTATGTTAGTGACCTTCTGACCTCTCGTTATCAAATCTGTCCCCGTATAATTGAATATTTTTTGTCAAGAGTTGCAGATTCACTCATAGTGTCACATATATATTGTGATGTATTGCACATCTAGTGTGAAAATGATAAGTTGATGGCTCATACCACTTTGCTATGCAAAGATAAATATATAGAGAGCCAGGTTCGTGTGAGAACCTTAAATTATGCCCTTCATTTTGTAATGGTTGCCAAAATGTCATATTTCAAGCTCTCTTAGGCATAAAAGGAAAATTTGAGTTGAAGAAGCGTGTGTGCGTATGCATTTCATAAATCCGTGTTTTTTTAACCTTTTCCAATACCGATGCTAGGTCTTGATCATCACTAGCTTTATTTTCCTCTTCTGCAGACAGCGATTTCAGCTACTTGGCTTTTCTTCTCCGCAATTCCTACCCTTCTGGTTAGTTATTTAAATCCTTAAATACATATTTTCTTCATTTAGTATTCACCATACCAATATAGTTTTTTATCTTCACCCATTGGTTAGAATGCAAAAATACAGTTCTGTACTACGATGTGAAAATTTGGTTTTGTTTATGTATTCTCATTTTGGTTTGTTATTTGACTGAAGGCTTTCAAAAGGGCGGCTGAATCTCTTGAAAAACTGCTTGATGTTACTAGGGAGGAGCTGCCGGATACAATGGCTGCTGTTCGTTTATCAGGAATGGAGATCAGTGACCTAACAATGGAGCTCAGTGATTTAGGGTTAGCCATTTTTCCTGACTAGATTACTCACTGGTTTTCGTCAACTATGATAACTTGGCTCAACTTTGCTTGCAGCCAGGAGATAACCCAAGGTGTCAAAAGCTCCACCCGTGCTGTACGTTTAGCTGAGGAAAGATTGCGCAGACTAACAAACATGAATCCATCAGGTTAGTAGTAAATTTTCAACCGTCTCTTGGAACCAGTTTATTGGTGACCGGGTTGAATAGGTCATTTGAAAGTCGCCAAGTAGTCTAATAAATCAGAAATCCTTGTAATCTTAATTATCTTAGAATCAGATTATGAGTATAATTATACAGTTCATTTAATCATATTTAAAACACTCATCGTTTATACAACTTGATAAAAGAACAGAGGTGTTTTGCGGGTTGCCCGGTAGTCTGAATAAAAATACTTGTTTTAGGCTGTTAACCTGAGGCCGTATGCCTGTACCAGTACTAGCTTTACTAAGTTGCATTGAATACCAAGTTTTACATAATCTTTACTTGGTTAGCATCGATGCAGGTGGTGGTCCAAATGAAACCCAAGGCAGCAGGGCCAGTAGTAGCTAGAACCGCCAGGGGAATACGGGAGAGCATTGTGAAAAGCCGTGCATTCATGCAAATGTTTTTCTCGATCACCCAGTTTTCCAAGGTAGCCTTCAAGTACTTGAAATCTCGATCAAAGTCAAAAGCTTAAAAATGGTACAAGCTTGGCAGATGAGGGCAATACTGGTATCTGCTTCTGTAACTTTGCTACATGTAATCTGTTAACTGCCTAGAGGTAGCAAATCTTACTGATTGACGTTGGGTGTTATTCCCCCTCCTCTTTATTTCACGGGTTGGCGTCTTCTTTCCGAAATTTTTTGCAATCATCCTGTGGTAACTCTTACAGATGTTTTAGTGTAATACGAATCTTTTCACACAAAAAAATCTTATGTGGATTGAAGTCTACCATTAATAACAATTCGTGTCATTGTTAATTAAATTTTTAAATATCTTGTTCGGTATTAAACTTTTAATAACAATGTTGATATATAACATATGGCTGTCGATTTTAAACATGTTTTTTTTCGCACAGTTGAAAACATATTGTTGATACTTCGACAGAGAATGAAAACATACGGTAGGGACTTTGGGACTGATAATGTACCTCATATGATAGGCGCAACTCATGTACTATGCTAAATTTCTCGGTATTTGAGAATAATTTGGTCCCCTTAACATATCACTTGGTATCAAATTGAAAATTCTTTATTCTATTTTCTTATCCTATCAGCATTTGCCTTTCACATATTGTCGATGAGGCAAAATGGGATGTAAAGTTTTAATCTCTTCTCATTACAATCATTCGTTCTCCTTTGCTTATGGATAACAATGCTCGAGCTAAAGAAAATAAAAGCTAATACATACTAGTAAGACTATAATACATTATTTCAAGTAGTTATAACATAACAGTTTGATATTACAAAATAATCTAGCTTATAATAACTTAAGATCATTTTGTTACATAGTAATCAACCTTACAACTTCCTCACACGATACGATGAAGAAGATCATTCACTGACACCATACATATTAGGGGATAAACGAGGGGCGAGAAGAACCTCAAGTGGAGTTTCTTTGCAAACAAGAATTCCGGCACATTCGTTCATATCAATTGGTTCGTCCGATGGTTTTTTGAGAACAAACCGTTGTATTAAACTAGCTAAAGTAAAACGCAGGTCTTGTAGCGCCAAAAAATCACCTGGGCACATTCTTCTACCACTACCAAAAGGAAGCAGTTCGAAATGCCTTCCCTTAATATCAATATCCTTATGACTTGTCAAGAATCTTTCTGGCTGAAATTTATAAGGATCTGACCAAATATTTGGATCATGATGAATCTTTGAAAGATTAACTATGAGACGAGTACCTTTTGGGATGGTGTAACCACCCACTGTGCAGTCCTCCGTGGATTCATGAGGTACTGACAGAGGTGCAGCAGGGTATAAACGCATCGTTTCTTTGATGATGGCATCAAGGTAGACCAAGTTCTGTAAGTCTGACTCCTCCACGAGTCTCTCCTTTCCAACATGCTCGTCAATTTCAAGTTGTGCAATTTCTAATGTTCTCGGGTTGTTGAGTAGTAAACTTAATGCCCATGTTAAAGTCGTGGATGTTGTGTCCAAGGCAGCTGTTAGAACTTGCTGTCAACATAAACAAGCTCTCAAACCAAGTAAAAGTTGCGTAAAAGCAAAAGAAAAATATGCATGTAAGTTAAATGGTTGTGTTATATTTTACTTGACATGTGGCTTTGATAACTGTATCGTGATCAAAACCGGATAATTCATCTTCAGAAGCCTCTTGCAGAATGGAAAAGAGCGCGTTTATGAAGATTTGATTGCCTTCATGGTGTTCTCCAGATTCTCTTTTTATTTTTAGCTCATATAACCATTCATCCATAATGCCACCCATTTCTTTTGCTACTTTTTTCATGGATTTTTTGGTTCCGTCCAAATCGAAATACTTGAGAAAAGGGACATAATCAGACACCACAAACGCACCTAATAACTCAATGTATTTCCTTAGGACAGCATGAAACCGAGCCCTTTCTTCATCGTCGGTAGAAAATCTTTTTCCAGAAAGAATTCTAACAACGATATTTAATATTAGTTCCCCAAACCATAGCTTCATATCCACCTTCACCATATCTAAATCCTTGCGATCTTTGTTCTTTACCCAAACATCATATAATCTTTTTATGGACACTCTAACTTCTGAAACTCGAATATGTCCAAGCATTTGTACTCGTCGTGGAGACAGAACTTCAAGCGTGACTATCTTACGCATTCTTCGCCAATAATCCCCATAAGGACTAAACCCAAACAGGGCATAGTTATACGTCATGAGTTCAAACGCCTGTGCTTTTGGTCGACTTGCAAAGGCTCTGTCGTTTGTAGTAAAGCAATCTTTAGCCATCTCTCCATTACTTACCACCAATACTTTGTGAAAGCCAAGCTTGAGAGTAAAAATAGGACCATATTTATCCGCCACATCGCCTAAAACCTTGTGAGGTAGATTCGAGCCACCTAAAAGGTGCAAGTGTCCGATTATAGGCCATGCACCTTTTACTTCAGGCGGTTTTATACCGGTAACTTGCTTTTTTTTGAAGATTTGAAGTAGTAAAGGTAGTACAATGATAGAAAGAGTGGTTGCTATTATTGTTAGAAATGAGAGGTTGAACTCCATTGCTTCTTTAGTGACGATATGGTATAATGTGAGTGATCTATTTATGTAAAAATGAGTAATATTGCAAAAAAGAGAAATTACAAATTCCTCTTTTGTTTTGTTTTGGTTTTTGTTTTTTTAATTCAACACAGTTTTAAACTATTACTCCCTACGTCCGAATTTAATTGTACATATTATTTGTTTTGTTTGTCTCAAAAAAACTTACAACTTGTAAAAAAATAACAGTTAAAAATCATTAAACTTATCATTTTATTCCCGTTCATTATTCTCAATTGTTTTTATCAAAAAAATTTCAGACAAACTTGACTTCAATATAAAGATAAAACTGATATTAATCTCACATACATTAAATAAATAAATAAAAATATGTGGAAGACTTATAAATGGGGTGATGATATATACAATACACAATTTGATGCATACACTAAAGTTGTGCTATAATGTAATTGTACTGAGTGTTTAAATGCATATACAGTATGGTATAAACATCAATTTTTGTGTTGTATCAACTCTCTTATAAATGTTGCCGTGGCCCCTCCTACTTTAACTGTTAAGTTATACTTTTGCTGTGTGGGACATTATTTTTTGTCATATAAAGAAGCGTGTAATAAGGTGTTATTGACATTAATGGTTATGGGTCATGAGATGTAAATGTGGCTACAGTATAGGTGTAGAAATAGAATATGTGAATTTGTGATTTATAGCCACAAACGTGTACATCATAATTGAACGTATACGAAGGTGGTTATGATGGTGCATTATAGTGGTAGATTTCGCCCTCTTTTAAGACTTAATATATAAATATAATAATATATAAATTATTAGCCCAACAACAATGTTCAACATAGCTCATATAATATAAATATCTATTATAAATTGGTAATGTACTTTCAATTTTGTTCCAATATAAGTCACGAACTAATTTTATTACATACCAATATAGGTAATGTATTTTGTAAAAATGTCTCGATGTAGGTAATATGATTCATAAGCACATTACCAAATTGGAACATATATGTAGAGTACGTTGCTAATATGTAACATTTTTACTAGGTGCATTACCTACATTGATAATAAAATTAGTTCGTGACCAACATTGGAACAAAAGTGATATTACATTACCAATCTATGACTTTTACCCTTAAACTAATTGATGATAAAGGAAGTAGCACATAACCTTATATGTAGACATTATTTTGAATTTGTTATTGTGGGATTGAGTTTGCACCTAACGTTTTGGTACATTAGAGAGAGATATAACAGTTCGTCAAACGTATATAATTAACACATACTCCCTCCGTCCCAAAATTATTGTCCACCAACAAAAAGCACACAATTTAATAAAAGTGGGATCACAACAGTTTTTGTGACACCCGGCAATTTCGGTTAACTTTTAAACTTAACCGAAACCTTAATTACGTGTATTTAGATGTGATTTAGGTTAAATACTTGTAATTACTTGTAACTATTTGTATATTATTGTGAATATACACCTACGTAATTGTTTTATATTACGCTTACGTAATTAGTTGTAATTACGCGAAATAACCGGACGGAGTCCGATAAACTACACAACGTTGGTGAAAACATTTTTATAAATAACTTAAATATATTTTTAGAAGTTATTTATCATATGTTATTATTTTTATATAATAATACACGAAAAATCTAGACGTTTTGATTAAAACGTAACAAACACGGCAAAAATGCGCGAATCGAATTCGGCAACGAAACGAAAGTCAATAAATATTTTGACAACTCAAGATAAAGTATTTTAACAATACTCCAATGAAAAATAATCCCAAACATATCATGAATTAAAATAACGCAAGAAAACGTTACGCGATTTAACGAATTAACGAAAAATAACGGGTAAACGAACACAACACGTAACGTAACTTTGGGAAACAATTTAAATCACACCCACATGGGGGGGACCCACACAAAATCTGCATTTTTGACCAAGACTTAACCCCATGTGCCACCTCCCCTTCCCCCATTCATGTTTCATGCAAAAATGACTTAATCATTTCCATTTCCCTCATTCCTACACTTACACTCAACATTACTTCCACACTCTCTCCACTCCCCATTCTCTCTCAAAATATTCTGGAGAAAAACCAGACCTAAAACATTCATAAACATCAAATTTTCACCATCTTCAAGCTAGAAATCAAGAACAAAAAGAAGAAGAACAAGAATCAAGCTCATTCACATCACCACCATCTCTTCTTCACCATTTCTTGGTGAGATTCATCAAAACCCTTCACTTATATTACTTGGTTACTACTGATTTTAATGTTATAATGTTCATCTAACATGAATATGTCCAAGATTGTTGTTAAAAATCGTTTTTATAACACATACTTTAACATGCATGAATCTGTCCCAAAAACGCAGTTACAAAGAAAAATTCGTATAAAATCAAATACTGAGATTTAGATGACGCATTTTTTTTGAAATCTTCGTATCTAAAAGATCTACAACTTTCATGTTTTATGCTTTGTCCAGATCCGTACGTATTTCTCTCTAGAAATCGATTTGTAGGACTGACCTGTGTGAAATCAGAATCTGAGTTAGGTAACTTTGGGAATTTTGTTTACCTATCAAGATGAGCCTTATAGTTGTTGGAAAAATTAAGTAATGAGCTAGATATCTAGTGGATCAGTTGGTAAAAGTTTGAGACCCTGACTTAGACCATAAATTGTAGAAATTAAATGGCGAACTAAACCGACAAAAACCGAAAAATGTGAGAAATTGATGTTTAAAGTTACGTTTTAAAAACCGACACTTTCGGGCATGCTAGAAACGGAAATAATGACTTTTGGGGACTTTTAAACATGTATAAGGGTTTTGGGAAAGTTTCAGGTCAAACCGAGTAGGTTTGACCAAGTCAACAAAAATGGGGCTCGATTTCTAAAAACCGACAAACTTACTATTTTTGGAAAGTGGTAACAAAAATGGGTTTGGGTGACTAAATAAATGGCTTTGACCAACTTTGACCAACTTTGACCAGCTTTGACCATGTTTGACCAACTTTGACCAGGTTGACCAACTTTGACCAGCTTTGACTAGTTTGACCAGCTTTGACCAACGAGTTGACCAACTTTGACCTACGGTTTGAGATTTTTATGAACTAAATAATTTGTTAGCAACACACGATATATACTAATGAATAATGTACAACAAAACAAACTTAATAATAATGTTTAAACGAATTATTATTACAAACTTTTACCAACGGGTCGTACACGCTTTTGACAAACGAACTTGAACAACTTAAGTGGACATACTAGTTGATGAACTAGCTTTAGGTGGACATTAACCCTCCACCTACACGATTGGCTTAAGTGGACATTGACCCCCACTTATACAATCGCTATAGATGGTCTTATGAGACATCTACTTACATACAACCTTATGAATTTAGGATGTTAGAAGGTTGCACGTTGGATACACTCATTGCTTGCTTATTTGATTATTTGCTAGCTGCTTGCTAAACTCAGGTGAGTTTCATAGCCCCTCTTTTACTGTTTTTACTTGTTTTGAACTGTTTTGGGGTGAGATACATGCTCAAACTATTTTATGAACTGTTTTATGAACTGTTGTTAGGAAAACACTTATACGTAATGCATGAGTTACTTTCTTTTCCACTAAGGCCAATACAATCATATAAATCTGTTGATTTACGCTTGCGATATTGCGGTAAAGCAATACAAAACGATATTGCGGTAAAGCAATACAAAACGATATTGCGGTAAAGCAATACAAAACGATATTGCGGTAAAGCAATACAAAACGATATTGCGGTAAAGCAATACAAAACGATATTGCGGTAAAGAAATACAAAACGATATTGCGGTAAAGCAATACAAAACGATATTGCGGTAAAGCAATACAAAACGATATTGCGGTAAAGCAATACAAAACGATATTGCGGTAAAGCAATACAAAACGATATTGCGGTAAAGCAATACAAACATTTCGATATTGTGGTAAAGCAATACAAACTATTAAATCTTGTGATTTACAAATACGATATTGGCAATAGTATACAGAACTTGATTTATACAGAAACTCTGTTTTACAGAACTTTATTTTACAGAACTTTATTTTACAACAAGAAAATCATGTGTTTACATTATTACTTTACAGATTAAACCTATGAACTCACCAACATTATGTTGACCCATTTTAGCATGTATTCTCAGGTTCACCGATGCAGTAGGACTACCCACAGGAAACAACATACTAGAGGTCGTTCGATGTAACTTTATGTGATGATACTTGATTTTGTCGGCGCCCCAGTGACACCTCCTACTTCCGCTGCCACGTGTTTTGGGGGTGCGACAGATTGGTATCAGAGCCTAAGGTTATAGCGAACTAGGATTGCATTAGTGACCTAGACTATAACCATTAGGTTAGTATTCCTCATTTGGTATGACTGGTTCAGCAATTGCATCATTCGGACTTAATTTAACATAGCCTGATCAACTTTGTACAATTAAAGGAGATTCGATGCAAGACCTGAAAAGGTTATAGTGAATAGGAATACATTAGAAGACTTTGACCAAGGTTAGAAACGGGGCCAAGCTTTATACGTGATTATGTGCTATGTTTTTATATGTATATGTGTATATATATATATATATATATAACCTTATGTATACAAACTTATTTGCCATTCTTCACGGCAACCACTCCCACAACTACATCACCTGACATCGAAAACGAGGCTCTAGCCTTACATACTACTGTGGAGATTTCCACGGTACCCACTAGCCCAACCATATCGGGCAACGAAATAATCGAATAGAACTCGCTTAGGATTAGTAAAAATTCCACTAAACATGTACTGTGTGTAAGAAACAATTTTCAAATAAATCTTTCGTCAGACATTTTCCATGAATTATTCACAAACATAAATCTTCCAACAGATTTTGACAAACAGAATTTTCAACACTTTTCAATGACCAGAGTTTTCAACGTATTTTCATCTATTTGAGCCTTTAACGAATTTTCATCAAATGGTTACTCGAAATTTCCCACAACTTCAATTTTTCAATGGATTTTTGTTAAACAAAATTTTTGCCATTTTGTTAATGACAAGAGTTTTCAACAGATTCACGTCAGCTGCAATTTTAAACAAATTTTGCCACAAAATGTTTTTACAGAATTTTCAAAATTCGTAAATTATTAATAAAGTTATCAAAAATTACGATGACGTTTTTGACAAAAGAAAACCATATATATCAACAAACACTTGATTTTCACTAAATCTTTCTATATGATCTAACCTTTAATCCCATTTTGAAACTAGAATACCGATTACACCTGAAACATTGCTAAGGAAATTCTAAGATAAGAAGCTAGATTGTGGTTTTCCAATAAAGGCATAGGTACGATAGACAAGTATGAAATAAGATTCTCTTAGTAGTCGGTTTGATAGTAGCAATACTCGATCTTGCAAAATCGGATGAAGTTAATTCATATAGAGACAAACCGAGACGTTAGTGATAGAGGTGACAACGACCAATACGAAACTATTGGAGGATAAAACTAAAGGAGACAATGACATAATTATTTTAACCTTATACGATACCGGATTAGTTTAGTCCAATACACAATCACACCCACCAATCTAGGTGCCAAGCACATCGTAGAACTTGCACTTTGAACTTAGCAAGCAAATTCTTCCATACACCTCTTGGGATTACGACTTACGTTTTCTGACGACTTTTACATTAGACCATCTTTGGATCTCTTAACAGTTTACTTATTGGAAATGCGTTTCCAGCAATTTATATTGGATATAATCCAACTAACTGTTCACACTCACACGAACTACGGACCACATAGGAATGTTTTCCTACTACGAACCATATAGAAATTTTTCCTACTACGAACCATATAGGAATGTTTTCCTACTACGAACCATATATGAATGTTTTCCTACTACTATGAACCTTATAGTAAATGACCTTACTACGACTGACTATCTAGGAATATTTGTCCTACTAATAGTACACGGAGATAATTTTCCAAACGTATACAAATGGATGCGTTGCATCAAAACAAAGAACTTTCCTTTCGTGGACTTAGTTAAATGTCAGAATTACTCACACTTTCGCTAGAAACTCCACAAACTATGACTACGAGCTAATTTCGGGACGAAATTCTCCTAACAGGGGGAGAATGTGACACCCGGCAATTTCGGTTAACTTTTAAACTTAACCGAAACCTTAATTACGTGTATTTAGATGTGATTTAGGTTAAATACTTGTAATTACTTGTAACTATTTGTATATTATTGTGAATATACACCTACGTAATTGTTTTATATTACGCTTACGTAATTAGTTGTAATTACGCGAAATAACCGGACGGAGTCCGATAAACTACACAACGTTGGTGAAAACATTTTTATAAATAACTTAAATATATTTTTAGAAGTTATTTATCATATGTTATTATTTTTATATAATAATACACGAAAAATCTAGACGTTTTGATTAAAACGTAACAAACACGGCAAAAATGCGCGAATCGAATTCGGCAACGAAACGAAAGTCAATAAATATTTTGACAACTCAAGATAAAGTATTTTAACAATACTCCAATGAAAAATAATCCCAAACATATCATGAATTAAAATAACGCAAGAAAACGTTACGCGATTTAACGAATTAACGAAAAATAACGGGTAAACGAACACAACACGTAACGTAACTTTGGGAAACAATTTAAATCACACCCACATGGGGGGGACCCACACAAAATCTGCATTTTTGACCAAGACTTAACCCCATGTGCCACCTCCCCTTCCCCCATTCATGTTTCATGCAAAAATGACTTAATCATTTCCATTTCCCTCATTCCTACACTTACACTCAACATTACTTCCACACTCTCTCCACTCCCCATTCTCTCTCAAAATATTCTGGAGAAAAACCAGACCTAAAACATTCATAAACATCAAATTTTCACCATCTTCAAGCTAGAAATCAAGAACAAAAAGAAGAAGAACAAGAATCAAGCTCATTCACATCACCACCATCTCTTCTTCACCATTTCTTGGTGAGATTCATCAAAACCCTTCACTTATATTACTTGGTTACTACTGATTTTAATGTTATAATGTTCATCTAACATGAATATGTCCAAGATTGTTGTTAAAAATCGTTTTTATAACACATACTTTAACATGCATGAATCTGTCCCAAAAACGCAGTTACAAAGAAAAATTCGTATAAAATCAAATACTGAGATTTAGATGACGCATTTTTTTTGAAATCTTCGTATCTAAAAGATCTACAACTTTCATGTTTTATGCTTTGTCCAGATCCGTACGTATTTCTCTCTAGAAATCGATTTGTAGGACTGACCTGTGTGAAATCAGAATCTGAGTTAGGTAACTTTGGGAATTTTGTTTACCTATCAAGATGAGCCTTATAGTTGTTGGAAAAATTAAGTAATGAGCTAGATATCTAGTGGATCAGTTGGTAAAAGTTTGAGACCCTGACTTAGACCATAAAGTGTAGAAATTAAATGGCGAACTAAACCGACAAAAACCGAAAAATGTGAGAAATTGATGTTTAAAGTTACGTTTTAAAAACCGACACTTTCGGGCATGCTAGAAACGGAAATAATGACTTTTGGGGACTTTTAAACATGTATAAGGGTTTTGGGAAAGTTTCAGGTCAAACCGAGTAGGTTTGACCAAGTCAACAAAAATGGGGCTCGATTTCTAAAAACCGACAAACTTACTATTTTTGGAAAGTGGTAACAAAAATGGGTTTGGGTGACTAAATAAATGGCTTTGACCAACTTTGACCAGCTTTGACCATGTTTGACCAACTTTGACCAGGTTGACCAACTTTGACTAGTTTGACCAGCTTTGACCAACGAGTTGACCAACTTTGACCTACGGTTTGAGATTTTTATGAACTAAATAATTTGTTAGCAACACACGATATATACTAATGAATAATGTACAACAAAACAAACTTAATAATAATGTTTAAACGAATTATTATTACAAACTTTTACCAACGGGTCGTACACGCTTTTGACAAACGAACTTGAACAACTTAAGTGGACATACTAGTTGATGAACTAGCTTTAGGTGGACATTAACCCTCCACCTACACGATTGGCTTAAGTGGACATTGACCCCCACTTATACAATCGCTATAGATGGTCTTATGAGACATCTACTTACATACAACCTTATGAATTTAGGATGTTAGAAGGTTGCACGTTGGATACACTCATTGCTTGCTTATTTGATTATTTGCTAGCTGCTTGCTAAACTCAGGTGAGTTTCATAGCCCCTCTTTTACTGTTTTTACTTGTTTTGAACTGTTTTGGGGTGAGATACATGCTCAAACTATTTTATGAACTGTTTTATGAACTGTTGTTAGGAAAACACTTATACGTAATGCATGAGTTACTTTCTTTTCCACTAAGGCCAATACAATCATATAAATCTGTTGATTTACGCTTGCGATATTGCGGTAAAGCAATACAAAACGATATTGCGGTAAAGCAATACAAAACGATATTGCGGTAAAGCAATACAAAACGATATTGCGGTAAAGCAATACAAAACGATATTGCGGTAAAGCAATACAAAACGATATTGCGGTAAATAAATACAAAACGATATTGCGGTAAAGCAATACAAAACGATATTGCGGTAAAGCAATACAAAACGATATTGCGGTAAAGCAATACAAAACGATATTGCGGTAAAGCAATACAAACATTTCGATATTGTGGTAAAGCAATACAAACTATTAAATCTTGTGATTTACAAATACGATATTGGCAATAGTATACAGAACTTGATTTATACAGAAACTCTGTTTTACAGAACTTTATTTTACAGAACTTTATTTTACAACAAGAAAATCATGTGTTTACATTATTACTTTACAGATTAAACCTATGAACTCACCAACATTATGTTGACCCATTTTAGCATGTATTCTCAGGTTCACCGATGCAGTAGGACTACCCACAGGAAACAACATACTAGAGGTCGTTCGATGTAACTTTATGTGATGATACTTGATTTTGTCGGCGCCCCAGTGACACCTCCTACTTCCGCTGCCACGTGTTTTGGGGGTGCGACAGTTTTCAACCACTCAAATAGAATCTACACCCACTAAACTCTCTTCTTATTAGTTGAAATGAAAAGTGGACAATTATTTTGGGACATCCCAAAAAGGAAAGATGGACTATAATTTTGGGAGGGAGGTAGTATATAACTTGTTATATATAAAATCTAGTTGATACATTTTGACAAACAAACTATATGAGTACAAGCAAAACGAAGGAAACACGATTAGTGGAACCCAAGTCAAAAGTTAAAGTACGTATGGATCATGATCTATCGATCAGATTGAAATGATATTACATCCGAGTTGTATAGATCGGTATCACATGAAGTTCATTACTAGCATATACGTATATATAAACCATTGGCGCCATCTGGTGCACAAAGTATAGTAAACTGTATGACAAGTGAAAGCAACTTACAGGCTTTGGCTCAATTGGATTATACACGATATCCACAATAGTAATCTGCTATGTCTCATATATCTTCCTTGAACGGATGGTAGAAGTCTACAAAATTATATTATAAACAAATATATGAGGGGCTAGAATATCTTATATTAAATCATATCGTCAATGTTCTAGATACTTCAAATTTGCCTTTGGTAGGCTAGAATATCCATACTATCTAATTTACCAAGCAACAATAATGGTGTGTTTATTTCAATAGTCACATTTAAAGGCTCATTTCCTCCTTATTGAACCGTCTATGTTGTTGTCAAAGTGTTTTCTTCAATTATAATGTGATTCTTTCTGATTTCCACCTAAGAGTATACCATTTTAACTCTTAAACATTTTTGAGCGATTTACCACTCAACATATAGTCACTACTAACTAGGATAAATTGCATTTTGTGAGGAAGAACCTCACGGAATGTACATAATGCGGTGCGAATCTTTATGTCAGATGTAATGTGTAAGTGAGACTCAACACTTTGCACTATTATCTTCTAATTATATTACTTTAGATTTATCATTCAACTATCATTCTCTTTCAAACTTTAGTGCTTAGTAAGAACTAAGTGTGTGTTTAGTTGTGAAAAATTTTCCAAATGGAAAGAGTTTTCCTTCTTTAGAAAAGTGTTGAAAATTTAAAAAATGTGTTCAAATGTTATTGCATTTTTCATTTTGGAAAAACTAGTTGAGCTTAAAAAGTTTTGAAAAATTTTGGAAAAGTGGAGGTAGTAGTATATAAAGGAATAAAGTGGAGAAGTGGAAATCCTCATCCCCTAGTTATAACATGGAAAATATGGTTTTCCATTTTCTTGGAAAATTTTTCTTGAAAATACCAATGTATCTCTTCGAATGTACTATTAAACATTAAACATCTTATTAAAAGAGAATAATTTGGTCCGCTGTTTTATGTTATTATAAAGGGTTTTGCTAACGTCACATTAAGTATCATTTAATGAACTCGAAATTTCCTTAAATATCAGAATTTGCATTTAATTAATACTCATTAATTCAATCTAATAATTACCTTTTTAGGCATATATTAATTACAAATTCAGATATAAGGAAATTACGAGTTCATTAATGGCACCTTAACATGTGACACGGGTAACGTGTACCCCTGTGACATACGTTAAAGTGCATTTAATGAAGTCGAAATTTCCTTAAAAATTAATATTTACATTTAATACTCATGAAATTAATCTAATAATTTCCTTTTATGCATATATTAATTACAAATTATGCTATTTAAAGAAATTACATATACATTAAATTCACTTTAACGTGTGTCATCGGGCGCACATTAGCAAAACCCTTTCATTATAATATTAGTTTTTTAGTTTATTGGATCACACCATCTTTAATGAGTAAATTATTTAAATCGTCCATGTGGTTTTCAATTTTATCCATACGTCGTCCCTCACTTCCAAAAATTATTTAAATCGTCCCTGTGGTTTTCAATTTTGTTCAACGATAGTCCAAAATGGACTATTTAAATAATTTACTTTCCGAAAATAAATTATTTAAATAGTCCATTTTGGACTATCGTTGAACAATTTTCAATTTTGTTCAACGATAGTCCAAAATGGACTATTTAAATAATTTACTTTCCGAAAATAAATTATTTAAATAGTCCATTTTTGACTATCGTTGAACAAAATTGAAAACCACAAGGACGATTTAAATAATTTTTGGAAGTGAGGGACAACGTATGGATAAAATTGAAAACCACGTAGACTATTTAAATAATTTTCTCATCTTTAATTAAACAATAGACATTTTTAGTTTTTAATTCGTTAACACATGCTAAATAGCGACATCCATTGCAACTCTGTTTGACTTTTTCTCATTGAGGAGTTGTATTCTAGTCATTACTCTTTTGTCCACGTCATATTGATGCATCATTTTCTATTAATTTATTCAAGATAATACTCCGTAGTATTTATATAGAGTGGGGTTAAAATGTGAATAGAAATTTATGTGAGAATAGTGGAATCAATCTCAGCCATTCATTTTCATTAAATACCTATTTCTACCATCTTTTTTAAAATTAAATATCTCACAAATGACAAGTCGAAAAATTATAAATATTGCACCATAAAATTCAGCGTTTTATCCTCTTCGATTTGCCGTCCTTCAAGGCATACTTTTGACAACTTTTTTTTTTCATTTTTTGGTGGTTTTACAAATTAGTAACGCATGTGTTAGTGTTGCGTTTAGGGTTTAGGGTTTGGGGTTTTTTTTTTTTTGGTAAAGGGGACGGAACCCCGGCAAAGTGCATTAAAGTAAATAAAGAAAATATGTACAAAAAACTAGAGGCATACCTCTAGGGGTGGTTTTTAGTGCACCACCCAAACTCTTATACAAAAACCAAACACCATGATAACACTAGCAGAATTGAACCTATAACCTATTAAATCTATACAAATCATAATTCTAGTATTTGTCATGTTCAACTCTGCAAACAAAAAAACTCTATAATCATTACAAAAATACGAATTCTGCTTTCTAATATCTTCCTTGCCACTCTCTTCCATAGCCATTAGCCAATACACTTGATATTCTCTTGATCATATTCAAAGCCCAATCCACATTTATTATAATTACCAATCCAAATCATGAACACATTAAACCCTGTCCAGTCCACATATCCTTCCAGCCCATACAGCTTTCCAGTAACCCAAAATAACCCAAAACCAAAACAATGCCGTGTAACTTCAGCAGTATATTTAACCGTAGATTTAACCATATATTTAATAGCAATAACATCAAAAATTCTATCTACTATATGCAAGAATTCAATATCCATTAAGAAACAGTAGATGCTTTATTACCTCCCATACTAGGTGACTCCACTTGTATCACAGCATTCACCTTTTCCAAGCTCATGAACTCAGCAACACCATTGGATTCAGGAGCAACATCTTCAACATCAAGATTAGTATCTAAGCCATACTCATGACACTTTTCACTCCAGTAATCCAGCTGCGCAGAAGACCAATCCTTCCTCACAGTAGATGAAGGAACCTTCCTAACTACTAAAAATGCATCAACAAAATTCTTTTGATGATTATACATAGCCAAATCAGCTAGCCAATCATCATCAGAATCCGAGTCTTCCATATCATCACCTCCAGCCATTTCATTACCCAAAATACTAAAAGAATTTAATATTGGTACCTCATTTCTTGTTAGCACAGGATCATAACTATCCCTAATATCTTTCCCCTTGCCAATTTGCTCCTTACATACCCTATTATCTTTAACCATTACATACACAGAATCACCCCTTAAACCTTTCTGCTTATTTTGACTATAATTTGCTGATGCACCATTGAGATTACCCTTCATTACTGCCTTATCCCCCAAACTGTCTTTATTTCCCTGCTGCACATTTCCAGAATCATTAACCAAATTATCATTAACAATATTATTCTGTTTTGACACTACCTTCTTTTTCTGATTAACCCTTGTCCTATTGAACACATCCCCTTTAACTGGAAGAGTCCCTTTACTCTGATATTGCTGTGTATTTGTACTTCTGCCTTTTCTTTCAACCGTTGTAAAACCATCATTCTCCACTTTATTTTGATGCTCACTACCAATAATACTTTCTTTTACTTTCAACGCTTTTTCTTCCTCACTCATTGGTCTCTTTTTACAGTACTTAACATTGTGCCCAAAGACTTTACAGTGGGTGCACAAAGGTGGTAACCACTGATATGATACATCCAACTTACCAATTTTAGCAGAGAAAACACCCATGGCAGGAAATTCAAATTCAACTGTGTTTGGTAATTCATCCTCTGCTATTATCTCCACTAACACCCTAGCATAACCAAGCCTGCCACTCTTCCTCATACACCTATCCATAGTCGCTTTGTCCATTAATATTGGCCTACCAATATAACTTGCTAACTTCCCTATTCCTTTGCCATTCCATAACTCTAAAGGTAAATTGTGAATACAAATCCATAATGGCACTTTTTGTGGTTCAATCTTCTCTAACCACACTCCAGGTTCCCATTAATTAAGAAAAAAAGGTACATTCCCCACAAGCCATGGGCCACTTTCCAAAACTGATTTCATACCCTGCTCATTATTAAATCTACACAGATAAAACCCAGCATCAGTTTTTGTAATTTCTTTGATACCATAAGCTCTCCACATTCTTCTCAGACTTGAATTAACCATTTGAAAATCCATTGACATTCCTACAAAATAACCATATAACTGTAAACCAAAAGCACTACCACCCTTTTTCACCTCATCAACTGTAAACAGCACCCTTTTCTGCCCATTAGGTAATTTGGTTGGGGGTATATACTCCATCTTCACCTCATCATCTTCATTTGATTTTTTCAGTAGCTCAGCAAACGAAACTCTCTTATTTGACCACACATTTTGTTTTCCAGATTCACCAACATCATTTACTTTAGACTGATTCACCACAGGTCTAATAACATGCTCCTGCCCGCTAATACTCTCATAACCAAATTCTGATTGCTTAGAAGTCATAACCATATCATCATCCATCTCATTAACAGCCTTACTTTGCTCATTACAAGTAACTTCCATCTCCACATTGTCTACATTACCCATAGTATTACCCTGCCCTTTTGTACTAACATCACCCATAGTATTATCAGAATTACCAAACTTCATATTAATAGCATTACCATCATTCTCAAATGCCTTATTAATATACTCATTTGCTGTTTTATAGATTAAAGTATTGAGCAAAGAATACTTATCAACAGGTGCATCCATACATTCAACATTCTTATCATCTGAACAAATAGGAATTTGGGGCTTAATACCTGAAGCATCTGAATCATCAATATTGGCATCCACTCTAGCTTCAAACAAGCCAATCGTCTCTTTCACAGAACGAGAAATAAACTCCTTCCCTGTACCAGTCATCTCAATATCAGCAGCTTCAGATGAAACCCCAACATGAAATGGAAGCTCACCCAAAGGAATATTCAAAATTGGGAAAGGTTCATCAGATCTCGTCTTCTTCGGAGCATTATCAGGGTCAGAATAACCTTGAATGATAGCCCCTTTCTTCAATTTCTGCTTTCGCTTACTAGGTCTTCCAACCTTCTTCTTAATTGAAGAATGAATAGCAGGAATAGGGCTTCTCTTCGATGTATCAACTGTAACTTCATCATACTTTGCAGCTCGCAACACAGCTCTGGATTGAGCTGGACTCAGATTCGTATCAGGTTTATGAAATGATTCAGTGCGTGAGGAATTAGGTGGGTCAGGAGGCTCAATCGGGATTTCAAGAGGATTAGGGTTATGATCCATAATCAAAATCAATGAGAATTAAAGGTTTAAGGTTAAAGAGTGAAGAAGATGTCAGAAATCGCCAATGTCAGAGAGAGAATTCAGGGTTTGGGGTTTAGGGGTTAGGGTTTAGGGTTTGGAGTTTGGGGTTTCTTCAAACCCTAAACGCTTTACAAAACTCTAAACCCTAAATCATACTAAACCCTACTAAAACCTAAACCCTAAACCCTGATAAACCCTAAACCCTAACCCTAAACCCTAAACCTAAATCTTAAACCCTAACCCTAACCACAAATCAAATGTACAACCAATCACTAACACATGTGTTATTAATTTGTAAACCCACAAAAAAATGAAAAAAAAAAGTTGTCAAAAGTATGCCTTGAGGGACGGCAAATCGAAGAGGATAAAACGCTGAATTTTATGGTGCAATATTTATAATTTTTCGACTTGTCATTTGTGAGATATTTAATTTTAAAAAAGATGGTGGAAATGTGTATTTGATGAAAATGAGTGGCTGAGATTGATTCCACTATTTTCACTTAAAATTGATGTACTTATTTGAACCTTACTCTATTTATATAATTATATCGTTCTGAAAACAATGTACGATATGTGACCCAATAATATGAGCTATTTTACCCACTAACTCGTTTGCCTCGTGTTGAGATTTTGAAGATCTCACCAAATATTTATTTAATCTTGCTCATCCATTCTAAGTTTTAAACGCTTACTAAACGTCTAAACCCTTGCAAGTAGAGAAACATATTTACTAAAAGCATCTCTCAACAAATATATCCCTAACTAACGCATTTCTTTTAAAACCTTTTTGTTCTGCGAACCTAATTTCTAAACATTTTACGTAGTATTATTTAATCTTAATATCGCCAATCTCACATTTCTATATCATTTGTATACTCTTCAATGTTTTGATCACAAAGCTTTTAACCGAATTAAAGACAACCCTTATGTTCGAGCTATCGGTCTCAACCTCAATTACAAATTCTTCGCGGACCGCTAGCTAATCTTATTTTAGATCAACCATTGACAAGTTGTAAATCATTCATGCAAATCAAACCCATTTTCACTTTAGAATACAATATTGCTTACACATGAAGAACAATCACAAACCTTTCTTGTTCATTCTCATTCAGAACAATATAATGTTCCGACTTTTGGGCAATTAATTGTTAGTACAATGGGGTAGATTGATTTCGAGTTTTATTTTTATAATTCAATATATTAGAGATTATAAATATATTAATTATGAGGAAATAGATACATAAAACGAAATTAATGTTTGCAGGTCATATGGCGGCTCATGGTTTAGTCATACGGAGAAGAGAAGAAGTAATTTTACGAAAAGTGATTAAAAAAATAAAAGAAAGAGGAATTAAATGAGAAACATGTTTGTTAGGGATATATATATTTCATAATATATAGATGAGTCTAATAAATATGTTTTCCATATACATGGTTTGGTTGAAAACTCACATTGATCATGCCAAATGAAGAAGTTGACTTTATATTAGTCCAACTGTGAAAGGGGAAAATGGAAAGGTAATAATGTTACAAACCAACTTACAAATCATTCTTATCTTTCATATTTTAACCAAATAGTTTTTACCTTTAAGAAATTAAAATAAACAAAAATAGTACTCAGATTAACCCAACCCGCTTGCTCCATACTAGATATTTACGTGTTTTAAGTCTATCAACCAATCCCTACTGCCCGCAACTTTACCACCTCTAAGATGAGCAAACGGTTAATTGGATTATAAGATATACATACACAACTCAAGTTCCAAGTTCCCATCCATACATTTGCTTACAAAAATGGCAGTAAAACCCGAACCAGGATCTCTGTTCATTAACTAAGAACAAAATAACTTGCAGGAGGCAAAATAATACAGTAAGAGAAAGGAAAACTATAAGCACTGCATACTTCACTGTCACGCTAACGACACTACCACATGCAGCTACCTATTACTAAACGATATTACCATGCATAGATGTCACACCCCCAAAATCGGTAATCACGTTTATTAATGGTTTAGCGGAAGCTTTAGTAAATTAGCGAAAGCATTTTAGTTTACAGTTTAACAGCGGGGGTGCTGACGTTATAATAGTGCATTCACTGTATCAGAGCTTATGATCATTGCAGAACAGTAATTAAGATGCCATTAATATAAAAGTAATTACAAAAACTACGACTTGTCGAGTCGTAGAAATAATAGTATTGTAAAATACATTTTGTCCCAAAAGTGGCATCCTAATTCATCGTAGGTAACTTACGTCCATTATGCATGCATCAATACCTGAGTCCTAATTCCCTGGAAAACATAGTAAAACGTCAACATTGAATGTTGAGTGAATTCACAGGTTTTTATATATACGTAGTTAAATCAAGTTTTGTATAAATCATTCATGTACACAAACATAATGTTTATATGTATAGTAGGAAGCACAAGTTATTCTAATTAAAGAAAACATTTCCTAAATAGTTTGTAAGAAACCGCTTTCTTAGTACAAGTAGTTTGTTGTGAAGGAAACACCGGTTTACTCAAAAACATTTCCTAATAAGTAGTTCGCAGGAAACAAAGGTTTAACTAATCAAAGTAAACATTTCCTTTTAGTTGTATAGTTCCAAATAAGTAATCTCAGGAAAATGCTATTTCCAAACTAAGTTTGTAGTTTAATAGTCGTTGTTAATACAGTTAATCGTTTAGAAGGAAAAACATGTCTATTCAAATATGATAAACATTTCCTAAATACTTTGTAAGAAATACAAGTTTATCCAATCAAGGAAAACATTTCTAAAATAGTTATCGTGTAGGAACACCTATCCTATTAGTTATCACAGGAAATACAGGTTTAACATTCAAGTAAACATTTCCTTTTCAAGTAGTTTGTAGGAAATACAGGTTTAACATTCAAGTAAACATTTCCTTTTCAAGTAGTTTGTATGAAATACAGGTTTAACATTCAAGTAAACATTTCCTAAAAGTAGTCGTGTATCACAGGAAGTACCCCTTCCAAATCAAGTGTGCACAGGATATACCCTTTCCAAATCAAGTTGTAGTTGTTTTGTTGTTTAGTGGGAAATATAGACTACGATCCCTCTAAGGTGAGCTAAACCTTTAGAGTTAAAGTACGACACCTAGTGCTATAACCAAACCACGACTAGTTGTTTTGTTGTTGCCTCAGTAACACGGTAAGTATACACTCCTCGTTACGACTGCCGTCGTGTGGTTGGAATGACCAACGAGTTATATCCTGGGAGGGTTGTCAAATCGATAGTACTATCTGTATACTCAGTGGCTAGAGTCACCTAGCTAATGGTTATAGGTTGTAAGCACTGGGACTTATGTGCACTACAACTACCTCATGTAAACCTAGGTTCGTACCAAGATTTGTTTTGTCTTAATTCCCAAAGTAGTTATGAAAAATCATTTCATATATTCAGTTCAAGTATAACGATATGAAAACATTTCATATATACTGTTGTGTATAATAGTATGAAAGCGTTCATGTTAATCAGTTGTGTATATAAAAGCATGTTAAGCATTTACATAAGCAGTTGAATATAAAAGCATGTCGAGCAATTATATAAATCAAGTTGCATGTTAGAGCACATAGTTCTATGTTTTCCACCCCTGGTTTTAAAAGCATTTAAAACGAGTAAAAGAGGGGTTGTGAACTCACTGGTAGAAAGTCTTCAGCGAATAACAGCTAGTAATAGTAGTAGTCCAGATGCGTCCCTGAAATACCTAGACGCAAATAAATATACTTTATATAAGTACTTGGACTATTCGTTACGTTTAAGTGTTTGTACAAAGTTAGTTGGTGATAAGTATGTTGAAAAATAAATATTATCTTTCGAGTTGCGTTTATCGTTGAATTAATCATTGTGTGTAAGTATATATATAAATATATACTTATTAGTTGAATATATATATTCATATATATATATATATATATATATATATATATATATATATAAAAAGTCGTCGTCGTATATATATATATATATATATATATATATATATATATATATATACATACATATATATATATATATATATATATATATATATATATATATATATATATATATATTGTTTGTTATCATCGTGTATATATATATATATATATATATATGTATGTATATATATAGATATATATATATATATATATATATATATATATATATATATATATATATATATATAAAGCTTGTCGTTTATGTTTTAAAAACATAAGTTTATTAGTTATAAAAATAACTTTGTTCCATTGTATATATATATATATATATAAATACATACACTTTGTCAAAATATCGTATCTATATATATATAAGTATAAATTGTCGTGTTTGTATAAATGTGATACAATTGTTGTTTATATATATATAATCCATTTATCGTGGAACTAACTCGTTATACGTTTCGTTTTACTTGTCATTTATATATATAGTTTCGGTTTAAGTTTGTGTTTTAAAACTACACAACTCGTTGGGCTTGGGCCTACCCATTCAGCCCAATAGTAAGGCCCAATAGGTGCGGCCCAATTAATGCAGCCTAATTACATATCCAAATTATTTTAGCCCATTAAGGTTTATGGTTTAACACTTTAGGGCCAATTTGATATCAAAACGATCCGGCCCAATTGATAACATAACCCGGCCCATATGTAAATGTAATGATTTAAGCCCACTTTATTTAGCCCAAAAATAGTTTGGCCCAAATACAAAATAATACTTTTGACCCATTATATAATTAACCCGTTTGGCCCAAAAGTTATATCGTTTATTATTTGTATAAAAATATTGTCCCGCGGTTGTGTATAAATTTTAATACCACAATATAACTTAATATGTTATGATAATCATTATTATTAATACTATTTAAATTTAATACTAATGACCTTAAATATTAATTACTATAATTAGTAAGTTTCCTACATATAGTAATTTCTAATTTTAGTAAGTTAGTATATTAGTTATCAATATGCAATTGGTTTACTTTGACATGAGCCGCACGGCTCACTTGTGTGACCCGATCATCTATCAACATTGAACCGATCATCTATTTACAATGAGCCGATCGGTTCTTTTTTTTCTCAGCCGTACAGGTATGCGATGGTTCAGTTCATGCTCTGTTCTGTGTTCGTATACATATAGAGTTTGGTTCCAACAATTTTTATAAGTTACTAATCATTATAACAACGAGTATAATACACAATATAGTGATTTTTAACACCAAAATTATACCACTTCCATATATAATGATTTTTGTGTTCTTTAGCTTAGTTTTACTAAACCTTCATCTTTAAGAATTTTCATCACCAAATTATCAAATAACTTTGTAATCAACCACAATAATTATATAATAACACTATATAACAAAGTTTTTATGCATTATATACAAGTTATAATCAATATATAAAATCAAGAAATATATGAAATTTAAAAGTTTGAACCTCACAGTGAGTTTGATAATGATGATGACTGATGCATGAGATGATGATGATATCATGTTATCATTTTTGTAAGTAGTTTGAGTGAAAATGTTTGAAGGAAAGAGATGAAGAAATATGGCTCCTGCCTTGTTCTTCTCCTGCTTTTTGCTCGACACCCACGCACACACATAGAAGAAATGTAGGTAGAGAATTATCGGTGCTCAAAAGTTTGGTAAGGAGGGAGTATATATCGGTGTTTTTATTTCAAAGGGATGGTGTGTACAAAAATTGTCTCCCAGATATTTTAGTGTAAGTATTGTTTGAGTTTTTAGCCCGTTAGTTCCGTGTACGGGTATAATTAGTGGTGCCCAATGTACCAATCAATTATTCGTTAGTTTAATTTATATTTTAAACTTAATAATTGATAATTATAAAAATGAAACATTTTAATAAATTCATTAATAAAATTATTCACAGTAGTGGTACTGTACAGTTAAATTAGGTGCCAAATTTCAGTTGAATTTCAAATCCATATTTTGAAGTAATGTTCCAAATATTAAAACAGGAACGAGCAAAATAATACTTTTATTGTTATTGACCTTTAGGCACGTTTTAATATTGTTTCTGTTCGTGTATAACGCGTTCAAAATAGTCGTCTAAAGGTCCCCGAACAACTTTTGTTCCAACTATTTTCTATAATAGTTTCCAATAAAATTTGTTCAAAAGTATTTCGAAATTCTTTTTGGACTTTTGTATTGCGCTCGATACGTTTAATATAAAACGTATAATATATTATATTATTTCAATAATATAAGTATAATAATAATCTTAATTAATAATTTTCGAATTATTAATTATTTTTGTATCACCAACTTTATTGTATTTAGTTTGTCGAGTTTTGACGCATTCATTTAGTACGTAAATATTATATATATATATATATATATATATATATATATATATACACACACACACACACACACACACACACACACACACACACACACACACACACACACACACACACACACACACACACACACATACACACACACACACACACACACACACACATGTAATCTACGATTTATCAATAGTCACGTATTCAATTAGTAAGTTTCACAAAACTTATCACGTAAAGATTGTTTTGAATTCACTAATTCAGGGAATTACTCTAGGTAATGCATGTACTTAGTTAGAGATTAGTACCCTAATTGGAGGATTGTCACATTCTCCCCCCGTTAGCGAAATCTCGTCCCGAGATTTTATTTGAATTATTCGTGTCGGTCTCTTGTTCAAACAGGTGAGGGTACTTCTTCTCATTTTCGCGTTTAACCTAAAGATAATCCCATGTTTTTAATTTACTTGGGAACGCTCTTCGAGTTCCAAAGAACTTTGCCTAGTTTAAATCCGACTATTTTGTAGCTCTTGCATTTTCGAGTCAGATATTTCGATTGGTTCCTTCACAAAGTTAAGTCGCGAGTCAATGTAGACTTCGTCGGGAGGCATGATAAATGTTTCGTCAGAAAGATACTTCTTAAGGTTACAAATGTGAAAAGTGTCATGAATGTTGCTAAGCTCTTGCGGTAGTTTGAGCTTATAGGCTACAGGACCAATCCTAGTAAGGATTTCAAACGGTCCTATCTATCGTGGGTTCAATTTCCCTCATTTTCCAAAACGTGCTATCCCTTTCCAAGGCGATACTTTGAGTAAGACTTTGTCACCTACTTGAAACTCCAATGGTTTACGGCGATTATCGGCGTAACTCTTTTGTCGGTCACGCGCCGTTTTCAGTCGTGCTAGTAACAGAGTGGTGATCGGCACTTGTACCCATACTGTGCTTCAAATGATGCCATCTAAATACTGGTGTGATAAATATTGTTATAAGAGAACTCTGCTAATGGGAGATGAGTATCCCAATTTCCTCCAAAGTCAATCACACATGCTCGTAACAAGTCTTCGAGCATTTGAATTGTTCGTTCACTCTGGCCGTCAGTTTGTGGATGGTAGGCTGTACTCATGTCGAGTCGATTACCTAGAGCCCATTGTAATGTTTGCAAGAAACGAGATGTGAATCTGCTATCTCTATCGTAGATGATTGAAAGCGGCACCCCATGTCGAGAAACGATCTCTTTCACATAGATCCTTGACAGTTTCTCCAATTTGTCGTTCTCTTTGATAGCTAGAAAGTGGGCTGATTTAGTCAGTCGGTCGACAATCACCCATATCGAATCAGCTCCAGCTGACGTCTTTGGTAGCCTCATGACGAAGTCCATCGTTATGTGTTCCCATTTCCAATGTGGCAACTCTGGCTGTTGCAAAAGTCCCGAAGGTTTTTGATATTCAACCTTGACCTTTGAACAAGTTAGACACTTGCTGACATAAGTAGCGATGTCTCTCTTCATGTTAGGCCACCAATAGAAACCTTTCACCTCTTGGTACATCTTATCTGCACCAGGATAAGTTGAGTAGTTGGACTTGTGAGCTTCGTCCAAAGTCAGTTTGCGTAGTTCATCATCGCACGGTATCCAAATTCGATTCATGAAGTATAGAACTCCATTCTCATTGGTTTCGAGCAGTTTCTCCATCCCCTTTAGGGATTCGACTTTCATATGCTCGGCGGTGAAAGCTATTCGTTGTGCATCACGAATTTGAGTAATGAGATTCGAGTGGATTGTCAATACCAAAGCTCGAACTCTGCGAGGTTTAATACCCTCCTTACGACTCAGGGCATCCGCTACTACATTAGCCTTGCCTGGATGATATTTGATCTCACAGTCGTAGTCGTTCAGCAATTCGACCCAACGTCTTTGTCTAATGTTGAGCTCCTTCTGGTCGAATATGTGTTGTAGACTGTTTTGTTCGTGAAGATCGTACACTTTGTACCGTATAGGTAGTGTCTCCAGATCTTGAGTGCGAAAACGACTACTCCCAACTCTAAGTCATGAGTTGTATAATTCTTCTCGTGAATCTTCAATTGACGAGATGCATATGCAATAACTTTGTCGTTTTGCATGAAGACGCAACCTAATCCTTGATATGAGGCATCACAATAAACGATGAAGTTCTCTGTTCCCTCGGGTAAAGATAGGATTGGTGCGGTGCTCAATTTCTGTTTCAGCAGTTGGAAGGCGTTCTCTTGTTTCTCTCCCTATTAGAATTTCTTATCCTACTGAGTTAAGGTGGTGAGTGACTGAGTTATCTTTGAGAAGTTTTCGATAAACCTACAGTAGTAGCCAGCCAAACCAAGAAATTGTCGAATTTCTGTGGGAATTTTCGGCGCTTTCGAGTTCTTAATCGCTTCTATTTTGGACGGGTCCACACGAATTCCTTTATCATGTATCACGTGACAAAAGAAATGAACCCCACTAATCCAAAATTCGCATTCGGAGAACTTAGCATACGGCTTCTAGTTCTCGAGTAGTTGGAGGATAAGTTTCAAGTGTTGTTCGTGATCCTCTTTCGTTTTCGAGTAAATCAAAATATCATCAATGAACACAATGACAAACTTATTTAGATAAGGTATGCACACTCGGTTCATGAGATCCATGAATGCTGTAGGCGCATTAGTCAATCCAAAATGACATGACTAGGAACTCGTAGTGACCGTAACGAGTCCTGAACACGGTCTTTGATACCTCCCCTCCTCGAACCTTCAGTTGGTGGTAACCAGAACGAAGGTCGATCTTCAAGTAGTGACTCGATCCTTGTAGCTGATCAAACAGATCGTCGATGCATGGTAATGGATATCGGTTCTTGATAGTTACCTTGTTCAGCTCTCGGTAATCAATGCACATCCGCATGGATCCATCCTTCTTCTTGACAAACAAAACCGGAGCTCCCCAAGGTGAAAAGCTCGGTCGGATGAATCCTAAGTCTAGGAGTTCTTGCAACTGCGTAGACAACCCTTGCATCGCTGACGGAGCAAGACGATACAGTGAGCGAACGATTGGTGCGTCTATGGGTACCAGATCGATGCGAAACTCGACTTGTCGCGGAGATGGTAATCCTGGAAGATCGTCAGGAAACACTCCCGAATAATCTCGCACTACAGGTATATCCTTTAAGCGTCGCTCCTAGGGTTTCTTTTCCACAACGTGTGCCAAAATACAGGATATCCCTTTCGGAGATATTTACTGGCTTTTAAGCAAGTAATCATCTTTACGGCACTCTATCTCTTATCTCCTTGTATCCCCAAGTTTCTTCTCTGTCGATGATGGTAGACGTACCAATTTATCAAAACAGCAATCTTTGCAAGATTCCTCGACAACTAGTCCATACCGACTACGATGTTGAAATTTTCCAACTCTACCGATAGCAAGTCTATTTCGAAGAAATGTCCCTCTAATGTTAGGGCACATCCCGGTACTATTTTTCCTGATTCGATCAACTTACCATCGACTAGTTCTATAGTGTACTTGTTATCCTTCTTACGGGATTCAATGTCTAAGAGTGGTCTAACTTCACTAGACATAAACTCAACTTGACATTCGAATTAAATAATCATAGAGGTATATTGGTTGTTGTTGTTGCAATTGTTGAGCCTTGGGCATTGGTTTCGGTAGTGGTTTTGGGTCACCACGCTCGAAACACCCATTGCTTTGTCGCTCATCATTGGCTCTGGTAGGAGGGATGGTTCGGCGATGTTGGATTCGATGACTCTACTGCTCGCAGTTACCACTGAGAGTACACCCTCAACTGTGGTGTGTCTCACATTTCTTGAACTTTTTCCTTTAGTTGGGTTTCCATCAGTTTCGATTCTAGTGTTTTGGTTATCCTTCGTGGCGTGGTTGTGAGTACGAATCACCTCGTGTCGGGTAATAGTTTCAGTTACTCCTTAATAAATGATTTCTCATATTGCTTCGATCATGGGTAGTGTGTCGTTTCGTCAATTGTTCCTAATGTTTCGTTGCTAAATTATTGAATGAATAAGGAAGGGTCATTGTTATCCCCTACCACACATCTTACGATTTTGAAACTCCCATATGTACATAGTATAATATAATCACGTTGGCCAGGCGTCATTATATGATGCTAAAAACATGAATTTTTTTCCGAAATAGTAGCTTTTTCCAACAAATTATGATATCTAATTATTTGTTGAAAAGGTTTTCAAAACTAGTAGAAGCGAGGTTACAAACCCCGATTTTATCTATCCGTTGATTATGAAAACGCAGTTAGTAACCCCGAGTTTGAACATAATTGTGAAGTGATGGAATCGGGGTTACAAACCCCGATTTTACATTGTCCATATTTGAGAATCGGGGTTCCAAACCCGGGTTTTACTTTTGTGTCGAGAGAGAGAGAGAATCGGAGTTACAAACCCCGACTTCACTTTAGGGTTTGCGCAACTTTTTATCCAAATATCTCAAATACTCGATAATAATTGGCTATTTAAAGATGTTGAAGATAGTGTTTAGATATAGTAAAGATAGAGTTGGTGTTTGAAAGTCCGTTTTTAAGTAAAATTGGGGTTTCAAGGTCCGACTTTACCCATTTGACTCGCCTATATCTCAAGCAATTGCGGGGCAATTTTTAAACGATCACTGCCCAGACATAAGTTACAATTTTCCCTTCAAAAACATTCGATGATTCACTCAAAAATTTAAACACATTTCTATTATGGATTTAATTCGTCCATTTATAGTTAATTTATATTGGGGTGGTGATATTGAATATCACAATGGTTTCATTCAAGGTGATAATGCAACACGAAGAACATCGATTGTGCTTAGGCAAAAAATTCGATATGTTTATTTTGTTGAATTGGTTTACAATTATGTTGGTGTGCAAAGAGAAGGCTTTAAATTAAATTTGTTATTATGTTATCAATTTCAAGGTATTGGTAATATTGTTGAAATTTTGGGTGATGATAGCCTGGAAGTTATGTATTACTTAGCTGCAAGAGATGAAGAGTATTGGGGTCAAGTGCATGTAAAAGTTGAGGCACTATTGCCACCCCAAGAAATTGGTTTTATGGATCTTATGCGTAAATTTTCCGTATCACAGCAAGTTTCTCAATCGCAAGAAACTAACGATTTTGGGCCATCACAAGATCTTCAACAAAGTCATGATTTTATGCAATCTCCTGATCTCAATCCATCGACATCTACAAACCCGTCAAATGTTCCGCTTCATCATCGCTGTGATGATGGAGAAAATGTAGATAATGACAACATTGGAGGATTTGATAACTCTGACGGTGGTAGCTCAGAACATAGTGAAGAGACAAGAGATGCTTTTAGCCATGATGGTACTGATGATGAAGATGGTGATGACGGTCCTGGTCAAATTCAAGTTCAGGAAAGTGCACAAGGTCAACAGTACATGCAATTTGATGATGATAATGATGATGTTGACCTACCTTTTGAAGAAGACGATTATATGGATATCTGGTCTCAAGATTCAAATGAAATTCGAGTAGGTATGTATTTTAAAACCAAAGAGGAACTTGTTAATGCCATCAGAATCTGGACAATTTCACAAAATAGAGAGCTTATAGTTGTTTCTAGCTCTCCAAATTTATGGAGAGCAAAATGTTACACTAGAAGCAAAAATTTTGTGTCTGTATCTGATTCACCCCTTTGTGAATGGATGGTTTTAGCTTCAAAAAAAAAAGAAAAATAATATGTGGCAAATTTCTAAATGGTCAAAGGCACACAATTGTTACGGTTCCGTCGTTAGCAACAACAACAAAAGTTTGAAGTCTAATATGATTGCAAGTCACATCATCCACGCAATTCATCAAGACATTGCGTATCCAGTGAAACATATACAAGCTTATATAAAAAACAACTTGAATGTTACTATCTCTTATCAGAAGGCATGGCATAGCAGACGAATTGCCATTGAGCGTATTTTTGGTACGTGGGAGAGTAACTTTGCAGATTTGCCTAGGTATATTGCAGCACTAGAACGATCAAATCCTAGCATAGTCGTGCAATGGTTGCATCATCCAGCAAGTTCATCCCATACAACGACATTCAAGTATATCTTTTGGGCATTTGGACCAGCTATTAAAGCTTTCAGCTTTTGTCATCCTGTTATTTGTGTTGATGGTACACATTTAAAAGGTTCATACAGAGGTAAATTGCTAACTGCTGTTACAAAAGATGCCAACAATCACATATTACCTTTAGCTTATGCCTTAGTGGACGATGAAACCGTGGATAGCTGGTGTTGGTTTTTTGAGCAGTTTAGGATCTTCGTGGCAAGTGATAATAGAAGACCATTGTGTGTTATTTCTGACAGACATAAAGGAATAATTCATGCAATGAACACTTTAGAGGATTGGATGGAGCCTAATGCTTATCACCGTTTTTGTCTGCGGCATGTTAGAAGTAATTTTATGACTAGATTCAAGACGCAAAGCTTAAAAAGGCTTTGTTGGGCAATTGGGAGCACCACCCAGAGAAAAAAGTATTTATGGGCTATACGAGAAATGAAAGGCTTGAATACAGAGGCTTGGCAATATCTTCATGGTATTGATAGAAGAAAATGGACACTTTTTCATGATAAGAACCATCGGCGTTGGGGTAACTTGACAACAAACATAGCAGAGAGTTTAAACAATGCATTGCGAGGAGCTAGACTGTTGCCGATAAAGGCTTGTATTGACTATACATTCAATCGAGCGGTCCAACAGTTTAGAAAGAATAGTGAGATTGCAAGCAAATGTAATACACCGATACCACCACGTATGTGGAAACTCTTCAATATCCGTGATAGGTATTCTCAAGAGCATGAAATAACCGAGTTCAACTTTGAATCTGGTGTTTACAGAGTAGTAACGAGGTTACAAACAAATGATGCCGGTGGAAATGACTATACAGTTGAGTATGAAGATCATAAATGTACGTGTGGGAAGTGGCAAATGCAACGATTCCCTTGTTCACATGCTATTTCTGTGTGCAGACATAGAGGCGACAATCCAGATAACATTGTCAACAAAGTATATACCACTAGGTGGTATAAACGTCAATATCGCTGTGATTTTCAACCGCTCCCCCATGTTGATTATTGGAGGGAGCCGGGTTGGAGAATCCAAGGAGATGCGTCAAGACTTTACACCCATAGAGGTAGGAGACGTGCTAGAAGAATTCGCAATGAAATGGATGCTCCCAATCGTGAAGAACCCGCAGTTAAAAGATGTGGTATATGCAATCAAACTGGTCATAACAGGACTACTTGTCAAGCTACACATCAATAAATGTATTTTATTGTATTTCAGTAAGTTAGATATATGTTGTTTGTGTGTAATAAATTATTGTAATAAATGTATTTTATTGTATTTCAGTAAGTTAGATATATGTTGTTTGTGTGTAATAAATTATTGTAATAAATGTATTTTGTTGTAATTCAATAAGTTAGATATATGCTGTTTGTGTCTAATAAATTATCGTAATAAAATGTGTTTTGTTGTAATTTTATAAGTTAAGAAATTCTTTTTTTTTTATCAGTATAAGTTAGAAAATACTAAATATGTCTAATATGTGTCAAGAATTCTATTTTAAATTATTATATTCTTTAATAATTCTATTTTGGAGCATTGCTATACCCGTCAATAATGGAGTTTTGTGTAAATTATGATTCGTAAATTATTGGAATTCAAATTATTGGAATTATTGTACCCGTGAATAATGGAGTTTTGTGTAAATTATTGGAATTCAAATTATTGGAATTATTGTAACCGTGAATAATGGAGTTTTGTGTAAATTATTGGAATTCAAATTATAGGAACACCCCTGCTGGGCATTGTTTGGAGTTTCGCTGTTAACTGGGGTGGCTCCACTATTGTTGGTTAAGTTTTCACGATTTCGGCTGGCCTCGTACTGAGCAATAGCCTCAGCCACGCGGCGTTCGATTATTTGTTCGGTTGTTTCTGGAGGCGGAGGTGGAGTATTTCGTCGACTGTTTCGAGTCTTTCTTTGTTTAGGCGGCATGCTGACGTTCTGCGATGAAAAGATGCAGAAGTCAATGACAATGAAAAGTATGTGAGGAATGAAGTTTCACATATTTCAAGTTTTCGAGTATCAAGAAAATTGTCGAATCCCCGTCACGTATCTTACGACTATGAAACACCCATATGTACTCAGTATAATATAATCACGTTGGCCAGACGTCATTATATGATGCTAAATACATACTTCTTTTCATCAACCGTTTAATACGATCAGGTTCATATGAGGTCTGAGTACAAGGAACGAGTCGAATGTGGTGAACAGTTCACGCGTATCGAGGTGTCGTAACGATAGTTTAGATGTATGCAAATGTATGTATGCATGTGCGTTCTAGCCAAGGCTATAGTCTAGGTCTCTAAGGTCTCTAAGTCACCTAAGAAATCTAGTTCGCTATAACCAATGGCTCTGATACCAATCTGTAACACCCCCAAATTCGTCTGTTTTGTTTAGCGGAAGCATTTTAGTTTAAGTACGGGGGTGCCACAATAACAAAGCATGCATACGTATCAGAGCATATGATTACAACAGAACAATATATATTAAGATGCCAAAAGTATTAATTACAAAATTTCTGATTCATCGAATCGTACAAGTTAAAAGTAATAAGTTTACAAAAGTAGATTTCTGAAATATGACTAAAACATTTCAGTTATACTGAAGAAATCTATATGTTTCCAAAAAGTTGGCATCCTAAAACTTCACGGGTCGCCTAATTCTCCATGTGTGTTGGCGATTCTTACATGCGCAACTAATTCCCTGAAAAACATAGTAAAAGTCAACAACTAGGTTGAGTGAATTCACAAGTTTTATGTTTGCAAGTTCAGTTGTGATAAACCACTGTTGTTTATAACGTATCGTGGGAATGTCGCCCAAAAATAGTATTCGTAACACCAAATATGTTTTCAAATAGTTGTTTGTAGGAATGTTCGTATCCTATTAGTTGTAGGAAAAACAGTATCCTGTGTTCAAGTATGTTTTGTAGGATTATACGTATCCTAATCGTAGATATGTTTCGTTGGGATATTGCCCAAAAATATAGTTCAAGTTATAGTAGGAATGTAAGTATCCTATTAGTTGTTCGTAGGTGTAACACTCCCCTAAGACCCGTATCTGGACCACGTGCGGTAGTGTTACAATCCTAATCGTTTGGTGGGTCCATGTTAGTAGGAAACCCATTGCCCATGTCAGAAGGGACTTTTCAATAGTGTTGCCCATGTCAAGTAGGGACTTTTCAGTAGTGTTGCCCATGTCAAGTAGGGACTTTTCAATAGTGTTGCCCATGTCAAGTAGGGACTTTTCATTACCCAGTCCGTTATATAAGGTGTTGCTGGTTATCCTCCAGTGTTCTCAAAACTTGTTTATGTGTTTACAGCGTTGGTAGTATGAAAATAATATGTAACACCTCCCCTAAGACCCGTACCTGGACCACGTGCGGTCAGTGTTACATACTATGTAGAAATCGTCAGTTTGTTTATCAGTTTACCAGTTCCATGTACTCCACTTGTTTGAGTAAAATAGTATACAACCATGTTTGTATAAAAGTGTTTGACTATGTTTTCCACCCCTGTTCAAAGCAGTTAAAACAGTAAAAGTAGGGGCTGTGAACTCACCTGTTGAGTTAAGTAGTTGTGCGAGTGCTAGCAAACCTAAGCCCAAGTACAGTCCAGAATCTCCTAACGTCCTAAACGTACGAGATTTAATAAGTATGTGGATGTCTAAACTAATCATCCATGCTAGTGTTTGTACAACCAAGTTATGTCCCAAGTATTTGTTAAACGTTTACGTTGTATTTCGTTGTTTGTGAAAATGTATACGACTTGTTGGTGATGTTTTGAAACAATAGTTCAAAAATGTTATTATCTCATTTGCTACAGTACTGCTACAGTAAAATTTGACTTTTCTACAGTAACTTTGACTTTTTAAAATGTGTGTGTTTTTTTTTTTTTTTTTTTTTAGGGTTCTGACTTGTGCGACGCAAGGTGCGACGTAAGGGTCTGCATCGCATTTAGGTTTTGCAACGTCATGGGTTGCGTCGCATAGGCGACGTTCTCAATTTAATGCGACGGAACGGGTTGCGTCGCTATCTGCGATGTGGGGATGATTATGCGACGCAAAGGCCTGCGTCGCAGTACTATTTTTGGGCCAAAAGCGACGTAGTCGCCTGTTCGACGAACAGCTTAAAAATCAACGAGTTTTGGGTCGATTTGGACGTTTTTGGTTGTATAAAACGCTAAAACATGATAATCTAAGTATACTAAACATGAAATATTAACTAAAACTACAAAATCTAAGAATTGACGGGATTTGTCGGAAACTTACGAGTGTCGGATTTGAAATCCGAAAAGGTAGAAATGTAGATCGTGGTCTCGTGGTCGTTTTATTCCAAAGAAGTATGGTGATTCGGCGTCGTTTGAAGGTAGTTTGTGGCGTTTTTGTGGTGGTTTTTGGTTGGTGGTGGTTGTAGTAGAGAGAAAAAGAAAAAGAGGGGGTGGTGATGAATGAGAAAAGTGGGGAGGGAGAAAGGGTTTTGTCTCCCTTTTTCCTTCCTCTGTGTTTGCGCTCCGCGTTTGTTTACCCGATCGTTAAATGTTACTTTATTTTAACTAATATATTTTTAATTACATTTTTCATTATATTTTTAATTAGGATCTTTTTATGAAACTAAATTAATAAGTTTTATAAATTTTAAACCTTGTTTTATTTTAATTATACGAGTTGACGTTTTGCGTTATAAAATGATATGTAAATATTATCGACATAATATTTTATTGTTTACGACGTTATTTAATAATTTCGTTTTATTAAATAATTTTGTTCACCAACAGTCGTATATTTTTGTCGCGTTTGTTTTCAGATTGTTCAGTACGTAATTACTACTAATTACGAATACGTAATACTACGCGTATTATCTAGTTGGGCTTTGCTAGACTTACCTCTAAAATATGTTGTGAATTCACTCAAGTAGGGAATTAGCCTAATAATGCAAGTGATTAATGTTATTAATCTCGTTTAAATTTGCGAGGTGTTACATTACATTTTTGTTTGCAGTTTAACTGGACACCGTATGATGATGTCATAAATAGACTACCTAATTGGTGTACAAATGGTTATCTTAGTTGGAGAAGTGATACCTTTGTGATATTTTGGGAGGTTGTTGAGCCACATTTACCAAATAGAGCATTGAGACAATTTGGGTTTATTCAGCAAATTCCAACTTTACAGTTGTTAACACCGGAACAACATAAGAAAATACACAAGGTGAAACGAAGTGGTAGAAGAAATATTGATTGGAGGAATATACATGGTAACTACATCGAAACTTGGAACAATCGTCACGGTAATCCAGCAAACGGAGTCCCAAGTTCAAACCCACATGCTACACGAGAATACATGTCTTGGTATTTGAATCGTACGTTACTTTTTGTAACTGGTGTAAGTAATCAACAACAAAACTCCAGTCAATTTCCTGATCAAGGCACCCAATTACAACTTATGGTATATCATTTAGTTTGTAATTATTTTTTGTTACTCATTCTACATTTATATGTGTTTACTACTAATATGTACTATTAATATACAGAGAGATGGAATGACTCGCATACATCATACGTCCATAAATATGATGGATAATGATCCAATGAACTCTCAGCAATATCAAAACATTGACAACATTACAAGGCAGTATATGGATCTTACATATGCCGGTGAGCGTATGAACTATCAAACTTCCTATGTGACAGACGAGCCTTTAGTAAGGGATCCATATGCATCTACACGAGTTCAAAGGTTGAATGCACGTGCTGGTAGACAACTTCAAGATGAACCGGATCCTACTCCTTCAAGTATGCATGATATAGGGGGTCCATCAAGTACCCCAAATGTTTTTGGGGACATGAGTAATCAAGATTACTATACCCCACCAATGGATGAACAAAGCCCTTTTAACTTTATCAACCCATCAAGTGACTTTTTTAGAGGATCTCTTCAAATGTCCCCACAGCTTGATCATTTTAATCCACATATGGAGAGATCATCTTTTAGTCCTGTACCTTTTCAGTGGGATATTAATACGACACCTGATTTAGGTAATGATGGCACAGTGATGGAAAATGATGACACAATGGCAGAAAATAATGAGGAGGAAATGGAAGAGGCTCGTGAAACGGAAGTGACTGTACAGAGAAATATTGCTAATGATAGAAGAAGAAGAAACATTGTAAGACCGAACTGCGGTACACATCATCGACGTTAATTTATCAATGTTGTATCGTCTATGTTTTAAATTTATCACATATGTTATGTTTAATTTTGGCAACCAAAAAAATGAATAATAATATAATGTTGTCTGTTATCTATAAAACTATTCACATATTTTACGTCTATGTTTTGATATATAAAATCAAGTAATCAAAAAGTTATTGAAGTTGACGTTAACTATATATGTTTTATCTATCTTTTAATTGAGTTATGAAAGTGTACAAAGTCTTTCAAAAATTGACGTCATGCACACACATGCCCTAAAGTGAAGTCGGGCTTGCTAACCCCGTTTCTCTCTATCTCTCTGACGCAAAAGTAAAAGCTGGGTTCCTAACCCCGATTCTTCACAAAATTCCAATTTAAAATCGGGGTTTCTAACCCCGATTCCTCTCACCTCTCTGACATCTCCAAAGTCGTGGTTCGGAACCATGTTTTTTAATGAATTGAAACTGAAAACCGGGGTTACAAAGCCCGTTTATACTAGTTTTGAAAACCTTTTAAAAAAAAAATTAGTTCTCAAAGTTATTGTTGAAAACGTATTACTTCGGAAAAAAATTCTAAATACATACTTCTTTTCATCACCGCCTAACACGATCAGGTTTGTACTAAATCAATACAATAGTTACGGATATAGATGTGAGTGATTCAAAGTATGTAAGTAGTGAAGACGTTCATACTAGAGTATTCATCTAAAGTGTGATGGGATTTATATATATCCATCAAATATAAGTTTTAGTATATTACAGCATAGGCATAGCCCGCCATACGTAAGTTTAACAAAGATAGGATAAGTACGTTCCTATAATTACCCTAATATAGTCATCATCATGCTGACCCCAGCTACACTCTCTGCCACTCGAGCACGCTCTTCTAGCATATGTATTCGGGCACAAGTAGCATGGGTATTCTTGAGTTTCTTAAGAGGTAGTACCTTCAGTAGTTCCTCAAACATGTTCGTTGTTTCATCTACACCAGGTGCCACGTTGGACTTTGGAGTAGGCATAGTCGTTAAGTTTTCGTTGGCAGACACAGCATCGACGTTATAATTATGCTCGAATGGTTCATCGTCGGAATCGATCACGTGTAGAAGACGTTCGTTAATCACACTCGTAATATATTTTGTAACTACGTAGTGATATAGAGTTATGCAATGTATGAATGCATAAGTGTTCTAGCCAAGGCTATAGTCTAGGTCTCTAAGGTTTTCAGGTCACTTAAAGATTTCTAGTTCGCTATAACCAATGGCTCTGATACCAAGTCTGTCACACCCCCAAAATCGGTAATCGCGTTTATTAATGGTTTAGCGGAAGCTTTAGTAAATTAGCGGAAGCATTTTAGTTTACAGTTTAACAGCGGGGGTGCTGACGTTATAATAGTGCATTCACTGTATCAGAGCTTATGATCATTGCAGAACAGTAATTAAGATGCCATTAATATAAAAGTAATTACAAAAACTACGACTTGTCGAGTCGTAGAAATAATAGTATTGTAAAATACATTTTGTCCCAAAAGTGGCATCCTAATTCATCGTAGGTAACTTACGTCCATTATGCATGCATCAATACCTGAGTCCTAATTCCCTGGAAAACATAGTAAAACGTCAACATTGAATGTTGAGTGAATTCACAGGTTTTTATATATACGTAGTTAAATCAAGTTTTGTATAAATCATTCATGTACACAAACATAATGTTTATATGTATAGTAGGAAACACAAGTTATTCTAATTAAAGAAAACATTTCCTAAATAGTTTGTAAGAAACCTCTTTCTTAGTACAAGTAGTTTGTTGTGTAGGAAACACCGGTTTACTCAAAAACATTTCCTAATAAGTAGTTCGCAGGAAACAAAGGTTTAACTAATCAAGGTAAACATTTCCTTTTAGTTGTATAGTTCCAAATAAGTAATCTCAGGAAAATGCTATTTCCAAACTAAGTTTGTAGTTTAATAGTCGTTGTTAATACAGTTAATCGTTTAGAAGGAAAAACATGTCTATTCAAATATGATAAACATTTCCTAAATACTTTGTAAGAAATACAAGTTTATCCAATCAAGGAAAACATTTCTAAAATAGTTATCGTGTAGGAACACCTATCCTATTAGTTATCACAGGAAATACAGGTTTAACATTCAAGTAAACATTTCCTTTTCAAGTAGTTTGTAGGAAATACAGGTTTAACATTCAAGTAAACATTTCCTAAAAGTAGTCGTGTATCACAGGAAGTACCCCTTCCAAATCAAGTGTGCACAGGATATACCCTTTCCAAATCAAGTTGTAGTTGTTTTGTTGTTTAGTGGGAAATATAGACTACGATCCCTCTAAGGTGAGCTAAACCTTTAGAGTTAAAGTACGACACCTAGTGCTATAACCAAACCACGACTAGTTGTTTTGTTGTTGCCTCAGTAACACGGTAAGTATACACTCCTCGTTACGACTGCCGTCGTGTGGTTGGAATGACCAACGAGTTATATCCTGGGAGGGTTGTCAAATCGATAGTACTATCTGTATACTCAGTGGCTAGAGTCACCTAGCTAATGGTTATAGGTTGTAAGCACTGGGACTTATGTGCACTACAACTACCTCATGTAAACCTAGGTTCGTACCAAGATTTGTTTTGTCTTAATTCCCAAAGTAGTTATGAAAAATCATTTCATATATTCAGTTCAAGTATAATGATATGAAAACATTTCATATATACTGTTGTGTATAATAGTATGAAAGCGTTCATGTTAATCAGTTGTGTATATAAAAGCATGTTAAGCATTTACATAAGCAGTTGAATATAAAAGCATGTCGAGCAATTATATAAATCAAGTTGCATGTTAGAGCACATAGTTCTATGTTTTCCACCCCTGGTTTTAAAAGCATTTAAAACGAGTAAAAGAGGGGTTGTGAACTCACTGGTAGAAAGTCTTCAGCGAATAACAGCTAGTAATAGTAGTAGTCCAGATGCGTCCCTGAAATACCTAGACGCAAATAAATATACTTTATATAAGTACTTGGACTATTCGTTACGTTTAAGTGTTTGTACAAAGTTAGTTGGTGATAAGTATGTTGAAAAATAAATATTATCTTTCGAGCTGCGTTTATCGTTGAATTAATCATTGTGTTTAAGTATATATATAAATATATACTTATTAGTTGAATATATATATTCATATATATATATATATATATATATATATATATATATATATATATATATATAAGTCGTCGTCGTATATATATATATATATATCGTTTGTTATCATCGTGTGTTATAAAGTCGTCGTCGTATATATATATATATATATATATATATATATATATATATATATATCGTTTGTTATCATCGTGTGTATATATATATATATATAAAGCTTGTCGTTTATGTTTTAAAAACATAAGTTTATTAGTTATAAAAATAACTTTGTTCCATTGTATATATATATATATATATATATATATATATATATATATAAATACATACACTTTGTCAAAATGTCGTATCTATATATATATAAGTATAAATTGTCGTGTTTGTATAAATGTGATACAATTGTTGTTTATATATATAATCCATTTATCGTGGAACTAACTCGTTATACGTTTCGTTTTACTTGTCATTTATATATATAGTTTCGGTTTAAGTTTGTGTTTTAAAACTACACAACTCGTTGGGCTTGGGCCAACCCATTCAGCCCAATAGTAAGGCCCAATAGGTGTGGCCCAATTAATGCAGCCTAATTACATATCCAAATTATTTTAGCCCATTAAGGTTTATGGTTTAACACTTTAGGGCCAATTTGATATCAAAACGATCCGGCCCAATTGATAACATAACCCGGCCCATATGTAAATGTAATGATTTTAGCCCACTTTATTTAGCCCAAAAATAGTTTGGCCCAAATACAAAATAATACTTTTGACCCATTATATAATTAACCCGTTTGACCCAAAAGTTATATCATTTATTATTTGTATAAAAATATTGTCCCGCGGTTGTGTATAAATTTTAATACCACAATATAACTTAATATGTTATGATAATCATTATTATTAATACTATTTAAATTTAATACTAATGACCTTAAATATTAATTACTATAATTAGTAAGTTTCCTACATATAGTAATTTCTAATTTTAGTAAGTTAGTATATTAGTTATCAATATGCAATTGGTTTACTTTGACATGAGCCGCACGGCTCACTTGTGTGACCCGATCATCTATCAACATTGAACCGATCATCTATTTACAATGAGCCGATCGGTTCTTTTTTTTCTCAGCCGTACAGGTATGCGATGGTTCAGTTCATGCTCTGTTCTGTGTTCGTATACATATAGAGTTTGGTTCCAACAATTTTTATAAGTTACTAATCATTATAACAACGAGTATAATACACAATATAGTGATTTTTAACACCAAAATTATACCACTTCCATATATAATGATTTTTGTGTTCTTGAGCTTAGTTTTACTAAACCTTCATCTTTAAGAATTTTCATCACCAAATTATCAAATAACTTTGTAATCAACCACAATAATTATATAATAACACTATATAACAAAGTTTTTATGCATTATATACAAGTTATAATCAATATATAAAATCAAGAAATATATGAAATTTAAAAGTTTGAACCTCACAGTGAGTTTGATAATGATGATGACTGATGCATGAGATGATGATGATATCATGTTATCATTTTTGTAAGTAGTTTGAGTGAAAATGTTTGAAGGAAAGAGATGAAGAAATATGGCTCCTGCCTTGTTCTTCTCCTGCTTTTTGCTCGACACCCACGCACACACATAGAAGAAATGTAGGTAGAGAATTATTGGTGCTCAAAAGTTTGGTAAGGAGGGAGTATATATCGGTGTTTTTATTTCAAAGGGAAGGGATGATGTGTACAAAAATTGTCTCCCAGATATTTTAGTGTAAGTATTGTTTGAGTTTTTAGCCCGTTAGTTCCGTGTACGGGTATAATTAGTGGTGCCCAATGTACCAATCAATTATTCGTTAGTTTAATTTATATTTTAAACTTAATAATTGATAATTATAAAAATGAAACATTTTAATAAATTCATTAATAAAATTATTCACAGTAGTGGTACTGTACAGTTAAATTAGGTGCCAAATTTCAGTTGAATTTCAAATCCATATTTTGAAGTAATGTTCCAAATATTAAAACAGGAACGAGCAAAATAATACTTTTATTGTTATTGACCTTTAGGCACGTTTTAATATCGTTTCTGTTCGTGTATAACGCGTTCAAAATAGTCGTCTAAAGGTCCCCGAACAACTTTTGTTCCAACTATTTTCTATAATAGTTTCCAATAAAATTTGTTCAAAAGTATTTCGAAATTCTTTTTGGACTTTTGTATTGCGCTCGATACGTTTAATATAAAACGTATAATATATTATATTATTTCAATAATATAAGTATAATAATAATCGTAATTAATAATTTTCGAATTATTAATTATTTTTGTATCACCAACTTTATTGTATTTAGTTTGTCGAGTTTTGACGCATTCATTTAGTACGTAAATATTATATATATATATACACACACACACACACACACACACATGTAATCTACGATTTATCAATAGTCACGTATTCAATTAGTAAGTTTCACAAAACTTATCACGTAAAGATTGTTTTGAATTCACTAATTCAGGGAATTACTCTAGGTAATGCATGTACTTAGTTAAAGATTAGTACCCTAATTGGAGGATTGTCACAATAGATTAATGCAAAGTTTTACCTTCAGACATCTTCATGTTTTATAACCATTACCTTAATTAACAATTAGTATGAAGAACTTGAATGTTCCACAGATGGTGCAAAAAAGTTCATTTAAATCCTTGCAGCCGCGGAGACACGAGCACTACTGATCAGTGTTCCAACTCTCTCACCCTTGATAGCTTTTGCAATGTTACCAGGTTTATCAAGATTGAATACAACAACTGCATCAAAAACATCAAGTTCAGAAAAAGTGTTTTTCTTAAACAAAATATTTGCAAGATGAAGCAAGAAAAAAGTGGATACACTAATCACCAAATCTTGATATGTTCTTATTTGCATACCCTACGAATTTTCATTTATTTTTGTTTTATGATCAATCATATAGACGGATTCTCGTGATCATATCGGTGATATTATAATTTTAAGTATCCAATTCGTATAGCTGATGATTCATTTTTAGCTAACATGAAACTTGAGGTGGTAAAATGGATGGGTTAGGCAGATTGAATAAGGGGTAAAAATGGGTACTGCTTAGCATATGTCAAAAAGGGCAGGAAATCCACCTATATGATGGGGACTACCCACAAAAACTTTGTTGTCTTTCCACCAATATGTTTTATGCATTGAAATTACACTTTAAGAGACTTTTGACCCACTTGACCTGCTCAACCTATTTACAGCTATAAATAGAGTTTACCCATTTGACCTGTTAGAATAACATCTTACCGATATTGACCTGTTTATCGACCATAATCGAGTCCTAAATTACCACCTCTATGCGAAATGCTTTTTTTTTTCTTCCTTTTTCCAGTATATTGACTAATTGAAGTCTATGTCTTGACTTTAACTTGTAGAATTAGACAATAACCGTATTCACATGTTGTGGACATTTGCTACGCATCAGCGAGAAGAGAGATTCATGGCCACAATGCCACACTATTAATTTATTAATTTCACTTATGTATGTCATGTTTCAATCATCTATCACTTGTTGATTAATATTTTCAACTAAAAAAATATATACTTTATACAAACTAGCCGTAAATGAATAACTAGCCGTAAGGGCTTATGATATAAAGTATATAATTGCACGAATCTATGCTTATGATTGATAAATCTTTTGATCAGGCATAAAAAAGAAAAAACCATGAAAGTAGTGATCATCTATTTTGGTTATGCAAGAATCTAAAACAGGTTATGCGATAACATACCTGGGGATATTGTTTTCTTGGCATAAAGTGATTGCGGTCAAGTCCATAACACAAAGGTCCCTCGAGATTACTTCTTGATACGTAAGTGTGTCATGAAGTTGAGCACTAGGGTTATTCCTTGGATCCTCATCATACACGCCATCCACATTAGTAGCTTTTAAAATTACCTCCGCATAAACTGCATCATCCAACCAAAATTGTGACTTAACTTTGGTAAGCAAATATTATCGACTTAAATATGATCCAATGTGTAAAAATATATGATTCATTGATCCACTAGAGGTGGTTCAGTAACCAAACACCCCCCAAATTACATGCTGAGTCATACATTGCAATTCGCATCGGATGCATAGAGAGATCAGCAAAAAGTAGGATACAAAACAGCTTACTTTCTGCACAACGAAGAGACGCAGCGGTATCTGTGGTGAAAAAGGGATTTCCGGTGCCAGCTGCAAAAATGATGACCCTGCCTTTCTCTAAATGCCTAACGGCTCTTCGACGTATATACGGTTCAGCAACTTCAGACATTCTACATGCTGTCTGAACTCTTGTTGGGATGCCGATGCTCTCCATTGTTGCTTGCAAATATATTGCATTCATCACAGTTGCCAACATCCTGATCCATTAGCAAAACCTTTTTTATGCATATATTAATTACAAATTCTGATATATAAGGAAATTACGAGTTCATTAATTGCACCTTAACGTGTGCCACGGGGGCACACGTTAGCAAAATCCTATTATAAACATATCATTATGTATCAAATTGAAAGTTCTTTATTTGATTTTCGTATCCTATTAACATTTGCCTTCCACATATTGTCCTCGAGGCAAAATGTGATATAAAAATCCATCATTTCTCATTACAACCACTTTGTCTCCTTTGCTAGACTTTTATGGATATTACTGGCAAGTGATGCTTGCGCTTCTTTCTGAGCGACATGTTCTGTAAAAATTTAAATGTGGTAAACTCACGCTAAACCTTCAATAATGATAACTATAAATAATAATAAATGGTAACAGTTTTATCTTCTTTCTATTTCAACTGAAGAAAATAAAAGCTAATACATATGGGTAAGAGTATACATGATTCAAGTAGATATAACATAACTGTTGATATATTACAGAATAATCTGGCATATAACAGCCCGAGTTAACTTTATTACATAGTAATCAAACTTATATTTGTCCCACCTGATACCATGAAAAAGATCATTAACTGACACGATACATATTTGGGGATAAACGAGGGGCAAGAAGAACCTCAAGCGGAGTTTCTTTGCTAATAGTCATTCCGCCACATCCCTTCATATCAACTGGTTCGTCTGATTGTTTTTTGAGAAAAAATTGTTGTATCACACTAGCTAACGTAAAACGCAGCTCTTGCAGCGCCAAATAATTACCTGGGCACATTCTTCTGCCACTACCAAAAGTAAGCAGTTCAAAATGCTTTCCCTTAACATCAATATCCTTATGACTCGTCAAGAATCTTTCTGGCTGAAATTCATAAGGATCCGACCAAATATTCGGATCTTGATGAATCTTTGAAAGATTTACAATGAGATGAGTACCTTTTAGCCATTTAGGATACCGTAACCCCCCACAATGCAGTCCTCTGAGGATTCATGAAGTACTGAAAGAGGAGCAGCAGGGTATAAACGCATTGTTTCTTTGATAATGGCTTCAACGTAGACCAAGTTCTTTAAGTCCGACTCCTCCACGAGTCTCTCCTTTCCAACATGTGCATCAATTTCAACTTGCGCAATTTCTAATGTTCTCGGGTTGTTGAAGAGTAAACACAATGCCCATGTTAAAGTTGTGGATGTCGTGTCCATGGCTGCTGTTAAAATATTCTGCCAACATAAACAAGCTCTTAATTACTCTATATTATAAGTTATAGTCGCGTAAAGAAGAAGCAAAAAAGAAAATATATAAATTAAAGTTAAAAATTTGACTTATATTTTACTTGACACGTGGCTTTGAGCTTTAATTTGATAATTGTATCATGATCAAAACCGGAGAATTCATCTTCAGAAGCCTGTTGCAGAACTGATAAGCGCGCGTTTATGAAGACTTGATTGCCTTCATGTTGTTCTCCTGACTCTCTTTTTAGTTTTTGCTCCTTTAACCATTCATCCATAATGTCACATCTTTTGCTACTTTCTTCATTTGTTTTTTGGATCCATCAACATCAAAATACTTGAGACAAGGGATATAATCAGACACCACATATGCACCTAACAACTCAAAGTATTTCCTTGTGACAGTATGAAACCGAGCCCCTTCTTCATCGTTGGCCGAAAATCTTTTACCAGAAAGCATCCTAACAACGATATTTAATACCAATTCCCCGAACCATAGCTTCATATCCACCTTCACCATATCTAGATGCTTGAACTCTTTGTTCAATTCTTTGCCCAAACATCATATAATTTTTTAATGGATGCTCTAATTATAACTTCTGAAACTCGAATATGTCCAAGCATCTGTACTCATCGTTGAAACAGAACTTGAAGCATGACTATCTTGCGGATTCTTCGCAAATAATCCCCGTAAGGAGTAAAGGCAAACATGGCATAGTTATACGTCATGAGTTCAAACGCCTGCGTTTTTGGCCGACTTGCAAAGACTCTATCATTTGTAGTAAAGCAATCTTTAGCTATCTCCCCATTACTTATCACCAAAGCTTGATGAAAGCCAAGCTTGATAGTAGAAGTAGGACCACATTTATCAGCCATATCGCCTAAAACCTTATGAGGTAGCTGCCAACCACGTAGACTTCAGGCGGTTTTCTATCGCTATCTCGCATTTTGTTTAAGATTTGAAGTAGGAAATGTTGGGATATGACCACGTAAAATAAACGCATGTCTAGAATATGTTTAAGCCTACGGGGTCACACGTATTGACACTTATGCTCAATATAATTAATTAAAATGAAAGTGAAATATATTAATTAATACGTTCACGAATAAATAAATAAAACGTTATTAAAGTGTTAATTGAACGTTTATATATTATAAGAGATAGACTTAGATGTAAATTAGAGGTTCTAGAATGTTCCATAAAACCCTACATGGGCCGATTTCATGGGTTTTGTAAACCCTAAACTTGTTTAACAAGTTACTAGATACAAGACCCGCGGCAACGCGGGCGGTACTAATTTTTTTCTATATATGTGTGTAGAACCAAGTAGACGGTGGAAGTGGTCAAATATCATGTTACTTCTTGAAAGGCTCATGTAGTTAGTCAATCATGTTAATATACTCACTAATATTACACAAACCAAAGAAAGTTGCAGCAAAAGTGAGCCTGGTAGAGCAAAATAATGCATTTTTAGATAATTGGGTAAGGGCACAATAGCAGTTGAACATTGGGGGAACCATTTTCACGGTTAATCCTTCTTGCTAATACAATGAAAATACAATTTAGGTGACTCTCAACCCACATGACTCATTTGACTGTTTGAGCCAATAAACATACAACAGAATCCTTTAAAATTATAGTTTTACCTTTTTTTATTGGACTCTTTGGAGTTTCATTATATAAGCTAGACAGTGGCCTTTCTTTAAAGCAAAACCTTTATCTCAGTCTTCTGAATTTGGTCTATGTTATCTCCTGCAACATAGTAGCATAATGATAATGATACATGCAAGAATGATTTTTTATTCTTTGAAGATAATGTAAATACATAAGAAATAAATTAAAAAGAAGATACATGAATTCTTTAAATAACATCACCAATGTTTGTAGTTGCTCTTTATGTGCTTCTTTAGGTCTATATAAATGCACTTGAGATTAAAGAGGTAGATGTCAATTCTTGCCTGTTTTCTTTGCGCGACTCTTTCCTACGTTCTCAAGGTGAACGGGTTGATATAGTTTGAGACTGCAAATTTTTTTTGGAAGCACTCATATACCTCTAACTATTGTCACACAAACCAAAATTGCAAAAATTAGAAAAAATTGATTCATACTTTTTTCAGTGTTTTAAGACCCGGTTCGACCGGCCCGGTCGGACCGCATTTTTAAAGATTTCCGGGCGAAAAAAACCGGGTTTTTCAAAATGTTGACTAGTCAACGACCCGGTTGACCCGGTCGGTCGGACCGGGTTGGACCGGGACCCGGACCGGTGCATTGACCCGGGTTTCATGGTTTTTTTTTTTTTTTTTTTTTTTTTTTACAATTTCTATGTACATTTAATCATTTATAATTAGGGAATATTGATTAATAGTGTATTTCAAGAATAATGAGGGAATTTTTGACTGATGTGTCATCACTATTTATTACTCTATGGATTATATAATTATTATATTGATGTATATTCCAAGAATAACAAGGGAATCAATGTGTCATCACCCTTTATTACTCTATGGATTATAATTATTATACATGATATAATTAATAATTATATTTATAATTATAAAAAAATAAAAAAAGTCACTAAATACTACTACTGTATACTATTATTAACTCCGGTCCGACCTTCCGGCCCAACCGGTCCAACCGGTCCGATCAGAAATTAACACTTTTCCGGGTCGACTAAAAACCCGGGTTTTAAAACATTGACTTTTTTTCATAAAGAAATTATGCCATGACTTTCTAGAAGGCTTGGAACAACATCAACAATAAGCACAAATTATTATTAATAATAATAAAAACGTGTCATTAAATGTGTATTTCATGTTCTAAGCTTAATAAACAGGCTCTAATTACTAATTAGTAATAATAACACCAATAAATTGATCTAATTCATGGCAATATTCTTTGTCAAATGACATATGGTTACACAAATTTTCCTTGCACAACCTTCAATTTAATTTTAACTTTCTCGAATTTAGAACATTAAGGTATAACAAATGGTTTAAAAAAAAGGACAAGGATTAATGAACCCTAACTCAATACATCTTTCTCTCCTCTCTTTTCTCTCTGGGTTTCGGCTCAAACAAAACCCCATAGGGTTTTCGGCTTGTGTGGTTCGACCAAGGAAGGCGAGACACAAAGGTTGTGCGTTGTGAACGGGTACTAGCATACGTATTGAGCTGCTGTCGTGTGTGCGATCGTAGAGGGGTTCCCTTAACTATATTATTATAGTTTATTGGAGCTCTGCTAAAAGGTACATGATCTTATTCTTAACTAATTATATATACGTGTTTATGCTTCCGCGATTGTGTGACAATTTGTTTATATCTGTAATGTATACTCTAACAGTGGTATCAGGGCCACACGTATGTGTATAATTAGTTAGATCAGTTAAACATAAAATTTGGTGAGGTTATGTGATTCGATTATCACAAAGAAAATCGTTTTGGTTGTGTAGAGGTTAAAGTCGAAAAACTGTAAAATTTAATTTTCGTTTCAACCGGCGGTTGAATGTTTCAACCGGCGGTTGGACCTTGGATTCTGGGAATAACACATACGAAGAACAGAAAAAGAAAATTTTGGTTTCAACCGACGGTTGGACCTTCCAACCGCCGGTTGAACTGTAAACCCTAATTTTTATTCCTATTAAATTAATTAAATTTTAATAGAATCCCATCGCAAAATTTGATGTTTAACTAGAATAATAACGAGTTTAAATGTAAATTAATTGTTATTATTAATGTACCTATTATATTAGCAGATAAAGGGTATCCATGAAATTCATGCATAATTTGTCATGGATATCACTTTTTACATGATATGCTAGTTAAAATTAATTGTTAATAGTAATGATTATGTGCTACTTGTTTAAATTGTTTAATTGACAAGTTGTCCCTAGTTGGCCATGCTTTAGGGTTGTATCACCAAATGTTGCATGCGGATTAATTGTTAATTGATTAGTAGTTTATTTACTTTGCTTATAATTATTGTAACTTGTAAAGCAAAATGGTTTTTATGAAAAAAAATAAACTGGACTAATAACTATGAAATAAGATTTATTATTTCCTTGCAAATCTTATTGTCAACTCGGGTTGGGCTCACATACCGTAATTTTCTCCCACGACGAGGTTTGCAAGTTAATAATTTATTTTAAACCAAGACTAGGAGCTTGTATAAGAGAGGTATCTTCGGCTTGGTGTCTAAGATGACGGGTTGGATAAACGATGAAAAGACCATAGCCCCTCCTCTGACCTCTTTTATACATGGCCGAAAAGGTTTACAACATGTTGAATCGTCAATTTTAATAAAAAGTGCAATCTCTAATTTAATATGAATATTAAATTAGACATCTTGACGCACGTTAATAAGTGAATTAACTGGAAAAAGTTTTATTAAAATCTATGTTACGAAGATGTGTGCATGCTTCTTCGTACATATTTGATACATATTATCAAATCAATTACCCATTTAAATTAAGTCATATGCCATCCAATTTGTAAGAACACTTGTACTTGCTTTTTGCTCTACGTGAGATGTAGGTGAATTGTATCCAAGGTATATTACCACTCATCGTGAGACGGTGGTGGACTATTTACAGTTCTTAATTGGACGACTTAAAACGAGTTAAGCGGTGAGATCCTTAAGCCCGTGGCATAAGATGGGATGAAACATGCTTAATGAAACTTACGGCTTGATCACTAAGTACACATTAAGTCCCATAATTTCTAGGAATTGCACTTGTAATGCAATTATTGATCGTCACTTGCCTTTTGAATACACCATTGCTAGCAGATCAACTGATGTGATGGTGGTATGTCAAGTAGGATCCTAGACTTAAGAAAATTAATTGCTTTATATATATAAGCATTTGGGTATTTAATTTTCTTTAAGTATTTATTATCGAAAATACTAAATTTGAACTTTTATCTATTGTAGATGGCAAATCCTGCACCGAACTCGAATTATTCGGCTTTTAGGCAAATGCTAGAAAGAGAAAAACTTTCTGGAGGAAACTTCAATGATTGGTTTCGTCAGCTAAGGATTGTCCTTCGTGCTGAAAAGAAAACTGATGTCATTGAACAGCCATTGGGACCTGCTCCTGCTCCTACTGCTCCTGCTGAGGAATTAGCAGCTTGGAATGCTCTGTATGATCGTCATAATGAAGTTGCTTGTTTGATGCTCGGCAGCATGACTCCCGAACTTCAAAAGCAATTTGAAAGTTACAGCCTACTTGATATGATAACAGAGCTTAGATCAATGTTTGAGAAACAAGCTGGAGTTGAGCTATTCGATTTGATCCAATCGCTCCATGCTTGCAAACATGAAGCAGGGACACCAGTTAGCTCTCACGTTCTGAAAATGAAGAGCTATCTGGATCAATTGGAAAGACTTCAGTATGCTTATCCTCTGCCTATTGCTGTTGGCATGATTCTCAATTCCCTTTCTAAGGACTTTGAAGGATTTGTGCGCAACTACAATATGCATAGCATGGGAAAAACAGTTGCTGAACTCCATGCCATGCTCATTGAATATGAGAAGGGTCTTCCAAAGAAACCGGCTGCCCCACAAGTCCTTGCGATTAGAAGTGGCAAGATCCAGAAAGACAATAAACCGCAAACTAAGGGAAAGACTAAGGGTAAGGGAAAGCAAGGTGCTTATGTCCCTAAACCTAAGAAAACCCCTCCAGCAAAGAAAGAGCATCCAGCTAAGGATGAGGCGTGTCACCACTGCAAGGAAGTGGGACACTGGAGGAGGAATTGTCCTGCCTATCTTGCTGAGTTGATGAAGAAGAAGAAGCAAGCCGGACAGACCAGAACTTCAGGTATCTTCGCCATAGAATTATATTCTTTCTCTAATTCAAAGTCCTGGGTATATGACACTGGTTGTGGTACTCACATCTGTAATACCTCACAGGGACTTAGAGTAAAGAAGAAGCTGAAACATGGGGCTCTCTACTTGTACGTGGGAAATGGTTTACGTGCAGCTGTAGAAGCCATTGGAAGTTTTGACTTGGTTTTGCCTTCGGGATTAATTATTGTATTAGACAATTGTTATTATGCACCTACTATTACTAGAGGTGTTGTTTCAGTTTCACTTTCGAAAGATAATGGATTTATCAATGTTTTTAGTGATTATGGTATTTCGGTTTCTAAGAATAATGTTCATTATTTTAATGCTATTCCTTATGATGGTATTTATGAAATTGATATGCATGATCGTGCTTCAAAAGATAATTCTATGTATTCTGTTAGCAACAAAAGAGCCAAGCCTAACTTGGACTCTACCTATCTTTGGCATTGTCATCTTGCACACATTGGAAAGAAACGCATTGAAAGGCTTCAGCGTGAAGGGCTTTTAAAATCAAATGATGATGGATCCTTTGACAAATGCGTATCTTGTGTTTCTGGCAAGATGACAAAGAAACCCTTTCCGCATCAAACGCAAAGGGCTAAAGATCTACTTGGAATCATACATACGGATGTTTGTGGTCCATTTAGACATATGTCAAGACAAGGTGCTAGCTACTTCATCACTTTTACTGATGATTTCAGTCGTTATGGTTATGTTTACTTGCTTAAACATAAACATGAAGTCTTTAAAACATTTAAAGTGTTCAAGTTTGAAGTAGAAAATCAACTCGGTAAGACCATCAAGATCCTTCGTTCGGATTGAGGTGGTGAATACTTAAGCCAAGAGTTTAAGGATTATCTGAAAGCGTGTGGAATTCTCCAACAGCTTACTCCTCCATACACACCACAACATAATGGGGTGTCGGAGAGGAGGAATCGAACCCTGTTAGACATGGTAAGATCCATGATGAACCTTACAACTCTCCCATTATCATTTTGGGATTATGCTCTTGAATCTGCTGTACGTATTTTGAATATGGTTCCAACCAAGAAGGTTGATAAGATACCACATGAACTGTGGCATGGAAGAGTCCCTAATTTGTCTTACTTAAAGGTCTGGGGATGTGAGGCGCTTGTGAAGCGGGATACGCCTGACAAACTCGAGCAAAGATCTATTAAGTACATCTTTGTAGGATACCCAAAGGAAACAATGGGTTACTACTTCTACATTCCTTCTGAAAATACTGTTAAAGTTGCTCGATATGCTGAGTTCTTTGAAAAGAATCTCATAGCTCAAGAAAACAGTGGAAGGGTAGTAGAACTTGATGAGACTCAAGAGGAAAATGCATCACCTTCTACAAACACTAGCGAACATCAACTTGGGGGGGAAAGTGGTCAAAGTGTTGAACCTCAAGTCGATGTTGTTCCAATTCGTAGGTCCGCAAGGACAATACGTGCTCCAGAGAAGTTGTGTCTAAATGTAGAATCTGAGGAACACATGTTAGGGGATCTTAATGAACCTCCAAATTTCAAAGCTGCATTATCAGATCCAGAATCTGAAAAATGGCTTGAGGCTGCGAATGTGGAAATGAAATCCATGAAAGATAATCAAGTCTGGCGCTTGGTTGATCTTCCACCCAATGCTAAAACCGTTGGGTGTAAATGGCTCTTCAAGAAAAAGACCGACATGGATGGGAATGTACACACCTATAAAGCTCGTCTCGTAGCGAAGGGTTATACTCAAGTCTACGGAGTTGACTATGATGAAACCTTCTCTCCTGTAGCGGACATTAGGGCTATTAGGATTCTCTTGGCTATAGCAGCGTACTATGACAATGAGATTTGGCAAATGGATGTCAAGACTGCCTTCTTAAATGGGTACTTAGACGAAGATGTCTATATGGTTCAACCTGAAGGCTTTATTGATCCAAAACATCCCAGCAAAGTATGCAAGCTTCAAAGGTCCATTTATGGACTAAAGCAAGCATCAAGAAGCTGGAACAAGAGGTTTGATGAGGAAATAAAAAAGTTTGGATTCACTCAAAACCCTGATGAGCCATGTGTATATCAAAAAGCTAGTGGGAGTAATGTTACTTTCCTTGTCTTATATGTTGATGATATTGTCACACCCCCAATTTCATGATTTGCGGAAGCGACGATTTTTGGGTGTGACTAATCAATATACAAAGTACCAAAGTATAAGCAAACGACTCTACATGAGACGTTTATAAATATTACAAAAGTAATACAAGTTTTGAGTTAAAGTTTACAACATAATAGCGAGTTCGCAAAAGTAGTTTTGAAGATTTTAATACATAACCATTATACAAAATATAATGCAGGAAAATCTTCATGTCAAAATGGATGCATGCGACTCGTGAGTAGATAGCTTATCCTGAGGGCCATCCTACTACGCCTGATCACCTGAGAATACAACGCTAAAAGGGTCAGCTATAAAGCTGGTGAATCTCACAGGTTTAACATGAACATTGATGTGATCAACATGATAATTTGACGATAAAAATGTTTCATCTGAACAAGGATTTAAAATACTAAATCAAACAATGATTTTTAACCAACTAAGGTCACCGACAATAATTTAAAACACTTAAGTTTTCTAAAACAATGATTTAACCAATTGAGGTTACTAAATAATGATGTGAACCAACGCAGGTTCCCCAAGCCATAATGAAACCAACGCAGGTTTCCTAAACAATGATTAAACAATTAAGTTTTCAAAACAATGATGAAACCAACGCAGGTTTCCTAAACAATGATTTTTAAACAATGGTGAAACCAACGCAGGTTTCGTAACATTGAACAAACCAACGCAGGTTTTAGAACAACATTAAATTTAACAATGATGAAACCAACGCAGGTTTCGTAATATTGAACAAACCAACGCAGGTTTTCGAACAATATGAAATTTATCCATGATGAAACCAGCGCAGGTTTCGTTATATTGAACAAACCAACGCAGGTTTTTGAACAATAATAAATTTAACCATGATGAAACCAACGCAGGTTTCGAAATACTGATTTAACAATGATAATCAAGACCAAATAATGGTAGTCAAACAATGTAACTAATATAGTTATCTGAATTAAATAATCATTTAATTCCATGAGTTAATAATCAGATTAACTAATCAAATAACATATGATCACGAAAACAAGTAAGCATTGTATCTCACCCCAATATGTAAAAACAGTAAAAATGGGGGCTGTGAGACTCACCTGAGTCAATCCGAGCAATGAATATATTCGACGTGGAATAGACAATCTTTGAAATCCCTTAGAGTCCTAAACACGCGAGATTCTAATGAGTAAATGGATTGTCCAATGTATTATTTAATGTTTATGTTTGAGTTTACAAAATTTGGTACGAGTCTGAAAACAGTAATCTGCCATTTTCCGCCCCTAAACGACCCCGGATGGCCTAAAACTGACAAGGCTAAGGTACTTAGCTTTGATCATTGGGTTGTTTTTGAATGACCGAGCGAATTTGAGCTCAATCCGTTATAATAAATTTTTCATCGAGAAGCTACCCTGTTTTAACTTGTGAAATCGTCGACGTTTTCGAAAATTTACATGTTCTGTTTTAGCTAGAATTCGCAGGGCTAGTTTATTGATTCGTTGGATCCTGAAATAAAAAGGGGGAATCCGCCGTATTCATTTGAATACGCCGTATTGGTGGCTTTTGTGGGGAATACGCCGTATTCATTTGAATACGACCGTATTCATGAAAAATGGAGGGAATACGCCGTATTCCCTTGAATACGCCGTATTCCGAGGAGGCGCAGGTAGTTCATGTTTTCTGGGCGGGAATACGCCGTATTCCCTTGAATACGCCGTATTCCGAGGTCTGGTTCGACTCTGTTCGTTCCAAAACACACCTAAACCCGTTTTAAACTCATTTTCATGTATAACCAACTTAGTATAACGATCTAACATGATAAAATAAGTAATTTAAACACGTAAACTCAAAGGAAAATGATTCGTTTCTTACCGAGCTAAAAATGGAGAAAACGAAGATGTCGATGGTGAAGATGATGATGTACACGACGAAGATAACGATGATTTTGATGATGGTGATGTTGATTGTTATTGTTGTTGGTGTTGATATGAAAACCGAGAGAAAGAGGGAGAAGAGGAGGGAGCCGAGAGTGATCCAGAGGTTGTGAAATAATTGAGGTCGGTTGTTATAACCGGCCTCAATTATTGAGGTGAGTGGGTGTTTTCCGACCCGTGTTCGTGTACCCGATCGTTATTTAGTAAAATGTTTTCAAACGATAAATTTCCAAAAATTGAAATCGTATAAGTTTTTATTTGAAGTATTTCACAAAAATACTTTTAATGTGATACTAAATTATATCGTTGTTTCACTTTGAACTTACGGATAGTTTTAATTATCCAAAAAGAGTTTTGCAAATTTTCCGAGTACCGTAATATTATTTCTGTTAATAATATTCTATTTGGAGATGTTTTGGGACAACTTTTATTTTTATGTTTCCTGAGTGTTTTCAGATTTGTTCGCGTTGTGATTATTAAATAATCATTCCATGTTATATATATAGTTATATATATATTATCCGAATACTTTGTTTTTGAATCGTACATAGTACGAATAATTAAAGTTTAAATTGGCCCCTAATTTTGGCCCTTTTTGACCGGGTGTCACATTCTCCCCTTGTTAGGAGAATTTCGTCCCGAAATTCATTTGAATCCTATGCTCGCGTGTTTCTAAGGCCGACTATGTGTTATGTCTAATACTAAGACATCCGATTTATCCTTCTCCCCTTGTTAGGCTTAAACCTACTGATCTCAATTGAATAATGGAGAAGTCCGATTCTTTACCCGCCCGTTACCTACATAACAGGGTCGGTCCGTATTACCAAGTGTCACTATGATTTGGATTTATAATCCACCGAATTCAATGAGTTCCTATGGTGTTCTTATAGTTCAATGTAACTATCAACACTGACATAATGTACACATGCCCTATATTAACAAATATAGTGTTTCGATTCTTATCCCATGTTTTGTCACTAACGTGATAACCATGTTCCGACTAGATCACCGCAGTGATAATCAATTTATATGCCACAACATGCATGCCTAGCCATATACTGTTTTAGCTAATCGAATACTGTAGCACATATTTTCACTGATACATTCATGTTTAGGAAAACGATAAGTTTCCTGCAACAATGATTCCAACAAGATGGCCTATTCGCCTATGTATATCAATAATGATATCCCAATTACCGCTCTAGACCAAAAAGCCTAGCCATTGAATTCTAAAGTGTAATTACGTTTTACACTTCCTGATTCGATTAACCACAATTTGCTAATCTAATTGTATATTTATCATCAAAGAATAGAATAGACATGACGCACAATTGTACGTACCAGTGTCAGGGTCTGCTTGAGCATCCTTAGCTCTCAGTACGAAGAACCTTCCTTTGGCAGTGTTGGTGTTTTTCAGCTTAGGACAGTCGTTTCGGTAGTGTCCCATTACACCACATTCAAAACAAGCTTTTACTCGGCAATCTTTTGCAAGATGCCCAAAACGCTTGCACTTCTCACAGGGGTCGCCACAAGGTCCATCATGATGGCGTTTGCACTTTGAACAGTAGGGTTTTGTTCCATAGTACTCCTTCTTGTTTTCTGTTCCAGATCCAGATCCAGAGGCATTGACTTTGGTGGTTGCAGACTTCTTGGTAGCCTGACTCTGGTTGTCAGAGTTTCCCTCAGATTTCCTTTTGTTGTCCTTTCCTTCCTGTACAACCTGTACCATGAGGCTATGAGCCATACGAACGGCACCCTGGATGGTTCCTGGTTTGGAAGCAGTCACCATCCCTCTGATACTTGCAGGAAGTCCCCAGATGTACCTCTCCACCCTTTTATACTCGGGGTTAACCATTGTTGGACACAAGAGAGCTAGTTGGTGGAAGCGAGTAGTGTATCCAGCTATGTCATTGCCGCTGATAGAGTGATTCCAGAACTCTGTTTCCAGCCGCTGGATCTCTTCCCTAGGGCAGTACTCTTCAGTCATCATCCTTTTCAGATCATCCCAGGGAAGTTTGTAAGCCTCATCGACACCCACCGTCTGGGCATAAGTGTTCCACCAGGTGAGTGCACCCTCCAGTAATGTGCAGATAGAGAACTTTACCTTGCAGTCCTCCGGGCAGTTGCAGATACGGAAGACAGACTCCATCTTCTCAATCCACTGTAGTAGACCGATGGCTCCTTCCGTACCTTTGAAAGTAAGAGGGTTGCAATTGAGGAAGTCTTTGTAGGTGCAGGGTTTTGGCACCGGAGCGTCGTTGTTGACTTCTGTGCTCCTCGGGTTTGGTCCAGATCCACTGTTGGGAGGAGGTTGTTGTGCCGCCAGTGCTTCAGTCACTCGCTGGTTGATGAGTCGTTCCAGTTCAGCATTTGTGAAGGATTTTCGTTTTGGAGGCATGTTCCTTCAATAACAAGATAAGGAACATGTCAGAGTTTGAATCGAAGTAAATGATTATCTTAATCATATGAATGCTGAACAAATGAACTGACGTATGAAATGTCATTTGACAATAAGAGATAATAGGATTGTAATCAGTTAACATGCAAGTCTAACAGATTACAAGAGTTGAAGTTTACAGAAGTGTCAAGAATATCTCATCAGAACAGATATTTAAATTTTGTTTGTTATCCAACGCGGGATTATCCATTGGATGTTTGCCGATTTGAGAGAATTGGTTAGGAATGATAGAAAAGATCTCAATCCTAAGAGGAATATTGATTTTGATCGTTAAGCATAACGACAGATGAAGAACAAGATTTTCTATCCTTACCGGAGTAAGACTCTCTCGAAGAGATGACCCTCTATACCTAGGGCACATCCCGGTACTATTTTCCCTGATTCGATCTACTTACGACCGGTAAATCCTTATGATTTATCCAAGGCCCTATCGTAATTTCATGTCCAAGGCATATCCATATATATACATTATATATATATATATATAATAGCTTAATCATATACGCACATACCATATACGCGTATATGTCCGCCTAGTTGTGTCTAGCACAAAACAGCTTGAGTCCCGGTTCTCTCGTGGTCAGAGTCTACTATTGTCTTCCTGTTCGACATAACCCCTTTCAGACTTTACATCATTTTCATCTAATTGTACATAGTTAGCTAGGCTATGTTAAATTAAATTTATATGATGTAATTCCTGAACCAGTTATACCTAATGAGGAATACAGCCTAATGGTTATAGTCTAGGCCCACTAAATGCAACCTAGTTCGCTATAACCTCAGGCTTTGATACCAATCTGTCACACCCCCAATTTCATGATTTGCGGAAGCGACGATTTTTGGGTGTGACTAATCAATATACAAAGTACCAAAGTATAAGCAAACGACTCTACATGAGACGTTTATAAATATTACAAAAGTAATACAAGTTTTGAGTTAAAGTTTACAACATAATAGCGAGTTCGCAAAAGTAGTTTTGAAGATTTTAATACATAACCATTATACAAAATATAATGCAGGAAAATCTTCATGTCAAAATGGATGCATGCGACTCGTGAGTAGATAGCTTATCCTGAGGGCCATCCTACTACGGCTGATCACCTGAGAATACAACGCTAAAAGGGTCAGCTATAAAGCTGGTGAATCTCACAGGTTTAACATGAACATTGATGTGATCAACATGATAATTTGACGATAAAAATGTTTCATCTGAACAAGGATTTAAAATACTAAATCAAACAATGATTTTTAACCAACTAAGGTCACCGACAATAATTTAAAACACTTAAGTTTTCTAAAACAATGATTTAACCAATTGAGGTTACTAAATAATGATGTGAACCAACGCAGGTTCCCCAAGCCATAATGAAACCAACGCAGGTTTCCTAAACAATGATTAAACAATTAAGTTTTCAAAACAATGATGAAACCAACGCAGGTTTCCTAAACAATGATTTTTAAACAATGGTGAAACCAACGCAGGTTTCGTAACATTGAACAAACCAACGCAGGTTTTAGAACAACATTAAATTTAACAATGATGAAACCAACGCAGGTTTCGTAATATTGAACAAACCAACGCAGGTTTTCGAACAATATGAAATTTATCCATGATGAAACCAGCGCAGGTTTCGTTATATTGAACAAACCAACGCAGGTTTTTGAACAATAATAAATTTAACCATGATGAAACCAACGCAGGTTTCGAAATACTGATTTAACAATGATAATCAAGACCAAATAATGGTAGTCAAACAATGTAACTAATATAGTTATCTGAATTAAATAATCATTTAATTCCATGAGTTAATAATCAGATTAACTAATCAAATAACATATGATCACGAAAACAAGTAAGCATTGTATCTCACCCCAATATGTAAAAACAGTAAAAATGGGGGCTGTGAGACTCACCTGAGTCAATCCGAGCAATGAATATATTCGACGTGGAATAGACAATCTTTGAAATCCCTTAGAGTCCTAAACACGCGAGATTCTAATGAGTAAATGGATTGTCCAATGTATTATTTAATGTTTATGTTTGAGTTTACAAAATTTGGTACGAGTCTGAAAACAGTAATCTGCCATTTTCCGCCCCTAAACGACCCCGGATGGCCTAAAACTGACAAGGCTAAGGTACTTAGCTTTGATCATTGGGTTGTTTTTGAATGACCGAGCGAATTTGAGCTCAATCCGTTATAATAAATTTTTCATCGAGAAGCTACCCTGTTTTAACTTGTGAAATCGTCGACGTTTTCGAAAATTTACATGTTCTGTTTTAGCTAGAATTCGCAGGGCTAGTTTATTGATTCGTTGGATCCTGAAATAAAAAGGGGGAATCCGCCGTATTCATTTGAATACGCCGTATTGGTGGCTTTTGTGGGGAATACGCCGTATTCATTTGAATACGACCGTATTCATGAAAAATGGAGGGAATACGCCGTATTCCCTTGAATACGCCGTATTCCGAGGAGGCGCAGGTAGTTCATGTTTTCTGGGCGGGAATACGCCGTATTCCCTTGAATACGCCGTATTCCGAGGTCTGGTTCGACTCTGTTCGTTCCAAAACACACCTAAACCCGTTTTAAACTCATTTTCATGTATAACCAACTTAGTATAACGATCTAACATGATAAAATAAGTAATTTAAACACGTAAACTCAAAGGAAAATGATTCGTTTCTTACCGAGCTAAAAATGGAGAAAACGAAGATGTCGATGGTGAAGATGATGATGTACACGACGAAGATAACGATGATTTTGATGATGGTGATGTTGATTGTTATTGTTGTTGGTGTTGATATGAAAACCGAGAGAAAGAGGGAGAAGAGGAGGGAGCCGAGAGTGATCCAGAGGTTGTGAAATAATTGAGGTCGGTTGTTATAACCGGCCTCAATTATTGAGGTGAGTGGGTGTTTTCCGACCCGTGTTCGTGTACCCGATCGTTATTTAGTAAAATGTTTTCAAACGATAAATTTCCAAAAATTGAAATCGTATAAGTTTTTATTTGAAGTATTTCACAAAAATACTTTTAATGTGATACTAAATTATATCGTTGTTTCACTTTGAACTTACGGATAGTTTTAATTATCCAAAAAGAGTTTTGCAAATTTTCCGAGTACCGTAATATTATTTCTGTTAATAATATTCTATTTGGAGATGTTTTGGGACAACTTTTATTTTTATGTTTCCTGAGTGTTTTCAGATTTGTTCGCGTTGTGATTATTAAATAATCATTCCATGTTATATATATAGTTATATATATATTATCCGAATACTTTGTTTTTGAATCGTACATAGTACGAATAATTAAAGTTTAAATTGGCCCCTAATTTTGGCCCTTTTTGACCGGGTGTCACAGATATAATGATCATAGGAAATCACATTCCAATGTTACAAGATGTAAAATCCTACCTTGGGAAGTATTTCGCTATGAAAGACTTGGGAGAAGCAGCATTTATTCTTGGAATCAAGATCTATAGAGATAGAACAAAGCGGTTAATTGGACTAAGTCAAAGTGCTTAGATTGATAAGATCTTAAAGAGATTTAAGATGGAGAATTCTAAGCGTGGAAATGTTCCGATGCAAGAAAGACTTGACTTAAATAGCAAAAAGTGTGCTTCTACACCTGAGGAGGTGGAGCGTATGCAAAGGGTTCCTTATGCTTCGGCTGTTGGATCTATTATGTATGCGGTCAGATGCACTAGACCTGATGTGGCGTTCGCACAGAACATAACCAGCCGATTTCAACAGAATCCAGGTGAATGTCACTGGACTGCTGTGAAAAATATTCTCAAGTACCTGAGAGCTACTAGAGATATGTTCCTTGTTTATGGTGGAAATCCTGAAGCTGAGCTCAAAGTGACTGGATATTGTGATGCTGGATTTCAGACCGATAGAGACGATATGAAGTCTCAGACAGGATACGTCTTCATCTTAAATGGAGGCGCAGTGGATTGGAAAAGTAAGAAGCAATCCACAACTGCCATGTCTTCAACTGAATCAGAGTACATAGCATCTTTGGAAGCTGCGATGGAAGCTGTCTGGATTAGGAAATTTATTTCTGGGCTTGACGTGGTACCCACAAATAAAAACCCCATAGAGTTATACTGCGATAAGTCAGGAGCAATTATCATTGCTAATGAACCCGGTGTTCAGAAAGGGGCCAGACATTATCCTAGGAGATATCACTATGTTCGAGAGCAGATCGAATTAGGTGAAATCAATCTACTCAAAGTTCACACAGATGATAATCTAGCTGATCCGTTTACGAAGGCTTTACCTAAGGGAAAGCTTAATCAACATTCCGAGGGCATAGGACTTCGTTTTGCTAGTTATTTCATGTAACTCTGTGTTTTAGTATTTGGATAAAGGATCTGAAACAATTATTATACAATAAATGAATTAAAATACTTGGTATGTTTGTTTTCATTTAATAGTTAATTGTGTCCTATTTTTGCATGTTTAAATCCTTGAATAATTCTTACATTATTCTAAAATGTCCATTATCGATCAACTATGTGGGAATATAGTTGAACTAAGATAAATCTGAGTGATTGGTTATATTATTGAATATGGAAGGATGGTCCCACCAAACTCACATGATATCCATGAGATGCATATCGGACTACCCCAACTGACAAGTTATCATTTTATGGATCGGCGTTATTAAGTGAAACTTGTAAATGGTTGTTTTACTTATCCTTAGACTTGAGATGCAAGTAGGTCTTGCATGTATGGATTGCGTTTTCTTGATATAGTTCTAGCTATCCTGAATAAGGTAGTAATAAAGGGCTATTTTCAGAAGTGCAGTGAAGTACATGACTGACACATATAGTCAAGATAGGATTTGTTCCTTCAACTATCTGTTGAAGTATGATACCACTGGGCCCCTCATTAGAATTAATTAAGATGTGTGTACGGCCGTACCCAAATGAATTCCAGATGTGTCTCGATTGATTTGGTAATCTTGATTGATTATAGAAATGAGAAACAGAATCGTTAACTTATGGAATGACATTGATCCATATCCATAATTAACAAGGTATCTGAAACAAAGGGATAGTAAAGAATAAAATCATTTTCTTGAGAAGCTTGATTATACTTTAAGAAACTATATTATACTTTGAGAAACTATAATATATTTTAAGAAACTATACTTAAACATTTCTGGGAGCATTAGCGTGTTGCTAGACGTTTACCAATGTTATTGCCTTTATTTGACATGCTCAAGTGGGAGCTGTTGGGATATGACCACGTAAAATAAACGCATGTCTAGAATATGTTTAAGCCTACGGGGTCACACGTATTGACACTTATGCTCAATATAATTAATTAATATGAATGTGAGATATATTAATTGAACGTTTATTATAAGAGATGGACTTAGATGTAAATTAGAGGTTCTGGAATGTTCCATAAAATCCTACATGGGCCGATTTGATGGGTTTTGTAAACCCTAAACTTGTTTAACAAGTGATCCTAAACCTATAAATAGAGAGGCAAAGAACCCTAACTTAATACATCTTTCTCTCCTCTCTTTTCTCTCTGGGTTTCATCTCAAACAAAACCCCATAGGGTTTTCGGCTTGTGTGGTTCGACCAAGGAAGGCAAGACACAAAGGTTGTGCGTTGTGAACGGGTACTAGCATACGTATTGAGCTGCTGTCGTGTGTGCGATCGTAGAGGGGTTTTTCTTAAACCCTTAACTATATTATTATAGTTTATTGGAGCTCTGCTAAAAGGTACATGATCTTATTCTTAACTAATTATATATACGTGTTTATGCTTCCGCGATTGTATGACAATTTTTTTATATCAGTAATGTATACTCTAACAGGAAATTTAGTACAACAACAGAAAGAGTGGTTGCTCCTATTATTAAAATTAAGCGATGGAACTCCATTGTTTCGTTATGAAAGAAAGATACACTAATGCATCTATATTTATAACACAAATTTCTCTTTTGTTTGGGTTTTTGTTTTTTTAGTCAATTTTATAGATGGTTTTTGTGGTTTACATCGATTTATAAAGATGTCTTTGAGCTTCTTTCACGTTTTCAGTCCGGTAAGTATACAATTTGCTCAAAAATAGTCTATCGTTCACATAAAATGCCAAAATACCCATTTCTTATTCATATGTTTTAGTATATTAAAAAATGGGTATTTTGGTCATTTTAGTTGGACGGGAGACTAATTTCGAGCAAATTGTAACTTCATGGGCTGAAAACGTGAAAAAAAATTTAGGGACGATTCTTGTAAAACGGTGTAAACCATAGGGATCATATTTGGAATTTAATCATAACGAATATTAATCGTCATTGAGGTATCATGGTGGTAATGTTCAATGTTTTAAGACCCGGTTCGACGGGGCCCGGTCGGACCGGTCGGACCGTATTTTTAAGGATTTCCGGACCATTTAAAACCGGTTTTTTCAAAAAGTTGACTAGTCAACGACCCGGTTGACCCGGCCGGTCGGACCGGGTTGGACTGGGACCCGGAAAGGCACATTGACCCGGGTTTCATGTTTTTTTTTTTTTTTTTTTTTTTTTTTTTTTTTTTTTTTAATTTCTATGTACATTTAATCATTTATATTTAGGGAATGTTTATTGATTGTGTATTTCAAGAATAATAAGAGTAATAAATGAATCTTTGACTGATATGTCATCACCATTTATTACTCTATGAATTATATAATTATTATATTGATGTGTATTCCAAGAATAATAAGAGAATCGATGTGTCATCACCCTTTATTACTCTACGGATTATAATTATTATACATGATATAATTAATAATTATATTTATAATTATAAAAAAATAAATAGTTCACTAAATATTACTATTGTATACTATTATTAAATCCGATCCGACCTTCCGGCCCAACCGGTCCGACCGGTCCGACCAGAAAATAACAATTTTCCGGGTCGACTAAAAACCCGGGTTTTAAAACACTGGTAATGTTAGGTTAATCGGTTCGATAGTACGGGTTCACGTATACATGGCTGAAACTTTTGTTAAAAATAATTATTAAGTATTTATGATTTAATTGTTTTTAATTAGTACTTTATTAATAAAGTAGAATGGGTAGTTTGACCGAGTGCATGAGCACGTTGGGAATAGTTGAGAGATTTGGTCATATTGTGTACCAATTCTTTAGGTTGAAGTGTTGAACGTGAGTTTAATTACTAGTTCATGCATGTACGTACCCACATTTTTATGTACTAGAAGGCTATATATATATGCCTCATATTAAATGAAAAAGTAGAAGCTTTACATTCTGCAATATTTTTGTACGTTTCAATTGTTTTAGTATTAGACTTTCATCCGTATATTTCGTTTACATATCTGTGAGTTTTGAGGCCTCTATTTTCAACAGGCAAGTCCTCTTATCCTATCTAGAGGTCATAGATTCAAATCTCTATAGCTAGTGACTAATGGTGGGGACTACTATCGTACTATGTTATGTCTCATTATTTGAGAATTATTTGGTCCTCTCTTATGTTATCAGAAACATATTACTAGGTATTTTGTCTTCTTATCCTATCACCATATGCCTTCAACATACGAATATATATTATACTAGACTTTAAACCCGTGTATACACACGGGTCGTTGATTTTTAATATAAAATCTTGTATTTAGTATCTTGTATTTAATGTCTTGTTTTTAATAATAAGTTAATATGTATATTAAGCATTTGGATTCATGATAATATTACTTTATGTAAATTAATTTATATAAGCAAATATTAAAAAATTAAAAGTTTTTGAAACCAAATTTGTGAAAAAAGTTACTCCGTAATTTAAGTATATATTAACATTTTCAAGTAAATTTATTCCTACTCGGTGGATTAATAATAGAAACATTACAAATCGATTTGGATAATATGTTAATTAAAGAATTAAATTTCTATGTAAGTGAGTAGTTGAGTAAAAAAAATTCATTTTTAATAAGTTAGGGATTTTATTTCGAAATTTACTAAAATTAAAGGACTTAATTGACAAATTAAAATATAATTATATAACATAATTAATTTAAAAGTAATTTTAATAGGATAATTTTTAAGGAAATAATGATTTATGATTATCTTATAAATAATTAATTATTTATGATGTCATTAAATCCTATAAATTAGCCAATTAGATAAAATTGAATAATTCTATTGGTCGATTAAATTTTTGATGACATCATTAGGTGTTTCTTATATATAATTTATAAGATTGTGGTTGAGGTACTATCATTTCTCATTACAACAACTTGTGTTCTCCTTTGGGTTTTATGGAGGTTACTCCCAATTAAGCGATGGTTGAGCTTCATTCTCAGCTACAAGTTCCAGGAAAGGTTAAATGGGGTGAATTCACGCTAAACCATCATCATCATCTCCTTTGTTCGTGTCATGCAATCTTCATATGATCTTGGTTGTGGGGTACGATGGGTCCTTTTTTAATATATGATAATTAAATAGTAACTGTTTAATCTTCTCTCATTTCCCACACCAATGAAAATATACATACTATTAACCATCCCTAAGTTGGTATAGTAGTAAGGCGTCATGATGTCTTCATAAGAGGTCTTAGGTTTGAACCTCACTAGCTAAACATCTTTAGGGTGGTTAGAGAAAGGGTCGGAAACGGTCACGAAGATACCCCGATTAATTAAATCACGTACATCTGAATAACAAAAAAATTCACCCTCCCTTAAAAAGGTACGTACCTATACAGAGAAAACCTCCTTTATTTACATACTATTATAACTATTTATTAATTCAAGTAGATATAACTTAACTGTTTGATATTACAGAATAATCAAGCTTATATTAACTTGAATTCACTTTATTACATTATAATCAACCTTATAATTTTCCCACACTATATCTTAGACGATGGTCGATACAAAACTATAAATGAATTACAGAAAGAAGATCATCCACCGATATCATACACATTAGGGGATAAACGGGGCGCAAGAAGAACCTCAAGTGGAGTTTCTTTGCTAACAGTCATTCCGGCACACCCATTCATATCAATTGGTTCGTCTGATGGTTTTCTCAGAACAAATTGTTGTATCACACTAGCCAACGTAAAACGCAGCTCTTGCAGCGCCAAATAAATACCTGGGCACATTCTTCTGCCACTACCAAAAGGAAGCAGTTCAAAATGCTTTCCCTTAACATCAATATCCTTATGACTTGTCAAGAATCTTTCTGGCTGAAATTCATAAGGATCCGACCAAATATTTGGATCATGATGAATCTTTGAAAGATTTACTATGAGACGAGTACCTTTTGGGATACTGTACCCACTCACAATGCAGTCCTCCATGGATTCATGAGGTACTGACAGAGGTGCAGCAGGGTATAAGCGCATGGTTTCTTTGATGATGGCTTCAACGTAGACCAAGTTCTTCAAGTCTGACTCTTCCACGAGTCTCTCCTTTCCAACATGCTCGTCAATTTCAAGTTGTGCAATTTCTAATGTTCTCGGGTTGTTGAGTAGTAAACATAACGCCCAAGTTAAAGTTGTGGATGTTGTGTCCATGGCTGCGGTTAGAATTTGCTGTCAACACAACAAGCACTTAATTAGATTATAAGTATCGTCACGTAAAATAGAGGGTAAAATGGCCAAAAATGAGAGAACGATTGCTAATATCAATTTTAGAAATCCACTACCTGAATTATCATTATTAGAAACCAACTCTCAATTTTTTCATATTTCTGATAATATTATACCTAGCACATCATATTTTTACCCAATTTATAGGTAACATATTACTGATAGTAAGAAGAAACTGAGAGTTGTTTTCTATTATTGATAAATTTGATAGTTGATTCCAATAATCGATAATCAGGTAGTACTTTGTTTATATATAGGCAATTTGTCCAAAATAAAATATATTACGAAGTTAGAGGTTGGAGCTATATTACCTGACATGTGGCTTTGATAATTATATCACGATCGAAAGCGGATAAATCATCTCCATAAGACTCCTGCAGAGTGGAAAAGAGCGAATTTATGAAGACTTGATTGCCATCATGTTGTTCTCCTGACTCTCTCTTCAGTTTTTGCTCTTTTAACCATTCATCCATAATGTCACCCACATCTTTTGCCACTCTTTTCATGGATTTTTTGGATCCATCCAAATCCAAATACTTGAGAAAAGGGATATAATCAGACACCACAAACGCACCTAATAGCTCGAAGTATTTCCTTATGACCACATGAAATCGAGCCCTTTCTTCATTGTCGGTAGAAAATAGTTTCCCAGAAAGAATTCTAACAACGATATCTAATACTAATTCACCAAACCATAGCTTCATATCAACCTTCACCATATCTATATCTTTACACTCTTTGTTCTTGACCCAAGCATCATATAGGTTTTTTATGGACACTCTAACTTCTGCAACATGAATATGTCCAAGCATTTGAACTCGTCGTTGAGACAGAAGCTCAAGCATGACTATCTTGCGCATTCTTCGCCAATAATCGCCATAAGGACTAAACCCAAACAAGGCATAGTTATATGTCATGAGTTCAAACGCCTGCATTTTTGGTCGACTTGCAAAGACTCTGTCGTTTGTAGTGAAGCAGTCTTTAGCGATCTCTCAATTACTTACCACCAAAACTTTAAGAAAGCCAAGCTTGATGGTAAAAATAGGACCATAGTTATCAGCCATATCGCCTAAAACCATGTGAGGTAGCTTCGATCCACCTAGAAGGTGCAAGTGTCCGATTATAGGCCATGCACCCTTTACTTCAGGCGGTTTTCTATCGCTAACTCGCTTTTTGTTGTAGATTTGTAGTAGGAAAGTTAGTACAATAACAGAAAGAGTGGTTGCTACTGTTGTTAAAAATGAGAGATGAAACTCCATTGCTTCTTCATTTAAGGTGCAGCACTAATGCATCTATATATATGTGGGTGACCTTGCTGGAAAAAAAAAAAAAAGAAATTGCAAGATTTTTTTCCGTTTTTTTATACTTTATTTTTATTTCTATTTTTGTTTTTGTTTTTTACTTCAACACGTTTTAAACTTTTACTACTTACACATGTTGCCTTGTCCCCTCCTACTTAAATGGGGTCCACCAACTAGAATGGTAACGAGACTTTGATTTTTAAGTTAAACTTTTGTTATTTTGAGTCATGTCAAGAAGCGTGTAAGAAAATGGTTATTATGGGTCATGACTCATGAGATGTAAATCGTGTCTAAATACGTGTAGAATATGTGAATTTGTGAACCATAGCGACAAAAATGTGTATCATATTTATACATTACAAGGTGTTTTCTTATAGTACTAAAATTGGCGCTTTACAATTTTAAAATTTGGTGTATAACAATAATAGAGTTTGATACATCACGGTTATAAAATAGTTCGTCAAAAATATACGTATATAGTTAACACATATATAACTTTTTTGACGATTAACTTTTTTGTATATTAAATTTATTAATATATTTCATCGAACACTTGTTATGCATTATGATCAAATGACGGGGAAAAACTCTAATATGTCTCTTCTAAAACTCCTGGATATTACTCGAAACACAAGTTTCAATACTATTGAGTAAATACGATATTTAGTGAGTTTGGTTGCAGGATACCTTAAATTTGTTTATTAACTATTAGGTGAATTTCCATGCGATACAATCAAGATGCTCTTAGAGTTGGGTAACTCATTAAGTGATTTGTTTAAAAATGTGTACTTTCAAAATATAATGTAATAGGAGTACATTTTAGCATTACTTTGGTTGAACTATAAGTCAAGCTTTATCAATTAAACATCATTAAATTAAATTTAATTGTATGCCTCTTTAAAAAAAAATAGTCCGTAGTAAACTTGACTTTTATCATTATATAAAGTACATTAATTCTGCATCTCTATTTTCTGTATTATAATAATAATAATAATCTTTGTAGACATTTATTTTGATACGGTTGAAGAATTAAATGGTTTTTTGATATTTTGACAGTGAACTAAAATTGGCTAGTAAAGTAGTACTTAAAAGTTTAACAGGGAAGATTGTTGTATAAATAATGAAACAATGTTCGATTGTATCGTCTCGTGACAAACGAACAGAGTAGAAGCAGAAACATTACAATGTAAATAATCAAGTACCTCACAGCAATCTTAGTAGTCACAAACAGATTTAACGATACAATAAATACAGCCCTTGAGAACCACTCGAATGGAGAAAACTCCACACTGAAAGAAACCGCAACAAGCATCACAAACATCATCATCCTCTGACTATTTGTACCTGATGAACAACAGCAAACAGAACCGTACGGGATGTTCGATCCCTGTCCTTTTAAGTACTTTCGGCACTCCGATAGTTGCTTGAGTCTCCAAGCCTAAGCACTCAGGATTAATACAGTTCTCACACTTAATCGTTGAGTAGCAACAACTCTTGATTACAACACTTTGGCGGAAGCAGAAAGTATTATAAAGATAGAAGCAGATTGCAAGATGTTTTAGAATCAGTATATATTCTGTATTCTTTTTACAACACCTTCACTTGATATATATATAGAATGCATGATTATTGAAAACGTGATCACTGACCACGTAGCCACTTCCCATGTCAAAGGGATAGTGGAGTTTGTTGAGATCAGTGGACCAAGTCTATTTGTGACCAATTCAATAACTTCTCAAAGCTGCATCTTTAGCTTGTACATCATGCTCCATATATTGTACAAATAGTTGCTCCTTCAAGTACTTGTACATTGTGCTTCATGAATGGCAAAAACTTGCCAACCTTCATTAAGTCCCAACAATCCCCCGCCAGGTTGAGAAGTTTTCTGCACCTCTGATGGGTTGTGTCACGGTGGTGTCACTAAGATTAAACCCCGTTTAATCTAAGTAAACGAGTGAAATAGTTCAATGGTGTCCAAAGATTAAACCAAGAACTTTTAATATTTCACACGCGTACTTGTACACACTTCCCATCGTAACCATCGTGTTCTCAATGAGCGCGAATATGGCCATGCGCTTAATCCCTTTCATGACCCTCTAAGAGAGAAACCATAACTCTCTATTCAAGGCGGCACCACCTTTAGATCATATAGGCAAAGTTTCTTATAACATCTCCGTTGCTAAGATGTCTCATAAAACTTTGTTAAGAGATAAACCTCATCCTTTTCTCGGCAACGCCGTACTATCTTTACTACATGGGTCCATTAACGATAGTACCTTCTATCGGATAGTGACTTGTTATTACCCATTAAACCCGGGAGATAGGAGCACTAAATCCGGGTCGGGTTCTCATCACCAACCAATTCTCTTATGGTTTCAGACCCATGTCTCTAGTAGTAACACTTACCAAGTCTCTCGTCAGAGGCTTAGTAAGTGGATCTGCCAAGTTTCTACTCGACTTGACATAAACAACACTAATGGTACCATTTTCTATTATTTGTCTCACGTAGTTATGTCGAAGACGTATATGTCTTGACTTCCCATTGTACACAGAATTATAAGCTTTAGACAAAGTAGCTTCACTGTCACAGTACATAGGAATTGAGGGCACTGGACCGGGCCACAATTGGATATCCATCAACAAATCCCGAATCCACTCAGCCTCTTGCCCTGCTGCGGCCAGAGCAATAAATTCAGCTTCCATTGTCGAGTGAGCGATACATGTTTGTTTCTTGCTCGACCAAGAAATTGCACCTCCTGCTAGTGTATAAATCCACCCACTGTACGATTTAGAATCACCAGTGTGATTTACCCAACTAGCATCAGAATACCCTTCCAAAACCCCGGGATATTTTGAGTATGTAAGTTTTAGAGTACTAGTTCTTTTTAGATACCCTAGTACTCTGGTTACAGCAATCCAGTGTTCTGAGCTTGGATTACTTGTAAACTGACTTAACTTGCTTACTGCAAAAGCAATGTCGGGTCTAGTACAATGTGCCGCGTACATCAAACAACCTATTGCACTGGCATATTCTAGTTGAGCTACTCCCCGACCAGAATTTGGTTCAAGTTTCACAGTTGAATCAAATGGAAAGTTGTATTCCTTTATATTCAAATGTTGAAACTTAGTCAGTATATTCTCAATGTAATGTGACTGACTTAAAGATATTTGATTATTTGCCCTTTTTACTTTAACTCCAAGAATTGTATCTACTTCTCCAAGATCTTTCATCTTAAAGTTCGAGGACAAGCAAGACTTCGTCTTGGAAATACCACATAAAGATGTGCTGATGATCAACATATCATCAACGTAGAGACAAATGACCACTGTATATTCTTTTGTTCTTTTGGTATAAATGCACCTATCAGCACTGTTGTGCTTGAAACCAAAAGATGTTACAGTGTTATCAAATCTTTCATGCCACTGCTTAGGAGCGCTTGCTTTAAACCATACAAGGACTTAACAAGTCTACACACTTTGTTCTCATGTCCAGGCATCACAAATCCCTCGGGTTGCTTCATGTACACCTCCTCGTGTAGGTAACCATTTAAAAAGGCCGTTTTTACATCCATCTGATGTATATACAGCCCTTTAAGATCAGAAATCGCTATAAGTGTTCTTATTGAACTAATTCTAGCGACAAGGGGCATACGTATCAAAATAATCTACCCCTTCTTTCTGTCTGAAGCCTTTAGCAACTAATCTTGCTTTGTAGGCTGATATCGATCCATCTGGATTAAGCTTCTTCTTAAAAATCCATTTGGATCCAATGGGTCTCATTCCCTTAGGAAGTTCTACTAATTCCCAAGTTTGATTACCCATGATAGAGTCCATTTCATCATTTATAGCTTCCTTCCAAAAAGGAGCATCTCGAGATGATATGGCTTCTGTGTAGGTCTTAGGGTCATCATCGATATTTATCGAGAAAATGACCTCTCTCGTCACTTTCTTTTGTGTCCCTTCGACCAAGTAAGAATGGTATTCTGGTCCCCACTCCTTCTTTTTTCTAGTTCTTGTACTTCTTCGTGATTCATTAATCTCAGAGAATGGTTGTCCATGAGATGAACCACTAGGATCAAGAACCGGTTCCACATGAGAATTTTCAACATCATTTGAAAACTTGTCTTCAAAGAATTCCACATCTCTGGATTCTATTATCACACCACTGTTCTGATCTAAAAGTCTATATGCCTTGCTATTATTAGCGTATCCAACAAACACACTTCTATTAGCACGGGCACCAAGCTTGGATCGTTTAGGTTCAGGTGTTCGGTAGTAGGCCAAGCAACCCCAAACTCTTAAATAATCGAGGTTTGGTTTCCTACCTTTCCATGACTCATACGGACTGATAGGCATCACACGACTAGTGATCCTATTGTGTATGTGATAAGCTGCTAATAGAGCTTCTCCCCATAAATTAGCAGGCAACCCAGATTGGTTCAACATACAGTTGACCATCTCTACAAGGGTTCGGTTTTTCCTTTCGGCTAAACCGTTTTGTTGTGGCGTATACGATGAAGTCCGCTCATGTATAATGCCATTCTCTTCACAGAATGCATCAAACTCTCGTGTGAAGTATTCCCCGCCTCGATCAGATCGAAGGATTTTAATCCTTTTACCGAGTTGGTTCTCTACTTCAGCTTTGTATATTTTAAATGAATCAAAAGCTTTGTCTTTTGATCGTAGCAAATATACATACAAATATCGACTTGAGTCATCGCAAAAAGTGATGAAATACCTTCTACCTCCTCGAGTTAGTATTCCATTCAATTCACAAATATCCGAGTGTATTAGTTCTAGCAAGCCAGTTTCACGTTTAACACTTGGAAATGGTTTCTTTACAAACTTCGATTTAACACATGTTTCACACTTTTGAAAATCTTTGTTTTGAAAATTAATTAATCCGTTGTTTTTCATTTTTGTAAGATTTTTAGCATTTATATGTGCCAAACGGTTATGCCATAATAAAATAGAACATGAGGAAACAACAGAAATTTCATTAATTTTAAAATTTGATACATCAAGAGATGAAGCATAATGATCAGTGTTACTACGTAAAGAATGATTTAAATTAAGATTATTTTCACTCTCTACATTTAAACGATACATCCCTCCTTGGAAATATCCTTTTCCCACAAATGTTTTGCGTTTGGAAATAACGACCTTCCTTGACTCGAATGTAATTTTGAAGCCATGCACATCGAGTTGGCTAAGAGACACCAGGCTCTTTGAAATTGTAGGAACGTGAAGTACATTTGTAAGGATTACCCTTTTACCAGATGTAAACTTCAAGATTACGGTTCCAACACCGCAAACATCAGCCCTATTTCGGTTAGCCATCATAACTTGTTTCCCGGTTACTGCTCGATAGTCTTTAAATAGCTCTCGTGAACCACATACATGAATTGTGGCTCCAGAGTCTAGAAACCATCCTTGTGCAGCACTAACCCGGGTAATTTTGGCTATCATAGATACCCGTCCGACAATTTGGTTAGGTTTCGGCTTCAATTTTCTCAGTCTAAATGGACCGCATTTAGGAATTCTCAACTTACATTCCCGTGCCTTCATTAGACATAGCCTTTGAAAAGTGCTCGAAATACTTAAAAGAATGTTGTATAAATAATGAAACAATGTTCGATTGTATCGTCTCGTGACAAACGAACAGAGTAGAAGCATAAACATTACAATGTAAATAATCAAGTACCTCACAGCAATCTTAGTAGTCACAAACAGATTTAACGATACAATAAATACAGCCCTTGAGAACCACTCGAATGGAGAAAACTCCACACTGAAAGAAACCGCAACAAGCATCACAAACATCATCATCCTCTGACTATTTGTACCTGACGAACAACAGCAAACAGAACCGTACGGGATGTTCGATCCCTGTCCTTTTAAGTACTTTCGGCACTCCGATAGTTGCTTGAGTCTCCAAGCCTAAGCACTCAGGATTAGAGGTGGCAAAATGAATTGGTCGGGTCGGGTCGGGTCACGGGTCTAGATGGGTTTGGGTCTAAATGGGTCCGGGTCTAGATGGGTCATTTAGAAGGATGGGTCTAAACGGGTCCGGATCAAATGGGTCTCGGGTCGGGTCGGGTCATCGGGTTCACCAAATTTTTTTTTTTTTATTTGAGTGAAAAATGAAAAAAATGAAATGAGGTGAAAAAAAAAATTTACCCGCTAGACCCGTCTAAACCCGTTGGTTAATTGTTACATAATTAGAGGTTATATTGAAAAACCCATTTAGACCCATCCAAAAAATGGGGAGGAGACCCAACAAACCCGCCCCCTCCTAAAAATTAACCAAATTGACCCAAAATTAACCAATGGGTCTAAAATTGTCACCTCTATTCAGGATTAATACAGTTCTCACACGTAATCGTTGAGTAGCAACAACTCTTGATTACAACACTTTGGCGGAAGCAGAAAGTATTATAAAGATAGAAGCAGATTGCAAGATGTTTTAGAATCAGTATATATTCTGTATTCTTTTTACAACACCTTCACTTGATATATATATAGAATGCATGATTATTGAAAACGTGATCACTGACCACGTAGTCACTTCCCATGTCAAAGGGATAGTGGAGTTTGTTGAGATCAGTGGACCAAGTCTATTTGTGACCAATTCAATAACTTCTCAAAGCTACATCTTTAGCTTGTACATCATGCTCCATATATTGTACAAATAGTTGCTCCTTCAAATACTAGTACATTGTGCTTCATGAATGACAAAAACTTGCCAACCTTCATTAAGTCCCAACAAAGATCATGCTTCATTGTTGTATAAGAAATTAGTGACCCACAACTAGAGGCAAATCTAAAGAATATAATTGCTTAATTGTTTGACACCATATCTGAAAAAATTTGATATGAATTTATCAACCACAATTAATTCTTGTCTATATATATTTTTTTCTTCATAATACTAGCTATAGTATAATACAATTTGACGAGCTTCGAAACTTATGTTCTCAATAGGTTTTCAGATCTAACTCGATAAACTATGCGAACACTAAAATCTTCACGTGTCTTGGAGTCAACGCCATAAGAAATAAGACTTCATGATGCACAAATATAAATTTTTACCTAATTCAAATAACTGAATTACTTAAATAGTAGATGGCCCTCGATATGATAGCCGGCGGGTTATTCATTCATATAGTTTAATATACATTTTTAAAGTTGGTTTACATGTTTTTCAAATCTTTCAATTTGTATTATGAGTACTTATTGTTACTTAAAGTTACATAATTAAAAAGTATTATAAAGAAGTTTATAATTATAATATAATAGAGATAAAACAAATACTCCCGTCTTTTAGTTGTATGATTTTCATAATTAGAGTTTTAAGGGTATAAGCTAAATGATTTGTTATGTACTAAAGAACGGATTATCAATTTATACAATTCTAATAAACATACCTGTCGTCGCACGGGATGATTAAGCGTACATGTATGTGTTAAGTTGTTATGATCTCATTTGATCAGATTCATATGATTTGTTTTCACCCGAAACATGTTTAGGTATTCACAAGTTTTTAATTGTAATTATTAAAGTGTATAGCTTAAGGGTGTGTGCAATTCACGTATTATAAGAACGCTATTCATCCGTTCTATGTTAAGGTAGGACTATTATTATGTTACTTTCGGATTGATATCAACTTTGTCTTCAATCAGACCTTATATGTTTAGTTCTAAAAATATGTATACATAACATTTATTTTTAACGATCTGTTAGTTATACATCAATTACGAAATTTAGATAGACCGTATTAGTTCACGAATTATGACAAGAATTCTGTCTGTATATAGAGAAAATATAGATTTTTTCTAGTGCATTTCACAAGACTAAAAATCAAACAATATACACAAAGAATGAAGAATCGTAGAAAAAGGCATATATGAGTTAGTAAGAAGATAATGTTAAGAAAAAAGTAAGTATACTTGATTGATAATGATTTGCAAGTTATAGTATAAGTTGAAAGAATAACTATTGCATAATGTCTTAAATAGTTTATTAATTTAGACATAATTTTTTTTTGAAAGGCGATATTATTAAAAAAACACTAGCAAGGAGCTAGAACAAAATTACAAACGCTTTATAAGCCAAGAGTTCCAACAACTAACATTACGCCCTCAGGCTTCATAAATTAAATTGATAAACAACTACGTAGTACTAGCACTAGCTGCACTACGCCCGGGCTAAGCAGCAGATATCATTTTTAAATTAAGCTACTTAAATAAAATACATATTTGTTTATTATATAGGGGTGTATCAATTTTTTATGTTCAGTTCGGATTTTGGTTTCACAAGGGCATGGTTCGCGTCAAATGTATGCTATCGTGGTGCCGTAATAGTTTCAGAAAAATTCATTTACATCTAGATCATTCGCATAACGCAAGCCCCCTTCTATTGCATAACCTAAAAAAGCTATAAACAAAGTACCAAAGTGGTTGCGGGAACGATACGCAAAATTCGGGTAGATTTGGGATTTGATTAGATAACGTTCATAATTAAAGTTGTATTTAAGCAGTTAGGATCGAGTTAATTAAAGGATGATTTTAACAATGTCTTTATGCTAATTCAAGATATTCGTGTTTGCAATGATGAAACCGTTTGAAACAAACAAACAAAACTCGATATTTAGATCCATGCTATTTCCTCCGAAGCTTCAATATATAATAAAAATTAAAATTAATTATAATTTAATCTTTGTATACAAAATAAATAGACCATTATTGTTCCCATGATCTTCCCATATTTTTATACAAATAAATTTCACTAATAATTGAATAAAGTCTTAGGGTAAGGTTCAAATGAGACTAAAAATTTGTGTGAGAATATAGGAACCAATGATATAGTGCCATGTGTACAAAGAGAATACAAAACCCATTTACCCCTTAAGTTAAATATTTCACAAACGACAAATCGAAAAATTATGAAAATTGCACCATTAGATTCAGCGTTTGATCCTCTTCGATTTGCCGTCCATTAAGGCATACTTTCAACGAATTTTATTTTTTTCATTATTTTTAGTGGGTTTCACATTACTAACACGTGTGTTACAGTGTTGCGTTTAGGGTTTGGGGTTTAGGGGTTAGGGTTTAGGGTTGGGAGTTTGGGGTTTCGTCCCGAAACCCCAAACTCCCAACCCTAAACCCTAAACCCTAACCCCTAAACCCCAAACCCTAAACCCTAAAAGCTTTCCCGAAACCCCAAACTCCCAACCCTAAACCCTAACCCCTAAACCCCAAACCCTAAACGCTTTATAAAACTCTAAACCCCAAATCATACTAAACCCTAAACCCTAAACCCTAACACTAAACCCTACCAAACCCTAACACTAAACCCTAACTCTAAACCTTAACCCTAAACCCTAAATCAAATGTATAATCAATCACTAACACATGTGTTACTAATATGTAAAACCCACTAAAAAAAATGAAAAAAAAAAAAAGTTCGTCGGAAGTATACCTTGATGGACGGCAAATCGAAGAGGATAAAACGCTGAAAAATATGGTGCAATTTTCATGATTTTTCGACTTGTCGTTTGTGAGATATTTAATTTTTAAAAATGTGGATGAGAGAGAAAAAAGTGACACATGGCATATTGTGGTTGGTTCCCCCATTCTCACACAAAATAAATGGTCTCAATTGAACTCTTCTCTAAAGTCTTATTATAGCTCTTGCATCCCAAATAATGTCCTCACATTCTATAGTTGGAAATGATTACGATTATTGAAATAGATTTACCTGTACAACAGAAAAAGATTAACATTACTAGCCTTGTTGAAACTTGAAAGAGTTTGGACTTGTAATATACGATCGGATATTCATTAAATTGGCAATAAATGAATACGACTCAAGCAAACCATTTTCGAAGTTAAACAATGGTTAAGGCTTCCTGATCTATTAGGGGTGTCAATATTTATGCTGATTAGAGGATTTATAGTCATGACTGTACTGACTACCACCACGTTAGCACGACTGACCACGACTAGTGAAACAAAAAATTTGCATGTCAATATGTCATGTCATGACTGACTACGACTTTTGAATTGCGAACTAAACAACTCTTTCAAATCGAAGACTTGTAGCTTTCGTGATTGCCGTGATCTACAAGTAACAACTTTGGAAGGACCGGATTGAGCATCAGTTATCAGGCTCAACCATCATTCTCTATTAATGGAAGTTTGAGTCAGACTCTGTTCCGAAAGAAGGATCAAATGTTTACTAGAACAACTAAGAAGCTAGAGATGAAAAAATTCGGCTCATTTACTTTAATATTAGTGGGACCTTGGATTCTGTAGATCTCAAATGGGTCAAATCATAGTTGTTAAACTCTTACGATTCACGAGTCGACTCAGAAAATCAAAAAACTAGGCGACTCGGACCCCGACTCTTAAATGGTTTTGACTCTTACGAGTCATTTATTGACTCTTCCGAGTCGTGGGTGACTCTTACGAGTCTTGGGCGACTCTTACGAGTCAGAAACCGGACACACGTTTAATGTAATCTAATAAAAAACATAAAATGACAAAAGATGATAGGAAATGACTAATAATCCATTATAAATTACACATTTGTGTTATTTAATGACTTTCATCATGTTTTACTTCAATTTAGGATAGAAATCTAAACAATAATATACATATAGATATAAATATATGTATTTATTGTAAAATTATGACTCTTTCGAGTCGAGTCGAGTCACGAGTTAAAAATCAACATTCGAATCACGAGTCGAGTCACGTGTTAACAACTATGGGTCAAATAGGTTACATAAAGTAAATTTAGCCAATACTACTATTGTTTTTGTAAATCAGGTATTATCTATTTTTAAAATTTCTATATAAATGAGCAAAAGAGTTTTTGCAGGAAACCAAACCCGACCAGCCTGACTCCGACCCATTCTAACGTAACCATATCAACCTAGTACACCAGCCAGACTCTACGACGTCTAGATTAAGACATTGCCTACATCTAATAAGGAGCATAACTAGACGTTGTAGAAGCTAGAAGTAGATTCAAACTACAGATAATCAACAAAAACTATATAACTCATCCTAATGCATAGCAGTTCAAATCTGTGTTTCATATAACATCCAATAATTAAAAAGCAATAGAAATAATAGTCTGATCATTACAGATAAAAATTAGATATTATTGCAACATAGTACAAAGAACCTTACTTTATTATACCAAGGGAAATCTTGCAGTAGCAACTACAGTAGAACTCAAAGCACAACAGAACAAATAGTTATAACAGTAAAGATACATACATGTATTGAAGGCAAGCTAGTAGCACATATACCTGATCTTCTCCAAGACCTACATATCCCAACCCATACCACCATTAGAACCAGCACCATAAAGATTCTGCATACAAAATTCATCATCAATCGAACCTAATCCATCAAACAGTCCATCGAAAAACAAATCATCCATTTTGTTATTCCCATCTCTCCATTCAATCCCTTCCGCATTCTCCGCCACCAACGGTGACGGCACCACCTCTTTCACCTTCTCGTCATCCTCAGCTACCACCACCACATCTTCTGTGGGCATTGCCGGCATGTGACCTTCAAAAAGCGCAATATGCCCAAACAACTTATCCTTCCTCGAAAAACTGGTTCCACATGAACACTTCCATTTCGTCTCTCCACAATGCTTCAAATGACTTTTCAAATCCGCCAACACCGAAAAATTCTTCTTATGACATCGATTACACGAATACATTTTGGGACAATGACTCCTCTTAAAGTGATTTTTCACACATATCACTGATTTCAAAGGCCTAAACTTTTTATGCAGCTTATTTCTACTACAACCGGTAAACGGACATGAAAATCGCGTCCTCACACCACGGGTAATATCGGTACTAGCACCTGATTTCTCCGGTTTCGCAAGCGCTTCTAGTGTTTTAAACTTATTACCATGAGCTCTCATATGCATTCGTAAATTCGCATCACGTTTAAAACCCTTACCACAAAATTCACAAAAATGTAAGTGTTCAGCTAACAATTCAACAGCATCTAGCTCAACAATATCCCAATCACCCCCAATTTCATCATCCACAGCTTCCGTTTTCGGAAACCCTAATTCAACATCATTCTTCAAATTGTTCAAATTCAGATCTGGTTGAGTCAAATTATTAGAATCAAAAGTCAAACCTGTTGACTTTTGGAGTCCGGTGAAGGAAATGATGGCGGCGCCGTTAACGATGACTTGGTTGATTGCGGCGGTGATTTCGTTAGAAACGATATCCATCTGAGCTGCTGAAATGATTGTGTTGGAATTGAGTGAATCGGCGAGGAAGCGGTGGACGTCGTCCATTCGTGATCGGACGTTGGAGAGATTGACGAGCGGTTGGTAAAGTCCGTCGTCGTCGTCGGCAGCGACGGTGGCTTCGGGTTTCATGGCGAGGATTAGTTAATCGCGGCGGCGTTGAGTGGGAAAGTGTGATGAGATTCGTGGAAAAAGGATATGAGGAGGAGTATCTTATAGAGGTGGTCATACAGTTTACTTTTTCTCTTCAAAATAAAAAGTACGACTATATAAAATAAAATAAAGTAAACTAAATAATAATAATAATAAATTTTCCATATATATATATGGTTCCAGGTGAGTGGACTTTTCTTTTTTGTGTTGACTTCTTCTTTCAACCGTTAGATTATCCTAACTTTTAATCCAGACCGTCCCAACTTATAATTGTTGGTTATGTTTTTGACAGTTTCTTTTTGCCTGGCTCTCCCAACTGCTACGCACATGATCTTGCTCCTCCGCTTTCTTAGGGATCGATCCTATTAATTTCTTAATTCTATTTCACCCTTTTATCGTTTATATATTACGGCTCTTTGAATTCACTCCTCACCGATCCCTGAAATAAATCCCTAAATTGCAGAAGACTTTATTTTGTGCGTATGTTTTCAGTTATGCCAAATTTTGAACACCTCTTCTTCTTCCATAATACCTGTCATAAAGTGGAGGTTTGGAGTCGAGCTTATTTTTAAAAGAAGCTGATTGGATTCGAATGATGTAAGTGTTTTATGATAATCTGTGTTGTTGTTTCATGAATATGAACTTGAAGTAATTGTTAGGTATCAATTAGACTGCAAATTTGAATAACATATCATGTGATCTAAAAACACTATTTTTGTTCATTGGTTATAAAATATATGAAGTTTGTTGTAATTTACATTGAAATACACTAACATTTTTATTTTTTGGTTAGTTTCTGTCACTCATATACTCTCAATGCCAAAATCAACATTGTTGGAAGTTTAATCCATTAATCTTTTGGGTTAGTTTGATAGTTAATGGGTCATGTAGATATTTATGTATGGGTCAAAATAAGTTAGAAGTTATCAAGGGTTGTATCGCTTCAGTGCAACCAACCCAAAACGATATATCTGTTCGACCCTAAACGATGTATCTGTTTGTAAGTGTCTGTTCATAGGATATATATATGTGTATCGATGTAAACAAGTTTGTAACCCCTACGATTCAGTTACTCATATATATATATACAGAGGGTTCAACCCAATCTCTTGTGTTCCTGACGATTGATTCTTGAGTGATGATTGATACAACATGATGCATGATGTTTGATATGTTAGCGATCCTGGAATGTATGTAAGTATGCCTGTAATTCTACAGTGGTATCAGAGCAAGGAATCAAACATCGAATAAATTATGGTACAATTATCATTCAAGAAAAGGAATAGGGCAGCCATGGAGAAGATGCCGATTGATGATGATGATGATGATGATGAACAAAAGCATCATTAATAGAAGATGATCATGAAGATCAATTGTTGCGGCTTGTGGTATGAGAAAAAAGCGCAACACAAGAAGAAAGAAGGATGTTTTGATTATGATCGAAGAAGATAAAGGCATCGCAGGGAAGAAACAACAAAAGAAGGGCTGTGGGTACAATGGAAGGATAGAAAGGCATGATCGGTTTGTACAAAGGAAGAAGAACACAAATATGTTCTTATGGATTTAGATGGAAACCTTAGTGGTTCAACGCAAGAAAGGAACCTTCGTGGTTTAAGGCAAGAAAGAAACCTTAGTGGATTCAAGCCAAGATGGAAACCTTAGTGGTTCAAGCCAAGAAAGAAACCTCCGTGGATTCAAAGTAAGCAAGAAACCGATCATACGATCATAGGCAATGAAGAATTCTAGCCCAAGTTTGAAGAAATCAAGGAACAAGAAGATTGAAGAAACAAAAGATTAATCGATTAAGGGGGAGAATGTTGGAAGTTTAATCCATTAATCTTTTGGGTTAGTTTGATAGTTAATGGGTCATGTAGATATTTATGTATGGGTCAAAATAAGTTAGAAGTTATCAAGGGTTGTATCGCTTCAGTGCAACCAACCCAAAACGATATATCTGTTCGACCCTAAACGATGTATCTGTTTGTAAGTGTCTGTTCATAGGATATATATATATATGTGTATCGATGTAAACAAGTTTGTAACCCCTACGATTCAGTTACTCATATATATATACAGAGGGTTCAACCCAATCTCTTGTGTTCCTGACGATTGATTCTTGAGTGATGATTGATACAACATGATGCATGATGTTTGATATGTTAGCGATCCTGGAATGTATGTAATTCTACAAACATCAAGTTTTACCAGTCCCAAATCGACAAGAAATTTGACTTTAACATCAAGTTTTACCGATCTTTGCACAAAAACTATAGAACTTTTTATTTATGCTAATCTTTTAAGTCTTATAAAAAAGTTTTAGTATGAATTGAACGCCAACTTCTTCTTCTTCTTTAGTCGTCATCTGAAATGAGAGATTTAATTTATCAGGCAAAGAATTCTGAATTCAATAATCAAATATGGGTGTGCTTTCTGCCTTTTTTTCATTAGGAAAATTCGTGTGATGATTGATTTGTGTTTCATGTTAGTTATTCAGTGATTGTTTTGTTTCCTTTTTTGCAGTTGCTAATTCTATTACTGGCTGGTAAAATGATGGGTATGTAGTGTTTTTTTCATTTATTGTGACGTTAGTTTGTATTGAATGGCAGAAATTTGGTGGTTGATGAGAAATGGGTCCTTCTCGGTTTCTTTGTATACGCAAGTATGATTGTTGTTACAATAACTAAACCCTTAAAAACTTTTTTTGGCATGACTTCATTTTAATTCTTGTCAAATTCTGTTTTGAACTTCTTGGATGACATAAGTTTTGTCCTTACAGCCGTACTCTATATGCACTTCGCAACATTAGTAATTCAGGAAATAACAACAGCTCTTGAAATCTCATGTTTCAGATAAGCAAACTGCTAATGTGTTGTTATTTTGAGTTTTATCAGTCCCACGAGTTACTGATTTTATTACTGAACACCAGGATCACAAGAAATGTGGCTTGAGGCATGTTACTGTTCATACATATCCACAATGCCTATATTCCTATTTATTTGTTAGCGGATGAAGAGGGTCATTATTATTCTGGAGAGAATAATGTTGAGACTCGAGACTAAAATCAGTGGTTTAAGGGGCTACTCAAGGGTAGCTGCTGATCTTCTGGTAAGGTACTAAGGTTAATGTAAGTGTTGGTAATGATTGTGGTAAGTAGGATTCATTTTCTATAACACCCCTCGTTTAATTATAAACAATCATATAATAATTGCGACTCGGAAGCGTATATTTCAAAACATACTATCAATGTTTTACATTACTTAAAATGTCACTAAACTTTTTCAAACTTATTACACATGACATTTCAACAAACTCGGTGTTATATAATTCAAAACATTTCTTTGATTATCAAAATTAAATCAGAGTAACAGCCTGTCAAACATTCCATCCAGTCCCACAACCTTCTGCCCAATATGTCCCATCTATTTAACCTGCAGGAAGAACTGTGGTGGGGTTAGCATAAAGCTAAGTGAATGAAACTATAAGTAACAGTACAACCTAGCATAACAATCTGTTTACATCAAATAACAATAAACAGAAAATCAATCATTCACTCGACATCCAATCAATGTCAAGCTACACCAATCAATCATTATCAATCGTCATGAGGATCGGTGGCTCCTGAGATACCCTAATACCGGTTTGGTACTCAAGGAACTCTTATCAATCATCTGTATTGGCCTATACAGAATTACCGATAACCAGTTGTTAATCACACACGACCTAGATCTCCAAACCAACATTTCAAGTTTCAAGATCTCCTGTCGTCTACAATAACAACCAAGTCCAACTGTCAAGTCAAGTTGACCTCAGAATCTTACATACTAGCTCAAACAGCCAAGTAAGCAACTAGTCAAACTATCATGGCAAGATATCTCAACAATTACATTCTATCAAAATAATACTATAATTACTTGTTGTAAATCAAATCATTACAACTAAATCACACTGAGGTTACAGATCCACTCACCGACACCTCAGGCCTCCACTCAGTAGTCTAATATCACTGAGTCTTCTCCACATCTGAGAATTTACAATCAAATATAAGTTAGTAATCCATATCAATACATAACTTATATCAATCCATACTATTAGGAACTTAACATAATAATATGAATATTACTAGTTCCTAATCATATATTAGTTATTACAACATAACTATTATCATATATGAACCTGAACATATATCAAATAACAATCACATTACTTATAAAAAATCAAACAAGAAATGTGACACCAGCCTATCAAGCCGCCGGCTTTTCTAAGAAGCCGCCGGCTTCAAACCACCACCCGCCGGCTTCACCTTCCAAACCGCCGGGTCAATTACCAAATGTGGTAACAGAACTAAACTTCGTTTTAAAGCTTACACTACCCGCCGGGTCGGGTTTATACCCGCCGGTTTCCTACAAAACATCACAAGCCGCCGGCTTGGCTTATGAAGCCGCCGGCTTCGGCTAACAAGAACAAGCCGCCGGCTTGGCCAAAGAAGCCGCCGGCTTCTGGCCTCGTCCCAGCCCAGCACGAACAGCAGAAACCCTAACTCGCAATTTTATATCCAAATCACCAAAAACACGATTTTAAACGGTTATAAACGACTACTAACATTGCATAATCAATATATAACCTTTATAACATGTTTCTAACATCTAAGTCTCTCAAATCATCAATTTACCCAAATTCAATCAAAATCAAATTCTTAAATACATCAAGAACACTTACTATTTGAAGAATCTGATTATGATAATCTGATGATTATGAAGTTTCACGAGGATCACAACTTCCTGATTTGATTTCTGGATTGATTTGGAGGTTTTCAGAGAGTTTCTGTGAGTTTTTGGAATGAAAATGAATAACTTCCTAAAAAGGAAAGTTATATAAATAGAAACTTAAGTCGGTTCCTCAACCGACCTTCTATTATACGGGTATAATTTAATACCCCATCTCAATCTATTGCCTGGAACCCGAAAACCATTTACGAGTCCAAACATTTTATTGCACCGTCAACTATATTAATTTACAACAATTAATAATTTACTTATCACATTGGAATATTCGACTCCTATTCCAATTATTTCAACTATTTCAAACAATATTATTTCCAAACACATTTAAATACATATTTAAATCAAGAAATAATATATAAACAACTAGGTCCATTTCGAGGATGTTACAACTCTCCCCCCCTTAAAGAGATTTCGTCCCCGAAATCTAACCTCAATCAATCTAACTATTGTGATATAATCACATATATCTTAATATACATTTGTCCTCAATAGCAACTTACAACTATACTTAGACTGTTTGAATTCTTTCCACATGCACATATCCAAATGTACATGCTTTTATCTTTTCCTACTTACACATACAGTGCGTCTAATCAATATCATCAATCAGATATATATTATAGACAAACACTTACTTCAACAAGTGAAACCTACAATCACTTAATAGGTCTATGCAACCAGAAATTAGCAACATGCTAAAATCTTTAACCTATTATCACTGTTCATCCCTGTTATAAATACAACAGCAATCACATTATCACAACAGTGGTTATCAAACCACAATGTTCCTAGCAATATTGAAATAAAATTCAACTCACGACTTACAATCAGTCTAATAACAGATAACAATTTCAAATCTCTACTATCAAAGATTTAAAATTCAAATCTAGGTCAACTTTTCATCCAAAAGTTTCATACCTATACTCTTGTGAATAACCAATCATATTCACATATCACTACAATCATATGAAATCTTTTACTTAAAAGTACTCCAGATTCATATCACCTAAATAAGTAAAGCAGAGGTCACACTCAGTAGGTAAAACTACAATCAACAAGTACTTTGCTCAATCAACAATAGTACCACAATCAAATATTACCTACATTCAACCAACCTCTACATTGACTTATTTCTGCTTGTAACTCCTTTCATTACAATCTATCAATTGTCAACAACAACAATTTACACAACCAATAATCACAACACTAATGATTATACACTACAGTATACCCATCAATACTTACTATGTATCTCCAAAGTCTAACTAACCATCAAGTTAAAACTTATTTATTACTTAAACTGGTAAGACATCAATAATATTCTCTTAGCAACCAGTTATTTCAATTCAACTTTACAATCTTAAACTACTAATCACAAGCAATTAGAATTTATACAACTTTAACCACCCAATCATTCAACACTAGATCCCGTCAATCTAGCAACTAAGTCAGTCTTAATCCACATATTATGATACTACAGGTCAAGCATCACAATATCACATTATCAAAATGTGCTACCTTTCAACACATTTCCAACAAAATCTATATCAAGTTAATCACAATTAACTGACCTCCACATATCTTATGGCACATTTTAATTCATTCTATTAAAACTTATCATGCCATTTATTATCATGTATACCACACATACATACCTACACAACTTCATATATTTTCTTAAATGGACATGTACACATCAATTCCATTTCATTCTATACACTAGGCCATTCAGACGGGTAAAGTCTTTATCAAGCCTTCTCAGTACTATTAGTCATCACATATCCATACCACAGGACATGGAACAATTACCAATCAACAACTCTATGTTTCACTTATATACTTACCAACTCGTATATAACTTAAACAATTTAACTTAAACTTACAAGAAAAGCTTGGTGAATACAATTATCACCTATCAATTTCAAGGTTTCCCTTACCCTCTAACACATACAATTTCTTAAAATATGAACAATCATTCAATTCATATTTCCTCAATTTATCAAACAAAGATCAACTAAATCTTTAACACCATCCAACTCCAGATATACTTTCATATCATACCTTATTTGGATCTAATCCCAATTTACCACTTTATCACTTACTTTAGTTGTATACAATCAACAAATAACTAAAGAATCCATTCAATTCTTTTGATACTTAAGTGATTCACCATGAGGTACCAGTCAACCTATGCAACCCTTAATAATAACTTTCAATTATTTCTTATCTCACATTCTTACCCAATCAAAGCTATCATCACAAGCTTCATACACTGATAAGATTTTCTTATCACATTACTAATCAATGTGATTTAATTATTCTAACATATCTTAGCAAATTATAACTGTCATATCAAACAATGACTTCATATCTGTATAATTTTTTTTCAACACATATTCAGTTCAAATATTAAATATTACCCAACTGAATACTCAATTATACTTAACACTATTTCAATTACTTAATACTAGCTTTAAGTAATAACTCAAGTCTCACAAACTTAGATCATTCATCTATCTCCTTTGGATTTTCAATGACCCGTTTCAACATAATGTGACCAATCTAGGAATTCAATCACATTCCACACAATCATAACATTTCAATCTATGTTAGACTATTTCAACACAAACAATTGACTATGTGTCAACCTTGATCTCAATCAACCAATCAATAAAATCCTCTAACTGCTGTTTCTCAAGTTTGACCTATCCTCAAACCAATCACAAGCAATTAATTTTATACACAGTTCTCTATTCATGGTTTGACTTTCAAAGTTAACATACTATCAATATTAACTCACAACAAACCATTTCATCTTATATGTTCACCTTCAAACATATATTTTAAATTATTACTTTCAATAATCTTATCAATCCTTCACAAGGACAAGGTCAACCTACATCAGTATTGGCTCCATACAAGCCATTCCATATTATATGTTTACTTTCAAACATATATTTCACATTATTACTCTAAATAATACTAAGAATCCTTAAACCAAACAATATCAACATATTTCAACTTTGGCTTCATACAAGCCAATTATAATATAGTGGTTCACTTAAACACTATACAAATTCACCTATGGGCAATTTGACACAATCAGTTACAACTACATTTTTAACAAAATCAAATTAGTCAACTAGGTTTATCATCAAAACCTCTATCAATGACCATTATTATTTACACTCTTACCTTTACCATCTAAAGGTCACAGTTCTATCAACTGATTGTTTTCTTATCAAAACAACTATTAAACAACTTAGCATACTATCATGCTCCTTATCCAAAATCACATTACATTTCTTTTATACCAAGTAGCCTCAACAAGTTCATGTGACACAATATAATATAACAACGGTGATCAGGCGTTGCAAGATTATGTTCTTCACAATCCATTCTCAGGCTACTCTACATTATAATTATCAATGTGATCTACTCTTATCTCATATATATTAAATACTTTATGATTTCAAATCAATCAATATCTATTTAATAGTTTCTAACAGCTGATACATACTCAAAATCAGCTTACTACTTTATATATTCAACCTTACATATGCAAGTCATCTCACATACACACAATGTTCTAATTTTCAACAACTGAATTACTCAGTATATCACTTATCTGAAACCTCAAACACATGATAACTCGTCATCATAGTTTCAATACTTAACACTAATCAATGTCCTTATTTACTCCAAAATTCAGGACACATCTTAATTAATTATCATCACTTTGACATATGCTATACTATCAAGCATCACTGTCACAACAAGCCTACTCAATCATGTTACTATTAAAACATTTCATCTATTAATTTACAATTGACCAGAAAGATCCATCACTTCCCAAATCAATTTCACTTTATTTTATTCTACACTCCTCATAAACCTATCAATCTCGGTTTAGATCAAGTGTTTAACTATAGTCAACACATATCCTATAGTCACATAAACACATATTTTCTCAAATAGCAGTCATTATTAATTCAAATGACACAACCTTCCTTAACAAGGATTTAGATCACACCTTGTGATTAATTCATTAACATAATACTATCAATTATTTTGTCTCACCAATAAAGACACTCTTAGGTTCTAACATCAATCCATTTGAACCTTAATCAATTCTTTTCTATTTACTTAATCATATTTCTGCATTCTCAATTCAATCAGAAATACTAACATCAATGAGCAACAACAAATAACTCATTTAATACTTCTATCCTGATATCAACATATAGCAATCCTTAGTTGACTCAAAACTAGGGAATCATATCAGTCTGACTCAAGTAACTTCATAACAAAGCTTACTCAACATAACAGAGTAAACAATTCAAGTTAATGTAAATTAACATAGGCTTATCGAAGATTACCTGACAATCTTAAGCCAGCAATGTTGAGGAAACATGAAATATACCAATCAGATACTCATGTTCCTCCGTCTCTGCAATCAAACAACAACTTCACAACTTGTTAAGGGTTAGTACATATTCAACTAATCACTTTCTCACACATTCACTAATCAACTAAACCCGCACCCACTGGAATGTTTGACTCAACTCAATCAAAGTTTAGGATTGAACATTCTATCAAGTCCAATTCACCCAAACTATTGCTCTGATACCAACTTATAACACCCCTCGTTTAATTATAAACAATCATATAATAATTGCGACTCGGAAGCGTATATTTCAAAACATACTATCAATGTTTTACATTACTTAAAATGTCACTAAACTTTTTCAAACTTATTACACATGACATTTCAACAAAGTCGGTGTTATATAATTCAAAACATTTCTTTGATTATCAAAATTAAATCAGAGTAACAGCCTGTCAAACATTCCATCCAGTCCCACAGCCTCCTGCCCAATATGTCCCATCTATTTAACCTGCAGGAAGAACTGTGGTGGGGTTAGCATAAAGCTAAGTGAATGAAACTATAAGTAACAGTACAACCTAGCATAACAATCTGTTTACATCAAATAACAATAAACAGAAAATCAATCATTCACTCGACATCCAATCAATGTCAAGCTACACCAATCAATCATTATCAATCGTCATGAGGATCGGTGGCTCCTGAGATACCCTAATACCTGTTTGGTACTCAAGGAACTCTTATCAATCATCTGTATTGGCCTATACAGAATTACCGATAACCAGTTGTTAATCACACACGACCTAGATCTCCAAACCAACTGTAACATCCTCGAAATGGACCTAGTTGTTTATATATTATTTCTTGATTTAAATGTGTTTGGAAATAATATTGTTTGAAATAGTTGAAATAATTGGAATAGGAGTCGAATATTCCAATGTGATAAGTGAATTATTAATTGTTGTAAATTAATATAGTTGACGGTACATTAAAATGTTTGGACTCGTAAATGGTTTTCGGGTTCCAGGCGATAGATTGAGATGGGGTATTAAATTATACCCGTATAATAGAAGGTCGGTTGAGGAACCGACTTAAGTTTCTATTTATATAACTTTCCTTTTTAGGAAGTTAGTCATTTTTATTCCAAAACTCTCAGAAACTCTCTGAAAACCTCCAAATCAATCCAGAAATCAAATCAGGAAGTGGTGATTCTCGTGAAACTTCATTATCCTCAGATTATCATCGATATGTTCTTCAATCAGTAAGTGTTCTTAAGTATTTAAGAATTTGATTTTGATTGAAATTAGGTAAATTGATGATTTGAGAGATTTGAATGTTAGAAACATGCTAGAAGTGTTACATATTGATTATGTAATGATATTTGTGGTTTATAACCGTTTGAAAACGAGTTTGGAGTGATTTGGGTATAAAACCCGCGAGTTAGGGTTTGAACAGTTCGAACTGGGCTGGGACGACGAGGGAATCCGGCGGATTCAGGTTGTTTTGTGGGAAGCCGGCGGCTTCTTAGGGAATCCGGCGGTTTGGTAGGCTGTAATCACATTTCATGTTTGATTGTTAATAGTAATGTGGTTTATATTTGATACATGTAATTATATGATAATGATTTATTGTAATCATTAATACACAATTAGGAACTAGTAATTGAAATGTTAATTGTGTTAAGTTCCTAAATGTTGAAGATTGATATAAGTTTAGTATCGATGATTATGATTACTAACTTATATTTGATATTGATTCTCAGATGTGGAGAAGGCTCAGTGACATTAGACTACTGAGTGGAGGCCTGAGGTGTCGGTGAGTGGATCTGTAACCTCAATGTGATTTAGTTGTAATGATTTGATTTACAAGAAGTAATTATAGTCTTACTTTGATAGAATGTAATTGTTGAGATATCTTGCCATGATAGTTTGACTAGTTGCTTACTTGGCTGTTTGAGCTAGTATGTAAGATTCTGAGGTCAACTTGACTTGACAGTTGGACTTGGTTGTTATTGTAGACGACAGGAGATCTTGAAACTTGAAATGTTGGTTTGGAGATCTAGGTCGTGTGTGATTAACAACTGGTTACCGGTAATTCTGTATAGGCCAATACAGATGATTGATAAGAGTTCCTTGATTACCAAACCGGTATTAGGGTATCTCAGGAGCCACCGGTCCTCATGACGATTGATAATGTTTGATTGGTGTAGCTTGACATTGATTGGATGTCGAGTGAATGATTGATTTTCTGTTTATTGTTATTTGATGTAAACAGATTATTATGCTAGGTTGTACTGTTGCTTATAGTTTCATTCACTTAGCTTTATGCTAACCCCACCACAGTTCTTCCTGCAGGTTAAAATAGAGGGGACATATTGGGCCGGGCAGGAAGTGTTTGGAATTGATGGAATGTTTGACAGGCTGTTACTCTGATGTTATTTTGATAACTATAGAAATGTTTTGAATTATATAACACCGAGTTTGTTGAAATGTCATGTATTAAATTTGAAAAAGTTTATTGACATTTTGAGTACATTGATAGTATGTTTTAAATATACGCTTCCGAGTCGCAAATATTATATTAAATGTTTATAATTAACGAGGGGTGTTATAAGTTGGTATCAGAGCAATAGTTTGGGTGAATTGGACTTGATAGAATGTTCAATCCTAAACTTTGATGAGTTGAGTCAAACATTCCAGTGGATGTGGGTTTAGTTGATTAGTTGATGCATGAGAAAGTGTTTAGTTGAGTATGTACTAACCTTTAACAAGTTGTGAAGTTGTGTTTGATTGCAGAGACGGAGGAACATGAGTATCTGATCGGTATATTTCATGTTTCCTCAACACTCGTGGGCTGAAGATTGTCAGGTAATCTTTGATGAGCCTATGTTAATTTAAATTAACTTGAATTGTTTACTCTGTTATGTTGAGTAAGCTTTGTTGTGAAGTTAATTGAGTCAGACTGATATGATTCCCCAGTTTTGAGTCAACTGATGATTGCTATATGTTGACATGAGGATAGAAGTACTAAATGAGATGCTCATTGTTGTTCATTGTTGTGATTATTTCTGATTGAATTGAAAATGCAGGAATGTGCTTAAGTAAGTAGAAAAGAGTTGATTAAGGTTTTAACAGGATTGATGTTAGAACCTAAGAGTGTCTAGATTGTGAGACAAAACTAGTAGATTGATTACAAGGAGTGACTTAAATCCTTGTTAAGGAAAGTTGTGTCATTTGATTTGAGAATGACTGTTATTTGAGAAGATATGTGCTTATGTGGCTATATGATATGTTTTGATTGTAGTTAAACAATTGATATAAACCGAGACTGATAGGTTTATAAGAAATATGGCTTATGATAAAGCTAAATTGATTAAGGAAGTGATAGATCTTTCTGGTCAATTGTAAATTAAGAAATGAAATGTTTTACAGTAACATGATTGAATAGGCTTGTTGTGACAGTGATGCTTGATATGATAGCATATGTCAAAGTGATGATAATTAAGTAAGATGTGTCCTGAATTTTGAGGTAAATAGGGACATTGATTAGTGTTAAGTGTTGAAACTATGATGATAGGTTATCATATGTTTGAGGTTTCAGATAAGTGATACACTGAGTAATCCAGTTGTTGAAAATTAGAACATTGTGTGTATGTGAAATGGCTTGATTATGTAAATAGTAAGCTGATTTTGAGTATGTATCAGCTGTTAGAAACTATTAAATAGATTATGATTGATTTGAAATCATAAAGTATTTAATATATATGAGATAAAAGTGGATCACATTGATAATTATAATGTAGAGTAGCCTGAGAATGGATTGTGAAGAACATAATCTTGCAACGCCTGATCACCGTTGTTATATTATGTTGTGTCACATGAACTTGTTGAGGCTACTTGGTATAAAAGAAATGTAATGTGATTTTGGATAAGGAGCATGATAGTATGCTAAGTTGTTTAATAATTGTTTTGATAAGAAAACAATCAGTTGATAGAGCTATGATATTTAGACTGTAAAGATGCCAGTGTAAATGATAATTGTCATTGATAGATGTTTTAATGATAAACATAGATGACTAATATGATTTTGTTGAAAATGTAATTGTAACTGATTGTGTTAAATTGACCATAGGTGAATTTGATAGTGTTTGAGTGAGTCACTATTTTGTATTTGGCTTGTATGAAGCCAAAGTTGAGATAGGTTGATATTGTTTTGCTTGAGAAACTACTAGTAATTATTGAATGTAATAATTTGAAGTTTATGTTCGATAGTAAACATATTATATGAAATGGCTTGTATGGAGCCAAGACTGATGTAGGTTGACCTTGTCCTTGTGAATGATTGATAAGATTATTGAAAGTAATAATTTAAAATATATGTTTGAAGGTGAACATATAAGATGAAATGGTTTGTTGTGAGTTAATATTGATAGTATGTTAACTTTGAAAGTCAAACCATGAATAGAGAACTGTGTATAAAATTAATTGCTTGTGATTGGTTTGAGGATAGGTCAAACTTGAGAAACAGCAGTTAGAGGATTTTATTGATTGGTTGATTGAGATCAAGGTTGACACATAGTCAACTGTTTGTGTTGAAATAGTCTAACATAGATTGAAATGTTATGATTGTGTGGAATGTGATTGAATTCCTAGATTGGTCACATTATGTTGAAACGGGTCATTGAAAATCCAAAGGAGATAGATGAATGATCTAAGTTTGTGAGACTTGAGTTATTACTTAAAGCTAGTATTAAGTAATTGAAATAGTGTTAAGTATAATTGAGTATTCAGTTAGGAAATCTTGATTATATGTTGTTAATAGAAGTTCTAGTGGCGAAATCTTGATGAAATTGCAAGTTTTAAACTTAGTTTGATTGATTTTTGAGTTTTGGTTCGTAGCTGCTGATTGTGCAGGAACTAAAATGTGCAGGTCTGAAATTACATGGGAATACGGTCGGATTCCCCTGAATCCGGACGGATTCAAGGGAATACGGCGTATTCCCGGGGTGTATTCCCAACCGGATTCCTAAGATTGAGTTCTGGTTGAAATTGAAGCAAAAATGACTGGGGAATACGGGCGTATTCACTGGAATACGGCCGGATTCACCTGAATACGGCCGGATTCCAAGGAATACGGCCGGATTCCCTTGGTCTGGCAGAGATTTTAATTTAAACCTTAGAATGTGATATTTGTTTGCTTAATATGTTTATATAACTTTATACTTGTTTGATTATTGATATTAAGTTATATACAATGTGATGTGAGGATTGACTTGGAAATTTTTTGTATTTCAGATCCGACCACGACTCAATAAAATCAGATCTTTGAGTGAAGCTTGAAACAAGACAGGTGAGTGACTGGTTCTCACAGTTTAAATTGGTGTTAACAATTTAGTTACATCAATTTTAAGTAGATTGATATTATTGAGTTATTGATAAGTTGATTGCGATTAAATGATTGATTGCTAGTGACTCATTCCATGATAGGTTGGAATGATAGAGGTCAATTTCAATTGGGTTTAGTTGCTATAGGTTAATCTTTATGGTATTGATGAACATTCGTTGTGAATTCGTCCATACTGATTAAAGATAGCATTGAACTATCGGTAAAATCTCTGTATTGGCCTGCAGTGGATTATAAGTGTTCTTGGTGGGCCATCCGCGGGCTGAGGGTACCACAAGAACCACCGATCCTCTAATTTGATTGTTACTATTAGTTGATTGTTGTGAGTTGATTGTTTATGCTAAGTTAGATTGTTGGAATCGTTATTCACTTAGCTTCGTGCTAATCCCCCACCTCACTTTTGCAGGTTAAGTTGGTTTATGCTCGGTTGAGAGGTTTTGGGTGAAATGTTTGACAAGCTGGCAACTCTTGATTACTTTTGTTTTGGCGTAAACGTTTGTATAAATAACACCACTAGATTTTGGGTTTGTAATGAAATAACTTAATGATAGTTTTGTGTAATAACTAACTTTCGATATTATCTTATATGTAAATGTTGTTGAATGGGATAACGCTTCCAGGTTGTTTTTTTAAAAAAAAAAAATGTCTTGAAAATATGGGGTGTTATAATAAGAATGTGAGATAAGAAATAATTGAAAGTTATTATTAATGGTTGCCTAGATTGACTGGTACCTCATGGTGAATTACTTAGGTATGGAAAGAATTGAATGGATTCTTTTGTTAATTGTTGATAGTATACAAATGAAATAAGTGATAAAGTGATAAATTGGGATTAGATCTAAGTAAGAAAAGATATGAAGGTATATCTGGAAATGAATTATATTAAAGGTTTAGCTTAACCTTGGTTAATAATTGAGGAAATATGAATTGAATAGTTGGTCATATTTTAAGAAATCAGGTATGAAATTAAGTGTAATGATCATTATTTTGATAGTTTAAGAATAATGATTGCTTGGCATTTGGGGCTGAAAACCTGATGTGTATAATTGTAAGTGTTAGAAAGTAAGAGAAACCTTGAGATTGATAGGTGATGATTGTATTCACCAAACTTTTCTTGAAAGTTTAGAATGAAACGTTTAAGTTATATACTAGTTGATAAGTATATAAGTGAAACATAGAGTTATTGATTGTTCCATGTCCTGTGGTATGGATATGTGATGAATAGTAGTATTGAGAAGGCTTGAAAAAGACTTTAACAGTCTGAATGACCTAGGGGGTAAGATGAAATGGAATTGATGTGTATGTGTCCATTTTAGAAAATACCTGAAATTGTGTAGGTATGTATGTGTGGTATACATGATAATAAATGGCATGATAAGTTTTAATAGATTGAATTAAAATATGCCATAAGATATGTGGAGGTTAGTTAATTGTGATTAACTTGATGTAGATTTTGTTGGAAATGTGTTGGAAAGTAGCACATTTTGATAGTGTGATATTGTGATGCTTGACCTGTAGCATCATAATATGTGGATTAAGACTGACTTAGTTGCTAGATTGACGGGATCTAGTGTTGAATGATTGGGTGGTTAAAGTTGTATAAATTCTAATTGCTTGTGATTAGTAGTTTAAAATTGTAAAATTGAATTGAAATAACTGGTTGCTAAGAGAATATTATTGATGTCTTACCAGTTTAAGTAATAAATAAGTTTTAACTTGATGGTTAGTTAGACTTTGGAGATACATAATAAGTATTGATGGGTATACTGTAGTGTATAATCATTAGTGTTGTGATTATTAGTTGCGTAAATTGTTGTTGTTGACAATTGATAGATTGTAATGAAAGGAGTTACAAACAGAAATAAGTCAATGTAGAGGTTGGTTGAATGTAGGTAATATTTGATTGTGGTACTATTGTTGATTGAGCAAAGTACTTGTTGATTGTAGTTTTACCTACTGAGTGTGACCTCTGTTGTGCTTATTAAAGTGATGTGAATCTGGATTACTTTAAGTAAAGGATTTCATATGATTAAAGTGATATGTGAATATGGTAGGTTATTCACAAGAGTAGGTATGAAACTTTTGGATGAAAAGTTAACCTAGATTTGAATTTCAAATCTTTGATGGTAGAGATTTAAGATTGTGATCTGTATATTAGACTGATTGTTGGTCGTGAGCTGAATTATATTTCAGTGTTGCTAGGTACATTGTGGTTTAATAAACTCTGTTGTTGTGATATTGTTACTGCTGTTTTATTGTTACCAGTGATGAACAGTGAGAGTAGGTTAAAGATTTTAGCATGTTGCTAATTTCTGGTTGTGTAGACCTAGTAAGTGATGTTAGGTTTCACTTATTGTTGTTGGTTAAAGTGATAGGGTGCTTTAAACTTTTATCTGATTGATGATAAAGGAATTAGATAGATGATTGGTTCCTATGAGATGTTGGATGGATGCACTGTATGTGTGCATAGGAAAAGATAGAAGCATGTACATTTGGATATGTGCATGTGGAAAGAATTCAAACAGTCTAAGTATAGTTGTAAGTTGCTATTGAGGACAAATGTATATTAAGATATATGTGATTATATCACAATATTTAGATTGATTGAGGTTAGATTTCGGGGACGAAATCTCTTTAAGGGGGGGAGAGTTGTAACATCCTCGAAATGGACCTAGTTGTTTATATATTATTTCTTGATTTAAATGTGTTTGGAAATAATATTGTTTGAAATAGTTGAAATAATTGGAATAGGAGTCGAATATTCCAATGTGATAAGTGAATTATTAATTGTTGTAAATTAATATAGTTGACGGTACATTAAAATGTTTGGACTCGTAAATGATTTTCGGGTTCCAGGCAATAGATTGAGATGGGGTATTAAATTATACCCGTATAATAGAAGGTCGGTTGAGGAACCGACTTAAGTTTCTATTTATATAACTTTCCTTTTTAGGAAGTTATTCATTTTTATTCCAAAACTCTCAGAAACTCTCTGAAAACCTCCAAATCAATCCAGAAATCAAATCAGGAAGTGGTGATTCTCGTGAAACTTCATTATCCTCAGATTATCATCGATATGTTCTTCAATCAGTAAGTGTTCTTAAGTATTTAAGAATTTGATTTTGATTGAAATTAGGTAAATTGATGATTTGAGAGATTTGAATGTTAGAAACATGCTAGAAGTGTTACATATTGATTATGTAATGATATTTGTGGTTTATAACCGTTTGAAAACGAGTTTGGAGTGATTTGGGTATAAAACCCGCGAGTTAGGGTTTGAACAGTTCGAACTGGGCTGGGACGACGAGGGAATCCGGCGGATTCAAGGGAATCCGGCGGATTCCGGCAAAATTCAGGGAATCCGGCGGATTCAGGTTGTTTTGTGGGAAACCGGCGGCTTCTTAGGGAATCCGGCGGTTTGGTAGGCTGTAATCACATTTCATGTTTGATTGTTAATAGTAATGTGGTTTATATTTGATACATGTAATTATATGCTAATGATTTATTGTAATCATTAATACACAATTAGGAACTAGTAATTGAAATGTTAATTGTGTTAAGTTCCTAAATGTTGAAGATTGATATAAGTTTAGTATCGATGATTATGATTACTAACTTATATTTGATATTGATTCTCAGATGTGGAGAAGGCTCAGTGACATTAGACTACTGAGTGGAGGCCTGAGGTGTCGATGAGTGGATCTGTAACCTCAGTGTGATTTAGTTGTAATGATTTGATTTACAACAAGTAATTATAGTCTTACTTTGATAGAATGTAATTGTTGAGATATCTTGCCATGATAGTTTGACTAGTTGCTTACTTGGCTGTTTGAGCTAGTATGTAAGATTCTGAGGTCAACTTGACTTGACAGTTGGACTTGGTTGTTATTGTAGACGACAGGAGATCTTGAAACTTGAAATGTTGGTTTGGAGATCTAGGTCGTGTGTGATTAACAACTGGTTACCGGTAATTCTGTATAGGCCAATACAGATGATTGATAAGAGTTCCTTGATTACCAAACCGGTATTAGGGTATCTCAGGAGCCACCGGTCCTCATGACGATTGATAATGTTTGATTGGTGTAGCTTGATATTGATTGGATGTCGAGTGAATGATTGATTTTCTGTTTATTGTTATTTGATGTAAACAGATTATTATGCTAGGTTGTACTGTTGCTTATAGTTTCATTCACTTAGCTTTATGCTAACCTCACCACAGTTCTTCCTGCAGGTTAAAATAGAGGGGACATATTGGGCCGGGCAGGAAGTGTTTGGAATTGATGGAATGTTTGACAGGCTGTTACTCTGATGTTATTTTGATAACTATAGAAATGTTTTGAATTATATAACACCGAGTTTGTTGAAATGTCATGTATTAAATTTGAAAAAGTTTATTGACATTTTGAGTACATTGATAGTATGTTTTAAATATACGCTTCCGAGTCGCAAATATTATATTAAATGTTTATAATTAACGAGGGGTGTTATACCAACATTTCAAGTTTCAAGATCTCCTGTCGTCTACAATAACAACCAAGTCCAACTGTCAAGTCAAGTTGACCTCAGAATCTTACATACTAGCTCAAACAGCCAAGTAAGCAACTAGTCAAACTATCATGGCAAGATATCTCAACAATTACATTCTATCAAAATAATACTATAATTACTTGTTGTAAATCAAATCATTACAACTAAATCACACTGAGGTTACAGATCCACTCACCGACACCTCAGGCCTCCACTCAGTAGTCTAATATCACTGAGTCTTCTCCACATCTGAGAATTTACAATCAAATATAAGTTAGTAATCCATATCAATACATAACTTATATCAATCCATACTATTAGGAACTTAACATAATAATATGAATATTACTAGTTCCTAATCATATATTAGTTATTACAACATAACTATTATCATATATGAACCTGAACATATATCAAATAACAATCACATTACTTATAAAAAATCAAACAAGAAATGTGACACCAGCCTATCAAGCCGCCGGCTTTTCTAAGAAGCCGCCGGCTTCAAACCACCACCCGCCGGCTTCACCTTCCAAACCGCCGGGTCAATTACCAAATGTGGTAACAGAACTAAACTTCGTTTTAAAGCTTACACTACCCGCCGGGTCGGGTTTATACCCGCCGGTTTCCTACAAAACATCACAAGCCGCCGGCTTGGCTTATGAAGCCGCCGGCTTCGGCTAACAAGAACAAGCCGCCGGCTTGGCCAAAGAAGCCGCCGGCTTCTGGCCTCGTCCCAGCCCAGCACGAACAGCAGAAACCCTAACTCGCAATTTTATATCCAAATCACCAAAAACACGATTTTAAACGGTTATAAACGACTACTAACATTGCATAATCAATATATAACCTTTATAACATGTTTCTAACATCTAAGTCTCTCAAATCATCAATTTACCCAAATTCAATCAAAATCAAATTCTTAAATACATCAAGAACACTTACTATTTGAAGAATCTGATTATGATAATCTGATGATTATGAAGTTTCACGAGGATCACAACTTCCTGATTTGATTTCTGGATTGATTTGGAGGTTTTCAGAGAGTTTCTGTGAGTTTTTGGAATGAAAATGAATAACTTCCTAAAAAGGAAAGTTATATAAATAGAAACTTAAGTCGGTTCCTCAACCGACCTTCTATTATACGGGTATAATTTAATACCCCATCTCAATCTATTGCCTGGAACCCGAAAACCATTTACGAGTCCAAACATTTTATTGCACCGTCAACTATATTAATTTACAACAATTAATAATTTACTTATCACATTGGAATATTCGACTCCTATTCCAATTATTTCAACTATTTCAAACAATATTATTTCCAAACACATTTAAATACATATTTAAATCAAGAAATAATATATAAACAACTAGGTCCATTTCGAGGATGTTACATTTTCTGACTTGACTTGTAGTCAAATATTTCGTTTACTTTTGGTGTGCGATTGACTAGAGTTAGCAAAATTGGCGGGTCATGGGATTAGATAACCATCAAAATGGGTCAGTGTCAGACGGATAACGATTGACTAGAGTACCACCAGGTATATGATTCTTAAAATGTTAAGATTTGCAAAATTAAAAAATTAATTATTCTTTCTTGTGTTTCAGGTTCAATCATTGACAAATAGTATGTCATCCATAGAACCATGAGTTCTACTTGTGTGTTCAAAATGGACCAACTATGAGTTTTATAAAAGAATTTGTATTATAAGCATAAGTTTATGATTAAAAAACTATTCTACCTGAGTAAGGGTATACTATTTATAAGTAGAAGGCATGTCATTATTATATGGTATCAACGAATGTGTATGCTATAAGCATGATAATCATTTCTTGATTAATCCAACCATTTGGATAAACTAAATTTTTTATTTGACCCCTTATCATAAACGGGTCAACGTGTTGTAGTTATTACTACGGGTTGTGTTATTTTTCCAAGGTTGTGCTCTTATCCATGTCGATTCGAAGTTAAACTCTGGGAAATTTAAAGTGATTGATATATGTATCTTCATATCTTAATTTCCATATTTCTAATCACGATTGTAGGCACAAGGGATATGCAATGTGTAATTAATAGCAACTGCAAGCTTGAATGACCTCATGCAGATAGTTATTATTGAAACCAAAAGGACTCTCAAGACCTGTCACAAAACTGTAGGAAGATGATACAAGACATAAATAGTATGTCTTTCAAAGTGATAATTCTACTATAGTCCAAAACCTACTCAAAAATATTGGTAGATAATAATTATTTCTTTTCTCATAAACCGTTATAATTTGTCTTTCTTTTCCATTTTAAATTGACAAGGAAGTTCCTTGCCATGGATTTTGATAGGAGTCATCTAAACTGGATTGGGTTCTACTACGACAACAGTCAACTTTTTCACATTCTACGGGTACCTTTCCAAGTAAAAATTAGGAGCCTTTGGAAATTAGCGCATGAGGTAATATATATACCTTTATTATAAACTTTTAGTTGGTAATGCAACTCCTATTGACAATTATTATTATTATTATTATGAATTGTATAGTTGTGATCACTAATCAAGTGGTGGACCATGTACGTGGTAGCAGTCATGTTTGTTGGGTCTGAAATCAAGTTATAAGGTGGTAGTATCATGCCTCATCCTTCCACAATGAGGTAAACGGGTAATTTTTTTGGAAGCATGTCGAAATTGGTCGGTATCTTATATAGAACTTTAGATTATGAAGGTTTGACATTCCACTTTTTGTATTATGAGACTTAAATGAGTCATTTTATTTCTCAGATGTTTTGATATACTAACAGTGCTACACTAGAACAATCATTTCCCTTCTGCGCAGTGCCAGATTTGAATGTATTACGAATTAAAAGCAACCGTGTGAGGCTGCTGGCATGTTGTCGGGAGGTTGGGTAACTAGCCAAACGGGAACATTTGTTACTGCGAGTCAAAGAGTTTCAGGTTAGGTTCTCTCGCAAACACGTTGTTCCTTTTAACTGTTGTATTTGTGCTTTATAAGAAGATTATCATGTTCAAAGAGTAAAAATTGAAAACTAGCTTAAATGAAAAACTCATTAAAACTCATCAGTTGATTGTTCAAGAAATTAAATAATCAATGATGTAACACATGTTTATGACTTCTTAAGTTGCTTAAATAACTAATGACTCTTTATTGTAAAATGGTTTTCATCACGTCATAGCAGCGAAGGTGACAAGGCTCTTGTGTTCAAGATCTAGCTGCTTTACTGGCTTGTATCGGATAGTTAAAAACAGATGTTCATTTCTTAGCCCATATAATTGTATTTTTAGAGGTAAAAATTTTAGACACATCCGTTATTTATGGGTCAAATTGGGTAAATATTAATTATAAGGTGATGGGTTTTGTTGGGTCTACCTATATTTTTAGATGGGTCTAAATAGGTATCTCATATAACCTCCAATTGTATGTATATGTCTTTTAATTGGGCAACGCCCGGGTATAATACTAGTTATATTAGTTTCGGCTATGTTCGGCAAGGAGCTTATTGAAGCTTAAGGAAGCTTAAACTTATTTTTCCAGCTTCAAGCTTTATTTGGTAGATAAAATATTAAAAGCTTATTAAAAAAAATAAACTCTTAAAAAAGAAGCTAGTAGAACTAGCTTTTAAATTAAGCTAGGAGGCTAGGAGCTTATGTAATGAAAAATTACACAAATATCCTTTATATAATTATATATCATATATTTGTTTGTCATTTTATGTCAATTTACATATTTTAAGCTCAAGCTCCAGCTAGTTTTATCCAAACATTACAAAAAAGATAAGCTCAAGCTTCTAGCTTTAAATATAAGCTTCAGCTATAAGCTTCCAGCTCCAGCTACCAGCTACTTTTACCAAACACACCCTTAGAGTCCAACTAATAATCTAATATTGGTAACATGCTTATAATAATAATATATTTTTATATTTAGTTAGATTAGATTTATAATAATAATAATAATAATAATAATAATAATAATAATAATAATAATAATAATAATAATAATAATAATAATAGTAACATTTAATAATAATCAGTGAGTCCCCGACTGCTATACATGTCCCACCTAAAAGAAAAGGATATTTTAAATATTTTTTTAAAAAATAAATTTTTTAACACAAAGTAATTTCTGAGAGCTATAGCCTATAGGTGCGTTAAGGTATGAAAACTTTTTACTTTTCTAAAAATTTTCTTTTAAATTTTTTTTAGAAAACGTATTTAAATTTGAGTTTAATGATGGAGTACTATTTGTTACTAGTAAATTAATTACCATATTATGTAAACGTTGCATTAATGTTACGAGTAGAATATAATTTGTTCTCTTTGAAGTGTTACAACTATGTTCTTCATTTACCATAAACTACCATTAGTTATAATCGTGGTAAAATTATCAGAACGTTCCCATTTGCTTCAAACAAGAATACTCACAAACAGACTCTTATATATATATATATATATATATATATATATATATATATATATATATATATAGGGTTAGGTTCAAACGAGAACCACAAAAGGTACAGAACTGCAAGAACTTTTAAATTACATTATTTTTATACATGTAAACGCAACAAATTACACATAGATGTTATTTAATGTTCATATTATTGACAAACAAAAGTTAAAAACCACAAAAGACGTGTTAAACTATAAAATATATGAAGTGTTCACATGTGCACATATCAAATGTGCACATGTGAACGAAATATATAAATTTGATTTTAAAGGTTATTTTGATATTTTCTCAAACTATTTTGCTTTTAACCTTAATCTAGATTAAAGTTCACATGTAATTGAATCATTAAACATGTTAAAATCTCTATAATTTAAAAGTTCTCGCAGTTCTATACCTTTTTGTGGTTCTCATTTGAACTTTTAGCTATATATATTAAATATATGATCATGTTGAACGTTCCAAACTCGGAATATAATATACATGAACTGCTTACACAAAGATTAAATATTTATAATAATAGTAATAATATTAATGTCCTCCCAATCATTTTTCCATGTCCTATAGATAGTAGATTATTGTTATTATTATAATACATGTAATAAAAGTCGACTTAATTGACTTTAGTTTCTACCATTTACAATTTTACATACAAGTCAAGGTGACATGATCAATTGTGTGGTCCCTTTATGGGATGTACGTAATGTATGACGAGGCTACTACTTAGTAGTGGCTATTTTGTTGGTTACTTTGCAAACACTTTTCTGATGTCAATGAATTTATATAATTAAATACTACTGATCCGTACTTGGTTGCCTTTTATTGTGGATTGTACAAAAGCATAATTGATTATGTTTGATACTAGACTTGTACCCGGGCAATGTGATAGCAATGGTGGTGTAATGGAAGGGCAGAGAGTGTTTTTGTGTGTTTTTGAAGGTGTATAGAATGTGTTATGTTACGTTATGGCCTTTTAGGTGTTCGTTTTGGGAGATTAATTTCCTACTGTTGTCTTTAACCTTGCTTAATCCGTTCTATGCCTTCAATCAAGATCGTGTTTGATTATGTATTTGTTGCACGACAGCTGGACCTCAAAGACCATTATTACGTTGGCGAAGCTAACTGTTTTTTGTTTTAGAAGTAAATTTACTTGTAGTTCTACGTGTTTGATTCTGTATTTGTTGCACGACAGCTGGACCTCAAAGACCATTATTACGTTGGCGAAGCTAACTGTTTTTTGTTTTAGAAGTAAATTTACTTGTAGTTCTAGAATTTTTAGTAACCATGTGTTTTCAAGATGTGTTTAATGTAAAAGAGTAATGATCTTGTTACCTTTTCCATAAGATTTTAAGTCATGTAGCTAAGTATCAAAGTTGGTCTGTTGTTCATTTCATTGGCAGATTTGTGACTCTTCGAAGCCGAAGTATGACCCCGCTGTAAAAAAAAGGGTATGATTATGATATAGGTTCACTAACTGTTCATATAGTGGAAACCATTGCTTCCACAATGACTATTGATTGAGATGAGACTCCAATGTTCAAACTTGGATAACAAGTGTTTGTTCTCTAAAAGTGTAACTACTCATTGAACAGACAAAATTGCATATTTGCAAAACTATCATGGGTAAATTAATCGTAGGAATTTAGTTCGAATATTTATATTATACCTCTTCAGGATCCATTCTTGAGAATCTATAGGATTAATTGTTGAACCTGGAACTCCTTTTTCAATCTGCAAGACATACAGAAGTCACAAACAACAACTTGACCCAGTATGGAAGCCGTTATGCATAAATATATATGTGCAACAATTTGTGAGCAAGGTGAAGGGGGCTAATCCTTGTTCACTATCTATTAATCTTTAGCTAAAAGTCATCCTTATGGCGTCACATCACATTTGTTCTTAAATGGTTAACTCTTGTCATTACCCAAAATGGTTGCAGTGACATTGTGTTCTACTAATCCTTGAAGGCCGGATTCATTGCATTACATTGATCCTTCTGGCTGTTTAAATGCATACCAACAGGTTAGGTGGTTTCCACTTTTGGATAACATTTTCTGTTTTAAGTATCGACTGAAAAGTCTTTTATAGAGGTTGAAATGTGGACCCATTTACTTCAATAATATTACTATTGTGTTACAAGTTATCTTTAACGTGTTATGTTTTATCTTTACATTTTATCGCATTTGACACATTAACAAAAGAAAAGGGTAAAAAATAATGGACAAAAAGTGTTTTTGGTCAACCTAACCCAACTGTGACACCCCCAAATTTAATGATTTGCGGAAGCTTGATTTGGGTGCCACTAATCAATATACAAAGCACAAAGATAATAATGAACGACCACTATATGCGTCGCTTTAAACTTGTATTAATAAAGTGAACGTTTACATCAAAATAATATTGCACTAGCTCGGTTCCTGAAATTGAGAGATTACATGGCATAATTACTTTTACAAAATATAATAATGCAGTCCAATCTCTAATTGTATGTATGCTGACTCGAGCTAGAAATCCCTGCTTGTGCAGTCAACCTACTGCTGGGTACCTGTGATATATACTAAAATGGGTCAGCGAAAACGCTGGTGAGCTCACAGGTTTGTATGTCAATGTATAATTGTCAGAACCGCAAGATTTATATTGAATTTAAAATGCAATTAAGCAAAATAAAAGTTATACTGTCCATGAGCACATAGTCTGAGCTTAACTGATTTGTCAGGCCCAATTAAGGAAACCTAACATGATTTGCCTCCTACGAGTGCCTAATCAACACTCGTCTTCCCAAATGCTAATACATCCGTTTGACCGATTAGTGCGTGCTAACCCGGATGAGGATTGTCAATCCCATATGATATCATATACTAACATTCACGCTATAAAATACTAGAGACTATGCTTATGGAGGACTTTAAATTGATTAGCTTGAAACTCATGTAGTATTTGAAGTTTGTCACTTGCGTTCTACTTGTAAAACAAAATGATGCAGTAATATCACACCCCTGGTAAAAGTAGTGAAAATGGGGCTATGAAACTCACCTGATTCCTGATGTGTTTAACTTAATAAACTTGAAGTAATTAGCAGTGTGTTGGTGTCCAAAGACTTGAAACCTGAATGTGTCCACGACACTTGAATTGTTATTAATTGTATTGGTATCTCGAAAGACTACCATTTAAACTGTTTGTCTAACTTAATGTCCAAATTTCCCCGATTTGGTTGATTGTATTGTTACAAGTTACTACGACTTGTTTGATTGAATTGACACAAGTTACAACAACTTGTTTGAGTGTTGAAGTATGTTTTGAAAACGCGTACGGCCCGTTGGTGAATTGTTGAAATAAAAGTGTTGTTGTTATCGTCTTGTTTTTGAAGTGTTACTCTTGAAATATAAGTCCCATTATGTTCTAAAAGTCGTATGGAATAAGTATTTGAGGTTGAAAAATCTCGACACTTGGTGTAAAAATAGTTGGACAATCTGCTGTTTTATGCGTCACTATAGGCGTCACTAAAGGTGTCCATGCGACACTAAGGAAGTGTCGTGTGAAGTGTCAGATTCAAGGGTATAGCGTCACTGATCTAGTGTCGCGTGAAATTGTATGCGTCACTTCAGGAGTGACGGGTTCAGCATAACGGCGGCACTTATGGAGTGTCGTATAAAATAATGATTTCGGATATTTGGGCGTCACTTAAGGAGTGACGTGTATCATAGCGGCACTATCGAAGTGTCGCGTAAAATAGTAGGGCGTCACTTGTAGAGTGACGGGTATAGATCAAAATGGAAATATGGGCGACACTTATGAAGTGTCGGTACGGAATATAGGGCGTCACTTATCTAGTGACGGTATGTAGTGTCGGCTAATAGGATATGGCGGCACTTAATAAGTGTCGCTAGGTATGTATAGGCGTCACTTAGGTAGTGACGGTCAGAGGTCAACATTTGAGCTTATGCGACACTTAAGGAGTGTCGGTATTGGAGGTATAGCGGCACTAGAGGAGTGACGCTAGTAGTGACGCATGTCTGGGTTCATCCATGCGACACTATCACCTGTTTGACGGATTTCGAGCCAAAAACGTGTTTTCGGGTTTCCGTTTGGTCTGATTCTTTTACCCAACCCTCATAGGGACATATTAAGCTTATCCAAACAATAATATATGAAAAGTAAGTAAAAACGAGAGATGTCGGGTTTTGTCGGAAACTTACAAATCGTCGGATCAAGAATCCGAAAAGGTAGGATGATAGATCGAGATGAGGTGAGTGTTTTCTTCCAAACGAGTATGCCGATTTGAAGTCGTTTAAGGTGTTTATTTTTGGGATTTTGATGGTTGATAAAAATGGTGGTGGTGGATGAGTAGAGAGAAAAAGAAGAAGGAAAGAGGAAAAAGAAAGAAAATGAAAGAAAATGATGGAGGTGATGGTGGTTAAAGTCCCCACCCTCTTTCAGTCCGCGCACTGCGCCCAGTGCGGTGTTCGTTTGCTCCGTCGTTTAAACGTGAAATAATTATTTTAAATATTAATTGGTACGTTTTAATTTACAAAAGTTAATTCCAATATTTTATTGAAGCATCTTTACTAAATATTTAGGATATATGTCAGGAAAGGTGTTTGGTTTCGTTTTGTTTGCGAAGTTACATTTGATTCGCGTTGATATTAATTGTGTAGTAAAACTTGGATACGAAATATTATTATAAATAATATTTTTGAATAAATTGAGTTATTAAAAAAAATATAAATTTGTTCACCAACGTCCGCATTTATTGTATCGAAATTCATTCGATTTGAAACTCGTACGATTTAAACAAATCGCATAATTGTAGATATATATTCAACAATATATATAATAATTGATACATTAATTAGCCTAACACAGAACTAATTACATGTATTAAAACTTTATTAGGCACTAAACTATAGTCCTAAATTGACGGTTGTCACACCAACGTACTCTACAAAATTTAACCATTTGACCCGTTACCCAACCTGCCCGTTTTGCTACAGCTAGTCTTTAACCATGCAGATCATGTTTAATAATAGTTGCACTAAAGGGCTCTTCAAGCCTATCAATCTTGCTTTTACTTGCATAATGCTACATAGAGGAACATTCAGTTGGTAATACATGTGAGTTTTCTCGCTACAGTATGTACTTTTTGTGTTGCTAATTGTAAAAGTAAACGTGTAACAGAATGATGATAGAGATGCTTTATGCTATATTTAACTTGAGGATTAATAGATTTTATCATACTTTAAGGAGCGAGTTGTTAGAGCACAAGGTGTGGTAAATAGTGTTCTCGAGTATGTTGAAAGTGAGGATTCTGTGGTGTGGTGAAACTGAAATCACAGTGTTCTAGAGTTTTTTTTATTATTTATTTTATTTGATTTTTTAATGAAGATAAATTGTATAAATTAATATTTAAAAACGAATAAGTTAAATAAAACAACATTTAATACTTACAATTTTATTGAAAAAAGAAATTAATATTAAAATGCTTGGCCCACTAAACAAATACAAAACAATAGCCCATTAAATTAATAGCCCATTTAAAATTAGTAGCCCATTTAAAAATAAACCTTATAAGTCTTCTTTTTCCTTACCACAAACCCTGAAACATGCTGCTGCTTTTCTTCTTCTTCTTCGATAATATATAATATATATACAAACAGAGTACAAATCACACATACATAACATATTTTATCGAAATAAAAAGAAAGGAAAAGGAAAAAGGGAAAAAAAGAAAGCAAAAAAGGAAAACGTTGCATACCTCGCCGTCTGAAACCAAACGCTGTGGCCTGAACGCCGTCGGGAACGGCGACGAGAACGCCGTCCCGGTGCGGTAGAACGCCGTCCGACGACGTTCTCGTCGAAAAACGCCGACACCACGTCACCCACACCATGTGCTCTTACTGATCTTCAAGAGACTAAAGATGCATTATATTGGTCAAGGCCTCTCCTACCCCTGTTGGTTCTTATAGTTGGAGTGGGAATGCTGATTTGAACTAAAGAGCACACGGAGTGGTACCGTTTTTGTCTGCGTTTTTGGTCCAGAACACTGTTGGACAGTGTTCTACCACTCCCTGTCGCCGTTCCCAACGGTGTTCTGGACACCGTTTCAACACCACCGTCCATTTCAAGAATCTGCAATCCACAAAATCCTTTCTTTTTTTATTTTTTTTTTTTACTTTTTCTCTTTTTTTTTTGTTTTTGTTCGGCAGTGCTTTTCTTCTTTTGGTTTTATTTTATTTGTTTTTTTCTTGTTTAACTTCTTGTTGGTTCACGAGAAAGGATATACTACAAAAAAATGCAAATTGTGTTTTGTTTTTATTTATTTTGTTTTGTTGGGTCACGGGTGTAGGAAAGAAAAAAAATACATTTTTTGCAAGTGAAACCAATATTTTTTGCTTTTCTATATATACACTTCACAAGTGAGGTTCACAATCAATTTCAACTATCGTAAAATTACTCAAATATTCACGATATATACATTACTTTCAATAATTCAATAAAATGTCATCCGATTCATCCTCCTCCGACGACAAAACTACGTACAAACTTCTTTTGGCACTTGGTAAATATCGTGAACATCAAAATACTAAGCAGTGAGAACAGCCTGGAAAGGTGTCAGACCACTAAGCAGTGAGAACATCTCAAAATACTACTGGCAGCGAGAACTGCACTGGCAGTGGGAACGGAGTATACGGGCAGCGAGAACCATGAACTAGCAGTGAGAACGAGAAATGCACTAGCAGTGAGAACAAAGCTAGCAGTGTGAACACTTCAGTAGTGAATATCTCCATGATTACTCATCTGATGAAGCTCAAATTTTTACACGAAGTCTATCAATGTATCGTTAACATCATATCCAAAATTCAGCTCGATCCAACGGTTAACGAATGCCCAGTAATTTCCTGACTTCGTGCAGCAAAAACCGATCAGCAGATACTTTGTAATTCCATATCTCATTGTAGAAACATCCAATGACTATGAAATTTTGACACAATGTAGAAACATATGCCATCTATAACATATCCAAAAATCACAAGAATTCGTTGGATAACGAAGACACAGTGATCGTTTTACTTTTGCTTAATGCTGCTGTTCCAGAAGCTAATTCAGCTTTCTGCAATGAATTTCGACTTTGAATATCTGTCAATCAAAAGCTCAGATCGAAATTTCCTCCGATCGGAATGTTCACCTATATGTTATGAAGTTACAGTTCAAATTTCAAGATGATTGAACGGCTAGATAATGAGAACCGGATTTTTCTTCATCGCTGCGCAGTAAGAGCTGTAATAACTTGTGTTTCCTAATCGGTTTATTTCGTTTTAATGAATTAATTAAATTAAATTTTTTTTTATTTAATTTATTTGTTTTTTATATATTAAATTATACAATTATCATCATTAAAAAATAAACCATTTCAAGAATCTGCAATCCACAAAATCCTTTCTTTTTTTATTATTTTTTTTTTTACTTTTTCTCTTTTTTTTTTTTTGTTTTTGTTCGGCAGTGCTTTTCTTCTTTTGGTTTTATTTTATTTGTTTTTTTCTTGTTTAACTTCTTGTTGGTTCACGAGAAAGATATACTACAAAAAAATGCAAATTGTGTTTTGTTTTTATTTATTTTGTTTTGTTGGGTCACGGGTGTAGGAAAGAAACAAAGTACTCCCTCCGTCCCGATTCTATTGTCCAGTATTCCTTTTTGGGATGTCCCAAATTAATTGTCCACTTCTATAAATAGAAAAGAATAATGAGATAAAGTTCATTTATGCCCCTAATTTATATATGTAAGACAAAAAGGTAGGTAAAAAGTAAAGGGTAAAATTGTCTTCTTACCAAAAGGTAAGAGAGATGGTGATGTTTTTCTTAAACTACGTGTTTTTTGTCTGGGGACAATTAAATTGGGGCGGAGGGAGTACATTTTTTGCAAGTGAAACCAATATTTTTTGCTTTTCTATATATACACTTCACAAGTGAGGTTCACAATCAATTTCAACTATCGTAAAATTACTCAAATATTCACGATATATACATTACTTTCAATAATTCAATAAAATGTCATCCGATTCATCCTCCTCCGACGACGAAACTACGTACAAACTTCTTTTGGCACTTGGTAAATATCGTGAACATCAAGAAGTTGCCGAAAGTTCTACGGCTAGTTCACGTCGTTTCATTCAACGTGACCGACTAACCGCGGAACAAACGTTACTTAATGATTATTTTGTTGAAAATGCAAAATATCCCCATGAGTATTTCAAACGTCGATTTAGAATGAGTCGTTATTTATTCCTCAAAATTTGTGGGGACATTGGCTCTTACTCCGTTTCACCACTTCCCGACCATTTTTTATCGTTTCATCAAAGAAACGATTGTCGTGGCGTACCGGGTTTCAGTTGTCTTCAAAAAGTCACTTCCGCAATTCGTCAATTGGCGTACGGTACATGTCCGGATGCCTTTGATGAATACTTGCAAATGTCGGAAAGAACTTCTCGTGAAACTCTACAAAATTTCACAAAGTGCATCATCGATTTATATTCAAATGTGTACATGCGAGAACCAACAAATGAAGACATACATCGTTTGTATGATAAACATCACGAGCTTCATGGTTTTCCCGGCATGCTAGGTAGCATAGATTGTATGCATTGGGCTTGGACACAATGTCCAAATGCATGGAAAGGGCAATACACCCGAGGCGATCATGCGTATCCGACGATTATGCTTGAAGCCGTCGCCTAGTACGATATGTGGATATGGCATGCTTACTTTGGGGTTGCATGTTCCAACAACGACTTAAATGTTCTTAATGCATCTCCGTTGTTTAGGAATTTGCTAAATGACACCGCTCCCCAAGTTCCATACACAGTGGCCAATATGGATTATGCTAGAGGATACTATCTTGCTGATGGGATATACCCATCATGGGCAGCGTTCGTGAAGGGATTTTCAAGCGAGATTGATCCGAAAAGGGTTTATTTCAGCAGGAAACAATCGGCCGCCCGAAAAGATGTTGAGCGAACTTTTGGTGTTTTACAAGGAAGATGGCATATACTACAACAACCCGCGAGATGTTATAGTCAAAATGCTATAAAACGAATCATGTATGCTTGTATTATACTGCATAATATGATAATTGAAGACAACGGTTTTAACATTGCCGAGAATGAAACATATTATGTACCTGTGGGGAACATGCAAAGTACTTGGCACGAGAGGTGTAACACGTATCAGAGGAAAACAAAGGAATTACGTGATCGGGAGGCGCACGAGGGACTTCGAGCCGACCTTGTTGAGCATCTTTGGATGTATCGTGAACAAAGGTGGTATGAAGCGCACGCATCGGGCTCGGGAATGGTGGTTGAGGATGAAGATGAAGATGAAGATGAAGATGAATGATTTTAATTTTTAGGACTTGTAATTTTTAGGACTTGTTATTTGTTCTGTATTTTAATTTTTATCTAGTTTATGAATAATTGCATGGGTCTTGCATGTTCTACCAGCATGGATAATAAATAGTGAAATATGCATGTGCATGAAAATATGTCAAATTTCCATGTGAATGGGAATAGTTGGCTGGAGCATGATATGGATCAGTACGTGGATTATTTGTCTAAGTGTTTGTATTTTAGTTAGCTTGTTAGTCCATCAATAATTCAGTATAATGATCTAGTAGTGACCAGTGAGTCATGTTTGTGAAACTCGTGTAGGTCCCGTATGCCCCCTAGCAAAAGAAGTGTAAGCATGCATGAGCAAGTTTATGAACAGCTATCACTCTATAACTCACTCACAGGAGATGGAGATAAATATAAATATGAAAGGTGGTGAGTGAATAGTGATAGTAACAAAACCCAGAAAGAAGATTATTAATATCCAAAGCTCCAATATTATAATTAACATATACGGATACTCTAACTAGTATCGGGGTTGCAAGCAACCTTGAAGCTTAACTATTTTTCTATACTCTATGAGTATACATGGGGAGCAATATCTAATTAAGAGATTGGGTGTGAGTCTACTGAGGATATAGAAATGAAGAACACACACATTTTGGTGTATCTTGGAGATGACACACAGAATTAATGTCCGTGGGTTTCTTTATAAATAGAAAACCCACAAGACTTTACAACTTGGAAACACAAAGAATATTACAAGCATGCACCTATGGAATGGCATAATATGATTAAAAATACAAAGCATGCCAACTACACATGTCCCATGATGATTGTCCAGCATGCTTGAATATTCTCCAAGTGGTGCACCGAGTGGAACAGCTTGGAAAGGTGTCAGACCACTAGGCAGTGAGAACAGCTCAAAATACTACTGGCAGCGAGAACTGCACTGGCAGTGGGAACGGAGTATACGGGCAGCGAGAACCATGAACTAGCAGTGAGAACGAGAAATGCACTAGCAGTGAGAACAAAGCTAGCAGTGTAAACACTTCAGTAGTGAATATCTCCATGATTACTCATCTGATGAAGCTCAAATTTTTACACGAAGTCTATCAATGTATCTTAACATCATATCCAAAATTCAGCTCGATCCAACGGTTAACGAATGCCCAGTAATTTCCTGACTTCGCGCAGCAAAAACCGATCAGCAGATACTTTGTAATTCCATATCTCATTGTAGAAACATCCAATGACTATGAAATTTTGACACAATGTAGAAACATATGCCATCTATAACATATCCAAAAATCACAAGAATTCGTTGGATAACGAAGACACAGTGATCGTTTTACTTCTGCTTAATGCTGCTGTTCCAGAAGCTAATTCAGCTTTCTGCAATGAATTTCGACTTTGAATATCTGTCAATCAAAAGCTCAGATCGAAATTTCCTCCGGTCGGAATGTTCACCTATATGTTATGAAGTTACAGTTCAAATTTCAAGATGATTGAACGGCTAGATAATGAGAACCGGATTTTTCTTCATCGCTGCGCAGTAAGAGCTGTAATAACTTGTGTTTCCTAATCGGTTTACATTTTGTCTCATCAAATCAATATTGTGACAAATACATTCTTGCCACAATATTTTCCTAACAATGTTTGTATTTTAGTAGCTTGTTGTTTTATCAAAATAGATGTGATATAGATGCCTTCCTTTTTTGTTTGTTATGCCATCAATTATTTCCTTTTTACAATATTTTCCTAACAATTTTTGTATTTTAGTAGCTTGTTGTTTTATCAAAATAGATGTGATATAGATGCCTTCCTTTTTTGTTTGTTATGCCATCAATTATTTCCTTTTTTGCTTCTTGTTTAGCCTGTTGTTGGTTCACGAGATGGCAAAACCATAAAAAGTTGCAAATTGTGTTTTGTTTTTATTAGTTTTGTTTTGTTGGTTCATGAGAAGCGAAAACCAATTGTGACTTGCTTTCTTGGTTCTTTCTGCGCCTTTTTCATATATATACACTACAAAGAACCGGAGGAATATATACACCTCAAACTAATACTCAACTTCACATAATTCATTCAATTTACAACCGTCACAATTCATACAATTCATCATGTCAAACAACCAAAACAACCCGAACTATCCGTACAATTTACATTCAACTTGGAGCCCGTTCACATCCGAATGGCAAACTTCTCAACCATCTTTAAACCCACAACCCCAAGGTTTCACGGCGTACGCGTACAACCAACCACCACGCCCCAAGTTACCACCACCTCAAATATCATCGGAAGACTATACACAATTTCAAATGTGGCGTCAAAGTCAACAACAACCCGACGTCCAATCCGTGGAAGAAACAAACCCGACACCCCAATCATCAAAAAAATCAAGAGGGAAAAAGTCCAAAAAAGACTCACCGTCGAAAACCAAGAAAACGGTTCCAAACCGTAACATTTGGACACAAGAGGACGAGCTTCGGTTGGCGGAAAGTTGGATTCCAGTTTCCGAAAATTCCAACCGTGGAATCGACCAACAAGGTTCTTCTTTTTGGTATCTAGTCATGGATTCATACAACTCACGCAATCCACCATTTGTGCGGGGAAAAGACGCACTCTCGTCAAAATTCCACAAACTCAACACGGACTGCAACAAGTTTCAAGGCATATGGAAAAGGCTAAACGACCAAAAAAGGAGTGGTGAAGACGCGGCTGACTTGTTGATCCGTTGTCACCAACAATACAAGTTGGAAAATGAGGAAAAAAGCTTCTCAAATTTGATGGCATGGAACTTTTTAAAGGATAAACAAAAATGGCTCCATCCCGATCCGTTTGTCGTCCGCCGACGAAATGTTCCCAAACGCCGCGAGACGGACAATTTGGAAGACTTGGACTTTGATTTCCAACATGAGCAACAAACGGAAATAAACCCAAACGAGGGTTTATTTGGGCCCGATCCGCATCCACGTCCGCAAGGAAAGTCAAGGAAACCAAAGTCCCAAAAAACATCTTCAGGTTCGGCTGCTTCCTCTCGTGCTTCGTTTGATGAATCACTCGCAACAACATTCGAGGGTATCCGAAGCGACAAACAAGGCTACTACCAAACAAAGGATCTCGAGGCCAAACTTCGAATCTTGGCCATGCCGTCCGAGAATTTACCCGACCAAGCGAGGTTCGTATTGGAAATGGAGAAAATGAAGATTTGCGAGCAAATGGGATGGCCATACTCAACGGGAGCAACAGGTGGAGCTGGGGGCTCGGGATCGGGAAACTAGGATTTAGGACTTTTTTAATTTTAGGACTTTTTAAATTGTATGTTTTAAATTTTAGGACTTTTTTAAATTTTATGACTTTTTAAATTGTGTGTTTTAATTTTTAGGACTTTTTAAATTGTGTGTTTAAATTTAGTATTGTATTTTTAGGACTTGTAATTTTTTTATTTCGTTTTAAAGAATTAATTAAATTAAATTTTGTTTTATTTAATTTATTTGTTTTTTATATATTAAATTATACAATTATCATCATTAAAAAATAAATTAAACAAATAATAAAAAATTACAGAACACTGTCCAGAACACTGTCCAGAACACTGTTACCACTCCACAAAATCCTCACCACAAATTTCTCACTCAGAACACCGTAATTAGACCGTCACCACTCCGTGTGCTCAATGGAGTGAGGTAAATACCCTTCCCTGGAATAAAATTCATACAAAATAAAGTTGGGCAACAAGCCAACAAGTGAATATGGGTTCTGATAACCTGAAGTATTTTGGTATGTGTCATTACAGTTCGGGTAATTGGGTCGTGCTGACCAAAACACTTTTTGTCCTAAAAAGTTTAAGATTAAAAGTTAGTGCTTATGCATGTATGACTAAAAAGATATACTTTTTGATTAAAATGATTCATAAGGTTTTATGCACTCAAAATACACTTTTGGGCTACTTCTTACAGGTTTCCTTTAGACTGATGTACCTTTTACCAGAATTCCCTTTTGAATTGTTATCTAGCCCAACCTTTTTGGACTATATATATATATATATATATATATATATATATATATATATATATATATATTCATCATTATTAGCGTTTGCTCATCTAATCTAACTTGTCAAGTAGATGTTGTGTAGATGAAGAGGTAAAGTTGGCGCATGCTCCATCGAATGAGTTATTACCAGGGCGATACTTGCCTTGCATGAGAACTAAGCCACTTATGTTAAAAATGTACATGTTCCACCAGATCCATTAATGACTAAAATCATTGATAGCTTCAACCTCTAGCTTTCAAACAACCCCAAATCTTAACTTTCCTCGTGTTAAGGTGATTGTAAAGGTTGTCGTTTTGGCGTTGGTAACTTCTAGCATATAACTAGCTACTTTGATGTAATTAACATAAGTGTCGCTCAAGAAACGAGCTAATAAAAATGAAAGTGCTATGACTAACGAACACTTTTTTTATTCTGTTGCGCTCATTTTTTCAACTTAACGGCCTGTATAAGAAACCCGAAGCCACGAGTCTTGTTCAGAACGTCGTTCCTAGCAAATTCAACCGCTCAAACTTTCCATGTCATCACATCCTACTTGATAATGAATTTCGACATTTGTTAAACATTACACTTGCTATTTTAATACTATTGACTGGTATAATGGAAGTTACAAAACACTGATCCAAAGGAATAGTCATAGTCGTTCTTTAAAGTGTAATTGCAATTGCAATTTCCAATGCATTTTATGAGAAGAAGAACAACAATTATCACTAATTAAATTAAATTATTAAATCATGTGATTTTGTATAAAAGTCGATTGAATATGCACCTATTTTTTTATTACATATTAATTAATATTAATTAATTTCAATAAAATTTAATATTTTTTTATACAGCTGATATAGTTGGTGGAATTAAATTGAAATAAAATCTCCAACATTGAGCAGGAAGTATATAACTATTTTATGAATATTTAATTTTTCTTGTATTCCTTAGAAAATGTTACTAATGATTTATGAGTGTTTATAGGACACTCCTAATGACCGGTTAAGGTTGTCAATAAAACTGGATTATTTGCATTAACAGTTGTTGAGTGGTTGACAGTGATTGTCTAAGAACATAAGGAGCGGTGATACTGATATCTCAGTATTTTGAACGAGGACACCGGATTTTGAGGGAAGCTGATTAGTGTTCTTGTTCATTGTTCTCATAGTCGAAATGGACCCATAAATATATTCTTAACCAATCAAACAAAAAGAAATAAATAAAAATGTTGAGCAAATCCTCATGCCTCTAATGCTAATCCAGAACACTGATGGGGAGTGGCAAAATGCTGAGGAATAACGTTCTCAATGCTAAACGCTATTGGGAATGGTTGCACTCCTGCTGCTCTAATATGTTAATGATGATGATGATGATGATGATAACATCATCAAACTGTAAAATACACAAATTTTATTTGTGAAATTTATTCTTATTGACATCCCTAATCCCTAATATTATTATATTTCACATTTTATTTATGATATAAAAATTTATACCAAACCACAACGAAAATCTAATTGCAATTTTAAGTGCATCCTCCATCTTATCTTAATCTTAATGACTATAACCTAAAAATGTTAGGATCACAATATTTCTTTTCAGTTACAAATAAATAAATGAATTCAAACCTAATCTTATACTTTATGGGAATGAGAATTATATAATACTTTAAAAAAAACTATATGATTTTATTACACGTTGCAACGTGCGTGTAAACATACTCATCATATATCGACTTAAAAGAATTAGAGAAGTATCGGAAGTGTCAATTCCCGATAGTCATGGGTACACATTTAATTTAAAAAGTGAAAATTGATGTAGGAAATAATTTTAACCCTGAGATTTGTATGGATGAAATCAAATCTATGGTCCAAATTGCATCACGAGATTTTGGTTTGATTAAATGTAATGTAATTATGATTATGTGTACGATTTTTACAATGAATTATAATCCCGACTTATACGTGACAGCAACTTCCATCATCTTTCCATTGCATTACTGAGTACCCGCCCTCTTTGCTTAATTTTTTGTATATATATATACACCCTGTGTGGAACGATCATAAAAAAATATTGTTTTCAATCGAAGATTCGGTGAGCTTCCGCGCTGTTTTTTTTGAAATTATTATTTGGTTGTTATACCAAACAATTACGTATTAGGTTAAAAAACTCGAATCAAATTCATCAGAATTTTACACAAGGATGGGAGGTTGTTTTTCTGACGTAAGCGGAGGAAAAGCCGCCGTGGGCGGCGGAGGAAGTAGAGGCCTTAATTTGCAACATCAAAGAGGTCCGAGTAATGTTGTTGAAACGTCGTCTGGTTCGGCTCCAGATGAAGTTGTTGATTATTATTTTCAATCCAAAGGTCTTCAACCACTCTACACTCGAATTGAGGTATATATATGTATATATGTGTGTATATGTATATGATTATATTAATATATTCAGTAGATGATCATGATGAAGTTTGAACGGATTGTGCTGTATAACTTGTGTGGTTGCTTTGCTTACAGATGGATCTAATCATTAAATGCTGTTGATGTTGTTTACTTTTACCGTTGAATGTAGTTTGAATACCTAGACTGTTTAAACAGTTGGAATCAGTATGTTACGAAATTTTATGACATGAATGTATGATCTGGTAAATCATATATCTATGCCAGTAATGTGATTTTCTAGGGCAACTCCTTGTGCGATTCTCTCTAAATTTGATTATTTCGGTGTTTAATAATTAGATAATGGTAATCATAAGTAGGATTGTGTGTCAAACACATTCATTCGTTGCCCCTCAATCTGGAATTCTAGGACCAATTATGTAGTGCATATTGATTTCGGTGACTAATAAAACCTACTGGACCGTTGAGTGTTGAAGCGGGAAGTCCTTTTAAAGAGGTTGAATGTTGATTCAGGACAATAGATACAAGCCTGTATGAATAGGAAAGGCTAAAGTATTTTGTCTTATGTCACACACGGAGTTGGAATATGGCCACATAAAAGGAGTGGTTATTAGGTGGCATGCTTATTTTACAGGCCATTTGATTACAACCACTCACTATTTAGGTTTTTTGTTTTTATATTAAATAAAGTTCAAACCATATTTCTAGTATATTGTTGTGTTTCTGTTCTAGGCAGGAGGTTAAATCATGTTCACATTTCATGTTACATTGGAGAATTTATTGATAACATTGTTCATCAGCAGAGTATTATGTCAAGAATTAACCCTACTTTAGTTTCCATTACATGCAAGTCAACGCGACGTGATTAATTGCAGATGGCTTTTGGTGGGTCTAAGAATTAACCCGACTACAGTAGACGTTTTTTGTTTGTTACTCTGTAACTGGACTAGTGTCTTTATTCTGTCCTATTTGAAACCTATAGTAAGCGAACATGTAGTATGATGTCTATCACTTTTTTGCAGTTTTTCTGAAGTAGTACATGAGCTTTATACAGTTAAAATCGATTTCCTTGCAAAAAATTGATTTGAGCTTGCTAATTGACAAGGCCTGTGGCACTCAATGGCAATTTTCAAATGTAGTTTGTGCTTATAATCTATTCAAAAATACACACACACATGAAAAAACACTACTGAGTGAAATATATAGAAGAAAAAAGGGGTCAGTTAGAAGAAAGCAAACATTAGTTTGAAGACACTTTAGCTGCATATAAGCATTGTCTTCAGAATTGAATAAAAAAAAGATATAATGGACTGCCTGCAATATGGCCATGGACAATTTGCAAATTTTCAGATAACTCCCACAAACTTAATTGGTATTTAACCAGTGTTACAAAAAAAAATATTATAAATCACAATTTGCAAGGTCAAAGTTTCTACGTTATGATTTTAGCTGCATAGATGTTAGATAGGTACGTTGGTTATTATTTTCTTCTTGTTTATTGGTTTGTTGATAGTAATATTGGATTTGAGAAACCACAGAAACACACCGACTTTTTATTCAGCTTTGTGGAAGGTGCTAGCAATTGTATTTCTACCTCTTGGAAACATTTCCCATATACATTACTTATTCTTCAATAATGAATTGCAGTTATCATTATCAGCTTCAAAGTTACGTGATCTTGACATCATTTCAAAGGTACTATAACTTGTAGTCTTATTATTGTTTTTATGTTGACTATCTTCTTTGTCTTCCTATTCTTGTTAGTCGTATATATTTTAATCCAAGCTCAGCTAATGCCCATACGTGCCACACTTTGTTCACTATATTATATATATCCCTCAAGCTTGCTTGCGATAATTTGATTAGTGATAAAACCCATTAAATATTAGTTGCGGCAAGGATATAGAACAGTGGTAGTGAAATTAACTTGAATGGGAAATTACTTATCTCTCATATTTGACTTCAGTGTATGTCTCATGTCAAAGTTTTTTCGGGATACCGTATCCAAAATAGTTACATTTTCCCTATTGTTTGCTCCGCAATGCTACAAATGTAAGAATATCTTCATGCTATGTTTTCCTTGATCTGTAGAGTGACCCAATGGCAGTTGTATATGCCAAGAAGAGAGATGGAACCTTGGAGGAACTTGGGCGCACAGAGGTGATCATGAACAACTTGAATCCCAAATGGATTCAGAAAATCACTGTTGCTTTTCACTTCGAGACTGTTCAGCTGTTGCTGTAAGCATTATGTTTATCTAGTTGTTTATAAAGTTTAGTAGACCCCGCTGAAGATTTATTAGATTCTCTGCATATCTCCTGGTTCTTTTGTTACAGCTTTCAGGTGTATGATGTGGATACAAAGTATCATAATTTGTCAACGAAGGTCCATATAACTTTTCTCCTAACCCTCATATAGTTTTGTTAGTGGTGGCTATTTTGACCCATCTACTTATGCTAAGTGGACTCGCGTGATGTGCAATCTCCACCTTTTATAAAATTTAAAATAGTTAGCTAATTATGGAAACAGGTCGAAAGTCTTTAAAAGAGTATTTCAACTGCTTAACGTCTCTTAAATCATATTGCCATAAGAAAGTTGCTTTATTATTGAAAATGAAAGAAGATAAGTCTTGTAATCATATTTGACACAATAAATGTTGACATAAAACTGAATAGAAAGTATTTCAGACCTGTTGGCCCGTACCAAAAATGAATGTTCTACCTGAATCTGTTTAACTGTTTTAACCTGTTACCAACATGTCTATCCTGCCCATTTTGCCATCTCTAAACTTTGTGTTTGGGTGATTACCGTATGTATTCTTTAAACTTGTCCAATTTATTCTCTTATTTATTCAATGTCATCTCAAACTTCATATAAATCTTACAGATGCTGGACCTAAAAGACCAAGATTTTGTTGGAGAAGCTAACTGTGTTTTGTCAGAGGTTAGCTTACTTGCCGTTCTTGATTTTGTTGTCATATTGGCAAATGTTTTTATCATCATTATACTCGAAAGACTGCTGATTTAGGATCTTTCTCATAATTATTCTCTCCATAGGCAGTCTTTCCAATTTAGTCTTACAGGAAATTGAATCTGTATTATGTTTGTATGAATATCATGTTACCAAGGAATAAGAGACTTCATTACAACCGTGTTTTGATCTGTTTAACCTAGAAATATTGTATTACCATGATCTTTAAAGAATGTTTTAGGCCCAAACGGAAGGAACTGGGTTAATGGGAGCTTTATCGTCATTGGGTCTGTCGGCATTTCCAAATGGTCCAAGTGAGCAAAAAGAAAAGAAAAAAAAACACTGGAATTTACAGCTACAGGTTTGGGTTGTTTTCAAATGCCCAATTTGACCCGTTACACAATCTGCCTAATTTGCCACCTTCATATGATGTTTTTACCTCTTCTAAGAAGTTACCTGAGACAGTCGAGTTTTAAAGCTTATTGCTAGTTAGTCGAGCTTTAAAGTTATCAAAGTTGATTCTGTTTCTCTTAACTACTGGCAGATCATGACTCTCCGAAGCCGAAGTATTAACCTAAAACTTCATGGTAGAAATGGGCATCATGCTGGAAATCTTGGTTCGATAACTGTTCATGCAGAGGAAACCATTGCTTCGAAAATGGCTATTGAGATGAGACTTCGGTGTTCAAACTTGGATAACAAGGATCTGTTCTCTAAAAGTGTAAATACTCAATGAATAGCTTACTAACAAAATTGTTACATAATAATGGTCACTTTGATCTATGCGATTATTTATAAAATTTTATGTTACCTCTTCAGGATCCATTTTTAAGGATCTCTAGGATTGTTGAGGCTGGAAGTCCCATTCCAATTTGCAAGACAGAAGTTGTGAACAACAATCTGGACCCAGTGTGGAAGCCATTATGTCTAAATATGCAACAATTTGTGAGCAAGGTGATTATGGCTAATCGTTGTTCACTATGCATTTTTTTTTTTAATTCTAAGCTGCATTTCATTGTTATTTGATGACATCTTTAGATAGGTGTCTCTAGTTGCATTGTACTAATCCACGTTTCCCCCTTTCTATTATTTTCTTCGAAGTTACATATATTTTTTTCTATTTTTTCAGGACAACCCCCTAGTTGTAGAGTGTTTTGACTTCAATAGCAGTGGCAACCACACACTAATTGGGTAATTATTTCGCTATATATTGTTGTAGTTGCATAAATGAAATTTCATTATTGTGTAAAATTGCCTCATTGCATATCTATACTTGACTTCAACTTTGATTTGGTGAAGTAAAATATATTGAATAACTGATATATACCAAATCAATTGACCTTTATAAATGAGTATTTTAGATGGTGCTACTCAAGTGGAGTGTTACCCTACTTAATTTGGGATGAGGCTCTTGTTGATTTTGAATTCATAGAGGAAAAAATTGTCTAATCTTTTGTTGTTGACAGTAAACTGCAGACGTCAATTCAAGCCTTGGAAAAACTTCACAATGCAAAAGCAGGAGCAAATTTTGTCTTTCCATCTTCTCGTCACCGTGATCATGAGAAGGTAAATTGATCTTATTTATTATACTACAATTTCTAAAGGGTAACCTAGCACTCCTGCATTTTTCTTAATATATGTTATGATGAAAAATAAGATGGGGACACATGTATTTGACAAGAAAAATTAAAAATCGCTCCAACCAAAATTTACTTTGCAATTAATGAAGCATTATAACTTGAAAAATGGGATTTACATCATGTGTGAACACGTCGTCTATATACATGTTACAGGTTCTCAAGGGTAAACTATTTGTGGATGGGTATAACGAGAAGGAACTCTATAGTTTTCTAGATTATATATCGAGCGGGTTTGAGCTGAACTTCATGGTTGCAGTTGATTTTACAGGTAAGTGTGCTTAAAATAATTGTGCTGACATGTGAGCTGTATGGTTTATTCTTGCAACTTCCGATTTTTTACAGCTTCGAATGGAGATCCTCGAAAGCCGGATTCATTGCATTACATTGATCCTTCTGGCCGCTTAAATGCATACCAACAGGTTAGGTGGTTTCCACTTTTGTTTGTTTCACTTATGACTAATTTTTTGTTTTGTTTTAAGTATCAAATGAAAATGTCTTTTGTAGAGGTTGCAATGTTGACCCATTCACTTATGAATCGGTCAATTCAGCATATGTTTAATCTCTTATTGGTAAAAAGAGATCATACTGAAACATGCTAAATGTGTCAAACTGGTTGAATTCTCCTAAAAGGTTTTTAGATGCATAAAACCTCTAAAACCTTTTTATTATATATAAATAATTACATCATCATTGCAATACTATATATCTTTGTAACCTTATTGACACATTAATACTTTAGAGATTTTGGACACAGAGTGAGTTGGGTCAATCTGACCTGTTTTAACCCAAAGGTCTCCAGTGTTGACCTGTTACCCTACTCAGCCCTCTCATTTTGACAAAATCTCTAGTCTTCTATGATGCTGATCATGTCCACTAATAGTTGCAATGGGCTCTTCATTCCACTCTGAATCTTGTCCTTCATTTGCATATATAATTAAGTTAGGAAGTGGAAGTAGATAATGTCTTCTAATTGGTAATATGTAAACGTTTTCTTATCACAGGCCATTATGGAGGTTGGGGAAGTCATACAAGTTTATGATTATGATAAACGCTTTCCTGCTTGGGGTTTTGGTGGAAGAATGTATGGTGGTTCTGTATCTCATTGTTTCAACCTGAATGGAAACGCTGGCAACTTTGAGGTACGACCCTCTTAACCAATCCTTTTTGCAATGTCTGTTATAGACTGTTTATGATGTTGAACTCAATCTCCATTTCATATCTTGCTTTACAATTTAACATATCTGGACTGTTGGTTAGCAGCATATGTAAGATTAGGTAATGACCATGTTCTTTTGTTATATTTTTGTTTCTCTATTGTTAATTATACGTCTTTGACACATCATGATATAGTAGTCGCTGAAAGGCAGCTAAATTTGTATAATCATTGCCATACATTTACTGTGGTATGGGAAGTAAGGCGTTCTCTTCTCCCCATTATTTTGCAGGTTGAAGGAGTACACGGCATAATGGCTGCTTATCAAACTGCCTTGCATTCTGTCTCCCTTCATGGACCCACTTTATTTGGTCCAGTAGTCAATCAAGCTGCGGAAATAGCTGTTCAATCCCTCTCAAGCAATTCCAGCAAGTACTTTGTGTTGCTAATCATAACGGTAAACATGTAGCGATATAATTGTGCAGACACACTCTATTTATCTTTTTTGGAAATTACTGATATTTTGTTGTACTTTTACTTTTTAGGATGGAGTTCTTACCGATCTCCAAGAGACTAAAGATGCATTGGTCAGGGCCTCTGATCTACCATTGTCAATTTTAATTGTTGGAGTGGGTAATGCTGATTTTAAACAAATGGAGGTAAATTTCCTTTTCGTTCGATTAAAAGTCATGCCGACTTAAGTTAGTTTCGTGTTCATAATTGCACCTGTAGGTGGAAAACGGGTGAGTTGCATAATGGGTCCAAATGAGATCCAGTCAAAACAGGTTCTTTTTTGGTGGTAACCAAAGCAGTTTGTATCGGGTTGCCCCAAAACACTTCTCCAAATATAAATGATTAGTGTGTAAACTATGATTACTAAATAAGTTTAGCTCTAGTAATCTAGTTTGTTGAGTAAATTGTTTTTAGAAGGCTTTATGCGCATAGAATAAGCTTTGGTCGACTTTTGACCCGTTTCTTTGCAAACTTTTTATAATTGTTAAAGCTGTTTGTCATGTTAGAGATCAAAATCAACCCGAATTGACTTTTTTGTAAGAGAATGGGTTGAACTTTCCATCACTAGGTGTACCTACTGCTCATAAATGCTGGTTGAAAAATAAACCACTTGAATGTGGTGGTGTTTTACTTGCCATTTCCTGCAAGCATCAATATGTGCGAGTATGCGTGATTCGTAACCCTAATAATATTCAACAGATTTTGGATGCTGATAATGGAAAACGACTGGAGAGCTCAACAGGAAGAGTAGCTACTCGAGATATTGTCCAGTTTGTTCCCATGCGTAATGTACATCGTAAGTAACAATTAAAGTAGTTCCTAGACAGTTTTCTATCTTTATAATCATAGGTTGCATTTTCGACCTGTTGACTTATGCTTGGGTCGTTTTGGGTACATTTTATTTCTCGCGGATCAACTGGGAATTTAAAAAGAATTAGCTAAAAAGGAAATAGGTCAAATGTTTATAAATGGTCCAGTGTATCGAAATTCGCCCGAAGTGTATTTCCAATGCATAGAACCTCCTAAATCATTTTATTGAATATATTAGATTACTACAGTAATAATCCTCTGTGTGATCATATTTCAAACACCACTTATTTAAGAAAACACGGAGGTGAAAAAAGTGTTGCGAAAAACCCAATGTGTATCAGTATGTTACCCAATACCTGAACCCAAGTTGACTCGATACCCAACCTTGTTACTTGTTCTTCGGTACCTTTTTGACACTTATCTGTTTGTCTATACTATTCGGTCCTCCTAATTTTACTTATCATAAAAATATTATTATGTAGATGGAGAGGCATCAATGGTGCAGGCTTTATTGGAAGAGTTACCAGGGCAATTCTTGACTTACATGAGAAGTAGAGATATCAAACCGCTCAATGCTAATGTTCACCAAGTTCATATTCCACCAGATCCACTATTGACTTGACACTTACTAGCATTAATATCTTTTGTACATTCCCAAATCCTTAACTTTCCTTGTGATTAAATCATATGCGGTTTTGAACGCTACACCTAGCACTTATTTTTGGTACGCTCAACTTCGGGTCTTTATTGAAAAAAGATGTTGAGATGGTATTTTAGAAAAAAATGTGGCCGTGAAGCTTATGATGATGATGTCTTTGGTACTCACAATGGTATATACTTCATGAAAGGATGGAAACACAAACTAAAAGGGGACATGCATAGTTTTGATGTGTTTTTTCTATATATGATGAGGTTGATAACATTATTTTAAACCTTTCATAGCGTCAATTGATGTCTTTTTTAAGCTGCAACTGATTTATGGTTTAGACATATTAATGTTCAATAGATAATTTGAATAATTGGCCTGATGAGTTCATCCATGAAGGGTACAATCCTTGATAAGGCTAAATCTATTACTATTAGTTAGGGTTTTTAATACATTTAATATTTAAATTTTTAGGGATAGAAAATGTATATTCTTCTTACATAATTCATAATTGTTCCCTATATACAGCTTAGCAATCTATCTATTACTATATACAACAATCATAATAATTAGGTCAGATAATGCGAGGGATTCAAATGATTACAATCGTGTAATACTTTCATATTTTCAATTACCTTTTCCTCCTCGGTTCTTCATTCTCGCTCTAAATTAACGTTGCCTTTGACATATAAGGTTCCGACATATTGTACGAGTACCCTAGTCGATATTTTAATGTATATACATCAAAACTATATATTTAAGGTGTTGTATTTAGAGTTAAAATGGTGTACATAATATTTTGGTATATAGAATCACCTCCCATACGATATTCATTTTAATGGATCATCCATAGAATTTAAGGTGGTTAGATTACGCGAGGGCATACTGGTCATTACACATTTAATTTTCCTTGTAGGCACTAAAACCAAATGTGCGTAAATTAGTTCCTAATCAATAATAAGAAATCATAAGTAAGACAAAGAGACCCGCTTCTACTTTCAAAACGTGTATGTTCTGGACACGCTAACCGGCCCACACCAAGCCACCAGCTTCTACTTTCAAAACGACTTACAATAACATTTAAACTTAAGTATCAATTTTCGATTCAAAATTACATGATTTTTTTGAGTAATCTTTTGTTATTTAAATTTCGTACATGCAACTCACCAAAAGCATGTCCATTGTACATTGGTACTGTAAAAATATACAACTAATTATGCGCACAGTACAACAGCTACAAAACCCTAACCGCGCCCAATTTGTGAAAAAACGCGACAAATTTGGAGGGACAAACGAAATTATTTCAATTTTCAGACCCAAATTAATGCTCAAATTTGTTCTTCCCGCTGTAGGATACTGTATCCCTCTCCACAATTCTCGCTAGATCAACCAGTAAGCTCTCAATTTACTGTTCTTATCATAATTATAAATTCAAACTGATTGTATGTAATCACACACATGAATTTGACATCTGTTGTCTGTATTTCGTTACCATTTCTAGGTTTTTGCTCCCTCTCGTTATATTAGGTTAGTGATCCGAAGCTTCTCGTATTTAGTTTTGTGAATTTTATTTCATATGATAAGGTTAGAAGCTATTGAACTCAATTCGATTATCGCTGTAGCTATTTCTATTTGTTTACTTATTATTTTCATCATAATTAAGCTTTTACTAGTGATTTCAATCGAATAATGTCAAAGTGTTGTTAATGAGTTGATTTTGTTGAAAGCAATGAGTGTTCATCTCCACTGCTCGTAATTATGCGGTTCTAAGTCGTTATATGAACTGATGCAAGATAGACAATGATACATTGATGTAATGTTGATTGATGAGATTTGGCAAGATAGCATGTATGCAATGTTTTTCAGATAGACGTTTGACCACCTGATGACATATAGGATTGAAAACAAGGCTTTAAGGTGAATTTAATAATGTTGTATATGTAAGAAGCTGTAAGTGATGATGAGGTGTTTTTGGATGGGGTGACCAACAATATTTGTGTACATATTCATATCTCTGATCTAGTTCTCTTTTAAGTTTTAACAAAAAGCTCGATTGAATCATGTTGATTAGGGAGTAAATCAGTCTATACATCTATTAAGTATTTACCTATGGCCTATGGGAGGTGATTTTCTCAAGTAAACTTTTTACAAGGCACCTGGCATGTTTTAGAGTATTGACTATTTTTTCCTCGCATCCCTTTTAATCCCTCTTTTGCGGTGGTTATTCTACCGGATATTCTTCTTTGACTTAAACCGTCTAATACAACTTCAGTTTTTGTAAGGAATGCGTTAAATGCTTTTCCTTCAGTTTTTCATATTAAAAGGTATGTGACTGATAATGTATTTTCATATGCAATTATCATTTGTCAGATTTTATTACTTGCAACATGATGAGTGTAATCATGGAATAGTCAATTAATGAAATGTTCTTATTGAATGGCTTCTTCGAAATGGTTTTTGTCGGTGGTGACTTTTGAATTGGAAGCTTTGAAAATCGTCGTTCGATCTACCAATGGATAGCGCGTAAAAGTCTGACCAGTACCACTATTGTTGACAACTGAGTTCGTATAGACGCTCTGATGCATCCGGTAGTGATGATAACTAATGCTTTTCCGTGTGTGGTGGTTGATGAAGGAATGCAGACGAAATTGCTTCTTCCGTTCGAACATAATATTTTTCTTTCCGATTCAAACAAACCTTCAGTAACACCTTCAACACATGTTTTTAGTCCATGAAATAAGAGTATAAGGCATTTCATTTATGGTGTTATCTAGAAAAAGAAAAAAAAAAGGAAGGTCAAAGTGATTGTAGGGGCATACATAATCTTGCTTGTACCCAGCTGAAAGTTCCCTGAGAGAACCACCTCCCTTTACCTATTATTGAGAAGTTATAAATGATAAGTATGAGTTAGAAGATCGGGTTCATATCAATGTTATTGATAGTATTCAACATGTATTGTTCATGCACTGCGCTTCTAAGTAAAACATGGCTAATCGTGGCTATATTAATACAAAAATGTTGTAGATGGGAAAGATCTCATGGCCTAGTATGATGGAACATGCAACACCTTTTATCTTATATTCACATATGTTGACATACATGTATATATCTTATTATCTTATATGGATATTTAGATGCAGATTTCAGTTGTATACCACTTTTTAATAACTCAGGATATTTAATGGTAACTTGCAGCATAGTGCTGCTAATTGTTCATTAAAGAGGGTTCTGAGCTGATTTCTACTTACTGAGCTATCAGGTAAACTGCTAATGGTGTAATATATTTTCCCACGATTCTGTCATACAAGACTTCCAGTTGTTAATTGAGTCAAACCATATTATAATTAATAGCAATAATTCTATATGGTTTCTGCTTCCTTTTTGTGTTTTCAGATCTTAAGTGAACTTTGTGGAGGAGAAGCATTGTGATCTTGTACTTCAAAGTTTAATCAATAAACATGTGAATCCGTAGGGTGCCATTTTGGTTTACATTATTAGTGGGATTGTTTGAGTAGTTAACATTATTAATTCATTGTGGCGATGGAGTGTAACAAAGATGAGGCTTTTAGGGCCAAGACACTTGCAGAACAGAAGATGGTGAATAGTGATTTTGAAGGGGCTCGGAGAATTGCATTGAAGGCTAAACAGCTATTCCCTGAACTGGATAACATTTCCCAATTAGTTACTGTTTGTGATATTCATTGTTCGACTCAAAAAAAGATACATGGTGCTGAAAAGGATCTATATGGAATTCTTCAAGTTGAAAAAGTAGCTGATGAAGCTACCATCAGGAAGCAATACCGAAAACTTGCACTCATTCTTCACCCTGACAAGAACAAATTTCCAGGTGCTGAAGCTGCTTTTAAGCTTGTTGGTGAAGCAAATATGGTTCTATCAGATATAGGAAAAAGGTCTGTATATGACATTAAGTGTAGGGATCCTGCGAGAGCTTCTGTTACAAAGCTTCAAAACTGTCAAGGAAATCAAAGTTCTTATATGGCTCAGAACAAATTTAAAAATGTCCCGAGCTCTCAGTTCAATGGGATGAATAATCAGCACCGGCAATCAGAATCAAAGCCGGATGTTAGGTTAACATTCTGGACGTATTGTCCTTTCTGTAACGTGAGGTATGAGTATTACAGAGATTTTATAAACAGACCCTTGCGGTGTCAGCAGTGCTCGAAACTCTTCATTGCTCATGACATAGGTGCACAAGGGGCAGCCAAGGGACCCCATTTTGTACACGTGAAATCCAACCAGGCTCAACCACCTGTTAAACAGAAAGACATTGGAAGACGGGAGCCAGTCAAAATCAATATACAAAAGGATGTAAAGCTTCCTTCTCATTTTGCCTATCAGAAAACTGAAGATACTGAAGTTGGTGGTTGTTCAAGATCTAGATTGGAACAGGAAGAGGTCTTAAAACCAAAAGTCAATGTACAGAAGCCCATGGAAACAGGAACCCATAAAGGCACGAACAAAAAGAGAGGAAGAAGGATGGTTATTGAATCTAGTGAAAGTAGTTCTGATGTAGAAGAAATGGCGTTTGTAGGAGCTGATGGAAGTTCTGGTGTTGATAGTGTCGATCGAAGAAGATCTTCTCATCGAAAAGAAGTTTCTTACCAGGAAGAGTGCGCTGATGATTCGAGCCCTCAGAAACGATCTAGGATGGGGACAAAGGAAACAGTCTCTGCTTGTGAGGATAAACCTTGTAATACAGCTGATGTGGCTAAGGACGTGAGCAAACAAAGAGCACGTGAAGGTGCTGATGTAAGCATGCCAAATGGCACCAGCGTGAAGAAAGATAGAGTGAATGGAGAAGAGGCTGTGCCACTTAATGATCATTTGGGTGATGCAGACCCCGAGTTAGTAGATTGTCCAGATTCAGAGTTTGCTAATTTTGACAAAGATAAAGAGGAGCATTGTTTTGCAGTTGATCAAATATGGGCTTGCTATGACTCGATTGACGGCATGCCAAGATTTTATGCTCTTGTTAGGAAAATTTTTAAATCTGAGTTTAAGCTGCGGATCACTTGGTTAGAACCTGATCCTGAGAACGATTCTGAGATTAAATGGGCCGAAGCAGGTTTACCCGTTGCTTGTGGGAAGTTTGTGCTTGGGGAAACAGAGGAAATGAAAGATCGCCTCTGTTTTTCTCATCGGATGACATATAAGAAAGGTGGAAGTAGGTGTTCATATTTCATTCTTCCCCAAAAAGGTGAGATCTGGGCTCTTTATAAGGACTGGGATGTTAAATGGAGCTTGGACCCAAAAAGCCATCAGAAATTCAAATTTGATATTGTGGAGGTTCTTTCTGTACATGAAGATTGTATAAATGTTGCTTTCTGTTTGAAAGTGAAACGGTTTGTAAGCGTCTTTCAGAGAACATATTTGCCAGGACTTGTGGCACATAAGATTCCTTCCAATGAATGGTTTAGATTTTCTCATTGTATTAAGTCAGTAAAACTGGCAGGGACCGAAAGAGCCGGTGTACCTACTGGATCCTTTGAGCTTGATACGGCTTCGCTACCGCTTGAAGATTATGATTATCCTATCGATGTGAATATGGAGACTGCAAATTATACCGCTCAAAGATCCCAATCTCATAAAGAAAAAGTCAAACCCACTAGTCATTTGTCTAAAACTCCGAAGAAACATACGAATGGTCCTGATAATGAGATGCTTAATGTTCGTCGGTCAACAAGAGGATTAAGAGATCAGTCCAATGTTGTTAAACATAAGATCAGTGATGCTCATTGTTCTCTACCTCATCAAGAAGAAGTCAAATCCACTATCTGTTTGACAAACGATCCAAAGGAGCATGTTGATGTTGAGACGCTTAACCTTCGTCGATCACCGAGAGGTTTAAGAAGAGATCGGTGCAATGGTGTTTCAGATAAGGTCAATGATGGTCAAAGTTCTCAATCTAATGATGAAAAAGTTATATCCGCTACCTGTTTGTCAAACACATCAAAGAAGCTTGTTCGTGTTGATATGCTTAACCTTCGCCGATCACCAAGAGGAGTAACGGGAGGAGATCAGTCCAATGGTGCTATAGATAAGGTCGATGATGGTCAAAGTCCTTTTCGGAAGGGTGGTGATAGAGATCGTATCTCCAAAAAGCTCACAAAAATCCCCGGGATTTCCTCACCTTCAGCAGGTAAAAAACTAGTGCATATTAGTCATGACTTCAGCTCGGACAAGCATATCTGGAAGTTTCAAGTGGGTCAGATATGGGCATTTTGGGAAAATAATAATGGAATTCGTCAATGCTACGCCCAAATTAAACAAATTGAATCTGACCCAATCCAACTACGTGTATCTCTACTTAAAATATGCAACATCCCATCTAATGACACTATTCAACCCAATGCTTGCGGTTTATTTAAAGTGTCTTCTGTTACGACAAAAATGCTTCCATTGGATTCGCTTTCTCATAATGTAAAAGCAGAAGCTAGAGGAAAGGGCAAATTTAGTATATATCCAAGGGAACAACAGATTTGGGCTTTGTACAAAACTTCTGACCTAAAAGTTGGTGAATGTAACATTGTTGAAGTTCTTGAGGCTGATGAAAATAGTATAAAAGTGTTGTATCTTACGTGCGTTCCTGGTTATAAGTTTGTTTTTAAGGCCCCAAGGATACAGAGATCTACAGGGAAGACTAATGTGATACCAAGGATGGAGTTAAACAGGTTCTCTCATCAAATTCCTGCTTTTCGTTATACAGAGGAGAAGGATGGCTGCTTGAGAGGCTGTTGGGAGCTTGATCCGGCAGCGTTTACAGGTATTTTTTTGCTATTTTGTTTCTTTTTTCTTCGTGTTTTTTTTTTTTTTTTTTCAAAGCTGAACTTGTTCGGCCAGTTATAGTGATTAGTGAAGTTACTTGAGTACTGGTTGATCTGGCACGTTTGACCCATTGACATATAAATGGGTTGAATTGGGTTATGTATTATCTCTAATGGGCAGGAAATGGCTATATTTTGAATGGAAACAGGTCAAAGGGGTTGAAAGTTAGTCAAAGTTATTTTTAATTCATGACACCTCCCAAATTTTCCTAAAAAAGTTAAATTATCATTGTAAGATTTTAAGTTGACCTGAACCAGAAGATGCATGTTTGTGACCTGAACTCATCTGAGTCTGTACCCAACCCTCCCGAACTGTTCAATTCCCAACCTTAGGTAAAGCTTGGTTGTTCACTTTGTCAGCCCTGGAAGCTCCTCCATGGCCCTTACATTTTGCATGCATGCTTTCAGCAGGATTTGATTTAGTCAGTGTTGAATTATTTTTCCAGGCTCTCTTGATTTTGGGTCTTCTGAGGTGCCTTCTCTATGAAATTATATCTGTAAACAAGACAGCAAGTATCATGAGTGTGCTAATAAACTTTATGGTTCTTATCATATATACTCAGAATTGTACCTGTTTTCATCTACTAAGCTGATCACATTAAATTCCCAATGCATTTAGAAAAACTCTGCATTAAGCATCTTTTAGACAGGTTCTACTATATTGTTGGCATGTTCCATTTCTGTACTTGGTTAAGGTTTTCTCCCGTTGTTAACAAAATAAAAGACTATATAGTAGCAAAATGGTTCTGTGTTCTTAAATAGGGGAAAACTATCACATCTTTTTACATATTACTAAAACCACCAACATTAGATATGAAGTTAAGGGATGATGGTAAATCGTTTGTAGTATATTATAATCTGAATCGGACTTGTACAGTTGCTTCATATTGCCAACTTCAGAATGACAAGGTGTCCTTACATTTGGTACTGCTGATTGTTGTGAACTGTAGTATTCTTAAGTTTTCTGAGTTTTTATGTGCTTTCTTTGCCCTCTCTTCAAGTAGCTGTTTCATTGGCTTGCTTTCCTAATCTTCATTATATTTATATACATACCTAATCTTGATTATTTATATATAGCAAAATAAAGTGACATAAGAACATTCTCTCTCTTTTTCCAGGACCACCCAAACCTAATCAAGGTATGTCAATCTAGCCGCACTCAACCTTCCGGATGCCTACGTGTTGCTAAGAGAAGTGAAGAAAAGCAACATTTAACTTGTATGAAAACAAGTGAATATGTGTAGGCTATTTAAGCAAATTAGAGACGCCCCTTTTTAGGTGCACATTTTCTTATGAGTTTGTAACTTTGAACTGTAGTTACCCTCCATGAACTATTGTTGGAAGCAGTTCGGACTTCCCATATCTTGTTAATTTAGTTGTGGGGAAATTTACGCCATTGGTATATATATATTGTCACAAGAATCATGCATTTTACCTCTGCGTTATCATTTTTACCTTGCTGCTTATTGTGCAACTTCATATCGAATGCAACACCCTCTGTGTGTGTTTATATGATATTCTTTGAATTCTTTCGTTCATGGATTGGTACAAATAATCCATTTAGTATGGATATATATAAATATATATATATATATATATATATATATATATATATATATATATATATAAGTTTCTTAGTTAGCAATCGTTAATATCCTGCAATATCATTTAATGCATGTATTTTACGATACACACTTTCGTGTACATACAACACCTGTTCATAAAACCAAGTATCTGCCTTTTTTAGAAGTGATAATACAAAAAACCAAGTATCTGCCTTTTTTAGTCTCTCCTGAAAGAAGCAGTGGAATGTGTTCCATAAAAACCACACATGTTGACGAATGAAGTAGACGACTATCAGTATTGGTTTTTATTGCACATTGCTTCAGTAATTGAACTTTATTTGTACTTGGAACACATATGGGACTATGTGAAGATCCAACGGTTGATAATTTTTACTATCCATCGTATGTCGACTTTCTTTTTGATTACTACAATCTCCAGAGGGTGTGACGGTTCATGAAAAACCTTGAACAATATACTTATTTGACTACACAAGAAACACATTCATTGAATCTCGATGAACCATTATATTCCTCTTTAAGTACTCGAGAGAAAAGTTCATTAGAGTACACATTTTTATGAAAGTATGAAAGGATGCATGCTAGCCATTGGATCATAAAAATCAATGGTCCATATTTATTTCAGCAATTTCTTTAAAAAAAATGTAACATATGTTATTTTGGGCGGAGGGGCAAATGTGTCATTTGACAAAAATCCCTGGTTCATCTCCTTCATTCACACAGATATTATACAATAAAAAAAAAACCCCGTTCTTTATTTCCTCTCAAGCCCTAACTCCAATCCTTCAAAAACAGTCTCCTATCTTTCGATTCAACACTTGTAATTTTCATTTTATCATTCTTCTCAATCGTTCGACCGATTTGATCTGCGAAATTGAGATTTTCATCTAGTTTTACCCTAAATCCAATTTGCCCTAATTTCTTCAATTTTATCCAATTCAAACTTGTTAAATATGGATATAATGAGTCTACATGCTTTGCAAAACCCTATTGGTACCTCCTATTTCAGCAATTTCATTGATTTTGATTCCACTTGGGGAGGTGATCCTCACACACCAAATTTTAGTCCATACACACCAATTTATATGCATTGCCTAATTTACCCCTAAATTAATAATTCTATTTTTAATATAAAATAAAATCCATCCACGCACCCTAATTTTAGCCGTATCTCTGTCATCTATATTTCTTTTCTTCGTCAACATACAACCTCCATTCATGACCAGGAAGATGCTTCTTGTTCAATGCTCATCTAAGAATCTGTTAGCCTAGATCTAGCGTTCTCAAATGCATCAAGTTTTTCGATCATCGCGATTCAAAACAAGCAATGGACCTGACCAATTTTGGTTCGTTGTAACCAACGAGCGAAGCATCAGCCTGTAAATTATCATCATGTTTATTTCTTCTACCTACTCGAATCGAAATCCGATCGTCATGCTACTAATTTTATCCATGAAGACTTGGTTATTTTCCACCGATTTCTCACCGTGTTCCGCCATATCAATTAAAAAATTCAAATTTTGAACCATAACAGTTGATGGATATTCATATTTAATTAAGAAGAGAATCTTGATGTTACTTACAGACGGCATATGTATAAACTGTTGAAATAGTCAGAAGGTGTGAGAAATTGTGAGTATTAAAACTGAAAAAAATCTTGTTGTTAAGATTGGAAAGTCAGAAAGTCGTATAGGAACAAGCGGCTTTGGGGGTAAAATGGGTAATGTATATAAATTAGTGTGAGTGGACTAAAAATTGGTGTGTTAGGATCACCTCCCTTCCACTTGGTAAGATTTCAATTAATGCATTTTTTAAGTTAGATTTTTTTTTTATTAATTTTATCTCATTGTATGAGTTTGTTAAGTTTGTTCTACTGTAGTTTTTGTGGATTTTGTATTATTGAGGTAGATGATATATATATCTAGCTTTTGCCCTGATTTTTGCTGTTTTTTGTTTTATGTATGTGTTTTGATAGGTACATGGTACATGAGTTCAATGATATAATGTATCGCAATGTCCTCATTTTATTCATTAATCTTTGATTTATTTATCAGTGGTTCCCTTTGCCTACATAAGAGCAAAGTCAAATCATGCAACTGTTGATTTTGCTAACTCTGTTTATAAAAGGTTTACTATAAAGATGATGTGATGATGAATATATGAGAGTTGGGTCTAGCGTTGAGGGAAAAAAAGGGTCATATATTGGCAGGGTAAGGTAAATGTTGCAACCACGGCTATTCATGTTAACGTCAATGATATTATTTATTTTTAAATGAATCACATGTTTATGTCTCTATTTGACTTGTTTAGTTAATTTTGCTATTGTTATTGATATCACATGTGTTAGAAGCAGTTTTGCTGTTGAACATCATATTGTTTTTACATGTATGTTCTTTTTTGTTTGTTATTATTAAATATTCAAAATATGTATGTTGATTTTTTTCAGTATTGAACATGTATTATCGGTTTTGTAACATATGTGTTATCTTTGTTTATACATCAGACATTGCAACTACTGTTGTTAAGAAGTTGCCTCATATTCTAGTTTTCAAACCTCCCACAGCTAAAAAGGATTTGAAGGTGAAGTTTTTTGTAAATAAGAAAGGTTATTATAAAAGATTTGGTTGATGTACTCAAAGAGACTTAGGGATACAACAACTTCAACAAAAGGGTGAAGTTCAAAATAATGTTACTCCCTCAAAACTGAAGGTTAGAAGTTTAGCAATTAGGCTTTCTCCTTCGGCATCACATGTGTCATCATCGAAGGTAATGGATACTGAAAATAAAATCGCTCGATAGGTTTATGTTTATAATTTGTTTGAGAAGTTGTATGATAATGATGAAGTTTAGAATTGCTGATTAGTTTGAAAATCAGTATAATATGGATGAAGTTAACAAGATGATCGATTTTGCATGGGATCAAGACCCGAAAGAAGATCAATGAGGAAGAAAAGATGAAAATAAAAATGATGAAGTTTGATATGTTTTAGTTGATCAATTTGTGGTGACTTTGGAAGGTTTTGTTGATAATTTATTTTGTAACTTGCACATATATGGCTTGTAGTACGTTGACTAGTGTTTTGAAATTCTTTTTGCATATATTTAGGTGTAATATGTAGTATAACAAATGTGTTTAATGTCGTAATGAGGCTTTATCACATGTGTTATTGCTTTAAACTCACATGGTATTTACTAATAATATCGCATGTGATTTCATTTATTTTATAATATGTTTTTGGTATTGGTGTAGGTTTAGGTTGAAAACATGTAAAAAGTATAGAAAATATAATATCTTACATGAGTTAGTTTATATGTAAAAAGGTATGTAATCTCGTGTAATTTTACAATGATGTTTGTCCTTGTTAAAGGTTGAACGTTAGTTGAGGAAGCCTCTATAATATGTCTTGATCTTCTTCATCTTTTGCACCAAATTATCTAGCTTCTCTTGTTCATTCCCTATCAACTTACGATTTATTCAACCTCTTTTTGAAGTAGATAGCATATTAGTATATTAGCACAAATCTGCAACTATAAAATGACTTTATTCAACATTTATTGTAAATTACATGTGATACAATAAGATAACACATGTGCTACAATGACATAACATATGTGTTACAATGACATAACACATGATTGTTATGGTGTCTTAACACATGTGATAGTGTAGTTTAACGCATGTGATACACGTGAAATTATATATGCAATATGTTACAGTGACATAACACATGTATTACAGTTGATTAACACATGTGTTACAGTGGCTTAACACACATGTTGCAGGGGCTTAACACATGTGTTATGTATCTTAACACGTGTTATGGTGTAGTTTAATGCGTGTGATACACAGGTGAAATTATATGTGAAATATATTATAGTGACATAACACATGTGTTACAGTTGATTAATACATGTGTTACAGTGGCTTAACACATGTGTTGTAGTGGCTTAACACATGTGATAGTGTAATTTAACGCATGTGATACACAGGTAAAATTATATGTGCAGGTAAAATTATATGTGCAATATTAACACATGTGTTACAGTGGCTTAACACATGTGTTACAGTGGCTTAACACATGTGTTATGGTGTAGTTTAACACGTGTGTTTTGGTGTAGTTTAACACGTGTGATACACAGGTGAAATTATATGTGAAATATGTTACAGTGACATAACACATGTGTTACTGTTGATTAACACATGTGTTACAATAACATAACACGTGTTGTAGTTTCTTAACACATGTGTTGCAGTAGCTTAACACATGTGTTGCAGTGGCTTAACGCATGTGTTATGATGTCTTAACACATGTAATAGTGTAATTTAACGCATGTGATACACAGGTAAAATTATATGTCTAGGTAAAATTATATGTGCAATATGTTAAAGTGATATAATTCGTGTTATAGTGAATTAACACAAGTGTTATAGTGACATATCACATGTGTTGCACTGACTTAACATATGTGTTAACATAACACTAACACATGTGTTACTGAACACTAACACATATACAACATGTTTAATAGTAACGTATCATTGATAGTCATAACACACGTGTTACAAAACACTAACACCGTATACTAACACACGTGTTACCATCTACTAACACATGTGTTACCAACTACTAACACATGTGTTACCGACTACTAACACACGTGTTACAGAACACTAACAAATATATTGTAATAATACAACTCATGTGGCAAGGAAAACACAAAAGATGTGTGATCAACACAACATATGATAATAAAACACAAATAATTTATAAAATCAGATTCTTGTGCTTGTGCCTTTTCTTCGGCCAGTTTCTTTGCTTTTGCCTCCGTTTTCTTTCTATCACATGACCTCCTATTATGGTCCGTCATTCCACATATTTCGCATGGGCTTTATTTCTTTCTTCTTTTTTGCCTTCTCCTTCTGCTGTATATTCTGCAACCGTCAGGTGTTTCAGTCGGGTTTAAAACATATTGAACATTTTCTGCATCATCTTCTGTAGAAAAAGTACGTAATTATAAAATTATGAATGAATAAATATGATGGAACAATATACACATGTGTTATGTTTTTGGATAATGCATGTGTTATGGTGGATAACACATGTGTCCTCATAAATTAACAATGAAATAGTTTTTTAATGAACACATGTGTTATAATTACTATAATAACAAATATATTTACGTTAGGAGCACTTTAACGAAGGTTTGTACAACACATGTGTTATGGTGAACAACACATTCTCTACATTAGTTATAATAGCAGTGCTATTTATCATTAACATATGTGTTATGGAGAACAACACATGCGTTATGGTTAAGAACAGTAGGCTCAGTGCAAATCAAAACCTATTTACTTGCATCAGTATAAATAGGTTTTTACACTTGCATCAGTAGGCTCAACAAAAATCAACAGGCTGGTTACCTATATCATGATTTACAAAATAATTGCAAGTTAAAGTTTGATCAAATGAAAAGTAATGTAATGTAACTAATGAAAATAATAATGCAAGTAAATAAGTGTCTCTAATTTCATAACACGGTCAAAACTTAAACAAACTAATCGGCAATCTGCATCCTACTCTCACAGTCTAACACTGAACTATGCCTAGTCATATACAAATATCAGAAAAACTCAAAAATAACATTTAGATGAATTCATGGACTCTTTTTATCATCCATTTAGTTAATAACATGCTACAAAATTCAGCTAGGCATATAATCAAACACCTAGTGTGCATAACAAATGGAACACAACAAAAATGAACTTTTAGTAGGCTGCAATTGCCTGATAGTAACAAGTATCATATACATGTAGATACAACAATAATAACTCAAGATCATATGAAAGACATACGTTCTTATATTTTCACAATCAAACATAAGTAACACATGTGTTACCTATAATAACAGTGCTTTTATCACTAACACGTGTGTTTTTGTAGTTACACATATGATCACAAGTTATGTTACAGATTTTTGCCCTAAGTTACCTGCAGCATTCTTTTCGTTAGATTGCTCATCATGAGTATCCTTGTGTTCTTCGAATTCAACCATTATTTAAGTTTATCAACAGTTCTGAGAAGTTAAAATCAACAGGATTAGATATCAAAAGCATTACATGAATTTGCAGGTTCAAATGTTCAATTATACGAAATTACAGCTTCAATTGCGTTAAAAATCGCATCTTCAAAATTTAACATAATCACAACAAATTACTTGTAGCAATGTGTAAGCTGAATCTCTCGATGAATGAGTCTTCAATTGCTCGTTTAGGTGAAGATCCAGTCATTTTTTGATTGCAAAAGCCCTAGATTGAGTCGTCACTATTGGAAAAACCTTAACTTTTGTGTTTTTTCTTCTTCACGCTCTGTATCTATATAATCCTGTTTGTTTGTTTTTCTTTTTTTTTTCCTGGATTAATTTGTAAAATTACTAAAATATCCTTCATCCTTTAATGAAAATGGTGAGATGTGATTGGTTCTTCCATTCTCTAATAATAACCCATACTCTCTTGATCCCAACTCAAGTACTCGAATATAAATTGTTATTTTCTACAAATCTCAGTTATGCCATATCAGTCATGTTCATGGTGTTTATGTTGGAGCAATAAACATGTGGTCGAACTCAAGACATCCATGTCATAAAAAAATAAATTAATTTGTTTGCTCAAGACATTCTCTTAAGTATGTGCTTGTCACTAGTAAGTAGTAACCACACTAACAAGAAACAACTGCTTACAATTTAACAAGTCTATTCAATAAAAAATCAAGAGATGATCAACAATTGTTGGTTCGACATAAAGTCTGTCTACAAATATACATCACAAGTATCGAAACAATGAACAACAGCAACCCATGTTCATATCAGAAACTCTTCGTCCGATTCTGAACTCCAGGATCTGTTTGATTATTAATCACTGAGTTTAATCGAAAATAATGGGTGTTTGTATGAATCAATCAAAACTTTGATAAAACAATCTCTCGCATGAATTCTTCAGGGGCTGCAACATAAGAACAGATACCAAGTTAAATAAAAATAAAATTACCGGCTTATATGACAGCAAGGTAATGGTATTTCCCATTTCTAGCATTTGGTTTTATGACATTTCTAATAACAAGAAGAAAAAAAGGGCAGATTTGGGTATTGCTCTATCTCCAACGGGTTTTATGGGTAAACAAAGTTATATGGCTAGAAGACGTCCAAAGTGCATTTTGTAAGCATAAAACTTCTTGAAACCTTTTATTCAAATCTGACTAGAGTATATCATGTATAATCATGTGTGATTATTTTTTACTTACTCATTTATTAGTTTATATCAATAAACTTGTGTCCTTAATTAGATTTTCAGCTCAATAAACACCAAATGTTGAAAGACCAAGATTTTTTGTAATCATGTTTAAGAAAACAGTTTTTTCCTCAAATTAACCAGTGCATTAACTATTATTTCAAAAACCTCCGTTTGTAACGTGAAAATTGAAACTTTCTTGGTTTTAGAAGTACCTTTGCCACCGGTGAAAAGATTGAACTGCCCGACTGCTTGTCGAAGGAACATTTCGACCCCACTAACTATTATGGCGCCGGCATCTTCAGCGTCTTTTAAGAGTGTAGTTTTTCTTGGTGTATAAACAGCATCAAATACTACAGAGTAATCTCTCAAGGTTTCCTAAATTGGCAAACAAAGAAACATTGTCAATAACAGTACTCTAGTCACAACATTTAAAAGTTTCACTAGAAAAGAAAATAAAGGATAAACAAACCTCAGAAATGGGGATTCGATCTTTATTGGGGTGCATTCCGATGGGTGTTGCATTTGCAAGGACTGCGCCTTTTTCAGGTTGGAAGGTAGTCAACTGGTCAAAGGGCCGAGCTTCACCTGACACCGCTTGCGCAAGCGACTTTGCTCTTTCTTTACAAACAAACAAGAAAAACTTAGTTATTACTATTCTTTGGGTACATCAACTTCCTAATTAATAATGAGAAAAACTAGAGATGACAATTTCAACCTATTTACTTATAAAAATGAGTTAATTTGGCTTTTTTAATTGTCATATTTCTTTCCATTTTTTCTATTTATCTATAGTAGTGTGTTAGGTCAACCCAACCAGGCCAGCCCAGAATCCCTGTTGACTAGTTACCCACCATGATCTGCCCATTTATCATCTTCTAGTTTGTATGATATATAGGGCTGTTGATGTACATACCATAGTCAATATCAAAAACCGTAACTCGTGCTCCCCTAAATTTAGCACCAAATGACAAAGCTCTTCCTGCACCTCCAGCACCAACAAGTACAAATTGTTTCCCAGTAAGAGGAGAATGGAAGGATGCTTCTCCGTTTACAAGACCTCGAGCTGCAAGGTATCAGGAGTTATTGTAAAAAGTTTGTGCAAATATACATAACTCCCTACTATGATCAAACTATGACTTTAGTACCTTTTAAAGCATCCTCAATTGCAGTTATAGAAGCTTCACAATCTGTATTATATCCAACGAGCTTCCCATCACTAAGCCTTTTTATAATAGTATTAACAGCACCTATAGACTGGTGAAGGATACAAAATTCGTTAAATTTGTCGCAAAAAAATGTATTGGCTCAAATTATGATTATACGTGATCCAGTCCCATGAATAATGTAACATTATACTTATATGTTAAAGATGATTATGTCAACCTGAGCTAGAGGATGGACTTCATCACAAAATTCCATTACTGCTTCCTTGTATGGGATTCCAACACTGCAAGTATCATCATGAAAAACAACATTAAACAAATGAACCAAATTTGAATTCTTGAAAGGCTGTAATGTTACTAATGCAGTGAAGAAAATATATACATATACATACCTGTAACCAGCAAAGTCAGGGCTTTCATAAACATTAAAGAACTGTTTAAGATCATCCACGAACATTGGAACATAAACACCGTTGTAGCCCACATGTCTAAAAGTAGGATTATGCAAAATAGGGCCTTTACTATGGCTTACTGGCTTTGAAATTAGCCCAAACACTTTTGTATCTGCATCTATATTCTCAACTCCATATGCTTCTCTAAGGCTAGCTAAAGTTGGAAGACCAGGTACTAAATTTCCTGCAATTGATCCGTACACCAAAACACCGCCAAATTTTGGACCTAATAATTGACTAATAAGCCCTCGCTCCCCTGTTGAGTATGCAATTAGTGGTACCTGCAAATAGCCAAACATGAGTCTTTGAGAACAACATTTTCCTTTGTAGCAGACTTTATTTATTTACATCTTTGGAAATCAGTAAAAGGTGAACCGCAAGTTAAAATATGTGTTTTCAGTCAAATTCAATTGCAAACTTGGTTTCAGAACCGACATTTAAAGATCTATAAATGATATATAAAAAAGTAGTAAGAAGGTCCCTTATTCGATAATAAGCTTATAACATAGGCACTTAAAAACATTTTTCTTATAATGGTACATTTCCAACAATAGAGAATGTGTAGTAGTTTGTAATGTAGAGAGAACAAATACCAAGAAATGGTCAATAAAGATCACAATTCACATATGCAAGCATATTGGTATTTTGGAAAATTACAAAAAGCTTATACCTGACAATGTGAAAGCAAATGAAAAATTCTTGATAATTCTGTAATATCAGTTGCACTTGTAACAAGTTTAATGATATCTGCTCCAGTAGATTGCATTCTTGTAACAAGATGGCTTAGATCTTCTTTAAAAGATGTCATTCCATCAACGAAACATGATACTATTATCTTGCAACTGCTTTGCTGATTAAGTTTGTGTTCTTCCATGATATCAGAAGCTACCTGAGTAATTCAATTCACATATTATTAAGATTTCGTATCTTAAAAAGGCCCCGAAAACTTATTAAAAGTTGGTGATTATATTGACTACCTGAAGCTCCAAGTCAATGTATTCTGCTCCCAAGTCTTTAGCAAGTAAAAGTGCTTCTAGCCTTGAGTTCTCGTCACCATCATACAGACCACCATCCCATTTTGGCCTATACAACAACAAAAGAAATATGACTTGATGGATTAATAATATTTTCAAAAGGAAATCATAACATAATGCAAAACTATACGACCTTTTATACCAAGATCATCTTCCTTCATAATTAGAAGTGGCAAACAGGTCAAATGGATCGAAAATTGTCTAATTTTAATGCGAATAACTTAAACTGCTTTCAAATATTGTATAATGAATTTGCAAGTCAATCTAACCCATTTCAATCTGCACAAAAGCACTCATTTTTACCCGTACTCATTTTGATCCATTACCCAAAACACCTGACCCACCCATCCTCTACTCATAATGAGTGGAAACATCTCGAGATTATAGTCTTTTACTATGAATGTTTCTGTCTTGATACACACTGTTTTTAGGATAGATAAAGCTTTTTTGTGTTATATTTCTTTTCTTTGAAAAGGCAACTATAGATAAACTATTAATGGTCAATCTGAAAATTGATGATGATTTTAATATTTTATCCTGACAATGGTGATGTGGGGGTTGGTAGCAGCTGGTGATGTGGAGTTGTGTTGCATCAAGGTCCTACAAATTTTCATCTGATATGCAAATTATGCATTTCTGCTTGATGTTAAGGGTCCATAACCTATAAGTGCACCCACAAAGAAATGGATATGTTGCATATCACTCCAGAATGTTTAGAATTTATTAAAAAGTTAGCAAAACTTAATGCTTTATATTTGGGCCATTATCAGTTTATCATTATTTCCTCACAAAAAACAAATTTCTATCTTATTAAATAGAAACATAAACATTTCAGTAGAGTAACCAAAGCTATTGATTAAAAGCTTCGGTGTACGAAAATGTAATTGTTTATGTTCAAACATTTATATATAGTCTTTGTCGAACTATTCATACATTCATTGTGTGTAAAGAACTTTTTCTTCCTTGGTATTGTATGTATTTTTTGATACGTTTACTTACGTGTTACTACAAATTGACACGTAATTAAAATGCATAAATAACGATATAATAAAGTTCATTACACACAATATAACTACAAATACTTTGTTGCATGCTAATAAATAATAACTACATGTTTCATGCACTTAGATTATTTAAATTATACATCATACAGAATTTTCTAGAAAACATAAATAGCTAGTATAATAATAACACGAGCAAAAGACGTTGCTGAAATTGATAGACCATCTACCAGAGATATAAAATCCAATCTAATTTTATTTAGCAAGTTGGCATAAAAATAATAAGATATCACACTGACACACACACATCTGCAGATTCTGTACAGTTGTTTTTTGTATTTTCTTTTGTTTTACTTTTAGTTTCTTTAATTTTTTTTATTATTTTTTTTTCAATTTTTGTGGTTGCTTGAAATCCACAAGCCAGTGGATATTGTTGTATAAGCTTACATAACTTTTAATTAATTGAGTAATATAACCACCAACAAAAGTAGATAAATATATTTGTTGGTACAACAGACGTGGCTACAATATGGGGATTGATAAATACAACAAACTAATTTATACATACACCAAAATTAATGCATTAAAGTATGGTACAGTACAAACTGTAATGCATGATGTTGGTGTAGGTATCAAAATTATTTGTTGTATATATAAGCTCCCTTACAACATACAGACAACATAATTGTTTACACTCATTAATAAACAACTGATATATATATATATATATCTGAAAAATGGAAAGAAAAAAAAAGTTATATAATGTTTTAATATTAATTTTAATTAGAAGTAGATTAGAATATGGGATACGCAATCATTTAGATTAAGAGTAAAATTATTACAAATGACTGAAAAAAATGTTACTGATCATACCCGTAATAAACAAAACAAACAAAGTATCAGGTGGTGCTAAAGTAAAAAAATATATATTAAAAAAAAAAAATTAACCCTTAACTTTGATACACAAAGGGGCCTACATATTGATGAAACACGTTTTTCATTTAAAAACCAAATAAATAAAGTCAAAATGTTGTATCTCAAAAACGCAATCAATCAACTTTATTTTTTTTAGAACGTCAATAACTAACCTACACTAATCACGCATATTTACATTTTTTCACAAATATATACAAATTGTCTATCTCTGAACTTGAACCCTCAACTTCTTGGTTGATAATCAACTTTATTCTCACAAAATTAAATTTATGATTAAATTGGTTTCATTTTTTTAGTTACTTTCCTAAAAAAAATATAAAAAAGAAATAGCAAAAATAGAAACAGGAGGTAGGTACACATATATGACGCAGTATTTGGTGTAGCATTATCTGGTGAAGATGCCGCCAAGTCGTAAAATAGATTTATTACCCCAAAATAATTGTTGGATAATAAATATACAAAAATATATTTAACATTTAATATCGTAGAAAACAATTACTTCCTCCGTCTCATAAAAAAAATAGTACTCCTTAGTACTACCTCCGTCTCATTTAAAATGTCCATTTTGTCTTTGCACGTAGTTTTAAGATTCTCCATTAACTACATTTTTCACTAATCAAATATTAAATCTACCCGCTAATTCTTTTTTGATTGGTTAAATATCAAAGTGGATACTTACAGTGGGACATCTCAAAATGATAATGTGAACATTTTAAATGAGACGGAAGGCGTTCTACATTTGTGATAGATTACAATTTTAATCCTTACTTTTTACTCACCTTTTTACGAGACATATAAAATAAGACTACTACAAGAACTTTAGTTGATTGTATTCGTATATTTTTAGTAATAATACTTTTTAAGATTATAGGTGTATATCTTAGGGAGTACTCTTTTAACTTTGTTTATGAGACTTTTATGAACCAGTAGTGTATGACCACCATTACCTAACACACGTAAGAAAGAAGAAAATACGTAGACGAACAAGAGTTGTACGATATGCATTTATGAATGTACGTAACGTACCGATAAACGACGACGACCGGAAGCGGTTTATTACGAAGAAGTGTGGGGAGATCTCGTTTGGGGTGGAAGTTATTCAAGGAATCAAGGCGGAGTTCGATTAAGTCTGCACCTTCAATCTTGGCCTGATTCATATCATCCACCATCTGTTCGACGGAATGCCTCAACAATGGCACACACACCATTGTTGTATTTTTCAGTACACCAAGACTACCCATTTTTATTTTATTTTATTTTTTTAATAAAAACTCAAAAGCAACAAAAAGTTGTATTTGAGTTGTAGGTAATTGGTTTTGATTATGGATTTTATATACAAGAAAAGTTGGTAAGAAGAGGCATTCAGATTGGGGGTTGGTGAGTCCTACGTGGGTATATTTTTATATAATACGGAGTATATTTTATTTATTTATTATTATTTATTATAGTTAAAAAATAAAATTGATATACATGTCAACATTGCTCACATTTGAAAATAATGAAATCGTTAGTAAATGTTGGAAGATATTGGTTGGTGGGAATAGTAGAAAATCCAGAACTAAAGGAGTTTCTTTTAATTTTCATAGTTTTCCCTTTATGGCGTGTAAGGGTAAGATTATTTTACAATTTATACGATAATAAGAGAGTTCTTGAAAGAATTGGAAGTGCCTCTACTCTCGAATAGAAGTATGAATGTCTACATTTTACCTTTCATATTCGCTACTCCAGGTAGAATTAAGTATCGTGGTTGTTTATGACGATGATGAAGGACGGTGTATAGATTTATAAGATTCACCGTATAAGTGACTGTAACCTTATAATTTTAGTTGTAAACCTAAAATTTTAAGAAATTCAATATTTTAGACTATGCAAATTTGAATTATTATATTGTACAAAAAAAACTTATCCAAACTTTTTAGGAGTATTTGATTGGTTGGATATAATATAAAGTGTAATATTGAACAAGACATTGAAAAAATCAAATCTATGCAAGTGGGTTTGGGAAATGAGAAATAAATTTAATTTAATAAAATTGTCAATTTGCAAATAAAAGAAGGAAAGACGGTATGAAAATGGATGGAAGGTGTGCAAGAAAGGAGCAAAACAGAGTTGGTGGCAACTCTTTTTAGTCTTTAGGATGTCCATTTGGCCTTAGGAACATTTATTTAATGTCTCCATTAATTAAGAATAATGCTAAACATGACTATTTAGGTAGATCTAAAACTAGATCTAATTTTCTGATTGGTTGAGTTATTTCTCTCTCTTAATCTCACCCAATCAATTTTTCATATCTACCAATCAAAATTTTAGACCAATATTTAGGTCTACCAGTTTAGTCATACTAATCATTTTCCTTAATTAATAAAATGGTTGATTTCCTTTGAACAACCAATGTTTTGGGATAAGTTTATATTTGGTCACCAACCATAATATGTGGCTTTTAAACTCACCATAGATTTCATGTCAAAACTCAAAACCGTCACATTCTTGAAAAAGTTGAAGTTGTAATTAACATCAAAGTTGACTAGTTGTACACAATCATTTGAACTAAGAGTTGTTTTAAATTTGGCTTACTACATTTGGTTATTTTTGTGTTGTGCACCATCATATTTTGGTTGTGCGGCTACAATTCTAATGTTGTGTTTCATGGTAGATTAGTTTACCTGTGTTTACTTATTAATTAGTGCAAAGTGGCTAGTTCATCAATTTAAAACACTACCCATATAAGAAAATCAGTCGCGTATGAAAAGACTTGACGATACGCGGTTGGAGATTTAAGTACTTAGGTAGATCGTTTGGTGTTTTAAACTTGTAGATGAAGTTGCGGGTACAGTAAGACAATACTCAAACCTAATAGATGTGTAGTTAGTGCACGAATAATTCTGTTACTTTGGATAATATTATGGTGTTTGAGTTTGTTTTAAGTTCGTACGAGGAAATTTTGTTTCTGAATTCTGATTTAAACATTCTTCTAATGATGGCTTTGGTTGTTTTCTCCATTTTAAACGACCATTTTTCTCCCAATTTATAAACCGAATATCGAGGTTCAAGGCGGCATCTACATAAGCGGAAAAAAAAACCAAAGGTAAAAACTCGCAAATTGAAGAGAATATTAGAAGTATCATATAATCCTAACTTTACGTTTTGAAAATTGCATTTGGCTTTGCCACAAGCTATAAATTAACTATCCTGTTACTATGGCTAGCATATACTCCATATCCCAACAAGAAATCAGATCAGTTTATATAACGTAAACATAACACAGTGATTTGGGTGATTATATAGTCCTCAAGTCTAAGCAACACACATAAGACTCACTAATGATGAACCCCTTTTTTTCTTTTTTTGAACGCGGCAGGCATTTACGATGTAAAACATAACACTTTTTTAGTGTACTCGAACAAAATTGCATATCGTCGTAACCCTTTATGGTTGAATCGTCTTCCTTTATCAAGAGCCAACACTCTTTTCATTTTTCTAATTTCCATCGATATATACCTCATAAAATATACAACCCTAAAATGCAATATCTCCGAAAATACAAGTGACCATAAATATTTTGGAATACAAAATTCTAAGTACGTACGTGCGTAGAGATTGCTTATGCACATCATCAATTATCAACAACAACAAGAGCAGGTGCGAGCTAGGAAATACAAATAGTGGGGGCAAAAAAAAATTATTTTTATTTCTTTTATAGTTTAGTGGGGGCGAAAATTTTAAAATGTCAATTCATTTTTTTACCTAATTTAAAAGTTCTTGTGGAGGTGGCCGCCTACGCTGCCTCCACCCTTGATTCCTTGAACAAGACTACGTACGCGTTGAAAAGGTCTTAGCCCACATTTTGAGTTTATGTGTTTGACTTTGACTTTGTAATTCAACAATGGAGTAATATCTAAGACTTCTTCTGATTTTTATAGCCATTGACACCTGATGTTTTGTCGCAGTAAAAACGGTTAATATGATTAATATTAAACTTTTTTTTTTTTTAGAAATATTAGTTTTTTAGTTTATTGTATCACACCATCTTTAAGATTTAGACATTTTTAGTTTTTAACTCCTTAACACGTGCTAAATAGCAACATCCATTTCGACTGAGCATATATAAGTTTGACCTGTTCGACTTTTTCTCATTGAGGAGCTGTATCCTAGTCATTACTCTTTTGTTCCACGTCATATTGATGCATCATTTTCTATTAAATTATTCAAAAATAATACGATATTTATATCGTTTTGAAAACAACTAGTTTAGGACCTGCAAAATTCGCGAAATCATTCATGAAAAATACTTAAGTCGCCTCATATATATGTACGTCTAGACTAAGTTACATAATCAATGTACGTTAACGGTCAATTAGTCACAGCTTTTTAGCAATTAAGCAAAATGTAAGATATAATTTAAATGATATGAGTATATGTATAGCGAATGTGTTTATCGATTGCATTAGCAGATCAAAGAACTTGTGACCAAGTGACTGTTCAAATGTTCACTGTTTGAATTGAACGACTTAACTTGATCATAAGTGAAGCACGACTATCTTGTGAAATCATTTACTTTGAATTTTTGTTTGAAGTATGATAAGATACATTATGTTATATTCATTATTATAATTCCTATATTATTTTTATTCTCCGTAAATTTGTTAACTTATACTTGTTACAACAGTGAGAAATAATCCGAACAATTACTCGAACAATGTAAGTTAAATATGTAACAATGTAAGTTATTGAAATCGAAATCGAAATTGAAATTTGAATCGTAAATTACGTAATGATTTATTGTCTTCAGAACAAGTCTTTATCATAAATTCAGAATTCAGGTTATGGAGCGATTGAACTGATCAATCAGGGATATCAATTACACCCAAGAAGGAGGTATTCCGGAAGTTCATTGTATAATAGATAACCGTTCAGACCATAAAAAGAATGCTTATTGAAAGCTAAATCATAAATTACGTAATGATTTATTGTATTCAAAATGCGTCTTTATCATTGATCCAGGAATTGAAAATTAGAAACTGATAAAAGAATTCAAAAAAGACAATCGTATAGGAATTTAGATCACTATGTGATTGAATGAAGCCCAAAATTTCTTGATATTGATAAATAACATATTATGGTTTTTTTTCAGGAAAAAAAATAAAGAATATTAAAGGAAGAGATTGAATTAACATATTTGGAGGAGTGATCTACAATTAAGCAAAAAATAAAGGATTTATTTTGTAAATGTTGAAGGGTGTATATTATAAATATAAAAGGGTATATTAGTCCTTTAATCACATAAAATGGATTTAAGTAGGGTGGTGATAAATCCACCATTCAATTTGATAAATCCACCATTGACATGCATTAACAGTTTGTACAGTACAAACTGTTAATGCATGTCAATGGCGGTTTTATCAAATTGAATGTTGGAAATATCATTGGTCATTTAAGTATGCCATTAATCTAATTAAGGGTTTGATCCTTATTGTTAATTCTTATCTAATGACTATTATTCTTCCTACATTTTTCTTATATTTATAATAAATATATAAATAAAAGATAGATGTATGATATGTGAGTGATGTGACCCAATAATATGATACATTTGACCCAATAATATGATATGTGAGTGATGACATTAATCTAAGTTATACATAAACAATTCAAGTTCCAAGTTCCTACCCATGCATTTGCTTACAAAAACGGCAGTAAAACCCGAACCAGGATTTCTGTTCATCAACTAGAACGAAATAACTCGCAGGACGCAAAAAAGAAAGGAAAACTACAAGCATACTTCACTATCACGCAAATGACACTACCACATGCAGCTACCTATTACTAAACGATATTACTACGCATAGATTGATGCAAAATTTTACCTTCAGACATCTTCATGTTTTATAACCATTACCTTAACAATTAGTATGAAGAACTTGAAAGTTCCACAGAAGATGCAACAAAGTTCATTCAAATCCTTGCAGCCGCTGAGACACGAGCACTACTGATCAGTGTTCCTACTCTCTCGCCCTTGATAGCTTTTGCAATGTTACCAGGTTTATCGAGATTGAACACAACAACTGCATCAAAAACATCAAGTTCAGAAAAAGTGTTTCTCGTAAACACAGCTTCTGCAAGATGAAACAAGACAAAAGCGGATACAGTGATCACCAAATGTTGACATGTTCTTATTTGCATACCCTACGATTTTTAATTTATTTTGTTTTATGATCAATCATATAGATGGATTCTGATGATCATATCAGTCATATTATAATTTTAAGTATCCAATTCTAATAGCTGATGATCCATTTTTAGCTCACAAGAAACTTGAGGTGGTAAAATGGATGGGTTAGGCAGGTTGGATAAGGGGTAAAAAATGGTTACTGCTTAGCACATGTCAAAATGGGCAGGAAATCCACCTATATGACGGGGACTAGCCACACACACTTTGTTGTCTTTCCACCAATAGGTTTTATGCATTGAAATTACACTAAAAGAGACTTTCGACCCACTCAACCTGTTTATAGCTATTATTAGAGTTTACCCATTTGACCTGTTAGAATAACATCTGACCCAAATTGACCTGTTAACCATAATGAGGTCCTAAATTACCACCTCTACGATAAATGCTTTTTCTTTTCCTTCCAGTATATTGACTAATTGAACTCTATGTCTTGACTTTTACTTGTAGAATTAGACAATAACCATATTCACATGTTGTGGACGATTGCTAGGCATCAGCGAGAAGAGAAATTAATGGCCACAATGCCACACTACTGATTTATTTATTTCACTAATGTACCTCATGTTGTCTTGTTCCAATCATCTATCACTTGTTGATTTACATCTTTAACAACCAAAAAAAGAAAGAAAAACTTTATACAAACTAGCCGAGTAGCCGTAAATGAATAACTAGCTGTGAGGGCTTATGATATAAAGTATATAATTGCACGAATCTATGCTTATGATTGATAAATCATTTAATCAGGCATAAAAAAAAAGAACCATGGAAGTAGTGACCATCTATTTTGGGTTTGCAAGAATCTAAAACAGGTTATGCGATAACATACCTGGGATATTGTTTTCTTGGCATAAAGTGATTGCAGTCAAGTCCATAACACAAAGGTCCCTCGAGATTACTTCTTGATACGTAAGTGTGTCATGAAGTTGAGCGTTAGGGTTATTCCTTGGATCTTCATCATACACGCCATCCACATTAGTAGCTTTTAAAACTACCTCTGCATTAACTGCATCATCCAACCAAAATTATGATTTAACTTTGGTAAGCAAATATTATCGACTTAGATATGATCCAGCGTGTAATATATATATGATTCATTGATCCACTAGAGGTGGTTCAGTAACCAAACACCCCCCAAAATTACATGTTGAGTCATACATTGCAATTCGCATGGGATGTATAGAGGGATCAGCAAAAAGTAGGATACAAAACAACTTACTTTCTGCACAACGAAGAGATGCAGCGGTATCTGTGGTGAAAAAGGGATTTCCGGTGCCAGCTGCAAATATGACGACCCTGCCTTTCTCTAAATGCCTAACGGCTCTTCGACGTATATATGGTTCAGCAACTTCAGACATTCTAAATGCTGTCTGGACTCTTGTTGGGATGCCAATGCTCTCCATTGTAGCTTGCAAATATATAGCATTCATCACAGTTGCCAACATCCTGATCCATTGTAATTAAAAGCTTAGTATTGTCCCGAAGAAATGATTGTATCCTTATAGATTTTAGTTGTTTTGTTACCAACATTATTCCTTCAAACATATTTTGTCTAGAGGGAATATGTTTACAATAAAAGAACACAGACAGTAACCTCGTATTAATGCTAATTAAGATCTGCAATTCTCATAAATAGAATGGGGGAGTATAAACAAGAGACAATTCTTAATAGTTTGCAACAATCAAAACTTCAAAAGTACTTGTGGTGTGTCATGTGTGGGTACGTGTTTTTCAAGTGTGTTTGGTTTGATATTAGATAAGCAGTTAATCAGGCCGGCTTGAATTTTCAACAACTGACCACAAACTAGAAAATGGTCATACTTAGGAGGCCTAACAATGGGTGACGATAATGGACTATTATGAAACGCGAAACAAAATAATGGAGAATTTTCAAACCGCAGACAAAAAGTTAATTCATAAATGGGTAAACGGGGAGAGGTTATCCCTGTTCAGGTTACAAGGGGAGGGAGAGTGGTTTTTTGACTCAGATGTACATGGCCTAACCGGGGTATCCTCGTGAGTTTCCGACCGTTTCCCTGGCTACCCCCAAGATCTTTTACCCATCGAGGTTCGAACCTAAGACCTGTTGTGAGGACATCCGGACGCTTTACCACTAAGCCACCTTGGTGACGGTTAGAAAAAAAAATATTCATGTCATGTTTAAAATGAGGAAGTAGAAGGCTCAAAATTTAAATGAACTCTTTATCCAAAATTTTGTTTCGAATGAACTGTGAGAGAGTACTAAACATGAAAGTAAAATAGAAATTTTTATTTACCAATTACCCTTTCGTTTTAGTTGTAACTTCACAGAAAAGAAGTTTGGCTTAATGTGATAACACGGGTTTACATGAGTCTATCAGGAAACATATAAGAGAATCGAATATAAAAGAGTTCACAGCATGTAATGGAAAAAGATTAATCAGACGGGATAAATAGGTTGTACCCAATGTAATCAGCAGATGAACGATCGAGGCCACTACTTCCTGCCCATGAGGCTCCACGGAAGATATTCCCCCCACCAACAACTATAGCCACCTGATATATATAAATGAAAATCGAACATTAATGCCGAAGATACTTTTCACTTGCTAGATGTAGTTTTTAGGAGGTGTCGGATTTTCTTTTGGAATATCTGATTATTACGATTTGAATTTGTACCACGAACGATACATTCCCTAGACTATGAATTTACAAAATATGTGCCAAAATGCTATCTGAACGTATTTATGCATGCATTTACATCTATGTGATATGTAGGAAAAATTAGATTTGTGAATCCCACACAATGAGGAGTGTTTGTAGGAGGATGTAACACTACCACTGAACTTTGGCCTTCCACAGATACTGTCCACGAGTCTTGTTTAGCAACACTTTTCTGTTGTTGGGATTTTAGCTTTCGTTTTCAAATCAACTTTACAATGGACACAAAATTATCTTGACACAAAAACCTTTTACATACCAAAATACTCAAACTGGTTTCAAATATTTTGCAAACACTATGAGTTGTACGATATTTCCATTGTTAAACATTAAGGGGTTGTTTTGGATTTCTGCTTATTTTATAGTTTTGACAAGAGATAAGCAAATCCAAAAACCCTTTCAGTAACTGCTTATCTGCTTATTTTAGAAGGAGAAAACACTTGAAAATAAGCATGATAGCACCTGCTTATTATTTAAGAAGATAAGCGAATGAGCAATCCCAAACACCCCTCAAGGGTTCATAAGATAACAGCAAGCAATGACTAATCTTACTTCGTAGAAAATTTTATTTTGAATTAATAGAATGTAAAGTTTTTTGCAGTACTACTCTGTTTTCAGAGTAATCTTAGCAAACACCTATTAGTTTAGTTATTGTTTATGAGCTGCATATCCCATTTACCCAATCACCAAAATATATTGTGTTTTTTAAAATAATAAGTAGTTAAGTTCGTATCCCGCATGCTCTCTTAGTGTCTGCAACACTAATCCTACAACTACCCAAAAGATACTCATACGGAGTATAAAACAAGGAGAATCGGAAATCTACCTCAATGCCAAGCCGAGTCACTTCCGCAACCTCTCTTGCAATAGCCATTGTAACCTATTAATCAAAAGTAGCCGCATTATATGCCAGCGGAATGGTCAAACTTGCTATCTTACCAAAAACAAAATACCATAGCTCTTACCTTTGGGTCAATATTTTGTTCACCGTCACCTGCAAGTGCTTCTCCACTTACTTTAAGAAGCACCCTTCGCCACTTAACAGGACCTCTAGATGTACCATTTTCATTCAAACTAACACAAATAGAATCCAAATAACTAAACTTAGCGTCTAATTCATTAAGAAATATAAATGCAACAACAAACTCTCTCAAAGGTAAGATGATGTCTAACTCTGAACACTTGTACCTTTAAAAACATAAAATTGCGTTTTAGATGAGGGATTTACTCCTATTATCCACTAAACCCACATATTCCTTAAAAAAAAATAAGATGATTTTGCTCATAATCAAGAATACTCGCATCAATAATCAATCTTTACACTACAAAAAGGGAAAAATATAATCTTTATTAGCTGGGTACTAATTCAAATGATAAAACTTCAATCTTTACAAGCTGGGTGCAATTAATCCTTATCAGTGGGTTCATATGAATAAGCAAAATTCAAGAGCTAAAAACAAGAATGCACACATAAAAACATAAAATTGTAATTACAAGCAATAATATAGAGATACCTAAACGCCATGGAATCTGAAGAGCGACCATTTTCAGAAGCTGAACATTTGATGGCCAATGAAGAATATTTGGTGTTAAACCCATTATTAATCTGATTACTAATATTATAATTTTGTACATAATTTGGTATACTAATATTATAATTTTGTACATAATTTGGTTTAAGAAAACCTAATAATGGTGAATAAGATGTGGATGATGAAGAGATAGAGCGACCAATTGAGGAAGATGAATAAGCAGATACAGCCATGGGGGAAGGATTAAGATTGCAGCTTTTTCGGTTTTTCTTGATTATAAGTTTACCCTAAATTACTTGGGAATTGTGGATAAGGGTGAAGGGTATGAATGTAATGTGTGTGTAATATATATATATACCTCAAAGTTTTTGTTGTTTTAGTTAGTGTTCTAATCCTTAAATTATGGTGATCATCTCCTAGATTCTGGAATCAAAAAACTTTATCCTGGGTATCCTAGAATCTAATTGAGTATATGCATGTTTTCCCACTAATAATCTAATATTATTAGCAATAAAAATTTTGCGTTCACATGAAAATTTGTAATAAGAGTTAAATTGAGACCATTTATTTTGTGTGAGGATGGGGAACCAAATATGCCATGTGTTTCTTTTTTCTCTCTCATCCACGTTTTTAAAAATTAAATATCTCACAAACGACAAGTCGAAAAATCATGAAAATTGCACCACATTTTTCAGCGTTTTATCCTCTTCGATTTGCCGTCCATCAAGGCATACTTCTGACGAACTTTTTTTTTTCATTATTTTGGTGGGTTTTACATATTAGTAACACATGTGTTAGTGATTGATTATACATTTGATTTAGGGTTTAGAGTTAGGGTTTAGCAGGGTTTAGTGTTAGGGTTTAGCAGGGTTTAGTGTTAGGATTTAGCAGGGTTTAGGGTTTAGTATGATTTAGGGTTTAGAGTTTTATAAAGCGTTTAGGGTTTAGGGTTTGGGGTTTAGGGTTTAGGGTTGGGAGTTTGGGGTTTCCCAACCCTAAACCCTAACCCCTAAACCCCAAACCCTAAACCCTAAACTCAACACTGTAACACACGTGTTAGTAATGTGAAACCCACTAAAAATAATGGAAAAAAAACTCGTCGAAAGTATGCCTTAATGGACGGCAAATCGAAGAGGATCAAACGCTGAATCTAATGGTGCAATTTTCATAATTTTTCGATTTGTCGTTTGTGAGATATTTAACTCAAGGGGTAAATGGGTTTTGTATTCTCTTTGTACACATGGCACCATATCATTGGTTCCTCTATTCTCACACAAATTTTTAGTCTCATTTGAACCTTACCCTTTGGAATTATTTAAAAAAAATGATAGCTACATTCATAAGGGTCCTAAGAAAATATTTAAAACACATGTTAATTCGTATCATAATAAACTTTCTAAACTTAAATTTTAGCGGACCTCATAAATATCATTTAAAGTATAATTAAATTGTGCATGTTAGCTGTCATTAACAATACTCTTTTAACACTTTGTATTATTAATAATTAGTTAATACTTTTTCACTAGATAAAAGAGATCTTTTTAGTAAAATTTGTTGTTGTTTACAACATGTTTTTTATAGTAAACGACATCGAATGATCATCGTTTTAGTTACGATCTAACAATCGAACAAGTTAGAAAATTCATTGTTTGGCGATTTGTGTTGTGCTATTTTGTGTAAACAAAAATATGCCTTTCAACTTACTATATCTATCTCACATTTTTTTTTTAGTAGATTTTGCCATTTTGGCTTGTATGTATGTCCATGTTGTGGTCTTCCTTTTGATGTTAAACATTGAGTGGACACTTTCATAGTTGATGAACATCACAACATGTAGTTGAAGGAAGATACCAACTATTTTGGTTTGTGTTGTTATCATGTCATCAATGTTATACTTCACATATAGAAGATGCAGGAAAATTATGTTCCTCGTTGGTTCAGAAAAGAATGCGTTTAATCAGGCATAGATGCCACTTTTATTTGAATGAAGATGCGAGTAAAACTTTACAAATATTCATATTATATGGAAACCTCTCGAACCAAATGAATGTAAAAACACCCCGACCTTTATATAAGAAATCATATAATATTGTTCGACAATGCAAGTCCAGCAAGATAATTTCCATTGAATGACGAGATACTATCGTAGCCTGATGATGTAGTCTAGACATAACCAGCAAGTCCAACACTACAAAAGCATACCTCAATGCAACAAGGCTCATTGACTGGCAAGAGTATGATAATGTATTTATACATACCACTTTCTTGACATTTTAATACCTGATAGTGTGAAACCAACCATGTTGACATATTACCCGACCTGCCCAATTTGCCACATGTACCCTGTTCCACTTAGCTTTGATCCATGGTCTGGCTTTCAAAGTTTCAAGCCAAAATATAACATTCATCAACAAGTTCATCCTTAACGTCCTTTAGCACAAGATTATTCTCGTAAAAATAAACTAGTCATATTCTTTATCTTTTCTTTTAAAACGTAAGACGCTTGGGAGAAAGTGAGCAGAACATTAGGTATATGAGTAAAGAAATAGATACCAAAAGTAAACTTTTGTTCCTAAAACCACATACCTTTTACTACATAAAACCATGCTGCTACCGGTAAACTATTATCACCTGATACAAAAAGGGAATTTCACCTGATAGAAAAAGGGAACTGACTACATATAATATGCCACGATCTGCTTGAGGACATTTACATAACATCGTGAATGAACAATGCCTATTTCTTGTATAAAAACTCGGGTTTCAACCCCTTCTTGTTTTTTTGTCTTATTTCTGTTTTTGCCGCCAAAACAACATCATCCAAGAATCCTCTTTGAGGAAATTCATCTGGTAAGAGACTTTGGTACGTCAAAAACTGTTCTTCAGCTTCTTCCTTTCTATCAAGAAGGCTATAGATGATTCCCTGAATACGAACATGATTTTAATGATGTTAATGCAGAAATTTTCCAAGAGATACTTCAGATTCTCAGAACTTTACAGGACAAACTCATAAATTCAGCATAGGTCTTTCTAACTCTTTTCAAATTAACTAACTATTGTAAACCCAATATTACGAAGCCTACCAAACAAGGTAGAACTTTACATTCGAAAAAATTAAGACAGCATATAATTGACCCATCTGGCCCATTCCCTTTCAGCTAAAATTTCTGAATCTATTTGGCCCGTTGGTGCAACCTATATTGACGCATTTATACGTTATCCGGATTGGCATTGCCACCTCTAGGTGCTTAAAAAGTTCACGTGATCTATCACTAACCTAAGAAACCAACGAACATAACCCCAATGGATTGGATAATACTTGTGGAATTTGTACTTGAGAATTATGACATAAGCAGGTCCTAAGCACAATAGAATTTTATAAATTATAATAAGATATGAAAAGCATATAAATATAAAAGAAAGATGATAGCTAAATGGAAAGCACCTGACAAAGATAGGGCCGAAAGTCTCTAGGATTCTCATTGATAAGATCTTTAAATTGTTTCAAAGCATCATCCAGATCCCCCTAGATAGAACAGAAGAACGTACAATGAAAATGCTAGCATAACCTATAATTCAATAAATATGGCATCCCGAGTACCAAAACACAAAATGGCTGTACATTTTAGTAACAATACTTATTGAAATGTTTGAAGTATCAGTGTATCACCTTGACAACATGCATTTGTGCAATCAATATTCTTATATTCCTTTCATCCGTGACTTTTTTCCTTTGACGAGCGATTTCCAAAGACTTATTCAGCATCTCAAACAAGGCTGGTCCTTCAAGATTTTTGTGCATTACCATAGCAAGCCCCTAGAAAAAAAGAAGTAAGCCACAGTGAAACCGCACATCATCATCATCAATATGTATGCTATCCAACAACAATTATAAGATTCTTCTCGATCTAGAGAATCCATGTGACATTGTAACAATTTAGCGCATCAAACTTTCAACCCAACCTATCAACTTCAACAATCACAGGAATCGTGTTGAGATCACTAGAACAATAGAACTCAAAACAACTTCGTAAACGATACAAAACCTCACTGTTATAAATGCATTTACCAAACCACTATTTCTCCCTAATATATAGATTCTTGTGACCAAATAAGAGGAAACAAATCAACAACAACCATGTAAGGTTAGATAAAACCTAAAAACCTGTAATTAAAAGTTGGAAGACAATTTAAGCAGATCCATATCCAAAACATGTCAAAGAGTGCAATATTTAATAAACAAGAGATGAAAATAACCAAAAAACATACATGCAAAGCTCTAAGCAAAAGAGGCCTCTCCTTCAATATATTCTTAAACAAATTCTTAGCTTTATTATAATCACCAATCATCTCATAACATAAAGCCTGCAAAAGCCTCCATTCAACTTCCTTAGGTTCAATAGCAATCAATCTCTCAACATACTCAATTGCTTCTTTAGTTTTCCCTCTTTTCATCTTCCCATGAAATACAGATTTCAAAACCTCAACATCTTTCGGATTACCCTCCAATAACTTCATATACATCATCTCTTCCTCATCAAAATCAAAACTTTGACTCTCTGTGCTTTGACTTTGACTTTGAGTTTGACTAGGTAGTGCTAATACAGGTTTCTTGTTGAAAAAACCCATGAAAATGAATGACCCAACAAGCAAAGTTACAATCTTTTCTGACATAAATTTAGTAATCACTTTGTGGGATGAAGATGATGAGGTAATTAAGGGGTAATATGAAGTGGGTTTGTTGATATACGTGATTATAGAAGTGGGTTTTGAGGAAATCTTGAGAATTTGATTGAAATGAAGTGAATTTTGAAAGTGTTTTTGAAATTGGGGAAGTGTGTGAATGCGTATAGGATGATGGAGCGATAGAGTGTTGATTGATGAACCCATGTCGGAGAATTTACCGGCCAATTTCCGGCGAGTAGAAATAGGGTTTAAAGTTAAAACCCCCCTTTTGAGGTTTCTGTGTAATCAAAACCCTTTTGCAACAGAATTTTATTTGTACAAAACACACCCTTGATATATAACAAGAATTACAATTGTGACCCATTTAAGTTAATTTCTTTATAAAGGTAGTCTATAAGTATAATTTGCATTTTTATTTTGTTATGTCACTACTAAATTCAATTTAATGATTCGTATTATGTTATTCCATTATTATCTAAATTTAATTTAATTAATGTAACCAATTTAAGTGAGCATAATCGCACAAAAAAGGTCAATTTATAATGTAAATGTAACAAAAATATGTTAAAAATGTCTAAATCATTATTAAAACAAATTGTTTACATATCGCCCTAAACTTGTTATGCATTCAAATCTAACTACAAAATTTTAATGCTATTGCTATTTGCTATTTTTTTTAAACAAGATTACATCATCTCTATATAATTACACTATGATATGATAATCCCTCTAGAATAAAACTAACAAGCTCAACCAACCAACAAAAACACAGATTCCGGCAACATTCTTACCGGCACCACTCATTAACTCCACCGGAAAAAGACACTCATTTGTTGAGTAATTCTGCTTAGTGATCTTAGCCACCCCATTAAAATTACAAGCCTCTACGCTTTGTTGATTCATTTGAAAAAACATATTGAATGCATAAGATATATTCTTTCTTTCACTAAGTTTATTGCATGTTGATCCATATGAAAGACTAGTGCAATCACCCATACTACATGCATAATCCAAATTAGGCCTTACTATACTCATATTCTTCACATCTTCATTCAAAACACACCATTGATTACTCAGATACTTCACATTTTTTGCACCTATGGGCATCTTTTCATGACCCTCACCCGAGAAATCGATAGGGAACTTTGGTTGACCGTCGTATCTAAAAATTCCCCAATGCCGTTCGAAGTAGCCTGGAGCTACGCTTTTCATATTTTCATCGGTTAAACTGAATAAATAAACTTCGATGTAACCGGGATGAAGAGGGGTTCCTTTGTTTGTTGCTAGTTTCTGTAACAATCCTTTGTAGAATTTTTCAGCCATTTTTATGTTCGCTTGTTTGTGGCCATCTGTAGGCCACCCTATTTCCCCCACGATGACTTTAACGTTGTGAGCTCCAGCTTTCTTGAGAGAATATGTAAGTGTGTCAAGGTTTGCATCAAACATGTTTGTGTATCGAATGTTTCGGTCTTGAACACCTTTTCCACCACCATCAAAGAAAGCGAATTCAATTGGGAAATCTTCGTCGTCGTAGAGACTGAGAAAAGGGTAGATATTAACCATGAAAGGACAGTTGTTTTGGTCTAAAAATCTTGATATTTTGACCATTATATCTCTGATTTCTGGCCGAAAATTTCCAGCTGATGGTCCTTGTGAACCAGAGTCATAAACGTCTGCATTTTGAGGGATTGTGGCTTTGATTTTGTTGCCTAGGCCAGCTTCATCTAGCGCTTTTTGTACATTTTTTAAGGCTGGGAAAATCGTTTTCTCGAATGCTCCTTTGTATGCTTTCAAGAATGGTTCGTTTCCAACGGCTATATACCTGTATTATTTATCATACAACATTAAACATACTTCTATATATACGTAGACACATACATTCATACATTAAATCAGTAATGCTAAATGTTCATGCCTAATATATAAATGTAAATACGCGTCTAATCTAAACAATGTTTGTCACATGTGTTCAACTTTTCTTTCATCTTTATCACCAATGACTTTTACATGTATACCAGTTAAACTGTTAATCACATTATATTCATTGATTTTAGATTCATGAAGCATTTTCAAATAAAAATGCACGTGTTGTCTTACTTGATATTTACACCTCCATGATCACGCAAATGATCGCTAACATTATTTTTGATGTAATCCTGAACGGCATCATAATCTTTGCTAAACTTTTTAAGGTTAAGGTTAGGGATACCAAGCATGACTTCTATCCCCGTGCCAGCAAAGTGATTAACGGTCCAATGGTCCGAATCAAAAAGTTTTACCTTCTTAATCTTATTGTCTCTAAGCATCTGAACGATATATTTAGGATCTAGAGGCGTTGATGCCTGAGTACCCCAATTCACGCCTAAACCATTGACATGCGTAGTGGCTAAAAACACACAATAGCACGCCCATATCAAGACCATGGCTCGAGCCATGGTTCAAGAGAGTGCACCAATAGTTTTTGAGGTAATAAAGGTAAGGATTGGTGCACTAAATGATTTAGATTGGTTTGCAGCTTTAGGAAGTGCGAATTGTGGATGGTCACAAGTATTTCTTTGAGAATTTCTCAAATGAATGGTTTGTTTTTACTTACCTTTTATAGATGTGCACGGTAGTTATTCATGTTGTCTCCATTATAATACCACTAAAACCAACCAAGTTACATATTTATTGCCCAAAGTATTTAAAAAATAAGATACAAGTATTATTATTATACTTCAATTCCACCACCCATGCATTATGAGCTTCAGAGTATTCAGTGGAGGATATTGGCATGTGCTGTATGTGCCAGCGCACAGGGCCACCTAAATCTGAGGGCCTCCAAATTTTACGAGAGTTGCTATAACTAGTATAGGTTCAATTATATTTTGTGCGTTATTGATCAAGCAATTGTTTCTCCTAAAAAAGATTCGAACAATACAAAGAGTATGACAAGACTTTTGGTTTCTTACTTACTTCTAACAAGTTGCACTCCACTGATCACAAGACTCTTAGTTCTTGTTGTAGTTATTTTGAAAAGACATTCACGAAGAGTAGACATTCTGATATTGATGGAAGTGAACTCTATGTAGAGTTCAAATTGCTTAAAAATTTCTTTCCTTGTGTCAATATAGGGCCTATTAAATTCTACATTATCTGAAATGGGTCCGATAATTGCATATAGAGTATCGTTAACTAATCCCAAAACTTTAGCAACCGCAAAAAGAAGTTTTTCAAAACTTGATTTGTTGAAGTCATATTTAAATTGCGTTCAACAATGTCACGAGAGAATCAATAAATAATCTACTCGAGAGTATTGATTATAAAGATTTAATCAACAACATTGCTTCGAAGAATGCTCGAAGAATAGGTCTTTTTAATGAAGAAAGAAAATAAGAAGTTTTTCTAAATAGTTAAATAATGATTTCGTATTTTTGTATCTTCATATAATTCTCGTAGTAATAGGGCATTTTTCAATTGAAATTTTTTGTTTTTTTTTGTCTATTTGGGGCCTTTTTCCGATATCGCACGGGGCCTCCCGAATTCATTTGCCGGTCCTGAGAGTATTCGATCTGTGCTTAACCCCTGCCCCTGGGTTAGTGCATTGGGTTATGATATATTTTGTAGTTTACCATTGTTAGATCACTATTTCATGACATCAACTCTGCATTTATCATATTTATAGTAGCTTTCTGTTTTGAGATATCATATCAACGATCACTTCTGTGAGACTATCAAGCATGTCGGGGCCAACCGGCCATGAGGTTGAAATCTAAGATAGATGACAGGCAGAGCATATAGATAGAGTTAAGTACTAAGACAACATCGATAATTTTATCATGGGCAAACCCTAGAGCTGTTAATAAGACAAAATTTTATGCAAGAAGTTGTTCAGTGTTAAATGTCATTATCATTGCTTGTTTGACAGTTATTGTACCACAATTAATGCATGAAGGTGATTTTTATTTACAACCTTAAGGGCTATCATTAACAAAACCTATTAGTATATATATATTTGAAACGTCTGTATGCACCTTTCGTAAATACTCCGTATAAAATATGGAACCAGACATAACGACAGACCGGCTTGTGTATTTATGATTTTGCACCAGGCCCGTAGCTCGAAATTGGATGACCCAGTGCCACGACAAAAAGAGGCCATTTTAAATACATTTTTTTATATATACATGACATAAAAAGGCTTATCACTACTAAGATGATAGACTGACTTCTTAGATTTGAAGCTCATATTTTAATTTTGGACCTTTTTATGTGATCAAACAAATTTAAAAAATACACTAGCTCATATGCCTAACTTTTTAGATTTGCCTTGTTATGAAATATGAACTTGAAAATGAACCTACACATATGAACTATACGCAAAATTTGGAGGCCCAATAGAAATGGGGGCCCTGTGCGGTCGCCCATACAGCACTCCTTCATCTACGGGCCTGTTTTGCACGATACTATGAGTCTATGACCATATGCATGCACCATCAGTCCATCACCTTCTAAGGTTCCCTGCAACTGAATTTAAACTAAAACGCAAATACGTCCCACATCAATGATAGTTGAAAAAAGTTTAAATTAAAATTGTCAAACAATGACAGGAAAATGACTCATTAAAGTCTAACAATGCTTCACGTCTCTTTCATGTCCGGCATCTTTTGGCATACCTGTTTGACATGTTAATTATGATGTTATCAAAGTGAACTAACAAGTCTCCCACTATATATATATACCCATATTATGTATCATGTACCTTCAGGATCATACAAAGTAACCACTACTTGTGTGTGAATCAGTAAAACATATCTCCAAAATGGTTTCAGTTGTGAAGACAATGGGTGTATTTGGCATTATTATGTTGCTTTTTGTTGCAACAACGACGGCCGTACCTTGCTGTGATGGGGAGTACACTTCTTGCTGCAAAAAAGGCGATGATGTTAACATTACGACTTATGCTAATGTTACTACTTTTGCAAAGGTCACAGGTCGTAAGGGTGCTGCAGAGAAAAACGCAGTTCCTGTTGTTGAAATTGTTAATTAGTCCTCGTTTTCTGCCGAAATACTATGGACTATATCGTTTGTAAGGGTTGTTTTGTTCACGTTTTTCTTTTCTTTTACTTCTACTGTTGAAGGCATGTACATGTACGTATGTGTACGTCCCTATAATAAATTAAGGACCTGGTGTATGGAACTTTACGTATACAAAACATGTTCATGACTGCAATATTCATGCTCATTTCATCAAACTCGCATACACCCATATCGATTCATGACTACAAACCAAACATCACCTAACTAAAGAAAGCCTCAAATTAATTGAGAATTTTGATAATCATACATGATGATCAGCATGCATAAGACTTGCATGCATGCATGCATATTTGTCTATAGTAAGCATATGGGTTCTTTCTCAATAATTTTCTGGGAAATTAATCGAAATGCCACTTTTTCGGAACGTATTTTTCGTTTTGCCACTTTTTTAAAAAAATTGCGATTTACCCCCCCCCCCCCCCCCCCCCCCCCCCGGTCGCATCATGCGACCTGCGACCCGTTACCTGCGACCGAATGGGTTACCGAGTAAAAGACAAGCCCAAGTTCCTTACGACCCGTTCACCGGTCGCAGGTCGCGTGAGCTCGGCGACCTGCGACACGGCCGCAACTCATGTTCACTAGTCGTAACTCTTGTTCACTGGTCGTAATTCTTGGTCACTAGTCGTAAGTTACCAGTTTCAGATTTTTCAATTTCAGATTTTTCAGATAAGATTTTCTGACATTTTTCAAATTTTTTCAAGATAAGATTTTTCAAGATAAGTTTTTTCAGATTTTCTAGATAAGATTTTCTGACATTTTTAAGATTTTTTGTACTTTTTGGATAATGATCTGGATAACTTCCATTTTAACAATATCAGATTTTTGTAGTTTCAATACTTTTCATTTTAACATCCATCTCTGCAATCACTCTCAAATTCTCACACTCCTCTCATTATCCTTTTAACATATCATTCTTCAGGTACAAATTTTCACCCACTCAGGTAGTATTGCGTTTTTTGATGGACAAGTTTAAAGTTTTTATATGTTTTGGGGGTCGTTTTGAATATGTTAACAACATGCCAATGTATTTGCCAATAGAATGTAGTAGAGTGCCGTTAAAACTTCCAGCCGGTAATAACCTTAGACATTGCAAACGGCATTGTTGGATCAGAATTCGAGAAATGTGACAGATCTTTGCGGGTAACATACACCTCAATTTCTCTATGTATTTTGGCATAGTCAGTAAACTTCTTGAGTTGCTCGACATCATCTGTTATCAATTCTAAACCATTATCTAGGTCTTTTTCATGCTCTTTAAAGTAAAAATACCACTTCGGTGGAGGCACGTAACCGAGCTCGTTCAAAGCCGTTTCCAAAAGTTTTGTTGAAAATTCATTGGCCTCAACGCAGTCAAGAAACGTCAATGAACCTTGAGTGTACATTCTGTAAGCGCCCTGAAAATGTCCGGCGTGACGGAAAGCAACACTAAACATCCAGGGTACTTGTGCGTATATTTTCTCAGTTGATGGTTCTTCATTTGGAGATCGAAAATACCAAAAATGTTCATCCAAAACCATTTTCAGAAAACTAATGACGAAGATATATGGAAAAGTTGAGAATGTGGTGAGAATGTGAAAGTGTTGATAATTCTATCTTACAGTTACACTATTTATAAATAAATAGAAAAGAAAATCAAGGAAAATCTTATCAAAAAAGATAAGATATCTTATCTCAAAAATAGAAAAAGTTATAAAAAATGTCAGAAAAATCTTATCTGAAAAATCTTGAAAATCTTATCTGAAAAATCTTATCTTGAAAATTTTGAAAATTGTATTTTACGACTAGTGAACAAGACTTACGACTAGTGACAAAGATTTACGACTAGTGACCAAGAATTCCGACTAGTGACCAAGACTTACGGCTAGTGACCAAGACCCCTCGATGTCGTTCACAGACGGGTCGCAGGTCGCCGATCTCGGGTCGCAGGTCGCATGGTGCGACCTGCGATCGGTGAACGAGTCGTTACGCGGCTTGGGCTTGTCTTTTACTCGGTAACCCATTCGGTCGTGGGTCGCAGGTAACGGGTCGCAGGTCGCATGATGCGACCGGCGACCGGGGGGTAAATCCGCAATTTTTTTTAAAAAGTGGCAAAACGAAAAATACGTTCCGAAAAAGTGGCATTTTAATTAATTTCCCTAATTTTCTAGCGTTTCTATCTTCCATTATTTTTTTTATTTTTTATTTTATCAATATCTTTCATCAAGTTACAAGCAATCTTTCAAGTTTACAAGTACTTTAGAAAGATGACCCAAATAAATGATGTCAGTTACATTAAAATGAGAACAGAGATCTATCATATAACTAATTTTACATTTATCAGACAACGAAAGATTCAAACACACATGCTTACTAGTTACTAGTACACAATTTCGTTATCGTATGAGGTTGATGATATAACTTATAGGAAAGCTAGAGAAATTACAGTAAAGGAAGTACTCATTACAACATTCACTATGAATTCCAATAGTGACCAGATCTTGGTTATGATTTTTGGTTCATGTTGCTGCTTGCATAAAAATCGATGCTACCTATTTGGAACCGTGAAGTCGCTTGTCCATCACGAACTGCTAAAAACCGAAATCTGCCAAATTTTGAATTGATAATTGAATATAAGTGGCACATCATATAAAAATACATAAATATTCTTCAAAAATGTTTTGTACAAAATACAGAAACAAACATTTATTTACTATAAAGGTCCAAAGGAAATACCTGAATACATTTGGGAAAAATCCCTGCAACTTGACCGTATATGCTTTTCGCTGGAAACGGTTTTCGAACATCTGAGAAGTTTGTTCATCCAAAACTCGCCAGCTGGAACCGTGATCATCACTACCTTCAACCACCCTGCAAGAAATATTAATGCTCATTTTATTAAGTAGTAGTTGAAAAATAAGGGTGGTAGAACAAAATGATGAGAGTAAATGGTCCAAACTTGAATTGGACATTAGCCATTATTGAATTTTTAAATTTGATTTTTGCAATTCTTTAACATAATGAACTTCACACGTATTTTACATATTTGGTCCTGAACATGCATATTGATATGATCAAAGCGCAAGAATCTTGTAGTCCAAATTTTCTTCAATACATACCCGCACAAACACAACACATGTTGTGTGTATATTTTGCCCAGAATAGAAACCATAATCACCATAATCTTACGTAAACAAACATACCAGTCCTTTGGATCTCTTTCAGGTGCATCATTGGCTGACATTAGTTCATATGAGCACAGTTCATTGACCTGGTCACCCATAGCTTTGTATATCAACCAACAACCTGCAATATCCAATCCTCCAATTACATGAGGCCTTTCCTTTCTATTTCCTTTATTAAATATTCAAAGAGATGAGCATACATCAATTTAGGTAACTTTCTACTGGGTACACCATTATCACATAATATACCTTTCGCCCCATTTGGTTCTTCCCATTTTGACAAACGGTTTCCGTCAAATGCTGACGTGGCCTGAAAATTGCCAAATTTAGATGAATAGAAATACATAAATTGACTGAATTATTTTAAGCTACTTACAATTCCAAAAGGGAGCTCCTCCCCACTGGCAAGAACTGAACCACAACATATTCTGTTTAGCTTTATTAGAGGCCAAGAAAGAGACGTTTTACTTAAATCATCACAACTTTTTAAGTTATAGATCACATCATCCAGGGCATGAAACACAACAGGCAGTGCAAGGGAGGTCTTCACAGGATCGCTTGCTAGACAAATTTCAACTTTTCCATTTGCTTCTTGCTCACTTTTCAAAGAAAGGGCATCGAGCATTGGATTAAAAGACGGCAAGAGATCACAGACTAAACTAGAATCGATAAGAACACGCCTTGTTTTGAAAGGTCCCTTTTTGAGATCTACCAGAACTGTTCTGATAAAATGAAGAGCTTCAAGAGCCTTTTGTTTGGAAGATAACTCTACCAACCGGGATATAAAAGGAAAGAACGCATTATATATTCTCGAAACGTGTTCATCTATACATTCACGAACTGGGCAAGAAGATGAACCTAATGATTCAGAACCCATTTCTGATCTTAATGTGCGCCATTCCTTGTCCCCGCTTAGCCTTCCTGGCAAGGATAAAGATTCATCATCTTGGGAATTCAGATTTTTATTAAGCTCTTCTACTTCATTACGATCACGTTCTTCAAGAGTAGAAATCACAGATGTCAAGTTCCTTCTACACTCTCTTGTTAGATTTGCTAGAGTGTTGGATACAGCTGTCTCTGTAGTTATTTTTCGACCAGATAGAACCTTCAGAATGACATGGTCAATTATTCATTAAAACAGCAAAAAGCAGAACAGGCATACGCAGAATTGAAGAAAAGATGTTACACGGCGATTATAGTGGTTACCTCATGCCACTTCCTGGTGTAACGTTTAGTGACATCATAAACGCCATCTTTTGCAAAAGCAATAGTATAGTTCAATTTCTTGTTCCACCTGGAAGGACAAAAATTGCAATGCCAATGATAATATTCAGTTTTCACATAACAGCAACTGGATACTGATATGTCGAGGTAGCAAGATGACCCACTTGGGTAAAGGGTCAAAACAGGTTATGCTTGAGTTGACCCGTAAACACATGTTTGACGTTGACCAGTCCTTTAATATTTTTACAGATAAACAATTAGGGAGTTATGGCTACAAAGGCAATGCAATTAGAATCTAAATCTTTGGGGAAAAAAGCAATTAAGAGGATGTATGCATATGAAAGTAGACTTTTTACGAATTACAAGCCATTTGACCCGTTCCCTTTTCAGCGGAATTGTTCAGATGAACTAAATTGAAAGAGTAAATAGAGACCAAATCGACCCATTCTTAAGCATATGCATTGAAATGGCTACCTCTACAATTTTTTTACAATACCAGCAATCTAATGGAGAGAGTACCCTTTTTCATATAGTAATGGGGTATCATATATTCCTTCACAGGGATCAAGATGCATCCATCTACAGCAAAGGCACATGGCAACTTAGAGAAGATAACAATAATTTATCGATGTTAGCGGTATCGAATTACCTTCCCAAGAACATTGAATAGCACTCTGTCCACAAGTGATCTGTGAAATCTAATATCTGACAAGGAAACAAGTACACAAGGAATAAAAGCTCTTAGTAGAAAGTTAGTGACACAATAGAATACCCCTTTTACCTATTCTTTATAAATATACTGCAAATCTTGGCTATATTCAGTCCTAGGGATACTGATGCAGTTAGCTACTTGCGCATATCGTCAACCAAATTTTGATTTTTCTGAAACTTTGTTATGTACAGATATAGATAGATGTAATATAAAGCGCACTTGAGATCCTAATGAAAAAGATTATGATACTAAAGAAACAATAAAATCAAGCTTTCACCAACAAGCAAGAGACAACTCTAAATAAGATCAACCTATAACAATTCTATGGTCAATATATAACCAACCTTAAAGTTCTTTACTACTTACATATAGGCCATCAGCTTCTTGATAACTATCTAATAATCCCTAAACTTATAGATGATTAGAATTTACAATTTATCATCTTACCAAACGAGTTTCATAGCCGAAAGAGCGGCAATAGAGAGAAAAGCAGTTGGCCCACTCCCCACAACGCCCCTTCTTTGTTTCAAGAAGCTACGCCATAAAACAATGCTATGAGTTCAAAATATCAGATTTAATTGAAATCACAAATATAATTTGGGTACCTTCATAGGATCATTATACCGTGGGAAACGGGTGACTCTTGAACATTCCTTGCAACTGGTCCAGTTAAGAAAGTAAGGAAAAAAGACAGTTAAACGAGAACTATAGGAATGAAGAGATTTAACTCGTATTCTAATACAACACAATAATTAGACAAATCACTTATAAGATATTCAACAGCTAATCACGAGTCGTATGTTGTAATTAATATCTCAATCTAAAAAACAAATCTTTTTGGCCCTTCTGTCAACCACATATATTTTTTTTTAGAGAACTCATATAATCATATGAATCAAACAGAAGTCTCTTTATTGAAAATGGTAAATTATACTCTAGGATACAGCCAAGCTAACTGATCGTAAGTATTAGGGATTAATATCAACATGACACACACACACACACAATAAAAAACACACACACAGAGAGAACTATTGTCTTCTTACATAGTAACACAACTAATTGAGTTAGGGTACAGAGTAAAAAGAAAATTTTACTGTAGTCTAGAAATGCAGAACATGGATGCAAAAAAGTAACTCGTAAAAGACAGATCATGTATCTTCTCTCCATACCGATAAAGTTCAACACGAGATGCACCATAAGCGGTCTCTGACGAATTTGCCACACCCATTCCTTGATTGACAGTTTCATTGCCACAACCTTCACAAGGAGGTGAATTCACCCACCTAAAATTGTTAAATCAAAATATTACCAAAAGGAATAATAACATAACTCCACATTGCAAAAGAAAAACTTATTATCGTTCATAGTGAGCATGGTAGGACTCCTTGAACAACTAAAAGCACAATAATACTTATGCTTAAGAATATACAGAACATACTTAAATGTCTGTTTGAACCAGAAAAGAAGTTGCAGCAGGAATGCATGATCACGCTCACTTTTGGATGGATATAGGTTCCCCGCCTGAATAGAAAATTCATATATGTAAGCAATACACTTAATCAATTACGATAAAAGGATAAAAAAACAAAAATAGTAACAACAGAAACATTGTTGCTGCAATATTAAATACAGTTAGTTTTTCAAAATCAGATGCCACGATGAAATAAATCAATGCTGATAACTTGATATAACATTTTTGACTCTACATTAAATGGGAAACTAACTCCTTAGAAAGAAACGCAAATCAATAGTACCAAGTAAAAGAAATGCAATCACATTTGGCAGTTATTTCATTTCACAGTGAGAATACAGAAACTTGAACCTTAGCTAAAGCAACTAATGCTTTCTCCTCAAGCTTCTCAACAGGCACTGTTTTCCTTGCCGCTTCTTGTCGATGTGGATCTTCATACTAAATGGACATAAAGTCAGATACACAATTAGTAGTAGTTGATTATTACTACGTCATTTGTCACTATGCACAAGGCCAGAGATAGATGAATTTACCAGAAGAACTTTATCAATATAAGGCCGAATCATCTGTTCAAATTCCCCATTGTCTCCACTAACTGAAAACTGCTGAAACATAAGTGCTTCTTCTTCTGCCTGACATCATAAGCACAACTGTCATTAGATCAAATACATACATATCGGGGGCGAATCCACAGGAAGCATGAATTTCAAGGGAAATAAAGATAATATTATTGACTTAAAATATATTGGATAATATTTGTTATATTCACTGATGAATATCAATAAGAAAAAAAGTCCACTCTTTGTTTTGATATCCAATGGAAATATATTCACCAGACAATATAATTGACAAAACCACTATATATTATCCAACAAATATTAAGCGCGTCCTTGCTTCCCTCAAAAAAACCGCTTCCATCTAGGTCAACCCACTGTATATACTAGCCACATTGGCAACTTTCATAAATCAGTAAAATGCGTTGTCCTTTCATCCATTTCGATAATTATACTTCTTTTCAGCCTGTTTTGGTGATTAGAACCGATCATTTTAGTATAACTAGCAATGTACATGCGCGATGTGGCAGGAGGATGGTGGTAAAATGTGGCTGTAGTGATGATAATGTGCAAGAGTGATAAGAGGATATGGGTGTTTGTGTTTGCTTTAAAAATGCCTAAAAAAATATGCTTTTTGTAGATTATTTGTTTATACAGTGAGAGTAAGAATAACAAATAAGGTGTTTGGGCTTAAGAATTTGACCATCTTTTTTAAAAAGGTCACTTACAATGGGCATTTACAAAACTTATGGTAGTCAAAACTCACTAATAGTACAATTACCAAATTGGACTAAAACTGAATCCCAATTTATAACATTTACATCTCACACTAATAACTGTAGGTTAGGTGTAAAGAATTCATAATTCAAAAAAAAAAAAAAAAAACAGTACCTGCAACATTCTAGCTAATTCTTCATCAGATTTGAGAATCTCGGACTCCATTGATTTAGGGATTTCATCATCGATTGAAACCAATCGAAGCTTATCAGAAATTGTAATGAGATCAGAGTCATCGGAAACAACTCGATGATCGTCGTCACATCCGAATATCTTCAATCATAATTAATGATTCAAATTCAAAATGAAATAATGATCAATAGAAAGTTATTATTACATTTGAAATTAGTGAATAAAGAGAAAGTAGTTGACCTTTTGTTGATGAGGGGGAAGTGCAGTAAGAGAAAATAACTGGAATTTGAAGACATCAAAACCATCTTCAGTATCGTAATCAACTTCAAAGTCTGAATCTTTGTGATTCACGATGAACTTGCGACCCACCATGACTATTCTTTCTTTAGGGACGATTGATGATGTCAACTGTTGTTGTTCATCCAAAAGCTTATTACTTTTTAAGTTGTATGGCTGATAACATTCGCCTATTTCGTGCTGTTCAACATCACAGATTCACAGCACAGATCAAAAGTGCTGATAGTACGAGGGGAAGGACTAAATCTGTATATATATAAAAGTTGAGGGATTATATATATAAAATATTTATTTTTTGTTCAATTTTTGATTGATCAACTGCGCAATTATTGCGCTGTCAAAAGCAAAGTTTATTTTTTTATGTTATTGAAGAATATAAGATCTTAAATATAAATAAACCAAAATCCCACGGTTGAATCTGGACCTTAGATTGGATTTCATCTATAAAGATCATACGGTTAAAATTGTTTCCTATATCAATTTTTAATTTTTTAAAGGGTGTACCCACAACTATTGAGAATTGACACTTCCAGTATTTCCCTAATTCTTTTCGATCCTTATAGGTTATATATTATGACATTTAACCCATAATTTATAAATGAACCTTTAATATTTGAAAGATATATATATATATATATATATATATATATTAGTTATTAACATAATTTTATTCAACCACGTGACACTAAAAACTAATATGATGAATACGTTAAAGTCGTAATTAAAATATGTTATGGTTTGTAACTAATAATCCCTTAATTATTAGTTAATATACATTGAGCTAAACAATATACAAACATACGTCATATTCAACAGCAATAACATTGTTCTAATTTCTTTTTTGTGATTCATGAATTTTGTTTTTCTACAAGTTGTATTTAAGTCATTACTAAAAACAACTTCAATTTTTACATAAAACTGATTTCTTATCTTTCAACTGACTCTTCAAATTACCTAATGACATTATTATTGTGAAATTTCATGACTAATCCCGCGTTGTCGCGGGTCTTCAACTAGTATCATTATGAAAAAATTTACTCCGTAATAAAGTTTACTTTTTATATCATTATGAAAAATTTTACAAAAGCTTTTTTCTGAAAGTTTTTTAAACAATAACCAAAACTTATTTCCAGTTTGTTACAATAGGTTGAAAAAAATAAAAGCTTTTTCTATATACTCACTATATCTCCTATTAATATAAGGGTTAATAATGGTTTAATCACCAAAGTTTCAACTTTTTTTCGTTTTAACCACTCAACATTTTTTTTAACATTTTAACATTTTATGTTTGGATTGACCAAATTTTAATCCATAAAGTTTCATTGACCATTAAAAAAAACCCTTATGGTCACTTTTAACCGGTTGAGTGGGTTACAATTTGTGACGTGGCTATTTTCCCTGATTTAAATAAAAGAGAAAAAGAAATAGATATATTTAATGTCATTTTTTTCCACGTCATAATACACACATATTAAAACACTCCCACATACAACTGAACACTAGCGCACCCAATTTCAAAAACAGAAACCAGCTCGATGATGAACAATGATGAACAAAGGAGTTGATTGAAACAAAATTGAGGCTCGAAATCGATCAAGAAGGTGGCCTGTCCATTCCACTCTAAGTATTAACATCGATTTGTGCTTTTAATTTCACAATGGCTTCATCATCTCGAACCAAGATTATTAATTTATTAATGTACATGTCAACTATGGTGGTGAGTTTGAAAAAGGGGCATTGTCTCTAAGCTATAACGATGCCTTCGTAGAAACCCTTAGGGATGTGGATTTTGATGAAATGACTTCAAGGGTTCAAAGAGGAGATGGTAATCTACAGTAACAATGTTTTGTTCTTGTTGAATTTCGGGTTGAAGAAGCCGTGGACAAGGTGGCTCCTCTTTGAAGAGGAAGAGATGTGAGAAAGATGTGGGTGTTGAATGAATATTACCCTAACCCCCTTTTTATTCAATTATTGTCTGATAAAGCATCATAATCTCCCCCATCAGATGCCAAATAGACCACTTTAATCAGGTAGACTCCACATACATGCCAACTTGACAAAAAAACAGGCTAAAGCAGGTCACAACCACGACAAATGGTTAAATTAAACGGTCAACCCAAACATAAAGTGCTAAAACGTTAAAAAAAAGTTGAGTGGTTAAAACGAAAAAAAGTTGAAACTTTGATGATTAAACCATTATTAACCCTTAGTATAATGCAATCTAATTGATTTTAAGCTTTAAAATTATTTTTGTGTAGTAAAACTTAGACCACTTGCACTCCTCGTGATAACATATCGAATCACGTCAACTATGCTCCTTGCTTCTAGTGCTAAATGTAACGACGCATTACAACTACATTTCAGATCTACTATTTTAGGGTTAGTAGACACGTCGAAAATAAAACTTTCACAAAATGTTCAATTTAGAGAACAAATAAATAACCCAACTTTTAAAACCTTCTCCTAGTGAACAATGAGCGGATAAGGATTCATCATTTTGAACAATTTAATAAACTTTAGTTATCATTGTATACATTTTAATAAATTTAAGTCATCATTCTACAATCTACACCCACTTACGTATAGTAACGGTTAATTTAAGTAAACAAATTTTGCACATTCCCTAAATTGAACATTTTGTGAAAATTTGATACTTTTGTTGTATATTAACCCACTATTTTATTTATAAGATAGACAAAATGGAAAATGGAAAAAATTGAAGGGAAAAGTTATTTAAGGGGGTGTTTGGATTTGCTTATTTGTAAGTACTTATGTGCTTAAAAAATAAGTAGGTGACCTTTTACTTATTTTCAAGTGCTTATTCCTTAGTAAATAAGCAGATAAACAGTTTCGACAAAGGTATTTGTATCTGCTTATCTGCTTTCAAAATAAGCAAATAAGCTGATAAGCACTTACCCAAACATCCCTAAATATGGAGGTAGGGCTATTTTTTTTACAGTCCTAGTTTCGTACATTTCTTGATGACAAAAATGAGCACGCATTGCACTCCATCCATGCTCACTCCACAAATGCCACCACGGCTTCACTGTAAGTTGTCTAACATCCTCAAATTCTATCGTGAACATGCGAACAAACAATTTTTGTAACCATGTTTGGATCGACTTTTCAACCACTTAATAGTGTACAACATATAACATAAAGATAGTACATAACACACAAAACTTCCTATTACTTTGGTAAGAGATTGTCAATAAAGAAAACTTTCGTTGAGAAGCTTCATTAAATCAGTTTGAACTAACCACCACACATCTCACAAGCAATAAACAAAAAGGTTGTAGCGAGCTACATTACAACAATAATACAATTACAATTAATGATTGGTTGTTCTTGAGGCTATACTTTAAACTCTACAATAGAAAGAACAAGCACAAATCTTTCAAAAATTATATACAAATAAACTCAACATAATGTTACTTGTTTGACCATTGAAATTCTATTTCAAGATTCCTTGAGGCACCACTTTTACTTTCGGGGAGCAAAGTGTACTCACCAGCCACTGCTCCTAGCATAACGACTCGGTCAATCTGTATCGTTACTTTACCAAAAGAACTCTGCAGAAAAAAGAAGAAAAAAAGAGGCATAAGTCATAAGTGGCAATTTATAACAACACTCCCCAAAACTTTGACCTTTGGAAAATGCAGTTTCTTGAAATTGTTTGACTACCAGGCACGTGACATAACTAACATCAGAACTAAAAGTGCACAATTCTCCCCATGTAGTACAGAATTTATAAAGTTTGGAATATCTTTGGTTATATTTTATCATATCTACGGAGTAGTTCAAATCGGCAAAAAAAACATGGGAGGAAACAAGTTAAACTGGTAGAGTCTCGCAGAAAGTGTATTTTGAATTCATAATACCTCTGACATTACATTATTTTATAAAGATAAAAATATCATTGTACCAATATAGTTTAATAACAAAAATGGTACCAATATTAACTTTGAAAACTAGCTTAGGTTTAACGACTTACCTTCCCCATCTTGCTTTTATTTTTGCATGAAATATGTAGCTTTTGGCCTTTTGGAGGACTTTCAAATGACCAAACGAAGCTCTCTTCCCATTCAGGATTGGGGCCTGTTGAGACAACCTGAGAAACAAATTAAATGAGAAAAGACTTGTTAACTATGTAAATTACATAATGTGACATAAGCATGTTAGTCTCTGTGGTATAGATATATAGATTTTAAATAGAGATTATGCATAAACCTAAAAGATCATTCCCTTCACACGTCAATTAGTTGAATTGGCACCTCTAAGCATGAGCATTGTTTCAAAAGGGAAGGGTGGGGTTAACTATCTGGCATCATACCTTGGTTTGCCTCGAAGGAGTGTTGCCGAGTGTAAGCTTGCAGTAGGCACTTGGATTTCCCACAGATTGTTTCATATTGTTTCCACGTTTAATTATTACTGTTAATGTCCCTGGTAAACACTGCAACAGAAATTCAGCCTTCTCTTGAAATCGAGGTGGACCTGATTGGATCAAGAACTGCAACAAAGGTATTGCATCTGCAGCAGCATTTGATTGGGCTCTGGAGACATCAGCTGGGCATGCAGACCAAGCTTGTCTAAGGAAAAATAGTGCATCTAATGCAGCTTCTTGAGTTGCTTCGGAGCCAGTTTTAAGGGATGTCACCAAGTGTGGAATGCTCAAGGTTGCAGGTTCCGCAGCTCTCAACCTTGGGAAGTTTCCAAAAAGTGCATTTAAAGCTTTCAAATATTCCTCATTCACTGTTCCAGTGGCCCACAAATCCTTTTCGATAGCAGCTGCATGACCATTCAAGATTAGAGATAATAGATTAGTACTGGCATAAGGTAATAAGTTAATAACAGATTCTCACAAAATTAATCCACTTTCTGTTTTTTCTCAACTTTTGAATTCCAAGCTATATCGTATTTCCTGTCAAGTGTCAACTTCTCTCAGATTTGTAAGCTTTTTTAAAAAAAATTATAGAAACACTATTTAAATGCCTAACAAAATTTGTTACCAAGTACTCGTGAGGATATATATACATCTTACGAGAAAAAGATAAATTTATGTTAATTGCTAGTTTTTAATTGAACTTCTGTTACCATGCTCACCTGCATGCAATTCTGAAGTTTCATGCGGATATTTTATTTGATGATGTAGATAATAATAAAGTGAATCTCTTATTGCTATAAAAAAAAATGCAAATTATAAGTATATAAAATACGTTAATATATAAAATAAAAATCAATGTAGTTAAAATGTAATTTTAATGTAATGCTAGTGTACTATCTACAATGTTAATCTTAAAGTGTTTGCATTTATAAATACTAGTAAAGCTTATCTATGATGTAAAGCCAGCGGGTAGATACAGCGCAAAAAGCTTGTAACAAAGTATAAGTAATAATTTACCCGTTATAGCTCTGACAGTCTCGCTGGAGGCATACTCTTGAATGGTGTTGTTAGAGAAAAGAAGCTTAATAAACATTGCAGCTTGGACTGATGTATCGGTATCACTTGAACCAATTAGATCAAGTACAACTTGGACCCCACCAGCTTCTGCAACTGCTCTTTTATTTGATCGACTATACATCACAAGATTCTGCAAAGCACAAATAGCTACAACTTTCATTTCTTCTGAAGGTTGATCTTCAAGCAAATTCACCAAAGCACGGCAGGCAGCAACAGCATCAGTAGATCGTGCCAGAGTCTCGTTCTGGAATAAGTCCCCAAGAGCAAGAGTTGCCAACAATCTAGCCTGTTGAGCTTGAGTTTGTGGGTCCAAGAGATATTGGGAAAGTGGTAAGATAGCTGATTTGGTTGCTTTTATTTCTCTGATCTTAACGTTGTTCAATAGCACTTCCAACAGCCTTGCAGCAGTTTCCTCACATTGATGACATCTGAGGAGTTCCAAAAGAGCCTCTATTGCACCACTTTCAGCCATTGCTATAGCACTGCCGGAATCATCACTTTCCAATACAAGAAGAGCATTTAATGCGCCAACTACAGTACCTTCAAAGCCTGAACGAAGCAACCGTACCAACACAGCAATAGGTACTTCCAAATAAAACTCGGAACTGAACTGTAGAATACTAGATAGAACAGCAGCAGAAGATTCCCATAATGTGTGAGGAAGAGTGGGGTCAGCTAGTAGTATGACCTTAGACAGTTCAGCTACACCACCCTCTTTTGCAATTTCATTAGGCCAGGTTACTGCAATGCTGACAAGAGCCTTTACAGCTCGTTGCTGCAAAATGGGAACACCAGAACCAAGAACACGCATTAATGGGCCAATCACTTGCTGTGATGAAGGATCCTTTTGATAATGTTCTTCTAGAAGCAGATGAGATAAAAGCTCGGCTGATAACTGCTGCACTGCTGGTGCTGGAGAATCTAGCAAAGGAATGAGTGGTTCAATGGCTTGGTGAGAAGTCAAAGTATAGTCAGCACGACACTGTGGATGCTCCAAGATATTCACTAGAACTTGCAAAGCGCTATGCTGCCCATCAGGTCCAAAATCTGGCTTAGTTAATAACATGAAGAGGGGTTCGACAACCTTTGCTGCAGATGGACCTTTGGCAATGGTAGCATTGTTTGTTAATATTCGAAGCAATTCAGCAAAAGCAGCACAAAGAAAATCGGGTGCTTCATGGAGGATGTCAAGTACACTCTCAATCACACCAGCTTTCACCATTTCCATCTTACATGAAGGCCTATCTTTTCCCAGCTTAACAAGAGCTCTGGAACTTGCTTCATGAAGCATGTAATTCCTGCCATAGAGAAGCCCTACAAGAGGAATTATTGCACCATGTGCAGCCACTAATTCAGCCAAATTCTCATCATCTACAAGTCTATCCAGTGCACGTACAACCGAATTCTGAGCTGGACTTAACTCAGATACAAGCAGAGAGATTAAAGGCTCGACACAGCGAGCAGCAGCAATTGTGGATCTGATTCTTGTATTTCCAAATAGTACACAGCACAACTCTGCAGCATCTCCTTTCAAATCCATTGAACAATTCGATGAAAGAATCCTACAAAGAACATCCACTGCATTCATTTCAACATCTGCAACAGCAAGTGCACCAGATGGGTTATCACTCAATAGTCTAACTAATGCAGCAATAGCAGCATGCTGCTCTTTTTCCAACCCAGTATTTAAAACTTCCACCAATGGCTGAACAGCTTGCCTTGCAGAATCTGCATTTCTAATGTGATCAGCACAAAATAGATTCTCAAGTGCTTTAGCAGCACTATACCTTGCACCCCTTCCACCCATTCGTAAAACAGCTATAAGCTGACTCACGGCACCAAATGCCGACTCATGTCTCCGTATTTCAGCAGTGCTAAATAGCATTCCAAGTAAATCAGTCGCAGCTTCCTCAGTGGCTTCTTGTGGGCCAAGTGAAAGATACTTTGTTAAGGCTTCTAAAGCACCAGACTCAACCATAACAATTTTATTTGAGGGGCAGTCATTTCCAAGCTGAATTAGAATCCCAAGTGCCAGAAAAGGTGCCCCAGGACGATCAGGCATTGGTTTGAGTAGATCAACAAGAGCTGGTATTGCCTTCCTAGAAGTAGCACCAACCCTAATGTCATCAACTCTGAACAACCTCTCGAGTGCAACCTGCTCCGGATAAGCAACCAATGAAAATTCTTCTGACAATTCTAGAAGATCATATATATCAGCATCAGCACATCCAAGTAATGAAATGAGACCGACTGCAGCTCCTGAGTTAGCGACAGACAAAAGGGTTCCTCTGCTTCCGTTGCAGACAAGGCTTGCTGTAGCTTGTGCAGCAAAATATTTATTCGCCGACTCTTCTGACCTTAATAAACTAGCAAGGGTCGGTATGGCTTTTATTGTCGCGTTTCCGCGTATAATATCTCTGTCTTGAAACAAAATTGCAAGTAGTAGTGCACATATCCAGATGCTACTATCCTCATTATCATCAAACTGCATGAAGCTCAGGTATTAGATATATAAAGTACACGTGAAAACTACCATTTTTGGTTGTGATTATTTTCTAAAACCATGCAGAAAAGAAATTGAAATTCAGGAAATTAATTTACTTCCATATGTACCTGGCCATACTGTGACAAGCACTGAGAGATCCTCTCAGTGACGATTTCTACGGCTCCAGCCTCTACAATTTCAACTTTACTTTTGTCATCATGACTAGCCATAGCAGACAATAGCCATATGGCGATATTAGCACCATATATAACTGATGTACTTGTCTCTTTTCCACAGGCCGTTGCTTCTTCAAAAGCTCTGCAGATACTAATAAAATCTTTATCTTCAACATCTCCCAATTGTGAACCTTTTGACGCACTTAGCATTAAGACGAGGGATTGAATTAGACGGCTATGCAGTTGTAGTTCATGCAGATCCTCCATGACTCTTTGAATATTCACTTTTGTGGCGCAAACAAGTAGCGCAGTTCCACCCGTTTTCAAAGTAGCATTTGAGGAATGGATCACCCTACTTGCAATCGATGAAGTGCAACCAGAAATACTTGTGATTGCATCTCCCAAAACTACACACTGTGGATGGCAAAGCCTTGCCAGAATTTCTATTGCCTTGTCTTGAAACAGAGGAGTCGCACCAGGAATGCATGCAACTATTGGGCTTATGCTATCTGGATATTCAGTTAGCACTGCCCATGCAGGTTTGATGTGCCCTGGTGATCCTTTCAATCTTGACAAAATAGCAAGTGCATTTAGTGCCTCTGAAATGGCAGCAGATCCAGAAGTAGTGGATTTGATGAAAGACACCAGTGCAAGAACTGTTCCAGTGCGATTTACATAGTCTGTTAAGGAAGAATCTGTTTGACGCGAGTCAAGAAGCCGAGCAATTGCAGCTGCTGCATGCGTCCTTCCAGTAATGTTACCTTCATGCAGAACTCTAGTAGCAGGCAAAATGAACTCCTCAGGTACAGCCTTCTCTGAAACTTCAGTGTCCAGCAAAAGATTGGCTAATGCACATAGAGCCTGTTCTGCGACTTGTAGAACTGAAGAGCTTGCAAGAGTCAGTAGTGGAGTTAGTGCATCTCTAGCAACAGCAGCCACATCACGATTCTCTTTGATAGATAAAAATATTGCAGCAAGGCACCCGGAAGACTCTGCCAATATGAACTCAGATTCAGAATTTAAGAGTTTCATCACAGACCAAAGAGTCTTAACAGCAATGCTGCTTTCACGCAAGTCCTTTCGTGTATTGAAGATGCCAGCAAGAGCGGACGCTGACTTAGCACGAGTCTCTTCTTTTGTAGAGCTTAGAATCTTGATAAGTGTTTCAATTGCATCATTGGAAGCACTACCTTCACGCAATAAATCTGTAAGTGGGGCTGCAGAAAGCAAGCTTTTCAAAGCATCCAAGACATAAACCTTAGATTCAGGAAGTTCACTGGTTAGCAACGCAGTAAGTTGACTAATAGTTGCTGTATCTGATTTGTGAATCAAGTGATTTAAAGTCTTTGCTGCAATCTCTTTCCCATTAGAGCTTCCGTTTTTCAGCAGCCACAACAAAGCAGGAACTGCATCAGCACTCTCCACACATTCTCTTATATCTTCACTGTGATTACAGAGGTTACCAAGAATTGTTGCAGAATCTTCCTTTGCTTTTGCAGATCCAGTCTCAAGAATTTGAACAAGTGGAGGTATGCCACCAGCAGCAGTGATGGCCCATTTGCTTTCATCATTTTCATTGGACAGAAGGCAAAGCAATGCAACAGCACACTCCTGTTGCTGCTCTGACGAAAGTCCAAGAAGAGAAATCAACATCTGAATACCCTCTCGACCCTGAAGAGCATACCACAAACTGCCTTCATTTTTGCAGAGAATTAGTAGCGATCTTATCAACTCATCCTGAACTTCGCCGGTTGCCATTGTGATCAAACCAACCAACAAACGTTTTGAATCAGAATTAGCAAGTTTGCTTGAGAGTGTAGCATTTCCATACAAACTTGCAAGAGCTTCTATGGTGCGCTCCTGAACCAAAAATGGCAACTTAGGCTTAAACTGCTTAACTAGTGTCAGCTCAACATCCGTCGGGTCCGATGCTTTACTAGTTTCTGCTTTGCTATCATATATCATAAGAGCAGAGGCTAAAGCTCCTAATGTATCAGCTATCTGTGCAGGTGAAGTGCATGATTCAAGGCTTTGGCCAAGGCTTGAGATGACATACGACAAACCTCCAGAGATATTTGCAAGAGCACACATAGCATTTTCCTGTAGAGCTTGAGCATGCTCACCTTGCATAAACTCCTTAGAAGGAGCTATTGTAGCATTGATAAGGGAAGGAATACCATTAGAACTGGCAATCTCCTTCCTTGCTTCTTTGCACTGAGCCGAAAGAGATTTTAGAGCAGCTGCTGCTTGTGCTCTTACTGGAGCGTCATTACCAGGCCCTAATAGCTTAAGAAGTAGCTTTGTAGCCTCAGCATCCACTATTCTAGAACAAACAGATGCATCCTCCATCATCATGCATGCAAGCAGGAAGCAAACATTTGCTTGAGTATTAGATTGCTCAGCTGTAAGTAACTTTACGAGTATATCTTCTCCACCAGCTTGGATTGTTGCTGACCAAAATCCTTCAGTGCTGCTACAAAGGTTTCTCAAAGCACCAGTCAACAAATCATCTACTAAATGTCCACCTTTGAACCCCTTTTCTAGCTGCTTCCACAGCACTGGCACAACACCTTCTGTAGAAAATATTTTAGAGCCTACATGATCTTTGGCTCCACCTTGAGAAACAGCATATATGGTCTTTGCAGCTGCAATTCTTCCTTCTACTGAACTTGACTTAAGAAGACCAAGAAGAGGAGGAATGCAACCCCCAAGTAATACTTTAACCCGTAGTTCATTCTCCTTGCACAGTGACCCCAAAACAGTAGCTGCTTGCATCTTTACTCCAAGTGACCCTGATCTTAGGAGGGACACCAATACTGGAACTGCCTGAGAATGAGAACCAACAGCACTAAATGCATTTCCACGTGTATCTATCAGTTCTAGTAACTGCCTCAAGTTATGCTCTTTGTCTTGTGCGGATAACGAACTTTGCCTCAACTGCTCAATGCATTGGGCAACACTTGCTAGCGTCCCATCTGGATCCTCCATGTTACTGCCCCCTCTGCAGATAGATAAGAGAACAATCAACGTATATAAAGCTGGAATATCGTGGCCCAAAATTTTAAGTATACACGTCTTGAAATTAATATATATTCATTTAAAGCAGATGCAAATGATATGGCCTGTAATGATTAAAGCCGGAAAAATAGCAAGCAAAGTGCAATAGTGGAATGATGCATCACAATGGTGATATGACAAAGAGACTACTCATCTATCAGCTAAAGGCCTATGCTTTGGCAATTACAGAAGAATGCTCTACTTTTTCACCAGAAACATATTCAACACAAATTAAACATTAGGAATGAGACATCCACCAAGTGAAAGCAGAAAAATCTTTCAGCCACGAAGACATCATTTTACGGGTGTTAAGGCCAATATCCATCTGTTGATTATATCAGGAATTATACATCTGTACCTCAATCAACATTGAAGGCCAGGATCGAACCTTAAGTACTCTCCCTTTATTTATAATAACTAGTGTATGAAGTGTTTGCAAAAGACGACCCTACATAAGCAGCAACAGGCTTCTAATATATAGACATAGCAAGACAAACACAGAGATGAAGGGATGTATACGTCACTATGATTGCAGAAATCACAATCATGCATATTTTCATTGCAGAAACTGTGGTATGCTATAGAAATGTGGAAAGTCACAAGAACTATTATTCTCTGCTATCAGATAAAGTATCCTTTTGATCAGGACTCGCCTTAAAGGGAGTTAATCGACTACTTGTATATATGAATCTTGAAGATTCAGCAACCAATTATTCATACTCTTCAACTAATTGTGATATCATGAATTCTGAGCTAGCAAATTCGCCCATCTAAAAAGAACGCTTGACTAAGTGACCTTGAACAGTGAAATATGGATACAGGGTAGTGAAAGATGTACAAATGAATCTAAATCTTGCATATGTATAACTAGCCACATGTAAAAGAACACTCCATTTGTGGCATAAAAAAAAGGTCGTGGATACTTTGTACAAGAGATAAAGACGTACATACTTTGCAAACAGATAACTTGCTCCAATTTATAGAAATTAAGTAGTAATTATGAAAAAAATTACAGAGTAGATTACATAAAGTAATTAAACTTACCTCGAGCCCATTTTTATTAGGGAGTGTGGAGTTGCAGGCTCTATGTCATGAGGTCTAATATCACCATTTCTATCCTGCATTTAGTGAAGTAATAATGAAATTGTCAATAATAGTAAGATTAACAAAGTTACCATAAGATATGCATCTGAGTACCATCACTTGGAAGATAAAGTCAAGTATATAACAAACTATTGTGATATTTCTTTATTTAGTGCCCTACAACCCAGCAGTTTGCCTTCTCGTTAAATGACAAAAAAACTTAGATACTTCAGGTGTCGAATATTGTCCCATCTTCCAGCATTTATTGCTTTTAAGATTGTTACACATAGCAGCCTAGTGGTAGACTATTAGTTTATAGTCAAGAGTCTATTTGGAAATGAATACTTGATGCTGGCTGGCTAGGAAAATAAAGTAATACAACGTCAGAATTGAGAGGCAAGTCCTCGTAGTCAACCTTGCACTTGCAATTTTTATAGACTATTTCCATGATGAAAACCTATGGGCCTTCTTGCCATACATTAAATAAATAAAAGATAGAAATAAAACATCCTTACAAACTGCTCAAGGACCCCCTAATAGGATGTCACATACTAGAGAACCATACTATGTATTGCGTAATTCAAAATTTAAGCTCAGAGCCAGACCAACGTAACACGGTAAATCATGCAGAGAAACGTGAAGCAATCTAATATCTTCAGACCAATTTCAAAAGTAATATTCAAAGTGTCAACTTATACTCGATCAGTTGAAAACATTATACTATTGTTACATTCAACATTCTTATCATTCTTTTACCGGAAAGCTAGCAACTTATAGTGCATTCAAATATGCATATTAGCATTACAATCTTCCTTCATTTCACATCCAATCAGAGAACTAAGTATAGTTGACAATGTCATTCATACAAGGCATCAATCTATTACACTATTTGCAATGCAGAAATCGAACATTACACTCAAAACGAAACGATTATTCAAGCAAAGTAACAAGTAAAATACCATATCATTAGTAGCAAGACTACTCCCATTGCTGCTGGAAGAATAAGCCCAACCAACAGTTGCAGCCATCTTCACTACTTAAAAATGATAGTAATCTCAGTGCAGATCTACCTTCAACTCCTAATCCCAATCCAAATTTTGAATCTCAATAGCTGCCAAAATAAACACCATTAGTTTCATTGTTGACTTACCTAATTTAACAATTAGCTCAAAATTAAAAGCAGTAGTTCAACTGCTGTTTCCGCATGATCAATTACAGTCAATACAAATCAACAAGTTGCATAAGATCTGAGAGTTTCGTAGTAAGTTACTAATAACAGTAGAAAAAAACATTGAAAAGGAACAAATAATAAATGAATTAATTAGAGTATAGTTGTAGTAGTACGTAGTAACGAGTGAGAGATCCAGAAGAGGAATAGATCTGCTTTTTTGGTTAATGCATTTGATTGATTGATTGATTTCGAAGCAAGCAAGTGAAGATGATATGGAATGAGAAAAAAGAAAGAAATAGATATATTATATACAGACAGACAGAATTGTATGTATATATCATAACAAGTGTGGGCCACCGACAATAGACTTCACATCAAAAGGTTGGTTGGTAAAAATTATTTTTGGGTTTTTTGGGAAAATCCTTACGAATATATAGTTTGAGACTTTGAGTAGTAAAATTATGAAGAATTTGAGGGTTAGGTTTTTATTCATGAATTTTGATAGTCGATTTCTATAATGAATTATGAGACGATAGATTGATTCCGTTTTAAATACTACCGGTTGAGTTCGATATTTTTATTCGTGACTGTATTTTTTAATATTACATGCGATAAAAGCAGGTCGGATTATGAGATTGTCGATGTCAATTATGCAAATAATGAAAATAGATGTAATTTCTTTTCTTTTTAAATATAATTGGTTTTAACAACACTTATTGTTCATATATTGTATGGATAACACATTTTTGATTTTATCTTGTGTCTTTTGTTGTAACTTGTAACATAACTGCATTCATCATTTACGTTGACATAATAGAGGAATCATTTACGCAGGCATAATAAAAGAGAGTTTGATGATAATTCAAATTTTTTTAAAAAAAAAAGGAAGCTAAATATGATTTATAGAAAAATTGTATCTTTAGCGTATGTAATTATAATTAAACTGTTAGAAAAATTATGATTATGCTCGTGGGGTAGTTGAATATTGTGCAAGTAAAAAATTATTGGCAATAGGCCCATCACATGAATGACACTTACAATGACACATAAATATATAGGTTCACGACATTATAAACAGCTTATACATATCAAACATAACTTGTTTATTTTTAAATCTACATGTATTGTATGTATAATTATCAAAAGTCGTTTTAATCTTCTCCCAACATGCATTGTAGATACACAAAAGTACCAATCAAGTGGGAGCAGAAATATTATTATGGTCACTAATAATTAATAAACACATACTTGAGCTTAAATCGTGTTTCAAGTAATTAAAGATTGATGGAAAAACAAGACGACAGTGAATTAACAAAAAAGGTAGTTCTTGTCGAAGCGCGTTACTAATTTTTTTAATGGGCATCTTTCGTTTGGTTGGCTTCTTTATGTAATATATTGGCTCATCTAGTATCTTGCTTGAAGTTTTTATGATTCATAGTTAATAAAATTTATATCTTTATCTCCTCGGGGAAAAAATAAGTCTTAATTTGTCTAAAATAGGTATTTATAATGGAGAAATAGTTAACTTCCATTAATGGAGCTTTCAATATCTCAATATCAATCCGTTTTCTTTATCTTACAATTTCATTATAGCTCAAGATCTTTTAATATTTGGGATTTTCACGAAGATATCTTCAAATTAGTATTTACCATCTTTATAATGTGACCATTTCATCATACAATTATTGTTTGATTCACTTTTTACAATGTTTTTTTAAAAGATATAAAGACAAAGTAAATATGTCAAATATGTTAAGTGGTTTGTCGCACTCATTATAACAAATTAATTAAATTAAATAAGTACTATTCACAAATTAGTTGTTTGAAAGCATCACCTTAACGGCTACTTATAACACATTGAAACTTCAAATACCTTTTTTCTCATGCAACACCTACTCTTGTTTAAGATAAAAATAATAAGAATTTCCATTTAATTTGGCTACATGTTAACAAACATATATTCTTTGTTTTCATTCATTAATTAACAAAAAATTATAGATTGTGTGGTACCATTTTAACTCCCAGAATAACACCAAATCACTCCCCAAAATCGTATTCAGTGTTTTTTTTCCGGTGTTTCAAAAACATTGAAAATTAAGTCACGGTACGACTCCTCATGCTCTTATGACGTACGTAAAATTAAGTTAATGAAAATATGGATCGATTTAAGTAATTCCAATTAATTGCAAGAACATCAACTAAACTTGTATTATGTCAAATAAAAAGTCGAGTTATTATTAAACATAAGCAATAAATTTGGGGTGGTGATAAATCCACCTCCATTTTTGATAAATCCATCATTAACATGCAGTATTTACTTGTACAATATAACCCTGTAATGCACATCTATGAAGGATCTATCAAAATTGGTGGTGGCAATATCATCTCCCATAAATTTGTGTAACATGTGTTGGAGGTATTTTGGACAGCTATGTTAGCATATAATTTCATGGTGATGATAATGGGCGGCTAATAAATTGTTTTTATGACCTCATTTCTTAACTATAACTATAATAATTAATAATAATAATTGTGATATCATAGTTCCCTGATAGATTAATTATTAATTGGATCGTTAATTAACGCATTCAACCCAAGATGATAATAATAATTAGTGTTGTTTCCTAGTAATGTGATCATACCATTATATAATCGTGTTATTTATGTGTTATAATTATGGCCATTTGCTCTAAAGTCTAAAAAAATAAATATATGCATTAATCACCATACTTGCAAATAAGTGGTTTTTTATCTTGCCATTTATCATGCCCAGAATATGTATGATCAGTATAAATTAAACTTATATTACTATGAACTTTGTTTGTGAATTAAAAATATTAAATAAATGATGAGGGATATATGTCAATTATTATTAATTTATTTATAAAATAATAAAGAAATGACCGAACAAATTATTGTGAGTTCTAATAATTATGTTGTGGAGATCACATGGCACGTGAAAATAGTAAGACATCCTTGGCTTTTTTCTTCTCTTTTGTCTACTTCGCTTGTTTTTCAAACATAGCGCAATGTAAGTTGCAATAATTATTTTATTAAAAAAATTAATATAAAATATACCTTGTATTGAATATGGTTAAGTAACATATGTATAAAACAAAAATTAAGTGTAGCTAGGTCACATTTTGCCTTTCTTAATTAAACAATATTGATAATGATAATATTAATAAAAATTAATTAATTTCGTTATAGTGGTGTAAGTTTTACCAAAATATATGCATGGAGGCCTAGCTAGTTATCACAAGTTCACATTAATTAATCTGTTGTTCATGAAATCATGTTACCTAACTAGAATACTAGATGTATACTGATGCTTGAAAAAAAAAATCGTCACTTCCGTAATCCGGTCCAAAAACAATCGACTTTCATTTTTGAAAGGTTCAACTTGGTCATCAAGTTCGATTCTGAAGTTTAACTTCTTCGAAATAATAATCCGATCTTGATTAATCCAAATGGCGTAGGGTAAGTCGTATGGGGTTAAAAATTAACTGTAAGTATTGTTGTCAAAAACTGTCAAGTTATGTTGTGAAATATCTGATCATTATTTGACTTGTAAGGTAAGTTTATTGTATATATGACTTAGATTAAACAAAATAATAGGGTATATATCAACGAGGATGGATGAAAAGTAGGAAGTTTGGACTTGAGAATGTGGATATAGTACGGATCGTCATACTTAAGTTTGTACTTGACACTCCTTGTTAGCTATCTATTACTCAAACGAACTTGTTTTTATCAAAACCGTACTAGATAAAATGCACCTACAAAACAAGTTAGTGAAGCAAACTAACGAATAGTTCATTTGATCTCCACATATTAGTGTATTTCAATGTCATTGACTGGTATCTTCAAGTTATAAGGTTAAAAGTGTCTTGATAAACAACTCCTTAGCTAGCTTCTAATATACTCACTCATCTAGAAATCATGAAAAATAACTTTGGTATACTCGATTCGGTCACTTTCGATACATTTAATTAAGTGGAGCAATATATGCATCAATATTCCCCTTCTAAAAGCTTTGCTTAATTTTGATGCGACAATGGTCATTTTATTAATGGTCGATGTGGTTTTCGCCTCAACTGGTACGAAAAGCTCAACCCTCGATTTTGGCCATCAACATCATAGATTTGTGTGTGTGTGTAATTTATGGTGCTTCAAATGTCAGTTCACTTCGATTTTTGATGAGATTTGTGTGCATAAGAGTAGATTTTATATTTTGATGTGTTGAACTTAAAGTTCATATTTCGATGTATTATCAGTTTTAGTAATTCTAGGATCCAATGATCCTTAATTTGAAGAATACAAAATGAGGTTCGAAGAAGGGGAAACGAATGGGAGTTTACAAGTAGGGATCACATATTGGATACTTTCGATTATATTTCGACTTTGGAAGGGTCATACTTGATGTGCTTGATTCAAACATTAGAGTGTCACTAGTTTCAATGTCTATATTTGACATGTCGGTAATCTTGTTGGGTTGTCATTTTTTATTTTATTAAAACATTAAAACAATAAAGTTAAAAGGTAAAGAGTTTTAACAATACTATTACTAATTACTACTCCAATATTTATAAAATGAATAAAACACTCTACTACCATGTGGTAAAAAGTTACAAACCAAGTAACTACTATGTTAAAAAGTACACATCGACTATATTGTCGTACAAACCGTTACATACATGTTTTTATTAGAAAAGGTTTTAACTATGTTGGATTGCGACACTAGTGACGATAATAATAGTGTAAACTAATGAAATGAAAACGGAAGCGTTTATTTAGACTATCGAGAATGTCTATATATAAGGGTGTCACTCTTATCCGAATTCGAATAATCCATCCGATCCAAATCCGATTGAGGTTAATTGGACAGGATTATTTGGATTACGGATTGCTTAATCGGATTACGGATTAGTTAAATGGATTACACGGATAGGATAATAGAACAAAATAAATTATATGAATATATCCGAATAAGGAGTAAGTAATTAAATAATATCTTTTTATTATTTTATGTACGTATATATTGTATAAAAATAATTATAAATTAAAGGAAAATGATTTGCATGCCTAGATTTATAGGACTAAATATAGACCTAAGGATGTGATTGGTATGTTTGAAAAATTGATTGGATGAGATTAAATTGAGAGAAATCAACCAATCAGGAAATTATGCATGCTTTTAGGTCTATGTAATTAGGCCTATTTAGCATTACTGTAAGTTAAATCTTAAATTATACTCTGTATCATATAGTCAAATACTATAATCAGGTATAAACTTACATTTTCAATTCTTATTATGTATGGTTCTTTGTGTATGAACTACAAACATAAAAAGAGTTACTACTTTTCAGGTTTTGAAGAATAAATGTTTGAACTTTGGATTTTGGAATGCTATGAATTTCAAGGAAAGAAGATTAAACAATTTTTGTTTGTTTTGGGACTCCTTTTTTGGATCATATTAGACTTGATGTTTAATTAATTTAAAGACCACGAATTTTGTTTTGGATTAAATTGTATGTTAGAATGTTAGAAGTTGAAATTGAAATTTGGATTTTGTAATACGATCTATTATTACATCTTATCTTTGTTTAGATAATTGACACACGCACAACTTGAGCTAAATATGATGAAACCAATTAATCCGAACACTTTTCGAATCTGTTCAATCCGTATCCGATTCCATTTCTTATATGGTTAGGATTACGGATTAACTTGTGATTGTCCAAAATTCAAACAATCCGATCCAAATAATCCGAAATCCGAATAACACCCCTACTATATGTGTATGTACTACAATAGATAAAAAAGATATATTTTTGTTAGAGAAAATTACGTAAATCATCCTTATAGTTTGCTTCAAATTTCACTCGTAGTCCATTAATTAATTTAATTACACTGATCATCTGTGACACCCGTCAAATTAGGACTAGTGATTAGTACCTAATCAACTGTTAATACATGTAATTAGTTTTGGTGTTAGGCTAATTAATGTATCAATCAATATATATATTGTTGAATATATACAAGTATTATGCGATTTGATTAAATCGTACACAATTTTAATCGAATGTAATTCGGTTCAATTAATGCGGACGTTGGTGAACAATTTTGTTAAATAATATATATAATATTATTTAATAACGCTATTATACCCAAAATATTATTTTGATAATATTTCAATTTTATTTCGTATCGTACAACAGCGCGCAAACAGTTAAAATAAAGTTAAGATTTATTTTATAACGCAAATATTAAATACTTGATGAAATACACCAACAAAAATATCAAGCATCTATTCGTATTTTAAAATGTATATTTAGACACATAAAATAATTATTTAACGTTTAAACGACCGAGAAAACGAACACCGCACGGAGCGCGATTGCAGGAAATTAAATGGGTGAAGCCCACACCCGTGGACCCCACCTGAAAATCAGCCAAAAGGTGAGGGACATCACCCCCTCACCTCACTTTCCCTTTCCTCTCTCTATCTTTTCTCTCTTTTTTCTCTCAAATCACCAAACCACCACAACCTCACAAAATCATCAAATAACACCACGAAACGCACTCGGATCATCTCGGCGCTTTGGAGAAAAACGACCACGACAACACGATCTATCATCCTATCTTTTCGGATTTTTCATCCGACACTTTGTAAGTTTCCGACAAAATCTCGAAACCTTTCATTTTTGATTATTTTCAACATATTATTGTTTATCTAAGCTTAAAATGTCCAAATATGGGTTGGGTAAAAGATTTGGACCGAACGGAAACCGAAAAACTCGTTTTCGACACATTTTCTGGCCATCAGACCGTAACGTCGCTTTTGGACCCAGATTTATGCGACGTCAGCTTCAACGTCACAAAATCCCTCGTGACGTCGCATGGTGCGACGTCAGTCACAAAGTCGCATTAAATTGCGACGTCGCATATAGCGACATCAGCCTTAACGTCGCTAATACCTCACAACGTCGCACTTAGCGACGCAAGCCCTTACGTCGCAGAAATCAACAAACCCGCTACCAGGGGCGCTGCCCCCGGACCCCCGTACTTAGATTCCGTAAGCATATTTCTCACCAAGTGTTTAACTTGCACAATTTCAAATACTCGTGTGATACGACTTCTAAAACACATTGAAACATACTATTCAAGTATAACGTTTCGAGACCAAAATTATAATGATGGGATTACTATTACAAACCGTCACCAACGGGCCGTTCATGTTTTCAAAACGCAAACAAACAAACAATCAAACCAAATGTAATTTGGACATTCTAGTTGGACAGACAACTACAAGGTAGTCTTGATAGATACCTACTCACATTTATAACCATCGCGTGTCGTGGACACCCTCAGGTTACAAGTCTTTGGACTTCATTACTCGGCTAATCAATCAAAGTTTATTAAGTTAAACTCGCTAGACTCAGGTGAGTCTCATAGCCCCTCTTTTTACTGTTTTACTCAGGGGTGTGATACAATGCTTATTTTTAACATGTGAACGCAAGTACAACTTTTTATATACTACATGAGTTTTACACACTAATCATTTAAAGTTCTCCGTCGGCATAGTTGATACGTTGTAGCGTGAATATTAGTATATGGTACCATATAGGATTGACCCTCCTCGTCCGGGTTAGCAAGCACTAATCGGGTAAACGGACGTACTAATATTTGGGAAGACGAGTGTTGATTAGGCACTCGTGGAGGCAAAAACGCTCAGGCTGTGATCCTGACCCACGAGTTAAGCTCAACTATGTACTCATCACTCATGGCTGTATACACTTACATCATCAATTGCTGGATACAATTCAATTACTTAAATCTTGCGGTTCATACGATATTATCTGATTTCAAACCTGTGAGCTCACCAGCTTTTAGCTGACCCATTTAGCATGTATCGCAGGTACTCAGCAGTAGATTGGACTGCCTCAGAAATTCTATAGCTCGAGTCAGCATGCAGACATTAGAGATTTTCTTGCATTAGTATATTTTGTACAAGTACTTATGTACTGAAATCTCTCATTTTATCGAACATGAGCTATGTACAGCTTCAAATGTTGTAAACATTTCTTATATTAATATATTTTGTTAAAACGACGCATATAGAGTCGTTTACTATACATCTTTGTGCTTTGATTATTGATTAGTAACACCCAAAGTATGCTTCCGCTAAACAGTAAATTTGGGGGTGTTACATCATCCTTTATTTTAAAACTTGTTACGTTAATAGTCATTTACACAAACGATTGTTAACTCTCCGTTAAAAAGGACCGCGTGTGTAAAAGTTTTTATTCTTTTAATTTTTTTGAGTAAAATATAAATTATTAAATCTAACATATATATAGATTCATTATTAGGTGCACGTAACATTATTTTCATTTTCTCATTTTATTCATCATCAAATTTGGTCATATACTTCTCTAAAACATCAAATTTTATATTCTACTACCCAGATTAACCATCATCTTTCTCCACGCCTAATTAGTTCTCACTTTTCAATGATGTTTGACTTTGAAGCTAGGGTCATCAAAGTGGATGCTAAAGAGAAGAGATAGCGGCCACCAAAGTCATGACGAGATGAATAATGACGGAGGGTCCTTAATGGTGAAAGACGGTTGTGGACTATAAAATCTAACGTTTCAATGCAAAAGATGAACAATTTGATAATGAACTTGCTAATTGATATGTGAAAGATGAAAATGTTATTTGTACTAATAATGTATCTATATTAGATTTTATAATTTATATTTACTCAAAAAATTTAAAAGAATAAAAAAAACTACACACATAGTCCTTTTTAACGGAGACTTAACAATCGTTAGTGTAAAGGACTATTGACGTAACAAGTTTCAATAGAAAAGATAATCTATGTAATTAAATTAATTAAAGGACTACGAGTGAAATTTGAGCAAAATCGTTTATGTAATTTTCTCTTTTTGTTATAAACGTATCGATTCTATTTACATTATCAAATCTATTTTGAGTAGTGACATACAAGCCTAAGATATCAATTTAATCATCATTAGCTTAATTTATTGTTACACATATTTTTTACTCATTTTCATAGAAAAGGGATAATTACAACAAATAAAATTGATTCATACACTACAATGATTAAAACTTACGTAACAAAACATAATTTTATTGTGTGAATTATTTTATTCAGTGTATTTATCACCTCCCATCCTCATTTTTATCCTCGATTTTTACAAATGTATATTAAATATATTTTTAAATATATTTTTATGTCTATTAAATATATTTTACACCATACACTAATATAATTTTTCTTCTTCATCTTCATAATATTCATATTATTTAATAATGTGATGACATATGTCACTCCCTCATTCCATTTTCTGATCTTGTTTCTAAATTTTCCAATCTTATTATTATGACAATAATTATAATTATACTTATAATTAATTATAATAATAATTTCTAGTGCTATATCTATAACCCGTTATAAAAGGTTTACCCCATTGGCTTAATGTTTAGAAAAAGAGATATCGAAAATTACTTATTTACCCTTGTTTAATAACCCTCTTATTTTTAGTAACTTTAAAATTTCAACATTTCTATGGTTAGATTTTTTTTTAGGAAGCTGAATAAATGCTATTATTAGTTTATTACACTATAAAACATTTTGATATTTCATCTATTCGTTGAATTTAAAGATTGGTCGACATTACCTCTTACAATGCACTCAAGGTAACTATCGGATCACATCGAAAACCGCATGGATACCTTAAGATCGTTAAATCTTAATCGACAACAATCATTCTTTTTCATGTATCGCCGCCGCATTGCGCGGGCACTGTACTAGTAATAATTAATTAATAATTAATAATTAATAATTAATAATAATTATTATAAGTTGATAAAAAATTGTATCGTTCCTAGATTGGATGGAGATATGATAACATAAAAGATAACGTACGAGCTCGCAAATATTTGGTACGTCGTCTCTCCGCTTTTATTTTCCATCCATACGCAACAGTCGCACACATCGATTGTACAGCCAAAACCCTAATTAAAAAAATAATAATAAGGGCCATTTTATTTTCATCAATTCCCCAATTAAATACGCCCCCCTTTTACTTACCCTTCTTCTAGAACAAATCTGCATTTCCATATCCCCAAGGGTTTTTTCTACCTCAATTTTCTTTTCAACACCAACGATTTCAAAATCGTCTTTTTTGTTTTCATCGTTCTGTTTTTTGTTCTAAATTTTGTTATTTGCAGGGACCTTAGCTTATAATTTTGGTTTCGTGTTGTTAATTTTGCAGTTTTCGATGTTGTAAGTTAATTATCCGCCTAATGGATTTCACTTTGTGCTGTTGAATTTAGGGTTTCATGTTTTATTACACTTCTACCGATTAAAGTTTCTGAACAGCTGCATACATCAAATTCCACCATTGTGAGTACTCTACTACAGTATGTTTTATGGAAATTATTTATTATTGTATCATTATTATTATCGTCTAATCGTCTATATAATTTGTTAGATTGGGATGTTATGGATATTGGTATTATTGATATTGTTAGTTATGTATATGCTGACATGCATTTTTGGTACACTAGATTAATGTGAAAGTTTGATAATGGTCGACATCGACTAAGTTTTTTTTATGCTGACCAAAATTATAGTATACATACTCTTTATAGTTTATACATTGCATAGCAATGTATACAACAATCCTTTTTTTTTTTTTGCTATTGTATGTATTGAACCAAAAAATGTTCTATTGTATATGTAAAACTTTCAAGTATTACTATTGTATGTACCTTACCTTGTATAACATGTAAACTGATTATGTGGCACTTATCATAATGACATTGCATTGTATATGGCTCCTATCTCGTTCCATAATCCGATCACCTGCCTAAGAGGTCAGTAGTTGCATGAAATTACGAATTTTGGAAGTTTAATACATACAGAAGGACTTCATTTGTTTATTACATACATGAGCAAAATGAGTTAAGTTTGTTACATTCTGATGTAATTTGCCCCAGTAAAGTCCATGAGTTCACTTATTTTTATTTGAATTTTGTCATGCAAGTGAACTATTTGGCACTACATTGTAATCGAAGAAACATGTAGTCTGACTAATTGTGGGACCGTATGAATAACTACCCAACTTCATGTTTCATACCAGGGTTTAGGAACGACAGCAAAAAGATGTCTTCGCCATATGTTGTTCTTGAAAATCGTTCTCTTGATCAGTGGAAAGTGACTGAGCTAAAAGAAGAGCTCAAGAAACGGAAACTAATGACCAAAGGGTTGAAAGATGATCTCGTTAAGAGGTTGGACGAAGCTATTCGTGCTGAATTGGAAGAGGCTAACCAAACCCATGATAATGGTGTCGTTAATGATATTAATCAAACCGAGGTTCCTTCTGAAGATGCAGTGAAAGAGCCGGTTGTTGAGGGCGTAGGGGAAGATAACATGACTGAAAAGTTGGATATCAATGAGAGTTTAGAGAAAGATAACTTGACAGAGAATTTGGATAGTGAGAATAGGGATAGAGTTGATCTTGATGATGAGTTGCGGTCATCGGACACTAAGATGGTTACAAAAGAGGAATATGGCTCTGTTTCTACCAACACCGATGGGTTAAAGGTAGTTCAAGAGATTTCTGTGGAAACTTCTGTTATAGTAAGTGAGGTTATGGTATCTGAAGAGCTGGGGAAGCAGGAGTCGGGAAAGGTTGAAATCAACATGGAAAAGGTCTCAAACCTGCAGCCAAAGGATGGGGAGTCAAAGCCCGTATCATCATCTGATATTGGTAGCCAGGTAGTTGAGGTCAGCCAAGTAAAATCTGAATCTATTTCTATTGATACTAGTATGTCAATTACTGAAAAGAATGAACTAAAGGATAATGTAATTGCTGATGCTGTGAAATTAGAAGTTGATGTTAAGCCTGAGACAGAATCAGTTGTGGTCGATGAGCCACATGAGGACAATGCTACTCCTGAAGAGAAAAATGATATTGGAGATGTGGGTTCTCCAGAGAAATTAAATTTAGATCGAAGTTCTGGTGATGATTCTATGGAGGAAGATGCTCCAGAAAGTAAACAAGTAGATTCCATCGGTGATACAAGTGAGAAATTGGCAGTGCCTTATGTAATCGAGGATGAGCCTGTTGATTTAATGGTTGAGGATGTACCTGCTGCCAAGAATACGGAAAGTAGTAAAGATAAAAGTGATCTTACTCTGGCGACCACAAAAAGAAAGCTTCATGGTAAACTTTTTCTAATTAGGCATCTTTTGTTTATTTTCTTTTCTTGCCATGGTTTTTAATTTGTATCATCTGCTTATTGTTGGCTTAAGTTTGACTTCTTTTTTCATCAAGTTTTAATATTCTCTACTCTGCTTTTCTCACCTTTTTGAATATAATACAAAAGGAGTAGATACTTTTTTCGTGAGTGCTGAATTTGGTTCATGCATGTTTGTACTTCCATATTTATTATTTTATTATCAGGTTGATGTTTGAGAAGTGGAATTGTCGAGCATATTGTCATGCTATTCTGCTGACTATCTGTGTCTCAAAGAACAGATTGTCTAATTGTAATCTATTCTTGAGCTGTGTATAAATAGAGGTAGATAACTTGGGTGGGAGGTAAGGCAGGTTGGGTAAACAGTCAAAATGGGCAATTTTCGTTATGGGTTGTGTGCTGGTGATAAATAGACAAGAAAAGTAATTAATCCAGACGTTTATTAAAGTTATTTATAAATACTTACTGTTTTGTATATAGTCATGGTACTTCAACAATTAAAATAGTATCTTAATACTAACAAAAATGATATAGGGTGTTTTATGTATAAGTACTCTTTGCGAGAATTTCAACCTCTGAGACATGTTCAACCTGTTCTCTTCTCACCTTTATATGTGACCTGTTAGAGATAAAACATAACATGAACTGGCCATGAGTTAATATTTATTCTGTTCTGCTGTTTTTCGTGGCTATAGATTGTTGGCATGCTTGTTTTTCTTGTCTATTTTTCCCTTTCCACTTGGCGTTACTTTAAAATCATGTTCATGACTATAAATCGCTTTCATGACAGACCAAGAAGCAGTGGCGAATAGTGAGGTAGTAAAGAGGCAGCGCAAGTGGAATTCTGAAGGCCTTAAGGTCCCTGAGCAGCAAACAACTACCACACCTAAGGGTGCATTTCAGGCTTCCATGAAGAACAGCTTTTCGAGATCTAACTCTTCAGTTAGCAATGAGGAGCCGAAGGAACGTGTTGGTGAGTCATCATTTATCTTTTGTTGTCTGAGATGTGGTTTGACTCATCAAGGAGGTCTCTAAACTTCTTCTTGCTTTTTTGGCAGTTCCTCCGTCATCTAAGCCTCCAACTACTTCTCTCAGGATTGATCGTTTTGTGCGTCCATTCACTTTAAAGGCTGTGCAAGAACTTCTTGGGAAAACTGGTACAATTGTTAGTTTCTGGATGGATAATATCAAAACCCATTGTTATATTACCGTAAGTTCACTTCTATAGTTCTCACTGCATCATCTCTCACTATTAATGCCTGTTTGTTTTGCATCTTATGTGTTCTGATCCTTTTTGGAACAGAAGGGTTAAAAAAACATTAATGATTAGAAGCGTAGATTACAAAAATTGGCACATATTGTGTGTGGTATATGTATGCGTGTCTGTCTCTGTCCTGTGTGTATCTATATGATGGTTCCAGTTATGATGCAAGCAGCATCAACACGACTCCAATATCAACCAAGTAGTTAATTTGTTTGAAGAGAATTAGGATCTTGTCCTTGTTCTTTTTTGTTCCAATTTGTGTCTAGGTGTGTGTGGGTGGGTGGGTGTGTGTGTGTGTGTGTGTTTTTCTGGTATTAATGTGTGAGCAAAAATTAAAGTGAGTCTAGTTCTACTTGCAATTAACATCATTTTATGTTGACTTTTGTTGACTAGGACCATGAGTGCTTTGATGTCTTGGGTTTTCATGTATTAATTTTTATTGTTATAGCAGAAATTTGACTGTACTTATTACTTGTAACGAGTAACCATCTCATGATGTACTTGTAGACTTGTAATCATCTCATATTTAAGTCTAAAGCATTTATCTGTTTTATTACTTTAAGGAGTGAGGTAGAATGTTAATTGAATTCTGTATTATAATCTTCAATGATAGAGAAGAACAGAGAAATCCTTAAGGAAAGTACTTACTTTTAAGATGTAGCTGCAGGTTACTAGTAGAGTAGTAGTCATGGGTGGTGGTGGGCTGATCAATAACTTATGATCTGTTGGAAACATGTAATTTTTACCTTGTGATGATTATGAGTTCACTTCGATCTATTGTAGATGGATGATACTGCAGTGAAATAAATATTTTTTGAGGCATTTGTTTATTTCGTGGTTCTTGATTTCATTTCTGTGTTCACATTAATTGGATTTGTTAACTGAATTTACTTTTTCATTGTATATTATTGTAATAGAAATATGCGTTATGGTGTATATGATAGTGATGGATGCATGGTGGTTCACTGGTTCCTGAATTATAATGTGTAATGTTCCGTTAAACTCTAAAATACATGGGAAAGAATTTGGAAAAGATCAGATGAGAGTCTGTCCTTCTCAAGTTGACATTTTTTATGCTGCTGGGTTATCAAACATACACTCACTTTACTCTGACAAACAACGTTTTCTTGGCATATACTGATTTAATATTATTCCTTTAATAATGATCGAATACCTTAAATACCCCTTAGCTGGAAAAACTTCAATGTATGAATTCTCTTTGAGCTGTTCGTTGGTCAAAAATAATAATTGATTTGGGAGACCACTTTTTTGTTACAATGCAACGTTATGAATTTTTATTGATGGATTTTTTCCATACCGCTATGCCAAAGGCCCTTTGGTTGTAATTTTTTGTTTTATGTACTTTTCTCATGTTTGACTGCAGTATTCGTCAGTTGAAGAAGCTGTAGAGACTCGAAATGCTGTGTACAACCTTCAATGGCCATCATATGGAGGACGTCTTCTCATAGCCGAGTTTGTGGATCCAGCAGAGGTGAAGAGTCGAACTGAGGCTCCTCTGCCATCTCCAGTAACTCCTGTCAGCGCCACCACACCTACCCCACCTCAGCCACCTCCGGCCATGACAAAACCACCACAGCAGCAGCTTCCTCCTCCACCCCCACTCCCGCTGCCACCTCCGCCACCATTGTCTCATCTACCACAGTTAAGAGAACCAGCTCTTCCACCACCTCCCCCACTTCCTCAGAAAGTGGAACCTCCGATTATGACGTTGGATGATCTGTTCAGAAAGACGAGAGCAACTCCTCGTATTTACTACTTGCCGTTATCTGAGGAGCAAGTTGCAGAAAAGCTGAAGAGAACTGCAAAGCAGTAGGGACTGATTAGACTGCTTAGAATATGAATGAATGTAAGATAATGGTAACAGGTATCATCATACAATTACATGTTTGCAGGTCTGCAGGTGTTGCGATTAGGAAGGAACTGTTGGAGCAGAGGAGGAGCTTGTTTCGTGATAATAGATTTAGATGTTCTCGAGAACTCCCCTTATTTTTAAGACCAAAAAGCCTCAACTCGTTTGAGTGGATCAAAACTCATATCTGCTTTCTTTATTTTTCGGATATTGAAGGGTGTTCTCAAAACATTATACCAATGGTTGAGATTACTTTTGTATGCCTAATGGAGTTGGGAGACTTGCCTTTTTTTCCCCTTTCTTTTCTGTTAAACAAAAAAATGTATGTTTCTTCAAAATACGTGGAACTCTTCTTTATGCCGGTGCCATTTGTGTTGCCGTGGGATGGCCCCAAGTGAACAACTAAGTGCTAGATAGAAAATGCAAAAACCGAGTAGAAAAACAGTGTCATGTATTTATTAGACAAAAAAAGTCAATAATTTTGCGTATGTATGTATTTAAAAGTTGTTTAAAACATGCTGAAATGCTAGAAATATGACAGTGAAATGGAGGTGAAGATGGTTCCCAAGATAGAAGGTCTGGAGAGCAAAATGGGTTTATAAATGCTTGTTTCGTCTACAACAATAATAAGAAGCATATGGTTTTGATTTTTCATAAAAGATTAAAGGGTAAGGTTCTAATGGGAAGGTCTCAAATGAGAGGAAGTAAGGGCATGCCGAATTCACTGCATTTAAGAAAAAATTGTCATCCAGATTCACTGCATTTTACCAACGGAATACTGCATTTTAATAACACTTTATTTTACATCTATAAAATTTCACTGCATTTTAACAACACTGCACTTTACACATGTAGATTTGTTCCTAAAATACAGTGAATTCGGCATACCCCTCCTTTGCTCGTCTTATGTCTTATCTCAAACAAAGTCTTTGACAATCTTATGTAGTCTTATGTAAAAGATATAAAGAATGCGTAAATATAATAGATGTTTGACTTCTTGATCATATATAATAAGTTCCTTAATTTAAGTATCATACAAAAGGTCAGTTTCTTTTGGTGGTTGATTAATATACTTGTAGGTAGGTTTGATGAGTAACGTTCAAATGAGTACACCAATTTTGAGTGAGAATGAGGGAACCAACATATTTCTGCCATGTGTCACTTTATTCTCTCTCCTCCACATTTTTAAAAATTAAATATCTCACAAACGGTAAGTCGAAAAATCATGAAAATTGCACCATAAAATTCAGCGTTTTCTCCTCTTCGATTTGCCGTCCCTCAAGACATACTTTTGACAACTTTTTTTTTTCTCATTTTTTGGTGGGTTTCACAAATTAGTAACACATGTGTTAGTGATTAGTTGTACATTTAATTTCTGGTTAAGGTTAGGGTTTAGGGTTAGGTTTAGGGTTTAGTAGGGTTTATGGTTTAGGGTTTATAAGGGTTTAGGGTTTATAAGGGGTTCAAAGTTTAGGGTTTAGAAATATTTAGGGTTTAGCGTTTTGTAAAGCGTTTAGGGTTTAGGGTTTGGGGTTTAGGGGTTAGGGGTTAGGGTTTAGGGTTTGAGGTTTGGGGTTTCGCCCCGAAACCCCAAACCTCAAACCCTAAACCCTAACCCCTAACCCCTAAACAACAAACCCTAAACCCTAAACGCAACACTTTAACACATGTGTTAGTAAATGTGAAACCCACCAAAAAAATGAAAAAAAAAAAAACTTTTCGAAAGTATGTCTTGAGGGACGGCAAATCAAAGAGGAGAAAACGACGAATTTAATGGTGCAATTTTCATAATTTTTCGATTTGTCGTTTGTGAGATAATTGATGTTGGGGGTAAATGGGTTTTGTACATGTGGAACATTCTCTTTGTACACATGGCTTGATATCATTGGTTCCCTCATTCTCACACAAATTCCTATTCTCATTTGAACCCTACCCTAGGTTTGATATAATATACATCAGATTGCACATCATTCTCATACATTAGTTTGTACTTTTTAGTTAAGGTAGCATGGACGGTATGAGACCTTGAGTTCTTATTCAATCTGATTCATTGTGCATATATTGTAATCGACAGGCAAAAACGTGTCTTTTCTTAGTTTTGACCGTGCAAAAAATATAATGCGTCACCTAATACCCTTAAAATATATACTTCTCATATATTTGACACTTTTCGAGGGTGCATTTACTCCATGCCTTTTTTGTACACCCGCCTCTAGATACAAGGCTTCTCCTGAGTTGTGCCCGTAGTCCTCGTACCGAGTATATTGGTAAAACTCAGTGCTTTAAATCTTTGATTATGCGGATTTTACTAGTATGGAGTACATGTGGCGGAGGTACTTGAGATCAATGGGTTGCACATGCTACATATGGAATCAAAATACTTAGTGTAATTTTTTTATTTTTCTAATATATCGTAGTTGCTATAGTTGTCCAATATTGCTATACATGACCCCAAATCCCCAATGACCCATAAAATAAAATAAAAAAAAACCAAAATTTAATAATGTAACAACCGCCAAATTAGGGCTAGTATTAGCGCCTAATTCTTTGTTAATGCATGTAATTAGTTCTGTGTTAGGCTAATTTATGTATCGGATTATATGTTGGTTAATATATACAACTTTGCGATTTGATTAAATCGTACGCAACTTAAATAGAATGAGATTCTATTCTGTCAACACGGACGTTGGTGAACAAATGTTTATAAACTGAAATAACGCAATTATGACCGAAATGATATTTTATAATAGTTAATAACTGCTTTGTACTACTCGAATAAAACTTACACAATCTAAAAACAAAAGTAATTAAATTTAACTTAATCTATTAAAGATTTAAGGAAATAATCTAAATAAATTATTTAACAAGAGTTGTGAATTTATAAATATAATTAAACGCGTAAAATAAATATTTAACGCATAAACTACGGAGAAAACGAACACCGCAAGGTGAACGGGGGCTGAAAAGTGGAGGTTAAAACCCCCACTCTTTTTCTTTTCCTTCCACTTCCCATTTCCTTTCTCTCTCTCCTTTCTTTTCTTCCTCTCTAATCACCAACCAAACCACCAACCAAAATACTCGCAAAATCGCTAATTACTACGTCAAAACAAGCTTGGATCATAGCCTCTCTTTGGAAGAAAACGTTCACCGCATCCCGATCTACATTCCTATCTTTTCGGATTTTCAATCCGACGCCGCGTAAGTTTCCGACAAATCCCGACATCTCTCGTTTTTGATCATTTTTACTAGTTTGCGGTTTTAATAGGCTTAATATGTTCATATAAGGGTTGGGTAAAAGATTTGGACCCAACGGAAACCGGAAAACTCGTTTTCGACAAAATTTCCGGCCATCAGACCGCTACGTCGCATTTGGCCAGGGGCCTCTGCGACGTCGCGGCCTACGTCGCATAAGAACCTCAACGTCGCACTAGCGACGCTGCCTCCTACGTCGCATTGATTTGCGAAGGTCGCATCATGCGACGTACATGCCCACGTCGCACCCGACGTCGCACCCGACGTCGCACCCGACGTCGCACCCGACGTCGCACCCGACGTCGCACCTGACGTCGCACCTGACGTCGCACCCGACGTCGCACGCTACGTCGCACATAACAGACCCTTGAAAAGTCAGATTTTACTAAGTGTCGAACTTACACAACTTCAAATACTTATGTCATACGACTTAACAAACGTCATAGAACATACTTTCTATTACAATTACACTAAATTGCGTTATAAATGATAAACTTTAATTATAACAAACCACCAACGGGCCGTATACTTTGATATAAATGAGAACGAACCAACATTTAACACAACGGGGTATGAACAACTAGCCTAGATGGTCTTGCGAGACATCTACTTACTTAACCTTATGTGTTTAGGCACTAGAAGGTTACGGGTTCGGAGAACCTACTTGCTTTACTACTACTTGCTAATTACTACTGCTCGACTCAGGTGAGTCTTACAGCCCCACTTTTACTGTTTTATACTTTGGGGTGAGATACTTAGCAACTGTTTTACGTATGAACACAATGTACTGAACTGAAAACATTACTGATTACAAACAAACGCATGAGTTACTTTTATCCACTGAAAGCCTCCTAATCGTAAGTTGTTAGTTATGGACTTAAGCGCGATTACTAATAGATGGATCCATTTGGGACTGACAATCCCTGTCTGGGGTGGTAGCGCCACCACGTACTGATTTACACGTAGAAACAGACATATTAGTATTTGTTACATATGAGTGTGCGGATAGCACTCACGGGGGTACGTGATATATTCACACTACACGGTTAAGCTTCAACTTATGAGCTCATGGCACTGTACTGATATACTGATTAACTTACTTTGCTTGATAGCAATACGGGTACATACTTGTGGTTCATAACATTTACTTATTACTAAACCTGTGAGATTCACCAACCTTTTTGGTTGACACTTTCTAGCTTTGTATCTCAGGTACACTTACGGAGTAGGTTCACTCCGGGATTGCTAGCTAGAGTCGCATGATTTACAAACTGCATTTAACGAAGATTCTTTGGCATTATCTTTTGTAACTATGATTATGTAATAGAATCTTCCGCTATACGCGCGGACTCTAGGAAACTACATTTTTGTGTACGAAAACCTACGGTTTTCAAACGATTCAAATTATGAAATGTAACTATTTTACAAACGTCTCATTTAGAGGTCGTTTGCTATATATCTTGTGCTTTGTATATTGATTAGTAACACTCAAAGTATGCTTCCGCAAACCGTTAAATTTGGGGGTGTTACAGATTGGTATCAGAGCCTAAGGTTATAGTGAACTAGGTTGCATTTAGTGGGCCTAGACTATGACCATTAGGCAGTATTCTCTTATTAGACATGACTAGTTCAGGAATTACAGCATACAACTTTAATTTAACATAGCCTGATCAACTATGTACAATTAAGGAAAGATGATGTAAGATCTGAAATGATTATGTTGAACAGGGATACGTTAGTTGACTCTGACTACGAGAGAACCGGACCATTACTTGATACGTGCTAGACACTAGGCTGGATATGATATATGTATATATATTGGCCTCAAACTTACTAACGCTTTGTCTCAGAAATGGCAAACATCCCATCCAACTCGTCTCGTTCTCAAACCGGGTCGCAGAACCCAAGGGTAGCAAGGAGGAACGCTAGGTTGCCTCGAGCTGGCCCATACCCCACTCACTTCACCTTGCCGGCCTTAGCCGCTAGGGTGAACCAACACGAGCAACGACTTCGCACCATGGATGTCGTGTTGCAAGAAACCAACGAAAACTGGAGACTTACATCTCTCGAACGCATAGAACAAGTCTCCGACGATCTGGAAACCACTAACAACAACATGGACGTCCTTCGCAACCAAATAATAGAAATAAGGGTGGAAAATGCCCTTCTGCAACAAAGGATGGATGAATATGTGCAACGCTCACTTGAGGCAGAAGAGTATGCGCGTGGACTAACCCAACGACTAGCACTAGCAGAAGACAACGCCCGACAAGCTAGCAGGCTTGCAAACACTGTGGACCGTCTTGTCACGATGATGGAGCAGATTAACCTACGTTAAGACTAGTGTAGCCTTTGTCTTGTAATCTAGTAACTATCTAAGCACTACTCTACGTTTCAGTCGGATGTAACAATTCCCGACATCTTTTGTAATACATCTGTAGGATGTAACCTTTGAACTCGTATCATCTATCAAATATTTCTTGTTGTTCAACTCATATTAATTGCCATAATTCTTTTTCATATTGATGTGATGTATTACCATCTTTATACATGTACATCTGAAATACATACAACTTTCTTGCAAAATCTCACGTATCTCCATTTCTTTTATTGAAGAGTCATGCCGCCAAAGACAAGACCTTACACGGATGCTCAGATCACTTCACTCATAACCCAGGCGGTTACTGAAGCCTTAGCTCGGAACACTCCACCTGGTTCCACAAGAAACAGCGATGCCGCTGAAACTTCTGCTGCTAAACCTTGTTCATACAAGGATTTTCAAAACTGCAAACCCTTGAGCTTCAAGGGGATCGAAGGAGCCATCGGACTTATTAGATGGTTTGAAAAGATGGAATCCGTTTTCCGCATCAGCAAATGTGCGGAGGACGACAAAGTCAAATTCTCCACCTGCACCCTCGAGGATGGTGCCCTCTCGTGGTGGAATTCCTATACCCAGTCTGTGGGTATTGATACAGCTTATCTACTCCCTTGGGAGGATCTGAAGAAAATGCTCACTGATGAGTATTGCCCGGCCGAACAACTCTACAAACTGGACGAAGAGTTCTGGAACTTGAAAGTACAAGGAACTGACATCGTTGGATACACCACCAGATTCCAACAACTCACCGTCCTTCGCCCAACTATGGCGGGTACTGAACCCGAAAAGATCAAGAAATACATCCGCGGCCTCCCGGAACCTGTCCGGGGGAATGTCGCCTCGTCAAAACAAACCACTCTTCATGGTGCCATTCGGTTAGCCCATGAACTTCTAGCCATGAACGAGGACCCAGAACCACCCACTCCAACCTCCAACAGCAACAAAAGAAAATGGTCCGACAACCACAACAACCACCAAAACAAGAAACCTGAAACCATTAAAGCCTATACCTCCGGTACTGATGACAAGGGGGCGTATAAGGGAACCAAACCCTATTGCTCCAAGTGCCAACGACACCACCATGGTTCTTGTCCCTGTAGCAAGTGTAAGAGATTTGGACACTTGGCTAGGGATTGTAGATCAAACACCACTGACACCAACACCTCTGCACCAAAGACTTGTTATGGGTGCAACGGTACGGGGCATTTCAAGAAAGACTGCCCGAAACTGAACAACAACAACAACAGGAACAACAACAATGCTCGAGGAAGAGCTTTTGTACTGAAATCTGGGGAAGCCCGTCAAGACCCGAATGTGGTCACGGGTACGTTCCTTCTCAACAACTTGACTGCTTCTGTATTATTCGATACTGGTGCTGATAAGAGCTTTATTTCCGACGAATTTTATCCACTACTTGACACTACACCTATTGCCTTAGATTCTAAGTACACTATAGAATTGGCAAACGGAAAACTTATTGAGGCCGACAGTGTAATACCTAATTGCACTCTGAACTTAGCTAACGAGCTCTTTCCCATTGACTTGATACCTGTCGAAATCGGCAGCTTTGACATCATCGTCGGTATGGATTGGTTGTCCAAGCACCGAGCCGAAATCGTTTGTTTCGAGAAAATTGTACGCATTCCTCTCGTCACCGGTGGGACTTTGAGCATACAAGGGGAGACCGGTGGGACGAGAATAAACATCATTTCTTGCATGAAAACCCGAAAGTACTTGAGAAAAGGGTACCAGGCAATCCTCGCACACATTATGGAGAAAAAGTCGGTGGAAAAGCGACTTGAGGATGTGCCTATCGTTCGAGACTTCCCAGAAGTCTTTCCTGAAGACTTGCCTGGCCTTCCGCCAACTAGACAAGTCGAATTCTCTATTGACCTTGTGCCCGGCGCAGCACCCGTGGCACGAGCCCCTTACCGACTAGCCCCATCAGAACTTCAGGAGTTGTCTACTCAGTTACAGGAACTCCTGGACAAGGGATTTATTCGACCAAGTTCCTCACCTTGGGGAGCTCCGGTCCTGTTTGTGAAAAAGAAAGACGGTTCTTTCCGCATGTGCATCGACTACCGTGAACTCAACAAATTAACTGTCAAGAACCGTTACCCACTTCCTCGCATTGATGACCTGTTTGACCAACTTCAGGGATCGAGTTTTTACTCAAAGATCGATCTACGGTCTGGTTACCACCAACTCCGAGTTCGTGATGAAGATATTCCTAAAACTGCTTTCCGAACTCGCTACGGGCATTATGAATTCCAAGTGATGCCATTCGGCTTAACCAACGCACCGGCAGTATTCATGGATCTTATGAATCGGGTGTGCAAACCTTACCTTGACAAGTTTGTTATCGTATTTATCGATGATATCTTGATTTACTCGCGCACTGAACATGAACACGCGCAACACCTGACAACCATCCTAGAGCTGCTCAAACACGAAGAGTTGTACGCCAAATTCTCTAAGTGTGAGTTCTGGATGAAAACCGTTCAATTTCTCGGACACGTCATTGACAATCAAGGGATTCATGTTGATCCTTCAAAAATCGAGGCTATCAAGGGTTGGCAAGCTCCTACTACTCCGACCGAGGTACGCCAATTCTTAGGGCTCGCCGGGTACTACAGGCGATTCATTGAGAACTTTTCGAAAATAGCCCTACCTCTCACTGCACTGACTCAAAAAGAAAAGAAGTTCGATTGGACTGACAAACAGGAGTCAGCTTTCCAGCTACTAAAACAGAAACTCTGCAGTGCACCTATCTTATCTTTACCCGAAGGTAACGATGACTTCGTGGTATACTGTGATGCTTCACACCAAGGTCTTGGTTGCGTGTTGATGCAACGAGACAAGGTCATCGCTTACGCCTCTCGACAACTCAAGGTCCACGAAAAGAATTACACAACTCATGACCTGGAGTTGGGGGCTGTTGTATTCGCTCTAAAAATCTGGAGACACTACTTATACGGTACCAAGTGTACAATCTTTACTGACCATAAAAGTCTCCAACATATCTTCGATCAAAAGGATCTCAACATGAGGCAACGTCGATGGGTCGAGTTGCTTACTGATTATGACTGCGAAATCCGTTATCATCCGGGCAAGGCGAATGTTGTCGCCGATGCCTTAAGCCGAAAAGAACGAGTGAAACCACTTCGAGTTCGAGCTCTTGGTATGACCATTTACAACGATCTCATCAATCAAACCCTCACCGCTCAACTCGAAGCACTCAAACCAGAAAACGTGATAAACGAGGCCTTGCGGGGCATGGACAAACAATTTGAAACCAAATCTAACGGGGCCAAATACTTCTCGAATCGAATCTGGTTACCAAGTTTTGGAAACCTTCGAGACTTGGTGATGAATGAAGCTCACAAGTCTAAATACTCTATACACCCCGGTGCCGACAAAATGTACCACGGCATCAAGGAACTGTACTGGTGGCCCAACATGAAATCTGACATTGCAAATTATGTTGGCAAGTGTCTTACTTGTTCCAAGGTTAAAGCTGAACACCAGAAACCTTCAGGTTTGCTGCAACAACCCGAAATACCACAATGGAAATGGGAGCAGATCACCATGGATTTCATTACTAAACTCCCGAAAACTTCTAGCGGTTGCGATACCATTTGGGTGATCGTCGACCGACTCACTAAATCTGCTCATTTCCTAGCCATCAAGGAAACTGATAAGATGGAACGGTTGACACGGATCTACCTGAAAGAGATCGTGTCAAGACACGGTGTGCCCATCTCAATCATCTCCGACCGAGATGCTCGGTTTACTTCTCGCTTCTGGCAATCACTACAGAAATCTCTTGGTACTCGTCTGGATATGAGTACGGCTTACCATCCTCAAACCGATGGCCAGAGCGAACGAACCATACAAACACTGGAGGACATGCTACGAGCCTGCGTAGTTGACTTCAGTAAAAACTGGGAAAATCACTTGCCGTTGTGCGAGTTCTCGTACAACAACAGTTATCACACCAGCATAAAGGCAGCACCCTTCGAGGCACTGTACGGTCGTAAGTGCCGGTCACCTATCTGTTGGACTGAGGTGGGAGATACACAACTCACCGGTCCAGAAATCATACATGAAACAACTGAAAAGATCGTCGGCATACAAAACCGACTAAAAGCCGCGCGTGATCGTCAGAAAAGCTATGCTGACGTGAGACGCAAACACCTTGAGTTCCAAGTAGGGGACAAGGTACTTCTCAAAGTGGCACCGTGGAAAGGTGTCATTCGATTCGGAAAACGAGGCAAACTAAATCCTAGATACATCGGGCCATTCGAAATCCTTGAAAAGATTGGTCCGGTGGCATACCGCCTGCAACTCCCTGCTGAGCTTAACAGCGTTCACAACACATTCCACATTTCTAATCTGAAGAAATGTCTGTCTGACGAGACACTGATTATACCGCTCGACGAAATACAACTCGATGATAAACTTCATTTTGTCGAGGAACCTATGGAAATAATGGACCGCGAGGTCAAACAACTAAAACAGAGTCGTATTCTCATCGTAAAAGTCAGGTGGAATTCTAGACGTGGTCCTGAATTCACTTGGGAACGGGAGGACCAAATGCGACTGAAATACCCACATCTCTTCCCCGACAACGCACCGACAGTGCAAACGAGCTAATTTCGGGACGAAATTCTTTTAACAAGGGGAGAATGTAACAACCGCCAAATTAGGGCTAGTATTAGCGCCTAATTCTTTGTTAATGCATGTAATTAGTTCTGTGTTAGGCTAATTTATGTATCGGATTATATGTTGGTTAATATATACAACTTTGCGATTTGATTAAATCGTACGCAACTTAAATAGAATGAGATTCTATTCTGTCAACACGGACGTTGGTGAACAAATGTTTATAAACTGAAATAACGCAATTATGACCGAAATGATATTTTATAATAGTTAATAACTGCTTTGTACTACTCGAATAAAACTTACACAATCTAAAAACAAAAGTAATTAAATTTAACTTAATCTATTAAAGATTTAAGGAAATAATCTAAATAAATTATTTAACAAGAGTTGTGAATTTATAAATATAATTAAACGCGTAAAATAAATATTTAACGCATAAACTACGGAGAAAACGAACACCGCAAGGTGAACGGGGGCTGAAAAGTGGAGGTTAAAACCCCCACTCTTTTTCTTTTCCTTCCACTTCCCATTTCCTTTCTCTCTCTCCTTTCTTTTCTTCCTCTCTAATCACCAACCAAACCACCAACCAAAATACTCGCAAAATCGCTAATTACTACGTCAAAACAAGCTTGGATCATAGCCTCTCTTTGGAAGAAAACGTTCACCGCATCCCGATCTACATTCCTATCTTTTCGGATTTTCAATCCGACGCCGCGTAAGTTTCCGACAAATCCCGACATCTCTCGTTTTTGATCATTTTTACTAGTTTGCGGTTTTAATAGGCTTAATATGTTCATATAAGGGTTGGGTAAAAGATTTGGACCCAACGGAAACCGGAAAACTCGTTTTCGACAAAATTTCCGGCCATCAGACCGCTACGTCGCATTTGGCCAGGGGCCTCTGCGACGTCGCGGCCTACGTCGCATAAGAACCTCAACGTCGCACTAGCGACGCTGCCTCCTACGTCGCATTGATTTGCGAAGGTCGCATCATGCGACGTACATGCCCACGTCGCACCCGACGTCGCACCCGACGTCGCACCCGACGTCGCACCTGACGTCGCACCTGACGTCGCACCCGACGTCGCACGCTACGTCGCACATAACAGACCCTTGAAAAGTCAGATTTTACTAAGTGTCGAACTTACACAACTTCAAATACTTATGTCATACGACTTAACAAACGTCATAGAACATACTTTCTATTACAATTACACTAAATTGCGTTATAAATGATAAACTTTAATTATAACAAACCACCAACGGGCCGTATACTTTGATATAAATGAGAACGAACCAACATTTAACACAACGGGGTATGAACAACTAGCCTAGATGGTCTTGCGAGACATCTACTTACTTAACCTTATGTGTTTAGGCACTAGAAGGTTACGGGTTCGGAGAACCTACTTGCTTTACTACTACTTGCTAATTACTACTGCTCGACTCAGGTGAGTCTTACAGCCCCACTTTTACTGTTTTATACTTTGGGGTGAGATACTTAGCAACTGTTTTACGTATGAACACAATGTACTGAACTGAAAACATTACTGATTACAAACAAACGCATGAGTTACTTTTATCCACTGAAAGCCTCCTAATCGTAAGTTGTTAGTTATGGACTTAAGCGCGATTACTAATAGATGGATCCATTTGGGACTGACAATCCCTGTCTGGGGTGGTAGCGCCACCACGTACTGATTTACACGTAGAAACAGACATATTAGTATTTGTTACATATGAGTGTGCGGATAGCACTCACGGGGGTACGTGATATATTCACACTACACGGTTAAGCTTCAACTTATGAGCTCATGGCACTGTACTGATATACTGATTAACTTACTTTGCTTGATAGCAATACGGGTACATACTTGTGGTTCATAACATTTACTTATTACTAAACCTGTGAGATTCACCAACCTTTTTGGTTGACACTTTCTAGCTTTGTATCTCAGGTACACTTACGGAGTAGGTTCACTCCGGGATTGCTAGCTAGAGTCGCATGATTTACAAACTGCATTTAACGAAGATTCTTTGGCATTATCTTTTGTAACTATGATTATGTAATAGAATCTTCCGCTATACGCGCGGACTCTAGGAAACTACATTTTTGTGTACGAAAACCTACGGTTTTCAAACGATTCAAATTATGAAATGTAACTATTTTACAAACGTCTCATTTAGAGGTCGTTTGCTATATATCTTGTGCTTTGTATATTGATTAGTAACACTCAAAGTATGCTTCCGCAAACCGTTAAATTTGGGGGTGTTACAAATAATTAAAGCCCATCCTTCAAGATTATTACTTTCATTATTTTACGATACGGAAGAAGCTTCTCATTGTCAACCCATTTATTTTAGTTTATTGAGAGTCTGAGAGGCAGCAACACAAAATCAATTAACCTGAGCTAATGAAAGTATTCAAATTTTATTTGAAGATTCAAAAATCATATTTATACAACAATGTACGTTGCCTCAACAGAAAAAATTGCGCCAGGTAATTTTTCAATTTAAGCTTTTAGGTTTAGGTTTTTATACATGATTTTTATTTAGTGAATAAATGTTGCGATTTATGTTCTATATCCAATTTAGATTCGGTTGATATCTTACTTTTTGATGTACTTTTGTCCTAAATGGATGGATGATCCGGTGAGGTGGTCCTTATCTTTATGCTGCTACTTTTGCTTTTGTGATTCAAGCTGATGAGCTGTTGATCATGTCCGCTTATTTTTATTTGTTTTGGTGATTGAATGGTTCAACATGGTGAATATTTTTGTGTTACTATGCTGGCTGTAACCGAGTAGTAGTAGTCTTGTAGTATTAGTAATAGTAGTAAGTAATAGTTTAGCAGCTGCTGCCTACTGGTTATTTAGTTTGGGCTTTGACATGTTACTTATTTTGGTTGTTTTGTATTATGACTGCCTTATTCAATGAAATCATATAATTTCAGTTTGTTTTAGTTGTGTAGTTTATATACTTAAAATTTTTGCAACCCCTAAGATTTATTCCTGGCTCCGCCCGGCTCCGCCCGGCTCCGCCACTGAGTACATTGGTATGAAGAGACTAAGAACAAAATGCTACCATTCGAGCATGTCAAGCTCCTCAATTTGTGAATCCGAAAACAAAGAATACATTCATTATTCTGAAGCATATTTTGGTCCGAACTTCTCGCCTGGCATGGATTTTTGTTTCATCCAATCAAGTAATGTTAGACGGCTCCCAACCCGTTCGTCGGTTGGCAAGCGACGAACCGACGGGGTTGGCACGGCCTCGTCGGCTTCGTCCGTCGGTTGCGTCGGTCGGTAAACCGACGAGGGTCGTCGGTCAGAGTGGGGCCCATTTTTTTTTTTTTTTTTTTTTGGTTTGTTACCGTTTGGCATTAAAAAAAAAATCAAAAAATTTAAAAAACAAACCATTGGTGGAGCGGGGGTTGGTTTTCAAAAAAAAAAAAAATTATTTTTAAACTCTCCATTTTTACCTATAAAAATACCTACAAACTTACTCATTTTCACACAACACACTATCTATTCCACCAATTCTTCCACACAACACTTCAAACACCACTCTTTTTACCTCAAAACCACTCTCAAAAAAATGTCCAAAAACAACAAATCCACTTCCAAAAAAAAAAAAAAAAAAAAGATCAACAAAATATTGCCAAAGATATGTGGCAAAATTTGTTGAATAACCCGTTACCAAACCCGAACTCACCAAACACTCAAGCTTCCGGTTCTTCATCTCAACCAAACAGTCAACCTACCGGGTTTGCCAACTTTCCACCAATTGCAAGCCCGTTCAACCTTGATCCGCACGACCCGAGGAATAATTATGCATTTCAAGGGTGGTACACAAACACACAATCCTCACCACCACAACCACAATTCACACAATGGTCACAACCACAGTGGTTCCAAAACACACAATGGTCACCACAACAACCACACTTTTTTCCAAGCTCATCCAACTCCAGTCACCAACAAATGAATTTCACCGTACCACAAACTTTGGAAGAAAGCTCCGACGAGGCGAACCCGGAACCCGAACCCGAGCCCGAATCTGAACCCGAACCCGAAACCTAAAAAAACAAGAAAAAGGGTAAACGGGTTCAAAAGGAAAAAAGGCCCAAACGGGCTCAAACACATTGGACGGACGAGGAGGCGAGGATTTTAGCGGAGCGGTGGATACACTGTTCCGAAAACGGTGTGGTGGGCAAAAATCAAACAAACGAGTCATTTTGGGCTAAAGTTAATGAAGCTTACAACAGTTGTGTCTCAACAAAACGTAACCTTAATCAACTTACTGGCAAATGGAACAAGATTTCTCACGACTCAAAAGCATTCCAAGCTCTCTACAAACAATACAAAGAAATTCACCCACAAAGCGGTGCCGACGAAAACGACGTCATGATTGCCACCCGAAATGCATTCCGGCACCAAGTTGGGCGTGCGTTCATTTACGAGTCATCTTGGAATGTTATTAGACATTTCCCAAAATTCTTTGCTGAGCCGGGCGTTATGGCCAATGAAGATTCTTTCCAACAATTTGTCACCGATCTGGACGTGGATGAACAACCGACAGCAACGGCTCTTGATACAAACATGAAGCGGTTGTTCCAAAATGACTATATCCGTCGTCCTCCAGGCCGAAAGGCGTCGAAAACTACCACCTCAAGCTCCGCCAGTTCATCCGCACGAAGTGTTCAATCTGAAAAAGTGGAAACTTTAGAAGCAGTCAGGCAAACCGCTCTCGCGCAACAAGAAGCAATTAAACTGATCAAGGAAAACGCGATGAAAAAAGCCGCCTACAAAGCTTTGAGTTTTTTGTGTAAAAAACTTCCGAAAAAGGCGTCCAAAAAAGAAATAAAAATGCTAAAAAACGCGAGGAAAGAAGTCGTGACACTTTACCAAGACAAATATGGCAACGACGAATCGGACGAGGACGAGCAAGAAAACGCAAACGAAACCGACGAGTCGAGCTCTGATTAGATTTCTTTATAATTCTAGTATTTTTTAAATTATCGTACTTTTTAATTTTTAGGATTTCTTGTAATTTTAATTATTAGGAATTGTTGTAATTTTAATTTTTAGGAATTGTTGTAATTTTAAATTTTAGGAATTGTAGTAATTTTAATTTTTAGGATTGGTGTAATTTTTAATTTTAATGGAATGTGTTTAATTTAAATTATTGTTTTTATTTAAATTGTTGTGTTTTAGTTGATTTTTTTATTAGTCGCGGGGCCCAGAAACTGGAAGTGACGGAGCAGGGATGGGAGTGGTCTGTCAGTTTCAGTCAGTTTTGTGAAAAAGCTGACGTGGCGCTGACGTGGCTCTGTCAGTTTCTGTCAGTTGGTTACTGGGTTGGAAATGGTCTTAGTGTGCTGAAGCAAAAAAATTATTTAACTCTGCAAAATCATCGCTCTTAGTACTTCGTGGTTAATTTGTTTTGGATACACATCGCTAAAACTTCCCGCCATTTCAACAAACCCAAAGTTAAACGTTTTCAGTCAAAAAACCCTAACGAAATGAAGCTGTTAAATCGATCAGGTGTCAGTATAGGAGGTATTGGGATCATAGATTGATGCATAATATTTCTTGTCATTTTTGAAACATATTGATAACAAAATCAAATGTCAAGAAATAAAAACCTTGGAAATAAATCTTTGATACAAACACACCTCAAACTCAACCTCATCCCCCACCTACCCAATCCCTTCCATATTACTCACTCATCTAAACGAAGTAGTGTTTCATGGAAATTAAAACACATCCAAAATCTTCATGGTACCCAAAACTTAACCTTAATCTTCATTATCCATTCCTGCTGGTTGATCTCTCCTACTTGGCCCACCAGCTGGTTTTGACATTATAATCTGCACATCATAAAAAAAAGGGTCACAATTTAAGACTTTTAAATCAAAAATAAAATTGCCATCAGGTGTGAGCCTTTCACATCATTACTGCACACTAGATTTTGACCATCTAATTTGGTTGAATTGATTTCGACTGTCAGTAAGCTTTCAGAAAAGAAGAGCCATTTATAGCCACATCAAGGATAGTATTCCAGCTAACAAATCAAAATTTATGCGGGCTCGGTCCGCTTCATAATAACTTGAGGATATATAAGAACATCAGAATTAATAAGCTTAGGTTAATTACCTGGTCAACACGTAAGACAGTACAAACTGCATCAGCAGCATACTTGAGAGCATGATACCTAGAAAGGTAATAAGTACACATGTCAGGCAACTTGAACAGATGCTGGTCCCATTGTCACAATAAAATACAATCATACTCCGACTTAGAATGGATCTAAGTTTTAGCATTGTCACTATAATAGAAATGGTCTATATAACTTTAAAGACCACGTAAGAATGATAATTTGAGAGTGTTCGGGTTAGCTTTTTAAAAGAGCTTTTTTTAGCTTTTTTGTTGTGACAAACACCTTTTTGGCTTAATAGCTTTTCAAAGGAAAAAAGCTTGTCTTTAAGAAGCTAAGGGGTTAGGGCTTATAGAATTTGAGCTTTTTAGCTAGATAGCTAAAAGCTCCAGTTGAGAGGCTAAGCCAAACACCCTTATTTCTGTTATGTTACTATATATATATACTTTAGTTATTATTCTGGAATGTTCGTATCAATTGGGTGTTTATAGATTTAATTTTGAAACTCATCATTGCAAATTATTCCGATCAGATTTTAAAGTCGGTACTAATCAGGTGTTTGCAACTAGTACTTAATTCAGAGATTCAGTTGATAGAAGAACCAACCTCAGCCACACCATTGTTAAAAATGTTGCAGAAAATTAATAACCTTATGTAAAATAACATACAAAAGTAACATCTAGAGCTGCTTACTTGGTGACATAAAGATCCCATATCTTCAACGTTGAAACATCCTTACACGCTCCTTCTTCCAAGTCTATACCAACTTTGACATTTCCAGCGGCATGATCCGCGTATAAAGTAGATATGATCTCCATGGCATTAAGCCCAGCGTTTTCAGCCAAGGTTTTTGGTATCATTTCAAAGCTCTCAGCAAACTTTGCAATAGCATACTGATCTAACCTGCAATACAAACAAAGTCAATAGATTTTATACAAAATATTACACGACATTCGATTTTTTTAGAGTAAATACTAGAAATTTTCCGTCCTAAAACGATCATCCACTTTTCACTCTAGAGTCAAAGGATCTATGGACTTAGGAATTTTGTGGACAACCAATAACTACTCTGAAGCATACAAAACAATAACTAGGAAACCGCAAGGTGGCGCAAGTGGATTATCAGCCTAAGAACATCCAATAAAAAGTGGGAGCTCTCAGGTCAAAAACTTCCTGGTACGATGACTCCTTGTGAGGCCAGCCAAAACACTATGGTTATCCCAAAAATAAAATAACAAGAAACCAGGTCACATTTCCTTTGAAAAAGATGTTCCTATACTAATATTTACACTCTAATTACTATGGTTTTTACTCCAATAAGAAGACACCATGAAAGCAAGTACCCGGTCTCTGTGAAAGAGAACTCCTTCAGTTTCCTGGCTAATTCAATTTCAGTAGCCGCGGCACCAGGTACAAATCGACTGTCCCTGCATAATGCCTGATACAGAAACATAGAGATTGTTGGAGTTAAATGACAATGGAAAGAAAATAAATAAACAAATTCCAACTGCAGGACAACGAGAAATACATACTTTGTAAGTATTGACACCATCATCGACAGCCCTTTCCAGATCATCCAATATACTATCAGTACTTGCTCGCAACAACACGGTGGTCACCGAGTTCCCACCTTCTTCATTTCTTACAACAGTTACCTAAGAAAAAATATATATTTTACGGTTAAGTTAAGACTAAAAGAGAGTTAAAAAGAAAATAGATGATGCCCCACTTCCATACCCTAGCACCACCGATCTCCTCAACAGAAATAGAGTCAACATATCCAAGATCATCAGGGTTTACAGTGCTCCCAAGCTTCAACTGCAATTACAAATGAATGAAATAATAGTTATTAACCATAGTTGATAGAACCTTACATAAACACTCACTATAGTAAGCATTAATGCACCAAAACATGTTCTGCTTACAAGAGCAACAGCACCAGTTGTGCGACAAAAACGACGTAGTTCAAACTTGGAGCCAATTTTCAAGACCATGACCCTGTAAATATAGGAATCGCAAAGTTAACCAATGGTAACTAGACATTAAAGAGAGCTTCTGAACTATGCAACTTTGTATCCTGTAAATATAAATATAAACTACTAACTATTTGAGGTTTTAACTTATAACGTCACCAAGTAACACAAAGAATATACAAACACTAGATGTGGGTCAAAATATTAAAATAAGTAGGGTAAGAAGGATTGAACATGCATACTTGTAACGCTCACAAAAATGCAGAGCCATTTCTCCAACAGCCGCTCCACTAACAATGACCTTTGCACCTGACTCTACAACTGCTTTGATGAGCTCTTCAACCTTTGCTTCTTCGGTTTTTGCATAATTTTCAAGCTATAGTAAAATCAAGAAGTAATTCATAAGAAAAAAATTGAACAGGTTTATTAGATTCCAACAACAAACGTAAATAAGTATGGATCAAGTCTTATCTAAATGGCACATAAAACGATATCTATTTAATACAATTTCTTGACAAGGGGATCCAGGGTACACTACCACCACATGTCAGTGTCTTAGAGTCAGAGCAACTAATAATTAAACGAGGATTAAGATGCAATTACTGTGGAGAATATACATACAGTAGACACCAGCTTAAAGGCAATAGGTTGACTGAAACTACATCCCTATTTTGTTATGGATAATAGTTGTAACATGTTCGAAGAACACTTGGCCTGTCAGAAGATCTATTTATATAACAAAAATGACATGAAACAATGATTTCTGGAGACATAAAAGCATGCTTAAGTGATAGCACAAATTCATCATCAATGACAAGCCTTTTCCCAGAAGTGTATGATTACACTGAAGTATATACGCCAACATATGTAAAAACGTGTATTGATCCACTAAGACATTAACTTGACATATGAATTCAGCTTAAATTACATCCCATATTTGATGATTAGTGCCAGTAAATGGACCGCACCTGCTCAGCACTGTGAATTAGGACAGTTCCTTTAGTCTCAGTTGCACTAGTATCAACACCACCAGCAATGACGACCACCTATAGAACAATAAACACATTCAGCTTCAACAAAATGCAATACAAGAAAACAAATGGTGGGTGATACAACAATAAATTAGGCATTAGGTAAAAAAGCACGCATAATTTAGGTGGACAATCCAATGAATTTTACATTTATGTTTTATCCTTGCTAGATAGGGTCTTGAACAATCTGATTCTCTGGTAAGCAACTCACAACCCCCGTGTACAGCTAATTTTGAATATAATATTACTCATCCACTAACCAGTCACTTACACTTATTTGCCAGAACCATTGTGCATAACATCTCATAGTATCCAACTACAGGTCGCACAATTAACCAAATGGATAAATTTGGGTTTATATGAATATGATATCTAACGGGGCAAACAAACAACTACAATTAATATACAAAATGTTAAATATAACGAAAACAGGCCAATTAGGCCCAATAGTGTATTCTAATGATAAAAACACACTTCTAAAATCATGTATTAAATACCACGGGCACTTTTTAGCAAGACTCAAACAAAACACAGACAACATAAGTATTTTCAGACGCACCCCAACAAAAAAATTTGGAAACCATAAACATTCCATTTACCTTGCTCAACAAGGGTATCACAATCATTTCCCTAAATAATACACTGTCCTTATTTTTTAAGGTACAGTGATAAATCATGCTGCTCACCAATGAAAAGCGTAAAAGAAAAAATTTAAAGATTCACAGAAAAAAATCACCTTGTGTAAAAACGCACGCTAGAATTACTCTAACTAGAAATCAAAACATCAATTATCATTCAAAGAACTAAAAGGTAACATTTTGACAAGTACGCAGTACGTTATACATCAAGACAATACATGAACATGCAGAGATAGAGAGCATTCAAACAGCCTAAAAGACATCCATAAAAGACATCCAAAAAAGACATTCACCTTTGCCTTCTCTATTCTCTTTATACTCCCTACAGTATCTCCTTTTAGAACCATGCCTCTAACTGTTGTGCAATTCTGCAGACCTCCACCGACTAGTTTTGCAACTCTCACATTATCAACATTGAAATTTATTGGATTCTTTGGGCAAACTTGAATGCATGCCTGAAATGAAAAAACAAGATCAGTCGTGCTCTCTAGTTGAACTAATAAATTATAACCTTATGACAAGAAAAAAAAGTTACATCTGCAATTAGAGGACATAGAATATCCTCCTGTCCATATTGTTTGCTAGCAACAGCAGCTTTCATCCTTAATACAACTTCATCTTTATTCCTCACATCCATGGTGTCTGAACCTTCCTCTACCAATCCTTCTAAGATCTTAACAACCTGTAAACAAAGAGGTTAAACTCTGTACCTTTGGCAAAAACACGACACGTATTTGTTTAGTTCGGCATAGTCCAGACTCATGTGTTATGTATTTTATATAAATCAATGAGATTTTATAAGTAATTAGTACGGTTCTGCTGCAAAACTATATGCCTCAAGTTGGTAAGATTCAACACCAGGTCCTTTGTGTCTACCCAAGAGAGAAATGTACATTAACTATATATTACTTAACATGCAGGGAAGAGGCACGCTATAAAGAAGGTAGATTATTAGAGAAAACACTACATTATAAGTGACAATACTATAGTTTGACAAACCTCATTGATTGCTTTTGTGTATCCAATAATGATTTCACTGGGATGCAGCCCCATCCTAATGAGGTCTTCAGCACCCTGGAGAAGCTCCCCTGCAAAAGAAACTACTAAGTTGGCTCCATCTCCAATTTCCTCCTGCTGTGCTTTCCCTGCCAATACCAAAAGTTTGGCTGCAGGATGCTGAATCTCAAGTTCGTTAACGATAGTCGCAGTATCACTAGTCACAAATAGCTTGTCCAGATGATTTATAACCATTTTATTCATGCCTAACACACACAAAAAAGATTATGGTAAACAAGTTATTAACTGTTGGGGAAGAACAAACAATAATTACTCTGTAATTATGCTAACACAGCATACTCAAACTTCACAGTCAATAGCATTGACAATAATCATTTCATGTTAACATAGAAACCAGCAAATAGTGTACAACTGTACATAACTTTTCAACAGATATAAGTATGCTACGCTACCAACTTCCCATGGGGAGAAAAGATCGATACTTTAACCAAACTTGTTTTACATAACTCAGAAACATTACCCTTTCAGTTTATTTTTCATTCTAACTAACGCTTCTACATTTTAAGACTAAAAATGCAAAACGTAGAACTCCTTATAAGTTGCATGTAAATAACAAATTTACGTGCAAGGAAGCAGACACCAGTAACATACATTGATTAACAAGTTTGGAAAACTGCATTGAAAATGACTTATCAATCATTTTAACAAGCAACAAATAAGCTTCGAGTATTTCTAATTCTTAGCAAATTTCATTTTTAGTCTAACAAATCTGAACGTCACACTTAAATAGCACATACATTAATTAACACAATAATAATTAACAGATTCTTCAAACACCTTTATCCAATAAAAGTAGTAGCATTTTAAAGAATGAAACAAATCAAACAGTTAACAGCACAACAAAACAAAACAGAAACAGTTAAACACATACCATTGGGACCAAGAGAAGTTCTGGTAATTGTAGAAAGCTGTTTACAAGCATCGATATTCTTGATAACAGCTTCATCTAATCCAGATAGATGTTTGTGTCCTTCTTTTAGCATTCCCTGGATACCATAAGGCTGCGTCTGTAGCCCCATCTTTATCGATTTATATAGTGGTTAACGCCTACAAGACAAAATCCTGGAAATAACACCTGAGATTAATTTAGTTTTTTATAACAGTTAGATCAAAATCAAATATAAAACCTTAACCGCATATAAATACATACACACACACAAACACACACTTAAATCAGCTTCAGTAGCATACAAATTAGCCGTGTGAGTACGTATATATATACCTATAAAAATCGAATACTGTAGTTACGATCGCTAAAACAGTCGTATAAACAGTTAATATAATAACCTAATGATCAAGAATTGAAAAAAAAACCTAAAATAAAACACCAGTTGTTAATTAATTAATAGTTAAACCTAGACATTAACTTCAGAGTGTTTATTACTGGTTATGAGCTACAATTAAACCTTGATATTTTGGAAATGAGAATTTAACCTAAAAATTACCTGTTGAGTGTAGTAGTGAGATCTGATGGAAACGAGAGGAAATGATGAGCGGAAGAAGAAGAACGAAAAAGGCTGCACTGCGTTAGGTTTCACGGTGAGCGGGAGATTGAGTAAATTCCAGAACAATTGGGCTGTTCATTTTTTTATTATTGGGCCTCTAATTAGTTATTGGGCTTAGTGTGTCCATACATGAGTTTTTGTGAAACGAATATAATTTTAGGGAATTTAATTTATTATCCATTATCCATTTTTTTAGTATACATAAAATCATGTCCAATAAAAAATACTTTGTTAGAATTTATGGACTATGGTTGGGGACGCTAGTTCGTACACGAGGTGCAAATCGCTTTTGTGCTTTGTATTCATCCATTTGCATTTTGTATATACCTTTTGTATAACACCTATATATAACGGTATACGCAAAGTGCATACGTCATGAGTCATGACGAAGTGAAAAAACCAAAAAAAAAAAAACATTGCAACATTATAAAATAGTTAAAGACTCCGCAAATCAAAAATCTTGATGTAATAGTTAAAGACTTCATGCTCAACTTATAGTCTTGTCATTGTTCGTAATTATACTCATGTAATTTAGAGAAAAGTATGTTGGACTTACGTTAGATTTCATCCACACTCAACACACTTTTCATTGATAATATTACATGGGAATCATAAACATTACTTATTGGTATGGGTGTTCATAAAACCAGACAAAACCGTAAAAGCCGGACGAACCGTGTCAAGTTAACCGGTCCGGTCCGCGGTTTCAAAAATGCAAAACCGGATCGTCCGGTCTACGATTTTTAATAGTAACCGACCGTTTAAACTTGACCGAAGTGTTTACTAATATAATCTTTAAATTTTGTATTATACGGAGTATATATTAATTAGTATATTTTTGTTAAAAAAATAATTTATCACAAAAATTGAGTGGTTTGTAGTCTAGACTCCAAGAACAAAATATAAACTATATATAATCATTTTTAATTGTATTGCCGTCTAATGAATTATTGTATTTTTGTTTGTTTGTTCAAATTTAATGTTTATTGAAATCGTTGTGGACGACTGAGTACGATTATTGTTATCGAGTACGAAACAGTGATATTATCGTGTTGTATTGTTGTTCGTATTTAAGCAAAAAAAATCCGTTTTTCAATTTTTAGCAAAAAGCAAAAAACCGTAAAATCGGTCAAAGCGGATCGGTTTTAGCTGTTCGGTCTGGTCTGGTCAATACATCTCAAACGGTCCGTGTCGCACCCCCTAAATTATGATGCGGAAGCGGTTCGGGTCGGAGCGCGACCAAATACGGTAATCACAGCACAAAGATATAATGAACGACCACTATATGCGTCGTTTTACATTTGTATTGATTAAACCAAAGTTATATCAAAAGTATAGTTTACATTAGCTCAGTTTCTGAATTGAGAGATTTACATTACATAATTACTTTATACAAAATATAATAATGCAATTAAATCTCTGATTGATTGAATGCTGACTCGAGCTAATGAATCCTGATGGGTAGTCCAACCTACTGCTGAGTACCTGTGATACATGCTAAAACTGGTCAGCTAAAAGCTGGTGAGCTCACAGGTTTGAATGTCAAAACATATAGTATGAACCACAAGATTTTAATTGTATTTAAGTTGCAACAGCAAAATAAAAGAGAGTATACAGCCATGAGCACATAGTCTGAGCTTAACTTGAGTTGTCAGATCCACATTTAAGGATTCCGATCGAGGTGCCTCCTACGAGTGCTTAATCTACACTCGCCTGAACACATACTAATGTGTCCGTTTACCCAGTTAGTGCGTGCTAACCCGAACGAGGATTGTCAATCCTATATGGTACCATACACTAATATTCACGCTACATCGGTATTACCAAACTATGTTGTGGAGGACTTTAAAATGATTAGTTGTGAAAACTCATGTAGTATCAGTTTAGTTTCGTACTTGCGTTCATATTGTAAATAAATCGAGCAATATATCACACCCCTGAGAAAAACAGTAAAAGAGGGGCCATGAGACTCACCTGAGTCTAGAGTGTTTATCTAAATAAACGTGGGTTGATTAGTCAAGCAGTGATGTCCGAAGACTTGTAACCTGTGGGCGTCCAATACGCGCGATGGTTATAAACGTTAGTAGGTATCTTAAAAGGTTACATTTGTAGTTGTTCGTCCAACTAGAATGTCCAAATGACTACGATTTGGTTGATTTGTTTGAGTTTTGAAAACGTGTATGGCCCGTTGGTGATTGTTTGTAATAATAATTCTGAAGTATTATTAATATGATGTTGAAGTGTTATACTTATAAAGTATTTACAACTTTAGGTGACGGAGGTCCGGGGGCAACGCCGCTGATTAGCTGGGTTCCAGGGGTGGCAACCCCTGGCGGGGTCCAAGGGGTAGAAAAAATTTTATTTCTACTATATGGCTTTAGTGAAAAACGCATTTAAAATCTGAATTCGGTCATCATTAAATGATAAATTTTTAGGTCTTGACACTTAGTAAAAATTGAGTTTTCAAGGTTCTGGTTTGTGCGACATATGACTTTGTGTCGCTATATGCGACATTGTGGATTTAGTGCGACATAGGCCGTTGTGTCGCAGGTCATGACTGCGACATAGGTCTTCATGTCGCAATGTGCGACATCCGCAATTTAATGCGACATAAGGTGTTGTGTCGCTACTGCGACATTGAAATCTGGTTGCGACATAGGGTCTTGTGTCACTATGTGCGACATTGTGAATTTATTGCGATATAGGGCCTTATGTCGCAATAAGTTTGGGACAAATGCGACATAAGTAGGCTGATCGGATTTTGGTGGCCGGAAACGTTGTCGGACGATTTTTGTTGAACTTGCAACTTTTACAAAAGTCTCAAAACAGTTTATAGAGTCCATAAAAATTATTAGTTTGTGTCGGTTGTGCTCGAAGTGTCGTTTTTTTAAAAATGATCAAAACCGCACCTTTTCCGACAATGTTCCGAAAACGAGTTTCGACACTTTCTTTTGACATATTCAAGCTAGATAAACAACATACAAGTAAAATAATACAAAAACTAAGAGTTTTCGAAAATGTCATGATCTTACAAATCAACGCGTGGAGAATCTGAAAAGATGAAATCGTAGCTCTCGTCATTGTGGTCGTTTTTCTCCAAATGGGCAAGGTGATTTAATGAGTTTTGGTGTTGTAATATGGTGATGGAAGTGGTGGTTTTGTGGTGATTTAGAAAAGGGAGAGATAGAAAAAAAGGTAGATGTTGATAATGGTGTTATGTTTGTGTGTGTGTAAGTGAGTAAGAGGTGAGGGGGGTGATGACCCTCACCTAGCCGGTTTTCATTGGGCCCCACTATGTGTGGGTGGCTCAAATTTTAATCCCCTGTATTCGTGCTTCGTGCGGTGTTCGTTTTCCCGGTCGTTTAAACGTTTAGTTAATATTATACGCGTTTAAATGTACGTTTTAAAAATACGAATAATTATCCGATATTTTGTTGAAGTATTTCATCAAATACTTTGAAATTGAGTTATAAAATATAACTTAGGTTCGTTTCGATTAATTGCGCGTTCGTTTATTTTTGTCGTGTAAACGTTACTTATACGATACGAAATAATTACGAAATATTATCAAAATAATATTTATGATAAAATAGTGTTATTAAATAACGTTATATTATTTAATAAATTTGTTCACCAACGTCCGTATTAATTGTATCGAATTACATTCGATTTGAAATGTGTACGATTTAAATCAAATCGCATAGAGATATATATTCAACAATATATATAATCAAAGCAGCAGGGTTGAATTAGTGGCTGAGTCCCTTGCCTCTGAACAAGATGTCAGGGGTTCGAATCTCATCCCCTGCAAAAGGCCGGAGGTCCTTTCTACCTTAGGTAGAACTCTAACCAGCCTCTCTACCTTAGGGTAGGGGTAAGGCTGTCTACATCGATACCTCCCCCATACACCATCCTATACGGTATTGGGCCCTAACCCGCGGAAGGCGGTATGGGATGTTACTTACTTATTTACTTACTAATATATATAATGATATATTAATTAGCCTAATCTAGGAACTAATTACATGTATTAGAGGGGATTGGGTACTATTCACTAGTCCTAATTTAGCGGATGCCACATTTCGGTCCGGTTTGAATTTTACCAAACCGTCAACCGCTAGTCCGGTTTGAACTTTCTACAAAAACCAACCGGACTGGACCAGAAACACCCCTGTTTTATGGAGAAGTAGGAAAGCGACTAATATTCATCACACATGCTATTAACATTTACCAATACAAATCTTTTAAAAAAAAAAGAAAAAAAAATGTCATTAATCAAAATTGATGTTAATAATAATTAGGTTTTATTAACGAAAGTAATGTAATCATGTAATCTCTGTAATTGATGAAGTAAAAAGTACATTAAAGTCCTTGTTGCAAACAAACTTGCGAGTTATTGTTTTCGAATCTCACTTGTAACCGGATGAAGGAAAGAGTAGGTTATCATCGGTTTGGCGATAATATGTTACGTCACCATAAGTTCCAATTTGATGAAACTTTTGTATAGTTGTCATAGGAGTAAATATAAGGAATTAAGGATGACTATATCCATATCCATATCCATATCCAAATAAGACTAAAAAGAAATCATCATTACTACCAGGGGCGGATTTCTTTAGAAGGTAGTGGGGGCTCAAGCCCCCAATGGCCCAAAAATAATACCCTATATTTATCTACATTTTCTAGAATGCCCTCGGTCCATTTTCAGATTTGCCCTCAGTCCATTTTCAGATTTGCCCCAAGCCCACTTCAAAAACCTTTCCAGCCCCAAAAAATATAAAAAAAATAAAAAATGCTGGTCATATTAATCTAACATGTACAGATCAAAATTGTTTAATACGCTTTTTCCTTTTTGGCTTTTTCCATCGCTGTCTGCCCTCTGCTTGTTTTCTAACCAACAAGAAGATCCCACTTGCTTTTTTTTAATTCTTCATTGTTTCGATTTTCACATCAAAGAAGGTTCAAAAGTTTAAAGTGTTAATATATGCTTCATTGATCCTATAAAAATCAGGTAATTCAATCTCTCAAATAATTTAGGGTTTGCAAAATTTGTGTTAATTATTTTAAGATATAATGTTATACTATGGTTAAATTTGGTGTTACCATATTGTGATGAAAAAATATGACCCATTTGGCCATTTGTTTTAAATTCGTTAATTTTATTGTACTCCGTAATACAAAACAGTAGGCCAGGGGCATTTATTAGATAATTTATCTTGATAGTTCATGACTTATTGACTTGTATTTCATAACCCAAATATATTATTTATTAAATGTTATGATTTTGCCTAGAAATATGAGAAGATTTCTTACAAGCAATGAACCATCTTCATCAACACTTATTAATGTAGTTGAAATGGAAGATCTTCCTTGGGATCCATATGATAGGCCACGAATTTTACTTTATCACCCTAATCAAAGAGATGAAATAAGGAGACAATATTGGCTTAGAGGACCTTGCCAACCACGTGGTCATGTTTTTCCCAAAAAAGATGGAGATAATGGAAGAAACTTTGTCATAGCTTGGTTTGATAAATATAGTATTTGGTTAGAGTATAGTGTTAAGGCGGACAAAGCCTATTGCTTATGTTGCTACTTATTTAGAGATCACATTGGACAACAAGGTGGGAATGATGCATTTGTGACAAAGGGTTTTAATGGTTGGAATAAAACGGAGAGACTTAAAGTTCATGTGGGTGAGGTTAATAGTTACCACAATAGAGCACTACAAAAATGTGAAGATTTAATGAGACGAAATCAATCTATTGCCGCGGCTCTTCATAAGAAAGATGACATTGTGAAGAAAGAGAACCGACTTCGATTGTGTGCTACAATTAATGGTTGTAGGTTTTGTTTGAAATGTGCATTACCCTTTCGTGGTGAGTTCAATGGTTTGAAGGCAAAAATCTTGGATGAAAATAACTCGGCATATTATGTACATTGTTTTGCACACCAACTTCAATTAGTGGTTGTGACGGTTGCAAGAAAACATTTGGCTATTGTTAATTTCTTTGACAAGTTAGCCATTTTGATGAATGTGGTATGTGCTTCTTGTAAACGAAAAGACATTTTAAGAGAAATGGAGAAAGAAAGAGTGGAAAAAAGCATTGGTAGTGGTATACTTGAAACCGGAAGAGGGTTAAACCAAGAACTTTCTCTTATACGACCCGGTGATACGCGATGGAATTCTCATTATAAAACACTTTTGCGTTTGGTTGATATGTTTCCATCCGTTATCAAAGTCCTTGAATATGTTAAAGAGGAAGGAAGTAATGGTACTAGTCAAAATCAAGCTCGCGGACTTTTGAAGTATTTAAAATCATTCGATTTTGTGTTTTATTTGCATTTGATGTTGCACATTTTAGGCCTCACCAATATCTTGTCACGAGCTCTTCAAATAAAAGATCAAGACATTTTGGAAGCGGTTTCATTGGTAGATTCAACCAAAGAAGAATTGCAAAAGTTTAGTACATTGGGGTTTGATACACTTTTAGAGAAAATGTCTTCTTTTGGTCATAAACATGGTATTCAAATGTTGGAAATGACGGACGATTGTGTTAACTCTAGAAGACAAAGGGACAAGATCACCAATAGACATTATTATGAGTTTGATTGTTTCAACACCGTTGTGGATATGCAAATACAAGAGTTTGGTGATCGTTTTAGTGAGGTTGGTACCGAATTACTTCGAAACATGGCGGCTTTGAATCCACGTGATTCATTTTCTATGTTTGATGTATCAAAGTTAATAAGGTTGAGTGAATTGTATCCAAAAGATTTTGATAGTATGGAGAAGATTGATCTTGAAAAAGAACTTCACATGTACCTTCACAATGTGCGAAAAGATACAAAATTTGCTAACTTGAATGGCATTGCCGACCTTGCTCGTGTGATGGTAGAAACAAGGAAACATCTTTCGTATCAATTGGTATTTCGATTATTAAAGCTAGCATTGGTTTTGCCCGTTGCAACCGCAACAGTGGAGAGATGTTTTTCGGCCATGAAGCTTGTTAAGACAGATTTACGCAATCGAATTGGTGATGAGTTTTTGAACGCTTGTGTAATTTGTGTAGTAGAGAAGGAAGCACTTGCTAACGTTAAGGATGAAGATGTAGTCCAACGTTTCCATAAGATGCGTGATCGCGCGGGAAAAGTTTAGGATTTAGTTTGTTTAATATAGTGAACAGGATAAGCTTTGATAAGCTTTTTTGGTGTTTTTTTGGTCCTGTTTATGTTTGTATGCACTTATTCTAGGTACTTAAATGGTTGTACTTTTGCATTCTTTTGTACTTCTTTTGCTGCAATATCAATGTCAAATACATACAGCTTTACTGCTATTTCGTGATGTTTATTGTTTGTTAGTTGACAGTGTGCTGTTTTGCTCGTTTTCAGTATTCTGATTGCTGATTTGCTGGTCGCTGGCTACTGTTTACTCATCGTTGGTTGCTGTTTGCTGTTTAGATGTATCACAAAAGCTGTATTTTTGCTGATTAATGGTTAGTAAAAACTGTTTACTGCTATTTATTGATGTTTTGTACACTTAATGCAGTTTTTATGTCATTTACGGCATTTTTGTAGTTACTTTTAAGTTTTCTTATGGTGCCAATTATTTTTACACAAAACTGTTTTTGTGATAAATTTTATGCCCCCACCAACACAAAATCCTAGATCCACCACTGATTACTACCAATAATGCTAACTTAAAACATTGTTTACATTATCCAAAAATAAATAGGTTGATAAGTTCAAGCCTTGTTGGGGCCGGTATTAAACCCGCTACACGCCTAAAAACAGTACATGTTTTTCCTTTGGTATATAATGTTTTGACCCACTTAAATAAATATACTATAAAATAAAATTCTCAAGTGTCCTACATTGCTTTGGTGTGTCATTATATTATATTATATTATATTGTCGGTTCAAAGATGTTACTTTTTTGTAGGTTTGAAGTTTCTACTCAAGTGTTTTATGGTTCTAGCTTTTTCAATGAAATTTTCTTTTGAATTTTCTATTTTCTATAATAATAATTCCGATGATTACAATCACGGTATTAATAAATTTTCCTAGTTTAATATGAAATAGACGTAGAAATTAAAGAAGGATGCTAATATGCTATGTATCAGAATTTAATAAGTTAACGTTACAAAAAACAGATGAACGAATAAAATTAATTAAACACGGATTCACACTCTTATATAATTAGAGTTATAGAAAACAAAACGAGTCACATTATATATCTACAAATTTAAAAGGTACATTAAGGAAAAATAAAAGCTACACAAACATTTACTGATAATAATCATAATATACTAATAATAACGATAACGATAAAAATGGTTAAAATTGAAAAAGACCATCAAGGAGAAAAGAAGCCATTAATGGTTGCAAGACCAACATTGGATTTAGGCTCATGAACCAACTTCTTGAAACGTGGCCTTTTGATCCAAACTATGCCAGAACTCGTAGATGTTGATGAAGCAGCTGCAGCTGCAGCTGCAGCAGGTAACAACTCTCGATCACTTGATATCTTCTTCATCATCTTCTCATATTCTTCCGCCATTAACATTGCTATATCAGCCATTTATTTTTTATTTTTTATTTCGCAATAAAGTAATGATTGTGTTAAGATTTTGGATGATGAATTTGTTAATGAAGAGAAGGGTATTTATATAGCATATATATATATATAGTAGAATATTTAAATGTATGTGAGAGTTGTAAATGGATATGGATGAGGATCCATGTAGTCGGTGGATTATTTTACAGCTGAAATTGGCGTTGGTTTTGGCATGTGTCCCCTAGGATTCCTTGTTAACTTCTAACACTAACTTTATTTATATATTTATTAAAGAAAACAATATATCTATACAAATATTGTATATATCCATGAAAATATTAAAAAGTCATTGACTTAAGGGTACAAGGTAATCATCCTTCAACAATTAAGTTGTGAGTTCACATCCAGTAATGAAAATATGTATATATTTTTGTAACAAAATATTATGTATATTTATGATAAGGTGTGTGAGTTCACATCCAGTAATGAAAATATGTATATATTTTTGTAACAAAATATTATATATATTTATGATAAGGTGTGTGAGTTCATTGCGTTTCAAAAAACAAATAAAATGAATTTCTTGTTTTAAGCATCTAACCTTAGATCCGGAGATACTATTGAAGTTTATATGTCTAAAGTACGCATGTCATATGTCACAAAACTATATGTGTATACTTATTTATTTAATCTCAATCAGTAAATTTTAAAAATCTGTTTTTTAATGTAAAATTAACATACGTGATTTTGGCAGGGGGTTTTTTATTTCTCCACAGGTAATTTTGAAAGAATTATGGTAAATCCAACTATAACTTCCTATGGCAAATAAATTATGTCGGTGTATTTATCATGGCCTTTAACATAATACGTAGTATTATTCTGAAAAATAACTTATTCATATCACAGGTTACATATATAAACAGGGGGTGGGGGTGGATATGGATAAGGTGGTTTTGCAAGCGGTTTTTGGTTTTTGCAACTTGTTCGGCATAAATCCATTGGTTCATGTGTATTCGTATGTAAAAATTATCTGCTTTTTGCATATTTCATGTTGACAGCGATGTCAATAATTTCCTATTTTACTGTCTTAATTATATTTTTAAAGTCAAGGTTATTAAAACAAGGCAAACAATCGTTACTGCAGGCAGCTCCTAGGTCCCTTTTGTAATTTTACACTTTTAATATCCCTCAAACTCACGTGCTTCTTGGACTCTTTTCCCCTTAATTCTTCTTTCAATTACTTAGAGCACACGGAGTGGTGACGGTTTAAACACAGTGTTCTGAGTGAGAATTTTGTGGTAAGGATTTTGTGGAGTGGTAACAGTGTTCTGGAATTTTATATGATTTGTTTTATTTGTTTTTTTAAATGTAAATAAATGTATAAATTAATATTTATAAACAAATAAATTAGATAAACCAAACATTTAATTCATTAAAACAAAATAAAACCATATTTTTAAACGTTGGAGACAAAAAATAATAATAACAAAAAAAATAAAAAATTTGCCCGGTAGGCCGGTATCCACATCCACAAGAGACAATAAAAACAAAAATAAAAAACTTAGTTTTAAACACACACAATATTTTCTCTTTCCTTTTCCTACTATTTCTTCTTCTTCTTTACTTTCTTCTTCTTCCTCTTTGTTTTCTCCTTCTTCCTCTAACAGCACACACACAAAAAAAAAGAAGCACAAACGGTATTAATAAGAGAGAGAAAGGAAAAAGGAAACAAAAAAAAGAAGAACATTGCTTGGTTCACCGTCCGAAATCAGACGTTGCTCGGAAAATGCTGTCGAGAACGCCATTCCGGTGTGGCGGAACGCCGTCCGACGGCGTTCTCGACCCTAAACGCTGCCAGGATCTTGTCCATTCCGTGTGCTCTTACAGCAAAGTCTTGTAACTCTTCAAATATTATAAAGCAAACTTCTTTTATCAATTAAATTACATAACATAATTTTTGGATCAATATAAAAGACATCAAGATTGGCTAGTTGTAGTTATAACATCATAGACGGTTTTATCACAAAGCTCACCGTAATTAGGATTGTTTTTATCTATCTGGATTGCCATCTGCATACATACATATATATTAGCGAAGATAGTATAAACGTTATAACACCCTACTCGAAAAGACAAGGATATTTTTTTTTTTTTTTTTTAAAAAGAAGCGCAAGATTAGATACAAACCATTGGATTGCATATTTACATTCAAAATGGCAATCCAAATACATACAGTATTTAATCTAGATTATTCTAGACATTACACGCGATTAGTTTAGTGTTATAGAAAATCCAAAACATAGTGTTATATCATTAACATAGTTAACCAAACAGAGTGAGCTTGTCAAACATTCCATTCCTATGATACTCCTTGCCCACCCACATACCAAAGTAAACCTGCAAGAAGTATTGAGGGGTTAGCACGAAGCTAAGTGAATAATCTCAAACTATCAACTAACTTAGCTTAACAAATGAATACAGCAAAGCATAGCAACAGTTAATCATGAAGGATCGGTGGTCCTTGAAGTACCCTCATGCCGCGGTGGTTCCCCAAGTAACACTTAAAACCAACTGAAGGCCAAATCAGTGGCTAAACCGATAGCTTGGTACTATTACTACTTACAACATAATTTCAGTGAACAACACATGTACAAAGTACTTATGATGTTCACAGTAATAGTATTCAAACCCAACACACGTTGACCCCCGACATTCATATAGTCCACAACCATCATGGCAATCAAGGACACCAACAATTAAGTTAAATATAACCATCATGGCAAAATATTAACTTAACAATGAAAACAGTAAATTCACATTTACCCGTTGTAACCATATTGTTACAACCAAATTAGACTGAAAGTCCAAGATCCACTCACCCTTGACGATCACCGCCCTTGCTCAAAGATCTAATATTATTGAGTCTTCGGTGTATCTGAGAACACAAGAGGATTACAAGTTAGTACTCATTTCATATGATATCTAACTTTCATTAAACACTTAATATCAGTTCAGCAAGCATTAAGTACCATAAGGATAGTATACAAGTTGATTATACAATTTATAGCAAGTTAACATAACAAGTTCAGCAAAACAGGGGGAATACGTTCGTATTCCAATGAATACGTCCGTATTCACGGGAATACAACCGTATTAATAGGAATACGCCGTATTCCCAAGCAATTTCCAATACAGAACTGAAATTAAGGAATACGCCAACGAATACGCTAGGGAATACGCCCGTATTCCTCGGAATACGCCGTATTCACATGAATACACCGTATTCCCGTTGATTCAGAATTGCAAATTAAAAAGGGGGAATACGCCGTATTCCCATGTTCATCAGTTTTGCCCAGAATCTGCAACAGACCAAGCTCGAACCAAAATTACAATTCACCAAGTTTCAGCTACAATACACGAATTTAGCACTTAAGTGACCTATACTAACATGTATAAACATATTGCAACAACAACTAACATCATCAAACACTACAATTCATACATGCATCAATGCTTCAATCTAGATTTCAACCAATTTCATTAAATCAACTAACAACTTGAAGAACAATTGTAATTCACCAAGATAAACATGAAATCAGTTTGTAACCATCACACAAATACATATTCAATCATGAACATAGCCATTCAATCATTAATTTACTTAATTTAACATTTCAACTAGAACTTGAAAATGGGTATTCTTACTTACAATATTTAGATGATGATGATGATACAATGAAGAGGAAGAACACAAGGAAATCACAATCACACCCTTAACTTGATGAAATCAGATTTGTGGTTAATTGCTTTTGAGAGAGTGTGTTCTTGGGATGAAAGCACAAGTCAGGGAACAAAATGAAGTTCTGTCAAATGCATAAACAGGTGTCGACTTCATTATATGACTCAGCCTATTATTTTGTATAAATTATACCCGTCCTAAATCTATTTTCTGGAACCTAAAAACCATTTGCGAGAAATAAGTTTTTATTATACTGTAACACCCCCGAAATTCACTGTTTTGCGGAAGCATACATGGGTGTTACTAATCAATATACAAAGCACAAGATATACAGCAAACGACCTCTAAATGAGACGTTTTGTAAATTAGTTACATTCCATAGATATAATGTTTGAAAACTTAGTGTTTTCGTATACAAAATGTAGTTTCCCCTAGAGTCCACGCGTATAGCGGGAGATTCTATTACATAATCGTAATCTACAAAAGATAATGCTAAGAATCTCCGTTAATGCAGTTGTGTTGAAATCATGCGACTCTAGCTAAAATCCTGGAGTAATCCTACTCCATCCGGGTACCTGAGAAAACATGCTAAAAAGTGTCAACCAAAAGGTTGGTGAATCTCACAGGTTTGTAAGTAATATCGGCTTTGAACACGAGATTTCATTAGTAGTGCCCGTAGGCGTAAAATCAGCCATTGCAATCCAGCAATCGTAAAATCAGTATTTGCAATCCAGCAAATGTAAATAAATAAGTTTATACCGTTGCCATGAGGCTCATAATCGAAGCTTAACCCGTAATAATATGTTTGCTCCCGTGACATGCTCGTAAGTGAGCAAGCATCAGTAACGAATAAGTTGTCACCCGTTTATACGTGTAAATCGGTACGTGGCAGCGCTACTGCCCCGGGTGGGGAGGGTCATTTCCCTAATGGATCCATTAACTACTGTTCGCGCTTAAGTCCATAACTAACGATATATGATGGAGAGACTTCTGTAAATAGTAACAACTCATGCAATTCCGTTTGGTATAGTAAACAGTTTAGTACTTGTGTTCAAGAAAAATAAGTAGCATGTATCTTCCCCAATAAGATAAAACAGTAAAAGTGGGGCCGTAAGACTCACCTGAGTCCTTGCAAGTACGTTTATATCAATAAACGAGTAAATAATATCAACCGTAGGTTCTCCGAACCCGTAACCTTCAAATGCCTAAACATATAAGGTTAAGTAAGTAGATGTCTCGCAAGACCACCTAGGCTAGTTGTTTACACAACTCATTATGTCCAAGTGTTTGTTTAGTAATCCGTTTGTAGTTTGAAAACAAATATGGCCCGTTGGTGACGGTTTGTAATAATGATTCAAAGCGTTATCATTTATAACGCAATTTAGTGTATTTGTAATAGAAAGTATGTTCTATGACGTTTGTTCAGTCGTATGACATAAGTATTGAAGTTGTGTAAGTTCGACACTTAGTAAAATCTGACTTTTCAAGGTTCTGGTTTGTGCGACGTAGCATGCGACGTAGCATGCGACGTAGGGTGGTACGTCGCATGATGCGACCTTCGCAAATCAATGCGACGTAGGAGGCGACGTTAAAGTCTACGTCGCTATGTGCGACGTCCGCAAGTTAATGCGACGTAATAGGCTGCGTCGCTAGTGCGACGTTGGGATTTTTGTGCGACGTAGGCCGCGACGTCGCTAAATGCGACGTTGGCCAGATAATGCGACGTTTTGAGCTACGTCGCAGATAGTCCAGCGTCTCTGCGACGTAGCGGTCTGATCGGAATTTGGTGGCCGGAAAATCGGTCGAAAAGCTTCCGTTCGGTCCAAATCTTTTACCCAACCCATTTTTGGACATTTTAAGCATATATAAACTATAAAAACGTAAAAATGAGTAAAAACGGAGAGTTTCGGGTTTTGTCGGAAACTTACGAAATGCCGAAATGAAAATCCGGAAAGATAGCGTGATAGATCGTGATGTGGTGGTCGTTTTCTTCCAAAAGGGTAGTATGTTTCGCGTGCGTTTAGTGGTAGTATTTTGTGAATTAGTGAGAAATGTGGAGTTGGTGGTGAGGATGAAGTTGAGAGGAAAGAGAGAAGAAAGAGAAAGAGAAGAAGAATTAAATGAAAGAAGGAGGTGGAAATTGGGAGGTTAAGCCCCCAATTTCGCCCGCGTTTCCGCTCCGTGCGGTGTTCGTTTCCCCCGTCGTTTAAACGTTATCAAGCAGTTATATTTTTAAAAGGTGACGGGAAATGTTTTAATGAAATACCTTGAAATTAATTATAAAAGCATTTGTCGAAGTATTAAAATTCTTAACTCGCGTTTAATACATATACGTTAAATTATTTAAATTGTCGTCGCGGTATTATAAATAATGTTTGTTCGCTGTGTATTTTATATAATAAAATACGTTCTCATTATTTAGGTAAGTTTCTGTCACCAACGTCCAAGTAACTGTGTCGGACTCCGTCCGGTTAATTCGTACGATTAATCCAAATCGCGTATGTACACACATATATATATAATTCACCTTATATATATAAAAATAGAGTCTGCAATTAGTCCTATTACATACTAATTACAACTAGTTACAAGTAATTAGGCAAAATTAATTATCCTAATTTAGCAGGTGTTACATTCTCCCCTTGTTAAAGAAATTTCGTCCCGAAATTAGCTTGAGTGCACGGACGGTGCGTTGTCTGGGAAAAGATGTGGGTATTTCTGTCGCATTTGGTCTTCCCGTTCCCAGGTGAACTCAGGGCCGCGCCTAGAATTCCACCTGACTTTTACTATGGGAATACGACTCTGTTTCAATTGCTTGACCTCACGGTCCATGATTTCCATAGGTTTCTCGACGAAATGAAGTTTATCATCGATTTGAATTTCGTCGAGCGGTATAATCAGCGTCTCGTCAGACAGACATTTCTTCAAGTTAGAAATGTGGAATGTGTTGTGTACGCTGCTAAGTTCAGCAGGAAGTTGCAGGCGATATGCCACTGGACCAATCCTTTCGAGGATTTCGAATGGTCCGATATATCTAGGATTTAGTTTGCCTCGTTTCCCGAATCGAATAACACCTTTCCACGGTGCCACTTTGAGAAGTACCTTGTCTCCTACCTGGAACTCAAGATGTTTGCGTCTCACGTCAGCATAGCTTTTCTGACGATCACGTGCGGCTTTCAGCCGGTTTTGAATACCAACGATTTTCTCAGTAGTTTCTTGAATGATTTCTGGACCCGTGAGTTGGGATTCTCCTAACTCAGTCCAACAGACAGGTGATCGGCACTTACGTCCGTAAAGTGCCTCGAAGGGTGCAGCCTTTATGCTGGTATGATAACTGTTGTTGTACGAAAACTCACACAACGGTAAGTGATTTTCCCAAGAAGTACCGAAGTCGACTACGCAGGCTCGTAGCATATCCTCCAGTGTTTGAATAGTTCGCTCGCTTTGGCCATCGGTTTGCGGGTGATAAGCAGTACTCATATCCAGACGAGTACCAAGAGATTTCTGTAGCGATTGCCAAAAGTTAGAAGTAAAACGGCTGTCCCTATCCGAGATGATCGAGGTAGGTACACCGTGTCGCGAGATGATTTCTTTGACATAGATGCGAGTCAGACGCTCCATCTTGTCGGTTTCCTTGATGGCCAGAAAATGAGCAGATTTCGTGAGACGGTCCACGATCACCCAAATGGTATCGCAACCACTCGAAGTTTTCGGTAGTTTGGTAATGAAGTCCATGGAAATCTGTTCCCATTTCCATTGAGGAATTTCAGGTTGTTGAAGCAACCCAGAGGGTCTTTGGTGTTCGGTCTTAACTTTGGAACAGGTTAGGCATTTACTGACGTACAAGGCGATGTCAGCTTTCATGTTAGGCCACCAATACAACCCTTTGACGTCATGATACATCTTGTCAGATCCAGGATGTATAGAGTATCGAGATTTGTGAGCTTCAGCCATTACCAAATCTCGCAAGTTTCCGAATTTGGGTAACCACACCCGGTTAGAGAAGTATCGAGTTCCATCGGGTTTTATTTCGAATTGTTTATCCAAGCCTCGTAAGGCTTCATTTTTCAAGTTTTCATCGTTGAGGGCTTCAAGTTGAGCGGTAAGGATTTGAGCAGGAAGCTCGTTATGAATTGTCATAGAAAGTGCTCGAACTCGAAGGGGTTTCACTCGTTCTTTTCGGCTTAAGGCATCGGCAACTACGTTAGCCTTGCCCGGATGGTATTTGATCTCGCAGTCGTAGTCACTAAGTAACTCAACCCAGCGACGTTGTCTCATGTTTAGATCTTTCTGATCGAATATGTGTTGGAGACTTTTGTGATCGGTAAAGATAGTGCTTTTCGTACCGTAGAGATAATGTCTCCAGATTTTCAATGCGAAGACCACAGCACCTAACTCGAGGTCGTGGGTCGTATAGTTTTTCTCGTGAATTTTTAGTTGTCGTGAGGCATAGGCAATGACTTTTTCCCGTTGCATCAACACACAACCAAGTCCTTGGTGTGAGGCGTCGCAGTAAACTACGAAATCGTCGGTGCCCTCGGGTAAGGACAAGATTGGTGCACTGCAAAGTTTGTTTTTCAATAGCTGGAAGGCTGACTCTTGTTTATCAGTCCAATCGAACTTCTTATCTTTCTGAGTCAGTGTGGTTAGTGGAACAGCTATTCTTGAAAAGTTTTCGATGAATCGGCGGTAATAACCAGCAAGACCTAAGAATTGTCTCACTTCGGTTGGAGTGGTCGGTGACTCCCAGCCCTTGATTGCTTCAATCTTGGCGGGATCAACATGAATTCCTTGGCTGTCAATCACGTGCCCGAGGAATTGAACGGTTCGAATCCAGAACTCACACTTAGAGAATTTGGCATATAACTCTTCGTGTTTCAGAAGTCCTAGAATGGTTTTCAGATGTTGAGCATGTTCCTGCTCATTGCGAGAGTAAATCAGAATATCGTCGATGAACACAATGACGAATTTGTCAAGATATGGTTTGCACACCCGATTCATAAGGTCCATGAATACGGCCGGTGCGTTGGTTAAACCGAATGGCATCACTTGGAACTCGTAATGCCCATAACGAGTTCGGAAGGCTGTCTTTGGGATATCATTGTCACGGACTCGGAGTTGATGATAACCCGACCGTAGATCAATCTTTGAGTAAACACTCGATCCCTGGAGTTGATCAAATAGGTCATCGATTCTAGGAAGTGGGTACCGATTCTTTATGGTTAGCTTATTCAGCTCTCGGTAGTCAATACACATGCGGAAAGATCCATCTTTCTTTTTCACGAATAAGACCGGAGCTCCCCAAGGCGAGGAACTTGGTCGAATGAATCCTCTGTCCAGGAGTTCCTGTAGTTGGTTAGACAACTCCTGCATTTCGGATGGTGCTAAACGGTAAGGGGCTCGTGCCACGGGTGCAGCTCCGGGCACAAGTTCGATTTGAAATTCAACTTGTCTAGGTGGCGGAAGTCCGGGCAAGTCTTCAGGAAAGACTTCCGGGAAATCCCGCACGATCGGAACATCCTCAAGTCGCTTCTCCTCCGACTTCTTCTCCGTTACATGTGCGAGGATGGCTTGGTACCCTTTTCGTAGGTATTTTCTCGTTTTCAGACAGGATACAATATTCAGATTCCGTCTACCGGTCTCCCCTTGTAGGACTAAGGTTCCACCGGAGACAAGAGGTATGCGAACGAGTTTGTCATGACAGATGATTTCAGCTCGGTGCTTGGATAACCAATCCATACCGACAATAATATCGAAGCTGCCGATCTCGACAGGGATTAAATCAATGGGAAGCGTTTCGTTCGTGAGGTTAAGTGTACAGTTGCGTATGATGCTATCAGTCTCAATCAGGTTGCCATTAGCTAATTCTACAATGTATTTAGCATCTAAGGCAGTGGGAGTAATATCAAGTAAAGGGCTAAATTTCTCAGATATGAAGCTTCTATCGGCACCGGTATCAAATAACACAGAAGCAGTAAGGTCGTTGAGAAGGAACGTACCCGTCACGACGTTCGGGTCTTGTCTGGCTTCCCCAGCCTTGATAACGAATGATCTGCCGCGAGCAGGGTTGTTGTTTTTCAGCTTTGGGCAATCTTTCTTGAAATGCTCTGTATTTCCGCACCCAAAGCAGGCCTTTGGTGCATTAGTGTTGGGGGTGGGAATGTTGGTTCGACAATCCTTGGCTAGATGCCCGAACCGCTTGCAGTTGGAGCAAGGGCAAGAACCGTCATGGTGGCGGTTGCATTTGGGACAGTAGGGTCTGCTCCCGCTGTACCCTTTCTTCTCCGAAGTTCCAGATGAATAAGCCTTAATGTACTCAGGCTTTTTGTTGGAGGTTTGGTTGGATGAGTTGGGGTTACCTTCCCACTTGCGTTTGTTGTTTGCAGATGGGGTTGAAGTTGTACCACGGCGGACAGAATTTGCCGTTAGTTCATGGGCCATACGGATGGCGCTCTGAATAGTACCCAGTTTGGAAGAAGTTACCAGGTCTTGGAGTCTTTCAGGAAGACCATCAACGAATTTCTCGATCCTCTTGTACTCAGGATCGACCATGGTTGGGCACAGAAGTGCCAGTTGGTGGAAACGGTTGGTGTAGCCGGTGATATCATTACCTTGCATCTTATGGTTCCAAAATTCCACTTCTAGTTGTTTCAATTCATCCCTGGGGCAATACTCGCCCCTCAACATCTTCTTCAACTCCTCCCACGGGAGTTGGTAAGCAGTAGCAACACTCACAGTCTGGGCATAAGTGTTCCACCAGGTGAGTGCGGTGTCAGTAAAAGTACTAACGGAGAACTTAACCTTATCTCCCTCCGCGCAGTTGCAGATAAGAAATACAGACTCAACTTTCTCGATCCAGCGTACTAGACCGATAGCTCCCTCGGTACCTGCAAAGTTTAGAGGTTTGCAGTTCTGGAAGTCCTTGTAAGAACAAGGTTTAGCAGTAGTGGTTTCAGCGGCATCGCTGTTTCTCGAGGAATTTGGTGGAGTATTCCGAGCCAAGGCTTCAGTAACAGCCTGGGTTATAAGGGAGGTAATCTGGGCGTCGGTGTATGGTCGTGTCTTTGGCGGCATGATTCTTCAATAAAAGAAATGAAGATACATGAGATTTTGTATGAGCTGGTAATTGTCACAGATGTACATGTATAAAAGCAGTAATACATAACATCAATATGGAAAATGACAATTTAGGTGAGTTGAGATAACAAAGGATATCTGATAGATAAAGTGAGTTCAAAAGTTACATCCTACAGAGATATTACAAGGGTGCCGGGAATGGTTACATCCGACTAGTTTATAGAGTAGTGCTAGATAGTCCCTAGATTACGAGATAGATTACAAGACAAAAACTACACTAATCTTAATGTAGATTAATTGGTTCCATCAGCGTGACAAAGCGGTCCACAGTTTCTGCTAGTCGGTTGGTTCATTCTTAGTTAGGGTTCCTGGCCTTCGGATTCTTCTTCCGACTCCAGGTTCAGGTCGTGTGGGTGGTAGCGTGCTTCAAGCATGTCCCTGTATCTTTGAGTCGTGGAGCGGTACCTAGTCTCCTCCGTTGATTTCCTGCCCAAACGTTTGATCCATGTTTTGGTCCTACGGGTTAGGTTGGTGGCTACTTTCTTCCAGTAACGGATCTTATCTTTGATTCGTGTAGGGACAGATCGGTTTGAGATTCTCAATCTTTGTTCATAGTCTATGCACTTACGCTTAAGTGCCCAATTTCGGCCGTCTAGTCCCACAGCCTGATCTCGCACTCTCTCATATTCTTCAATATCGATGCCAGTCATTCCGAAATCCTGATTTTCGTTTCCCTCCAGCATGATTTCTTCTTCTGGTACGATGTCCTCATCGAGATACGTGTACTGGATTTGTTCACCGTGGACTTGGTCACTATCAGACATGTAGTCGTCCATTTGGGAATTCGTGTCTTTGAGTTCTATAGAAATGACAGAGAGAGGATTTTAGTCCTTGGAAGTACGTTGTTTCAGGGTGTTAGATGTGATTTTCGTAAAATCATTAGAGTGCGCCACAAGGTGGTGTGACGGTAATCAAGTCTGTCATAGTCGGTGCAAACCGCTGAGAGAAATTCGTAAGTGTCACCAGGGAAACGTCGACTATCTCTATAGCGAGTGTATTTACGTGCGAGGCCTATTCACATATATAATAGCCTAGTAGTATAGTCAGCGAGTGAGGCCTATGTATGTATATACTCGTATATCACATAATAGCCTAGCGTATGTCTAGCACATAACAAGTAAGAGTCTCGGTTCTCTCGTGGTCAGAGTCTACTAACGTATTCCTGTTTGACATAACCATTTCAGACCTCACATCATCTTTCCTTAATTGTACATAGTTGATCAGGCTATGTTAAATTAAAGTCGTATGATGTAATTCCTGAACCAATCATGCCTAATAAGGAAATACTGCCTAATGGTCATAGTCTAGGCCCACTAAATGCAACCTAGTTCACTATAACCTTAGGCTCTGATACCAATCTGTAACACCCCCGAAATTCACTGTTTTGCGGAAGCATACATGGGTGTTACTAATCAATATACAAAGCACAAGATATACAGCAAACGACCTCTAAATGAGACGTTTTGTAAATTAGTTACATTCCATAGATATAATGTTTGAAAACTTAGTGTTTTCGTATACAAAATGTAGTTTCCCCTAGAGTCCACTCGTATAGCGGGAGATTCTATTACATAATCGTAATCTACAAAAGATAATGCTAAGAATCTCCGTTAATGCAGTTGTGTTGAAATCATGCGACTCTAGCTAAAATCCTGGAGTAATCCTACTCCATCCGGGTACCTGAGAAAACATGCTAAAAAGTGTCAACCAAAAGGTTGGTGAATCTCACAGGTTTGTAAGTAATATCGGCTTTGAACACGAGATTTCATTAGTAGTGCCCGTAGGCGTAAAATCAGCCATTGCAATCCAGCAATCGTAAAATCAGTATTTGCAATCCAGCAAATGTAAATAAATAAGTTTATACCGTTGCCATGAGGCTCATAATCGAAGCTTAACCCGTAATAATATGTTTGCTCCCGTGACATGCTCGTAAGTGAGCAAGCATCAGTAACGAATAAGTTGTCACCCGTTTATACGTGTAAATCGGTACGTGGCAGCGCTACTGCCCCGGGTGGGGAGGGTCATTTCCCTAATGGATCCATTAACTACTGTTCGCGCTTAAGTCCATAACTAACGATATATGATGGAGAGACTTCTGTAAATAGTAACAACTCATGCAATTCCGTTTGGTATAGTAAACAGTTTAGTACTTGTGTTCAAGAAAAATAAGTAGCATGTATCTTCCCCAATAAGATAAAACAGTAAAAGTGGGGCCGTAAGACTCACCTGAGTCCTTGCAAGTACGTTTATATCAATAAACGAGTAAATAATATCAACCGTAGGTTCTCCGAACCCGTAACCTTCAAATGCCTAAACATATAAGGTTAAGTAAGTAGATGTCTCGCAAGACCACCTAGGCTAGTTGTTTACACAACTCATTATGTCCAAGTGTTTGTTTAGTAATCCGTTTGTAGTTTGAAAACAAATATGGCCCGTTGGTGACGGTTTGTAATAATGATTCAAAGCGTTATCATTTATAACGCAATTTAGTGTATTTGTAATAGAAAGTATGTTCTATGACGTTTGTTCAGTCGTATGACATAAGTATTGAAGTTGTGTAAGTTCGACACTTAGTAAAATCTGACTTTTCAAGGTTCTGGTTTGTGCGACGTAGCATGCGACGTAGCATGCGACGTAGGGTGGTACGTCGCATGATGCGACCTTCGCAAATCAATGCGACGTAGGAGGCGACGTTAAAGTCTACGTCGCTATGTGCGACGTCCGCAAGTTAATGCGACGTAATAGGCTGCGTCGCTAGTGCGACGTTGGGATTTTTGTGCGACGTAGGCCGCGACGTCGCTAAATGCGACGTTGGCCAGATAATGCGACGTTTTGAGCTACGTCGCAGATAGTCCAGCGTCTCTGCGACGTAGCGGTCTGATCGGAATTTGGTGGCCGGAAAATCGGTCGAAAAGCTTCCGTTCGGTCCAAATCTTTTACCCAACCCATTTTTGGACATTTTAAGCATATATAAACTATAAAAACGTAAAAATGAGTAAAAACGGAGAGTTTCGGGTTTTGTCGGAAACTTACGAAATGCCGAAATGAAAATCCGGAAAGATAGCGTGATAGATCGTGATGTGGTGGTCGTTTTCTTCCAAAAGGGTAGTATGTTTCGCGTACGTTTAGTGGTAGTATTTTGTGAATTAGTGAGAAATGTGGAGTTGGTGGTGAGGATGAAGTTGAGAGGAAAGAGAGAAGAAAGAGAAAGAGAAGAAGAATTAAATGAAAGAAGGAGGTGGAAATTGGGAGGTTAAGCCCCCAATTTCGCCCGCGTTTCCGCTCCGTGCGGTGTTCGTTTCCCCCGTCGTTTAAACGTTATCAAGCAGTTATATTTTTAAAAGGTGACGGGAAATGTTTTAATGAAATACCTTGAAATTAATTATAAAAGCATTTGTCGAAGTATTAAAATTCTTAACTCGCGTTTAATACATATACGTTAAATTATTTAAATTGTCGTCGCGGTATTATAAATAATGTTTGTTCGCTGTGTATTTTATATAATAAAATACGTTCTCATTATTTAGGTAAGTTTCTGTCACCAACGTCCAAGTAACTGTGTCGGACTCCGTCCGGTTAATTCGTACGATTAATCCAAATCGCGTATGTACACACATATATATATAATTCACCTTATATATATAAAAATAGAGTCTGCAATTAGTCCTATTACATACTAATTACAACTAGTTACAAGTAATTAGGCAAAATTAATTATCCTAATTTAGCAGGTGTTACATATACCGTCAACTAAATAAATTTAAAACATGTAATAATTCATTTATCACAATAAGCCAATTGACCAATTGACCTATTAATTTAGCTATCAAAATACACCAAGTATTTAAAATGCAATTTAAATAACAATTAAATTAAGGGAAATACCGTATTTCAACTAGGCCACTTTTGAGGATGTTACAAATCTTCCCTCCTTAAGAAGATTTCGTCCCCGAAATCTCGCCACGCTCAAAGAGATTCGGATAACGCGCCCTCATGCTAGACTCGGTCTCCCAAGATAAGTTTGGACCCAAACTATGATTCCACTTAACCAATACCATAGGGATCTCCTTCTTTCGAAGTTTAGTCACCTTACGGTCAACAAGTTCTACGGGCTCTTCTACAAGTCTTTGATTTAAATCCACACTCAAGTCTTGCAATGGAAGAACTTGGGATTGGTCCTCCACATTGCATTTTCTTAGATAACACACATTAAAAGTATCATGAATACCCGACAATTCAGGAGGAAGATCTAATGACACCGTTTGATCATTGACAACATGTCGAATTTTAAACGGTCCGATGTATCTAGGAGCTAGTTTACCACGTTTCCCAAACCTGATAACACCCTTCCAAGGTGAAACTTTCAAATAAACCAACTCACCTTCTACAAACGAAACTGGTCGATAACGTGGGTCAGCATACTGTTTCTGCCTATCACGGGCAGCTTTCAATCTATCTTGGGCAATAGCTACCTTATCGGCAGTAATTTGAACTATGTCAGGACCAGCAAACTGCTTTTCACCCGCCTCTAACCAACAAGTGGGCGTCCTACACCTACGACCATACAACATTTCATAGGGTGGCATGCCTATACTAGAATGGAAAGAATTATTATAGGCAAACTCAACTAATGGTAAATGGGAATCCCACGACCCACCAAATTCTAGTACACATGCCCGCAACATGTCCTCCAAGGTTTGAATGGTGCGTTCCGACTGACCATCCGTCTGAGGATGATAAGCCGTGCTCAAGTTGACCCTAGAACCCAATTCACGCTGTAAATTCTGCCAAAAACCCGACACAAATCGAGAATCTCTGTCCGAAACAATCGACAACGGAATCCCATGTCTAATAACCACTTCATTAATGTACAATTGCGCCAATTTACTTAATGATGCAGTCTCACGAGTAGCAAGAAAGTGAGCACTCTTGGTCAATCTATCAACAATTACCCAAATCATATCATTACCCTTAACAGTTCGAGGTAATTTGGTCACAAAATCCATGGTAATATGTTCCCATTTCCACTCGGGAATCTCTAGTTGCTTCAAAGCTCCATAAGGTTTTTGATGCTCGGTCTTTACTTGAGAGCAAATATGGCAAGATTCAACAATTCGAGCGACATCCAACTTCAAAGTAGGCCACCAATACAAGGGTTTTAAATCCTGATACATTTTGGTGCTTCCGGGATGAATCGACAATCTGGATTTATGAGCCTCCATCAATATGACATCTCGAAGTCCACCAAACAATGGGACCCAAACACGAGACTGAAATGTCTTTAATCCACGAGAATCTTCTACCAATAATTCCTTCCTTTTAAGCATGATTTCTGATTTCAAGTTATGATCCAACAGGGCCTCCATCTGAGCCAATTTCAATTTATCGATCAAGTCTGAAGAGATTTCCAAACGCATTAAATAAACCCTTTCAGATTTACCCTTTCGACTAAGCGCATCCGCCACCACATTTGCCTTACCCGGATGATATCGAATCTCGCAATCATAATCCTTAATCAATTCTAACCATCGCCTTTGCCTCATGTTAAGTTCTTTTTGAGTAAACATGTACTGAAGGCTCTTGTGGTCCGTACAAATAACGCATTTGGTTCCATACAGGTAATGTCTCCAAATCTTTAAGGCAAAAACCACAGCTGCAAGTTCCAAGTCATGGGTAGGATAGTTAATCTCATGAGGTTTCAACTGACGTGAAGCATAGGCAATAACACGGTCTCGTTGCATCAGAACACAACCTAAACCCGCATGTGAAGCATCACAATACACAATAAAATCCTCGGATCCGTCAGGTAAAGCTAAAATCGGAGCCTGACACAACAATTGTTTCAAGGTCTGAAAAGCCGATTCCTGTTGATCACCCCACAGAAATTTCACATCCTTACGAGTTAATTTAGTCAAAGAACCTGCAATCTTGGAAAAATCTTTAATAAATTTTCTGTAATAGCCTGCCAAACCCAGAAAACTCTTGATCTCTGACGGAGATTTAGGCGATTGCCAATTCATGACAGCCTCAATTTTAGATGGATCCACTTTAACCCCATCTTCACAAATGATGTGCCCCAAAAACTGAACTTCACGAAGCCAAAATTCACATTTCGAAAACTTAGCATACAATTTCTCCTTTCTCAAGGTATCAAGAACTAAACGCAAATGTACTTCATGATCAGTTTCAGATGTAGAATAAACTAAAATATCATCAATGAATACAATGACAAATTTATCGAGAAAAGGCCTACAAACCCTGTTCATCAAATCCATGAAAATTGCTGGAGCATTAGTCAACCCAAAAGGCATAACAAGGAATTCATAATGACCATAGCGAGTGCGAAAAGCTGTTTTAGGGATATCCTCCCCACAAACCCGGACTTGGTGATAACCCGATCTCAAGTCTATCTTAGAGAAAAACGAAGACCCTTGCAATTGATCAAACAATTCATCTATTCGGGGCAAAGGATACTTATTCTTTACGGTCCTCTTATTCAATTCTCTATAATCAATACACATACGGAAAGTGCCATCCTTCTTTTTAACAAACAACACAGGAGCACCCCAAGGAGAAGAACTGGGTCTAACAAAACCCTTATCTAATAATTCCTGAATTTGATTCATCATTTCACGGATTTCGGAGGGAGCTAATCTATAAGGTGCCTTAGCTACCGGAGTAGAACCAGGAATTAACTCAATTTTATATTCTACTTCTCTAGCCGGAGGTAAACCAGGCAATTCATCAGGGAAAACATCCGAATACTCAGAAACAACTCGGACATTACTAATGGCTTTCTTTTCTAGCTTAGCATCGACAACATAGGCTAAATAAGAATCACACCCTTTAGTTAGAGATTTTCTAGCTTTCATCATAGAGATCAAAGGTATACTACCCCTCTCCCTTTCCCCTCGAGCCACAACATATGACTCGCCTGAGATTGGGATTTTTATCAGCTTCTTATGACAATCTATATTGGCTTTATTCCGACTCAACCAATCCATGCCTAACACAACATCAAACCCATGAATAGGCATCAATAGAAAAGAAACAGGGAAACTATGACCCTCAATCGAAATACTAGCTCCAGTCACCGATGTGGTAACTGAAACTAACTTTCCATCCGCTACCTCAACCTCAATTGGTTGTGAAATACTTGTAGGTGTCAATTTAAGTCTATCACAGAATACCAAGGACATAAAGGAACAATTTGCCCCGGAATCAAATAAAGCGCATGCCGGTACTGAATTAACAAGAAAAGTACTAGTTATGACGTCCTCGGCTACCACGGCTTCATCCACGGTCATTCGAAAAGCCCGACCAGTTGGAGCTGGAGGATTCTTTCTTTTCTGGCCAGAAGATGATGATGACCCTCCGACCGTTCCCGATTTTTGCTTCCTTTCCTCTGGACATGCACTCGAACGATGTCCTTCCTTTCGGCAATTCCAACACACTGACTTAGGAAAAAGACAATCCTTGATGTCATGACCGAACTGACCACACTTAATACACCTAGCAGTCTGAGGTGTACAATGTCCCGTGTGCCTAGACTTGCAATTCTGGCACCAATTTGATCTATCCACTGAACCACCAATAACATTCGGTTTACGGTTATTATTATTACCTTGCCATTTCTTCTTCCCCTGACCTGATGTAGATTCACCTTTGAGTTTCATTGGGGACTTGTCTTTAATTTCCAAATCATGAGCTCTAATATCACCGTCCACAGAACGAGCCAAATCAAAAGCTTGGTTAAGATCACTTGCAAGTCTCACAGTAGTCCGATAAGTATGGGGTAACATTCCAACAAAATGGTCAATCTTTGTCCTTTCATCCGGTACCCATTGATGTACAAATCTCAATTTATCGGTAAACTGGGAGATAAGGTCCTCCATAGTCATACTATCAGTCAATTGCATATCCAAGAATTCACGCCTAATGCGAGTCATGTCATACCCGGAGCAATATTTCTTACAAACCTCGTTATGGAAATCAGACCATGTAATGGAAGCTTTTTGCTGAGGTGTTAAATGAGATGTGATAGAATCCCACCATCCCATTGCCGGACCCTTTAAAAGTTGCACTGCATAAGTTACCTTGATCTCATCCTCACATCGGCAAACCTCAAATTTCCTTTCGACATCCCTTAACCAATCCATGGTCACAGAAGGATTTGTACTCCCAAAGAAATCTGAAGGTCCACTAGATTTAAAGGTCTTAAATGAACATAGTTTTTGCTGAGATGGAGGAGGAAATACCGGAAACTGAAATCCCGAAGGTCCTGAAGAAGAAAAAGGAGCTGATGTCTGGTAGTAAATAGGCGGTGGCATAGAAAACTGTGATGTCACTAACGGAGGTGTAATCGTACTAACAGCCGGAATCTGCCGGGATGTTCTAGCTTGTTGCTCATATAACTCCTTATATTTGTTTAACTCATCCTCTAAATACAAGGTGTACTCATCACGGCTCAATTCATTTGCAGGGAGTGTAGTACTAGGCTGACCTTGACTTTGAGACTGAATTTCAGGAGGTGAGTCTCTCACTCCAGAAGCATTGATCGGGGTACTGGTCGGAGCGTTACTTTCTGCCATGTCCTGTACCACAACACATCTCATAACCCGTTAATTGTTAGTACTTAGTAATACTAACCAAATCATATTCACTAGCTCAATCCCCTTTCCAAGGAATGTTTGACTAACACAAATAGATTTGGGATTGAACAATTAACCCATGTTCAATTCACCCAAACCTTTGCTCTGATACCAATTTATAACACCCTACTCGAAAAGACAAGGATATATATTTTTTTTTTTTAAAAGAAGCGCAAGATTAGATACAAACTATTGGATTGCATATTTACATTCAAAATGGCAATCCAAATACATACAGTATTTAATCTAGATTATTCTAGACATTACACGCGATTAGTTTAGTGTTATAGAAAATCCAAAACATAGTGTTATATCATTAACATAGTTAACCAAACAGAGTGAGCTTGTCAAACATTCCATTCCTATGATACTCCTTGCCCACCCACATACCAAAGTAAACCTGCAAGAAGTATTGAGGGGTTAGCACGAAGCTAAGTGAATAATCTCAAACTATCAACTAACTTAGCTTAACAAATGAATACAGCAAAGCATAGCAACAGTTAATCATGAAGGATCGGTCGTCCTTGAAGTACCCTCATGCCGCGGTGGTTCCCCAAGTAACACTTAAAACCAACTGAAGGCCAAATCAGTGGCTAAACCGATAGCTTGATACTATTACTACTTACAACATAATTTCAGTGAACAACACATGTACAAAGTACTTATGATGTTCACAGTAATAGTATTCAAACCCAACACACGTTGACCCCCGACATTCATATAGTCCACAACCATCATGGCAATCAAGGACACCAACAATTAAGTTAAATATAACCATCATGGCAAAATATTAACTTAACAATGAAAACAGTAAATTCACATTTACCCGTTGTAACCATATTGTTACAACCAAATTAGACTGAAAGTCCAAGATCCACTCACCCTTGACGATCACCGCCCTTGCTCAAAGATCTAATATTATTGAGTCTTCGGTGTATCTGAGAACACAAGAGGATTACAAGTTAGTACTCATTTCATATGATATCTAACTTTCATTAAACACTTAATATCAGTTCAGCAAGCATTAAGTACCATAAGGATAGTATACAAGTTGATTATACAATTTATAGCAAGTTAACATAACAAGTTCAGCAAAACAGGGGGAATACGTTCGTATTCCAATGAATACGTCCGTATTCACGGGAATACAACCGTATTAATAGGAATACGCCGTATTCCCAAGCAATTTCCAATACAGAACTGAAATTAAGGAATACGCCAACGAATACGCTAGGGAATACGCCCGTATTCCTCGGAATACGTCGTATTCACATGAATACACCGTATTCCCGTTGATTCAGAATTGCAAATTAAAAAGGGGGAATACGCCGTATTCCCGGGAATACGCCGTATTCCCATGTTCATCAGTTTTGCCCAGAATCTGCAACAGACCAAGCTCGAACCAAAATTACAATTCACCAAGTTTCAGCTACAATACACGAATTTAGCACTTAAGTGACCTATACTAACATGTATAAACATATTGCAACAACAACTAACATCATCAAACACTACAATTCATACATGCATCAATGCTTCAATCTAGATTTCAACCAATTTCATTAAATCAACTAACAACTTGAAGAACAATTGTAATTCACCAAGATAAACATGAAATCAGTTTGTAACCATCACACAAATACATATTCAATCATGAACATAGCCATTCAATCATTAATTTACTTAATTTAACATTTCAACTAGAACTTGAAAATGGGTATTCTTACTTACAATATTTAGATGATGATGATGATACAATGAAGAGGAAGAACACAAGGAAATCACAATCACACCCTTAACTTGATGAAATCATATTTGTGGTTAATTGCTTTTGAGAGAGTGTGTTCTTGGGATGAAAGCACAAGTCAGGGAACAAAATGAAGTTCTGTCAAATGCATAAACAGGTGTCGACTTCATTATATGACTCAGCCTATTTTTTTGTATAAATTATACCCGTCCTAAATCTATTGTCTGGAACCTAAAAACCATTTGCGAGAAATAAGTTTTTATTATACCGTCAACTAAATAAATTTAAAACATGTAATAATTCATTTATCACAATAAGCCAATTGACCAATTGACCTATTAATTTAGCTATCAAAATACACCAAGTATTTAAAATGCAATTTAAATAACAATTAAATTAAGGGAAATACCGTATTTCAACTAGGCCACTTTTGAGGATGTTACAAACGTAAATATATGCAACAACTTATTCGGGTTAACCAACACAAACCCGGAATTCAACCGACCGAAACAAGTTGAACATTTATTCAGTTCGGTCATCGAGAGACTGTGAATGGTCGAAAACCAATTAACCCGAACTCGTGTTAGCTTATCATGTTGATCGCCTCTGTATGCATTCACTATTTTGGTGATGGCACTAGGTCTCTCACACCTTCTTTTGACAACAAAGTCACAAGGTCTCTACATTCTTTGGATCGATGAAACAACTTGTGAGACCATTGTCTTGATACTTGTGACATTTCATCCAAAGGATATGATGGTTGTGTTTAGGGGTGTTAACGAACCGAGCACTTAACGAGCTACTCGAGTTCGAACTCGTTTATCTCGAATTCGAGCATAATGCTATTCGAGCTCGAGTCGAGTTCGAACATAAAAAGACTGCTCGATTAGTTTCACGAACCGAGCTTCAAAACCATAAAATCGACTCGGCTCGTTCGAAAGCTCGTAAAATAATCTCGAGCCGAACGAACTAGTCGAGCTTATCGAGTCGAACGAGCTAAATGAACATATCTATCATCATAATTATTACATATTTTAAAACTTAAAAGATATGATAGTAATAAGATTTTTACTTAATATTATATCTAGAAACACAAATATTATTATACTAATACTAACACCATATTTATATTTATAGTGTAAATAACACATATGTTAGTTCCACATTCTCATCTATGAGATTTTATTTTTATAGTACTCTCATTTCTTTAACGTTAGTTCTTTTCTCCTATGTGGGATAACTCCTTTTTCTTCTTCATCCCACATTGGAAGTGTGAAACATATATGATGAGATGAGCACACTATAAATATCAATATCAAGAATCTAATTACATACTTATTATTTGTGTTTGATGATAACTAATTAAACTTACACATTTTAAGTTTGATTAAGTGTAAATGTATTTTACAAACTTTATTTCAAGTTTCATAAAATAAATAGTATACTTTCTAATGAGCTTGTTTAAGCTTGTAAACGATTTTATTAAGCTTGAGCTTCTAAACAAATATTTTGAGCTCAAGTAAATTATTTTTTTGTAAATTGTCATAAATTAAAACGAGTATCGAGCTCGAGCTCGAACACTAAATTATTATCCGAGCTCGAACTCGAATATGGTTTTAAAAAGTTAATTGTGACACCCGTCAAATTAGGACTAGATTTTTAGTTCCTAATCACTTTGTAATACATGTAGTTAGTGCTATGTATTAGGCTAATTGTGTGTATCAAATTATATATTGGCAAATATATATCAATATGCGATTAAGTTTAATCGTTCATTTTCAAATCGGCCGAATTCCGATTCAATTATACGGCGTTGGTAAAAATCAAGTGATTAAGTAACATGGAATTGTTATTTAATACCCTCATAATTATTATATATTATTTTGATAATATATCAAGTATCTCGTATCGTACAAATCAAACGTCCACGACAAAACTATATATAAATAATGAATTATTATTGAAATTAATAATTATTATTTACATCGGATAAAATAAAACATATTTCGTTTTATACCATTTTACTCAAACGCGACGAAACCAATTAAATTATATCCGTCTCTCAAACATAAAACAAAGATATATTTTTATATCTCACAAAAAGTATTTTTATAAAATACTTCCAATAAGAGTATAAACGAATTCATTTATAGAAATTTATCGATTTAAAACATTATACTACTTTTTGATCGGGTACAAAAACACGGGTATTTTGTACTACGAAATTAGGCCAACTAACTCAAATAATTGAGTTAGCCAGCTAACACCAAACGCACCCTTTTCATTTCATTCTCAATTCATTCTCAATCTGTCTCTCGGTTCTTTCTTTCTTCAAAAACAAAAACAACAACAACAATAATTTATAACAAGATCATCATCATCAGCTGGAAACCATCATCATCTTTATCGTTCATCATCATCATCCGTGCATCACCATCGTTTTCGTCCTAAAAATCATTGTAAGAAATCGTTGATTTAAACTTTGTAATTTTGTTTTTAAATAGCATATATTAACATGTAATAAGGTTAGGATGTATGATTGTTGGTTAAATTGAGTTTGAATTCGGGTTTGGGTATGATTTTGAAACGGCAGACTCGTTACAGACCTTTGAATCCGACGGATTCATGGTGAATCCGGCGGATTCCCACCCAGAACCAAGAACAACCCGGCGGGTGCAGTTTGTACCCGGCGCGTCCTTTAAATTATTATGAATCCGGTCGGATTCATGGGAATCCGGCGGATTCCCGCCCAGAAAACATGAATCCGGCGGATTCAATAGAATCCGGCGTATTCCCCACAAATGCCACCAATCCGGCGGATTCAAGGGAATCCGGCGGATTCCCCCCTTATATTTCATGATCCAACGAATCAATAAACTAGCCCGGCGAATTCTAGCTAAAACAGAACAAATAATTTTTCGAAAACGTCGACGATTTAACAAACTTAAAACAGGGTAGCTTCTCGATGAAAAATTTATTATAACGGATTGAGCTCAAATTCACACGGTTATTCGAAAACAGCCAAATGATCAAAGCTAAGTACCTTAGCCTAGTCGGTTTTAGGCCATTCGGGGTCATCTAGGGGTCGAAAATGGCATATTACTGTTTTCAGACTCGTACCAAATTTTGTAGTTTATGAAATAAAGTGTAACGGATATAATGAACTTGATTAACAACTAAACCTATACGATACGACTTATATATGAAACACATACACTTTCATAAGCCCAACAAATCATGTATAATAATAATAGTTTGAAATTATTATTACAAACCATCACCAACGACCCGTATACATTTTCAAAACTCAAACCTAATCGACAACCAAAGTATTTGGGCATAACTAGTTGAGGGAACAACTAGCATAGATGGTCCGTAGAGTCATCTAATCAATCAAAACCTTGCGCGTTTAATACGCCTGGCAGGTTCAATATCTAATCATTATCAAAACCTTGCGCGTCTAAGACGCCCTGCAGGTTCAGTCGTTGTAACGACATCAAATCATTTTGAATCATTATAATTGTTGGCTAACAATTCATCAGACTCAGGTGAGATCTCATAGCCCCTCTTTTACTGTTTTTACTTGTTTTAAACTGTTTTGGGGTGGGATACATGCTCAAACTATTTTATAGAAACCGTTTTTTTGAAAACATTTCTACATATTGGCATGAGTTGTTTTCAAAATCCTTTTAAAGTCCTCTGAAGCATAGTTCTGTTAATATGGCTATAGCGTGAATGTTGGTGTATGGTACTATATAGCTATATGGTACCATATGGGATTGACAATCCCCGTCCGAGTTAGCAAGCACTAACCTGTCAAACGGACGCATTATCATTTGTTCAAACGTATGTTGATTAGGCATACGCATAGAGGCACCCTCGATCAGGCACTTGATAGTGATCCTGACCCCTCAGTTAAGCTCAGACTATGTGCTCATGTTAGTTGTATCAATCTTTACTTATTTGTTTAATTACAAATATTCATGTGATACCCATCAATCAATTATTTACATGCTTTGTAAATCGAATCATTAAATCTTGCGGTTCACAAATCATATATTATCATATCAAACCTGTGAGCTCACCAGCTTTATAGCTGACCTTTTAGCATGTTATCTCAGGTACTCAGCAGTAGGTTGGACTGCCCATCAGGATACGGTAGCTCGAGTCGCATGAAATCATATAAACATCAAGAGATTTCCCTGCATTTCTATATTTTGCTAAAATTAGATATGTATTAGAATCTCTCAAATATCTAAGCGAACTCATCTTTTGTAAACCGTATGTATACTCTTACGTTAATCAATGTATTTGCAAAACGACGCATGTAGTGGTCGTTCATTATGTATCTTATGTGCTTTGCGTATTGATTAGTAACACCCAAAGTATGCTTCCGCGAACAGTAAAATCTGGGGGTGTTACATTAATTGAGTTCGAGTTGAACTCGAACATACTTATTTTTTAAACGAGTCGAGTCGAGCATCAGGATATTCGAATCGACTCGGTTCGTCAACAGCCCTAGTTGTGTTCATCAATACATTTGTCAACAACCCATGTTCCTTGTTGTGACAAAGTCACTTGTATCATCGCCATACACCCTATCCTTTTAATAGAACGAGTTTTCGATTCATTTTTTATCCGCTTAGCATTTTTCATTTTTGTAACCTTGCTTGTTACACACAAATACTTCCCGATATACTTCATTTGTGGCAGAGTGCCTATTATTGTAATGCTTTCGAATACCAAAACCTCTAGAAATTAAAGAGCATATTCATTATAGAAAGTATAAGCATCATTGACACAATTAATTTTTTTTTCCAATTAGAGTGCATGCGAATGATTGACTGAACACATTGGTCGGCTCGGTTTCATTTTCACCTAATTAGAATAAAAACTTCTCAAATAAAATAACAACAAAAAATTGAAACTACTGACAGTTTAATCGATCAGATGGTACTTCATATATGGTAAAAAAAAATATATTCTTCTCGAGTAAAAGTTCATATAGTCAACCCTGGATATATGAAGCCCAATATCTTCTTCATTGCTTCTAAGATATCCATTTTCGTCAATTTCATCAATCTATATATGCTTGTTTTCATCGCTAATTTCACCTGGTATAATGAAATTATAAAATTGTACAGATTCAACTAAACATAATAAAAGGCTGTTAGCACTTATTTTTTGACCTAACCTGGTAGTACTTCTTCTTCATTAAATGGGTCAATGCAATTGTTCATGGTGAAAGGAATATTAATTTTGAAAGGAGAAAGGATTTTTAATGCTGTATTTTTTGTGTCTGTATGGAAGAAGAATAGTCGTGGGTTTTAGGAGGGAATTGTGTTTTCATGAATTGGATTGAGAAATATAAAGGGTGAAATTACAAAAGGAACCTTGCAGTACCTAAATTGGGTACTGCTCACTGTACGGATCGTTTCCCCTTGAAACAAATCCTATGTATATATTTAAGATTTAAGATGTACCGTTACAGTTGGAAAGCTGTATGTAAAGGATTGTTTAGAAAATATGAGTTTGGTTAACAGCAAATTTTAATATACATACTGGCAACTTTTATAATAGATGCATAAATTATTGTACATCAATTAATCAATTAATAATTACGGAACGCATCAAAAGGCTATTGATTTAACACTGTTCAATGATGAAATTGTGAGTTTAAGTGGACATATCTATATATTCGTGGAATATACTGTGTACTTGTAACCGATTTGTGAGTTCACTTTCTTTCTAAGCTTTTACGTAGTAAAATTTAAGAAATCATTAGCATGCCCTGTACGTACACATATTTTTGGTTATATATGAACTAGATACAAGACTCGCCACAACGCGGGTTTTGATAATTGATTATGTATATATTCTTTTTTTTTTAGATTGTAAATTGTATTATAACATTTTTTGTACTATAAGAAATCCGTTTGATCCCTCTTAGCGCTTGAGATTTTAGAAACACTTTGATAGAACTAATACTTAGTTTGCTTTACAGATTTTACGGGTTGTTTGGGATTGCTTATTTTAGCTGCTTATTTACTTATTGCTTATTTTATATATCACATAAGCGGAAATAAACACACAATAGGCACTTAAAAATATGTATGGAAACCCTTATTTTTAAGCAAATAAGTGCTTACAAATAAACAATCCCAAACACCTCATTATCTACCCCTAATTCATGAAACAAAGATGTATAAATAATCTCTCATATTTATAGTACGTACTACTCGTAAATAATTATCTAAAAGTATATTGATAGATCATTGTTGTGAAAAGCAAAACTTTATTAATTCTACTACTTTAAGAATCACCACAATTTACAGTCACAACAGACTGCCCACATTCCTATCTATTACAACTTGAACCTTACCATCTGTACACACACTCAAGCATAAACTGACATTAACTTCCTTTTACCAATAACTAATTATAAAACACCCTTTTCCTCTCTTGCACACACAAACAATCCAATATACTTCTAAAATTACATATCCTCCATCACATACAATACAACATCATGCCCCATTCCTTTTGTCATCTGTTACTTATATCGATAGATCACTTCAAATATCAGCTTTATAAACGATCATGACAAAAGTTGCATAACAAAATCTGACGCTCGCAAATTTCACCATTGACCCATAGATGTTACAATTCTCCCATGAAGACCCATGCATGCTAAATGCCCTGCAAATTCCAACCAATACATGCCAGTTATGTACTTCACAAACTGATGTTTACGAAACGCTAAATGCTCTGCAAGTAAATATATGAATAAGTTAGAAAATGGAATAAGTTACCAAATGATACAAATATAAAGTGCACATCAAGTTCAAACACCACATAAATCTAAAATGTGTCTGCCGACCGCCGTCTAATGTTGAAGCTCAATAGAGCATCCATATAAGCTTTAAGTAAGTTGTATCATCCCTATAAGAACACATATAAATCAAATGGGGAGTGATTCTGCTATGAATTACAATCAACCCCAAACTCCTAACATGGAGTGCTTCTTGTCCATACCCATCAATGATGTAATCATATCTTGACCATTAATCGTGATCAATGGCTTTGTGCTCGGGGCCTTGTTTTAAGAAAAATATCACCTTTAAAACAAATTGACAATTAAAATAACCATATGTAGTAATTAAAATAACCATATGTAGTTTACTAAACCATCAATCTGATACACGCTATAAAATGTTCACTAAACTATATTAGTGTTATCGTTGGAAACATGGCATGATATATAAAACGGAATTTATTTAAATCAATTTCAACAAATGAAAATCCAAGATAATTTAGCCATACTTTATTAATAGCATATGTAATTAGTATTAGATGTGGCATAGTTCACAACTATGGTTGTTGCCCACTTCAAAAAAAATAAAGAGAAGTCAATAAAAGGAAAAAAAAATGAATGGTAGTTTATAAGCGTAGCACCCAAACAAAATGATGGCCATGTACCATCGATGTAGTCCATTTATACTCTCTGAAACAAAGTATTAGTCAAAATGAAAGTTAGTCACGTGTCACTTATATATTGTAAAAAAGAGAATGCTTGCAAGTATAAATAAATTAAGAAGCCTAGAGTAGATTGAAAGTGTTATCAATTCCTAACCACACATTTAATGTCAACTCGAGTGACATGTTCCAACTTTGTATCAAATAATGACATGTTTCAGCACAAAACTATTATGAATATGTTACCCAAAGTCGGCCAACCTGCCATCTTGTTACTTCTCGAAAAGGAATATAGAAACAATACTTAACTAAATTTGTCACTCTCCAAGATACATTTAAACTCGAAAGTAACAGCGGGATGCAACATGTTTTGCATATTTCTTAATGAAAATGGATAAACAGGGGAGTAGTTTAGAACACATAAAGGACTTACAACAAAATCAGCTAAATATCCTAATTATGGCTAGCAGCCACTTTTGAGGTGACTAATTTACATATTTACCTCTCGGAAAGGTGCCCCATTGTCTCTTGTAACAACGCACATGACTCTCAATTTCTTCACCAAATTCTGTCTTCAAAAAATCACAAGTGTTTCCAACAACGGCACATTTTTTTATCATTGTTGAGGGTGAAATGGTAGTTTGGGAGGCAAAAGCACGCAACCAAAGTAGATAATGCAAAAAATGTAGATATATATTTTATGGAAAAGTAAGATATCTTTATTTTGTAATTAGAAAGTAAAAAACCATACAATTGTGATATTCTTTTGGCTGCATAGTCCATCAAGCCATCGAGTGGTGCATCTAAGCATTCTTTTGACAATTATGTAGTCATGTTACGGTACTGCATTTCAGATAAAGAAAATGTATTAGACGATTAGAGTATGCATTGAGTGAAGATATACAAACAGATAACAAATTATGAATCATCGTTTACCTGTTCCCACAAAAGAACTGCCTCACAAAACTCATATTTGTACTATCTATGGCTCATACGTCTTAAACTGCAGGCTCAAACTGCAAGTGAAAACCAGATTCAATGGTCAATTTATTGATATATGAGATAGATACAAATATATTAAATTCTCCATAAATAGTAAAGATACAAAGGTGCTATTAAACTTTAAAATCACCTTGCAATGGTCAACAATATGCGAGGTAAGGCCAAATCCTCTGTTAGTCTGCATTAATCTCAAGTGGACAAACGGTAACACTTACAATTAGCATCATTATACGTCAAAAAAGACAATGGTAGTGCACTCACATCACAACCCCGCAAAAACTAATAATAAGTAAACAACGGTAATCATAAACCATTTATATATACTTATTCTCCATATCAAAATCACAGACGCATCTATACCATACCTTTCAATATCAATGAGCAAATTGAAAAATCAAACACAATAAGCCCTGGGATAACTAAAATAACCCTAAAGTACAAAAAAAACCCTAGCTTTCAATATCAATAAGCAATTTGAAAGATGATAAGAACGTAGTAGTAGGTTTTTTAAAAACTTACATGCTCATCGGCAATGACCACGTCGATGGAAGCAACCGCCGTTGTGTTATTCCTAAAATACTGCTTCCATATGTTGACCACTTGCACTTTGATAGTTGAATTTTCAGATTCACCACCATTGATGTCTCTAACACAGGTGAATAGATCGTTTGAAGCCATGAAAGAGAAGCTTGCGACTTTAATTGTAGCTATTGCGTTTTTGGGTTTTTGTTTCGTGAAAACGTGAATGCATGGAAAAACAAATAAGTTAAGAGGTGGTTGAATTGTAAGGAAAGTTGGATTGTGTAGATATTTTCCCGATATTATTTTATACTCCGTAATTGTATTGTGATGTGAAGATACTTTCATTATTAAATAAATATATTAAATATGTTAAATGGGTCCGATTATGTTGACATATATTGATTTAATAGATTTATTAATAGAAGATAGATTCTTAATGTATTTTTTTAAATTGCGTTTTGATTTAATATAAAAAAATTAAATTTAAATAATTATTATTAATTTAAATATATAAAAGGGTGTTAAGTGTAACAATCATTAAATTATTCTTAATCGTCGGATCAAGATGGAAAAAAACAATTAAGGGTTGGGATTGCCCCAAGCTATTTTGCTTTAAGTATATTTTATTTTATATTTATTTTATAGATAGATTGGTTTGATACTTTGATCCTTTTGTACATGGGGTACATTATCAATGGGCCTAACCCCACGAAATGTAATCCAAATTACCATCAAACTAGTCCGTGACTAATTAGTTTGGGCCAACATAATATAATCCAACACACAAATTATTAAAAACCCTTCGAACCCCAACTTTAGACAATGATCATTGATGAATGTTCAAACAACAATAATTGCTTATATTCTTTAGTTCTCATATCTTACAATTAACCATTTATTTGTAGGTGAAAATCTTTAAATTCATATAAATATTCAATTCAATAGTAATCACGAAAATCATTATACTAAAGTTTATACGACTATACGACTATCTAAAAAGCGAAAAAAAAGAAGAATGTATATGTACATTTTTTATTTTTGTTCACAAACATTAAAATTTAAGAAAAGGCAAGATGAGTTTAGTGAAGGAAAGAATGATCCAAAGTTGTAGGATAGAGAGAAAGAAAGTTAAACCACTCTTGGTGCCACCCCACTTTGTGAAGTGCACACTTTGTGAAAATTATCACTAACCAAGTGGCATTTCCATTTTTATTCATAATTTTAAATAATAATTAATTATTTAAGGAAAAACATTTTACAAAGTTGAATGATCCGTGATTGAAGCGTAATATTTAATGTTTGTGATGATAATTCTTCCTAACAAAATATCTAAATAAATGTACAGGTTTTGCTAACAAATGCTATCGTATCACACGATAAGATGTATTTAGTGAAATCAAAATGTTACTGAATATCACCAACTGTGTTTAATACTCATTAATTCAATATACTATTTATATTTAGGATTTTGCTAAAAAAGCCCTAAGACTCTCTTTAAGAAATTCAAATTTATTAATTAATAATTATACTCAAATTTTCCATTTACAATCTAAAATATCAATAAATACATGTTTTTAAAAAGGAAACTTTTAGTTTATTCAATGCAAAATTAAAGTTTATTAAGTATAATTGTGAATTAAAATGACATGTTTAACTTCAAGCAATGTACATTTGATGTTGTTATTGAAAGCCCTTAAGACTTTGTTTAGCAAAACCCTTATATATATAAATCTGTCTTACTTACAAATTTTGATATTTAAAAAAAGAATTCCGATTCCATTAAATATACTTGTGGCACAAGTTAGGAAAACACAATCTACAATTTATCTAATATCATGCAAGTGGTAAATGCATTAATTTTGGGGCTAGCTAGGTGGTGCATTCATGCATAAATTTCGGTACCGTGTTATAAGACTCTAAGAGTTTAATGTCTCGAATGTAAATTAGGGACGCCGGAGTCGCATTGAAAAAGAGGTAAGAGTACTTATGTGTCTATTTGTTATACGAAGTGTAAATCTTTTATGAAAAACAGAGGTAACGTTAGTTATGTGTCTATTTGCTATACGAAGTGTAAATGTTTTATGATAACCTGTATTCTTTGTTACATTATTAAATCGTTGGTCTATGTGTTAAAAAAATTGGGATAACGATACTACGGTCACGCCAAACATTAAAAATCGGCTATTGTTAGTAAATTTTAAATGATTGAATCATCATCATCATTTTTATTTAATATATGAAAAAGAAAGACACGGGTATACGACAGAAAAAGAGCAAAGCCAAATGCAAAATTAAATTTGGAGAGAGACGAAAATGACGGGATTATTAAATTAATCAAAGGTTTGAACTTAGAAGGATATATAACTAATTATTAAAAAAATACCCACTATAAGTTAATCTTATCTTATCAATGAACGATGATATGATTTTCATATAATTAATCTTGTACTTGATTTAATCTATACGATCTTATTAAACTTTACATTAAAAGTGATCAGAAAAAGCAACTATATATAGGTAGTTGGCTATCGTTTTTTATTATTTTTATGTCCCTCTAGGCTCTAGATAAATTTAGCTTCATGGATTTGATTCTCATTCTTTAAATCGAATACAGGAGATTTTTACCGCAAATTTGGGTTTCTTCGTTTGCAACTCATTTCATATTCCATTGGTTTTTAATATTTTGAACTTATCCATATCTATAATCTATAAATATTGGGATTTGAGATAATATATGTGTAGATCGACCTCACAAAACATTACAGTTTTGACCCGTTTGAGTTTACTGCTATTTATAAAATTGACTCTTCCTTGGTAAAATTGTTACATGTCGTGATGTTAACATCTTAATTAAATTACTTTCTTGAATGCTATAAACTTCCATGAAAAAACTTTTAAAAATGTTTATATAAAAAAGATAACAATAGTGAATTCGAATAACTAACATGTTAATAGGTTTAAAGTTAATAAAGAGTTGTGAATTTATAAAGGACGATCATTATATTGTTATCAAAGGTTCCGCTCTCTTTTACAAAAATAAATATGATCATTTCATGTGATGTTTGTTTTAACCATTTATGTCGATCACTTGTGGATGCACCTAAGGTTATAAAAATCGCTATGTACATGGAAACTAATCAATCGATACCTTGTAGGGACTAATCGGATTAAACTGTTATTACATTTAAACTAGTTTATTGACCCGCGACAGCGCGGACTAGTACATTTGAGTTTTAAGCGTTAACAACTAAATCTAAAGAAACATAATGTACGAAATGTTATATGAGAAAAAAGAAATAGACTAATCAATGTAAAGGCACTTATTGTGGAACGTTAGATTTTCTCGTTGTTTGCTATTAAGCATATTAATGTTGATGAAAACTTTACACCCTATAAAATTAAATAAAGAAATAATAGACATGGTCTTTGACTTGAAAATTTGAATAGTCGGTTATAAGATAAGAAATCAGTTTTATATCAAAACTGAAGTTGTTTTTAGTTATGATTTAAACTCGAAATGTAGAAAAATAAAACCCATGAATCACAAAAAAGAAAATAAGACAATGTTAATATGGTTTAATATGACATATGTTTGTGTATTGTTTAGCTCAATATATATTAAGTATTAATTAAGGGATTATTAGTTACAAACCATACAATATTTTAGTTACGACTCTAACGTATTCATCATATATTAAAGTTGTATGGCAATATGGTCGACCCGTTTTTAGTGTTATGTTTTTGATAAAATTAATCATGTTATTAATTAATATAGATAAAATATCTCAAATATTAAGGGTTCATTTACAAATTACTAGTTAAAACATCATGGTACGTAAACTATAAGGACTAAAAAGAATTAGGGAAGTACTGGAAGTGCTACTTCTCAATAGTTGTGGTACACCTTTTAAAAAATGAAAATTGATGTAGGAAATAATCTTAGCCATTGGATCTTTATGGATGGAACCCAATATACGGTCTAGATTGCTTCATGATATTTTGCTTTAAGTATATAGATAGATAGATAGATAGATAGTAATTTTCAAAATTATATGTGTAATTATAACATATATAGAACCATAAACATAAACTTAAATATAATTGTCTAGAAATATAGATATAGACGTAAGTTTCAAGAAACGTAAACATAATCGTTTAGTTGTTCAAATACTTCAAGTTTGACTAAATTTTAAAATGTTGACCAAGTTTGACTTTGTTCATATTTGACCGATTAATCCTCACTTTGATCGAATAATCCCGACATTGATCCATTTACCGACCTTGACCACCGTTCACCGACTTTCAAGTCGGATCAAGGCTAGTCGGGTCAAAGTAGCCCTAAATTCGACTAATAGGGAATTAATCGGGACTTTTACGACGCTAAACTTATATCACGTTACTCACCCAAATGATAAAAGCAACTACGTCCTATATAAATGAATTTATAAACACGTACGTTATACTTTTGATTTATGTTTCAAAAGATAGTTGAGGTTAACATATGGAACAACAAAGACTTTCTAGTATAGACAAGCCTTAGTAAAGCTTACAAAATAATTCATGAGTAATATAAAACATATATTCTGACAATTATTAGAGGTTTGATTACATACAATGCAAGATGATGGAAGCAAACAAAAGAGAAGAAACTTGTGTGGAATCCTAGTGTATAGTCTTTACTTGTTGGATTGCATTCCACAACACGATTAACTTTTTTCACTTTGATCCAAAAAGGTGAATCCAATTCTAGTTTAAAATGTGTACTTCAATTCTTTAGACTAATATTCAACTTTGTCGTTAACAGTCACATTCTTTCATTTCTTTTCCTTCTTTTGTAGTAACATTTTTAGTACGTTTTCTTGATTTTATTTTAAAAAAGCAAGCGAATATATACATATTTTTGATGACGAACGTGCCATTTTAATCATCTGAGAAATAATTATATCATTTTACATAATATAGTTTCACACGTTAAGATGTATTTAATGAAGTTAAAATTTACTTAAACGTTAACGTTTGCATTTGATATTATATTGATTCAATTTTAATTTTTACCTCTTAAGAAAATTAGTGATTCATTAAATGAACCTTAATTTGTGTCACGTTAGCAAAACCCAAAACATATATACACCAATAAAAAGAGAAAATTACATAGATGATCTGATTTGACCGTCACTATCTTAATATGTGCAAAATATACAGAACTTTTCATTTTGATCAAGGATTTTGCTCTTGGAGCAGTATTTTTTTTTTCCTTTTGTGAGTTCGCTACAATTATATGCCTAATAATTTGCTCAAATTATTAAAAAATACACATGAATTCGTCCAAATTCTCAACAATTCGCTCCGATAATTATAAAATACATATGCGCTCAAATGTCTAACAATTCGCTCCGCTTATCTAATATCTAATACTAATAATAAATCATTTTGCCATTGTTGAGTCTTAATTATTAAAGAGAAACTAAAATTACTCACATACCCCTTTTATACTCATTAATGAAAATTAATTGAAATAGGAAACTTTTAATTTATAAATTATTTCTTTACACATATGTTATTCCTATATACAGTGTCTTCAATTTCTTTCAAAATTTAAATATTTAGGCTTCAATAAAAAAACAGTTGACATGTACTAAACTGTCACCGCTGTATTGCGAGGGCAATAGACTAGTTAAAAAATACACATAAATTAACTCAAATGTCCAACAAATTAACTTAAATGTCCAACAATTCGCTCTAGAATGAATTCATGCGTATTCATTAAAAAATTGGACCGAATTGTTAGACATCTAATCGGAGCAAACTATCAAAAAAAAAAGTTTTTATACTACATTTTGCTCTAAGGGCGAGATCCTTTATTAAAATGAATAGTTTTATAAATTTTGTCCAATTTTGATGGTAAAGATAAAATCAGAACATCTAGGTAATTATTCTTCTAGTAAAAATCATAACGCGAAGTAAAATTATATTGAGATGAAATAAACTTTCATCCTTAATTTTACCGGAAAAGGCAATAACACCGTCCTCCCAAATAATAATAGCCAATCAATTGTTCAAGTCTCTCGCCACGCGCCTTCAGGAGCGTGTTCGCCACCTCCTGTTCCCAAACAAACGGGAATCCGTGGAGATATTAGATATCTCCGGCGAAGGTCAACGGCTTTAGACAAATAATGATGAAAGGGGGGCGTAGGATAAGGGTACACGTGGAGAAGTGCGCAGGTTAAATAGAAATTGAAGTGACCTGGTGCGCATATAGATGGAAGAGTGTGATAAGGCCAAGAGTGTATTGTTTGCTAGTGGAAATATGACCCACAGCATTGGTCTTTGACTGTAGGCCACAATCAACAATCATACTACAAAATATTACTCCCTAGTCCCTCCGTTTCATTTCTATTGTCCATTATTTTCATTTTGGGGTGTACCAAATTAATTGTCCACTTCCATAAATAGAAAGTTTAAGAAAATAAAGTTCTTTTTTACCCCTAGTGTATATATATAAGACAAAAAAATAGGTAAAAAGTAGAGGGTAAAACTGTCATTTTATCAAAAAGTAAGAGAGAGATAGTTATATTTTCTTAAACTGCGTGTCTTTTTGTCTGGTGACAATAAAATTGGGACGGAGGGAGTACTACGTACTAATGAAAATATTGAGATAGAGTACAAATTGACAATTATTTTGATTAAATATTTATTTCTAAGTACATTTGATTTGAATTTGTATCAAGGTACTGAAGGTAGTAAACGGGGAGTCGATGGATGGATATGAATCGAATAAAGATTCAATCGGTTAATGATACAACTTAAATGAATCATGATCGGATTTATAATCTAACGAAACGAATTGTGACCAAGGGCGGTACTACGGTGGGGGCAGGATGGGCATCCGCCTCCACGAAGTTTTTACGAGTCGAGAAAAATTTCGTAGATTTCGGTACAAATTGCATATTGCCCCCATAACTAATAAAGATAATACAGTTTTAATAGTCATTATTAGCGTGTTTAGTTTGGTGGTTAGATAGTGGACTTGGTATTTAAGATGTCTAAAGTTCAATCCTTCTTTACTACATTAACTTTATTTTCTCCCCCTTTATGTTTAATCATTCTTTTTTTTTTCATTGCATATAATCAATGTAATACTATTTTAAATCAACATAATTGTTAAATTATAAATCTTAATGATTACAATTTTTTCCTTTTCTTCATAATCTACATCTAATAATGTCTTACACTTTTGCTATATAAACATGTTAATAATAAGCATATTCGATTTAGAATTTATGCTAATTATATGAGTATATGTTATATGTTGTCCATGTAATTAAAAATTTATATTTGATGTTGAACCAAATTCACTTTGGTTCAACTAAAATAGTTTTGGTTAAAGCAAAAAAATCGAGTTGATGACCCAGATGGCCAGATCCAACATACACTATTAAATTTTGCCCTATTCAAATTTTTTTATGGTACCGCCCCTGATCGTGACCCGATTCATATCCAACTAATTTAAATGGTTGGATAATCAATTCGGATTTTAATATCTTAGACCACTCTTAGTAGAAGCGAAGAACTGAATTGTCAAATATGCGTTACGTAAGCTGTAACACCCACCTTAGAGACCTAGTGGTAATCTTGTAATTTCATGACTTTAAATTATTTATTTAATGGGTTAGGAAATTTGTTGTTTATTATATTATGTTCAATTGTGAATATTAGGTAAACAGTCAGATAACTTATTGTGACTAGTATTATTGTGAATATTAGGTAAAATCCGCCATCTGCTACTGGTCGTGCATTTCAGATGACCGTGGATGAGGCTGTTGTCACTGATGACGTTATCACTGGTACTTTTCTTGTTAATTCTGTACCAGCACATGTACTTTTTGATTCAGGAGCAAACTGTTCATTTATATCTGTGAATTTTTGTGAAAAGTTAAAGTTGACTCCGTCGTTGATTGTGAATCCTATTGAAGTAGAAGTGGCCAGTGGCAAAATGGTTCCTGTTACCACCTCGGTAGCTGGGGCTAATATTACAATAGAGGGTTATGATTTTCCTGTTTCATTTCTTCTGTTGCCTATTCCAAGTTTTGATGTGGTGTTAGGTATGAATTGGCTGAGTCAAAACAAAGCCAATATCGAGTGTCATAAAAAGTTGATTAAAATCCCAATTTCCGAAGAGTCATACGTAGTGGCTCGAGGAGAAAGGGAAAAAGGCAGTATTCCATTGATTTCTGTGATGAAAGCTAGAAAATCTCTAGTTAAAGGGTGTGAATTTTATCTGGCCTATGTAGTGAATATAAAGTTAGAAAAGAAGTCTGTGTCTGATGTCCGGGTGGTTTCTGAATACCCGGAGGTTTTCCCTAATGAGTTGCCCGGTTTGCCGCCTGTTAGGGAAGTTGAGTATCAGATTGATTTGATTCCTGGTTCTTCCCCTGTAGCTAAGTCTCCTTATAGATTAGCACCTTCTGAAATCCGGGAAATGATGACTCAGATTCAGGAACTGTTAGATAAGGGTTTTGTACGACCTAGTCATTCTCCCTGGGGCGCTCCTGTTTTATTTGTGAAAAAGAAAGACGGCACTCTTCGTATGTGTATTGATTATAGGGAGCTGAATAAAAGGACTGTGAAGAATAAGTATCCTTTACCCAGAATTGACGAGTTATTTGATCAGTTGCAGGGATCCTCGTATTTTTCTAAAATTGATTTGAGATCAGGTTATCATCAGGTGCGGGTTCGTGAAGAAGATATTTCTAAGACTGCTTTTCGCACCAGGTACGGCCATTATGAGTTTTTAGTTATGCCGTTTGGGTTGACTAATGCCCCTGCGGTGTTCATGGATCTAATGAATCGGGTTTGTCGACCGTTCCTTGATAAGTTTGTGATTGTATTTATTGATGATATTCTGATTTATTCAAAGTCTGAGTCTGAACATGAACAACATTTGAGATTGGTTTTGGAAACTTTAAAAAGGGAACATTTGTATGCTAAGTTTTCAAAATGTGAATTTTGGTTGCGGGAAGTACAGTTTTTGGGGCATGTTATTTGTGATAATGGGATAAAGGTTGATCCGTCTAAGGTCGAGGCTGTGATGAATTGGAATACACCTAAATCTCCTTCTGAAATTAAAAGTTTTATGGGGTTGGCGGGTTATTATAGAAAGTTCATCAAAGACTTTTCTAAGATTGCAAGCCCGTTGACCAAATTGACACGTAAGAATGTTAGATTTCAGTGGGATGATCAGCAGGAAACAGCTTTTCAGACTCTGAGACAGTTGTTATGTCAGGCCCCAGTGTTAGCTCTGCCAGATGGTTCTGATGATTTTACTGTTTATTGTGATGCTTCTCATGCTAGGTTGGGATGTGTTTTAATGCAAAGGGATAGGGTAATTGCTTATGCTTCTCGTCAGTTGAAAACTCATGAAAAGAATTACCCTACACACGATTTAGAGCTTGCTGCAGTAGTATTTGCATTAAAGATTTGGAGGCATTACTTATATGGCACTAAATGTGTGATTTGTACTGACCACAAAAGTTTGCAGTATATGTTTACTCAGAAAGATTTGAATATGAGACAAAGGCGGTGGTTGGAGCTGATTAAGGATTATGATTGTGAAATCCGATATCATCCGGGTAAAGCTAATGTGGTGGCAGATGTGTTGAGCAGAAAGATGCCTTCTGATCGGGTATGTTTTATGCGTTTAGACATTCATTCTGATTTGATTTCTCAGTTAAAAGCCGCACAGTCCGAGGCTTTATTGGATGTTAATTTGAAATCTGAAATTTTGCTGAAACGAAAGGATTTATTGGTTGATGATTCTCGAGGTTTGAAAACCTTTCAGTCTCGGGTTTGGGTTCCATTGATTGGGGGACTTCGGGATTTGATATTATATGAGGCACATAAATCTAGATTATCTGTTCATCCTGGAAGTACAAAGATGTATAATGACCTGAAACCTCTTTATTGGTGGCCTACGATGAAAACCGATGTTGCATGTGTTGTAGAAACTTGTCATATTTGTTCCCAGGTGAAAGCAGAGCATCAGAAACCGTATGGTTCATTGAGACAGCTGGATATTCCCGAGTGGAAATGGGAGCATATTACTATGGATTTTGTCACCAAACTTCCCAAAACACAGAAAGGTAACGATATGATTTGGGTGATTGTTGATAGATTGACTAAGAGTGCACACTTTCTGGCTACCAGTGAGACTGCTTCTTTGACTCGATTGTCCCAGTTGTATATATAACACCCCTCATTTGATACATCAATATATTATTAGCAACACGGAAGCGTAGGAATTTTAAACACATTTATAAGTGTGCATTCTATTAATTTACACCAACAGTTTACAAGTTTAGGTTACATCAACATGAAACTGTTCAAAATACAACATAAGTCGGGGTATTATATAAAACCAACTGGTTTAGTACAAAAAGGATCAGAGTAGCTCGCTGTCAAACTGTCCTTGCTCCATAGCATCCCATTCCTGCTACCCATTAATCTACAAAATCTGCAGGAAGTAAAGATGAGGGATTAGCACATAGCTAAGTGAGAGAGTTCATCACCCAACATTCAACTTAGCATAACCATTAACTACAACAATCAACAACACTTAACAATGAGGATCGGTGGTTCTGGGGATAACCATAATACCCGGGCGGCTCCCCAAGAACTCTTATCCAACCATATCCGTATGGCCATAACGGACGAGACCGATAGCTAGTGGTTATCCTACTCAAATACAGTTCAATACACACAACATATGAAGCATATCCCTGTATCATTCACACAATAACCAACTAACCCAACCAACAGTTCATCAACTTGTCGACCTCATTGGCAACCAATATCCAAAGATCACACATAGCACATAGATATACAATCAACAATAATGATAAAACAACTCTATAATCATATCTACGTTTATCCCTTGTAATCAAATGATTACAACTAAATCAAATGGCGAGTTTTGAATCCACTCACCGATACCTCAGAAGTCGCTACACTCAGCTTCTAATCACTGAGTCTTTGGGGTATCTGAAACATCACACAACAAACAAGTTAGTAACTTGTTTCTAACTAATAATAGTTAACTTCACAATTCAAGTTACAATGAGTAACAATAATAACTATTTGTATTATATAACTCAGGTTCACAAACTATCATAATCATCAAAATTTAACAGACAAACGCGATCCGGACTAGGCATGGTGGGATCGCGTTCTTCAGTAGAAAAAGTTTTGTAACCGAAAAACACTAGCAAACGCGATCCGGATATTTAGCCAGGATCGCGTTTCCAAGGCCAAATCTCGACTGGGACGTTTTATAACTAGGGAACGCGATCCGGACTCGAGGCTGGGATCGCGTTGAGCTGCGTTTCAGCTCAGGTACAGACCTGCAACTACATTTCAGCTCGAACTAAACTTAACCAAATCACCAAGTTTCAGTTACAATTCGACTTAGGCACGTTTTTAACATCAAATACCATCATACTACACCTATATAACATTAACCAACAACAATAACATTCAATTACACTAAATTCACACCAAAATCATGAAACCCCATAAATCTTCAACTAGCTTCAATCATAAATCGAAAAACATGGATTTAATCCATATTACTAGTCGAGAATCATTACATATCATCATATATCACACTTAAGTACCATATAACTCAAACGCCCAAAGCAATTAATCAATTCCTCATCAATTTGGCATATGAACTTATGCAATATATATACTTACAAGAGATAGATGAACAAGAAGATAATAACTAGATGATGAAGATGATGATTAGATGCACCACTTCAATTCACACTTCTAATTTGATGATTCAAGCTTTTGATTTAGTTTAGGGTTTAGGTTTGTTTCTTGAAATGGAATGAGGAAGAAATTGGTAAAGTAACAATCAAATAAAGGTCGGCCTCTATTTTAACCGACTCAACATTGTGGGTATTTTATACCCGCTCTAAATCTATTGCCTGGAACCTAAAAACCAATTGCGAGAAATTTATTTTATTATACCGTCAACTTTAATATTTTAAAACAAACAACATTTCACTATCCACAATAAGTCCTGAGACCTATTTCACCAACTTTCACAATTAAACAGTTATATCAAATAATTTCTAAAACAATTAAATACTCAATTTAAATAGAAAAATACCAGGCCACTGGAGAGGATGTTACAAATCTCCTCTCCTTAAAGAGATTTCGTCCCCGAAATCTCAACATCAACAAACAACCCAGGATATCTGGATTTCATCAATTCCTCGGCTTCCCAAGTCAAATTAGAACCTAAACTATGTCGCCACTTTACTAGTACCATAGGAATTTGTTTCTTCCTAAGTTTAGTAACCTTCCTATCTAGGATTTCTATAGGTTCTTCAACCAACTTCTGAGTTTGATCAACTTTTAAATCCTGCAAAGGAAGAATTTGCGACTGGTCTTCGATGTTACACTTTCTCAAATAACACACGTTAAATGTGTCATGTATACCAGCAAGTTCAAGTGGGAGATCTAATGAAACAGACTGCTCATTTACAACTTGGCGAATTCTGAATGGCCCAATATATCTAGGCGCCAACTTTCCACGTTTTCCAAAACGGATTACACCCTTCCACGGAGAAACTTTGAGGTAAACTAATTCACCTTCAGCAAATACAACTGGTCGTCTTTTCGGATCTGCATACTGTTTCTGTCGGTCACGAGCAGCTTTCAACTTTCCACGTGCAATTGCAACTTTGTCAGCTGTCATCTGTACAATGTCGGGTCCAGCAAATTGTTTCTCACCAGCTTCTAACCAACATGTCGGGGTTCTACAACGTCGACCATACAACATTTCATACGGAGGCATACCAATACTGGAATGATACGAATTGTTATAAGTAAATTCAACAAATGGAAGATGTGAATCCCATGAACCTCCATATTCCAAAATGCAAGCACGAAGCATATCCTCTAAAGTTTGAATTGTGCGTTCTGACTGACCGTCTGTCTGAGGATGATAAGCTGTGCTAAGATTTACACGTGTACCCAATTCTTGTTGCAAACCTTGCCAAAAACGAGAAACAAAACGAGAATCTCGGTCTGACACAATTGACAGAGGTATACCATGTCTCGTGACAATTTCATTTATGTACAACTGAGCAAGCTTAGTCAACGAGGCAGATTCGCTAGTAGCAAGAAAATGCGCGCTTTTAGTCAACCAATCAACTATGACCCAAACCATGTCATTACCTCGATTAGTGCGAGGAAGTTTAGTCACGAAATCCATCGTTATATGTTCCCATTTCCACTCGGGAATTTCCAACTGTTTCAATGATCCGTACGGCTTTTGATGCTCAGCTTTAACTTGGGCACAAATGTGACAAATACCAACAAATCTAGCAATGTCCGTTTTCATTGTAGGCCACCAGTACAACGGTTTCAAATCATTATACATCCGAGTACTTCCAGGATGAATAGATAGTCTAGACTTATGTGCCTCATTCAAAATCAAATCACGAATATTACCAAATAAAGGAATCCATACTCGAGATTGATAAGTTAGTAATCCTCTCGAATCTTCCACCAATTCATATTTTCTTTTCAACATGACTTCGGATTTCAAATTAAAATCTTTCAAAGCTTCTATTTGTGCAACTTTAATCTGAGAAATCAAGTCAGAAGAAACATCCACTCTTAAGTAATAAACTCGATCAGAAGTACCTTTTCGACTTAAAGCATCAGCGACCACATTAGCTTTGCCTGGGTGGTATTTAATTTCACAGTCATAATCCTTGATTAACTCTAACCACCGCCTCTGTCGCATGTTCAACTCTTTCTGAGAAAACACATACTGCAAACTCTTATGGTCAGTACAAACAACACATCTAGTACCATATAAGTAGTGTCTCCAAAGCTTTAAGGCAAATACAACTGCTGCAAGTTCCAAGTCATGTGTTGGATAGTTCCGTTCATGTGGTTTCAACTGTCGAGAAGCATAGGCAATAACTCTATCCCTTTGCATAAGTACACAACCCAAACCAGAATAAGAAGCATCACAGTAAACTACAAAATCATCTGTACCATCTGGTAAGGCTAAAACAGGTGCTTGACACAACATTTGTTTTAAAGTCTGGAAAGCATGTTCCTGTTGATCAGTCCACATAAACTTTTCATCTTTTCGTGTCAATTTTGTTAACGGACCGGCAAGTTTAGAAAAGTCTTTTATGAATTTCCGGTAATAACCCGCCAAACCCAGAAAACTCTTTATTTCAGAAGTAGATTTTGGGACGTTCCAATTCATCACGGCCTCAACTTTCAATGGATCCACTTTCACACCATCATTACAAATTACATGGCCCAAAAATTGCACTTCCCTAATCCAAAACTCACATTTAGAAAACCTGGCATAAAGCTGTTCTCGTTTCAACGTTTCTAGAATCAGTCTTAAATGCATAGCATGCTCAGCCTCAGATTTCGAATACACAAGAATATCATCTATGAAGACAATAACAAATTTATCCAAGAAAGGTCGACAAACCCGGTTCATTAAGTCCATAAACACTGCAGGTGCATTCGTCAAACCAAAAGGCATAACCAGGAATTCATAGTGACCATACCTGGTCCGAAAAGCAGTTTTAGAAATATCTTCATCACGAACACGAACCTGATGGTAACCCGACCTTAGATCAATTTTAGAATAAACTGAAGAACCCTGCAACTGATCAAACAAGTCATCTATTCTGGGCAAAGGATATTTATTCTTTACTGTTCTTTTGTTCAGTTCTCTATAATCGATACACATACGAAAAGACCCATCTTTCTTTTTCACAAATAACACCGGTGCACCCCACGGCGAAGAACTAGGTCTAATAAAACCTTTATCCAACAACTCCTGTATTTGATTCATCATCTCACGGATTTCAGATGGAGCTAACCTATAGGGAGCTTTGGCGATAGGCGACGAGCCAGGAACAAGATCAATACGGTATTCTACTTCCCTAACTGGTGGTAAACCAGGTAATTCATCAGGGAACACTTCTGGATATTCACAAACTACCGGAACATCTAAAACAGTTTTCTTTTTAAGTTTGGCATCAACTACATAGGCTAGATATGATTCACAACCTTTGGACAACGACTTCCTAGCCTTCATCATAGAAATCAAAGGAAAGACCAAACTATCCCGTTCTCCTCGAGCCACAACATGAGACTCTTCAGAGATTGGGATCCTAATCAACTTCTGATGACAATCAATGCTAGCTTTATTCTGACTCAACCAATCCATACCAATTATCACATCAAAACTAGGGATTGGCATCAACAAGAAAGAAATAAGGAAAGTCTGGTCATCAATCACAATGTTAGCTCCAGTTACCGAGGTGGTAACAGGAACCAAATTACCGCTAGCAATTTCTACTTCTACAGGCTTTGTTATTACAGTAGGCACTAATTTCAACTTGTCACAGAATTTCACAGATATGAAAGTACAATTAGCACCCGAATCAAATAACACACGCGCCGGTACAGAGTTTATAAGAAATGTACCAGTTATAACATCTTCAGTGTGCACAGCCTCATCGACTGTCATCTGAAAAGCTCTACTGGTTGCTGGTGGAGGGTTTTTACGTTTCTGACCTGTAGATGCAGAGCTCCCAACCGAACCAGACCCTGACTTCCCTGCTTCCGGACATTGGCCCACTCGATGCCCCTCCTTCTTACAAGACCAACACACAAAATTTGGGTACCGACAACTCTTTATCTCATGACCCAGTTCTCCACATTTCAAACATTTATTCGTTTGCACAGTACAAGGCCCATCATGCCTAGATCTACACGAACCACACCAGTTAGAACTGCCCGACGAACCACTTTTACTAACATACTTCTTACTCTGTCGACTGCCCTGAGAACTTGATTTTCCTTTATTAGAAGAATCAGCTCTAGACTTTGCAGAATTGTCTCTAGATCGTGCTTCACGAAAACCTCTAATATCACTGTCAACCGATCGTGCAAGATTAAAAGCATGTGATAAACTATTAGCCAATCTTACAGTAGTACGGTAATGATGAGGTAAGGTATCCACAAACTGCTCAATTCGAGTTTTATCATCAGGAACCCAATGTTGAACAAACCGAAGCTTTTCTGTAAATTGGGATATTAGATCATCAATGGTCATATTATCTTTCAACTGAAGATTCACAAATTCTCTCCTAATCCGCGCCATGTCAAAATCAGAGCAGTATTGATTACACACTGCTTGGTGAAAATCTTTCCATTTGATAGAATCTTTTTGTTGTTCGGTTAAATGACCTGTCACTGAATCCCACCAAACCATTGCTTCATCCTTCATACACTGGACAGCAAACATAACCTTGGATTCTTCCTCACAACGAGTCACACTAAATTTGCGTTCCATATCTCTTAACCAATTTAAGGTTACAGTTGGATTTGTACTTCCATGAAACACCGGTGGCTTACCAGACATGAAAGTTTTAAAAGAACACACCTTACTAGTTTGAGACGATGGACTAGCACCAAAAACAGAAGTTTGTTGTTGAGCAAGTAGTCTAGCTGCATCTTCCTCAGCTTTCTTCTTAAATTCCCTAAGAATTATCAACTCATCCTCCATTTCGTGTATATACTTATCCCTATTTGCTTCTTCTCCAACCGCATGAGAAATACCTTCATGATCATGTTGCTCATTATTAGTCTCAAAAGGCGGAACTTCAATCCGGGAAGCATTATTGGGGTTGGTGGTCGGTTGCTCATTATCTGCCATTTCTGAAATCAACACAACACTTGAAATATATTAATCGTTAGTACCTATCTACTAACAATTATCAACAATGCTAAATCCCATAACTAGAAAAGTTTGACATACCGTGCTCCAGTTTTGGGATTGAACATTCTTCAATGCTCAATTAACCCAAAACCACGCTCTGATACCAACTTATAACACCCCTCATTTGATACATCAATATATTATTAGCAACACGGAAGCGTAGGAATTTTAAACACATTTATAAGTGTGCATTCTATTAATTTACACCAACAGTTTACAAGTTTAGGTTACATCAACATGAAACTGTTCAAAATACAACATAAGTCGGGGTATTATATAAAACCAACTGGTTTAGTACAAAAAGGATCAGAGTAGCTCGCTGTCAAACTGTCCTTGCTCCATAGCATCCCATTCCTGCTACCCATTAATCTACAAAATCTGCAGGAAGTAAAGATGAGGGATTAGCACATAGCTAAGTGAGAGAGTTCATCACCCAACATTCAACTTAGCATAACCATTAACTACAACAATCAACAACACTTAACAATGAGGATCGGTGGTTCTGGGGATAACCATAATACCCGGGCGGCTCCCCAAGAACTCTTATCCAACCATATCCGTATGGCCATAACGGACGAGACCGATAGCTAGTGGTTATCCTACTCAAATACAGTTCAATACACACAACATATGAAGCATATCCCTGTATCATTCACACAATAACCAACTAACCCAACCAACAGTTCATCAACTTGTCGACCTCATTGGCAACCAATATCCAAAGATCACACATAGCACATAGATATACAATCAACAATAATGATAAAACAACTCTATAATCATATCTACGTTTATCCCTTGTAATCAAATGATTACAACTAAAATAAATGGCGAGTTTTGAATCCACTCACCGATACCTCAGAAGTCGCTACACTCAGCTTCTAATCACTGAGTCTTTGGGGTATCTGAAACATCACACAACAAACAAGTTAGTAACTTGTTTCTAACTAATAATAGTTAACTTCACAATTCAAGTTACAATGAGTAACAATAATAACTATTTGTATTATATAACTCAGGTTCACAAACTATCATAATCATCAAAATTTAACAGACAAATGCGATCCGGACTAGGCATGGTGGGATCGCGTTCTTCAGTAGAAAAAGTTCTGTAACCGAAAAACACTAGCAAACGCGATCCGGATATTTAGCCAGGATCGCGTTTCCAAGGCCAAATCTCGACTGGGACGTTTTATAACTAGGGAACGCGATCCGGACTCGAGGCTGGGATCGCGTTGAGCTGCGTTTCAGCTCAGGTACAGACCTGCAACTACATTTCAGCTCGAACTAAACTTAACCAAATCACCAAGTTTCAGTTACAATTCGACTTAGGCACGTTTTTAACATCAAATACCATCATACTACACCTATATAACATTAACCAACAACAATAACATTCAATTACACTAAATTCACACCAAAATCATGAAACCCCATAAATCTTCAACTAGCTTCAATCATAAATCGAAAAACATGGATTTAATCCATATTACTAGTCGAGAATCATTACATATCATCATATATCACACTTAAGTACCATATAACTCAAACACCCAAAGCAATTAATCAATTCCTCATCAATTTGGCATATGAACTTATGCAATATATATACTTACAAGAGATAGATGAACAAGAAGATAATAACTAGATGATGAAGATGATGATTAGATGCACCACTTCAATTCACACTTCTAATTTGATGATTCAAGCTTTTGATTTAGTTTAGGGTTTAGGTTTGTTTCTTGAAATGGAATGAGGAAGAAATTGGTAAAGTAACAATCAAATAAAGGTCGGCCTCTATTTTAACCTACTCAACATTGTGGGTATTTTATACCCGCTCTAAATCTATTGCCTGGAACCTAAAAACCAATTGCGAGAAATTTATTTTATTATACCGTCAACTTTAATATTTTAAAACAAACAACATTTCACTATCCACAATAAGTCCTGAGACCTATTTCACCAACTTTCACAATTAAACAGTTATATCAAATAATTTCTAAAACAATTAAATACTCAATTTAAATAGAAAAATACCAGGCCACTGGAGAGGATGTTACAGTATATTCATGAGATAGTTTCGAGGCATGGGATACCGTTATCTATTGTGTCAGATAGGGATTCCAGGTTTATTTCTGGATTTTGGCAGAGTTTACAGCGGGAATTGGGTACTAGAGTTAACCTCAGTACGGCTTATCACCCACAGACAGATGTTCAGACAGAGCGTACCATTCAGACTCTGGAAGATATGCTGCGGGCTTGTGTATTAGAGTATGGTGGTTCTTGGGATTCTCATTTGCCTTTGGTAGAGTTCGCTTATAATAACTCTTACCATTCTAGTATTGGTATGCCACCGTACGAGATGTTATATGGACGTCGCTGCAGAACACCCACTTGCTGGTTAGAGGCTGGAGAAAAGCAGTTCGCAGGTCCTGATATTGTACAGATTACAGCCGATAAATTTGCTATAGCTCGTGAGAAACTGAAAGCTGCCAGAGATCGACAGAAACAGTATGCTGATCCACGCCGTCGTCCTGTTACTTTTGTTGAGGGTGAACTTGTTTATTTAAAGGTTTCCCCGTGGAAAGGTGTAATCAGATTTGGAAAGCGTAGAAAACTCGCCCCGAGGTATATTGGTCCTTTTAGAATCAGGCAGGTGGTTAATGATCAGACGGTCGCCTTGAATCTTCCTCCTGAGTTATCTGGTATTCATGACACTTTTAATGTTTGTTACTTGAGGAAATGTAATGTGGAGGATCAACCCCAAATCCTTCCATTACAGGACCTTAGAGTTGATTCTAGTCAGAAACTAGTTGAGGAACCCATTGAGTTAGTTGATAGAAAGGTGACTAAGTTACGTAAGAAAGAGATCCCGATGGTTTTAGTAAAGTGGAGACATAGTTTGGGGGCAAACCTTACTTGGGAGACCGAGTCGAGCATGCGCTCACGATATCCTCATTTGTTTGAATCTAGCGAGATTTCGGGGACGAAATCTTCCTAAGGAGGGGAGATTTGTAACACCCGCTTTTGTGACTATCTGGTAATTTCCTTTAAATTAAATGTTATTAGTTGCTATACTTTAAATATTGTGTTTATATATGTTTTGAATTATAACTTAGTGAATTTGGTTAAGAATTAATTGTGACTAGTGAAATATAAACTGTTTTAAATAGTTATAGCTCACGGTAAAATAAAATAGTTTTCTCGCAAAATGGTTTTTAAGTTCCAGACAATAGATTGAAAGGGGACTAGTTTTAAGGAAATGCGGAGTCGGTTTTGAAATTGACCGACTTGTTTAAAAACCTTCCCAAAAGGGAAAGTTTCCATTTTCTTCTAAAACCTTGTGAAACAAAAAACCTAGAACTTAAACAAGAAATCAAAAGAGGTTAAGCTGTGATTTTGGAATCATTTCACTACAATCATAACCTTGGTTCCTTTCTAATTCAAAGGTAAGATTCTTATGATTACTATAAATATGAATATGATGATTGTTGAATTGGTTATAAGTTGGAATGTGAAATGAAGATGAAATTGAGGTGTGATGTTACTAGTGGTTATAATACTTCTTGTTGTAGTATAAATGATTACAGGAATTGAGTTTGGAGGTTTTGGAAATAAATTTTGGAGCTGGGTTTAAGTCCAGTCGAACAGCGCTGGAAGATGGATAGTACCCGGCGGGTACTATCCTTACCCGGCGGGTAGATCATCTTAGCCGGGAACCCGGCGGGTAAAGGGGTTACCCGGCGGCTTGTAGAGACTTTAAAACCCGACTTGTTTCTGTTACAACCCAAATCTAATTCACCCGGCGGCTAACCCGGGAACCCGGCGGGTAGAATGGGTTACCCGGCGGGCAAGGTGGGTACCCGGCGGGTACTTGTGTTTTGCAGGAATTTTTAGTTGATTAACATGTGATGATTTATACAAGTTTTAATAATAATATTACTAATGTATTAAGTATGATAAGATGATATGATACTAAAATGTACTTGATATGTAGAATACTTTTGAGATTGAGTTAATATGACAATTTATATAAAATTTACGATATTGAATGAATTACTGATTTGTGATTCTGTTGTGGTGTTTACAGATACACCGAAGACTCAGTGAGTTAGTCAGCTGAGTAAGTGAAGTAAAGTTGACAGGTGAATAGACTTGGAACTTCAGTGTGGTTTGGTTGTGACTTATTGGTTACAACGATATAAATATAGTGATTATTGATTATATTGTTGATATAAATATATATAACTGTGATGTGTTGCCTATGTGCATTTTGGTTATTCGGGGGTCAACAATTGTTGGACTGATTGCTACAGGTTAGTCAATGTGAGATTTGTAATCATGTGTTGAGAATGGAACACATATTGATTAAAGGTAGCAATCAGTTATCGGTAAAATCACTGTATTGGCCTGCAGTGATTGTAAGTGTTGCTTGGTGAGCCATCCGCGGTCAGAGGGCTTTACAAGGACCACCGATCCTCTTGGTGATGTTGTGTCAAAGTGATATTGCTGATAATTGATATTGTTATAGCTAAGTCAAACTGTTTGTAACAGGTTTATTCACTTAGCTTCATGCTAATTCCGTTGTTTACTCCTTGCAGGTTTATGTGATGTTTTGGGACTGGGCAAGGAGTGACTGGGAGTTGTTTGACCAGGATTACTCTGATTTTGTTAGATACAGTTACTCGTGTTTTGGTTATATAATAATTATGATAAAGTAATGGTTTGTAAACTAGCAGTTAATACTTATAACTTGTAATATGTTTTGATAGATGACATAATGTCATCCATGTGTATATGAATGGGATTTCGCTTCCGATTATAGTAAAAAAAAAAAAAATGTCGTGTAAAATTGGTGCATGTTATAAATTGGTATCAGAGCATAGGTTTGGGCGAATTGAGCAGTGATTAAGTGTTCAATCCCAAACCTAGTGGTATTGGTCAAACATTCCAGGTTACGGGATTGGTTATGAATTGTGATTTGGTTAGTATATTAGTACTAACAATTAACGAGTTGTGAGATGTGTTGTGATTACAGGATGGCTGAGAATGAGCAACCGAACCCTACCCTTAATAATGCCTCAGAGACAGATGTACCTCCAGATAATCAGGGCACTTCTTATTCAGCGGGTGGAGAATCTGATCGTGACTATATGATGAGATTAGAGGCTGAGGTGATAGATCAAAGGAAACAGTTGGTCGAGCTTTCTCAACGTCAAATTCCGAGCCAGCCACATGTTGAGAGTACTGTTCCACCTATTTCATCTACTTTTAGGGCCCCAACATCAGTTCCGTATGTTTCTCAGCAGCAAACTCAGGGGTATACTTTTCAGACTTCTGTACCATTTTCTACATATGAATCTGCTGGTTTTCCGATATCTATTTTTCCACCAGTTTAGCAGTTAATGAAAGGTTGTTCCCTTAAAACATTCATGTCTAGTAATCCTTCTGTATATTCTGGGAGTACTGATCCTACTGTTACCCTTGACTGGTTACGTGATGTTGAGAGGAAACTGGATGTTTGTCATTGTGAGGAGGAGGATAAGGTACGTTATGCAGTACATTTGTTAAAGGGACATGCTATGTCATGGTGGGACTCGATTACTGCACCATTGACTTCACAGCAGATTAGTGCTATCAGATGGCCAGATTTTCATGCTGAGGTTTGTAAGCAGTTTTGTTCTGAGTTTAATCTTTCTCGTATCAGGCAGGAATTTCTTGATTTGGAAAAGACTGATCAGATGAGTATTGATGAGCTTATAAGACAGTTTTCAGAAAAGCTGCGATTTGTACAGGAGTGGGTCCCGACTGATAGGACCAAAATTGATCAGTTTGTTAGAGCTTTACCTCCTGATTACCGTACTACTGTGAGATTAGCAGGTACACTTTCACAGGCTTTTGATCTAGCCCGTTCTGTTGACAGTGATATTCAGGCTAAGAGACTGCGAAATAAAGAAAGGTTTCAACAGAGGCAAAAGAGTGATTCTTCTGATCGGGGCAAACAGAAAGGACAGAGTACACAGCCGAGCAGGAGAGTTAGTTTTGGTAATAATACTTCTGACAGTTCTTATTGCTCTAAGTGTAAAGCTAGACACACTGGGCCTTGCACTCCTCAAACATCTAGGTGCATCAAATGCGGGGTATTGGGACATGCAGCCAAAGATTGTACTTATCCTAATCAGGTATGCTGGAACTGTCGTAAGGAAGGTCATAGAGCTGGTGACTGCCCTGAGGCTAGGAGACAGAGATCGGGTATGGGTGGTGGTTCTTCTTCTTCGAGCCAAAAGCGGAAAAATCCGCCATCTGCTACTGGTCGTGCATTTCAGATGACCGTGGATGAGGCTGTTGTCACTGATGACGTTATCACTGGTACTTTTCTTGTTAATTCTGTACCAGCACGTGTACTTTTTGATTCAGGAGCAAACTGTTCATTTATATCTGTGAATTTCTGTGAAAAGTTAAAGTTGACTCCCTTGTTGATTGTGAATCCTATTGAAGTAGAAGTGGCCAGTGGCAAAATGGTTCCTGTTACCACCTCGGTAGCTGTGGCTAATATTACAATAGAGGGTTATGATTTTCCTGTTTCATTTCTTCTGTTGCCTATTCCAAGTTTTGATGTGGTGTTAGGTATGAATTGGCTGAGTCAAAACAAAGCCAATATCGAGTGTCATAAAAAGTTGATTAAAATCCCAATTTCCGAAGAGTCATACGTAGTGGCTCGAGGAGAAAGGGAAAAAGGTAGTATTCCATTGATTTCTGTGATGAAAGCTAGAAAATCTCTAGTTAAAGGGTGTGAATTTTATCTGGCCTATGTAGTGAATATAAAGTTAGAAAAGAAGTCTGTGTCTGATGTCCGGGTGGTTTCTGAATACCCGGAGGTTTTCCCTAATGAGTTGCCCGGTTTGCCGCCTGTTAGGGAAGTTGAGTATCAGATTGATTTGATTCCTGGTTCTTCCCCTGTAGCTAAGTCTCCTTATAGATTAGCACCTTCTGAAATCCGGGAAATGATGACTCAGATTCAGGAACTGTTAGATAAGGGTTTTGTACGACCTAGTCATTCTCCCTGGGGCGCTCCTGTTTTATTTGTGAAAAAGAAAGACGGCACTCTTCGTATGTGTATTGATTATAGGGAGCTGAATAAAAGGACTGTGAAGAATAAGTATCCTTTACCCAGAATTGACGAGTTATTTGATCAGTTGCAGGGATCCTCGTATTAACCTAAATTGATTTGAGATCAGGTTATCATCAGGAGCGGGTTCGTGAAGAAGATATTTCTAAGACTGCTTTTCGCACCAGGTACGGCCATTATGAGTTTTTAGTTATGCCGTTTGGGTTGACTAATGCCCCTGCGGTGTTCATGGATCTAATGAATCGGGTTTGTCGACCGTTCCTTGATAAGTTTGTGATTGTATTTATTGATGATATTCTGATTTATTCAAAGTCTGAGTCTGAACATGAAAAACATTTGAGATTGGTTTTGGAAACTTTAAAAAGGGAACATTTGTATGCTAAGTTTTCAAAATGTGAATTCTGGTTGCGGGAAGTACAGTTTTTGGGGCATGTTATTTGTGATAATGGGATAAAGGTTGATCCGTCTAAGGTCGAGGCTGTGATGAATTGGAATACACCTAAATCTCCTTCTGAAATTAAAAGTTTTATGGGGTTGGCGGGTTATTATAGAAAGTTCATCAAAGACTTTTCTAAGATTGCAAGCCCGTTGACCAAATTGACACGTAAGAATGTTAGATTTCAGTGGGATGATCAGCAGGAAACAGCTTTTCAGACTCTGAGACAGTTGTTATGTCAGGCCCCAGTGTTAGCTCTGCCAGATGGTTCTGATGATTTTACTGTTTATTGTGATGCTTCTCATGCTAGGTTGGGATGTGTTTTAATGCAAAGGGATAGGGTAATTGCTTATGCTTCTCGTCAGTTGAAAACTCATGAAAAGAATTACCCTACACACGATTTAGAGCTTGCTGCAGTAGTATTTGCATTAAAGATTTGGAGGCATTACTTATATGGCACTAAATGTGTGATTTGTACTGACCACAAAAGTTTGCAGTATATGTTTACTCAGAAAGATTTGAATATGAGACAAAGGCGGTGGTTGGAGCTGATTAAGGATTATGATTGTGAAATCCGATATCACCCGGGTAAAGCTAATGTGGTGGCAGATGTGTTGAGCAGAAAGATGCCTTCTGATCGGGTATGTTTTATACGTTTAGACATTCATTCTGATTTGATTTCTGTTGGCGCCCGAACAGGTCGGTGTCGTTAACGATGACTATCCGGGCACCAGCAGTGGGTTTTAAATTTATAAGGCTGGGGCCTAGGGTTACTATTATTGCTAATCTAAGGGCTAGCAAGGATAAGTGTGACCTAGGATCGTTCTTCAAAGCGCGACAAATTGAAACTAGGAGAAATTAGAAACTTTTATGAATTTAGCTAGGGCGGAAGGGAGTTGATTTGGATTTTGGGTTTTCTACTCTAAGGTTAAACTAAATTAAATCAGAAATGGATATGGATGTTACTTCGGGCGTTCAGCAGTTAAAAGCGATTGTCTACTATGAAGTGGTTCAGGTGATATTAAAATGTGAAGAGTTCTAATGATGATAGGTTCATAAGTTAATGTGAGTTATTGCTACAATCCTACTATCGGGCTAACGCGGAGGTGTCCACAATTAGGCAAATAGAATGTCACGTGGGTTGCAGAATATATTAAAGCATACACCGAAAGTTCTCTCAAATGCATGTCCATATTATCTGACAGTTAATCTCGAATCCTATTCCCCAATCTCGGTCATCATAGACGTCCGAATCATGGCACAATTTGTTGAATAAACAATCTTGTAAACGGGTTTTACCCTCGTCGAAATAAGTTGGAAGAACTGGTCTAAGCGGTCAGATAAGATGTCATCACTTATTCGTATGAATTATCAACATTACTCAAGTATGTAACAAGACAGGGGTGGTTTATATTGCAAATAGAAACTTAAGTAATACCTTTGTTAATTAATCCATAACACAACTACCTTCGGTCGTTCTCGACTTCCATACGTTTGTACTTTTCCATAAGCATTTCCAGTACTATATCGAAGAACAGTTGAATAGGGGCCGTCATGTTATTTCACAACAATTAAGGCTAGGTGTATTTTATTAGTACGATAATCCTAAGGCAACAATCAAACAAGAACATGCAATAAGACAATCAAGACAATAGTTAAACCTAAGCATACAAATGTATTAATTAAATCGAGGATATTCCGAAAGTTGTCTCAAAAATACCGTCTGTCCAAATTAAATCTTAATCTACCTCTATTCCCATATTCCGTGTCTCTTGGATCCTAATTTGGTCTAGAGAACACCGGCCATGCCGAGCTCAATGATTCAATCAAACATAGTATAACTAAGTGACCAGTGCCCTATGAGTTAGCTACGTTCATTTTTGGATAAGGTTTTAGTCACAACATGAGTTGGGCAGATAAACAATAAAGATTCAATTCCTACATCTATTCATGATACAAAGCACCCGTAATCTCATAGCATACATTATAACCACATATTTAAATCTTTCCTAAACGACTATCATAGCAGACAATTGAGTTATTTAGCAAATCATGGCAATTCTAGCATGCATATTTAAATTTATTAAAGAAAGAAAGGACATAATTAAATATGGAAGATAGATTAAAAACCTGATAAAGAAATACAATAACTCGTAGCTACAAATGCGTCCCGGAGCACCTCCGTACAAATCTTCCTCGACTAGTTAGATAGCTAGTCTAATTAACCAAGGAAGTATTACAATAAAGAAAGAAAAGAACTGATGGTGAGAAAGTGTGAAATATGCTAGAAAGAGTGCATATGTTGGTGTGTTTCAAATGAACCAAAGGCCTCCTATTTATAGGTGAGCTTTGGCTCACATTAGCACAAGTTATCCTTGAGGCTCATGTTAGAAGACTTTCCAAAAGTGGCTTGTACAATGCGAAAAGTAGGCGAACCGGGTACCGTACAACGCGAAAAGTAGGCGAACCGGGTACCGTACAACGCGAAAAGTAGGCGAACCGGGTACCAAAACTTGCCAAAAACGGAAACCGGGACGGAGGTAGGGTGGCCGGCGGCGCCAGCCAGGTGGCAGGTGGCGGCTGGCTGGTGGCCGGCGGCGGTGGGCCCCACCCCGCCCCGTTGCGTAATCTTTTGCTTCGTTTCTTGATTCGTGCGTGTTTTCTTCGTTATACGTCCGTTTGAGTTGATTCTTTTTTTGTTGGATTCGTAATTCAAAAACGAAGATTTTGACATAGGATATGCCTGAAAATGAGGTCCCTAGCTCCAGATATTGCGTACGGATCATTTGGATCTTTCAGCGGGCGTGAAATCTTCATTTTTCACCCGTTTTGGTTGATTCTTCTTTCGTTGGATTCAAATTTTAAAAACGAACATCTTGGAAATATCGGATGTTGATGGAGGGCACTTTAGTCTTGAAATCTCATTTTTAAGCCCTGAATCTTCAAACGTATGTGGAATCTTCGTTTCTCGACCGTTTTGCTCGATTTTTATCGTGCAACCTCGTATTGACCATCTTGGCATAATGTTACTGATTTGTGCTGTTTCTGAGTTAATATGCCGAAAGTCGTTCTAGAATGAGAGAGATATCGGTAGTAAAAACGTGACTTTTTACGCGACATCAAGTATCCCACACTTAGAATTTTTGCTTGTCCTCAAGCAAGTCTTCATTAAATCTGGAAAAAGCTGGAGGGGTGTCTTCGTATTTCGGAGAACTTTGGTTCCTGCAGGGTTGGTAAAAAGATTTCGGACGAAGTTCCATCCCTTGATGTTCCCCCAAACTTTTGGTTCTAGCAAGCTTTCTTTTCAATCTTCACAAATGTAAGATATACATGACTGGGGCCCTCACAAGTGGTCACTCAATTCACTCAAGTGTATCGGGTTTCCTAACTTCTAAATCACTCAGGGCCAGTCATGTAGCTCTTCCGTTGTCGTAAGCTTGATCGAGAATCAAATCTACAATACTTAAGTGAGGACGGTGCTAATTATCTCTAGACATTCGTAAGAGGGTGCAGACGGTGTATGGGATAAGGACTTTGGTAGGTGGTTTAATCTAGAGTTGAATATAGCCTAAGAGTTGTCTGTAATGACTTGTCTTTGACGTTTTAAGATAGTACCTCTTTATGAATTTTTCTCTTTGAGAGCCTTCTTTTCGTAATTTTTTTTCTTGTTTTGAATAACATTCCCCTCGGCTTTAAATGATCCTTGGGTCTTTTAGGTTTTTTTTTTTTTTTTTTTTTGATTTCTTCGGCAGCTTTGTTCGTGCTTTCTTTGGAGTCCTTGCAGAACTTCGTCTCTTGTAATGTTTTGCTGACAGAACAGAACTTAGGCTATGACCAAGAGATGTAAAGAAAGGGTTGGTTTTTGAAACGAAAAGGTTAAGGCTCAAAAGGTTTTCTAAATGATCCTCAATACCAAAAATGGGCATTGGCAGGGTTAGTCTTGAAAACGGGGGTTTTATGAGAGGGTTCTATCCTAGTGAATGTCGAGATCCTCTAATCGCACCTTCGTCACGTATGACGCTCACTTTTGTGGTTTCGAATTGCATTCGTCGAGCAGGTTCTGACTCAAGAAGGCATACATCGGCACACTCACAAACGAATAAGTGAAGCATTAAAGTAAATGCTTTTGCATGGCTCAAAATCCCTCGCTTAATTTTGGTGGTTTTGTGCGTAGTCATGCGATTGCTTGTTTGAAACTCAGTTTGGAAATTTATCAAAGAGTTTTACCTGTCGTAGTCGATTTGCCAAACCATTCGGATTTTTGTTGACCGAAAATACCCTACCCTTTCTGGGCTTTCCATGAATTTTTTTTTTTTTTTTTTTTTTTTGAAAATTTTTGCTAAGAAGTTTGATCAAACGTTTATGTTGCAATACAGTAGTGAATGCTACTGCTACTATCCCACACTTAAAAGAACATTGTCCCTAATGTTCTGTAAGTTAGGTTAATCCCACACTTAGAGTTTTAATACGGATCAATATTTTCAAAGTTACTCTCTATTTGTGAGTATTAATCCCACACTTAGAGTTTTTCTTAAAATTCTTGTGTGGTTTAAGCAAAGTAAGGTTTAGAAAAGATACTTCCTTGCTCTACGTGTGATGCCACTGGATTTAAAGGACCAGGTTCAAATGTATGTGAATTTGCTGGAGATGGACCAGGCTCATTAAGAATGAACTTGTTCCGCAAATTCTATTTTCAATTATGCATAGTACACAACCTTCATAAGACACAAATGTTAATACGAGTTAATACTAAACATAAATAATAATAATAACTAGAAGTAGCTAATCCGTGTCAGCATAGAGCGCCTCCCAGTCGGTGAAATCATCATCCATAAAGATCGTGTTTTCCACGATCGATGTAGGAGATGCTGACTCCTCGATGGTATAGACAGGAGATGCAGCACCATCCTCTGGATCCTGGATCCAAGCGTCCAGTGCAGCAGTCTCCTCCTCTAGTGGGACCATAAAAGTGGGGTGGTCCTGCGCAGTCAAGCTCCAAGATGGGAATAAATCCCATGGTGGAATGTGCGGAGCGGGATCAGGTCCCATCTGAAAGGGGCACACAGGTGTAGAGGTAAAGCCTAAAGCAGTGTGGATTTCAGAGATGGCGGTGTGCTGGACCTCAAGGGCTCTCAGTATAGACCAAGTGACAGCAGGGTCCGCAGTAGTAACCCCATGCTCAAATATGGGTACTCTGGAGGTCCCTGCGGTCTGTCCTGCTGGTCGGTGAGGTGAGGGTAACCTGGCCTGGATGGGACGTAATAGGAATGACTCCTGAACGTACACCTCCACCAAGTCTGCCGCGATCTCATCCAAACCAGGAGGTGGTGACTTGGATCCTCTGACAGTCCTCATGCTACTACCCGATGATGAACTCCGGGAGTGGTGCATGGTACGCGAGCGTCTCTGTCTGGGGGCTCGTGCTCTGTCTGACTGCGAACTCATCCTGAAAAATATGAAAGGTTAATGATCTAAGATCATTAGTCCTTTATGAGGTACTGCATAGAAAATTGGATTAGCTTAAACACAATAGAAAAATAAAATTAATGCTGAAAACATAAGATAGGCTTGGGGTGCCTCCCAAGAGCGCTTTGTTTATCGAGTCTCGTAGCTTGACTTTTTGATGACTACTAATATATTAAGATGATTCGTAGTTGTAGACATCCTCAGTTGAGGGAAAGTCTTCTACGTAGTGTTTTAGTCGGTGACCGTTTACTTTGAAATTTCCGTCTGGGGCCTCGAGTTCTATGGCACCATAAGGAAATACTTTAGAGATTGTAAAAGGGCCGCTCCACCGCATTTTGAACTTACCAGAAAACTTTTTAAATCGGGAGTTAAAGAGTAGAACTTTATCACCTGGATTGAAGCGTGTGGGGCGGAGCTTGGAATCGTGAAACAGTTTGGTTCTTTCCTTAAATTTGTAGGAACTCTCGTAGGCTTGATCCCGTAATTCCGCTAGTTCATTCAGTTGCATTCTCCGGTGTATTCCTGTTATCGTTGGATCTAAACTACAGTTCTTCAGTGCCCAGTAAGCTTTGTATTCGAGTTCGATCGGGAGATGACATGCTTTACCATACACGAGCCTATAGGGAGTTGTTCCTAAGGGTGTTTTGTAGGCTGTCCGGAATGCCCATAAAGCATCATCTAGCTTATCTACCCATCTTTCTTTGTGTTGACCTACTGTTCGTTCCAAGATTCTTTTTAGTGCTCGGTTTGTAATTTCTGCTTGCCCATTCGTCTGTGGGTGGTAGGCCGTAGAGGTTTTGTGAGTAACACCATACTGTTGCAATAATTTCATAAACTGAGTATTGCAAAAGTGCGTGCCTCGATCACTGATGATCGCCCGAGGTGTTCCAAACTGACAAAACAGCTGTTTTAAGAACTTGGTTACTACTCTTGAGTCATTTGTTGGAAAGGCTTGAGCTTCTGCCCATCTTGACACGTAATCGACAGCTACTAGAATGTATTCTTTTCCGTAAGATTTCGGAAATGGTCCCATGAAATCTAATCCCCATATATCAAATATTTCACATGCTTGGATATTCGTTAACGGCATTTCGTTACGCGTTGTGATTTTTCCAAACCTTTGGCAAATATCGCAACGTTTTACCAAGTCTTGGGCGTCTCTGAAAATAGTTGGCCAATAGAATCCTGAGTCATATACTTTCTTTGCTGTCAAGTTGGCTGCGTGGTGTCCTCCGGTGGGTCCATGATGGCTTTGATGAAGAATGTGTTCGGCTTCCCTCCCGTTGACACATCTTCTTATAATCTGGTTGGGACAGACCTTAAACAAATATGGATCATCCCAAAAGTAGTGCTTGACATCGCGGAAGAACCTTTTTCTTTGTGATGACGGCATTCCTTTTCTTGTGATCCCTCCAACTACGAAATTGGCTATGTCTGCAAACCAAGGATCATCCGTAAATTGTGATCCTTGCAATTGTCCTCCTAAACTCATTAACTGCTCTTCTGGAAATCGATCTTTGATGTCCCCTTCTGCAAGTTGTTCCATTGATGGATTTTCAAGTCGACTCAGATGATCTGCGGCGACATTCTCTGCTCCCTTTTTATCTTTTATTTCAATGTCAAATTCTTGTAGGAGTAGAATCCATCGTAACAGTCGTGGTTTTGCGTCTTGCTTTTTGAAGAGATATTTCAGAGCTGAGTGATCCGTGTATATTATTGTCTTTGACAATATCAGGTAGGATCGAAATTTATCAAAGGCGAATACTACAGCTAGCAGCTCCTTTTCGGTGGTTGTATAATTTTCTTGAGCATCTGTGAGAGTTTTGCTAGCGTAGTAGATTGGTCGAAAGTGGTTATCCTTCCGTTGCCCAAGAACTGCTCCTACAGCGAAATCGCTTGCATCGCACATGATTTCAAATGGAAGGCTCCAGTCCGGAGCGACCATGATTGGTGCATTAGTTAGCTCTTTATTTAGGTAGTCAAAGGCTTTCATACAACCTTCGTCAAATGCGAATTTGATATCTTTTCCTAAAAGGTGGGTGATAGGTCGAGAGATCTTGGAGAAGTCCTTGATAAAACGACGGTAGAACCCAGCGTGTCCTAGAAAACTTCGAATGGCTTTAACGTTGGTGGGTGGTGGGAGTTTCGCAATAGTTTCGACTTTGGCTTTGTCTACTTCGATTCCTGACTTTGATATTCTATGTCCTAAGACTATTCCTTCCTTTACCATAAAGTGACATTTTTCCCAATTCAAAACGAGATTTGATTCTTCACACTTGGCGAGCATCCTATCGAGGTTGGATAAACAAGATGCAAAAGAGTCTCCAAAGACAGAGAAGTCGTCCATGAAGACTTCCATGCATTGTTCGATCATGTCATGGAAAATTGCAACCATGCATCTTTGAAATGTTGCAGGTGCATTGCATAATCCAAATGGCATTCGTCGATATGCGAACGTTCCATACGGGCATGTAAACGTCGTCTTCTCCTGGTCTTTCGGATCGAGCGGAATTTGGAAATAACCGGAGAATCCATCAAGGAAACAGTAGAATTCGTTTCCTGATAGCCTCTCGAGCATTTGGTCAATGAACGGAAGTGGAAAGTGATCCTTGCGAGTTGCTTCGTTTAACTTCCGGTAGTCAATACAAACCCTCCAACCGGTGACGGTCTGAGTTGGTATGAGCTCATTTTCTTCGTTTGTAATGACCGTCATTCCTCCTTTCTTTGGGACGACTTGAACAGGGCTAACCCAAGGTGAGTCAGAAATTGGGTATATTAGTCCAGCATCCAAGAGTTTGATAACCTCTTGTTTCACTACGTCTTGAATTTTAGGGTTTACTCGTCTCTGCCTTTGAACTGATGGTTTGAAATCGTTCTCCATCAGGATTTTATGCGTGCAATAGTTGGGACTAATTCCTTGTATATCAGAAATTTTCCATGCGATTGCCTTCTTGTGTGATTTCAACACATCAACTAGCTGAGCTTTCTCTTTTGGTTTCAACTCCTTTGAGATTATCACCGGAAGTTGGGAGGTTCCTTGGAGGTAAGCGTATTCAAGGTGAGGTGGTAATTCCTTTAATTCCAAGTTTGGTGGTTCCTCAATAGACGGCTTCATTCTAGCTATTTCGTCTCTATTCAGCTTCTCATATTCAGCTTGGAAAGGTGCCTCGTCTATCTCAGGTTCGGATGTAGAGATTGATGCTATTTCGACCCATTCGGTTTGGTTTGAAAATTCGTTCGTCTTTAGCTCGTATTTGTTGACCGATGATGAGGATACTTCGTCATTTCGGGTGAGAATAATTTCTCCGTTGTCGGTGAATTGGAATTCTTGAAATTGAGCGGTTGAAGATTGGTTTATGGTTAATTCAGGGTTTGGAAATGATAGAGGTTCGGGTTGGCTGATTAATTGAGATTCAAATGGTGGTGGCTCAATACTCATTCCCTTGAAGGAATCCAGGATTTCTTTAATTGAAGGAGCTGGATTCGGGGCATCGAGTGTGGATGTATCTCTTTTTAGCCAAGGTATCGGTGTACCGCATCCCAATGGGACGGCTATTGTTTTGCCATTGGTGCAAGACAACTCCTTTTCAAACAAGGGAAATAGAAGTTCTTCAGAATTTGCTGGCGAAGTGATTGCGGACTGCAGCCCAGGATCCTCGTCATATAATCTTCGAATGGTGACTACTGTGGTAGGTATCGGGTTCTGGCTGGATAGTGCTAACACTTCGTGGAGATGTTCGTCAAAGATGTCCTGCATAGTGTCGCACAAACCAAGGTCCTCTTCCAGGGGTTGCTTCATTAATCGATCGACATTAAAGGTGACCTCCTCTTTCCCGACTCTTAGTTTTAAAGATTTTTCGTTTACGTCGATTACGGCCTTGGCAGTATTTAAGAATGGTCTGCCAAGGATGAGTGGGATGTGGGTGTCTTCCTCTATATCCATGATGATGAAGTCTACTGGAAAGACGAACTTATCGACCTTGACCATGACATCTTCAGCAATTCCTCGAGGGAGTTTAACTGATCTGTCTGCTAATTGAATGGTCATACGAGTAGGCAGTAGGTTGTCTAATCCTAATTTCTTATAGAGGGAATAAGGCATGAGATTAACACTAGCACCTAGGTCAGCTAAAGCATTACTAATTTGGATATCTTGGAGAAAACAAGGTATTGTAAAACGTCCAGTGTCTCCTAACTTAGGTGGAAGACCATGTTGTACAATTAAAGAGCATTCAGCATCTAAGGGTAAACTAACTATTTGCCTAAGTTTTTCTTTGTTTGAAAGAAGTTCTTTAAAGAATTTGGCACATGTGGGCATTTCTACTAAAGCATCTAATAGTCTAACATTCAAGTGCAAGCTTTTAAACATTTCCAGATATTTACCGAATTGGGCTTCTTGCTTTTCCTTCTTAAGTCTACCGGGATAAGGTATTCTCATGCGAGGTACATAATCCGGAGTTTTGGTTGGTGATGAGTCAGGTGTTGTGACAGGGATGTCGATTGACACATGTTCACTTGGTGTAGGTGTGGGCGAAGAAGTGTTTTCGGGGGTGTTATCTGGTGGTGGTGGATCAACTTTGGTTATTTTTCCTCCCCTAGTGACAATTAACACATCATTGGGTTGAATGGTAGTTGCCGACGTACTTTCCTCAATAAAGTTCAAGTTTTCCAAAATAGACTCCATGTTAGAAATTAATTTGTTGGAAATTTTTATCATGGCATCAATGTTGTCTTGAAACTCGTCATTCCTTTTGTTTAAAAGATTTTGTTCAAGAATAAAAAGTGGTAAAAGTTGTTTTGAGGAAGGTAAGCGTTTAATAGGTGAAGGAACAGCCAAAAGCTGGGTCCAATCAGGGTAAGGTGTTGACATGGTTGACGAAAGGTGGTTAACTAAAACTATTCTAATCCTAAATTAATCCTAAATGCAAAAAGTAACTTTTGATTGATGTTAATCTTTCAAAAGGATCGCTAAATACTAAAGTCAATAACCTCCTAAAATCGGTTGTCGACGCTCCCCGGCAGCGGCGCCAAAAACTTGTTGGCGCCCGAACAGGTCGGTGTCGTTAACGATGACTATCCGGGCACCAGCAGTGGGTTTTAAATTTATAAGGCTGGGGCCTAGGGTTACTATTATTGCTAATCTAAGGGCTAGCAAGGATAAGTGTGACCTAGGATCGTTCTTCAAAGCGCAACAAATTGAAACTAGGAGAAATTAGAAACTTTTATGAATTTAGCTAGGGCGGAAGGGAGTTGATTTGGATTTTGGGTTTTCTACTCTAAGGTTAAACTAAATTAAATCAGAAATGGATATGGATGTTACTTCGGGCGTTCAGCAGTTAAAAGCGATTGTCTACTATGAAGTGGTTCAGGTGATATTAAAATGTGAAGAGTTCTAATGATGATAGGTTCATAAGTTAATGTGAGTTATTGCTACAATCCTACTATCGGGCTAACGCGGAGGTGTCCACAATTAGGCAAATAGAATGTCACGTGGGTTGCAGAATATATTAAAGCATACACCGAAAGTTCTCTCAAATGCATGTCCATATTATCTGACAGTTAATCTCGAATCCTATTCCCCAATCTCGGTCATCATAGACGTCCGAATCATGGCACAGTTTGTTGAATAAACAATCTTGTAAACGGGTTTTACCCTCGTCGGAATAAGTTGGAAGAACTGGTCTAAGCGGTCAGATAAGATGTCATCACTTATTCGTATGAATTATCAACATTACTCAAGTATGTAACAAGACAGGGGTGGTTTATATTGCAAATAGAAACTTAAGTAATACGTTTGTTAATTAATCCATAACACAACTACCTTCGGTCGTTCTCGACTTCCATACGTTTGTACTTTGCCATAAGCATTTCCAGTACTATATCGAAGAACAGTTGAATAGGGGCCGTCATGTTATTTCACAACAATTAAGGCTAGGTGTATTTTATTAGTACGATAATCCTAAGGCAACAATCAAACAAGAACATGCAATAAGACAATCAAGATAATAGTTAAACCTAAGCATACAAATGTATTAATTAAATCGAGGATATTCCGAAAGTTGTCTCAAAAATACCGTCTGTCCAAATTAAATCTTAATCTACCTCTATTCCCATATTCCGTGTCTCTTGGATCCTAATTTGGTCTAGAGAACACCGGCCATGCCGAGCTCAATGATTCAATCAAACATAGTATAACTAAGTGACCAGTACCCTATGAGTTAGCTACGTTCATTTTTGGATAAGGTTTTAGTCACAACATGAGTTGGGCAGATAAACAATAAAGATTCAATTCCTACATCTATTCATGATACAAAGCACCCGTAATCTCATAGCATACATTATAACCACATATTTAAATCTTTCCTAAACGACTATCATAGCAGACAATTGAGTTATTTAGCAAATCATGGCAATTCTAGCATGCATATTTAAATTTATTAAAGAAAGAAAGGACATAATTAAATATGGAAGATAGATTAAAAACCTGATAAAGAAATACAATAACTCGTAGCTACAAATGCGTCCCGGAGCACCTCCGTACAAATCTTCCTCGACTAGTTAGATAGCTAGTCTAATTAACCACGGAAGTATTACAATAAAGAAAGAAAAGAACGGATGGTGAGAAAGTGTGAAATAGGCTAGAAAGAGTGCATATGTTGGTGTGTTTTAAATGAACCAAAGGCCTCCTATCTATAGGTGAGCTTTGGCTCACATTAGCACAAGTTATCCTTGAGGCTCATGTTAGAAGACTTTCCAAAAGTGGCTTGTACAATGCGAAAAGTAGGCGAACCGGGTACCGTACAACGCGAAAAGTAGGCGAACCGGGTACCAAAACTTGCCAAAAACGGAAACCGGGACGGGGGTAGGGTGGCCGACGGCGCCAGCCAGGTGGCCGGCGGCGGCTGGCTGGTGGCCGGCGGCGGTGGGCCCCACCCCGCCCCGTTGCGCAATCTTTTTCTTCGTTTCTTGATTCGTGCGTGTTTTCTTCGTTATACATCTGTTTGAGTTGATTCTTTTTTTGTTGGATTTGTAATTCAAAAACGAAGATTTTGACATAGAATATGTCTGAAAATGAGGTCCCTAGCTCCAGATATTGCGTACGGATCATTTGGATCTTCCGGCGGGCGCGAAATCTTCATTTTTCACCCGTTTTGGTTGATTCTTCTTTCGTTGGATTCGAATTTTAAAAACGAACATCTTGGGAATATCGGATGTTGATGGAGGGCACTTTAGTCTTGAAATCTCATTTTTAAGCCCTGAATCTTCAAACGTATGTGGAATCTTCGTTTCTCAACCGTTTTGCTCGATTTTTATCGTGCAACCTCGTATTGACCATCTTGGCATAATGTTACTGATTTGTGCTGTTTCTGAGTTAATATGCCGAAAGTCATTCCAGAATGAGAGAGATATCGGTAGTAAAAACGTGATTTTTTACGCGACATCAATTTCTCAGTTAAAAGCCGCACAGTCCGAGGTTTTTATGGATGTTAATTTGAAATCTGAAATTTTGCTGAAACGAAAGGATTTATTGGTTGATGATTCTCGAGGTTTGAAAACCTTTCAGTCTCGGGTTTGGGTTCCATTGATTGGGGGACTTCGGGATTTGATATTATCTGAGGCACATAAATCTAGATTATCTGTTCATCCTGGAAGTACAAAGATGTATAATGACCTGAAACCTCTTTATTGGTGGCCTACGATGAAAACCGATGTTGCACGTGTTGTAGAAACTTGTCATATTTGTTCCCAGGTGAAAGCAGAGCATCAGAAACCGTATGGTTCATTGAGACAGCTGGATATTCCCGAGTGGAAATGGGAGCATATTACTATGGATTTTGTCACCAAACTTCCCAAAACACAGAAAGGTAACGATATGATTTGGGTGATTGTTGATAGATTGACTAAGAGTGCACACTTTCTGGCTACCAGTGAGACTGCTTCTTTGACTCGATTGTCCCAGTTGTATATTCATGAGATAGTTTCGAGGCATGGGATACCGTTATCTATTGTGTCAGATAGGGATTCCAGGTTTATTTCTGGATTTTGGCAGAGTTTACAGCGGGAATTGGGTACTAGAGTTAAACTCAGTACGGCTTATCACCCACAGACAGATGGTCAGACAGAGCGTACCATTCAGACTCTGGAAGATATGCTGCGGGCTTGTGTATTAGAGTATGGTGGTTCTTGGGATTCTCATTTGCCTTTGGTAGAGTTCGCTTATAATAACTCTTACCATTCTAGTATTGGTATGCCACCGTACGAGATGTTATATGGACGTCGCTGCAGAACACCCACTTGCTGGTTAGAGGCTGGAGAAAAGTAGTTCGCAGGTCCTGATATTGTACAGATTACAGCCGATAAATTTGCTATAGCTCGTGAGAAACTGAAAGCTGCCAGAGATCGACAGAAACAGTATGCTGATCCACGCCGTCGTCCTGTTACTTTTGTTGAGGGTGAACTTGTTTCTTTAAAGGTTTCCCCGTGGAAAGGTGTAATCAGATTTGGAAAGCGTGGAAAACTCGCCCCGAGGTATATTGGTCCTTTTAGAATCAGGCAGGTGGTTAATGATCAGACGGTCGCCTTGAATCTTCCTCCTGAGTTATCTGGTATTCATGACACTTTTAATGTTTGTTACTTGAGGAAATGTAATGTGGAGGATCAATCCCAAATCCTTCCATTACAGGACCTTAGAGTTGATTCTAGTCAGAAACTAGTTGAGGAACCCATTGAGTTAGTTGATAGAAAGGTGACTAAGTTACGTAAGAAAGAGATCCCGATGGTTTTAGTAAAGTGGAGACATAGTTTGGGGGCAAACCTTACTTGGGAGACCGAGTCGAGCATGCGCTCACGATATCCTCATTTGTTTGAATCTAGCGAGATTTCGGGGACGAAATCTTCCTAAGGAGGGGAGATTTGTAACACCCGCTTTTGTGACTATCTGGTAATTTCCTTTAAATTAAATGTTATTAGTTGCTATACTTTAAATATTGTGTTTATATATGTTTTGAATTATAACTTAGTGAATTTGGTTAAGAATTAATTGTGACTAGTGAACTATAAACTGTTTTAAATAGTTATAGCTCACGGTAAAATAAAATAGTTTTCTCGCAAAATGGTTTTTAAGTTCCAGACAATAGATTGAAAGGGGACTAGTTTTAAGGAAATGCGGAGTCGGTTTTGAAATTGACCGACTTGTTTAAAAACCTTCCCAAAAGGGAAAGTTTCCATTTTCTTCTAAAACCTTGTGAAACAAAAAACCTAGAACTTAAACAAGAAATCAAAAGAGATTAAGCTGTGATTTTGGAATCATTTCACTACAATCATAACCTTGGTTCCTTTCTAATTCAAAGGTAAGATTCTTATGATTACTATAAATATGAATATGATGATTGTTGAATTGGTTATAAGTTGGAATGTGAAATTGAAGATGAAATTGAGGTGTGATGTTACTAGTGGTTATAATACTTCTTGTTGTAGTATAAATGATTACAGGAATTGAGTTTGGAGGTTTTGGAAATAAATTTCGGAGCTGGGTTTAAGTCCAGTCGAACAGCGCTGGAAGATGGATAGTACCCGGCGGGTAGTATCCTTACCCGGCGGGTAGATCATCTTAGCCGGGAACCCGGTGGGTAAAGGGGTTACCCGGCGGCTTGTAGAGACTTTAAAACCCGACTTGTTTCTGTTACAACCCAAATCTAATTCACCCGGCGGCTAACCCGGGAACCCGACGGGTAGAATGGGTTACCCGGCGGGCAAGGTGGGTACCCGGCGGGTACTTGTGTTTTGCAGGAATTTTTAGTTGATTAACATGTGATGATTTATACAAGTTTTAATAATAATATTACTAATGTATTAAGTATGATAAGATGATATGATACTAAAATGTACTTGATATGTAGAATACTTTTGATATTGAGTTAATATGACAATTTATATAAAATGTACGATATTGAATGAATTACTGATTTGTGATTCTGTTGTGGTGTTTACAGATACACCGAAGACTCAGTGAGTTAGTCAGCTGAGTAAGTGAAGTAAAGTTGACAGGTGAATAGACTTGGAACTTCAGTGTGGTTTGGTTGTGACTTATTGGTTACAACGATATAAATATAGTGATTATTGATTATATTGTTGATATAAATATATATAACTGTGATGTGTTGCCTATGTGCATTTTGGTGATTCGGGGGTCAACAATTGTTGGACTGATTGCTACAGGTTAGTCAATGTGAGATTTGTAATCATGTGTTGAGAATGGAACACATATTGATTAAAGGTAGCAATCAGTTATTGGTAAAATCACTGTATTGGCCTGCAGTGATTGTAAGTGTTGCTTGGTGAGCCATCCGCGGTCAGAGGGCTTTACAAGGACCACCGATCCTCTTGGTGATGTTGTGTCAAAGTGATATTGCTGATAATTGATATTGTTATAGCTAAGTCAAACTGTTTGTAACAGGTTTATTCACTTAGCTTCGTGCTAATTCCGTTGTTTACTCCTTGCAGGTTTATGTGATGTTTTGGGACTGGGCAAGGAGTGACTGGGAGTTGTTTGACCAGGATTACTCTGATTTTGTTAGATACAGTTACTCGTGTTTTGGTTATATAATAATTATGATAAAGTAATGGTTTGTAAACTAGCAGTTAATACTTATAACTTGTAATATGTTTTGATAGATGACATAATGTCATCCATGTGTATATGAATGGGATTTCGCTTCCGATTATAGTAAAAAAAAAAAAATGTCGTGTAAAATTGGTGCGTGTTATAGGTTGAGTACCCGGCGGGTACTACCTTTACCCGGCGGGAAGTTCAAGTTTTAAGGGTACCCGACTGGTAATCAGGGTACCCGGCTGCTACTACAGGCTTAAAACGGAGACTTCATTCTGTTACCACAACTTTTAATTCACCCGGCTGGTGGGAATGAGTACCCGGTGGGTACTTGTGCTACCCGGCGAGTAACCAATGATTTTTGTGACTTTTTGCTTTTAGCCTAAATACTTGTGTTCTTGTTTATGTTATACTAGTTATGAACTGGATTACTAATTCATATTTCCGTTTTGTTCTCAAACACGGAGAAGACTCAGTAATATAAGATTTCCGAGTTAACAGCTGAGATTATCAGGTGAGTGGATCTGTAACTCTCAGTGTGATTTAGTAAACGTAGTACTACTATTGACAGACTGTTTAGTCTGACATGATGCCATGATGATTATGGATTATGTGATACTTGGCCATTAGGCATATGTGATTCATTCAGAGGTCAACCCTGGTTGGGCTTGGTTGTTATTGTTTGGCCGGCGGGGGGTTCCTTGTACTTATCGTTGATAGGAACCTGTGTCGTGTGAAGATAGCAACAAGCTATCAGTTAACCTCTATATTGGCCTGCAGTTGGTTTTAAGTGTTCTTGGAGGACCACCGCGGCATGAGGGTACCTCAAGAACCACCGATCATCTTTGACGCAATGTGTTTACAATTATTTGTTGTAAACATATTTGTTATGCTAAGTTAGACTATCGGTTATACATTCTATCACTTAGCCTTGTGCTAATCTCACCACCCTACTTCTTGCAGGTTATAGATTTTGATATAACTGGTTGGGGCAAGAAGCTTTGTTGTTGGAATGTTTGACGATCAGCTTACTCTGATAATGTTTTGATACTTAATGTAGTAATGATTTGTTATAACACCCAGATTGATACATTTTGGTTTTAAACTAGTATGGCTGTTATGTATAATATGTAATGTAATTGATAATGTATGTTTTGACCAAACGCTTCCGAATGTTAGATATATATATATATATATATATATAAAATGGTTCTGAAAACAGGGGGTGTTATAAGTTGGTATCAGAGCATAGATTTGTGTGAATTGAACATAAGTGTGACAACTCTCCAAATTAGGTATTAATTAAACATTAAGCATATGCATTCTTACGCTAATTTCCTGGTTAAGTTTAAACAAAACTTTTTGTTGTGATGTAAGCCTAGCAAGCCCAAATACTTTTAAACAAAAAGTATTACGTAATACGTAATTATGTATAATTATGTACAAATGTATCGGAACGAACCCGACAAAAATAAATGACAAAGGTTCGTGACACAAAAATAATTAATAATTCAATTAATAATTACGAGCATTAATATATCTATAACATATAGATAGAATGAATTAAATATACGTTTAACGTAAAACGTATTATAAACGAACAGAAACAATTTTAAAACGTACCCAAAAATCACAAATGATAAAAACTCTATTTTTCTCATACATTTGAAAGTATTTAGAACATTACCTCAAAATATGAAGTCATAATTTAACTAAAATTTGGCGGTTATTTGGACGCGCGCAGTAAAATGTACAAAATTGTACAACTGTAAAAAATAATGAGAACATCATTATTCTAAACTTAAATAACGAATCAGGAGAGCTTCTACAAAATAAAAATATAAAATGTTATAAATTATATTGCTATAATTATACCCGTACCCGAAATTAACGGACCTAATTTAGTCACCAAACTTCAATAATTGGTGAGACCGGCTACTGGTGATACTCCATACCGTTTGAAATATTTAACTCCCATTTCCTTCCTTCCTGAAGATCATCACACACACACAACATATCATAATCATCTATTTCTTCCTTTTACTCTCTAAAATAAACAAGATCAGAGGCAGCAAACAGCAGCAGAGGAGTAGCAGTAGAACAACAAACCAGGAACAACATCATCATCATCATCATCGGCATATTATCACCACCATTTTTCACTTTGTAAGGAAATCTCTTTATTTGATTTCTACACTTGAAATTCGTTATACAACTTATTTATACATCATAATCTATACATATAACACATAAATTTGATGATTACTTGATTGTTCTTGAAAATGGGTTTATAAAACCAAAATTATAAATCCAAAAGTCATAAACGAAAACTTGTTAAAAACGTGATATTAAGATGTTAAAATGCTATATTTCATTGTTATAAACGTTTGAGACTAAGATACAAATGATTGGAACCAAACAAAACGAGTATATACATGCTCTGTTACGAACTGGACTATGAAAATGTGCAGGATCCGGCGGATCCTGCATTGATCCGGCGGATCGCCGGCGGATCACCCACGGATCCGGCGGATCACCCACGGATCCGGCGGATCACCCACAGATTACCCACGGATCCCCTACGGATCCGACGGATCCCAAAGCTTCACACGCACATAACTTTGTGAACTAATACGATACACGAGTAAAAGACACTCGAGATCCGGCGGATCACCTCAAGGATCCGGCGGATCCTAACTTCGAACACGCGCACACTTTTGAACGATGAACGAGTAATGGACCGTGTTCGATCAACACGATCCGGCGGATCCACCATAGGATCCGGCGGATCCTAATAATTTCACAAGATCCGGAGGATCCTAAAAAGGATCCGGTGGAACCTTTTTACTTGGACAACAAAATGATTTTTGGTATTTAAACATATACGATTCTGTTAACGATTATAATTGGTACAAGAGATTACCGAGACATAGTAAACTGTTAATGATACATAAACGGAACAAACTATTGGACACGGACATTGGACCAATTAACTCGTGCGAACGAATGACATATAAATATATATATATATACACATATATATATATATATATATATATATATATATATATATAACACACACACACATATATATATATATATATATATATATATATATATATATATATATATATATATAACACACATATATATATATATATAACACACACACACATATATATATATATATATATATATATATATATATATATATATATATATATATAACACACATATATATATATATATATATATATATATATATATATATATATATATATATATATATATATATACGGACTTTATAAATTATACGATTTGGATACGATTACACTATCGGGATATTTAAAACTTATTAAACAAACGTGACGATATTAGAAACAAATGATATTTATTTTATAAACGGAATAAATATATTAACGAGTTTTATAACAAATAAAACTTATAACGTTTTAAATACGTAAACAACGTATTACAATATATATAAATGTATATGAGAACATATGTTATATATATTCAAACGACACTTGGATTGTGTCACGATTATACATTTTCTTAACAAATGAAAACCTATGTATTTTAATACGTAAACAACGTATTTAAAAACTTATATATATATAGACATATATATATATACATACCACACTTATAGTTATATATTTACATATATATACAAATGGATTACACGTTAACAAACGTATGACTTAATAATATACAACAAGTATATTTGCACAAGTACACATACATAGAACAAGAATATGTACAAAGGGAACAAAACGACACTCAATTATGTACACGACTATATACGTGTGTATACATTTAACAAAATATACAACTTAAGAAATGATGATAATATTTCAACACAATGTCACCAACGAATTCAACGACTTACATTATTAAGAAATCAACAATTTCTTCAAACAAACAAACTGTTAACATAAGTTGATTAAACAAATCAAACGTACTTATGTTAATACATTTATTGTATATAGGTTAACACACCTTGGGCATTTATCCGTCGGCTGCTAGCTTTCTTTCCGAGCAAACCACCGTGAGTTCACAACCCCTACTTTGCAAATGTTTTATGCGTTTAAACATAGGGATGTAAACATAGAAACTGCATGCAAAACACATGCATCAAACTATATAAATGCTTTATTGCTTTATACAACTGTTTGATATAAATTACATATACACAAGTGTTTTGGGAATTAGACATTGTATCCTAGTACGGACCCAGACTTGAAATGTATGCATGAAAGACCTTACGTCGTGCAGACTATAACCATTAGCTAGGTGACTCTAGCCACTGAGTATACGAATAGTACTATTGCCGTGACGACCCTCCTATGGATGGAGCGTATACTTAAATGACCTTCAGGCAAACAACATAAGTTTTGGTTGTGGTTTGGTTATAGGGTTAGGTCGCGTTACTTTAACCTGCGAGGTTTAGCTCACCTTTCAGGAGATCATAGTCTAAGTATTCCCACATACCGTTTAGGATTAACATATCCTGCAACTGTTTTATACCAGATAAACATTCTGGTTATCTTTAAATAATGGTAAACAACCAGACATACCTTTTGGGTAACCACCCATATATAACTATATTTTAGGGTAACAACCCTACAAATACTTATATTTTGCAAAACCTGCAAACATTTATTTATTGAATAACATTTCAATATTACAAACATAAAAGGGTTAACAAACCTCATATTTATACAAAACCTGTGAATTCACTCAATATATTTGTTGACGACTTTCTTTCTATGTTTTATAGGAAATTAGCTATGTAAGTAAGCAACGCATGCATTCAGGATGGACAACCCTGGACTACTTAGGATGCCACATATTTTGGGACAGCTTTTGAGGATTTCCTCCGTATTACTGCAGACATTGCAGTTATACTTATGAAATCTTATTATAAACATATGTATTGTAATACTTAATGTTTTAAAACTCTATTACTATTGTACGACTTACATGGTCGTACTACTTTTGTAACAACTACTTAAAACTGGCATCCTTATCTATTATGTTGCGCAATAGCCATATGCTCTGAGTATGTATGTATTGTTTGATTGAATTAACTGCTCACGCCCCGTCACGTCATTGAAGCTTCCGCGTGTTAATTAGTACTGATCGTGATTAGCGTTTGGCGGGGTGTGACAGACTTGGTATCAGAGCCATTGGTTATAGCGAACTAGAAGTCTTTAGGTGACTGAAAACCTTAGAGACCTAGTGTGACACCCGGTCAAAATAACCCAAAATTAGCACCGAATTTAAACTTTTAAAACACGTAATTACATACGTGTCAATACTCAAGTACACAAGTATTATATATATATGTATATATATAAACCGAAACGATTAATTAATAATCGCAAAGACACGAATTTAACAAAACGTAGAAACTCAAAATGAAAGCGAGCGAAAAACATTTTTAAACAAAGTATTATTATTGAGGATAATAATTACGTACTCCATTTTAAATTTAAATACATTTTGGATACTGAAAACTATCTGTACATTTTAAGTTAAACAAAGATATATTTTTATATCTCTCTAAAAAGTATTTTTATAAAATACTTTGATTTAAAACGTATACGATTCTATTTTTAGAAAATTATCATTTTAAAAGATTTTACTATTTTACGATCGGATACGCAAACACGGGTCGAAAAGTCCCCATCTACCTCAATAATTGAGGCCGGTTATAATAACCCGACCTCAATTATTTTCTTCACACCAAAACACTCTCTGCTCTTTCTCTTCTCTCTCGGGCTTCATTTCAAAACAACAACAAACACAACAATCATCAACATCATCGTCACCACCTTCTTCTTCTTTTTGGATCATCACCATCACCATCGTGTTCATCTTCATCAACACCCACACGATTTCGTTTTCAAAAATTGTAAGGAATCGTTTCGTTTTTCCTTTTTATTTCGTGTTTAAACTACGTAATATAACATGTATTAGCTTTGTATTAAGTTGTTGTAAGCGGAATTTGGATTTAGAAATGGTTTTGTATGTTTTCTGTGCGTACAGAGTCGAACCAGTTACGTGAATCCGGCGGATTCATGATGAATCCGGCGGATTCCTACCCAGAAAACATGAACACGGCGGATTCAAGGGAATCCGGCGTATTCCCCAAACTTTGAGCCCAATCCGGCGGATTCGGGTGAATCCGGCGGATTCCCCTCGAAATCCATTGAATCCGGCGCATTGATTTAAATCCGGCGGATTCGACCCATTACCGTTTTACCCGGCGGGTACCTAGCCCAGCCCAGTTTTCTGATTTCAATGTTAACTAAAACGAATACAAACATTTATATGGATACAATATACGTTTAAATAAACATTTTTACATGAAACAAACTTAATTATATTTTTGAAATATAATTGTAACCTGACGACTACGAGTCGTACCTTTTTACAAACTAAGTAATTAACTTTATACGTTTTCAAATAAGGATAAACGACACGGTATACAAATGTACGAAAGGAGTTTATACAAAACAAACAATATTATATTTTCAAAATATAATCCCGAAGCACCACCAAAGGGCCGTGTATTTTATGAAACATCGAATGTAACACGTAACAAATACTTTAGAAGTAATCAACCACATGAACAACTAAACAAACGAACTACTACGCGTACACTTACAAACATACAATCTTGCGTGTTTAGGACGTTAGGAGATTACTGTTGGGATACGTACGCACAATAGGATTGCTCGCTCTACAGGTGAGTCTCACAGCCCCATTTTTACTGTTTTAAATATTGGGGTGAGATACAATGCTTACTTGTTTTCGTGATCATATGTTATTTGATTAGTTAATATGATTATTAACTCAGGGAATTAAATGATTATTTAGTTCAGTTAACTATATTAGTTACATTGTTTGGCTACCATTCTTTGGTCCTGATTAGCATTGTTAAATTTCTCATTGTTCGTAAACCTGCGTTGGTTTATTCCATGTTGCGAAATCTGCGTTGGTTTCATCACTGTTTAATTGCACATTGTTCGAAGACCTGCGTTGGTTTGTTCAATGTTACAAAACCTGCGTTGGTTTCATCATTGTCTAATTTCATATTGTTCAAAAACCTGCGTTGGTTTGTTCAATGTTCCGAAACCTGCGTTGGTTTCATCCTAGTTGATTTCGTTATTGTTTAGGGAACCTGCGTTGGTTCAAATCATTATTTAGTAACCGGAAATGGTTAAATCATTGTTTTGAAGCCTAATTGATAAATCACCATTTAGAAAACCTGCGTTGGTTTAAATCATTGTTTAGGAACCTGCGTTGGTTTAAAAATCATTGTTTGAGTAAATTGCTTAAATCACTATTCATTTATAACTGGTTATTATCGTCGGATAATCATATTGATCACATCAATGTTATACTAAAACCTGTGAGATTCACCAGCTTTATAGCTGACCTTTTAGTGTTGTATTCTCAGGTGCTCATCAACAGTAGGACTGGCCTACAGGATAAGCTAGCTATCACGAGTCGCATGCATCCATTTAGACATGAAGATTTTCTTGCATTATATTTTGTATAATGGTTATGTATTAAAATCTTCTGAAATCATTTTGCGAACTCACTACTATGTTTCAAACTTATGACTTAAACTTTGTACTACTTTTGAAAACTTATGTAAAGTAATATATTTTCTACAACGTCTCATTTAGAGTCGTTTGCTTGTACTTTGGTGTTTTGATATTTGATTAGTCACGCCCAAAAACAATCGCTTCCGCAAAGCATGAAATTGGGGGTGTGACAGATTGGTATCAGAGCCTAAGGTTATAGCGAACTAGGTTGCATGTAGTGGGCCTAGACTATGACCGTTAGGCAGTATTCCTTATTAGATATAACTGATTCAGGGATTTCATCATACAAGTTTAATTTAACATAGCCTGATCAACTATGTACAATTAAATAAAGATGATGTAAGATCTGAAAGAGGTTATGTTGAACAGGAATGCATTAATTGACTCTGATCACGAGAGAACCGGGACTCATAATTGTTTTATGCTAGACACGACTAGGTGGACGATATGTATATATGGTTTATACAGTTAGGCTATTATATAGTATGGATAATAATACGCCTCAGATACTTGTTAACATAATCAATGAATAGATACATCTTAGAATTTGCCTATGGTAAGTTGATCGAGTCAGGAAAATAGTACCGGGATGTGCCTACGCTTAGAGGGTCATCTCTTCGAAATAGGCTTACCCTAGGTAGAATTGAACATTTCAATACCTTATTCTACACCAACTGGTCATCAGAGGACCATCCTTCATTCACCTATCAGTTTTAACATTAGAATCCAGTATTTCTTTAAGTACAAATCTTTTCCTACCACCTATCATATTCCGCTTAACTGCTGATACATGTACGGATGTAATATCCCTTTCACTTTTGTAAACCCTAATCCTCGTAATCATTTGAACTCGCATGTTAAATGATTGCAATCTTCTTTATTCTACACTATTGATTGTCATTTGTGTTGTGGTATATTATTGTTATATATACAACTACGATGATCATATTCTTATACGCAACTCTGACATGTCCCTTATCTTCATTGAAGGAACATGCCTCCACGTCGCCAATTCACTCAAGCTCAGGTCGATCGACTGGTTGCTGACGCAGTAAGTGCTGAGCGACAACGATCCAGCAGCGCTGAAACACCACCAAATGCCCCTGTAGTGAAACCCTGCACCTACAAAGACTTCCTCAACTGCAATCCTTTGACCTTCAAAGGCACAGAAGGTGCCATTGGGTTGTTGCGATGGATGGAGAAGACAGAAGCAGTCTTTCGCATCTGCAGTTGCCCTGAGAACTGTAAGGTCAAGTTCTCCACCTACACTTTCATGGATGATGCTCTGACATGGTGGAACACTTATGCTGACTCCATAGGCCAAGACATTGCTCTGGAAACTCCCTGGGATGAGCTGAAGAAAATGCTCAAGGATGAGTATTGTCCTAGGGATGAAATTCAACAGCTTGAGTCGGAATTCTGGAATCTCTCCACTCAAGGGAACGACATTGCCAGCTACACCTCTCGATTTAATCAGTTGGCGCACCTGTGTCCATCTATGGTGGATACAGAATCCAAGCGAATTGAGCGCTATGTCTGGGGACTTCCTCCACAAATTCAAGGGATGGTTACTTCATCCAACTCTCCTACATTTCATGGTACTGTGCGCATGGCACATAAGCTGATGACACAGATCGTTCGCCAAGGAACGTCTGTTGTCAAGAGTACTGTAAACCACCCTAGTGATAACAAGAGAAAACTTGAGGGAAATCCTGATAATCAAAGCTCGGCTACCAAAAAGCCTGCAACCATCAAGGCCAACACCTCTGGGTCTGAAAACAAGAAAGAGTACGCTGGAACCAAGCCCTTCTGCTCAAAGTGCAAACGCCATCATGATGGGCCTTGTGGCGACCACTGTGAGAAGTGCAAGCGTTTTGGGCATCTTGCTAAAGATTGCCGTGTGAAAACCTGTTTTGAATGTGGAACTGTAGGTCACTACAGAAATGACTGTCCGAATCTAAAGGACAAAAACATCGGCCCTGCTCGAGGAAGAGCCTACGTACTCAGAACTAGGGATGACGACCAGAACCCTAGACTCATTGACTTGCTCAACACTGGTATGGTCACTCATACATGACCTAATTGCTTTACACTGTTTACATGGATAGATATTACTTGTTGCTTGATATCTTTTATGTTTTCCCTAGATCCTAACTGTACGATAGGGTTAGGGCAAGGTGACAATTTAGGTTCTATAGTTTCTTTATGAGACGAGGTTTAGCTTGCATAAGTGTTGGGATAACAAATCCTACATTGTTTTATACCGGAAAACACACCGGTTAATATTTTTATGAAAACAATGGGTCACATCCCATATAAAGCTAATGTAGGCTGAATCATTTCGTTTCTATAGGAGACTGATAGAGTCTAAGGTGGGCTACTAGTGCAAAAAGTAGTTGTACTCAAGCAATTGGCTAAACGACAAACTTTGTCCTACCGACCAAACCATCAAGGATTTACTGAATTACTTTAAGCTACTAGTACACATTGTAGCTACTCCCTAGTGATCGACTGGACTGATCATGTAGGCACAATAGTTAAAACATCTTGAAACCTCATTTCGAACTCCTTAGTTGCCGGAAGGGCACTAGTTCAACAAGGGGAGATAGACAACTCTAGATAGGTGTTGTCAGACTTACGTAGATAACACGCAATCTACAACTTAAATACAACGATAAATACTACGAACAAATTTCGGGACGAAATTCTCCTAACAAGGGGAGAATGTGACACCCGGTCAAAATAACCCAAAATTAGCACCGAATTTAAACTTTTAAAACACGTAATTACATACGTGTCAATACTCAAGTACACAAGTATTATATATATATGTATATATATAAACCGAAACGATTAATTAATAATCGCAAAGACACGAATTTAACAAAACGTAGAAACTCAAAATGAAAGCGAGCGAAAAACATTTTTAAACAAAGTATTATTATTGAGGATAATAATTACGTACTCCATTTTAAATTTAAATACATTTTGGATACTGAAAACTATCTGTACATTTTAAGTTAAACAAAGATATATTTTTATATCTCTCTAAAAAGTATTTTTATAAAATACTTTGATTTAAAACGTATACGATTCTATTTTTAGAAAATTATCATTTTAAAAGATTTTACTATTTTACGATCGGATACGCAAACACGGGTCGAAAAGTCCCCATCTACCTCAATAATTGAGGCCGGTTATAATAACCCGACCTCAATTATTTTCTTCACACCAAAACACTCTCTGCTCTTTCTCTTCTCTCTCGGGCTTCATTTCAAAACAACAACAAACACAACAATCATCAACATCATCGTCACCACCTTCTTCTTCTTTTTGGATCATCACCATCACCATCGTGTTCATCTTCATCAACACCCACACGATTTCGTTTTCAAAAATTGTAAGGAATCGTTTCGTTTTTCCTTTTTATTTCGTGTTTAAACTACGTAATATAACATGTATTAGCTTTGTATTAAGTTGTTGTAAGCGGAATTTGGATTTAGAAATGGTTTTGTATGTTTTCTGTGCGTACAGAGTCGAACCAGTTACGTGAATCCGGCGGATTCATGATGAATCCGGCGGATTCCTACCCAGAAAACATGAACACGGCGGATTCAAGGGAATCCGGCGTATTCCCCAAACTTTGAGCCCAATCCGGCGGATTCGGGTGAATCCGGCGGATTCCCCTCGAAATCCATTGAATCCGGCGCATTGATTTAAATCCGGCGGATTCGACCCATTACCGTTTTACCCGGCGGGTACCTAGCCCAGCCCAGTTTTCTGATTTCAATGTTAACTAAAACGAATACAAACATTTATATGGATACAATATACGTTTAAATAAACATTTTTACATGAAACAAACTTAATTATATTTTTGAAATATAATTGTAACCTGACGACTACGAGTCGTACCTTTTTACAAACTAAGTAATTAACTTTATACGTTTTCAAATAAGGATAAACGACACGGTATACAAATGTACGAAAGGAGTTTATACAAAACAAACAATATTATATTTTCAAAATATAATCCCGAAGCACCACCAAAGGGCCGTGTATTTTATGAAACATCGAATGTAACACGTAACAAATACTTTAGAAGTAATCAACCACATGAACAACTAAACAAACGAACTACTACGCGTACACTTACAAACATACAATCTTGCGTGTTTAGGACGTTAGGAGATTACTGTTGGGATACGTACGCACAATAGGATTGCTCGCTCTACAGGTGAGTCTCACAGCCCCATTTTTACTGTTTTAAATATTGGGGTGAGATACAATGCTTACTTGTTTTCGTGATCATATGTTATTTGATTAGTTAATATGATTATTAACTCAGGGAATTAAATGATTATTTAGTTCAGTTAACTATATTAGTTACATTGTTTGGCTACCATTCTTTGGTCCTGATTAGCATTGTTAAATTTCTCATTGTTCGTAAACCTGCGTTGGTTTATTCCATGTTGCGAAATCTGCGTTGGTTTCATCACTGTTTAATTGCACATTGTTCGAAGACCTGCGTTGGTTTGTTCAATGTTACAAAACCTGCGTTGGTTTCATCATTGTCTAATTTCATATTGTTCAAAAACCTGCGTTGGTTTGTTCAATGTTCCGAAACCTGCGTTGGTTTCATCCTAGTTGATTTCGTTATTGTTTAGGGAACCTGCGTTGGTTCAAATCATTATTTAGTAACCGGAAATGGTTAAATCATTGTTTTGAAGCCTAATTGATAAATCACCATTTAGAAAACCTGCGTTGGTTTAAATCATTGTTTAGGAACCTGCGTTGGTTTAAAAATCATTGTTTGAGTAAATTGCTTAAATCACTATTCATTTATAACTGGTTATTATCGTCGGATAATCATATTGATCACATCAATGTTATACTAAAACCTGTGAGATTCACCAGCTTTATAGCTGACCTTTTAGTGTTGTATTCTCAGGTGCTCATCAACAGTAGGACTGGCCTACAGGATAAGCTAGCTATCACGAGTCGCATGCATCCATTTAGACATGAAGATTTTCTTGCATTATATTTTGTATAATGGTTATGTATTAAAATCTTCTGAAATCATTTTGCGAACTCACTACTATGTTTCAAACTTATGACTTAAACTTTGTACTACTTTTGAAAACTTATGTAAAGTAATATATTTTCTACAACGTCTCATTTAGAGTCGTTTGCTTGTACTTTGGTGTTTTGATATTTGATTAGTCACGCCCAAAAACAATCGCTTCCGCAAAGCATGAAATTGGGGGTGTGACACCTAGACTATAGCCTTGGCTAGAAACATTTATGCATTCGCGCATACATACTTTGCATACAACTGACATATGACTGACACGTCACACACGATTCTTTTATCTCAGCATGTCGAGACAAGCGCCTATCCACATCATTGATTCTGATTCTGAGGAGGAGCCGATGGAGGACTCCTATCAGAGCTTAGCGAGTTCAGGAGTGACTGCTCACCCTAGGACTACTTCTGATGACACCTATGTACCGCCACCTACATAGCATGTTACTACACCTATTCCGGCACGTCCTGTTATCGAGCCGCACTACCACATAGGAGAGACCTCCTGCAGACCTGGCTTAGTACGCACACCTAGGAAGTGCGTAGGAGACCTTCCCACTGGATTGCTCGCGCCACGGGACAAGGCGCCCATGACCGATATTGAGGAGCCACCACAGAGGCGGTTCCCACACCTAGACTGGATGCCTCCTATGCTTAGGCGTTGGAGAGCCTTAGAGGATGTTCCATCTTCCTTGGAGACCGGAGAGTCTTCCCGACCACTGTCTATTACCGGTGAGCCTCTAGAGCTTACAGTAGTCACCCTAGTTGCTGTGGTGCGCGCCCTATTCGGGTTACACTATGGCACGCGCAGCTACATCAGGGAGTTGCGCAGTGACGTTTCCCGATTGGATGGGGATGTGATGTCCATCTATGGACGTCTTAGCACTGTGGAGACACACGTAGACGTGGACAGAGAGTCGGCTGAGGCTACTCGCGCACGCGTGGACGTACTAGAGAGGCATGTGAGAGTTGCCGGGATTGCGGTTGGAGCATGTGTGATTATGGCCATGTTGAGGACAGCCGTATGATTGTTCTTACCATATTTCCGTTAGACCTACGCATGGCGGGTTGTGCCTGCTTGGATTGGATAGACTATTTTTGGTTGATGGGTATACTAGGAGACCCATCACGCAGTATGTAGACTTGTATCAGGTGGGCATGTGTATGTATTTATTAGCTTTGTGTTAGGTGAAAACTGATGTTAGAATGGGTATATGTATAGGAAAACCCATTGTCTTTTGTATAGCGCTAACCGTTGATGGGCATATTAGGGATCCCATCTTGTTTGTACGAAACTGTTGTATCAGCGTTGTACCCTTTTGATATATTATTACTTATGTTGGTTTGTACTTTGTATTCATTTCATTTGTCTACAACCATAGTGTTTTATCTATACCTATATGCTTGTGATTGAAAAATAACCACTCAACAATTATTGTAATCATTTCTTTTAAACTTTGAAACATACCACACTTTGAATTATTGATTTTTATCTTGGATTCTATTGAACATTGATTGTGTTAAATGATAATGAAAAGAAATATGTATTTGGCATTATATAATGACGCCTGGCCAACGTGATTATATTGTACAAATTACATATGGGCGTTTCAAAGTCGTGAGACATACCATGTGAAACCTTATTCTTCAACCTTCCATACTGCTTCTTTGTTAAAGCAATGTGAAATCTTGTTCATCACATTCATTATCTTGGCATTGACTTCTGCATTTTATTCATCGCATAACGAAATCATGCCGCCAAAACGACGAATCACTAAGAACAGTCGACGAACGTCTACACCACCAGCTCACGAAACCACTCCACCACCTAACATCGAAGAAACCACTGAACAGATGATTGCGAGGCGGATTGCTGAAGGCATTGCCCAGTATGAGGAAAGCCGCAACCGCGATCAGGGAGTAAATAACAGTGGAACAACCCCTTCTAATAGTGAGACACCTGTGAACACTAGACGTGGGTGTTCATATAAAACCTTTCAGGCTTGTAAGCCACCCCATTTCTGTGGTACCGAGGGTGCTATCGGTATCATACACTGGATAGAGAAGATGGATTCTGTGTTGGACATCAGTGATTGTTTACCAGACACTGTGGTGAAATATGTCGCCTGTACCTTAGCTGATAAAGCTTTGACTTGGTGGAACAGTCAAGTCCAATCACTTGGACGACCAGCTGCCTACTCCATGACATGGGAAACACTGAAACGTATGATTTTAGAAGAATTCTGCCCCCGATGCGATATGCAGAAAATTGAGACTGAGCTGTGGAACATTGCCATGATTGGGGCTGATGTCACTGGTTATACAACCAGGTTCCAGGAACTAGCTCAACTTGTGCCACATATCGTAACACCCAAATACAAGCGCATTGAGCGTTATGTATATGGTTTGGCACCGCAGATCAGGAGTTTGGTTACGTCCTCCAAGCCTGATACATTCAGGAGCGCTGTTACCTTAGCACAGAGTCTGACCGACGAGGCAGTCAGAATGGGGACACTTACCAAGAAAACTGTATCGGGTAAGGTTGAGCCAAGTAGTGCTGAAGCTGGTAGTTCTGGAGATAAGAAACGTAAGTGGAACGACCGCCAGGGTCAAACAAACAAGAAAGGATCTGGGAATCCAAAGTCTTATGCTGCCACCATTGTGGAACCAAAGCCATACTTAGGCAACAAACCTAAGTGTGATAAGTGTAGCAAACACCATGAGGGTGAATGATGGTTTTGCGACAGCTGTAAGGGATGGGGTCACAAAACCCAAAACTGTAAGGTTAACCCTACCCCTAAAGAAAACACTGTACGCCAAAACCAGGGGTGCTTTGAGTGTGGCGACACGAGACATTATCGGAACCGTTGCCCTCGACTTAACAATCAAAACCGCAATGCCAACAACGCCCACAACCGCAACAACAATGGAAACAACCGTGGAAACAACAATAACCGAGCCAACAACAACAATCGGGCTAACAACAACAACAACAACCAGCCAGCTCGTGGACGTGTGTTCATGCTAGGAGCACCAGAAGCACGTCAGGATCCTAACACAGTCACTGGTACGTTTCTAGTAAACAACCACTTTGCATCTGTGTTATTTGATTCCGGTGCTGATTTAAGCTTTGTGTCCACTGAGTTTAGACCACTATTAGAGATCGAATCCCTTAAGCTAGATGACAAATACACTGTAGAGCTAGCCGATGGTAAGTTGATTGAATCAGGAGAAATAGTACCAGGATGCACCTTAACGTTAGAAGGCCATCCTTTCAAAATAGACTTACTACCGGTAGAACTAGGGAGCTTCGATATAGTGGTTGGTATGGATTGGATGTCACTGAACCGTGCGGAGATTATCTGTTATGAAAAGATTGTACGACTACCATAACCGTCAGGAGAGATGTTGATGATTCAAGGAGAAAGGAGTAATCGTATGGTGAAAACGATTACATGCATGAAAGCGAGTAAATATCAACGAAAGGGGTACCAAGCGTTTTTGGTACATGTTGTGGATAAGAAACCCGAGGAGCGACGCATAGACGATATGCCCATTGTGCGAGACTACCCAGGGGTATTTCCCGACGAGTTACCAGGATTACCACCCCCAAGGCAGGTTGAATTTCATATTGACCTAGTGCCTGGAGCAGTACCAATTGCTCGTGCACCTTATCGTCTAGCTCCATCAGAGATGCAGGAACTGTTTGCACAGCTGCAAGAACTGTTGGACTTAGGATTCATCCGATCGAGCTTTTCACCTTGGGGAGCTCCGGTTTTGTTTGACAAAAAGAAAGATGGATCAATGCGAATGTGTATCGATTATCGGGAACTGAACAAAGTGACTATCAAAAACCGATACCCATTACCACGCATCGATGATTTGTTTGACCAACTGCAAGGGTCAAGCTACTACTCAAAGATCGACCTGCGATCTGGTTACCATCAACTGAAGGTACGGGATGAGGATATCCCAAAGACTGCATTTAGGACTCGATACGGTCATTATGAGTTCCTAGTCATGACGTTTGGGCTGACAAACGCGCCAGCAGTGATCATGGATCTCATGAATCGAGTATGCAAACCGTACTTGGATAAATTCGTCATTGTGTTTATAGACGACATATTGATATACTCGCGAACGAAAGAAGAGCACGAACAACATCTGAGAATGCTTCTGGAGTTACTAGAGAAAGAGAAGCTTTATGCTAAGTTCTCTAAATGCGAGTTTTGGATGCGTGAAGTTCATTTCCTTGGTCACGTGATCAATAACAAAGGAATTCACGTAGACCCATCCAAAATTGAGGCGATTAAGAATTGGGAAGCCCCAAAGACTCCATCTGAGATACGACAATTTCTTGGGCTAGCCGGTTATTACCGACGATTCATCGAGAACTTCTCGAAAATAGCTCAACCACTTACCGCCATAACGCAAAAAGATAAGAAATTTGATTGGGGCGAGAAGCAAGATAATGCTTTTTAACTGTTGAAAGAGAAACTGAGCACCGCACCTATCCTATCACTACCAGAAGGAGTAGAAAACTTTGTTGTCTACTGTGATGCTTCACATCAAGGATTAGGTTGCGTGTTAATGCAAAACGACAAAGTCATTGCGTATGCATCTCGTCAACTGAAAGTTCACGAGAAGAACTATACAACGCATGATTTAGAACTGGGAGCAGTCGTTTTTGCACTTAAGATATGGAGACACTACCTGTACGGTACAAAGTGTACGATCTTCACCGATCACAAAAGTCTCCAACATATATTGGATCAGAAAGAACTCAACATGAGACAAAGACGTTGGGTTGAACTATTGAATGATTATGACTGTGAAATCAAGTACCATCCGGGCAAAGCTAATGTAGTAGCGGATGCCTTGAGTCGTAAAGAACGAGTAAAACCTCGAAGAGTTCGAGCATTGGGACTAACAATCCATTTGGATCTTATTACCCAAATTCGTGACGCACAACAAATAGCCTTCGTTCCCGAACGCTTAAAGGAAGAATCCTTGAAGGGAATGGACAAACAACTCGAAATGAAAGACAACGGAATGTTTTATTTTATGCACCGAATTTGGATTCCTTGTGTTGATGAATTACGTAGCCTGATACTGGACGAAGCACATAAGTCCAACTATTCGATACATCCTGGTGCAGATAAGATGTATCACGATTTGAAAGATTTCTATTGGTGGCCTGGCATGAAACGAGACATTGCAACATACGTTAGCAAATGTCTGACTTGTGCAAAAATAAAGGTCGAATATCAGAAACCTTCGGGACTTTTGCAACAACCTGAATTGCCACAATGGAAATGGGAAAATATCACGATGGACTTTATCACGAAGCCACCCAAAACATCATCTGGGATGGACACCATATGGGTGATTGTGGATCGACTGACAAAGTCAACTCACTTTTTAGCCATCAAGGAAACGGATAAGATGGAAAAGCTGACTAGAACCTATATAAAGGAAGTTGTTTCTAGACATGGAGTACCATTATCCATCATCTCTGATAGAGATGCACGTTTCACCTCTCGCTTCTGGCAAACACTCCAACAAGCATTGGGTACTAGACTCGACATGAGTACGGCCTACCATCCACAAACCAACGGTCAAAGCGAGCGAACGATACAAACGCTCGAGGATTTGCTACGCGCCTGTGTGATTGATTTTGGAGGAAACTGGGATGTTCATCTCCCTTTAGCCAAATTCTCGTACAACAATAGTTATCATACGAGCATACAAATGGCACCTTTTGAGGCATTGTACGGACGAAAGTGCCGATCGCCACTCTGTTGGGCAGAGATGGATGACAGACAGTTATCAGGTCCTGAGATAGTCCAAGAAACTACGGACAAGATATCACAAGTGCTTAATCGATTTCAAACGGCACGAGACCGACAAAAGAGTTATGCAGACAATAGACGAAAACCCTTGGAGTTTCAAGTAAGTGACAGAGTCCTACTCAAAGTATCTCCTTGGAAAGGAGTTGTACGATTTGGAAAACGCGGTAAACTGAACCCACGTTACATTGGACCTTTTGAAATCCTAGCAAGGGTTGGTCCTGTAGCTTATAAACTTAAGCTGCCGCAAGAACTTAGTAATATTCACGACACGTTTCACGTGAGTAACCTTAAGAAGTGTCTATCCGACGAAGCGTTAATCATACCTCCTGACGAAATCTATATCGACGCAAAGCTCAACTTTGTGGAGGAACAGCTTGAAGTCATGGACACGAAAACGCAGAAACTCCGAAACAGTCGGATCAAACTTGTCAAAATTCGATGAAACTCGAAACAAGGCCCAGAGTTCACCTGGGAACGTGAGGATGAAATGCGTAAGAAGTATCCTCAACTATTTGAACCCGTGACCGCGACTCACAACACAACTTAAATCTCGGGACGAGATTTCCCTAACGGGGGGAGAATGTGACAACTCTCCAAATTAGGTGTTAATTAAACATTAAGCATGTGCATTCTTACGCTAATTTCCTGGTTAAGTTTAAACAAAACTTTTTGTTGTGATGTAAGCCTAGCAAGCCCAAATACTTTTAAACAAAAGGTATTACGTAATACGTAATTATGTATAATTATGTACAAATGTATCGGAACGAACCCGGCAAAAATAAATGACAAAGGTTCGTGACACAAAAATAATTAATAATTCAATTAATAATTACGAGCATTAATATATCTATAACATATAGATAGAATGAATTAAATATACGTTTAACGTAAAACGTATTATAAACGAACGAAAACAATTTTAAAACGTACCCAAAAATCACAAATGATAAAAACTCTATTTTTCTCATACATTTGAAAGTATTTAGAACATTACCTCAAAATATGAAGTCATAATTTAACTAAAATTTGGCGGTTATTTGGACGCGCGCAGTAAAATGTACAAAATTGTACAACTGTCAAAAATAATGAGAACATCATTATTCTAAACTTAAATAACGAATCAGGAGAGCTTCTACAAAATAAAAATATAAAATGTTATAAATTATATTGCTATAATTATACCCGTAACCGAAATTAACGGACCTAATTTAGTCACCAAACTTCAATAATTGGTGAGACCGGCTACTGGTGATACTCCATACCGTTTGAAATATTTAACTCCCATTTTCTTCCTTCCTGAAGATCATCACACACACATAACATATCATAATCATCTATTTCTTCCTTTTACTCTCTAAAATAAACAAGATCAGAGGCAGCAAACAGCAGCAGATGAGTAGCAGTAGAACAACAAACCAGGAACAACATCATCATCATCATCGGCATATTATCACCACCATTTTTCACTTTGTAAGGAAATCTCTTTATTTGATTTCTACACTTGAAATTCGTTATACAACTTATTTATACATCATAATCTATACATATAACACATAAATTTGATGATTACTTGATTGTTCTTGAAAATGGGTTTATAAAACCAAAATTATAAATCCAAAAGTCATAAACGAAAACTTGTTAAAAACGTGATATTAAGATGTTAAAACGCTATATTTCATTGTTATAAACGTTTGAGACTAAGATACAAATGATTGGTACCAAACAAAAAGAGTATATACATGCTCTGTTACGAACTGGACTCTGAAAATGTGCAGGATCCGGCGGATCCTGCATTGATCCGGCGGATCGCCTACGGATTACCCACGGATCCGGCGGATCACCCACGGATCCGGCGGATCACCCACGGATCAGACGGATCACCCACGGATCACCCACGGATCCGGCGGATCACCCACAGATTACCCACGGATCCCCTACGGATCCGACGGATCCCAAAGCTTCACACGCACATAACTTTGTGAACTAATACGATACACGAGTAAAAGACACTCGAGATCCGGCGGATCACCTCAAGGATCCGGCGGATCCTAACTTTGAACACGCGCACACTTTTGAACGATGAACGAGTAATGGACCGTGTACGATCAACACGATCCGGCGGATCCACCATAGGATCCGGCGGATCCTAATAATTTCACAAGATCCGGAGGATCCTAAAAAGGATCCGGTGGAACCTTTTTACTTGGACAACAAAATGATTTTTGGTATTTAAACATATACGATTCTGTTAACGATTATAATTGGTACAAGAGATTACCGAGACATAGTAAACTGTTAATGATACATAAACGGAACAAACTATTGGACACGGACATTGGACCAATTAACTCGTGCGAACGAATGACATATATATATATATATATATATATATATATATATATATATATATATATATATATATATATATATATATATATATATATATATATATATATACGGACTTTATAAATTATACGATTTGGATACGATTACACTATCGGGATATTTAAAACTTATTAAACAAACGTGACGATATTAGAAACAAATGATATTTATTTTATAAACGGAATAAATATATTAACGAGTTTTATAACAAATAAAACTTATAACGTTTTAAATACGTAAACAACGTATTACAATATATATAAATGTATATGAGAACATATGTTATATATATTCAAACGACACTTGGATTGTGTCACGATTATACATTTTCTTAACAAATGAAAACCTATGTATTTTAGTACGTAAACAACGTATTTAAAAACTTATATATATAGACATATATATATATATACATACCACACTTATAGTTATATATTTACATATATATACAAATGGATTACACGTTAACAAACGTATGACTTAATAATATACAACAAGTATATTTGCACAAGTACACATACATAAAACAAGTATATGTACAAAGGGAACAAAACGACACTCAATTATGTACACGACTATATACGTGTGTATACATTTAACAAAATATACAACTTAAGAAATGATGATAATATTTCAACACAATGTCACCAACGAATTCAACGACTTACATTATTAAGAAATCAACAATTTCTTCAAACAAACAAACTGTTAACATAAGTTGATTAAACAAATCAAACGTACTTATGTTAATACATTTATTGTATATAGGTTAACACACCTTGGGCAATTATCCGTCGGCTGCTAGCTTTCTTTCCGAGCAAACCACCGTGAGTTCACAACCCCTACTTTGCAAATGTTTTATGCGTTTAAACATAGGGGTGTAAACATAGAAACTGCATGCAAAACACATGCAGCAAACTATATAAATGCTTTATTTGTAACATCCTCGAAATGGACCTAGTTGTTTTGTATTATTTCATGATTTAAATTAGTATTTAAATGTGTTTGGAAATAATATTGTCGGAATTAGTTGAAATAATTGGAATAGGAGTCGAATATTCCAATGTGATAAGTGAATTATTAATTGTTGTAAATTAATATAGTTGACGGTGCAATAAAATGTTTGGACTCGCAAATGGTTTTCGGGTTCCAGACAATAGATTGAGATGGGGTATTAAATTATACCCGTAAAATTGAAGGCGGTTTGTTAGGCCGACTTATATATATAACTTTCCTCTTTAGGAAAGTTCATTAGAAACTTCAAAACTCACATAAACCTTATGAAATCCAAATCAGAAACTTGAAACCTACGAATTGGAGCTATGATTGATACTAGTTTCACCATTATTATCTTTCAATTCAGTGTTCTTCAATTGAGAGGTAAGTTTGAATTGAATCAAATAGTTTATAAGTTTTGAATTGATTGATTTGGATTGAAAAACATGAACTTGATGTTAGAACTTCGTTATAACTATTGCATATTGATTATGTGAAGTTATTAGGTGTTTAAAACAGTTAGAAATCGAGTTTGGGTGATTTGGGTATTAAAATCGCGAGTTAGGGTTTGATCAGGGATGAAGATGAGCTGAAAAAGGCTCAAACGCGATCCCAGAACCCTAGCCAGGATCGCGTTCGTTAGTTATAAAAGGAATCGGACGAGTTTTGTTCTTGGGAACGCGATCCCAAGAATTTGTCCGGATCGCGTTGCCAAGTGTAAAATGGTGACAGAACTTTTTCTGAGGGTGAACGCGATCCAGCCATTATTACCCGGATCGCGTTTGCATGAGAAAAAGTTTGAGGGATTTTGCAAATTTTGAAAGTGCATAAGTGTTTAGAAGGTGGTGTTTTTAGCGACACTTGAAATTGACAAATTTTCATTAACTCGGATTGGGTTGAAATTTACATGGTGACTCGAAAACGGCCCAATGATCAAAGCTCTATTCTAAGAGTCTAGATGATTTTTGGCCTTTCGGGGTCGTTTAGGGGTCGAAAATGGCATTTTACTGTTTTTGGACCTTAATTCGGGACTTTTTGATTATGTTCCGAATTGAACTTTTGTTGCTGTAATCTTAGGGATCACTTGATACATATAATTATGTTATGATTGTGTAACGATGTTAATTACATAAGTATGATCAGTTGATACAAGTTACTAACTCATTGTTTATTGATTGTATTCTCAGATGTGTAGAAGGCTCAGTAATATTAGACTTCTGAGCTTGCAGCTGAGGTGTCGGTGAGTGGATCTGTAACCTCAGTGTGATTTAGTTGTAATGATTTGATTTACAACCAGTAATTTATAGTATTACTTTGATATGATACATCTGTAGAGATATCTTGCCATGATAGTTTAATTAGTTGCTTACTTGGCTGATTGTGCTAGTATGTAAGATTTTGAGGTCAACTTGATTTGATGGTTGGACTTGTTGTTGTTGTAGACGACAGGAGATCTCGGAAATTTGAAATGTTGGTTTAGAGATCTAGGTCGTGTGTGATTGACAACAAGTTATCGGTAGTTCTGTATGGGCCAATACAGATGATTGATAAGAGTTCCTTGAGTACCAAACCGGTATTAGGGTGTCTCAGGGACCACCGATCCTCATGATGTTGTGTGTATGACATTGATTGGATGTTGAGTGATTGATTGATTTTCTGTTTATTGTTAATTGATGTAAACAGATTGTTATGCTAGGTTGGACTGTTGCTTATAGTTTCATTCACTTAGCTTTATGCTAACTCCACCACAGTTCTTCCTGCAGGTTAAAATAGATGGGACATATTGGGCAGGGCAGGAGGTTGTTGGACTGGATGGAATGTTTGACAGGCTGTTACTCTGATTTAATTTTGATAATCAAAGAAGTATTTGAATTATATAACACCGAGTTTGTTGAAATGTCATGTATTGGATTTGAAAAAGCTTATCGACATTTTGAGTACGTTGATAGTATGTTTTAAATATACGCTTCCGAGTCGCAAATATTATATTAAATGTTTATAATTAACGAGGGGTGTTATATTATTGCTTTATACAACTGTTTGATATAAATTACATATACACAAGTGTTTTGGGAATTAGACATTGTATCCTAGTACGGACCCAGACTTGAAATGTATGCATGAAAGACCTTACGTCGTGCAGACTATAACCATTAGCTAGGTGACTCTAGCCACTGAGTATACGAATAGTACTATTGCCGTGACGACCCTCCTATGGATGGAGCGTATACTTAAATGTCCTTCAGGCAAACAACATAAGTTTTGGTTGTGGTTTGGTTATAGGGTTAGGTCGCGTTACTTTAACCTGCGAGGTTTAGCTCACCTTTCAGGGGATCATAGTCTAAGTATTTCCACATACTGTTTAGGATTAACATATCCTGCAACTGTTTTATACCAGATAAACATTCTGGTTATCTTTAAATACTGGTAAACAACCAGACATACCTTTTGGGTAACCACCCATATATAACTATATTTTAGGGTAACAACCCTACAAATACTTATATTTTGCAAAACCTGCAAACATTTATTTATTGAATAACATTTCAATATTACAAACATAAAAGGGTTAACAAACCTCATATTTATACAAAACCTGTGAATTCACTCAACATATTTGTTGACGACTTTCTTTCTATGTTTCACAGGAAATTAGCTATGTAAGTAAGCAACGCATGCATTCAGGATGGACAACCCTGGACTACTTAGGATGCCACATATTTTGGAACAGCTTTTGAGGATTTCCTCCGTATTACTGCAGACATTGCAGTTATACTTATGAAATCTTATTATAAACATATGTATTGTAATACTTAATATTTTAAAACTCTATTACTATTGTACGACTTACATGGTCGTACTACTTTTGTAACAACTACTTAAAACTGGCATCCTTATCTATTATGTTGCACAATAGCCATATGCTCTGAGTATGTATGTATTGTTTGATTGAATTAACTGCTCATGCCCCGTCACGTCATTGAAGCTTCCGCGTGTTAATTAGTACTGATCGTGATTAGCGTTTGGCGGGGGTGTGACAATAAGTAAGGTGTTCAATCCCAAATCTGATTTATGTTTAGTCAAACATTCCAGGGTGTGGGATTCAGTTATTGCATGGGAATTAGTTAGTATGTTATGTACTAACAATTAAGAAGCTGTGAGATGTTGTTGTGAATACAGATATGGCAGAACATGAGCACCCCACCAATGCCCTCAATAATTCCTCTAGATCGGATGTCCCTCCTCCAGAGAGACTTGGTCAGTCTGGTACCTCATTCTCAGCTGGTGGGGAGACTGACAGGGATGAGTATATATTACGGTTAGAGGATGAATTACAGGAACTCAGGGGTTCCAGACAGTAGCCTTTACAAGATAAAGAGGCCGGATCTTCTCAGCAGCCTCCACAGTCACAACAGCCTACTATGGGTACTGTTTCACCTCCTGTAGTGTCATCTTCTCAGATATCGACATCATTGCCATTTTATTTTTAACCACCACAGTCTTATGATACTTCTTATCAGACATCTGTTCCATATTCATCTTCAGGGCCTTATGGTTAGCCATTACCAGTGTTTCCACCACCACAGCAGCAAAAGAAGGTTTGCTCTTTTAAAACTTTTATGTCTAGTAAACCTTCAGAGTATTGTGGGAGTTCTAATCCTTCAGTTACATTGGATTGGTTACGTGATGTTGAACGAAAATTTGAGGTTTGTCAGTGTGAGGAAGAAGTTAAAGTTCCTTATGCAGTTCAGCTTCTTAAGGGTCGGGCGATGACTTGGTGGGATTCTATTACAGCGACTCTGACTCAGCAACAGAAAGAGTCCATCAGATGGTCGGATTTCTATAATGAGATGTGTAAGCAATTTTGTTCTGATTTTGACATGTCTCATATCAGGCGAGAGTTCATGGAGCTTCAGATGACTGATCAGATGTCTATTGATGAGCTTATTACTCAGTTTTCAAAGAAACTGCGTTTTGTGCAGTAGTGGGTTCCAGATGATAGAACCAAAATGGAACATTTTGTTGGAACTTTACCCCCAGATTATCGTACGACAGTGAGACTGGCAGGTTCACTTTCTCAAGCCTTTACTTTAGCTCGTTCTGTAGATAGTGATATACGGGCTCGAAATAAACAAAATAAAGAAAGGGCTTCACAATGTTCTAAAAGTGATTCTTCTGGTAAAGGTAAACAGTAATGGTAGGGAAATCATCAGAACATGAGGCAAAATGTTAGTGGTGATACAGCTGACAGGTCCAATTGGCGTACTAAATGTAAATCTAGACATACTGGACCGTGTACTCCTCAGACTGCTAGATGTATTAAATGTGGTTTGTTTGGGCATGATATTAAGGATTGTAAGTATCCTATTTATTTTTGTTGGAATTGTCAAAAGGAGGGCCATAGGGTGGGGCAATGTCCAGAGGCGATTAGACAGGGATCGGGATTGGCCGGTGGGTCCTCATCTTCGGGCCAAAAGCGTAAGAAACCACCACCAGCAGCTGGCAGGGCTTTCCAGATGACAGTTGATGAAGCTGTCAGGACAGATGATGTCATTACTGGTACTTTTCTTATTAATTCTGTGCCAGCACGTGTTCTCTTTGATTCCGGAGCTAATCGTTCCTTTATATCTGTTTATTTCTGTGATAAACTGAAATTGACCCCCACTGTGATTGCTAATCCTCTTGAGGTAGAGATAGCTGATGGTAAAATGGTTCCTGTTACCACGTCGGTGACTAGAGCTAGTATATTGATAGAGGGTCATATGTTTCCAGTTTCTTTTCTGTTAATGCCAATCCTTGGTTTTGATGTGGTTCTTGGCATGGACTGGTTGAGTCAAAATAAAGCAGATATAGTATGTCATCAGAAATTGATAAAGATCCCTATCTCTGATGAGTCGTATGTCATAGCTCGAGGAGAACGGGAGAGTGGTCATTTTCCTTGGATTTCTTTCATGAAAGCTAGAAAATCTCTAGCTAAGGGTTGTGAGTCATACTTAGCATATGTTATTGATGCAAAGCAAGAAAAGCAATATGTTTCGGATGTCCGAGTGGTTTCTGAATACTCAGAGGTATTTCCTGATGAATTACCTGGTTTACCCCCTATTAGAGAGGTAGAGTATCAGATTTATCTTATTCCAGGTGCTACTCCAGTAGCTAGAGCTCCTTATAGATTGGCTCCATCAGAGATTCGTGAGATGATGAATCAGATTCAGGAGTTATTAGATAAATGGTTTATTAGACCTAGTTCTTCGCCATGGGGGACCTGTTTTGTTTATTAAAAAGAAAGATGGTACTTTTCGTATGTGCATTGTTTATAGGGAGCTTAATAAAAGAACCACAAAGAATAAGTATCCTCTGCCCAGAATAGATGACTTATTTGATCAGCTGCAGGGATCTTCTTATTTTTCTAAAATTGATTTGCGGTCGAGTTACCATCAGGTACGTATTGGCGAGGAAGATATACCGAAAACTGCTTTTCGTACCAGGTACGGTCATTATGAGTTTCTGGTTATGCCATTTGAGTTAACTAATGCTCCAGCGGTTTTCATGGACTTGATGAACCGGGTATGTCGACCTTTTCTGGATAAGGTTGTTATTGTTTTTATTGATGACATTCTTGTTTATTCTAAAATGGAATCTAAGCATGAAATGCATTTACGATTGGTTCTTGAAACTCTGAAAAGGGAGAACCTTTATGCTAAATTTTTAAATGCGAGTTTTGGCTTCGGGAGGTGCAATTTTTGGGACATGTTATCTGTAAAGATGGGGTTAAAGTAGATCCATCTAAAGTTGAGGCTGTAATGAATTGGGAGGCTCCTAAAACATATTCTGAGATTAAGAGTTTTCTTGGGTTAGCGGGTTATTATCGGAAATTTATTAAAGATTTTTCCAAGATTGCTGGTCCTTTGACTAAATTGACTCGTAAAGATGAGAAATTTCAGTGGGATGAGCAGCAGGAAATGGCTTTTCAGACTTTGAAGCAGCTTTTGTGTCAGGCTCCTGTATTAGCATTACCTGAGGGATCTGATGATTTTAAAGTTTATTGTGATGCATGTTTTGCGGGATTGGGTTGTGTTTTGATGCAGCGGGATCGGGTTATTGCTTATGCTTCGCGAAAGCTTAAGCTAGACGAGATGAGTTATCCTACTCATGATTTGGAGCTTGCAGCTGTTGTCTTTGCATTGAAAATCTGGAGACATTATTTATATGGTACTAAATGTGTGGTTTATACAGATCATAAAAGTCTTCAGTATATGTTTTCACAAAAAGAGCTTAATACGCGTCAGCGGCGATGGTTAGAGTTAATCAAAGATTATGATTGTGAGATTCGATACCATCCGGGAAAAGCTAATGTTGTTGCAGATGCTTTAAGTCATAAGGGAACTTCTGACAGGGTTTACTTTATGCGTCTAGAAGTTTCTTCTGATTTGGTGGATCAATTGAAAGCTGCTCAGCTGGAGGCTTTGTTGGATCATGATTTGAAATCCGAAATTATGTTGAAAATAAAGGATTTGTTATTGGATGATTCCAGGGGATTAAAGACTTTCCAGTCTCGTATTTGGGTTCCATTGATTGGAGGTCTTCGTGATGTAATCTTGACTGAGGCTCACAAGTCTAGATTATCTGTTCATCCAGGGAGCACTAAGATGTATAATGATCTGAAACCATTGTATTGGTGGCCTACTATGAAGACAGATGTGGCACGGTTTGTGGATTCTTGTCATATTTGTTCACAAGTTAAAGCAGAGCACCAGAAACCCTATGGTTCGTTGAAACAGTTGGAGATTCCAGTGTGAAAATGGGAACATCTAACGATGGATTTTGTTACTAAACTTCCACCGACACCATGGGGTAATGACATGATCTGGGTGATAGTGGACAGATTGACTAAAAGTGCTCATTTTCTTGCTACTAGTGAGATTGCATCTCTGAGTAGACTAGCCGAGTTATACATTAATGAGATTGTTTCGAGGCATGGAATTCCGTTATCTATTGTCTCTGATAGAGATTCTAGATTTATATCTCGATTTTGGCAGAGTTTACAGCATGAATTGGGAACTAGGGTGAAATTGAGTACAACGTATCATCCTCAGACAGATGGTCAGACCGAGAGAACCATTCAGACACTTGAAGATATGTTACGTGCTTGTGTGTTAGAGTATAGAGGTTCTTGGGATTCGCACCTACCATTGATCGAATTTGCTTATAATAATTCGTATCATTCGAGTATTGGCATGCCTCCATATGGGATGTTGTATGGAAGACGTTGCAGAATGCCTACTTGTTGGCTAGAGGCAGGAGAGAAACTGTTTGCAGGCCCCGATATTGTTCAGATTACTGCTGATAAAGTGGCTATTGCTCGGGAGAAATTGAAAGCAACCAGGGATAGACAGAAACAGTATGCAGATCCGCGCAGGCGACCTGTTTCTTTTGTTGAGGGTGAGTTGGTTTATTTGAAAGTTTCCCCTTGGAATGGTGTAATTCGGTTTGGTAAGCGAGGAAAACTTGCTCCCTGGTACATTGGCTCATTCAGAATTCGTCATGTTGTTAATGACCAGACATTTGCACTTGATCTTCCATCTGAACTAGCGGGTATTCATGATACTTTTAATGTGTGTTATTTGAGAAAATGTAATATTGAGGATCAATCACAAGTCCTTCCGTTGCAAGACTTGCGAGTTGATCAGAGTCAGAAACTGGTAGAGGAACCCGTTGAGTTGTTAGATCGAAAGGTGACCAAACTTCGTAAGAAACATATTCCTATGATTTTAGTGAAATGGAAACATAGTTTGGGTTCAAACCTTACGTGGGAAACCAAAGCTAGTATGAGGTCGCGTTACCCTAGTTTATTTGGGCATGGCGAGATTTCGGGGACGAAATCTCCTTAAGGGGGGAAGATTTGTAACACCCACCTTAGAGACCTAGTGATAATCTGGTAATTTTCTGACTTTAAATTATTTATTTAACGCGTTATGAAATTTGTTGTTTATTATATTATGTTCAATTGTGAATATTAGGTAAAAACTCAAATGACTTATTGTGACTAGTAAATTATTGTTTGTTTTAAATTTATACAGCTGAAGGTAAAATAAAATTGTTGGAATCGTAAATGATTTTTAGGTTGCAGACAATAGGTTTAGAAGGGGACTAATTTTAAATGGATACTGTGTCGGTTGGGAATTAGGCCGACTCAATTTTTATCACTTTCCCAAATTGGAAAGTTCATTCTTTGCAACCTAAAACTAAACACAATAACTTAGAAATAGAAAGGATTGTTAGTTTTAATTCCACCTCAACATCATCATCATCATCATCCTCTTGATTGTAAGTGATGTTCTTATTCAATTTAATCTATTAACTTGTTTTGGTTAAAGTATATAGGTCAATGATGAATGAATGAAATTGAAACTTGAAAAGTTGATATATGTTGCTATATGATGTTGCTGGATATTATTTGTTGTATTGGATTGATTGAAACTGAGTTTGTTGATTTTGGAATGGAAAATTCGGGTCTGGGTTTTTTTCAGAACTGCAGATCGCTGGTAGGGGTTGAGTACCCGGCGGGTACTACCCTTACTCGACGGGTAGTTCAAGTTTTAAGGGTACCCGGCTGCTACTACAGGCTTAAAACAGAGACTTCATTCTGTTTCCACCACTTTTAATTCACCCGGCTGGTGGGAATGAGTACCCGGCGGGTACTTGTGCTACCCGGCGGGTAACCAGTGATTTTTGTGACTTTTTGCTTTTAGCCTAAATACTTGTGTTCTTGTTTATGTTATACCAGTTATGAACTGGATTACTAATTCATATTTCCGTTTTGTTCTCAGACACAAATGGTAGTTATCATATATAAATTACTCCCTCCGTCCCAATTTTATTGTCCCCAGACAAAAAACACGCAGTTTAAGAAAAGTGTACTAGTCGTACGATAAAACCAATAAAGATTTAATCTCTCACCACATTCAAATGTTTTGATTGGTTCGAAGTACAAAGTGAACAATAAAATTGAGACATCTCAAAATGGAAAGATGGACTATAAATTCGGGACGGAGAGAGTAGTTCTTAACAAAATCTAGCTCTTAATCTATTAAACTTCTGAGATATATTGTCCGAAAACGGAAAACCATAATTTGCTTTTCTTTGATTAAATTAATAAATAAAAATTAAAAATAATTTGAGGTACATGACATCATGTGGTACAATTTTCATTCCAAGGGACGGATCTATATTAAATGTATTATATACTGTTTGTCTTTTATGCATTTATAAATATAAATTAAAAAATAAACAAATAGACAAACACATAGAATATATCTACACCTCCCTATGGGTGTGTGTATAATATATAAAACTAGTAGTATTTTCAAAAGGAAGTGAGGTCTTCGAATTCGATTCGTTTAATCTCATCAATCAAGAGACGCAAGTTAGGGTTTTGTTCAATACGTTTATCTCACTTTAAAGCTCAAATTTTCCAGATATACTCAATACAGGTTTGTTCGAATCCATCAAAATCTGTTTTTTAGTGTTTGAATTTGTTCTAATTTGATGTTTCAGGGCACCTTATATCTATTCGTGCTGTTTTATGATTATTTGAATATGTTTTACTAGTTCATATTATATTGAATTTGCATAAGAATTTGATGTTTTGTTTGAATTTGATTGATTGAAAAAGTTTGTCTTTTAGTTGACTTTAATTTGAAGATTAGTATATGATGATGTTTATGATGGATGTGTATATTAAGAAAGATCTGATGTATGCTATCAGCTAAGCTAAGTCAACAGGTTTAAACATCTGTGTTTTCGAGTTATTATGCGATTTTTAATAAATCACAGAAAGTGTTTAGAAAGCTAGTCTTTGAAATTCTGTTTAATATGTATATCTGCTTTTTTGATTTCTTTGCCCAAAATGTTTTTTTTTTATTGGTTTTCTCTATGTTCCACCTTTGGTTGCCTTTACAAAGTTGTGATTCTCTTTAGTATTAATGTAAAAGTGTATAGTTGATTTTGCTTTCAGGTTTGTAGTTTTGCTTTAATGGTGCGGTGTTATGCTAAAGTTTAAGCTCATTGAGTTGCATATTCATTCGACTGACAAAACAATATGAATTCTTCGTCCACTCAGTATCTCAACTCGAAGAGAATGGATGTATATGAGCCGATGCATCAGTTTAGCATGTGGGGAGATTTTAAAGGCAACATCTATCAGGAAGCAGCTACAACGATGATTTTAGAGGTGGACACAAAGCTAGATAATCAGGTAGACTTTTGAAAATATTTCTTATTTTGTTTTGTAAGTTTTGAGCGTTTTCCTAAAAGTACTTTGTACAATATGCTGTGTTTTAGTCGGAGGATACTTCACACACAACAAATGGACCTTTGAATCAGTATGATCAAGAAGCAAGTAAACCAGCCGATAAGGTACAAGATATTGCTACTCTGCAAAAATTTTTATTATTTATCTTTGCTGTTTGTATCGATGTTTAATAGCATTACATTTTCATCACCCTTATAATTCTTCAGTGATTGTTATGTCAACTGAATGTGTATCTGTGGGAGTACTATATTGATGACCTGACATTAGTAGACTATTGGGTTGATGACAATGATAATCCTATTTCGTGCTATTTTATTTTGGTAATTTGGTTACCAGCCAATTAAACTTTTCGTTTACTTTTACAGGTTCTAAGACGTCTTGCACAGAATCGCGAAGCAGCTCGTAAAAGCCGTTTGCGGAAAAAGGTAAGAAAACTGAAATAGAAATCAATTGCCGTTTCAAATTAGCATTTTCAAAAAAAGTGCCTTCTATTTTAGGTTCTGAAGTTTTTAATTTTGATTTCTTTTTTACGAAAATGTTATACAGCTATCACAATGTTCGTTTTTTTCAACTCCACTAAACATGTATTTGGTCACTTAAAAATGGTTTCTAAAGATAAAACTACACTAACCTTAGAATGCCGACCAACATGGTCCAAGAGTTATTTAATTTAATAACCCTATCCGTAAACCTTGGATCTTGCTTTTGTAGGCCTATGTTCAGCAGTTGGAAGCAAGTCGTTTGAAGCTGCATCATCTCGAACAAGAACTTGAACAAACTAGGGCACAAGTAAGTAATATTGATTCCTCAACTGTCCCATATTATGCAATACTCATCTTTCGCTATCTTATTTATGTTGATGATATTAATTTAGCCAAGGTTCATGTCTGCAGTGTGCTTTAATGAGTGGTGGAGTCAATGCTAGTCATCTAGGGTTCCCTGGAGCTGCTAAGTCAGGTCTATATTCATCCAATGCATCACTAATTCAACACTCTAAATGCTCCAAAGTCATCGACGCAAAAAAAATTGCACTTCTGCAAAAGTTAAAGTGATTTTTGCTGCTGTCATTAATACATTTATCGTTTTATATTCTTGATTTTTAGCTTCCGTTACTATAAACTTCTTCTTATCAGCCGAACTAAAGAAATCATAGTTACACTTGCAGGAATTGCTGCATTTGAGATAGAGTATGAGAAGTGGGTTGAAGAGCAAAATAAAAAAACAAATGTTCTAAAGACAGCATTGCATTCTCAGTTGCCTGATGAGGAGCTTGACAAAATTATTGCAGACACCTTGAACCACTATGCCATTCTCTTCAACATTAAAGCTACTGCAGCAAAGGCTGATGTCTGCTATCTCATATCAGGTGTCTGGAAAACTTCAACTGAACGCCTTTTTTTGTGGATCGGTGGCTTTCGACCTTCAGAGCTTCTCAAGGTAAAGGTTTTGACTAAAAGGACTTCCTTTTGGTTATCAAGAAATTTAATAATAATATGTTAATTGGGTTAATATCATCTTTTTACTGTACGCAAAGAATCTCCTAAGGTTTCGTGACTCCTGCATTATTTTGTTGTCAGTGGGTGGTTTGGTTGGTTAGTGCTTATTCCATCAATCAATAAAGTTCTTTTCCACTTCCATTAAAACCAACTGTTGTAAGCACAGTTATCCATTATGGTTGCATGTCCACTTGTACCTATCATGAGTGCTGGTCTATTAGATAATACCTTTGTTAATTCTGATTGTTTTTTAACCAAATGAATCTTTTTACTATGGATGGTGACAAAAGTTAATGGTTTTAAATAGCTAAAGTCAGGTGTTTGATGTTTTGTGTAGGTTCTTGTACCCCAGCTTGACCTGTTGGACCAGCAATCTCATGATCTGTATAACCTAATTCAAGCATGTCAACAAGCGGAAGACTCTCTGTCACAAGGAATGGAAAAACTTCAGCAAACTTTGGCTGAAGCTGTGGCATGTAGTCAAGCATTGGAAGGAGGTTGTTATGAGATGCAAAATGCAATGGATAAACTAGAAGAGCTAGTAAGACTTGTTACTCAGGTAATATGTCATGTATGATCGATCTTTTATTTATCTACTTACGTTGTTGCTCAGTTTATACTACCATTTGTTATGAAGTTTGTTATAAGACTACCAAAATAAGTCCAATATAAATATGTTCAACGTGGTTATCGATCTATTAGGTTATCGTTTTGTTGCGGTTATTCAGCCCTGCTTAAAATTTTCCAGTTTTCTAACTAAACTAATTATTTAAGTAACTTATGACAGAAAGCTTGCTTATTATATAATTCATAAACTTCTTCCTTCGATTGTCTATCAGTTTCTGTTCCCTAGTATGCTACCCTATTTGAAAGTATCTGACTGGTCAAATATGTTTTTCATCTGCATCTTTTTTAGTATATTTTTTATTCTATGTACTCGCTTTCTTCGTGCAGCTTACTTCTTTTCGTGTTTTTTTTAACTTGACCTGTGACTTGACTGTTTATGCAAAGTGATTGCTATCTTAAGTTATCTTCTATAACAGAGGCTGCCGTACAACTATTTGTGTCGATAACAATGCATGTGATTGAATTTACATCACGTATAAGTGGATAGGATGTTATCTAGAAAGTAACTTCATTTAGTTCCCAGAAGAGAAAACATTCCTTCTCTTTTACAACTTCAAAGCAAGCCTATACTAGTTACCAAAATTGCACTGCTGTCTTACATTAATGTGTATATTTTTGTTGGTATATTACTTGCGTTTGTCATGCTCAGAGTTTTCCATGAACTCTGAGCATAGACTTGTGACTTATGTCGAAGATTTGTTATTTGAAATAAATAAAAAATATGCATAATCTCATTGACCAGCTCCATAACATCACGGTATTTTCTTTATAATAATCATGTTGCTCAAGTAGATAGTTTTAACTTAAAATTTTATTATTAAAAGAGGAAATGCCTTTTTTGAATTCCATCAAAACAGAGGACGTAACTATATTCAACTTTATCAAAAGTAAGATCAACTCACTAAAAAACTTGGGGTATTGCTTACTATAATTTCAATTAACTGTCAAATTTGCATCAATTAGTGAAATATGCATTGATGGTATTTACATAATTAAGATTGGCAGTGACGCTTTTTATAATTAAAATAGTTAACACCATTATTTTCTTCAATAAGAAAATCATAAATAGGATTTAGAGGGAGTCAAGTATTCTGCTTGATTTGATTACTAATATATGGTCAGGTTATGCCTCATTCAGGAGAACCAACCAGCAGATTGATTTTCTATTTCATTTGTATTTCTTCATCTTCAGTAAAATATTGTTTGTTTATGAACACGTTATGCTGATGTGATCCTTGATTTTCATTCAAGCAGGCGGATTTTGTTCGTCATGAGACCCTGCAGCAGACGCTGCGCTACCTAACTACCCGACAAGCTGCTCAGGGTTTAATCTCTTTAGGTGAATATTTCCAGCGCCTTCGTAAACTGAGTTCAGCTTGGACTATGCGGCTTTGTGAACCGGTGTAATTATGCAGTCTTGAACCACCCACCCAAATAGTACACACTTGTGTGCTGGTAGTCTGTGTATAAAAAAAAGGAATTATAGCATCTAGTAGTATTTTGGCAGTTTTTCATTAGCCTTCCACAATTGAGAAGTTAAATATTCTATTGATCATCATCAACATCATGTCAAATGTAGCAGTGTGTAACTAGTTTTATGAGAGTCTTTTATGTTTGTATAGTTCATCTTCTCCTCGGGATAATTTTTGGTCAGAATTCAAGATATGAAGATTGTCTATTTAAGACGATGTATGTTGTATGGTTTAACGTTGTACAAAGTAGGATCGTTGCCTCAGAAAGTTGTTTGAGATTGCTATACGGATACTAAAGTTCAATAGAAAGAACTTATGTGCTTGCCAAACAAAAAGTTTTAAGTGTATTTCTTGTAGTTATCTGTAGTTGGTTGGTTATGGTGTTTGTCTATTTTTATGGTATGAAATAGATGTGGAAATTTTGACTCATTTACTTATAGACTGTCGGTTTGTGTCACCTGTACTTCTAATGCGTTAAAATCAAGAAATGTAGCTAAAAGGAAAGTGGTCATATGGATTAAGTCAGTCAAACAAGTCGGAAATGGCTAAAGATATAAGTTTAATGCATACAAACTCCTAAATCGTTATCATCAATGTCGATCTTATGAAAACAGCATTGACGTTTGTACATGGAACGATCACAATTCTCATTAAGATAGTTATTAGAATTGTTCATGAGGGATGCTTGCTAACAAGGATAAGTTTATTAATCCTGGTAGGTTATGAAAGGGTTAGGTAAGATTCTTATTTTTGGTTTTTATAAGTAAATATATTTAATTTAATATGATTCTAAAACTACTTTATTAGAATATTTATTCACTTTTTCCAAATAGTTTCAGTCAGCTTGCAGTCTACTGGAGTTGTTTATGAACTAAAAACACATTCAGTAGTAATTAATACTCCCTCCGTCCCAAATTAAATGTCTGGTATCAGTCTTCACGGAGTTTAAGAAATTACTTTGTCAGGTAGTACATATGACAGTTTTACCCTTGCTTTTTTGCACGGACTCCCATGTATCAGTTTTGAGTGAGGGTTAAATGGTAAAGTGGATATGCTATTTTTGGAAGTGGACACTTATTTTGAGACAGACTAAAAAGGAAATGTGGACACTTATTTTGGGACGGAGGGAGTATGTGTAAAGATTAATGACTGTTGATAGAGAATAAATAATAAATAATAAATATTTAAAAGTAATTATTATTCTTCATCAGCAGCAACTTTGAATCTATTCTCAGATCTTGGCCGTGTAACTCAGTTGATTTTGAATTTTAGCACTTTTACAAAATGATCACATTTCCCATTATAAACGAACAGGCTCGTTAACAGATTGTTGAGTCGGATTGAATTTGTCAACCTTCCATATATTGTCCTTGACGTGAGTTGTGTGAAGTGTGGACAAATCAACATTCTCAATCATCGATGTTTTTCAAAATCAACTATTACCTTTATAAAACATAAACAAATGATTTTCTTCAAATAAAAACCGAATATAACAGATTATATAAATGTACAATATTTTCTTGTAAAAATATGATTCAGAGAGTATATGATTTGGGGAACTGATAAATGCAATACAAAAAGTGATTCGTACAACAAATTTATGCTATAATACATTTGTACTGTAAGCAAAAACTGTTATACAGTTTGATGCATGTATCATTTATTGTGTTGTATTTATCAACTCCCTATAATTTGTGTGCGTATGTGGTTTATGGACTGCCATCCACACTAAAACAATGACGTGACGTAAACCAACAACTTGATGATTAAGCACACATTTGTGATATCTTCTGGTTAATTATTCCTCTAAATTTCCTTTTTGACTTTATATTAGCAAAAAAATTCTATATTTTATATATTGTATCTTCATTTCAATTGCTATTTTTGAACTCTACACATTAGCATAAATAAATTTGCTATATATAGAAATGTAACTATGTAAGTGACATCTTACCTTTATGTAGGGAAGTACCAACTAACTTGAGCCAAGTACACACACTAATTGAGGAATGTTGTATGACTTGTATCCAAACAAAATTATACCAAATATGGCTTTGCTTTTTGGTGTTAGTATCAAAACACAATAAGCTGATAATTTGTTTTTAATGTTTGATACATTTAGCTCATGCGTCGAAAAAGTTGTTTGGGTTGCGCTTTTTCAGAAACTGCTTATCAGCTTCTTTGGTCACTGTACATGTATAATTAGAACTACAATTTACTTAACAAGATAAAAGAGCTTACATGTTTATTGTGTTTTGATATCTTATAAAACATAGACAGTTGAATACTATAGACAGAGACTCGGAAGTGTGAACAAAAGGGGCACATTCAGTTGAACAAGGATCTAAGACGAATTTAATGATGTAATTCAACAACTTATACCATATATGAATGATTTCAATAGGGGAACATGATGATAATTGTTAACCGATATTACACAATATGTAAAAACAACACCTAGAATGAAATACAGGATTTATGATTCATAACGCGGGTACCTTGCTAGAATGCTAGCGACACACAGCATTTTCTTTTAAGCAGATAAGTTATAATTCAACTTCGAAAAAAGTGAGCATACAGTTGCAACTTGCAAGTGGCCATCAGGAGAGAGTCCACTGAATGTGATTCTTGGATGTTTGAGTGATTAACATTCAATATATGTGCAATGGGGCCACTCACCAGTTACACCCTCCTAATTATACAAGTTAAGAAAGACACCATAAGTGGTTGTATAAGTTTAGATAAACACAGTATACAAGATTCGAGAAGAATCTCACTCATCAAATAGCATGGATCAATCTATTGAGCTTGCTGTACTATTCTTGTAAAGATTTTTGGTGGCATATACTGCAGAAAGAAATAGACGTTATAAATGAGCAAATGACCATAAGTTAAAGATCAAAGGAATAACAAAAAAATTGGACATACATACCATAAGTGTGAACGCTATTTGCAGGCATTTTGTAAGACTGTAAACTATACATTTTAATAGAAGCATTGATAACATCCTATAATTCATATTGACTATCTGAATTCAGTTTTATGGTTGACCTGGATGCTTTTAGCTTACGATTGCTATAGTTAAATGCAATGATTATATTATTACAATAATCAGAAACAAAAGAATATAACATTAATTATAAGTTTAGAAGTAATTCGTTTGACACTCAGAAGTCCAATGTTGGGTGTTCTTTTTTTTTTTTTTTTTGGCGAAGAACAATTTAATACAAGTGAGAATACTAATTGCTAGGTCACAAGTTTGGACCAGAGGCCCAAAGTGTGTTTCAGCTCATTCTTAATTGCTAACCCTATGAACAAACTAGAATTTATCAGTCCTATTTCATCGACTTACTAGACTAAGATGCATCAGATATATCCCAACAAAAGATACTTGCACTGATTAAATCAACCGTCTTTGACTTAAACTAACATGAAAAACAGACTAATATCCACTTTAACTAACTAAATGGATTATAACATAAATACTAAAAGTAACAAATGTCAAGAGTGCTTACAAGATAAAATAGCATAGAAGAATGCAATGGTTACAGGGATCAGTGGCCAAAACGGCAAGAAGAATGTTCTTCCAAGCCTCACAAGAGTTCGACATGCGGAATCAAGCCCTGACATGCACTAAAGAAGAGTAAGTTCCATACTCCTGTAATTAACATAACGAGACCAAAAAAAAAATAGATGACAGAAATAGTTAAAGTTTTACCCCTTTCCAGAATGAGATTCGAATTTCAGCAGCTGTGATGTCAATCAACGCTCATGAATGCAGGAAACCTTGACAAGATGTCATAGTTTACTGCAACACCCCATATATAGTCATATATATATTGATAACATTAACCAACTGATATGTTTTGTGAACAGAGCCAATATACCAAACTTCAACAAATCACACATCTACACTATCTTTTCATAAGTATCAGCACATGATAAGGATCAAAGACAATTGTTGCAGCAAACTATAAATAGTATACACTATCAGGACTACTTAAACTGCAGTGAAACCATGCTGTAGGTGTGTTTATTAGTGTATAATCCAATAAGCATATTACATCTAAAAGGGTTAACATGAAAACATTCTAGGCATCAAAACTTTTGTACCTCGATCCAAGTCAGAAAGTATGCAAGTTTATGATATAAATCTTCAAAGTAATACTAATGTAGCTTCACTTGGACGAAACCCTCTTTTTTTCATCTCCTCAATCCACAATTTAGCGTCTTTACTCCTACCATTTTTATGCAATCCATGGGCCAAAGTTTCATATGTCCACTGATTCGGCTCATATCCTTTTCTACGCATCTTTTGAAACAACTTACAAGCATCATCCACCTGTTTAACACTTAATTTCCTTAAAAGCATATTATAAGTGTATATATCAAGTGGGAAGCAGTTTCTCACTACTTCTTCCAAATCATCCGAATCTATATCCTCTTGAAAACGATCAGAAAATAAACCGACAACTTCACCAAGTCTACAAATAGGCGATGACTCAGATGATTCATCTGGGGGCCTCGATTCAACCCACGCGCGATATAACTCTTGATCCTTCAACGAACATAATAGCAAATTGTTACCAATGAAGGACGAAATTGGACGCCCAACTCCTAAACAATCGTCAATGAGATCCACAATCTTTTCGTACCGTTTATTTCGGCACAACATATATACAAGTTCTTCGTAACATTCGAGACTCGGTCTAACCTTTTTTTCTTTCTCTCGAATGCCTAAAAAATATCCTAACGCAAGATCGGGCTTATTTGCTTTGCAAAGACCGATCACAAGAGTGTTGCATATTTTTCTACCAATTTTTCTTCTTCTCAAGATTTCATCGTAGAAATGTAACGCATCAGATACTTTCACACCTTTTAAATAACATTTTAATAATAAAATATCGGAACGTACGTTCGGAGATATTCCACTTCTTTTCATCATCTGATATACTTCTTTCGCCAAATCAGGTTTTTTCGCAAGACCAGCTCCTTCTATAAAGATGTTGAACTTACCACAATCGAGTTCATGAAGCGATAGTTGCATTTCTAGTAACCTTTGAAAATGCATCTCGAAATTCTCCATTTCACATACACTCTGAATAACCGATAAGGTCAATTGTGGACTTGGTTTGTGACCTTTTTCTTGCATTTCGATAAGTAGTTTCGAAGCAATATCTCCCCTATTCAACTTTATAAACCCGTTTATCAAACTTTTATAAGCACATCCAGTTGTAACTTTATTAACGCATTTAAGCTCCTCATGTATTAAATAACCCTCTTCTACTCTCCCGGTCCTACAAAGCGCCTTAATGTAATTTTCGTGAATTTTATCACCCAATACAATATTATTCTCTAAAGCCACACGAAACAACTCGTTCATCATATCAAGCTTATCAAGCTTACATAAAGCATCCGCAAGAATCGAAAACGTCATTTTACCAGGAAAATAGCCTTGCTCGAGTGAATTCGTCAAAATACGATACGCATCAATAACGCTTCCGGCCCCACAAAGCGTGTTCATTAAATAATTGCACGCCATACTACTCAAAGATAACCCGATCTCATCTCTCGAATCGTACAAGCTAAGAGCATATTCAACCATTCCCGCCTTACAAAAGAAACACAAAACGATATTCATAGTTAATTCGTCTGGAGGTACGTCACTTTCCTTCATCTCGATTATCAAATTACAAACTTCCTCGAGCTTGTTATCTCTCAAAAGACGTAATATCAACGTATTGTAACGAAAAACATCCGGGACATAATGTACAACTGATTCCGAGTCTCGTGTCTTCTGTAAAAACTCCATAGCCCCACCTAGCTTTTGAGCACGTACAAGCTCTCGAAGCCATATATCATAAACACGAAATTCCCCAAATTCATCAACCAATTTCCCAGCTTTATCAAACTGATCATCTTTACATAACCCATCTACGAGAGCACCAACTATGTACTGGCCACCTTTTAATTTGACCCCATTATCCATCACCCCACGAAGATACGTTTCGGCCCTATCGAACTCCTTCTTCCTGCAAAAACCTTTAACTAATATAGAATGTGTGACCTCCGATTCAAACCCTCGATTCTTAATTTGTCTAGCAACCGACTCTACTCCGTCAAAATAATCCTCCTCCACAAGAGCATTTAAAAGCACATGATAAGCAAAAGCATCCAAATCGAGACCCTGGTAACGCATACGGCCAAATAATTGGAGTGCAATTTCTAGTTTGCCTGCGACAGCATAACCCATCACCAAAATATTATGAAAATTGGTCTTGTGACCACCTCGATGCTTAGCATAGCTATCCAAATAACTCAACATTAAAGACATCAACTTTGCTCTAGACAAAATCTTGAAAATCGCATTGAATGTAGCTCGAGTATGGTGAAATCCAGGTTGTCGCCCGACCCAATCAAAGAACTTCAAGCAAGATAACACATCTTTTCCATAAAACAACACGTCAAGAACAAGTGCTTCCGTAAGATGAAGATTTAACCGTGATAATGCCACGTCAACGGCTTCACGTTGTGACACAAAATTTTCATCGTCACCGATGCTTTTTTCGCTGCTGCCATTAGATGATAATATCTCAAGTATACGGTCAAGAGAAGGGTTCCGATTAGACTTGAACCATTCTTGAAATGTCACCACTATATCTTCTGCGTGTAATTTCTTTACTGGTGCTGGATAAGATGTAGATAGTGGGTTTAAAAGAACGCTGTTTGTGGTGGCAGATGCTGCTATGGTTGAATAGTAGAAGGTCTCGTTGTTAATGAGAGGAGAAAGAAGAGCCCGAATGGATGTTTGGTTCAGGTATCTTAGTCTTACCATAATGTGCGAAGTAAGTTTCTTGTAACCTACTGCATCAACATTGCTCCAGGCATCTTATAGTATCACCACCTATTAAAAAAAACAGAAAAAGAACAACAATTATAAACATGTGATTATATATAACTTGTACAAATATTCAATTCATATTGTAAACATAATAATCTGACTTTTGAAATACAATTAGATAGTTTAATCAGTTGAGAAACACTTTCTGTGCTAGGTTTCAAATTTTACTAGGTTTCAATTTTTCCTGTTTCAGAAAGAATAAAAAATTCATTACTCTGTGACAGGTTTCCATTTGTACTAGGTTTCAAAATTTACCAGTTTCACCTGCTGAAGATAAAATACAACCCAGATCAACTGAGTTCAACACAAATGAGTTTTTATCGGACAACAATCCTAAAAATGAGTGCTAATAGGGCAAACTAAGTTGTGCAGATGACAAGCTGAATCCAATAAATTCTAAAAAATATAAATACCAATACTTGAACACAAATCATGTTTGATAGATACAACAGATTAAAATCATTTGATCAGAAGAATGAATAAACCAAAATACAAACATTCCGATATTATATTTATATTTATATATTGAAAGTGGATAAATTCATTTTCAAAGTAACCTACCATTGTGTCTGGGTATGCACACCGATGGATTTATCAAAACCTGCCATCAATTATGAAAATTAATCAAATTTATTATTTCTACAAAGAAGATGAATGATTCTATATATACATATTATATACCAAAGCAGAAGAAAGGACGTAGATTAAAAACGAATTTCTTGAGGAAGATCTGATGATGTTTTAGGGTTTCAAAGATGTACTGGACACAAATTTGACTCAGTTAGATTTGGAAAATTTTCAATTTCATACCCATACTATAGAGGTAAATACTGATTCTACCTTATACTTTATAACAAACTGCAATTTGAGCCATCACTTCACTCACCATATGTTTGGTAATTGTGACGGGTAAGGAATCGTTATCACTTATTCAGGGTATTTTGAAAGTATGGAGAGTGAATTGACAATTTTATTTTCATTATGTCCTGATTATACATTTTGAAATTTTCTTGGCCGGTGTTTGTATCAACTAGTATACAATAGCACTGAGAAATTTTCAAAATCATTAGTCGTTAATATGAAGATCAAAGTAAGAATGATACGATTTTAAGTGCAGGAAGATAGCTCTAACAGCAACAATAGAAGTTTGTATATCACTGGAAGATCTGAAAGGACGACGACTAAAGTATAAAACAAAAACTTATCACTCATTCGATTCCTTACTATACATAAATGTGCTTGCTCTAAGATAGACCGATGAGATCAATCAGATCTATGAGTCTAGAAATGATTGCCCATGCCTAGTAGTCTTGTACTCATAATATATATTACTGTGTGTCAAAGTTAGGGTTGGCTCAAAGTATGCAATTGAAGCTAAGGCTGGGCTCCTCGATTTAGTAAGGCCCCCAATTTTCAGGTGTTTGGATATACTGAAAACCTAATAATGGCGACTCGAAGTAGTAATAATCAACTTTGTAGAGTGTTGAAAATCCAAAAACCGAATATTGATTGTTGGCAACATCATATTTAAACACATGATGAATTATCATAGTTTGTAAGAAGCTGCTACAACAAAACTTCTTTCTATAGGGTATATGATTATCTAACTAACTTAAAGTCCTTAACTTTAATCATTTTAAAGCAACTGGATTCTATTTTTTGCATCTTAAATGATACTAAATAGTAATACTAGTAGCAGCAGGGACCAAAAAAAGAGAGGCACAATCCAAAAGATAAAGAAAACAGCATTTCTATATGTAAGGAGCTACAAAATTATGATTGTGTATTCATTGAAATTTCACCCAGTGCCTAGTCTAGTACTAATCAGATAGAAAAAAGTATTAACTTTTTTGCGAAAACAAACTATTACTGCAATTATTAATCAAAATTAAACTAAGCAAAAAGATCTATTAATACTTCAAATTTATAATAAGCATTTCACAAAAAGAAAAATAAAAAGTTTATCGTTTTTATTAGTTTTCTTTTATACATAAAATTGCTAACTGTTAGAACCTAATCCAAAATCAACCATCAGTTACTATTTTAAAACCCATTAAACACAACCATTAATCAACCTTTTTGATAACAAAAAGGTGTTACTGGTAACTATATAAAAATAATATACATATATGTCTTTACGTATATATAAGAATAAATCAAAATAAAAAGTAAGGTAATTTGGATAAGATGTTACCTCTGAAATGCAAGTGCTAACGTCGAATCTAATTGAGAAATGAAGAAGAAAAAAAAGGTGAAATTGAGTAAACGGCGGTGTAGATACGACGGAACAAAGCGACGGTGCGTGACAATGGCGGCGGCTAGATGATGACGGAGCTGAGAAGAAGAAGAGATCTTGTGATTTTGATTTTCTTTTTGATTTTTGATTTTTTGATTTGATAATATTATTATTTATTATTACTATGTATTTAACTGGGTAAATACCCGTCCGTTAGACAGTATCATTAAAAATCAATCAATATATACATATTATTATAACTTAAATTAGATTATATATATAACCCAATCACTTTTTGTTTAATAACTAGTTGTAAGACCCGTGAAAATACGGGTATGTTGAATGATCTAAATTTGGAGATTATTTGGTTAAACTTTTAAGTAAAATAATTTTAGAGGTAAATTTTATGGTATTATGTATTAACTTTTCTACTCTTATGATTTGTACTCATTTTAAATTTATTTTATATTTACAATTACACTATTTTGTTATCAAGATAAAATTCTAGAAATCACACTGCACCACCCCACTCTATTTAATCTTAGAATACAAAACTTCCATAAAAGCAGGTTGAGCTAGTTTGTGGCCCCATTCTTGAGCAAATCCTACTTTGCCAACTCAAATCCTCAGAAAAGGAGCAGAGAACGACCATGTAGTCTTGGATTTGGTAACTATTTAGCTCAATTTACAACTTATGGGTCTGGGGAAAACCTACACACAAATCAACTTCAGTATTTAAAGTTTTCACTTTTCACTGCAAACATGTTCATCTTCTCTTTTACTTCATACTCCATCCCATGAAAATTACTACATACAACATTTCTAATTTTAGAAGGAATTCAAGTTACAATTATTACCACCCATCAGTTCCACTCTAGTTGATATATTATACAGTATAGTACTAATAATCATGTACAACCCGCATAGTTACAGATATAATTAAATTAAAATCCATTGGAATCAACGAATGATAATTACCCGTTAGCCGACCTACCCATTTTACATCCGTAAACAATCAGGATACTATAGAATGCTAATTAACTTACAAAAAAGGTGCTTCACACTCTCACTAATAAACTCACCAATATGAAATGGGTAAATAGGTACTCCGAATCACCATAAATCAGAAGCATGCCATCATCATCGTTATCCTTCAATCAACCATACACATCGCAGCTCAAAGATGAAGCACTTATTTTCTATAAATTAACTGTTGAACCTATTAGTGAAAATAACTATAAGTAACCCATCTATACACTGGCAAACCAGACCAAAACGACAATAACCATAAGCAACCCATCAAACAACCCCAATTTATGACTAACAAAAAAAAGTCTTAACTCACCTTAAAGCGAATAGTTATGATTACCTTCAATTGCATAAATCAAATGCTTATTACAATCATGTTCAACCTTCAAGTTTTCATCAAGAACTTCTGACTTTTAGAAGAAAGTTTAGCTAATTCGATGGTGTGAATACCTCCGGTTGATACAATAAGAGGTGGTGCGAATATGTACCATGGCAATGTGATGGTGAACATTTGCCTCTAACAGAAAAACACTTGCATTAGTCTAACAGATTATCATGATTTATGCAAGAGCATAATTCTAAATATAGTAAAGATAGAAGTTTTAATACTACCTTTTTCTACACCTTTAATTGGGAAATCCAGCCATGCCGTGCACAGCGGAAAAGCCGAGATGGTAATGTGATGGTGAATATACACGTTTAAATGACCATTCGGGTCCTCTATAATCCGAACCTATTTTAACACACAAATTAACACATCAAAATGTTATAGAAAACGACTACAGTATCTATATGCTTTCAACTCCACATGCCTCTAGATGACCCATATCGTCCTCACTACATGCACAAACTACAACAACATCTTCAGCTTTGATCATGATGTCTTCAAGCTCTTCAAAATCCCCATCATCCTGAACAACAATAATCAAAGGAATTTAAGGCTGCAATTTCTAACCTCAAATCAAAGAGCAAACAAAGCTGGATTAGGGAATTATGCAACTGAAGCCTTTATTCTTAATATAAGGGTATAACTCATTACTTAGTTAAATGCCTAAGAAGTACATCGTTTCAAAGAGAAAGATAACAGATTGCGTCCAACATTTCAAGTTTGATTGTGAATTTAAAAGCAAAACTTTCAGCAGAAGTTCTCAACATATTGTTCCAGCTACTACTAAGTCTTAGTTTCTAGTCAACAAAATCAATTACTTATGTAACATACAGAGGTCAGCCCACAGTCCCATTTCCTGAATTACATAACTGATGTCCCAACATTACAGATTTATTAGTTAAGTGGATTCTAATCAAAGTGTACGTATAAACTCATTATATCATTAACCAAATTATAAATTAGTTGGTAGCTGCTTCCAACTCTATAATTTCATCAGACTACCACAGGCACAGTACCACAACATATAGACAATTATACATAACATGAACAAACATAAAAATATTGAGAAGCATAATATGTAAGTGAGTAAGTCACTGTATATGAAGCCAACCGAGCATAGTCAGAAAACTACCTTTTGAGCATGGATTTCGGGAGTTTCACCTCCACAAAGCGTACGTATAAACTCATTATATCATTAACCAAATTATAAATTAGTTGGTAGCTGCTTCCAACTCTATTATTTCATCAGACTACCACAGGCACAGTACCACAACATATAGACAATTATACATAACATGAACAAACATAAAAATATTGAGAAGCATAATATGTAAGTGAGTAAGTCACTGTATATGAAGCCAACCGAGCATAGTCAGAAAACTACCTTTTGAGCATGGATTTCGGGAGTTTCACCTCCACAAAGCAACTTCTTTTTCAATAGAATACCTTCCAGTCTAGAACAAAGTCGGATATGGGCAAGAGCCTTCTTCAGAGCCTACTTAAACGCATAACAATTAGATTCCAGTATGGAAATCTCCAACATACTAACCCCACCTTTTATCTTATAAGCTACACTGCGTAGCAAATAAGACCAGGTTCACCTCTATTGTAGCAATGGTTGCATCTTTGGAGGCTTTTTCGTACACGTCACCAATAAGCTCCCCAGATGATTCTATTCCATCAAGCTTTTTTTTAGCACAAAGACTTCAGCATCTATTCTGTGAATAGAATAAGAAAAGAAGGTATGAGATACAACTCAACACACGTTCTTATTGCTTCAGAATAAGCACAGACGTAAAAAAATCGGCTTAATCAGATATACATACTTTCCTTTTAAGTTACGAAAGGAATTCTGTTATCTGTTTTCAGTTCAAATGCAAGTACTCAAATCTGCAGTTGATAAAGCGATACAATTCTGTTATCTGTTTTCAGTTCAAATACAAGTACTCAAATCTGTTATCTATTACCTAACTACTCTTGGTTCTCTGTCAACTCAACTAATCACCCAAGTCCTAACTCAAGTTCAATATAAAACAAATATAAAGATCCAAACTTAATCAAGCATCATTTAAAAATTCAAAGTTTGTAATCAAACACCCATATAAAGAGATTCAAACTTTCTGATACAAGACCAAAAAAATAATTATGCATCATATAAAAATTCAAACTTTTTAATCAAACACCAGAAAAAACAATATCATCATATAAAGATTCAAAATTTAATCAAAGATCATTAATATAGAAGTTTCAGTTTTTGTAATCATACACCTATCATATAGAGATTCAAACTTGTTGATCAAACACCAATAAAGAAAAATACCGATCATATAAAGATTCAAACTATATAATTATACACCAACCTTGAGAAGGAAACAGCCCATATCAGAGCACATTGAATAAACTTTCACGTCATGTTATCTCTCTCACATTCTTTATGCCTTCTCTACATCCTTCTCGTACTTAACTCGAAGTTGAAAACATGAAAAAACATGGAAATCTAATATTTGGGTTATAAACACTACATAAATAACTTTTTTAGGAACTAATCAAATATTAGTTTTATTTAATAACTTGAAACCTTTGCTCTTGAGTACATACAAAATTGACTGAAAATTTCAAAGTCTGCAACATTTACTTTCATTAAACTGAAGACTCACCTACAATAAAAAGCATTTAATTTGGCATGTGATTATGATTTTCACTTTGTTTTTCAAAGATAATAACAAACTATCAACCATAGTAACCAAGTATCAATAAACTATAAAGGCAATCCAAATAAATCATTCAAACTAAATGTCAAGCATTTTATCGAGCAGTTGGCGTTCAACAAACAAAGATAGAGTGCATCTCATCCAACCTTATATAAATCACCAAAAACTTGTGAAACATAATTACATAAAAGAAAACGGAAAGAACATCATACCTGGGTGTTGTAATTACTTGACAGAAAGGATGGTTGCTGGAGGCCAAATGGCAAAATTGGTGGCCGAAGATTTGTGAGATGAAATATCAGAGAGTTATTGATATGTAAAGATCATGAGCACCCAGAAATTAAAGTTTCTGATCAGCAAATAAATCACCCAAAAGACAGAAGATCCATGAACAATAATAGAGAGAATAGTAGAAACAGATTAACGGTGTCATGAATCGAGAAATTATAATATCATAAATTTGAATTATCGATTTGTGAGTTACCAGTGGAAAAAGTGGCGTGCAGCATAGGGAAGGAGCAAAGTAATTAAAAAAAATACTGTGCATGCCTAGAAAATCACAAATAAACTCACACATTTTCACTCAAAGTTTAAATAATTAAAGGAAAAGCACCATAAATTATTGAAGAAGTGGGTGACATCAGCAAGTGTTTTGGAGGTATCCACGTCAGCATGATTATTGAAGTAGAGTGTGACAAATCAGCAAAAGTGATGTCAGCGTTATTGTCCTTTTGTATATAAGATAGATGCTAAATTAACATTGTTTTGACTAATCATTTTCGTGAAAACGCTTGCAAGTATACAAAAATGGAAGATAAAACAAATAATTTGTCTAGTAAGTTATATACACATGAATAATAAAAAAGAGAAAATTACCTCATTGAACCATTCAACGCACCCTTTTCAATACATATACCTTGTCATAATTTTTTTACAAATCTAGAACCGAAAATCGCCAAAACTCATTTTAATTTCCGCGATTTGACGATTTTTACTTTACCCAATCATTTATTGCCACGTGTCTCAAAAAAATCACCGGTCAACACCTTATCGCCAGTCAACGCTTGAAATCGCCTAGCTCATTTAATCGCCACGTACGTGTCCCAAAAAATCGCCAAAAGGAGAAAATAACTTCGGCGATTTGGCCATTTTTTCAAATAATCTGGATTCGTGCCAAACACCCTTTTCCCCCATTTTCCAACATTGTTTGCGGGGATGTTGTGTCCACCACAACGACCAAACAACATATACCTCCAGCGACCACCCATCATACTTTCAGGTAACTTCTGTCTTTTGTGTTCGTGTTCTTGTTTAGATATTTACCAAGCTCGGCATTGTTGAGATTTCGTGTTCTTGCTTGTTTAGATCTTTACCAAGCTCAGTGTTTGATCTTTAACTATCTTGGTGAATATTTGTGTAATGATTTTCTTTAGTCAAAATATCACCTTGGCTAAGTAACTATAATAGGATTCGTGGGATAATGAATATGTATATTAGATTGTTTTATAGCTTATTAAGTTGGTACTACTACTGTGACTTGTATCTTTATCATATGAGGATAAAGGTAGTTGTTTAGAGCAGTTATGCTTTCGATATATATAGCACATCACTGAAGCAAAAATCGCAAGAGTTGTGACCACCGTGCATAATAATAGGATAATTAAAACTGCTTTGCCGGAAAATTGCTTCTTTGAAGACTCAGATTCGCTCAAAGATCCTATAACAAATGTTGAAACAGCATCAAGCATTAATAAGAAGTGGTGAAATTTTTTTACATGAAATATTTCATATATAATAGAATATCACTATTAAGTCATCAAACAAGAACGAACAAATTTCATTGGTAAAACTTAATGCGGAGTAGAGATTTACCAGAATTGCAATTAAGTTATCACCTTTGGCACGATTTCCTAAAATTCAAAAAAAATCGACGAGTCGCCGTTTGTTAATTCCCATTTTGGCGATTTTTGTTGGACACGTGGCGGGTAATAGTGGTCGGCGATTTTATGGGTTGACCGGCGATAGATTGGTTGACCAGCGAATTTTTCATACACGTGGCAATAAATCATTGGCTTCCCAAAAAATCGCCGAATCGCCGAAGGGATTAATGTATTTTGGCGATTTTCATGTCTATTTTTGTAAAAAATCTCTGACACGATACACATAGTGAAAAGCGTGCGTTGACTGGTTCATTTGAGTAATTTTCTCATAATAAAATATTGTAAGATAATTTATATTGTTATATTTTCAAAATAAAATAAAATGATAAAGATAGTATGCTATAAAAAAAAGGTCTCATGGGGGTATAAAGTAAATGGTACAACTTAATAATAAAACATTTTATATGAGAAGGATGGTAGTCAATAGAAGGTTATCACACGTGTCTTTTCATTTGATCTTATCAAACCCATTAAAGAATTTGTAATTGTAATGCAGTAATCAAACCACATTCGGACATCTTCTTTTTAATACAGTTGATAGTTACTCTTCACTATCGTTGTTCACCTTCAAATAAAATATAGATGTAAACGTTACTACAAAACCGTTTTTAAAAGCTGTAGACTAAACCCTTCACATAAAACCTTCAAAACAGCTAAACACATAACTCTTAAAAAGCTAAACACTTATTTCTTATGCAACTAATATCACCAAATTCAGGTGCTTCCAAATAAAAACTTAAACTAAAAAGTAATAACTTTAGTCCTTATAGTCTTTTACACATACAAATAGGCAAATAGCTAATTTCTTTGTGAGTAGCCACATCAAATATTAAATGCAGCTAGAACTACCCATGTTTTTTTTTTCTTTTCCAGAATGTAAACATAAAACCCTTTTAAAAAAGCTAAACACCTATACGATTCAAGGTCGGAGTTTCCTTTCCTTCCAATGAAGCAATTTCTCGAACCTGCCCGGCCCAGAAATAGAGAATCCAGCAAAAAACATTAACACAAAAAACCTTCTAAAAGCTAAACATATAATTCTTCCACCATGTTAAAAACTAAACCTTTCATTCGGAGCCCTTTTAAAAAGCTTAACATAAATGTATCATTATTATTATTAGTAGCCCGTTATTGTATAAGTGTGTAGCTCGATTATGATTATCTTTGATACCATATTAGGTTATGTAATTTCCATGAAAATATTATGAGTCAATATTACAATATCTAGGAATTGAAACATATACCTTGGAGACTAAGCTAATTATTACTGGGCTAGGCCGATACACAATAATGGGCTACTATAAAACATACAACACTTCTATAAAGATAAAACATAACTCTTCAAAAACTAAAAACATAACCATCATAAATAGCCAAACACTAAACCCTTGACCTAGTACCCTTTAAAAACCTAAACATAAAACTATTCTGATGATCTAAATACGTATTTTTTTTTTATTATCTAAACGTGTAACCTTTCTATAATTCAAACTCTAAACCCTTCAAACATAATCTCTCTAATAAGCTAAACACAAAACACTTCTTAAATTATAAACACGTAACTCTTCTAAAAAGGTAAACATGTTACATTGACACCTAACATCAAAAATATGGTTGTGGTTCAAAAGAGAAGTAAGTTCAAGGAGGGATAACATGGACGCCATTGAGATCGTAATGCATAAACAAACGTTTTATTATGATGCACCATAATCGAATCAATTTCAAATATTTTCTTTTACCACAATACTCTTGCGATGCACAGTTATCTAAATATTTATTGACATTATTTTAAATGCATAAAAATATATGTTTTGATAATGCTAATCTCCTTTAAAATGCTTACAAATGCACAACATATGAGCGACACTTGACATATAGTTTCTTAATGAATTATAGGAAGTGATAAGTCGAATAAAGACATAATATAACAATACATTAAAAACATTAAAGGTTTGCAACTTTAATGAACATGAATATATGTCAAGTTAACGTAAAACAATAATAAAGATTAACCAACAATCATTCATATACAAAAGCAATTAAGACTAACCACAAAAAATTATACTTAAAACATTGAACAATCACATGTTCTCCATTTTGAACATGTTCAACCTTCTCTTGTCTTAGTTAATGGTTGATCTTCACAATTATTTTGTTCTCCAAAATATGAACATTACGCTAACGAATTGAGATTTTTATAGCGTTGTTGTTGATTTTCATATATGAGTAAGTTATATTATACCCGGTGAACGAAAGCATGACCTACAATCCAAATATCAAAGTTGACATTTTACGATTCTCTTGAATGACATACATCCATTATGATAGAAAATTTCAACCTTCGAAGATAAACAGATTGTTTGAGATGACACTTCAGTAGCAACATAAATTGAATCTTTAAAAGTATTATCTTACATCCTAAACAATAGACCGTTAACCATAAACCCTAACCAGACATGAAAATAGTTTATGTACCCATAACTAATTTGAAATAAATAGAACCTAGATTGGCTATTATATAAATACAAAAAAAGTGGTAAAGAAAAAAAAAATTAAATGCAAAACACTACGTACACCTTTGACACATAACCCTTCTAAAAGCTCATGGTCATTTTCTACTAAAAAGCTAAACACGAAATTATTGACATAGAGCGCTTATGAAAAGATAAACACATAATCCTTCAATAATGCTAAACTTACCTTCAAAAGGCTAAACAAATAACCCTTCTCAGATTTCAAAATATAACCCACCTAAAAATACTAAAAACTGAACTTTAATCACATCTTCTGAAAAACTAAACGCTAAAATCTTGAAATATTATTCTTCTAAAGTTAAACACAAAACCCTTCTGAAAAAACAAAACACAAAACTATAACACCCTACTCGAAAACACAAGGATATTTTTTTTTTTTTTTTTTTAAAGGAAGCGCAAGATTAGATACAAACCATTGGATTGCATATTTACATTCAAAATGGCAATCCAAATACATATAGTCTTTAATCTAGATTATTCTAGACGTTACACACGATTAGTTTAGTGTTATAGAAAATCCAAAACATAATGTTATATCATTAACATAGTTAACCAAACAGAGTGAGCTTGTCAAACATTCCATTCCAAGTACTTCTTGCCCACCCACATACCAAAGTAAACCTGCAAGAAGTAATGAGGGGTTAGCACGAAGCTAAGTGAATAAATCTCAAACTATCACCTAACTTGGCTTAACAAATGAATACAGCAAAGCATAGCAACAGTTAATCATGAAGGATCGGTGGTCCTTGGAGTACCCTCATGCCGCGGTGGTTCCCCAAGTAACACTTAAAACCAACTGAAGGCCAAATCAGTGGTTAAACCGATAGTTTGGTACTATTACTACTTTCAACATAATTTCAGTGAACAACACATGTACAAAGCACTTATGAGGTCCAAAGTAATAGTACACAAACCCAACGCGCACGTTGACCCCCGACATTCAAATAGTCCACAACCATCATGGCAATCAAGGACACCAATAATCATGTTAAGTATAACCATCATGGCAACCATTAACATAACAATGAAAAATAGTAAAACACGTTTACCCGTTGTAACCATATTGTTACAACCAAATCAGACTGAAAGTCCGAGATCCACTCACCCTTGACGAAGATGATCACCACTCAAAGTTCTAATATTATTGAGTCTTCGTCGTATCTGAAATCACAATAAAGTTTTATAAGTCAATAACTCATTTCAAATGTTCATAACTTGAAATAAATGTACTATTGACATCAAGCTTGTTAATTAAGTTCACAACACATCATATGTATATAATTCCATGTATTAACCCGTTATGATACTATATTACAGGTTACTAGATCCTTTAAACATATCACATGTTAAATGAAAGAGTTTTTAAATCAAAGCTTGGTTTGCTGAAATCGTGATCATAGCCGCCGGCTGGGTCACATGACCCGCCGGTTAACCACCACTAGCCGCCGGCTTCTAACTAAACCCGCCGGGCAAATTTAATTTTTCACAAACAGAAACATTTCGTGTTTTAAAGGATCTAGAGGCCGCCGGTTATGGTTCAAAGCCGCCGGCTATATAACACAAGCCGCCGGCTAGGGCCTATCGCCCGCCGGGTCACCCAACAGATGAACAAACCGCCGGTTGGGGTACATTACCCGCCGGTTTGTTCTTAGTTTCCAGCACCTGCAGGTGCAGTTCATAACCTGCTCGAACCTCAAATCACCAAATCGACATTTTCAGTTACAAGACACGATTTTAACCATAAATTTACCCCAAGCAACACCTATGAACATGTACTAACAACAAACAAGGTTCATCACACTTCTAAATCCACACATGCATCAATTTTTTAAGATATTCAAAACTTTAGCTCAAATTCATATTTCAACTAAGTAATTGCTACAATCTGAAATGCAAGCACATAATCAGTTTACTAGGTTCATATATCACATTTCAAGTACGAATTTAACTCCATTCTATCATCACTTCACCAAACTCAACATTTCAAGCATTATATGAAAAGAATGGATATTTCACTTACAATTTAGATGAGGAGGTTATAATGAAATGAAGAACAAGTTGCAAATCAACCTCACAGATTCAATGTGCTAAAATCAGATTGTTGGTATCATTTTCTTTGAGAGGATGTGTGTGTTTTGAGGTGTAAATCAAAATCAGGGAAATGAAATGAATAAGGTCTGCCTCACCATTTACACTAGGCCAAACACAGTGTAAATTATACCCGTCCTAAATCTATTGTCTGGAACCTAAAATCATTTACGAGAAAAATACATTTTATTATTCCGTCAACTAAATTAATTTAAAACAAATGATAATTCATTTATCACAATAAGCCAATTGACTAATTGACCTATTAATTTAACTATCGAAATACACCAAATATTTAAATACAATTTAAATAACAATTAAATTCAGGGAAAATACCATATTTCGACTAGGCCCATTTCGAGGATGTTACAATTCTTCCCTCCTTAAGAAGATTTCGTCCCCGAAATCTCGCTACGCTCAAAAAGAATCGGATAACGTGCCCTCATGCTAGACTCGGTCTCCCAAGATAAGTTTGGACCCAAACTATGATTCCACTTAACCAATACCATAGGGATCTCCTTCTTTCGAAGTTTAGTCACTTTACGGTCAACAATTTCTACGGGTTCTTCTACAAGTCTTTGGCTTAAGTCAACACGCAAATCTTGCAATGGAAGAACTTGGGATTGGTCCTCCACATTGCATTTTCTTAAATAGCACACATTGAAAGTATCATGAATACCCGACAATTCAGGAGGAAGATCTAACGACACCGTTTGATCATTGACAACATGTCGAATTTTAAACGGCCCGATGTATCTAGGAGCTAGTTTACCCCGTTTCCCAAACCTGATAACACCCTTCCAAGGTGAAACCTTCAAGTAAACCAACTCACCTTCTACAAACGAAACCGGTCGATAACGTGGGTCAGCATACTGTTTCTGTCTATCACGGGCAGCTTTCAATCTATCTCGGGCAATAGCTACCTTATCGGCCGTAATTTGAACTATGTCAGGACCCGCAAACTGCTTTTCACCCGCCTCTAACCAACAAGTGGGTGTTCTACACCTACGACCATACAACATTTCATAGGGTGGCATGCCTATACTAGAATGGAAAGAATTATTATAGGCAAACTCTACTAATGGTAAATGGGAATCCCACGACCCGCCAAATTCTAATACACATGCCCGCAACATGTCCTCCAAGGTTTGAATGGTGCGTTCCGACTGACCATCCGTCTGAGGGTGATAAGCCGTACTCAAGTTGACCCTAGAACCCAATTCACGCTGTAAATTCTGCCAAAAACCCGACATAAATCGAGAATCTCTGTCCGAAACAATCGACAACGGAATCCCATGTCTAATAACCACTTCATTAATGTACAATTGCGCCAATTTACTTAATGATGCCGTCTCACAAGTAGCAAGAAAGTGAGCACTCTTGGTCAATCTATCAACAATTACCCAAATCATATCATTACCCTTAACAGTTCGGGGTAATTTGGTCACAAAATCCATGGTAATATGTTCCCATTTCCACTCAGGAATCTCGAGTTGCTTCAAAGCTCCATACGGTTTTTGATGCTCGGTCTTTACTTGAGAGCAAATATGGCAAGATTCAACAATTCGAGCTACATCCAACTTCAAAGAAGGCCACCAATACAATGGTTTTAAATCATGATACATTTTGGTGCTTCCGGGATGAATCGACAATCTGGATTTATGAGCCTCCATCAATATCACATCCCGAAGTCCACCAAATAATGGGACCCAAACACGAGACTGAAATGTCTTTAATCCACGAGAATCTTCTACCAATAAATCCTTCCTTTTAAGCATGATTTCTGATTTCAAGTTATGATCCAACAATGCCTCCATCTGAGCCAATTTCAATTTATCGATCAAGTCTGAAGAGATTTCCAAACGCATTAAATAAACCCTTTCAGATTTACCCTTTCGACTAAGCGCATCCGCCACCACATTTGCCTTACCCGGATGGTATCGAATCTCACAATCATAATCCTTAATCAATTCTAACCATCGCCTTTGCCTCATGTTAAGTTCTTTCTGAGTAAACATATACTGAAGGCTCTTGTGGTCCGTACAAATAACGCATTTGGTTCCATACAGGTAATGTCTCCAAATCTTTAAGGCAAAAACCACAGCTGCAAGTTCCAAGTCATGGGTAGGATAGTTAATCTCATGAGGTTTCAACTGACGGGAAGCATAGGCAATAACACGGTCTCGTTGCATTAAAACACAACCTAAACCCGCATGTGAAGCATCACAATATACAATGAAATCCTCGGATCCGTCAGGTAAAGCTAAAACCGGAGCCTGACACAACAATTGTTTTAAAGTCTGAAAAGCCGATTCCTGTTGATCACCCCACAGAAATTTTACATCCTTACGAGTTAATTTAGTCAAAGAACCTGCAATCTTGGAGAAATCTTTAATAAATTTTCTGTAATAACCTGCCAAACCCAGAAAACTCTTGATCTCTGACGGAGATTTAGGCGATTGCCAATTCATGACAGCCTCAATTTTAGATGGATCCACTTTAACCCCATTTTCACAAATGATGTGCCCCAAAAATTGAACTTCACGAAGCCAAAATTCACATTTTGAAAACTTAGCATACAATTTCTCTTTTCTCAAGGTGTCAAGAACTAACCGCAAATGTACTTCATGATCAGATTCAGATTTAGAATAAACTAAAATATCATCAATGAATACAATGACAAATTTATCGAGAAAAGGCCTACAAACCCTGTTCATCAAATCCATGAAAATTGCTGGAGCATTAGTCAACCCAAAAGGCATAACAAGAAATTCATAATGACCATAGCGAGTGCGAAAAGCTGTTTTAGGGATATCCTCCCCACAAACCCGGACTTGGTGATAACCCGATCTCAAGTCTATCTTAGAGAAAAATGAAGACCCTTGCAATTGATCAAACAATTCATCTATTCGGGGCAAAGGATACTTATTCTTTACGGTCCTCTTATTCAACTCTCTATAATCAATACACATACGAAAAGTGCCATCCTTCTTTTTAACAAACAACACAGGAGCACCCCAAGGAGAAGAACTGGGCCTAACAAAACCCTTATCTAATAATTCCTGAATTTGATTCATCATTTCACGGATTTCGGAGGGAGCTAATCTATAAGGTGCCTTAGCTACTGGAGTAGAACCAGGAATTAACTCAATTTTATATTCTACTTCTCTAACCGGAGGTAAACCAGGTAATTCATCAGGAAAAACATCCGAATACTCAGAAACAACTCGGACATTACTAATGGCTTTCTTTTCTAGCTTAGCATCGACAACATAGGCTAAATAAGAATCACACCCTTTAGCTAGAGATTTTCTAGCTTTCATCATAGAGATCAAAGGTATACTACCCCTCTCCCTTTCCCCTCGAGCCACGACATATGACTCGCCTGAGATTGGGATTTTTATCAGCTTCTTATGACAATCTATATGAGCTTTATTACGACTCAACCAATCCATGCCTAACACAACATCATACCCATGAATAGGCATCAATAGAAAAGAAGTAGGGAAACTATGACCCTCAATCAAAATACTAGCTCCAGTAACCGATGTGGTAACCGAAACTAACTTTCCATCCGCTACCTCGACCTCAATAGGTTTTGGAATACATGTAGGTGTCAATTTAAGTCTATCACTGAATACCAAGGACATAAAGGAACAATTTGCCCCTGAATCAAATAAGGCGCATGCCGGTACTGAATTAATAAGAAAAGTACCAGTTATGACGTCCTCGGCTACCACCGCTTCATCCACGGTCATTCGAAAAGCCCGACCAGTTGGAACTGGAGGATTCTTTCTTTTCTGGCCAGCAGATGATGATGACCCTCCGACCGTTCCCGATTTTTGCTTCCTATCCTCTGGACATGCACTCGAACGATGCCCTTCCTTGCGACAATTCCAACACACTGGCTTAGGAAAAGGACAATCCTTGATGTCATGACCGAACTGACCACACTTAATACACCTAGCAGTCTGAGGTGTACAATGTCCCGTGTGCCTAGACTTGCAATTCTGGCACCAATTTGATCTATCCACTGAACCACCAACAACATTCGGTTTTCGGTTATTATTATTACCTTGCCATTTCTTCTTCCCCTGACCTGAAGTAGATTCACCTTTGGGTTTCATTGGGGACTTGTCTTTAATCTCTAAACCATGAGCTCGAATATCACCGTCTACAGAACGAGCCAAATCAAAAGCTTGGTTAAGATCACCTGCAAGTCTCACAGTAGTCCGATAATTATGGGGTAACATTCCAACAAAATGGTCAATCTTTGTCCTTTCATCCGGTACCCATTGATGTACAAATCTCAATTTATCGGTAAATTGGGAGATAAGGTCCTCCATAGTCATACTATCAGTCAATTGCATATCCAAGAATTCACGCCTAATGCGAGTCATGTCATACCCGGAGCAATATTTCTTACAAACCTCATTATGGAAATCAGACCATGTAATGGAAGCTTTTTGCTGAGGTGTTAAATGAGAGGTTATAGAATCCCACCATCCCATTGCCGGACCCTTTAAAAGTTGCACTGCATAAGTTACCTTGATCTCATCCTCACATCGACAAACCTCAAATTTTCTTTCGACATCCCTTAACCAATCCATGGTCACAGAAGGATTTGTACTCCCAAAGAAATCTGAAGGTCCACTAGATTTAAAGGTCTTAAATGAACATAGTTTTTGCTGAGATGGAGGAGGAAATACCGGAAACTGAAATCCCGAAGGTCCTGAAGAAGAAAAAGGAGCTGATGTCTGGTAGTTAATAGGTGGTGGCATAGAAAACTGTGATGTCACCAACGGAGGTGTAATCGTACTAACAACAGGAATCTGCCTGGCTGTTCTAGCTTGTTGCTCATATAATTCCTTATATTTGTTTAACTCATCCTCTAAATACAAGGTGTACTCATCACGGCTCAATTCATTTGTAGGGAGTGTAGTACTAGGCTGACCTTGACTTTGAGACTGAATTTCAGGAGGTGAGTCTCTCACTCCAGAAGCATTGATCGGGGTACTGGTCGGAGCGTTATTTTCTGCCATATCCTGTATCACAACACATCTCATAACCCGTTAATTGTTAGTACTTAGCAATACTAACAAAATCATATTCACTAGCTCAATCCCCTTCCCTGGAATGTTTGACTAACACAAATAGATTTGGGATTGAACAATTAACCCATGTTCAATTCACCCAAACCTTTGCTCTGATACCAATTTATAACACCCTACTCGAAAACACAAGGATATATTTTTTTTTTTTTTTAAAGGAAGCGCAAGATTAGATACAAACCATTGGATTGCATATTTACATTCAAAATGGCAATCCAAATACATATAGTCTTTAATCTAGATTATTCTAGACGTTACACACGATTAGTTTAGTGTTATAGAAAATCCAAAACATAATGTTATATCATTAACATAGTTAACCAAACAGAGTGAGCTTGTCAAACATTCCATTCCAAGTACTTCTTGCCCACCCACATACCAAAGTAAACCTGCAAGAAGTAATGAGGGGTTAGCACGAAGCTAAGTGAATAAATCTCAAACTATCACCTAACTTGGCTTAACAAATGAATACAGCAAAGCATAGCAACAGTTAATCATGAAGGATCGGTGGTCCTTGGAGTACCCTCATGCCGCGGTGGTTCCCCAAGTAACACTTAAAACCAACTGAAGGCCAAATCAGTGGTTAAACCGATAGTTTGGTACTATTACTACTTTCAACATAATTTCAGTGAACAACACATGTACAAAGCACTTATGAGGTCCAAAGTAATAGTACACAAACCCAACGCGCACGTTGACCCCCGACATTCAAATAGTCCACAACCATCATGGCAATCAAGGACACCAATAATCATGTTAAGTATAACCATCATGGCAACCATTAACATAACAATGAAAAATAGTAAAACACGTTTACCCGTTGTAACCATATTGTTACAACCAAATCAGACTGAAAGTCCGAGATCCACTCACCCTTGACGAAGATGATCACCACTCAAAGTTCTAATATTATTGAGTCTTCGTCGTATCTGAAATCACAATAAAGTTTTATAAGTCAATAACTCATTTCAAATGTTCATAACTTGAAATAAATGTACTATTGACATCAAGCTTGTTAATTAAGTTCACAACACATCATATGTATATAATTCCATGTATTAACCCGTTATGATACTATATTACAGGTTACTAGATCCTTTAAACATATCACATGTTAAATGAAAGAGTTTTTAAATCAAAGCTTGGTTTGCTGAAATCGTGATCATAGCCGCCGGCTGGGTCACATGACCCGCCGGTTAACCACCACTAGCCGCCGGCTTCTAACTAAACCCGCCGGGCAAATTTAATTTTTCACAAACAGAAACATTTCGTGTTTTAAAGGATCTAGAGGCCGCCGGTTATGGTTCAAAGCCGCCGGCTATATAACACAAGCCGCCGGCTAGGGCCTATCGCCCGCCGGGTCACCCAACAGATGAACAAACCGCCGGTTGGGGTACATTACCCGCCGGTTTGTTCTTAGTTTCCAGCACCTGCAGGTGCAGTTCATAACCTGCTCGAACCTCAAATCACCAAATCGACATTTTCAGTTACAAGACACGATTTTAACCATAAATTTACCCCAAGCAACACCTATGAACATGTACTAACAACAAACAAGGTTCATCACACTTCTAAATCCACACATGCATCAATTTTTTAAGATATTCAAAACTTTAGCTCAAATTCATATTTCAACTAAGTAATTGCTACAATCTGAAATGCAAGCACATAATCAGTTTACTAGGTTCATATATCACATTTCAAGTACGAATTTAACTCCATTCTATCATCACTTCACCAAACTCAACATTTCAAGCATTATATGAAAAGAATGGATATTTCACTTACAATTTAGATGAGGAGGTTATAATGAAATGAAGAACAAGTTAAAAATCAACCTCACAGATTCAATGTGTTAAAATCAGATTGTTGGTATCATTTTCTTTGAGAGGATGTGTGTGTTTTGAGGTGTAAATCAAAATCAGGGAAATGAAATGAATAAGGTCTGCCTCACCATTTACACTAGGCCAAACACAGTGTAAATTATACCCGTCCTAAATCTATTGTCTGGAACCTAAAATCATTTACGAGAAAAATACATTTTATTATTCCGTCAACTAAATTAATTTAAAACAAACGATAATTCATTTATCACAATAAGCCAATTGACTAATTGACCTATTAATTTAACTATCGAAATACACCAAATATTTAAATACAATTTAAATAACAATTAAATTCAGGGAAAATACCGTATTTCGACTAGGCCCATTTCGAGGATGTTACAAAAACCCTTCTAAAAGTCAAACATTAAAACTTGACAAGGAACCCTTATAAACATCCAAATTATAAACATTTAACATATATGGCTTTTAAATGTTAAACACGTACTAAACCCTTAACATATAACCCTTCTGAAAAGCTTAGCTTAACACATAACCCTTCATGATTGTGAAAAATAGAACCTTCGAAAAAGCTACACATAACCCTTCAACGAACTTAATACATAACCCACCTAAAAAGAAAAACGAACCCTTGACACATAACCCTTACAAAGCCTACACACTAAACCTTTGACATATAACCCTTCTAAAATCTAAACACATAACCATTTAAAAAAGCTAAATACATAATCTCTCTTAAAAGTTAAATACTAAACCCTATACATGGAATCCTTATGCACATTCAATATTGTACCATCGACAGATAACAAAGCTTAACACTCAATAATTGACAAAAAGAAAAAGACACTTTTAATTGACATTTATCTAACATATCTTAATTCCCACAAAAATTGTTAACAATTTCTATGGGACTCGAGGATGATTAGTAGGTGTTAGTTGTAGTTGTATTATTTTTAAAAGAATCCTCTAATAAATAATATACGTTGTTGTATGTATTAGTCGTATGTTTTATAATGACGTTTTTGTGTTTAAATTGTGGTATGTGAAAAGTTAATTTATAATTGTGCAGAAAAATTGTGATTAATGCTTGAAATCAGCAGAAATATGCAGTTTTTGAACAACAAGAAAACCGGGGAAAATTGTAAAAACGATAAAATTCTACCAAAAAGTGCAGGTACCCTTAGCGACGATTTGTGTCGTCACTAAAAGATAATTATTAAAAAAAAGATAAAAGAAAAAAATACCTTTAGCGATGACACTTATCGTCGCTAAATGGGTCATTGACCAGTTTGGAAGTCGGTCCTGTACATGGTCACAAAAGACATTCAAAGTCGTCGTTGATAAGCAACAGATACGAAGATATAGCGACGACATTTCGTCGCTAAAGGTCTACTGAGAGTCTGAGACGACTTTCTGGCCTTCAGCAATGACTTTTGGTAGTCGCTAAAGGTGTCGATTCTATTAGTGACTCCGTCTCATTATAAGTGTACACATTACTATTTTGGATTGTCCCAAATAAGTGTCAACTTCATGTTTCAACCAACCGAAGAGACTTTAGCGGGTAGACATGTTATTTGATTGGTGAAAAGTAAAGTTAGTGGATAATCCTAAAACTGTGTGCAAAGTCAAAGTAGAAACTTTGACTGTGATGTAGTACTATATAATCTAAAGTATCACACTTTTAGGCTTCGAAAAGCATTATATACATCACTTACGACTACGACTGTTAGTAATATTATCCTATATCGTGTTAGTAAGTTGTTAACTCATCTTTGTAAAACTAGTGGTACACGAACTTCATTAGTATCACTCTAATATCTTTGGTTTGGAAGTATTTAAGGACTGAGTGCCTTTTCTTTTCTTTATAAAAAAGAAAAAAGAGTTAATTGCATGGTCGGTCCCTGTGGTTTACACTCAAATGCACCGTCAATCCCTATACTCCACTTTTTGCACCGGCAGTCCCAAAACAAAAAAAGTTGTTGCGCGATTAGCCCATTTTTCAACTAAAATGACTAAGTTACCCTCACTAAATTCAATACTAAAAAATTATGACATTAAGGGTATGATAGTCATTTTAGTTTATGGAGGGACCAACTGCACTTACATGTTTTTGGATTGCCTGTGCAAAAAGTGAAGTATATGGACTTACGGTACAATGTGTGTAAACCACGTGAACCAACCATGCAATTAGCTCAAGAAAGAAAGAGAAAGCTTTATAGCATACGGTGTGGGAAGGAAATCGTCGGCGTTTTTGGCCTAGAACGCCGTCGGACGGGGTTCCGCCGCTCCGGGACGACGTTCAAGGGTCAGCGTCCGGATTCAAACGCCGCTCCAAGCGACGTTTTGCTTATTTTTTTTCTTTTTTGATTTCAAACTGTTTAAAAAAAAAAAATGAAATTGTGCCGTTTGTAACGGCTATAAATTATTATAAAAAAAAAAACAGAGCCAAACGGCTAGTTTGAGTAATTTTTTATTTTTTTAATTTATACACATCTCTATATATACATACATACTTTCACACTAAAAATCACACCTCACAATCTCTTCTTTCTCTCAATTTCAATACAAAATACACATACATTTTACCCTCAAAAATGTCATCCGATTCATCCTCCGATGATGAAACCATGTACAAACTTCTCTTGCTTGCTCGTAAGTATCGTAATGATCAAGAAGATGCCGAAAGTTCCACGGCTCGTTCACGTCATTTCATATATCGTGACCGAGTAACCGCGGAGCAAACGTTACTAAACGATTACTTTGTCAAAAACGCAAAATATCCGCATGAATATTTCAAACGTCGATTTCATATTAGTCGTCGTTTATTTCTCAAAATTTGTGAGGATATTAGCTCTTACTTCGTTGAACCACTTCCCGAGTATTTTTTGTGGTTTCGTCAACGACCCGATTGCCGTGGCGTACCGGGTTTTACTTGTCTTCAAAAAGTCACTTATGCGCTTCGTCAATTGGCATACGGTACATCTCCGGATGCCTTTGATGAATACTTGCAAATGTCGGAAAGAGTTTCTCGTGAGACTTTACAAAATTTCACAAAGTGCGTTATCGATTTATATTCGAATGTGTACATGAGAGAACCAACAAATGAAGACATACATCGTTTGTATCATAAACATCACGAGCTTCATGGTTTTCCTGGCATGCTTAGTAGCATAGATTATATGCATTGGGCTTGGACACTAGGGGTGTCAAAAAAACCCGACCCGAATAGGTAACCCGAAACCCGACCCGACTCAACCCGAATTCCAAGCTTATTTGGTCACCCAAATAACCCGAATAACCCGCTTCTTATTTGATTCGGGTTTCGGATAAATTTTTTTCAATTCGGGTAACCCGAATAACCCAAATAAGCTAATAAATTATTTATTTTAAAAAATATAATTATATATATAAGTTATTTATGGTTTATACATATATAATATACATATATAAGTAATTCATTATGATTTATACAAGCTATTACTGTCATTTTGTAAAGTTTAAGTTTATTTAAAATACGAAAATTTGAAATATCATCTTATTTGAGTTAAATGAATAACCCGAATAACCCGAATAGGTAACCCGAATAACCCGACCTTATTTGAATTGAGTTTCGGGTTAGATTATAAACTTCGAAACCCGAATAACCCGACCCGAATAACCCGAAACCCGATTAACTCACCCGATTGACACCCCTATTGGACACAGTGCCCAAATGCATGGAAAGGGCAATACACCCGAGGCGATCATGGATATTCGACGATTATGCTTGAAGCCGTCGCCTCGTACGACATGTGGATATGACATGCATACTTTGGGGTTGCGGGTTCCAACAATGACTTAAATGTTCTTAATGCGTCTCCTTTGTTTAGGAATTTGCTAAATGACTCCGCTCCCCAAGTCCCATATACAGTGGCCGATATGGATTACGATAGAGGGTACTATCTTGCTGATGGGATATACCCGTCATGGGCAGTGTTTTTGAAGGGATTTTCAAGCGAGATTGATCAAAAGAGGGTTTATTTCAGTATGAAACAATCGGCAGCCCGAAAGGATGTTGAGCGGACTTTTGGTGTTTTACAAGGAAGGTGGCATATACTACAACAACCGGCAAGATCTGATCATGTAAACGCTATAAAACGAATCATGTATGCTTGTATCATACTGCATAACATGATAATTGAAGACAACAGTTTCAACATTGCCGAAAATGAAGAATATTATGTACCTGTTGGGAACATACAAGGTTCTTGGATTGATAGGTGTAACACATACGAGAGGAAAACAAAGGAACTACGTGATAGGGAGACACACGAGGGACTTCGAGCCGACCTTGTGGAGCATCTTTGGAGGTATCGTGAAGAAAGGTGGAATGAAGCGCACGCTTCGGGATTGGGAACGGGAGCCGGAGATGATTGATTTTACTTGTATTGCATTTTTAATTTTTAAGACTTTTTAAATTATGTCTTTAAATTATGCATTTTAATTTTTAGGATTTGTAATTTTTTATTTATTTTGTTTTAATGAATTAAATGTTGTTTTATTTAATGTATTTGTTTTTAAATATTAATTTATACAATTATTTACATTAAAAAATAATTAAAACAAATAATAAAAAAATCCAGAACACTGTCACCACACCACAGAATCCTCAGTCACAACATTCTCCAGAACACTGTGGTGACAGTGTCTTAGTGGCCAAACAATACTTTATCCTAAACTGCAGTGTTTTTACTTTTTAGAGCATTTTCAATGGGTTTTAGATACGAATAATTTTTGGTACTATACGAATCACTCCTTTTAAACGGTCCCTATTGACAAATGAGTTTTCAAAATCCAACTTTTGCCTTTGCTCCATGACTAATTTTTTTAATGTGTGTGTACAATTTGAATAAAAAACATTTGAAAACTCCATTCATCGAAGATGATGGGTTCTTCTAAATAAAAGTTGGTAAAAACTTAAGCCACGGGATATGCTCTAATAACAGCCACACACGTAAGGAATCAATAAAATATCAAGAATATGTATATGGTAACTGGTTCAGCCCGTTGTGACTTGTGAGCCTAATTGAACCCGTTAACATTTGACAGTGATTATAAAACCATGAACCCATTGACAGTGGCGACTTCGTGACTCTTGATTATAAAACCTTGAATTGATTAGGGATACAAATGAACGGGTCAAAGAGGTTGGACATGTCAGATTGACAATACAGCACACAGAAATTTACATTCAAAATACCGACAATTGTGCTTCGAACACGTGAAAGTTGGAAATAAGAAAAAACTGACATATCAGTGTTTCTAACACGCGCGCGCACACAAAATTTAATTTTTCTCACAAATAATGAAGCTTGGTTAAGAAAATTATCATGGATGAAGCCGGTTGCCTCGAGTTCTTCTGATTCTAGCAACACAGTTTTAATTGGCAAGAGTTAAAACCAACCTAACCGGTTGACAATAGCATCATCAAATAAACAAGTTATTATATATGCAGTCATATAAAAATTAATACTCAGCTCTCTCAAGTCATTTGGTATTTCAGATCCTAATACAAAAAGAATGTGCGCATAAGAGCAACTATTCATCTTACCACATTTAAACGAGATAGTTTTCTAGTAATGTATCAGGTTGAACAGTTCATAGCCATGTCTTTGTGCATCATAGCTTCATAGTCCATCGAGCAAAGAATGTCATGTATAGGAGATTCAAGTTATGCACAATAAAACTAACTTTTCATGATGAGTTTCTGACCGTCATTTTTAAGCTGCTATACGGTCTTGAATGTGTACCGTGTTACCTCCAGCCCTACCTGCTTTAGCAAGTACATTATATCAGGCGGTATAGTTTTTCTTTCAACCTTTATTTATTTCTTAAAATGGATATAGCATAATCAGAGATCTTAGAAAAGTTAGTATACCTCGCTTTTTCAATTTCTTCCTGAAGCTTCGTTTCCTGCTAAATGCCTTTTCCTGAAGTCATTGAGGAGGTTTTAATTATACAGGGACAAAGAAAGTAGAATAAGATAACACACAACACATGCACGTGCAGGTTTAAAAAAAAATTCAAGATATATATTTATTTTTAGGATTTTGCAAACTATACCCCTTAGGCCAGGGTTAACACGCACAAAATTGTTGTACATGCCAGTTAATTATATCTTTATAAACAACACTTTTCTGTATGTTAACTATAGCCCTTAGGGCAATGTTTAGAAAAATCCTTATTTGTTTATGATTGGCAACATTAACAAAAGTGTCTTTAAATTTACAAGATTAAATATAATACAAGAAAAGTGTACTTACCACAGGCTCACATACTTTCCCAGCTTGACGAACTGCAGCAACAAGATCACGGTTTGATTCATTGTACATACTTGTAACAAGGCCTAGATGACCTGCTCTGGCGGTTCGACCCACCCTGTGCAAGAAATCTACAGCAGACATAGCAAATTCTGCCTGCAATAAAGCACAGAATAAAAACAATCAGCTCCCTTGAAAACTTAATTCATAGAAGAACATGGAAATAAATAAATAAAAAAGTTTCAATTACCTGTATAACATGTGAAGCATTGGGAATGTCAGTGCCACGAGCAGCAGCATCAGTGCACACAAAGATGCCGCCTTTCTGTTGAAAATCAACCAAATTTCTCGTACGTTCATCTAGAGAACTCTCACTGTGGTAACAGTAACAGTCAATACTTGCTCCATGTAGAACTTGGGCAATTGCTTCAGCAGCCTCAACAGTGTTTGCAAACACCATTGTTCGACTTAACCCATTATCTGAAGATAAAGTCTGTGTGTGATTGACAGCATCTATAAGTACATCCACTTGCGAGTCAACTGTGACTTCAATCCACTTCTGCTCTAATCTTGGATTGTGACGATGAAGATAAAGCCCACTAACCCATGTGGCATCTGGAAACAACCGTTTCAGTTCACCTCCAGCAGTTCTCTTTCCATTCTCCGGAAGTGTTGCTGCAACAAATATGTACTGCTTACTTCTTTCATATATCTCCCTTGCCCTTTTCCAGTCTCTTTTTTTTCATGATAATCGGTTGACTTTCTTCTAAAAGTTGTCGATTGTTATTTTCATCCTCACTCTCTTTGTCATGTTCAGGGATGGACTTAGCTTGATTGTCTTCATTGACCTCAAACTCCATAAGAGTGGATTCAGAGTCCGTATCCATCAAAGGCTTGTCAGCTGGAGAGTTTTTTGCACGTGACAAGACTTTCTCATCGAAACGGAACATATTTATGAGGCGAATAACTTGGTTTTGGAAACTCCCACATAGAAGCATGTCTGCTTCATCGAAAACCTACCACTTATTCAAAGATACAACACAATAACTAATCAAACAAACAAAAAACAAATAATAACAATTACATCAACATAGCATATTATTACCACACGTTTAACATCACGAATAAATTCAGCACGACGACGCCTTTCTGGATCAATTGCATGAAGATAGTTCAGAAGGGCTGCAGGTGTTGATACGATTATGTTTGGTTTATTAATCGGCCATCCCTACATTCGAAAACAACAATAAGAGATAAATAAAAGACAGTTACTCCAAAAGAAAAATAGAGAATAACAGTCTGCAGAATTGCAGATAGCGATTACCTATCGTCCGCATACGGCTGCAACACGAAGAAGCGGTTCTCCATTCTCATTGCATACAGAGTTAGCCATTCGAACAACTTGCTCACATAACATAACATTAGGGCATAGAACAAGGGAAATATGATGAGGTCGATTCACTTTATCATCGGAATCATTCGTTGATGTATCATTAGATGATGATGATGATGATGATGATGATGATACGGATAAAAGCTGTTTATGAAACAATGGAACAAGATAACCATGTGTTTTACCACTACCAGTTTCAGCTGCAACCACAACATCATTTCCATAAAGTATAGCAGGTATTGAAGCAGCCTGAAGTATTATTCCAATTGTACATTATTAATTTACATAACAAAATTAAAGTCTACAAAATCCACAATAGCTTTAATTAATTGATAAATTACCTGGATTAGTGAAGGACGATTGAGGCCGATGTTAGAAAGAGCTTGAGATAATTTATCACTAACAATTCCTAAGAACTCCAGGTAACGGTTTCATCGGAAAAGAAGGTATCAGTTGTTGTTTCCATTTTTTCAACGGCGGTGGAAAAAGCCCTAATTCAACATCGGGGACAGAATGATGAAAATTTGGGAGTAGGATTTGGGCGTAAGAGAACGAATTTGGGAGATGTTGACGATTTGCAGAGATTCAGAATCGAAACTATTGTTGAACGTTGAAGAATCATCAGAATTTATTGATATGCTGAATTATAGGTACAAGAAACCAGTGTGGATTGGGGGATAATTTGGGATTGCGTTTTAGGGGTTTTGTTGGGGGTTTAGAGAATATGACCTATTCGAACCTACAAATGCAAGTGAACTAATAAAAAATACACATAATCAAACATAAAGAGTTTGGAACCAACACAAACCTAACATACATGTACAAGTATACTTATACAAAACTTTTACCTACATATATCAACACAAATGAGTTTTTATCGGACAACAATCCTTTTTTAGACAATTTACACTGCAGAGGTCTATAAACATTTTCTGAATATTGAAAGAAATACAGGATGTCAACCCTAAAGTTGAGTGCTAATAGGGCAAACTAAGTTGTGCAGATGACAAGCTGAATCCAATAAATTCTAAAAAATATAAATACCAATACTTGAACACAAATCATGTTTGATCGATACAACAGATTAAAATCATTTGATCAGAAGAATGAATGAACCAAAATACAAACATTCCGATATTATATTTATATTTATACATTGAAAGTGGATAAATTGATTTTCAAAGTAACCTACCTGTGTGGCTGGGTATGCACACCGATGGATTTATCAAAACCTGCCATCAATTATGAAAATTAATCAATTTTATTATTTCTACAAAGAAGATGAATGGTTCTATATATACATATTATATACCTAAGCAGAAGAAAGGACATAGATTAAAAACGAATTTCTTGAGGAAGATCTGATGATGTTTTAGGGTTTCAAAGATGTACTGGACACAAATTTGACTCAGTTAGATTTGGAAAATTTTCAATTTCATACCCATACTATAGAGGTAAATACTGATTCTACCTTATACTTTATAACAAACTGCAATTTGAGCCATCTCTTCACTCACCATATGTTTGGTAATTATGACGGGTAAGGAATCATTATCACTTATTCAGGGTATTTTGAAAGTATGGAGAGTGAATTGTCAATTTTATTTTCATTATGTCCTGATTATACATTTTGAAATTTTCTTGGCCGGTGTTTGTATCAACTAGTATACAATAGCACTGAGAAATTTTCAAGATCATTAGTCGTTAATATGAAGATCAAAGTAAGAATGATACGATTTTAAGTGCAGGAAGATAGCTCTAACAGCAACAATAGAAGTTTGTATATCACTGGAAGATCTGAAAGGACGACGACTAAAGTATAAAACAAAAACTTATCACTCATTCGATTCCTTACTATACATAAATGTGCTTGCTCTAAGATAGACCGATGAGATCAATCAGATCTATGAGTCTAGAAATGATTGCCCATGCCTAGTAGTCTTGTACTCATAACATATATTATTGTGTGTCAAAGTTAGGGTTGGCTCAAAGTATGCAATTGAAGCTAAGGCTGGGCTCCTCGATTTAGTAAGGCCCCCAATTTTCAGGTGTTTGGATATACTGCAAACCTAATAATGGCGACTCGAAGTAGTAATAATCAACTTTGTAGAGTGCGGAAAATCCAAAAACCGAATATTGATTGTTGGCAACATCATATTTAAAACCCATTGAACACAACCATTAATCAACCTTTTTGATAACAAAAAGGTTAAATTAAACTCAAAATCACAATAAAAAGTAAGGTAATTTGGATGAGATGTTACCTCTGAAATGCAAGTGCTAACGTCGAATCTTATTGAGAAATGAAGAAGAAAAAAAAGGTGCGTTTTGAAATTGAGTAAACGGCGGTGTAGATACGACGGTACAAAGCGACGGTGCGGTATATTTGTTTGTAATACAGGTACTAGTATTTATTTGGGGACGCGGGTTTTAGAGAGGGTTTGAGTTCTGCTGCGAGTATGAATGATTTTTTTTTTCGCGTTTCCAATTTGACCTAAAAAAGTATATTATAATCCCTTTGATGTAGACACTTGAACCAAAAAAAAAACAAGAAGGGTATGTAATCGTTTGTTTAGTCTGATTAGCTGGTAGGCCTGTAAGCGAACTGAACGTTCGATGAACTATTCGTGAACCGTTCAGCGGAAAGTTCGTTTATGTTCGTTCGTTTCGTTATATGAACGAACATGAACAAATTTTTACGTTCGTTTAATTATATGAACGAACATGAACACAGGTCTCGTTCGTTCATTTATGCTAGTGAACGTTCGATAACATGTTCGTGAACGTTCGGTTAAATTCCGGTTATTAACTAATAGTTTAATTATATTGATACATATTTGTATATCTTATTTTGATTTAAGCTAATATTATTAAATACTTAGATATTTTCATTTAATAATATTAAATATTTAGATATTTTTATCTCATATTTCCCTCCACTCCAAACACACCCCCACTCTCTCCCTTCACTGATTCCAGATCTGATGATCTTACTTACGATCGGACCAAGCAAATGAGTTTATCTTCATATTGTGATCGTTTTATAATGTTGAATATGCATTGCAAAGTTTCAAGTTATATAATATATATGTATAGATGTGTTTATATATGTTTGTTGAGGTTCGTTTTAGGTATTAACGAATAAATGTATTAAACTGTGTGTTTGTTCGCGTACGTTCGTTTGTGTTCATGAACAGACAAATTTTGTTATTGAACGAACATGAATAACAAAATCCGTTCGCTTATCTGTTCATGTTCGTTCGTTTGTTCGTCAAAACCTTAATGAACGAACACGAACAGACTCCGTTCATGTTCGTTCGGTTCGTTTACAGGCCTACCTGAAGGTCAATTACTTGGCTAAATGAATTTACATCCTTTAAGAAAGGTAAAAGTGTAAACTTTCATTATCCGAAATATATCAGTAATTTTATCAGTAGGATTTTAAACACAAAATTATAATCCCTTTTTCTCATAAGTACGTGTTTAGTTTACAATCAGTGTTTATAAAGTTTAAAAAATTATATTGCTTGGTAGTAAAGAAGACATCATTATCCTTATTTTTTGTAGAGATTCCATGTATCAATACTGATAAAATGTATATTCAGAGTAATATGATAAAGCTAATATGTTACTTTTAGATGTAGACAATTAATTTGTAAGGGCTGTATTTTTTTTATATGTGAAAATGAAAATGGAAAGTTAGACACCTATTTTGTAATGGACAAAATATTCTTTTCATAGGTAAAATGTAACACCCCTGTTAATACGTGTTTTTAAATTAAAAGAGTTATTAAATCATTATAACTAGATCATAACCAGCGAATTCGCGGGGTATCACATGATTTTTATACATAATTTACATTATACTCTGTATATTATAATTATAATATCAAAATAAAAATAAAAATTATGTATCTATCTACAAATTATAATTTTTTTATGAAGGGATTGCATTGAAATAAAATATAAAAGTTATTTACATACTAAGTTTAAATCTATTGCTACCAAAATTAATGCTATACAATTGAATAAACAACTTTTGCTATCAAATCAAATATTTCTAAATAAGCAAACAAAACTAAATTTTGACTTTGGTAAGTCAAAGCAACTTTCAAAATTGACTCAACAACATCCTGTGATGCATCTCTGCTTGTATTATCCACTTCCAAGCCTCTAATATCCACACTATGACTTCTCAAGTCTGTATATACGTATCCAAAGTCATCACTAAAGTTACCAAATTTTAATAAATTAATAATTTGACTATTCATAGTCAAACCATAGCTTTCTACACTTGGACTCTATCTCTCCCATCAGACTGCCATAACTCGGCTTCTTTTTAATCTTGACTTAATTATGCTCAAATGGTCAATTTGATAAACAAATGTAAATAGAGAAACTATCACTATTTATGCAGAACACTACAAGTATGCCATTTGTATTTCAAACTTAAAAGATCATATATACTCTAAAGATATAGAGTACCAAATGGGACACATTGATCTGCTCTTAAATTTCACAGGCGAGACTCGTATAGGTATTTCAATACCTTTCATTAATCTTCTCATAGAAATATCTCAAGTAATTAAATAGCATTTCGGATTAAATAACTTCTCATAGACTTGAACTTAAATTTGAAAGAAAGTCTTATGAAAAAGCCACTAATTCATCCCACAACTTCTATTAAATGGTCCAATTACAAACCCTCATTAAACAACAATAAATAAAACAAAAATGAGACCATACACATCAGTAAAATATATACAAAATTGGTTAGAAGAATAATAACACTAATTAATTTTAATTATATAAGCGATTAAACCATATGGTACCATCCGTATGAAAAACTTGTCAGAAATCATAATCATCAAATTATTGTAAGCCTAACAGCTTAATGAATGAAAACCATACGGGGGCTTTCAAAGATGAACATTGGTAAAAGAAAATGTAGGAGATAAACAAATTGAGCAGCAAATTTCATACCTCTTCTTTGAATTCAGTTCATCAGATTACGTGAGAGATTCGATTGAAATAAATGTGAGCGAGGAAATTACGTGTGCAAGATTATCATCAATCAATCGACACTCAAAAAAGGATGTGGTGGACCTTCAACATAAGGAGCGTGATTTAATCTTGCGAATTTTTATGACTTTCTGATTTGAATTCAGCAATATGATACCCACGTTGAAAGTATGATATATTTCGAATTAATAGACTATTTTTGATACAGTGTACGACTGAAAGAGGGGAAGATGGTTGAAAATGTCGATTCATTTAGGACGATGATCGGTGATTTTATTTGTTTGTGTAGTCTGGTTCTTGGTTGATGCAGTTATTTAAATTCAAACAAAAGGGAAGGGAAGGGTTAAGCATTAGGAGGGCATATTTGTCAAAATTGGTCTAATACTTTTAAGCTTAATAAATCATTGTGCTAATTACAATCAAGGGACATAATTAAAAGGATCAGAGCAATGAATGATGGTGATTAGTATAACACCTCTCATATTACAGAACCATTTTTTTTTATAATAACCGGAAGCGAAAGTCCAACAAACATTAATAATTATACATTATATAATACTCATATTAGTCAATCTATTTCAAAACATAATTTATCATTTTGGGTGTTACATAATTTGAAAGACAACAATGATTTTATAAAATCAAAGATCAGAGTAAACATCGGGTCGTCAAACATTCCATCCAGTCAGCAGCTCCTTGCTCATCCCATAATCTAATCATATCCTGCAAGGAGTGGTAATGCGGGGGATTAGCTCAACGCTAAGTGAATGAACCAATAACCTACAATGCAACCTAACATAGAAAATCTATTTACAACTAAGCATCGCATAATAAACCAGTTCACAGCCACAACATCGTAAACACACAATCATTTGTTTACTGCATAAAGCATCACAAACAAATATCCACAAGGAGGATCGGTGGTCCTTGAGGCGCCCTCATGCCCGGGTGGCCCCCAAGCAACCTCACACCAACTGCAGGCCAATACAGCGGTAAACCGATAGCCTAGGTACTATTTACCCACACAACACAGTATTCCTATAACCAACAGTGTACAAGGACCTGTGTTGGCAACTCAATAGTACCCTTAAGCCCAAACCATGTTGACCTCCAATTAAACACATATGCCCAAAGGCCAGATATCACAAAATCTATATCTATCAAAGCAACATGTCAATCATCAGTCTATAATCAGTAAAACCACGTTTACCCGTTGTAACCAATCTGTTACAACTAAGTTACGCTGAAGGTACATTGTTCCACTCACCAATACCTCCGCCGTCCACTCAGTAGTCTAATGTCACTGAGTCTTCTCCAAATCTGAGAATACAATAGAATAACACAAGTTAGTTACTTGTCTCAAAATCTATACAACATCATTCCAATATTATAAATAACCATATCAACAACACAATTCAAACTCAATTATCAAGTTTATGATTGTTATGACCACCACCTCATTTAATCAACTTTTATTATCCCCATTAACATGGTTAAATCTTTAATAAGATCATTATCATCAAATATCACTAATTCATTCAAAACCCCTAACACATGGTTTAATGAATACTTAGTCAATAATTTGCAACATTACTCTTTGATTATCAATCAAGTGTTTTAAATTATACATCATATCAAATATATCATATAACCTATGATAATCATCATAATCATCAAAATTCTCAAGAACACTTAATCACTTTATAACTTTTAACTTGAATAATGTTAATCATCATCATTAATCCCTTATAATATAATCATTAACAATACTTATCAATTATACACTAATAACATCAACTTAAAACATGGATTCTTCAAAATCAACCAAACTCACAAACTTTATTAATGATCATATATCAACTTCATCATTTCTAAGTTAGGGTTTATATTATAATCATCATTTAATCATCAACTAACACTAATATAATTACTACAACCTTAAATTTTCGGATTATAATCAATAACCCATCAAAATCATCATAAACCCTAAGAATCACCATAACTTTATAATCTTAAGCTATAATCTCGTTAGTAATCAACAATAACAATCTTAACTAACAGCAATTTCACAAAACCAACCCTCAATTTTGGATTAAACTTACTAATTAGCAAAAACCCCAAAAACCCCAATTTCTAGGTTATGGAAAATGAAGAACATGAGATCATGCCTTGTTCTTGATGATTAAGGAAGCTTGAATTCGAGTTATGAAGCTCCAATTTGATGATTTCTTCATGTTTTGATTTAGGGTTTTCTTGGTGTATGTATGCATAGCGTACGTATGTATGTAGGAGGGAGAGAAATAAAAACCAACTTAATCCCTAGAGTATACCTTATAAATGTTAATTTTCATTCCCCGTATTTATTATTGCCTGGAACTTAAAAACCATTTGCGGGGAAATACAATTTTGTTTTACCGTCAACTAAATAAATTTAAAACAAGTAATATTTTACTATCCACAATAACTCATTTAGCTAATGGACCTATTAAATTTATAATTATTCACAAGACATTAATTATTTAAAAACACACTTAAATAATTTAATAAATAAAGAAATTACCGATTTCGACTAGGCCCAAAACGAGGATGTTACAATTAGTGCCGGAGGACTATTTTTAGAGAAGATTAACTCATGGGAAATTAATCGATTTGCAACTTTTCCTAAAAACATAAGTCGTTTTGCCCTTGCAAAAAAATTGACGTTATGCCCTATCCAATCGCAAATTTGCGATTTGCCATTTGCCAATTGCCAACGCATCCTGATAGCGAATATTGCTCGGTCACGTGCACGCGTCGCAAAAGCAAATGCACGGGTTGCAAAAGCAAATTTGCGATTGGATAGGGCATAACGTCAATTTTTTTTTGTAAGGGCAAAACGAATTATTATTGTAGAAAAAGTGCCAAATCGATTAATTTCCTTTAACTCATTAACCTCCTCTTTTAAGAGAGGAGGGAAAATAGATGTGTTTGTTCACTTATTTATAACTAATTAGTTGAGGTTAAATTGTAAAAGAGAGACAAGATTTGTGGGTAAATTATAAATGTTGAGACTTGAGGGGTTTAATGTTTAATTGAGGAAGACTTGAGGGTTAAAAAGAGAAATCTAATAAATAAAGCCGCCTTCTTGTAATGTCTGGAAGAAAAACTCAAATTTTGTGTGGGTGGGTGCGGTGATACGTACGAACGAGAGAAGAGGAGGAGGAAGAGAACAAAACATAAAATTGAGTAAACCTTTGTTGATTTGAAGTGTTTAACGTTTAAATTCATCATCCTTGAGGTATAATCATCCTTCTTAACCATCTAATTTCATTGTTTTGATGATTGAGGTGTATGAACCCTAATTGAGATATTTTGGAAAAATTAGGTTTTTGGATGATGATTATTGAAACGCCCCGATTTTTTTTTTACTCATCTTAAAAACTCATTTATTAATTAATGTCCCAACTCTTTAAAATAACATTATTAAACTCTTTCGCTATCTTATTTATGTTGATGATATTTATTTAGCCAAGTTTCATGTCTGCAGTGTGCTTTAATGGGTGGTGGAGTCAATGCTAGTCATCTAGGGTTCCCTGGAGCTGCTAAGTCAGGTCTAAATTCATCCAATGCATCACTAATTCAACACTTTAAATGCTCCAAAGTCATTGACGCAAAAAAATTGCACTTCTGCAAAATTTAAAGTGAATTTTGCTGCTGTCATTAATACCTTTATCGTTTTATTTTCTTGATTTTTAGCTTCCGTTACTATAAACTTCTTTTTATCAGTTGAACTAAGGAAATCATAGTTACCTTGCAGGAATTGCTGCATTTGAGATAGAGTATGAGAAGTGGGTTGAAGAACAAAATAAAAAAACAAATGTTCTAAAGACAGCATTGCATTCTCCGTTGCCTGATGAGGAGCTTGATAAAATTATTACAGACACCTTGAACCACTATGTCATTCTCTTCACCATTAAAGCTGCTGCAGCAGAGGCTGATGCCTGCTATCTCATATCAGGTGTCTGGAAAACTTCAACTGAACGTCTTTTTTTGTGGATCGGTGACTTTCGACCTTCAGAGCTTCTCAAGGTAAAGGTTTTGACTTAAAAGACTTCCTTTTGGTTATCAAGAAATTCAATAATAATATGTTAATTGGGTTAATATCATCTTTTTACTGTACGCAAAGAATCTCCTAAGGTTTCGTGACTCCTGCATTCTTTTGTTGTCAGTGGGTGGTTTAGTCGGTTAGTGCTTATTCCATCAATCAATAAAGTTCTTTTCCACTTCCATTAAAACCAACTGTTGTTAGCACAGTTATCCATTATGGTTGCATGTCCACTTGTACCTATCATGAGTGCTGGTCTATTAGATAATACCTTTGTTAATTCTGATTGTTTTTTACCAAATGAATCTTTTTACTATGGATGTTGACAAAAGTTGATGGTTTTAAATAGCTAAAGTCAGGTGTTTGATGTTTCGTGTAGGTTCTTGTACCGCAGCTTGACCTGTTGGACCAGCAATCTAATGATCTGTATAACCTAATTCAAGTATGTCAACAAGCGGAAGACTCTGTGTCACAAGGAATGGAAAAATATCAGCAAACTTTGGCTGAAGCTGTGGCATGTAGTCAAGCATTGGAAGGAGGTTGTTATGAGATGCATAATGCAATGGGTAAACTAGAAGAGCTAGTAAAATTTGTTATTCAGGTAATATGTCATGTATGATCGATCTTTTATTTATCTACTTACGTTGTTGCTCAGTTTATACTACCATTTGTTATGAAGTTTGTTATAAGACTACCAAAATAAGTCCAATATAAATATGTTCAACGTGGTTATCGATCTATTAGGTTATCGTTTTGTTGCGGTTATTCAGCCCTGCTTAAAATTTTCCAGTTTTCTAACTAATCTAATTATTTAAGTAACTTATGACAGAAAGCTTGCTTATTATATTTTCATAAACTTCTTCCCTCGATTGTGTATTAGTTTCTGTTCCCTGGTATGCTACCCTATTTGAAAGTATCTGACTGGTCAAATATGTTTCTCATCTGCATCTTTTTTAGTATAATTTTTATTCTATGTACTCGCTTTCTTCGTGCAGCTTACTTCTTTTCGTGTTTCTTCTAAACATGACCTGTGACTTGACTGTTTATGCAAAGTGATTGCTATCTTAAGTTATCTTCTTTAACAGAAGCTGCCGTACCACTATTTGTGTCAACAACAATGCATGTGATTGAATTTACATCACGTATAAGTGGATAGAATGTAATCAAGAAAGTAACTTCATTTAGTTCCCAGAAGAGAAAACATTCCTTCTCTTTTACAACTTCAAAGCAAGCCTATACTAGTTACCAAAATTGCACCACTGTCTTACACTCTTACGTTAATGTGTATATTTTAGTTAGTATATTACTTGTGTTTGTCATGCTCAGAGTTTTCCATAAACTCTGAGCATAGACTTGCGACTTATGTAGAAGATTTGTTATGTGTAATAAATAAAAAATATACATAATCTCATTGACCAGCTCAATAACATCACAGTATTTTCTTTATAATAATCATGTTGCTCAAGTAGATAGTTTTAACTTGAAATTTTATTATTGAGAGAGGAAGTGCCTTTTTTGAATTCCATCAAAACAGAGGAAGTAACTATATTTAACTTTATCAAAAGTAAGATCAACTCACTAAACACTTGGGGAATTGCTTGCTATAATTTCAATTAACTGTCAAATTTGCATCAATTAGTGAAATATGTATTCATGGTATTTACATAATTAAGATAGGCAGTGACACTTTTTATAATTAAAATAGTTAACACCATTATTTTCTTCAATGAGAAAATCATAAATAGGGATTAGAGGGAATCAAGTATTCTGCTTGATTTGATTACTAATACATGGTCAAGTTATGCCTCATTCAGGAGAACCCACCAGCAGATTGATTTTCTATTTCATATGTATCTCGTCATCTGCAGTAAAATATAGTTTGTTTATGAACACGTTATGCTGATGTGATCTTTGATTTTCATTCAAGCAGGCGGATTTTGTTCGTCATGAGACACTGCAGCAGATGCTGCGCTACCTAACTACCCGACAAGCTGCTCAGGGTTTAATTTCTTTAGGTGAATATTTCCAGCGCCTTCGTGATCTGAGTTAAGCTTCGACCATGCGGCTTTGTGAACCGGCGTAATTATGCAGTCTAGAGCCACCCACCCAAATAGTACACACTTGTGTGCTAGTATTCTGTGTATAAAGAAAAGGAATTATAGCATCTAGTAGTATTTTGGCAGTTTTTCATTAGCCTTTCACAATTGAGAAGTTAAATATTCTATTGATCATCATCAACATCATGTCAAATGTAGCAGTGTGTAACTAGTTTTATTAGTCTTTTATGTTTGTATAGTTCATCTTCTCCTCAGGATAATTTTTGGTCAGAATTCAAGATATGAAGATTGTCTATTTAAAACGATTGTTTGTTGTATGGTTTAACATTGTACAAAGTAGGATCGTTGCCTCAGAAAGTTGTTTGAGATTGCTATACGGATACTAAAGTTCAATAGAAAGAACTTATGTGCTTGCCAAACAAAAAGTTAAGTGTAATTCTTGTAGTTATCTGTAGTTGGTTGGTTATGGTGTTTGTCTATTTATTATATGGTATGAAATAGATACAGAAATTTTGACTCATTTACTCATAGACTGTCGGTTTGTGTTATTTGTACTTCTAATGCATTAAAAAACAAGAAATGTAGCTAAAAGGAAAGTGGTCATATGGATTAATTAAGTCAAACAAGTCAGAAATGGCTAAAGATGTAGGTTTAATGCATACAAACTCCTAAATCGTTGTCATCAATGTCAAATTTATGAAAACAACATTAACGTTTGTACATGGAAAAATGCTTATCAGCTTCTTTGGTCACTGTACATGTAAAATTAGAACTACAATTAACTTAACAAAATAAAAGAACCTTTACATGTTTATTGTGTTTTAATATAGCACAAGGTGATAAGTTGTTTATGTCAAAGAACATATTGTCGAAAACATACAGTTGAATACTATAGACAGAGACTCGGAAGTGTGAACAAAATGGGCACATTCAGTTGAACAAGGATCTAAGACAAATTTAATGATATAATTCAACAACTTATACCGTATATGAATGATTTCGATAGGGGAACATGATGATAATTGTCAACCGATATTACACAAAATGTAAACAAAACAACACCTAGAATGAAATATTGGATTTATGATAGCATAGCGTGGGTACCTTGCTAGAATGCTAGACACATAAAACATTTTCTTTTAAACAGATGAGTTATATTTCAACTTCGAAAAAAGTGAGCATAAAGTTGCAACTTGCAAGTGGCCACCAGAAGAGAGTCCACTGAATGTGATTCTTGGATGTTTGAGTGACTAACATATAATGTATGTGCAATGGGGCCACTCACCAGTTACAACCTCCTAATTATACAAGTTAAGAAAGACACCATAAGTGGTTGTATAAGTTTTGATAAACATAGTATACAAGATTCGAGAAGATTCTCACTGTTATCAATTAGCATGGATCGATCTATTGAGCTTGCTGCACTATTTCTGTGGAGATTTTTGGTGGCATATACTGCGGAAAGAAATAAGAAGTTATAAATGAGCAGATTACCATAAGTTACAGATCAAAGGAATAACAAATTTTTTTGACATAGACGTACTATAAGTGTGAACGCTAATTGCAGGCATTTTGTAAGACTGTAAACCATACATTTTAATGGAAGCATTGATAACAACATCCTATAAATCCTATTATCTAAATTCAGTTTTACGGTTGACCTGGATGCTTTTAGCTTACGATTGCTATAGTTAAATGCAATGATTATATTATTACAATTACAATAATCAGTAACAAAAGAATATTTACATTTATCATAAGTTTAGAAGTAATTCTTGTGACACTCAAAAGTCCAATGTTAGGAGTTCTTTTCTGTTTTTGGCGAAGAAAAATTTAATACAAGTGAGAATACTAATTGCTAGCTCACAAGTTTGGACCAGAGGTCCAAAGTGTGTTTCAGCTCATTCTTAATTGCTAGTTTGCTACCCCCATGTACAAACCAGAATTTATCAGTTCTATACTCCTATTTCATCGACTTACTAGACTAAGATGTATCAGATATATCCCAACAAAAGATACTTGCACTGAAAAAATCAACCGTCTTTGACTTAAACTAACATGAAAAACAGACAAATATCAATTATAACTAACTAAATGAATTATAACATAAATACTAAAAGTAACAAATTTCAAGAGTGCTTACAAGATAAATAGCATAGAAGAATGCAATGGTTACAGGGATCAGTGGCCAAAACGGCAAGAAGAATGTTCTTCCAAGCCTCACAAGAGTTCAACATGCGGAATCAAGCCCTGACATGCACTAAAGAAGAGTAAGTTCCATACTCCTGTAAATAGCATAACGAGACCAAAAAAAAAAAAAAATTACTGAAATAGTTAAAGTTTTACCCCTTGCCAGAATGAGATTCGAAATTCAGCAGCGATGATGTCAATCAACGCTCATGAATGCAGGAAACCTCGACAAGATGTCATTGTTTACTGCAACACCCCATATATAGTCATATATTGATAACATTAAGCAACTGATATGTTTTGTGAACAGAGCCAATATACCAAACTTCAACAAATCACACATCTATACTATCTTTTCATAAGTATCAGCACATGATAAGGATCAGAGACAATTGTTACAGCAAACTATAAATAGTATACACTAACAGGACTACTTAACTGCATTGAAACCATGCTGTAGGTGTGTTTATTAGTGTATAATCCAATAAGCATATTACATCTAAAAGGGTTAACAAGAAAACATTCTAGGCATCAAAACTTTTGTACCTCAATCCAAGTCGGAAAGTACGCAAGTTTATGATATAAACTTCAAAGTAATACTTTTGTAGCTTCACTTAGACGAAACCCTCTTTTTTCCATCTCCTCAATGTACAAATCAGCGTCTTTTCTCCTACCATTTTTATGCAATCCATGCACCAAAGTTTCATATGTCCACTGATTCGGCTCATACCCTTTTCTACGCATCTTTTGAAACAACTTACAAGCATCATCCACCTGTTTAACACTTAATTTCCTTAAAAGCATATTATAAGTGTATATATCAAGTGGGAAGCAGTTTCTCACTACTTCTTCCAAATCATCCGAATCTATATCCTCTTGAAAACGATCAGAAAACAAACCGACAACTTCACCAAGTCTACAAATAGGCAATGACTCAGACGATTCATCTGGGGGCCTCGATTCAACCCACGCGCGATATAACTCTCGATCCTTCAACGAACATAATAGCAAATTGTTACCAATGAAGGATGAAATTGGACGACCAACTCCTAAACAATCGTCAATGAGATCCACAATCTTTTCGTACCGTTTATTTCGACACAACATATATACAAGTTCTTCGTAACATTCGAGACTCGGTCTAACCTTTTTTTCTTTCTCTCGAATGCCTAAAAAATATCCTAGCGCGAGATCGGGCTTATTTGCTTTGCAAAGACCGATTACAAGAGTGTTGCATATTTTTCTACCGATTTTTCTTCTTCTCAAGATTTCATCGTAGAAATGTAATGCATCAGATACTTTCACACCTTTTAAATAACATTTTAACAATAGAATATCGGAACGTACGTTCGGAGATATTCCACTTCTTTTCATCATCTGATATACTTCTTTAGCCAAATCAGGTTTTTTTGCAAGACCAGCTCCTTCTATAAAGATGTTGAACTTACCACAATCGAGTTCATGAAGCGATAGTTGCATTTCTAGTAACCTTTGAAAATGCTTCTCGAAATTCTCCATTTGACATACGCTCTGAATAACTGATAAGGTCAATTGCGGACTTGGTGTGTGACCTTTTTCTTGCATTTCGATAAGTAGTTTCGAAGCAATATCTCTCCTATTCGACTTTATAAACCCGTTTATCAAACTTTTATAAGCACATCCAGTTGTAACTTTATTAACGCATTTAAGCTCCTCATGAATGAAATAACCCTCTTCTACTCTCCCCGTCCTACAAAGGGCCTTAATGTAATTTTCGTGAATTTTATCACTCAATACAATATTATTCTCCAAGGCCACACGAAACAACTCGTTCATCATATCAAGCTTATCAAGCTTACATAAAGCATCAGCAAGAATCGAAAACGTCATTTTACCGGGAAAATAGCCTTGCTCTAGTGAATTCGTCAAAATACGATACGCATCAATAACGCTTCCAGCCCCACAAAGCGTGTTCATTAAATAATTACACGCCATACTACTCAAAGATAACCCGATCTCATCTCTGGAATCGTACAAGCTAAGAGCATATTCAACCATTCCCGCCTTACAAAAGAAACACAAAACAATATTCATAGTTAATTCGTCTGGAGGTACGTCACTTTCCCTCATCTTGATTATCAAATCACAAACGTCCTCGAGTTTATTATCTCTCAAAAGACGTAATATCAACGTATTGTAACGAAAAACATCCGGGACATAATGTACAACCGCTTCCGAGTCTCGCGTCTTCTGTAAAAACTCCATAGCCCCATCTACCTTTTGAGCACGTACAAGCTCTCGAAGCCATATATCATAAACATGAAATTCCCCAAATTCATCAACCAATTTCCCAGCTTTATCAAATTGATCATCTTTACATAACCCATCTACGAGAGCACCAACTATGTACTGGCCACTTTTTAATTTGACCCCATTATCCATCACCCCACGAAGATACGTTTCGGCTCTATCGAACTCCTTCTTCCTGCAAAAACCTTTAACTAATATAGAATGTGTGACCTCCGCTTCAAACCCTCGATTCTTAATTTGTCTAGCAACCGACTCTACTCCGTCAAAATAATCCTCCTCCACAAGAGCATTTAAAAGCACATGATAAGCAAAAGCATCCAAATCGACACCCTGGTAACGCATCCGGCCAAATAATTGGAGCGCAATTTCTAGTTTGCCTGCCACAGCATAACCCATCACCAAAATACTATGAAAATTGGTCTTGTGACCACCTCGATGCTTAGCATAGCTATCCAAATAACTCAACATTAAAGACATCAACTTCGCTGTAGACAAAATCTTGAAAATCGCATTGAATGTAGCTCGAGTATGGTGAAACCCAGGTTGTCGCCCGACCCAATCAAAGAACTTCAAGCAAGACAACACATCTTTTCCATAAAACAACACGTCAAGAACAAGTGCTTCCGTAAGATGAAGATTCAACCGTGATAACGCCACATCAACAGCTTCACGTTGTGACACAAAATTTTCATTGTCACCGATGCTTTTGTCGCTGCTTCCATTAGATGATAATATCTCAAGTATACGGTCAAGAGAAGGGTTCCGATTAGATTTGAACCATTCTTGAAATGTCACCACTACATCTGCGTGTAATTTTTTTACTGGTGCTGAATAAGATGTAAATATTGGGTTTAAAAGAACGGTGTTTGTGGTGGCAGATGCTGCTATGGTTGAATAGTAGAAGGTCTCATTGTTAATGAGAGGAGAAAGAAGAGCCCGAATGGATGTTTGGTTCAGGTATCTTAGTCTTACCATAATTTGCGAAGTAGATTTCTTGTAACCTATTGCATCAACATTGCTCCAGGCATCTTATAGTAACACCACCTAGTAAAAAAAACAGAAAAAGAACAACAATTATGAACACGTGATTATTTTTAACTTCTATAAATATTCAACTCATATTGTTAACATAATAATCTGACTTTTTCAATACAGTTAAATAATCGGTTTAATCAGTTGAGAAACACTTTGGGTGCTAGGTTTCATATTTTACTAGGTTTCAATTTTTTCTGTTTCAGAAAGAATAACAAATTCATTATTCTGTGACATGTTTCCATTTGTACTAGGTTTCAAAATTTACCAGTTTCACCTGCTGAAGATAATATACAACCCAGATCAACTGGGTTCAAAGCAAATGAGTTTTTATCAGACAACAATCCTTCTTTAGGAAATTTACAATGCAGACGTCTATAAACATTTTCTGAATATTGAAATAACTACAGGATGTCAATCCTAATAGGGCAAACTAAGTTGTGCAGATGACAAGCTAAATCAAATAAATTCTACAAAATATATATACCAATACTTGAACACAAATCATGTCCGATAGATACAACAGATTAATTTCATTTGATCAGAAGAATGAATAAACCAAAATACAAACATTCAGATATTAATATATATTTATATTTTGATTTGAAAGTGGATAAATTCATTATCAAAGTAACCTACCTGTGTGGCTGGGTATGCTCACCGATGGATTTATCAAAACCTGCCATCAATAATGAAAATTAATCAAATTTATTATTTCTACAAAGAAGATGAATGATTCTACACATAATACACCTAAGCAGAAGAAAGGACATAGATTAAAAATGAATTTCTTGAGGATAATCTAGTAATGTTTTAAGGTTTCAAAGATGTACTGGACATGAATTTTACTCGGTTAGATTTGGAGTATTTTCAATTTGATCCCCATAGTAGGGAGGTAAATACTGACACTACCCTATACTATATAACAAACTGCAATTTAAGCCATCACTTCACTCACCATATGTTTGGTAATTGTGACGGGTAAGGAACCCATAATCACTTACTCAGGTATTTTAAAAGTATGGAGAGTGAATTGTCAATGATATTTTCATTATGTCCTGATTTTACATTCTAAAATATTCTTGGCCGGTGTTCGTATCAAGTAGTATACAATAGAACTGGGAAATTATCAAGATCAGTAGCTTTAATCATTTTCAAGCAACTACTTTCTAATTTGTGCATCTTACATGATACTATAAAGCAACACTACCAACAGGGACCAAAAAAAAAAAGGGCACAATCCAAAAGATGAAAGAACCGCAAAGAATAATCTAGCAAGCTGTAAGAGAACCTGTTAACGAAATTTTTAGTTTCCCCTTATCATCAAAGTGATAATCACGATGTAAATCAACTTCGACTAAATGTGAAATAACAGGTGTTGTTTGGGTGCCATTCTGAGTTCTGACACTATAGTGGTTTAGCAACTATTTAATTATCCAAGGGATTAGCATATATTGATGAAGTGTATCGATCTATAATACAATAATAACAACATTTCTATATGTATGGAGCTACAAAATCTTGAGTGTGCATTCATTGGCATTTCACCTAGTGGCCTAGTACTAATTCACTTATAAACTATATCAGATAGGAAAAAAATATCACCTTTTTTGCAAAAACAAACTAATACTGCAATTGTTATCAAAATTAAACTAATTAAAAAGGTCTATTAATACTTCAAATATATAATAAGCATTTCACAAAAGGAAAAAAAAAAAGTTTAGGCTGCTTTTGGTTACAGGAAATTCTTCACTTTTCCATGAAACTTCTATAAGAAAATTAGAAAATGTGTACAAATTCAAATTTTTTAAATAACTTTTCTAAGAAAGGGAATCATTTTTCTAAATTTTCTGAAGGACAAAAAAATGGCAACTGTCAGAACCCAATCCAAAATCAACCATCACTTATTTTTTTAACAACCCATTGAACGCAAGTACACAACCATTAATCAACCTGTTTGATGAAGTTAAAATAAAAAGTAAGGTAATTTGGATAAGAAGTTACCTCTGAAATGCAAGTGCTAACGTCAATAAATGAGAATCTTATTGAGAAATTTTGTGAAGAAAAAAAAAAGGTGCGTTTTGAAATTGAGTAAACGACGGTGTAGATACGACGGAACAAAGCGGCGGTGCGGTGACAATGGCGGCGGCTAGATGATGACGGAGCTGAGAAGAAGAGATCTTGATTTTATTTATTTTTGACTTTTTGATTTTTTGATAATCGATATTTTGACGGAGGTGAGACCGTGAGAAGAAGAGCTCGTGGTGTCAATTTTACACCGATCAGTTATTTAACGGTTAATTTTTTTTTTCACCTCATTTCATTTTTCACTCAAATAAAAAAAGTTTGGGGAAAACCCGATGGATCGATCCGACTCGAGACTTATTTGACCCGGACCTGTTTAGACCTATCTAGATCTGGACCCATTTAGACCTAAACCCATCTAGACCCGTGACCCGACCCGACCCGACCCGACACAACCCATTCATTTTGCCACTTATATCTTGCATATACGGGCTTGCACCTTGGCCAAAACCAGTGGCTGATGTGTGTATTAGTCGGGGTATGCTCGTGCATACCCTGTGAGTGATTTCAGTAGTGGAAAAAAATTTATTTTTTCATGAGTTTATAATATCTTGTTACTAAATGCATATCCTGAGAAAATTACCTTGAGAAAATAGCGTGCATACCCACCTTAGAATATATATCGATATAACATTCATTTGTGAACTTAGATTCAATAAAATCATCATAATTGCATGATTATGCGTTCACGTTAGCTAACTATATGCTAAAATTAACAATTATAGTGAAATTAACACATAAAACTAATGTCCAGTTTTCTGTAAAGATTTTGTTTGTTTCATGTTCCTCGATCTCTTACGGTATTCTTCACCAAACTAATCACTTTTTCGTTGCTCACTGACAATCTAGCCCCATGGCAGCCTAACTTTGTCTCGTTGGTAGTCACTTCCCCACTCCGCTGTCCAACGTTTTTTCTTGCTTTACGGCTCTCTGTTCAGCTTCTGCTACATTTCCTCTCGTCCTCGGCGCGCGCCTCTATTTTCTTCTCCCTCCATGAAGAAGTAAAAAGCCTAAGGCTACTTCTATATATGTAACTAACTTCCTTATAGCCATCTACTTATTATCTTGCATTAGACTAGCTTGTTTGTGTCTTTGTTGTTAGCTATTATTACGAAGTGATACGGACTACTATTCTTGCAAACTTTTAACATTTTTACTTTCTAACATTCTTATAGATCTTGATTTAAGATTGGTTAACTGATTGAGCAAATTTGTTGCTTAACGGCTCTTCGATACAGTGATATTGAGTTGGATCGGAGCATATAGGTAACTAAATATATTGACTAAATGGGTTGAGAAATCGACCCGAAAACCCGAGAAAAATCGTACAATTTTCTTCGGAGAATACATTAAGTGTGCATACCCAATGACGAATTTCTAAATCCGCCACTGCCCAAAACAAAGCCCGGTCAAACTCAAAATTGTTTACTTTTAGAAACTGAGAATCAAACTCAAAATTAATAGGGAACAAAAGTGTTTAATCAGTGGGTTTACTTTGAGAAACTGAGAATCAAACTCAAAATTAATAAACGTGTTTAGTAATTGAAAAATAAAATTTTATTTCCTTTTCAATTATAAGGAATGGTGTTTTCGTTTATTTTTAGTTAGCATTAGCATTAAACTGCAATGTATACATGTGTGGGAATATCTTATCCAGTTGGTCTTTCAGAAGCAAGGTAATGATTAAATTAGTATTACTCCACATTTTTGCTTGGGAAAGAGTGTGCATATGAATGATATCTCGTTCTTGAATCGCTATATAATGTCTGCTTGTTCACAAGTTTTGGGGATACCGACTATTAGATGTGCTTATTGTAGGTGAGCTTTCTCGAGAAGCTGAGTTGTGAATACTCATTCAAGCATTTCGTATACAATCCATCTTGTATGGATGACACTATAGATGCGGTTTCTCGAGCTTGGGAGAACGATGGCAGGAGTATTTTGCATGTGGTTTCAAATCATTATGAAGGACTTCTTTCAAAATTGTTGAATTCGGATGGGTGAATGTTGCTGTGAGTACGTAACTAGACTTTAGAAGGCAGCTACACACTTTGATGTTTTGAATTAGTGTTGTAGCAACATTTATAATTTCTTTTGGTTTCATTTGAAGTCTTCCCCTGATTAACTCATAGTAAAAAGCTGCTTGTGGATCCTCTGCGATATTAGTTAAGTATTTGCATTGTATGTGTTTACCTTTTTATTTGACAAAAAACCCGTTTACAGGTCCCATGTCAATACTTTTTACCTTGTTAAGTCAAGACACATTTTTTCAATTTTTTTTTTTTTTGTTAGTTAGTCAAATGTGATTTATCTGCATGTAAAATGATATACTGTTGTGCAAACCAGAGATGATTTATTTACCTTAGGTAAGTTGTACTGTTAGAAAGTCTATTAAATTTCTACGAGTAATTTCAAATGTTGTAGCATTATTGATCCTGAAGTGATTGAGAGATAAAAGACTTTTGAAGAATCGCAAGGCAATCCTTGATAATTGACGTGTTTAAAACAAAGATAGCTTGGTATCCCGTCACTTGTTTCTTTGGATCCCTCTTGTATCTTCATACAGTAATTTTTTATGGTGAATTTGCCTAGCTCAATGTCTATTTTTTAGCATCCTATATCTTTTGAAAAGTTAGATAGTTATAGTACAAGTTTGATTTTAGTATATTAACCATTGACCATCAAGTACTTGTGAAGTTTTTTAAATAGAGTGTAATTTATATTGGGTGTCAGCCAAACCCAACCTGTGATCTCAAATCTATTTATAGTTTTTACCCAACATGTAAAATTCACCCTGATAATCTTCAACTAAATCTTTAACCGTCTTTAACTCCTTATACTAGACAGGATCGGTAAGTGCTTCAATTTTTGAAAGCAAAACAAAATAACTGAGTGTAGGTATGTAATATCAACCAACACCTCAAGACATCAGAAACCTACAACATTGAGAATGAGTCTTGTCTGTTTCGCGGCTGTTTTAAACAAGGAACAGCACACCCTTTTCTCTCAAAATCGGCAAGAAGCAAAGAACCATCATACTTTACAGCAAAAATATAAACATTAATGCTGATATAACAGCAGATACCTACCTAGTACTCTCAAGTACGTAAATCCAGCCCTGCCATACATTCATGCACAGAATGAAAAGAGCCTAGCCAAGCAACATTGTTGCATTTTAAACTACACAAAGTTAAACATTACATATATCACATGCCACAAGCTTAAAGCATTTCAATCAGTAATTTCTCCCTCTTCGTCCTCCTCATCCTTTTCACCGCCTTTAAAAGTAGAACAAGTGCTCTCTTCCGGCACATCATAATTTGTTTCATCCTCCTCAGCCATCTCACTACCTTTAGGATCAGAATAAGTTGTCTCTTCCAGCACATCAGAATTTGTTTCTTTCACAATTACAGATGGGAATCTCAAAGAGCTATCAGGCTCCCCATTGAAAAACGAGTTCACTGCCATGAACCTGAAAACCTGCAAAAGATGGTTTTTGTCTCTCTTAATGTCTCGGCTCAAAAGCTTCTGTAAAAGAGATGGTTCCCGTTCACACGGCTTAGGTTCAAGGTTTCGATGATTAGCCTTGAAAGAATCTTGGTCTCCGGGCCTTGCCCTTTTGGCATTTCGGTTATTTTGAAATCTTGTTCCTCTTTTGTTATGGAACTTCTCCTTCTTGTGCTGTTCCCTGTTGTGTTTTTTATCTCTAGGGTTTTGTTTATCAGAGCCAAATAAATAAGATGGTGGAATGTCGGCAACCTCACAACCCAATTCAGCTTGTTTCGCTAATATATCCTTCAATTGCTGCAAAACAAGACCCCATGCTCATCAGATTGCCTAAATTTCTTGTTATTTTTTATCTTCTTAGATTATCATTTTCGCTAGGTTGGGGAGCTAAAGGTGATTTTCTCCAACTTGAAAAATAACATGAATGATAAATGTGTTCGACTATGATTACGATAATGATGATATTATTACAATAACGAATTAAATCTTTGAATAAAATGCTTTAGCAGGTAGTATTTGTTACAAAAAGGAAACTTTAGGGGGAGTTTCAACGTGTTCCCCTTTTAGCTAATTTTATGGCCCATTTGAGATACAAAGCATGCCAAATAACTCATATATAAATAGACCAAAACCTGACCATAATAGAATTCTACAGTTTTCACCAAAAAGGGGATTGTTGCAACTTAAATGGAAAGGAAAAAACTAGAACTCAATAAAAGGTTCATACATGTCGACACTAACCCCATATAAAGTTATGATGGGTCCTTCATGAAACAAACCTACTAATAACAGGTCAATAATCCCATAGAGTTCATCAAGAAGGTGGACATTCCGACCCATTTAGATTTGAATGGGTCTATCTGGGTTATGGTTTATCCTAATGGGGTTGAATAAAAAAAATACTCCGTAAATGGGTTGAACAAAAGTAGCCCAAAGTCCCAAACTACATTTGTAATGCATCACTATTGTAACGACATAGTTAATATAAAATATATAATCATATTAACGAACAACCTAATTTTAAAAGGAAAAACATCGATTAGGTCAACCTACCTCGAATCGACCCGTTTCGACCCATATAAAACTAATTTGTAACAAACCAGATCTACTTCGCAGCGTGACCCAATCTGCCTGACCCGCCCAATTTACCAACTCTAGCATGCAGGCAAGACAAACAACATACCTGGCGACGTAGAGTGGCTTCTTGGTCGATGAAATCAGATTCTTTCTTGCACTTCTGCAAGATAAACGATAAAGTATTAAACTGACAAACAACGAGGATCAAACTAAACTCTGAAATCTAACCTTTAATATGTTATCAGTTGTGGGGTAGTTCTTCTTACGAAACTCTCGCCACTGCTTTATTTCGTGCTCAGTGTAATTCAGAGACGGTACTCTTCATGAGAAACAATGCAAGTTTACCAAGTAGTCAATTATCAGGAATATACCAAGTTACATATCACGAATTATTTGGGAACTACAATTTCATGACTTCTGATTAGAGATCAAGTAAAATAAAATCATATTGTAACTAAATCAGTTCGATTTGAATATTAATTCTCAAATTCGAAGTTCTAAACACTGATTCTGCAAGATACTTCTCACGATGCTAAAGTTTTTCTTAAAAATGCGATTATCAAATTCAGATTACCATTACTAACTATAACTAACTAAAAGTCATAATATCGATGGGTGCAGAAAATTACTTCTTTTCAAACTTGGTGGACTTTTGTGGAGCATAATTCACTGCTGCATTGCTGTTACCCTCTGTAAAAACAGCAATCAAAATGAATATGATTAGTGAAAATACCTTAATGTATCATGAGAAGTCTTACCCATTTTGCTGGAATTTAATTCACAATACTATAAAGATGCAAGAGATATGACGAATGGAAGCTACACATTGTATTAATCTATATTAGATCAAAGTAGATTTAGGGAAATAAAATAAGATCGAAAATGTCCTTCTAACACATAGATTGAACAAACGAAAACAATGGGAATGGAACTATTCACATTGTTTACTATTTCTTTTATTTTGTGTCTTTTCAATTTACTTGTTGTTGTTGGTATTCGCAAAAATCCTTGTAAAAAAACAAAGGACATTTCATTTTTTATGTAAGTCAATAAACTAAAATAAACACAAATAATTAGGTGTTCACCTTTATTCATATTGCCATTGTAAATCCCGAACTTATCTTTCACATGCTTATGGGACTTGAATCTGCACACACTCAAGCGCTATGTGAATTAACAAATCAACTATTTAACCATGGGAAAGAAATTGTGAAGCTCATTATATTTCCAACATACCCCTTGTGCGAGCCACTACCTGTTAGAGGCACGTTTCCATGATTGTGCTGTTAAAGTGCAATGATATAATACATGTGTCAGAATGTCAATCAAAGAAGTGTATTAATGTTGTGTGCACTTTTGTATACCGATCAGCAATACATACAGAAAGAAACAATACCTGGAAATTTGTAGGGTTCTGTGTTTGACTGAAATTGACTGTTGGTCTTGGAGCATTACCATCCATCATCGGCGAAACAAATCTTTGTTGTCCTTGATTAACATGTTGCACAGGACCATTAGAATTAACCATGCCAAACATCTGATTTGGAGGACCCACACCATGAACAATCTGATTCTGGAACACGAGAGAATTTCCAGATAAAGCATTAACTTATTAGGAATTTATACTTTTGATATTTCATATAATAGGAGGTGCTGGTAAAGAGATAAATTCGACATACTATTCTAAGTTATTGTACTCCCATTTGCCTGAAAGGTCAAAAATAAGAATTTTTTATAGCATATAACAATGGCCCGAGTTTCTAAAACTAGCACATTAATGACAGTGGCCTAAGAATTATAGAATGTAATTGCCAACTCATTCATTTCCGATCACTGTAGATGAGTGCTCTCTCCGTCCAAGAAAGTGTCCAACTCCGAAATTATATTACCCCGTCTATTTCAAATTTGATATGGGATGATTGTTAGCCTTTTGGTTTCAATTAATTTGATTGATGTGATAGTTTAAATTTTAACTTCTTCTTCTCTTTTCCTTTTATCAATCTACAACCAAAACAGCTCCCGAAAATTATAAAGGCCGATTGTTAACTATTCTTAAACTCAAATATCAAATGTGCACTCTTCTTTTGGGTGAGTATACTATTAATTTAAGTTTCATATTCAATGTAAAATTACAGTTAAACCCCTGCAACTGTTACCTTCGATAGATGTGTCACATGTACCCCAAGAATACAATCTCGTCATGGAAGATGCATGTTTTTCTTTATATTACTATACCTAAAATGCAATTGCCGACACATATATTTTCAATGACACTGTACATTACTACTCACTCCATCCCAGAAAGAGCCCACTTTCAATTTGAATCTTCTTAATTCACACATGACAACGACATGACTAGTATTACCCTTTTAGCTACAAACTTCTTTAGTAATATAATATATTGTTACTGTTAGAGTATTTTTTATCTACAACCAAAACAACCTTCACTTATGAAATTAGAAAATAACTCAATTTACAATGATCAGGTGTGTACTCATTTTTGGGTGATGGGGGGAATACCTAACGAATCGTCAAATATTCTAAAAGGCGAAACATATGCAAGCGTTTATGTTTCATGACATTAAGCATGATATCGTATTTTTACCCCACATTATTTGCTTTTGGTAAATGACTTACTTAATCTACAACCAAAAAAGGTTACCATTTTTTAGGATCATCAATAAAAGTTCATACATTATTGAAAATAAAAAAACCTGAAAATAAAGACATAAACTGATACCTGAAAATTTGTAAGTGTAGCAAGGACATTCTGTGGTTGTTGTGCCTGAACCGAACCAGAAGCACCGGGTAAAAACGGATTTCCTTGTAACTGCTGGCCCATATTTTGTTGCACTTGATTAACATGTTGCACAGGACCATTGCAATTAGGCATGGCAAACTGCTGATTCGGAAGAAATCCCGGATTTTGATGACTCATAACATTCGGTAACTGGTTTGTGGGAAAATTACCAGGAGGACATTGGGCGTTATTCGAGTTTTGTAATTGAAGAAGCTGGTAAATATTTTGAATTGTGTTCTGCAGAAGGACTTGCTCAGCAGGTAAACCAACATTTTGGTTGAATGCAGGAGAAATCATTGGACTACGAGCAAAGAACTGACCCTGTTGTTGTTGTTGTTGTTGTTGTTGAGCAGGATTGAACTGATTTACAGGATACGGATTAAAATTTTGTTGTGGATTGAATCCAACAAAACCATTTGGGAATTGAGCATTTTGTAACGGAAACGGCTGATTAGGAAAATTCATGAAAGTAGGTGGAGCTACAAACGTCATATTATTATTCGGATATAATAATCCACCAGCATTATTACCATTGCACATTTGTTGATTAATGGCTGGGTTAACCTGTTCATAAATTAACATATCAGATTAAATTAGCTCTTCAGAAAGATTTATTCCACCAAATTGTAACAAAGTTTACCAAAAAGATTCATGAATTGTCACGCACTTTCACCAATTATTCATTGTATGTAATCAACAAATTTTCTTACTTTTTGATATACCAAAGTATGTAAGTGGCCTTCTTGAGCAGGTCAATATTTTACATTTTACGTGCTACAGAAGTTGGCTTACAAATATCGGTAACGAAATAAAAGTTTGTTATATCAAAAAGTACCCAAATTTATTAACAATGAAACTTGGTGGGATTTTGTGTGAAGTTGATATTAGATCCTAATAATAAGAGTAAGAACACAAATTGATGAAAACAAGCAAATAATATCGATATCAGTTTGTAATTCCAAAAGTAAGATACAGAAATCGAAATGCAGTAAGATACAAAAATAGAAAGTGAAGCGGAGAACCTGTGGAACTGCGGAAGCAATTGCTGGGTTTTGATTGGGATTATGATGAGGATTCATCATCAAATTTCATAAATCTGCAGTTTATTTGTTTGTAATAGTAGTTTTATTATTTGGGGACGCAAGGGTTTTAGAGAGGGTTTGAGTTCTGCTGCGAGTATGAATGATTTTTTTTTTCATTCTTTTTCCGTTTCCAATATGACCTAAAAGGTAATTGGGTAAGGTTACGACGAGAAGGGAGCATGAGGAGCAGGGTCTAATTCACTGCATTTTAGAGTAAAATTTTGCTCAGATTCCCCTGTATTTTACCAACGGAGTATTACATTTTAACAAATACTGCATTTTACATTAATAAAATTTTACTGCATTTTAGCGACATTGCATTTTAAACCTTTAAATTTGTTCTTAAAATGCAGTAAATTTGGCATGCTCCTCATTTGAGGCATTCTCCTCTGATCCTTAATTAAAGTAATTTATATTAATTTGTTAAAATATCTCTTTGATGTAACACTTAACCAAAAAAAAAAAAACAATAAAAAAGGGTATTTTTTGTCACTAGGTTTGTCACTATATATATATATATATTTTTTTGATAAAACTAACATGAACGTGAATATGAACAAATTAGAGCAAAGTAACCCTAACATCTATAGAGAGGATGAGAATGATTCGAATGAGATGAGAATATATCTATGTTATTTGGGCTATGTAGCGGATATAAGTATAAAACATGATGATTGTAAGTCACACGTGTTGTTGCAACTTAGTGTAAATATTCTAGGGAGAATTTCATTCATATCCTTACAAAATTAAGATATTACGTCAATATCCTTTCAAATTTCAATATTACGTCAATATCCTTTTAAAACTTCAAAATACTCGTATTTATCCAAATATTAAATTTTGTAAAATTTAAATCATATATATGTATGTAATGACTCTTTTACCCTTATCTTATTAAACTTATCATCTTTGTAACACCTACAATCGACACACACAAAAAGAATACAATCTAAAGGAAAAATGTTAATAATTAACTATATCGCAAGTGATTGCTAGAACGAAATGTAGACATCAATTTAATGTTGCCAGACATCCACAAAGGAATCCACCACCATTAAAAGTAGATTGAAAAATGAAAAATGTTTGGTGCCTAAATTGACGAGATATGATGTATTAATATGGATTCATATTTAATCATACTTTACTTCGTACAAAAAATACATCATACTTGGTGATGGCTTACATATTCCACCACTATAACTCATCGACCCATTTTCATGATCGGGAAGAAATCAGATATAAGGTTTTAGATACTGGAAGGGTAAAATGGTCACAAACTCTGTTAAATAATATCTATATAGAGTTTTAACTAAAAAAAAAGTTATTTAATTGTATTAAAATCAATTATTTGAACATATATGAGAATTTATACTTTTAAAAGGATATTGAAGTAATTTTGAAATTTGCAATAATATTGATATTATATTGGAAGTTTGTAAGGATATAGATGTAAATCTCCCTATTCTAGTAGCAATACATCCGTGCATTATTTTTCATGTTAAATTTAAGATGTAGCCAGTGGTGGATCTAGCACTTAAAATCACATGGGTCATTAACATAACAAAGGAAAGATAATGAACGAGTTACACTTGTACGTTGGATCGGGTCGAGTCGGATCGTTTCATTACCATACAGAATCGTTAACGTATCTGATACGTTAACATATTGAAGGCTTTTATAACATTATTAAATCATATAGTTAATACTTTGGATACAGAATCGTTAACGTATCTGATACATTAACATATGTGTAAATGACAAAAATCGGCAACGAACTGCCACAAATTATTCCAAGTATGCAATCTACCAATAATATTGCCCAAGTATGCAACAAACCGGGAAGTTTCGTGCTTGGATTTATGAAAGTTAAAGTTTTACCGTTTCTTGTTTGTAAATGCTGACTGTGGTTACACGTCAGCGACCACGTCATTTTTTTTACACGTCACGTTGAAACGTGGCGGCCACGTCACCTCGTGTCCCCAATTTAAAACACTTTTTCCCCCTTTATTTTTTCACATTCACAAACCCTAACCCGTATTATTTTCCCTCGGCGATTCCTGTGGTTCGAGCATGTCGTCTTCTTCATCATTTTCGTTCAATTCAAACGCTAATTGTGACCTTCCAACACACTGCAACTGCAATCCCCCTCAGCTGTTGAAGAAACGCACCTCGTGGACCCCTACCAACCCTGCTAGTCGCTTTCTGACTTGTCCCAATTCCATCGTTAGTGTTAATTTTGATGAACTTGAAAATGGGTTTCTTTACATAACGTTTGTCGTATAAATTATGTGTAGAGTCCTTGGAAACGTTGTGGCGCGTATTGGTTTATTGATGAGGAACTAACTAATGATTGGTACAAGTTCAATTTGACTGAACTTTACAATGCATTGAATTGAGATCAACGACAAACATTCAGGGAAAGCATGATGAACCGAGAAATGCTAGCCAAATTGAAAGAAGAATTTGAGCTTTACAAGTCCAGAAAAGAAGAAGATGTATGGAAGCTGCAACTTGAGTTGGATACAGTGAAGTCAATGAGTGTGTCGATGAAGAAGTTTTTGGTAATGTTGGTGATGATTGTTGTATTTCTAGTCATATTTAAGTAGGATTGTTATGGAGGTTTCTTTTGAGGGTTTCTTTTGACTGATGTACTATAGTAGCAATTGTAAATTGGTAAGTTAGATGTAGGTGTTAATGTTGAATTGAAGTCACTTGGTTGTAGTTTGGTAACAATTTAATGCAAGTTTGTTTGAAAATGGTACTGTAATAGCAACTGCATTTACATTTACATGTACATTGCAAGTGTATTTTGTGGCTCTGTTTTACTGCAACTCATCAAAAACTTTTTTTTAATACAAACTACAGCATGTACATTGCAAGTGTTTTATAACGTTCTACTATTATAATGAGTCTGCAGTTACATTCCATGTACATTTACATATACATTTACATGTAATACCATCTGTAACTATACATTTACATTGCAAACATGTTTTTATTGCAACTGCTATAAATTGCAGACTTGGCTTATAACGTGTATTAACAACCAGTCAATAAAGACAATTGAAAATTCAACATGAAGCAAAGCAGTCAATAAAGGCACTTCTGCATACACCACTAGTCTTGATAAAAGCACAAGCATCCAAAGTACCATCAATATAATACAAATTAACGACGTAAAACAGTGTCTAGGACCACTAAACCTGCATACTTGCACATGACAATGACCTGGAAAGCATAAATACAACCAAAAAAGTGGAGCAAAGAGATCAATTGAGCACATGGGTTTGTCTTGGACATTACATCACAATACTACTTAAATATTACTGACCATACATAATACCCCATCTCCACTGCTCACCACCATACACTGCTACTCATCAGCTTCATCTTCCAAACTGAAAGGCTTATCCATTGATTGGCCAGTCCCATCTTTTGGAAGTTTTGCCATCCATTTGTTTGCAATTCTCTCAGACTTCTTTCTGGGTTTGACATGATGTGGATCTTTCTTCCAATTGAAGTACTTTGCAACCTCATCAACAACTTGGTCAGATTGAGTGGGTTGTGTGATATTCTCTTGAGTCAATGGAGGTGCCTACTTTCCTGCGTATCTGGTTGTGCATCCTGAGTGAATAGTCGTCTAGAAACATGTGGTAATTCCATTTCAATTTCTTCATCAACAAGCTCACTATCATCCCCTTCATCATCATCACCAACAACCTCAGTCACCAACTCCAAGTTCTCATTCCACACAAGCTTAGACTCATCCATTGCAGGTTGATCATCATTACCCTTATCATTACCAGCAACATCATACCCAAATATCTATGATTCATAAAATATAGGTATACAAAAATAAGTATGATATTCACTAAATATGTATGAGATTCACTAAATAAGTATCAGATGAGATATGATGTAAATAAAAGTTACCTCTGCATCTGAGATAGGCACTTCTGTCTTACCACTAGCAGGTGTGATAGGCACTTCTGTCATAGGCACATCTGTGTTCTCCTCAGGTGTGATAGGCACTTCTGTCATAGGCACATTTGTGACAGGAGCACCATTATCAGGTGCATCTTTACCACCTCTACCACCTCTACCACCCCTAGCACCTCTTCCACCTCTACCACCTCTTCCACCCCTAGCACCTCTGCCACCTCTAGTTACTGTACCTACTGTGATCCCATCATCTTGTTGATCATCATCAACACCACTAGGTCCAGCTTTGAATCCTGCTTCACCTTTACCACCTCTTCCACCTCGGCCACCTCTTCCACCTCGATCACTCTTCTACCTCTACTTACTGCTTCAGGCTTTGATCTGGTTGGATTCTTGCAATATGTTGTGTTGTGACCTTTCTCCCAACAGTTATGGCAAGTCATAACTCTTCCAACTCGAGTTACTTGATGATCATTTTCTGAACTGTGCCTCATCCTCTTTTTTTTGGTCTTCCAGGCATCCTTCTCATGATTGGTGGCACCACTGGAGGTTCTGATGTCTTTGGCCAATTGGCTGAACCTTTAACTGGCTTAATGGAATATGCATATGTGTTCTTCCAATACTCCTTGTGCAACCATGAACTCACTCCATCTTCTGCATCAATATGGCAATGGATGTAGGCTGCAACTACATGAACACATGGTATACCACTCAAATCCCATAGTTTGCATTCACAATGCCTATCTCCTAAGTGAACACCATATGATTCATTTGCTGATCTGACTTCAAATACTTGAAACTCACTTTGGTACACAACCCATTTCCTAACATAATAGACACATATAAGTAATAATATTTAGAGTTAATAAAAAATTAAGTATTTCATTAAATTATTAGTATACCTCTGTTTGACCTTCTGCAACTCAATGTACTTCCTGATAGAAGGACAAATTGTATCTTCCAGTTGCCTTGCTTGTTGTTTCATACTGTAAATCCTTTGCATAATGTACAGTCTAATGTCTTCCAGCATTGTGATGATAGGTTTATGCCTGTCATCCAGTATGGCTTTGTGGTAACTCTCACATATGCCATTTTCATATGCTGCACATGCTCTGTCCATGGCAAAGAAAGCCATGCACCATGTGTTTGGATCCCTCTCAACCAGGTATTGGCGAGCTCCCTCATCTAGCTCTTTGATATCAGCCATAATGTGTTCAAACTTACTAACTATGATGCTTGATGCTGCAGACCAGAACAAGCTTCTGAATTCAATTCCTAACCATTTTTTTCTTGAAGTTTGCATACACATGCCTGGTGCATTGTCTATGTTCAGCAACAGGCAACCAAGTTCTGACTGCTTCAATAAGTCCCTACAAATTAAAACATAAAATAGTGTTAATCATTGAATAAGTCCCTGCAAATTATAACATAGTGTTAAACAATGATAAATAAGGTATGCATTTTACCTTATGTCCATCTGATATGATTGTCACATAGTGACCATTGTGTAATCTGAGATCATCACACAATGCAGCTAAAAACCAACACCAGTTCTCTGTGTTCTCAACATTAACAACTACCCATGCAATTGGGTACATCTGATTGTTAGCATCCCTACCCATTGCTATTAACAATTCACCTTTTACTTGACCTTTCAAAAAATAACCATCAAGGCCAATCACCCTCCTACACCCATCCTGCCAACCATCTTTGACACCTTTGAAACAGATATAGATCCTTTTAAAATATTGGTCACTACAATTACCTTTTTTCTTCAGTCTCAAGCTTTACAGTAGATCTAGGGTTACTCTCTAACAAAGCTTGTCTATAGTCCCACAACCTAGCATAATGCTCCGTCAAACCCCCCTCATGATCAAATATTGACCTCTGCTTAGCTTTCCTACACATATTCATGCTAACATTAATCAAAAACTTGGACTTAATGTTATCTCTCATCTCCCTGTAAGTCAATTTCTTATTTTGCATAATCTCTTGTGCATAGTGCTTGGCAATCCACTTATAGTTGACCAAGGATCCCAAGTCAAAGTTTCTATTACACTTGTGTGTTGGAATTAAAGACTTGATCTGAAAAGATCTTTCAGAAGACATCCAGGTGGCCCAAAGCCTGAATGGACACACTGCCTTCCCAGTTTTGTTCCTTTTAACAGGGGTGATTGCCTTTTTCCCTTTACCCTTACCCTTCTTTGCCTTAACCTTTTTAACAGGGGTGCTTACCTTCTTTGGAATTTTCTTTGGGGTTGCATTCTTTTTACTTGCACTTCTAGTTGTTAGTGAACTGGTTTGTGTCTCACCTCCACCTTCATCCCTGTCTCTTTGCAATTTATCAGCCAACTCCTTCTCAAGCCTCTTTCTCTTCCTGTTACCACTAGCACACCTGCCCTCATCCAGGGGCGGAGCTAGGAATTTTTAGAAGGGGGGGGGGGGGGCAACTTTTTTTTTTCTTTCTTTTCTATCACATTAGGGGGGTCAAAATCCTAAACTGTCACTAATTACCTTAAAAAAAATTATTTTTTTCGATAATTTTTTATTTCTATGGGGGGCGACTGCCCCCACTGCCCCCCTTCTAGCTCCGCCCCTGCCCTCATCCACATTCCTACCACATTTGACCAATAAACTCCTCCAATCATTCCTGCCTTACCAGAGTTGATAACCATGTGTAACACCCCGCAATTTCGACATAATTAAAAACGTTAATTTCACGCATTTTAGGCTAATTTCCAAACTTTGAGTGAATTCACAACTACTTTTTGAGGTAAGTCTAGCAAAGCCCAACTAGTTAATACGCGTAGTATTACATATTTTCATGACTTGTATAATTACGAACAAAACAATTGGAACAAACGCAACAAAAGTATACGACTGTTGGTGAACAAAATTATTTGATAATACGAAATTATTAAATAACATTAATGTTTACTAAATATTATGTTGATAATATTTACAAGGTATTTTATAACATACAACATTTATTTCGTACAATTGAAACAAAACAAAGATTAAAAAAACTTTATAACTTAACTAAATTATAATTATATAAATTCTCAACCAAAAATATATCTTAACACATATTTAAAAATATATAATTTAAAAACATTTTAATAATTAACGATCGGGTAAACAAACACGGACTAAATACCACAAATTTGAGACAAAAATTCCTCCCCTTTTAGGTCCCAAAAATCTGCCCAAACACCCCCTCCCATTCCCCATTTCCTTTCATTTTTTCAAACAAAAACACACACATCCTCTCATCTCTCTCTCTCTCTCTCTCTAAAACTCATCACAAAATCAACAAAAATAACAACAAAATCGGACACACAACAACAAAACGCATCATCATCATCATCTACACAAGGATTCAAGCTCAAAATCACCATTTTCATCATCATCTTCATCACTCACCTAATTTTCGGATTCCACTCAAATTGGACATTAGGGACTTTACCCGGACTAAGCTTTGCTAGCACTCGCACATTACTTAACTCAACATGTGAGTTCACAGCCCCTACTTCTACTGTTTTAACTGCTTTGAACAAGGGTGGAAAACATAGTCAAACGCTTTTACAAACACGAACGTATACTTGTTTTACTCGAACGATTTGAGTACTTTGAACTGTTGAAACCTTACACAAAAACTGATATTTATGAAACAACATTTTCATACTATAAACGTGATAAACTTTGTTTGGTAAACCGGAGAACGACCGGTACTTTTATGTGAACGCTGGAGAACGAACAACAACGTATTTAAACTAATTGATCAACTAATGGGTCCTACTGACATGGTCCAGATCCTACTGACTTGGATCAGGGATACTGACTTTCCCTACTACACTGGTTTTACCCTTCTGACTTGGGTACTCGATCCTACTGACTTGGATCAGGGATACTGACTTTCCCTACGATTATGGTTTTACCCTTCTGACTTGGGTACTTGGATCCTACTGACTTGGATCAGGGATACTGACTTTCCCACGAGACAACTATAGGATACTGACATTCCTACGAAAACAACTATAGGATACTGACATTCCTACGAAACATCAACTATTAGGATACTGACATTCCTACGAAAGACAACTATTAGGATACTGGCATTCCTACTATAACTAGTACTGAACCCTGGGCAACATCCCAGCAAAACATACTTGGAACTAGGATACGAACTTTCCTACGAACAACTACTTTTGAAACGTATCTGGTTTAACGATCAACTATTACAAACATAAAACCTGTGAATTCACTCAACCTCGTTGTTGACTTTTACTATGTTTTTCAGGGAATCAGCTGCGCATGTGAGAACCGCCTGCACACATGGAACTTAGGCGACCCGTGAAGCTTTAGGATGCCAACTTTTGACAACTGGATTTCTTTTGTATAACTAAAACTGTTTAGTCATATTTACGAAATCTACTTTTGTAACTTAAATACTTTTACCTTTATACGATTCGATGAATCGTAAACTTTGTAACTAATACTTTTGGCATCTTAATATATGTTTGGTTGTAATCATAAGCTCTGATACGTATGCATGTACAATATTGACGTGGCACCCCCAGCTAACACTAATGCTTCCGCTAAACAAATTTGGGGGTGTTTCACCATGTTCCACCCCATAGTTAGTCATACAAAATTTAAGCTGATCAGGATTTGAAAACCTCAAACCTAACATGGGTCTCATGTCTTTCCAATCTTGGTCAGGGTTATGAATGGGATAGGTAACACCAGCTTTTATTTTGTACCTAGGATCTAACTCTAACTCCTCTAGTATTTCTGGGTTTGATCTAGTATAAACTCTATGAGGATCTACAGGATCATAAGAATAAGTCTCATTAAAAGAGCTAAGAAACTTATTAGTGCAGAGCTTGTTAAAAAAGGGGTCATCAATGCCTTTGTTTGGAATTACAACATGCTCCTCACCCTCATTGTGCATTTGAACATAGGGCAATACATCCTCCTCAATCTCAATGTCTGAATCTGATTCACTATCATCTAATTCATCATCATTTTCATTTAACCATGACAGAATATCATAGCCTATATGTTCACAATATATATCTAGTTTACCCCCTTGTCATGCCCAATTTTATGACATTCTTTGACATGACCATCATGCAAAATCTCCCTTAAACCACTTTGTAAACTAAAGCCAGGAATGCAGTAATAAAGTCTTTTAATAGTACCAGAACAAGATCCAGTAAGATACTCCATAAGTTTGTCAAATGAAACATGGGTGAAATCTTGATCAACCATTGTATCTGCATCACCATTGTAGTACCTTAAAGGTTTTGGAGCAAATAACCCATCGTGGTGCACAGTTATCTCCAAGTAATACCTCATACTCTTCATCTGCAAAACACATTTTAAAACTACATTTAACCACCTCATCTAATTGACAGTAATAACGCAACATTTATCAAATATCAGTAACAATTTGTACACTTTTGGGTTTTCTACAGTTAGGGTTTTAAAAATTAGGGTTTCAAAAATTAGGGCTTTTTAGTAAAATCGTCGATATAAGAACACATTAAACTTAGTTATTCATCAAAAAGACAAAAAAATTTCAAAAAAGCCCGAAATCTTAAAAAATTTGCGCTCGAAATTAGGGTTTCAATTTTAACGGTAAAATCATCAAAATAAATGAACGAGTTGTTTGTTAGATGCATACCTTACTACAAATGCGTGAAATACCACATTAATTACGAGATCTTCTACACAGTTGCAATGTTCTTCGCGAACAGTAAATGAAGAAAAGAATTGGTCGTGGTGGAAATAAGTGATGAAGTGTGTTAAATGAGATCTTCTACACAGTTGCAATGTTCTTCGCGAACAGTAAATGAAGAAAAGAATTGGTCGTGGTGGAAATAAGTGATGAAGTGTGTTAAATGAGATCCATAGCCGTATATGATTTTATCATTAATTTTATAATTTACATATTTCATTATATTATATAAATCCACGTAATATTTAATTGCCATGTCACATTAAAAAAATGAAAAATCATTTTAATTGAAGTTGACCGGTCAAACCGGTAACTGGTTACCATATTACTGACATAAGTACAAACTTTACCGGTTTGTTTCATACTTGGGTAATATTATTGGTAGATTGCATACTTGGAATAATTTGTGGCAGTTCGTTGTCGATTTTTGTCATTTACCCTTAACATATTGATGACATAGTAGAAGCCTAATTTTTAACGTATCTGATACGTTAACATATTGATGACATAGTAGAAGCCTAATTTCGAACCCCAACATGATATAAAAGTTATATACTTTATATATTAGAGTAGCCATGTAGATATATATATTTTTTAAATTAATAAAATCATAAATACAAAAAGAAGGGGTCAATGTACTTACACATAATATAAGTTGAATAGTTTTATTTGATAATTGAACCTATTTAATGCTATAAGGAAGACCACAAAGATGTGAGCTAGAAAACTTAATTGCATGCATCGGAAAAACTCAAAATAATTAAAGGGACATTTGAATCGATAATGTGGATACAATAAGTTATAAGCACCCTTCAACATTACAAAACTTAAAAATGTCTACAAGTAATGAAGGAAGACAAAATGACCAGTGGCGGATCTTGAACATAATTTGTGAGGGGGCCAAAACGAATCGATACGTAAAACATACTTAGTACATGGCGTCTTGTACATTTCGATAGCATGCTCTAACAAATTAGTAGGTCATTCACCATTTTAATTAAGTCATCAAAGTTCAAGCATAAGAATAAACAACAAAGTTTGTTATATTCAAACTAGAAAGTATATTAAAGTATATTGTAAACATCTTTTAGTTTTTAAATTTATATTTAAAAAGTTTAAATTTTAAATATCGTTTCTCTATAGATCGAACGGCATCTTAGAAACACAATTATGAATATGGTTTTTAATTTCTTAAGAGCTAGAATAGTCTTGTGGTGCATATGGGTTTATTTATCCTTTTTCAAATAATATCAACGTACTACAATAGAAGGGCTAAAGCTGTATTTGTATTTCTGATAAAATACAAAGGGTTGTAGTGAAAGAAAAGTACAATTTACAAGTCAAATATGTCATCTTCCCTGTCAAATGCTGTATACGAAAGTTTCTCCATTAAAACTCAAACATAAACCTTCATTTTTAACTAAAACTAATGACGAGTTTGAGAAGATGATCTGAACAGCGAGACAATGAGAAGAGCTACAAGTCTACAACAACCAACAAAACCAAGGTGGTTCATAGCCCAAATTCAAGTGGTTCATTAGAAAAAGTTCATATCTTTTGTTGATTAAGTTTGTGGCTAAGGTGGGTCATGTGACCTATGTGGTTACACACTAGATCCGGCGCCCTTGGATGTAACGTTGTTCTTTCTAAAAAGTGCATCATATTAAACGTGTTTAATGTATCACCTATCATAATTTTAGACCACTTGCCTAGATGGCCTAGTGGTAGGATCTTCCCCAGGCTTTCTAGAGGTCAGGGGTTCGATCCTGTGACACCCGGTCAAAAAGGGCCAAAATTAGGGGCCAATTTAAACTTTTAAATCACGTATTACATACGTGTTAACACTTAAGCATTCAAGTATTATATATATATATATATATATATATATATATATATATATATATATATGTATATATATAAACCGAAACGATTATTTAAATAATCGCGAATACCAAATTTAACAAAAAGTAGAAACTCAAAATGAAAGTGAGCGAAAAACATTTTTAAATCAAGTATTATTATTAAGGATAATAACTACATAATCCGTTTGAAATTTAAATACAGTTTAGATACAGAAAACTATCCGTACATTTTAAGTAAAACAAAGTTACAATTTTATACATCCGTAAAAACATTTTTATAAAATATTTCAATTAAAAACCTATACGATTCTATTTTTAGAAAATTATCATTTTAAAGTATTATACCGCATAACGATCGGGTACGCAAACACGGGTCGGTAATACCCAACCACCTCAATAATTGAGGCCGGTTATATCAACCGACCTCAATTATTTATCACACACACGCTCACTCTTTGATCTCTCTCGGCTCTCACTCTTTCTCGATCTCTATTTCATTTTAACAACAACAACAAAGATCAGTAACATCATCATCATCATCTAGCTTCAAAATCATCATCTTCATCATCGGATCATTCTCATCATCATCCCCACGGTTTCAAATTTCGCTACGTAAGAACACTTATCAATTCTCGTTAATTTTATGTTTATAATACATTATATAGCATGTATTAGCTTTGTATTAGGTTGTTGTATGCGGAAATAGGATTTAGAACTGGTTTTGGATGTTTTCTGCAAGAACAGACTCGAACCAGACCTCGGAATACGGCGTATTCAAGGGAATACGGCGTATTCCCGCCCAGAAAACATGAACACGGCGTATTCAAGGGAATACGGCGTATTCCCCTTCAAAACCACTGAATACGGCGTATTCGGGTGAATACGGCGTATTCCCCACATCTTGAGCCCAATCAGACTGATTAGCCATCGAATACGGCGTATTCGGGTGAATACGGCGTATTCCCCTTCGAGACCATTGAATACGGCGTATTCAGACCAATACGGCGTATTCAAACCAATACGGTGGATTCCCCCTATATATTTCATGATCCAACGGATCAATAAACTAGCCCTGCGAATTCTAGCTAAAACGTCGACGATTTTACAACACATTTTAGGGTAGCTTCTCGATGAAAATTTTATTATAACGGATTGGGCTCAAATTCGCTCGGTCATTCAAAAACAACCCAATGCTCAAGGCTAAGTATCTTAGCCTTGTCAGTTTTAGGCCATCCGGGGTCGTTTAGGGGCCGAAAATGGCAGATTACTGTTTTCAGACTCGTACCAAATTTTGTAAACTCAAACATAAACATTAAATAATACATTGGACAATCCATTTACTCATTAGAATCTCGCGTGTTTAGGACTCTAAGGGATTTCAAAGATTGTCTATTCCACGTCGAATATATTCATTGCTCGGATTGACTCAGGTGAGTCTCACAGCCCCATTTTTACTGTTTTAAATATTGGGGTGAGATACAATGCTTACATGTTTTCGTGATCATATGTTATTTGATTAGTTAATTTAATTATTAACTCATGGAATTAAATGATTATTTAGTTCGGTTAACTATATTAGTTACATTGTTTGGCTACCATTCTTTGGTCCTGATTAGCATTGTTAAATTTCACATTGTTCGGAAACCTGCGTTGGTTTGTTCCATGTTGCGAAACCTGCGTTGGTTTCATCATTGTTTAATTGCACATTGTTCGAAGACCTGCGATGGTTTGTTCAATGTTACGAAACCTGCGTTGGTTTCATCATTGTCTAATTTCATATTGTTCAAAAACCTGCGTTGGTTTGTTCAATGTTCCAAAACCTGCGTTGGTTTTATCCTAGTTGATTTCGTTATTGTTTAGGGAACCTGCGTTGGTTTAAAATCATTGTGTGAGTAAATTGCTTAAATCACTATTCATTTATAACTTTTTATTATCGTCGGATAATCATATTGATCACATCAATGTTTATATTAAAACCTGTGAGATTCACCAGCTTTATAGCTGACCTTTTAGTGTTGTATTCTCAGGTACTCATCAACAGTAGGAATGGCCTACAGGATAAGCTAGCTATCACGAGTCGCATGCATCCATTTAGACATGAAGATTTTCTTGCATTATATTTTGTATAATGGTTATGTATTAAAATCTTCTGAAATCATTTTGCTAACTCACTACTATGTTTCAAACTTATGACTTAAACTTTGTACTACTTTTGAAAACTTATGTAATGTAATATATTTTCTACAACGTCTCATTTAGAGTCGTTTGCTTGTATTTTGGGTTTGATTATTGATTAGTCACGCCCCAAAACAGTCGCTTCTGCAAAGCATTAAATTGGGGGTGTGACAGATTGGTATCAGAGCCTAAGGTTATAGCGAACTAGGTTGCATGTAGTGGGCCTAGACTATGACCGTTAGGCAGTATTCCTCATTAGATATAACTGGTTCAGGGATTTCATCATACAAGTTTAATTTAACATAGCCTGATCAACTATGTACAATTAAATGAAGATGATGTAAGATCTGAAAGGGGTTATGTTGAACAGGAATGCACTAGTTGACTCTGATCACGAGAGAACCGTGACTTGTACTTGTTATGTGTTAGATACAACTAAGTGTATAATAAGTATATATAGGTTACACCTATATGGTTAGGCTTATTAATATCCTTCGATATTTAGTAACACACTAACTGTACGAACACATTTTAGAATAGGCTTATGGTAAGTTGATCGAATCGGGGAAAGAGTACCGGGATGTGCCCTGACAGAGAGGGTCGTCTCTTCAAAATAGACTTACCCTAGGAAGAGATTAAGAACATCGACACCTTATTCTGCACAACTGGTCATCAGAGGACCATCCTTCGCTCACCCATCAGTTTTAACATTCGAAATCCAGTATTTCTCAAAGTACAAATCTTTTCTATTTTCTTATCACGTTCCGCATAACTGCTGATACATGTTCGGATGTAATATCCCTTTTCACTTTTGTAAACCTTAATCCTCGTAATCATTTGAACTCGCATGTTAAATGATTACAATCTTCTTTATTCTACGCCGTTGATTGTCATTTGTGTTGTAATATATTACTGTTATATATGCAACTACGATAATCATATTCTTATACGAAACTCTGACATGTCCCTTATCTTCATTGAAGGAACATGCCTCCACGTCGCCAATTCACTCAAGCTCAGGTCGATCGACTGGTGGCTGATGCAGTACTTGCCGAACGACAACGATCTGAAAGTGTCGAAACAACACCAAATGCCCCTGTGGTGAAACCCTGCACCTACAAAGACTTCATTAACTGCAATCCTTTGAGCTTCAAAGGCACAGAAGGTGCCATTGGGTTGTTGCGATGGCTGGAGAAGACAGAGGCAGTTTTTCGCATCTGCAGTTGCCCTGAGAACTGTAAGGTCAAGTTCGCCACCTACACTTTCATGGATGATGCTCTGACATGGTGGAACACTTATGCTGACTCCATAGGCCAAGACATTGCTCTGGAAACTCCGTGGGATGAACTGAAGAAAATGCTCAAGGATGAGTATTGTCCTAGGGATGAGATTCAACAGCTTGAGGCGGAATTCTGGAATCTCTCCACTCAAGGGAACGACATTGCCAGCTACACTTCTCGATTTAATCAGTTGGCGCACCTGTGTCCATCTATGGTGGATACAGAATCCAAGCGAATTGAGCGCTATGTCTGGGGACTTCCTCCACAAATTCAAGGGATGGTGACTTCATCTAACTCTTCTACATTTCATGGTACTGTGCGCATGGCACATAAGCTGATGGCACAGATCGTTCGCCAAGGAACGTCTGTTGTCAAGAGTACTGTAAACCACCCTAGTGATAACAAGAGAAAACTTGAGGGAAATCCTGATAATCAAAGCCCGGCTACCAAAAAGCCTGCAACCATTAAGGCCAACACCTCTGGGTCTGAAAACAAGAAAGAGTACGCTGGAACCAAGCCCTTCTGCTCAAAGTGCAAACGCCATCATGATGGGCCTTGTGGCGACCACTGTGATAAGTGCAAGCGTTTTGGGCATCTTGCTAAAGATTGCCGTGTGAAAGCCTGTTTTGAATGTGGAACTGTAGGTCACTACAGAAATGACTGTCCAAAGCTGAAGGACAAGAACATCGGCCCTGCTCGAGGAAGAGCCTACGTACTCAGAACTAGGGAAGACGACGAGAACCCTAGACTCATTGACTTGCTCAACACTGGTATGGTCACTCATTAATGACCTAATTGCTTTACACTGTTTACATGGATAGATATTACTTGTTGCTTGATATCTTTTATGTTTTCCCTAAATCCTAAGTGCACAATAGAATTAGGGAAAAAGGGATAATTTAGGTTCTATAGTTTCTTTAAGAGACGAGGTTTAGCTTACATAAGTATTGGGATAACAAATCCTACATTGTTTATACCGGAAAACATACCGGTTGATATTTTGTGTAAACAATGGGTCACATCCCATATAGAGCTAATGTAGGTTGAATCAATTAGTTTCTATAGGAGACTGATAGAATCTAGATTAAGCGGAGAATTGTAAATACAAATCATAGTGATACTTGTTAAGACGGACCGACCGTGTCACATGGGTAACGGTCGGGTAAAGAATCGGACTTCTCCAATTTTCATTTGGGATCAGTAGGTTTAAGCCTAACAAGGGGAGAAGGATAAATCGGATGTCTTAGTATTAGACATAACACATAGTCGGCCTTAGAAACACGCGAATCTAGGTTTCACTGGAATTTCGGGACGAAATTCTCCTAACAAGGGGAGAATGTGACACCCGGTCAAAAAGGGCCAAAATTAGGGGCCAATTTAAACTTTTAAATCACGTATTACATACGTGTTAACACTTAAGCATTCAAGTATTATATATATATATATATATATATGTATATATATAAACCGAAACGATTATTTAAATAATCGCGAATACCAAATTTAACAAAAAGTAGAAACTCAAAATGAAAGTGAGCGAAAAACATTTTTAAATCAAGTATTATTATTAAGGATAATAACTACATAATCCGTTTGAAATTTAAATACAGTTTAGATACAGAAAACTATCCGTACATTTTAAGTAAAACAAAGTTACAATTTTATACATCCGTAAAAACATTTTTATAAAATATTTCAATTAAAAACCTATACGATTCTATTTTTAGAAAATTATCATTTTAAAGTATTATACCGCATAACGATCGGGTACGCAAACACGGGTCGGTAATACCCAACCACCTCAATAATTGAGGCCGGTTATATCAACCGACCTCAATTATTTATCACACACACGCTCACTCTTTGATCTCTCTCGGCTCTCACTCTTTCTCGATCTCTATTTCATTTTAACAACAACAACAAAGATCAGTAACATCATCATCATCATCTAGCTTCAAAATCATCATCTTCATCATCGGATCATTCTCATCATCATCCCCACGGTTTCAAATTTCGCTACGTAAGAACACTTATCAATTCTCGTTAATTTTATGTTTATAATACATTATATAGCATGTATTAGCTTTGTATTAGGTTGTTGTATGCGGAAATAGGATTTAGAACTGGTTTTGGATGTTTTCTGCAAGAACAGACTCGAACCAGACCTCGGAATACGGCGTATTCAAGGGAATACGGCGTATTCCCGCCCAGAAAACATGAACACGGCGTATTCAAGGGAATACGGCGTATTCCCCTTCAAAACCACTGAATACGGCGTATTCGGGTGAATACGGCGTATTCCCCACATCTTGAGCCCAATCAGACTGATTAGCCATCGAATACGGCGTATTCGGGTGAATACGGCGTATTCCCCTTCGAGACCATTGAATACGGCGTATTCAGACCAATACGGCGTATTCCCTTCGAAACCATTGAATACGGCGTATTCAAACCAATACGGCGGATTCCCCCTATATATTTCATGATCCAACGGATCAATAAACTAGCCCTGCGAATTCTAGCTAAAACGTCGACGATTTTACAACACATTTTAGGGTAGCTTCTCGATGAAAATTTTATTATAACGGATTGGGCTCAAATTCGCTCGGTCATTCAAAAACAACCCAATGCTCAAGGCTAAGTACCTTAGCCTTGTCAGTTTTAGGCCATCCGGGGTCGTTTAGGGGCCGAAAATGGCAGATTACTGTTTTCAGACTCGTACCAAATTTTGTAAACTCAAACATAAACATTAAATAATACATTGGACAATCCATTTACTCATTAGAATCTCGCGTGTTTAGGACTCTAAGGGATTTCAAAGATTGTCTATTCCACGTCGAATATATTCATTGCTCGGATTGACTCAGGTGAGTCTCACAGCCCCATTTTTACTGTTTTAAATATTGGGGTAAGATACAATGCTTACATGTTTTCGTGATCATATGTTATTTGATTAGTTAATTTAATTATTAACTCATGGAATTAAATGATTATTTAGTTCGGTTAACTATATTAGTTACATTGTTTGGCTACCATTCTTTGGTCCTGATTAGCATTGTTAAATTTCACATTGTTCGGAAACCTGCGTTGGTTTGTTCCATGTTGCGAAACCTGCGTTGGTTTCATCATTGTTTAATTGCACATTGTTCGAAGACCTGCGATGGTTTGTTCAATGTTACGAAACCTGCGTTGGTTTCATCATTGTCTAATTTCATATTGTTCAAAAACCTGCGTTGGTTTGTTCAATGTTCCAAAACCTGCGTTGGTTTTATCCTAGTTGATTTCGTTATTGTTTAGGGAACCTGCGTTGGTTTAAAATCATTGTGTGAGTAAATTGCTTAAATCACTATTCATTTATAACTTTTTATTATCGTCGGATAATCATATTGATCACATCAATGTTTATATTAAAACCTGTGAGATTTACCAGCTTTATAGCTGACCTTTTAGTGTTGTATTCTCAGGTACTCATCAACAGTAGGAATGGCCTACAGGATAAGCTAGCTATCACGAGTCGCATGCATCCATTTAGACATGAAGATTTTCTTGCATTATATTTTGTATAATGGTTATGTATTAAAATCTGCTGAAATCATTTTGCTAACTCACTACTATGTTTCAAACTTATGACTTAAACTTTGTACTACTTTTGAAAACTTATGTAATGTAATATATTTTCTACAACGTCTCATTTAGAGTCGTTTGCTTGTATTTTGGGTTTGATTATTGATTAGTCACGCCCCAAAACAGTCGCTTCCGCAAAGCATTAAATTGGGGGTGTGACAGATCCTACCCTGGGTAAACATTTAGCATGTTAGGTACCGCCATCGCAAATTCACAGGGCACACCCGGGTTCGAGTCCGATAAAGAACTGCCGGTATAATTTCGTGGGCTAACTGTGGCCAGGTGCTTTGCCGGGCAGATGTCTCTTGCGGGTAGGACACTGCGGATCTCAAAGAGATCCGGGGTCAGGGGTACCCTCCAACTACCCTTTTTTTTATCATAATTTTAGGCTTATATTTCGTCATATACATGAATACATTTAGTCACTTGTATCATTTAGTGTTAGAAAAGTAGAAATACTTATTATTATATTATACTGGTAACGACGTGTTATTATTAATCATCATTTTACAATTATTCCTAACTACGTAGCAGACATTTTAATGATTAATATAAGTTATATTCAATACTAGGTTGCTTACCCGTACGATGCACGGCTAGAATTCAAGAAAATGTTGTTGCTGTGAAATGACAATTGTTTAAACAGAGTATATAATAGAATCTTTTAAAGTTTATGATGTATCTATTGTAATTTAATCATTGGTGTGTGTGTGTGTGTGTATATATATATATATATATATATATATATATATATATATATATCTATTATAATTAATATACAGAGTAGAGTAAACAATGTTTTTTTTTCTAAGAGTGTGTCTATCAAATGTTAAAGTTTTAAGATTGAACTATACTTTCCACGCAACTTATAATAACAAAACAAACGTGCGAGTATAATTAACCAACACTCAAATGCAAAAAATGTTAAAGAAAACGATGAATCTTCAAACACATGGATGAACATAGTGTCCATAAGATACGGATGGACTTTTTTGCCATGCGATGCATGGCTATGTATGTTTATTACTATCTATAGTCTATATCTTACGTGTGAGTAGTGACCATTTTTTTAAAAAAAAAAAAAAAAGAAAAGAAAAGAAACTATATCTTACATGTTATATAATTAAACATTTATTGTGATATATACAATGATAAGTTACAAGTCGTGTGGGATATATATGATCAACTGGAGCACCCCATTTTCGTAGCTGAAAATAGACTTTACATTAACGATATTCAGTAAGATAATCCATTTATTTTAAATATCTTATTAATTAGTTATAAAAATGTCTCCAAACAAAAGAACAGGTTCCGTACAAAATATTATACGAATAAAAGAAGTCTTAACAATGATAATAGAGATTCGAACAATAATAAATACAAATTAAGAGTGTAAAAATCCGCACCTCAAGCTTGTGTTAAATAGCTAAATTATTAATGTCGAATCAATGCTATTTTATTTTTTCCCTTCGAATGGTTTTGTAACATCCTCAAATTGGGCTTAGAAGTAATAGGTATTTTCTGAAAATTTTAAATGCAATTTAAAATTGTTATTGTGTTTGATTGTATAATTAATAGGTCGATAAGCCTCAGGAAATATTGTGGCTAGTGAAATATTGATTGTTTTAAATTTATTTAGTTGACGGTAAAATAAAATAGTTTTCCCCGTAAATATTTTTAAGTTCCAGACAATGATAAGTACGGGGGACAAAACTAGTACACAAAGTAACTAATTAGGTAATATATCTATGTTTTGGATCGGGTTTTATTCCCCCACATACATACATACGTACGTATGAACATATACACACACACCTAAACCTAAATCTACAAAAAACATGGAGAAATCATCAAATTGAAGCTTCTACTCTTGGATTCAAACTTCCATAATCATCAAACAAGGTATAATCAAGTGTTCTTCATGTTCTTCAACCTAGAATTTGGGGTTTTTTGGTGTTCTTGAGATAAAATCCGAAATTAGGGTTTAAAAAGTGTAAATTGATGCTAATTAAGCTTCAATAACATGTAATAATCATTCTAGCATCATCTTAATCATGTTATATGTGTTAATTTCGTGTTTTATATAACCCTAGAAATTGGGGGTTTTGAATAGTTGATTTAATTGACTTGATTAATCTTGAACTAAGACTTGTAGTGATCATATAGTGGTTAGTTGATGTTTAATTCTTGATTATAAGTAGAATCATAAGTTAGATATGAAGAATGTTGCATGATCATATGAATAAAGTGATGGGTTTGTGAGTATTATTGAATTATTAGCTTGTAATCATGTTAGAAGGATTAATTGATACTTATATCATGATTAAAAGCTAAAACCCTATATTAGAATTGAGTAAGTTAATTTAGTTACATGAAGATTTTGATGGATTGTTAATTTGGAAGCTATTAATCTTGTTTGGTGTGATTATGTTAGTTAACAATGATTAATGTGAACTAAGGTGATAAGTTGATTATAATTATCATGATTTATTAGGTGATAGTGAACTAATGAAGTTAATAGTGATAATTCATATTAATGGAATGAATTATGTGAAATTACTACAAGTGATAACTAAATTGATATATAGTTGAAAAGTGGTTAACATGATATCTAATCATGATTAAGAAGCAATTCAAGAAGTATGAACTTGATGTTTGTGATGATTGTGATAATACACATGAATTGAGATTGTTGATATAAATCTATTGGAGTAATGTTATGTAGATTTGATACAAGTAACTGACTTGTGTATTTTGTTGTATTTCCAGATATGGAGAAGACTCGGTGATATTAGACTACTGAGTGGGCGACTATGGTAGTCGGTGAGTGGACTTTGATCTCTCACTATAATTTAGTGATCACTATTGTGGTTACTTCAAGTGTTAAGTGTTATTCCTGTGTTAAGTGTTATTCCTGTGTTAAGTTGAATTGTGAATTGTGTTAAAGTGTTAAAGTGTTAAGTGTTAAGTGACCTATTGGTAACTGTGTTAATAGAGGTCAACTATGTTGGACTGTGTGGTTACAGGTTAGTCAACACAAGGGTTGTGAACATTCGTTGTAAGTAAGGCTTGTGTTGACTAAAGGTAACAAACAGTTATCGGTTAACCACTGTATTGGCCTGCAGTTGGTGTAAGTGTCGCTTGGTGGGCCACCGCGGCTGAGGGCGTCACAAGGGCCACCGATCCTCTGGTGATGTTGAGTCAAAGTGTTAAATGTGGTGAACTCATGGTGTTAAACTAAGTTGTATTGTTAGTGATGAGTTAACTCACTTAGCTTCGTGCTAATCCCTCGTTGTTTACTCCTTGCAGGTTAATATCTTTTGTTATGGGCGGGTCAAGGAGTAACTGAAGAATGTTTGACTAGGATTACTCTGATTATTATTTAATACAGTTTAAAATGTTTGATTATATAATGTCCAGAATATAGAAGATTGTTTTGTAAACAATAATAATCAATACTTAGAACTTAGGTAATGGAAGATGACGACATGTCATTTTATGTATATATATGTTTTGGGACTTGAGCTTCCGCATTGTTTAAAAAAAAAAAAAAAAAAAAAAAAACAGTTGTAAATTCTGGGGCGTTATAGGTTTGCAACACGGCATAGATGAATAGGAGTATATCATGAAATTATAAGTCTACGATTTTTATATTTGTATTGTAACTGGTCGACTTTTCTATATTGGATCCACTACTTTGTTTAGTAGTTATATCTAGTTTTATTATTATATTTTTTATTATTATTATTATTATTATTATTATTATTATTATTATTATTATTATTATTATTATTATTATTATTATTATTATTATTATTATATAAGATCATACAAATCCTTAACTAAATTAACTCATGTTGACATGAGAAATAAATTTTTTGGAAGGCTATCAATATGACACCTAGGATTTTTGCTTATTTGTCAAAATAAGAAGGATGTCACATAGGACTTAGCTACTATTCTTTTAGTTATATAGATAGATGAGAAAAATCAAACTTGCGAACTCATTTATATTTTACACCTACAAAAAGTCATTCCTAATTAATAATTAATATACATAAATTTAGTTTTTCTCTATTTATTGTAAAAAAAATAATAAAAAAAAATTAAGAAAGAATGAATAACTAACTTTTTATATTTATAACTATAACTTTTTAGAAAGGGTAAAAAAATAATTCCTCTCTCCCATAATTAATGTCCACTACACAATCGGTTTTCATAAAGCAATAAAATTTACATTGTTTGGTTGTGAAGATGACACTATTATTCTTGTTTTTTGCATAAACTTCCATATATCAATTTTGAGGAAAAAATATATTGAAAATAATATGATAAAGTTAAGGAAAATGTTAAACATAACCCATAGAGCTATATTTAAGATATTCAAACGCACAAAATTTTTTTGTACCATGATAATAACCACCAACTCCTTGAATTTAACTTTTCCCGACCAACTTAATGTATCACCACTTTATGCATTTAATTAATTCATAAACATAGCCGTTATGACAACATTTAGCAAAATTTGTTAGTTAATATGTTAATTTTGAAAGTAGACACTTATTTTGGAACAAAATAAAAATAAATATGGACATTTATTTTGTGACGAATAAAATTATGTTTTATAGGTAAAAATGCAAAAAACATTATTACACTAAGAAAAAGCATATTAGCACGTTCACTTCTATAAGAGCATGGGGTGTTAAAACACTGTTTTTATAGTTTTCTTGTGAACACGTTGTTGCTGAAAAAGTGGGAGTGTGGGGATATTGAGTTTACAATGCCTTCAAAATTTATTTTTGATATTATAAATCAATGTGTGTGTGGGAAAACAAAAAAGAAAAAGAAAAAAAAAAGAATGAAAAACAACGTTTCATACGAGACGATGTAGGAGAACATTGATGAGAACACTCTTAAAAACATTGTAGCGTGTGATGTTATAGTGTTCTGAATGGTGATCGTCGTTGGAAACAGTTTTGAGCTACTACATGTGGACCAAACTTATATCGGTTACACTTGACCACCTTTAGAATCTAGAAATGACACAAAGCCCCCTTGTATATGCCATTTTTTTTAGAAATGCAAGTTTTTATAAAACATTTTTGTTTCAAAGTGAACACATATTTATAAAAAAAAAGAGTTAGTATAATCCTATTAGTGTTGTACTATTATTGTTATAACTTATCATGGTTATGGTTGTTATTATTATCTTTTCATTTTTAATAATTTAAATTATATCCTTTATTTTTTAAAAGGTTTTGCTAACGGAAGCCCTTTGGACTTTTGTTAAAGCTTTGAGACATGTATAAATGAATTGTACATTTACCAAAATTTAGGGGATCAAAATAAATCCAATGGTAGACATAGAGTTTGTTATGGTTAATACAAATTTTAATGCATGTCCGGAAGTTTTAACGAAAGTTCTAAGGACTTCGGTTAGTAAAACTCTTTTTTGAAAAATGAAAAAGTAAGAAAGAAATTTTTTGACTGGTTTCATACTTCCATGCATATATGCTCGGGAAATTTAATCGCACCATATGGTCTCAACGCAAAACGTTGCCTCAGTCCTTGTTACCGAATACCGATTCATTGACTATGGTCAAAAAATACTAACCGCCGTTGACTACTACGTATCGTATTAATTAACCATCGCAACCTACGTTCTCTACATGCATGCAGCCCAAAATAACCACCATGCAACCGTCACATCGCTTCCCAACAGACACCACACCCCCACACTTTACTATATATACTTCATATCATTTTGCATTTGAAAACAGAGATATATACATTCTTGTGTGGGGCAAAACCAAATATACTAAATTCGATTTTTTGTCCTACATTCCGTTTAACTTTCAAGAAGAAGCTAGATACGATGGAAAATATTGAGTATGGATGGGGAATGGGGTCGGTCATCACCATGCTAATCATGGTTGCTTGTATGGTGTTCATTCCGTTGGTGATGGGACCGGTGGGACCACCATCTCTTCCGGTGATTCTCCTCATTCCGGTGTTATTGGTGGCTATTATCATCTTCATGTCTATTGCTTCGAACCCTAATGGCCACAACAAGTTTAACTGAGTATCTTCTTCAATTCGATCTTATATATGATGAATGAATGTATCTCAAAATATTAATTAATATTATCATCGTTTCGTATTAAATCTTGTTGGTTCCTTCTTTTGTTTATTAATTTGTTTATGCATTTGGCCATTCAGTTCGTTCATGCATGTTCATTATAAATAATGTGTATATATATGCATATATGTTCGAGTGTAATCGCATGCATGATCGATTCCTGAAACTAAATATGCCAAACACGTACATATATAGCATAATAACAATAACAATGATCGATTAGTACTCGATATGATCGTGGATAAAGAACAGAAGTATGCATGGCACATGTGAATAATCAACGTACACATTCATATGAATTGAAACATCACCGTTTCACACAAACTGCACACAATTTCCCATTTTTAATTTTCTGTTTGATTAAATTATATAACCTCGTTAAATTAAAACACGATATATATTTCTTAACCAAATCTGTATCTGTATATATCGGTGACCAAGACTAAAAGTAACTAGAAAACGGATGAACACATACACCAATAAGCCGAGAAAAATGATACAAATAGTGAAAAATATTAAGTTTGAAATTATACGCCATATATACGATTTAGTTCTAAATTTTCCTTACCATTAATTTGTTCATGATTATTATAATGTAAAACATGTTTAATTTTTTATTTTATAAAAAAATGTGAAGATATTATGATATGTTAGAAGGTCGGTATTTTGACCAGGAAAACCTCGATGACATAATCGTTTAAAATTGAACTAATTAAGGGAAAGTATTTTGTGTCGTTGATGAAAATGTGAAGTTAGTTATAGAAGAAAAATTATTTAATTTGTGTATATGTATAGAAATTGAAGGCTAATGTAAAATACACACAATATTTTATTTGAATACTTACCGGTGTGTTATGTCTTCAATATCATAATTTAACTGATTATACAATGAACTACATTATCTTTTACAATTTTTTCCTTTTATACGTGAATGAAGACTTTTTACAAGATTTTGTGTAAAAGCACGATTTTGTATAATACGCTTTAGTTTCAATGAACAAATGCTTTTAATTCTAATAAAACGATCAATTTATTAAAAGTTATATATAGCCTCAATGACTTGATAAATCTCAGGTCATTGCACCATCTCTCCTTATTATTATATTTGTTATATTAATATTATTATATTTGTTATATTAATGAGAAATAGTTTTTCTTCAATTAATGGAGTAATGACTTTCTCTAAAAAGCTTTGGTAAAAAAGCTTTAAAAAAAAGTGCTCGTTGGATAAGATATGAGTGTTTAGCTATATGGTTTTTCTATTTTTTTTTGTTATTTTGTTGTATTTTCATAAAGTTGTACGTAGTAGTAATAAGCAATGTTTTAAAAATCGGTTTTTTGATCGAACCGGAAGTCAAACCGATCCCGGTTTAATCCAGTTCAACTGGAGGTCCTACCGGTTCGATCGGGAAATTTACACTAAGAACATCAAACCGGATTGAGGCCCGGTTCCGGTTCAACCGCTCGGTTTGAACCGGTTCTTAAAACATTGATAATAAGTATTGATGATGATGATACACCATCCTTCTTTTAAGTTTTAATAGTCCCACAATATCTAATCGATTTTTAATGTTTGTTTTATTTTGCTTGTTGTTGTGTGGCACATTGTTGTTGACACTTGTTGTGCTGTCTCTCATTTTGCTGTTTTGACATTTGTCATTTAGCATCAAACATTTGTGTTTACTGTTCAACTAAATAGCAAAACCAACACCACGTACTGCACTCATTCATCTAATCTACTTTTTCATCTCATGGAAGCAGTTAACAGTACGTACTTCACTCCTTTTTTTCTTTTGGTTCATTACTTTCGATCATACTATTAATTTGTTATATCCGGTAGATAGATCTTGAAGTTATATTGATGATTTATCTCCATCTGATTGTTAAGTTTGTTTTTTTATTTCCTTATTCACATTCAGATTTTTCATTGATCTTTGATAGGATAATTTTTTATTATTTTTTTTAATAAAAAAGAAAGTTAATAGAAAAAAGTAAGGATCTAAGTCGAACAATGATGTGCTCAAGATTCACTAAATAGTTTGCTCATTATTAAAGACTCGTAAGTCGATTTTGGTGCAAAATCTCAAGAAGAACTCCAAAAATAACTGTTTACCATAGATTTTGACTCTGTCATACATCATGTGTTTCTTTAATGTTGTCGTCTCACCAGCTTTGGTATTTGATTGCTGTCAACCAATTGTATGCTCTATGAGATAGGGAGTGGTCATTTGTAGAGGTTGCAATTTCGCTCCATTTACCTTAGGGGGGTGATTTGGGTAACGTTTCATCTCTAGTGGGTCAACGATGTAAAATATTAAGATTAGCGTAAGTGAAAAGAGTCAAATTAGTAAGCCATCGAAAGTGAATTTTGATCGCATCGGATTCAAAGAATTTCGAGTTAAAATTGCCCGTCAGAACAACCTTTTGAGAAAGTGCATTTTGAATGCATCAAATGTCCTAAATCGTTCTAAATATTGATACTCATATCTAATAAAGTATTTAAAACTTGTGAGGTCACCCCAAATCAACCTCTTTTGACTCGTACAGAAAATTTGTAATATTTGGCCTGTTCGCCAATCGTCTGACCCGCCCAAATTGCCTACACTACTAGTTAGTATGATAGTTGTGAAGTGTATAAATGTTGATTTTGAGCAGCTTTACAAGATAGAGACGATAAATACTTGACAAAAGCTGTCGAAGAAGCATATAAAGCAGTAAAATGTGGCGAAGGAGATCCATTTGGTGCAGTTATTGTTCGCAATGATGAGATTGTTGTGAGTTGTCATAACATGATACAAAAACACACTGACCCAACTGCACATGCTGAAGTTGTAGCTGTAAGAGAGGTTAGACCGTTTCTTATTTGTACAATGATCCATGTACAGTAATTAGGTTATTAAGTTCCAAGTACTAAAATGACTGTAAATGCTCATTCGTATGATAACGAAAGTTTCTATTTCATATGGATGCCGAACTTGTTGGGTTAGCTTGTCCATAAAAACATTCACTTATATGATACGTATGAATCAAAAGCATGCTAGAAGTCTTTTAACTTCTCATACATTGAACAACATAAGAGGTTGTCTTATGCAAACCAACTAAATTAACGACTGATTAAGAACAAAATAACAAGAGGAACTTTAATATGGTGAAAGTTTACACTTTAAGTGCGTAAAACCTGCAAATGTTGAAAATAAGCTATTAAATAAAAACAGTGATTCAGATCGACCCAAACCGTTTCCACCCGTACAAAAGGTTATTATTTCCACCCGTACTTCCTATATATTTAGTGAAAGCATGAACTATGGTTTCAGAATATGAAGTCGAACTCTTCGTACCAAAATTGTTTTTGCTTGTGTACGTCTTTTTCATATTCTTTTGAACTCTTCTGAAGATGAATGTTTGTAAGTTTGGTCTATTTATCATTGTTGCTATTTTTATTTATAGTTTTCATTTTTTTTGTTATAACACTACCATACCACATATTTCAGGCATGTAAACAGCTGAACCAAACTGAGCTTCTTGACTGTGAAATATATGCCTCTTGTGAGCCATGTGCTATGTGCTTTACTGCTATTCAGTATTCAGGAATGAAGGTTCTGTTTTCATCCCTTCCCTTTCTAACATTTTCATTCAAAATATTGAAGTTGTCAATCTTGACCTATTTTATATATGAATGGTGGGTTGTGTTTTACCTAATACATGTCAACTTAGAAGAGATAGCTCAAGAGGATGGTTTAGCTTACTCGAACAGGTTGAAAGTTTTCGAAAGTCATTTTTTTTTCTACTCTGCATTCTGCAATCATACTTATAAATTGTTCTATCATAATAATATTATATTCTTGTAATAATAGCTAATTAGATATGAACAAAAAAGGTTATTGCGGACAACTCAACCCCAACCTGGCTCTTTTCAATCCATACTAAAAATGACCCGTTTCAACCCAAACCCATGTTATCCCATTGCTGAAATCAGTCCACCGCCCATCTTACCACCTTGATGACATATGCTTTCCACATGTTAGGATATCTAGGGTGAATTACCAAGAATACAAACCAATTTGACAAATATCTATTATCTATGTTTTAATCAACATAATAGCTATATGTAAGCGTGGTTAACTTCTTATGTATAATTGTTTCATGTATTATCTCATAATTTATAATAAATATTTTACAATTACCAGTTAGAAAATAGGTGATTATATTTGTCAAATTGACTAGAACTATCATACCCTATTAAATCCCCTAATGAACTAACACAAAATTGTTTTCATGGTCATTAACCATATCTTGAATAACTAACTACTTATTCTATTATTTTTCGTCGGCACTAACTGTGAGAACATTTTGGTCGAGGGTTGCTTATTTGACATGTCAAATGCAAGATTTTGTATGCTATTAGCCTTTTATAATAACTAACGTACTATCAACGTATTTGCCAATTTTACGTATACCTGTATCAAAATTAAGTAAGCAACTAATAAATTTATCCATGTACTCTGTGGGCGCAGAGGTTGGTTTATGGTGCTAATGTCGAAACAGCAATTGCAAGTGGGTTCGATGCTTTCATATCAGATGCATTAAGGGGTACTGGATTTTATCATAAGGCTGACTTAGAGATTCAAAAAGCCGATGGTGATGTAGCCATTATTGCGGAACAAGTATTTGAAAACATCAAAGCCAAGTTCTCTATGTAATGACACTTGAACTTAATAATCTGACTTTTGTATTTTGGATTCTATCATTCACAAACGAGTTCAAACATTTTTGTATCACACGATAATGATAGAACACCACGTGAATGCAGTTAAATAAAGTGATTTGAATATTGAAAGGTTTAATTAGTCATGTATGTAGGCCTGTAAGCGAACTGAACGTTCGACGAACTATTCACGAACCGTTCGGCGGGAAGTTCGTTTATGTTCGTTCGTTTCGTTATATGAACGAACATGAACAAATTTTTACGTTCGTTTAATTATATGAACGAACATGAACACATGTCTCGTTCGTTCATTTACGTTCGTGAACGTTCGATAACATGTTTGTGAACGTTCAGTTAAATGTTCGTTTATTAACTAATAGTTTAATTAAATTAATACATATTTGTATATGTTATTTTGATAAAGCTAAATATCAAATAGAATATTATTAATATTTTGATATTTTCATTTGATAATATTAAACATCTTGATATTTTTACCTTATATTTCCATATCACATTTCCCTCCACTCCAAAAACACATCCACTCTCTCCCTCCACTAGTTCCAGATGTGCTACTCTTTCCAACGATCGGACCAAGCAAATGAATTTATCTTGATATTGTGATCGTTTTGTAATGTTGAATATGCATCGCAAAGTTTCAAGTTATATAATATATATGTATAGATGTGTGTGTGTGTGTGCGCGCGCATATATATATATATATATATATATATATATATATATATATATATATATATATAAGGTTCAAATGAGAACCACTTTAAAGTTGAGAACTGTGAGAACCACAATGAATACGTGTTTGTTCACATGTGATTAACCTCAATTATATGTGAACATTGATGTACGTTTAATTGAAAAAGAAAAAAGTAAAAAAAAAATCTTAAAATCATATCGAAAAACGCAAAAAACAAATACATGTTCACATGTGAACGATAATGTGAACAAATCGGTTAAAATGCATTTTAAGACGTAAATTTAAGATTTTTTTTTTTTACTTTTTTCTTTTTCAATTAAACGTACATCAATGTTCACATATGATTGAAGTTAATCACATGTGAACAAATACGTATTCGTTGTGGTTTTACACAGTTCTCAACTTTAAAGTGGTTCTCATTTGAACCTCCCACTATATATATATATATATATATATATATATATATATATATATATATATATGTTCGTTTATGTTTGTTGAGGTTCGTTTAAGGTATTAATGAAGAAATGCATTAAATTATGTGTTTGTTCGTGTACGTTCGTTTGTGTTCGTGAACAAACAAATTTTCTTAATGAACGAACATGAACAACAAAATACGTTCGCCTATCCGTTCGTGTTCGTTCATTTGTTCGTCAAAACCTTAATGAACGAACACGAACAGACTCCGTTCGTGTTCGTTCGGTTCGTTTACAGGCCTACATGTATGTATTGAAATGTTTGGTTAATCTGGATGCTCATAATATTTCGGTCCATAGATGTCATGGAACATCGTTTTATTAGCATATGAATTCATTTATTACAAATTTGGATATCTATATATGTGGTTGAAATCAAAAGTTTTAAAACTTCAAGGACTCTAGATAATTCAAGACAAACTCTAATTAATAATTTAAAGGAACATTTTGTAATTGTTGGAGGTCCAGACTGTAAATTCTTTTTCTCCTTTCTATGGTTTTTATCTTTTGATTCATCTTCTTCATGTGGTTTGAAAAAAGTTCTCATTACTAAATATATGAAACTCGTAACTATATCTCAAAGTTTTTTTTTTTTTTTTTTAGGGGAAGATCGACGACCCTCACTTGCCCCTTATAAGATCCGCCGATGATTAATTTGGAGAAAAAGTATATTGAGAGTAATATGTCAAATTTAATATATTACTTTGAAGGTGATTATTTATTTTGAAACAAATTAAAATGAAAATGTAAACACTTATCACGGAGGTAATAACTTTTTATATGTAAAAATATTAGCAACCTCCACTTCTATAAGTTGCTGCATGTGGACCAAACGTATATCCGATACAGTTGACCACCTACAGAATCCAGAAATGACACAAAGCCCCCTCATGTATGCACAAGTTTTTATAAAACATTTTTGTTAAAAAGTGCACACGTTTTTATTTATAAAAAAAAGAGTTAATTTAATTCTATCAGCTTTATATGGCCTTCGGGCATCGTTGTTAATGAGGTCAACAAGTTGATGAACTGTTGGTTGGGCTAGTGAGTTGTTGTGTGAACGGTACAGGGAAGTACTTCATTTGTTGTGTGTGCTGAACTGTACCTAAGTACGATAAACACTAGCTATCGGTCTCGTCCGTTATGGCCATACGGATATGTTTGGATAAGTGATCTTGGGGAGCCGCCCGGGTGCTAAGGTTATCCCCGGATCCACCGATCCTCATTAAGTTGTTGTTGATTGTTGTAGTTGCGAATACTTGTTGTTGTTAATTGGTTTAGCTAAGTTAAATGTTGAGTGTTGGATTTACTCACTTAGCTATGTGCTAATCCCTCGTTGTTACTTCCTGCAGACTTTTGTTTTGAGCATGAGGGTGGGTAGCAGGAAGGTCAAACTTTGGAAGAATGGAATGTTTGATATTCAAGCTACTCTGACTATTTTGTAATAACTCGGTTTAGTTCATATAATACCCCGTCATGCTAATCTTTTGAACAAGTTTTAAATTGAAGTGACTTAAACATGTAGACGGTTTTAATATTTTAGTAGATTATGTAATCAAGTATTGTGTTTTATTAATCTTCGCTTCCGTATTTTATATAATATTATCACTATGAAATGAGGGGTGTTATAAGTTGGTATCAGAGCATAGTTTTGGGATAATTGTTCATTGTTGAATGATAAATCCCAAAACTCGAGCGTGATATATCAAACATTCTTGGGTATGGGATTAGTATTGGTTGATGGTAGTTAGTATTGAGATGCTAACGATTAACAAAGTTCGAGTGTTGTGTTGAATTTCAGAAATGGCAGATAACGAACCACCGACCACCAACCCCAACAATGTCTCCCGGATTGTCGCTCCTCACTTAGAGCCTAATACCGAGCAACATGATCATGATGGTACTTCTCAACCAACCGGACACCAATCTAACCGAGATGAGTATATTCATGAGATGGAAGATGAGTTGGTGTTTCTTAGGGAATTCAAGAGGAAAGCTGAGGAAGCTGCGACTAGACAGTTATTTCAGCAAGCCCCAGTCTTTGGTTCTGGTTCAACTTCCCAATCAGATAAGAAGTGTTCATACAAGACTTTTATGGCTAGTCGACCACCGGAATTTCAAGGAAGTAAAAATCCTACAGTAACGTTGAATTGGCTTAGGGATATGGAACGCAAATTTGATGTGATTTGTTGTGAGGATGAACTTAAGGTTAAATATGCGGTTCAATGCATGAAGGACGAGGCTATGGTTTGGTGGGATTCCGTTACCGGACACTTGACGCAACAACAAAAGGAATCTATTAATTGGTCTCAATTTCATCAAGCTGTGCGTAACCAATATTGTTCGGATTTTGATATTGCTAGAATTCGGAGAGAGTTTGTGAATCTTCGATTGAAGGATGACATGACTATTGATGAACTGATCTCGCAGTTTACGGATAAGCTTAGGTTTGTGCAACAATGGGTTCCGGATGAGAAAACGCAAATCGAACAATTCGTGGATACCTTACCGGATAACTATCGTACGGTTGTGAGATTGGCAAAGGATTTAACGCATGCTTTCAATCTTGCAAGATCCGCTGATAGTGATTTGAGTGGTTTGCGATTATGGCAAGGACGGGATACAAGTTCCTCTAAGGCAAGAACGGAATCGTCGGGTAAGAATAAATCTCGGTGGCAAGGGAATCGACAGGGTGGTAAGAAATTTGTTGGAAGAAGTGGTTCTTCAGGAAGTTCCAATAGTTCAAATTGGTGTAGTTCGTGTAGGTCTCGGCATGATGGTCCGTGTACGGCTAAGACGAACAAATGTATGAAGTGTGGGGAATTGGGTCATGATATAAAAAGTTGCCGATATCCAAACTTTGTTTGTTGGTCATGTAAGAAAGAGGGGCATAGGGTTGGTCAATGTCCGGAGGCAAGGTCGACGGGGTCGGGTTCGGTCGGGAGTTCGGGATCTTCCGGTCAGAAAAGAAAGAACCCTCCTCCAGCAACTAGTAGGGCTTTTCAGATGACGGTTGATGAGGCCGTGCGTACTGAAGATGTTATCACGGGTACATTTCTTATAAACTCTGTACCTGCACGTGTATTGTTTGATTCGGGTGCTAATTGTACTTTCATTTCTGTGCAATTTTGTGATAAGTTGAAATTAACCCCTACTGTGATAGCAAAGCCTATAGAAGTAGAAATAGTTAGTGGTAAGTTAGTTCCTGTTACTACCTCGGTGAATGGAGCTAATATTACTATTGATGATCATGTTTTTCCTATTTCCTTCTTGTTGATGCCAATCCCTAGTTTCGATGTAATTATTGGTATGGATTGGTTGAGTCAGAATAAGGCTAGTATTGATTGTCATCGAAAGTTGGTTAGGATCCCAATCTCCGAAGGGTCATATGTTGTGGCTCGAGGAGAACGGGATGGTGTAGCTATTCCTTTGATTTCATTGATGAAAGCTAGGAAGTCATTGTCAAAAGGTTGTGAGTCATACCTAGCCTATGTAGTTGATGCCAAATTAGAAAGGAAAACTGTTTCGGATGTTCCTGTTGTTTGTGAGTACCCCGATGTGTTCCCTGATGAGTTGCCTGGGTTACCGCCAGTTAGAGAAGTAGAATACAGAATTGATCTTGTTCCGGGTTCATCGCCGATTGCTAAAGCTCCCTATAGGTTAGCTCCTTCGGAGATTCGTGAAATGATGAATCAGATTCAGGAATTGTTGGATAGAGGTTTTATCAGGCCTAGTTCCTCGCCGTGGGGTGCACCAGTGTTGTTTGTGAAAAAGAAGGATGGGTCATTGCGGATGTGTATTGATTATAGGGAATTAAATAAGAGGACTGTTAAGAACAAATATCCCTTGCCCAGAATAGATGATTTGTTTGATCAGTTGCAGGGTTCGTCAGTGTATTCTAAAATTGATTTGAGGTCGGGTTATCATCAGGTCCGTGTTTGTGAACAAGATATACCTAAAACTGCTTTTCGTACTAGGTACGGTCATTATGAATTTCTGGTCATGCCGTTTGGTTTAACAAATGCACCAGCAGTATTTATGGATTTGATGAACCGTGTGTGTCGACCGTTCTTGGATCAATTTGTTATTGTTTTCATTGATGATATACTTATCTATTCGAAATCTGAAACCGAGCATGCCGCGCATTTGAGATTGGTTCTTGAAACATTGAGACGGGAACAGTTATATGCAAAGTTTTCCAAATGTGAATTCTGGATTCAAGAAGTTCAGTTTTTGGGCCATATAATTTGTCGAGATGGTGTGAAAGTGGATCCATCAAAGATTTCAGCTGTGATGAATTGGAATGCACCGAAATCTGTTTCTGAGATAAGGAGTTTCCTTGGATTAGCGGGATATTATCGGAAATTTATTAAGGATTTCTCTAAGATAGCCGGTCCGTTAACTAAGTTAACCCGTAAAGAGGAGAAGTATGTGTGGACTGATCAACAGGAGCAAGCTTTCCAGACATTGAAACAATTGTTGTGTCAGACATCGATTTTAGCATTACCAGAAGGTACTGATGATTTTGTGGTTTATTGCGACGCTTCATATTCGGGTTTGGGATGTGTCTTAATGCAAAGGGATAGAGTTATCGCTTATGCTTCTCGACAGTTGAAACCACATGAGAAGAATTATCCTACGCATGATTTAGAACTCGCCGCAGTTGTATTTGCCCTTAAACTTTGGAGACATTACTTATATGGGACTCGATGTGTTGTGTGTACCGATCACAAGAGTTTGCAGTATGTGTTCTCCCAGAAAGAATTGAATATGCGACAAAGGCGGTGGTTAGAGTTAATCAAGGATTATGATTGTGAAATTAGATACCATCCGGGCAAAGCGAATGTGGTAGCCGATGCTTTAAGTCGAAAGAATACTCTCGATCGAGCTTTCTATATAAAAGTGAATGTTTCCTCGGATTTGATTAATCAGATTAGAGTTGTACAACTTGAAGCTTTAAAAGATCAGAATCTGAAATCGGAAATCATGTTAAAACGCAAGGATGAATTAGTTGATGATTCAAGAGGATTAAAGACTTATCAGTCTCGTGTTTGGATTCCTTCCATTGGTGGTATTCGGGATTTAATTTTGAATGAAGCTCATAAGTCACGCATGTCCATTCATCCGGGTAGTACTCGAATGTATAATGACTTGAAACCGTTGTATTGGTGGCCAACGATGAAAACCGACATTGCAAAGTTTGTGGGATCGTGTCATATTTGTGCTCAGGTCAAAGCGGAACATCAAAAGCCGTATGGGTCGTTAAAACAGTTGGAAATACCTTATCATGGTTATTATTATTATATTTTCATTTTAAATAATTTAAATAAATTCTATTATATTTTTAAAATAATGAAAAGTAAGAAAGAAATTTTTTGATGGATCATAATTGGTTTCATACTTTCATGCATATATGCTCGTGAAATTTAATCGCACCATATGGTCTTAACGCGAAACGTTGCTTCAATTCATTGTTACCGATTCAATGACTATGCATGGTCAAAAATGCTAACCGCCGTTGACTACCACGTATCCCGATTGCAATGTACCTTCAATTCTCTACATGCATGCAGCCAAAAATAACCACCATGCAACCGTCACATCGCTTCCCAACAGACACCGCACCCCTACACTTTACTATATATACTTCATATCATTTTTGCATTCGACTACAGAGATACATACATTCTTGTGTGGGGCAAAATTAATTATACTAAATTCCATCTTTTGTACGTCCTACATTCCGTTTAACTTTCAAGAAGAAGATTCGATGGAAAATATTGAGCATGGATGGGGAATGGGGTCGGTCATGACCATGCTAATCATGGTTGCTTGTATGGTTTTCATCCCGTTGGTCATGGGAGCGGTGGGACCGCCATCTCTTCCGGTGATTCTCCTCATCCCGGTGTTATTGGTGGCTATTATCATCTTTATGTCTATTGCTTCGGACCCTAATGGCCACAACAAGTTTAATTGAGTATCTTGATCTCCAGTTCTATCTTATATATGATGAATGAATGTATCTCAAACTATTAATTTAAATTATTATTATCGTTTCGTGCGTATCAAATCTTGTTGAATTGGCTCCTTCTTTTGTTTATATACGTACGTTCGTTCATGCATGTTTGTTATGAATTGTGTGTATATATGCATGATTACGTGTAACAACATGCATGATGCGTGAAACTAAATATGCCACTCGTACATATATAGCATATAATAACAACAAAATGATCGATTAGTACTCGATCGTGAATGGCACATGTAGATCAACGTACAGATTCATATGTATGAAACATCACTGTTTCACACAAATTGCACACAATTTAAATTTTATTGGTTTCAAAATGTAATTATGTTCGGGCTTGAAATAAAAACAAAAAACATATTGATATAGGATTGTCATATCGATCATAAATATATTAAACGTTGAAACTTTTCTTTTAATTATACCACCAAAAACCAGAAGAGCTTTTCGATCTGTTGTTAAAATGTTATATATGTTCTCGTCTTGAATCCATAGAAACTTTACCTTATGATCCAAAAAGTTATGGGCTGGTTTTATTGACCACACAGTGGTCACTGATTTTGATCAGATTAGTAACAAATTTCATATTCATATTGGTTAGTGACAATATTCAATGAAAGTGAAGTCAAAAACTCTAGTGACCACCATAATTTTGTTATGAGTAAATTACGTTCCTAGTCTGTGTGGTATATATGTTATTTCACTCACAGTCTTTGGGTCGTCTTTTTTTGCGGTCTCAGTCTCTCGATCCGGGTTTATGTTTCATTCCCGGTCCCTGACCCTTAACGCCGGTTAATTTTACCCGTTAGGTCAGTCAATGTGCGTGGCACAAGAGGGCGAAAATGACGTTTCCGTCCATTGTAAACCCTTTTTTAGGTCTTTGAACATCCACGTACCTTTTTCAAGTCCTTGAAAAGTCCCTTTCGCCCTTTGTACCTCGCAAGTTGGATGAGTTAACGAGAAAAATTAACCGACGTTATGGTTAGGGATCGGGAGTGAAACATAAATTCGGGTCGAGGGACTAGGACCGTAAAAAAATGACCTAGGAACTGAGAGTGAAATAACGTGCATACCACAAGAAACTGACAACGTAATTTACTCTTTTGTTATTAATCAGAGACAAAATACTTAATCCTAAATCGATCTCGCGCCAGACCTGTAGTGACAAAAGGTGACCACCTAAATCTCATCGCTACAACTATCTACGGACCAGTGGTGAAGCTAGAATGGGGCAGCGGCCCTCTCAAAAATCTTGAAATTACGTAAAAAAAATAAAAAAAAAATTAAGGTATTAACGACAATTTTGAAATTTTGACCCCTTAAAAGTATAACGAAGAATAAAATACTCTTTTTTTGCATCCACCATGTAGATTTCCTAACTCCGTCTTTGCTAGTGACCGATTTTTACCTATTAATTAGTGACCAAGTCCCTTGTAACTTAGTGTTATTTTTCTTTATCGTATACATTATACGTATCTATGGTAAATTTAAATTTTTAACTCTTGGAAAGTATCTCGTATCATTAATGGATGAAACTGTAGTGGATAAAAGAAATGAAACGCCCCGAAAACAGAACCATTTTTTTTTACCTAACACTGAAAACACACTCTATTAGGTCCCACATCTAAAATATGACATTATAGACTCGTTATATCGTTCCCTTAATCAAATAATGACTCAATTAATAAAATGTTGAATTTACAAGCGATTCCCCAGGAATGACTCCCATTCCCCCGGAATAAGGGCTGCTGTTAGCACTTAAATTCAGATTCTTCAGGAATGACTCCGATTCCCCAGGAATCAGGGCTGCACACACTAATACCAAAATACGAATTTCCGACGCGCATAACTTTTTACTCGTAAATACTTAGGCCCTGAAAATTTGCAGGCACCTCCATAATGCCAAAATGAAACTTTCTATTTTTGCACTTTTCTAAAATACACGTTTTACGAGAAAACGGACGTATAACCACTTTTTGACTACAACTCAAATCACAAACCATGAACACTTGGACTCTAACTTTTATTGCACACATAATCAACATACCAAAACAAGTCTAACACCATTGACCAAACCCACATAAGTACATTCTAACCCGATTTAACCCTTTTGACCCGTTTTGGTGTCCATTTGGACACTTTCACCAAATCTACTACATAACAGCACCACATTACCCAATACCACACATGTTTGACTCTTACAACATTGTTGACTATATGTCAACTTCTCATTTGACCAACCAATCACATTCGACACTTAATCACTTTTCAACACTTTGACCCAAACCAAACCAATCATATAACTTCATACACTTGACAACCACATACACTAGACACCATAACTCAGTTTGACTTTCAAAGTCAACTACTATACATTGACCAACATATTTAATTCAAAAACTCATTGTTTTGGCGATTTACACAATTGAGCATCAACACAACAATTCAAAAGAAAGAAGCATATTCTAACCATAAGCATGCTCCATATCCATGTCACTAGCATCTCATAACCCTTCTATCCACATGTCGCTAGCAAAACATCAACCTACAACATAAACACTGAAACGGGTAAGCACAGCTGCTTAGTGAGTACACAGGCAATCAAACAAGCAATACACACATAACACTTAGCACATATCAACACAATACATAAGCACAAATTCACTGGGCTCTGAACACTGAACACTAAACACTGAACACTGTCTTAACCGCAGTTAACTCTCTGATCACCACTGAATCATTACACATAATCATTAACCAACAACAATCAAGTCACTAATCAACAATAACTTTTAACATAATCTTAAACACACACACATAAGAAACAAAACATATAACAAGCAACTTTCACTTGATTGTATGATCCTCTAGCTCGGAAGCTATCCGGAAACACATACAACCAATTCATACACGGTTCACCACATAATCACTATTTAATCCACATATATCAACAAGTCATTTTCCACCCGATTGTGTAGCCTCTTACTCGAAAGCAATCCGGATCCAACACAATTGAATCATACACTATTCATCACCAATTCTTTTCATTTACTTTTAAGCTAGTGACTTACTCATTACTTGGCTAACATCAAGCTAATGAGAAAATCACTACTTTTATTACCAAGTAACATTTAATCACATAACAATTGAGAATAATGATAACAATGAATAATGTTATATTTGTATAGTAATATTTCATAGTTTATATATACTTTAGTTACAATTATTTGATAAAAGTTAATTATTTCATATTTGCAAAATAGGTAGAAATAGAGTTTGTATTAGTATAGAATGAAAATAAGTCAAATAAAGTAGTTTTTGTATAAAAGTTAGTTTGACCTAAATATAGTTGGTACAAAGTGGTTAAAAGAGTAAAGAAAATAAATTAAGTTTGTACATATTTGAGTTCGAAAAGTTAACTGGGTTGAACGAAAATAAATAGATTGAATATTTATTGGAGTTTATGAGTTGGACCAAATAATTAGTTGGGTTAAATAATAGTAGTTAGTTAATAGTAATAAAGTAATATAAGTTAAATAATCATAAAACTAAACGTTGTTACCAACGTTAATAATGTTAATATAAAAATAATAATTATAATATAATAACTAATAATAATAATTATTAATAATAAATATTTGTGTACATCTTTTGTGATGGAAGGCATAAAATGGCGCAGGAATTGAGAAGTCCAAGTCAAAGCAAGTCAAAGATGAAAGGCTAGTCAATGAGATCAGATCAACGTGGCAATTGAAGTCATGAGGTAGCAAGCAACAAGTTAGGCCTGGCCAGCTGATTGGATATTTGTTTAAATAAATTGGTCAAAGTAATTAAAATGGGCTGGTACAAATAAAAGGAGTTGGGCCGAATGAAATGGGCTTGGCCCAAGTCAAAAGTTTATGTGGAGCTGGAGCGTGGCATTAAAGATCATAAAAAAGGCAGAAGCTTCTAGTCGGCACATTATTGTTTTGCAAGTCGGTGGAATCAAAAGCAAAGGCGGCTGAACTTAAACTTGCGGAGTACGATATTTTGATCCGTACGGCGGATCAAAATCCATACGTCGTATGGATTGGTTTGCAGCAATATTTTAATAGCAGCCTTCATTCTGTCGCAGACACACAAACTTTTTCACATAATAAAAATTAGGGTACGAATATTAGAGGTATTTTTGAGGGTTTTTCATACTTTTGGAGATCGTTCATTTGTTTCAATCATTCGGCTACTACGGATCATCATTTAATCATTGTAATCATTCGTTTACTCTTTTATTTCATAATAATTATGTTTTCTTTGATTGCAATTATTTCTTGTGATTGTTCTTGCTTGAATATGAGTAGCTAAACATTTTTACACTTACTTGAATGATGTGATCTAATGATTAGGGTTGTTATCTTTTGATATTTATGTTGAATTATTTTTGTTTAATCGTGAACCTTATGTATTCGAGTTTATATTAATTGATTTATCTTGTTGGTAGATTATTATATGATCAATTTAGCGGGAGCTTTTTCATATAATAGTTTATTATAATTATTTGTCTATGAATAATTGTTAATTGATTGCGGAAGCAGATATTAAACAAGATAATCGTTTAAACATGAATTGTTAGTAGGTGAAGTTGACGGAAGTTATTCACTAGATTAAATCTTAAATTATTGAATCGAAATTAAGGTGTAGGTTAAGTGGACGCACTAATCTTTATTTTAATTAAGATTTATATATTCAACATAATTAAACTATCTATTGCAATTTAATTAATGTTTAATTGAAACTATTATGTGTTTAAGTTTTACATATTATTGAAGTTTGTTAATGATTTAATTAGTGGCTATAGCGAACGTTTGTCACAAAGTTATTTCATTATTTAATTATATGTCTATGTATGATTAATCCAATGATAGCGGACGCAGATTTGGTACATGTTAAATAATTAAACTTAAATGTATAAGGTGATGATATTGGCGAATGTCTTTCATTAAATTAAATTATTAATTAGTTAATTAAGATTTATGTGAAGGTTATGGCGAATGTTAAACCTGATCTAAATTAAGATGAGCATAGATTGCTAGATAACCTGGTTTTATTATACAACCCGAAATCATTAGTGAGCTAGTTCAAGTAAGTGTCGTTTTTAATATCTGATAAAGTTCAATTAATCAATCTGACTCGTCCTGAGTCCACTTAGTTTATTAAATTTAGTTGTTAAGCAAAGTGACAATTCGGTCACAACAAACCCAAGTCTTTTATGTACGAATTTAATTACATTTTTAGTTTTAATTCTTAAATTTACAATCCCTGTGGAATGAACTTGGACTTACTGTAGCTATACTATACACGATAGGGTATACTTACCTCAGTTGTGTAATAGTAAACGATCAGTATTTCTTTGTTTAATTTTTATAACTAGATTTTACACATCAAATAACAAGTAATTTAACACAACAACTAAATTAAGCAATAAACATAATTAAACAAACATAAACAAATAACTTATTCCTGATTGTGTAAACCTCTAGCCCGCAAGCTATTCGGTACTACACAATCACATCACCTGTTTAACCCCCGTATCACTCACCACAATCTCTTAGATGATTTCACCAACGAAAGCTCTCCATGTCTCTAACACCTACATAATCATACATATCATCATAAAAATACTTAGGCACTAATCAATCATTTCAATAACTCATAACCATATTCAACCCTTCCCCACTTTAATTTGATTCTTTAACTAACTATACCAAAACTATAACACCCCTCGTTTCATTATAAACAATTAATATAATAATGGCGACTCGGAAGCGTATATTTAAAACATACTGTCAATGTACTCAAAATGTCAATAAACTTTTTCAAACTAAATACATGACATTTCAACAACTCGGTGTTATATAATTCAAAACATTTCTTTAGTTATCAAAATAACATCAGAGTAAAAGTCTGTCAAGCATTCCATCAATTCCAAACACTTCCTGCCCCGCCCAATATGTCCCATCACTTATAACCTGCAGGAAGAACTGTGGTGGGGTTAGCATAAAGCTAAGTGAATAAAACTATAAACAACAGTCCAACTTAGCATAACAATCTGTTTACATCAAATAACAATAAACAGAAAATCAATCAGTCAATCATTCAATCACGCAACTTCCAATCAAGCGTTATCAATCGTCATGAGGACCGGTGGCTCCTGAGACACCCTAATACCGGTTTGGTACTCAAGGAACTCTTATCAACCATCTGTATTGGCCTATACAGAATTACCGATGACCAGTTGTTAATCACACACGACCTAGATCTCTGAACCAACTTTTCAAGTTCCAAGATCTCCTGTCGTCTACAATAACAACCAAGTCCAACCATCAAGTCAAGTTGACCTCAGAATCTTACATACTAGCTCAAACAGCCAAGTAAGCAAACAACCAAACTAACCTGGGAAGATATCTCAAACAAATACATCCTATCAAAGTAATACTATAATTACTGGTTTTAACCAAATCATTACAACTAAATCACACTGAGGTTACAGATCCACTCACCGACACCTCAGCCACAAGCTCAGAAGTCTAATATTACTGAGCCTTCTCCATATCTGAGAATACAATCAATAAACAATGAGTTAGTAACTTGTCTCAACTGATAATACTTAGGTAATTAACACCGTTACACAATCATAACATAATTACATGTATCAGGTGATCCCTAAGATCACAGCAAACAAAAGTTCAATTCGGAACAAAATCAAAAAGTCCCGAAATAGGGTTCAAAAACTGTAAAATGCCATTTTCGACCCCTAAACGACCCCGAATGGCCAAAAACCACCTAGACTCTTAGCATAGAGCTTTGATCAGTGGGCCGTTTTCGAGTGACCATGCAACTTTCAACCCGATCTGAGTTAATGAAATTCGTCACTCAGTCGTGACCCTGAAAACTCTTGCGCGTTTTCAAAATTTGCAAACCAAATTTGAGTACATGATCCGCCGGATCAGCCATTATTTGCCTGAATCCGCCGGATTCAGGCGAATCCGCCGGATTCCCCATTTATTGACTCAATCCGCCGGATTTAATTGAATCCGCCGGATTCCCTATTTTTTACTTGAATCCGCCGGATTCAATTGAATCCGCAGGATTCCCTCTTCGTCCCTGCAACCTGCGATCTGTTCAAAACCCTAACCCACGGGTTTTTATACCCAAATCACCCAAACTCGATTTCTAACTGTTTTATACCATACATAACTTCAGATAATCATCACATAATACTTATAACAAGTTTCTAACGTCCAATTCTTCCAAATCATCAATTTCAATCAAATTGATTTAAATTCAAACTTACCTCAATTAAAGAACACTGAATTGAGATGATGATTATGATGAAACGTGAATCAATTACAGCTCCAAATTCGTTTTCAATTTGTTTTCTAAAGTTTGATTTGGATTTCTAAGGTTTTTGGTGGTTTTTGAAGTTCATAATGAACTTTCCTAAAGAGGAAAGTTAATATTTAAGTCGGCTAACAAACCGCCTTCAATTATACGGGTATAATTTAATACCCCATCTCAATCTATTGTCTGGAACCCGAAAACCATTTACGAGTCCAAACATTTTATTATACCGTCAACTATATTAATTTACAACAATTAATAATTCACTTATCACATTGGAATAGTCGACTCCTATTCCAATTATTTCAACTAATTCCGACAATATTATTTCCAAACACATTTAAATACTTATTTAAATCAAGAAATAATATAAACCAACTAGGTCCATTTCGAGGATGTTACAAAAACCATCTTTCATAATCATAACATGTCAATTATCTAATTATCCATTTACTACTTCAATTCTTGTTCCATCACCATATTCATACTCTATTAACATCATTTTATATAAATTTAACATAACTCATAAAAATCACCATGTTAACCCTTAAGGATTCTTCACTTTTCACTTGTATTATATTTATCAATAATCATAACAACACTTACTAACATCAATTAATCATATTAAATACCTAATTTCATATTAAAATCACTAGTTTCATAAACCCCATTAAATCCCTCAAGAACACTAATCATAATTTCATCAATTTCATCATGTTCTATGATTACCAACAATCTCTATAACACTAATTAACACCAATTCCACCATATTAAAACCCTAATTTCGGATTGAAACCATGAACTCTTTAAAACCCCCCATGAAACCCAAACCCTAGGTTAAAATCACGAAAGAAATCACTTACAAAAGCTTGAGAGAATGGAAGAGATGAATAATTGAAACCCTAATTGCTTGAATCAAAGATTAGAAGTTGAATCTTAATTCTTGAATTAGTTCCTGCAATCTTTTGTTCTTCACCCATAAAGCTCTGGAATGTTTTTGGAATAATAATGAAACTGTATACGTACGTATGTGTATATAACTTAATAATTTCATTCCCTTTATTTCGTACAGTCTGGAACTGATAAAACCGTTTACGTTTTCTAATTATATTGTATTATTTAAATAACCATTCTTCATAATAATTATATATTCACGTACGAAATTAATTTCCTGAAATTCGGGGTGTTACAACTCTCCCCCACTTTATTTCATTCGTGTCCTCACGAATGGCACTCATACTACTCAGTCTTAACACTATCTCTACTCATGCACAAACACTTAATCATCTTTAGAACACTTCACTTAATTCACTGGTTATACATAAACGCATATATCACTTAATTCTACTCAAGCACATTATCAACACTAACTCTACAAACTCTTAATCATATGCCCCTTACATATTGGTTTCACATAATTTAGTGAAATACGTATCACTAGATAATACAAGACTATTACTCCTACTTTCTTTATTATCTTTTTCTTATCATAATATCTAACACGTAATTCACATAGTTTAAACACCTCTTCTCTTACACTCTATCATAACAATCACACTAAATCACTTTGATAGTTGATAACTCCAACAATTCCATGTGAAATAGCATAATATAACTACGGTGATCAGGCGTAGACATATTATGTTATACACACTTCCTTCTCAAGCTATTTCATATCATCGTTTTCTAATGTGATTCCCACACAAACACATAACATACAACTCAATTAACAGTTTACACACAATAAATAACAATTTAACAGTTAAACACATAGTCAAAAACTACTTCACTACTTATCTACCTTATTTGCACATACAAACTTCAACAATTAACTATTTAGCATAATCATAATCATAATCATAACAATTCAAACAACACATAATGGTTTAAGTTTAAGCAATCCTATCATGGATTACATAACTCTCTTTGTAACATCCTCAAATGTGGCCTAGTTGAAATACGGTATTTCCCTTAATTTAATTGTTATTTAAATTGTATTTTAAATACTTGGTGTATTTGATGGCTAAATTAATAGGTCAATTGGTCAATTGGCTTATTGTGATAAATGAATTATTACATGTTTTAAATTTATTTAGTCGACGGTATAATAAAAACTTATTTCTCGCAAATGGTTTTTAGGTTCCAGACAATAGATTTAGGACGGGTATAATTTTAACTAAAATGGAGCTGAGTCATAAAGATCAGTCGACACTTGTTTCATCATTTTGACATAACACCAAATTGTTCCTGACTTGTGTTTTGCTCTCAAGAACACATTTTCTCAAATCAAATACACCATCTGATTTCATCAAATTAAGGCTGTGATTGTGATTACATTGTGTTCTTCATCTCCTTCATCTAGCTACCATCTCCATTGTAAGTGAATTTACACCATTTTCATGTAAATGCTTGAATTATTAAGTTTGGTAAATTGATGATAGAATGGAGTTAAATTCGTGTTTAAAATGTGTTATATGATTATGGTAAACTGATTACATAGTTGCATTTCAGATTGTTGCAATCAATTTGTTGAAATATGAATTTGAGCTAAAATCTTAAATATCTTGAAAATTGATGCATGTATGAATTGAAGTGTTTGATGATGTTAGTTGTTGTTGCAATATGTTTATACATGTTAGTATAGGTCACTTAAGTGTTAAATTCGTGTATTGTAGCTGAAACTTGATGATTTGCAATTTTGGTTCGAGCTGAAACTAGTTGCAGGTCTGAACCATTGCTGCAAAACATAGGAACGCGATCCCGAAACCCTTGCCCGGATCGCGTTGCTATGTGTATTTTGATCCCAAGATGATTTTGTACGTATGAACGCGATCCAGTCCCTATCATACGGATCGCGTTAGCTAGTGTTAATTTGGATCAACGGATTTTGTTCCTTGGAACGCGATCCAGCTCCTTGTCCCGGATCGCGTTTGCAAGTGTATTTTGGCAACAGAATATTTTGGTGTTAAGGAACGCGATCCAGCCACACCTTATCCGGATCGCGTTTGTTAGTTTTACTTTGACGAATTTGACAACTTGTGACTTGTGTGCTTATGTTATTTAACGAGTATTGAAAGTATAGTATGAGCATTATACGACATTAATTATGTGAATGTTATATTATAAATTCTAAACATTAGAGGCTAACTCGGGTTTTGATCGTGTTCTCAGATAACCAGAAGACTCAATAAGATAAGATCTTTGAGTGGAGACTACAGTCGACAAGGGTGAGTGGATCTTGGACTGTCAGTCTAATTTGGTTGTAACAATATGGTTACAATGGGTAAATGTGAATTTACTGTTTTCATTGTTAAGTTAATAGTTTGCCATGATGGTTATATTTAACTTAATTGTTGGTGTCCTTGATTGCCATGATGGTTGTGGACTATATGAATGTCGGGGGTCAACGTGTGTTGGGTTTGAGTACTATTACTGTGGACATCATAAGTGCTTTGTACATGTGTTGTTCACTGAGATTATGTTGTAAGTAGTAATAGTACCAAGCTATCGGTTTAGCCACTGATTTGGCCTTCAGTTGGTTTTAAGTGTTACTTGGGGAACCACCGCGGCATGAGGGTACTCCAAGGACCACCGATCCTTCATGATTAACTGTTGCTATGCTTTGCTGTATTCATTTGTTAAGCTAAGTTAGGTGATAGTTTGAGATTTATTCACTTAGCTTCGTGCTAACCCCTCATTACTTCTTGCAGGTTTACTTTGGTATGTGGGTGGGCAAGAAGTACTATAGGAATGGAATGTTTGACAGGCTCACTCTGTTTTGTTAACTATGTTAATGTTATGACATATGTTTTGGATTTCTATAACACTAAACTTATTGTGTGTAATGTCTAGGATAATCTAGTTTAAAGACTGTATGTATTTGGATTGCCATTTTGAAATGTAAATATGCACTCCAATGTCTTGTATCTAAACTTGCGCTTCCCTTATAAAAAAAAAAAAAAAAAAAAAAAAAAAAAAAAAAAAATATCCTTGTATTTTCGAGTCGGGCGTTATAAATTGGTATCAGAGCAAAGGTTTGGGTGAATTGAACATAGGTTAATTGTTCAATCCCAAATCTATTTGTGTTAGTCAAACATTCCAGGGAAGGGGATTGAGCTAGTGAGTATGATTTTGTTAGTATTGTTAAGTACTAACAATTAACGGGTTATGAGATGTGTTGTGATACAGGATATGGCAGAAAATAACGCTCCGACCAGTACCCCGATCAATGCTTCTGGAGTGAGAGACTCTCCTCCTGAAATTCAATCTCAAAGTCAAGGTCAGCCTAGTACTACACTCCCTGCAAATGAATTGAGCCGTGATGAGTACACCTTGTATTTAGAGGATGAGTTAAACAAATATAAGGAATTATATGAGCAACAAGCTAGAACATCCAGGCAGATTCCTGTTGTTAGTACGATTACACCTCCGTTGGTGACATCACAGTTTTCTATGCCACCGCCTATTTACCACCAGACATCAGCTCCTTTTTCTTCTTCAGGACCTTCAGGATTTCAGTTTCCGGTATTTCCTCCTCCATCTCAACAAAAATTATGTTCATTCAAGACCTTTAGATCTAGTGGACCTTCAGATTTCTTTGGGAGTACAAATCCTTCTGTGACCATGGATTGGTTAAGAGATGTCGAAAGGAAATTTGAGGTTTGTCGATGTGAGGATGAGATCAAGGTAACTTATGCAGTGCAACTTTTAAAGGGTCCGGCAATGGGATGGTGGGATTCTATCACCTCTCATTTAACACCTCAGCAAAAAGCTTCCATTACATGGTCTGATTTCCATAATGAGGTTTGTAAGAAATATTGCTCCGGGTATGACATGACTCGCATTAGGCGTGAATTCTTGGATATGCAATTGACTGATAGTATGACTATGGAGGACCTTATCTCCCAGTTTACCGATAAATTGAGATTTGTACATCAATGGGTACCGGATGAAAGGACAAAGATTGACCATTTTGTTGGAATGTTACCCCATAATTATCGGACTACTGTGAGACTTGCAGGTGATCTTAACCAAGCTTTTGATTTGGCTCGTTCTGTAGACGGTGATATTCGAGCTCATGGTTTAGAGATTAAAGACAAGTCCCCAATGAAACCCAAAGGTGAATCTACTTCAGGTCAGGGGAAGAAGAAATGGCAAGGTAATAACAATAACCGAAAACCAAATGTTATTGGTGGTGCAGTGGATAGATCAAATTGGTGCCAGAATTGCAAGTCTAGGCACACGGGACATTGTACACCTCAGACTGCTAGGTGTATTAAGTGTGGTCAGTTCGGTCATGACATTAAGGATTGTCCTTTTCATAAGCCAGTGTGTTGGAATTGTCGCAAGGAAGGACATCGTTCGAGTGCGTGTCCAGAGGAAAGGAAGCAAAAATCGGGAACGGTCGGAGGGTCATCATCATCTGCTGGCCAGAAAAGAAAGAATCCTCCAGTTCCAACGGGTCGGGCTTTTAGAATGACCGTGGATGAAGCGGTAGTAGCCGAGGACGTCATAACTGGTACTTTCCTTATTAATTCAGTACCGGCATGCGCCTTATTTGATTCGGGGGCAAATTGTTCCTTTATGTCCTTGGTATTCTGTGATAGACTTAAATTGACACCTACATGTATTCCAAAACCTATTGAGGTCGAGGTAGCGGATGGAAAGTTAGTTTCGGTTACCACATCGGTTACTGGAGCTAGTATTTCGATTGAGGGTCATAGTTTCCCTGTTTCTTTTCTATTGATGCCTATTCATGGGTTTGATGTTGTGTTAGGCATGGATTGGTTGAGTCGTAATAAAGCCAATATAGATTGTCATAAGAAGCTAATAAAAATTCCAATTTCAGACGAGTCATATGTCGTGGCTCGGGGGGAAAGGGAGAGGGTTAGTATACCTTTGATCTCTATGATGAAAGCTAGAAAATCTCTAGCTAAAGGGTGTGATTCTTATTTAGCCTATGTTGTCGATGCTAAGCTAGAAAAGAAAGCCATTAGTAATGTCCGAGTTGTTTCTGAGTATTCGGATGTTTTCCCTGATGAATTGCCTGGTTTACCTCCGGTTAGAGAAGTAGAATACAAAATTGAGTTAATTCCTGGTTCTACTCCGGTAGCTAAGGCACCTTATAGATTAGCTCCCTCCGAAATCCGTGAAATGATGAATCAAATTCAGGAATTATTAGATAAGGGTTTTGTTAGACCCAGTTCTTCTCCTTGGGGTGCTCCTGTGTTATTCGTTAAAAAGAAAGATGGCACTTTCCGTATGTGTATTGATTATAGAGAATTGAATAAGAGGACCGTAAAGAATAAGTATCCTTTGCCCCGAATAGATGAGTTGTTTGATCAATTGCAAGGATCTTCATTTTTCTCTAAGATAGACTTGAGATCGGGTTATCACCAAGTCCGGGTTTGTGGGGAGGATATCCCTAAAACAGCTTTTCGCACTCGCTATGGTCATTATGAATTCCTTGTTATGCCTTTTGGGTTGACTAACGCTCCAGCAATTTTCATGGATTTGATGAACAGGGTTTGTAGACCTTTTCTCGATAAATTTGTCATTGTATTCATTGATGATATTTTAGTCTATTCTAAATCTGAATCTGATCACGAAGTACATTTGCGTTTAGTTCTTGACACCTTGAGAAAGGAGAAATTGTATGCTAAGTTTTCAAAATGTGAATTTTGGCTTCGTGAAGTTCAGTTTTTGGGGCACATCATTTGTGAAGATGGGGTTAAAGTGGATCCATCTAAAATTGAGGCTGTCATGAATTGGCAATCACCTAAATCTCCGTCAGAGATCAAGAGTTTTCTGGGTTTGGCAGGTTATTACAGAAAATTTATTAAAGATTTCTCCAAGATTGCAGGTTCTTTGACTAAATTAACTCGTAAGGATGTGAAATTTCTGTGGGGTGATCAACAGGAATCGGCTTTTCAGACTTTGAAACAATTGTTGTGTCAGGCTCCTGTTTTAGCTTTACCTGACGGATCCGAGGATTTTATTGTATATTGTGATGCTTCACATGCGGGTTTAGGTTGTGTTTTAATGCAACGAGACCGTGTTATTGCCTATGCTTCCCGTCAGCTGAAACCTCATGAGATTAACTATCCTACCCATGACTTGGAACTTGCAGCTGTGGTTTTTGCCTTAAAGATTTGGAGACATTACCTGTATGGAACCAAATGCGTTATTTGTACGGACCACAAGAGCCTTCAGTATATGTTTACTCAAAAAGAACTTAACATGAGGCAAAGACGATGGTTAGAGTTGATTAAAGATTATGATTGCGAGATTCGATACCATCCGGGTAAGGCAAATGTGGTGGCGGATGCGCTTAGCCGTAAGGGTAAATCTGAAAGGGTTTATTTAATGCGATTGGAAATCTCTTCAGACTTGATTGACAAATTGAAATTGGCTCAGATGGAGGCTCTATTGGATCATAACTTGAAATCAGAAATCATGCTTAAAAGGAAAGATTTATTGGTAGAAGATTCTCGTGGATTAAAAACATTTCAGTCTCGTGTTTGGGTCCCATTGTTTGGTGGACTTCGAGATGTGATCTTGTTGGAAGCTCACAAGTCTAGATTGTCGGTTCATCCCGGAAGCACCAAAATGTATCATGATTTAAAACCATTGTATTGGTGGCCTACTTTGAAGTTGGATGTCGCTCGAATTGTTGAATCTTGCCATATTTGCTCTCAAGTAAAGACCGAGCATCAAAAACCTTATGGAGCTTTGAAGCAACTAGAGATTCCCGAGTGGAAATGGGAACATATTACCATGGATTTCGTGACCAAATTACCCCGAACTGTTAAGGGTAATGATATGATTTGGGTAATTGTTGATAGATTGACCAAGAGTGCTCACTTTCTTGCTACTTGTGAGACGGCATCATTAAGTAAATTGGCGCAATTGTACATTAATGAAGTGGTTATTAGGCATGGTATTCCGTTGTCGATTGTTTCAGACAGAGATTCTCGATTTGTATCGGGTTTTTGGCAGAATTTACAGCGCGAATTGGGTTCTAGGGTCAACTTGAGTACGGCTTATCATCCTCAGACGGATGGTCAGTCGGAACGTACCATTCAAACTTTGGAGGACATGTTGCGGGCATGTGTATTAGAATTTGGTGGGTCGTGGGATTCCCATTTACCATTAGTTGAGTTTGCCTATAATAATTCTTTCCATTCTAGTATAGGCATGCCACCCTACGAAATGTTGTATGGTCGTAGGTGTAGAACACCCACTTGTTGGTTAGAGGCGGGTGAAAAGCAGTTTGCGGGTCCTGACATAGTCCAAATTACAGCCGATAAGGTAGCTATTGCCCGAGATAGATTGAAAGCTGCCCGTGATAGGCAGAAACTGTATGCTGACCCACGTTATCGATCAGTTTCTTTTGTAGAAGGTGAGTTGGTTTACTTGAAGGTTTCACCTTGGAAGGGTGTTATCAGGTTTGGAAAACGTGGTAAACTAGCTCCTAGATACATTGGACCGTTTAAAATTCGACATGTTGTCAATGATCAAACGGTGTCATTAGATCTTCCTCCTGAATTGTCGGGTATTCATGATACTTTTAATGTGTGTTATCTAAGAAAATGCAATGTGGAGGACCAATCCCAAGTTCTTCCATTGCAAGACTTGAGTGTGGACTTAAACCAAAGACTTGTAGAAGAGCCCGTAGAACTTGTTGACCGTAAGGTGACTAAACTTCGAAAGAAGGAGATCCCTATGGTATTGATTAAGTGGAATCATAGTTTGGGTCCGAATCTTACTTGGGAGACCGAGTCTAGCATACGGACGCGCTATCCCAATCTTTTTGAGCGTGGCGAGATTTCGGGGACGAAATCTTCTTAAGGAGGGAAGATTTGTAACATCCTCAAATGTGGCCTAGTTGAAATACGGTATTTCCCTTAATTTAATTGTTATTTAAATTGTATTTTAAATACTTGGTGTATTTGATGGCTAAATTAATAGGTCAATTGGTCAATTGGCTTATTGTGATAAATGAATTATTACATGTTTTAAATTTATTTAGTCGACGGTATAATAAAAACTTATTTCTCGCAAATGGTTTTTAGGTTCCAGACAATAGATTTAGGACGGGTATAATTTTAACTAAAATGGAGCTGAGTCATAAAGATCAGTCGACACTTGTTTCATCATTTTGACATAACACCAAATTGTTCCTGACTTGTGTTTTGCTCTCAAGAACACATTTTCTCAAATCAAATACACCATCTGATTTCATCAAATTAAGGCTGTGATTGTGATTACATTGTGTTCTTCATCTCCTTCATCTAGCTACCATCTCCATTGTAAGTGAATTTACACCATTTTCATGTAAATGCTTGAATTATTAAGTTTGGTAAATTGATGATAGAATGGAGTTAAATTCGTGTTTAAAATGTGTTATATGATTATGGTAAACTGATTACATAGTTGCATTTCAGATTGTTGCAATCAATTTGTTGAAATATGAATTTGAGCTAAAATCTTAAATATCTTGAAAATTGATGCATGTATGAATTGAAGTGTTTGATGATGTTAGTTGTTGTTGCAATATGTTTATACATGTTAGTATAGGTCACTTAAGTGTTAAATTCGTGTATTGTAGCTGAAACTTGATGATTTGCAATTTTGGTTCGAGCTGAAACTAGTTGCAGGTCTGAACCATTGCTGCAAAACATAGGAACGCGATCCCGAAACCCTTGCCCGGATCGCGTTGCTATGTGTATTTTGATCCCAAGATGATTTTGTACGTATGAACGCGATCCAGTCCCTATCATACGGATCGCGTTAGCTAGTGTTAATTTGGATCAACGGATTTTGTTCCTTGGAACGCGATCTAGCTCCTTGTCCCGGATCGCGTTTGCAAGTGTATTTTGGCAACAGAATATTTTGGTGTTAAGGAACGCGATCCAGCCACACCTTATCCGGATCGCGTTTGTTAGTTTTACTTTGACGAATTTGACAACTTGTGACTTGTGTGCTTATGTTATTTAACGAGTATTGAAAGTATAGTATGAGCATTATACGACATTAATTATGTGAATGTTATATTATAAATTCTAAACATTAGAGGCTAACTCGGGTTTTGATCGTGTTCTCAGATAACCAGAAGACTCAATAAGATAAGATCTTTGAGTGGAGACTACAGTCGACAAGGGTGAGTGGATCTTGGACTGTCAGTCTAATTTGGTTGTAACAATATGGTTACAATGGGTAAATGTGAATTTACTGTTTTCATTGTTAAGTTAATAGTTTGCCATGATGGTTATATTTAACTTAATTGTTGGTGTCCTTGATTGCCATGATGGTTGTGGACTATATGAATGTCGGGGGTCAACGTGTGTTGGGTTTGAGTACTATTACTGTGGACATCATAAGTGCTTTGTACATGTGTTGTTCACTGAGATTATGTTGTAAGTAGTAATAGTACCAAGCTATCGGTTTAGCCACTGATTTGGCCTTCAGTTGGTTTTAAGTGTTACTTGGGGAACCACCGCGGCATGAGGGTACTCCAAGGACCACCGATCCTTCATGATTAACTGTTGCTATGCTTTGCTGTATTCATTTGTTAAGCTAAGTTAGGTGATAGTTTGAGATTTATTCACTTAGCTTCGTGCTAACCCCTCATTACTTCTTGCAGGTTTACTTTGGTATGTGGGTGGGCAAGAAGTACTATAGGAATGGAATGTTTGACAGGCTCACTCTGTTTTGTTAACTATGTTAATGTTATGACATATGTTTTGGATTTCTATAACACTAAACTTATTGTGTGTAATGTCTAGGATAATCTAGTTTAAAGACTGTATGTATTTGGATTGCCATTTTGAAATGTAAATATGCACTCCAATGTCTTGTATCTAAACTTGCGCTTCCCTTATAAAAAAAAAAAAAAAAAAAAAAAAAAAAAATATCCTTGTATTTTCGAGTCGGGCGTTATACTCTTAAACCATTGCTCTGATACCAACTTGAAACGCCCCGAAAACAGAACCATTTTTTTTTACCTAACACTGAAAACACACTCTATTAGGTCCCACATCTAAAATATGACATTATAAACTCGTTATATCGTTCCCTTAATCAAATAATGACTCAATTAATAAAATGTTGAATTTACAAGCGATTCCCCAGGAATGACTCCCATTCCCCCGGAATAAGGGCTGCTATTAGCACTTAAGTTCAGATTCCTCAGGAATGACTCCGATTCCCCATGAATCAGGGCTGCACACACTAATACCAAAATACGAATTTTCGACGCGCATAACTTTTTACTCGTAAACACTTAGGCCCTGAAAATTTGCAGGCACCTCCATAATGCCAAAATGAAACTTTCTATTTTTGCACTTTTCCAAAATACACGTTTTACGAGAAAACGGACGTATAACCACTTTTTGACTACAACTCAAATCACAAACCACGAACACTTGGACTCTAACTTTTTGCACACATGATCAACATACCAAAACAAGTCTAACACCATTGACCAAACCCACATAAGTACATTCTAACCCGATTTAACCCTTTTGACCCGTTTTGGTGTCCATTTGGACACTTTCACCAAATCTACTACATAACACCACCACATTACCCAATACCACATATGTTTGACTCTTACAACATTGTTGACTATATGTCAACTTCTCATTTGACAAACCAATCACATTCGACACTTAATCACTTTTCAACACTTTGACCCAAACCAAACCAATCATATAACTTCATACAATTGACAACCACATACACTAGACACCATAACTCAGTTTGACTTTCAAAGTCAACTACTATACATTGACCAACATATTTAATTCAAAAACTCATTGTTTTGGCGATTTACACAATTGAGCATCAACACAACAATTCAAAAGAAAGAAGCATATTCTAACCATAAGCATGCTCCATATCCATGTCACTAGCATCTCATAACCCTTCTATCCACATGTCGCTAGCAAAACATCAACCTACAACATAAACACTGAAACGGGTAAGCACAGCTGCTTAGTGAGTACACAGGCAATCAAACAAGCAATACACACATAACACTTAGCACATATCAACACAATACATAAGCACAAATTCACTGGGCTCTGAACACTGAACACTAAACACTGAACACTGTCTTAACCGCAGTTAACTCTCTGATCACCACTGAATCATTACACATAATCATTAACCAACAACAATCAAGTCACTAATCAACAACAACTTTTAACATAATCTTAAACACACACACATAAGAAACAAAACATATAACAAGCAACTCTCACTTGATTGTATGATCCTCTAGCTCGGAAGCTATCCGGAAACACATACAACCAATTCATACACGGTTCACCACATAATCACTATTTAATCCACATATATCAACAAGTCATTTTCCACCCGATTGTGTAGCCTCTTACTCGAAAGCAATCCGGATCCAACACAATCGAATCATACACTATTCATCACCAATTCTTTTCCTTTACCTTTAAGCTAGTGACTTACTCATTACTTGGCTAACATCAAGCTAATGAGAAAATCATTACTTTTATTACCAAGTAACATTTAATCACATAACAATTGAGAATAACAAGTAATTTAACACAACAACTAAATTAAGCAATAAACATAATTAAACAAACATAAACAAATAATTTATTCCTGATTGTGTAAACCTCTAGCCCGCAAGCTATTCGGTACTACACAATCACATCACCTGTTTAACCCCCGTATCACTCACCACAATCTCTTAGATGATTTCACCAACGAAAGCTCTCCATGTCTCTAACACCTACATAATTATACATATCATCATAAAAATACTTAGGCACTAATCAATCATTTCAATAACTCATAACCATATTCAACCCTTCCCCACTTTAATTTGATTCTTTAACTAACTATACCAAAACCATCTTTCATAATCATAACATCTCAATTATCTAATTATCCATTTACTACTTCAATTCTTGTTCCATCACCATATTCATACTCTATTAACATCATTTTATATAAATTTAACATAACTCATAAAAATCACCATGTTAACCCTTAAAGATTCTTCACTTTTCACTTGTATTATATTTATCAATAATCATAACAACACTTACTAACATCAATTAATCATATTAAATACCTAATTTCATATTAAAATCACTAGTTTCATAAACCCCATTAAATCCCTCAAGAACACTAATCATAATTTTATCAATTTCATCATGTTCTATGATTACCAACAATCTCTATAACACTAATTAACACCAATTCCACCATATTAAAACCTTAATTTCGGATTGAAACCATGAACTCTTTAAAACCCCCATGAAACCCAAACCCTAGGTTAAAATCACGAAAGAAATCACTTACAAAAGCTTGAGAGAATGGAAGAGATGAATAATTGAAACCCTAATTGCTTGAATCAAAGATTAGAAGTTGAATCTTAATTCTTGAATTAGTTCCTGCAATCTTTTGTTCTTCACCCATAAAGCTCTGGAATGTTTTTGGAATAATAATGAAACTGTATACGTACGTATGTGTATATAACTTAATAATTTCATTCCCTTTATTTCGTACAGTCTGGAACTGATAAAACCGTTTACGTTTTCTAATTATATTGTATTATTTAAATAACCATTCTTCATAATAATTATATATTCACGTACGAAATTAATTTCCTGAAATTCGGGGTGTTACAAGAAAAACTGTTTGTGAATGTTTAAAAAAATGAAGGCTAAAAATGTATAACAAATTGGTCAACATCATAATTTTTTTTTCTCATTAATATCATACTCCATCCGTCTCAAAATAAATGTCCACATTACTATATTTATATATGTTCAAATAAGATTGTCTACTCGCAAAAATAACTAGTAAATATCATTACAATATCTCTTTTACCTTCATTTATTGCTCTCAATCATTTAATTTCTTACTAATTTTCAGTCAAACTTGTTTTAAATACAAAGTCATAACTGACATTTCATTGATATATCATAACTCAAAGAAAATTTGTTTAGTGAAATTCTTTTTGGGACGGATGGAGTAGTTATTATGCCCCTGAGCTGATTATATGAATAACCAATTTCTCTTTTACAACTTTTTATCTTAATCATATAGTAACACTAAAGTACAATTTTATAAGTAGATAGATATATGATTGTTTAGCTATATTAATAATACCTGTATTGCATGGTTTTTCCAATTTTTTTTTTTTTTTTATATATTGTTGTTTTTCTAATATTTAATAAGGTTATACTAGTAATGATGGTGATGGTGATGGTGATGATGATACATCACCAACTTTTAAATTTTAATGGTCCACAAGCTAGTCGTTTTTTAATTTTGTGTTTATTGTGGTTGTTGGCACTTGTTGTCTTGTCTCTCAATTTGGCCTTTTGTATTTTCGGATCAATCATTTGTTCATTGTTCAACTAAACCAACTACTGCACTCATTCATCTTCATATCTTCATGGAAGAAGCTAACAGTACGTACCTTACTCCTTTTTTTCTTTTTATTCAATATATCGACGATCATATTATTATTATTAGCCGATCTTGAAGTTTTATTGATTTATCTCCATCTGATTGTTAAGTTAGTTTGAATTTCCTTAATCACGTTCATATTTTTCATTGACCTTAATTTAATCTGATTGGATTTGTTTCTTAAGTCGATCAATGATGTGCTCAAGATACACTAAATAATTTGCTCCTTATTAAAGAGTCGTAAGTCGATTTTTGGTGCAAAATCTAGTACTTTTAATCAACTTTGAGAATGATATAAAATTAACAAGAAGAAACTACACATACAACTACGCCGATCTGTATTTCATAGATTTTGACCATGTTTTTTCCTCATCTAACAGGTTGTTTAAGTTGTGTTCGTGTGTGACTCATACCTTTTTTTATATATATTATTATTATTATTATTTAGCTAAAATGTGGAACCCACAAACCATATCGCACCCATACTTGCACTAGCTTACATTATGTTTTTCTTGAATGATTTTGTCTCATCAGCTTTGGTATTTGAATGTTGTCAATCAAATTGTATGCTTCTATGATCTGGAGTGGTTATTTGTATAGGTTGCAATTCCGACCCATTTACTTATAAGTGGGTTGATTCGGGTAATGTTTCATCTCTAGTGGGTCAAAGAGGTGAAATAATAAGATCAACCTATGTGAAAAGAGTCAATTTAAACGAAAGTCATAAAAAGTAAAAGTGCATTTTGAATGCATCAAATTGTCCTAAACTGTTGTAAATATTGATACATACTATATACTAATACGGAGTATAACTTTTGTTACTCATATTTCTTAAAGTATCTAAAAGATGTTAGGTCAACCCAAATCAACATGTTTTGACTCGTACAAAAAATTTATAATTTATGGCCCGTTAGCCAATGCGTTTGACCCGCCCATATTGCCTCTACTACTTGTGAAGTCTATAAATGATGATTCTAAGCAGCTTTACAAGAAAGAGACGATGAATTCTTGACAAAAGCTATCAAAGAAGCATATAGAGCAGTAGAATGTGGCGATGGAGCTCCATTTGGTGCAGTTATTGTTCGCAATGATGAGATTGTTGTGAGTTGTCATAACATGGTACAAAAACACATTGACCCAACTGCACATGCTGAAGTTACAGCAGTAAGAGAGGTTAGACTGTTACTCGTTTTTTCCAAGGACCTATGTACAATATTTCAGTTGGCAAATACTTGATATGTCTTTTTCATATTCTTTTGAACTTTTTTGAAGATATTTGTTTGTAAGTTTGGTCTATTTATCATTGTTGCTATTTTTTTTTCATTTTTTTTGTTATAACACTACCATACCACTTATTTCAGGCATGTAAAAAGCTGAGCCGAACTGATCTTCCTGACTGTGAAATATATGCCTCTTGTGAGCCATGTGCTATGTGCTTTACTGCTATTCAGAATTCAGGAATGAAGGTTCTGTTTTCATCCCTATCCTTTCTAACATTTTCATTCATAATACTAGAGTTGTCAATCTCGACCCATGTACTTATGAATGATTTGGGTTGTGTATGTTTTACATGAAACTGGTCAAATTAGAAAAGATAGCTTAAGATGATGGTTTAGCTTAGTTGAACAGCTTGAAAGTTTTCTTAAGTCATCTTTTTTTCTTTCTGCAATCAACCTACTTTTATAAGTTGTTTTATCATAATAATATTATTCTTGTCATAACATTTAGTGCTTTTCTTATTTATCAAATTATGAACGAAAAAGGTTACCGTGGCCAACTCAACCCCAACCCGACTCTTTTAAACTCATACTAAAAGTGTCTTGTTTCAACCCGAACCCATTTGGACCCATTAGTGAAACCAGTCCACCGCCCATCTTGCCACCTTGATGACGTATGCTTTCCACATATTAGAGTAAGTAGGGTGAATTACCAAGAATACAAACCAATTAGCAAATATCTATGTTAAAGTCAACATAAAAGCTACGGAGTATATGTAAGTGTTGTTATGCATGATTGCTTTCATGTATTCTCTCTTATTTTATACAAGATACTTTACTTGGATTGCTAGTTGGAAACTAGGTGAATATATTTGTCAAATTGACTAGAACTAGTATACACTATTAAATCCCCTAATGAACTAACAAAAATTTGTTTTCATGGTCATTAACCATATATTGGGTAATTAAAAACTTATATTAGTATTTTTTGGGGGCACCAATTGAGAGAACATTTTGGTCTTGCTTATTTCACATATATGTCAAATGCAAGAATTTGTATGCTATTAGCCTTTTGATTACAACTAATATAATATCAAGTATTTGCCAATTTTTACAAATACCTGTATCATAATTAAGTGACTAAAAACTTTATCCATGTACTCTTTGGGCGCAGAGGTTGGTTTATGGTGCTAAAGCCGAAACAGGAATTGCAAGTGGGTTCGATGCTTACATATCAGATGCATTAAGAGGTACCGGATTTTATCACAAGGCTGACTTGGAGATCCAAAAAGCTGATGGTAATGTAGCCATAATTGCGGAACAAGTATTTGAAAACATCAAAGCCAAGTTCTCTACGTGATGACACTTCAACAGTTCAACTTAATGATCCGATTTTTGTCTTCATTGGATTCTGTCATTCACAATTGAGTTCAAACATTTTTGCATCACATGATACTGACTGAACACCATGTGATAGCAGTTGAATATATTAGAGCATAAATTCGGGTTACTATATAGTAACCCGAACTTATCCTGTAATAGAATAAAGGGACAAATATTGAAAGGTTTAATTAGTCATGTATTGATTTGGGTTTTGTATTATGTTTAATGTGTTGTATTGGTATAACCAAAAAAAAAATAACGCTAAAAAGGAAATATTTCAAATGGGTCCGATGCATGGATTGAATCTTTTAGAATAGACAACATTAAGTATTTTAATAAATTTAAACGCGTTATTGTTATCTACAAAAAAAAAAAAAAAAAAATTTTTATAAGGCAAATATTTTATTAATTAATTAAAAATCAAAAGACAACCTATTTACAAAGCTAAAAAACTACTTGGTGATCTACAAGATGCAGACACCAAAACTCCTCTAAACTAAAGAAATAAAATACAGAGGAAACAGAAAAACTACGGCAAGGACAACATCAAAATTACAAGGACCCACACTAACATTTTTGACCATTAGAAACAAGATGTTGAAACCTTCAACTCCACATAACAGGAGCTTTATAATAATGTATTGACAATGAGAGTTTTGACTTCAGTATCATCCATCTCTAAAAACAGTTAATTTTTGCAAGCCTGTTTTGGGTTTAAGCACCAATCCACCCAAGAGGTAATTGCACCTTTTTTCCTATGCGATATCCAAAAATGTGATAATACTTGAACTTCATCACACACTTTCAAAGACGACATCTGACGATTTTCACACACTTTTTTATTGCGAGCTCCCCATATTACATATAACATAGTCCACACCACCGCTTCCCATATTGACCTTAGTTTTTTCTTAAGCCAACTAGGACCCTCATGATTAATTAAATTCTCAACCGATAAAACATTGAATGTACCCACATTCCACCATTTGAAAATTTGAACCCATTCATCCCACACCCGTTTGCAAGTAATGAAACAATGATCCACCGTTTCTATCTCTTCTTCACAAATAGGACATAAAGTTGAGTTGAGATCGATACCAAGATGATCTAACCATGCAAGCACCGGTAGTCTTCTTTGTTGAAGTCTCCATATGAGAATGCATACCTTCCTTGGCACGAGTTTGTTCCATCTCATTTCTCGAGTAATACCATTTGGACCAAGTATTTTTTCATCGACCATCTCCCTTAAACTTTTAACCGTGAAAGTCCCATGATCGTCCAAGAGCCAATGCCACATATCCGCTTTCGATGTAATAAGATTGAAATTATTTAGTAAATCCGTCAATTCATGAAAATCACCTAAGCCCCTCCCCCTTATTTCCCTCAACCACCCCCACTCCCACATCCACCTTCCTTCCACCCACGACACCCTCTCACTTACTTTGACATTTTTATGAGATTCTAATTGAAACAATCTAGGAAACTTTTCGCTAAGTTTAAAATCCCCCACCCACTTGTCCAACCAAAATAGAGTATTATTCCCATCCCCCACCCGTTTCCCAAAAGAAGAAGAAAAACTTATCCCAACTTTTTCTAATTCCCTACCCACCCGAATAATGTTCCCCCACACGCCACCACATCCCTTGTTTTCCATCCCCACCTCTTTCAAACCACCATCTATCCCATGGATACTTTTGATCACTTTACACCACAACCTATTCTCCTCTACCCGAAATCTCCACCACCATTTCCCAAGTAAACCCCAATTAGAAGCTTTTAGGCTACTAATATTCAACCCCCCCCATATCATAATTTTTTAAGACATTTTCCCATTTTACCCAAGCCATTTTTTTGTTTTCACCGTCCCCACCCCAAAAAAATGTTTTCCTCACGCACTCTAGATTTTGTATGACACTCACAGGCGCACGGAACAAGGAAAAATAATACAATGCCATACTACCAAGGACCGATCGAACCAATGTCAAACGACCTCCGAATGATATCATTTTTGCTTTCCAACAAGACAATTTATTTTTGAACTTCTCCACAATTGAGCTCCAACTTTGAATTTTTGACATGTTTACCCCGATTGGAAGACCCAAAAATAAAAATAAAAAACAAAACACACAAAAGAGGTAACTACAACAGAATTTAACAGTTAACCCAACCCATATGAACCGTCCAAGAAGCGCCAAGTCTCAAAACATCTCTCAAATAATAGCAGTAAGCCGGCAAACTTATATGGGCATAACGGAACTAAGGGAGGAATGATTTTATGAACACACACGTCCGAATTTTAGTTTACAAATTTACATGATTATGGACCAATCATGGGAATGTATATGCAGAACACACTCTAAAACTAGGGGTGTGAGGTTGATGCAGGGTCATTTGGGAGAGTCAGCAAGTCAAGATGAAGCGTCACATTGCTCTGTCAAGGTATTTTTCCGAAGTTGAGTTTGGTGGAGGAATGGAACCAGACTAGAAGTATGAACCAAACAAAAATCACAGAAGGCTTGTATGAGTTTGTTAGTTCAATTGAAGGAATACAAACACATAACTACATAAGCAACAACATATATTTGTGTTCAAAGTTAAGAGGCTAAAGGAAAATAAATAACGACAAAACATATAGATGAACACAATAAATATAAGATTTCAATTAAAATTTGTATGAATTTGATTGTTGTATGCTGTTTTGTTTTTATTATTCTTATTATACTATCTTTTGCATATATATGAATATATGATTGATGATCTTTTTTACTGATTTACAGATTTACTTATGAGATGGTTGAGATACAAGGGGGTGTTTGGGGAGCTTATTTGCTTATTGCTTATTAGTAAATAAGCCCAAAAATCCTAGCTTATTTTGAGCTAATAGAAATCCCCCTCACAAGTAAGCAAATAAGTTAACCAAATAAGTTTATCCAAACACTAAATCTTAAGCTTATTACAATAAGCAAATAAGCAAAGAAAATAAGCTCGCCCAAGTACCCACTAATTATATTTTCTAAGGTGTCAAACCCGTGACATAAACAAAAAATTAGCAAAAAAAAAATATAATAATGAAAACGGCTCAACGGTTCAAACCTTAGCTTATGTGTGTGTTTGGCAACCCCATTTTAGGGGATTATGATGGATTATGAGAGATTGAGCTTTTAATTTAAAGAATCTCAATCCCTTACAAAATTAGAATCCTTGTTTGACTAAAAGTAGGGATTTTTCAAAAAATAATCCATTGAAACTTTGAAAGAGAATCTCTTAAAACTAGCTTATTTTGAGAATCTTCATCTCCTACTTGTTAAATTACTGTATTACCCTTATATTAATTATTAAAAATTTAGGGTGATAGAATGTCATGTCCTTTTGTGTCATTTTACATTCATATGCTCAAACTCAAACTAGTTTGTCAAACACTTATTAAAAAGAAAAGCTCTAGCTCCAGCCCCAAATAAAAGCTCCATCGCCAGCTTCTAACTTCCAGTTAGTTTTGCCAAATACACCCTATAAGTATAGGGGTTAGTGCGCGCAAATGTTACAAACTATAGTTTGACATTCGTTGTATATAACGAATTACTCGGGCCTCCATTGTATGTAACGAACTTGTAATTTATTTACATTGTATGTATTTTGGTCAGATTAACGGGTCTAAGGGACGTCACGTATCGGCTTATATGATCAACAACACGTGGAAAAAGAACCATAAATTACATACAATGTAAGGAATTTACAAGTTCATTACATACAATGGAGACCCGAGTAGTTAACTACATATAACGAATGTCAGACTATAGTTTCTTACATTTGCGTGCAGCCGTACACTAACCTCATAAGTATATTATACATCGATAAAAGTAATGAAAAATATAGAGTAAAAAATTAGGATAAATTGATTGATTTCAAGTTTTATTAATTATTGATGGATTGGAAACATAATGAAATTATAATATAGTTCTAGTAGTTTTGTTATTATTACTTTCCTTTTAGTAAATTCTATTTTATTTTAAAGGAAGTTAAAAAATAATAAGAAAAAACTTTTATGAATAACCGGTTCAATGCTACGTAAGAAATAATTAGCAGCAGATGATTGCAACGTACGGGAACTAGCGCAACGTTCTGTACAACCAAATAACCGCCATGCAACCGTCACATTTCTTCCCCAAAAGACACCACAACCGTACACAAACTATATATACATCATATCGTTTTGGCATTCATTCAACTACAGAGATACATATACAGTTTACATTTGGACAGAAACTAATTAAACTATTTCTTCTGTCCTACATTTGTGCATTCCAAAGAAGACGATTGGATGGAGAATATCAACTATAGTTGGGGGATCGGTTCCGTCATCACAATGCTCATCGTGATTGCGTGTGTGGTGTTTATCCCCTTGGGAATGGGACCAGTGGGACCGCCGCTGATCCCGGTGATCCTGTTGATTCCTGTGCTGCTGGTGGCTATTATCATTTTTATGTCTATCGCTTCGAACCCTGATGGCCACCATAAGTTTTATTGATTGTCTTCTTCGTCGATCTTAAGATGAATGTATCTCTATATCAAATATTATTATTATTGTTATATCTAAGAATTAAATGATGGTGTTTTGTATTAGATCTTGGTTTTTTCTTTTCTTTATAATCTTATGTTCATATTCATGTTTACGTTCATGAAATCAAATACGCCGCATAACGCACTTATTAACATAATAACAATGATAATTAGTTGTTAATATAAAACGAAACCATGATACTTAGTGCTTCAATTCACACAACGTAACTTGAACAAAATTCAAACTTAGTACGTAGTATTTGTTAAAGAACATATCGAGTACGGATTGTCATAAGTCACAGCAATGTTGCAAATTGCAATAAGTACGTTTTTTTCTTGTTAAAAATGATATGTTGGATCTAGTGATCTGCTTTACTTGTATGTACGTACGCACAAGTCGTACATATGTCTTGAGTTCATGGATCACCGTGCTTAAATTACACCAATGTATGTTTTCTTCAGAAAATCAAGTTTTAACTATATGGACTATCGATCCATATATTCTAATAAAGTGCGTTGGCAAAAATCACATGCTGACTTTTTCTATTTTGTAGTTTCGGTGTTTTGCTTGTGATTTCAATTTTGTAGTTTTGTTACCAAAAAAAATATAATACCTACTAAATTATCCAAGGTATAGAATGATACCATGAACTTGTAAACTCGGTTAAAATAGTATCTTGATTCGATCACATGACTTACACATAACTTTTTCTATTAAATCTAATTGATGAAGTTAGGACACCAAATATTGCATCTCTTTCTTCTCCCATTCAAAATCAATCTCCCCAACTTCCATTGCATTATCTTGATACACAATACAATTAAATCATAAATTAATTCTAAATTCATAATCTTATAAACATTTATCACAACCTAAACACATACATCATATCCATCCACATATTCAGTGACATAATCATATTAAATGGTCATGTACCAAAAGGGTCATTGATCTAGCGGTATTGAGGTAATTCATCAAATTTGAGGCTGTGTGTTCAAGTCCCGGAATGAAACTATCTGTTGTGGATTAATGTATATATTTGTGATAGGGATATATATTTGTGATACGGGTACATGAGTGTTTGTCTTACGAAAAAAATAATTAAGTAAATGGTCATGTGTTAATGTATTTCTTTCCATTCACACACTAAGCCTGATTTTGAGCCAAAGAACTACACGAGACAATTTGTGGAGTAGTCGATTACAATGGTTCTTTAGACATTAAAATTATGTTTTTGGAAAAGGTACGGGTATTTTGAGCACAATAATCCACCATTAAATTGAGTAATCGGTTTGCATATTTGAGGATACTTAGTAGTGCTCAAGATCACTCCCATTTATCGATTATTATTACTAGAAGAGTACCCGCGCATTGCGGCGGTGAAGATATTAACAATGGTTATAAATAATGTGATCACGTGTTTAAGAATATTGTGTTTGCACTATGCACTAGAGTATTTTCAAATGACCTTTATACTAATGTAAAAACTTCCAAACATTATACTTTCTTTATAGATTTAGATAAATATTATAAAATGTGAACTTATTTTGATTTTGTAAGTTATTATCGATTCCCATTTATAGGTAATGAAACAATTAAAAATCGAACGTAATCAATGTAAAACCAAAGAAAATCACTTTTAATTTCTTAACTAAATAAGGAAATATAAAAAGAAAAGATAAAAATATTTATTTATGTTTAAATATTGTTATTATTTGTACGCCTTATAATTTTACTTTTTAATATCTTTTATTTTGACTAATAATTATATGAGCGAGTATTTTAGGACTAATTGTTATGTAGAAAAAAAATGGTAATTTACAATTAGTATTTATTATGAATGTTATATCGTTGGTAGTTTCTATAATTAGTAAAAGCTAGTTTAGTCTATTTTATTAAATATAGGGGTATTTATGTTATTAGAGTTCTTTAAAATTATAAGTTAATGAAGAAAGGGAACAGTTCAGAGAGACACACCCTTCGATAAAAGAAGGGAGAAAAGAAGGGAGGGCAGCCAATGGTAAGTCTGCCACCTCGTCATCTCCACCCACTTCATTAATGATAGAATTGTAATTTTATATTTTTCCTTCTCACTTTTCATTCCTTCTTCTCCATTCTCATCTCTACACTCCCTCACACTTCCTACTAGCAGCAAGTCATCGGCCGACTACTCGCTGCCGCTATCCACCGCCACTTACCGTCGCCGGAATCCAGTCATCGGAAAGTTTTTTTTTCGTATTTTGGTACGACTATTTTATACGCTTTTTTTGCTGCTATTTTTAATTTTTTAATTTCATTATGTCATCAACACACGCCATATTGATTAACGTGATTAAATGGGATACAGTTGTATGACTCTATCCTTATTCAGGCAAATATAAAATGGGCTTTTGTTTTTACTCATCGCTAAAACCACATCAGTTATGTACTCCGTAAAATTGGCGTTCACCAAATTTTAAAAGGTTAGATTTTTTTTTTCCGTCTTCAATTATCTCACTTTTACGCAATGCTTGCAACCAATACACCTTAAACCCATTTGTTGTGGCAACTTCAAGGTCAGAAGTGGGGATGGCAATGGCGATTTCACTTCACTCCTTTGTACGGACATGAAGTGATGAGTTTGATGTCGCCGTCGCTCATGGCTGTGTTTTGCGATATGCTGAAATGGTTAACGAACATTTAAAGACTTCAATTTGTATTCTTTTAGCTTTTAGTTGTGTTATTTCAAGATAGTGATGGTTGGGTTATGTAGACACTTGACTATATGCATAAAATGGCGGATAAAGAAGTATTGTTGAAAAATAATGAAAGAGATATTGTTAAATTAAATGTATATTGTAGTAATCAATATTTGAAATATTTAGTTTCCATACCTTAATCATGTATGGTGTTGGTGATGCCACATGCACTTATCTGACAATAACCAAAGTTGTGGTTTTCTATGTGCTACTTACTTCTCTACTTACTAGTTAGTATTCTTTACTTAGAAGACAACTAAATCATTAGCTTATTTTGTTATTTTATGTGTGATACAACACCAATTAATTTATTGATTTAAAGACAAAATACTTCATGATTTTACAAAAAAAAAATACTACATTATCATTTAATAAAGACACGTTGCATCATAGTTCAATAAAAACAATATAATTATTCACTGCTTCATCATTAATTTTTTTATTTTGGTTGCATCGTTTGATAAAAGAAAACCAAATCATCGCTAAAAACCATTAAATCATTGGTCGATATAAATACACTTCATCGTTGTTAAAAATCACTGCATCATCGGTTTTAAAATATAAACATTATATAATCACTAAATAAAAAAACACTCCATCATATTGGCTAATTTCTAAATAAAATAGAATAATCATTTGATAAAAATACTGCATCGTTATTAAGAACCACTGCATCATCAGTCGATAAAAAACATTGCATCATATTTGGTTGATTCGTTTAATAAAACTGCATAATCGCTTGATAAAAAAACATTGCATCGACGTTAAGAACCACTGCATCATCAGTCGATAAAAAACATTGCATCATATTTGGTTAATTCGTTAAATAAAACTGCATAATCGCTTGATTAAAAAAACATTGCATCGACGTTAAGAACCACTGCATCATCGGTCGATACAAAAAGCCACAACATCGTTAAAAACCACTGCATCATCAGTCGATAAAAAACACTGCATCATAGTTAGAAACAACTGCATCGTAGATTGACAAAAAACAGTGCATCAACAAAAAAACCACTACATCATTGATCGATAAAAACCACTGCATCGTCGGTTTTAAATAAAAACAATGTATCGTCGGTTTTAAATAAAAACACTGTAGCATCATTGAATGAAAAGTACTTAATTGTACTTGGTTACACACTACATCATAGTAAATAGTAATTACTACTATACGCAGGGGGAGTCATTACGGGTCAATTCGCTATATGTAGTGTAAATTCTTATAAATAATTGCACTTTTTAGTTACATTCTCTGTTTGTGTTACAGGTTCACAAAAATTGGGATAACAATGCTACGGGTCACCTTAAATCCGAGACCCGCCACTGACTACACGATTAAATATACTACATCATTGTTTAAAATTGAAACAAATGTTAGCATATATTATAATGCACTTATTTTTTAAACAATAACGCTCCTTTTCTAACAAAATGAAATTGCATTTTTCAATTCTATCTAGATTGTAGAGGATGCAGTAATCATATTTTTAAAAAAGTAAAAAAAAAAAAAAAAAACAAGCTTACTAGAAAAAAAATAGCAGATTTTACCTATCTACCAAATTTCAAATAATATTTTAGTCAACGAAGAAGAGAGACTACCAAAACAAAAAACAAAGAGTAGTACACTCATTCTGCTACCACTCACCTTTTTCAGAAGTAGTAAGTCATATTCACATCAACTCTCTAGCTACTTTTTTTCCCTTTAGTTTTAATAAATAAATTGCAATTCCTATTTCAATTTAACAAATGATTCTTCACATCTGTTCTCGTATATAGCAGGTATAATATTAACTCATTTTTATTTCTATTTCATGTAGACTTATCTCTTGAGTTGAAATGATGCTTTGACAGTTGGTGGCGAGTGTAGACTTCGCCGGAGACTTTTTTATTAAAATAAGTTTGTTATTATACAAGTTTCATGTATAGCTTGTAATTATTAATTGATCTCTGTCGCTTTTCAAATTACTGAGCAACATAAAATTGATGGTGGTAGTCGGATCTTGTTGTACTGTTCGGGGTGGTTGTAATTATTCATATGTAGCATCACAATAGGCTCCGATGCCGGAAGTTTGAAGCTGGTGACCGGCGGTACTTATTCACATCGATTCCTTTCCGGCGTATCCGTTCACGACAACTGGTGAATTACGTTGGTGGCGGCGTATATGTTGTGCAACTAATGGATTACGGTGGTGATGACGAAATTTAAAGTTGAGGGAGGTGGTGGCCGGCGGCAATCGGTGAGGGAGGTGGTGGTCGGCGGTTGACCGGCACCGATTGGGGGTGAAAAAGAAAGAAGGTGGAGAGAGTACGTGAGAGCAAGGAATGAATGTTTTATTTTACCAAAATACCCTTTTAGGCATTTTTATTAATTTTGGTTGGTCTTATTATTTCTGACCCTTGATTTAGAAATGAAGGGATATGATTTCCCTGCTCTCCTTGCCCTTCTAGAGTGTCATGCTCCTCTGATCCGGAACCATGAAGAAAATGTTAAAACAAATTACAAGGGTGTATGATGGTAGTAAATAAAAATAAAGCACATTTCATTCGGGTTTTGAGGCGGTTTTAATAATCGGTATATCGGATGGTTGCATTTCTGAACCGCTAAATCGGCCGGCCGGTCCACCATCTGATCCACCTTCGAAAACATTCCTGACGCAATTACCCACAATTTAATTTATTAATTAATTGATGGATTTTGTTTTTGTTGTAGCACGTGTAGCACGTGTTTGTTTGTTAGTTGGTTGGTTATTCCAGAACCACAATTATCTGCCAGCCTTTTACGTCTCTCTCGTCTTGCCCTTTTGTTTTACTCTTCAAATTCAACTAAACACACAGCAGAAAACCAAGAAACAACCAGACTCATCATCTCCTTTCAGATTCCATCATGGCAGAAGCTAACAGTACGTCACTCCCTTTCCTTAATTACTTTTGATCATACTATTATTATTCCCGATCTTCAATAATTATCGATTTCTCTTCACCTGTTTCGTTGAATTTCGTTATTCACATTCGTATTCTTCATGCACCCTAGATTGGATCCTCCGTTTTCTGAATTTTTCTTTTTGTAGTATCCAAAAATTAGAATGCGAGTCAACGATGTGCTCAAGAGTCAAGTTTCACTGAATAGTTTACTCCCCAATTAAAGACCCACAATTTGATTTTTTGGTGCCAAATCATACAATTATTTTTTAGTTTTTAATGTTAATTTATGTATAATGCTGAATGTGTTTGGCAGTTTTTCTAGATGAACTCGAAAGAGCTATTAGCATAAACAAATGTATACGATTTATGTAAATCAATCTGCAGACCTTAAAAAACATATCATTAGGATACTTTACTAATTAATGGAGGAACTGAAAATACTCGAATGCAGCATTCTTGTTGCGAATGTTTCATTAAACACCATTATGATCTAATTGTTTTTTTATCTTCATTAGTAAGATGTATTCTATGTAGTAATCAGGTAAGGGACCTTTTTGATTAATTGTTAAGAACTTAGTGAAGTTGGATCTGATAGAGTTTTGGTTGGGCACATATATATATATATATATATATATATATATATATATATATATATATGTGTATAAAATAGATAGTTTTCATTTTCATATGTGATTTTATTATGTATTCCTGCTCCATTTTATTCATGTCCATACTCACTTTGTGTTCTCCGTCTTTGTAATAGTTGTAGAAACTAAAGATGGAACTATCTCCGTCGCATCAGCTTTTGCTGGACACCAGCAAGGTAAGATAAGATCCACTGCTAACATGTTTCCCGTACAATTCAGTTGGTTTAGATTGGGTTTAATTTGATGCTCTTGCATATATTTACTGTGTCATATAGTGCATAACACTTCCAAGTTCCAACATCGGTTTATTTTAAAAAATTGTTTATTGTCGTAACACAAATAGTTTAATTGAGATGTAATTTATTGTAAGATATTAAAATTGTCTGACCGAAAGCTTTTCGAGTCAACCTAACTCCACCTGTTTTGAACCATACCAAAATTACCCCTTTTGACCCCTTAGACAATCTGTCCGACCCACCAATTTTGCCTCCTCTAATTGTTAGTGTGATAGTACTCATAGTACTGAAATCTGTATTTGTTGATTGCGAGCAGCTATACAAGACAGAGACCATAAATTCTTGACAAAAGCTGTCGAAGAAGCGTATAAAGGAGTAGAAAATGGCGATGGAGGTCCATTTGGTGCAGTTATTGTTCGCAATGATGAGATTGTTGTGAGTTGTCATAATATGGTACTAAAACACACTGACCCAACTGCACATGCTGAAGTTACAGCAGTAAGAGAGGTTAGACCGTTGCTCTTTTTTTCAATGACCTATGTACAATATTTCAGTTTTTACGCTTCAAAATGGAATTGGTGATTGAGAATCGTCCAATCAAGTGGAGCATAAGAGATTTAGCATAATTTTGGTCAATCTTCGGGTATAAGGTCTGACTCCGCAAGGGGTAGAACTAAGAATTAGAACTAGCCCTACTTTCTAGATTTCGAACTGTTTATGGAAAACTGAAGTATTGTTGCAATGATTGTAAAAGTGCATTCGTATTCTAAATAAAGTTTGTTTCTATGGATGCCGAATGTGTAGGGTTAGCAGGTCCTTTGAAACATTAACGCATTTGATACTTATGAATAAAAAACATGATAGAAAGGTGACCGTTTTGACTCGATACCGACATTCTGACTTACCCATTTTTCCCACCTCTACTTCTATATATATAACACACGAACTATGGTTTAAGAGGATGATGTCAAACTCTTTATAGCGGTTTTTATTGTTTTTGCTTTTATGTCTTATTCATTTTGTTTATTTTTTTGGATATTTCTGAGGATTAATGTTTGTGGGTTTCGTCTCTTTGTCATCGCTTTATTGTTTTCCCTTATTGTAACACTAATCATGCCGTATTTTTCAGGCTTGTAAAAAGCTGAACCAAATTGAGCTTTCGGACTGTGAGATATATGCCTCTTGTGAGCCCTGTCCAATGTGCTTTGGTGCCATTCATCTTTCAAGAATCAAGGTTCTGTTTTTCCCATTTGCTTTCGAACACTTCCATTATATATTTACAAGTTGGCAATCTCGAGTCTCGACCCATGTATTTATGAGTGGGTCGATCTGGGTTGTCTTTTACCCCAAAGGACAAATCAGAATCAATCGCTAAAGATGAAAAAGGGGTTAAGTGGCGAACACGTCAAAGGTCAAACGGGTTGAAACCTGCCTAAAGTCAACTTTTATTGCTAACAATATTTTTAATCTTTAAAACCAAAGATTCAGATCATTACTGTAAATTTGTAATAATAATTATTTTTGTAATAAGATTAATAAAGCTTTTATTATTTAGAAAGATGAACAAAAAAATTTATTGCGCCCAACTCCACCCTGGCCTGGCCCTTTTCAATTCATGCCAAAAGTTACCCTCTTCAACCCCAACCCAATTTGACCCGTTACTGAAACCAGCCGACCAGCCCGTCTTGCCAAATCAATGACATGTGCTTTTCACATATTTGAGAATGTAAAGTAGACAAGAAATACAAACCCACTATTGATTTGATCATATCATTATACAAGGGTTACCCTTAACCAATATGACACATATCTATGTTAAAGTTTGAGTATTCAACACTCAACACAAAAGCTGTATTTAAGTGTCATTATGCCTTATTGCTCGCATGTATTTAAGCGTCATATGCCTTATTGTCAAAGTAACTAGAGTTAGTGTCTGCTATTAGATCTCCTAATAAATTAACAAAAAAATTGTTATCATGGTTATTACCCAAGATATCGCACCATCTTCTATTTAGGAAAAGAAAAAAAAAACATTTTTTATTTTATTTTTAAGAATTTATTACTTATTTTATATATTTTTTCTGGTGCAGAGGTTGGTTTATGGTGCTAAAGCTGAAGCAGCAATTGCAATTGGGTTCGATGATTTCATTGCAGATGCATTAAGAGGTACCGGATTTTATCAGAAGGCTCACTTGGAGATCAAAAAAGCTGATGGTAATGGAGCCGTTATTGCAGAACAAGTTTTTGAAAACACCAAAACCAAGTTCTCTATGTATTGATCCAAACTTCAACGTAATGATCTGAATTTTTCATTGGATTCTATCATTTACTACTAAATTCTAATTTTTTTTGCATCACATGATGCTCTTTGAACACCATTTGAATGCAGTTTAATGAAGTGATTTGATTCTTGAGAGATTTTATTAGCCATGTACGTGGAAGTTGACAAGTTTGATCAATCAGAATGCCCATAATAGTTCTGGCCATAGATGTGATGAAACTTATTTTGTCTTATGGGATGCTGAAACAAGGATATGAGAAATACAGTTTGATATAAAAATCAAAGCTTAGAGACCCCAACGTATAACCTCTCTATAAGCGGTGGTTGGTAGTAGAAGTTGCAATTTCAACCCATGTATAAATGGGTTGATTATTTGATTTAGTTTTGTTTCAAGTACAATTTATAAATAAAATAGTTCAAATGGATCTGATGGCTTCAGTTTACATGTTCAGTTACCAACATGGTAATGTATTTGCACAACATACTCCCATCTTTTTATCCAATCTAGGGGTGTGAATGAACCAAAGAAAAACACACAAACTTTGGTTGCCCACAAAGTATTATTGACCTTGAAAAATTGAGTAAATGACACTTGCTAAAAGCTAGATACTTTTTTTGTTATGAATGCGTTGTTTAAGAGCACTACTCTAATTTTTAACTTATATAAATGTTCTCTTGTAAGACGAAAATGGGATGTTACAGCCATACAATTACACTTGCTAACAAAACCAATCATAACATATGCAAAAAAATTTAGCATAAACATTAATGTTAAAATTGAGGAGGTGGCATCTCGTCTTTATCCCGTTTTTTGTTTATGTGTTGAAAACGAGCGTCGTGATGAAAGTGGATAAATGATCTCATAAAGATTTTGGAAGAACCCTCGATCATAAATATTGTTCTTAATGATCTCAATATCTTCAAGATGTGATCTTTTAAAGAAGGATTTCCATTTGCTCTGTGGAGGCTTTGTCTCTTGGCTCAAATCACCTAAACTAGCTTTTAGTGCTTCAGTACTTGCTTTTGCTTCTTCCACTTTCCTTTGCCAGCTTAAATAATCTTGCCATTTGAAAGTCTGCAGTATCAAGAATTCAAATATGTTCAAGGTTTACTCAACAGGTCTAAATTAGTAGACACGTATGAACCGCTATTAAAATTAGTATTAAAAGAAGGGACTTCCGTGCGTCATATTACCCATTGGTCTAAATATTGACATAAAATTTTCTTTGTAGAAAATTTGTTAAATCGTATAATTTAAGAGGTTGTATACTTGTATGCATTGCCCCATAAGACTTTCGACCCATTGGAGACATAACACAACCTGAACCAAGCCTTTCTTAGATAAATGGGTCAAAATTGTCACCAATGAGTAAAACAAGTCAAGGCAACTGACATTACCTCATTAGTGGTAGTATTGCTGATACATAGGCTCAAATGGTACCCAAAGAAACCAGATAGAAGCAGAGAAACTATAGCCAGGAACACCATTAAGAGTATCTGAGTGTTGTAAGAGCTTATCAACCACTGTTGCAACAAATAGAAAGGTGGTAAGATAACTAATTTAATATGAAAAAAATCAGATATTTGTCAACTCAAATTTATTCACTAGTCACATTTTTGTCACGAAGAATTATAATCTTCAATATATTAATCATATGACAATTATGAAACACAAGCTAATAAGAGGATACAAAATTGTGGTTGAGCTATTATTTAATATGCTTACAGATATCAGATATTGTATTCTTAACAGGATGTTACAGCGCTAACCTGTACAACATGCGGAGCCAAGCTCCTGAATGAATTTTCGATGCCATAATATGCTGCAGTGAGAACATAAACATGCACTCAAATTAAGATTTGCGTATGAGCGCAACTAATAACTAAGAATATTTATTATGGACATAAATGGTACCTGTTAAAATATATACAACTTCTAGTTCTTTCAATCGACCAGCAAGAACTAAGCCAATTGCGACTGTTCCATATACACAAAGAAAGAAATGCCTACAGAGTGAAGTTGCATTACATGTTTAGACCAGAGATTAATGTAAACATTGCTTGTTGTTGGTATAACATTCAAGAATCCAAATTTATCACTTCACTAAAGAGCAATAATTTAATTCACTTTTTTTTAGTTGAGCAAGTATAAACGGTAAAATTTAACCACTATTCATTGAATGAGCCCGATTCACTCACCAGAGAAGAAATGATACAAAGTACAGCGTATTTTTCTCTCCTATGCAATTATTCTGAAACAATGAGAAACATAATTAGTTCACATTTATTCCTTTTTATGGAAGAAGAGGTTTTCTCATTTTATTAAAAACATAGAAGATTTAAGAGAGAAATCTAACCATCCATCCACAATGATGGTCGAACCGCGCAACACAGCGATCACATACGCTGCAATGCTTTGACCTAGCAGGTCTGAATAACAAGAAGTTGTAGTAAAAAGTTAGATTTGGCAAAATGGGCGGTCAGAAGAATTAGGTAACGGGTCAAAATGGGCAACCTCATGATGCGGGTTGGAGTGACCCAAAAGACTTTCTATACAGATAATGTTTGATCTTCTATAAATAACTAGTGAAATATGTTTACAGAAAATATACTATTTCAATAATAATCCTAATTTGTATTGCAATGATTTCAAAGGTTTTATTCATCATATATAATCCTTGGGCGACTTTCAACCCATTTGACCCGTTTCCTTTTACGCTAACTGTTTTGTTACATGCTTGACTGTTAGAGATGAAACATGACCAGAATCGACATGTACTTGAAAATTGCTGCTTCTTGTAGAAGGAGAACAACATGTACTTTAAAAGGAAATCATAAAGATTCTAATTACAACAATGTACATACTTTAAGATTTTGCAGGTGGAACATTCTTTCTCTGAATAAATTATGTTGTCATACGGATACACAGAGAGATATTGAGATACATTTTCAGCATTGACAGTTCCTGGATCAGAGAAACTAGTCAATAGAAAAAGTAAAATGCCCACACCAACAGCCAACAAGCTTGTGTATCTGCAAACAATATATAGAGTCCAGCGAAAAATAATTATACCATGTATAAGCTTAAGGTAACAAATAAGAACCAACAATATCGAATGTATACCTGTGATATCCACTCATATAATGATTAGGAATGTAATTAAAAGTTGAGTACACAATCAAGTAATAGGTACCACCAATTATTGCTAAGTATATTGCCTACAAGAAAAGAGGGAAAGTTGAATGCCTCACATTACATAAAATGAAGAAATGAAAATTTGAAGAAAGGGAAGAACAAAATGACAAATGCCAAAACTAAATCCACCATTTTTATTTTTGGCACCATATTTTAATTGTAACTAACTAGTAAGCTTTTCAGTTGTCATTTATATTTATCCCTGCGACCTTTTCAAAGCAACTAATGCATTAGAAGATCCCATTCCAAAATTTTCAAAAGGTTTCTCCTTAGCAAATTAATTTCAAAGAAGCCCATAACCTGCCCGTAAAATTATCAACAAGGCCATCCAAAGACCAAATTAAGGTTCAAGATGATGGCATGATTTAACCAGCTGCACTAATCGTCAAACATTTTTTGTAAATATTAGAACAAACGACTAAACTAATAGCCTTTTGACATAATCAACATACATTTTAGCTCCAAATAAACATCAATATTAAGAACAGCAATAATAAATAGACACCAATATGTGCAAATGATTTAACAGACTATCTTTGACGATATTCTACTCACATAAGTTACTATCTATTACAGTTTAAAGAAGTCCATGCGGCAGCAACGAAGTTAGTTCTTATTTCCTATGATAGTTTATATACAGCCTTAACAATATCAAACTAAAGAGTTGATTGGACATAGCATAAGATTTGATTAACATAAATCACATATACCGTCAGCGTTAACCTTCCTGCCCTTAATTATGAATATAGCATTTAATTCCACATGAAGTGAACACTACCAAACCAAACTTCCAGTAAGTCACAAGCATCATACTTGCCTAATGGCACAATCCGTACATATGCTGTAAATATCTTGCCTTGAATTGCTCAAATTTGCAGTGTTTTTTCTACTTATTATGGGCTTCTTCAAGGATACAGATCAAGATATCATCCACGACTGTGGCACGTGTCAACATTCCCATTATGAAACTAACTTTAGACAGTATCCAGCCATGACTAAACTACAAAGAACTATAACATATTTTAGGTACTTTTACTAGTTGTATACAAATACCTTAATATACTTGATCCAACTTAATCATATACCACCAACTGCAGAGACATTTAACATAATATAACTTCTTTAACTTTATGTACAAACTAAACCTTATGCTACATGTGAGCACCCACTGGTCGACACCCAAACATTGTTTCTATCACAAGAATGAAACCTATCATGCTATTTAGTCGAACAAAATTCCGAAAATTATAAAAGCTTAGTAAAGGGAAACCTGTAAAATGGGGTTAGGTCGATCGCAGCAGTAGTACTGAGTAAGATAGAGTGCATCGGTACCTCTAGATCCGAACACAAACTCAACAAATCGCCTGTGTCATGATAATTAAAACAAAAAACAATGTGAGCAACAAAGGTTAGTGTCCTTTTCATAAACTCAAAAAATAACTACAACAATCAAGACAAAACTAATACAAATAGTCATCAAGTCAGAGGTATCATACAATTGACATCATTTACATATAATTCAATCAAATCACCTAAAATAAACCATTCCAGTTGCTAAATTAGATTAATATTTAACAAAGTGAAAAAGTATAAGCATTTGATCCATAAAAAGTGTAAAAGTAAACAGCTTGATTGAAAGTTAAGCAGCAAAGTAACAAAAAGATGATAAATTTGCAACAAATAAATGAAAAAGATAGGGTTTTGATAATGGGGTTTTACCGGAAGTAATCGAAAGCACCGAAAGTAAGGAAGTTATGAATGCGATGAATGAAAGTGCCTTGAAAAATTGGCCATTGACCGCATAAAAAAGATACGACGACTAAAAGGGTTATGAGCCCATGGCAAACCAGGAGCCATTGAACGGCCATTAATTACGAATAATCAATCAATTCAATATTTATTATAAGTAGAAAAAACAAAAGGAAGCAGGAAGAAGAGTAACAATGGTGGGAATTTGATTTTGATGATGAATCTGAACTGAACGGGTTGACTTTAATTGTTTTGATGATGAATCTGAACTGAACGGGATAACTTTCTTACTTTCTGAACTGAACTAAACGAATCCATTGGTGGCTTGAAGCCCAAAATTGTACGAGTACTAACATGATCTATTATTGATTTTTGTTAACAAATCTTTATTACTCCATAAGTATATTAATGTATTAATGTCACTTTTAAGACAAAGTTTAGGAGTTTGTAGTTCTATGTTTAGATAAATCCACCAATTTCATTCAACTAGAAACATATATTGGATTATTTAAATAGTATGTGACAAATATATAGTTGTTGTATAAGTATTTTAGTTACTACATTTACCAAAGTAGGTAAATGTGAATAAGTTAGGAATAGTACTTTTAATAATTTATTATTTTTATTTTACCAATAAAAGCTTTTTCAACTTTCTATTTTATTTTTATATATATATATATATATATAAGTAAATACTTATTTTGTTTAACCAATTATTTTCATTATCTTTTACTCCGTAGTTTTTATATTTTTTTCTATAAAGTAAATACATCACACACACACACACACACACACACACACATATATATATATATATATATATATATATATATATATATATATAAAACAGTGAATTTCATTTTCTACATTCATATTCTCTATTATATCTCCAAAAACTAAAGTATAAAAATTCAGTTCGCATTATATTCTAAATGACATTTAGGAGACTTAATTACTTGGGAAACCACTAACAGCTTATAAATGTCTAACTCATAAATAGTTAAATGCCAATATATAAAGAGACATCAATAAATCATTTAATGAAAGCATGTAATGGTGCATCATCATTCAAAGTTTTATACATTTTCTTCCTTTTAATTTAAAGAGTAAAGAATCAAATGTAAAACGGTGAGTTGTTTTTTTTCTTTCTATACTTACTTTCTACGGAGTATTATGTATCCAGAAAACAAAAGTATACATTTTAAATATCGTTTTAAAAAATTAAGTTGTCAATAACTAACACTTGATATATGTGTGATATGTAACATCCTCAAAATTGGCCTAGGAGAAATACGGTATTTTCCTTAATTTAACTGCTATTTAAATTGTATTTTCGAATACTTGGTGTATTTCGATAGCTAAATTAATGGGTCAATTGGTCAATTGGCTTATTGTGATAAATGAATTATTATTTGTTTTAAATTTATTTAGTTGACGGTATAATAAAAACTTATTTCTCGCAAATGGTTTTAGGTTCCAGACAATAGATTTAGGACGGGTATAATTTTAACTAATATGGGGCTGAGTCAAAATGTTGGGTCGACACCTGGAGACTTCATTTGGACAACACACCCCTCTTTTGTTTCTCACTCTCAAAATTCATCTTCATAGTAAAATGAATTCATAAACTCTCAAACCAAAGATTTCAATCTGATTTCATCAACTAGAAGACTGTGATTTTGATTCCATTATGTTCATCATCTCCTTCATCTCATAATCATCTCCATTGTAAGTGAAATCACCTCCATTTTCATGTATGAACTTGAGTTGGTTGAATTGGTTGAATTAATAGTATGAAATGATGAAATAAAGTAAATCTATGTTTGAATGTGTTTGTGTGTTGATTATAAACTGATTTCATGTCCATTTAAGATGAATCAAATATGTGTTCATATATGAAATTGAATGAATTGGGTTTTAATTGAAATTAGATTGAACACATGATGTGTAACACCCGGTTTTTGGGCCTGGAAAATAAATTGTATTTTAATAAGTTCGGTTGGTTTATTTAATAATAAACAAGTAAAAAAGCCTCAGTTTTTATAGTGACTAATAAATTATTGCTTGTTTTAATTTATTAAAGTTGACGGTAAAATAAAAGTATTTGACTTACGGGTATTTTCGGGTTCCAGACAATAGGCTAGGAACGGGTATAGTTTATACTAATAATAATAGGTGGGGCGGTGGAATTCTCTGGATCAATTCTCACCTACCTTTTCTTCATTATTCTCAAACTCTCTCAAGTTCTTCACATTTTAATCCAAAAGAAAATCAAGAGAAACAAATTGTGATACAAGTTAGTAATAATCAGAATTGATTATCATCACCAGCTATACCATCTTCTTCTTCAAGATTGTAAGTGTTCTTGGTGTTCTTGAGCTTATTTTATAAAAATTGGGTTTTGAATGATTAGTAGAAATTGAAGGTTAAATAACATGTGTTTGATGTCTCTAAATGATTAGATAACGATTTTACATGATTATATGATGAATATATGCTAGAAATTGCTAGTGTTCTTCATTTAGTTCATAGGTTAGGGTTTGATGATTTTGGGAATTAAATGATGATTGCATGATGAAATATGATGCTAAATAGGTTGTTTGATGTTGGTGTATGTTAGTGTAAGTTTATATGTCGTTTTTATGGTGAATAATCGAAGTATAGAAGTGTAGAATTGAGATTTGAGTGTTAAAGCCCGTAAGTTGTTTTGCTGTTTCTGCTGCTGCTGATATGATGATCAAGCCGGCGGGTTCTACCCTTTAGCCGGCGGCTAAATGGGTTAGCCGGCGGTTTATCGACCCAAACCGACGGGTTATTCTATCTTATTTAGGGGCTTTTAGTTCTGATGTTGAAAATGTTAATTCACCCGGCGGGCTAAGGGATTCAGCCGGCGGCTAAAGTTGCCAAGCCGGCGGCTTCGTGGGGTTTTCCAGCAATTTTTATTTTAAGTTTATATGATGTTAAATGATTTAACTAAGTTGATAATTGGATTATATATATAAGATTGTGATGTAAGATATGGATTATGATTTAGATTAAGTTGTGGGACAAGATACTAACTTGTTATCTTTGTTGTTTCCAGATAAGCGGACGGCCACTCAGTAAGATAAGACCTCTGAGTTGGCGATCAGGCGTAAATATTCGGTGAGTGGAATTGTAGTCCTCGGTTCCACCCAGTTGTAACTGGTTCGGTTACAACGGGTAACCAGGATAGTTTATATCAGTAGGTTGTTGTTAGTTAGTCGTGCTGGTACCAGTCTTGTCTGTTTTGTTTATGTTGCTGAATATATGAGTTGTTGTGTGATCATTGTTGAATTGTGGATCTGTGGATAACAGTTGTGAACTGTTGCTTGTTGTTGTGTGTTCTTGCATTGTGAATGCAACGTGGTTGTTTTCAGAGGTCAACTGTTGAATGTTGGGTTTGGGTACTACTGTGTAGTTGTCAAGGTTTCTTTGAGACACATAGTTGAGAACAAGCCTAGTCAGTGAAGGTAGTACTCAGGCTATCGGTTGATTACTGGGATTGGCTTGGCGCCCAGTAGTCGTGGTTTCTGGGTTGGGTGGATACCAGGAACCGCCGGTCCTCTTGACGTTATGTGCTTATGTGTTTTAATTGTTGTTGTTGCTTAGTTGTAAGACTTGTTATGAGTGGGTTGAATCGTTGATTACGGTTCCATTCACTTAGCTTTGGCTAATCCCCTCGTTGTTTAATGTTTTGCAGATTGTGGTTAGTTGAAGTAGATGTAGATGTTCGGGTTGTTGATGTTGACTGGAAGTTTGACTAAAGCTTGACGCAACTCTGATCTTTTGTGGATGTCTTTTGGAAAAGTTTTATATAAGGCCCGTTTTGTGTTAATATGGGTCGTAATTAATATGGTTGTAAATACTTACTAATGTAGCTAACTTTTAGTGTCGTTAAAACTTGGAAGTGTTGTAAGTCGGTAAATGCTTTGTTTTGGGGGACTTGCGCTTCCGAATTTCGAAATATAATATTAAAATGATATGTTTTGGTTTGCGAAAGGACCGGGCCTTACATGATGCATGTATGAATCTTGGTGTTAGATGTTGCTATTAGTTGTTGTTATATGTTTACACATGTTTGTAGAGGTCATTTGCATGTTAAAATCGAGTTTGGATGCTGTGTTGGTCGAAATTGGTGTTTTGGTTCGAAGTTGGGCGTGCAGGAAAAACCTGCTGCTGTTGCACAGGGCTTTAAAGGGAATACGGTCGTATTCCCATGAATACGGACGTATTCCCGGGAATACGGCGTATTCCCTAGCGTATTCGTTGGCGTATTCCTTAAATTAAGTTCTGAATTGAAAATTGCTTGGGAATACGGCGTATTCCTCTGAATACGGACGTATTCTAATGAATACGGACGTATTCATTGGAATACGAACGTATTCCCACTGTTTGACAGGATTACTTTTAATCCGAGCTTAGTTATGCGAATTATCTTGTACATTGTATTTACATCCCTTAATGTATGCTTGATTGTTAACATTAAGTATATGTATCTTGTGAGATAGAGATTAACTCGGATTTCTCTTGTGTTCTCAGATAAATCGAAGACTCAATAATATTAGATCTTTGAGCAAGGACAGTGATCGTCAAGGGTGAGTGGATCTTGGACTTTCAGTCTAATTTGGTTGTAACAATATGGTTACAACGGGTAAATGTGAATTTACTGTTTTCATTGTTAAGTTAATATTTTGCTATGATGGTTATATTTAGCTTAATAATTGGTGTCCTTGATTGCCTTGATGGTTGTGGACTATATGAATGTCGGGGGTCAACGTGTGTTGGGTTTGAGTACTATTACTTTGGACATCATAAGTGCTTTGTACATGTGTTGTTCACTGGAATTATGTTGTAAGTAGTAATAGTACCAAACTATCGGTTTAGCCACTGATTTGGCCTTCAGTTGGTTTTAAGTGTTACTTAGGGAACCACCGCGGCATGAGGGTACTCCAAGGACCACCGATCCTTCATGATTAACTGTTGCTATTCTTTGCTGTATTCATTTGTTAAGCTAAGTTAGGTGATAGTTTGAGATTTATTCACTTAGCTTCGTGCTAACCCCTCATTACTTCTTGCAGGTTTACTTTGGTATGTGGGTGGGCAAGAAGTACTATAGGAATGGAATGTTTGACAAGGTCACTCTGTTTTGTTAACTTTGTTAATGTTATAACATTATGTTGTGGATTTCTATAACACTAAACTTATCGTATGTAACATCTAGGATAATCTAGTTTAAAGACTGTATGTATTTGGATTGCCATTTTGAAATGTAAATATGCAATCCAATGATTTGTATCTAAATCTTGCGCTTCCTTTTATAAAAAAAAAAATATCCTTGTATTTCGGGTCGGGTGTTTTATGATACATATTGTTTGAATGCATAAATAGATAAGAGACTTAAATCGATTACTTAATAAAAGTATGTAAGGTTTTTCACGTTTAACTTGATTATCATTGAAAATTTGTGATGGATTTGTCAGAACAAGATTATTTTTCTTTTGAACCGTGATATTTGAAATATATAGTTCATAAACTCTATATATAATGTCCATATTAGGCCAAAACTAAAACTCTAAAGATATAAATGATAGTAGTTTTATTAAAAATATATTTTTAAATACCACGCCTCAACGCGCGGGTAAAAAACTCGTTAAAAACATAAGGTAGATAGTATATCCTTAGGAGTTTTGATTGTTTCGTCTCTTAGTTTTATCATGGTTAAACAAAAGTCGATATTATACAATTGAACAGCGGATTGTATAAATAAATAAGGATCAGCGGAGAAGGCATCAAATGAGTGGAATGAGGGCAGGTCGAGGTCACTGCATTTTAGGAATAAATTTGAAGGTGTATAATGCAGTTTTGTTAAAATAAAGTCAAATTTATTAGGTGTAAAATGTAGTGTTATTAAAATGCAGTGTTCTGTTGGTAAAATGTAGTGAATCTGAGTGACAATTTTGTCTTAAAATGCAGTAAATTCGGCATGCCCCTCATTTGAGGTCTTCCTCAAAACCTTAGGGTGTGTTTAGTTATGGAAAATTTCCCACAATTTTCCATTTCCAATTTTCTAAAGAAAATCATTATCCAGAAAAGTGTTGAAAAATTAGAAAACGCGTTCAAATGTTGGAAAAGCGGATTTTGGAAAACTAGTTATATCTTGGAAATTTTGGAAAAGTGTGGGGGAATTGTATGAATGAAAATTTGGAAAAGTGTGGGGGAAGTGTTTTCCACCTCCAAGTTATATTTTGGGAAAGTGGATTTTCCATTTTATTGAAAAATTTTCTCAGAAAAATTCATTTTGAACGCGTTTTCCACTTTTCTTGAAAAATTTTCTAGAAAACACCCCATTTTTTCCACAACTAAACACACCCTTACCCACTCGATTTTGCACAACAAATATGTTGGCTTAGATTGATCAAACATAAACTCACAAAATATGGTCAGATTAACCGTTAGTAGACTGCATAGTTATATAAGCTAATTTATAGTCGGGATTTGTAAATCCTTCTATTATGTGGTGATCGAAATTTTTTTATATTGTCACGCATTTGAAGGCGAGGTTAACTAACGAGGATAGCATGAATCAACTTAATTACATGAAGTGATCGATGTTAAAAGCCATTGCAACGAATTTTGTAATTTGCATCATGATCGGAACCCTAATTAAGCAAAAATTCATCAATGATCCTGTAGATGTTGCCTAAAGTATTGTGTTGATGTAATTGATACCTTTTCGTGTTTGTCAAATGACTACCATTCATGACTTTGAATTGCTTGATAATTGATAAGCACAACGTGGAAGCATTTGAATTGCTTGATAAATGTTTAATATTAATGCAAATTAATCATATTGGACTTTTTCCCGGTATTCCTTCATTATTTTTACAGAATTGTAATGTAATATTTTTTGCAAATGTTAGTAAAAAAATTATATTCATACACTAAAATTATGATATTAATACTTGTATTATGAGCTTCAAGTTTTGTACATTTGACCGATTATTTGAAAGTAGTAGTTTTGATTGATTTGAAGTTTAATTTAATACAGAGTGCTACTTACGTAAATTTTATTTTAACTTCAGTCAACTTGACATGCATCAAATAACTAAGTCTAAGAGCATGATTTTTTGTTTTGTTTTTTTGTTTTTTTAACGTATATAATAAAGGGAAGAATATAGTAACAACAAATGAATATGCAACTAATTACTTTTACTATTTCTCATTTATGTCTAGTTTGCAATTTAAATTCTTTTCCCAAAACAACAGACAATTTAAATCATACATTTTGTTTACATTGTAAAAAGTAATTCAATCTCAAATGAATTTGTCACAAATACTTTTAATAAAATCTAAAGTAATAAATACTCCGTATGTTTTTCAACCACAAGATTATGGTTTAGAATATTCAAAGGAGATCTAAGTTCAATCCTCACTAATTGTAACTTTGGGGCTAACCCTCGGGTACATAGTTCAAAGTTTTGAAGGAGATGATTTTGTAGGAAAATGATCATGTTTCTCAAATAGGCTAACAATTTTATTTATGGACCGTTGGGTCAGTCTGAAGCGTATGCTCAACATTGTCTTCTATGTATTATCATCGGAGCAGGGTGAGTGAACCGGTCATCATAGTGTCTTTTTGCAAGGTTGTGTTTTTAAATCTTTTTGCAATTTAAAATGAAGCGACCTTCATAAAAATAAATATAAATGTATGATTAAGGTTAGTTTCTTGCTATCCCTTCTTAAAATAAAAATAAATAAAAATATAGTATAAAAAGAAATTGAAATAAAATTGTAATGTGATTACATCGTTCCTTGTTTGTCCTGATTCTACGATGCAATGAATTCAAGGCTGCTTTATATTTTATGTTATTTTTGTTTAACACTGTTATGTTACGATTTTCGTTCATTTGTTTTCCCATTCGAAGCTTCCGATCCTTCCGGAATGAAGTGACCAAACTGCTTACGTATTTCTTTGGAAGTCTTCCATTAAATTAAATTCAATATTAAAATATAAATATTTAGAACGGTGATTGCTAAGACTAGAACATATAACCTTGACCTTGACCTTTTCATCCTTCTCAAAGTCACCTTCCATTTTCAACCAAAAACTCCTATATTTCAATTAAATTACACTGCCAATGTTACACGTTCATTTTTTATTTTTTTTTTCAAACTTGACGGTATGTAAGAAGTTTATCAAACAAAATGATTGTGAATTGAAGTCTTGTTCGAGTTATATATATGTGTGCATTATACATATATGTAGAATAAGTTGTAGGTTTAACGCTCTGACTTTTTTCTTTATTGAATTTACAAATATACTTAGAGGCGGAGACGGGGCGGAGCAGCGTGTAGATAGCTAAAATTATAGTATAAGGTATAGATTACTTTTACCATAATAAGGATAATTTTCATGTTCTCCGGTTCTCCCCTTTTTAAAGGAATTCATATATATTTAAAAGGTACTCCTTATATGCACCCCCTATAAAAATATTCGCCATAAGTTCGTCCATTCAAAACTATATTTCTGTCTCTACCCGGTATACATCTAACATCTGTGTATAGCGACTATTTCGAAATAAAAGCAGCAGCACTATTTATGATTGAATAATTATAATATAGTTATTTATTTAATTTAATTTATTATTAAAGTAACAGAGTAAAGTAATAATAATGGATATATTAACGAATTAAAAGTAGTGTACGTGACCTCATGGCGTTATAATTATTTGTATGAGTATTATTATTCGATGAACCAATATATATTGCCACGAGCAGTAATGGTATCTATTTAATCGACATTTTAAAAGTATATTCGACAACCAAATGTTAACTGCCGTTGGTCTTTACTGGAGTAATAGATTAAAATAGGTATTAATATCTTTCTGTCAATATATAAAAACCGATGACATTAGATCGATATTAAATTATTTATACTATATTATATTTTTATGTTTTTTAATTTTTCATATTTATTTATAGCTTTATACACTACAATAGTTTTCCTTTAGCTACTTACATACACACTCGGACTCTTAACTAAAGATCGGATAAAACTTGAAATGGTCTATATTTTAATTCACGACGGCATCGTTTATATATTAAAAAAAAGGTAAGCTAGTAATAATATATATTCATAACAAGCAACATATTTCACTCCAAAATAAACTTCAAATTAAGTCAAACTAATAATATATATACTACTCTATCTTTTAGTAAATTACTACGTATTAAAAACCACAATCCGAAGAAAATCTGCTTTAATACTATCTAATTTATATTTTACGTTTAAAATGTGATCTTATTCATACAGAAAATTGACTCATCTATGGGAAAAATCGATATATATGCTTGATAGAATAGGGTTTTGATAACCATTGACAACTTATAATCAGAATCGATGAGGGAAAATCTTAAAGAGAAAGAAGATATAAAACACGAAAAATCATTCGTTGAATCAAATGTATGAATATTACATGCAACTAACATAAAAATAGTGTACACTGTATACATCAAAAGTTAAACAGTCGATCAAGATCAAAATCAAAATTATTATAAGTTACGGATTTCAGATATATTTCATCAATACACATTTTTGATGTGCAAATAGCTACGCGTGTTACCTCTAGAAACATATGTTAACCAGTATTCAACATTCTATTTAATTTTATAAGAATTTTCCACCTTGAAAATAAAATCAAATCAAATAGAAGCTACTAAACGAATCCACGTCTAATTAGCCTTGGAGCAAAAGTCAATAAAAGAAAGTCTTTATTCTAATCCTCACCCACAACTCACCTATATACCTATATATAATAATAATACATTAAAATTAATTCATAAACCTTCATATTTCTCATTTTCATCTTCATCACGCTACCCGGCCTTCTGGTCTTCATCACCATCTCAAAACCATGAATAATCTCAAGATTCTTTTCTTACTATTTTCACTCTCGATGTTATCATCATCAGTGAAATCACAACCTTCACCACCACCAGATCAATACCCTTACGCTAAGTTCAGTCCTTCAATGGCAATCATCATCGTTGTTCTTGTTGCTGCTCTTTTTTTCATGGGTTTCTTCTCTATTTACATCCGTAGATGTTCCAACGATGGTGGGGGCAGCGTTCGCGCTGCCCTTTCCATGCGCCGCGCTCGATTGACCGCGGCTACTCGCGGTCTGAGGTCGGACGTGTTGGAAACTTTTCCGACTTTCGCTTATTCAACGGTCAAAGGATTGAAGATTGGTAAAGGCGCGCTTGAATGCGCGGTTTGTCTTAATGAATTCGAAGATGAAGAAACGATAAGATTGATACCGAAATGTGATCACGTGTTTCATGCTGAGTGTATTGATGCTTGGCTTGAAAATCACGTGACTTGTCCAGTATGCAGATCCGATCTCGTTCCTAAACCCGGTGATCAGCCAACTGAGTTGGACAACACTACCTCGGTCGAGGAACGAGATAATAATAACTCGGATATTTCGATTCGGGTCGGCGATGAAAATAACGATGTCATCGCTGACCGGAATCCGGTCCTCACTCGGAACCAAAGTGAGAAAACAAACTTACCACCGAGGTCAAAGTCTGTTTCTAGACCGGGTTTATTTGAGAAGTTTAGATCACACTCGACCGGACATTCATTGGTTCAACCGGGTGAGAACACGGACAGGTTCACGTTACGGTTACCGGAGCAAGTGAGGAAGCAAGTCATATCAAATGCTTTACTGAACCGGTCTGGAAGTACGGTTCGAATGGCCGGAGAAGGGAGTGCGAGAAAAGGGTACCGAACCGGAGAAGGTAGTAGTAGGGGAAGAAGTTACAAACGAAATGGGAGTTTAGACCGGGTTGCTGTCCGGTCCGAGTGGTGGGGTTTATCAAGGGCCCCGTCGTTTTTGTCGAGAGCGTTTTCTGTTAGGTCTCCAAAGATTGTGTCAGATAATAATGGTGGCGCGTCGACGTCAACCGCGACCGGCGACAAGATTCCTTTGAATAATATTGGGCCGAAGAGTGACGAACCCGGATTTAAAGATACAGATTCGGGTCGACCGCCGGTTTAGAATGTTTGTATGCTGGTTATTGGTTTGGATTCCGTGACTCATCATGAGCTATGCAGGGGGGCCACGCTTGAAATGAAAATACAGGCCGGAGTTGGCGATGTTGACATTGTGTGATACTCGTGGCCTCGTGGTTATGAAAATTTAATTGAAATCTTAATTAATTTAAAATTTTGTAAATTTTCATATGTATTTTTTGTTTGACATTAAAGTTTGTGCATATTTGTTGGCATAACGTTTTTGGGGTAACGAAATGCGGTTTTTTTTTTTTTTTTCCTTCCTTTTCTTGGCATATGACAATTTCTAGGTGAGTGATGTATTTGGAAAGGAGGGAGAGAAAGACAATTTTAGCCATCGATTTTTATAATTAACAATTCAGATTTGCAAAATATAGTGCTCTTACGATGCATCGAATCTGAATTGTTGATCACATAAAATAACGACTAAGCTAGTTGGACCATCTTTCCCCTCAAATGCAACTGCCCCTCGAACCTTACCCAAATTTTTATTAGATAAAAGGAATATTTCACCAAAAGGAACTGCAATATGTGGTTTTGAAACAAAACGCACGACTGCCATCATATAAATTTTTTGATAGAATGTAAGCTCACTCCAACAACTAAGCCCATCATATAAAAATATTGATAAACTAGCTAAAAGTTGATGAAACTCCCGAGTTAATTTTTCGAGAGAAGAGAAGAGAATTGGAATGAAGAAAAAATATATTGTGTTCCTGAGTTTTTCTGATAGACAGAAGAGAAGAGAAGTGGGAGGAGAATTGGACCTTCTTTTCTCTCCAATATTGGGAAGATTTGGAATGATGGAAGGTTTAAATAGTTATAAAATGTCACTTCCTTCCATTTCATTCAAACTCGGGAACAAGAAACATATAAATTTCTATTCTTTTTTTTCCAACTTGGGAACACAAAAAATTTCTTCATTTTCTTTTCTTTTCTGTCATCTTACATTCCATTCTTCTCTTTTCTTTTCGTAAAAATCTCGGGAGCAGGCTCTTAGTTTCGTATACCACTCGTAATCAAATTCATATTTATCCCTTCCATTAAATAAATAAAAACTCCAAAAAAAATAAAATAAATAAAATAAACATGTTCTTTCTAATTGAAGAGACTATCACCGTCAGTTCACCCGCCCCGTCACATATATCGTGCAAGTACTATATTCATATGACCTTCCGTAACAACTCTGTATGGTACAACATAGATCAACCGCAAATAATTCGCCCGATTGAGCTCGGCCTCTATGTCAATAGCGTTTACAAATTGTGCAAACTTACCTAAGAACCATTAAAATTATACTATTGTAGAGTCAGACGTATTGTATTAAGTAGCTTTATTAAGGCACAATAGTGTTTTATTATTTGAACCTTTTAAAACAAGTCCCCATTGACCACTTGAAGTTGATGGTCGTCCGTTGGCCAAATCAAGTGAGTACGCATTAGATTGCAGTAAATTAACATTGCTAGTTATAAAGAATAGCCCGATCTTATAATAAAAATGGTAAGATAACATAAAAAAGTTAAGGTCAATGTTTATTTAAGATAAAGAATTTGGTGGAATAAATCTCAATGTTTATTTTAAATTAAAGTAAATGTTAGACTTAGATGACATTAATTAAATGTTAGTTTGGGTGGTTTTGAGTATGTATTAATTCAAACATACCCAATCCTTTACTCCATCTTTATCAAATAACAGTAAATCAAATAAATAATGATGTGACGATTGAACAACTATTTAGCATTTTGTAATTGCTTTGTTACCCTCCTTGACAAATACTTGTTCTAAGAAGGTCAAATTAGTATCACTTAGAAATAAATGTTTATGTTTTTAGTCCAAACCCAATCCTGACTTGGCCTGACTTTAACCAAATAATGAATAGAAACATAAATATAAAATAAATTGGTATGAGACTATAGGGTCGGTTGCATTTTGAAGGGAATGAGGGGCAGACGCTCTCAACTGTTGATTTATGTGATTAACGGCCCGGATCCGTAACTTTGCATCTTACAATGTTAGGATACCGTAAATCTAAACCGTTGGTCACATAAATTAATGAATGAGATCGCATGCCCTTCATTTCCCTCAAAATGCAGGTGCTTACTCACATACCTAAAATAAATTAATAAACTAATCTCCATGTTTTGATAAAGCTGTGTTACTACATAAGAATTGAACCATGTTTATGGATAAAGTTTGTGCTTCGATAAGATATAAATTATAGTTTATTAGTGAATTATATTATACGTAAGCTACTTTAATTTTATAATATGACAATGAAGAAAGAGTAATTAACTAAAAATGACTTTAGTAGCCTATCTTTAACGTTGAGCAAAAAAAGAACTTCGATTTTCATACTTGACCGACTATTATTTGTCTAATGGTGTCTATTCTGATTATGAGTCAATTAATTAGATTAAAGTTTTATCTAGATTATTGTACGACTATAAAAGCGAGTAACTCTATTTTCATTGTTACTACCTCCGTCCCAAAATAAATGTTCACGTTACTATTTATATATGTCTCAAAATAATTGTTCACATACAAAAAATAATTCTTGAAAATCATTAAACTTCCTATATTACCCTCATTTATAGCTATACTTTGATATGATCATATAAATTACGTATATATTTCATCCGTCTCATTTTAATTGTTTAAAAAGAATTATCTTATGAATAATTAATAATTTATAGAAGCAAAAATTAGGACATAAATACAAGCCACAAAAACCAAAACCGGACATTGGTTAAGACGAATCGGTGTACCGGCTACGCATTGCTTTAACGTCTAATAAGCCACCACTTTATATATGCAAAAAGTATATATATTATTAAAAAAACCTTAACGTTTTATTATAATATTTTTTAAAATGTTAAAGGAGAATATAACATATCAAATTGTCTGCATCTGTTTAATAGCATCTGTACAGATAATCAACAAAGCAGCAAGAACACTGACTAGGTTAATCTTGGAATGTAGCAACTGAGCTCAAAACGCATTTACTAGGATATACAATTAACTTCGAGTTGGTTGGTTTAAATTGAAGCATTCCTTCTTGTAGCGTAAACGCGGTACGCAGCAAGCCCAACAACAGCAACCGCAGCTCCCACTGAAATGGTCAATGATAAAGCCAACAAACACACAGGAAAGTTCAGTATTAAACACCTACATCCTAAAGTAGAGGCTGAAAAAAGGTAACTTCATGAATAAAATTGCTTAAGGATCTTTTAGTGTATCAAACATGGTTATAGAATTAAATTATTTCAATTTATACAGCATTTTAACAAAATGAAACAGGGCTGTATTCATTAGTACACTTTAGGCTACTTTTGATCCATTTTACCCGTTCGACAAGTTTTCTATCATACTAGTTGGATGTTATACAATACCGGAATTGACCCATCAAGTAAAGAGGTCAAAGCTGCCACCTATATCATAAAGCTTTCCATAAACAAACAATTAAGTGACCACATATGTACCAGGACACATTTAGTAGACATGCATATACATATTATTACATACATGCATGTCAATATGCATGCGTATGTAAGTAATAAACACGACCATGAAAAAGAAACACAAAGTTATGAATATTGCTGAAATGTTTTCGCTGCGAAAGATGAATATTACCTGAAACAACCGTTAGAGAGCGGTTAAGAAGCTTGTGATAGTACTTTCGAGTTTTCACAATATCAGTTTCAGGAATGCTCAAATGAAGATGCTCTGCAACTCTCGTAATTCTTAGAAAAATATTATTCAATTCTCCCAATTTTGTGCTTATAGGTATAGGAGCCTCTATTCCAAAATCCAGACTAACCTATACAAAAAAAGAGTTTATCATATAAAAATGTAAAATGTAATCAACGTCGTTACGAACAGAAACATCAGTTGCTTCAGATTATAAGTGGGAAACTGGGTGGTCAGGGGGGTTGGGGTAGAAAGTCAAAATATGTAATTTCTAAGTGCAGTTCAAAACAGGTTGAATTGATCCGCAAACACATCTGTTTCTATCATTTTCTCAATAAAAAGTAATAAATTTTTAATGTGCTATATGAGATGATAAAAACTAGATTATTATAATTATAATATAACATCTCTAATAAAGTGAGTAAGGGACCTTTTATGCATCTAAATACATCCCAGCTTACTTTCACCTCATTTGACAAGCTTGACCCATTTGTCTATTACATCAAACATGACCCAAATGGACCCATTTGTAAGTATATGGGTCGTAATGATCACATCTAGTTTTGACTAATGAAACTCCCAGCGATATGAAGCTTGGTATATTTTGGGTGGGTGGGGTGGAATAAAGTTAGGAAATACATAGCAAAAGTATGTCACCTTTCACTAGTAAGACAACTCTTTTAAATTGACAAAAGAATAAACTAAAGAAAACATAACATTTGATAAACAAACCTATAATATAAATAAAACTTTAGAGCTTCTATAAACATGCATGCATCAATAGTTTATCTGAGCCAAAAAATAGATTGGCATTCATTAATTCATATGAAAACGAAAATAGCTATAACAACATATAAAGATGCATACCCTCATAGAGTCTCGTATCACAGTTAGATAAGAACGAAGATCGTCTTTAGCTGCAACAATTACACAAGGAACCTCATAGCCAGTAGATTTCCCACGATTAGCAATTTTAACAAGCAACTTTGTAGCTTTAACCCACGAATTCTCATTAGAACTGTAAGCCATAAGCAAACGCATGTCACAAATAGGTTACTAAGAGCTAAGTAGCTAACCACAAATAATACCAAACTTGACCTTTTTAATCTCAAAAAGAATAAATCATGAATAGAGGTGGAAATTCGAACCATTTCCTAATGATAAGTTTGTGATATATTTATCACTAACTGACCAAATTGAGTACTCTTGTGAGGATATTAGTACGCCTTACCACTATGCCACCTTGGTAATGGTTATTCGAAAATATGTTCTAATCAAAAGAATGTAATAGACTTGACAGGCTGATTATTTATAATTTATAAAAAGATAAAAGACAGAATGATGAGAATCTCATGTTTAGAAGCAAAAGATGCTATTGTAATCACTTCAGCGAGTCAAAAAATATCAGATATATAAACTCTAAAAAGAGGATACATGAAACAGTTAATCAAAAAGTAGATCTTGAGTTTATAATCCTCAGGTTACCTGTCATAAACAAAAACTGCTATGTCGCAGGCTGCCAAAGAATCATTCTTAGCCATCAACATCTCAATCGTATCTTCGGTTATCTCTCGCAATATCAAGGTTTTCTTGATACCCTTTGAATATCAATGACAATAAGTACAATCATACAAACACCATGAGTGAGAAAAATACAATAAAACATTATCAATAAGAAAGAGAATGTCAGTAAAGATCCCAGAGACATGTACCACACACGACATCAATTTCAAATACAATAAACATAAAATTGATTAGGATAGTTATACATGTGGTATTTTCTCACAGATACATTGATAGAATCTAACATGGGCATTACTTCAAGAGCAAATCTTTATAACCTTATGTGCATTGCTACATTAGTATCTGAAAATCACCTTCTAAAATATAAACCAAAATTTTATCTTCAATTCAACCAACTAACATACTCAGCTCTAGTAATTTAAACCAAACAACAGCACATAAGGCTAGCAAACTGAATAAGAAGTGTCTGAATAATACACTTACACCAGGCTGATCAACAACATTAACCGCATATCGCCTATCAGTGGTTGGTGTATAATCTTCAACAAATGGACTGCCACATAGAACAAACAAATGTGATTAACTGTATTTTAAGCAAAGCAACGGAAATTAATATATGATTAGATTAAATACCTTCCAACAAAAGAATGCAACAATGAAGTCTTTCCGGCTTCTTTTGGTCCAAAAACAAAGCACTGGAAAACATTTCTCTCCGAGTGTTTCTTCTTGCGGTCTAGACATCTTCCCTGAGTAATATGTATCGCAGAAGAAGGATCATTAGCATACCCAATGTATATGAGATTCTCCACGCCACGAATTGGGTCCAGAAGTATCATAAGAGCCCACTGTATCCACAAATCATGCATTAAAACTTATAAAAGATGAAAGACAATTTACGTTAGCAAATATGATCTCAAGTAATATATTCAACTTAAGAGCATATTAATAAATGAGACATTTAGATTGGTAGACGTATACCAGTGACAAGAACCCATCAAGTGAGAGCCCTCCCAAGGCATTCTTCTCAGCTAAGGCATTTGAAAACGGAGCTTCACTCCAGGGACTGATATGTAAAGAATTAAGAAAGGTATCCAATTGTGGAATAAAAAAATTGTTGACATTCATGAAATAATATATCAATAAATGAAAACAAAAATTGAACTCAGTCCAGGAATTTGCAAGTTAGTTAAAGAATTGACATACTTTTCTGGTGCAGTAGAAAAAAGATCCTCCAGCTCATCTTTACTAAGAGCCCCATCCTGATTATGTGATATCATACTATCAGTATCTTGAGAAATATAATGAGCAACACTTAAACACACACACACACACATAAAAGAAATAGTATAATGTCTCAAGACAATTCTTCAAATGAATCTAACTTACACCAAACATATAATGGTGTAGGCTGTTAAACACCAACGATACAGAACAAATCAGCCAAATTACAATGCTTATATAAGTCACACTCGTCAATACTTAAAAGCCAAACAAGCTTCGTGATGATTGCCGGTGATTTACTTAGATAAGCCATATAACAACTCAATTGACAATATTAGATCCACTTTACAACTGAAATTAATAAGTATGTTAAAATGATTGAAAAGATGGACTGTAAGAGTTGTGGAAGTTGGTATGCAACATGAACCCAAGTGACAAGAAAGTGAAATTTCGACAAGAAATATATGAAACATAAAACACCTCTTATTCAGTTGTGGATAGAAACAAGTTACCTGAACAGGTTAACAACTACTTCGCAAGGAAACAACGCTAAACATAAACTAAATCATTATGATGATCAGACACTGACCTATGAAAGACACACAAACAGAAAACTTGTTTTCCCTTTCCACATTATACAGATGTAGAAAGAAACAGGAAACAAAACCCTAAACTGAACGCGACAGAATTATCAAAAAATGAAATAAGATTACATCCATTTTAGATAATTTAATTTTTTTTTAAAAAGATATTAGAACATACACCGTCGAAGTCAAACAAGGTAAAAACTCCTCTGAGAAATTCCACAGCTTCACTGCTTAGTTCCACACTCTACAAAGACAAATGAGAAAAACCAGTATCAATATCAAACACTCATACATGATACCTTGGTGACGACATAAGAGATTAATTCTGCAACCCTTCATCATATATGGACTTGCTGTAAGGCAACATGCCACCATGATGACAGGAGGAAATCCATAAGACTCTGTTTCAACATAATTTCAGAAGGAAAACAATATTTAAATGTATCAAACTAAATGAAATGCTATATTATATACATTATTGGACTATGAAAGCAACCATTTAAAGTAACAAATTTTCAGAGCTCACCTTTTAGGTAATATGGTTACATCAAACGGTAGCAATTATGGAATGTAGTTAGATAAAATGGAAGATAATGGACGTTAATTACGTTATAAGGTACTTTTGAAAGTTTATAACATCAAAACGTAACTTTTAGAGTATAACATCAAAACGTAACTTACAGAGTATAATACATACAACAGCAATTCATGTATAGTTGGATACATTATCATATACAGTTTACCCATTTTATTAAGCAACCTAGTCAACAACTCCATACTTTGGTCCACAGTAAAGCAGCTGGACATATTTATAAGAAATGCTAAAGAGATCAAAAAGGTGAGAAGCGAATCGGGTCACCTTTTTGTTAATTATCTAACAACCATATAACAAAAGATTTTATCATTAATTTTTACTTTTCATTTTTTGTTTTGAAGAGCATATACTCGGAAAACACATTTTGAGTTTATGGTGAAAACAACACTACAATACTTGCTTTGAAGATTTCACACAGAAATAAAATAACATAAGCATTACCTGATCAGGACTTGTTGTCATAGGAGGCAAAAGCTGATCATCACAAAGCCTTAATTCATTGTTGTACCCAAATTTCCTTAGGACAGTCCATGTCGTATCTAATCGGCATCCTTCAACAAATAGAGCATGTAGATAACGGAACCCTGCCAACGTGAGGCCATTCTCATTTACTCCTTTGGGCAGATTTTCTTGTACAGCTCTCCTTATACCCACTATCTCTGAATGATGTAGGGGAGTATTAAAACATTTGACCTGTTCATAATTGTATAGTTTTTTCATGTTTCACATTTCAAAACAATAGATCACAATAGTCGTGATGCTAGCATGTGTTGGCGATTATTTGGAGGAAATAAGGGATTAAGGGAAGAGAAAATAGTAAAAGATATAGACAACAAAAGATAAAGGAAAAAAAATCCTTTGTTCCCGAGTTGGAAGAGAAAAGAAAGAAATATAGTTTAGGCATAATTAGAATATTCGCAGTTATAATCTTTGCCCTTCTCTTCTCTTCATAAATAAAACTCGAGAACACAAACTTAATTTATTTTCTTCCAGCTTCTCTTCTCTTTTCTCTACAAAAGAACTCTGGAACACACCCAAACTAAATATATGGCTCCTTTGACCAATTAAAAGCTTTTTTACTCCTTTTCCTGGCTAATGTGAAATAGCTGGTGGGCCCACAAATGGTTGGTGGGTCTAAAGAATTTGAAGAAACGCTATAGATATCCAATAAGAAAAGGACATGTGGCCCACTACCAAATATGCAAGCAACTCGTTGCCCCATTAACAGTTTGTAGGCCAAACCAGCTACTGACATTCGCTGGTTAAAGGAGGTAGTGAACCACGTGTCATCTTCTTATAGGATATTTATTTTTGCCTTTAATATTTAGGCCCACCTGTGATTTATGGGTCACCAGCTATTGACATTCATTGGTCAAAGGAGTAAAATGGCTTTTAATTGGTCAAAGGAGCATTTTAGCTATATGGGGATTAAACGACATTCTTGTGCTTTCTTCTAAAACCAATGATGTTGAATAAAACAAACACAAGTACCTGGAGATCACTCAACTCTGCATCATTCAAAGCACCGTCTCTATCATGATCTAAGAGTATAAAGATCCTCTTTAAAGCCCTGATACAACGGGGTTTTAAGGTCTGTGCCTCCCGATCATATAATGGAGCTGTTGGATATAGGACAGATCTCTGCGCATAGATAAATATCTCTAGAACCTGAAAATACAGTCCAGAACAAATATGAATTTGTCATAACCAATTAGAAGGCATGTAAAGGATGCATGAATATTGATCTTCTAAATCCTATTTGTAAGTCAGTAGAGTAGTAGACGTTTTTTAAATGTTCTTTAAAATAAAAATTCAAACAAAACCACACAACTTTAGCATAGGACAGGAAACTGAGTTATATGACAAGTTTTAAAAGCATCTTACCTGAATATGGTTGTCAGCCGAACATTCCATACAGATTTCAATCTCCAGGAATTGTTCCATTATAGGCGAGATCAGCTCCTCTAAACTAACTGCAAACAGCTCATGCCTTAAATCCTGCTTGCAACCTACCAATATAACAGGTACCTTTACCTGCCCACATGCAACTATAACTGTTAAAAAAATGCAGGGGACTCGTTAATATATGAAACCTACGGTGACTCGGCGAGAATATTTCTGTATGAGTAATGAGTTTGAGGAATGACTCTTTGTTTATATCTATGTTTAGTCACAAGATTCTTACTTTTATTAGTGTGCAACAGTGTTCAACTGTTCATGAAAGAAAGCTTGCTTTATAGCAAGACATCAAAGAGCCTAGGGGTGTCAATGGGGCAGATCTTGATCTAGATCCGACCCGACCCGCCCCATTTATGTGACCCAATGGGTTGGAAAAATGGATCCATGGACCCAATAAGGGATCCAATGGGTCGACCTATTTAGATGGGTCTCTACTTGGGTCGACCCATGACCCGTCTGGGTCGACCCATTAATATTATAAAAAAATAACAATTTTAGAAAAATAAAAAAATTATGAATAATTATTTTTACAAATAATATATTACATCATTATGTGACAATTATTATATATGAAAAATTGAAATGATGTGGTTTGTTTACTGATCTCAAACTAACGATAATGAAGTGTTAGTATTGTTGTGGTTTGTTTACGCAATTTTTTATAGAAAAATATGATAAAGTGTTGTTTAAAATAAGGATATGAGGCTGTGATGCTTTTTGTGAACGTATAAATGGCTCGTGAGGCTTATACATAAACATTAAGATGTGCATTTTGCCAATTAGTTAATGGTTACCTATTTCTAAAATTTACGTTAATTACCATAGTGACATTTGAATTCTAACTTTTGATAAAAGTAATCCAATGCTAATTATCAGGTTCTCTAGTTCCTTACCAAATTGAAAATAAAAAATTTCCTAATTTTTTACATTAAATGGGTCGACCCAGATCTAGATCCATTGATTTAGTTGGATCTTGGATCGGATCATGATCCAATAACTAATGGGCCAGATCCAGACCCATGTAAATGGATCTTGTGACCCATTGGATCTTGTCAAGATCCGACCCGACCCGCCCCATTGACAGGCCTAGCCTACCCATGACTTTTTAACGACATTAACAAAGTAAGCTAGGAACTTTTGGGGTTTACCCTGCTAATCAGATAAACAAACTATCTAATATGGTAAAGTTATATAATAGAATTCCGCCTAATTTTTATTAAACTTTCACATAGTTAAACCAAACCATAATTTAGGTGAGTTTGTGATTATTTTTCTAACCATTAAAAAATTGCTTCCGTTATCATACTATGCATCAGAAAGTTAATTCAAACCTACTAACTTCTAAAAATGCGGAAGAAATAGCTATTCGACTTTCAGAAACTTGGAGATAACTATTTGAACACTTGTACTAAAAGTAACAATGAAATTAGTCAACTTAGAGAGATGTTATACTAAATTATAGTGTAGTGTTTAAAAAACCTTAATTTCATATAACAAAGCCATGGTTGATCCACCGTTTTTCATTACAAAATCAAACATTCACATTGTAATAATGATCATAATAAAATGATAATATTAATAACAGTTGACATACTAATAAATAACTTTACCTCTAATCGTCGAAGTTCGGGAAGCCAAAATGTAGCCAAACGATCAACAGTTGAAGGCTTATCAAAGGCGAACGTAAGAATAACCACATCGGCACTTCTCAATTGATCAACAAGTCTCCCTCTATTTTCCATACTAAAATCAAAACAACCATCATATCATATGTAGTACTGTAGTATATATTATATTATTATGATCATAATATAATAAATTCGAAAATTGAAGCTATGAATAACAATTTAAATAATTAGTTATACCTAGAAGAAGTATCAATGACATGGACGGGAACACGGTCGGGGAATATATCAGCCCGAATTTTGGTAGGAGGCAAAACAGGAGAGACATTGGCGGGAAAATCCTTGGCGGTGGCAGCGACGATTAGGCTGGATTTACCAGTGCCACGATCACCGGCGACAACGATTCGTATGCCGGTGGTCGAGTATAAACAGGAAGCAGAAGGAGCTCCGGCCATTAAGAGGCACACTGCGGGTTTTTGGAAGGTTTTATATTATTATCTGGTGCGTAGATTGTTGACTTGTCAAACAAGATGCTGTTTTAGAGTATTCGCGAAATTACAAACTTTACAAGTAGATGCACTTATCCACTCTCAACTTTGGTTGAACCATTTCCGCCACCTCAGTGCCACATTATATTTTCACAACTGATTCACAACCGATTACCGACTGTCATCAATGACTAACCACTTCATTTTTCTGGACCACACATTTACCAATATACCATCATTTCTAGACACTAAACAAAAAACATGTGGGCTCACATTTCAAACCGATTTGTAATCGGTTAACTGGTTTGGGGAGCAACCGGTTTGCAACCGGGCAACCGATGGCACCACTTTGTCAATCAGTTGCAACCGGTTTGTAACCGATTACCCCCGTTGAGACTGCTCTAATACTCACTCAAGTTATAAAAAACTAGCATAGGACCGCACAATGTAATGGGTATAATTTTTTTCTGTTGAAGATGTACGATAGTTTTTGATGATGATAGTCGTATGCGTATTAATAATGAGAAAGATAACGTAATTTGTTACATTTACCCTTTTGAAAAATAACTTTATATATTACTTATAGAAAAAAACACAAGTGTATAATTTATATTACTTATAGAAAACACAAGTGCATTAAATATCTTTGACTTGTGTCCTTAGGACACAAGTTAGATTTTCCCTTAATTTTTTGAAACATGTTTTTATGTAATTTTCATAACTAAGATTCAAAGATATAAGTTACAATAAATCATGTTGGCGATTTAATAGGATAATTATAGAAAGGAAATTGATAGCGAGAGCCCTAAGGGCTTCCGTTAATACGTTATGACATGCATAAAAATTTGTACTTTGAAAATAATATATTCTATGTCCCCTGAATTTTAGTCAATGTACAAGTGTTTTTTGCATATCCAAATATCTTAATAAAAGTCCTTAGAGCTTTCGTTAACAAAACCCTAAATTACTATTGAATTTAAATCTTTGACATTTACCAATACTTTATTTGTTATTAAAATTAATGGTTAAATGATTGATAAATTAATTAGATTTAAATGTTAGGGGGTGGTTTAGGTAATTCAAAACTTGAAAATTTAAATAATTAAGCAAAATTCTCAATGCTTTATTAGAGTTTATAGATTTATAGATTATAGATAGATTTATAAGCTCTACCATCTATGTAGCATTGACTTTGAATGTTTTTACACTTTCCAAGTTTCCATTCTAATTATTACAATTTTCATACTTATTAAGTAAATAGGAAGATTTCTATATTATAAGTTTGTATATTCTTTAAATTTAAATGAAAGAATGGTACTATCATTATTTCCGATCTTGAAAGTATAAACTAATAAAGAAAAGAACCTAAACTCTTTATAAGGGAGAATGATAATTTCACAAAATGACATGGATGGAGAACCTAGAAGGGGTACGGGAGCTGACCTTCAAGAAATCTAAAATTACGAATAAAAAAACTTTGAAGGTAATTAATGATATTTTAATTTTTACCCCCTTAAAATGATCGGAAAAGGAAAAATTTATATTTTGACCTCTATAAATAAATTTCTAGCTCTGCCCCGTGATAAAGTTAGCCAATCATTTATTTATTTGTCTTCAATGATTTTCTCTATTCATTTGATTGGTACAAATAATTTTGTGTACAAAACTTTATAAAAATTATGTGAACTTATCATTTCTCTTTCAAATTCAAATATATTTATATAGGTTACCCCATTCACATCTGCCATGAGTATTATTTATCATAAAGGTACCTACCACCAATGAAACACATGGCTCACAACGTTAAGGCTTAGTCGGTGCGAGTTTCGGCTCGGACGTTGTGGTATATGTGATGGAGGTGATTTACCTGGCGATGTTGGACCTTGTGGGGGTTCGGTCGTGCTCCATTGAAATATAGAGCGGCTCCAGTGGGTGGCCCAAATACCAATTTTTAAACATGCTTTCTTTATTTCAATCTCCTCCAAACAATTAGAAAAATATATACTTATATATATTGACTTATTAAAAGGCCTAAAAATTTGAAGTTGTCATGTGTCAGTTGCAACCAATAAAATTTGAAGGGAGAGACTCTAATGTATTATGCTTAATTGTTGAGTATATCTAAATAGACCTATATATCATTATCAATCGCATGTTAAGTCATCGATCACATTTTAATATATAGATTTAGGCATATAAGTTTAATTTTTTATATCTACATTCACATTTTTAGGCCTGAATATATACAATTTATATAACTTTTTATGTCAATCAGTTACATTTTTAGATGTAGAATTAAGCATACAAGTTTGATTTGAGATCAGAGGGGAATGGAAGTTAAGGAGGGCAAGGTGATCCAGACCATCCATTCCATTTATCAATGGTCTAGATTAAGACAAGTCACGCAGGGACCATATTGCAATTGTTTTAGGCGGAGGGACTAAGGTGCAATATTTGTTAAATTAGATGGAATGGGTAGCAAATCTATGCAGCTTCATTTTACTCTCATTTTTCACAAAAACACACACAACTCTCTCATTTTCTCTCTACAAAACACATACTCACAACCAACACATTCCACCACCTCCTTCATTGTTTACCACCCCTACCACCACCGCCGATCCACCGCCACCATCGCCGCCATCGTCGCTCCACCGTCACCACCACCGCCGATCCACCGCCGCCATCGCCGCCAACGTCATTCCACCACCACCACCACCATCTTCGTAATCGGAGAAAATCTTAACATGGCGTATTTATGGCCGGAGAGTTTGAGGTGCGAACCACCACCGTTGGTGAACCGGCCTCCACCGGATGTAATCAACCGCGATGGTTCTCCACTTCCTCCGCCACTCCACGCCACCACTGCCTCTCCACCGCCACCACCGCTTTCATCATCATCTTGACAACACCACTACTTTGTAAAAACTTTTCGATCTAAGATGAAATAGACCTTGAAATTCGTAGATCTAAGATGTAAAATGTAGATCTGAAAAGTAGATATACTTTTTAGATCTAGATCTACTTTTCAGATTTGAAAAAAAACGACTGCATCCTGCATTTTTTGCTGCTTCTTGCGAAACTGCATCTTTCGTTCAATTTATGTATATTTGTAGTAGTACTTATTTAGATCCAAATCTACTTTTTAGATCTGAAAAAAAAAACCGACTTCATCCTTCATTTTTTTTGTTGCATCTTGCTAACGGCATCTTACGTTCATTTAATGTATATTTGTAGTAGAACTTATTTACTGCATCTTGTGAAATTGTTAATATTTTTTTACTGCATATTGTATATTGTTACTTCATTTTATGTTGTTTTTAGATATGAAAAAATCGACTGCATCTTGCATTTTTCTACTGCATCTTGCGTTACTGCATCTTGCGTTTAATTAGTGTATATCTGTAGTAGTACTTATTTAATATATATAAGTGGTTTTTTACTGCATCATGTATATTGTTACTGCATCTTATGTTGTTTTTTAGTTTTTTATGTGTTGAAATAAAAAAACTACTTTTACTTATTTACTGCATCTTATGTAAATCTTGATTTTATTCTTAATTCTAAAAAATTAACATTACATGTTTTACTGCATCTTATGTTGTTTTTAACTTTTTATGTGTTGAAATAAAAAAACTAGTTATATTTATTTTTATTGCATCTTATGTAAATCTTGGTTTTATTCTTGAATCTAAAAAAATAATATTACATGTTTAATGCATCTTGTATATTGTTACTGCATCCTATGTTGTTTTTGGTATTTTTTGTGTTCAAATAAAAAAACTACTTATACTTATTTTACAGTATCTTGTATATTTTTACCGCATCTTATCTTTTTAATCATTTTTGACAGAATCTTTAATATTAGAAGTTTTGATTGAAATTTTTTTTTTTTACAATTTTTTTACAATTTTTCGGGTAGTTTTTCGGTCAGGTTCAAAACTTTGTTATAATTGCAAAATAGTCCCTGCCCTCCCTTCCCCCTCTCCTTTTGTTCTCCTCTGAACCGTTCCCTACAAGTTTAGCCCTAAAAAAAATTTATATGTAGTACAGAAGATCATGACAAAACAAAATGAGAGGATTTTAAATCATAACAAATCTAAAGTCAAGAGATTATAGAATAAGGAGGTACAACTCAGCAGCAAGAACAATGATTAGGGAAATCTTGAAATGTAGCAACTGAGCTCACAATGCATTTACTACAATATAATATCAATGATAAGCCACATATAGCCACCATCAAAATTCATGTTTATGCTCTTTTATCAAACAAGATAAATAATAAAAATAATAAAAATTGATTTTACATATATTTCAATTTACTGTGCAAGCTTTTGTGGTAGAATTGCATGCTGTAACTTCAAGTTGGTTTGGTTTAAGTTGAAGAATTCCTTCTTGCAGCGTAAACGCTGAACACAGCAAGCCCAACAACAGCAACTGCAGCTCCTACTGCAATGGTCAATGTAAAGTCAACAAACAAACTCGAAAGTTCAGTATCAAACCCGTATATAATAAAGTAGGTTGAAAAATGGTAACCTTCTGAATAAAATGCTTATAAATCTTTTGGTGTATCAAACATCAAATGAAGTTTTATTCATTAGGACTACACTTTAGGCTACTTTTGACCCATTTTACCCGTTTTGACAGGTTTTCTCTTTTTTTCTTCTTCTTTTTCTTTCATTCGCTAGAACTAATACAAAACCTGAATCAACCCATCAATATGTAAACGGGTCGTAAACTGCCACCTATATCATAAAGTTTTCCTTCAATGAACAATGAAGTGACCAAATATGTACCAGGACACATTTAGTAGATATGCATATAAATATTACACACATGCACATCGATATGCATGTGTACGCAAGTAACAAACGCGACCATGAAATAAAACCACAAAGTTATGATAATGGATGTAATGTTTTCGTTGAGAAAGATGAATATTACCTGAAACAATCGTTAGAGAGTGGTTACGAAGCCAGTGATAGTGCTTCCGAGTATTCATAGCTTCAGTTACAGGAATGCTCAAATGAGGATGCTCTGCAGCTCTCGTAATTTTAAGAAAAACACTGTTCAAGTCTTTCAACTTCGTGCTTATAGATATAGGAGCCTCTATTCCCATATCCTGACTAACCTGTACAAACGAATTGTATATCATTTAACAAAGTAAACGGCCATCAGCGGTATCAGGAGTTGTTCCGAACAAAAACATCAGTTACTTTCGTATACAGGTGCGAAAATGAGTGGCCAGGGGGGTTGGGTATAGTGAGTCAAAATAGGTAATATCTAAGTGCAGGTCAAAACACGTGAACGACCTGCAAATACATTATTTTTTATCAGATTTCTTCAAACATGCTTTAATATGGGGAGGGCCGGAGGGGGGAGTTTAGTTATGGTCGCTAAAAGTATACTTGACACCTTTCACGAGTAAGAAATATCTTCTAAAGTGACAAATAACATAACATTAGACAAATTAGCTACAAAAAGAATAAAAAATTGAACGTTAATAGCTTCTACAAACATGCTTAACTAGTTATCGGTGCCACAAAATATATTAGTATTCAATTATTCATTAATTCACATGAAAACCAAAACAGCCATAAACAGTTAGAAAGACGCATACCCTCATAGAGTCTTGTATCGCCGTTGGATAAGAATCAAGATCGTCTTTAGCTGCAATGATTACGCAATAAACCTCATAGCCAGTGGATTCCCCATGGTTAGCGATTTCGACAAGCAATTTTGTTGCTCTAACCCACGAATTCTCTTTAGAACTGGAAGCCAAAAGCAAACTCATGTTACATATAGGCGACTAAGAGCTCACCACAAATAATACCAAACTTGACCTTTTAATATCAAAAACTATCATGAGTAGAGGTGGAAATTTCACCATTTCCTTATGATACATATGTATTGTGTTTTACCTCTAACCGACAAGATGTGCAATCAGAAATGTCAGCTAAGATGAGAACGGGTCAAAAGGCACCTAGAGCATATTTGTTACGCACAAGACCTCCTAAATCATTATATTTGAAGATGTTTATTATTTAAATAATGCGATAGACTTGACACGCTAATATTTTGGTATAAGAAAAAAAATAACTAGTGCATAACTTTATGAGTTCGTATATGATTTTCTTAGAGGTCATAGGCATGGCTGGACTCCCACATGGCCACACACATCTCATGTTAAGAAGCTTGGGTGTCTAGTAGATGCAGGAATCAAACAATTACATGGGTCGATTGGAGTTGTAATCCTCTAAGTGTTACTACATAGGTGTAGGTGGTGTTTTATTTCCTTTGTCTGTTTCCCCTATGTATCTCTTTTTTTGGCTAAGTTCTCCCTAGCCTGTGTTATATATATAAAATCTTCAGCAGTTCAAAAAAAAAATGTTAAGAAGTAAAACATGTAAAGTTGTAAACTCATATAAACTCTAAAAAAGAAGTTACATGAAACAGTTAATCATACTAGATATATAATTTTAAACATCCTATGGTTACCTGTCATGAACAAAAACTGCTATGTCACAGGCTGCCAAAGCATCCTTCTTAGCTAGCAACATCTCAATCGCATCTTCAGTTATCTCTCGCATTATCAAGGTTTTCTTCATTCCCTTTGAATATCGATGAAATTAAGTACAATTATACAAACCTCATGAGAAAAAACTAATAAGACAATAAAGCATTATCAATGAAAAGGAAATGTCACTAACGCTCCCAAAGACATGTATCACACTCATTATATCAATTTTAAATACAATAAACAAAGATTCAGTTAGGATACTTAGATATCTGGGATTTTCTCACAATAACAATGATGAAATCTAACACTGGCTTTACTTCTAGAGCAAATCTTTATAACCTGAGGTACAATGCTACACTATTATATGAAAATCACCTTCCAAATTATAAACCCAAAATCTTATCTTAACCAACTAACATACTCAGCTCTAGTAACTTAAACCAAAAAACAGCACATTAGGCTAGTAAACTGCATAACATGTGTCTAATTAATGCACTTACACCAGGCTGATCAACAACATTAACCGCATATTGCCTCTCAGTGGTTGGTGTATAAACTTCAGAAAATGGTCTGCAATGTAGAGCAAATTATTGTCAATAACTGTATGTATTACCAGCAACCCAACGGAAAAAAAAATATGATTCAGATTTAGAACCTTCCAACAAAAGAATGCAACAATGAAGTCTTTCCAGCTTCTATTGGTCCAAAAACAAAGCACTGGAAAACATTTCTTTCCGAGTGTTTCTCCTTGCGGTCTAGACGTCGTCCCCGAGTGATACGTATCGCAGAAGAATGATCATTAGCATACCCAATGTATATGAGATTCTCCACACCACGAATTGGGTCCAGATGTATCATAAGAGCCCACTGTTCATGCATTAATAATTTACAAAAGATGAAAGACAAGTTACGTTAGCAAATATGATCTCAACTAATACATTCAACTTAAGAAAAATTAAAGGAATCAAACATTTACATCAGTAGACATATACCAGTGATAAGAATCCATTAAGTGAGAGCCCTCCCAATGCATTTTTCTCAGCCGCATTTAAAAACGGGGCTTCATTCCAAGGACTGATGTATAAAAAAGTAGAGATTCAAATTGTGAAATTAAATTTTGACATTTTATGATATAAAAAATTAAAGAATTGTCATACATCCATGTGAAAACTGATAAGTTGGCTTACTTTTCTGGTGCAGTAGAAAAAAGATCCTCCAGGTCATCTTTGCTAAGATCCCCATCCTGATTATAAGATATCATACATCAGTATCTTGAGATATATATTGACCAATGTTTATAAACACATATACAAGATATAGTATCATGTCACAAAACAATTCTTCACATAATCTAACTTACACCTAACATATAACGGTAAAAGCTGTTAAAGTACCAATGATAAATATCAGGTACAATGCTTGTTTAAGTCACACTTATCAATACTTAATAATCAAACAAGCTTCGAGACGATTGCCCACGATATTACAATGTAAGCCACTTTACATCTGAGGTTCATAGTATCTCAAAATACTTTAAAAATGGACTTAAAGAGTTGTGATACTTGGTATGGAACCTGAACCCAAGTGTGAAGAAAGTGAAATTTTGACTAGAGATATATGATACGTAAAACCTCTTATTCGGTTGTGGATATAAACAGGTTATGTAAATAGATTAACAACTAGTTCACAAAGAAACAACTCTGAATATGCACCAAACCATCATAATGATCAGACATTGACCTAAAAACTGTACATAGATAGAAAACTTGGTTCCCTATACAAATTTAGAAGGAAACAGAAAACAGAACCCCGAATTTAACTCAATACTTCACAAAATCATCAAGAACTGAAATAAGACTAATCTATGAAAGAGAAATTAATTTATGATGGAAAAGGATATTAGAACATACACCATCAATGTCAAACAAGGTAAAAACTCCTCTCAGAAATTCCATAGCTTCACTGCTCAGCTCCACACTCTACAGAAATAAATGAGAAAACCTATCAGTGTCAGATACCCATAGGCAAAACAAGTGATACCTTTGCCGTAAGAAATTAGACTTTGCAACCCTTTATTACATACGCACTCACTATACGGCAACATGCCAACATGATGAGATGAGCAAAACTGTATACCTTGATTTCAACACAATTCTAGAAGGCAAACTATATTTAGATGTGTCCAACTATAAATGAAATGCTATTATATTTATTGGACTATGAAAGTTACCTTGATGTAACAATAATTCAAAACTACTCTAATGTTTGGGATAAGTATTTGTAAATGAATCCAACTTAAACTCAATGTGTATGTACCCAAACTTTCGGTTGCTATTCTTAATGCATGCAATTTTCAAAAATCGTTTTTTATTGTATTATGTAGTACTTTTGATGATGTGTCATCATCCGCGGATGCCACATGGAACCTTAAACAGATGACACATCAGCAAAATACATTAAAACGAATTTTGAAAGTTAAATGCATTAAAAATAGCAACCGTAAGTTGGGTAAACACAATAGACATTGAGTCCAAGTTGGATGCATTCTCAAATACTTATCCCATGTTTATAATGTAAATTGGTTACATAAAATGGTAGAAAATTATGTAAGGTAGTAAGATATAAATAGTAAAAGAATGGAAGTTAATGACATCAAACGATACTTTTGAAAGTTTGTTACATAAAAAGGTAACTTTCGTAGTCCAATACATACAACAGCAATTCATGTATATTTGGATACATTTCCCTACACTTTACCCATTTTGAGAAAGCAACCTAGTGAAAAACTCCATATTTTATGTATATGATACGCATAAGAGACTAATATAGTGAAAATTGAATTGTGCCACATTCTTGTTAGTCATCTAACAGCCATATAGCAAAAATTCTACTATTAATTTTTTACTTTTAATCTTTTTTCTTGAAGGGGAGATACTCAGCAAACACAATTTGAGTTTATGGTGAAAAGAAAACTACAAAACTAGCTTCAAAAAGTTTGCACAGAAATTTTAATAATATAAGTATTACCTGATCAGAAGTTCTTGTTAGAAAAGGCAAAATCTGATCACCACAAAGCCTTAAATCATTGTTGTACCCAAATTTTCTTAGGACAGTCCATGGCGTCTCTAATCGGCCTTTTTCAATAAATAGAGCATGTAAGAAAAAGAATCCTGTCAACGTAAGGCCATTTTCATTTACTCCTTCAGGCAGATTATCTTGTACAACTCTCCTTACATCCTCTATTTCTGAATGTTGTAGGGGAGAATTAAAACAAGTGACCTGTTCATAAATGAATGGTTTTTAATATTACATATTTTCAACAGAACGGATCAGAATACTAGTAAAGCTAAGGAAAAATGCTCTATTTAAGTCTCCAAAGTAAAGAAAAAGGTCCTTTGACCAATTAAAAACTATTATACTGCTTTGACCATCTAATGTAAGTAGCCAGTGAGCCCAACCAACATTGGTTGGTCTAAATTATTTTAAGCAACACTATTAATATTGATATTCAATAAGAAAAGGACATGTGGCCCAGTATTAGTGAATGTCAGTAGCAGGTGGGCCCATCAACGATCATTCGCTGGGCAAGGAGGTAGCGAACCACATGTTGTTTTCGTATCGGATACCTATTGTTGCCTTTAATAGATAAGCCTACCAGCGATTTACGGGCTCACCAGCTAGTGGCATTCACTGGTCAAAAGAGCATTTTAGTTAATTGCGGGGCTATAACGGAGCACCTGTAATTTTCCCTAAAGCTAATGATGTTGGATTAAACAAATAGAAGTACCTGGAAACTATTCAACTCTGCATCATTCAAAGCACCGTCCCTATCATGATCCAAGAGTATAAAGATCCTCTTTAAAGCCCTTAAACAACGGGGTTTTAAGGCTTGTGCCTCCAGATCATATAACGGAGCTGTTGGATAAAGCACAGCTTTCTGTGCAAAGCAAAATACCTCTCGAACCTGAAAATACAGCCCACAACAAATATGCATTCATCATGGTGAATTAGAAAGCAAGTACAAGACGCATATTGATATTCTATGACCTAATTACAAGTCTGTCGAAGTTTTTTAATCTAATTCTTTCCCATGCAAATTTAAACAAAACCACACAACTTCAGTATAGGACAGAAAACTGAGTTATATAATAGGTTTTATAGGCATCTTACTTGAATATGGCTGTAAGCTGAACATTCCATACAAGTTTCAATCTCCAGAAATTGTTCCATTATAGGTTGCATCACCTTCTCTAAACTAACCGCTTTCGGCTCAACCCTTAAATCCAGCTTGCAACCTGCCAATATAACAGGCACATTGACCTGCCCACGTGCAACTAAAAATTAAAAAACAAATGCAGGAGGTTGTTTAATTTATTTATTCCTACGGTGAGAAAATTTCTGATTAGGATTTAGGAATAATAAGATTGAAGAATGACTCTTAATTTATATCAATATTAGTCACAAGGTTCTTATTTCTATCTGTGTGCAACAGTGTCCATGCTAGATAGTTTGCTTTATATCAAGACATCAAAGATCAATAGATCATATCCATGACTTTTTAATGACATTAACAAAGAGAGCTAGGAACTTTTAGGGCTTACCCTGTTAATCAGCTAAACAAGCTAAAGGGTACTTAAGGTAAAGTTAATAAGTTATTAGATTATTTCAGCCTAATATAAAAAATAAATTCACATAGCGAAACCAAACCATAATGTGTAGGTGACTTTGTTATCAGAAAGCTAATACCCACCTATTAATATAGAAACCTGTGAAAGAAATCGCTATTCGACTTTCCAAAACATGGAGATAACTTTTGCTAACATTTGAATTTTGAACAATTGTACTAAGGAAACAATGAAATTGGTCAACTTAGAAAGTAGTTACACTAAGTTATAGTGTATTAAAACTTTAAATTCCATATATTCATATAAAAGGGCTGCAGACATGCTTTACATATCACAAAGCTTTTAGAAACATCAGGTGGATAATATTGATGTTTTTAAAGTTACACTAACGAAAAATTTAATCAACTAGAAGACTTGTAACGATTCATCATATCTGTATCTTCCATTACAGTTTATACTAAGTTTAACAACAAAAAAACACACTTAAATTCCATTCTGTTTCTCACATACAAAATAAAACATGCACATTATACATTAGACATGTTAATTAATAACAATAATACAGAGTAATCATATACCTCTAATCGTCGAAGTTTGGGAAGCCAAAAGGTAACCAACCGATCAAGAGTATCAGGTCTATCACACGCGTACGTAAGAATAACCACATCAGCACTTTTCAATTCATTAACAAGTCTCCCTCCATTTTCCACACTAGAACCAAAACCATCATATTATTTAGGATCACAATGACATATACTAAGTTTCCTTATATAGATATATATAAATAAATAATGTACATAGTGAAAGTGAAGGATAACGATATATATAAGGAAAATGATAACGACTGTCAATAAGAATTTAGATAATGCATTAAAACTTGTACTTATACCATAATAAATTCTCTAACCCCTAAATTTTAGTTGACCCCGCTTATATAAGTTGAGTATAATCAATTAATGCACGTTATTAACCGCCCCCATTAACAATACCCTGTATATAATTTGATTAAAAAAACCTGGAAGAAGTATCAACGACGTGGACGGGAAAACGGTCGGGGAATATATCAACCGGAAATTTAGTAAGAGGTAAAACGGGAGGAACATTGGCGGGAAAAGCTTGGACAGCAGCAGTGGCGATTAGGCTTGATTTACCGGTGCCATGATCACCGGCAACGACGACTCGAACGGCGGTGGTTGAGTTAAAACTGGAAGCAGAAGGAGCTTCGTCCATGGATACGATACGATGTGTGTAGAATTAATTTGTAAAGAGACGACTACTTTTTGGTTTCTTTTATTTTCTGGTGTGTAGATTGACTTGTCAAACAAGTTTGTAACACTCGTAATTAATTCCTAAAAGTTTTAGGATTGTGTTTGGTTTAAAGGTAGGAAGATGGGAATAGTAACTTAGTAGAGTAAATTACACTAATCGTCCTTCATGTTTGGTCAAATTTTACTGATAGTCCTTTACAAACTTTAATTATACCAACCATTCTTTATTTTGAAACTTATTACGCAAATAGTCTTTAAACTAACGACCATAAACTATTTGTTAAAAAAGACCGTGTGTGATACTTTTTTTCTTTTAAATTTTTTTTTTTTTGAATAAAAATTTTAAAATCTAAACTATGTATAAATACATTATTAGTTGCACCAATATCCATAGTTGTTAAACTCTTACGATTCACGAGTCGACTCTTACGAGTCGGCTCAGAAATTCAAAAAACGAGGCGACTCGGACCCCGACTCGTAAATGGCTTTGACTCTTACGAGTCATTTATTGACTCTTCCGAATCGTGGGTGACTCTTACGAGTCGTGGGCGACTCTTACGAGTCAGAAACCGGACACACGTTTAATGTAATCTAATAAAAAATATAAAATGACAAAATATGATGGGAAATGACTAATAATCCATTATAAATTAAACATTTGTGTTATTTAATGACTTTCATCATGTTTTACTTCAATTAAGGATAGAAATCTAAACAATAATATATATATAGATATAAATATATGTATTTATTGTAAAATTATGACTCTTACGAGTCGAGTCGAGTCACGAGTCACGAGTTAAAAATCAATACTCCGAATCACGAGTTAACAACTATGCCAATATCACTTTCATATTCCTCATTTCACTCAGCAAATCATCACCAAATTCGGGCATCTTCTCCAATTAAACGTCGATATCTATAGTCTAACACCCAAATCAACCATCATCTTTCACCACCCCGCAACCCTCCATCACCGAGTCATCTTATCTATCTTATATGCTAACGACTTTGGTAGTCGCCTCTTTTTTTTTTCCATTCATTCCTTACTTGAAAATATATTAAACAAAAACCCTAACTTCAAAGTATAACGACGTCGAAAAATGTAAATCAACTATGTGACTAATAATCTTTAAGTCACAAATGTATGTTTAGGTGGTGAAAGATAGTGGTGAACTATATGATTTGATGTTCTCCAGAGAAAAGCATTGAAATTGGTGACGATTTTATTAAGTGAAATGGGGAAGCTGTAAATGATGTTTTTTACACCTAATAAATTGTCTATAAATATTTCGGATTTTATAATTTATAAGTTACTCAAAGGAAAATAAAATTAAAAGAAAAAAGTTTCACAAATGGTCCTTTTTAACGAATAGTTAACGGTCGTTAATCTAAAGGACTATTGGCGTTACAAGTTTCAAAATAAAGGATGGTTGGTGTAATTAAAGTTTGTAAAGGACTGCCAGTGAAATTTGGGCAAAACGTAAAGGACGATTTGTGTAATTTTCTCAACTTAGTAAGGGGTGTTTGCAATGTTTTGAAAACCGTTTTTTGATTTGGACCGGTGAGGGGTCTGGTTCCGGTTCAACCGGTCGGACCGCAGGCTCAAAACCGGTCAAAACGCGATTAAAAAAATTCAAAAACCGGTCTGGTTCCCGATTCAACCGGACAAACCCGAAAAAATCGCCAATTTGAAAAAATCGAATTTGTAAGTATTTTTTTTACTTTTATTATTTTTAAGTGGTTATTCCTTAATAAATATAAACAGACAAATAATTTTCGAAAGAATGTTTGATAAAATAAAAAATTCCAAATACCCTCTAACAATGGATGTTTGAACCCATGATATTGGGAATCACCCATACCATTATTCCTAATAATAATATTATCCCTACGTTATTTGTTTAAATTAGTCAAATTTTTATCATCTTAATATTTCAAGTGGGTGTTTTGGAGGCTTTTGAAGGTTATTTTTGAGTGTAGTAATTTAAATGTTTATAGTTTCTTTAATTCAAATATCTTATAAAATAGTGGATTATTAAGGAACCATTTGGTTCACATAGGGGATCGGGAAAGGGAATACTAAGGGGTAATATCATTATATTAAAGCTCCTTGGTATGTTTTTTATAATAATATTAGTTTTATGACCCGTGAAAACACGGGTTTTGTTCATAAAATGATTCAATCAATACCGATTAGTATATTTATATACACAATTAGTATATAAACAATTATTATAGATTAAGTTTGGTGTTATTTAGTTTTGTTTATTATTTAGAAAGGTTATCACTTAATATTTATTATTATGTTTAAATTTGTGACCATTGTATTATTTTGTTTTAAGTTTAAATGATCCTAAAGCAATGCAAACGGCTAACGATTATAAACAACAAATACAATTGTTTTAAGGAGGAATACTTACCAATTAATTATTGTTGTACTAATTATAGAGGGAAGAAAATGTTAAAAACAAATATAAATAACACAAACATCGGAATGCATGACACTAAAAAAGACATCAAAACAAAGCAATATCTACACATTTTGCATTGTACATATTAAAAAGTTCTTCCGTTGCTGCTGCTATCTTTAAAATATTTTGCAAAATATCTACATATTTTGCATTGTACATATTTTGCTGCTACATTCATATCCTGGTTGTCAATAAGAGCAAGAAAAGTTAAACCCATGATTTAGAAAGTGCACAAATTGTTCTTCTGAATTACTAAGCATCAAGTCACATATCCAAAAGGATTATTATGGTGTTCTTCATAACCCAATTTAGCAGCTTTATGTTTAAGTATATTTGAGGCTTTTATCAACTTACAAATCCATGTTATCAACTTACAACCCATGATTCAACTTACAAATCCATGTGACAATGTGGTAAAAGAATAAATATACAGAACTAAACATCAACTTACTTGATAAAAGAATAAATAAATGTACATATTTTGCTACATACATTAAAAAGCATACACTTTTCAATGTTATTAAAAAGATGCATAAAAAAAAAACCCCCCGCTTTTTCTTTTCTAACCTATACCATCATACCGCTCACCTTCTTGCAGCATTGACTAACCGCTCACAAGACTTGACTCTATATTACTTGTTGTCGACACCGGTGCACACAATAGAACTTCTAATACATGGATACATACAATAACAAAACGTGGAAACTTTAATACATTCACATATGTTCTCGAACTCATGTTCAATGTAATGAAGTGCTGGGTAACATCTTGAAAGAGGTGAAGACTTTGGAATGAGGAATATATAGAGGCAGAGAAATTTGTCTTGATATGACTGCGGTGAAAAGATCAGCTTTTCATACTCTCAAGCTTAGAAGGCAAAATTTTATGCTTTGGAGTTGTTTAGAGGTAGTCCCAAAGAATTATTACGGCAACTTCCTCATTACTGTCACACCTTCCTGAACGTTGGCATCACAATGAGCTTGACAACGCATGCATATATAGGCACCTAATTTGAATTTATAACGGTCACCTGCTTGCTTACATTGCATTCATAATTCATGTGTGTCATACTGCCATCCACAATTATGTTGCAATGATATACTAAGAAAAATAAGTATTTGGAGTCAAAAAGATTTATATATGTAATACGATAGTATTTATAAATTATAAATCATAATGTATTGCGTTCATAAATGCCACTGGCAGTAGACGTGGATTTCATGCATATAGGTAAGAAGGTGACTAATACATTATCAATTCCTATGATAAGCTGTAAAAGGGAATGCATAATCCAAGTCTAAATCAACATTTTCCCAACAATATTCTTGTAATGAAAGGTTTATACAGGAGCCATCAGAAAGGAGAGTACTTAAATATAAAGAATAAATATAAAGAACCTGCATAACATACTATTTACTCAGTTTAATCAAAAAAATATATGATAAAAAAAATACTATGCTTTTAAACTTAACTGAAAACTACCAAATCCAGCATACTTGTTAGCCAAAGAACACAAATTCCTACATTTATAACACCGCTAAGTTTTCCAAGTGTAAGTCCGGACTCATTAGATCGATGAAGTCCAATATCTTCATCAGACACGATCTCATATGTGCCTTTGTTCTTTAAGAATCCATCCTAAATAATACAAAAGCATGGTGTATCTAGCAAGTTTATTATCTAAATATTTGTATGACACCCGTTTCTTATATATACCCATAAGGCCATAACCAAAGACCAACCTGATGGATCCCGCTTTGATGAGCAAAAGCATTAGCATCAACGATCGCAATATGTGGATGTATCATCAATCCACTATATTCTTCCACCTAAATAATATAGGTGCAAAGTGAAATTGCTTGTGAAGTATCAACAAAAACTATTGAATGTAACTAAATGATAGATAACTGACCATCTTGCTAGCCATGACGATGTGTAGTGTATTAATCATGGTGTAAAGACCATCTAAAATCTTTCCTTTGCATTTTATAGCCAGTACCACCTAACTTCAACAAAAACTATAACACCCCACAATTAAAGACACAATTTTTTTTTTTTTTTTTTATTCGGATGCGCAAATCCCATATATAATATATACATAGATGACACGATATCACCAACCAAAACATTACATATGTTCTAAAATTTAGATATAGTTACAATCGATAATTATCGACTGGGTGTTATTTAACAAAACAAAGTAATAACAAAACGATCAGAGTTCAACTTGGCAAACATTTCTTCAAACCTGATACACGTCCCAAACAACCCAAAAGTTAACCTGCAAAAGTATTGTGGGGAATTAGCACGAAGCTAAGTGAGTAAACTAAGTCTAACAATCTAACTTAGTATAACAATCAATTTACAACAATCATCTAAATAAACAATCAAACAGAGGATCGGTGGTTCTTGAGATACCCTCAGTCCGCGGTGGCACTCCAAGAACACTTAATAATCAACTGCAGGCCAATACAGAGATTTTTACCGATAGTTTATTGCTATCTTTAACCAATATGGGTTAATTCACAACGAATGTTCATCCGACCCATAAGGATTAACCTATAGCAACTAAACCCAAAATTGACCTCTATCATTCCAACCTATCATGGAATTATTCACTAGCAAACAATCAATCTATCAAACTACAAGTTTAATCAACAATCCTATCATTATTGTAACGATAAATCAGTCAATACCAGCAACTTAAAAGTTGATGCAACTAACTGTTAACACCAAGATTAAATTGTGAGAACCAGTCCACTCACCTGTCTCGTTTCAGACTCCAACTCAAAGATCTTATTTTATTGAGTCTTCGGTGCCTCTGTAAACACAATCAAAACACAAGTTAATAACTTGTTTCATAATTCAAATTATATCTATACTTAAATACTTACATCAATAATCAAGAAATATCAATGGATAAATGATATAAGTATTGAATTCTGACAATTTCACAAAACATCAAATTCGTCAAAATAACAAAGACAAACGCGATCCGGGTCAGGGGTTCGGGATCGCGTTCCCCTTCACAAAATTTTCTGTTACCGAAAACCACTGAGCAACGCGATCCGGTTAATGGGTCAGGATCGCGTTCACAAGAAAAATGTGAAAAAAATCAGTTTATAACTATGTAACGCGATCCAGCTCAAGGTGGTGGGATCGCGTTCACATGCTCAAAATCACCTGCACCAACCTGCACGAACCCTAACTCCATTTTTACCACAATATCATCATCAAACTCAGATTTGAGTTATTCCAAAGGTTACACAAACTTCCAATATTATCTAATAGTATCATACAACAAGTATTCAAGCATCAAATCCATCTAATTCAACTAAATTCACATATAACCTAATTCATTCATTTAGATTAAACAAGAACCCACTTTTATACTTGAAACCTAAGAAATTTGCATTTAAATCAAGAACAAGAAGATGATGATGTCAATTCCAGTAACTACAATCCATTCAAGTACAATTGATCATACATGCATAAGTTTTCTACTTAATCTCACCAATTGAGCTCAAGAACACAAAACAATTACTTACAATGGAAATGGAGAAAACTAGATGAACAAGATGAAGAAGAAGATGAATTCAGTGGCTTCAACAAATTTCCAGCTCCAATTATGATCAAAATTCAGATTTTTTTTCAATTTGTTTATAAGTGTGTGTTATTGATGGTTTTTAACCAAAATCAGGAAATGAAGGAAATAAAGGTCGACCAACATTTCAACCTAACTCAAATACAGTGAAATATTATACCCGTCCTAAATCTATTGTCTGGAACCTCAATTTCAAATGCGCGAAAATTATTTTATTTTACCGTCACCTAAAATTATCTAAAACAGCTAACATTTCAATAGTCACAATATTTCCTGAGGCTCACTTACATATTAAATTTACAATCAAACTCAGGTAATAATTTAAATTGCATAAATAATTTAGAGAAAATACCTTTTTCTCCTAGGCCCGATTTGGGGATGTTACAAATCACCCCTCCTTAGAAAGATTTCGTCCCGAAATCTAACTAGACACAAATAAATTAGGATATCTAACCCGCATACTCTCCTCCGTTTCCCAAGTGAGATCCGCACCCAAACTATGTCTCCACTTAACCAAAACCATAGGAATTTCTTTTCTACGTAATTTGGTCACTTTCCTATCTAAAAGCTCGACAGGTTCTTCTACCTATTTCTTACTTGAGTCAACCCGAAGATCTTGCAAAGGAAGGATTTGGGATTGATCCTCCACATTGCACTTTCTTAAATAGCAAACATTAAATGTATCGTGAATACCAGCTAATTCAGGCGGAAGATCTAAAGAAACCGATTGTTCATTAATCACCTGACGGATTCTAAATGGGCCAATATATCGGGGAGCTAACTTGCCACGTTTACCAAATCTAATAACACCCTTCCACGGAGAAACCTTTAAATAAACTAATTCACCTTCAACAAATACAACAGGTCGCCTACGTGGGTCAGCATACTGTTTCTGTCTATCACGTGCCGCTTTCAGTTTCTCACGAGCAATCTTAACTTTGTCAGCTATAATCTGAACTATATCGGGGCCCGCAAACTGTTTTTCTCCCGCTTCTAACCAACATGTAGGTGTTCGACAACGGCGCCCATACAACATCTCATACGGCGGCATACCAATGCTAGAATGATAAGAATTATTATAAGCAAACTCTATCAATGGTAAGTGTGAATCCCAAGAACCGCCATACTCAAGTACACAAGCTCTCAACATATCCTCGAGTGTCTGAATAGTACGCTCTGACTGCCCGTCTGTCTGAGGATGATACGCTGTGCTAAGATTAACTCTGGTACCTAATTCAGGTTGCAAACTCTGCCAAAAACCAGAAACAAACCTAGAATCTCTATCGGAAACAATGGATAAAGGAATACCATGTCTAACAACAATCTCATGAATGTACAATTGAGCAAGTCGAGTCAATGATGCCGTCTCACTGGTGGCTAGAAAATGTGCACTCTTGGTTAATCTATCAACTATCACCCATATCATATCATTACCTTTCTGAGTGCGGGGAAATTTGGTAACGAAATCCATAGTAATGTGCTCCCATTTCCATTCCGGAATATCTAACTGTTTCAATGAACCATAGGGCTTCTGATGTTCTGCTTTAACCTGGGAACATATATGACAAGTCTCCACCATTCGAGCAACATCGGTTTTCATAGTTGGCCACCAATACAATGGTTTCAAATCATTGTACATTTTCGTACTCCCTGGATGAACAGATAACCTTGACTTGTGTGCTTCTGACAATATCAATTCCCGAAGTCCCCCAATCAATGGAACCCAAACCCGAGACTGGAAGGTTTTCAATCCTCGAGAATCATCAATCAATAAATCTTTCCGTTTCAACAAAATCTCAGATTTTAAATTTTGATCCAACAATGCCTCTAACTGTGCAGCTTTTAACTGAGAAATCAAATCAGAAGATATTTCCAAACGCATAAAATAAATTCGGTCGGAAGGTACATTTCGGCTTAAAGCATCGGAAACCACATTAGCTTTACCCGGATGATATCGGATTTCACAGTCATAATCCTTAATCAACTCCAACCATCGGCGCTGTCTCATATTGAGTTCTTTCTCAGAAAACATGTACTGGAGGCTTTTATGATCCGTGCATACGACACATTTAGTTCCGTACAAATAGTGTCTCCAGATTTTCAACGCAAATACCACAGCTGCAAGCTCTAAATCGTGTGTGGGGTAATTTCTTTCATGAGTTTTAAGCTGACGAGAAGCGTAAGCAATAACACGATCATGTTGCATTAAGACAGCACCCAAACCAGCATGAGAAGCATCACAATAAACCACAAAACCCTCGGGACCATCAGGTAATGCTAACACTGGCGCCTGACATAACAACTGTTTAAGAGTCTGAAAAGATGTTTCTTGTTGATCACCCCACTGAAATTTAATATCCTTTCTAGTTAACTTGGTTAACGGGCCAGCAATTTTGGAGAAATCCTTGATAAATTTTCGATAATATCCCGCTAAACCAAGGAAACTTTTAATCTCAGAAGGTGATTTAGGAGCATTCCAATTCATAACGGCTTCCACTTTGGAAGGATCCACTTTGACACCATCCTTACAAATAATATGCCCGAGAAACTGTACCTCTCGGAGCCAAAATTCACATTTGGAAAATTTAGCAAAAAGATGCTCTATTTTCAAAATCTCAAGAATCAATCTTAAATGATGTTCATGTTCAGCCTCAGACTTAGAATAAATCAAGATATCGTCAATAAATACAATCACAAACTTGTCTAGAAAAGGTCGACATACACGATTCATTAAGTCCATAAAAATAGCAGGAGCATTAGTCAATCCAAAAGGCATAACTAAGAACTCGTAATGACCATACCGGGTACGAAAAGCAGTCTTAGGAACATCTTCCTCACGAACTCGTACCTGATGATAACCGGATCTCAAATCGATCTTAGAAAAATAGGATGATCCCTGTAACTGATCAAATAACTCATCAATTCTGGGCAATGGATATTTGTTTTTCACTGTTCTTTTATTGAGCTCTCTATAATCAATACACATTCGAAGAGTACCATCCTTTTTCTTAACAAACAATACCGGAGCACCCCACGGGGAAGAACTCGGTCGAATAAACCCTTTATCTAACAGTTCCTGAATTTGACCCATCATCTCACGGATTTCAGAAGGAGCTAATCTGTAACATCCTCGAAATGGACCTAGTTGTTTATATATTATTTCTTGATTTAAATGTGTTTGGAAATAATATTGTTTGAAATAGTGAAATAATTGGAATAGGATCCGAATATTCCAATGTGATAAGTGAAATATTAATTGTTGTAAATTAATATAGTTGACGGTGCAATAAAATGTTTGGACTCGCAAATGGTTTTCGGGTTCCAGACAATAGATTGAGATGGGGTATTAAATTATACCCGTATATTGAAGGCGGTTGGATGAGCCGACTTATATATATCCTTTCCTATTTAGGAAAGTTATTCATTTTTATTCCAAAACTCACAGAAACTCTCTGAAAACTTCCAAATCAATCCAGAAATCAAATCAGGAAGTTGTGATTCTCGTGAATCTTCATAATCATCAGATTACCATCGTTAGATTCTTCAATCAGTAAGTATTCTTGAGTATTTAAGAATTTGATTTCGATTGAAATTTGGGAATTTGATGATTTGAGTGAATTTGGTGTTAAAAATCATGTTATAACTAGTACATGATGTTTATGTGATGTTATAAACTGTTTAAAGCTGTTGCAAACTGAGTTTTGAGGATTTGAGTATTAAATCCGTGAGTTAGAGTTTGAACAGTTCGTGCAGGTCTGGAACGAAGGAGGAAGCCGGCGGCTTCTTATTCAAGCCGGCGGCTTGTAGTTAGTCGGTGGAAGCCGGCGGCTTCATAGCCAAAGCCGGCGGCTTGTGTGGTGTAGTATGAAACCGGCGGGTATAAACCCGACCCGGCGGTTAGTATAAGCTTTAAAACGGGTTTTTGTTCTGTTACCACAATTGGTAAATTACCCGGCGGTTTGTGAGGTGAAGCCGGTGGGTCGTGATCAGAAGCCGGCGGCTTCTTAGAGGAAGTCGGCGGCTTGGTTGGCTGTTATCACATTTCTTGTTTGATTGTTAATAGTAATGTGATTGTAAATAGATATATGTAAATAGATGATAATGATTATATTGTAAATCATTAGTGTATAATTAGGAACTAGTAATCTTGATGTGGATTATGTTAAGTTCCTAATGTTATTGATTGATATAAGTTAAGTACTGATGACCATGATTACTAACTTATATTTGAATTATTGATTCTCAGATGTGGAGAAGGCTCAGTGATATTAGACTACTGAGTGGAGGCCTGAGGTAGTCGGTGAGTGGATCTGTAACCTCAGTGTGATTTAGTTGTAATGATTTGATTTACAACCAGTAATTTATAGTATTACTTTGATATGATGCATCTATTGAGATATCTTGCCATGATAGTTTGACTAGTTGCTTACTTGGCTGTTTGAGCTAGCATGTAAGATTCTGAGGTCAACTTGACTTGACAGTTGGACTTGGTTGTTATTGTAGACGACAGGAGATCTTGAAACTTGAAATGTTGGTTTGGAGATCTAGGTCGTGTGTGATTAACAACTGGTTACCGGTAATTCTGTATAGGCCAATACAGATGATTGATAAGAGTTCCTTGAGTACCAAACCGGTATTAGGGTATCTCAGGAGCCACCGATCCTCATGACGATTGATAATGTTTGATTGGTGTAGCTTGACATTGATTGGATGTCGAGTGATTGATTGTTTTTCTGTTTATTGTTATTTGATGTAAACAGATTATTACGCTAGGTTGTATTGTTGCTTATAGTTTCACTCACTTAGCGTTGTGCTAACCCCACCACAGTTCTTCCTGCAGGTTGAAATAGATGGGACATATTGGGCAGGGCAGGAAGTATTTGACTGGATGGAATGTTTGACAGGCTGTAACTCTGATGTTATTTTGATAATTATAGAAATGTTTTTAGTAACACCCAGCTGTTGAAATGTCATGTAATAAGTTTGAAAAAGTTTATTGACACTTTGAGTACATTGATAGTATGTTTTAAATATACGCTTCCGTGTCAAAATTATTATATTATCGTTTATATTGAAACGAGGGGTGTTAAAAGTTTGTAAGATCCAAAGGAGATAGATGAATGGTCTAAGTTTGTGAGACTTGAGTTATTACTTAAAGCTAGTATTAAGTAATTGAAATAGTGTTAAGTATAATTAAGTATTCAGTTAGGAAATATATGATATTTGAACTGAATATGTGTTAGAAAATTTTACAGATATGAAGTCATTGAATGATATGACAGTTATAAATTGTTGAATGATGTAAGTTAAATCACATTGATTAGGATTGTAATAAGAAAGTCTTACCAGTGTATGAGGCTTGTGATGATTGCTTTGATTGGGTAAGACTGTGAGATGATGAATAATTGAAGGTTATTATTATTAGTTGCCTAGGTTGATTGGTACCTCATGGTGAGTTACTTAGACATTGAAAGAATTGAATGGATTCTTTAGTTATTTGTTGATTTTATACAAATGAAGTAAGTGATGAAGTGATAAATTGGGATTAGATCCAAATAAGAAATGATATGAAAGGATATCTGAAAGTGAATTGTGCTAAAGGTTTAGCTTAACCTTGGTTAATAATTGAGGAAATATGAATTGAATAGTTGGTCATATTTTAAGAAATCAGGTATGAAATTAAGTGTAATGATCATTATTTTGATAGTTTAAGAATAATGATTGTTTGACATTTGGGGCTGAAAACCTGATGTGTATAATTGTAAAGTGTTGGAGAGTAAGAGAAACCTTGAGATTGATAGGTGATGATTGTATTCACCAAACTTTTCTTGTAAGTTTAGATTGAATTGGTTAAGTTATATACGAATTGGTATGTATATAAGTGAAACATAGAGTTGTTGATTTTAATTGTTCCATGTCCTGTGGTATGGATATGTGATGACTAGTAGTACTGAGAAGGCTTGGTAAAGACTTTAACAGTCTGAATGGCCTAGTGTATAGGATTAAATGGAATTGGGATATACGTATCCATTTTAGAGAGTAACTGAAATTGCATATGTATGTATGTATAGTATACATGATAATAGATGGCATGATAAGTTTTAATAGATTGAATTAAAATGTGCCATAAGACATGTGGAGGTTAGTTAATTGTGATTAACTGGATGTAGATTTTGTTGAAATGTGTTGTAGAGTAGCACATTGTGATATTGTGATACTTGAATTGTGGTATCATAATGTTGATTAGGATTGACTTAGTTGCTAGATTGATGGAATGTGGTACTAAGTGATTATGTGATTAAAGTTGTATAACTTCTAATTGCTTGTGATTAGTAGTTTATGATTGTAAGGTTGAGTGGAAATAACTGGTTGCTAAGAATAGATTTTGATGTCTTACCAGTTTAAGTAATATACAAATTCTAACTTGATGGTTAGTTAAAACTTTGGAGATATATAGTAAGTATGGATAGACGTACTGGAATGTATAACCACTAGTGTTGTGATTATTGTTTGGACAGTTGTTGTTGTTGACCTTGTTGTTGTCGACAATTAATAGGTTGTAATGAAAGAAGTTACAAACAGAAATAAGTCAATGTAGAGGTTGGTTGATTGTAGGTAAGATTGATTGTGATACTTTTGTTGATTGAGCAAAGTACTTGTTGATTGTGGTTTTACCTACTGAGTTGACCTCTGCTGTACTTATTAAGGTGATATGAATCTGGATTACTTTTAAGTAAAGGATTTCATATGATTGAAATGATATGTGAATATGATAGGGTATTCAAAAGAGTATGAAACTTTTGGATGAAAAGTTGACCTAGAATTGGATTTTAAATCTTTGATAGTAGAGATTTGAAATTGTTATCTGTATATTAGATTGATTGTTGGTCGTGAGCTGAATTATATTTAAATGTTGCTAGGTACATTGTGGTTTAATAACCACTGTTGTGACAATGTGATTGCTGTTTTATTGTTAACAGAGATGAATAGTGAGAATAGGTTAAAGATTTTAGCACATTGCTAATTTCTGGTTGTATAGACCTATTAAGTGATGTTAGGTTTCACTTGTTGTTTAAGTGATTGTAGGATTCACTTGTTAAAGTAAGTGTTTGTCTATAAGATATATCTGATTGATGATATTGATTAGACGCACTGTATGTGTAAGTAGGAAAAGACAGAAGCATGTACATTTGGATATGTGCATGTGGAAAGAATTCAAACAGTCTAAGTATAGTTGTAAGTTGCTATTGAGGACAAATGTATGTTAAGATATATGTGATTATCTCACATTAGTTAGATTGATTGAGGTTAGATTTCGGGGACGAAATCTCTTTAAGGGGGGGAGAGTTGTAACATCCTCGAAATGGACCTAGTTGTTTATATATTATTTCTTGATTTAAATGTGTTTGGAAATAATATTGTTTGAAATAGTGAAATAATTGGAATAGGATCCGAATATTCCAATGTGATAAGTGAAATATTAATTGTTGTAAATTAATATAGTTGACGGTGCAATAAAATGTTTGGACTCGCAAATGGTTTTCGGGTTCCAGACAATAGATTGAGATGGGGTATTAAATTATACCCGTATATTGAAGGCGGTTGGATGAGCCGACTTATATATATCCTTTCCTATTTAGGAAAGTTATTCATTTTTATTCCAAAACTCACAGAAACTCTCTGAAAACTTCCAAATCAATCCAGAAATCAAATCAGGAAGTTGTGATTCTCGTGAATCTTCATAATCATCAGATTACCATCGTTAGATTCTTCAATCAGTAAGTATTATTGAGTATTTAAGAATTTGATTTCGATTGAAATTTGGGAATTTGATGATTTGAGTGAATTTGGTGTTAAAAATCATGTTATAACTAGTACATGATGTTTATGTGATGTTATAAACTGTTTAAAGCTGTTGCAAACTGAGTTTTGAGGATTTGAGTATTAAATCCGTGAGTTAGAGTTTGAACAGTTCGTGCAGGTCTGGAACGAAGGAGGAAGCCGGCGGCTTCTTATTCAAGCCGGCGGCTTGTAGTTAGTCGGTGGAAGCCGGCGGCTTCATAGCCAAAGCCGGCGGCTTGTGTGGTGTAGTATGAAACCGGCGGGTATAAACCCGACCCGGCGGTTAGTATAAGCTTTAAAACGGGTTTTTGTTCTGTTACCACAATTGGTAAATTACCCGGCGGTTTGTGAGGTGAAGCCGGTGGGTCGTGATCAGAAGCCGGCGGCTTCTTAGAGGAAGTCGGCGGCTTGGTTGGCTGTTATCACATTTCTTGTTTGATTGTTAATAGTAATGTGATTGTAAATAGATATATGTAAATAGATGATAATGATTATATTGTAAATCATTAGTGTATAATTAGGAACTAGTAATCTTGATGTGGATTATGTTAAGTTCCTAATGTTATTGATTGATATAAGTTAAGTACTGATGACCATGATTACTAACTTATATTTGAATTATTGATTCTCAGATGTGGAGAAGGCTCAGTGATATTAGACTACTGAGTGGAGGCCTGAGGTAGTCGGTGAGTGGATCTGTAACCTCAGTGTGATTTAGTTGTAATGATTTGATTTACAACCAGTAATTTATAGTATTACTTTGATATGATGCATCTATTGAGATATCTTGCCATGATAGTTTGACTAGTTGCTTACTTGGCTGTTTGAGCTAGCATGTAAGATTCTGAGGTCAACTTGACTTGACAGTTGGACTTGGTTGTTATTGTAGACGACAGGAGATCTTGAAACTTGAAATGTTGGTTTGGAGATCTAGGTCGTGTGTGATTAACAACTGGTTACCGGTAATTCTGTATAGGCCAATACAGATGATTGATAAGAGTTCCTTGAGTACCAAACCGGTATTAGGGTATCTCAGGAGCCACCGATCCTCATGACGATTGATAATGTTTGATTGGTGTAGCTTGACATTGATTGGATGTCGAGTGATTGATTGTTTTTCTGTTTATTGTTATTTGATGTAAACAGATTATTACGCTAGGTTGTATTGTTGCTTATAGTTTCACTCACTTAGCGTTGTGCTAACCCCACCACAGTTCTTCCTGCAGGTTGAAATAGATGGGACATATTGGGCAGGGCAGGAAGTATTTGACTGGATGGAATGTTTGACAGGCTGTAACTCTGATGTTATTTTGATAATTATAGAAATGTTTTTAGTAACACCCAGCTGTTGAAATGTCATGTAATAAGTTTGAAAAAGTTTATTGACACTTTGAGTACATTGATAGTATGTTTTAAATATACGCTTCCGTGTCAAAATTATTATATTATCGTTTATATTGAAACGAGGGGTGTTAAATAATCTATAAGGAGACTTAGCTACAGGAGTCGAACCAGGAATCAAATCAATCTGAAATTCTACATCTCTTACAGGGGGTAAACCAGGCAATTCATCCGGAAAAACTTCCGGGTATTCAGAAACCACCGGAAAATTTGTCAAAGATTTCTTTTCTAACTTGCTATCTATCACATATGCCAAATAAGAATCACATCCCTTAGATAGAGATTTCCTAGCTTTCAACAAGGAAATCAATGGTAGACTACCCTTTACTCGTTCTCCTCGAGCCATGACGTATGACCCATCAGAAATCGGAATTCTTATAATCTTTTTATGACAATCAATGTTGGCCTTATTCAAACTTAACCAATCCATGCCAATAACTACATCGAAACTAGGAATTGGCATTAACAAAAAGGAGACTAAGAAATTATGACCCTCAATAAGTATACTAGCTCCAGCTACCGATGTGGTAACAGGAACTAATTTACCGTCAGCAATTTCAACTTCTAAAGGTTTAACAATCAAAGAGGGGATCAATTTCAGTCTATCACAAAAGTTCACAGATATAAACGAACAATTGGCACCAGAATCAAACAATACACGAGCTGGTATAGAATTTATGAGAAATGTACCAGTGATGACATCTTCAGTGGCGACAGCATCATCAACTGTCATTCGGAACGCTCGGCTAGCAGCTACTGGTGGATTTTTCCTCTTTTGACCAGATGATGGCGAACCTTTACCCGTACCCATACTCTGTCTCTTCGCCTCAGGACAATCCCCTGCACGATGCCCTTCTTTATGGCAATTCCAACACACGCTATTTGGGTAGGTACAATCCTTTGCAGCGTGACCAAAAACTCCACACTTAACACATCTAGATGTCTGGGGAGTACAAGGACCATTATGTCTAGCTCGACATCTATTACAATAGTTACTATCCATTGGAATACCAGAATTCGATCTCCTGTTTTGTTGACTACCTTGTCCTTTCTGTTTACTCGAAGAATCTCCTTTGTTTTTCTGTGAATACCTTTCTTTATTCAACACTCTTTTAGCCATAATATCCCCATCGACTGAACGAGCTAAATCATAAGCTTGAGGAAGTGAACCTGCTAGTCTCACTGTGGTTCGGTAATCAGGAGGTAATGTTTTCACAAAGTGATCAATTTTGGTCCGGTCAGTTGGAACCCACTGTTGCACAAACCGCAATTTGTCTGAAAACTGTTTAATTAATTCATCAATCGTCATTTGATCAGTCTTTTGTAAGTCAAGAAACTCTTGTCTAATCCGTGAAAGATTATACTCCGAGCAAAATTGCTTACAAATTTCAGCATGAAAATCTGGCCATCTTATATCATTCAACTGTTGTGGAGATAATGGTGCAGTAATCGAATCCCACCATGACATGGCTTGACCCTTTAATAACTGAACCGCATAAGGTACCTTATCCTCCTCCTCACAATGACATACATTTAGTTTTCTCTCTACATCACGAAGCCAGTCAAGAGTGACCGTAGGATCGGTACTTCCAGAATAAGTTGAAGGATTGCAAGACATAAAGGTTTTAAGAGAACAACCTTTCTTCAACTGTTGAAAAGGTGGAATAGGTATTTGATAATTAGTATAACCAGACGAAGGAAAAGGACCCGAGGCCTGATAAGTATAACCCTGTTGCTGCTGTTGTGAAATAAAAGGATTAGATACCGGAATCCGTGTAGAAGATACAATAGGTGGTACATTAGTCACAATGTGGGGACGAGTAGAAACTGGATGTTGAGAAGATCCAGCTCGTTCTCTCTGAAGTTCCAACACTCTATTCTCCAATCTCATAATATACTCCTGATCAGTTTCAGTTTCTCCACCGGCTAAATTAGATGTACCATTATGACCCTGGTTCTCTGGTGGTGCATCTGTCCGCGTAGTATCATTGAGAGTATGGGAAGGTGGCTCATTATCCGCCATACCTGTCATCACATCACATCTCAACATTCGTTAATTGTTAGTACTAGCAACTAACCAAATCAACTATCATAACTAATCCCCACCACAAGAAATGTTTGACCAACATGACTAAGTTTAGGATTGAACACTTTAAATATTCAATTCACCTAAACTTACGCTCTGATACCAACTTATAACACCCCACAATTAAAGACACAAAATTTTTTTTTTTTTTTTTATTCGGAAGCGCAAATCCCATATATAATATATACATAGATGACACGATATCACCAACCAAAACATTACATATGTTCTAAAATTTAGATATAGTTACAATCGATAATTATCGACTGGGTGTTATTTAACAAAACAAAGTAATAACAAAACGATCAGAGTTCAACTTGGCAAACATTTCTTCAAACCATCAACACGTCCCAAACAACCCAAAAGTTAACCTGCAAAAGTATTGTGGGGAATTAGCACGAAGCTAAGTGAGTAAACTAAGTCTAACAATCTAACTTAGTATAACAATCAATTTACAACAATCATCTAAATAAACAATCAAACAGAGGATCGGTGGTTCTTGAGATACCCTCAGTCCGCGGTGGCACTCCAAGAACACTTAATAATCAACTGCAGGCCAATACAGAGATTTTTACCGATAGTTTATTGCTATCTTTAACCAATATGGGTTAATTCACAACGAATGTTCATCCGACCCATAAGGATTAACCTATAGCAACTAAACCCAAAATTGACCTCTATCATTCCAACCTATCATGGAATTATTCACTAGCAAACAATCAATCTATCAAACTACAAGTTTAATCAACAATCCTATCATTATTGTAACGATAAATGAGTCAATACCAGCAACTTAAAAGTTGATGCAACTAACTGTTAACACCAAGATTAAATTGTGAGAACCAGTCCACTCACCTGTCTCGTTTCAGACTCCAACTCAAAGATCTTATTTTATTGAGTCTTCGGTGCCTCTGTAAACACAATCAAAACACAAGTTAATAACTTGTTTCATAATTCAAATTATATCTATACTTAAATACTTACATCAATAATCAAGAAATATCAATGGATAAATGATATAAGTATTGAATTCTGACAATTTCACAAAACATCAAATTCGTCAAAATAACAAAGACAAACGCGATCCGGGTCAGGGGTTCGGGATCGCGTTCCCCTTCACAAAATTTTCTGTTACCGAAAACCACTGAGCAACGCGATCCGGTTAATGGGTCAGGATCGCGTTCACAAGAAAAATGTGAAAAAAATCAGTTTATAACTATGTAACGCGATCCAGCTCAAGGTGGTGGGATCGCGTTCACATGCCCAAAATCACCTGCACCAACCTGCACGAACCCTAACTCCATTTTTACCACAATATCATCATCAAACTCAGATTTGAGTTATTCCAAAGGTTACACAAACTTCCAATATTATCTAATAGTATCATACAACAAGTATTCAAGCATCAAATCCATCTAATTCAACTAAATTCACATATAACCTAATTCATTCATTTAGATTAAACAAGAACCCACTTTTATACTTGAAACCTAAGAAATTTGCATTTAAATCAAGAACAAGAAGATGATGATGTCAATTCCAGTAACTACAATCCATTCAAGTACAATTGATCATACATGCATAAGTTTTCTACTTAATCTCACCAATTGAGCTCAAGAACACAAAACAATTACTTACAATGGAAATGGAGAAAACTAGATGAACAAGATGAAGAAGAAGATGAATTCAGTGGCTTCAACAAATTTCCAGCTCCAATTATGATCAAAATTCAGATTTTTTTTCAATTTGTTTATAAGTGTGTGTTCTTGAAGGTTTTTAACCAAAATCAGGAAATGAAGGAAATAAAGGTCGACCAACATTTCAACCTAACTCAAATACAGTGAAATATTATACCCGTCCTAAATCTATTGTCTGGAACCTCAATTTCAAATGCGCGAAAATTATTTTATTTTACCGTCACCTAAAATTATCTAAAACAGCTAACATTTCAATAGTCACAATATTTCCTGAGGCTCACTTACATATTAAATTTACAATCAAACTCAGGTAATAATTTAAATTGCATAAATAATTTAGAGAAAATACCTTTTTCTCATAGGCCCGATTTGGGGATGTTACAAAAACACAGAACAAAACCACAGTTCAATTAGATGAGCATATTCAACAGGGCAAAAAGAGTCCTAATTATTCATTTAGGCATTTCATCGAACACTCGATATGCATATAAAGCAATAAAATTGTTTGCATACCTTCGGTTGATTATTAAAATAAATACAATCAACCATCATCATCGTTGTCAAAATCGATCTAAAAAAAATACAATCAAACTCAAAAGTTAAACCACAAAAATAGGAAGAAGAAACTTATTACCTTCCATATTCACGGTGGAAGCTTGATCCTTTGAAATGCAACGGTTTGCCGGAATTGCCTTTTCCTTTCTCGCCGATGCAAAGTGCACGGAAGTTCTTGACGGTGCGTGGAGTGGTGTCGGCGTAGAGTTCCATCACGATCCGGACGGTCGGAGCTCCGACGACGGTCATGTCGAAGAAAAGCTTAGGTTTTGCCATTAATGATTTTAGTAATTACTGGAAGTGGAGTGATTTAAAATAGAGGATTTTGACATGTGAAAACCTTAGGTTTTGCCATGTGATCTTGAATTGATTGGGTGAATGAGCAGAGAAATAAAGAAAGATGAATGTGATATTGCATAGAAAATGGTGGAGAAGAAGAAGAAATCCATAGAAAATGGTGGAGAAGAAGAAGAAAGTGTAGTATGAATTATATTAAGATGAAATGTATATTCATAAATTTGAATTCTTGGTAACATATATGTCAGTGGCCAATGGTGAAAAAGAAGATAATATACCTGGTGAAGACGACAGATAAGATAATGGATATGAATAACTTGAATGGAGAAGAAAATGATATAAATAAATTGGTGCTTGATTTTGGGCGGTGATAAAAAAAGCCAATCTATTGAAAAAGCTTGATAAACCCAATTAAATTAAAGCATTTGAATTAACTTTTGTAGGGTTCAAGAAAAATGGGAAGCTAATGAAAAGCCACCTGACAAAAGCATGGGTCTTGCATCGGAAGTAACATAAAGCAACCACCATTAATTAATGCTCGGGAGGAAATTTAAATCACCAAGGAATATATTAATGAATATAAATCTTTGCTTTAAATGGTTATTATTATTATTATCAGTAAATGGAACCTGTGACATCAGCAATTTCGTTAGAGGAAGACACGTCAGCAAGGAAATGGCATAAGAGGGTGACAAATCAGCAAAAGTGATGTCATCCTTATTGTCCTTTTATATATAAGATAGATCTTTAATTTTTAACTACCCTAAAAAAACCAACGCTTTCTTTTTGTTATAATCAATTCAATATCCACATGTTTTGGTATTTAATCCACAACGAGGATGAAAAAAGCTCCAATAATTACAGAAAAAAGAAACCACTTTTGTTGTAGATATTAATTTTAGATGTATGATCGAATACATCCCATGCAAACAAGCGATCAACTATGTTCAATTAACAAATCACTATTCTATTACCATATTGTTGAAGTTTTGTACCAAATTAAAAGACACTAAACATACTAAAGAAAAGAAAAGGAATACGGTTGAAAAAAAATATATAATTTCAATGATTTCCGTTTGTTTAATTACCAGATGGTTTAATGTGAAGTTTTTCCATCACATTTAACCGGATTCAGCAAAACAAAATTGAAGAATTATATTTGATGAAGATGAATGGTGTGAGTTTAGGAGAAAGCCAAGCGGTAAGCAACGAAAAAAAGGGCGTGGTAATATTATTTAGGTAAATTATAGTGCAACGATTACCATTCCACCCAATTTATTGGGGAATGACCCATTACCCACTTTTAAGTAATCATTGATTTCATTATATCTAACCAAGCCCATTTATTCATTCCTTTATCCATTTCTTAGTTGCCAAAACCTTTAACCAAGCATACCCTAAATTTTATGACTTTTTATGTATCATTTTGTCTCATTTCAACACTTGTTGAACACATTTTTAAAATCTCTTAGTTTTCTACAAAATAAAAAAAAAACTATATTAAAATTTGCATCTACATTTACTTTAATTATATTAAATATGAAAAATATATAATAATATAATTTATAATTTATTTATGTCATCGATTTTGAAATTTGGAAAATAAATTAGGTGTCATTTGATTTGTTAAAGGGCTTCGTAATGGGTAATGGGTTCATATGAAAAGAATGAGAGATAAAGGTACGTATTATTTAAATTTATAAATTTTAAATTAATTTGGTGGGGTTCAGAAGAGCAGGGGGTTTATGAGATGCAGGAAGAGCAGGATTTCAGCTAATTAAAGACTGACAAGTGTCAGATGTAGTCCCTACCTATCAGACGCGGTCCCCACCTGTCAGGGACTATTTACAATTTTTAAAAAAATTGAGGTCCTGCCCCAAAAATTGTCAAAAAATTTCAAAAAAATATTTTTACAAAACAGAAAATCAAAAACATGGTAATATGCAAAAAAAAAAATGCAGTGCTAAAAAATAAAATGCAGTTCAAATTTCTCTTACACATCTTATTTCTTACAAAACAAACATTATATCATAAACTTCTTAAATTCACTAACAAATCATTTCAATACTTAAAATATACAAATGCTTCATTTTCAGTATGCTTCATTTCAGAAGGTTTATTCTTTTCAACTTCAAGCTTAACCGACTTCAATTTGGTCAATTTCTTCATTGTAATCTCCTTAAATGATTTATCTACAAAATGAATAACAACATAAGCCAACTTACAAAAAAGCAATCTGTAACACCCCAAAAATTAAAGGTATTATTTTAGTGCGCGAGGGTATAAATATTTTAAAGTTATGTTATTTAAGTGATATGAAATAATAAAATACGCAAATGGTTTCTCAGTTCCAGATAATAGGGTTTAAAGGGAATAAAATTTGTATAGGATATATATGTACGTACGTTTTTAACATGAGAGTTATCTAATTTTCTTCCAAATTGTTCCAGACTTATTTTAAAAACAAGAAAAACACAGGGGGAAGCTAGGGTTTATTAAAACCAGTTTCTAATTCTTGATTCATGTCTCAATAACTCAATTCCATCCTCTAATGATTCTTGATAACCAAGGTATGATCTTGTTTCTCTTTGTTCTAACCTAGGTTTTGGGTTTTTATGGAGTTTTGAATAATTGAAGGTTTTAATCCGAAATTGAAGTTAGAAATCGAATGAATTGATGTTAAGTAGTGTTTTTATGACCATTGATAACCATATAATAACATGAAAGTTGTGAAATTATGATTGGTGTTCATGGGTAATTCTAGGGTTTATACTAAATCTTTATGAAATTATGTAATAAGGTTAAGGATGTTATTAATGGTGTTAATGGAGTATAATTATGATGATGAAACATGAATTAAAGTAGTAAAGTTGTTAGTAGAATGATTATGAGTTGTGAAGATATGGTGAATACTATGAAGTAAGAGTTTAAGTAATGAAAGCTTAAAATTAGTTAAAGTGGGGTGGTTTTAGTGTGGTCAGTTAATGAATCAAACCAAGTGTAATCAAAGTGGGGGAGAGATTGAATATGATTAAAGTTGATAATCATTAGTGTCTAATTGTATGATTATGTTGTTATGTAATATATGTATAGGTGTTAAAGACGTGGAAAGCTTCGTGGTCAATTGTTGTGAATCATCAAATATCGAGGTGAGTGATATGGGGGTTAAGTGGGTAAGGGTTGTGTATGTACCGAATTGTTTCCGAGTAAGAGGTTTGCATAATCGAGTGGTAGTTACTTGTATTTATCTTGTTTCTATATAGTGGATTAGACTTGTTTCATATGATTGAATCGATTGTGTGTATTTTCGGATTGCTTCCGAGCAAGAGGATCATACAATCGGGTGGAAGATTACTTGTTTCTTATACTTGTTTCTCAAGCCTTGTTTCATATGCTTGTATCTTATGTGGAGAATTAGTGTTAACTGTTGCTGTTGTTGATTGTTGAATTATGTGGACTACGTGGAATGAGCATATGTAGAGATCCAATGTTGATTAGAGTGCTAACTACGGTTAGCATAGTGTTTACGAATACGTGCTTGCACGTTATGTTGATCCAGGTATGCATATTGACGTGATATGGTGCCAGGTATACTTGTTTCTAATGGCCGCGAATCCGCATAGAGTTCAGTGTTCAGTGATATCTCTACAATGCTCAGTTGTTGCTCCGTGATTGCTTGGTGTTTTTCAGTGGTTATTCAGTGGTTGATAGCATAAGTGTATATATAGTGTTGATATTTAATATGTGTTATGTGTTCTGTAGATTATTCATTTAACTGCCTATATGCTCACTAAGCGGTGCACTTACCCTTTTCCGTTGTTTCATGTTTTAAGTGAATGGTTCGGTTGAACTAAGTGGATGAATAGTGCTTTCAAGAAGGTAGCGTGGATATGGAGCTAGCTTTACTGTTAGATGAGCTCCATCTCTTTTGAATCATTGTTGTGGTTATCACTTGTGTAATTCGCCCAAGTAAGGAGTTTTTGAAATAAACATGTGGGTTAATATGTAGTATTTGACTTTGAAAGTCAAACAGTGATGTAGAGTCTTGTGTATGTGTATTTGAAAGGGTATGAAGGTATGTGAATGTGATTGGTCTTGTTTCATTTAAAATTGATGAAAGGTAGAAAAGAGTCAAAGTTGATTGGTTGGTTGAATATGAAGTTGACATATAGTCAACGACCTTGGAATGGTCAAATATAAGAGGAATTGGGTGGTGTTTTTATTGGAATGTGGTTGATTTCTTAAACGGGTCAAAAAGGGGTTAAATGGGTCAAGAATGTGCTTATGTGTGAAAACGAGTTGAGTTTGAATGGACATGAATAGAAATTGTTGTTAGTGTCAAAATGGTGTTAGAAGTGTGTGGGTAAAGTGCCCAGGTTTGAAAATGGGTGATTTGTGTTTTGGTGATGTCATAAAAAGAGTCTAAATGGTTATAAATTGGTCATATGTCCATATTTGTCGTTTTTGTGAAAATTGAAAAAGTGTAAAAAGTGAAATCTTCATTTTGGTATAGTGAAGGTGTCTGCAACATTTGGTGGTCTAACTCTTAACGAGTTAAAAGTTATGCGTGTCCGAAATTGGCTCAAAATATGAGTTTTATAAAAATCTGCTCCAGGAAGTTCTCGACTCCAGACAGGGGTCTTGGAGGCGAGAGCTTAAAAAACACAATTCCCTGGTTGGATTTCTCGACTCCAGGTAGAGGTCTTGGAGGCGAGAGCTGTCAGATTTCAGAAATTTGAATTTTTAAGTGGTAATTAATTGAAGTAAGGATGTAAGTAATTGATAGATGATAAATTAAGAGTATAAGAGATTGTTTGGATAAAACAAAGGAGTCATAATATATAAAAAAAAAAAAAAATAAAAAAAATTGGAGCGTTTCACAATCAGCATAAACATCTAAAAATGCAAAAAAAAAAAAAAAAAAAAAAAAAAAAATATTGATCGGTTAATAACATGGTAATTGCCCCTGCTAGTATCGGATATGATAATAAAAGTGGGAATGCACCTAAAATGCAGTAACAATGATACAAAATGCAGTAAATAATTACTAGTGATCTAATTCAAATATAAAATTAGGCGTTACAAACACATAAAAAATCCTAAAAAATATAAAATGCAGTAACAATATACAATATGCAGTGAAAAGTACTAACATAATTCACATGAACTACAACTAATTGCAGTAGTGTAAAATGAAGTAGAAGAAACGTAAAATGCAGTAGAATAATCATAAAATGCAGTTAATTTTTTCACATCTACCTTTTTTATCTACATCAATATTTCACAAATTGAACAAATTTCATACACTACATAACTAATCAAAAATCATCAATCACTATCAATTAAAGCTAGATCTAAAATGTAAAATGCAGTAGAATAATCGTAAAAGTGCAGTTGATTATTTCTAGATCTACTTTTAGATCTAAAATGCAGTAACTTTAAAGTAAAATGCAGTGACTTTTTTCATATCTATTTTTTTATATCTAGATCTGAAAAAGTAGATCTAGATCTGAAAAGTAGATCTACATCTATATTTACAGATCTAGATGGTGAAGATGGTGGTGGAAGGTGACGATGAGGTGGTGGTGAATGGTGACGGTGACGGTGAAGGTGGTGGTGGATGGTGATGGTGAAAGTGGACGGTGGTGAAGGTGAACGTAAAGGTGGTGGTGGTGGTGGTGAAGGTTGACGATGAAGGTGGTGATGGCGGTGGTAGTGGACAGTGGCGGTGGACGTGAACGTGAACGGTGAAGGTGACAGTGACGAGACGATGAAGGTGGTGGTGGCAGTTGTGGTGGCGGTGGTGGTGGATGGTGACCGAATTTGTGTAAGTGTGTGTGTTAGTATGTGTAAAGAGAGTGTTTATATGTTGTGTGTGTTTTTTGTGAAGAGAGAAAGTGAGGAAGGTGACCAAAAGCTGCCCTAATTTACCCCCACCTCATTTAATGTAAATTGCATTTTAGTCTCTCCACCAAAAACTAATTTAACATTATTTGCATTTAAGCTCCTCCGCCCAAATGAATTTGCAAAAGACGCACCTTAGTGATGTGGATTGATATTAACAGTCGGATTGTAAAATGGAGGGTGGGGATGAAGCTGCCCCTCCCCTCTCACATGTGCTTTGCCCCTCATATCCTTACTTTAAGATGAAAAGTAAACTTATAGTTTTATATAAGATGGAAGGCTTAAGACAATTAATTTACGCATAAAAGTTCATTACTAATAAAGTGAAAAGTTCGTATGGATAAAGGTTAAATCATCAATTATGTTAGCAAGCCTCAAGCTTGTTATGCATACTTATATTGGGTTATACTCTACAATAACAGTTATAAAAATACGAAGCTCGAACTGAACAAGATGTTAGTAACATATAAACGATACAAGATAATAATTGAGAAGCGGATGAATTGTATTTTGGTCATTTTACGTGATTTAACAGCAAAATAATAACTAAAGTGAATCGGGAGGATAAAAATTGCAAAATGAAGACCATGAGGTAACTTTGTAGAAGGAAAAAAATCTTTAAATAAAGGATTGTTCAACCGAAAGATTATAGGGACAGAAAATGCAGATTTCTCAATTTTAAAGTATGAAAGAGAGAAGAATGTTATTTTGTCCACGTTTATATTACATATTCAAAAAGTGTGACGAGTCTAATGTACATGCTAATTCAAGGTGTTATTGACTTATTCATTTCTTGTGAATCTATATCAATGAATGCAAAACGAAGAACAATTTTTACTTTGATTCCTCGAACCTAAATCCAGAATCACAAAACAAACACCACATATAATGACCGGTGCCAACGGCCTCGTCCGTTTGGAAACCAACGAGTGTCGGCCAACTGACACCATTAGTACGACCTCGTCAGTTTGGCTCGTCAGTAGAGGTGTGTCGTTATAGCGAAGAAGGGGAGACGAGGAGGAGTGGGAACAACTCAATTTTAAATGTTTTTTTAGTTTTTGTTTAGTTTAGGTAAATAGAAGTATATTAGTAAATACGTGTTCAAAAATTGAAGTGACAGTGTAATTCTTGATATCATTATGTATTTATGTCAGTTATGTGTCAATTTGAAAAGTGATAATGTGTCTGCTAGGTGAAACACCCCAACACACATGACTACATGAGCCAACTGTTAGGCTGTTGGGAGTTAGTGTAAACCCGTCCATAATAAAATATTTTTATTCTATTGTATTTATATTTTTTTTAATTCTTTTGCATTAATTAAAAAAACTCAGTAGCCCACAACACAACCGCACAGGCGCACATACACACGTCGAGAAGGCCTAAATTGACCGTGCGTTTAACGTTTTCTTGTACATAAAACGGAAAAACGCATTTTTTCTACAATCAACGACTATCTTCCCATTAAACAATTATCAAATCAATCGTTAATTAATCAAATTGGAAATCCCTATACAGACTCTCTGTATATAAAACAAGTAAAACACTCACTCAATCACCATTAATATAAGAACAAATCACTAGTTAAGATCAAATGGATGTAAGAGCTAGAGCTCCAGGGAAGATCATACTCGCCGGAGAACACGCCGTTGTTCATGGATCCGCCGCCGTTGCAGCTTCAATCGGTTTATTTACATCTGTCTCTCTTCGATTCCATTCACCTTCTGGTAATTGATCTATTTACCCGCTAAATTAACTGTTTATCGTTGACGGTTGCTGTCTTGTGTTGCTTTTTTATTTATTATAATAATTTTGATTTTTGGGTATTTTAGTGTAATGTAGGTGTTTTTATACTTTTAACACTATTAGTTAAAAGAAGATTATATATATTGTTATTCCTGATTTGATAGAGTGATTAAGGTGCCAACCAGGTGCTCGATAAAATGATTCACTGGGTAGTAATTTTGTTATGGAATTGAATAACAAATAATGGCTATATTATGGTTTGAGAATACTAGGAACATGAAAAAGACTCAAGTTCCAAGTATGCAAGCGCTATCTTGTTAGTTGTTACCACTTTTTATGTTGGTTCCCCCAGCAAATATTATCGGAATGGTACCACTAAAAAGATACGGAGCCAAAACAACTTTAATGATAACAAGAAAGCCTTGTAAACTCCTTGGAAAGAGCAAACAACCCAATTTGGGAATATGAACTTAATTTTGAAATATAAATCTATCACCGGCTACACCATGAAGATATCTGAATATTGCATTTAAGATTATACTTTAATCAAACTTCCTCTCGGCATTCTGAATATCATAAGTAAATGGAAGCCTATTGGGAATTATGTAATGTCCAAGTTACAATTATTAATTTTAATTGCATTATAAGCATCTTGGCAATTATGTAAGGTCCATCATGGTATTAGCCCACACTCGAGCTTATGCTTGAGCCTTTGATTAAATATACGATGAAAAGGATTTGTTGGCCCCCTCCATAAGATAATCTAAAGCTACAATGGCCGATTGATATGTATAGTGTCTAATAAGAGAAGGGATGGTGGAAGAGTGTACATACTATATACTGATAAATTGGTTGTTTGGAGTGTCTCTGTCTCTATCCGTTCATAGTATGAGAGGACTGAAATAAGGTAATTATAGTCATTACGCTTAATCATTTTGTCTTCTTTTCTGTGTAGTAATTTTTAGTTGATTTTCAGGAATTACTAGCTTCTTTTGTGAAATGATCGTGGAACAATTAAAAGCAATTTCTGTTTTGAGTTGTTGATTCATCATTTGCTGTCTGGTTATAAGGCTAAACATGGCAAAGTTTGACTTGTTTTCCTTAAAAGTATTTACATCATATAAATTCAATAAAATATAATAAGAATCCACCCTGCTGAATGCCAAGGTTGTAAAGCTTGCTTGGCGGTACTCGGGCAGCCCCCTACTTTGTAGGGAGTACTCGTCCTAGGCAGGGAGCAGTCAGGGACTACTCGGATTGGATTCTTTTACATATTAATAAATATAATTCGAATTTATCTGTTTAGATATAGACTAGAAACATAAACACAATCATTCAATTGTCAAATACTTAAAACATAAAATGGACTCGGAACTCTAATTTTAAATCAGATTAAAAAGTTGACCAACTATAACCATTTAGTCCGACTACTTCCGAGTAATCCTGGGTAAATTTGAGAAATACCGGGTCTGACTGATTTTTGCCATGTTTTGACCGTTGACTGGGTTTGACTGGTATATCAGTCCGAGTCAGTCCTAGGCGCCTCATACCACACTCGAGTAGCGATTCCAAGAGGCGGCCAAATTTTACAACCCTGCTGAGTGCTGACCACACATCAAGTATTTCACCATATTCATGGACATAAGATACTGCTCGTATCTTGATACCAAACAAGTGGTTGTGTTAAGGGTTAAAACTGGTTGAAGATGTAAGGGGTCGCCTGCAAGGGCTTGCCATTACTATAAAATAAAATTGGCCAGGTTGAGTTGAGCTACAAACACTATATTGACCATTAATTATGTTATACATTATTTATTATGAACTTAGGATTATGAACATATATAATAAAAAGTATAAATATATGAATGAAAACGATTTAGAAGGTTGTAGGCGTTAACAACAGACTTTGGTTGACTTTCACCCGCTTGACTCATTCAACCCATTTCGCTCGTTCCCGAATTAGCTATATTTTTAACTTGATCCATTTGTGCTGAAACACGACACAAATCAACCCCGAATAAGTAGTTGTGCTGAAACCGCCACCCCAGGGCATAGAGAATCCATTGGCTTAATTCAATCAAAGGTGTCAATACTGTGTCTGCAGCAACCAATTGTCTATCTGTATTGCGTGACAGCTTAAGTAGAAACTCGTCAATTGAGTTCAAATAAAACACAAATTTATGTTTCTATGACATAGGCTTTTCATTTCAGTTTGTTTTCGTAACTGCTAGTGCGACTATAAAGTAGTCATATAAGAAAATATGTTTCCAGTAGTAGATTTTTTTTTATTAAAACGTATAATTACATTATCTGACTGTCACACAGCTTGATCCGTCCTTCATGTTTTCGAATAGATAATGATGATACCCTCACACTCCATCTCATGGATGTGGGCCTAGATTTTTCATGGCCAATTGGAAGAATTAAAGAGGTCTTACCTGATTCAGTCAACAGTATTGCATCTTCACCCACAACGTGTTCCGTGGAGACTATCAAACTACTTTCAACTCTTGTGGAAGACCATAATATGCCAGAGGCAAAAATCGGAATTGCTTCTGGAGTTATCGCTTTCCTTTGGTTATACACCTCTATCCAAGGGTATATTTTCTGTTATAATTTCAAGTCCAGTATGTAGTATTCATTGCTTTTAACTTGTTCAACCTAGTAGGGATGAGAGTTTCAAAATAGATCAGTTTTGGTCATGTCCAACAGGTTAGGTGGGTCAAATAAAAGGTTTGACCAAATGGAAACGGGTCAAACAGTTGAAGAATCATCTGAAATGTACTACAATGCATGAAACCGCTTAATATTCTTTATTAATAAACGTTGGACTGTTACTGTAATATAATATCTTTTGTGGTTGGCACAACCCATGTTCACTCGCAATAAAATTCACTCGTTTGACCAAACATGTTACCAAACCCCGGCGAGCCTCCCATTTTGCCACCTCTAGTGCTAACATATATCTTCTGCTTCAGGAACAAACCAGCAACGGTGACAGTCTCTTCTGAACTTCCTTTGGGGGCAGGATTGGGGTCATCTGCAGCATTCTCTGTTGCACTCTCTGGTGCTTTGCTTGCTTTATCAGATTCTGCAAAAGTTGACTTTAGCCGAGAGGGTTGGGGTGGGTTTGGAGAAAAAGAGCAGCAATTGGTGAACAGATGGGCTTTTGAAGGTGAAAAGATTATTCATGGGAAGCCATCTGGGATAGACAATACAGTCAGCACGTTTGGTATGTCATTTTTTACAATAACTGTTGGGTTGAACTTGAGATTTCTATATCAATTACCTCCTTAGTCTCTGTTGTGTTGTGTGTGTTTTTTTTTTTTTTTTTTTTTTTTTTTTTTTTTTTTAATTTTAGGGTAGGAAAGAATTTATGCATATGTAACTAGTTAAAATATACAGTATCCGTGAGAGATTTTTTGTGGTCAATATTATTAGGTTGACCTGCAAACATTTGTTTGTCTATTATTATAATTATAAATAAGTAATGTCTTAAGTACAAAATATCTTATATTCTTATTGCGATAATAGTCTGATTTTTCCGTAAAGTGATTTAGGATATTCTATGCAAGAAGATTAAACCGCATGACTATGACCCCTTTGATCCATTCGACCCATCTTCTTTATATCTAATTTTCATTTGATCCTTTCGCGTTTGAACTTAACCCAAATTTACATATTTTTAAGTTAATGGGCTGAAATTGCCACCTCTAGTATTTGTGCAACCATGGCTTGCTGCTTATGTTTGTTTTTTTTTATTGTATCGATATACCAAATTTGCTAGGAACTTTGTGGCACTCTTGTATTCTTTTTATGGTATTGAATTCGCACTTCACGATTGATGACAGGAAATTTGATAAAGTTCAAGGCAGGTGCTTTGACATGTATAAAATCCAATATGATACTTAAGATGCTAATTACTAATACAAAAGTCGGTAGAAACACAAAAGCACTAGTAGCAGGTGTTTCAGAACGTAAGAACAGGCATCCTGATGCTATGACATCTGTATTTACTGCTGTTGATTCTATCAGCAATGAAGTCGCTTCAATACTTCAATCATCTGCCGGTGATGACATTGAGAAGGAACAAAGAGTACAAGAGTTGATGGAAATGAATCAAGGTTTGCTCCAATGTATGGGGGTTAGCCATGCTGCTATTGAGACTGTACTACGGACAACAATGAAGTATAAGTTAACTTCCAAATTGACAGGAGCTGGTGGAGGTGGATGTGTTCTAACTCTATTACCAGCATGTATCCTTTTTATCATTGCTTATCCTTTTTTCGTCGTACTTGTATACCACTGGCATTTAGAGTTGGCAAAATGGGTTTGGGTAACAGTCAAAACCAGCAATTCTTTGGAATGGGTTAAAACAAGATGGTTTGAGCAGAGTCTTGTTTACCCGAATTGTATTCTTTTTATATATTCTATATAGATAATAGATAATGACGCATCAAATGTGATCACAAAATGTATTTTGATTCAATAATTATCTTATCTTTTAGATAAAAATTGATTTACAAGGTTTAAGCTTTAAAAATACACTTTGTGGGACTTTCCACCCGTTCAGCCCATTTTCTTTTATGTTGATAACTCGATTTTGCCCATTAGAGATTAAACATTACTCAAATTGACTTATTCATAAGTAATGGGTTGACATAAACTTTAAAACGCTTCTTTCAGAAAGCTTAAATAATTAAATTAGTATGTCAATCATGATCACAAACTTTCTGTTGTACCAAATATACTATAGTCTTTTTGAATAAAAAATTATTTGCGATGTTTATGCATTAAAAATGCACCTTGGCCTTTCAACTCATTCTTGACCTGTTTCCTTTCAAAACCATGTACGATGTCCCTCTCACTAGGCTAGAAAAAGAGTCGTCTTCAGTGTAGCCAATGTTTTTTTTTTCTTTTTTTTTTTTTTTTTTGGCATGTTTGATAGGTTACAATAAAACAGAACTTATATTAATTGTGTAACAAGTATAGGGTCAAATTGCCACATCTACTTGATAATCATTTTCATTGTTGCCTTAACCATTGGTTACAGTATTGTCTGCACCAGTTATTGACAAAGTAATCAAGGAGCTTGAGCAATGTGGATTCCAATGTTTGATTGCTGAAATCGGTGGTAATGGACTTGAGATCTGCTTTGATGGACAGTCCTGACTCTTTCCTCTATGACCGTCTTATCTGTAACAATGACTATTGCAGAGATGGTAATTCTTAACTCCTTGTATTCTGGAAAACATTTCACATTGATTGTTGTAAACTAGTTAATGATGTGCGATAAAGCTTGTACTCTCTCTCATATTTCATAATGTTCAAAAAAGCATCTTATAAGTGCCATTTTGTCATCCATCTACAAATATTAGTGTTCATGTGCTTGAAAAATATGGGACTGCTTATCTTGCTTTCGTGACTTCATGGTTAAGCCCGTCTTTGTTATTTCTCTGGTTTTCATTATATCAGTAGGTAATCAGTTATACATTAGTTTATGTCCTGCAATTTACAGGATTCTAGTCTTATGTTTTTATCCTAACAAAATAGTTAAGAGTAGTAGTCTAGTAGATCTCATAGCGATAAATGAAAATTGTTCTCCATCAGCTTCCAAAATGTTGAAAGAAAACCAAATACAGGTTCGATACCTAAGACAATGAAGTGATATCTTTATTTTCTTTAGTTCATTGATTAACAACTCGGGCTGCACATCACATTCATTCCTAATTTGATTATCTACAGGTATGTGAACATTTCCTATGAAAGTAAACGGCTATAAGTTTGTTCCTACCGTTTCCGTTTATTAAAAGACAAACGGTGTTGGTTTTACAGTGTTTGAATTATCTATTTTTATTTTTTTAATGCTGCCCCTGCACACTTATAACATGTTTAAGGCAAATTTCACATAAGTTGATTGAAACTACATTGAACTCCCATTGAAGGCAAGCAAAATAAGAATGATCGAACATCAGTTATGTGAGCCTAGATCGAAAGAAATCATACAATGCCTTATGATATAAGAGTTCTGTTAATAACAGTCCATATGGTTCATACTTTGGTTTCAAACCGGTTTTTCAAACCGGTTTGGGTAAAACCGGTCCCAACCCGGTTGCTAACGGCTAGAATAAAAACCGGTTTCTACCCGGCGGGTTTTCGAAAACCCGAATCGGTTTTTATAAAAACCGATTTGTACCAGTTTCGGTTTTGGGTTTTTTTTCGGTTTCGATTTTTTTGTTCACGCATCACGCCTACTACCTAGGCCCAATTGTCTAACGGGCCAAGCCTATTACATTATACATATCTTAATACATAGTAGCTAACTATAAGTAGTTATCAGACCTTTGTTTGATTCATGGAAGAGTCATAACCAATGTTTTAAAACCCGGGTTTTTAGTTGACCCGGAAAATTGTTATTTTCTGGTTGGACCGGTCGGGCCGGAAGGTCGGACCGGATTTAATAATAGTATACAATAGTAATATTTAGTGAATTTTTTTATTTTTTTATAATTATAAATATAATTATTAATTATATTATGTATAATATTTATAATCCATAGAGTAATAAAGGGTGATGACACATCGATTCTCTTGTTATTCTTGGAATACATATCAATATAATAATTATATAATACATAGAGTAATAAATGGTGATGACACATCAGTCAAAGATTCACTTATTACCCTTATTATTCTTGAAATACACAATCAGTAAACATTCCCTAAATATAAATGATTAAATGTACATAGAAATTTAAAATTAAAAAAAAAAAAAAAAAAAAAAATGAAACCCGGGTCAATGTGCCTTTCCGGGTCCCGGTCCAACCCGGTCCGACCGGCCGGGTCAACCGGGTCGTTGACTAGTCAACTCTTTGAAAAAGCCGGTTTTAAATGGCCCGGAAATCCTTAAAAATGCGGTCCGACCGGTCCGACTGTGACACCCCCAAATTTGATGATATGCGGAAGCTCGATTTGGGTGTCACTAATCAATATACAAAGCACATAAGATATAATGAACGACCACTATATGCGTCGTTTTAAACTTGTATAGATAAAATAATTGTTTACATCAAAATATAGTTACATTAGCTCAATTCCTGAAATTTAGAGATTACATAGCATAATTACTTTTACAAAATATAATAATGCAATCCAATCTCTAGTTGTATGAATGCTGACTCGAGCTAATAGTTCCTGCTTGTGCAGCCAACCTACTGCTGGATACCTGTGATAAATACTAAAATGGGTCAGCGAAAACGCTGGTGAGCTCACAGGTTTGTATGTCAATGTATAGTTGTCAGAACCGCAAGATTTATATTGAATTTAAAATGTAATTAAGCAAAATAAAAGTTATACTGTCCATGAGCACATAGTCTGAGCTTAACTTGATTTGTCAGGCCCAATTAAGGAAACCTAACTTGAAATGCCTCCTACGAGTGCCTAATCAACACTCGTCTTCCCAAATGCTAATACATCCGTTTGACCGGTTAGTGCGTGCTAACCCGGATGAGGATTGTCAATCCCATATGATATCATATACTAACATTCACGCTAAAATATTAGAGACTATGCTTATGGAGGACTTTAAATTGATTAGCTTGAAACTCATGTAGTTTTTGAAGTTTGGCACTTGCGTTCTACTTGTAAAACAAAATCGAGTAGTAATATCACACCCCTAGTTGTAAAGCAGTGAAAATGGGGCTATGAAACTCACCTGAGTCTTGAAGTGTTAATTTAATAAGCTCGAAGTAATTAGTTGTGAGTTGGTGTCCAAAGACTTGAAACCTGAATGTGTCCACGACACTTGAATTGTTATTAATTGTACAGATATCCCAGAGGACTACCTTTGTAGTTGTTATACAACTATGTATACATGTCCAAATTACTACGATTTGGTTGATTGAGTAGTTACAAGTTATTACGACTTGTTTGACTGACTTGATACAAGTTACAACGACTTGTTTGATTGAATTGATACAAGTTACAACGACTTGTTTGATTTTAAGAAAAGTTGTGAAAACTTGTACGGCCCGTTGGTGATCGATGAAATTTAAATATTTCAATGTTCTCATTATGATTTGACAGGTTAACCTCGAAAAGTATGTCTCATAGTGTTTGAAAAGTCACATTGTATAGCGGGTTGAAGTTGTAATAGTTCGACACTTAGTGAAATTGTATTTTGAAATCCTGCTGTTTTATGCGACACAATCATGCGACACTAAATGGGTTATGCGACACAAGGGTTGTGTCGCATATGAGTGCGACACAATGTCCATACGACACAAGGGTTGTGTCGCATGGGTGCGAAATGCTGATTCAACAGCGACATAGTGGTTGTGTCGTATGGGGTATGCGACATAGTCGTTATGTCGCAAGACTTGCGACACTAATTATCTGATACGACATAAGGTACGACACAAAGAATTTTATGCGACACAAAAGCCAAAATGCGACACAACATGCGACACAAGGCTTGTGTCGCATGGATGAACACCAGCCCAGAAAGTCCGGCTGTCACGATATTTCCGGCCAAAAATCCGTTTTAGACTCGTTTTTAGGCTATAAATTCGTGTTCTATGCATTGTAATGGACATATACTAGTTATAATAACAACCACAAATGAAAAATACTAAGAATCGAGAGATTTCGGGATTTTGTCGGAAACTTACAAAGTGATGAAATGAAAATCCGAAAAGGTAGAAATGTAGATCGTCGCGAGGTGGTCGTTTATTTCCAAAGGGGCTTGAAGATCCGAGGTCGTTTAGTATGTTTATTTTGCGATTTTCGTTGATTTTGGTTTGTGGTTTAGTTGAGAGAAAAGTAAGAGAGGAGAGAGAGATAGAAGATGAGAAATGAAAGAAAATGAAAAAGGGAGGGGGTTTTGGTTGGGAGTTCCACTCTCAGCCTGAACCCCCGCGCTCCGTGCGGTGTTCGTTTTCTCCGTCGTTTAACGTCAAATAATTATTTACATTTTTATTATAAGTTTTAAAATACGATTTATTACGCGACATATTGTTTAAATATTTTACAAGTAAATTTTTATTTGAGTTATAAAATGTAAGTTTGTTTATTTAGTTTGCGCGTTTTTAATATTTTAAATTGTGAAAGTTCGGTTTGTACGATACGAATGAATACGAAATATTATCACAATAATATTCTAAATAAAATTGAGTTATTAAATAATATTTGTATTACTGAATAAAATTGTTCACCAACGTCCGTATTTATTGTATCGAAATTCATTCGATTTGAAACTTGTACGATTTAAACAAACCGCATAATTGTAGATATATATTCAACAATATATGTATAATAATTGATACATTAATTAGCCTAACACAGAACTAATTACATGTATTACACTTGATTAGGCACTAAATTATAGTCCTAAATTGACGGTTGTCACATTCTCCCCCTGTTAGAAGAATTTCGTCCCGAAATTTATGTTGAAGTTGTGTTTGACGTTGAATCAGTGAAGAGTTGAGGGTACTTGAGTCGCATTTGGTCTTCCCGTTCCCAGGTGAATTCCGGACCGCGCCGCGAATTCCTCCTAACTTTGACGATGGCAATACGACTTTGTTTAAGTTGTTTGACCTCACGGTCCATGATTTCAGCGGGTTCCTCAACAAATTGAAGTTTTTCGTCGACTCGAATTTCATCGAGTGGAATGATAAGTGTCTCATCAGACAGACACTTCTTCAGATTTGAAACATGAAAAGTGGGATGCACGCTGCTGAGTTCAGATGGCAGCTGCAATCGATAAGCCACTGGACCAATCCTTTCGAGGATCTCGAATGGTCCAATGTATCTGGGATTCAACTTCCCTCGTTTGCCAAATCGGATTACGCCTTTCCAAGGCGATATTTTGAGTAGAACCCGATCCCCAACTTGGAACTCGAGTGGTTTGCGTCTCACGTCAGCATAACTTTTCTGACGATCACGCGCGGCTTTGAGTTTGTTTTGAATTTCAACAATTCTCTCGGTCGTCTCGTGAATGATTTCTGGACCTGTGAGTTGGCTATCCCCAACTTCGGTCTAACAGATAGGTGACCGGCACTTACGACCGTACAGTGCCTCGAAAGGTGCAGCTTTGATGCTGGTATGATAACTGTTGTTGTACGAGAACTCGCACAATGGTAGGTGTTTTTCCCAGTTTACACCGAAGTCTACTACGCAGGCCCGTAGCATGTCTTCCCGTGTTTGAATTGTTCGTTCACTTTGGCCGTCGGTTTGAGGATGGTATGCGGTACTCATATCAAGTCGAGTACCCAGAGATTTTTGAAGTGATTGCCAAAATTGTGAAGTGAAACGACTATCTCTATCGGAGATAATTGAGATTGGAACACCATGTTTGGTCACGATTTCCTTCAGATAAATGTTGGTGAGGCGTTCCATTTTGTCGGATTCCTTGATTGCCAGGAAGTGAGCAGACTTTGTGAGACGATCCACGATCACCCAAATGGTATCGCAACCGCTCGACGATTTGGGTAGTTTGATTATGAAGTCCATGGCAATTTGTTCCCATTTCCATTCAGGAAGACTGGGTTGTTGAAGTAACCCAGAAGGTTTTTGATATTCGATTTTGACTTTGGAGCAAGTAAGGCATTTGCTGACATAGGTGGCGATTTCAGATTTCATGTTCGGCCACCAGTAAAAGTCCTTGATACCGTGGTACATTTTATCGGACCCCGGGTGGATAGAATATTTAGACTTGTGAGCTTCATCCATCACCAAGTCTCGTAGGTTCCCAAATTTAGGCAACCAGATTCGGTTTGAGAAATACCTAATCCCGTTAGGTCTGATTTCGAATTGTTTATCCATGCCCCGCAAGGCTTCATCTTTGACATTTTCGGGTTTTAAGGCTTCGAGTTGAGCAGTGAGAATTTGAATGTTTAAATTGTTGTGAATGGTCATACTGAGGGTTCGAACCCGAAGTGGTTTCACTCGCTCTTTTCGACTGAGGGCGTCAGCAACAACATTTGCTTTGCCTGGATGATATTTGAGTTCGCAGTCGTAATCGGTAAGCAACTCGAACCATCGACTTTGTCTCATGTTGAGATCCTTCTGATCGAATATGTGTTGAAGGCTTTTATGGTCGGTAAAGATTGTACATCTGGTACCGTAAAGGTAATGTCTCCAGATTTTGAGGGCAAAAACGACAGCTCCTAGCTCGAGGTCGTGGGTGGTGTAATTCTTTTCATGAATCTTGAGCTGTCGGGAAGCATAAGCTATGACTTTGTCTCGTTGCATGAGCACACAACCGAGACCTTGATGAGAAGCATCGCAGTATACCACGAAGTCATCGGTGCCTTCGGGTAATGATAGGATAGGAGCGCTGCAAAGCTTTTGTTTTAAGAGTTGGAATGCCGATTCTTGTTTATCAGTCCAGTCAAACTTTTTGTCTTTCTGGGTCAGCGTCGTGAGTGGTATGGCTATCTTGGAGAAATTTTCGATGAATCGTCGATAGTATCCGGCCAGTCCTAAAAACTACCGTACTTCGGTCGGAGTGGTTGGCGATTGCCAGTCTTTGATAGCCTCAATTTTTGACGGGTCGACTTGAATCCCCTGACTGTCAATCACGTGACCAAGGAATTGAACGGTTTTGATCCAGAACTCACACTTAGAGAACTTGGCATAGAGCTCCTCGTGTTTAAGTAGTTCAAGGATGGTTCTGAGGTGTTGCGCATGCTCTTCTTTGCTTCGTGAATATATGAGGATGTCATCGATGAAGACAATGACAAACTTATCAAGGTAAGGTTTACACACCCGATTCATAAGGTCCATGAATACAGCCGGTGCGTTTGTTAGTCCGAATGGCATCACTTGAAATTCGTAATGCCCGTAACGGGTTCTGAAAGCGGTTTTTGGAATATCGGCATCGTGGACACGCAGTTGGTGATAACCGGATCGGAGATCAATCTTTGAATAACAACTCGACCCTTGAAGTTGGTCGAACAAATCATCGATTCGAGGAAGTGGATACCGGTTCTTGACAGTTAACTTGTTCAACTCTCGATAGTCGATACACATTCGAAAAGAACCATCTTTCTTCTTAACAAATAGGACCGGAGCTCCCCAAGGTGAAGAACTCGGCCTGATAAACCCTCGTTCCAGGAGTTCCTGTAACTGGGTGGACAGCTCCTGGAGTTCGGATGGAGCTAAACGGTATGGTGCTCGGGCCACAGGCGCAGCACCTGGTACAAGGTCGATTGAGAACTCAACCTGTCTTGGTGGTGGTAGACCAGGTAGTTCCTCAGGAAAGACTTCTGGAAAGTCTCGAACAATTGGAACATCCTCAAGTCGCTTCTCCTCCGACTTTTTCTCCATGATGTGCGCGAGGATTGATGGATAACCCTTTCTCAGAAATTTCCGGGTTTTTAGGCAAGATATGATGTTGAGCCTCGTCCCACCGGTCTCCCCCTGTATGATCAAGGTTCTACCGACGGCGAGAGGTATGCGAACAATTTTGTCGTAACAAATGATTTCGGCGCGATGTTTGGATAACCAGTCCATGCCTACGATGACATCGAAACTTCCTATCTCAATAGGCATAAGATCTATAGGGAAGATTTCGTCGGCTAGATTTAAAGTGCAATTAGGTATCACACTATCGGTTTCTATCAATTGGCCATTAGCTAGCTCTACTGTGTACTTAACATCTAAAGCAATAGGTGTGATGTCAAGTAGAGGGCAAAATTCATCGGAAATATAACTTTTATCGGCGCCAGTATCAAACAGAATGGAAGCAGTTAAATTGTTGAGGAGGAACATACCCGTGACCACATTCGGGTCCTGACGGGCGTCCCCTGAGTTGATCACGAAGGCGTTACTTTTGGCATTGTTGTTGTTGCGGTGGTTGTTGTTGTTGTTGCCCTTATTCTTAAATTTTGGGCAAGAATCCCTAAAGTGTCCTGGGTTTCCACATTCATAGCAGGACTTAGGTTGTCGGGTATTTTTGTCAGAGGGGTTGTTGTTGGATTTGGGGGCTCGGCAATCCTTAGTCAAATGCCCGTACCTCCTGCAGTTGTTGCAAGGGGGATTGCACTGACCAAAATGGTGATAGTTGCACTTAGGACAATAAGGCCTGTCCCCGGTGTAGCTGCGGTTGGATTCAGAGTTGGTGGTGTAGACTTGGACGGCGTTGTTTTTCTTGTTGGAGTTGTGGTGGTGTTCAGTGGATTTGCGTTTGTTGTTGTTGGAGGATGAGGTGTTGGAGGTCTCACGGCTGACAACTAGGGCCATGAGTTCGTGGGCCAATCGAATGGCACTCTCAGTGGTGGTTGGTTTGGATGAAGCGACGTTTCCCTGGATGTTCTCGGGGAGTCCACGAATGTATTTCTTAATGCCCTTACTTTCTGGTTCGACCAAACTCGGGCACAATAAAGCAAACTGCTGAAATTTGGTGGTATATTCAGCAACATCATTTCCCTGCACCGCCAGGTGCCAGAATTCTTCCTCCAGTCTGTGCAATTCTTCTTCAGGACAGTATTTTTCTGTCAGCTTCTTCTTCAGTTCGGCCCAAGGAAGTCGATTTGCAACTTCAAGACCTACGGAGTTTGCGTGGGTTTTCCACCAAATGAGTGCACCTTCCTGAAAGGTGTAAGCAGCGAATTTGACCTTGTTGTTCTCAGTGCAATCGCAGAGACTGAAAACAGATTCCATGCGCTCAATCCAACGGATTAAGCCAATGGCACCTTCTGTGCCCTTGAAGTATAGTGGTTTACAGCTAAGAAAGTCCTTATAGGAGCAAGGTTTGGGTGGTGGAGTATTGGTTGTTGTGTCCTCGCTACCGGGTGGTGTTCGGGTAGCCAAGGCTTCGGTCACACTGCGGGCAATGATTCCCGCGATCTCAGCTTCGCTAAGGGTAATTTGACGACGAGGAGGCATGATGCTGAGTAAGAAAGAACAAGGAAATGAAATAAGGTACTAGTCCGAGTGTGATGAACTAGTGGTGTGTTTGTCATCCTAAGACAAAACGTTAGAGAGAAAGAGGCCTATATTCATATAATATAATATAGCCTAAAGTTGTAATGAGGTCTATTCATGTAAATATATGTATATCACATAATAACCTATTGAGTGTCTAGCACAGACGTGTTTTGAGTCCCGTTTCTCTCGAGGTCAGAGTCAACTAATGTATCCTGTTCAGCCATAACTTCCCTCAGATCTTACATCATCTTTATTTAATTGTACATAGTTGATCAAGCTATGTTAAATTAAATTCGTATGCTGTAATCCCTGAACTGGTTATACCTAATAGGGAATACTGCCTAACGGTCATAGTCTAGGTCCACTAAATGCAACCTAGTTCACTATAACCTTAGGCTCTGATACCAATCTGTGACACCCCCAAATTTGATGATATGCGGAAGCTCGATTTGGGTGTCACTAATCAATATACAAAGCACATAAGATATAATGAACGACCACTATATGCGTCGTTTTAAACTTGTATAGATAAAATAATTGTTTACATCAAAATATAGTTACATTAGCTCGATTCCTGAAATTTAGAGATTACATAGCATAATTACTTTTACAAAATATAATAATGCAATCCAATCTCTAGTTGTATGAATGCTGACTCGAGCTAATAGTTCCTGCTTGTGCAGCCAACCTACTGCTGGATACCTGTGATAAATACTAAAATGGGTCAGCGAAAACGCTGGTGAGCTCACAGGTTTGTATGTCAATGTATAGTTGTCAGAACCGCAATATTTATATTGAATTTAAAATGTAATTAAGCAAAATAAAAGTTATACTGTCCATGAGCACATAGTCTGAGCTTAACTTGATTTGTCAGGCCCAATTAAGGAAACCTAACTTGAAATGCCTCCTACGAGTGCCTAATCAACACTCGTCTTCCCAAATGCTAATACATCCGTTTGACCGGTTAGTGCGTGCTAACCCGGATGAGGATTGTCAATCCCATATGATATCATATACTAACATTCACGCTAAAATATTAGAGACTATGCTTATGGAGGACTTTAAATTGATTAGCTTGAAACTCATGTAGTATTTGAAGTTTGGCACTTGCGTTCTACTTGTAAAACAAAATCGAGTAGTAATATCACACCCCTAGTTGTAAAACAGTGAAAATGGGGCTATGAAACTCACCTGAGTCTTGAAGTGTTAATTTAATAAGCTCGAAGTAATTAGTTGTGAGTTGGTGTCCAAAGACTTGAAACCTGAATGTGTCCACGACACTTGAATTGTTATTAATTGTACAGATATCCCAGAGGACTACCTTTGTAGTTGTTATACAACTATGTATACATGTCCAAATTACTACTATTTGGTTGATTGAGTAGTTACAAGTTATTACGACTTGTTTGACTGACTTGATACAAGTTACAACGACTTGTTTGATTGAATTGATACAAGTTACAACGACTTGTTTGATTTTAAGAAAAGTTGTGAAAACTTGTACGGCCCGTTGGTGATCGATGAAATTTAAATATTTCAATGTTCTCATTATGATTTGACAGGTTAACCTCGAAAAGTATGTCTCATAGTGTTTGAAAAGTCACATTGTATAGCGGGTTGAAGTTGTAATAGTTCGACACTTAGTGAAATTGTATTTTGAAATCCTGCTGTTTTATGCGACACAATCATGCGACACTAAATGGGTTATGCGACACAAGGGTTGTGTCGCATATGAGTGCGACACAATGTCCATACGACACAAGGGTTGTGTCGCATGGGTGCGAAATGCTGATTCAACAGCGACATAGTGGTTGTGTCGTATGGGGTATGCGACATAGTCGTTATGTCGCAAGACTTGCGACACTAATTATCTGATACGACATAAGGTACGACACAAAGAATTTTATGCGACACAAAAGCCAAAATGCGACACAACATGCGACACAAGGCTTGTGTCGCATGGATGAACACCAGCCCAGAAAGTCCGGCTGTCACGATATTTCCGGCCAAAAATCCGTTTTAGACTCGTTTTTAGGCTATAAATTCGTGTTCTATGCATTGTAATGGACATATACTAGTTATAATAACAACCACAAATGAAAAATACTAAGAATCGAGAGATTTCGGGATTTTGTCGGAAACTTACAAAGTGATGAAATGAAAATCCGAAAAGGTAGAAATGTAGATCGTCGCGAGGTGGTCGTTTATTTCCAAAGGGGCTTGAAGATCCGAGGTCGTTTAGTATGTTTATTTTGCGATTTTTGTTGATTTTGGTTTGTGGTTTAGTTGAGAGAAAAGTAAGAGAGGAGAGAGAGATAGAAGATGAGAAATGAAAGAAAATGAAAAAGGGAGGGGGTTTTGGTTGGGAGTTCCACTCTCAGCCTGAACCCCCGCGCTCCGTGCGGTGTTCGTTTTCTCCGTCGTTTAACGTCAAATAATTATTTACATTTTTATTATAAGTTTTAAAATACGATTTATTACGCGACATATTGTTTAAATATTTTACAAGTAAATTTTTATTTGAGTTATAAAATGTAAGTTTGTTTATTTAGTTTGCGCGTTTTTAATATTTTAAATTGTGAAAGTTCGGTTTGTACGATACGAATGAATACGAAATATTATCACAATAATATTCTAAATAAAATTGAGTTATTAAATAATATTTGTATTACTGAATAAAATTGTTCACCAACGTCCGTATTTATTGTATCGAAATTCATTCGATTTGAAACTTGTACGATTTAAACAAACCGCATAATTGTAGATATATATTCAACAATATATGTATAATAATTGATACATTAATTAGCCTAACACAGAACTAATTACATGTATTACACTTGATTAGGCACTAAATTATAGTCCTAAATTGACGGTTGTCACACCGACCGGGCCGGTCGAACCGGGTCTTAAAACATTGGTCATAACAGAAAAACTTGTAATTAGTTTAACGTCTTCACGGGATGCACATCCGGTTGCAGGCATAATTGAAGATACGTAAATGAATAATTGAAGAACTTAAAGTGGAAGGTTATCAGGCAGATTCTATATTTCTTCCTTGTTTCAAACACTCCTAGGGGCTAGGATAACAACTTTTGGACCAATTAATGATGCTCCAACTATTAGATTTTGAGTAATCGATGCATGTTACGAAGTACTACTAGTTACTTCAATGCACATACTGATTTATTACTAATAAAGTTGGTACGTAGCAACTTATAAACCAATTTCAGAACTTTTGGCTAACAAATGGGGTGAAACTGTAATTCAGTGACAGCAGGAGTTGTCACAACATAGTGACGGCTTTAGATTTGGCACTAATAATATACACTTATACAGGGGCGGATGTAGTTCTTTGCATGGGTTCCCAGGCCCCCCATAACATTCAGCCTAATAGTGTAAAAATACCTATATTTCTTAATTAGACCCCAAGACAAAAACGATTGGGCCCCATAACAAACTAATATAATGAACGATGAGCTATTTTTTTTCTTTAAGATAGTGTAAAATGAATCCACTTTGTTGCCCCCTAATTCTCTATAACTCGAAGACCACATTACACATGCTCACTATTACCAATTTTCTTAACTTCAATTTCAGTTTGATTGGATTTGACCATTAAATAAATACTTAACTTACATAATTGTAAAAAAAAAGTTTGTTGATTGTATTAGATTATATTAGGAGTTTATTGTATTACCCAAAATAGAGATTGCTTAGTGTAATTATGTGTTCTATATAATCTCCTATAATCTTGATTATTCATACGATACACAATACAATCATTCCTTTATTTTGGTATCAGAGCAAGTTGCCCTAATCTCTCCAAACCGGCTGCCGGCCACAAAGCCGCCTCGCATTGCCGGATTCCTTTTTTTTTTTAATCACCGAACACAACATCATGGCCATGATTGCTGCCATATCACAACTCGATAAAACCACACACAATTCACACAAGTTTGCCTTTAAACTCTGCCCTACAAATTATGGCTTCTGGAAATCTATGCTCGAAGCCTTCTTCACCACACACGGCTTGTTTGGTTACATTAATGGAACAATCCCATGCCCATCACCAACCGTTACTTCAGCCGAATCTTCTGACAAAGACAAAAATAAAACCGACCCCCAACCTAACCCTAATCATGCGACGTGGGTTGCTAATGATGCACACGTTCGTATGCTCCTCATGTCTACTATATCCGAAGCCTCATTCCAGCATGTTCAAGGGACTACCTCACGAGAACTCTGGTTATCCCATGAATCTGCTTATGCCCCACATACTTCCTCGCGTGAATATACTCTCAAAACACAGCTCTTTAAAATTCAGATGAAGGGTGACGAAACTTCATCTGCTTATCTGAACCGAGCACAAGAATATTCGGATGCCCTTGCAAACATTGGAGAACCGATCAAAGAAAAAGATGTGGTTATGCTCGTGATATCCGGTATTCGTGATGAATACAATGGATTAAAATCCACCCTCCTTGCTCGACAGTCTCCTACTAAGTTTTCTGAACTACGTGGTCTCTTATCCGACCATGATTACATGATTAAGAAAACAATAACCGAACCCTCTCCTGTTCAGGCCTTTATGGCTGCTGCTGGTCACACATCCTCGGCTACCAACCCCACTACATCTATTCCTAGTGATACTCTTCAGGCCTTACAACAATTGGTTGGCCAGCTAGGTTTACAACTGCAACCCGCATCTTCTGCCTCAGGCCAGAACTATCAAACTTATTACACCAACCGCTTGAACAACAACAGTTATAGAGGACGTGATAGCAGAGGACGTGGTCGGGGCAACATCTCCAACAACCGAGGTGGCGGTACCAGAAATTATTTCCCGTGGGCCATGGGCATCGAATCAGAATACAGTATACGGGACATGTAATCATTGTGGTATAGGACATATACCTGCTGAATGTCCCAACCGAGATCCATCCACTCTTAGGACACGACCTTCTGCAAATTATGCTGACACACGTTCCCAAACCACCTCTACTTGGCTACCAGACACCGGTTCTAGCAATCACGTTACTCCAGATCTCTCAGGGTTCGATACATCCGAACCATACTTTGGCAGCGACAATCTTCATGTTAGTAATGGTAAGGGTCTCCCAATTCTTCATTTAGGATCTTCAAAATTTTATCTCCCACTAAAACGTTCTCCCTTACTAAAATTCTTCATGTACCAGATATCAAAAAAAAATTACTTTCCGTTCAACAATTTTATCATGATAATAATGTTTTCTTTGAATTTCACTCTACTTTCTTTCATGTGAAGCTACCCACAATATCCTCCTCACGGGTCCAAATGATGGTGGTCTCTATTCCATTCGTTTGCCTTGTGTTCAACCGTTCAAGAAAGTTGCCTTCTCTGTCACACGTGCGACTTCCGATATATGGCATCAACGTCTGGGACATCCACACCCACAACTTTTTATTTCTATGCTTTCTAGATTTCGTTTACCTGTTTTGAATAAAAGTAGTTTATCTCCTTGTACTTCCTATTCTATCGGGAAATCTTCAAAACTGCATTTGTTGCCTTCTAATTATAAAAATTCACGTATTTTAGATCTTATTTATTGTGACGTGTGGGGTCCTGCACCTGTCCCTTCCTTTGATGGACATCTTTATTTTTTATTATGTGTTGACCACTACTCTCGTTTTATGTGGATGTTTCCTCTCAAACGAAGATCTGATGTTTATGATATTTTTACAAAATTTGTAACCTTAGCTGAACGACAATTTCAGTGTACATTAAAATCTGTCCAAACAGATGGTGGAGGGGAATTTCGTGTCCTCTCCTTTTTCTTCTCATCTCGAGGCATTGCTCACCGTCTCTCTTGTCCTCACACAAGTGAACAGAATGGAATAGTTGAACGCTGTCACCGCTATGTTGTTGAAACTGGACTTACACTTCTCACACACTCTCATGTTCCTTCACGATTTTGGCACTATGCTTTTGACACCGCCGTCTATCTGATTAATCGCATGCCTTCCAAAATAACATTTGGTCTCTCACCCTTTGAAACCCTTCTACATCGTAAACCTGATTATTCTTTTCTTCGTGTTTTTGGGTGTCAATGCTTCCCACATCTCCGGCCATACAACTCTCATAAAATGGACTTTCGATCGACCTCTTGTGTATTACTCGGGTATAGTTCCTCTCACCACGGATACCGATGTTTTGATCCTGTTACCGACCGTATCTACATCGCTCGCCATGTTCGCTTTCATGAAACTAATTTTCCATTTCATCAAACTCATGTACCTAAGACTACTCCAGATCTGTATTTTTCATCATATCCCTCACTTGCTCCTTTTCCTTTAACTCCACAACCACCATCGGACCAGTCCACTCCTGAACCACAATCGGACCAGTCCACTCCTGAACCACAATCAAACCGGTCCACTCCTGAATCTCACTCGCCCGTTGCATCTTCTCAGGAAGCTCAAACAACCACGACCCAATCCACTCCACAACCACCTTCAGAAACCACATCCCCCACCGTTCCTGACCCATCCACATCTCCACAACCCACAAATCAACGGTCTTCTGCGCCTATCTCGTCTTCTGTACAACCCACTGTTCGATCTCGGCCTGCCAATTTACTACCAAACCCGAAGCCCAATACTCGCTTTGATCCGTCATCTTTTCATACTACTTCTATTGATTCTGACACCGAACCCACTTCTTTTGCCATTGGCAACAAAGATCCTCGCTGGCGTAAAGCTATGGCAGCGGAGTATTCAGCTCTCTTGAGAAATGGTACATGGTCTCTTGTCCCTCCTGTTAATGGTACTAATATTGTTGATTGCCGATGGGTTTACAGGATTAAACGTGATCAAAATGGTGTTGTCATGAGATATAAAGCTCGTTTGGTTGCCAAAGGGTTTAATCAGCAACCGGGGGTTGATTATACAGATACTTTTAGTCCTGTCGTGAAATTCACTACTATTCGGGTTGTTCTTGCACTTGCTGTTACTCATCAGTGGCCATTACGTCAATTGGATGTTCGAAATGCCTTTTTACATGGGGATTTAAAAGAAACAGTTTACTTAAGACAACCACCGGGCTTTGTTGATCCGCATAATCCCAATCATGTATGTTTACTACACAAATCTTTGTATAGGCTCAAGCAGGCTCCGCGGGCATGGTTCCAACGCCTATCTCATGTTTTGACAACTCTTTGTTTTTACGGCTCCAAAACAGATCCGTCACTCTTTATTTATTCAAAGAATGGAGTTGTGTTATATATGCTAGTGTACGTTGATGATATTATTTTGACAGGAAATAATACCGCTGCTATTGAGCATATGATTCAAAAACTCAGTCGCTCCTTTGCTATACAAGATATGGGCCCTTTGTCCTATTTTTTGGGTATCGAAATCCACCGTCAAGGTCGTGATATGTTATTGCTACAGTAAAAGTACGTTAATGATTTACTAGAGCGCTCGGGTTTTACATTTTCCAAACCGGCAGGGCCGGTCCTGAGTTCTTTAATGCCCTGGGCGAGACGATTGAAATATGCCCCTATAAATCCTTACAAACAATCCACACACTATTTTTTATGAGCATGAATATGAAATCTAGTTAAGCTTAGGCGCAGGTGGACTATTTTTATTAGATAGATAAGATGATTTAGTAACTTAAGAAGACAAACTCCGAATTATAAGTTCAAAATAGACCTTAAATGATGTTTTCATGCATTATTGAAACACTAGGATAGACTCTTAAATACGTACGGTTTAATTGTTGTAAGTATAGGTAAAGACCTTAACTTTAATATGTTTATTTATTTAGAAATTGAATATGTATTCAACAACATCCTATGTAATTTGCTTATTTCAACCTAAAGTACAACTTCTAAGTTCTCTTTTAAAGTTCTTTTAGTCTTTTAACGTTTCAAACAAAAAATCACAAGTTAAAATCATTAAATTTCACAAATACAAAAGCATACGATATAATCTTTCAACAAGTTAATTATTAAAACGGCTAATATATAAAAATAAGTAAAAGTAATAATCCAAAATATTTAAAATATAAATTTATCGTCTTATTAATACTACGTATATATCTATATCAAATATCAGGTTAATAGGGGTTAAACAGTTAGATTATTAAAATCTGAGGGGATTAAATGTATCTTTGTTTAAAGTTGAGGGTAACTTGGGAAACATTTCATAAAAGCAAGCAAATGGGACCCACGGATGTCATCTTCTCCGCACATCCTTCATGTTTTCCTCTGAAACTTAATTTTCACCATTAAAAATAGATCAAAAGCTTTATTTTGTTTCCATAACTTCAAGATCTTAACTATATAAACATATTTAATATGCCCAACGATATCATATAACATGAACTAATTGTTTCAAAATCAGTTTTTAGCTACAAAAAACTTCAGAATCGCATGTACTCAAATCCTACACTTGAACCTTGATGCCCCCTCTTCATCTGATGCCCAGGGCCGTCGCCCGGCCTGCCCAGCCCCAGGGCCGGCCCTGCAAACCGGTACCTTCTCCTATGTCTACTTCAGCAAATCTTGCATTGCATGATGGTGTGTTGTTTGATGATCCGGTTAAATATAGACAGATCGTTGGTGCCTTACAGTACGTCACCCTTTCTCGTCCGGACATTGCCTTTGCAGTTAACAAAGTTTGTCAATACATGCATGCACCTACAGTCAACCACTGGGTTGCTGTTAAACGCATCCTTCGATATCTTCAGGGTACTCCTACCTATGGTTTGTTGATTAAACACAACACCGGTTCTCGTTTACATGCTTATACTGATTCGGCATTCTTCCCTTTACAAGCCTTTTCCGATGCCGATTGGGCTGGATGTCCGGATGACCGACGATCTACCGGGGGATTTGCAATATATCTTGGTAACAACCTAATCTCATGGTCATCAAGAAAGCAAAAGACTATCTCTAGGTCATCGACTGAATCTGAGTACAAAGCTTTAGCAAACACCGTCGCCGAGGTCACATGGCTTGAAACATTGCTTCGTGAGTTAAGAGTTCCTATGAAGTCTGTCCCAACTCTATGGTGTGATAATCTTGGTGCCACGTATTTATCAGCCAACCCGGTTTTCCATGCTTGAACTAAGCACGTAGAAGTTGATTTTCATTTTGTTCGTGAGAAGGTAGCTCAAGGAAAGTTATCGGTCCAGTTTATTTATACAAATGATCAGATAAGATATCTTTACAAAGGCTCTTTCATCAGATCGGTTTATGTTTTTGAGGACCAAGCTTAAGGTCGCTCCTCGCCCTTAGCTTGCGGGGGTCTATTAGATTATATTAGGAGTTTATTGTATTACCCAAAATAGAGATTGCTTAGTGTAATTATGTGTTCTATATAATCTCCTGTAATCTTGATTATTCTTACGATACACAATACAATCATTCCTTTATTTGATTGTATTTACTATTAGGGTTAAAGTTGTAATTATATATATATTTTTTATTATGAAAAGATCTAACATATTAGCACAGTTAAATTTAATCTTTTAACTTTAAAAGTTCAAATGGTTATTTCATTAAGTTTTATATAAAAAGAACACGAATTCTAAGAATTCATCTTAGATTGACACCTATACACCTTATAAGTTGACAAGTGTAACTTAAGTTTAAATAAATAACAATGTATAATTAACTAACTCCATTCCAATTACCCATTTTTTTAATTAACTAATTCCATTCCTTACTTATACATAACTTATTTAGATAACAACTTAATCCTTACTATTTAAATTAAAAGAACCACTTTTACTCTTAAGATTGATACATAATCATCCTATATAACATGTGTCATCTTAATTGTTTTAATTTTCTAATCTTAGTTTTTTTATAACATATAGTCTAACTTAATTTTAATCCTAATTTTAAATATAAATATATAAACTTCTTAAACATCTCAAAAATGACATAAAATTCTACATTTTAAAAATAAATTTTATGTTCATGCAAACTTGATTACACTAATTAAAATCATTAAAACTGTAGTTAACAAGTCATTAGCGTATCATACTTAAGTAGATGTTAACTTTCAAGTTATAAATAAATAACACATATGGGCTTAATTGAAAATGTTCTTGATCAAGCACAATGCCTAACTATTAACGTATGTGAGTTTTAGTGATCCAAATCTTAGTTTAGATTCTTAAATTGTGGTAGTTTTATTGTCGATGAATAGAACAAGTGAACAACTATTATGAAGACGTAGCTAATATTGAAATAACAGATTATTAAGAACATATTATTATTTATTTCTATGTCTTCCTAAATTTTTCATCGGGTCTTACAACTAATTTATACTAGACATAATCTCACATACGACGCCCTAATCAAAGTTCTGGTGTTTAACATCACAAAAGTTGTCCTTAACCTTTCTAAACGTGGGCCGTGCGTTGCACGGCGCAAAATCCTTACTAGTATCGTTATAAATTGGAAATGTTGTTGACTTGTTGTATTAGATGTATATAAGTTTGTCTGTTATTTACTTGTTAATTCGACGTATTAGTTGTTGGTAAACTGGCTTTGAGGCATTCGTTGTTGGTATCGCAATATTTGATGTCGTTTTAGTATCGTCTACATGTATATTTGGTTGTTTTGATGTCATTTGGAGAGTTTTGAGTTGTTCCGGTGCAGGTTTGATGTATTTTAAGTTACTTTTGTACGTTTAAAGAAATTTTTTCGCTCCCAACAACTTAGGTTTCTAGATCCGCCACTGCTAATATAGACGATGTTGTGTATTTGGTCTTAAGTTTTGGACTCAAAAAGTCGTGACACGACTCCAATGTGACTTTCCTCTTACGAGTCAGACAAACTTAGCGAAATACGTGGATGGAATTACCGACTAGTTTTATCATATTACAAACACATCTAACCATTGCGGCTTTAGCCCAGTGGTATCATTCCCCTAGCGCAAATATCTTCGTGAGTTGTGAAGGGATGGCTTTTGAGAAATAGGTCAGGGGCTCAACCCCCACTCCCGCCAATTTCACAGGATCAGCTCATTGCTTGATGTGTGGTCTTTGGGGAAGGGATGCATCGAATCAAAATGGATCTCGAGTTAGGGTTGCCCATCGAAACAACCTTTTGAGAGACTAACACATCTGTAGTGACGGAAAAACATGGATGGATTTACTGACGACCTTAAGGTTGTTAGTGGTGAATTTTGTTTGTCACTCAATATGAATTCTTCTCTCTGCTTCAAGGAAGTTAAAAACACTCATCATCGTATATACAAACATACATACAAAGTAAGTAACCCCAACAAGAAAACAATAGCTAAAATGTACGAAAAGCAATATATATACACCCAAGCTTTCATCAAGCTACGGTTCAACTTGAACCATGTTAGACCTTGTGGAAACATCTGATCAAGATTTTCAAGCCGAGAATTTTGAAGGAAATTCGAGAGCGTGCCAGCAATGGAAGCTTCCAAGAATTCAGCTCCATCATCATTGCAATCGACGACATATGTTGGGGAAATTTTGTCATGCCTACCAACAAAAGGGTAATTACATTTTGTTAAATTTTGAGATAACGAATTCTTATCCTCAAGCGTTCTTATATCATGTAATAAACTATGATAAAAACCGCTCTTTGGATACAATGCGTTTACAAAGGCTTGATTAAACAACGAAAGATTGTAACGTTTGAGGTGATAAGGCGTCGAAGAGGAAGGTTTGATGAGTTCCCTTGACACAACGGTGTGAAGCTGCCTTTTACCAAACCTTATTACAGCGCTTATCATCGTCATCATCTTCACAAGTTCTATATAATCTTGCAGTTCTCCAGATTCTATGTATATGAAAAACAACCCATTAGATTAATTTACGTATATACTTACAAAAATAAAAGTTAATGGACACATGATCCGACAGAAGGAATCTGAAGCACAAAATTTTAGAGTATTCCCAACTGGTTCAAACCATTGGCATATAAATAATTTGGTGAGACATTTTTACACCACTTATTTTTATCAATATATCACTAGTTGAATTATATATTTCACATTATAACATCATAAAGCAGATCGAGTTAGTAGTATACGGATAAAAATTAATAGTGTATGAATCATCACGCTATTACTTATTATCATATTTAAATTTATCTGTTTTTGATTTATGCATCTCTGCTCCTTAGCCTCTTTGATTACATTTTCAAAATTCACATCTATTTTGACTTGAGTTATTTAACTATCACATGATCATGCTACTATACTTTTAAACATTTACAATTAGATTACAAATTACATAAATTAGAGGTACAATGATTTAAAAATTTATAATGATTTAAAATGACAATAATACAAATATAGTTATGTAACTAAAGATTTTTATTTATTATTACTAATATAATTCAGAAAAAAAATTAAAAAAATTGATTGATTCCCTCAAGTCCTCGACAACTTGTTTAGGTGAGAGAGTAGGTGTATTTTAATAATTGAAAATTAAATATCTACGTTACATTTTAATAAATAAAATTTAGAATAAGGGGTAAGTACGCGAAAATGTAATGAACTATGCTCTGACATTCATTGTATGTAACGAACTACTCTGACATTCATTGTATGTAACGAACTTCTAATTTCCTTCATTGTATGTAACGAACTTGTATTTTGGGCAGATCAACGGTCCTAAGAACGCCACGTGTCGCCCTACATAATCAACACTTGGAAAAATCAAGGAAAATACTAGTTCATTACATACAATGGAGGAAATTAGCAAGTTCGTTACATATAATGAATATCAGAATAGTTCGTTACATACAATAAATGTCAGAGCATAGTTCATTACATTTTCGTGCACTTACCCCTTAGAATAATCCCTACCGCAATCCAACTTGAATTCATACGTAAATTACACATACATACATGCATTATATATATCAACATATGTATGGAAGAATATAAGGAAGGATGGTGTAGAGAGAAAAATGATACAGAGAAAAAAAAAACGTGTAAAAAAAATAGTGAAGATGATGTACACGTATGGACGTTCACGCAGGGGCGGAGTTAGGAATCATCCATGAAGGGGGCAAAATCAAAATTATTTTGTGCTTATTTATAGTTGAGAAGGGGCAAAAAATCAAAACTGTCGTTAATTGATTAAAAAAATTTCTTTTCTACGTAATTTCAATTTTTTTGTGGGGCAGCTGCCCTGCTGCCCCCATTCCTGCGTACACGTGTTGCCTAATACTCATACAACAATAAGGAATGGAATAGTTTACCTTAACTAGCAAAATACCCGTTCAATGCAGCGGAGTATTATATATTATTGTAATTAACAATTTCACGATAGTTGTATATTGTAATTATTATTTCATGATGTATTACTTTTGATATTTTGGTGTGTAGAGTTAGAAATTAGAAAGAGGGGGTTAAAAGTATAATTTAAACATTTTAAATTTGGAAGTGTTTGTCTTAATTTTAAGATTTACAAAATCAAAGTATGGAGATGCATTATAGATAAATGTACAAGTATGGTTCATTGTCTTTTATAAAACTCAAACCCATAATCTACGGATTAATGGATTCTTTCACATATTACCACTTAATTAACACCCATTGATAATACTTTTGAAATGACGAAAAGCATACGTAATAGTAGAATTTTTTCGTAAAGTATTGTTCAATGATTACATTTGAGGCTAGCTTCCTGATGCTATTTAGTTATAATATGAAGTATTAGATAACTTAACTATAACTAAATATGAGTAAAAGTTAAAAGAAATTGATTAAAAAATCAAGAAGCTCGTGATTCAAGCCTAGGTTCATTTGGTCGACATCGTTGTGCTCAACCACTTGACTATTGGATCTACTCTTTACGATCTCACAACTCAATAAATATATATTATTGATATCTAGTATAATATTTTCAAACAAAACCAGGGGCGGTACTAGAAAAAAATTGGAACGGGGGCAAAATTTAATAGTATATGTTGAACAGGGTTATCAACTCGATTTTTTTGCTTTAACCAAAACTATTTTAGTTGAACCAAAGTAAATTTGGTTCAACATTAAATTCAAATTTTTTATTCTAATGGACAACATATAACATATACTCATATAATTAGCATAAATTCTAAATCGAAAATGCTTATGTTTTACATGTTTATATAGCAAATGTGTAACACATTATCATATGTAGATTATGATATAAAAGGAAAAAATTGTAATCATAATTTAACAATTATGTTGATTTAAAATAGTATTACGTTGATTATATGCAATGGGAAAAAAAAAAGAATGATTAAACATAAAGGGGAAAAAAATAAAATTATTGTAGTAAAGACGGATTGAACTTTAGATCTCTTAAGTACCAAGTCTACTACCCAACCACCAAGCTAAACACGCTAATAATGACTATTGAAATTGTATTATATTTATTAGTTATAAGGGCAATATGCAAATTATATCAAAATCTACGAAATTTTTCTCAACTCGTAAAAACTTTGTGGGGGCGGGTGCCCACCCTGCCCCCACCATAGTACCGCCCTTGAACAAAACGACAGCCTTTTAAATTGAAACGATAACGAATTCACCGTACCGTAAATGTGTAGATGTAGAATTTTATAGTAATTTACATTCTCAGTCCTTGTGGTTGTCCATAATACATTTCCAGTCTTCGGTTCGTGTAGTATGCAGCTGACTTTGGTTTTTGACTTTTTGTTTCACCGCGAGTCGTTAATCCTTATCTTAACGAGTGTTAAGTATTAAGTTTTGTCTGTTATCCCATGTCACATGTGTCGTATATAAGAGTATTTTGTTTCACCATCAGTCCCCATAATCAGGGGCGGAGCCAGGATTTGACGATAGGGGGCTTACTTGATAAATATATATCAACAACAAAAAATTATACGCACACCATGACAAAGTATTTTTTGTTAATTAGAAAAATGAACAACAATAACTATTTAAAACATAAGAAAACATCCGAGTTATAGAAATACATAAGTTTGCCAAACTAATCGTCAATAAATTAACTAAATTATGCACACTCTGATCCATTTCTTGTTAATTATCCGGCCAGTATAGTTATTAAATAGTTAAAACACTATCATAAGTTATATGTTGAAAAAACATATAATGAAAAGTAAGTTCTTCTCAAAAGATTGTAAGTTGCACATTTAAAGTCAGACGCGTATACATTTCTCGGAAGCGAAATCGTCAACATCTATGCAATATCCATCTTAATGTAAAGGATCAAACAACCTTTAAGTTAGTCTCCACTCATGTTCCTACGAAGTCTTGTTTTCACAATTTCATTTCTGAGAAAGCTCTTTCACTTGTTGTAGTTGAAACCAAAAGAATATATATAAGACGGATCAACCCATCAACATTATCTTTTGGCTCTAAAAATCACGATAATTCAATCGAGGAACATAATATTCAATCATATTAATAAACAATAGTATAACTTACTTAACGGGGTGTTTGGGTTTGCTTATTCTAAGCACTTATATGTTTAAAAAAATAAGTACCTTACTTATTTTTAAGTGTTTATTCCTTAGTAAATAAGGAGATAAGCAGTTTTCATAGAAGTGTTTAAATCTGCTTATCTGATGTCAAGATAAGCAAATAGTCGCTTATTTAAGCAATCCCAAACACCCATTAAATATAAAAATGTTAAAGAAAAAAAAATATAAAGATTAATAACCGAATAATAGATAACAACACTTCTTTCAAGAAAAAAAATCTAAAATAAAGAATAATTTATTAATTAGTGAAGTGCTTACATATAAAATAAAGAAAAATGATAAAGAAAGCCCTAAAGGTTGTCAAAGACTTAAACACGTGCATTAATATTTGTACCGTTACCATAATAAATATCATGGCACCCTGAATTTTAGTTGACCCACCTGAATTTTTATTGAAGTACAATCATTTTATGCGTGTCCAAATTGATTATTGACAGTACTTAGGGTTGTCGTTAACAAACACATAAAGGAAATGTGAATACAATGAATGTTTTATTGGAATTGAAAAAATTTCAAGAAAAAAAAAAAAAAAACCATAACCGAATTTGTCTCAGAAAGTTCCGAGCGTTTTGTTTTCTTCCGAGCGTTTTATTCGTTTCGTAAAATTTGGATTTGACGCAATCAATTTGGGGTTAATAATCAACTGATATTTGGGTTTGGGCTACTGATTGATTAATGAAATTGGGCCAAGTGGAAAAAGCATGTTATCTAACATACTTCAGTTAGGGGTCGATTAATAAAACTATTGGACCTGGACTAAATAAATTTGTTGCAATTGGGCCGGTTGGGGGAGGCTGGGGCACCCTCTTGCCCCTGCTAACTACTGCGGATCAAAAGGGTCAGCTGTCCCAAAGAAATCTAAACTTACATAAAGAAAAATTAAGATAATTATCGATAATTTTAAAACCTAAGAATAATATAATTTGAGGCCCCCCTTCCCCCGAACGGACAAAAGTAAAACTCGTTACGACCGAGGACCGATGTTAAAACCTAAACTCGAATCAATGAATTGTACCTACAAAATACCCGACTCGGAACTAAACCACATGGACTAGCAACAGGCCCGGATTAGAGGGTGTGCAACATGTCCGGTTGCACAGGGCCCATTTTCAACTTGGGGCCCAAAATATTAACCTCAAATTTTGGATATATAATTATGAAACAAAAAATGTTAACAAAGTCTAGTTCTGGTCGAGAGGAAAACACAAAGAATGTGGAAACGATAGGTTGCGGGTTCGATCCCATGAAAGTTACATTTTTCTCATTTTTATTTCAACTTCATAAAATTCTGTTTATGTCGTTTACTTTTTCAACTCAAATAAAATTTTTCAAAGGCACTTAAGTTTTGTAGTCAATTGCGTTCAATTATACTAATTGTTATTATTTTCTTTGATCAAAATTTTCTTCTAGTTATTTGATCATTGTTTTACCATTATTCATTTTTAAAGTGGAAATTTATTTTCTGTATGAATTTGAATGTGTATATAATTAATTTTTGAAGCCAAACATTACTAGGATTTTTAGTATTTATTATTTATTAAAAATTCAATATAACAATTGAATTTTAAACCTATAAAGAGATGTAAAACTTAGTTGAGAGAAGAATCGATAAAGAGCCTAACTTGAAATGACGGCACAGGGCCTTCGAAATCAACGGGACGGCCCTGACTAGCAATATAATGTACTCTAGATTTTATCCGGCAGACCATCGTATATAAACTTTAAAACTTACCATCATTTAATGTAAAATTTGTTCCAGTTTGATGTTAAAAACCGATTAATCGGAAACCATTAAATTGTTTGAGTCTACAGTATGTCCCAAAAGAAAAGTCAAAAGAAGAATCGAAGATGAACATGCAATGGATGTATCAATCGGTGCTTAAAGCCAAAGTCACGCATGTTTGCCACGTGTACATCAAAATATGCATCGCTAGTACACGTGTCAACACCATCAAAACCTTTACAACTCACATATGACGACAACATTCGCATTCTTAGAGACATTAATAACGCTACAAGAGCACGAGTTAATGATCATATCATAGATAACTTATATACAATTCTAAACTTAAGAATTTGAAGATCGATCAAGTTTGCTAAAAATGATGTCGCCAAAAACATGTCTTTATGTTTCTTTGCTTGTGTGCGCCTTCTTCTTGCTATCCACTCCAGCCTTCTCTGGTAATAGTTAATTTTAAAGTAGATTAAAACGTATATTGTGGTGTTTTTTTTTTTTTTTTGTTGGCTGCTTAAATTAGTTTTATATCGTAGTGTTGCTTTTGATATTCAATTTATTTATAAATTAGACGAGAATGAAGTATTTGGTTGTATGTACTTTCTTACCCATTTATGTAGCTAGATACTGTCACTATGGTTTTATTTTTTAATTTTTATTATTATTGATCTAGCTAGTAACATAAATATATATTTTATTTATTGGACTACATACATCCTTTGTAACATTCCCCTGTAAGGAGTAAGGACAATTTTTAACCTAAATGAAAGTCAATAGGTATTGCATGTATAACATTTAGATTTGACAGATTGATGTTTTTCCAATATATGATATTGAACGTCTTTTGTGTTGTGTTTGGATAGTGATTCGTACACCGTTAAAAATTATCCGTGCATCGTTAACTTCACTATAAAGCACAATTAGTGGTAGTGGTGTACGGTGAATTTTTAATGGTTTATGGATCATCACCCTTTGCATGTCTTGCCGTCGTGACTCATTATTGGTTATTCACGATCCTAATCTCTTTGTCTCGACGTGAGCAACAATTTGAAATATTATATAGCCTGTGTATATTAATATTAATTTCGGAAGATGATAATGGTAGTACCTCTTAAAAGTGTGTTTGGCTCACGGAACGTTATTGATGGGATTATAATTCATAAAAAGGACATGTAATTTGAAGGAATGTAACTTCCATTGAGTGAAGGAATTCGGTTGCATACCAACTCAATTTATTTTTGAACCGAAGACCCGTATAAAAAGGAATTGAGATTTCAATTCCACCGAATGTCATAGAATTCTTTGAGCCAAAGCTAATGTTAGTGTTTTCTGTAAAGATGGTTGTTAGCATAAGATTATACTAGTGTATATCTGGGTATATTTTTGCATAGTTAATACCTTCACTCATAGCAATTAGTACTTGCAAATGTTGTTGAACCACCACAAATCCCACATTCAATTAATATATACATATTTGTATTCTAAGGGTTCAACCCAATGTTCTTGTTTTTCCTGATGATTGATTCTTGATGATGATTGATAACATGATGCATGATGTTTGATGTTAGCGATCCTGGAATGTATGTAAGTATGCCTGTGTAGTAAAGACGGCATTTAGGGATGTCATTAACAAAAAGTAGTAACTAATTAGTAGTAGTTTGTTTTGTATCATGTGATTTGCAGATGAGGAAGACGACCTCCTTCAAGGACTCAATAGTTTTCGACAATCTAGAAACTTAGTAGCATTATCAAAGAACGACAATGCCAATTGTGTGGCTGATGAAATAGCCGATGAAGTAGAAAATAAACCATGCAGCTCGATGGCCGGTCCAAGTATTATTACAAGCACCCAACCTCGATACGCAAACTATCCTGATATAATTAAAAAATGCAACATTAATATCAACACTACCACTGATGGTGTCATTTTGCCTGTTTGTGTGCCTAAACGTGTCAAGACTCTTGTGCTTACAAACTATACACAATCCTCGTACGCAAGTTATTTGAATAATTCAAGGTATAGTGGAATTGGAATCGGTAAAGAGGATGATTGGGTGGTGGTGGTGTTAACAACTACTACTCCTGCTGGAATGTTTTCGAATGTGGCTGCACCAGGCTTTGACCCCGTGAGCTGGGTACTGGCTGTTCTGATGTTGTTTTGGTTTGGTACTACCTGGTAATTAGTGGTAGTTTAATTGTAGCTGGTGTAAAGTGTTGTGTTACTTTGTATTAGACTATGTATGTACGTATCTATGTGTGTATGTTTTTATTTCGCGAGTTTATTGGTGAACTTTTTACCATTACATCCATACAAATTAAAGCAAAATTAATTAACTGGCCGGTTCATCTGTTAAAACCTAACACTTTTTACGGGTTACCTGAAACATCATGAATCGACTTTGTTATCTTCGTTCTCCCCGTCATTTGAATCGACGTCTAGATCATCAAAGAACACGTCAAGGTACCATGGACATTTCTCATTCCACTCTCCTCTTTTAGCATGGGCTCGCCATTTTTGATCCTCAATCATTTCAGGCAATAATCCCCATTCTTGCATCTCTTCATCAGAATGGTAAACAGCTAAACTATACTCGCCACCATCTCCTAATTGTAGTATGCGAAACTCGCAGTTATTAAAATTGTTCAAATGCTCAAACTGCTCGACGGTCCACTTGAACCATTTCATTAGAAACACACGTGAAGCCAACCCGTGCGATACTATTATCAGATTTAAGTCACGGCATGGATCATGGTTAAGCCTGTTCATATCAATATCGCGCCATAAAGATTCAAGAAAACCTACAAATGACGAAAAAATTGCATAAAAAATGTAACGTACTTATGTTAACGTTTTATTTGAAGAAACAAAGTCATGAGACTGCTTACTAGAAACACGATCGTAGACATCAGCAGCAGATTCACCTTCTGGAAAACGATAAAAAAATCTACCAAATCTGTGTCTGGTTTCCTTGATAATTTTCATCCTTTCAGCAATCTGAAAATTACCAAAATCTTGTTCCCGGATTCTACATTCTTCTCTAACCCCAATGACGCTTTCTTTAGGAAACGATCTGCCAATCTCACGTAGACTAGATCGTGATCGTTCATAAGGTGACACATAAAAGAAGACTTCCCAATTATCAGTGGTGTTGGAATCAGAGATTACAGTTCTGATCTGGGTTCCAGCGAGCTTGGCCTGCTCAATTCCTTGTTGTGTAAGCGGGATTTTGTAATCAGGGGTGGTGGAATATGCAGAACCATCGATGTTACCTTCACTTTCGCCATGGCGAACTAATATTATTCTTTTTGGCAGAAATTTCATTTGCTCTGTTACTCCTTGTTTCATCATTTTTATATCTCAATAAGCAAATGGAATGGGAATTGAAATGATATGAAGATGGAAATTAGTAATGTGATTTCGTGTTGTAGAAGAACGTTTTTGTGCTAATTAATCACGCAATAGTCGGTTGAATACTTGGATAGTAATTTCTGTAATATTCTTTTTATAGCTACTTCCTATTCATTAGATTTAGCTAATAATTTCTATATCATCATACATATTCTGTTTTATTAGTGCTATACTTTAGAAAGATGAATGCTTAAAGTTTTATTGTATTTAGTTTAGTATTGACAAATGAAAGTGGGCTTGACCTGCTATATTTTTCTTTTTGGGTAAAGGGTTTTACCCCGGTGAATTGTTGACCTGCTATTTTGGTTTATATCCTGATGGGACTTATATAATCATTATTATTGATTGATTATTGATACAACAGTATTAAGACTATGTCCATGAGGTTTTGTTTTTCTTCTATTTCACAAACCTAATGGATGCTTTAAGCTATAATTTTCATATCATACCTAAGTTTGATGCCATGAACTGATGCAGATTGATCCAAAATCTATATTCAGGTTTACAGATGAAGATGTATTCTAAAGAAGTACCAAATCAAATATCATAAAAGCAAAAATTCCATACCCAAATATCAATTATATATATGCCAAAACTTGATGCAACTGCACCACATAACATATCAGATTACATAGAAAAAACCAAAACCAGCATTTTTACAAAAGATTTTACTATAGATAAAGTCTGCTAAAACGCATAACCATCACCGATGCAGCATCAAGATCAGATTGCATCTAAAACTCTTGCGAAGCAGAGCCCATTTCACCTTTATCTTTACCAAGCTTCTTTGGTAGTAAGTTTGAATGAATGTTTGGTAAAACACCACCATTTGCAATTGTCACAGACCCCAACAGCTTGCTTAACTCTTCATCATTTCTCACCGCCAACTGTATGTGCCTTGGCACAATTCTAGTTTTCTTGTTATCCCTTGCCGCATTCCCTGCTAACTCCAAAACCTATATCCAAAATACAAAACCAAATTAGCGAAATACACACACATATATGCATAGGATTAAGGATACGATAAGATGACTGCTTTTAACATGAGTACGAATTGATTCAGTATATATAAGTAATTTTGATTCACAATTTCAATACGCAAACATTAAAATTGTTTGCTTTAGTCCTATGAATGTACAATATACATCGAACTGCAATTATTATAATTATAGTAACAAAAGAATGTGATAAACCCTAATGATACCAAATCTAAATTAATCATAAATTGCGATGTATTTTCCTTGCCGCATATGTATTGACCACCCGATTAAATAATACAGTAATACAATAAAATTCTGGATCAAAATACAATAAAAATACGCATATACATATACATATAAACATATATGAATGAATTGGAAAATGATATCGGCGACGAAAAAGTACCTCAGCGGCGAGATATTCAAGGACGGCGGCAAGATAAACAGGAGCTCCGGCACCGACACGCTCGGCGTACTTACCGGCCTTGAGGAATCTAGCAATCCGACCGACGGGGAATTGAAGACCGGCTTTTGAAGATCGAGATACGGATTTAGTAATTTTAGGTTTTCCCCTTCCTCCTTTCTTCGTTTCGGAACTCATTTTTGTAAGTGGATCTGAACGATCGATAAACCCTAACCCTAGTTTCAAATACAGAGAAAAGTGATTTTGAATAGTGGGAGTTGGTGTCAGCATGCGGGTTTTAATTTATAGTAAAGCTTCTTCGTTATGATTGGTGGAAATAAATTAACACGGATTGCCAGCGTGGCGTACTTGTTTGGGTGTTATCTTCGACTCCCTCCTCTCGATAATTTTTCGCGGGAGAGTATAATTCTGTGAAAATACGAACTTACCCCTGCTCATCTCCATAATCACGAAGATGTTTTTTTACCGGTTGCGAGTTTAATGGAGTTTTTTACCAAACTGTATTTATCAAGTGGTAATGTCTTTTAAATATATCCACACCTCATATATTTATTTTCTTTTTTCTTTATTGCTATTTACTAATTAAATAAAAAAGGACTAAAATCTATAAACAATATATTAAAACGTAACTTTCTCGGACACTCCATTCCCTTCTTTGCCCAATTTTTTCGGGACTAACTTTATTTATTTTTTTTTCACTCCTTCCAGTCGAACTTTCATCGAAAATATATTTTAGGGGTTATTAGGTAATGATTTTGTGGTGTTGATGTTTATAAATTGCAATTAACAATTGATGACAAATACACGTTCTTTTCAATTATTGTAAAATCAAAGGATGCTTAAATGTAAATTCAGAGGATGGGAACAATCAATCAATGTTGATGATCCTTATATATATTTCTATAGTATTCAATTTTAGGATACTTGATATCGTCAAAATTATACATGTTTTTCTATTGCGATATCAATGTTTTTAGGCTTAATTTAATAACAAATTATATAAATTGCTTCATTATTGGTTCATATTTTGTTATTAGGTTCATTTCGGAGGATAAATGCTAAAGGAACGGAATTACTACCTAATATCAATTTAGACACAATTATGAATAGTAACTTCCACTAACTAACTCTATTTATCATCTTATATTAATTATTTGTGAGATTTAACAATAGGTAGTGTGCTAGATTGTTGGTTGGTGCCTCTCACTTATTCACAATCAACCATGGTTCGAATCTGTTTGCTTGCAAATCATTATTATTATTATTATTATTATTATTGTAATAATTATTATTATATTTATTTCACAAACCTTTTAATACATCATATATTTTATTATTATTATTACTCTTTCTTTTTGCACATACTCATGGGTATCACTTTTAAGAAAAAATTATATTCTGGGATAAATGAAAAGGTTAATAATCTTTTTTTGAAAGTAGAAACCTATTTTGGAAGAAAGCAAAATGGAAAGATAGACACTTATTTTGAGACGGAGATAATGATTAAGGTTTATCAACCTTTTTAAATATTCTTTGAATGGTAAGTTGGTGACAACGGAAATACTTTAATTGATAGATATAATAAAAAAATGTTTAAAATATATTGAAGTAGATGAAAATATACTATAACTAAATAAAATACGGCTTATGTTAAGATAAAAGTTACATAATTTAACTCTATTTATCATGTTATATTAATAATTCTTCATACGATTTACTATATCAATTACTATAAAACCAAATTTTAAATAACTAAAAGGTTATATTTAAAATTTAAAACGTAAAACTTAAAAGCTTATACAGATTATATAGATAGATATAAATAACTTCATGTTCTTTGTGGAAACTTTGCCTCAGGGAATAATACATAATGTCGTAAACTCTCTTTCACGAGGCATCAAACCCCTCAAAGTTCCAACATATTTACTCGAAATTTGCATCATGTTTTAAGCAATCTATGTACATGTGTTGCATAAGCCGGGCATCTTTAACAATATTGTACAATCTGGGAAAAGGTAACCATCTTCCCTCAACACATGTGATATTTTAAATGGAAATAAACAATATCGATGTGTTTAACAGTATTAAACAAAAGTTGACATCAGTCAATGATCTTAGTCTTCTCCATCTCTATCAACTTATCAATTACCCCTCCTTGATATTTTCTCTATATTTCTCATTTATATCATCTCTAATTCTCTATATCCTTCTTTGAACCCCAACTATTTTTCTTATTTATGCACAACGGCATCTTACCATCAGAAAAGGTAACCATCTTCACTCAATACATTATTTATAAAGATATATATTACTTTGTGATTTTGTAATATGATGATATTGTGTTTTTATTCTTTTTTTATTAGTATTGTTGTTCGAACCCTACTATTTATTTTTCATTTTCTATTTATACAAGTCAGTTTTCTACCATCAAAAAGGTAACCTTACTATCAACTATATGGTTTGGTTATGTGATGGTTTTACAACTTCTGATTTAATAAGGTCACTATCCTAAATTTATCTATTGCATAAAAAGCCCTGAATTTATTTGTTGAAAACTAAAAGATTCATATGCAACACATTTAATTGGTAGATCGTATGCTCTGTTTTATCCTAATTATTTACCCAACTTTAGTGAGAAAGTGGATGTACATGTATACACATAAGCTATATATGTAGTTGGGTTTGTTTGGATAACATGTGTTTATAGTACGGTCTTTGTATTGTAGGCTGCTCTCAACGTTTTGTAGGTAATGGGTCATCGTAATCTTATTACTTAGATGGATTAAACGTCTGGTATCTAAATAGTTATGTGTGAAGTATGAAGCAAGTGGGTCATATGTACAATTTTGGTCAAGTTATCAAATTATATATCAGCAATATTGAACAAGAAATGGTTACGATGTGTATTTCGTATATATATAATATACGTTGTGTTAAATTTAATGTCATTGGGATTGTGCATTCATATCATATTCATACATGTTATACAAATGTAACATCAGGTTGTGCTTATATAAACAATGCTATCTACTAGATTTTATAACATTAGACGTGTCGCGTCACAATATACCGTCATATGAAAAACTTTGCATAATAAATTACAAACGAAACATGTGCTCATGTACACTTGATGTTTATATTTGAAAATCCTGCCGCAACGCGGAGGCATTAATATCCTTGTTCATATCGAATACTGAAGAGAAGACACAAGAATGAAGAAAACTGAATTTTATGCGAAACTTTACTGTTTGGGCCATAACTTTCTCATCCGAACTCCAAATGACTTGAATCCAAAGCCCAATTTTACTAAATTCGGAGGCCCGCAACACATCCAAAAGTTGGCATAAATGGTAAAAAAAAACTCGGCAAGTTACAACCTTCTTATTTGACTTTCCTAATTCAAAGGTACCATATCCCTAATATCAAACTCCACATTTAACTAACAACTTGACTCTAAAATGTATTATTTGGGCGATTTACACAATGGCATTCAAACACGATAATTCAAAAGAAGAAAGAGCTTGTCTAACCATAAAGCAAGCTCCATATCCACGCTACCTTCTTGCAAAACCACAATCTACTCATTTTATCGTTTTAGTTCAATCGAACAATGCACCTACAACATAGAACAACTGAAGGGAATAGAAAGATAACTTCTTGAACTTAATTTTTGACTTTTGATTTGACATTTTTGGTTGAGTTTTGAGTTCGTTTTCACTCGTTGAAATTGCAACAGTTTTCTGACCAGAATATGATTTGTATTTTTGTATATATTTGTTGTTTCAAAACTATTTTAAAACATAATTTTAACATGTTTTTGGACAAGATTATGATGAGTGAACCTTCTAACATATTTATAACAAAATTCATGAATGAAAATTGAAGGCAAGAGTTCTTACAAAGATCTAGATGAAGAAGAAAGAAGAGATGATGATGATCTTGAGCCATGTTTCCTTGCAAAAACTTGAAGATGAAGATGGTAGCTTGTTGAGTCACTGGTCGCTGACCATGATGAAGTCACTGGTCGCTGACCAAATCAACTGTTCACTACTCGGTGAAGAAATGGATTGTATCGAAGCTGCTGTTGCTGATGATAGGTTTCGCTGATCGTCATTCATTCTGCTTGATATACTGAGGAAGATTTAAAGCTCAACTTGGTGTGTCGCTGATCAACGTCAGCGAGAGCTTTACTTCTTCAAATCAATAAAGGCAAAAGTCACTGCCAGAATAACAGCTAGTCACTGAAGATCTCTAATTCAAGTCATTCTACAAGAGCATGTTAGCTCGCAGTGAGTGAGGAGGATTACTGCATCTTCAGGGACTATTCAATAAAGCCTCTCAATCATCAAGTACTAAAAGTACTGTACTTATCTATACATCAGCAAGAGTGTTCCAGTTTGAAGTATGTCCGAAAGATTACGTGGTGGCGAATGATTGGTTTTAAGGTAACGAGATGTTTGCGGTAACAGAATTGGGACCCGCAGAATGTCGGTTCATCAGAGTTCAAACCAATCAAGCAGCAACACGTGTCATTCCAAGATCCTATTTTATAGGCGATATTTTAGGAACTCTTTTAGTATAAATAGTTCAGTGTTTTGTACTGTAGAGGCTAGTCGTTTAATCGTACTTATCACTTGTGTGTCAGTGATTAGTTTGTCTAGAGTACGTATTAACGATCCAGCGAGTGAACAGTCAGCATGTTTGTCCACTGCTGTTCATCTCATTTGTAATAGATTAGCTAAGTGTTTGAATTGGATTAACTTTGGTTAATCCATTCCGCATTCAACACTTGTGAATTGTATGATCAATATAATTCATCATTTTAGCTATCATTACTTTGTTACTTTGATATTGTCATATCTATAAATCTGATTATACTCTGTTGCTATTGTTTGTACTCTGTTTCTGTGAATCAATTTAAAACTCGAATAACTACGCTAAAATTTGAAATAATTTTAAATTGTATTCAACCCCCCCCCCCCCCTTCTACAATTAAGCTTTACACTTTGTGATTCCAAACAATAGTGAATTACGGGACTCTCAATTGGTATCAGAGCAGAGTTGGTTTAAATTCAATTAACCACGTCTACGATGGAATCAGTAAAGTACAGCTGTGTTGACTCTGATTATCAAAAGGGAAATGGTTCTACAACCAAACCTCCAGCTTTTGATCCATCAAGGATTGAAACTTGGATGTCCCGAATGATGATGTTTTTAGACCTAATTGATGACCATCTCTCTAATATAATAACCAATGGTCCCCACATTCCAACCACAATTGTTCCTACTGTCATGGCTACAGCTACTACTCCTGCTATACCAGAAATGGTTGTGCCCAAAAGAGAGGAACAATAGTCGGATGAGGATAGACGATTGGTTAGATTGGATAAACAAGCTAAAATCTACATAGGCATGGCACTTCCTGATGAAGTGTTCGAATCAATCAGGCTTTGTAGAACTGCTAAAGACATGTGTGATACCCTTAGGAATATATATATTAGAACTCCTGATATTATTCGCTGCAGGGAAGTCATTCTCACTCGCCAGTATGAGCTGTTTGCAATGGAACCAAATGAATCTTTGTCTTCCACTTACACCAGATACCAGTCACTAATGAACAAAATGGAAAAGGCTGGTATAGGTAAGGAACAGAGATTTGTTGTTGAGAAGTTTCTTGAGTTGCTGCCAAGGAAAATCTGGGGAACCATTGTCACGTGTACCAGACAGAGAAATGATTATTCAGTTCTTAATCTCACTCAAGTCTATCGTATTTTGCTCAACTGGGAGCAGTCAGAAAAGCAAGCTGATCAGAGTGAGCATATTCGTGCTACTCTTGGAAGTCAGAATATATCCAATGCCCTTGTAGCAGAGCTAGATGAGATCGATCAGAGACAGAAATCAAAAATGTCTAAGAAAAGTTCGAAGTCACTGATAGCTGAAGAAGAAGGTGGTCAAGATGAAGAACAGTCAGAGTACGAGTATGATGAAGGACTGGAGAAGCTTGAAAAAGATATGGCCATGATGGTTGCTAATTTCAGAAGGAACACCAGATCAAAAAGATTCGTTGGTGCTCCATCATCTGATAAATTTCAATCCAAAGGTGAATGCTACAAATGTGGCAAACCTGGTCATTTTGCAGCTGAATGTAGATTAAAGTCAGTAAACCAAGTCCCTGAACCAGTGCCAGACTTCAGAAATGATAAATATAATAAGTACAAGGCAAAATACAAGAAACTGAAGGCATTGGCTAAATCTGGAAAGAAGAAGAGAAAAGGGTTTGTCGCTGAAGAAAGTTCACTCAGCGAATCTGATTCATCTTTCTCATCCGATGATGAAGAAACAATGATTTGCTTGGACAAAGATTATTGTTTAATGGCTGATGACACTGAATTCCATGAAGACATCAAGGAAGTAGCTCAGAAATGTTCAGCATCTGGTTGGGATTCTGATAGCATCTACAAAGGTATTCTTAGAGAGACTATCTGGTATTTGGACAGCGGATGTTCCAGGCACATGACAGGATGCAAGTCTTTGCTCAGTAACTATCAGGATGAAAGAGGTCCTGATATGGTATTTGGTGATAACAAGGTTGGAAAGACCAGAGGGTATGGAGTCCTAACCAATGGTAATGTAATGTTCAAACGAGTAGCATATGTTGAAGGTCTGAAGCACAATTTGTTAAGCATCAGTCAGTTCTGTGATTCCAAGAACAAGGTACTATTTGATCATGAAGCAGGAGTCGTTTATAACAAGAAGGGAAGTGCTGTACTTGCTGCTAATCGAAAAGGGAATACTTATGTCGTCAATATGGATTCAGCACAGTCAGGAACATGTTTTTACTCCAGAACCGTTTCAGAAGAAAAATGGTTATGGCATAAGCGACTTTCCCATCTGAATCTCAAAGCAATTAACAAACTGAGCAAGAATGGTTTAGTCACTGGACTACCAAAAATGTCTTATGACAAAGACAAGCTTTGTTCAGCATGTGAAAAGGGAAAGCATCACAGCTCGTCTTTCAAAAGTAAGCAGACTTCATCAGTAACAGAATGTTTTTACTTGCTTCATATGGATCTGTTCGGGCCAGTGAGTACTCCAAGTCTTGGAGGAAAAAGGTACTCTTTGGTGATAGTCGATGAATACTCCAGATACACTTGGGTATTTTTTCTCAAAGCCAAAAGTGAAGCTGCCAGCGAGATCATATCCTTTGGAAAGAAAATGGAAAATCTGAATGATGTCACTATAAAACATCTAAGAAGTGATAATGGCACTGAATTTCGAAATATTGATCTGGAAAGTTTTTGTGATTCAAAAGGTATTTCTCAAAATTTTTCAGCACCTAGAACACCCCAACAAAATGGGGTGGCAGAAAGAAGAAATAGAACTTTGATTGAATCTGCCAGGTCAATGCTCATTGATGCTGGTCTTAAGACCTATTTTTGGGCTGAAGCAGTAAATACTGCCTGTTACACTCAGAATAGGGCACTGATTGTCAAAAGACACAGTAAGACATCATATGAGCTTTAAAGGGGGAGAAAACCTGACATAAGTTTTCTCCATGTTTTTGGTAGCACTTGCTACATTTTAAACAAAAGAGATCACTTAGGAAAGTTTGATCCAAAAGCTGATGAAAGAATATTTGTTGGTTACTCAATTATCTCTAAATCTTTCAGAGTTTACAATAAAAGAAGAGAATGTATTGAGGAATCAATGGATGTTACTTTTGATGAATCATATGATGAGTCACTCACTGATCCTAAAGAATATGAAAATCTTGTTTTTAACAAAATGGATGGTGACTTATCAAATGAAATAAAATCAAATGATAAGAAATATAAAAATTTCTCATCAGACTCTGAAGGTGAAGATAATATTCCTGAAATCAATTCCAGTTCTACTTTAGCTGAGAATAATTCAGGAACATCATCTTTACCTACAGATGTCCCATCATCATCAACTCAATGTCCAAACCAAAACTCGCAAAACAACAATACTCATGCTTCAAATGCTGATCTGCCCTCTGAACCCTCACAAAGTAATCAAGTCACTGCTGAACCTCAGCGAATGACTAAGTGGACAAAACATATTGATAATCAATTAATTATTGGTAATCCACAATCCAGGGTTCAGACAAGATCAGCAACTGCTAACTTTTGTTTGTTTGTAAGTTTTGTGTCTCTGATGGAACCAAAGAAGGTTGATGAAGCACTCACTGATCATCACTGGATAGCTGCCATGCAAGAAGAGCTATCTCAGTTTGAAAGAAATAAAGTTTGGAAGCTTGTACCACAACCCGCTGGTAAATCAGTGATTGGAACACGATGGGTATTCAGAAATAAAATGGATGATGATCGTGTGGTTACAAGAAACAAGGCTAGACTAGTTGCACAAGGTTACTGTCAGCAAGAAGGCATTGATTATGACGAAACTTTTGCACCAGTAGCTAGGCTTGAAGCAATCAGGCTATTTCTAGCTTATGCAGCTCACAAGAAGTTTAAAGTATATCAAATGGATGTGAAAAGTGCCTTTCTGAATGGCAAACTGCAGGAAGAAGTATATGTCAAGCAACCACCTGGATTCATTGATCCAAAACATCCTGGTTATGTTTACAAACTTGATAAAGCCCTGTATGGACTAAAACAAGCTCCCAGAGCGTCGTATGATACTCTCTCTGTCTACTTGATAAAATGTGGCTACGTCAGAGGAAAAATTGACAACACATTATTAATCAAAAGAGATAAAAGAGATGTCATATTAGTCCAGATCTATGTTGATGATATCATTTTCGGGTCTACTAACAGTGATATGTGCAAGGAATTTTCTGATCTCATGACCAAAAATTATGAGATGAGCATGATGGGTGAATTAACATTTTTCCTTGGTCTGCAAATAAAACAAACCAAAACTGGAATTTTTATAAGTCAAGGAAAATATGTTAAAGATCTGTTAAAGAAATTTGAATTTGCTAATTGCTCAACCCTTGCTACACCCATGTCACCTACAGTGAAGCTACATGCTGATCCTGATGGTAAATCTGTAAACATCACTGCTTACAGAGGTATGATTGGGTCACTATTGTATCTAACTGCAAGTAGACCAGACATTATGTTTGTTACATATCTCTGTGCTAGGTATCAAGCTGATCCAAAGGAATCACATTTGCTCGCTGTCAAAAGGATATTCAGATATCTGAAGGGTACACCGAATCTTGGTCTCTGGTACCCATCTAGATCAGACTTCTACTTAAAAGGATATTCTGATTCTGATCATGCTGGATGCAAACTGGATAGAAAAAGCACATCTGGTAGCTGTCAATATCTTGGAGAAAAGCTAGTCAGCTGGTCCAGCAAGAAACAAAACTCTGTCTCAACTTCAACTGCAGAAGCTGAATACGTTGCTGCTAGTGCCTGTACTGCTCAAATTCTCTGGATGAGAAATCAGCTAGCTGACTATGGGTTTGACTTCAGTGAGATACCAATCTACTGCGATAGTCAAAGTGCCATAGCCATTGCCAACAATCCAGTAATGCACTCAAGGACAAAGCACATTGATGTCAGATATCATTTCATCAGGGACCAAGTGAATGCTATTAGTTATTGATATTTCATTATATAATTGTTATTTGCCATTTGCATGCTTATTTATTTATTTGCTATAAATTTAATAATTAAAGTTTGTATACGATATTTAACTACCATTCCTTTGAGAACGACACTCGGATTAAACTTATCATACTATACTATCACTAATAGGTTCACTGGCTATGTGATATAGTTTTAATTAGACTTGTTTAATTGGTTTTAATAATATAAAAGTAGATTTTACACATCCGTACTTAATTGTTTTTATTTTTATAATAACTCGTTCATACTTGATTGTGATCTAGTTTTAAAATAAAATTATGATTGCGATCATTATGTTATTTTGATATAGCTTTAGTTGATTCTTTATGAGCAGCTGTAGCAGACTCTTTTAACGCATCTATTGGGGTAACATTAGGAGTATATGATCTTACCGAATAACTTGTGGTTGCTTAATTTGTTAGAGGATAAATTTGAGTTGATCGAATTGAATTTGTTGTATACTACCTTATTGAATCAGTTTGTTGCTTGTACTCCATCAAGTAAAAAAAACAACTAAAAAGCGATTGGGGTGGTAGTGTGGCAACGAGATTAAAATGTTATGAATTAGCAAAATAGAAATATAAATAAAATGGGTTGTCCATATATTTTACATGACATAATCATTTGATAAATATATTTCCACAATGTAACACTTTGGTCAAAAACTCCATATTGATGCGCTTCAAGATCATTGTACATTACAAAAATATTTATTTAGGTAATTAAAGTGTTCTTTTGTATATTTGAATAGTTGAATATTTGAATCATTATTCTAACAATTCTTAACTTTTGAGTTATTGTAACATATGAAAATATTCATTTTGTAACACCCCAAAATTCGTTGATTTAGATTAGCGGAAACATTTAGTTTGAGTACGGGAGTGCCACAATAACAAAGCATGCATACGTATCAGAGCATATGATTACAACAGAACATAATATATTAAGATGCCAAAAGTATTAATTACAAAGTTTACGATTCATCGAATCGTACAAGTTAAAAGTAATAAGTTTACAAAAGTAGATTTCTGGAATATGACTAAAACAGTTTCAGTTATACTAGAGAAATCCATATATTTCCAAAAAGTTGGCATCCTAAAACTTCACGGGTCGCCTAATTCTCCATGTGTGTTAGCGATTCTTACATGCGCAGCTAATCCCTGAAAAACATAGTAAAAGTCAACAACTAGGTTGAGTGAATTCACAGGTTTTAAGTTTACACAAGTTGAACCAAGTTTGTAAGCACAGTTGTTATCCAAATACGTTCACAAATAGTATTGCCATAATAGTCGAGAATAAGTTTAGTGGAATGTTATCCAAATACACGTTTAGTGGGTTGTTCGTCCCAAGTACAAGTTTAGTGGGTTGTTCGCCCAAAGTTTAGTTTAGTAGGTTGTTCGCCCAAAGTTTAGTTTAGTGGGTTGTTCGCCCAAAATAGATACGTGGGATGTTACCCAAATGTCAGTTTAAAAACACGTGCTGGTCGTTCTCCAGCGTTTCACAAACAGTACCGGTCGTTCTCCGGCCAAATACGCACGGGTCGTTCTCCCGTTCAACAAAAACAGTTTACCGGTCGTTCTCCGGTCTAGTTACGCACGGGTCGTTCTCCCGTCCAACAAACGCATGGGTCGTTCTCCCATCCAAGACGCACGGGTCGTTCTCCCGTCCCTTGGCCAGTCGTTCTCTGGCACTAAAATACGTAGCTGGTCGTTCTCCAGCGTTTACATAAAAGTACCGGTCGTTCTCCGGTATACCAACTAAGTTTAAAGGTTTACAGTCGATTGCAAAACAATTTACCGGTCGTTCTCCGGTCTAGTTAAAACAGTTTGTCGAATAAGTTATCCCATTCATTCAGTGTGTCAATATGAGAATGTTATTTCATAAATATCAGTTTGTTCAATAGTCTAATAGTTCAAAGTACTCTAATTGTTCGAGTAAACAAGTACGATTAAACAATCATATGAGTAAAAGCAGTTATGGCAATAAGTAAAACAGTTGACTATGTTTTCCACCCCTGTTCAAAAGCAGTTAAATCAGTAAAAGTAGGGGCTGTGAACTCACCTGTTGAGTTAAGTAGTTGTGCGAGTGCTAGCAAACCTAAGCCCAAGTACAGTCCAGAATCTCCTAACGTCCTAAACGTACGAGATTTAATAAGTATGTGGATGTCTAAACTAATCATCCATGCTAGTGTTTGTACAACCAAGTTATGTCCCAAGTATTTGTTAAACGTTTACGTTGTATTTCGTTGTTTGTGAAAATGTATACGACTTGTTGGTGATGTTTTGAAACAATAGTTCAAAAATGTTATTATCTCATTTGCTACAGTACTGCTACAGTAAAATTTGACTTTTCTACAGTAACTTTGACTTTTTAAAATGTGTTTTTAGGGTTCTGACTTGTGCGACGCAAGGTGCGACGTAAGGGTCTGCGTCGCATTCAGGTTTTGCGACGTCATGGGTTGCGTCGCATAGGCGACGTTCGCAATTTAATGCGACGGAACGGGTTGCGTCGCTATCTGCGACGTGGGGATGATTATGCGACGCAAAGGCCTGCGTCGCAGTACTATTTTTGGGCCAAAAGCGACGTAGTCGCCTGTTCGACGAACAGCTTAAAAATCAACGAGTTTTGGGTCGATTTGGACGTTTTTGGTTGTATAAAACGCTAAAACATGATAATCTAAGTATACTAAACATGAAATATTAACTAAAACTACAAAATCTAGGAAATGACGGGATTTGTCGGAAACTTACGAGTGTCGGATTTGAAATCCGAAAAGGTAAAAATGTAGATCGTGGTCTCGTGGTCGTTTTATTCCAAAGAAGTATGGTGATTCGTGTAACATCCCAATTTTTGTAAGTTCAAAACCTTAAAATATATTGATTTAACTGTTAAGTTAAAAAGGACTAACTATGAAAGATATTTTGTGCCATAGGAATTGCTAGTTAACTACATAGTTAGTTTGAAGGATCATTTATGCCAATTGTGAAGAGCTGGAGGGTTTAAGTTGAACTTGCAGTATAAAATCTAATTTCCTGTAGCTTCTAAACTATTCTTGTACAGAAAACAGATAGATACGTACTGTGTTATGTGGGTGGCGATTTTGAGAAGCTCAGGAACAATAATTTCACTAAATTGAAGCTAGGGTTTCATCTATAGTGTTTCTAATCTTCAATTTTAGCATCCTTAAGGTATTACTAACCCTCTTTTGTGTTTAATTTGATGATTTAATTGAATTGAGTAAACCCTAGTTATATGAATTTAATGGGTAAATAATGAATTTATGTTTATTATATGTTGTTGAACTTGATTTCACATGTAAATGATGTTAGTTGTAGCAAAATCCTTATAACCATGTAGTTATAAGAAAAGTAATGAAATTGATCATGATTATGTATGAGATGATTGAAATAAGTGGGTAATTGATATGTATTAATTGTGATTATGTACCAAATAATGATATTTGGGGTTAGTAAAGTTTATTGATGATAAATATATGAGTACCCACTTATAAATGATCACTTATGTGAAAGTGTATGAAACTTATAGGAAATTATGATAGTGATGAAAGTCACACTTAAGTGATATGGTATGTGATATGTGATTAATACTTGGCTACTTGATAACATGATTAGGTGATAAAAGTGTGCAAGGTGTTACAAGTGATTTGATTAGTGGGCTATCGCGAGGTAAGTCAATGGACGATGCTATCTCATATTATGTAATGTATATCCCAATTACTTGGAAGGACCGGTAATGGGTGTGATGTTTATTTGATGTGTTGAATGATATACCGGGGTGTAGGCCTGAAGATGTTAACTACTGCAGGAGTTAGCATATTAATTATGGATCCATAATACGAGTATAAAAGATTTAGTATTTCATATTCATTGAGCTTATGTTCTTGATGCTCATAAGTCTTGGATATGTTTATGGTTTGATTGATGATATTAGATAGCCCATTACTTACTAAGCGTTATGCTTACTTTATTAAGTTTACATGTTTTATAGGTGAGCCAAGTGGGACCGGCGGGGTTTCGGGAAAGAGACCCGCGTAGTACTAGTGGTGGAGCTTGTTAAATAGTTGGTAACAAGCTACTTCTTCTTAAATCATGCTCTTGATATGTACATACACCCCTTTTTGGTCAAGAAATATGGTTTTGTCATATATAGTCGGAAAGTCAAAGTTTAACGGTGTTAGTGGTCAAAGTCAGAACTGTTAGATTGTAAAAGTCAACGTAGTCAACGAGTCATAATATGGTCGTTGACAGTTTTGGAGAAGTATAAGTTGAGTACTTGATGTATAATTATAGTTTTATGTGTAATATGGTGAATTATGGTCTAGTGTAATATTAATGGTAAAAGTTTGTTTGGTTTGACTTAGAAAAGTCAATTACATGTGAAATGGTCATTGGAATGATAATTATGTGGGTAAAGACCCAAATGGGTCGTTAAAGTGCTCAATTGGGTCACTTGAATATTAAACGGTTAAATTAAATTGTGGTCATTGTATATCGAATGTAAATACTTCCTTAGGTCATAATTATATAGTTGGATTAGGGGTCAGAAGTTCCAGACCTGAAGCCTTGTGGTTTGGAAGTTGATATGTCCATGGAAAGTGCTAAAAATGGTCATTTTTGTGTCAATAGTCCAATTCCCGATATAATGCGAAATTTTGAAAAGTGGAAATTGAGAAATGTTTATATTATCATTTTACATATGCCTGCAAAATTTTGTGTAATTTGGATGTGTCGTTTGCGAGATACACAGGTTTAAAGTTTGTATTTTGGTATAAGTAATGCAGGATCAGACTTACTGGTGCAGTATCTGCTGCTGAGCAGATGTACCCAGCGGGTACAGCCTCTACCCGGCGGGTAGAGGTGAATTTTCAGTACATCTTCGTTAGTTGTAATTGAAAATGGAATATGACCCGGTTATATATGTAAAATGACCCGGTTGTAATATGTGTGACAAGGAGATCCTTTCGAACGAAATAATATTCTAGACTTTCTGACCCGGTTGTTTTAGCGCGTCATATTAGCCGCGTCATATTAGTTTTAATAAATTTTGTACATAATGTATAAATAATGAAATCTAAATTAATTAATAGTTAAAATACAGTTATAACAATAATTGAAAAAAAAAAAATAAAAAAAAATTCGGGGTGTTTCAAGTTGGTATCAGAGCTTGGTTTAAGGGATTCGGGTATCCACCATTAGTGGGTACTTGATCTTAAGCCATTATTATTTACATTGAGCATGATATTGAATTGTGAATTGTTATGATTGTTATCTTGAATTATTTGCTAAGATTTATGATTTGAGATGTCGCGTGACGACCTTGGAAGCGTATATTTGGTATATGATAATTGCTATGTCTGGCCAACATAATAATTATCATATAGTAATTGTACGGATCCAATGAAGTCACGAGGTGTTGAAATTATGAAATCTTAGCAATTGTTGATTATTATGCGATATGTTTAAGTAAAGTAGACATAAAATTGTTGAATTAGTATATTGAATGTATTATGTCTACTTTCAGTACTAACATGGATGATCAAGAGGTAGAACTAACACTTGGGTCACGTCCACGAGACCAAGCCCACAACGAAAGAACTGGAGGTGAGGACGATAGACACAGACCTCCAACAGATGATGTTAGATTATCTTTGACTGATCTAAAAAGGCTAATTTCTGCTGAAGTTGCTAAGGCTCAAGAGGAGTCCCTTCCCCTCATATTGGGCCGTGTTTCTGAAACGATTCGCGAAACGGTTAGTGATGAAATTCATAAACAATTTACTGAAGCTGAAATTAATCTTGAAAGACCACCTCCGGATGCTGAAAGAAATGAGGAACGACCACCAAGTCCTATTCATCCAAGGGTATTGCAAGCACGTGACGAAGATCGAAAGTTTAGTTATAAAGACTTTTCTGTGTGTAAACCTCCAGTTTTTGAGGGCGAGATGGATCCAATTAAATGTCAAAGGTGGTTATCTGAAGTTGAAGGGGCATTTGCTACAGCGGAAGTCCCTAATCGATTGAAAGTACGATATGTTTCTAATCTTCTTAAATCTCGTGCCAAATTCTGGTGGGAAGTTCAATGTCGTACTCTTGGAGAGGAAGCTATTACAATTATGACTTGGGAGGAATTTAAGAAGATGTTTATGGAAAATTTTTCTCAAGATGCTGATCTAAGTCGAATTCGTCGTGAATTCCTTTCTATGGAACAAACGACTGAAACGATTAATGAGTTGGTGGGAACTTTTCTGGATAGAGCTCAATTTCTTCCGGAGTATATGGCGAGTCCTAAATTGCTTATGGAACATTTTCATGCTATTTTAAAGAAGGAAATTCGCCAATTTGCCAATCCTAAGAAATGTAACACTTTTTCTGAGCTGGTGGATGAGGCTCGATTTCATGAGATAGAGTTGAAGAAAGATGAAAAGAGTTCCTCTAAAAGAAAAGTTGAACCCACTTCTACTTCATCTAAGAAGTTTCGAACTGGTGGGAGTTTTAGAAGAGATGATCGAACTGATATTCCAGAATGTAAGATATGCCATAAAAGGCATCGAGGGGAGTGTAGAGCCGGGACTCTAAATTGTTTTTCTTGTGGAAGGCCGGGACATTTTAGCAAAGATTGTCCCAATCCGATCAAAGTTTGTCATCATTGTCTGAAACCAGGACATATTCGCCCTGATTGTCCTGATCTGAAATCTCAGCCTACTTCTTCTGCACCTCGCAGAAATACTGAGAGGAAGACGGTGGAACCACCGAAGTCTAGACACCGTTCATTTCAAATTACTGCAGAAGAAGCACAACGAGCCCCCGATGTGCTGACAGGTACCTTCTTTGTAAATCTTAAACCTACATACATACTGTTTGATTCGTGAGCCTCACGATCATTCGTATCTGAAAAGTTTTGTCGATATTTCTCAATCCCTCTTGCTGAGTTAGATGCTCCACTAGATGTGGAGGTTGCTGATGATAGGATTATCTTTGTGACGAATGTATATAGGGGTTGTAAGTTAGTAATTAATAATGAAACTTTTCTCATAAATTTAATCCCGATGCAAATGGGGGAATTTGATGTAGTAGTGGGTATGGATTGGCTAGGTAAACACAATGCCATAATCCAGTGTGAGAAAAACATTATCCGGGTTAATTCACCAAGTGGGGGAGTAATCGATATTTATGGGGAAAGGCGAAAACCTTCCATTTCTATATGTACATTCGCCCGTGCTAAACATCATTTATCACATGGTTGCCAGGCATTTTTGGCATATGTGATTGACACTCAGAAATCAACCCCCAAACTTACTGAAATTCCTATTGTTAATGAATTCCCCGATGTGTTTCCTGATGAACTACCGGGTATTCCACCCGATAGACAAGTCGAGTTTCGTATTGATTTGGTGCCAGGTTCCACACCAATAGCAAAAACACCTTACAGACTGGCCCCCACTGAAATGCAAGAATTAATGAAGCAATTGCAAGAATTACTCGACAAAGGTTTTATTCGCCCAAGTAGTTCTCCTTGGGGTGCACCAATTTTATTTGTTAAAAAGAAGGATGGCACTATGAGAATGTGCATCGATTACAGGGAATTGAACAAGGTCACCATTAAGAATAGGTATCCCTTGCCTAGAATTGATGACTTGTTTGATCAGTTACAGGGTGCTAGTTTCTTCTCGAAGATTGATTTACGTTCTGGTTATCATCAGTTAAAGGTTCGAGAAGACGATGTTTCTAAAACCGCGTTCAGGACGAGGTATGGCCATTATGAATTCGTGGTTATGCCTTTTGGTCTGACAAACGCTCCTGCAGCCTTAATGGATCTGATGAATCGAGTGTGCCGACCTATGCTCGATAAGTTTGTAATTGTTTTTATTGATGATATCCTTATCTATTCTAAATCTGCTGAAGATCACGGTGTTCATTTAAGGCAGGTTTTACAAACTCTAAGGAATGAGAAACTCTATGCCAAGTTCTCCAAGTGTGAATTTTGGCTTCGTGAAGTCAAATTTCTTGGTCATGTTGTAAACAATCAAGGTATAATGGTTGATCCTGCAAAGGTGGAGGCGGTGATGAAATGGGAACCTCCAACCAATGCAACTGAAGTTCGAAGTTTTCTGGGTTTAGCTGGCTATTACAGACGTTTTATCCAGGATTTCTCTAAGATTGCTACTCCTCTTACAAAGCTTACTCGCAAGAATATCAAATATGAATGGAATGATGCCGCTGAACAAGCTTTTCGTACTTTGAAAGTAAAACTCAGTCAAGCTCCTGTCTTAGTACTTCCTGATGGTATTGAAGACATGGTTGTTTATTGTGATGCTTCTCGAAATGGTCTCGGTTGTGTTCTTATGCAAAGAGGTAAAGTGATTGCTTATGCTTCTCGTCAGCTGAAGGAACACGAAAAAGGGTACCCCACCCATGATATGGAATTGGCGGCGGTTGTCTTTGCTCTGAAAATTTGGAGGCATTACTTATATGGTGTGAAGTGTACCATTTACACAGATCACAAAAGCCTCAAATATTTCTTTGATCAGCGTGACCTTAACATGAGACAGCGACGTTGGCTTGATTTGGTAAAGGATTATGATTGTGAAATTCTTTATCACCCAGGAAAGGCTAACGTTGTAGCTGATGCTCTCAGCCGAAAAGCGATGCATCATGCTTTAATTGTTAAATCTCTTCGTATTACTGTCATTCCTGATTTACTTGATCAAATTAAGGAAGTCCAACAAAATGCATGGCAAAAAGGTCTTTGGAGAGCGGAACGCATAAAAGGTCAAATTCCAAATATTGTTGACGACTCTCGTGGGATAAAAACACGTTATGGAAGAATCTGGATTCCCAATTCACCTGAGCTGAAAAAGTTGTTACTTGATGAAGCTCATAAGTCCAGATATTCCATTCATCCTGGTGCAACAAAAATGTACCATGATTTGAAGGTTGATTACTGGTGGCCGGGAATGAAACGAGAAATTGTAAAATATGTCGAACAATGTCTGACATGTCTGCAAGTTAAAACAGAACATCAAAAGCCATTTGGCAAGATGCAACCGTTGGACATACCTTTTTGGAAGTGGGAGCACATTACCATGGACCTTATCACAAAATTACCCAAGACCCAACGTCATCATGACACAATTTGGGTGATTGTTGATAGGTTGACGAAAAGTGCTCTATTCTTGCCAATTAAGGAAACTTATACTTCCGAGGCACTTGCTGATTTGTACGTTAAGGAAGTTATAGCACGTCATGGTATGCCTATTTCTATTGTTTCCGATCGAGATAGTCGATTTACTTCTAGATTCTGGAACAAATTTCAAGAAGATATAGGTACTCGTGTTCATTTGAGTACTGCATACCACCCACAGACTGACGGGCAGAGTGAAAGAACTATACAAACTTTGGAAGATATGTTGAGAGCGTGTGCCATTGATTTCGGTGGTAACTGGGATACTCACTTACCGTTAGTTGAGTTTTCTTATAATAATAGTTATCACTCAAGCATTGGAATGCCACCTTATCAGATGTTATATGGAAGAAAATGTAGAACTCCAATTTGTTGGGGTGAAATTGGGCAGAGAGAACTGGGCAGTACTGACATTGTCCAGAGAACTACAGAGAAAATTGATCAAGTCAGAGAACGTTTGAAAACCGCACAGGATCGACAAAAGTCTTATGCTGACAACCGAAGGCGTCCAATTGAATTTCAAGTTGGAGATTCTGTTATGTTAAAAGTATCTCCATGGAAAGGTATCATTCGATTTAGAAAGCGAGGAAAGTTGAGTCCTCGATTTATTGGTCCCTTTAAAATTCTTGAAAGAGTTGGGAAGGTAGCATATCGCCTTGAGCTGCCTAATGAATTAGCTGAAATTCATAACACTTTTCATGTGTCCTATCTGAGAAAGTGTTTAATTGATGAAGCCGCATATGTGCCATTGGATGAGCTTGAAATAAATGATCAGCTGAACTACATTGAGCAACCTGTGATGATTCTTGATGAACAGATAAAGAAGCTGAGAAATAAAGAAATCAAGTTGTTCAAAATCCAATGGAAGCATCGTAAAGGTTCAGAATTCACTTGGGAACCTGAGGAGGAAATCATTCGTTATTACCCGTCTATATACCAGGAATGGATTGTGAGGACACAATCCTGAATAAGTGGGGGAGACTTGTAACATCCCAATTTTTGTAAGTTCAAAACCTTAAAATATATTGATTTAACTGTTAAGTTAAAAAGGACTAACTATGAAAGATATTTTGTGCCATAGGAATTGCTAGTTAACTACATAGTTAGTTTGAAGGATCATTTATGCCAATTGTGAAGAGCTGGAGGGTTTAAGTTGAACTTGCAGTATAAAATCTAATTTCCTGTAGCTTCTAAACTATTCTTGTACAGAAAACAGATAGATACGTACTGTGTTATGTGGGTGGCGATTTTGAGAAGCTCAGGAACAATAATTTCACTAAATTGAAGCTAGGGTTTCATCTATAGTGTTTCTAATCTTCAATTTTAGCATCCTTAAGGTATTACTAACCCTCTTTTGTGTTTAATTTGATGATTTAATTGAATTGAGTAAACCCTAGTTATATGAATTTAATGGGTAAATAATGAATTTATGTTTATTATATGTTGTTGAACTTGATTTCACATGTAAATGATGTTAGTTGTAGCAAAATCCTTATAACCATGTAGTTATAAGAAAAGTAATGAAAGTGATCATGATTATGTATGAGATGATTGAAATAAGTGGGTAATTGATATGTATTAATTGTGATTATGTACCAAATAATGATATTTGGGGTTAGTAAAGTTTATTGATGATAAATATATGAGTACCCACTTATAAATGATCACTTATGTGAAAGTGTATGAAACTTATAGGAAATTATGATAGTGATGAAAGTCACACTTAAGTGATATGGTATGTGACATGTGATTAATACTTGGCTACTTGATAACATGATTAGGTGATAAAAGTGTGCAAGGTGTTACAAGTGATTTGATTAGTGGGCTATCGCGAGGTAAGTCAATGGACGATGCTATCTCATATTATGTAATGTATATCCCAATTACTTGGAAGGACCGGTAATGGGTGTGATGTTTATTTGATGTGTTGAATGATATACCGGGGTGTAGGCCCGAAGATGTTAACTACTGCAGGAGTTAGCATATTAATTATGGATCCATAATACGAGTATAAAAGATTTAGTATTTCATATTCATTGAGCTTATGTTCTTGATGCTCATAAGTCTTGGATATGTTTATGGTTTGATTGATGATATTAGATAGCCCATTACTTACTAAGCGTTATGCTTACTTTATTATGTTTACATGTTTTATAGGTGAGCCAAGTGGGACCGGCGGGGTTTCGGGAAAGAGACCCGCGTAGTACTAGTGGTGGAGCTTGTTAAATAGTTGGTAACAAGCTACTTCTTCTTAAATCATGCTCTTGATATGTACATACACCCCTTTTTGGTCAAGAAATATGGTTTTGTCATATATAGTCGGAAAGTCAAAGTTTAACGGTGTTAGTGGTCAAAGTCAGAACTGTTAGATTGTAAAAGTCAACGTAGTCAACGAGTCATAATATGGTCGTTGACAGTTTTGGAGAAGTATAAGTTGAGTACTTGATGTATAATTATAGTTTTATGTGTAATATGGTGAATTATGGTCTAGTGTAATATTAATGGTAAAAGTTTGTTTGGTTTGACTTAGAAAAGTCAATTACATGTGAAATGGTCATTGGAATGATAATTATGTGGGTAAAGACCCAAATGGGTCGTTAAAGTGCTCAATTGGGTCACTTGAATATTAAACGGTTAAATTAAATTGTGGTCATTGTATATCGAATGTAAATACTTCCTTAGGTCATAATTATATAGTTGGATTAGGGGTCAGAAGTTCCAGACCTGAAGCCTTGTGGTTTGGAAGTTGATATGTCCATGGAAAGTGCTAAAAATGGTCATTTTTGTGTCAATAGTCCAATTCCCGATATAATGCGAAATTTTGAAAAGTGGAAATTAAGAAATGTTTATATTATCATTTTACATATGCCTGCAAAATTTTTGTGTAATTTGGATGTGTCGTTTGCGAGATACACAGGTTTAAAGTTTGTATTTTGGTATAAGTAATGCAGGATCAGACTTACTGGTGCAGTATCTGCTGCTGAGCAGATGTACCCGGCGGGTACAGCCTCTACCCGGCGGGTAGAGGTGAATTTTCAGTACATCTTCGTTAGTTGTAATTGAAAATGGAATATGACCCGGTTATATATGTAATATGACCCGGTTGTAATATGTGTGACAAGGAGATCCTTTCGAACGAAATAATATTCTAGACTTTCTGACCCGGTTGTTTTAGCGCGTCATATTAGCCGCGTCATATTAGTTTTAATAAATTTTGTACATAATGTATAAATAATGAAATCTAAATTAATTAATAGTTAAAATACAGTTATAACAATAATTGAAAAAAAAAATAAATAAATAAATTTCGGGGTGTTTCAATTCGGCGTCGTTTGAAGGTAGTTTGTGGCGTTTTTGTGGTGGTTTTTGGTTTGTGGTGGTTGTAGTAGAGAGAAAAAGAAAAAGAGGGGGTGATGATGAATGAGAAAAGTGGGGAGGGAGAAAGGGTTTTGTCTCCCTTTTTCCTTCCTCTGTGTTTGCGCTCCGCGTTTGTTTACCCGATCGTTAAATGTTACTTTATTTTAACTAATATATTTTTAATTATACGAGTTGACGTTTTGCGTTATAAAATGATATGTAAATATTATCGACATAATATTTTATTGTTTACGACGTTATTTAATAATTTCGTTTTATTAAATAATTTTGTTCACCAACAGTCGTATATTTTTGTCACGTTTGTTTTCAGATTGTTCAGTACGTAATTACTACTAATTACGAATACGTAATACTACGCGCATTATCTAGTTGGGCTTTGCTAGACTTACCTCTAAAATATGTTGTGAATTCACTCAAGTAGGGAATTAGCCTAATAATGCAAGTGATTAATGTTATTAATCTCGTTTAAATTTGCGGGGTGTTACACATTTAGGACACTATACTACTTTTTTATTCACTTGTGTATCTAAACTATTTAGACAAATAATTATATAGCGTTTAGTGGTTATGCTATTAATAATTTGTATGATTATTATTATTATTATTAAACAATTTATTCTATAATATTACTTACATTTTTATTACACTATATAAGATTATATGTTATTATTATTTATTTATTAAATATAGTAGTATTATATATTTTTAAATTAGTAAAAAATATCATGATAAACTTGCAAATGAAATTAAATTTTAAGATTAATTTAAGCTAAATAAATAAATAAATAAAGAATTTTGCTAAACGTAATTCTAAAAACCGTGTTTTAGAAACAAATTTATGCATAAAGTTGTGGTTTATTAAATTGGTTGATAAGAGAAGTTAAATTAAGAGGGTAAGTAGTATTATTATAAAAGTATAAACAATTTATACGTGTCTATATATATATATATTTCTAAAAACCGTGTTTTAGAAACAAATTTATGCATAAAGTTGTGGTTTATTAAATTGGTTGATAAGAGAAGTTAAATTAAGAGGGTAAGTAGTATTATTATAAAAGTATAAACAATTTATACGTGTCTATATATATATATATATATATATATATATATATATATATATATATATATATATATATATTTAAGCTACTACATTTATCAAAGATAAATTTTACTATTCCTAACCTATTCAAACTCATATACTACTATTGCAACTCACTTAAATAAAATAAAGTAATAAATAAATGGAAGGACATGCACATATAATAATATAATATATTCTTTTTTGTGTATGTAATATAATATCGCAAATAAAAACGGTAGTAATAATAAAGTCAATTTATAAATAAAACCATAAATGTCTAATAGCATTTTTAAAAAGAAAAAACATTATCATTTAAAAATAATATTCGTTTTACAAGATAAAACAATGACTTTAAAAGTTAATAACAATATATTAAATAAAAACATATAGTTAAGTTAGAATACAATCATATTGCTATAAATAATTTTAGTAGAGTCAAATGTAAAATGTAAATCGTTGACCTTTTGAAATGTAATCTTCGTTTTCACAAAATACGGTTATGAATTTGAAGAATTTGAAAGTTAATCAAAATGGTATAAAATAGAGCATGCAGTATTATAATTAGATTGCTACATATATTATCAACATAGTCAAAATATAAATTGTAGTCCCGTGCAAAATAAGTGATCGTATGTTAAATAAATCAACTATGGGGTTATAGTACTAAAAACAAAGTTTATTATAAATATATGTGATTATTCGGTATGCTAAAAGTACTATTAGCTAAAATTGATTTAAGATTGAATTTGAAGGAAAATCGATTAAAAATGCGATAAAATTTATTGTGGATATCTCTAATTATGTTCAAATTTTCAACAAAGATAATAATGCAATTCCAAAGACTTAAGAAAATCAATATTAATTTTGATAAACACTCCCTACAAAACGCCTCAAAAATGAAGTTCTTTTACATTCAAAGTTCCGTTAAACAAGTAAGTAACCCAAAGATAATTGTATTCGTGCTTCTAAAAATATATACTATCTACGGTCTACACCCCGCTCCAACGCACGGGTGTAAAACCTCGTATATAACATTTTCCATTTTTCATAAATAATACACAGAGTATTTCATTAATTTTCTTCCCAAACTCGACAATGCAAATGCCCTTGTTATTTTCCGACTTGTTTCCGATAGAACGTACCCATTAATCAAAACTCTTTCCCATTATACTCTCCCACCACCTGAAAAGATCGTCAATCCGAACTCACTCTTAAAGCCCTCGCTTCTCCACCGCCGTTGCTACCGTTCCGTTCCGTCCCGTCCCGTCGCTCAGTTCTCCCACCACAACTCCGACTGGTAATTTGATTTCTGTTTGTTTAAATCATACTCGTCGTGTGGAATTAGATTGTGTTACAAACTCATCTAAAAACCCTAATTAACAGGTTTCACGTTTAATCATCTACCCGAAATCAACACTACGTAACCTAATTTAGTCTAGTACTTTACTCCGTATAACATTTAAGGACAAAAGTAAACCCTAATTTGTAATTGAGGAGTTGAGAGTTGTAATAACACGACACATTGTTTCTGGGTTTTGTAATCAAATAAAAGTTGAAGTTTTGAAACACTTAATCTGGGTGAAATTGTGATTTATTGGAATGATTGTTGTTATTACGATTATTATATTGTCATCATCATTACATTAATCAAGTTTGCTCATTGTTTAGTTAGGAATTTAAGTAACTTATTATATCTGTGTTGGGTTTGGTCTTTGATTGAGCCACTTTATGTAGAAAAAGGCTCGATTTTTTATATATATTTTTTTGTTTAAATTGTGTTTATGATTTATGACTTGCATATCATCATCCTTTCAGTCACATGGTTCAATACAGAAATAATGTATGTGCACTATATAGGTATAGCTAGAAGCCTAGAAGATAGGAATCTTGTATTTTGAATAAGAAGTGACTTGAAATTGGATACATCTAGTAGCTATTTTGATTTGGAGAAAGATGATAGTATTGAAAATGCTTAATGCTACGCAAGTTAGCAGAAGGAGTGTTGTTCCCATTGAAGAAACACCTTACACCTGAATAAAAATTGCTATATGTAAAACAGGTACTTATTACTTGTTTTTCAGATTTAGAACATCTTTCTGCTGATTGCGTCCATTGTATACATTAAATAAGTTTGCGCTGTAGCCGCTGCAAATACTATGTATCAAGTTAAAATTCATATTATATTAAGAAACGTGTTGGGTAACATCATATCTCATATTTGTAGAAAGTAGAAACTGGCCAGTTACTATAAGTTCTAATTTCTTTTTTGGGTATGGTATATGATAGACATTTCTTTGGTGTTACTTTAATACGGATATGAGATGTTAATTGTTTCACTATCTGTTGCATGTTTTAGTTGCAGGAAATCGACAGTATTGCAATTAAAATACGCTCTTGTTCTTTGTTTAAAGCCTAACACTTCGGTCCTGCATCTACACCTTCAATGAGCGCGTAAAATCCATTTCAATATAACACACAAGCCATGAATGCTCCAATTATAGGTAAAGTTGTTTAATTGTATTTCTTTCCATAAGAAGTTCATGTTTATCTGTCGATCAACTTATTGGTTTGTGTGTTTTTGTTGGGGAGAAGATCCGTTGCAGGGGGATTTCCCAGAAGTTATAGAAGAGTATCTGGAACATGGTATCATGAAATGTATATCTTTTAATCGACGTGGTACTCTTCTTGCAGGTAATCAAGTATTCATATATGCTATATTTGGTACTAAATTTCAGTACAAGATAATGAGTTATGATGATATCCTCAGACTATTAGGTCCTTTTAGCACGAAATTTGCTCAAACTTTTGATACTTCTATGATGCTGCAAGATGAATGTTTATGTGTGCTTCAATGGGTTACAGTGTATGTATGATGACTTGTCTATATTTTGTGGATGTACTTTCTGCACTACTCGTGGTTCATTGTTTGGCTTGCTGGTCTATAACGCTTGTCCATGCCCATGCATAATGTGGCATTATACAACTTTCAGAATGTGTAAAATGTGCAGTAACTGCTGTGTTCTTTCCATATATATCGTATCGAAAATAGGTAAAATTACCTTAAGAGCATTATTCGGGAAGTAGGTAAAATTATGAGGTATTTTGTGATATTTTATTATTTTAACTTTGGCCTTCATGAATTATTCTATCTTTAGTCTTGAAATTCTAAACTTGTTAGATTATGGCGATGACGGTGATGCTAATCAAATGATGGAGATTATTTCAGTTGTGTGTACTAGTGATTGAGACGTGCTTTTGAGTTTTTACTATGTCCTCCCAAGTATACTGACTATAAACTTCATGCCCACACCTAAACATATCCTTGTGTTTGTTTATTTGAGCTCTTGCTGTCTTCCATATCGTTTGACATAATAATTACAAACCAAATATCTATTGATGCGTTAGAAGTGTTTATCATTTATTGGATCGTATCCCTCGCCTATTCAATTCTATCAAAACTTCCATTTTTTGTATATCTTACAATAACCTTTTGTGCTCTTTATCAGCTGGCTGCTCTGATGGAAACTGTGTTGTCTGGGACTTTGAGACCCGAGGAATTGCAAAAGAACTTAAGGATAGAGACTGTACTGCTGCCATCACTAGCGTTTGCTGGTCAAAAAATGGTCATCGCATACTCATTTCAGCTGCAGATAAATCTCTAACTTTATGGGACGTTATAAAGGGTGAAAAAGTTTACCGAACCACACTACAACAAACCCCTTTACAAGCTCGCTTACACCCCAATGGCGGTTCATCAGAATCAACTCTCTGTCTAGTTTGTCCTTTCTCGTCTGCTCCCATGATTGTCGATCTATGCTCGGAAACCACTACTACACTTCCCATATCAGTGTCTGACCGAGTCAACGGACCCACCCCTCCATCAAAAAACAAATTTTCAGATGGATCAGCCCATTACACACCTACTGCTGCATGCTTCAACAAATACGGGGATTTGGTTTATGTTGGGAATTCAGTTGGGGAAATCCTAATAATTGATTACAGAAAGAATACAGTTCGTGGTGTTGTCCCTATTTTGGGTGGTGCAGTGGTAAAGAATATAGTATTCAGTAGGGATGGACACTACCTTCTTACAAACTCAAGTGACCGTACGATTAGAATATATGAAAACCTTTTACCCTTAAAAGATTCACTTAAAGTTCTTGATGAAGTACACGAGGCTAATACAGTTGAGGTTGATAACCTAAAGGGTGTTGGGTCGAAGTGCTTATCACTTTTTCGGGAGTTTCAAGATTCTGTCACTAGAGTGCATTGGAAAGCGCCATGTTTTAGTGGTGATGGTGAGTGGGTTGTTGGAGGTTCAGCTAGTAAAGGTGAGCATAAAATATACATTTGGGATCGTGCTGGACATCTTGTGAAAATTCTTGAAGGTCCAAAGGAAGCCTTGATGGATTTGGCATGGCACCCTGTTCATCCTATTGTCGTTTCCGTGTCATTAGCGGGCTTAGTTTACATTTGGGCCAAAGACTACACCGAGAATTGGAGTGCATTTGCCCCGGATTTCAAGGAACTCGAGGAAAACGAGGAGTATGTGGAACGTGAAGATGAATTTGATTTGATGCCAGAAACTGAAAAGGTAATATTACAACCATGGTAAAACAAGTAGCACATTGTGTAGATGGAACTCTCTTGATTAAACTTCTCGTTTCACTATGTGAATTGTTACAGGTGAAGGAATCCGAAAAGAACGAAGATGATGAAGTTGACATTACAACCGTGGAGGACTCATCATTTAGTGATTCAGATATCTCACAGGAGGAACTATGCTTCTTGCCTGCAGATCCCTGTCCTGATGTTTCTGAGCAGCAGGAAATGCACAACGGAAGTACTTCAAAATTAGGTGACAGAAGGAATTCTGATTCCCCACTTTCAGAAGAGACAGGTGGTGATGGTCGGGCATTGAACCATGATTCCAATCAAACCGAAGGTAAGTTACTGATTCGTGCTCAGTGCATTCATATTAGTTTCTTAGATTCAGATTTTTAAGGAGTAAATAGTTGCTTTATTAGTTATGCGTTTTCTGTTAAAATTTCTGACCGATTCCATGCCGTGATTTTCATTGCAAACATTTAGGATGTGTTTGGATGTACGTTTTGAAACTGATTATGTGATTCTGATTTTAATTCAAGTTGCGATAATCACTTGAAAATCCCCATCCAGGTCACCACCCCTTACTTTAAATGGGGAAGTGTTATGTGTTTTTGGGTGATTGTTTGATACGAACCGGGGTTGAATTTATAATCAAACAATGAAAAGTAAATAACAACATAATGCCTGAAATTTGAGAAGTAGGTGATCCCTCTCATGACTCGATTTTCTGGATGCGAATGTAGGATAATAACATAACCCTAGTGACTTATAAATACTAGAAGTAATGTAAAGTTACCATGATTTCTTAGCGTGAAAGGAAACTAATAAGTGCTAATTTACAGGCAATTACTAAGCTCCCTTGTAAATTCCGCATACTGTTTCAATACCCCTTAAACCATTTTGGTAGGCCATATCATGGTTTAATGTTCGTATTTACATTAGAGTAGACTGTTACGGATGTCATATATTTCAAGAATGTTTATTGCAACAAAAGTTCAACTGTGATGGCTCTAGAAGTTACACTAGTTGGTGTTTTTGCAATCAATAACTGTATTCCACATATATAACTTTTGAATCCCTAATACAGGAATGGAGAATTCTGGTGGTGAAGATACTGGCATGACAAATTCAAAAAGAAGGCGAAAACCGTCTGAAAAGGTATTGGAATTGCAGCAGGCACAGAAGGTCAGGAAACCTTTCACCGAAAACAAAAGCTTCAGGTAAATTTCAAAATGTTAAGAGAAGATCGGGATTGAACAAGAAGATGATGTGATTCAATTTACATATGATGATGACTGATGAGATTGATGATAAGTGAAAATTTAGGCTAATGAAGTTGTTGTAGACTTGTAGTTAAAAGGTTGGATCATTATTGTTATTTAGTGGCCTCTTATGGTAGATTTGACATTCCATCTTGGTCAACTTTACAAATAGTCTTGTTGTACTTGCAGCGAAAGGTAATATACTTTGCAAGGACTTGGGCAGGATGTTTTTATTTCTTTTTCTTAGTCTCACTATGCTTGGTTTGCGACGTGGTATGGAGTGATGACGCATGAACTTATATGTGTCATTCCTCGCTACTTCGCTACTTCGTATAAGCTATCAAAAGATATGACTGAATATTAAAAAGTGATGCATCTGAAACTTGATACATGGTTTGTTTGATTAAAGTTGATACATACAAAACTGTACATATATCACTGGCATAAACCAAGATTAAGCACCTCACCCACCCTCGCCCTCTAATCTGGACTTGATGATGATCAAAACAGTTGTATGACAAAAACGTGTTCTGTAATAAAGAAAATATGTAATCATATATTTAGATTAGATTAGATTAATTTTGATTACAAACGAGCGAAGTTTTTTTTTTTGTTTTCACCGTTTTTATCTTACCTAAGCGTTGTCCTCGTCAAAGTGCAAGACATTAAAAAGGTACATATCTTCATCCACTCTACTCAGCAACTTCCTACTTGCTTCCCATCAACATTACCATAAACCTAACACAAACACAACACACATTCCACTAATGATTAATTATTAATATTAAATTAATATTAAATTAAAATTAAAATTTTTCTTTTTTATTTATTAATATCAGACAAAAATATAGTAGTACGGAGTATATTTTAAGCACGATAATAATAATAATACAGTAATACTCCGTAATAATAATCGAATTCCGCTCTTTCTTATTTCCTCATGCGTATTATTAGGGATTTGTATTAGAACTGCTGCTATCATTATTATTACTATCGTCGTTTTATTTTGTTCTATCGTCATCGATGTCTGCCGGCGGCCATTACGATATCAGAACATGACGTCATCATTCACGCCTTTTCATCTTTCATAGATCTCAATCTCATCATCCAATCCTTTCAATACTCAGGGAATGGATTTAGATGAATTTAGGTCAATTCTGTCGAATTCAAAAGCTAATATTTGGGAAATTATTGATTCTGCTATAACCCTAGCTTCAACCGATTACCCTCGTGAGCTTAAAAATCGTAGAGATGCAATCGTACAGCGTTTATACACACCACCGCAACAACAATCCAAGATAACGGTGGGTAACGGAGGTGGTGAGTCTCCGTTAACTCCACACTCTGTTCCCCAAGATGATGATGATGATGATGATGATGATAATGATAACGAAGAACCCGATCCTTACGGAGGGTTGTTTGATGATGAACAAACTAGAATTCTTGAGATTAAAGAACAACTTGAAGATCCACACCAGGTATTATTATTATTATATCATTTACTATTTACTATACTTACTTACATGTTTGATTAAGAATTATTAATGTTGTTATCATTGTTATTTGACTTATGATTATCGTTATGGTGTAGAGTGATGATGCTGTTGTTGAGTTGCTTCAAACCCTAGCTGATATGGATTTAACTTTCACAGTCCTTAAGGTAAATATCAGATAAACAGACTTCAAATGTATCAATCATTATGCACAATTCTATTGTATGTATCCAACTTTAAAAATTGTGTTGTATGCATCGAACTTTTAATTATTGCTATTAGATGTATCTGGCATCCTGGGGATTTGGTAACAGGGTGTCACGCCACCGGTTTACAAGTTATAAAAGGATAGATGTATATAATTGTAATTATCGAAAGTTTAGTACATAGTATGATGGTAACTTTTGAAGTTGGATACATTCAATAGAATTATGTGTAAAGTTTGATACATTATCAACCACTTAACCTATTAGTGTATGAAGTTAAATGTGACACTAATGTTTGGTTAATGAATTAGGAAACTGATATAGGAAGGCATGTTAATCGACTTAGAAAGCACCCGTCAAACGAAGTTAGAAGATTGGTGAAGCAATTGGTGAGGTTAGTCACGCTTGCATGGTTTTTTCAATTCAATTATTCTTTTGTGGATTTGTTTTTGAGCTTGTTTTATCTGGTGGTTTGATTGTTCTAGTAAATGGAAAGACTTGGTGGATGAGTGGGTTGGCGCGAATAATGGTGCCGCTGCACCATCTGCTCTTACAGGTAACACCTTCTGTGTTTGTATTTAGTGTTATGATTTCGTAGTCTTTTATCAAGAATTTTAGATTTTTGTTTTAATTGATGGGTGTTTCGTAGATGGGGATTCGCCTCTGGTGCAGAATGTACCAAGGAGTGCCCAGAATGGTTATCACCAGGTAGTAGAGTGAACATAACACGTTTGAAAATTATGGACTATGATATGATGAACGTCAAGTGTTGTTAAGATTTTTTGACATTTGATGTTGTGTTTTTAGGGGCCTGATTTCGGCTACTCTCCGAACCCACACAGTTAAGTATCGAATTTGGTTAAAATCATCCAATTCCTTTCCATACTTTGTTGTGGAGTGATTTTTGATCAATTCTTTACGTCAAATGAAACTGTAGATGGGAGTTCTGGTTCTGAACCAGAGCAGCAGAAGCCGAAAGCAGTTGTTTCAAAGAGACCAACACCATCAAGACCTGCACCCCAGTCTCGACCTACCATGATTGCTTCTGCTTCCGCGCCTCCTCCAAACGTATATTTTCTCTTTAAGCAATCTTAATGTTTTGCTGTTATACAAGTTAAAATGTTTATTTAAGTTGATGGTTTTGACAGCGAGCAAACCGTGATCAAAACATTGACTCAGACAGGCTGGCTTCAGCCAGGAAACGACTTCATGAGAACTACCAAGAAGCCCAAAATGGTTAGAATGAACTTAAACTTTTCTGCTTATGGGATGTGTTTTGTATGTCAAATTAAACGACTCATTGTTTTCCGGTTGTGTTTAGCCAAAAAGCAACGGACAATACAAGTGATGGACATTCATGAGATACCAAAGCCCAGGAATGGTTTCATTGCCAAAAATAAAGGAAACTTTCAAGGGAGAAACCATCGATGATGTTGATTCCACCACGAACCTCTGCATCGTGACAGGGTATCCCAGAAATCTGTGTATCCATGTGACGCTTTCTTGATGTCTGATTTCTATAAAAATTTTCTCATGGCATATAATACTTGTTATATAATTTTTGGGATACCATTCGATCTTACTAAGTAATTCGCAGTTCAATGTTTTTTTCTGAATTTCAATCGATTGAGTCTCCTTGAAATGCTATTTCATTTAGTCCTTACAACTCCATTCTGGATCTTGTTTCTGATGAGCCTTTTTAAACCATTGAGACATAAGTATGTTATGGTAGGCATTAGAGTATAATAGATTCTGATTTTGAGTAGTTTACCTTCTTCAATGGTTGTGACAGGGGTTGCGAAATGAGCGGGTTGGGTACTTAGGTAACAGTTGATATTTAGATACGAGTTGAGACAGAGGAGATGTGTTGACTAGAAATGCTTGTTCTTTTCTTAACCTGCTTTTTTATTTTTTGCTTGTTTTATCTTATTATATCTGAACTTACCTATTACAGAGAGAAATATACTACTAACTGAATCAACTCATTTAGTCACTTTTAGTTTTCATCTTATTATATAAATAATGATCCCTTAACCCATAAACATATAAGAATTAAGTTATGTTTTCTGCTATATGTATCTCCTCCTTTACGTATACGGAAATATGTCCATCCTGAAAGTATTAGGCATACGATTTAATTTTCTTTTGCTGCAAGCTTTATAAACTGTAAGTACATATTTACACATACCTGGCCATTGATGTTTCAGTGAGTTAGGAATGGCTACTCTTTATGACATTATGTTTCCGTCAGTGACTACAAATTTAAGTATGGAGATCGATGTGTACTTGACACTTCTAGGTGATAAAAGTGTGTAGCATTAGATTACTTGCTGTAGTGATACATATACACGTTGGCTAATAAAAACGAGGTCTCTGAGATACCACAAAATAGGTCCTGACAAATAGTTCAAATTAATATATAGAAATTTTTTACAAATGTTCTCTGACGTAGGCATAGTTGTTAATTAGTGGCTCTACTTGTGAATCGGAATCTTGATTTTTAACTCGTGACTCGAATGGACTCGTAAGTACTATTTTATTTTTATTAAAAAGATCATTAGTCACTTCTTGTTCTATTGTCATTTTATTTCTTGTATTATATAACATTAAAAGTTTGTCTAATTTCTGACTTGTAAGAGTCGTACACGACTCGGAAGAGTCAATAAACGACTCATAAGAGTCAAAGTCATTTAAGAGTCGGGGTCAAAGTCGTCATGTTTTTTGAATTTTTGACTCGACTTGTAAGAGTCAACTACGTAGGAACCTAAAAAATAATAATGTTAGTAACATATGGTAAACGTTTACCAAAACAAGTGAAGGCAAATTGAGAAATTTGCAAAGTAGTTGGTATTCCAAAAAACAAGTGATTCCAATATGTGAAAGTAAGATTTGATTTGGTATCTTTGAATTACTGCTGCTATTAGTATTAAGGTGTGTGGGTGAATATATTCATGTTTTTTTCTTTGTGAGCAATGGAACATATTCATTACCCAAACAAATTCCAATGTGTTATTCGCAACGAAACAGTTACAAATCAAACGTTTATGTTGATTTAAATAGTATACAATGATATGATAATGATATTGATTCGAAAGAAAGAAATTGCAACAACACTGTTGGTTAGGAAAAGATGGATATAACGGACTAAAAAGGTAGGTGAATATCTGATGCAATCTTCATTATCTCCCATTACTATTCTCTTTCTACCCAACCACACACGTACTCACTACTCACCTCTCAAAATCAAATCAATCAATCAATCAGAAATAAGTACTATCATTTTCCTATTAGGATTTTGTTAACGAAATCACTTAGAGTTCCGTTTTATAAAATCTTACATGTATAAATTATTACTGTACATTCAACCGATGGACGTCATATGCTGCTCAAACTGCAGCGGCAAATTCAGGGGCAGGGGGTTAACATAAATTCAGAAGGAGACATAAAGTTTGTCATGCTCTTGGTACAACTTTATATGCATGTGTTAAATTCTTAATGAAATTCCTAAGAGTTCTTGTTATCATTTTCCTATTATATATATATATATATATATATATATATATATATATATATATATATATATATATATATATATATATATATATATATATATATATATATATATATATAGTGGAATGATCCAGAGGGAAGTGCATTTTTTGGGGGAAGGAGGGAAGTGTTAGTATGCATCAGGAAGCATATTACCTTCACCCATACAAATCTCGAAAAAAGCAAACTGAAATGTAGTAAATGTTAATCAGAATCGATGCTATGAATGTTAAGCTTCCTTGATAAATTCTTTCTTCAAGTTATAGCATCGATTTATGAATATTAGATCCAAATCCGTTAATATGCATTGCGGTGCATATTAGTTAATATGCATTGTGATGCATATTAACAATAAAAATATCTTTCAAATAATGTGAAGTTTTAATATGCATCGCGATGCATATTAGTTAATATGCATCACACTGCATATTAACAATTTATTAAATAAATATTCATCAATTAATGTTATGACTTAAAAATGAAATTCATTCGTTAAAATATTCTTTATAGCATCGATTTTGATTACTATTTACCAATAAAAATAATTTTTTGTTGATGTTTTGATTGATAATTGTAATATGCTTCTTGATGCATACTAACGCTTCCCCCCAAAAAGGCACTTCCCTCTTGATCACTACCCTATATATATATATATATATATATATATATATATATATATATATATATATATATATATAGTGATGGGTTCAAATGAGAACCACTAAGAATTTAAGAACTTATGAGAACCATTTAAATATGTGATTGTTCACATATGATAATGTCAAAATATATATAAAAATGTTAATAAGAATCAACAAGACCTTGATGAATTATTGAATTATTGATTCCAATAAATTGATTTTGGCATAATGTTCGAGAATGTAATGTATAAAACCTCATCAGACGAGGATGATGGGACGTTATGAATAGTGCGCTTTTTGTTTTTTAGTGGAAATACTTATTATTAGATATATGAGTTAATTACACCGTTCTTCCGTATGGTTATACGAAAAATACTGGTTTGGTCCTTTCAAGTTTTTAATTACGCTGATCGTCCTTTGTTATGAAACTTGTTACGTGGATAGTCCTTTAATCTAATGGTCGTTAGTAATCTCGTTAAATCATGTCATGTGCTAAGCATATGAGGGCATAATAGTCTTCTTCTTTTTATCTTCCACCTTCAGTCAAACAAATTCTTAACACATACACATCCTCTCTCTCCCTCTCTCTCTCTCTACATTAACAAAACCCCATTCAAGTATTCAACATAATTCATCTTCTTTAACAAATAACCTTACAAAACCCTAATCTGTGAACTCAAATTCAAACCCTAAAATCAATAATAAAATAAAACCTAACAGAAAACTAAAAAAGATTTGTATCACAGTTCTTGTAATTTCAAAATTTGTTAAAAATACCAAGTTATGCAACAATATTTCACTTAAGTATTGAACATAACCAAGATCTGTAATGTATTTCTTAACCTTGGCAACCGGCAGTGTGCCGGTATAACCACCTTCGGTAGATGTGGTTGCGGGGAGAACGACAAGTCGACAACCGTTAGATGTGTGGTTTTCGGATGAACAATGACCGACAGGTGAACGGTGGCTGGCGGCAGGAGGAGGAAGCGGTAGTTTAAAGGCCGACGGCATGAGTTATAGATGTGTATTAGTGGAGGTTGTAAATTAAAGAAAATTTTAGATAGAAAGTAAAACATGTAAAAAGGAATAAGATATTATAAATATGAATGAAGCTTTCTTTGTTTTTGAGAAACAAAATAACGGAGGTGAGACTTTTGGAGAAGAAAAGTTCAACCATAGAGAGAAAGACATGTAATTTATAAAACCCACAAAAAAATGAAACAAAAAATCGTCGAAAGTATGCCTTGAAGGATGGCAAATCGAATAGGAGAAAACGCTGAATTTTATGGTGTAATTTTCATAATTTTTCGATTTGCCGTTTGTGAGATAATCGATGTTGTAGGTAAATGGGTTTTGTACACGTGGAGCATTCTCATTGGTTCTTCCATACTTTCAAAATTTTTTGTACTTCTTAAACTTTTCTCACAATAATAAACCCGTTCCCGTTCCTTAATAATGTCTAAAGTACGTGCCTAGTGACCGCTAACCCTGTATGTCGTTGCTTATGTTTTTGCTATTGTAGTATTCAAGTTTACAATTTCTTGTTGTTATTGTATCTATTAATTCGAGTTTACATTTTTCTCATTCTATGTATTCAAGTAATTTGCAGTTAATTACATGCAACGGAAAAAGTCGGTCATCACTTAATACACTTAGGTCTGTAGACGAACCGAACGAAGCATGTTTGTGTTAGTTCATTAAAAGTTTATCAAATAAATGAACTGTAACATCCCAAATTTCGTATCCTTAAAGTTTTAAATTATACGATTTAATTGTTAAGTTAGAAGGACTAACTTTGAAAGGTATTTTGTGTCTATAGGACTTGAGTTACGAAGAATTAAGTCTTGGAGGGACTGAACATGTTAAGTATGATAAGTTGAGGGGTTTATGTGAAATCAATAACTGTGAGTCGGTTTTAAGTTCCAGACAACGATAAGTACGGGGAATGAAATTAGAACAAATATGTATCTAATTTATATGTGTACGTACTGATGATATATCAATATCATTCTCAAAAACCCTGGAAACTTCTCAAAACCGTATGAATCAAAAACCCTAACCCAAAATCGAATCAAACTAAGAAATTGAAGCTAGAAACTTGGAATTCTTCAATGATTAATCAATTCCTAGCTTGAGGTAATCCTTATTCTTGATTTTCTATACCTAGAATCTTAATTTCATGGGTTTTCATAGGGATTTATGAAATTAATGGTTTTAATACGAATTTAAGTATCTAATATGTTGAAGGAATGATAAATAAGCTTATTAGTGATTGAATTAACACTAGAATGACTTAAAGTTTAAGAATCTTGAATTGTGTTCTTGAGGGTTTTGATGGGTTTAGTTGATCAATGAATTTTAGGGTGAATTTAAGGTATAATATGACGAACTAATGGTAGATAAGTGTATTTGTGATGATGAGTAATATGAATTTGACTTAAAAATGGATTAATTGAATTGTATTATTAGTAATCAAAGTGGGTTTCTTATTATGGATGATGAATTGGTGTTAATACCCCTTAATTGGTGTTTAAAAAGGTTATTGGAATATGATTAATAGATATTGAAGTATTGAATCAAGAGAATTAAGCAATATGATTAACTATGATTACGAGAATGATTATGATTAAGTGAATTAAAGTAATAATCAAAATGGAATACAAGTAATCAAGTTATGTATATGATTATACAAGTAATGAAATAGTGAAATGATGAAGATTATGAAAGGAGAGATCATGAATTAGAAATAATCAATCCAAAAGAGGTGATGGATTGATGATTGTATTAGTTGATTTTGATGATTATGTGTTATTGTATTGATAGGTTGTATGTTAAGTGATCAAGAATGGTGGCTTTGCTATTCGAGTGTGAAATCATACATGTACCCTAAAAGGCAAAGGTGAGTGATACAAGGACTATTTGAATAATGATTGTATGTTTCAGATTGCTTACGAGCAAGTGATTCATACAATCGTTTGGAATATTGTTTGTCCCTTCTAGTTGTTTTTATTGTTTGTTTCTTATAATTGTATCTTATATGTGTTTCTATATTGTATCATATTTCGTATCTTAAGAAATATTGGTTTTTGACCATAGTTGTTGATTGTTGTTAGTAGTTGGGTTATTTGGAAATAGTATAGTATTATGTGGATTATTGAAGTATGTGGATTATGTGAAATTGTAGCATTATGTGAATTAGGAGAATTATGTGTATTAGGAGAATGATGTGAATTAGGAGGATTATGAGAATTATGTGGAATATATGGATTTAGTATTGTAGAGGTTGCTTATTACGAAATAAATGAATATCACGAAATAAGTGCTTGGCACTATTTGGTATCTATTAAGCTTGGTATCCATATGGGATTGGTGCCATGCTTACTTGTATCTATTGGATCATGAATCCATACGAAATATTGCATAATCTTTATTGTTGTTCAATAGTTTCTATTTAAAAGAAATAAGTAGCTATTAATGAATTGTATCTTGTTGGTGAATTATTTATTTAGTTGTTTGTATACTCACTAAGCTATATGCTTACTCGTATCAGTGATTTATGTTGTAGGTGTTTGGTTCGGTTGAACCAATTGGATGAAAGGTGATTACAAGAAGTAAGTGTGGATTGAAGCTTGTTGTGACATTATACAAGCTCCACATTCTATTGAATTGTCGTTTTGTATTACCATTGTATAAATCGCCCAAACTATTATGATTTTGATATAATGTGTCATTGTTGTATTCATTTGTATAACACCCCTCATTCTTACATAATAATATTATATTGAAAAGACGGAAGCGAAGAGATTTAAAACATATTTAATTACTATACGTTAGAACAAAATCATAAACCGATCATAAGTTAAGTCATGTCAAATTAAACCTGGTTAACAAACACATAATACGGGGTATTATATAAAACTTAGCATTAATTATTACAAAACATAATCAGAGTAGCAAGCTGTCAAAACATTCCCCAGCTCCTAGAGCATCTACTTTCTGCTACTCACCTATTCAAAATATAATCTGCAGAAAGTAAATATGAGGGATTAGCACAAAGCTAAGTGAGTGAGTTCATAACACAACATCTAACTTAGCATAATCATATAATTGCTTCAAACAACCGCAATACGATATTCAACAAATCAACAACAACTTAACGAGGATCGGTGGCTCTGGGGATAACCGAAATGCCCGGGTGGCTCCCCAAGAACACTTACCCAACCATATCCGTATGGCCATACGGACGAGACCGATAACTAGTGGTAGTTGAACTCAAATACAGAATCAAACACACAACAAATGAAGTACGACTCTGTATCATTCATTCAACCCCTGCCTAGTTCAACCAACCATTTAGCAACCTGTTGACCTCGTTAACAACTGATGCCCGAAGGCCAAACACATAGCACATAGGTTCATAGTCCACAAAGTATATCAACTAATCAACAAAACATATTCACGTTTATTCGTTGCAATCAAATGATCACAACCAAATTAAATGGTGAGTTCTGAATCCACTCACCGATACCTCTGTCTTCAAAATCTCCGATTCCAGAGATTACTTATCTTTCGGAGGATCTGTGAATCAATAATTCAACATAAGTTAGTACTTTACCTCATAATTCGTAAATGTCAAAATGAACATTATTATAAAATGCCACAATAGCATCCAATAAATGTCACTATTAATGTAACACCTCGTCAAAAAGTCAAATTTTCGCGCCAATTTTAAACTTTAAACAATCGTATTGAGTACGTATTACTTTTAAATAATGTGTGATTACTTTAATAAACGTTATTTACACGGGAAATATTAAACTATTTTAGTACATAAATCGTTTTGGCTTAAAACGTGTTTTAATTAGATAAAAACTTAAATGCTTTCGTATCATTTAAAAATGATATATATAAAAACTGAAATAACTCGTACAACCTAAATTTAAACATTTTTATTTTATAAAATGTTACAGCCCGAAACTAGTTTTTAACTATACGAATAAATATTACGAATTTAGAAATAATATTTATTTTACGAACGGGTACCAAAACACGGGTCAAAATACCCCGAAACGGAACAAACCGGGGCCAACCACCTCCAATTATTGGAGATGGCCGGCCATCTCTTTTACTTCCTTGCTTTTCCCCATTTTTGGAAAACATTTCACCAACACACCCTTACTTCTCACTCTCTCTCTCGGGTTACACCACCACCGCCACCATCATCACGAAATCATCATCACCATCGTCGAGTATCATCAAAGAGGAAGTAACAACATCATCATCACCATCATCACCACGAATCATCATCATCGTCTCCATTTTCGGATTACTATTCATTTGGTAAGAAAACTTCCGATCTACACTTAAATACATGTTTATATCACTCTATATACCTTATATCATCATTATATAAGTTTGTTGATGTCGATTTTGGAGTTTTTGAGCTCGATCCGTGGTTTTGGGTGAAAACCCGTCGAACAGATGGGAGTGTCGCCCACAGACCAAAAACAGTATATGCGTCACTAAGTGTCGCTATGTCCACGAGTCGCCCTATAGCGTCACTACCTAAGTGCCGCTATCACACTTATACCGTCACTTCTATAGTGACGCGGTCATATAACCTTCGGCAGAAACATGCGACACTTCTTAAGTGTCGCTATCTTCGGCAGAAACCACCACTTTCGGTAGAAACGAACTGCGTCACTAAGCCCTCTGCGTCACTTCCTAAGTGACGCTATATGCGTCACTAACCTATAGCGGCACTAATTAAGTGTCGCTAAAAATGCTGAATTTTCCAAACTTCAGCGTCACTAGCCTAGTGACGCTATAAACCCCTCAGTGACGCATGAAGTGTCGCTATTATCAGTTTCTGAACTAAAAACTCACTTTTAAAATGTCAAACTTATCCGGAAACATATACGCAAACATATACGAACCGAAACGCGTTTAAACGAGGTTATTTATACGAAAAGCACTATAATTATATTTTCAAAATATAATTCCAATACACCGCGAACGAACCGAACTTTCTTACAAACCTTGAAACATAAACGCGTGTCAAACACATTGAGTACGGTTTAACCGATCAAGCAAACGAATTGGATAAATTATATAATTGTCTATGTACTTATACGAAACCTTACGTGTTTAGGACACTAGGAGGTCTTCATTGTACACGCGCGTATCTTAGGATCGCTAGCTCTCCCAGGTGAGTTCATAGCCCCTCCTTTTTACTGTTTTCACTGATTTTGGGGGAGATACATACTCGTGATTTACTTACTTTTCATTAGTAAACGAACTTACAACTGCTTTACAACTGTTTGCAAACGACATGTTAGACTCCAACACCTTGAGACAACCGTATACATTATGCAAACTAAGTGTGCCTTAGTTAAACAACAACTAAAATTATACAAGTAACATCACTTAAACACTCGTCACATCGGCGAGGCATTATTACTAAACTTGGTTAGTTTACTAGTGAAACACAACATGGAGACCACACTCACTAATCAAGTCACGATTTATAGAACCGACTAGTAGTATCCATAATTTAAGTACTATAGGTACTTTTCAACAATCTAGGTGATGTTATGACACACTTAGGCATTATGTACTACTCAGAATAGCTAGGTGGCATTTATACGCATCTAGACATGACATGCTACACTTATCATCTAGGTGATGATTAGTCACACTTAGAATCATTGTGAATACTAAACTTTAATCATAGGTGTAGATTGTTAGATTACACCTTCAGTATTACCGTAGGGTAATAAACACACATAAATTGAGTGTAGTGTTTATCTGTAGATAGCTTACACTAATTTATGCATACATAAACTGTTAAGCACGTAGTGCTTCATTAACGATAAACAAGCATGTAATGCTTCATCTGATCACACAGTAGGCATGTTATGCTACTGCCGAGCCTGTAAGGCCATCACTGGGCGCGCTGCGCTACTTCCGGGCACGTTGTGCTACTTCCGGGTTCGTTGAACCACTACTTGGCACGTTGTGCTACTTACGATTACATGTACATGATGATGTACACACGCTTACACTAACAAGCACGCGGTGCTTCGCTTATATATATATATACATACATGTACACACCCTATTTACGCCATTAAGCACGTAGTGCTTCATTAACGTTAAACAAGCATGTAATGCTTCATTTGAACATACAGTAGGCATGTTATGCTACTGCAGAGCCTGTAGGGCCATTACTGGGCGCGTTGCGCTACTTCCGGGCACGTTGTGCTACTTCCGGGCACGTTGTGCTACTTCCGGGTTCGTTGAACCACTACTTGGCACGTTGTGCTACTTCCGGGTTCGCTGAACCACTACTTGGCACGTGGTGCTACTACTGATTACCTATACATGTTGATGTATACATACTACTGTCTTACTAAGCACGTGGTGCTTCATATCTATGCATACGTATTACGTACATCAGGCACGGAGTGCCTCACTACTTTTGAACTTAAGCACAGGTTGCTTCATTGTTTATCTAACCAGCACGTGGTGCTCTTGAACATAAAGTATGCACGTAGTGCTACTTTCATTACTTATATATTTGCAGGATAATCCGTTGGATTATTGGGACTCGGGATTACTTATTAACTAATCAACATATGTTGTGGTTCCTACATGGGTAGGTGACCTACTTCTAGGAACCCGTACTTCTAAGTAAAGACTAATAGCCGATACATACTAAACTCCACTATCTAGTAAATCATATGGTTAGGGTAACCTACACCCCGATATATAACTTTGGTAATGTCTTTGCAAACTCACTTAATCTAAATATACGGTGGATAACCGCTTTTTATAATACGGATGATATTATTACACGATTTTATATTAAACTCTCTGTGAACTCACCAGCTTTATAGCTGACCTGTTTTAGTATGTATTCTCAGGTGGCCCGCAGGATTAGGATCACTACAAGCTATGCTAGCTCGAGTCGCATGTTTTCAAACATTTGGGACAACTCTGCATTTACTTTTGTATTTCAAATTATGTATTTGAAAATCATTATCAACTTTGTAAACGTTTTATTTGGTAAATGTATAACTATTTTCAACGTCTCATTTAGAGTCGTTCATTATATATCTTTGTGCTTGTGATATTTGATTTAGTAACACCCGACCCGATCGCTTCCGCAAACCGAAATTTGAGGGTGTTACAGATTGGTATCAGAGCCTAAGGTTATAGTGAACTAGGTTGCATTTAGTGGGCCTAGACTATGACCGTTAGGCTGTATTCCTCATTAGGTATGACTGGTTCAGGAATTACATCATACGAGTTTAATTTAACATAGCGTAGCTAACTATGTACAATTAAATAAAGATGATGTAAGATCTGAAAGGGGTTATACTGAAACAGGAATGCGTAGTTGACTCTGATTGTTAATTGCTAGACACCCTAGGCTAATATATGTACTGTAGGTATATATGAATAGGCCTTACGTGTATATTATTCCTACATATCTGTATACATGTAGGTACGATTACATCTTACATAATTCCGCTGTAGTACTGATATATACTTTCGAAGTGGCATATCGCCAGCTTCCCAACCTTTGCGACTTGACCTCAAATTTTGACCATATTAGTCACGACTGATTAGTATTGCGAGGGATACTCGTAATGACTAAGTCCACGAATTACCTTCAAACTTACTGACGGCCTGAGGGCTATACTTGTGTAACATAATGGCACGTGATGCCACGATTTTTGGTATGTTGATACCACGATTTGAGTACGTTAGTACAAACCTCATAGTATGTTAATACTACAAATAATAGCATGTTGATGCTACACTCACAGTACATGGGTACTGCAATTACGGTGCCGTGGGCACTACATCACGGCACATGGTGCTGCGTTTCATAGTACTTTTGTACTACAATCTGATTACATTACGGTGCTTCGGGCACTACATTTTAGCACGCTGTGCTACACCCAGGCTCGATGAGCTACTATTCATTATACATGTAGACTTGTTATAGTTGCATGTACGACTTACGTATATACATATACACTTACTTAGCTGGGCACGAGGTGCCACACCTGACTTTTACTACGCACGTATACTTGTATAGTTACGTGTACACCATATACGTATATATGACTACTCTACTGGACACGAGGTGTCCCACTCGATTTCTTTACATATGAACACTCACTGTAGGCACTTGTACACTTATACGCATACGTGATTACATTACTAGGCACGAATTGCCAAACCACGACTACTAAGGCATGTGATGTCTCATTCGATGAGTGCAGTCTAATTCATTAGGATTGCATCTATAATACCTTAGTACTACATTATATAGTCTGTTAGACTACGATAACAACATGAACTCGATGGAAACGAAAACTGTCATATAAAAATCACGTAACGCGGGACGATGTCCGCCACACACAAAACTGGAAACCCCAACTTAGATACGGATATAGAATCTTATCTCACACTTATAAAATACTAAGGAAAAATCAACTCTATCACGACAACTTACACACATTTGCCTTTTCTTAAAGGAACATGTCTTCAAGACAACTAACTTTCAACGAGGCTGATCTCGCCCGATACATTGCTCAAGGAGTGACCGATGCGTTACTCTCCCGAAATTTACGAACTGACGGCGATGCCGCACTGAATAACCCACTCCAAACGAGACCCTGCACTTATAAAGAATTTATGAGGTGCAAACCACTACATTTCTCGGGAACCGAAGGAGCTATTGGCTTAACTAGGTGGATTGAGAAAATGGAATCCATATTCTGTCTCTGCGAATGCCCTGACGACCGCAAGGTCAGACTCTCTACCTGCACTTTTGAGGAAGGTGCACTTACCTGGTGGAACACCCAAGTTCATTCCATGAGCACCGACGTTGCTTACAGGATGCATTGGGAGGAACTGAAACAAATGCTCAAGGAAGAGTACTGCCCTAACGAGGAAATACATCGACTCGAGGTGGAACTCTGGAGCCTCACTGTAAAAGGGAATGACATCACCTCATACACCACTCGATTCCAACAATTGGCACCTTTATGCCCAAACCTAGTAAACTCAGAGTCCACGCGTATCAGAAAGTATATTCTAGGACTCCCTGAACCTATCCGAGGGAACGTCATCTCATCCGCACCTACAACCATCCGAAAAGCCATACGTTTAGCTCATGAACTAATGGCGATGAAAGCCGACAACGAGTCACACCCTCGATCTCCTAATCCCTATGGCAAAAGGAAATGGGATGGAAATCCCAGCAATAGCCACCAGCTAACCTTAAGACCTGAACCTGTACCACTCAATATAATCAAACCCGGAGAAAAGAAATACAAGGGAAACAAACCCTTCTGCCCCAAATGCGAAAGCCATCATACGGGGGCATGTGGCACGCCATGCAATAGGTGCACAAGCTATGGGCACCCAACTAAGAACTGCAGAGTCCCTACCACTATCTCAAACCCTAACGGCCCGAAGGTCTGTTTCGAATGCGGAGACTCTGGACACCTCAAAAGGGACTGCCCGAAAAATTGTCAACGACGCCTGACTAACCTCTGATTACTACTATGGGTGCGTCATTCATCTAGAACTTAACAATTTTAATTTATATTAAGTACGTGTTACTGATTATTTAATACCGTGTGGCATTGATTTAGTGCCGAATGTACTATAGGGCTAGTTTACCTAGGCCAACATAAACGTTTCGAGTTTGCTTTCAGCAGACTAGCTAATTTATTATCTGCTAGATATTTGGTCCTGATAGGACAATTTATAAAACGGTCACTATGTGACAACTATCTAGTCCTGAATGGACTACGACGTAAACGGTTAACTAGTAACCACAAATTAATCATACCTCGAACAAACAATATAGTCAGAATGTGACTACCACGATAAACATCGACACAGTCATGGATTGACTGCTCCTCAACCCGTCATAGACATTGTATGTCTACTACCTACGCGATACACGCCTCATACGAACATTGCTCCCCAGACCCCACGCGACCACGACTCCATTTTTTTAAATTTCGGGACGAAATTTCATTAACAGGGGGAGAATGTAACACCTCGTCAAAAAGTCAAATTTTCGCGCCAATTTTAAACTTTAAACAATCGTATTGAGTACGTATTACTTTTAAATAATGTGTGATTACTTTAATAAACGTTATTTACACGGGAAATATTAAACTATTTTAGTACATAAATCGTTTTGGCTTAAAACGTGTTTTAATTAGATAAAAACTTAAATGCTTTCGTATCATTTAAAAATGATATATATAAAAACTGAAATAACTCGTACAACCTAAATTTAAACATTTTTATTTTATAAAATGTTACAGCCCGAAACTAGTTTTTAACTATACGAATAAATATTACGAATTTAGAAATAATATTTATTTTACGAACGGGTACCAAAACACGGGTCAAAATACCCCGAAACGGAACAAACCGGGGCCAACCACCTCCAATTATTGGAGATGGCCGGCCATCTCTTTTACTTCCTTGCTTTTCCCCATTTTTGGAAAACATTTCACCAACACACCCTTACTTCTCACTCTCTCTCTCGGGTTACACCACCACCGCCACCATCATCACGAAATCATCATCACCATCGTCGAGTATCATCAAAGAGGAAGTAACAACATCATCATCACCATCATCACCACGAATCATCATCATCGTCTCCATTTTCGGATTACTATTCATTTGGTAAGAAAACTTCCGATCTACACTTAAATACATGTTTATATCACTCTATATACCTTATATCATCATTATATAAGTTTGTTGATGTCGATTTTGGAGTTTTTGAGCTCGATCCGTGGTTTTGGGTGAAAACCCGTCGAACAGATGGGAGTGTCGCCCACAGACCAAAAACAGTATATGCGTCACTAAGTGTCGCTATGTCCACGAGTCGCCCTATAGCGTCACTACCTAAGTGCCGCTATCACACTTATACCGTCACTTCTATAGTGACGCGGTCATATAACCTTCGGCAGAAACATGCGACACTTCTTAAGTGTCGCTATCTTCGGCAGAAACCACCACTTTCGGTAGAAACGAACTGCGTCACTAAGCCCTCTGCGTCACTTCCTAAGTGACGCTATATGCGTCACTAACCTATAGCGGCACTAATTAAGTGTCGCTAAAAATGCTGAATTTTCCAAACTTCAGCGTCACTAGCCTAGTGACGCTATAAACCCCTCAGTGACGCATGAAGTGTCGCTATTATCAGTTTCTGAACTAAAAACTCACTTTTAAAATGTCAAACTTATCCGGAAACATATACGCAAACATATACGAACCGAAACGCGTTTAAACGAGGTTATTTATACGAAAAGCACTATAATTATATTTTCAAAATATAATTCCAATACACCGCGAACGAACCGAACTTTCTTACAAACCTTGAAACATAAACGCGTGTCAAACACATTGAGTACGGTTTAACCGATCAAGCAAACGAATTGGATAAATTATATAATTGTCTATGTACTTATACGAAACCTTACGTGTTTAGGACACTAGGAGGTCTTCATTGTACACGCGCGTATCTTAGGATCGCTAGCTCTCCCAGGTGAGTTCATAGCCCCTCCTTTTTACTGTTTTCACTGATTTTGGGGGAGATACATACTCGTGATTTACTTACTTTTCATTAGTAAACGAACTTACAACTGCTTTACAACTGTTTGCAAACGACATGTTAGACTCCAACACCTTGAGACAACCGTATACATTATGCAAACTAAGTGTGCCTTAGTTAAACAACAACTAAAATTATACAAGTAACATCACTTAAACACTCGTCACATCGGCGAGGCATTATTACTAAACTTGGTTAGTTTACTAGTGAAACACAACATGGAGACCACACTCACTAATCAAGTCACGATTTATAGAACCGACTAGTAGTATCCATAATTTAAGTACTATAGGTACTTTTCAACAATCTAGGTGATGTTATGACACACTTAGGCATTATGTACTACTCAGAATAGCTAGGTGGCATTTATACGCATCTAGACATGACATGCTACACTTATCATCTAGGTGATGATTAGTCACACTTAGAATCATTGTGAATACTAAACTTTAATCATAGGTGTAGATTGTTAGATTACACCTTCAGTATTACCGTAGGGTAATAAACACACATAAATTGAGTGTAGTGTTTATCTGTAGATAGCTTACACTAATTTATGCATACATAAACTGTTAAGCACGTAGTGCTTCATTAACGATAAACAAGCATGTAATGCTTCATCTGATCACACAGTAGGCATGTTATGCTACTGCCGAGCCTGTAAGGCCATCACTGGGCGCGCTGCGCTACTTCCGGGCACGTTGTGCTACTTCCGGGTTCGTTGAACCACTACTTGGCACGTTGTGCTACTTACGATTACATGTACATGATGATGTACACACGCTTACACTAACAAGCACGCGGTGCTTCGCTTATATATATATATACATACATGTACACACCCTATTTACGCCATTAAGCACGTAGTGCTTCATTAACGTTAAACAAGCATGTAATGCTTCATTTGAACATACAGTAGGCATGTTATGCTACTGCAGAGCCTGTAGGGCCATTACTGGGCGCGTTGCGCTACTTCCGGGCACGTTGTGCTACTTCCGGGCACGTTGTGCTACTTCCGGGTTCGTTGAACCACTACTTGGCACGTTGTGCTACTTCCGGGTTCGCTGAACCACTACTTGGCACGTGGTGCTAATACTGATTACCTATACATGTTGATGTATACATACTACTGTCTTACTAAGCACGTGGTGCTTCATATCTATGCATACGTATTACGTACATCAGGCACGGAGTGCCTCACTACTTTTGAACTTAAGCACAGGTTGCTTCATTGTTTATCTAACCAGCACGTGGTGCTCTTGAACATAAAGTATGCACGTAGTGCTACTTTCATTACTTATATATTTGCAGGATAATCCGTTGGATTATTGGGACTCGGGATTACTTATTAACTAATCAACATATGTTGTGGTTCCTACATGGGTAGGTGACCTACTTCTAGGAACCCGTACTTCTAAGTAAAGACTAATAGCCGATACATACTAAACTCCACTATCTAGTAAATCATATGGTTAGGGTAACCTACACCCCGATATATAACTTTGGTAATGTCTTTGCAAACTCACTTAATCTAAATATACGGTGGATAACCGCTTTTTATAATACGGATGATATTATTACACGATTTTATATTAAACTCTCTGTGAACTCACCAGCTTTATAGCTGACCTGTTTTAGTATGTATTCTCAGGTGGCCCGCAGGATTAGGACCACTACAAGCTATGCTAGCTCGAGTCGCATGTTTTCAAACATTTGGGACAACTCTGCATTTACTTTTATATTTCAAATTATGTATTTGAAAATCATTATCAACTTTGTAAACGTTTTATTTGGTAAATGTATAACTATTTTCAACGTCTCATTTAGAGTCGTTCATTATATATCTTTGTGCTTGTGATATTTGATTTAGTAACACCCGACCCGATCGCTTCCGCAAACCAAAATTTGAGGGTGTTACAATTAACACAACCTCTAAGCACCTGTGCATATATGAAATTTATAAAAATCCATCAAAATTTAACATGCAAACGCGATCCTGACTATGCAGGCTGGATCGCGTTCGTCCTTTAGTAAAAATTCTGTGACCGAATAACACTAGCAAACGCGATCCGGATACTTGGCCTGGATCGCGTTTCTAAGGCCAAAAACTCGAATAGTTCGTTTTCAACAAGGGAACGCGATCCGGAACCATAGCCGGGATCGCGTTCATCTGTTCTTCAGCTCAAGAACAGACCTGAACGAACACAGATTCCATTTTCATAATTCAAGCTCATCAAACTCGATTCTAATGCATCTAACTAGTTAAGAATCATCACATAACATCATATATCCCAAATAAACATCACATAAACTCAAAATCAAATCAATCCATCAATTATTCATCAAACCTAACATATGAACTTATAAACTTCCTTACCTTAAAATGTAGATGATGATGAATAGAAGAAGAAGAAGATGATGATGATAATAGCTAGTAAAAGATCACACTTCGATTCTCACTTCAAATTTGTGATTTGATCATATATTTTGTTTAGGGTTTATGGTTTTATTTGAAAGAGAGAATTGGGAAAGTGATCCCAATAAAGGGATCGGCCCTTAATTTAACCGACCCCAAACAATGGGTATTTTATACCCGCTCTAAATCTATTGTCTGGCACCTAATCACTAAATGCGAGAAATTCATTTTATTGTTCCGTCAACTTTAATATATTAAAACAAGCAACATTTCCTTATCCACAATAAGTCCTAAGACATATTTCGGCAACTTTCACAATTTACTCAATTATATAGCAAAATTATTTAAAACTATAAAATACTCAATTATAATTAAAAAAATACCAGGCCACTGAAGAGGATGTTACAAATCTCCCCTCCTTAAGGAGATTTCGTCCCCGAAATCTCAACACCATCAAACAATCCAGGATATCTGGACTTCATTGACTCCTCAGTCTCCCAAGTCAGGTTGGAACCTAAACTATGTTTCCACTTTACAAGCACCATAGGAATTTGTTTCTTCCTAAGTTTGGTAACCTTCCTATCTAGGATTTCTATCGGTTCTTCAACTAACTTTTGAGTTCTATCAACTTTTAAATCCTTCAAAGGAAGTATTTGTGACTGGTCCTCAATGTTACACCTCCTCAAATAACACACGTTAAACGTACTATGAATACCCGAAAGCTCCGGAGGAAGATCCAACATCACCGACTGCTCGTTAACCACTTGTCGAATCTTAAACGGACCAATGTATCTAGGTGCCAACTTTCCCCGTTTCCCAAAACGAATTACACCTTTCCACGGAGAAACTTTAAGGTAGACTAACTCACCTTCAGAAAATATAACCGGTCGCCTTTTCGGATCCGCATACTTTTTCTGTCTATCGCGTGCGGCTTTCAACTTCTCACGTGCAATTGCTACCTTATCCGCGGTCATTTGCACAATATCGGGTCCAACAAACTGTTTCTCACCGGCTTCCAACCAACATGTCGGTGTTCTACAACGACGGCCATACAACATTTCATACGGAGGCATACCGATACTCGAGTGATACGAATTGTTATAAGCAAATTCGACCAACGGAAGATGTGAATCCCATGAACCTCCATATTCCAACACACACGCACGAAGCATATCCTCTAATGTTTGAATTGTGCGTTCTGATTGACCGTCTGTTTGAGGATGATACGCTGTACTTAGATTTACACGGGTACCCAATTCTTGTTGGAGACTTTGCCAAAAATGCGAAACAAAACGGGAATCTCGGTCTGACACAATTGACACCGGAATACCATGTCTTGATACAATTTCATTAAGATACAACTGGGCGAGCTTAGTTAAAGAGGTGGTCTCACTCGCAGCAAGAAAATGTGCGCTTTTTGTCAACCGATCAACGATAACCCAAACCATGTCATTACCTCGAATGGTACGCGGCAGTTTAGTTATAAAATCCATGGTTATATGTTCCCATTTCCACTCGGGAATTTCCAACTGTTTCAGTGATCCGTACGGCTTTTGATGTTCAGCTTTAACTTGCGCGCATATATGACAATTACCAACAAACCGTGCAATGTCAGTCTTCATCGTGGGCCACCAATACAAAGGTTTTAAGTCGTTATACATTCGAGTACTACCGGGATGAACAGTTAACTTAGACTTATGAGCTTCATTTAAAATCGTATCCCGAATTCCGCCAATTAAAGGAATCCACACCCGAGACTTAAAAGTTTTCAATCCTCTAGAATCGTCCACTAATTCATCTTTTCTTTTCAACATAATTTCGGACTTTAAGTTGTGATCCAACAAGGCTTCTAATTGTACAATTTTGATTCGATCAATCAAGTCAGAGGAAACATTTACCTTGAGATAAAAGATTCGATCAGAAGCACCCTTTCGGCTTAGAGCATCCGCAACCACATTAGCTTTGCCTGGGTGATATCTAATTTCACAATCATAGTCTTTGATTAATTCAAGCCATCGTCTCTGACGCATGTTCAACTCTTTTTGGGAAAACACATATTGCAGACTTTTATGGTCAGTACAAACAACACATCGAGTCCCGTACAAGTAATGTCTCCAAAGTTTTAAGGCAAATACAACCGCTGCAAATTCTAAATCGTGAGCGGGATAATTCTTTTCATGCAGTTTCAACTGACGAGAAGCATAGGCAATAACTTTATCCCTTTGCATAAGAACACAGCCCAAGCCCGAAAAAGAAGCATCACAATAAACAATGAAATCATCTGAACCCTCCGGTAATGCTAACACCGGTGCCTGACACAACATTTGTCTTAACGTTTGGAATGCATGCTCCTGACGATCAGTCCATATGAATTTCTCATCCTTACGGGTTAATTTGGTTAACGGACCCGCAATCTTAGAAAAATCTTTTATAAACTTCCGGTAATAACCCGCTAATCCAAGAAAGCTCTTTATTTCCGAAGCAGACTTTGGGGCGTTCCATTTCATCACAGCCTCGACTTTAGTTGGATCCACTTTCACACCATCCTTACAAATTACGTGACCCAAAAATTGAACCTCTCGAATCCAAAATTTGCATTTAGAAAACTTAGCATACAACTGTTCTCGCTTCAACGTATCCAGAACTAATCTTAAATGCATGGCATGCTCCTCTTCAGATTTCGAATACACGAGGATGTCGTCAATGAAAACAATAACAAATTTATCCAAGAAAGGTCGACAAACCCGATTCATCAAATCCATAAACACAGCTGGAGCATTCGTCAGACCAAAAGGCATAACCAAAAATTCATAATGCCCATACCTAGTACGAAAAGCAGTTTTCGGAATATCTTCTTCACGAACCAGGACTTGATGATAACCCGATCTCAAATCAATTTTAGAATACACTGAAGAACCCTGCAACTGATCAAATAAGTCATCTATTCTAGGAAGAGGGTACTTGTTCTTTACCGTTCTCTTGTTCAACTCTCTATAATCAATACACATTCGCATAGACCCGTCTTTCTTTTTCACAAATAATACTGGTGCACCCCACGGCGAAGAACTCGGTCTAATAAAATCCTTATCTAACAGTTCCTGTATCTGATTCATCATTTCGCGAATCTCAGAAGGCGCTAACCTATAAGGAGCTTTAGCTACAGGCGACGAACCCGGCACAAGATCAATGCGGTACTCAACTTCCCTAACTGGTGGCAACCCAGGTAACTCATCAGGAAATACCTCAGAGTATTCACACACAACCGGTACATCGGAAATAACTTTTCTTTCAAGTTTAGCATCAACTACATAAGCTAAGTAGGACTCGCAACCTTTGGATAATGACTTCCTAGCCTTCATCATCGAAATCAGGGGAATAGACATACCATCCCGTTCTCCTCGAGCCACAACTTATGACCCGTCGGAGATTGGGATCCTAATCAACTTTTGGTGGCAATCAATGCTAGCCCTATTCTGACTTAACCAATCCATACCAACGATTACGTCAAAACTAGGGATTGGCATCAACAAGAATGAAATAGGGAAAGTTCGGTCATCAATCACAATATTAGCTCCAGTCACCGAGGTGGTAACAGGAACTAATTTACCACTAACAATTTCTACTTCTACGGGTTTGGTTATCACAGTAGGCACTAATTTCAACTTGTCGCAGAAGCATACAGATATAAAAGTACAAGTAGCACCAGAGTCAAATAAAACACGAGCCGGTACAGAGTTTATAAAGAATGTACCAGTTATAACATCTTCTGTATGCACAGCCTCATTGACTGTCATTTGAAAAGCCCGACTGGTTGCTGGTGGAGGATTCTTCCTTTTCTGACCGGAAGATGCCGAACTCCCGACCGAACCAAGCCCCGATTTCCCCGCCTCTGGACATTGCCCCACTCGATGTCCCTCCTTCTTACAAGTCCAACACACAAAGTTCGGATAACGACAATTTCTTATCTCATGACCAAGATCACCACATTTCAGACACTTATTTGTTTGTGGAGTACACGGCCCTGAATGTCTAGATTTGCATGTACTACACCAGTTCGAACTTCCCGACGAACTACTCTTACTAACATACTTCTTTGTCTGACGATTCCCTTGCCAATTTGATTTCCCTTTACTAAAGGAGTCCGCTCTAGACTTTGAAGAATTATCTCTAGATCGGGTTTCACGAGACCCTCTAATGTCACTATCCACGGATCGAGCAAGATTAAAAGCCTAAGATAAACTAGTGGCTAGTCTCACGGTAGTACGATAGTTATGGGGTAAAGTATCCACAAACTGCTCTATCTTCGTCTTCTCCTCCGGAACCCATTGTTGTACAAATCGAAGTTTTTCTGTAAATTGTGCTATCAACTCCTCCATGGTCATATTATCCGTTAATTGAAGATTCACAAAATCCCTCCTAATTTGTGCCATATGAAAATCAGAACAATATTGATTCCGCACTACTTGATGAAATTCATTCCATCGTAAAGATTCCTTTTGTTGTGGAGTAAAATGCCCAGTAATTGAATCCCACCAAACCATGGCATCGTCCTTCAGGCACTGCACAGCAAACTTGACCTTGGATTCTTCCTCACAGCTAATCACATCAAACTTGCGTTCCATATCTCTTAACCAATTCAAAGCCACAGTTGGATTGGTACTTCCATGGAATTCCGGTGGTTTGCAAGACATAAAAGTTTTAAAAGTACACATCTTATTAGTCTGAGATGATGGACTAGCACCAAACACCGAAGATCGTTGTTGCAAAAGTTGTCTAGCTGCAGCTTCCTCAGCTTTTCTTTTAAACTCTCTCAGAAATATCAATTCATCTTCTATCTCATGTATATACTCATCCCTATTGGTTTCTTCACCGCCTTGATGAGATGTACCTTCCCGAACATTTGTCACAACAGGAGGAACAACATACCGAGAGGCATTATTGGGGTTGGGGATCGGTTGTTCGTCATCTGCCATTTCTGAAATCAACACAACACTTGAAACTTGTTAATCGTTAGTACCTATCTACTAACAATTTCACAACCAATGCTAAATCCCATACCCAGGAATGTTTGACATACCACGCTACAGTTTTGGGATTGAACATTCTACAATGCTCAATTACCCCAAAACTATGCTCTGATACCAACTTATAACACCCCTCATTCTTACATAATAATATTATATTGAAAAGACGGAAGCGAAGAGATTTAAAACATATTTAATTACTATACGTTAGAACAAAATCATAAACCGATCATAAGTTAAGTCATGTCAAATTAAACCTGGTTAACAAACACATAATACGGGGTATTATATAAAACTTAGCATTAATTATTACAAAACATAATCAGAGTAGCAAGCTGTCAAAACATTCCCCAGCTCCTAGAGCATCTACTTTCTGCTACTCACCTATTCAAAATATAATCTGCAGAAAGTAAATACGAGGGATTAGCACAAAGCTAAGTGAGTGAGTTCATAACACAACATCTAACTTAGCATAATCATATAATTGCTTCAAACAACCGCAATACGATATTCAACAAATCAACAACAACTTAACGAGGATCGGTGGCTCTGGGGATAACCGAAATGCCCGGGTGGCTCCCCAAGAACACTTACCCAACCATATCCGTATGGCCATACGGACGAGACCGATAACTAGTGGTAGTTGAACTCAAATACAGAATCAAACACACAACAAATGAAATACGACTCTGTATCATTCATTCAACCCCTGCCTAGTTCAACCAACCATTTAGCAACCTGTTGACCTCGTTAACAACTGATGCCCGAAGGCCAAACACATAGCACATAGGTTCATAGTCCACAAAGTATATCAACTAATCAACAAAACATATTCACGTTTATTCGTTGCAATCAAATGATCACAACCAAATTAAATGGTGAGTTCTGAATCCACTCACCGATACCTCTGTCTTCAAAATCTCCGATTCCAGAGATTACTTATCTTTCGGAGGATCTGTGAATCAATAATTCAACATAAGTTAGTACTTTACCTCATAATTCGTAAATGTCAAAATGAACATTATTATAAAATGCCACAATAGCATCCAATAAATGTCACTATTAACACAACCTCTAAGCACCTGTGCATATATGAAATTTATAAAAATCCATCAAAATTTAACATGCAAACGCGATCCTGACTATGCAGGCTGGATCGCGTTCGTCCTTTAGTAAAAATTCTGTGACCGAATAACACTAGCAAACGCGATCCGGATACTTGGCCTGGATCGCGTTTCTAAGGCCAAAAACTCGAATAGTTCGTTTTCAACAAGGGAACGCGATCCGGAACCATAGCCGGGATCGCGTTCATCTGTTCTTCAGCTCAAGAACAGACCTGAACGAACACAGATTCCATTTTCATAATTCAAGCTCATCAAACTCGATTCTAATGCATCTAACTAGTTAAGAATCATCACATAACATCATATATCCCAAATAAACATCACATAAACTCAAAATCAAATCAATCCATCAATTATTCATCAAACCTAACATATGAACTTATAAACTTCCTTACCTTAAAATGTAGATGATGATGAATAGAAGAAGAAGAAGATGATGATGATAATAGCTAGTAAAAGATCACACTTCGATTCTCACTTCAAATTTGTGATTTGATCATATATTTTGTTTAGGGTTTATGGTTTTATTTGAAAGAGAGAATTGGGAAAGTGATCCCAATAAAGGGATCGGCCCTTAATTTAACCGACCCCAAACAATGGGTATTTTATACCCGCTCTAAATCTATTGTCTGGCACCTAATCACTAAATGCGAGAAATTCATTTTATTGTTCCGTCAACTTTAATATATTAAAACAAGCAACATTTCCTTATCCACAATAAGTCCTAAGACATATTTCGGCAACTTTCACAATTTACTCAATTATATAGCAAAATTATTTAAAACTATAAAATACTCAATTATAATTAAAAAAATACCAGGCCACTGAAGAGGATGTTACAAATCTCCCCTCCTTAAGGAGATTTCGTCCCCGAAATCTCAACACCATCAAACAATCCAGGATATCTGGACTTCATTGACTCCTCAGTCTCCCAAGTCAGGTTGGAACCTAAACTATGTTTCCACTTTACAAGCACCATAGGAATTTGTTTCTTCCTAAGTTTGGTAACCTTCCTATCTAGGATTTCTATCGGTTCTTCAACTAACTTTTGAGTTCTATCAACTTTTAAATCCTTCAAAGGAAGTATTTGTGACTGGTCCTCAATGTTACACCTCCTCAAATAACACACGTTAAACGTACTATGAATACCCGAAAGCTCCGGAGGAAGATCCAACATCACCGACTGCTCGTTAACCACTTGTCGAATCTTAAACGGACCAATGTATCTAGGTGCCAACTTTCCCCGTTTCCCAAAACGAATTACACCTTTCCACGGAGAAACTTTAAGGTAGACTAACTCACCTTCAGAAAATATAACCGGTCGCCTTTTCGGATCCGCATACTTTTTCTGTCTATCGCGTGCGGCTTTCAACTTCTCACGTGCAATTGCTACCTTATCCGCGGTCATTTGCACAATGTCGGGTCCAACAAACTGTTTCTCACCGGCTTCCAACCAACATGTCGGTGTTCTACAACGACGGCCATACAACATTTCATACGGAGGCATACCGATACTCGAGTGATACGAATTGTTATAAGCAAATTCGACCAACGGAAGATGTGAATCCCATGAACCTCCATATTCCAACACACACGCACGAAGCATATCCTCTAATGTTTGAATTGTGCGTTCTGATTGACCGTCTGTTTGAGGATGATACGCTGTACTTAGATTTACACGGGTACCCAATTCTTGTTGGAGACTTTGCCAAAAATGCGAAACAAAACGGGAATCTCGGTCTGACACAATTGACACCGGAATACCATGTCTTGATACAATTTCATTAAGATACAACTGGGCGAGCTTAGTTAAAGAGGTGGTCTCACTCACAGCAAGAAAATGTGCGCTTTTTGTCAACCGATCAACGATAACCCAAACCATGTCATTACCTCGAATGGTACGCGGCAGTTTAGTTATAAAATCCATGGTTATATGTTCCCATTTCCACTCGGGAATTTCCAACTGTTTCAGTGATCCGTACGGCTTTTGATGTTCAGCTTTAACTTGCGCGCATATATGACAATTACCAACAAACCGTGCAATGTCAGTCTTCATCGTGGGCCACCAATACAAAGGTTTTAAGTCGTTATACATTCGAGTACTACCGGGATGAACAGTTAACTTAGACTTATGAGCTTCATTTAAAATCGTATCCCGAATTCCGCCAATTAAAGGAATCCACACCCGAGACTTAAAAGTTTTCAATCCTCTAGAATCGTCCACTAATTCATCTTTTCTTTTCAACATAATTTCGGACTTTAAGTTGTGATCCAACAAAGCTTCTAATTGTACAATTTTGATTCGATCAATCAAGTCAGAGGAAACATTTACCTTGAGATAAAAGATTCGATCAGAAGCACCCTTTCGGCTTAGAGCATCCGCAACCACATTAGCTTTGCCTGGGTGATATCTAATTTCACAATCATAGTCTTTGATTAATTCAAGCCATCGTCTCTGACGCATGTTCAACTCTTTTTGGGAAAACACATATTGCAGACTTTTATGGTCAGTACAAACAACACATCGAGTCCCGTACAAGTAATGTCTCCAAAGTTTTAAGGCAAATACAACCGCTGCAAATTCTAAATCGTGAGCGGGATAATTCTTTTCATGCAGTTTCAACTGACGAGAAGCATAGGCAATAACTTTATCCCTTTGCATAAGAACACAGCCCAAGCCCGAAAAAGAAGCATCACAATAAACAATGAAATCATCTGAACCCTCCGGTAATGCTAACACCGGTGCCTGACACAACATTTGTCTTAACGTTTGGAATGCATGCTCCTGACGATCAGTCCATATGAATTTCTCATCCTTACGGGTTAATTTGGTTAACGGACCCGCAATCTTAGAAAAATCTTTTATAAACTTCCGGTAATAACCCGCTAATCCAAGAAAGCTCTTTATTTCCGAAGCAGACTTTGGGGCGTTCCATTTCATCACAGCCTCGACTTTAGTTGGATCCACTTTCACACCATCCTTACAAATTACGTGACCCAAAAATTGAACCTCTCGAATCCAAAATTCGCATTTAGAAAACTTAGCATACAACTGTTCTCGCTTCAACGTATCCAGAACTAATCTTAAATGCATGGCATGCTCCTCTTCAGATTTCGAATACACGAGGATGTCGTCAATGAAAACAATAACAAATTTATCCAAGAAAGGTCGACAAACCCGATTCATCAAATCCATAAACACAGCTGGAGCATTCGTCAGACCAAAAGGCATAACCAAAAATTCATAATGCCCATACCTAGTACGAAAAGCAGTTTTCGGAATATCTTCTTCACGAACCAGGACTTGATGATAACCCGATCTCAAATCAATTTTAGAATACACTGAAGAACCCTGCAACTGATCAAATAAGTCATCTATTCTAGGAAGAGGGTACTTGTTCTTTACCGTTCTCTTGTTCAACTCTCTATAATCAATACACATTCGCATAGACCCGTCTTTCTTTTTCACAAATAATACTGGTGCACCCCACGGCGAAGAACTCGGTCTAATAAAATCCTTATCTAACAGTTCCTGTATCTGATTCATCATTTCGCGAATCTCAGAAGGCGCTAACCTATAAGGAGCTTTAGCTACAGGCGACGAACCCGGCACAAGATCAATGCGGTACTCAACTTCCCTAACTGGTGGCAACCCAGGTAACTCATCAGGAAATACCTCAGAGTATTCACACACAACCGGTACATCGGAAATAACTTTTCTTTCAAGTTTAGCATCAACTACATAAGCTAAGTAGGACTCGCAACCTTTGGATAATGACTTCCTAGCCTTCATCATCGAAATCAGGGGAATAGACATACCATCCCGTTCTCCTCGAGCCACAACTTATGACCCGTCGGAGATTGGGATCCTAATCAACTTTTGGTGGCAATCAATGCTAGCCCTATTCTGACTTAACCAATCCATACCAACGATTACGTCAAAACTAGGGATTGACATCAACAAGAATGAAATAGGGAAAGTTCGGTCATCAATCACAATATTAGCTCCAGTCACCGAGGTGGTAACAGGAACTAATTTACCACTAACAATTTCTACTTCTACGGGTTTGGTTATCACAGTAGGCACTAATTTCAACTTGTCGCAGAAGCATACAGATATAAAAGTACAAGTAGCACCAGAGTCAAATAAAACACGAGCCGGTACAGAGTTTATAAAGAATGTACCAGTTATAACATCTTCTGTATGCACAGCCTCATTGACTGTCATTTGAAAAGCCCGACTGGTTGCTGGTGGAGGATTCTTCCTTTTCTGACCGGAAGATGCCGAACTCCCGACCGAACCAAGCCCCGATTTCCCCGCCTCTGGACATTGCCCCACTCGATGTCCCTCCTTCTTACAAGTCCAACACACAAAGTTCGGATAACGACAATTTCTTATCTCATGACCAAGATCACCACATTTCAGACACTTATTTGTTTGCGGAGTACACGGCCCTGAATGTCTAGATTTGCATGTACTACACCAGTTCGAACTTCCCGACGAACTACTCTTACTAACATACTTATTTGTCTGACGATTCCCTTGCCAATTTGATTTCCCTTTACTAAAGGAGTCCGCTCTAGACTTTGAAGAATTATCTCTAGATCGGGTTTCACGAGACCCTCTAATGTCACTATCCACGGATCGAGCAAGATTAAAAGCCTAAGATAAACTAGTGGCTAGTCTCACGGTAGTACGATAGTTATGGGGTAAAGTATCCACAAACTGCTCTATCTTCGTCTTCTCCTCCGGAACCCATTGTTGTACAAATCGAAGTTTTTCTGTAAATTGTGCTATCAACTCCTCCATGGTCATATTATCCGTTAATTGAAGATTCACAAAATCCCTCCTAATTTGTGCCATATGAAAATCAGAACAATATTGATTCCGCACTACTTGATGAAATTCATTCCATAGTAAAGATTCCTTTTGTTGTGGAGTAAAATGCCCAGTAATTGAATCCCACCAAACCATGGCATCGTCCTTCAGGCACTGCACAGCAAACTTGACCTTGGATTCTTCCTCACAGCTAATCACATCAAACTTGCGTTCCATATCTCTTAACCAATTCAAAGCCACAGTTGGATTGGTACTTCCATGGAATTCCGGTGGTTTGCAAGACATAAAAGTTTTAAAAGTACACATCTTATTAGTCTGAGATGATGGACTAGCACCAAACACCGAAGATCGTTGTTGCAAAAGTTGTCTAGCTGCAGCTTCCTCAGCTTTTCTTTTAAACTCTCTCAGAAATATCAATTCATCTTCTATCTCATGTATATACTCATCCCTATTGGTTTCTTCACCGCCTTGATGAGATGTACCTTCCCGAACATTTGTCACAACAGGAGGAACAACATACCGAGAGGCATTATTGGGGTTGGGGATCGGTTGTTCGTCATCTGCCATTTCTGAAATCAACACAACACTTGAAACTTGTTAATCGTTAGTACCTATCTACTAACAATTTCACAACCAATGCTAAATCCCATACCCAGGAATGTTTGACATACCACGCTACAGTTTTGGGATTGAACATTCTACAATGCTCAATTACCCCAAAACTATGCTCTGATACCAACTTATAACACCCCTCATTCTTACATAATAATATTATATTGAAAAGACGGAAGCGAAGAGATTTAAAACATATTTAATTACTATACGTTAGAACAAAATCATAAACCGATCATAAGTTAAGTCATGTCAAATTAAACCTGGTTAACAAACACATAATACGGGGTATTATATAAAACTTAGCATTAATTATTACAAAACATAATCAGAGTAGCAAGCTGTCAAAACATTCCCCAGCTCCTAGAGCATCTACTTTCTGCTACTCACCTATTCAAAATATAATCTGCAGAAAGTAAATACGAGGGATTAGCACAAAGCTAAGTGAGTGAGTTCATAACACAACATCTAACTTAGCATAATCATATAATTGCTTCAAACAACCGCAATACGATATTCAACAAATCAACAACAACTTAACGAGGATCGGTGGCTCTGGGGATAACCGAAATGCCCGGGTGGCTCCCCAAGAACACTTACCCAACCATATCCGTATGGCCATACGGACGAGACCGATAACTAGTGGTAGTTGAACTCAAATACAGAATCAAACACACAACAAATGAAATACGACTCTGTATCATTCATTCAACCCCTGCCTAGTTCAACCAACCATTTAGCAACCTGTTGACCTCGTTAACAACTGATGCCCGAAGGCCAAACACATAGCACATAGGTTCATAGTCCACAAAGTATATCAACTAATCAACAAAACATATTCACGTTTATTCGTTGCAATCAAATGATCACAACCAAATTAAATGGTGAGTTCTGAATCCACTCACCGATACCTCTGTCTTCAAAATCTCCGATTCCAGAGATTACTTATCTTTCGGAGGATCTGTGAATCAATAATTCAACATAAGTTAGTACTTTACCTCATAATTCGTAAATGTCAAAATGAACATTATTATAAAATGCCACAATAGCATCCAATAAATGTCACTATTAACACAACCTCTAAGCACCTGTGCATATATGAAATTTATAAAAATCCATCAAAATTTAACATGCAAACGCGATCCTGACTATGCAGGCTGGATCGCGTTCGTCCTTTAGTAAAAATTCTGTGACCGAATAACACTAGCAAACGCGATCCGGATACTTGGCCTGGATCGCGTTTCTAAGGCCAAAAACTCGAATAGTTCGTTTTCAACAAGGGAACGCGATCCGGAACCATAGCCGGGATCGCGTTCATCTGTTCTTCAGCTCAAGAACAGACCTGAACGAACACAGATTCCATTTTCATAATTCAAGCTCATCAAACTCGATTCTAATGCATCTAACTAGTTAAGAATCATCACATAACATCATATATCCCAAATAAACATCACATAAACTCAAAATCAAATCAATCCATCAATTATTCATCAAACCTAACATATGAACTTATAAACTTCCTTACCTTAAAATGTAGATGATGATGAATAGAAGAAGAAGAAGATGATGATGATAATAGCTAGTAAAAGATCACACTTCGATTCTCACTTCAAATTTGTGATTTGATCATATATTTTGTTTAGGGTTTATGGTTTTATTTGAAAGAGAGAATTGGGAAAGTGATCCCAATAAAGGGATCGGCCCTTAATTTAACCGACCCCAAACAATGGGTATTTTATACCCGCTCTAAATCTATTGTCTGGCACCTAATCACTAAATGCGAGAAATTCATTTTATTGTTCCGTCAACTTTAATATATTAAAACAAGCAACATTTCCTTATCCACAATAAGTCCTAAGACATATTTCGGCAACTTTCACAATTTACTCAATTATATAGCAAAATTATTTAAAACTATAAAATACTCAATTATAATTAAAAAAAATACCAGGCCACTGAAGAGGATGTTACAATTTGAATATGTATAAATCAAACGTGGATTTCAAATGGAATAAAATGTAGAAATTAAATGGGACCAAAATTATGAATGACTTTACAAAAAAAAAAAAAAAAAAAAAAAAATCTGTTGAATTCCGGGCGTTTCAAGTTGGTATCAGAGCGATGGTTTAAGAGAATTAGGTAATCCACAATAGGATTGCCTAAGCTTAAACCTATATGAATTATTTGAATTGTTATCTTAATTATGAGTAGTAATAGAATTGATTGCTTGAATTGATATGATTCCCTGTAGCGAAATATTTGATGGTTAATATGTGTAGAATTAATAATAGAACGTTTAATGAGGTCTAGAACCTTATGTAATAGGATTTGGAATTTCATGATTGGTTAAAATAGTAATTAGCCTAGTCGTTGAAAAATGTATCTTTGACTTGAAAAGGTCAAACTGGAATATGAGGGTGTCAAATTGGGTAATAGAAATATTATATAATGATAACATGGTTAGATGTTGAAATACATAGATATTGTTCATAGTTTTGGTGAAATTGTGATCAATGGGTTAAATATGGAGATATGGTCTAATTGGATGATCATGAATCAAGAAATATGGTATGATGTTAAAATGAATCGAAATCAAGTGTCAAATAGTTAAATTGTGTTAGAATCAATGAAAGTGTCCAAATGGACCCCCAAACGGGTCAAGGTGTCAAAATGAGTAATGATTCAAGTATGGTAGTGGTGATCGTTGCTTTAAGTCACAAATGGATGCAGGAATATGTTGGCAAAGGACCAGAATCTAAAACCAAGTGGTTTGGAATATGAGTTGTCCACTAAATTGGTCCAAATTGACCATAATTTGGTGAGACGTCCGTTTTCTCGTAAAACGTGTAATTTGAAAAAGTGGAAAAATAGAAAGTTGCATTTTGGTTATATGAAGGTGCCTGCAAAATTTCAGACCTTAATTCTTTACGGTTTGAGAGATATTCGCGTTTAAATTTCGTATTTTTGCAACTAAAGTTGCAGGTCTGAAAATTTCTTAGGAACGCGATCCAGCCATCTTGACCCGGATCGCGTTGCCAAGTGCAAAACGGTGACAGGATATTTTCTAAAGGTGAACGCGATCCAGCCCTCTCATTCCGGATCGCGTTTGTATGAAAAATTTCGAAAGATTTTGCAAATTTTGAAAATGCATAAGTAATTTCAGGGTCACGGTTTAGTGACGAATTTCACTAACTCAGAATGAGTTGAAATTCGCATGGTCACTCGGGAACGGCCCAATGATCGAAGCTATATGTTATAGCCTAGTCAGTTTTGGGCAATTCGGGGTCGTTTGAGGCCTGAAAATGGCATTTTACAGTTTTTCGGACCTTGTTTCGGACTTTTGATTTACGTTTCGAATTAGCCGTTTGTTTCTTTAAGCTTAGGAAGCATTCCTGTGGTTAAAGGTATCATTAGAAATTGTGTATTGAATCAGATATGTATCTAGAATCCATTCCTAGTGATCTATAAATTTGGAATATGAACTAAATTAACGAGAAATAAGTAATCCATCATATAAATGTGATATGATATTGTAAGATCGATTAGTATCTTTTATGTATTATTATAATTGGAAATAATTGTTCCTGAGGGAGAATACATGTATATGTGGTTAGTGAATTTGTTTTGACTATGGTCAAACAATTAACGAAATAAATTGTGAATATGTTTACGAAATATATAGATTGTGTTATTATTTTAAGTAATTAAAGGAGACGTTTTATACAGCTATGTATTGGTTATTATCATTATACTTTGTGAATTTAGTATAATGATATGTTTTTATTATGAATTGTGTAGTTGAGCTTTAGTGTAGAGATTCTTTATTACGAAATAACGATCATACGAAATATTGATTATTCGAAATATGTGCTAAGCACAAGGATATTTATGGACTGCGGGTCTGTTTGAGAGTTTAATCTCTACCTAAGCTCAATTGTTGTTTGATTTTGACTATATGTGTAAGTGTGAAATAAATAATGTGAAATAATGACATGATTGATATATATATCATCATTATGTGATTAGTTGTAGTGTGATCAGAAATATATGTGTTTAATTGACTGATGGATGAATCGAAAGATAAATTCATCAGAGATAAGTTGGAAGGTGAAATAAATGATATTGACTGGAATATGTGAAATTTCTTGCTTATGTGAAATATATTAATTGAAATAAGTTGGATATATGTGATCAAAGTGTTAGCAAATGTTTGCTTGTTGGGAATCATTGTATCATGTGTTTATATGGAAATTACATTAAAACTGGATGGTGTGAAATAGCCTGAGAAGGAAGTGTGTATGACATAATCTGATGACGTCTGGCCAACGTAGTTATATTATGCTATTCACATGGAATTGTTGAGGCTGCTGAATATCAAAAGGATTTAATGTAATTTTAGAAAGGTAGTATTGAATTGTATCGGATAAAGACATAAACATGTAAGCTTATGCCTTATAAATGAATATAGTATCAATATGATGTGATTTCAGTATGGAATATAGAAATAGTAAACCACTAGACTATAGTCATAATGTGGTACCTATTATAAAAGAAATAGATGTTAGTCGACATAAAACATGTGTTTACCCCTAAACTATTATCTTATTATGAATTCTGTTATTAAAAGTAGTATGATGAATCTTAAGTGGGGGGGAATTTTATTAAGTGACATGTAATAGGTTAACAGAAATAGAATTTGATTGCGAAATAACATAATATAGAAATATTGTTATGGATTTATGATTGATCATTGCTAGCTGCAGGTAGTACTGATCCTGTATTAGAGTTAATTACGAAATATGATGATCTTGATAATCATACTTTGCTGACGTAGCTAGTATGATAATACGAAATATGTTGTTGTTAGTACTCATGTTAGTGTAGCTTGTGCTAACCTGTGTTGTGTCTAGTATCTATTTCAGTGTGAATTAATGCTAAATGATTATGTAATTAAATTAGTACGAAATAAATAGCTGGTAAATTATTAAGACTAATGTAATATACGTATTGGGTTGTCTGGAACTAAAATGAAATATGAATCAAAGAGATTTTGTAGATACATGAGTGATGTAGATTCATGTTATGAATCAATTGATTGTGTAAAGTATCATATATGAAATAAACGCTTCCGCACTAGTAGAGAAAGTATTAATACGAATCTATACAGGTGACATTCGTGAGGACACGAATGAAATAAGTGGGGGAGACTTGTAACATCCCAAATTTTGTATCCTTAAAGTTTTAAATTATACGATTTAATTGTTAAGTTAGAAGGACTAACTTTGAAAGGTATTTTGTGTCTATAGGACTTGAGTTACGAAGAATTAAGTCTTGGAGGGACTGAACATGTTAAGTATGATAAGTTGAGGGGTTTATGTGAAATCAATAACTGTGAGTCGGTTTTAAGTTCCAGATAACGATAAGTACGGGGAATGAAATTAGAACAAATATGTATCTAATTTATATGTGTACGTACTGATGATATATCAATATCATTCTCAAAAACCCTGGAAACTTCTCAAAACCGTATGAATCAAAAACCCTAACCCAAAATCGAATCAAACTAAGAAATTGAAGCTAGAAACTTGGAATTCTTCAATGATTAATCAATTCCTAGCTTGAGGTAATCCTTATTCTTGATTTTCTATACCTAGAATCTTAATTTCATGGGTTTTCATAGGGATTTATGAAATTAATGGTTTTAATACGAATTTAAGTATCTAATATGTTGAAGGAATGATAAATAAGCTTATTAGTGATTGAATTAACACTAGAATGACTTAAAGTTTAAGAATCTTGAATTGTGTTCTTGAGGGTTTTGATGGGTTTAGTTGATCAATGAATTTTAGGGTGAATTTAAGGTATAATATGACGAACTAATGGTAGATAAGTGTATTTGTGATGATGAGTAATATGAATTTGACTTAAAAGTGGATTAATTGAATTGTATTATTAGTAATCAAAGTGGGTTTCTTATTATGGATGATGAATTGGTGTTAATACACCTTAATTGGTGTTTAAAAAGGTTATTGGAATATGATTAATAGATATTGAAGTATTGAATCAAGAGAATTAAGCAATATGATTAACTATGATTATGAGAATGATTATGATTAAGTGAATTAAAGTAATAATCAAAATGGAATACAAGTAATCAAGTTATGTATATGATTATACAAGTAATGAAATAGTGAAATGATGAAGATTATGAAAGGAGAGATCATGAATTAGAAATAATCAATCCAAAAGAGGTGATTGATTGATGATTGTATTAGTTGATTTTGATGATTATGTGTTATTGTATTGATAGGTTGTATGTTAAGTGATCAAGAATGGTGGCTTTGCTATTCGAGTGTGAAATCATACATGTACCCTAAAAGGCAAAGGTGAGTGATACAAGGACTATTTGAATAATGATTGTATGTTTCAGATTGCTTACGAGCAAGTGATTCATACAATCGTTTGGAATATTGTTTGTCCCTTCTAGTTGTTTTTATTGTTTGTTTCTTATAATTGTATCTTATATGTGTTTCTATATTGTATCATATTTCGTATCTTAAGAAATATTGGTTTTTGACCATAGTTGTTGATTGTTGTTAGTAGTTGGGTTATTTGGAATAGTATAGTATTATGTGGATTATTGAAGTATGTCGATTATGTGAAATTGTAGCATTATGTGAATTAGGAGAATTATGTGTATTAGGAGAATGATGTGAATTAGGAGGATTATGAGAATTATGTGGAATATATGGATTTAGTATTGTAGAGGTTGCTTATTACGAAATAAATGAATATCACGAAATAAGTGCTTGGCACTATTTGGTATCTATTAAGCTTGGTATCCATATGGGATTGGTGCCATGCTTACTTGTATCTATTGGATTATGAATCCATACGAAATATTGCATAATCTTTATTGTTGTTCAATAGTTTCTATTTAAAAGAAATAAGTAGCTATTAATGAATTGTATCTTGTTGGTGAATTATTTATTTAGTTGTTTGTATACTCACTAAGCTATATGCTTACTCGTATCAGTGATTTATGTTGTAGGTGTTTGGTTCGGTTGAACCAATTGGATGAAAGGTGATTACAAGAAGTAAGTGTGGATTGAAGCTTGTTGTGACATTATACAAGCTCCACATTCTATTGAATTGTCGTTTTGTATTACCATTGTATAAATCGCCCAAACTATTATGATTTTGATATAATGTGTCATTGTTGTATTCATTTGAATATGTATAAATCAAACGTGGATTTCAAATGGAATAAAATGTAGAAATTAAATGGGACCAAAATTATGAATGACTTTACAAAAAAAAAAAAAAAAAAAAAAATCTGTTGAATTCCGGGCGTTTCATGAACGAACACGAACAGATAAGCTAATGGATGTGGTTTTCCATGTTCATCCACTAAGAAAATTTGTTTGTTCACGAACATAAACCAACGCAAACAAACATATATATAATCTAATGCATTCATTCTTTAATACTTTCAACAAACCTAAAAGAACTCAAAGGAACCTAAACAAACATATATATTCAATGATTTAATGGATTGTTAAAGACTATTGAATTGAACGTTCACGAACGAGACCTATGTTCATTTTCGTTTGTTCTATAATTAAACGAACATAAATTTTTGTTCATGTTCGTTAATATAACGAAACGAACGAACATAAACAAACTTCTCGCCAAAACGGTTCGTTGAACGTTTGGTTTGTTTAGAGGCCTAAATACACATAGTTGACATTATTAGATAATTTTATGTACACAATTAAGTAATTAACTTTGGGAAAATATTTCGTGCATCAAACCATAATGATACTTTTGTACTGTTATTTATTCACGAGGGGTCAATTGTGTATATCTGTTAAAGCTGAGAGTAAATAATAAAGTACATATTTTTTTTTCTTCTTCTTTCAGTTGGGCAACAATCATTTCTAATGTCTAAGAGCATGGATATTAAGCCCGTTTCAAATATACTTCAATAACCGAGAGCATTTTTCGTATATATTTATGCGTATAAAGGAATCCAACTTAACATTTAATTTAACTAAATATGATTTGACGGGACGTAGTCTAATATTTGAGTCAAAAGTAGAATAAAGAGGTTAGTAAGAAAGGCGAATGGTTATAGCGCGTCTTTCCTACCCATATATTTTGGCTTTTTGATCGATATACTATATGTCTTTATGTTATGCACTACCACAATCGGTCTCCGGTAAATATATTATGCTTACGCAAACTCTCTATTTTTTTGATACAAGATTATGTGTAACATAAAGGTGGATGTCAAGGGTTCAATCCATCTCTCCAAGTTCCTTTAAATGTTGGTTATGCGATTACCTCCCTCATTTTGACCGTGAGACCGGTCAATGAGCTGATGAGGACCGTCAGATGGTCAGTTACCATTTTTTTAAATCAGTTAGTTGTTGGTGAATAAAAAAATAAAATGAAATTAATATATGATTGCATAAGTTTCGTATGTTGCCATATAATGTTTCTTAAATACAATAGGTGTTATACACAACCTGTTACATGTTACTCTATTCAAGGTTAGTTATATAGATACAAAAAGGATGGAAATTGATTATATACGAGTATTCTTTACATAAAAAATAAATTTTATTGTTAAAATTATTCTTTTCCATTGTTCTAAATTAAGAGTTTATCTAGCTACAACAAAATAATTAAGCAGTACAAAGTATTAGATACGTCTAATGTGTGTACCAATTAAATTGTTAGATATACATGCATCTTTAGACTTATATTTGTAGGCACACAAAGCATTTTCAAATAATCCGAGGACGGATAAAATGGAAGTGTGGTTTTTATTCCTTTTGATAACTGATATCCAACATTAGGAGGTAGATAAGGAAGTATAGCGCTTAAATTAATTAATGCATAATTAGGGATATACGAGGCGCGCTTAAATGTTAACAAACAATATAATATCAAGATTTTAGGACACGAAGCAAATGACATATAATCAAAATTTTACGTATTTAGTCACAAATCATAATCAAGTCTTTAGAGTTTTGAAACATAATTTATACGAATACGAAGTAGTTTAAGATAACCATAATTTCAGAGTTACTTCTTTGAGTCTAGACAAACACATGTTTCATACGAATTATAGCTTTCTAATCATTCTGATTATACTATATACTCCTATTTTTCTAGTGTATTTTATCTAGCAAAGCTTGAGATTTGATAAACTATAGGTATATAAAATCCTATGTCTTTTGTTTATTTTATTGACATTTTAATGAGGTTTTGCACTATAAATCTTTTTTTCATTGGAGTAATAGCTTTTTATAAAAAAGATTTGAAAAAAACCCTTACAAAAAGTTTTTAAAAACTAGTAATCTAATTAATAAAGTCATCAACTTTTAATAATTACAATCGACTATATATATCTCTTCAAGTCATAATTTTTCTGTCTATGTACAATTCACTATATATCTTCAATTCCACATAGAAACATATTCCTAAATCCTGATCATTAACATTAAGTTTCATGTATAGAATGACACAAAATTGCACAAAAATTATCAATGTAATTCATACCTAATAGGTTATCAAAAATCGGAATCAACAACAAAACAGCTTTAATTTGTAGATGAGAAAAACAATCGATTAAGAGGATATTACGAATCGTTAACTCGATTGATAGATGTATATAAAATCGAACCGAATAATATAAAACAAAATATAAACTGATAACACAGAAAACGAAAAAGGGATTCTAATAAGAGTATGTTACCTGGATGAACTGTAGAATTGGATTAAATAAAATCGATCGGCATATGAGACTTTGAATTGAATTGAAGTGGATGTCGCTAGGTTTTTGAGCTGAAGCGTTTATTTTTGTTTAGTACGGAGTATAAAATATAAATTAGACAGATAGATAGAATTAAATTAAGGAAAAAATAGATTATTATTAAATCATGGCCCCTGATTGGTTAATTGAAATCCAATTGAAAAAGATGACGTAAAAAGGGTGAATTGTATATTACTAGAAAGACACTCGCGTTAAGCGGCGGAATTTGAAGTTTATTATAAATGATGTTGGTACGTCACCGATTCCAATATGTTCATTTAACAGTTATTATGATAGTAAAATGATTCGATAATGTTTATGTTTGATATTAGAGGAATCAAAGTATTTAAGATTAATACACTTATCATAATTCTAATATGAAAGGTGTGTCAATTTATTATTTATGTAATTAATGATTATGGTTGTAATATTCTATGAGTTGATAAAAAGGGTAAATTAGTAATTTTGCATCTTTAAATTCTTAGTTTTGTTTAGAAAAAGTTTAAACTCTTTATAAAGGTATTAGATATTTAAGATAAGATTAAGATATCTCATACGTACATATATGTCGATCTACGATTTTTATTAACCATGCATCCATTTAATAATGACCAATTTAAAGTGAAGTATTCAAATTAAAAGCATACTAAAGCGTATAATGCATTAATGCTATTATCATATCACTGTTATTATTTATTAACCCACTAGGTTAAAAACCCGTGTATACACGGGATTTATAATATTACTATTATTATAATGGCTTTGGCCTCGTTATATTAAAATACTTAAAATGCACGATATAGAGTAATAATGGCTTCGACATTTTATTAAAAAAAATCTATGTAAAAGTATATAAGTAAACCTTTAATTAACTGCAAGAAATCTTTTTTTATATAACCTCTATACTACATTTGTCTCAATATTTATTTGTTCTGTTATAAAATACGCTTCACGAGTTCTACCTGATGTAAAACGGAGTTTGACAAACCCCGTTATTTTACTTATTCATTTTTTTTACTTACTTTTTATTACATAGGAAAGGTTTCCTTTATTTAATATTTAGATTTTTTACTAATTATTAGTATATGATTATTTTCATTGTTAACTTGATTATTAATATATAAATTGGCATGCATTTGTGTTAAAAATACTTAAAATGTACGATATAGAAAGTAATAACGAATTATGTAAAAGTATATAAGGACACCTTTAATTGACTTTAAACATTGTATTGAACCTGTTTGTATACTACATTCGTTTCAATATTAATTTGTCACGTTATAAAATACGCTTCCACGTAATGTAAAACGGAGTTTGACAAACCTCATTATTTCCTTAAGTCATTTTTTTTACGTTTCATAGATACCTTCGATTTTATTGTTATAATTTTACTAAATATTAGTATTATGATTATTTGTATTATTACCTTGATTATTATTAACTACATTGGCATGCATTTTTGTTAAAAATACTTAAAATGTACGATATAGAGTAATAATGAATTATGTTAAAGTATATAAGGGCACCTTTAATTGACTTTAAGACATCGTATTTTTTGTAGAATCTCTTTGTATACAACATTTATCTCAATATTAATTTGTCCCTTTATAAAATACGCTTAAGGAGGACTTATAATATAACACAAACCAAGATATTTAAGGTCAAAGTTGAAAAAGAAAGACTCAAAAAGTCAACACATAGACACTTATTTTTGGACGGAGGAAGTATAAAACAGAGTTTGACAAACCCATTTTCCCACTTATTCACTTTTTTTTTTTACTTTTCATAGATACTTTATATTTTATTGTTAGTAGCATAGAACTTTTTTTTTTTTAGCCTATAAAAAAAACAATGAAAGTGTTAGTATTATGGGAAACCAATTTCTTAAACAAAAAGACCTACTAAACTTAGAATATCGAATACATTAAAACCTTGATCCATATTGTTACCTTTTCAATAGCCATGATTATAATTTCAAAGAGAATTGATGAGGAGTAATATTAAATGAATATTTGATCGTATGATTTTTCTTGAGGGATAAGAGATATCTATACCTATATTGATAAGTTTTCTAATTTGTATATGTATATGATTCTCATTAATTAGTTAAAAATTTTAGATTTATCAATTCTATAAAGAAGGGACTTATATATTTTTATTGTTTAATTTGAATAATCTTGCGCCCTTGAATATGAATTTGTCCCAAATTTTGAATTACTTGATGACCAGAGATTTATAAATAAATAGAATAATAATTTGTGTTACTTAATTAATTACTATGTGCACACCAAAAAAAAACTATTAGTATGAAATATCGACCTACTTTTATGCATCCCTTGATATTTTGAGATATATACAAATGTATATAGAATGTGTTATGAAATCCATGGGCTTTGAGGATAGCCCACCACCTACATACTAGGTCATTAGGGTTTATTTCATATCACTATATAAACAAGTCATTTGTATCCATTTTCTTTATCACTCAATAATATTTCTACTATCTCTTTATTCTTTGTTTCACAATACGTTATCGGCACGAATTGCTCTCGAGAATAATAGGTAGGAATTTTATTTATTTATTTTTACGAAAAAGAAAAAAAAGGTTTTATGGTTTTCGATTCGTTCGTACTTCGAAAAGATAATTGATCGCCGAAACTAGTTTTTAATATTCAATTAACTTCCCACGTGTTCCATTGTAAATATTATTTATATTTAACGTTATTCCCTATCATTCTGGATGTTAATTTATAATATGTAATCAACTTCGTTTTTTTTATGATGTTTGTTCGAGATACTTCTATAAACTCTTTTATAATTTACAAGAACAATCAATGTTCTATTATGATTATATAAGGAGGATTTTTATTTTTTTATTATATTACAAGAACAATCAATGTTCAATTGTATCTACATAAAAAAAATCGATATACAATACCTCAAGTTATTGTTATATTGATGTCTATATTATGATTCACCAATATGAATCAAATAACATAACCTCATGTTAATGTTATTAATATATATTTATATGATCCTCAAGATCTATAATGGTTTTTCAATAACCTCATGTTATTGATATATATATATATATATATATATATATATATATATATATATATATATATATATATATATGATATTTAAGATCTATAATGATCTCTAAAAGAGAATGAATAATTGACATAACCTCATGTTAATGTTACATTATTTGGAACCTCAAGTTCTATGTTAATAATCATTTGATTCTATTTATCTATTTAAATTGTATCATCCTTTGGCTAAATAATGTATTGTTTCTTATTTTGTAGTCACAATGTCAGATCTTACAAAATTGAATTTCACTGCTCTTGACATTTCTGGAAACAATTATCTCCAATGGAAACTTGATGCAAAGATTCATCTTACTGCAAATAATTTGGGAGAATCAATTAAGATTGGCAATACGGTCTCTCTACAAGACCGTGCCAAAGCCATGATCTTTCTCCGTCACCACCTCCACGAGGATCTTAAAAAAGAATATATAACGGAGGAAGATCCCTTAGAATTATGGCAAAGTCTAAAAGAAAGATTTGATCATCAAAAGCAAGTAATTCTCCCAAAAGCTCGCTTTAACTGGATGCACCTCAGGTTGCAAGATTATAAAAGTGTTAGCGAGTACAATTCTGCAATGTTCGGTATCACTTCTCAACTAAAATTATGTGGAGAAAATATTACTGATGCCGACATGTTAGAGAAAACGTTCTCTACTTTTCATGCCGAGAATGTGCTCTTACAGCAACAATACCGAGAACGTGGTTTTAAAAAATATCATGAACTAATATCCGTTCTCCTTGTTGCCGAACAAAATAATCAGCTTTTGATGAAAAATCATCAAGCACGCCCCGTTGGTTCTACCCCATTACCCGAAGCAAATGCAACATCATATACTAAGGGGCGTGGTCGTGCACGTGGTAACAACCGCGGAAATAATAATGAACGGGGTCGAGGTCGTGGCCGCAATAAAGTTTGGCATCGTGATGGTTACAAACCAAAACCATATGAATTCAAAGAAAAAAATGAAAAAGGCAAAAACTCTCAAAGTCAGCCTCCTAAGAATTCTCAAAATGGTTGCACTAGATGCGGTATGGAGAATCATTGGTCAAAACAATGTCGTACTTCAAAATACTTCGTTGAACTTTATCAAGCATCACTCAAGAAAAAAGGAAAAGACATTGAGACAAATTTTATTGACAACTTCAATTTCAATGATCATGAGCCAAATAGTGATACACGCTTCGATACCTTAGATTTTTTTGATGATGTTGATGATGTTGCTGCCGCATTCTCAAATGATGGCAATTAGATTTGCTACACTATTCAATTTTTGTTTTTCAAATAAGTGTTTAGATTTTTATTTTTCCAAAATAAGCGTTCTAGGTTTATTTCTATAATGTTGCTTATGTTTTTAAGATTTATTTAATAAAGTTTGTTTCTCTTCTTTATTTCTAATTCTAAGATCAAATACTTATTTATCCTTTTTATTTATTTTTTTATGTTCAAGGATATTACTAGCAACATGGAAAATGGTGAAGACGAATGTTTAATTGATAGTGGTACAACAAATACCATTTTGAAAAACAAAAAGTATTTTATTGAATTAAATCTAGCAAATGCAAACGTCAACACAATTTCTGGCACTAGTAACTTGATTGAAGGCTCTGGCAAAGCTTGCATTTTGTTACCTAACGGTACAAAGTTACTAATAAATGATGCGTTATATTCTAGTAGATCCAGGAGAAATCTACTAAGCTTTAGAGATATAAGACGCAATGGTTATCATCTTGAAACCATGATTGAAAATCATATTGAATATCTCCATCTTACATCCATTGAACATGGCAATAAGTCCATAATGGAAACAATGAAAGCTCTGTCATCTGGCTTATATATTACAAGCATAAATCGGACAGAAGCAAATATGGTATCTACTCGTAAAGCTGTAGATCCAAAATTATTTTCCTTATGGCATGATCGATTGGGTCATCCAGGTGATATAATGATGAGAAGAATAATTGGAAGTTCAAACGGACATCCACTAAAGGACCTCAAGATCCTTTTATCAAAAGATTTATCATGTGGAGCATGCTCCCTTGGAAAAATGATAATCAAGCCCTCTGTCAATAAAATTGACAATGAATCTCCCTCATTTCTGGAAAGACTTCAAGGAGATATTTGTGGGCCAATCACTCCTCCTTGTGGACCATTTCGATACTTTATGGTATTGATTGATGCATCATCTAGATGGTCACATGTATGCTTATTGGCTACAAGAAATGTTGCTTTTGCAAGGCTACTAGCTCAAATAATCCAACTAAGAGCACATTTTCCGGATTATCAAATCAAGAAAATAAGACTTAACAATGCAGGAGAGTTTACATCTCAATCATTCAATGATTATTGCATGTCAATTGGGATCACTGTTGAGCACCCTGTAGCACATGTTCATACACAAAATGGTCTTGCTGAATCTTTGATTAAAAGATTGCAACTAATTGCTAGACCATTACTCATGCGATCAAAATTGCCATCTTCTGCATGGGGACATGCTATTTTACATGCTGCTGCTCTTATTAGATTAAGACCATGTGCATCTCATAAATATTCTCCACTTCAACTGGTCTCTAGAAGAGAACCAAGTTTGTCTCATCTTAAAATATTTGGGTGTGCTGTTTATGTTCCAATTTCGCCACCACAACGCACAAAGATGGGACCTCAAAGAAGATTGGGAATTTATATTGGCTTTAACTCTCCATCAATTATAAAATATTTGGAACCACTAACCGGAGATGTTTTCACAGCACGTTTTGCTGATTGCCATTTTGATGAAACCATATTCCCAATCTTAGGGGGAGAAAAGAAAAGGTTGGAAAAACAAGATGTAACTTGGAATGCATCATCAATTTCTTATCTTGACCCTCGAAATGGTCAAGGTGAATTGGAGGTTCAAAAGATCATCCAATTACAAAGAATAGCGAATGAACTTCCAGATGCATTCACAGACACTAAAAGAGTTACTAAATCATATATTCCAGCTGAAAATGCACCTTCTCGAATTGATATTCCTGAAGTTCCAAACGAATCAAATATTCGTAGAAAGCGTGGACGACCATTAGGTTCCAAAGATATAAATCCACGAAAAAAGAAAGAGCAAAGTGCAATTGGCAAAATCCAAGAAATAGCTTCTGATGAAGTCTCAAAAGAAATAAATAATGGCATTCAAAAGGCCAATATATCCCCTCAAGAGGATCATGTACCTACCGATTATGAGATCTCTATAAATTATGTTCAAAATGGTACAACATTGAATCGAAATGAAACACGTGTTGATGAATTTTTTGCATATGCTATAGCAAATGATGAAGATTTCGTGCCAAAATCTATCATTGAATGTCGTCAAAGACATGATTGGCAAAAATGGAAAGATGACATACAAGCAGAATTAGATTCACTTGCAAAACGCCAAGTATTTGGCCCTGTTACAATAACCCCAAATAATGTTAAGCCTGTAGGCTACAAATGGGTATTTGCAATAAAAAGAAACGAGAAAAATGAAATTGTGAGATATAAAGCAAGACTTGTGGCACAAGGTTTCTCACAAATACCCGGGGTTGATTACGAGGAAACATATTCACCCGTTGTGGATGCAACAACACTCAGATTTTTAATTAGTCTTGCAAATGTTGAAAGGCTTCAAATGCGCCTTATGGATGTTGTTACAGCTTACCTGTACTGATCCCTTGATAGTGACATTTACATGAAACTCCCTGAGGGACTCAAAATTCCCGAATCTTGTAGATCAAAATCTCGAGAAATGTTTTCGGTAAAACTGAAAAGATCTTTATACTGATTAAAACAATCAGGACGAATGTGGTATAATCGCCTGAGTGAATATCTTTCAAAAGAAGGATACAAAAGTAATCAAATTAGTCCGTGTGTTTCTATCAAAAGATCAAATGCAAGTTTTACGATAATTGCAGTGTATGTTGATGATTTAAATATCATTGGAACTCCTCATGAGATTGAACATACTGCAACACTATTAAAGAACGAATTTGAGATGAAAGATCTTGGTATGACTAAATTTTGTCTTGGTCTTCAATTTGAGCATTTGTCAAATGGAATTTTTATCCATCAATCAAACTATACTGAAAAAATGTTGAAACGTTTCAATATGGATAAAGCTCATCCACTAAGCTCACCAATGGTCGTTCGTTCTCTTAATCGAGAAAATGATCCCTTCCGCCCCAAAGAAAATGATAAAGATATTATTGGTCCTGAAATACCATATCTAAGTGCAATTGGGGCTTTGATGTATCTTGCTAACAATACACGTCCAGATATGATATTGCTTTTTATGTGAACGTATTAGCTAGATATAGTTCTGAACCGACACGCCGACATTGGAATGGAATAAAACATATATTTTGTTATCTTTGTGTTACCCGTGATATGGGTTTATTTTACCCAAAGAATTCGAAGTCAAAGTTGGTTGGATACGCTGATGCTGGATATTTGTCTGATCCACATAAAGCACGGTCACAAACAGGGTATGTTTTTACTTATGGTGATACCGCAATTTCTTGGAGGTCAACAAAACAAACATTAACAGCTACATCCTCAAACCATGCTGAACTTATTGCACTTTATGAAGCTGGTCGAGAGTGTGTTTGGTTGAGATCAATGATCCAACACATACAAGAAGAATGCGGGCTTGAAACAATCAAAGGAACTCCAACAATACTATATGAAGACAATGCGGCGTGTATAGCTCAAATCAAAGAAGGGTATATCAAAGGAGACAGAACTAAGCATATTTCACCGAAGTTCTTCTCAACATATGATCTACAAAATGATGGAACCATTAATGTTAGTCAAGTCCGATCAAGCAAAAATTTGGCCGATTTATTCACTAAATCATTGCCGACAAAAGTATTTGAGCAACTAGTTCGGAAGATTGGTGTTCGACGCTTGAAGGATGTACATTAAACTCAGGGGGAGTATTATACGCACTGCACTCTTTTTCCCTTCATCAAGTTTTTATCCCATTGGGTTTTTCTTGATAAGGTTTTTAACGAGGCAGTCTATAATGTATTATAAACGGTGACTATCCAAGGGGGAGTGTTATGAAATCCATGGGCTTTGTGGATAGCCCACCACCTACATACTAGGTCATTGAGGTTTATTTCATATCACTATATAAACAAGTCATTTGTATCCATTTTCTTTATCACTCAATAATATTTCTACTCTCTTTATTCTTTGTTTCACAATAGAATGAATATTTAAATTTATTTTTTAGGTGAATAAAGAGATGTAATTGGTTAATTGAATGATTGGTAAAATCTAAAAATATGATTGGTTAATAGGTGTTAATTTTTAAAAAAATTCATAGGGAATGCATACACACGGATATATAATATAAACATATATATTGAAAACCTATATATACATACCTGATAATTAGGTAAATATGTAAATAGATGGTTCATTAGTAGATACTTTGTTAGAATAGTTAGGTTTAAACTATTTATTTATAAATTTTGTTAAATAATATATATATACTTTCTTTCTTTTAAATTTTAATGTAAATAGATGGTTCATTAGTAGATACTTTGTTAGAATAGTTAGGTTTTATCTATTTATTTATAAATTTTGTTAAATAATATATATATACTTTCTTTCTTTTAAATTTTAATTAATAGTGTCAGATTTATAATAAAGCATTAAGTTTATAAGTTAGTAATTTATAACAATTTAATATTTACAGTGAGTATAAAACCCATTCAATTGTATCAATTATCTCGATTTCACAAATTGTATCCGAATTATAATACATTAGTTTTTCTTCTTAAATTTCAGATAGTAACAATATCTTGACATGTAATTTTTGAAGCGTATCAATAACTTCAACAATTTAATATTTTTAGCGATTATAAAACATGTACAAATGTATCAGTTATCTTGATTTTGCAAATTGTATCCGAATTATAATATGTTTGCTCCATAGAACACTTTTCAATTAAATGAAACTGAAACCTTAATTGAATTTTATTCAGGTTTATAGTTAAAAAAGAGGGACTTAATTGATTAATATAATTTGATTTAATTGATGACATCATAAATGTTACTTGTATATTATATTTATAAGATAAGATTGAAATCTCAAACCTGTGTTTATACACGCAAGGAAAAAAAATAGCTTCATATGTTAACTGTATGTAAAACATCCTTCTTTTTATCTTAAATTAGATTAGATTCTACAATGTTTTAACTTTTTAATTCTATCAACAAAGTATTGATTTATAATATCTATATATTTATAAAAACTTTCCATTTATAGACTTTGCATATACTCTTTGAAACATATTAACATTTCAATCCACTGAATTTTTTTATATAAAATATATAAGTAGATGGAAATTTTGATCATTAAACACTATCATTTAAATTTTAAATCAAACTTTTTATAAATGTGCATATATTTCGTCAACACAGCGGATGTAAGTAAGTAAGTAACATTCCATACCGTCTTCCGCGGGTTAGGGTCAAATACCGTCTAGGACGGTGTATGGGGGAGGTATAAATGTAGACAGCTTTACCCCTACCCTAAGGTAGAGAGGATGCTTAGAGTTCTACCTAAAGGTAGAAAGGACCTCCGGCCTTTTGCAGGGGATGGGATTCGAACCCCTGACCTTGTCTTGAAAATTGAAAAAAAAGGTTTCTACACACATAGTGACTTGTCTTTCTTTTGTTAAAATTGCAGCAAAACATAAAAACTTTCTATTTTAGACTTTGCATATACTCTTTGAAACATATTAACATTTCATTCCATTGAATTTATTTTATAAAATATATAAGTAGATGAAAATTGATCATTAAACACTATCATTTAAATTTTAAATCAAACTTTATATAAACGTGCATATATTTCGTCATCGGCCAGCTATCTTGAAAATTGAAAGAAAGATTTCTACACACGTAGTGACTTGTCTTTCTTTAGATAAAATTGCAGCAAAACATAGCTTGTTCTTGTTTTCTTGTAAATTATTGTATTAAACTACATATTTGTGAAATGTTCTAGCAGACTTATATTCAGATGTACTACTTCTGAAATTTAAGTTAAATATATACATGCATTCATTACTCCGATAAAATATGTTTAAATGATTTTGGAGTCTACTATTATTATTTTTGTGATCATAATTAACATGTTACTTTATTTTATTATACGTCTAGAGGATAATTATTTTATTATTATTGAAAGAGACGTCTACTACCTATTTTTTAGTTAATTAAATGTGTTTTTTAAAAGAGAGATTTTAGGTAAATGAGTGTATTTGATTGGTTAATTGAAGAAGATGTGAATTTAAAGCATTTGATTGGTTAATAGGTCTTGTTTTAAGTAAAACTGAGGGGAAGAAAGTTTTCTTTTATTAATATTTAGATTAGATTATTTTTATTGCTTTTTCAAAGCATCATTATCATTACCCTTTTTATATAGTCACACATTATTCCTCTAATAAGTCATGGGTAGTTTCACCTTCATTAATTTAAATAGTACGTACGTACGTGCTCTAGAACAAATGTATGTATAAATAAGATGATGGATCAGAGCCAAATAATTAACAATTAATATGAGAGCAAACTAAATAAAATTAAAGAGACGATTCGATGAAAATGGAGGGTAAGAAGCCATACTTGGCTGTTGTTCTGATACAGTCGATATATACAGGCATGTTTCTGTTATCAAAGGCCGCCTTCGATGGTGGTATGAATACGTACATCTTTGTCTTTTACAGACAAGCTGCTGGTACTATCTTCTTACTACCCTTTGCGTTCTTCATGGAAAGGTCCGTTTCTTGATCTATTTTTATGATTTTATGCGCTCGCATGTATATGTGTGTTCATTTTTGGATGATCCCTCATATCGATCGATCTCTTGATGAATCGTTTGAAATGTTTTTTTGTTTAATATTTTTATGATTGTTTGTTTCAGGAAAGATATGCCACCTCTTTCCTTCATCACATTCTTCAAGATTTTTGGGCTTTCTCTACTTGGGTATGATTCGTGTTTTTACTTCAACAAAATATATATAGCGATTAACGCAAAAAATCAAATTTATGTTCACATATGAACGATAATATGAACAAATCAGGTAAAACGTGTTTTAAGACATAATTTTTGAATTTTTTTTCCCAACCTAACCTAAATCAATGTTCACATGTGAATCAAGTTAATTACATATGAACAAACATGCAATCTAGTAGTTCTCACGGTTCTCGCAAATTTTTTAGTTCTCAATTGAACCGGATCCTATATATATATATATATATATATATATATATGCATATCGTTGTAGGTGAAAACCGGATACTGTACGTTATTATTTCATCAAACCGGCCTAATGATTTTAAAAACTAAAAGTACTAGTATGGCTTTTGTTGCCGGATAAATTTAACAAAAACATATTTATTTCTTTTAGATTCTATCATCATATCATAAAGAAATATTGTTGTACTAGCTATACGTTGCTAATAAAATTCCAAGGGATATAAGTTTGAATTTCTTAATTATTTGCAACTAGAGTTTGACTAGCTAAAGTTTTTATGGCTCAAGTATTGTTTACAGTATTTAAACTAAGGTGAAGTCGAACGATAAAGGTTTCACTGCTAAAGTATAATATTGTTAATTTATAAATAGATTATATAATGTAATGATCAATTATCAGTATTGATATGAGATGTCCATAATGAATTGAATGTTGATCGATCGATCTGTTGTCGTAATTAAATTGATTACACAGGATTACAACAAGCTTAAATATCCATGGAATTGCCCTTAAATATACATCTGCAAGTTTAGCAGCTGCAGCTTCAAATTGTCTTCCTACCCTTACATTCTTTATGGCTTTCCTATTAAGGTACGTACTTTACTAAATGAACCATACTATACAGACGTACAATAACGAAATCTAATATCTGCACTGTAAGATTCTTTTGGTTTATAATTCTAAACTAAAATGTCTAAGCATGATTAATTTATAGGATGGAAAGTGTAAAACTACGTACAAGCTCCGGTGTAGCAAAGATTACAGGCATAGTGGTGTGCATAGCGGGTGCTGCCACAATGGCATTCTACCGAGGATCAGAATTGCGACTATTGTTGCACCATCATCTTTTATCAAGCCGCACTCATCTTAACAATGCGGCTCAAGGTTCAAGTTCTAGTAGGACTTGGATCATGGGTGTCTTCCTTTTGCTCCTTAGCATTAGTTGTTGGGGTATATGGATTGTTCTGCAGGTACGTATTTAATTTACAGGTATCCCTTTTTAACATACAACAAAATATAAACCGATTATAACGCAATAGAAAAAGAACATAAGTCACAAGATGATTACGTAAAAAACATTTTAAGGAAGAGTAAAAACCAGGTGACCCTCACAATTACAATAATAGAGCTTCAAATCTCCGGAGATATACATGGACAGAGGAAGACTCACAATACGACTTTAATCTATTCTCAGAAAACCTATATTTATAAAGACAAAAGATAGTTATTTCTTAATTTGATCACTGTCTGAAGTGGTTCATATTTCAAACAAAAACCCAAACCCACTCCTTGGATTTTGATAAATAATACCCGTGCAATGTTTAGTTTTTGAATAAATATAGAATTGTTAACCAATATCCTAAGGGCACTAGTTATCAAAACCCAAACCGCTTAAAAGAACCCACCTACGAGTTTTCAATCTTGCAATAATAGTAGAATGCCATTTTCTTTCTTGGCCTTTTGACCAACTATAATTAACTCTAGCATCTTATTCTCCCGGACCCGGTCGGGTGTTACCTTTAAGGGTTGCGTGAATCGAACCCTACTACCCGATTAGTGCAAAAACTCTTTTTGCGCCCTCGTGGCAAGACAAATCGATTGCATGCATATAAAAATACTACAGTAGCAGGATACCCGCGCGATTCAGCATGACAAGCTTTTGTTTTATTTCATTTTATATGTAGTATATAAATCATAATTAAAATTTATATATTATAATACACTACGATATAATTTTTCTTTAATGGAAAAAATCATCTCTTTACTCTTTTTTCTTTAAGAAAAGTCGTTGCGAACTCGATGCTCGGGTTTCGACTTGCGGCTGTTAGATTGCAAGTTCACAATGGATAGGTTCAAGTTGTGATTTGTGAAATCATGGGTTGTTTCGAGACTAACTATAAATACAATTTTGTGTGGGTATTAGATACTAAACATTATGTATACCACATTGAAATCGTAAAATTTGATCAACAAATTGAAACTCTCTAATATAGGAATTGATTGTATACAAAATGAAATTAAACATACAAACAATCACTAAAAATTACAATTTCATAAAAAACACTATTGAGAGTTCGTTTTTAATATCTTACAACACCTTTGATAATGTGTAAAATTGAGGAAAACTGATTTTGGAGGCTTTAGATATGGAATTTGACTAAAAACCGTGGACAAACAGCCTACAGCAGTTTGCTAACATGTTCGTCTTGTTCCGACCTTCCTATGCATAATTGACACGTCTTGTAACTCCTTACGGTTAAAAAGTTATACCATATTATGAATACATTAAAATTTTTTGATGATAGTTTATATAACATTTAATTATATATGTAGGATATTAGTAATTTCAAATAATTTTTCCAAATATTAATAATAATGTTACGGGTAAATTAGTAAAAACTATCTTAAAAAAAATATTGAAATGAATTATAAATTAAATTAGTATAGATAAATATAGAAAAAGCTTTAAATAATTATAATTTAATGTCATATGTTTAATACTTTAAAGTTTAATAATGATAGTATCAATGAGATTTTAATAGATTTAGGGGTATGTTAGTAATTTCAAATAGGTTTCAAATATTAGTAATAATGTTAGGGGTAAATTAGAAATTTTTCCTTCTAAAAAAACATCACAAATGTATTATATAATAGTATAAATATGTCGATTTTCATCCCAGGGATTTTTTTTTGAACTACTAGCTACTTTGTCAATCAACTCATCATCGATCATTTCTGGATCAATATAATGACAGCTTGGGATTACTTAACAATCCTTTAAAAACCGTCGATGAGCATCAACTTAATTGTAACATCAAATTTACTATACTAATTTGATTATATTCGGATAATGAACATTCCATTATATTTATATATGGTGCAAGTCGCCGGCACCTGTAATAGTAAACAGAACAGGAAAAGAAAAACATGCTAGAAAAAGATTGTTCCGGCCCTATGATAAATTATTAAAGTGCATTTCGCAAAGACATATTTGATATCATTGTGAATTTAGCTTTCTGCATGTAATGCTAGTATGTATAAGTATAATAAAAACTAAAAATGCCTTTAAGGTTCTTGCAAACAAATAATGTACATAAAAAAATAAGAAAGATATTTGCTTTTTAAAGTAAAGTTAGCACTCATGAGAACATTTAAAGCAAGATAAATTATATTATATTATTATAGTAATAAGATAAAAATGCAAAGTTATGTAAGATATAATTCCAATTTCAAAAATTATACTCGATCATATTATGGCGAATATAAATTTGTCGGGTAAAAGCATTTTTCAGTTATGATAATCAAGGAATTGTTTGGATTTGAGTTTAAAAAATTAATTAGGTGATGATGTTTTCCCAACAAACTTATAATTTTTAGTTTATATATCAACACACGTACGTTTTAATTAGCTTGTAAACCAAATCAACATCTTTATGACATCAAATCAAATTAAAATAGGCAACTATTAAGCCAATAAACTCGTACATAGAATCTGAAAATGGTATAGCTAGTAGCTACATTCAATTCAATTCGATCGGTCCCTTGACAAACTAAGTTAACATAATGACGTATGTGTATGAATTGAAAATGAGGTACTTATGTACGTAAAATGAAACAACAGGCAAGAGTCTTGAAAAGCTACCCTTCGAAGCTAAGTTTTACGGCGGTTCAGTGTTTGTTGAGTTCCATGCAATGCTTCGTTGTTGCCGTTATTATGGAAAGAGACACTTATCAATGGAAGCTTGGTTGGAATATCAGACTCCTCGCTGTCGCTTATTGTGTAAGTGAGATTACATATTACTTAGTTTAAAATTAAAATAAAAATTTAGTATAATAATTCTTTTTTTTAATTATTATTATTATTATTATTTATATTTGGTTTTATTTTATGAAACTGCAGGGTTTTGTTGTAACGGGTTTGGCATTTTATTTGCAAACGTGGGTGATCGAGAAGAAGGGCCCAGTCTTTCTGGGGTTGTCAACTCCTTTGGCTTTCATTTTTACTACCATCTCCGCAGCATTACTCCTTGGAGAAATTATCAGTTTGGGAAGGTAATTAATTAACGGATCAATCAACTAATACGACTTTCTTTTGATTAATTTATATATAAATAAATACAATATTAAAATAAAAAATAATTATGAAAGTGGCATGGGGTATACCTTAATTGTGCAACAAAGTGATTCGTTTCATTACTTGATTTATGTGCATCAATGGATTTTGGTTGCTTTAATTTGTACTAAAATATAAAAAATATGTCGTCGCACGTCTTTTAATTACTTGTTTGGTCATGAGTTCGATCGATCTCCACTTTGGGGGCTTTAATATTGTTGTCTACATTATTTTTAGCATCTTATGAATATGAATATTAAAACATACAAAAGCTAGCTAGCGCAAGCAGTACGTAAAGTTGTTTACTATATATAATTTGTGCAACTAATTACAAGCTTTTGTTGTGTAATTTGTATCTTCAGTGTTATTGGTGGAATGTTGTTGATTGGAGGGCTTTACTTTGTTTTATGGGGGAAAAGCAAAGAAGAAGAAGATGAAGATATAGAGATGTTAGAAAATAAAGGAACCTCAAGCTTAAAGGCAACACCTCCACCAGCAATCCAAGTCTAGAAAATAAATATATATATATATATATTTTGTTATATCAAGTTCATATATAGAATATTATAAACATAATTTACAGAATGATTACGTCAATATATGCTAGCTTACTCAATTTCCATTTGTAAGTTTTGGAATTTTCATGTATTTCATTTGCAAACTTTTATGTTTCATAACTGATCATCAACCATACTTTTTCTTTTTCTAATAACTCACTAGCTACTCGTTAAATAGGATTGTGATACACATTTTTCTCTTTAGTTTACATCGGATTATGTAAGCGCATCACTTGTTATTTCGTCTTATTTTATCACACTAGTTTTATTATAATGAACGTCGTTGATAAAGGCAACAAGAACTAGTATAGATCGAGGCACTTCATTCCACAAGCGGTTACTCCCCTGGAATCGAGTAACCGCCCTAGAGTTCGAAGCCAAGGCGACGCACTATAGGGGTTGCTCTCCCATGTCTTAGATGGGTATAGCGTCGCAGGAGTCCCCCTCACAAAAAGGCTCGAACTCATCACCTCCAGGAAGAAACCTTATGGAAAAACTTCCTGACCACTCGGCCAAGACCCCAATAGAATTTAAAGTGTCATTGATTGGGATTGAACCCATGACTTGTGGTTTCAAACCACTTTGCTCAACCAACTAAGCTAAGCCTCAAGGACCCAAATACAATATGGGTAACATAATGCTTATACTATATTCATCCGTACATTAAAGATAATGTCCGACCATGAGTAGTTAAGTTAAAATATACCGGAGATAGATTCTTAGATGTCCTCTCATAGAATCTCGAACCTACACACAATGTCCTATCTTCACGTACCCATGAGTAGTTAAGTTAAATCGTTCAACGCTTGTTTAATTAGCCTACCATTTTTTTCATGAAAAAGTAAAAAAGCTTTGTTTTAGATATGGGCTTAAACAAAAGAGATCAGCCTAATACATTTATAAGTATGATGGGCTTGAATGAAGTGTGAGATCAGCCCAAAAGTAAGGTTGATCACAATGATCAGTAAGTATGTTTAATCAATATTTAATCACTCCATTGTAAATCTATTAAGTAATAATCAGTAATTTACCTATGCCTTTAAAGTAGTACTCCATATTATTGATGCGGGGTTAATGGCGCAGATCGGGTATGAAAGTCTGGTATATATACGGTTGCATCATGCAAAAAGGTTTTTGAAGATTTATATTTGCCTTCATTGAGACATGTATCGTTCAAGTGGTTAACTGGAATTCCGAGAAAGGTCAACGTATTAATTTGGAGAGTATTAAAAAGAAGAATCCCTACAAGAAGCAATCTGGCTAAAAGAGGCGTTCAAATTTCAAGCGCTAATTGCCCCTTATGTCGTACATATGTGGAGAGCGAGGAACATTTATTTTTCGATTGTAGTTTTGCGAAGGAATTGCTTAGATTTATTTGCAAATGGTGGAACGTAAATCTAAACAACGTTGACCACATGGATGCGTTATTTGAATGGCCAAGGTCGTCGGGTCTCAAAGGAAAGAAAGAAAACCTATTTCTTGGGGTTATCTACACCTACTTTTGGATCTTATGGAGGTTTAGGAACGAAGTGATATTTAGAGAAAAAGAGATTAAAGAGTTTGAGTATACTCCAATGCATTTAATCGGGACATCTTATTTGTGGATAAAGAACAGAAGCAGGGAGAAAGAGTTTAGTTTGCAATGGGGGGATTGGTTTGGTCATCCTTGGTTGTATTAGTTATGTTATTTGAGTTTGATTTGAATTTGTAATCGATAACCATCATGTACATCGCTAGCGTCTTGCTAGTTCATTATTAATATATTCGGGGGTTCGGGTTTGGGGTGATGGCGGTGCCGAAGCTCCTGCCCGTTCCTCTTTGTTTTGCTGTTCAAAAAAAAAAAAAAAAAAGGTATGAACCCAATTTATCACACAGGTAGGTAACAAACTTTCAAATTATGTTTCGAGTTGGGGAACAAACTTTTTTCTTTTTGCCGAGTTAGGGTATGGACCCAATTTATTACACAGGTCGGTAACAAACTTTCAAATTATGTTTCGAGTTAGGTAACAAACTTTTTTTCCATTTCAAATTATGTTTCGAGGTCGGTAACGAACTTTCAAATTATGTTTCGAGGTCGGTAATGAACTTTCAAATTATGTTTCGAGGTCGGTAATGAACTTTCAAATTATGTTTCGAGTTAGGTAACGAACTTTTCGAGTTAGGTGAAAAAAAAGTCCGTTCCCTAACTCGAAACATAATTTGAAAGTTTGTTACCGACCTGTGTAATAAATTGGGTTCATACCCTAACTCGGTAAAAAGTGATAAGTTCATACCCGATCTGCACCATTAACCCTATTGATGCGTATGACATGTATAAACACAAATTTTAATTTAATCTGACTCTGTTTTAGAAGGTCTGGTTTCATATTTTGTAATTAAATGGAAATTCAAATGGATTGGTTCAATTGATTGAATCATACTCCTTCCGTCCCACTCAAAGTGTCTAGATTACCATTTTGGGTTGTCCCATTATAAATGTCCACTTTAATATTTAACTAATCAAGAAAGACTTTTGTAGGTAGAGTTTATATTTGATTGGTGAAAAGTGTTGTTAGTGAAGAATCATAAAACTGTGTGCAGTTAAAATGTACATATACTGGGACGGAAGGGATAGAATCGAGTCTAATGAAAATAAAAGATAAGAACAAACCATCAAAGTGCAACGACCTCCATAATCGACTGAATGAGCATTTGCTACCCGACACCCATCGACCCCACCTCTACCGCACTCAAATTAAACACTGAAAGCGAACTCTCTTTTTATTCCTATAGTGTTTTTCAAGAATAACCTTTACTTAATTTACTACTATTAGATATTTTTAATCAGTATCTTTTACCATAAAAGACTTTGTCATTGATTAAAAATACAACAGTAATAAATTAAGTGGACTCACTCGACACGTACACTACCTTAAAAATATATGTCTCCATGAGTTAGGGATTAGCTAGTGTCACTTCTCATATGAGTGTACAAGGATCATTTCTAGAAATATAACTCATAAATAAATATCAATATCCATATCCATATCAATTGTCAAAACTCGTACCCCAAACGACAACTAAATGCGAGTTTAGTGAATTTTGTTGATATGTTTTATCTTAAATATTTTCTCAACAATTAAATAGTGAAACTTGTATTATATATTAAGGGTATGTTTGGTGAAAATAACTAATAAATATAGCTGAGGATTTATAGTTGTAGCTGATACAGGAAGCTTATATATGAAGTTTTAAGTTGGAACTAGCAAAGCAAATCAAACTAAAGATTAAATTAAAGATGTGAATTGACATAATTTGTGTTTAAAATCGTATTAATCTTCTTAAGCTTAAAGCTCCTTAAACTACTTCAAACAACTGTTTTTTTTTGTTTTTTTTTTCAAAACTTTGGGCTATTGAAAAGAAAAAAAAGTATAAATTCTCATAGGTTACAATATGTTTTGTTTGTCAAACACACTAAAGATAATTAAATTTTATGGAATTGAATTTAAGGGAAATATTTCATGATGCTAACTGCACGTACGGATTGAACGGTGCTTCTAGTATCAATGGATCAAGGGAGTATTTTTGGGTACATACAAAAAAGTTGGAGGATCGAAAATATATAAAATATGTTATTTTATTGAAATGCTTATTGACCATGAGTACAATTATTTTGTGTTGTTAACAAGATCGTTGATATGCCGATAAATTAATAGTAAGCATATGCAAAGTACTCCCTCCGTCCCGATTCTATTGTCCGGTATTCCTTTTTGGGATGTCCCAATTTAATTGTCCACTTTCATAAATAGATAAGAATAATGAGATAAAGTTCATTTTTGCCCCTAATTTATATATGTAAGACAAAAAGGTAAGTAAAAAGTAAATGGTAAAACTGTCTTCTTACCAAAAAGTAAGAGAGATGGTGATATTTTCTTAAACTGCGTGTTTTTTGTCTGGGGACAATAAAATTGGGACGGGGGGAGTACTATAGTAACAATTAAGACTCGTTCTGATTAATTAGTGAAATATTGTTAGTATACATGTTGGAATTTTTACGTACTGCACCTATTTTTTTTATTTAAAGAAATCGTTACCATAACGCCTTCCTGGATTCTTTACCGAAAAAAATGAGGCCACTGTTTCAACTCTGAAGTCTCAACAGTACGTCAACATGTACGTTTAGGCTGTATATCGCTTATTTCAGGTACAAAAACTAGACGTACATTTTGCAATGTACTTTTTTCCCGTCTAGGTCCCATATTTAGAGTTCACGTTTCTTTTTTGGACACTCCAAATTAGTTGCCCAATTCCATATGTAAAAGGGTATAAATGTATAATTAACTAAACTCCTTATTAGGGGTAGAGCTGTGAAATTTGTTTCTTAAATTATCATTTTGGAGGTTAAAACTTCTAAACTGTCACTAATAATCTTGAAAATTTTATTTATTTTCTTAATTTTAGATTTTTAGGGGCCGCCCTGCTCCTTATAGTGCCCCTACATTATACATATGTAATAAAAATATGAATAAAAAGTAAGTGTAAAACTGTTATAGTATACAAAAATACAATGTAATAATTCTGTAGAAAATAAATTTGAGACGGGGAAATTTGAGAAGGAGGACGTAATGTGTTTTTAAAGTTTGTTTCATATAATAATAATAATAATAATAATAATAATAATAATAACAATAACAATAATAATACGTACTAATTAAATACTAATGGTGTTAAATAAACACTAGTACGTGGGAAGTGGATATTAAGCTTTTATCTTGTACCACCGGCCACTACGTTCCGTAAAGGCGTAAACTATAATTTTTCTTCTTGTTATAAGTCGGTCTTATTTTTTATTTACATTTCTTTATTCGATCAGGAGTTTCGAAAATTCAGATACCACCTTTATTTTATTGATATCATAAAAGTAGCGGGTTTGTAAGCAAAATTACACACTAGTACTACTACTATTGTACGTATTCAGACACAACAAAAATCAAAGGGGAAACAAAAGTGATCGGTAGTTCGAATGATATGATCCCACTTGGCACATATAGCCATTTTTTTTAATGTAATAAGTACCCAATTCGGGCTGCACTAATGGCAGTAAATATGTTTGGCACTTATGCACGTTTAAATTTAAAATCATAAATAAATGAAAACAATAAAGCTAGATTGAATAATGGTCTCGATATTACTATACAAATGTTAACACACGTACATTTCAAACATCTTTTTGGAACTAATTTCACTGGTAAAACCTCAAATGCTACAATCAATATATACATGCGTATTCAGTAATCTACATTTAGTTAACACCCTTTTTTTTTAAAGTAAAACAATTAAATTACTACCTATAGCTTGGTACAAACCGTTCAGGTTGTAAGGGCACGATGATGCCTGTTGAACTAACAACACTTGGATCTTGTCCCTGAGATTGCGACGATAGCGATGTCGTATTAATGCTACATGCCCCACTCAACAATATCTTCTCGCATGTTTCTATGAGAGAATGCCTACAAGTTGGGCAAGAGGAATGAGAGCTCAACCACTTATCGATACATTTGATATGAAAACCGTGGTTACATTTTGGCAATATTTTGATATATTCTTCGGAGACAAACTCGCTTAAACAAATCACACATTCCTTGTTCAATCCAGGTAATTTCAGCCCTTCCCAATAGCTAATAGTCGTAAAAGTCTTCAACGCCTTTTTCTTAATACCCGTGTTTGCTAACCTTACTGACATACTTTCTTGGCTGTTACCGGGTTCTAAGTGAACAAAACGTGAGCACCTTAACGCACATCTGATGATGGAATTCAAACCCAGTGAAAAGATTAGAGCGCATAAAAGGACAGAAAGAACCATCACCACGTTAGCATCGAAGCCCTTGTTTACCGTATATGGACTTGGTGCCGGTGAAGCTGCTATCGCCTCTACGCTCGTTCTTATCGGTGTTATCATGGGTTGGTAATTAGGATCATGAAGGAGAAGCTTTCTTGACCGAAAATGGCCCAAGTTTCCTTGAAAGAGCATCATACTGTTTTGAGATACAGATGTAGCTAGTTTTGGCTCACAATGCAAGTACTTAAGAGTAGACTTTAAAGAGAATGTTACATGTAATTGGAATAAAGTGAGAGCTCCACAAAGAATGAAAAGGCCATTTCATGTTCACTTTATTGATATATATATAAAAAATATAATGAAATGAAATAATAAGACGTTTCAACGAGAGTTTTTGACCCACCATGTGGAACTTTATCATATTCGTTGGTATCAATCATTTTTTGATATTCCACCAAGTTTAGTGTATTCATGTCTTTTTAATGGATTCTCTAATCAAATGGATCCTACTCATCACTAGCTAAATAATGCCATGTTCACATTATTTATAAAGTTGATTTATTAGTAATTATTGAATCTTGAATTTTTCATTAAATAATGGTGTTACGGCATTTGGAAAATTGAAATGACAATCATATATAGTTGCAAAAGATGATATACTCGTCGTCATTGTATTCGAGTTTATCTAGCTTGTAAGTACCATCGTTACATTGATGTAAATTAATGTTAAGGTACTACAATTTCAAAAATTATAGTATCTTTGAAAGGGGCGGAGTTAGAATTTTATTATCATTTTAAGGGGATAAAAATTTGAAAAATGTTTTTAATTACCTTTAAAAAATTTGTTTTTTCTGTAATTATTAGATTTCTTATAGGGCAGCTACCCCCGCCCCTTCAAGATCCGCCCATGATCTTTGAAGTAAAGTAAAAAGAGTAAGACATAAATAAGAGTAAACTACAGTCGACTATATATAGTAAACTACAGTCGACTATATATATATATAGTCCTCGACATGTTTCGTTCCTTTGAATGATTAATCATGTGTATATTTCCCTAAATCAAGCGAAATGACAAGAACAGAGGATCTGTATTAAGACTAATATTAAAATAAAGAAAATTGTTAAACATAGCCCTTAGAGCTATATTTAAGGAATTCAGACATGCATATATCGTTTGTACCCTGATAATAACTACCCACCCCCTAAATTTAACTTCTCCCAACCAACTTAATGTACCACTACTTAAAATAAAATAAAATAAAAAACGGTTGAAAAACTACACATGTGGATTAATAGGAAAATTCGGGCGGGACTTGACCCGACAAGCGGATTCCAACTTTCCAAGTGAATTGGGCCGGGGAGTCCGTGTCCGAGTCATTCATTATTAAGTAAAAAGTGCCGCCCTTCAAAATCAAAACCCATAACATTTACATTACTCCCTTGAACATAAATACAATTACAAAATGATTAAGTGGTATTATTAAATTATTAATTGATTTATCGACTTCTATAATAATGATAATTAATTACTCCCTCCGTTCCAAATTGTTTGTCTACTATACTATTTATGTTTGTCCCAAAATTATTGCCCACTTCTAAAAATAAATATGCATTAATGATTAGATTTCTCATATTACCCTTAACTTTAAAACTACACATACTTCAAAGAAAACAATTATTAATGATTGAGGGTTAAAGTTGTCATTATACCAAGGTCAAACATGCATTTAATGTGATTTTCTTAATATGTGTGTTTTCAACTATGTGACAAACGATTTGGGACGAAGGGAGTGTTATATTATTCTCTATGATCTCTTCGGGCACAAGTTGCATATATGTGTATCTATCTATCTACAAATATATATACAGAATTAAAGACTATAATAAGATGAACACTAGCTATCTGGATCTTGATTCTTATGTAACGTGAGCAAATCAACATCGAATCTTGATATATTTATATTTATGCATAATGATAAGAAACGTTTATGCATTAAGGTTACTTTAATTAATCCTATATAAAATATGTAAACCCCCTTAAATATTACTCGCCCTTAATAAAGTGTGCGTGGTGCAGTCGTTTTCTAATTATACTCGTAGAAAAGAAAAGGCGGAAATCATATCAAACTAAACCCGATACCATTAATTAATTTACTCCATCTTTTGTTAGTTTATACTCGCTACTTAATTGCTAGTCATTAGGATCCTTTACAATTTTTTTATGGATTTTGTTAACGGAAGCTCATGGGGCTTTTGTTAATGCTTTCGTACATGCATATAGAATTTGTATCTTTATCAAAATTCAGGGGGTCAAAATAAATTCATTGGGAGACAAAAAGTTGGTTATGGTTATAGTACAATATTTAATGCATGTCTGAATGTGTTAACGAAGGGCTCCCGTTATCTAATCCCTTCTTTTATTTATTTTTTTCAAAATGGATAAGATAATTTAAACTACTCACTTCGTTCCTTCTTTTTATCTGATAATTTAAATTGTACGTACGTACGTAAAGCAATAATGTTGCACAACGTACGTACTTTTACAAAAGGAAGTAATGATCTGATGGAACATTTGTTGTGCCATTTGAAAAGTAGTCGAGCGAGTTACTTTTTTCAATATAATAGGTTTAATTTTATTAGTTAAGGATTGTGTTAGATTCGGCTTTTTATCTAATTTGATCTCATAATCAATTTACTCCTTATATGAACAGCCAACAAGTGTACATTATATATATTGATCCATGATAATCATTGAGTAATCAATTTGTTGATGTACTTGATCCCCAACTAATTAAACTATAAAAACCTATAAAAGGTTCTTTGCACACGATGGAAATCTGAATAGTTTCAATACACTTATACACTTATATAATTAAATTACTAGTGAATTGGGCCGGGAGTCCATGTCCGAGTCATTCCATAATTACGATGGAAGTCTGAATAGTTTCAATACACTTATATAATTAACGACAGGATGTTATAAGCTAATGGTAAAGAAGTAACACCGTCTTATCAAGAAGTCATCAAACACTTCTTGGGGTTTGTACGGGGTTTGGTCAGTCAACGCATGATTATATTACATTCCCGTAAACATACATCCATACCATATTTTGCGGTAGAAAACATAATTCATCACGTACATTAGTTATATATTGTCCTCAGCGCGCTCCTATTACTAGCTAGACAATGTTGTTCTTGATAATGCAATTGTGTTTTTGTGTCATAGATGGGTAACTTTACATATCATTGCACCACTCAAATGTGATATTATTATTATTATTATTATTATTATTATTATTATTATTATTATTATTATTATTATTATTATTATTATTATTATTATTATTATTATTATTATTATTATCATATCATATTTGATAACAATATATTATTTATTTATTTCAAAATTATGTATATGATAAAATATGATGATAATGATTCATGAATAACCTATGCCTTCAAGTATGCATGCTATATAAAGGGTACGGATAGATTTTTAGTGTACTTGATACGGGTTATATATTGCTACAATTATAAAAGTTGTATCGCCCTAATTTTAAAAATGTTATGGAACAACAACGAATTAACGTTTTTTCGATTTGAGAAGACGAAAGCAACTACTAATATATAACAACAATAAACGTTACTTCTAGTAATTAGGTACTCACTGGTTAATTACATTTGATTTGTCTATTTTATGAGTAGTAATTAAGAATCTAGTAATTAATTAATGACTATATATAATTTCTTATAACACCTTCATGAGGTAGAGGCACTAAGCTTACGATATTTATAAGACTTGAGCCTAGCTCTTGAGGTTGCTGCTGTGAAGATGTAGTAGTAGTAGTAGTGGTACCACAATTCCCACCCGTAAGAATCTTTTGGCACGTTTCGAGAAGAGAGTGCCTACAATTCGGACAAGACGAATGTGATTTCAGCCATTTATCAATGCAACGAACATGAAACCCGTGATTGCATTTAGGCAATATCTTAACTTGCTCTCCTGCTGAGAAATCGCCTAAGCAAATTACGCATTCTTTGTCTAGTCCCGGTAGTTTCAATCCTTCCCAATATCTAACTGTTGGGAAAGTCTTTAGTACTTTTCTCTTGATCCCAGTGTTGGCTAATCTAGCCGAGGTATTTTGATCTTGGCTAGAACTGAATTCCGAGCCAACTAAACTTGTGCATCTTAATGCACACCTAATGATGGAGTTCAACCCTAGTGAACAAATTAGAGCACATAAAAGGACTGACAGAACCATTACCACATTCGAATCGAAGTTGCTATGTGGAGTATATGTGCTTGATGGTGGTGGAGCGGTCGCGGTCGCTGTCGTTGTAGCGGCTGCTAGTTTTTGGGATGAATAAGTGTCAATTAGTAAAAGTTTTCTTGAATAAAAATCATTTGAAAAGAGCATTGTGTGTACATTTGACATAATTAAATTAGTTGCTTGTGAGGATTTGATGAAAGTTTTGGTTTGTTGTGTTTAGATAGGTATTCTATTGAAGTCTTTCTAAGAATGACATGTAGCTAGGTTTATATAGAGGTTTTGAGGATGGGTCCCACTTTTGTGTGATAATTTGATTAAAAACATGATCTTTGTAAAAGATTATATTGAAGCCACCATGTGGGATATTATCTCTTTGTTTATATGATACTCCTATAATTAAAAATAAAATATGATATGATTTCCCACCATTTGGGTCCGGCCTCCACTGAGTTTTCTCTTTTGTTAAATAAGAGCACTTTTTTATTAAATTGGGTCCGACTCACTTTCTCCGAGTCATATCATGCCATGTACGTCTCAAACTTTCAAGATTTTTTCTATATAGGAAAAAGTTTTCATGTGCTAAAAGATATACTTAAAAATCTAAGAGTATACTTCACAACGGAACCAACTATAAGAGCTTGAACTTATGTTCATTTTTTAACTTCAATCTCTAAGTGTAATTCGGTAAAAATCTGTTAAAATTAGCTACTTCAATTAGCTCTAACCAAGAGCTACTGCAACAAGCCAGTGTCTCCAACTATATGCTCCAGTTTTAAGCTAACTTTCATAACCATACGCTTGATTGTAAATTTGATTGATAAACGTATATTCAAATGAACGGCGAAAAACGAATAGATCATCTGCAAAAGAACGACCCCTTGTGTCTACCAATATTGAAGAAATTGGCAACGTTAACACCACGTTCATTTGTAGTCTGGAGTAAGGTCATGTAATATCTCATGGGATATCAGTTGTATATAATTGGTTTATACTTAATAAAACCTTTGCCTTTTCTAAAAAATATATATCCTCACTTTTGTAGTAAAGAGAATTTCAATAGTACTAAGCACTAGTTTTAGTATGTTAACTTTTAGTTTGTTAGAGTATATCTTGATTTTTCGTGAAGAAAATAGTTGGTAGTGATGATGAAACCATAAAAGTTTGAAGTGGTTGCGAAGTGATCGAGAAGAAAAGTTAAAATAGCAATATTGATGTAATAGTAAAAGTTTGACTAACTTATCTTCTTACGATACAAGTTAAGCTTCATTTAATGTACTAAAACCTTTTAAATGTATCACAAAATTGATTGTTTAAATTCACTAATTTATAATTATACATCTTTATTAATTACAATTTATATCATCAATCGATCTCCATCATTTTGATTATTAGTACTAGAGAAAATCTAACTTATGATCTTAGGATACAATTAATTAAGTTAAAAGATATTTAATGAAGCTAATTTCTGTATGTATGTATTAGCTCCACATATGTTATGTCCTACATGGCAAATAATTGAAGAAACTTAGAAATTTTCTCGATGGTGACATGGAAATTTTGTCGTTTGAGCTACACTATATATAAAATGATAAATAAACTACTGTAATAAAGTGCGTATATATATAACAAGCATTATAGATAGAGGCTCTTTTATTAAGCCAATTGAAAGAGTAACATTATTATTACCATTACCATATAATATAATGGAGCACCAAAATTTCATTATCTTGTATAATTAATTTCATTCACTTTTTGAAAAAGGAAAACTTAAATACCATATCATATATAAAACTAGTGTTAAACCCGTGCGATGCACGGCTAACATTATAAAATATCGTAATATGTGAATCATAAGTCAAAATGGTATATGAAATGGGGGAAACTTTCAGATTATAAAAGAACTTTTTTTAACGTTATTAGTGATGCTTTATAAATTTTAACTCTCAAAAATAAAATAATAACAACATTTTTTCCCCACAATATATCAATTAAGTGGGAAGGTTAAAAAAGATGTGTATATTATAAATTGACATTTTTCTAGTTAAAAAAAATTGTCTAGTCATTGTGACCTATTCCTTTCCTGTAGTTATAATATGTTAACCTTGCAACAATCTGATAAACAATGTGTATGTTAATAGTCTTGGTAAAAATAAATTGTAACAATTACTATAACAATTTGGGTGTTGATATTTCCACCTTTAATTTTGATAAATCCACCAATATTATGTATTAACTGTTTGTACTGTACATACATGTAATACGTGTTTGTGGTGGATTTATCAAAAAACAAGGTGGATATATCATAACCCTAACAATTTAGATCTTTTATTGAATAACTAATGTGTATATATATATATATATATATATATATATATATATATATATATATATATATATATATATATATATATATATGTATATGTACAAAACATAAATCATTCTACAACAATCAAATATATACATACATTATATAGATTTGAAAATTAATATAAAATTAATAGAATTACATATATATGAGTTGTGTGATTTACAAAAAAAATAGAAAAAAACTTTTTAAAAAAGAGATGATGAACTTGATCTGCCTATCTATAAAGCTTGTATTCAGTTTACTAAATAATGGAAATTGAGTTTTCTTATTATGTAAGATGATAATAAAAAATTTCAAATTAACAAAACTTTAATGAAAGATATAATTACATTAAAAGCAAGTTCTCATAACTTACTAAAAGTTTATTTAAAAAAAAAAAAAAAAAAAAAAAAGAGAGTTAGAGAAAGAAGAGTTAAGATTAAGATTAAAAAACTAAAAGATTTTATAAACAAAGTTATAAGGAAAAAATAGATTAAAGGATGTCATGAGTTTGGATTATAATAAAAAATTATACTAAGTGTTATCATGACACATTATTGTAAATTAAAATGGTTATAGTTTAATTTTACTAATTACCTTATTAAATGAAAATAGTTATAATATAATTTTTAATTGAATATTACCTTATTTGGGATAAGGATGTAGGAAAATCCACATCATCAATTTTTTTTATGTGGTGATGACAGATAGGATTTGTATGATGTGGCATTGGTAAATATTTGACACATAATTAAGGGTCTCCTCTCTTAGTTATATAGATAGATGGTACACCATGATTTGGCGATATGAAACTTACGATTCATTACAGTACGTAAACGATCCAAATTTATGTATGTTAGTACGTGATACCCAAATATATCTTTAACGTTAAAATGTACATGCCTAAGGGTAGGTTTTGTAAAATTAGCTAGTAGGCTAGTAGCTAGATTTGTAAACTTGTAGATGAAGCTTATAATTTAGAATTGAAAACTGAATATTATATTTAGAGTTAAAAAATAGAGCTCGTATTATCTTTTAAAAGTTTTAATTTGTTAAAGAAAGATAATCTAAATACCTTATGTGAATCTAGTTTTCGAAGGTTTTTACTTATTTAGAAACTAGTTGAAGTAGCTTCTTTTTTAAGAACTTACATTTTAAATAGCGTTGAAAAATTGGTTGCCAAACATACCTTAAATAGATTTTTGCAAATTTTATCAACTTAGAGAAATAATTAACACCCTTGATCAAATTACTAGAAATAGTAATATAGTAATACCAATGTATATTTTTTGATTAATTGTTTTTTTTACCTTGGCCACTCATGTACGTGTTCAACTCATTAGTTATATATTATCTAAAACATAAGTGCATGGCCCTAGATTTGCAAGTGTGAAGGTGATTTACACATTAAGAGAGTTGACACTTCAATCTTTATCTCTATCTTTATTTAAATGGAAACTCACTTTAAGTCTTTATTATTTGATTTTATACCACTTTGTAGGGTTAGCATAGTTCTCTAATTAGTTTATGTGTTATGGCATTTATTTTTTTATCATATAAAAGTCTCCACAAAATACTATAAAATACAAATTAAATGCTTTATTTAGTATTTTATTTCTTGTTTTCGGTTGATAGATAGCAGAAAAACCACTATAAGAAAATACATAGGCAGATGTAAAAGGGGAGCAAGAGGTTTCGGGATGAGCATGCACACCGAAATATCGAAACCGAACCGGTACCGAATCGGTCCCGTACTGTGACACCCGTCAAATTAGGACTAGTAATAAGTGCCTAATCATCTGTTAATACATGTAATTAGTTCTTTGATTAGGCTAATTTATGTATCCTTTCATATATATTGTTGAATATATACACATACGCGATTTGGTTAAATCGTGCACGTTTCATATCGAATGGATTTCGATACGCTTTATACGGACGTTGGTGAACAAAGGTATTAAATAATACGAAATTATTTAATAAACTCATTTATTACATTTTATTATTTTGATAATATATGAAACGTCAATCGTATCGTATAAAGTCAACCGTACGCGATTAAAACGCATAAAACGTATCCGGCAAGTCAAATAATCATAAGTTATTTTTATATAACTCAAAGCAAAGTATTTTGATAAAATACTTCCAATAAAAATATTGTGATTTAAATCGAAAACGAAAACGCATTCAAATAATGATACGCGATAAAATAAACGTTTAAACAATTGGGTAAACGAACATCGCACGGAGCGCAAACGCAAGGAACGAAATTTGGAGACACCCACCTCATGTGGGGCCCCTAGGCCGCCCCCGCCGCCCCTCCTTCCTCCTTTCCCTCCTTTTTCTTTAACTTCACCAAACACACACACAACACATACACCAACTTTCACTATCTCTCTCTCTCTACCTTCATCTCTCTCATTTCCCTCTCTAAAATCTTCAAGAAATCACCACATTTCACCATCAAATAATCATCATCATCCAAGACTCATTCAAGATAAAACGATCATCGCGACACGATCTACATTTCCACCTTTTCGGAATCTCCATACGGCAATTTGTAAGAATCTCGGCACTTTCGAAAATACTTATATTTTACTTATTTACATGTTTTGTTGTTCATCGAGCAAAGATATGTCCAAATAACTAGTTAAAACCCGTTTTTGAAACATATGTCGAAAGTTGCAGTTTTTGTTATTTTTATAAAACCGGCACCTCGGGTCACCCCCGACACGAACCAATAATTTTTCTAGACTCTACTAACTAGTTTAAAGCTTGTGTAAAAGTTTCGGGTCAAACCGAGGTCGTTTGACCACAAACCCGACACTTGAAATCCGATCAGACCTTTTGTGTCGCTTTGGGCCTGAAGCCTTTGCGACACAAGCCATTATGTCGCCAAAATTGATTATGTCGCGCATAGCGACACAAAACCTTATGTCGCACTACATCGAATGTCGCATACTGCGACACAACACCTTACGTCGCATTAAATTGAGGATGTCGCTTAATGCGACACAAATACTTATGTCGCAATCATGACCTGCGATACAACAACTTATGTCGCACAATTAATTCAACTCGCAATATTGCGACACAAACCCCCAGTGTCGCATCCAGTGTCGCACAAATCAGAACCTTGAAAACACAGATTTCTACTAAGTGTCAAGACTTAAAATTTTATCACTTAACAATACCCGAATTCAAATTTTAGATGCATTTTTACTAAAGCAATATAGTAAAAATAAAAAAATTTCGAGCTGACCTGGCATCTCGTCCCCAGCCAGGGGCTCTGCCCCTTGGACCCCGCCAGGGGTTGCCACCCCTGGAACCCCGCTACCAGGGGCGCTGCCCCCGGACCCCCATCAATCAGATCTCGAAAATACTTTACACACTAAGTGTCGAACACTTACAACATTCACACCTTTTTTTAATGACACTCGTACATGATACACATATACTTCGATAGAGTATACAATACAACGAAACATATAATAATAATACTTTGAAATTATTATTACAAACCGCCACCAACGGGCTGTACATGTTTTCAAAATTCAAACAAACAATCAATCATTTGGACATAATTAGTTGTATTAACAACTAACATAGATAGTGTGTTGAGACATCTACTCATCATATTAACCAACGCGCGTCTTGGACGCCCTCAGGTTACAGTCTTCGGACATCATTGCTTGGCTAAGCAACGCACGTTTATTGAGATAAACGCATTAGACTCAGGTGAGTCTCATAGCCCCTATTTTATTGTTTTTCACTCAGGGGTGTGATTCATTGCTCGTTTTATTTACATGTGAACGCAAATACAAAACAATGCTTTATACTACATGAGTTTCTCACAACTAATCATTTTAAAGTCCTCCACAACATAGTTTGGTAATACTTATGTAGCGTGAATGTTAGTGTATGGTACCATTTAGGATTGACAATCATCGTCCGGGTTAGCAAGCACTAACTGGTCAAACGGACGCATTAGCATTTATTCAGGCGAGTGTAGATTAGGCACTCGTGGGGAGGCACCCTCGATCAGGTCCTTGAATGTGGATCCTAACACCTCAGTTAAGCTCAGACTATGTGCTCATGGCGGTATATACATTATTTATTTGCTTGGTTGCAAATCATTACATTAAATCTTGCGGTTCATACGATATGTTTTGACATACAAACCTGTGAGCTCACCAGCTTTTAGCTGACCATTTTTAGCATGTATCACAGGTACTCAGCAGTAGGTTGGACTGCCCATCAGGATACTTTTAGCTCGAGTCATCATGCAAACATCAGAGATTTTCTTGCATTATTATATATTGTAAAAGTAATTACGTATTGAAATCTCTCATATTCAGAAACACGGGCTATTGTAATAGCTTCAGTTGATGTAAACATTTAACGTATCAATGTATTTTGTTAAACGACGCATATAGAGTCGTTCATTATATATCTTTGTGCTGTTGATTACCTGATTAGTCGCACCCAAGGTATGCTTCCGCTAATCATGAATTTGGGGGTACGACAGATTGGTATCAGAGCCTAAGGTTATACTGAACTAGGTTGCATTTAGTGGGCCTAGACTATGACCGTTAGGCAGTATTCCCTTAGGCTGTTGATTATGTCGCACCCCCAAATTATGATGCTGAAGCGGGTCGGTTCGGGGCGCGACTAATCAAATATCAAGCACACAAGTTATACAATGAACGACTCTATATGCGTCGTTTTACAAAATACATTGATATTATAAAAGTTTTACACTGTTATAATATAGTTTACAAAAGCTCTTGAGTCAAATGATAGAGATTCTATGGCATAACTAAATTATACAAAATATAGTAATGCATGACAATCTCTTGATGTCTGAATGCGACTCGAGCTAATGGGCATCCTGAATGGCAGACCTATTGCTGCTGAGAACCTGAGAATACACGCTAAAATGATCAGCTAAAAGCTGGTGAGCTCACAGGTTTAATGACAAAGTGTAATGTATGAACCACAAGATTTAAGTATGAATATTTGTAATTAAACAAATAAGTAATTGATAATTGATGTATATAACTGTCATGAGCACATAGTCTGAGCTTAACTGAGGTGTCAGGATCACAATTAAGTGCCTGAGCGAGGGTGCCTCTATGCGTGTGCCTAATCAAAACACGTATGAACAAATGATAATGCGTCCGTTTGACCAGTCAGTGCTTGCTGACCCGGACGGGGATTGTCAGTCCCATATGGTACCATACACTAACATTCACGCTACAAAGTATTACCAAACTATGCTAGAGGACTTAGATTGATTAGTGAAAACAACTCATGTAGCATACAGCGATGTTGTGACACCCCCAAATTTAATGATTTGCGGAAGCTTGATTTGGGTGTCACTAATCAATATACAAAGCACGTAAGATATAATGAACGACCACTATATGCGTCGTTTTGAACTTGTATAGATAAAGTAAATGTTTACATCAAAATATGGTTACAGTAGCTCGATTCTTGAAATTGAGAGATTACATAGCATAATTACTTTTACAAAATATAATAATGCAGTCCAATCTCTAGTTGTATGTATGCTGACTCGAGCTAATAATTCCTGCTTGTGCAGCCAAACTACTGCTGGGTACCTGTGATAAATACTAAAATGGGTCAGCGAAAACGCTGGTGAGCTCACAGGTTTGTATGTCAATGTATAGTTGTCAGAACCGCAAGATTTATATTGAATTTAAAATGCAATTAAGCAAAATAAAAGTTATACTGTCCATGAGCACATAGTCTGAGCTTAACTTGATTTGCCAGGCCCAATTAAGGAAACCTAACTTGGAGTGCCTCCTACGAGTGCCTAATCAACACTCGTCTTCCCAAATGCTAATACATCCGTTTGACCGGTTAGTGCGTGCTAACCCGGATGAGGATTGTCAATCCCATATGATATCACATACTAACATTCACGCTATAAAATACTAGAGACTATGCTTATGGAGGACTTTAAATTGATTAGCTTGAAACTCATGTAGTATTTGAAGTTTGTCACTTGCGTTCTACTTGTAAAACAAAATCGAGTAGTAATATCACACCCCTAGTTGTAAAGCAGTGAAAATGGGGCTATGAAACTCACCTGGTTCTTGAAGTGTTTAACTTAATAACTTGAAGTAATTAGCTGTGAGTTGGTGTCCAAAGGCTTGAAAACCTGAATGTGTCCACGACACTTGAATTGTCATTAATTGTATTGGTATCTCGAAGGACTACCATTGGAATTGTTTGTTTAACTTAATGTCCAAATTACCCCGATTTGGTTGATTGTGTTGTTACAAGTTACTACGACTTGTTTGATTAAATTGATACAAGTTACAACGACTTGTTTGAATAAGTTGAAGTATGTTTTGAAAACGCGTACGGACCGTTGGTGATTAGTTGAGATAAAAGTGTTATTGTTGTCGTCATGTTTTTGAAGTGTTACACTTGAAATATAAGTCCCATTATGTTCTAAAAGTCGTATTGAATAATCATTTGAAGTTGTACAATCATGACACTTGGTGTAAAAATATTTGGAAAACCTGCTGTTTTATGCGTCACTATAGGCGTCACTAAGGCAGTTCATGCGACACTACCGAAGTGTCGGGTTCAATGTCAGATTTGAAGGTATAGCGTCACTGGTGTAGTGTCGTGTAACATGGTATGCGTCACTTAAGGAGTGACGGGTTCAGCATAACGGCGGCACTTATGGAGTGTCGTATAAGATACTGATTTCGGACATTTAGGCGTCACTTAAGGAGTGACGTGTATCATAGCGACACTAACGAAGTGTCGGGTAAAATAGTATGGCGTCACTTGTAGAGTGACGGATATAGATCAAAAAGGAATTATGGGCGACACTTATGAAGTGTCGGTACAGGATATAGGGCGTCACTTATCTAGTGACGGTATGTTGTGTCGGCTAAAAGGATATGGCGGCACTTAACAAGTGTCGCTAGGTATATATAGGCGTCACTTCAGTAGTGACGGTCAGAGGCCAATGTTTGAGCTTAGGCGACACTTAAGGAGTGTCGGTATCGAAAGTATAGCGGCACTTAAGGAGTGACGCTGGTAGTGTCGCATATCTGGGTTCGTCCATGCGACACTATCACCTGTTTGACGGATTTCGAGCCAAAAACGTGTTTTCGGGTTTCCGTTTGGTCTGATTCTTTTACCCAACCCTCATAGGGACATATTAAGCTTATCCAAACAATAATATATGAAAAGTAAGTAAAATCGAGAGATTTCGTAATTTGTCGGAAACTTACAAAGTGATGAAATGAAAATCCGGAAAGGTAGAAGTGTAGATCGTCGCGAGGTGGTCGTTTATTTCCAAAGAGGCTTGAAGATTCGAGGTCGTTTAGTATGTTTATTTTGCGATTTTTGTTGAATTTGGTTTGTGGTTTAGTTGAGAGAAAAATAAGAGGAGAGAGAGAGATGGAAGGTGAGAAATGAAAGAAAATGAAGAAAAGGAGGGGGTTTTGGTTGGGAGTTCCACTCTCAGCCTGAACCCCCGCGCTCCGTGCGGTGTTCGTTTACTCCTTCGTTTAAACGTTAAATATTTATTTTCTATGTTTTAATATACGTTTTAAAATACGAATAATTACTCAGTATTTTTGTTAAAGCCTTTGACTAAACATTTAATAATTACATTATAAATGGTGAATTGTCTCGTTTTGTTTGCGCAATTACATTTTATTCGCGTTATATAAATTGTGTGATAAAACTTGGATACGAAATATTATTATAAATAATATTTTTTGAATAAATTGAGTTATTAAATAATATTTGTATTACTTAATAAAATTGTTCACCAACGTCCGTATTTATTGTAATCGGATTTCATTCGATTTGAAGCTTGTACGATTTAAACAAATCGCATAATTGTAGATATATATTCAACAATATATATATAATAATTGATACATTAATTAGCCTAACACAGAACTAATTACATGTATTACACTTGGTTAGGCACTAACTATAGTCCTAAATTGACGGTTGTCACATTCTCCCCCTGTTAGAAGAATTTCGTCCCGAAATTTATGTTGAAGTAGGGTTTGACGTTGAATCGGTGAATAGTTGAGGATACTTGAGTCGCATTTGGTCTTCCCGTTCCCAGGTGAATTCCGGACCGCGCCGCGAATTCCACCTAACCTTGACGATAGGAATACGACTTTGTTTAAGTTGTTTGACCTCACGGTCCATGATTTCAGCGGGTTCCTCAACAAAGTGAAGTTTCTCGTCAACTCGAATTTCATCGAGTGGAATGATAAGTGTCTCATCAGACAGACACTTCTTCAGATTTGAAACATGAAATGTGGGATGCACGCTGCTGAGTTCAGCTGGCAGCTGCAACCGATAAGCCACTGGACCAATCCTTTCGAGGATCTCGAATGGTCCAATGTATCTGGGATTCAACTTCCCTCGTTTGCCGAATCGGATTACGCCTTTCCAAGGTGATACTTTGAGTAGAACTCGATCCCCAACCTGGAACTCGAGTGGTTTGCGTCTCACGTCAGCATAGCTTTTCTGACGATCACGCGCGGCTTTGAGCTTGTTTTGAATTTCAATGATTCTCTCGGTCGTCTCGTGTATGATTTCTGGACCTGTGAGTTGGCTATCCCCAACTTCGGTCCAAGAGATAGGTGACCGGCACTTACGACCGTACAGTGCCTCGAAGGGTGCAGCTTTGATGCTGGTATGATAACTGTTGTTGTACGAGAACTCGCACAATGGTAGATGTTTTTCCCAGTTTACACCGAAGTCTACTACGCAGGCCCGTAGCATGTCTTCTAGTGTTTGAATGGTTCGTTCACTTTGACCGTCTGTTTGAGGATGGTATGCGGTACTCATATCAAGTCGAGTACCCATGGATTTTTGAAGTGATTGCCAAAATTGTGAAGTGAAACGACTATCTCTATCGGAGATAATTGAGATTGGGACACCGTGTTTGGTCACGATTTCCTTCAGATAAATGTTGGTGAGTCGTTCCATTTTGTCGGATTCCTTGATTGCCAGGAAGTGAGCTGATTTTGTGAGACGATCCACGATCACCCAAATGGAATCGCAACCGTTCGAGGATTTGGGTAGTTTGGTTATGAAGTCCATGGCAATTTGTTCCCATTTCCATTCAGGAAGACTGGGTTGTTGAAGTAAACCAGAAGGTTTTTGATATTCGATTTTAACTTTGGAGCAAGTAAGGCACTTGCTGACATAGGTGGCGATTTCAGCTTTCATGTTCGGCCACCAGTAGAAGTCCTTGATACCGTGGTACATTTTATCGGATCCCGGATGGATTGAATATTTGGACTTGTGAGCTTCATCCATCACCAAGTCTCGTAGGTTCCCAAATTTAGGCAACCAGATTCGGTTTGAGAAATACCTAATTCCGTTAGGCCTGATTTCGAATTGTTTATCCATGCCCCGCAAGGCTTCATCTTTGACATTTTCGGGTTTTATGGCTTCGAGTTGAGCAGTGAGGATTTGAATGTTCAAATTGTTGTGAATGGTCATACCGAGGGCTCGAACCCGAAGTGGTTTCACTCGCTCTTTTCGACTGAGGGCGTCAGCAACAACATTTGCTTTGCCGGGATGATATTTGAGTTCGCAGTCGTAATCCGTAAGCAACTCGACCCATCGACGTTGCCTCATGTTGAGATCCTTCTGATCGAATATGTGTTGAAGGCTTTTATGATCGGTAAAGATTGTACATCTGGTACCATAAAGGTAATGTCTCCAGATTTTGAGGGCAAAAACGACAGCTCCTAGCTCGAGGTCGTGGGTGGTGTAATTCTTTTCATGAATCTTAAGCTGTCGGGAAGCATAAGCTATGACTTTGTCTCGTTGCATGAGCACACAACCGAGACCTTGATGAGAAGCATCGCAGTATACTACGAAGTCATCGGTGCCTTCGGGTAATGATAGGATAGGAGCACTGCAAAGCTTTTGTTTTAAGAGTTGGAATGCCGACTCTTGTTTATCAGTCCAGTCAAACTTTTTGTCTTTCTGGGTCAGCGTCGTGAGTGGTATGGCTATCTTGGAGAAATTTTCAATGAATCGTCGGTAGTATCCGGCCAGTCCTAAAAACTGCCGTACTTCGGTTGGAGTAGTTGGCGATTGCCAGTCTTTGATAGCCTCGATTTTTGACGGGTCAACGTGAATCCCCTGACTGTCAATCACGTGACCAAGGAATTGAACGGTTTTGATCCAGAACTCAAACTTAGAGAACTTGGCATAGAGCTCCTCGTGTTTAAGTAGTTCAAGGATGGTTCTGAGGTGTTGCGCATGCTCTTCTTTGCTTCGTGAATATATGAGGATGTCATCGATGAAGACAATGACAAACTTATCAAGGTAGGGTTTACACACCCGATTCATAAGGTCCATGAATACAGCCGGTGCATTGGTTAGGCCGAATGGCATCACTTGAAATTCGTAATGCCCGTAACGGGTTCTGAAAGCGGTTTTTGGAATATCGGCATCGCGAACACGCAATTGGTGATAACCGGATCGGAGATCAATCTTTGAATAACAACTCGACCCTTGAAGTTGGTCGAACAAATCATCGATTCGAGGGAGTGGATACCGGTTCTTGACAGTTAATTTGTTCAAATCTCGATAGTCGATACATATTCGAAAAGAACCGTCTTTCTTCTTGACAAATAGGACCGGAGCTCCCCAAGGTGAAGAACTCGGCCTGATAAATCCTCGTTCCAGGAGTTCCTGTAACTGGGTGGACAGCTCCTGAAGTTCGGATGGAGCTAAACGGTATGGTGCTCGGGCCACAGGCGCAGCACCTGGTACAAGATCGATTGAGAACTCAACCTGTCTTGGTGGTGGTAGACCAGGCAGTTCCTCAGGAAAGACTTCTGGAAAGTATCGAACAATTGGAACATCCTCAAGTCGCTTCTCCTCCGACTTTTTCTCCATGATGTGCGCGAGGATTGATGGATAACCCTTTCTCAGAAATTTCCGGGTTTTAAGACAAGAGATGATGTTAAGCCTCGTCCCACCGGTCTCCCCCTGTATGATTAGGGTTCTACCGACGGCGAGAGGTATGCGAACAACTTTGTCATAGCAGATGATTTCGGCGCGATGTTTGGATAACCAGTCCATGCCTACGTTGACATCGAAACTTCCTATCTCAATAGGCATAAGATCTATGGAGAAGATTTCGTTGGCTAGATTTAAAGTGCAATTAGGTATCACACTATTGGTTTCTATCAATTTGCCATTTGCTAGCTCTACGGTGTACTTAACGTCTAAAGCAACAGGTGTAATGTCAAGTAAAGGGCAAAATTCATCGGAAATAAAACTCCTATCAGCACCAGTATCAAACAGTATGGAAGCAGTTAAATTGTTGAGGAGGAACATACCCGTGACCACATTCGGGTCCTGACGGGCGTCCCCTGAGTTGATCACGAAGGCGCTACTTTTGGTGTTGTTGTTGTTGCGGTGGTTGTTGTTGTTGCCCTTGTTCTTCAATTTTGGGCAAGAATCCCTAAAGTGTCCTGGGTTTCCACATTCATAACAGGACTTAGGTTGTCGGGTATTTCAGTCAGAGGGGTTGTTGTTGGATTTGGGGGCTCGGCAATCCTAAGTCAAATGCCCGCACTTCCTGCAGTTGTTGCAAGGAGTACTGCACTGACCAAAGTGGTGGTAGTTGCACTTGGGACAATAAGGTCTGTCCCCGGTGTAGCTGCGGTTGGATTCAGAGTTGGCGTTGTAGACTTGGATGGCGTTGTTTTTCTTGTTTGAGTGGTGGTGGTGTTCAGTGGATTTGCGTTTGTTGTTGTTAGAGGATGAGGTGTTGGAGGTCTCACGGCTGACAACTAGAGCCATGAGTTCGTGGGCCAATCGAATGGCACTTTCAGTAGTAGTTGGTTTGGATGAGGCGACGTTTCCCTGAATGTTCTCGGGAAGTCCACGAATGTATTTCTTAATGCCCTTACTTTCTGGTTCGACCAAACCCGGGCATAATAAGGCAAACTGCTGAAACTTGGTGGTATATTCAGCAACATCATTTCCCTGCACCTCCAGGTGCCAGAATTCTTCCTCCAGCCTGTGTAATTCCTCTTCAGGACAGTACTTTTCTGTCAGTTTCTTCTTCAGCTCGGTCCAAGGGAGCCGATTTGCAACCTCAAGACCTACAGAGTTTGTGTGGGTTTTCCACCACGTGAGTGCACCTTCCTGAAAGGTGTAAGCAGCGAATTTGACTTTGTTGTTCTCAGTGCAGTCGCAGAGACTGAAAACAGATTCCATGCGCTCAATCCAACGGATCAAGCCAATGGCACCTTCCGTGCCCTTGAAGTATAGCGGTTTACAGCTAAGAAAATCCTTATAGGAGCAGGGTTTGGGTGGTGGAGTATTGGTTGCAGTGTCCTCGCTACCGGGTGGTGTTCGGGTAGCCAAGGCTTCGGTCACACTGCGGGCAATGATTCCCGCGATCTCAGCCTCGCTAAGGGTGATTTGACGACGAGGAGGCATGATGCTGAGTAAGAAAGAACAAGGAAATGAAATAAGATACTAGTCCGAGCATGATGAACTAGTGGTGTGTTTGTCATTTCGAGACAAAGCGTTAGAGAAAAAGAGGCCTATATTCATATAATATAATATAGCCTAAAGTTGTAATGAGGTCTACTTATGTAAATATATTTATATATATCACATAATAACCTATTGAGTGTCTAGCACATACGTGTTTTGAGTCCCGTTTCTCTCGAGGTCAGAGTCAACTAATGCATTCCTGTTCAACATAACTCTTTCAGATTTCACATCATCTTTCTCTAATTGTACATAGTTGATCAGGCTATGTTAAATTAAAGTCGTATGATGTAATCCCTGAACTAGTCATAACTAATAAGGAATACTGCCTAACGGTCATAGTCTAGGCCCACTAAATGCCACCTAGTTCACTATAACCTTAGGCTCTGATACCAATCTGTGACACCCCCAAATTTAATGATTTGCGGAAGCTTGATTTGGGTGTCACTAATCAATATACAAAGCATGTAAGATATAATGAACGACCACTATATGCGTCGTTTTGAACTTGTATAGATAAAGTAAATGTTTACATCAAAATATGGTTACAGTAGCTCGATTCTTGAAATTGAGAGATTACATAGCATAATTACTTTTACAAAATATAATAATGCAGTCCAATCTCTAGTTGTATGTATGCTGACTCGAGCTAATAATTCCTGCTTGTGCAGCCAAACTACTGCTGGGTACCTGTGATAAATACTAAAATGGGTCAGCGAAAACGCTGGTGAGCTCACAGGTTTGTATGTCAATGTATAGTTGTCAGAACCGCAAGATTTATATTGAATTTAAAATGCAATTAAGCAAAATAAAAGTTATACTGTCCATGAGCACATAGTCTGAGCTTAACTTGATTTGTCAGGCCCAATTAAGGAAACCTAACTTGGAGTGCCTCCTACGAGTGCCTAATCAACACTCGTCTTCCCAAATGCTAATACATCCGTTTGACCGGTTAGTGCGTGCTAACCCGGATGAGGATTGTCAATCCCATATGATATCACATACTAACATTCACGCTATAAAATACTAGAGACTATGCTTATGGAGGACTTTAAATTGATTAGCTTGAAACTCATGTAGTATTTGAAGTTTGTCACTTGCGTTCTACTTGTAAAACAAAATCGAGTAGTAATATCACACCCCTAGTTGTAAAGCAGTGAAAATGGGGCTATGAAACTCACCTGGTTCTTGAAGTGTTTAACTTAATAACTTGAAGTAATTAGCTGTGAGTTGGTGTCCAAAGGCTTGAAAACCTGAATGTGTCCACGACACTTGAATTGTCATTAATTGTATTGGTATCTCGAAAGACTACCATTGGAATTGTTTGTTTAACTTAATGTCCAAATTACCCCGATTTGGTTGATTGTGTTGTTACAAGTTACTACGACTTGTTTGATTAAATTGATACAAGTTACAACGACTTGTTTGAATAAGTTGAAGTATGTTTTGAAAACGCGTACGGACCGTTGGTGATTAGTTGAGATAAAAGTGTTATTGTTGTCGTCATGTTTTTGAAGTGTTACACTTGAAATATAAGTCCCATTATGTTCTAAAAGTCGTATTGAATAATCATTTGAAGTTGTACAATCACGACACTTGGTGTAAAAATATTTGGAAAACCTGCTGTTTTATGCGTCACTATAGGCGTCACTAAGGCAGTTCATGCGACACTACCGAAGTGTCGGGTTCAATGTCAGATTTGAAGGTATAGCGTCACTGGTGTAGTGTCGTGTAACATGGTATGCGTCACTTAAGGAGTGACGGGTTCAGCATAACGGCGGCACTAATGGAGTGTCGTATAAGATACTGATTTCGGACATTTAGGCGTCACTTAAGGAGTGACGTGTATCATAGCGACACTAACGAAGTGTCGGGTAACATAGTATGGCGTCACTTGTAGAGTGACGGATATAGATCAAAAAGGAATTATGGGCGACACTTATGAAGTGTCGGTACAGGATATAGGGCGTCACTTATCTAGTGACGGTATGTTGTGTCGGCTAAAAGGATATAGCACTTAACAAGTGTCGCTAGGTATATATAGGCGTCACTTCAGTAGTGACGGTCAGAGGCCAATGTTTGAGCTTAGGCGACACTTAAGGAGTGTCGGTATCGAAAGTATAGCGGCACTTAAGGAGTGACGCTGGTAGTGTCGCATATCTGGGTTCGTCCATGCGACACTATCACCTGTTTGACGGATTTCGAGCCAAAAACGTGTTTTCGGGTTTCCGTTTGGTCTGATTCTTTTACCCAACCCTCATAGGGACATATTAAGCTTATCCAAACAATAATATATAAAAAGTAAGTAAAATCGAGAGATTTCGTAATTTGTCGGAAACTTACAAAGTGATGAAATGAAAATCCGGAAAGGTAGAAGTGTAGATCGTCGCGAGGTGGTCGTTTATTTCCAAAGAGGCTTGAAGATTCGAGGTCGTTTAGTATGTTTATTTTGCGATTTTTGTTGAATTTGGTTTGTGGTTTAGTTGAGAGAAAAATAAGAGGAGAGAGAGAGATGGAAGGTGAGAAATGAAAGAAAATGAAGAAAAGGAGGGGGTTTTGGTTGGGAGTTCCACTCTCAGCCTGAACCCCCGCGCTCCGTGCGGTGTTCGTTTACTCCTTCGTTTAAACGTTAAATATTTATTTTCGATGTTTTAATATACGTTTTAAAATACGAATAATTACTCAGTATTTTTGTTAAAGCATTTGACTAAACATTTAATAATTACATTATAAATGGTGAATTGTCTCGTTTTGTTTGCGCAATTACATTTTATTCGCGTTATATAAATTGTGTGATAAAACTTGGATACGAAATATTATTATAAATAATATTTTTTGAATAAATTGAGTTATTAAATAATATTTGTATTACTTAATAAAATTGTTCACCAACGTCCGTATTTATTGTAATCGGATTTCATTCGATTTGAAGCTTGTACGATTTAAACAAATCGCATAATTGTAGATATATATTCAACAATATATATATAATAATTGATACATTAATTAGCCTAACACAGAACTAATTACATGTATTACACTTGGTTAGGCACTAACTATAGTCCTAAATTGACGGTTGTCACAGATGTTTTGTACTTGTGTTCACATGTAAAACAAAACAAGTATGTATTCTCACCCCTAGAGTAAAAACAGTAAAATAGGGGCTATGAGACTCACCTGAGTCTGATGAATTGCTATCGGGCAATTAATGATGAATTACAAGTAAATGATGTCGTTCAAACGACTGAAACCTGCAGGGCGTGATAAACGCGCAAGGTTTATAATAATGATTAGATGTCTCAAAAGACCATCTATGCTAGTCGTTCCCTCAACTAGTTATGTCCAATGAATTGTTTAATGTTTATGTTTGAGTTTGCGAAAATGTATACGGCTCGTTGGTGGCGACTCAAGATTATATTTCAAAAATATAATAACGTTTGTTTAGTATAAATATAAGTGTGTACATATATATGAATATTTATACTTTTCATTTCGTCATATAAAAATATATTTAGTTGGTTTTGTCGTACGAAAACACATATTTTGTTTGTATAAGTTGCCATTTAAAATGATGTCCATAATGATATTTGTTTGTCCCTTGTAGTTGTATCATAAAAATAATATTACATAAGTCTGAAATCGCATGCACCCGTCCAGGTCGAAATTACCCATCCGGGTAAAATTACCCATCCGGGTGAACAAAACGACCCGATCGGGTCACGACCAAAAACAGGGCTGTTCGTGCAGTACATCTATAAAACGAGTTTCGATCTCATTTTTGGACATAAACAACTCAATAGAACACTAATACATGATGATATATGTATATTAAACACGAATTTAAGTAAAATTTAAAGTTTCCTTACAAATTAAAAATGGAGTTGGTTTGATGATGATGAACCGGATGAAGATGATGATGATGATGATGGTGATGCACTGCCGCTTCTGCTTGTTGTTGTTGTTGTTGTTATTAATATTGTTGTTGTTGTTTTGGAAGAGACAGAGATCGAGAGGGAGTAAAGAGTAGAGATGAGATGATAAAATGAATAATAGGAAGGGTGCGTCTGGTATATGGTCGACCAGCTCCAATTATTGGAGTTGGTTGCCCCTAATTTGTAGTACAAAATACCTGTGTTTTTGTACCCGATCGAGAAGTAGTATAATGTTTTCAAATGATAAATACCCAAATGTATTTTCGAACATGTTTTCGATTGAAGTATTTTATAATAAATACTATTTTTGAGATATAAAAATATATCTTTGGTTTAAGTTTGTGAGACGGATATGGTTCGAATGGTTTTGTCGCGTTTGAGTAAATTTAAATAAAACGAAATGTGTTTTATTTTAATCAAAGTGATTAGTAATTATTATTTCCAATAATAATACATTGCTTATGAGTTATGTCATGACCATTTGATTTGTACGATACGAAATACTTTATATATTATATAAATAATATAAAATAAATAATGAGTTATTAAATAATAGTTCCATATTACTTAATATTTGTTTTTCACCAACGCCGTATAAATGAATCGGAATTTGGCCGATTTGAAAATGCACGATTAAATATAATCGCGTACTGATATATATTCAACAATATATACATTGATACATACAATTAGCCTAATACATAGCACTAATTACATGTATTTCTAAATGATTAGGAATTAAAAACTAGTCCTAATTTGACGGATGTCACAGATTACCTGATTAGTCGCACCCAAGGTACGCTTCCGCTAATCATGAATTTGGGGGTGCGACACGTACCGAACCGGTACCGACCGATACAAGTGGTACAGTATTCGGCATTTGATTTGGGGCAAAAAAAAACCGGTACCAACCGGTTCGGTCCGGGATGGTACATGCACACCAAAATACCTAAATCGAACCGGAACCGCACCGGTCCCGGACCGAACCGGTACCGAACCGATACAAGTGGTACGGTATTCGGTATTTGATTTGAGGTAAGAAACAAACCGGTACGAACCGGTTCGGTACATGTATGGTACCAAGCTCACCCCTAGTTTCCAGTTATGAAAATAAATTTGTTAGGGTAATAAACTAATAATAATATTTCATAACTTTGCTGCCATAAAAATGAAAAAATTATTAATTTGTTTTTTCTCTGTCAACCAATATATCCTGACTCCACTCTAATAAAATATATGGATGATTTTAATTAAATACCTTATGTGAACGTAAATAATAAAGTTACGTAACACTAGCTTATGATCGATATTCAAATCGATAAGTCTCTTCGTTCATTTCATGAATGTGATGAACACTTTGATATCAAAACACATGAAACAAGGTCTAAGAAGTAGAACAAATTAAGCTAGAGTTATCATCAAATGAGATTATAATACTAGATCGATGTGGATGTAAAATAAAGTAAAAGTACACTTTTATTTATTGCAAATATGTCTAGAGATAACTTAACACTATAAAAGGTCATAAAATAAAATATCAACTTATAACAACTTTATATATGTAGCGACTATACACTACAGAGGAGGGATATGATGTTGATTGGAATCTCGTAAAAGATATTCTCAATTAAAGTTTCCATTGTTTAATCATAGTAAATTATATTAAGTCGCATTTGCAGATTTGCTATTTGTTTTTAGGGAAATGATAATGAGAGACAAATATAATATATTTATTGAACTTAAAATTTATTTATTTATTCAAAATTAATATTATTACAATTATGATTTGCATTAAATTTACTGAAAATTTCTTTTGTTTTTGATGTATTATTTATATCATTGATTATAAAGAAAATCTTAAATTCAATAAATGCATTATATTTGTCTTATTGACAGCCCTTATGGCTGTCATTATCAATTTCCTTATTTTAATGGTTGTCGACTTGTCTTAGTGAATAATGAAGCCGGTTTTTTGGTTTGGTTAAATATAATGGTATTTATTTTTAAAAGTCGTGTTGTTTAGTTAGTTGTGTTAGTTTTCGAACAAATACAAAGATAAATTTAAAGCGGAAATGTTTATTCAAATTGTAAATCAAATTCGAACTGAATATACAAAATTCTAATTTTAAGATTCCCTTATTTATTAAACAAACTGACAACCTAAATTATTTTCCAAATCTTAAACAAACTCAAAATACTTACTAATAATATATGTATAACGGGTTTGGCTAACTTGTGCCTTAAGGGCACAAGATAAGCCTCATTAAATGCACTATAACTTTCCAAATATATCATAAAATTCATTCACTAAACTCACTAATTTCCAATTATAAATCTTTATTAATTACAATTTATATTATTTATAGAAAATTCAAGTTCATTAAATGTTCTTAACATGTGCCCTAAGGGCACAAGTTAGATTTTCCCATGTATAACAAACAGGTCAAACTCGGTAAATACCAAAATTACCAAATGGCCCTTCAAATTTATGTCACTTTTCTAACATGTTGTAGCTCACAACTAAGATCCTCAATTCACCATCTTAAACTCCGTACTGTGTTTTGATTGCACCTTGCAACCGTTACATCTCAAACAGATTTTTTTATGTAATCAACTTGATATATACTACGTTTTTTTGTTTATTTTTTTTTTTTTTTTTTGCGTTGGGCTTGGGCCAAATAAGTTAGTTGAAATTTGTTGGGCCTGTGGTTAATGGATTGACAAATGGACATCAGAATAAATGAACAACACAATACAACTCTCTCCTTTTTAGAAAAGTTACATGCATGTGCTAGCTAGAAATAAAAGAAAATTACGAGTCTTCATTCCGGACAATTAAAATCGAATTGTATAAAGTGAATACGTCTTCGTGCAACGTGCATTATCTTTTCAAGTACGGATGTTGAGCTCGATTGAAACCACTTGACCGAATTGATGTTTCGTGTGTTTGTTGAACGTGTAGATTTACGTCTTCAGGGAAGTTGAGTTTGGCCTTACTGCCTCTAAAATTAAGAGCGGCTTCATCATACGCACGAGCTGCATCTTTAGCAGTATCAAAAGTACCTAACCATACTCTAGTAGCCTTATAAGGGTCACGAATCTCGGCAGCCCATTTTCCCCATGGCCTACGTCTCACTCCTCGGTATTTTCTTTCTGATTGTTGATCGTCTTCCCTCGTGCTTTCTGGATCACATGTGTACGTGGTTTGTGTATCTGCATTACCATGTTGACTATTAGATATTGTCAAAGTCAATGAAAATTTTTACACCAATATTGAGAAGATTAAAAGTCGAACTTCACTTTTAGCATTGAATACTATTTTTGTTAGAAATTAAATCTATATTTCCACATTTTAAAAGTCAAATCAATAGTAGTCCGTACTAGCTTTTGAGTTATTGCATGTTCTGAGCTCGTGTCTGATGATAATCCATACTGATCGATAAAATGTGGTATTTGTGGTCTTATTTCTTACGAATTGTTCTCGTAAAATATGTGTGAAACGTACGCTTAACATTATCGATTATTAACGTTTTACAGATAAAAATGAAATGAAAAGTATTCATCGTGTACGTACGAACTAACCATGAACAAAAATGGAGTCAGGAATAATAGCCTCCGCTCCACGTGGTGTAGTTATCATGTGATCTGCACCACCACGTAACGATGACTGATGATCGGCACCACGGCCAGCCACCACATGTGAAAGTGCGGACACCATAACCGACATCTCTTCCTCCCTACTACCACGGTAGCCGCCAAACATGGGACCCAACACCCTCTCTAACGCCATCCAACAATTCAAATCTTCATCACAGCTAGTTATAATCACATTGTTGTTGTTGTTGTCGTTCATCATGCACATATCGTCATGGGCCATCTTTTATATATATAGATAAATAAAAAATAAATTTAATGCGTTACGGATGATGGATGGATATGGATGTGTTTGAAAAAAGGCCGGGCCGGTATTTATATGTATATGGTTACGTGCTGATCATCGATTGAAGTCGGTAACTAATTAAGCCGTGTTTTCCAGCACAACTCTCTTAACCAACAAGTTTTTGTTCATTCATTAATTGGAGATCAAGTGGAGACGACTAATATTTTATTAAAGATTTATTAATTAGTCTATCCACACTTCTTTATTAAAAAAATTCAGAATGTTATAATATCTTATATAAGTCATACTACTACAAAAGTCTTATGTATATGATTTTCTTTTATTACAATTTGGTGCATGTGTATGAACTATAAGGTACTCGTATATAGTTTTTGTTATTAATTGTTACCAATATCTTAAATAATAAATTATATATAGGAAACAGCTTTATGATGTCATCATTTTAATTAAGTTTTAATTTATCAATTAAGCCCTTTAATTTTAATAAATTTTAAAATAAGATCCCTAACTTCTAAAAAACAAAAATTATAATCAACTACTCACTTACACATAAAAAGAAATTTAATTCATTAATTAAAACATCATCCAAATCGATCTGTAATGTTTCTATTTTCAATTCACCGAGTATGAATAAAATTACTTGAAAAACTTAATATAGACTTAAATTAATTAATTTTTTCCGATAACTTGGTTTCAAAATAATTAAATTTTTTAATATCTACTTATATAATCCATTCACATAAAGTAATATCATCATTAATCCAACTAAATACTTAATATACATATTAACTTACACACTTTATTATTAGAAACAAGATACCAAATATGAAATTTCATATTAAAAATCGATGGCCCGTGTGTATACACGGGTTTAAAGTCTAGTCATTATTTATGAAACTATGTATATATGAAGTTGAATATTGCATTTTTTTTTTTTAATTTATGTATCAACCGGAGTAATTTTGTTTTTTTAAAGAAAGCTAGCTAAACCTATAACTTAACTTACAGTTTATGTACGATCCCAAATTCCCTATAAATAGATACGTTTAAGTGAGGTTTGAACCTACAAGACTACAACTTATTGGAGAATGGTCCTTTTATACAGACGATGAGATATATATTTTTGTTATCATTTTGTAACTTTACATATCAATTAACATCACATTGAATTCTAGAACACAATATTTAAATCATATATTAAGATCCATGTGAGGTGCAATATTGAAATGTGATTAAAACATGAAATTAATTAAATAATCACATCTTAAATCTTAGGAATTACAGATCTGGGATCCAAGTGGGATGGAAATGGAATTTGTTCTCCCCCATTCTCCAAGAAGGCTGCATAGTTTGACTTTAGAATCAGTCAAACTACGTAACGTTTACCTTATTGGACCAAATTGTAACAAAGTTGAAAAATAACAAACATCATTTTCAATTATCAAGGTGGAGGTTCGATACACAAACTAAAAAATACAATAAACTAAAAAATATTGTGAAACTGTAAATGAAAAATATATTACTAGTAAAACATTATTGGGTTTTGCTTACGTTAAGATGCATTAGGTGAATCCGTAATTTCCTTAAATATTAGTATTTGTAATTAATATATGCATAAAAAGGTAATTATTATATTGAATTAATCTATATTAAATGCAAATGTTGATATTTTAGGAAATTTCGACTTCTTTAAATACACATTAACGTGTGTCACAGGGGTACACGTTAGCAAAACCCAACATAAATACACAAACTGAAATATTTTAAGATGGAAATTTTAAGAAGTATAATAACTATCATTTATGACTAAAGATACGCTTAAGGTTTTTGTTGAGTGCAAACTCATATCCCACACCGAACATACAAAAAAATCAAATAATGTATATAAGTACAAGTGCTACCTCCTCTATCACTCATTGATTTTAGATATGGGCTTATTTACGAAGCTTTGGACGAGAACTGAAAAAGGTCATGACAATTTTATATTATTGTTTTTGATAATCTTGAAATATAATATTAGAATAATTATTATCAAAGAGTCATTGACTTAGCAGTATCATGGTTACTAGGTGTTCAAGTCCTATGATAGAACAATTGTATATACTCGTGGTAGTGAAGTGTGTAAGTATTTGTCTTTCTAAAAAAAATATTATAGTAATTATTTCAAAAATATAATTAACAATAATGTAAGTATATAACTTTTATTTTTGATAATTTTGAAATATGATCTTATATTACGTAATTATGTGCTGAAAAAGGTCAGGAGTCAGGACAATCTTGTATTGTTTTTGATAACCTTGAAATAAATATTATAGTAGCAGTAATTATTTTAAAGAATAACTAACAATAATGTAAGTACATAGCTTTTGTTTTTGATAATCTTGATATGATATTATAGTAATTATGGACTGAAAAAGGTCATGACACAAATCTTGTATTATTGTTTTGATATCCTTGAAATATGATATTACATTAATTGTTTTATAATATATATAACTAATAATCTAATATCTAATACTACTTATAAAGAGTGTCCATTGTTGACACTTAAACTTCTTAAAAATAAAAACTACTTATAAAGAGTGTCCATTGTTGCACTTAAACTTCTTAAAAAAATTAAACTGACTAAATTACCCATCATACATCACATTAATACATAAATGAAATCAAATCATAAAATCAATTACAAAATATGTGTCGTAAATCTCAAAGATAAACAATCTTTGTGTACAAATTTAAAGCATTACCATGCACACCTATGAATTAACTTATTTATAACATTTCAATAATAAAATTGTTCCTTATTACTAGCCTATTACCATAAATAAATACAATTTATTACTATTAGTTTACTATATAAATATATAAATTGTATTTTACAGAAACCTCAATTTCTACCATCGTCACCATAATCGCTACCACCTACTACCATCTACTACCACCACTACCACCGCAGCATTGTGCGGGATTTGTGCTAGTAATGTATATACATAATTGTATGAATGTGAATTTGTTAGATGACTTTCAATTACATCAAAAATATTCTGCAAAACCCTTAAACAACTAACAAAAAGTTGTTGAATAAAATGATAAGCATGATATACGTACCCGGCCTAATCGTATTCTTTACGCTTTATCTTTGTGTTCTTACTTATGTTTATTAAATTATTTTACATAATAATCATAATCATCATAATATATATCTTTCTATTAATATAAATTATGGATATGGATGGATTATGGATAAGGAAATGAATTTAACAGCATGTTTGACTCGAATTAATGCCGATAACGGTGCTGCTATTGGATTTTAAGTGCATTATTAAATTTTGTAGGGTTTGAAAGGTAGGGTTCACATTTGGCTTATGCCATTTTAGTTAGTTGTTACCAAATAATATTAGAGGTGTCAATTTAAGACCCATGGGTCTAGTTGGGTTTTTCTAATTTTTATAGATGGATCTAGTTGGGTAATTAAAAAAATGTTCAAGTATATCATTATTACTCATTATGACCCAATAGGTAATAATGATATACTTGGGTCTTATTTTAATTACCCAACTAGACCCATCTATAAAAATTAGAAAAACCCAACTAGACCCATGAGTCTTAAATTGTCACCTCTACCAAATATGGATATTTGGCGCTGATCGATCGTATTTCTTTTTCATACAACTATTTTAGTTTTCAAGTCCACACATAAAACTCAAATTCGCTGATATGGTATATGCAATTTATTTATTATTTATATTTTACATATAAAATTATTTGGAAAGGTTATTTAATATAAATTGCTGCTCAACCAATTAGTTAGAAAAGGTCTTAATCCAGAACAGGACAAACTAGGTCGGTATGTTTAACCATTATGATTAAAATTAGTTTATTCATGTACTAAAAGATATAAAGTTATAAACCACTAGTATGATGGAAATGCAGATCTTAGGGCGCGTTTAGCTACAGAAAAATTTATCCATTTTTCTTTTTCCATTTCTCTAGAGAATGAGAAGTGTTTTACCTCTCTAGAAAAGCATGGAAAATCTAGAAAACGTGTTTAGTTGCAAGGGGTGCAGTTTTTCTTTTTCAAGGAAGAGTAGAGTTGGAAAACTCAGAAAACCATCAAAAGTAGTTACTTTGTAGTTATAAAAAGGAAAACAAGAATTTTTTTTTTCTTAGAAAAGTTTTTTAGAAAGTTCGAATTTGAACACGTTTTCTAATTTTCTTTTTTTCTTAGATAATTTTTCAGAAAAAGTGTGAAGTTTTCTGTACCTAAACGCACCCTTATTGTTTATACTTTATAGTATGAACTCCCTTATATAATAATGATAATAATAATAATAATAATAATAATAATAATAATAATAATGTCATACTGTCATTGATATTCTTGTGGAATTTAAGTAATTAATTATTATTATTCATATATACTTGTGTAAAATCTAATAAAAATCAAAAACATAGGTTGAAATCATGTGAAAACTTTATTAATTAATTAGAATTAAATTGTTAATTGTTAAATTAAATTAAAATAGTACTATAATATATTTGTATTTTGGCGGTGACAAAAGCAATTGGACGCATGGGGTAGATTCTGAGTGTGTGAAAGGGGTAATGTTCACATGCGTCGATGACCAGGGAACCTACCTGTACGTCGCAGAGACTTTCGTTACGTCGGCAATCGGCGCAATCCAATGGCTACAGACAAACAGCCGACTTCCCTATTTCTATTTCTATTTCTATTTCTATTTCTATTTGTTTGTTTCTACACCTCACTTTTTGTACGTACGCATCTTTCTTATTCCTTGGATTTCAACCCTCATGTCAACCACAATTTTAAGCATAAATTTTGAACACATAGCATCTTTTTGGAAAACCATTACATTTGGCATGCATTTTTGGTACCACTAAGCATAGTTGTCAAACTCGTACGAGTCGCGAGTCGGCTCGTACGAGTCGAGTCAAAAATCCATAAAAAGTGGTGACTCGGAGGGTGAATCGGAAGTGTGCATGACTCGGTGTGTGACTCGCGATTTATTTGCCGACTCGGTCCGAGCCGACCCGGCTCGCAACTCGTACGAGTCAAATATTTTTAGACGTGAAAAAGATTTTTTTGTGTGGAAAACATATATTTGTTTTGTATGTATAGTAGGTGTATATAATAAAGAAGAAAGAGAGAGATGTATAGCTTTGTGTATATATGATTTACAAAGTACAACTACATTTGATGTATTTAATTGAAGAAAAAGAACCTGAGTTGTTTTCAATGGTTGAAAATTACGCACTCCATCCAAAATAAACTGACGAACTTATCATTTTACTTTTTCATAAAATAAATGTATCTTTTATAAGTGATATATTAACCTTACGACTTTAGCTCAATATACATTTTCTCAACACTGATAAATGAAAGTATTTGCAAAAAGTAAGACTATCAAACAATGAAATTTTTTAAATTTTATAAAAAGTTATTATGAATACTTGTTATGAGACGGATGGAGTAATATTCACGGACTTTAAATATTACCCACAATTTATGTTTTTGATCAAACTACCCTATTTAACTAATTGTGTGTGTCATGTATTTTCGGTCTTAATGTCATTTTGAATAGTTTGTGGTGCATTTGTTGGGATAAATTGAAACTTATAACTCATAACAAGCGAGATTGTAATTTATTAGTAAATATATTCAAGTATTCTACTATTTTGCTCTTACACTTATATATATATATAGTGGGAGGTTCAAATGAGAACCACTTTAAAGTTAAGAACTGTGAAAACCACAACGAATACGTGTTTGTTCACATGTGATTAACTTCAATCATATGTGAACATTAATGTACGTTTAATTGAAAAAGAAAAAAGTAAAAAAAAATCTTAAAATCGTATCGAAAAACGCAAAAAACAAATACATGTGAACGATAATGTGAACAAATCAGTTAAAATGTGTTTTAAGACGTAAATTTATATTTATTGTAAAATTTATGACTCTTACGAGTCGAGTCACGAATCGAGTTGCGAGTCAAAAATCAGATATCCGAGTCACGAGTTGACAACTATGCCACTAACTAATAATATCATACGAACATGTAGTTGAATAACAAAAACACATTTTACACCAAATATATATATAAGCTAAGTTACAACTTACAAGTTAAACTGATTTAAAAGCCACCCACACCTCAGATGCCAAATATACATAATACTAGTATCTCAAACACCTATGGAGCCCCATTCGGAACACAAACCGGAGCCCCCTACCGTCTCTATAATTCTGAAATCTCAAATGAAACTTCAATGCATAAGGTTTCCAGCTTAGTTACGACAACCCATCAATGGTTATGTAACCTAAACAATTAGTCGACAATATTAACTTCCACAGGACATACATTCCTCACGATTCAACAACGAACACACCATCTGTGACATTTGTGTGTTATCATCTTCAACAGTCACGGTCTTTTGGTTTTCCTGCAATATAATGACCAGGATTGTTTTAGCCTAAGCTTCAAGATATAAATGAAATAATGTGAGATTTGAATAATAAATCACCTTGAGTATGGAAGTATCAACAGTGAACTTGATCGCATCAGCTGCAGCACGTGATCGCAGATAGTACATACCTGTTTTTAGCCCCTGGTGCCCACAATGACAAATATTTAGCTACTAAACAAAGCACATCAGATGAAAATTCCAATAGAACAGAATGCTTTGACTTTCGACTAGATCTGGTGAAACAGGGAGATCAGATTGCTAGCAGCATCAAAACATATTTAGGTCTAAACACGTTACGTATAACACATATAAGGTAGTATTGACCCACAAAAAATTTCGGCCGCTTCATTCTTGAAGCGTTATACTCGTAAATAATTACCGCATTAAGCGTGATTACAAAAACTAAATTACTACAGAATTTAACAGTAATCTATTTTTCAAAATTGATAGTTCAAGAATTCAAGATGTTTGATGTACCTTAGACCAAGCATGAAAGTGCAACGAAGTAAGTTTGCCGAAGTTAGGCTGGTCCATATGTATGTTCAGACTTTGACTCTGGTCTATGTAGCATCCACGATCAACAGCCATGTCAACCAATGTCCGTTGCTTGATCTCCCACACAGTTCTGATTCCATGTTATCAAATAAGGTATAGGCCAGAAGAAAAGACAAGAAAAATAAAAAGTAAAATCGTAAGATAAAGAACATAAAAGATTGGTTTCAAATCATACTTGTAGATAGCTTTAAGGTCTTCAGGAATTTCAGATATCTTTTGAACAGAACCATCCTCGTATATTATCTGATTTTTAAGCGTCGGAGACCAAAGGCCCATCTCAGTTAAGTCATACAACAGGTGCTTGTTAACCACAACAAATTCACCACTGCAGGAACAGATTACCAGTCAATTTCAACAGCCTAAAAGTGCATATTATTTATTACTAGTATTATTTTTTTAAAAAGAAAAGACCAACAGATAGCCAGAGATGGCAATTTGGGCAGTCAGCCAATGGGCTCAGGTAAAACTGGTACTATTTGCTACCAGTAGGGTTGGATTGACACAGAAGATATACCCAATAACTTTAATTTCTTCATAAATCATCAGTGTCATATATATAATACAAAAAAGGAGCAATAAAAAAAGATTCTAAGTTCTGCAATAAGTGATATAGAAGGTCTTATGCATTAAAATCGCACTTTGACCCATTTTCCTTCAAAATAATATTTATAATACATGGCTGAGGTGTTAAGAGATATAAATATAACCCAAATTGACATTCATTTAAAACATATCATAGTTGCCACCTCTACAAACAGCAATAGAATCACCAACCTTAAAACTCTGCGACTGTAGATATTGGAGGTGTATGGCTCAAAGCACTCATTGTTTCCAAGAATTTGGCTGGTTGAAGCAGTTGGCATGGGAGCAACAAGTAGTGAATTTCGAACACCATACTTGGCTATCATGGAACGGAGTTCTTTCCAGTCCCACAATTCTGAAGGTGTTACTCCCCACATGTCTGGTTGCAGAATTCCCTAAATGTAGATGGCAAAAAAGAATTATTTTCAACTCCATAGTTACTTATTCTTAAGTATCAATGTAATACAAACATCGCCCTTGAAAGCACATATCCAAGGAGACGCACCTTACTAACAGGACAACCATTATATGTTTCATAGGTGCCTTCCTTTTCAGCTAACTCACATGAAGCTTTCAAAGCATGGTAATATATTGTCTCAAATATGTCTTTGTTCAACTGTTGAGCCTGTAGTACAAGATGAAGGAAAAAGAGAGAGAATCAATAAGCTGCAACCAATGAGTCTTGAAACATCAGAGAAATAATCAATTACCTCGGGCGAATCAAATGGCATTCCAAGCAACATGAAAGTATCTGCAAGACCCTGAACCCCGATACCAATGGGCCTGTGCCGTAAGTTTGACCTTTTTGCCGTTTCAACTGGATAGTAGTTCACATCGATAATTTTGTTGAGATTTGTGGTAACAAGCGATGTGATCTGCCCAGCATAACAAAAGTTGATATTGATCAGATTCTAGAACATAACCCATAGCAAGTTCTATAGGGTAACAGGTCAAAAAATATTATTTTTGTACCCGTTGAAACAGGTGACACCAGTTAATCCAACACTTTTTTATGATTATTAGTGCATCGAATATAGTTTATAACATTTACTGAATTTCAGCTTAATTTAGATAAATAAATAAAATCATTAACAAGCTTTTGAACAATTGAAACACATTGCTGGAAAATGTCAACCCATTTCATTTATGCTAAATTCTTATGTATTTTAGCCGTATGACACCTCAACCCGATGGCCACATTAACAAGTAAACAGTCATGATTGGCACCTCTAAAAAAGAGAGATTAGTGTATGAAACAAACCTCAGCTAGTTTGTCAAAATCAAAGTATCGGTTGCCAGAACCTCTGCTGCCTACAAGCTTTGATGGTTGAGATTCTGCTGGAACTCCCTGATGAGATACAAATGCACTTTAAAGTTAGCATAACCATATATGAATCAGAGACATCATATCTATGATCAGTTATAACCAGAACCGTACCTTCTCTCGAACATAACGTGGTAATGCAATGGATGCCAGATTACATACAGCAGTTTCTGTTGGACTTGTATACTCAATAATCTCAGTACACAGATTTGAAGACTTAATGGTACCAAGATTCTGTTGGTTACTTTTCCTATTACAGGTATCCTATAAAGAGAGCAACATGATTCTAGTTAATAATAATATCCAATAAATTGAACTAGAGTACGAAAGTCTACCAGTTTATAGAACTACCTTGAAGAGCATGTACGGAGTACCAGTTTCTATCTGGGATTTCAAAACTTCAAACCAAAGATTCTGTGCCTGGACAACTTTCTTAGCTTTCCCCTGAGTTTATAAAGAAGAATGGCTATTAGCCGATAAAACCTAACAAGAATAAAATAACAAAGTAAGAATAAAAGGCTAGCCTACCTGTCTTTCATATTGAGTATATAGGTTCTCGAACTCCTGACCCCAACAATCAGCCAAACCAGGAGCCTCATTTGGACAAAACAAAGACCAAGTGCCATTACTCTGCACTCTCTCCATAAACAGATCAGGTACCCATAGAGCATAAAATAAATCACGAGCACGTTGCTCTTCCTGTATTAACATGTAACCTTTTTTAAAAATCAAAAACAGAAATATATATGGTTTTCAGCTAAACTAGATAGATAATAGTAAGCAGAGTTAACCAATCATTTGCTACCTTTCCATGGTTCTTTCTCAAATCAAGAAACTCAAAGATATCAGCATGCCATGGTTCCAAATAAACAGCAAATGCACCTGCATCCATCAAAACAAATTAGCACACAGAAACAAATTTATAAAAATAAAAAAGAATATTAATATTAGCAGAGACACATACCCTTTCTCTTGCCACCTCCTTGGTCAACATAACGTGCAGTATCATTGAAAACACGCAGCATAGGAATAATGCCATTGGATGTCCCATTTGTTCCACGTATGTAACTTCCAGTTGAACGGATATTATGAACAGAAACACCAATTCCTCCTGCTGATTTGCTGATAACAGCACATTCCTTCAAAGTGTCGTAAATGCCTTCAATGCTATCGTCTTTCATACATACCAGAAAACAGCTACTCAACTACAAAATAACATTATTCACTCCCATGTCAGAATCAACAAAATTTATAGGTCATGAAGAATGCAACAAATTAAGAGTCAAGAAATATTATTCATACTTGAGGCCTTGGTGTCCCTGCATTGAAGAGGGTAGGAGATGCATGAGTGAACCACCTCTGTGACATCAAATGGTATGTCTTGATTACAGAATCAATGTCATCTTTGTGAATCCCAACTGCAACCCTCATCAACATATGTTGAGGCCTTTCAACAACCTTCCCTTGGATCTTCAAGAGATAAGATCTCTCAAGGGTTTTGAAACCAAAATAATCATAGTCAAAGTCACGGTCATATATGATCTCACTGTCCAACTTAGCAGCATGCTGTAACAAAAATGATATACAGCAGTCAATAAGTCTACAAATATACATAACTTCCTTTGAATAAAGTACAGGTAATAAGGATATTAGAGCACTATGCAATTTACATTATCCCATACACAAGTAACACCTGTGGGTTATAAATAACAGTTCACATTGGTAAAATGCATAAAAAGATTAACTACAAATACGGGTGACGCAACCTCTTGGATAAATGCACACACACACAAAAAAGGTTGGAATTTTATCTTAATAACACTACAAGAGTTGATGTAATTATTATTATTATAGTTAATATACAGAAAGTTATATGACAACAACAAGACTGAAACAAGCAAAAAAGAATTTTCCATTTTAAACTCAAAATTAAACGAGCCAATCAAACCCAATGTTCTGCATATTAAATCATCATCAAAGGATGCATTATGCATAACCAAGTAGATTTTAAAAACCAAATTCCACACCCTCAAAATAAAGATAGTAATTGCAGCTTTTAAACTGAAACTATTTGCCACCGGTGCACATGGTGTACTCACTATAATGATTAGTACAGGCAAGGTATACTTATAAAACGTATTTGCACCTTCATGATGATTTCATAAACATCGTCAGCAACAAGAGGAGACTTCTGCCCAGATCTCTCACTTATATGAGAGTACATATCCTTAATTCTGCAAGGATACCATTATTATGATTAAAAGTGGTTAATTAAGTATAATTATATGAGTAAATAAATATGTGAACTAATATATCCATATATACAGGGCAGATCAAGAGGGAAGCATTATTGTTGGGAGAGAGACAGAAAATCCCTATTTTTTTACTGCAATATTTGTTGTAAATTTGCTCAAATTATTAACTGGTGAATTATCAGGTTACTATCATTATCTGGTGAATAATAATTAATTAATATTCACAAATTTAAATCATTAACAAAAGATACTAATCCACTGATTCTCTAAATCATTCCACTTCACCCACCCTGTATATATTTATGTATAGATATATGAATATACAAGTATATATTTGTGTGAAATGACTTACGTTTCAGAAAATGATTTCTTGGTGTTCTTATGAAGATTGGAAACCACAATCCTTGCAGCCAACTGGAATGCAAATTATAATTCAATTCAACTGATTGAGTGACTACAATATGATAAGATTAAAATTAACATGTGCATATACATGAATTGTTAGAACTGCTACTTACGGAAGCATAATCAGGATGATTAGCAGTCATGGCAGCGGCGGTTTCAGCGGCGAGTTCATCAAGCTGACTAGTGGTAACACCTTTATAAACACCAGCACATACTTTCTGAGAAACAAGGACCGGGTCACAGTGTTCGATACTGAGTCCGTAACTGAGTTTCTTCAATCGAGCAGTAATTTTATCGAAATGGACAGTTTCTTGACGCCCATCTCTTTTCACCACATACATAATGATTGATGGATGTGAATGTGGAAGAAATGAAATTGTTGTTGATAAAGGAGATGGTGCAGTTAAATTGATTTATATAGCATAGGGATGAGTGAGTGTGTGGAGGCGTTTTGAAATTTGGGAATTAGGGTTTCCCTCAAAAATGTATCAGGGTTTCCCGCCAGTTGGGAGGCGCGGGTAATTTGGGTTTTGGGTGGGTATGTAGCTCTTTTCGGTGTTTGGGACCACTTTTTTTTATTACTCCGTCCTTTTTAAATATTAAATTAAATAAATATTTATATTTACAAGATAAATTTAATTAAATACCCTGAAACTTTCTAAATAAATCACAAAATATCACTAATTTTCAATTATACATCTTTATCAGTTACATTTTATGTTATGGGAAATGATAAAAAAAAAAAGCACCGAGGCTTCCTTTAACATGTTAAGACATGCATAAAAATTTGTACATTGAAAATAAATTCATAAGTTTTTTAACTTGTGCCCAAGAGCCCAAACTAGATTTTCCCCTATAATTTATACATATATACTAGATCATAACCCACAAAATTTGCGGGCTACTTTATGATTCTAATATAAAATGTTATATAATAATTTATTCTAGTGGATAACATTTGAGTCGATATATCTTTGCGAATGACATTGTTGAAATGTTTTGCATTAAACTTTTGTGGATGACTTTTAACTTTTTAATCCAACACCAAGTCAAATTACCTTGCTTTTATTGTTAATGTCTTGCCAATTTACAATACCATTTTTCAAAATGAAACATATTACTTCTATCCTTCAATCCGTCACTCAAAACAACGCTATCAATATATAACACAAACCAAAGATTTAAACCATACCAAATGGTTCCATCAGATTTATGATTTGGGCCAATATGGTCATACTGACTCATTTGAGTTACAATCTAAACCAATGCAATCACAATTAAAACATGATTTTCAACCCTTATAGTCCCGGTGATAAAATACCAAAATAAAACCAATATTAACCATAATAATTACCCAGATAATACTTGATCACAAAAGATAGTGGTGATCCAAACATTGTAACATCTCCAAACATGAATAAAATGTTACTCGTATCTTAATTCTTAAGTGGCAGCAAAAGTTCTCCCATGTCCTTTCTTATATATTAATATTAGAAACATGTTGCTATCATGGTGAAACTGTCACAGAGCAAGACAATGATCATAGATAAGTGAGCAGAAGCAGTTAACAAACTTAAAGTGTTACCGACATGTGTTAAAATTGAACAGAAAACGCAAAACCATTTAATTACCTCATGCGTTAAAGTCCTGACAGAAGGAAAATGCTCGGGCCATTCTAAAGTCTGCAAGATTGACAACATTGTATTTAGGATCTATCAACAAGTTATGAGGCTCTAGGTCTTTATGCAGTAGCCGATGAGAATGACAATAAGCTATACCACACAATATTTGATTAAGGAACATCTGAAAGTTAAAGAGGATAACCAAAAGTTACAAAATGCCAGAAAAGTTAATAGGTATTTTACCTACAACTTCCGACAAACTACGAAATGTTATAGAAATTGTTATTCAACATTACTTTAACTACGCTGAATCCCAGATTACTCACTTTTACAAGATGAAGACCTTATGAGAACTCTGGACGACAGTCCATGTATTTCCTCAAGTCTAAGTCTAGGTACTCAAAAACCATATAAAATCAGTATGCACGACATCATGTAGCCTGTCAACAGACAATTATATTCAATATATATAATTCATTGGTGGCGCATATACTAATAAGATACATGATTTTTAGTTAATGCTCACTATGGTTAAATTCCTAAGATTTAAAAAGGTTGGATACTCAATAATCAAATTCAAAGGTGGAATAACAAAATATTATAGACGACTATTGCTCAGTTGAAATAATATAAGTTCCCTAGCATTAAAAATTTACCCGCAAAATATTTTCATGCTCCATCTCTTTTAACGGTAGTTTCTCATATAGTTGTGTTTGGTACTCCCTCATCGTTTTCCTCCAGACAAATATTCATCAAAGCAATAATTTCACTGTTTTTCTGTCACGGGCCTTGTAGACCACACCATATGTTCCTTCACCAATCTTCTCAACTTTTTCATACTGTGGTAGTAGAAAATATCACAGATCCAGTAGGAGAAAAACATACTATAAATAGTAAGAGAATCCCTTAAACATCTTGTACTCATGCCTGTTCCATCAACTCTATGGCCCAATTATTACCAAATGGGTCAATATTACCACATCCATATCTGCTAACATGGTATAAATGGAACAATTAAGTCAATACTTTTAAGAATGAATGCAGCAAGTACCTGGTAACAGAGACCAACATGAGGTGGATTCAAAAATTTAGTATCATCATTATGATAGGTAAGAGCTCTTTATTCATCAGCCTCCAAGATCACCTACTCCACGAGATCAGCATAGGTTAATCAAAAAAGAAGGTTTTCTACTGTTTGGACCACTATAACTGCCACCAGGTTGACAGCCACCGTGTTTTTTGAACCTCTTATATCTCCATATTTTTCTTTACTTGTGTTCTCAACAATAGTAGCAGCAAGCATCCCAATAGCATGCATTCGAGACCATATAAGACTGATTATGTGACCACAAATAAGTCCCGTTCTAGCACACCAAACTCAAAATTTTAAATGTAGGCGGTATACTACATCAAGATTCAAGATTATTCCAAAAGCAATATATAAAACAGTTCTTTAATTCATATATATAAATTGAGATCTTATATGCCCAAAATCTAGCAAATTTTGAGACACATAGATGATGATTATGATGATTACAATGAGATCTTATATGCCCAAAATCTAGCAAATTTCGAGACACATAGATGATGATTATGATGATTACAATGATGAAAGAAAGCTCTATCTGGATGGAGCAAAGTTACTACAAAACCAAAGAACCTACGGGACAGTCCTGGGGACATAATTGTGGTCTTCTCACCAAGAGTACCAAAAGTCACTGAAAAAGCACAGCAAAGTTGTTTAAATCCCCTTTTCAATAAAACTATACAATATATATGCATAACCACTACTATTACATTGAAAGAATTCGATTCATTTATTTTTCTCGTAGACACTTAAATGCTTCAGGTATGGAGGTGATGATAACATTTTTTATTGATATGTTTTGATTCAAGTAATGAAATACCTTTGAATTTCAGCGGCGAAAATACTCCATGATCGGGACAGGAACTCCACTGGTTCCCATTGGCGTTTCCTTCTGTGCCCATTGGCGTATCCTTCTTGTTCTTAGTATACATGTACCTTTTTATCATTATACTTATAATAATATAAAAAATGGGACAGAAAAATTCAATAGAGATGACTTATATCAAGTGATTTATGAGAAGATGTAGTGCTGTTGTTTGCCTAATTTAAAGAGGAGGAGCAAATGAACCTTTTTCTTTAATGTTTTGGATTAACTTACGAGGATAATGACCGATTTCAATGGGTACTATCCATAATGATCCATTTCAATACGCACCCCTAACGCATACCATTTGACCCACCCATCTTGCCACCTCCAACGAACACTATCATAACAAAGGTAGTGCCCTCTTTGATGGTATCCTCAAAATCCGGAAAAAGCCAATTCCATAATGTTGCCTGGATCTTGTTCCCCTATGAGGTGAAAATCATAATAATAAATATAAGTATTAGAATTCTGAATCATAATGAGATAGTGATAACTATCCACAGATTAATGGGTTACATATAAATCGCATCCAGTGGTAATAAAGACAACAACGTTGTACGACACCAAATTGCAAGATGTAATCTTGTAATATAAGAGTGATGAGTTATGTCAGCATCATGGATACCTTGATAATGGTAAATGACAATCTGTTAGTGATGAGTTATGTCATCAGGTTGTTTATCTAAGCATGGTGACAAGTAAAATAACAGTTAGCATGTGGGCATTGTTGTAATATCTAAACGTTTTGGGGTACAACGTGTATTGTATCAACACAAATAAGGCATACTAATCTATTCTATTATCAAATGCAGAATGTACAATAGTAGTGACTTCCCATAAGAAGCATAAAGGTGCACTAATATCTATCAATATACTGTATTATTTAAACTAAACCGATTGGTAACAATGCAAAAATGAGAAGCAGAAATAAAACATATCACGAAACATGGACAAATTGATTGGTATTTTAACCTTGTTATGTCATTGAATCTCTTTAACATATGTTTCAAGACGGAAAAATGAAGAGTAGTGAAAGATATCGAAACCATGAAGTCATAAGGCCTAGTTATTAAAAATTAGTATCAATGCAATACACCTTGCAACAATGAGAAGCAGCAATAGCAGTTAACATTAAATCAGAACAAAACAATTATGATGTGATCTGGTACACAATGAAAAGGAAATCATGATGTGGGCACCAAAAATAACACTAGTAATCTGGTTAGATAACCATTATCAAAGAAAAACCACCTGGGCTACAATAGTCGAAGGGAACAACCAAGATGTATCCTATCGATACTGAAAGTATTAAGTTTTGTTCTAATACCCAAACATTTTGGCATACAACATGTAAGCAAAAAACGAAAAATTTTATGGAAATCTTTCAACTTCAACCAACAAATGTAAATGACATGTAGAGATACACGACGATTCAGCAAGAATACAATACCCACAAACATTTACATGACAGGAAGCAAAATAAACCCTACCACTTCAGCTATGATTATCTCATACAAAAGTAGGGAACAAACATCACTACAAAGCACTAAAAATCGGCTGTTAGGGCATTGTCGCAGAATTGGAAGCTAATCAAAGTATCAAACAGCAAGGCAAAACAACACGAGTATTATTAACGGAATAGAAAAGTCTTACGAGCGGATCCAGTAGGATCATTTCAATAAAGGCGATTTGATCTGGCATGTTCTTGTAACTCTGTTTCCACAACATAAGAACTTTAACTCTAATCTTCCGGTCACTCTTCTCATTTGTGATTTCGTTCAACGACGTGAAAACAACTTCTGCCATTGGCGATGGTTTATCTCTCTGTATGTTCGGTTGTGCAGTATAATGGATAGGTCAGAAAACTTCTTGCAATAACGATCGATTTGTAGAGGAGATGGAGAGAAGGAAAGATAGAGATATAAGGAAACCATTAATGATACTTAATTCTCCCATGAATATGCAATATCTTCAAATTTTAGATTGATAAATCTGGGTTTGAAATTCAAAGCGACAGAGGGAAAAATGGGAAGGCGCCCTAAATTTTTTTTTGGGGGATCGGGGCAATATACAAGTATACAGGTAGGAAGGGCAAAAGTGTAATATATTAATAAGGCTATTGATTTATTTGATAATCATAATTTGGGGTGGCTAATTAATTAAAGGCTAATGAAAAAAATATTAGGTAGTATATGCCTCTTTTAATATGGGATCGGGGCAGTATAGGGGTGTTCATTTTCGGATATCCGGACTTTTGGATACCCGAAGTTCGGTTATCCGAAGGCTTCGGATAGTGATTTTCACTACCCAATACCCGTATCCGAAATTTCGGATATCCGATCTTCGGGTATTCGAAATTTCGGATACGGATATCGGGTTATCCGATACCCAAAGTGAATAAAAGCAAATCTGGAAAATTAAGCATGGCCGTTAAACTGAATGACTTTTAGAACATGAACATTAGTCTTTCCATCATAGAGCAAATAATGAAATAATCACATCATACAGTAGAACATGAACATTAGTCTTTCCATCATAGAGCAAATAATCACATCAGATTGAAAGTATTTAAACAAAAAGGGTTGGCCTTTTTCAAGGGGGCAAGTAGGAAAAAACATACAACCAGAAACCATTGAAACAACACTTTTGACCAATAATCAAAAGAATAGCATGCCCCTATGAAAGTTAGTAATAAGACCAAATCATTTATGAAAAATGTACAAAAATTTTTTGGCCAACAGCTCTATCAATTTAGTAATTTTCCCGAAGATCCGATGGAGATGGTGGCCGGTGGTGAGATGGTGGCGAGTGGCCACCGATGGAGAGATAGTGGTGACGATCGGTGGCAACGATAGGTGGAGAGATGGTGGCGAGTGGCGACCAGTCGACGGAGAGATCAGAGAAGTGTTAGCACTGTTACGATGCTATGTGTGAAAAACTGAAATGAGAAGTGTGTCGGCTGTGAAGAGAAGTGTCTAGGGTTATGTTTCCTTTTTTCATCCATATATTTATAAAAATAATTATTAAAAAACAAAAAGTTGGAATAGTTCGGATATTCGGATACCCAATTATCCGATTTTTTGTAAAAGCACTATCCAATATCCGAATCCGAATTTTCGGATATCCGAATTTCGGGTATCCGAAATTTCGAATATCCGAAATTTTGGATATTTTCGCATCGTGTATTTCGGATAATCGGATGTCGGATGTCGGATTTCGGATATTTTGAACACCCCTAGGGCAGTATACAAGTATACAGGTAGGAAGGGCAAAAGTGTAATATATTAATAAGGCTATTGATTTATTTGATAATCATAATTTGGGGTGGCTAATTAATTAAAGGCTAATGAAAAAAAGATTAGGTAATATATGCCTCTTTTAATATACAAGAGGGATTGTAGATTAGCTTGTGAAAAAGTATTAGAGTACAGGGTGTGGTGTCGGTGTTTTTGGACAGTGTTCTGAAGAATGTTGAAAGTGAGGATTTTGTGGTGTGGTGAAACTGAATTCTCAGTGTTCTGGACAGTAATCTGGAGTTTTTTTATTATTTCTTTTATTTGATTTGTGCATGAAAAAGAAATAAAAAAAAATGTTGAACGTTGGTTTATCCACCGTCCGTATCAAGACGTTGAAGGCAAAATTTTGCGAGAACACCGGGGCGGGGTGAGAGAGCATTGACGCCTGGTGTTCTCATATCAAAACGTTGATGCCACGTCTTACCATACCGTATGCTCTTATATATTTATAAAGAAAAATCTGATGCTACATGAGATAGCTTGTGAAAAAAATATATATAAATAAAGGAAGCAATAATTGGATTACCGATTAAAACAATTTCGGGCCATTGTAGGCTTGTAGCGAAAGTACCATGTATTTTTTAAAATAATAATATTGAATTTGAAAGTACACTCCAGTATTCTTTTTAAGACGACGACAATAATTTAATGATTGTAAGGTTTTTGAAATTTGAAAAGGAGCGTGTTTGGTTAGCAATAACTTATTTGGTACGCTCATCAAGTCATCAATTATGTTTTAGACGAGTCCCAACCGGTTCAACCGGTTGGTGACCCGGTTCGACCGGACCCATTCCTATAGCCGGGTCAATTCAAAACCGGTTTTTAAAATATTGATATATACATGTAGCCTAACTTGCCATAATTCAAACATGTGTAACATGCAATACACTTTTTTTTTAGGATAAGGGTACGTATGAGAATAAAATAATACTGCAAATTAGCAATGAAAAATGATTACTAATTCATTTTCAATAGCTTTTATTGATATTAAACTTTACAACGTACGAAAGAGAATCCAACATTCTTCTTTGGTGGACAAACAAAATGCCATGATCTTAGATATGCAAGGGTCCCTGAGGTAGAAGATCCATGTACAAATGCACAAATCTTATTACATTTATCTTCAACACATTGAGGTAGTAGTCTTCTATAATGTTGTTTGCAAAACTTGTCATCATTGCGAGACTCCATTCATGTAAATGCAGATAGCGCGTTTTCTTGTTATTTATATTAATCTACTTGTACATTAAACAAAACTTATATCATTATAATTTGTTACTTTTAATGATAACGTCTCCTAAAACTTTTAATCAAGAAAAACGAAATCCAAAACTACCTGGAATCATCAAAAATACAATTAACTAGATGATAACCAAGGACTTCTTCATGTTGATTTGTTTGTGAGCTGTTGACAAATTGAATGTGTTTCATTTGACATTTATATACACGACATTAAATATAGTTTTATGACCATTAAAGTAAAAAATGTGCATTTTTCTGGTGTAGGTTGGGTCACCCAGTATGGGAATCTATTAACTTATGCAACAGCAAGGGGGAGCTGCTCATATGGAACCGCTTCAAACATTAAGAGCAGAGTGAACCGCTAGTCAGTTTTAGATGACATAACATCTGCCTAACATAGACCTAAATTATACAACAAGGTTCCTCCCAATGGACTCGACTTTATACTGGAACCATAGTTACTGATGATGGAAAGGAGAAAAAGGTCACAATCGACTTTGAACCCTTCAAGGCCATTAATGCCTCGCGATAACAAGTTCCATACCGAAGCTTTAAATGAACTATTGGAATCTGATGATGAGTTTGGTTTCATAGTCATGGATGATAATGGGACCCTTTTCGGGACATTGAATGGCAACACTAGCGAAGTGCTACACAAATTCAAGGTCCAGCTACCAAATAAACAAGGGCGAGGTAGTCAATCAGCTGCTCGGTTTGGATGTCTTCGAATGGAGAAACGTCACAACTATGTGAGGAAGGCAGCAGAGCTTGCAACACAGTATTACATTCATCCTGCCACTTGCCAACCGAATGTTTCTGGACTTATACTTGCTGGGTCTGATGATTTTAAAACCCAGCTTTGTCAATCTGATATTTTTGACCTTCGTCTTAAAGCTAAAATCTTGAACGTGTGTTTTGTCCTTTGGAAATGAACAGGAAAAATGCACTCGGGTTTTGTCTTTTTTTAGTCAAACCAAAAAAGTCATCCTGTCTGCATTATGATCAAAGAAGTGACAATATGAATTCGGGGTTTTTTCAGGGAATCTGGATTATAGTATTCAGAAATATATACGGAAAGATGGGGTCACAATTTGGTCTATTACATCATGGGAAGGACTATTATTCTGATCCTGATAAGTGTTAGTATTTGAATGATTTTATCAAATATGTGTCCGTAAATGTGTGAGTCTTTGGGAACGCACACATCGACATTGAGATATTGCTTATTTGCCTAAAGTTATTAATTATTAAAGTTAAATGTTAAAATTAATAATTAAGTAACTAGAGGGATTATTGTGTAAATTATAAACTTGGGGACCAAGTTTGACCTATCTATAAATATACCTTTATAGATTAAGGTTATAGTTAATCCTAATTAATCCCTAATAATTCACAAAAAAATCCTCTTTTCTTTCTCTTTGGTTTTACGTCAAAAACAAAACCAAAAAGGGGTTTTTATTGGTTTTGTCTTATACGGCTAACAAGGAGGCACAAGGTTGTGTGATTTTGTGAACGGGCAAGTACTAGCATACAAGCATATCGATAAAGACGGTGTCGTGTACGTGAACAAAGGAAGATCTTACTCTTAGATCTTAAGGGTTTTTTTTTTTTTGCTAATAATTCAAGGCAATAAGGTACTACTTATCCGATTTAATTATTCATATGTGATCATGTTTTTCCGCTGCATGTATTGTTTGACAATATGATTCTAGTTGTTTACCTATAGTGGTATCAGCCAAAACATAGGTTAATTTTTATTTTGGATAAAAAAACATCAAAAATTGTGGGGGGATTAAAGGTTGGTTTAATAAAAAAAATATATTATTCAATCCTTTTGTTGGCCTTTGCGTACGACGGGAAATAAAAAAAAAAGTAAAAACAAAGGTTGTTGTTTTGTGCTTGGGTCTCTGTCGGAAAAAAAAAGAAAAAAAAACCACTAAAGGGCTTATTATGTTGACATAAAGGTAAAGAAAAAAAAAACAAGGTGAATATTTTTTTTCTTTTTCTTTTTGGATTAAATAAATAAATATAATGGTTTAGTTAAAATTGTTAAAAACTAATTGGTTAAAAGTTAAAACGTAATTAGTTTAAACCTTTATGTTTATAAAATTAAGGAGTTAATTTGAAACCAATCTACCTTGCAATATTTGATGTTTATAATTGTTACCGTTTTGCCATATTTAATTTTTATGCAAATTATGTTTGTAAAGTTACATGCATAACTTTATGGACATAATTAGATATATTGATATTGTTAAGAAAATTAAAATTGAATTATGACATAATATTAATTGTTAATTGATTATGTGCGACACCTAATGATTTTGGATTAATAAAAAAGTTATGTGTGGTTTATTTGATATATGAATTGTTCACATATTGATAGCTTACGCAATCCAAATTTGTCTATTTGAACGGATGTATGTGGTCCGTTTCCTTAGAAACGCGAGTTAATCAATATGTGAACAGTGACCATAGAGACTTTTTAATTTAGGGCTCACCCAATTTGTTGCGTAGATTAATTCTTTATTTCATGTTATTATTTTTGTCAAATGTTTTTTTGAAAGAAATAATTTTTAATGTGACTAAAGAATTATGTAACGGATTTAATAAAACGTGTGAGTGGTAATTCATAATTAAATGCACATCCTCAGCGTATAATTCCCAACTAGGCTCACCTACATAAAGGACGATGTCTAGGAAAGTTATGTGGATGTATTCTACTCCAAATGAGGTCAGGTTTTAAGTGATGCTTTGACGTCCCCTACCCTCACATGCTTTCCTGGTCGTACCTTTTATAGAGCTACCGAAAGGGTTTTATGATGACGATGGTACGTTTGGTTATTATATACACTTGGTGTATAGGAATTAGGCAATCATAGAAACACGTTTAAAACCAGTAATAAAACCGTTTTGTTTTTTAAAACACCAAAATTATGTAACGAAGTTGTGTGCATGCCTCTTCATACATAAATATTTTTGTCACCCATGGAATTAAGTCATATTGTTATCCATATTGTTAGGACAACTTGTACTTGCTCGTCATTCTGCGTGAGACGTGGGTGAAGGGTATCCAAGGTGGATTACCACTCATCGTGAGACGGTGGTGGACTATCTGCAGTCTTCAGTTGGACGACTTAAATCGGGTTATGCAGTGAGATTGTAAACGCCGATGGCAATAAGATGCGACGAAACATGATTAATGTCACGATCACCATTTTTTATGCTTGATCGAGCCATGACATTAAGTCCTATAATCTAGGAATTGCATCGGTAAATGCAATTACTGAACGTCACTTACCTTTTGAGTATCATTTAGTTCCTAGCAGATCAACTGATGGAACGGTGATATGTCATTTGGATTCTAGACTTAACGGAAAGTAAACCATGGGTTTTACATTTCTGTTAAGAAATTTTATGTCGAAAGTACTAACAAGAACTTTCTTTCTGTTTTGTAGAAATGGCACAAAAATCTACTACCGATGAGATTTTAAATGAAACCGAAACAGCATTAAGAAGCAATAAGCTTTCTGGACCAAACTTTAACGATTGGTATCGATCACTAAGGATTGTCCTAAGAGTGATGGAAAGACTTGATATCGTTACTACACCTATGATCGCTGAGCCAAATGTCACTGCTTCTCAAGCAGAGCGTGATCAGTATAAGGCAACTTATAAGGTTCACAATGAAGTTGCTTGTCTCATGCTTAGCAGTATGACTCCTGAGTTATGTAAGCAATTCGAGAATAAATGGCCCGATCAGATGATCACTGAGCTGAGTGCATTGTATGAGAAACAAGCCGGCCTTGAGCTAAACGACTTGATTCGAGATGTACATGCATGTAAGCATGTATCTGGAACACCAGTGGGGACTCATGTTCTAGTCATGAAAAGCTTGTTTGATCGCTTGGATAGAATGCAATACTCATATCATGACCCTGTGGCTGTAAGCATTGTCCTCAATTCTCTTTCACCGGAGTTTGATGAGTTTACACGCAGCTATTGTCACACCCCCAATTTCATGCTTTGCGGAAGCGATTGTTTTTGGGCGTGACTAATCAAATATCAAAACACCAAAGTACAAGCAAACGACTCTAAATGAGACGTTGTAGAAAATACATTACATTACATAAGCTTTCAAAAGTAGTACAAAGTTTTAGGTTTTAAGTAGTACATCATTAGCGAGTTCGCAAAATGATTCTGAAGATTTGAAGTACATAATCAAAGTACAAAAGATAATGCAAGTAAAATCTTCATAGGTGTATACATGCGACTCGTACTAGCTTAGCATATACGTAGATCCTGCTGGGCCGTCCTAGTATTTCGGCGTACCTGAGAATGCATTATTGAAAGTGTCAACCAAAAGGTTGGTGAATCTCACAGGTTTACAGTAAGTAACAGTTTTGAACACATCAGCTTGTAAAATCATTGAGTAAATATTGCACAGTCGCAATAGTTTCCGTATATATTGCCATGAGCACCATAGTTGAAGCTTAACAGTGTAGTGTGAATGGTACAATCAAGTACAGTATCACGTACCCTCGTGAGTGCTATCCGAACACTCATATGTAACAAATACTAATATGCCTGTTTCTACGGTGAAATCCGTGGTAGCGCTACTACCCCAGGCAGGGATTGTCAGTCCCAAATGGATCCATCTACTAGTAATCGCGCTTAAGTCCATAACTAACAACTTATGATAAGGAGGCTTTCAGTGGATAAAAGTAAAACCTATGCAATCGATATACTAGTAAATCAGTAAGAAATCAAGTAAGTAAGTACATGTGTTCGAGTAAAATAAGTAATGCATCTCCCCCAAAATAGTAAAACAGTAAAAAGGGGCCGTGAGACTCACCTGAGTCTATCCGAGCAATGTACGTATCCGACGTGTAATAAACAATCCCCGAAGTCTCCTAGTGTCCTAAACACGCGAGGTTGTATATTTGTAAGTGAGTGTTTAGTGAATCATTCGTATGTTTGTTCGTTTGATTGTAGGTGTTCAAAGTATTCGATTCGTGTTTATGTTTATATGTTTGAAATCCAATTAAGTTGGTAGTTTGTAAAAGTGTACGACCCGTTGGTGACGGAATTGAAATTATATTTCAAAAACATAATTCGATTTGTTTTCGTAAGAACATTCGTCGTGTATATATATAAAAAGTTCGTTGTGAAACTGTTTTGACATGGCTGCACCGTTTTGACCATATCTCCCTCATACGAACTCGGATTTAGGCGATCAAGCTGCCCAGACGACCGTGACTCAGAGGACTACCAAACTAAAAAATATGGTTTGCGGAAAAAGTGCACATAGCCGATCGGCTAAGGTTTCTTAGCCGAACGGCTGAGCTTAGCCGATCTGCTTTGGTATAGCCGAACGGCTTTGGTATAGCCGAACTGCTTTGTATAGCCGAACGGCTGTGAGGTCGTTTCAGGTCTGTTTCGAGCAGAATACTCACAAAACCAGTTTTAAATCCATTTTTGAACATAATCAACTTATTGGAATGCTAATACATGATATATAATGCACTATAAACATAAAATTGAAGTAAATTAGTGAAGATTCATACGTACTCAAGTTGGAACCGAAAATGGAGATGATGAGGATGTCGATGGTGAAGATGATGATGCCAAGAAGGTGATGAAGATGATGATTGTTACTGATGTTGTTATTGATTGTTGTTGTGTTGATCGATGGAGAGGAACCGAGAGAAAGAGATGAGAGCCGAGTATGTGTTTGTGAGAGGGAAATAATTGGGGTCGGTGTATATACACCGGCCTCAATTATTGAGGTGTGTGTGTATTTTTCGTCCCGTGTTTGTGTACCCGATCGTTAAGTAGTCTAATGTTTAAAAATGATAATATTCTGAATATTATTTCGTATACGTTTTTAATCAAAGTATTTTATGAAAATACTTTTAATGAAGTATAAAAATACATCTTTGTTTTTGTCTAGATTGACGGATAGTTTTCTGTATCTAAAATGTATTTAAAATAATTTTCAGAGTACGGAGTTATTATTCTCAATAATAATACTTTGTTTAAAAATGTTTTTCACCAAATTGTATTTTGGGTTTCTGCGTTCTACAAGATTTGTGTACGTGTGATTATTAGATAATCGTTTCGTGTTATTTAATACTTCGTAGTTAAAGTTTAAATTTGGACGGTAATTTGGGTCATTTTTGACCGGATATCACATTCTCCCCTTGTTAGGAGAATTTCGTCCCGAAATTTGTTCGTAGTATCTATCGTTGTATTCAAGTTATAGTTTGCATGTTATCTACGTAAGTCTGACAACACCTATCTAGAGTTGTCTATCTCCCCTTGTTGAACTAGCGCCCTTCCGGCAACTAAGGAATTCGAAATGAAGTTTCGAGATGTTTTGACTATTGTGCCTACATGATCAGTCCAGTCGATCACTATAGGGTAGCTACAATGTGTACTAGTAGCCTAAAGTAATTCAGTAAATCCTTGATTGTTTTGTCGGTAGGACAAAGTTTGTCGTTTAGCCAATTGCTAGAGTACAGCTACATTTTGCACTAGTAGCCCACCTTAGACTCTATCAGCCTCATATAGAAACGAAATGTTTAGCCTACATTAGCTTTATATGAAATGTGACCCATTGTATATATAAAAATATTAACCGGTATGTTTTCCGGTATAAAATAATGTAGGATTTGTTATCCCAATACTTATGCAAGCTAAACCTCGTCTCATATATAAACTATAGAATCTAAATTGTCATTTTTCCCTAACTCTTTAGTGAACTTAGAATCTAGGGAAAACCTAACAAGTATCAAGTAGCAAGTAAAGTTTATCAAATAAGTAGTATGAAAGCAGCTAGGTTGCTAGCGAGTTACCATAATCGCATCCCTATTCAGATTATGGTAGGTTTTGTTCCTATAACAGCAAGGAGGTCATTGTGTATTGTGTAATTTTGTTGACCATTCAAAGTTTGAAATTTTGTATAAAGTATGTGTACAGTAAGCAAGTTTGAACGGTTTTGAAGTTTTGAAAATTCTTTAAAACATTTCGTAAGAAATTTTGCAATGTGTTTGTTAAAAGTACATTTGTCAGAAAATTTTGAAAGTGAAAGTCGATTGAAAACTTTGAAGATTGATAAAAACTTTAATCGATGAATAGTTCAGTTGAAATTTTTGTCAGCGGCTAAGTTTTGAAATATTGTTTAACAAAATTTGTTCGAAAATAGATTTTATGAAAAAGTTCGGGGTAAAAGCATGTTAAAATTGCTGAAAATGATTTTCCTAGGGTTCACCTAACAGTAAAACGGTGTACATTTTAGACATAAACTTTTGTGGACGGTAGCATTTTAAAATAGAGTCCCGATCTTCTCATCAAAGGACATTGAAGTAGATATGTTTGTCGGTTGTAGTGGTGTAGGTGATCTCAAAAGTATCATCGAGTAAAGGCCTATTCCTATACATTCAGTATATAATAGCCTAGTGTAACACCTGCTAAATTAGGATAATTTAGCTATGCCTAATTGCTTGTAACTAGTTGTAATTAGTATGTAATAGGACTAATTGCAGACTCTATTTATATATATATAAGGTGAATTATATATATATGTGTGTATTTACGCGATTTGGATTAATCGTACGAATTAACCGGACGGAGTCCGACACAATTATTTTGACGTTGGTGACTGAAACTTACCTAAATAATGAGAACATATTTTATTATATAAAAATACACAGCGAACAAACATTTAATATAATATCGCGATGACATTTTAAATAATTTGCGAATACGTATTAAACGCGAGTTAAGAATTTTAATACTTCGACAAATGTTTTTATAATTAATTTCAAGGCATTTCATTAAAATATTCCCGTCACCTTTTAAAAATATAACTGCTTGATTTAACGTTTAAACGACGGAGGAAACGAACACCGCACGGAGTGCGGGGACCGGAAAATGGGAGGATAACCTCCCATTTCCCCACCTTCTCTTTCATTTCATTTCCATTTCTCTCTCTCTCTCTTTCTTTTACTTTCAAACCACCAAACCAATTTCATCACTAAAATCGCAAAATAACACCACGAAACCTCGCCGAATCATACCACTCTTTTGGAGAAAAGTGACCACGACAACACGATCTACAATCCTATCTTTCCGGAATTTCATTTCGGCAAATTGTAAGTTCCCGACAAAACCCGAAACTCTCCGTTTTTGCTCATTTTTACGTTTTTATGGTTTATATATGCTTAAAATGTCCAAAAATGGGTTGGGTAAAAGATTTGGACCGAACGGAAGCCTTTCGACCGATTTTCCGGCCACCAAAGTCCGATCAGACCGCTACGTCGCAGAGACGCTGGACTTTCTGCGACGTAGCTCAAAACGTCGCATTTTGTGGCCAACGTCGCATTTAGCGACGTCGCGGCCTACGTCGCACAAAAATCCCAACGTCGCACTAGCGACGCAGCCTATTACGTCGCATTAACTTGCGGACGTCGCACATAGCGACGTAGACTTTAACGTCGCCTCCTACGTCGCATTGATTTGCGAAGGTCGCATCATGCGACGTACCTTCCTACGTCGCACCCTACGTCGCATGCTACGTCGCATGCTACGTCGCACAAACCAGAACCTTGAAAAGTCAGATTTTACTAAGTGTCGAACTTACACAACTTCAAATACTTATGTCATACGACTTAACAAACGTCATAGAACATACTTTCTATTACAACTACACTAAATTGCGTTATAAATGATAACGCTTTGAATCATTATTACAAACCGTCACCAACGGGCCATACTTGTTTTCAAACTACAAACGGATTACTAAACAAACACTTGGACATAATGAGTTGTGTAAACAACTAGCCTAGATGGTCTTGCGAGACATCTACTTACTTAACTTTATATGTTTAGGCATTTGAAGGTTACGGGTTCGGAGAACCTACGGTTGATATTACTTACTCGTTTATTGATATAAACGTACTTGCAAAGACTCAGGTGAGTCTTACGGCCCCACTTTTACTGTTTTATCTTATTGGGGGAGATACATGCTACTACTTTTCCTTGAACACAAGTACTAAACTGTTTACTATACCAAACGGAATTGCATGAGTTTACTTACAAACAGAAGTCTCTCCATCATATATCGTTAGTTATGGACTTAAGCGCGAACAGTAGTTAATGGATCCATTAGGGAAATGACCCTCCCCACCCGGGGCAGTAGCGCTGCCACGTACCGATTTACACGTATAAACGGGTGACAACTTATTCGTTACGGATGCTTGCTCACTTACGAGCATGTCACGGGAGCAAACATATTATTTACGGGTTAAGCTTCGATTATGAGCCTCATGGCAACGGTATAAACTTATTTATTTACATTTGCTGGATTGCAAATACTGATTTTACGATTGCTGGATTTCAATGGCTGATTTTACGCCTACGGGCACTACTAATGAAATCTCGTGTTCAAAGCCGATATCATTTACAAACCTGTGAGATTCACCAACCTTTTTGGTTGATACTTTTTAGCATGTTTTCTCAGGTACCCGGATGGAGTAGGATTACTCCAGGATTTTAGCTAGAGTCGCATGATTTCAACACAACTGCATTAACGGAGATTCTTAGCATTATCTTTTGTATATTTTGATTATGTAATAGAATCTCCCGCTATACGCGTGGACTCTAGGGGAAACTACATTTTGTATACGAAAACACTAAGTTTTCAAACATTATATCTATGGAATGTAACTAATTTACAAAACGTCTCATTTAGAGGTCGTTTGCTTTATCTTTGTGCTGTGATATTTAATTAGTAACACCCCAAACTATGCTTCCGCAAAACAGTGAATTTCGGGGGTGTTACAGATTGGTATCAGAGCCTAAGGTTATAGTGAACTAGGTTGCATTTAGTGGGCCTAGACTATGACCATTAGGCAGTATTTCCTTACTAGGCATGATTGGTTCAGGAATTACATCATACGACTTTAATTTAACATAGCCTGATCAACTATGTACAATTAAGGAAAGATGATGTGAAGTCTGAAATGGTTATGTCAAACAGGAATACGTTAGTAGACTCTGACCACGAGAGAACCGAGACTCTTACTTGTTATGTGCTAGACATACGCTAGGCTATTATGTGATATACGAATATATACATACATAGGCCTCACTCGCTGACTATACTACTAGGCTATTTTATATGTAAATAGGCCTCGCACGTAAACACACTCGCTATAGAGATAGTCGACGTTTCCCTGGTGACACTTACGAATTTCTCTCAGCGATTTGCACCGACCATGACAGACTTGATTACCGTCACACCACCTTGTGGCGCACTCTAATGATTTTACGAAAATCACATCTAACACCCTGAAACAACGTACTTCCAAGGACTAAAATCCTCTCTCTGTCATTTCTATAGAACTCAAAGACACGAATTCCCAAATGGACGACTACATGTCTGATAGTGACCAAGTCCACGGGGAACAAATCCAGTACACGTATCTCGATGAGGACATCGTACCAGAAGAAGAAATCATGCTGGAGGGAAACGAAAATCAGGATTTCGGAATGACTGGCATCGATATTGAAGAATATGAGAGAGTGCGAGATCAGGCTGTGGGACTAGACGGCCGAAATTGGGCACTTAAGCGTAAGTGCATAGACTATGAACAAAGATTGAGAATCTCAAACCGATCTGTCCCTACACGAATCAAAGATAAGATCCGTTACTGGAAGAAAGTAGCCACCAACCTAACCCGTAGGACCAAAACGTGGATCAAACGTTTGGGCAGGAAATCAACGGAGGAGACTAGGTACCGCTCCACGACTCAAAGATACAGGGACATGCTTGAAGCACGCTACCACCCACACGACCTGAACCTGGAGTCGGAAGAAGAATCCGAAGGCCAGGAACCCTAACTAAGAATGAACCAACCAACTAGCAGAAACTGTGGACCGCTTTGTCACGCTGATGGAACCAATTAATCTACATTAAGATTAGTGTAGTTTTTGTCTTGTAATCTATCTCGTAATCTAGGGACTATCTAGCACTACTCTATAAACTAGTCGGATGTAACCATTCCCGGCACCCTTGTAATATCTCTGTAGGATGTAACTTTTGAACTCACTTTATCTATCAGATATCCTTTGTTATGTCAACTCACATTAATTGTCATTTTCCATGTTGATGTTATGTATTACTGCTTTTATACATGTACATCTGTGACAATTACAATTTCATACCAAATCTCATGTATCTTCATTTCTTTTATTGAAGAATCATGCCGCCAAAGACACGACCATACACCGATGCCCAGATCACCTCCCTTATAACCCAGGCTGTTACTGAAGCCTTGGCTCGGAATACTCCACCAAATTCCTCGAGAAACAGCGATGCCGCTGAAACCACTACTGCTAAACCTTGTTCTTACAAGGACTTCCAGAACTGCAAACCTCTAAACTTTGCAGGTACCGAGGGAGCTATCGGTCTAGTACGCTGGATCGAGAAAGTTGAGTCTGTATTTCTTATCTGCAACTGTGCGGAGGGAGATAAGGTTAAGTTCTCCGTTAGTACTTTTACTGACACCGCACTCACCTGGTGGAACACTTATGCCCAGACTGTGAGTGTTGCTACTGCTTATCAACTCCCGTGGGAGGAGTTGAAGAAGATGTTGAGGGGTGAGTATTGCCCCAGGGATGAATTGAAACAACTAGAAGTGGAATTCTGGAACCACAAGATGCGGGGTGATGACATCACCGGATACACCAACCGTTTCCACCAACTGGCACTTCTGTGCCCAACCATGGTCGATCCTGAGTACAAGAGGATCGAGAAATTTGTTGATGGTCTTCCTGAGAGACTCCAAGATCTGGTAACTTCTTCCAAACCGGGTACTATTCAGAGCGCCATCCGTATGGCCCATGAACTAACGGCAAATTCTGTCCGCCGTGGTACAACTTCAACCCCATCTGCAAACAACAAACGCAAGTGGGAAGGTAACCCCAACTCATCCAACCAAACCTCCAACAAAAAGCCTGAGTACATTAAGACTTATTCATCTGGAACTTCGGAGAAGAAAGGGTACAGCGGGAGCAGACCCTACTGTCCCAAATGCAACCGCCACCATGACGGTTCTTGCCCTTGCTCCAACTGCAAGCGGTTCGGGCATCTAGCCAAGGATTGTCGAACCAACATTCCCACCCCCAACACTAATGCACCAAAGGCCTGCTTTGGGTGCGGAAATACAGGGCATTTCAAGAAAGATTGCCCAAAGCTGAAAAACAACAACAACCCTGCTCGCGGCAGATCATTCGTTATCAAGGCTGGGGAAGCCAGACAAGACCCGAACGTCGTGACGGGTACGTTCCTTCTCAACGACCTTACTGCTTCTGTGTTATTTGATACCGGTGCCGATAGAAGCTTCATATCTGAGAAATTTAGCCCTTTACTTGATATTACTCCCACTGCCTTAGATGCTAAATACATTGTAGAATTAACTAATGGCAACCTGATTGAGACTGATAGCATCATACACAACTGTACACTTAACCTCACGAACGAAACGTTTCCCATTGATTTAATCCCTGTCGAGATCGGCAGTTTCGATATTATTGTCGGTATGGATTGGTTATCCAAGCACCGAGCTGAAATCATCTGTCATGACAAACTCGTTCGCATACCTCTTGTCTCCGGTGGAACCTTAGTCCTACAAGGGGAGACCGGCAGACGGAATCTGAATATTGTCTCCTGTCTGAAAACTAGAAAATATCTACGAAAAGGGTATCAAGCCATCCTCGCACATGTAACGGAGAAGAAGTCGGAGGAGAAGCGACTTGAGGATGTTCCGATCGTGCGGGATTTCCCGGAAGTCTTTCCTGAAGACTTGCCCGGGCTTCCGCCACCTAGACAAGTTGAATTTCAAATCGAACTTGTGCCCGGAGCTGCACCCGTGGCACGAGCCCCTTACCGTTTAGCACCGTCCGAAATGCAGGAGTTGTCTAACCAACTACAGGAACTCCTGGACAGAGGATTCATTCGACCAAGTTCCTCGCCTTGGGGAGCTCCGGTCTTATTCGTGAAAAAGAAAGATGGATCTTTCCGCATGTGTATCGACTACCGAGAGCTGAATAAGCTAACCATAAAGAATCGGTACCCACTTCCTAGAATCGATGACCTGTTTGATCAACTCCAGGGATCGAGTGTTTACTCAAAGATTGATCTACGGTCGGGTTATCATCAACTCCGAGTCCGTGACAATGATATCCCAAAGACAGCCTTCCGAACTCGTTATGGGCATTACGAGTTCCAAGTGATGCCATTCGGTTTAACCAACGCACCGGCCGTATTCATGGACCTTATGAATCGGGTGTGCAAACCATACCTTGACAAATTCGTCATTGTGTTCATCGACGATATTCTGATTTACTCTCGCAATGAGCAGGAACATGCTCAACATCTGAAAACCATTCTAGGACTTCTGAAACACGAAGAGTTATATGCCAAATTCTCTAAGTGTGAGTTCTGGATTCGAACCGTTCAATTCCTCGGGCACGTGATTGACAGCCAAGGAATTCATGTTGATCCCGCCAAGATTGAAGCAATCAAGGGCTGGGAGTCGCCGACCACTCCAACCGAAGTAAGACAATTCTTAGGTCTTGCTGGTTATTATCGCCGATTCATCGAAAACTTTTCAAGAATAGCTGTTCCACTAACCACACTGACTCAGAAAGATAAGAAGTTCGATTGGACTCATAAACAAGAGTCAGCCTTCCAGCTATTGAAAAACAAACTTTGCAGTGCACCAATCTTGTCCTTACCCGAGGGCACCGACGATTTCGTAGTTTACTGCGACGCCTCACACCAAGGACTTGGTTGTGTGTTGATGCAACGGGAAAAAGTCATTGCCTATGCCTCACGACAACTAAAAATTCACGAGAAAAACTATACGACCCACGACCTCGAGTTAGGTGCTGTGGTCTTCGCATTGAAAATCTGGAGACATTATCTCTATGGTACGAAAAGCACTATCTTTACCGATCACAAAAGTCTCCAACACATATTCGATCAGAAAGATCTAAACATGAGACAACGTCGCTGGGTTGAGCTACTTAGTGACTACGACTGCGAGATCAAATACCATCCGGGCAAGGCTAACGTAGTTGCCGATGCCTTAAGCCGAAAAGAACGAGTGAAACCCCTTCGATTCCGAGCACTTTCTATGACAATTCTTAACGAGCTCCCTGCTCAAATCCTTACCGCTCAACTTGAAGCCCTCAACGATGAAAACTTGAAAAATGAAGCCTTGCGAGGCTTGGATAAACAATTCGAAATCAAACCCGATGGAACTCGATACTTCTCTAACCGGGTGTGGTTACCCAAATTCGGAAACTTGCGAGATTTGGTGATGGCTGAAGCTCACAAATCTCGATACTCTATACATCCTGGATCTGACAAGATGTATCATGACGTCAAAGGGTTGTATTGGTGGCCTAACATGAAAGCTGACATCGCCTTGTACGTCAGTAAATGCCTAACCTGTTCCAAAGTTAAGACCGAACACCAAAGACCCTCTGGGTTGCTTCAACAACCTGAAATTCCTCAATGGAAATGGGAACAGATTTCCATGGACTTCATTACCAAACTACCGAAAACTTCGAGTGGTTGCGATACCATTTGGGTGATCGTGGACCGTCTCACGAAATCTGCTCATTTTCTAGCCATCAAGGAAACCGACAAGATGGAGCGTCTGACTCGCATCTATGTCAAAGAAATCATCTCACGACACGGTGTACCTATCTCGATCATCTCGGATAGGGACAGCCGTTTTACTTCTAACTTTTGGCAATCGCTACAGAAATCTCTTGGTACTCGTCTGGATATGAGTACTGCTTATCACCCGCAAACCGATGGCCAAAGCGAGCGAACTATTCAAACACTGGAGGATATGCTACGAGCCTGCGTAGTTGACTTCGGTACTTCTTGGGAAAATCACTTACCGTTGTGTGAGTTTTCGTACAACAACAGTTACCATACCAGCATAAAGGCTGCACCCTTCGAGGCACTTTATGGACGTAAGTGCCGATCACCTGTCTGTTGGACTGAGTTAGGAGATTCCCAACTCACGGGTCCAGAAATCATTCAAGAAACTACTGAGAAAATCGTTGGTATTCAAAACCGGCTGAAAGCCGCACGTGACCGTCAGAAAAGCTATGCTGACGTGAGACGCAAACACCTTGAGTTCCAGGTAGGAGACAAGGTACTTCTCAAAGTGGCACCGTGGAAAGGTGTTATTCGATTCGGGAAACGAGGCAAACTAAATCCTAGATACATCGGACCATTCGAAATCCTTGAAAGGATTGGTCCAGTGGCATATCGCCTGCAACTTCCTGCTGAACTTAGCAGCGTACACAACACATTCCACATTTCTAACTTGAAGAAATGTCTGTCTGACGAGACGCTGATTATACCGCTCGAAGAAATTCAAATCGATGATAAACTTCATTTCGTCGAGAAACCTATGGAAATCATGGACCGAGAGGTCAAGCAATTGAAACAGAGTCGTATTCCCATAGTAAAAGTCAGGTGGAATTCTAGGCGCGGCCCTGAGTTCACCTGGGAACGGGAAGACCAAATGCGACAGAAATATCCACATCTCTTCCCAGACAACGCACCGTCCGTACACTCAAGATAATTTCGGGACGAAATTTCTTTAACAAGGGGAGAATGTAACACCTGCTAAATTAGGATAATTTAGCTATGCCTAATTGCTTGTAACTAGTTGTAATTAGTATGTAATAGGACTAATTGCAGACTCTATTTATATATATATAAGGTGAATTATATATATATGTGTGTATTTACGCGATTTGGATTAATCGTACGAATTAACCGGACGGAGTCCGACACAATTATTTTGACGTTGGTGACTGAAACTTACCTAAATAATGAGAACGTATTTTATTATATAAAAATACACAGCGAACAAACATTTAATATAATATCGCGATGACATTTTAAATAATTTGCGAATACGTATTAAACGCGAGTTAAGAATTTTAATACTTCGACAAATGTTTTTATAATTAATTTCAAGGCATTTCATTAAAATATTCCCGTCACCTTTTAAAAATATAACTGCTTGATTTAACGTTTAAACGACGGAGGAAACGAACACCGCACGGAGTGCGGGGACCGGAAAATGGGAGGATAACCTCCCATTTCCCCACCTTCTCTTTCATTTCATTTCCATTTCTCTCTCTCTCTCTTTCTTTTACTTTCAAACCACCAAACCAATTTCATCACTAAAATCGCAAAATAACACCACGAAACCTCGCCGAATCATACCACTCTTTTGGAGAAAAGTGACCACGACAACACGATCTACAATCCTATCTTTCCGGAATTTCATTTCGGCAAATTGTAAGTTCCCGACAAAACCCGAAACTCTCCGTTTTTGCTCATTTTTACGTTTTTATGGTTTATATATGCTTAAAATGTCCAAAAATGGGTTGGGTAAAAGATTTGGACCGAACGGAAGCCTTTCGACCGATTTTCCGGCCACCAAAGTCCGATCAGACCGCTACGTCGCAGAGACGCTGGACTTTCTGCGACGTAGCTCAAAACGTCGCATTTTGTGGCCAACGTCGCATTTAGCGACGTCGCGGCCTACGTCGCACAAAAATCCCAACGTCGCACTAGCGACGCAGCCTATTACGTCGCATTAACTTGCGGACGTCGCACATAGCGACGTAGACTTTAACGTCGCCTCCTACGTCGCATTGATTTGCGAAGGTCGCATCATGCGACGTACCTTCCTACGTCGCACCCTACGTCGCATGCTACGTCGCATGCTACGTCGCACAAACCAGAACCTTGAAAAGTCAGATTTTACTAAGTGTCGAACTTACACAACTTCAAATACTTATGTCATACGACTTAACAAACGTCATAGAACATACTTTCTATTACAACTACACTAAATTGCGTTATAAATGATAACGCTTTGAATCATTATTACAAACCGTCACCAACGGGCCATACTTGTTTTCAAACTACAAACGGATTACTAAACAAACACTTGGACATAATGAGTTGTGTAAACAACTAGCCTAGATGGTCTTGCGAGACATCTACTTACTTAACTTTATATGTTTAGGCATTTGAAGGTTACGGGTTCGGAGAACCTACGGTTGATATTACTTACTCGTTTATTGATATAAACGTACTTGCAAAGACTCAGGTGAGTCTTACGGCCCCACTTTTACTGTTTTATCTTATTGGGGGAGATACATGCTACTACTTTTCCTTGAACACAAGTACTAAACTGTTTACTATACCAAACGGAATTGCATGAGTTTACTTACAAACAGAAGTCTCTCCATCATATATCGTTAGTTATGGACTTAAGCGCGAACAGTAGTTAATGGATCCATTAGGGAAATGACCCTCCCCACCCGGGGCAGTAGCGCTGCCACGTACCGATTTACACGTATAAACGGGTGACAACTTATTCGTTACGGATGCTTGCTCACTTACGAGCATGTCACGGGAGCAAACATATTATTTACGGGTTAAGCTTCGATTATGAGCCTCATGGCAACGGTATAAACTTATTTATTTACATTTGCTGGATTGCAAATACTGATTTTACGATTGCTGGATTTCAATGGCTGATTTTACGCCTACGGGCACTACTAATGAAATCTCGTGTTCAAAGCCGATATCATTTACAAACCTGTGAGATTCACCAACCTTTTTGGTTGATACTTTTTAGCATGTTTTCTCAGGTACCCGGATGGAGTAGGATTACTCCAGGATTTTAGCTAGAGTCGCATGATTTCAACACAACTGCATTAACGGAGATTCTTAGCATTATCTTTTGTATATTTTGATTATGTAATAGAATCTCCCGCTATACGCGTGGACTCTAGGGGAAACTACATTTTGTATACGAAAACACTAAGTTTTCAAACATTATATCTATGGAATGTAACTAATTTACAAAACGTCTCATTTAGAGGTCGTTTGCTTTATCTTTGTGCTGTGATATTTAATTAGTAACACCCCAAACTATGCTTCCGCAAAACAGTGAATTTCGGGGGTGTTACACCTAGTGAGTAGTACGTAGTTGAGGCCTATGTATGTATATATACCTATATCCCATAATAGCCTAATTATATTTGAATGTATCACCAATTCTATTGGTTGTTCCACAATTTCTACCTCAAGCGTCATCTCTTTTGACACTTCTTTAGTTGTTACCATGTCAATATCTAGGGTAAGAAGGTAAGGAAACACCATATGTTCCTCACTAAGTTGGTTGTCCTCCAACGTGTGATTGTTTGTGGAGTGTTCAGTGTGCTACTTTGATAGATAATTTGTATAGGCTGTATTATTGTGGTTCCCGGTCTCACTATGTTTAATACGCAATTCCTTGGTATCATACTGTCTATCTGAAATAGTTTGCCAATTTTTCTTATTCTATTTTGTACTTAGAATCTAAGGGAACAAATAAAGTACTAAGCAGTAAATAGAACCTATCAAAGTAAGTAGTACAGATGCAGTTTGGGTATTCGGGAGCGAACGTACCCGTGTTGAGTAAGTCAATAAGTCTAGGGTTCTGGTGATTACCTTCAGCATTAAGTACATAGAACCTGCCCTTAGCAGCGTTGTTTTTATCCTTCAGTTTTGGGCAATCTCTCTTGAAATGCCCAGTACCATTGCACTCGTAGCAGGTTTTGGGTGCAGAGGCGTCGGTACCAGTGGTGGTTGCTTTACAGTCCTTGGTAACATGTCCAAATCGCTTGCATTTGGTGCAAGGACATAGACCATCATGATGAAGCTTGCACTTAGAGCAATAGGGCTTTCTTCCCTTATACTCTTTCTTGTCATCGGATTCAGAGGTGTTGGCCTGAGCAGTTGCAGGCTTCTTGTTAGCTTGGCTCTGATTTCCAGAGCTTCCATCAGCTTTCCTCTTGTTATCTCCCGAGTTGTTTCCAGTATTTTTACCGCCAACGGTTCCTTGACGAACTATTTGTGCCATCAGTTTGTGTGCCATACGTACTGTACCATGAAATGTGGGAGAGTTTGATGAAGTAACCATTCCCTGAATTTGTGGAGGAAGTCCCCAGAGATAGCGCTCAATTCGCTTGGATTCCGTATCAACCATAGATGGGCACAGGTGTGCTAACTGATTGAATCGAGAAGAGTAGCCAGCAATGTCATCTCCTTGAGTGGAGAGATTCTAGAATTCCGCCTCTAGCTGTTGGATTTCATCCCTAGGACAATACTCATCCTTGAGCATTTTCTTCAGTTCATCCCAGGGAATTTCTAAAGCAATGTCTTGGCCCACCGAGTCAGCATAAGTGTTCCACCATGTCAGAGCATCATCCATGAAAGTATAGGTGGAGAACTTGACCTTACAGTCCTCAGTGCAGTTGCAGATGCGAAAAACTGCCTCAGTCTTTTCCAGCCATCTTAACAACCCAATGGCACCTTCAGTGCCGTTGAAGTTCAGAGGCTTACAGTTAAGGAAGTCCTTGTAGGTGCAAGGTTTTACCACAACGGTATTTGGTGGTGTTTTAGCGCCGCCGGATCGTTGTCGCTCAGCACTTAGTGCTTCAGCAACCAGTCGATCTACTTGAGCTTGAGTGAACTTTTGGCGTCGCGGAGGCATGTTCCTTCAATAAGGATAAGGGACATGTCAGAGTTTCGTATAAGAATATGATCATCATAGTTGTATATATAATGGTAATATACCACAACACAAGTGATAATCTTTAACACCCCTTCATTTATATATAAACAAACAATATAATAATGGCGACGCGGAAGCTTATATTTTCAAAATATTACAACCAATGTTACATGTTACCCAAAATGTCAATAAACTTTTTCAATTCAAAGTACAAGACATTTCAACGCACTGGGTGTTATTAAAAACATTTTTATAATTATCAAAATAACATCAGAGTTACAGCCTGTCAAACATTCCATCAATTCCAAACACTTCCTGCCCTGCCCAATATGTCCCATCTATTTCAACCTGCAGGAAGAACTGTGGTGTTGTTAGCATAAAGCTAAGTGAATGAAACTATAAGCATCAGTACAACCTAGCATAACAATCTGTTTACATCAAATAACAATAAACAGAAAATCAATCAATCACTCGACATCCAATCAATGTCAAGCTACTCACATCAAACATTATCAATCGTCATGAGGACCGGTGGCTCCTGAGATACCCTAATACCGGTTTGGTACTCAGGGAACCCTTATCAATCATCTGTATTGGCCTATACAGAATTACCGGTAACCAGTTGTTAATCACACACGACCTAGATCTCTAAACCAACATTTCAAGTTTCAAGATCTCCTGTCGTCTACAATAACAACCAAGTCCAACTGTCAAGTCAAGTTGACCTCAGAATCTTACATACTAGCTCAAACAGCCAAGTAAGCAAACCACCTAACTAACATGGCAAGTTATCTCAACAGATGCATCATATCAAAGTAATACTATAAATTACTTATTGTAAATCAAATCATTACAACTAAATCACACTGAGGTTACAGATCCACTCACCGACTACCTCAGGCCTCCACTCAGTAGTCTAATATCACTGAGCCTTCTCCACATCTGAGAATCAACAAATCAAATATAAGTTAGTAATCCATATCAATATACTAAACTTATATTAACAATTTACATTAAGAACTTAACATAATCTACATCAAGATTACTAGTTCCTAATTATACACTAATGATTTACAACATAATCATTATCATATATTAATATATATTAATTAGCAATCACATTACTTATTAACAAACAAACAAGAAATGTTGCACCAGCCCTTCAAGCCGCCGGCTTCCTCTTAGAAGCCGCCGGCTTCCTAACCTCACCCGCCGGCTTCACTTCAACAACCGCCGGGTAATTTACCAAATGGGGTAACAGAACTAAAACCCGTTTTAAAGCCTTTACAAACCGCCGGGTCGGGTTTACGCCCGCCGGTTCCTACAAAGCATCACAAACCGCCGGCTTGCCTAAAGAAGCCGCCGGCTTCTTATCAATCACCACTAGCCGCCGGCTTGACCTACGAAGCCGCCGGCTTCTACACAACAAGACCAAGCCGCCGGCTTCATCACGAAGCCGCCGGCTTCCACTGTCGTCCCAGCCCTGTACGAACTGCATAAACCCTAACTCGCGGATTTTTTTATCAAAATCACCCAAAACACGATTTCAAACAGTTATAAATCACTAGAAACATCATATAATCCGCATATAACACTTATAACATGTTTCTAACATCCAACTCTCTCAAATCATCAATTTACCCAAATTTAAATCAAAATCAAATTCTTAAATACTCAAGAATACTTACTGATTGAAGAATCTAACGATGGTAATCTGATGATTAGGAAGTTTCACGAGAATCACAACTTCCTGATTTGATTTCTGGATTGATTTGGAGGTTTTCAGAGAGTTTCTGTGAGTTTTGGAATAAAAATGAATAACTTTCCTAAATAGGAAAGGATATATATAAGTCGGCCTCACGAACCGCCTTCAATATACGGGTATAATTTAATACCCCATCTCAATCTATTGTCTGGAACCCGAAAACCATTTACGAGTCCAAAGATTTTATTGCACCGTCAACTATATTAATTTACAACAATTAATATTTCACTTATCACATTGGAATATTCGGATCCTATTCCAATTATTTCACTATTTCAAACAAGATTATTTCCAAACACATTTAAATCAAGAAATAATATATAAACAACTAGGTCCATTTCGAGGATGTTACAACTCTCCCCCCCTTAAAGAGATTTCGTCCCCGAAATCTAACCTCAATCAATCTAACTAATGTGATATAATCACATATATCTTAATATACATTTGTCCTCAATAGCAACTTACAACTATACATAGACTGTTTGAATTCTTTCCACATGCACATATCCAAATGTACATGCTTCTATCTTTTCCTATGCACACATACAGTGCATCCATCCAACATCTCATAGGAACAAATCATCTATCTAATTCCTTTATCACCACTCAGATAAAAGTTTAAAGCATCCTATCACTTTAACCAACAACAATAAGTGAAACCTAACATCACTTACTAGGTCTACACAACCAGAAATTAGCAACATGCTAAAATCTTTAACTTACTCTCACTGTTCATCTCTGTTAACAACAACACAGAAACAATAACAATAACAGTGGTTATAGAATCACAACACACTTAACAACACTGAAAATTAATTTCAGTTCACGACTAACAACCAGTCTAGTATACAGATAACAATTTCAAATCTCTACTATCAAGGATTCAAAACTAGGTCAACTTTTCATCCAAAAGTTTCATATCTATTCTTTTGAATAGCCAATCATATTCACATATCACTACTCACCTTAATAAGCAAAGCAGAGGTCAAACTCAGTAGGTAAAACCATAATTTACAAGTACTTTGCTCAATCAACAAAGGTACTACAATCAAATATTACCTACATTCAACCAACCTCTACACCGACTCATTTCAATTTGTAACTCCTTTCATTACAACCTATCACTTGTCAACAACAACAGAGTCGACAACTACTACAACCATCCAAACAATAACCACAACACTAGTGATTATACATTTCAATACACCTATCAGTACTTAATATTTGTCTTCAAAGTCTAACTAACCATCAAGTTAGAATTTACTTAACGCTTAAACTGGTAAGACATCAAGAATCTTATCTTAGCAACCAGTTATTTCCATTCAACCTTACAATCTTAAATTACTAATCACAAGCAATTAGAAATTATACAACTTTAACCACCCAATCATTCAACACTAGATCCCGTCAATCTAGCAACTAAGTCAGTCTTAATCCACATATTATGATACTACAGGTCAAGCATCACAATATCACATTATCAAAATGTGCTACCTTTCAACACATTTCCAATAAGGTCTACATCTAGTTAATTACAATTAACTGACCTCCACATATCTTATGGCACATTTTAATTCAATCTATTAAAACTTATTATGCCATTTATTATCATGTATACCACACATACATACCTACACAATTTCAGGTATTTTCTAAAATGGACACATACACATCAATTCCATTTCATCTTACCCCCTAGGCCATTCAGACGGGTAAAGTCTTTATCAAGCCTTCTCAGTACTATCAGTCATCACATATCCAGACCACAGGACATGGAACAATTACCAATCAACAACTCTATGTTTCACTTATATACTTACCAACTCGTATATAACTTAAACAATTTAACTTAAACTTACAAGAAAAGCTTGGTGAATACAATTATCACCTATCAATTTCAAGGTTTCCCTTACCCTCTAACACATACCATTTCTTAAAATATGAACAATCATTCAATTCATATTTCCTCAATTTATCAAACAAAGATCAACTAAATCTTTAACACCATCCAGCTCCAGATATACTTTCATATCATACCTTAGTTGGATCTAATCTCAATTTACCACTTCATCACTTACTTTATTTGCATACAATCAACAAATAACTAAAGAATTCATTCAATTCTTTCAATATCTAAGTAACTCACCATGAGGTACCAATCAACTTATGCAACTAATAATAATAACCTTCAATTATTCATCATCTCACAGTCTTACCCAATCAAAGTTATCATCACAAGCCTCATACACTGGTAAGACTTTCTTATCACAATCCTAATCAATGTGATTTAACTTACATCATTCAACAATTTATAACTATCATATCATTTAATGACTTCATATCTGTATAATTCCTTAACATGTATTCAGTTTAAATATCTAACATCGCCCAACTGAATACTCAATCATACCTAGCACTATTTCAATTACTTAATACTATCCTTAAGTAATTAAATCAAGTTTCACAAACTTAAACAATTCATCTATTTCTATTGGATCATACATGACCCGTTTCCACATAGTGTGACAAATCTAAAAATTCAATCACATTCCATACAGTCATAACATTTCAATCAATGTTAAACTATTTCACACACACAGTTAACTACATGTCAACTCTGGTTTCAATCAATCAATCAATAAAATTCTCTAATTGCTTTTCTCTGGTTTGACCCAATCTCAAACCAATCACAAGCAATTAATTTTATACACAACTCACTATTCATGGTTTGACTTTCAAAGTTAACATACTATCAATATTAACTCACAACAAACCATTTCATCTTATATGTTCACTTTCAAACATATATTTCAAATTATTACATTCAATAATCTTATCAATCCTTCACAAGGACAAGGTCAACCTACGTCAATCTTGGCTCCATACAAGCTATTTCATATTGTATGTTTACTTTCAAACATAGACCTCACATTATTACATTCAATAATACTAGAAATTCCTCAAGCAAGACAATATCAACCTATCTCAACTTTGGCTTCATACAAGCCAGCTACAACATAGTGATTCATTTAAACACTATACAAATCCACCTACAGGTAATCTATCATTATCAATCACAATTACCTATTTAACAGAATCCAATTTGTCATTTATGTTCATCAACAAAACAACTATCAATGACAAACATTATTTACACACTCACATTTACATTCTAGATGTTACAGTTCTATCAACCAATTGTTTTCTTATCAAAACAACTATTAAACCACTTAGCATACTCTCATGCTCAGTTTTCTAAATCACATTACATTTCTTTTATACCAAGTAGCCTCAACAAGTTCATGTGACACAACATAATATAACAACGGTGATCAGGCGTTGCAAGATTATGTTCTTCACAATCCATTCTCAGACTACTCTACATTATAATTATCAATGTGATCTACTCTTATCTCATAAATATTAAATATTTCATGATTTCAAATCAATCATACTCTATTTAATAGTTTCTATCAACTGATACATACTCAAATCAGTTTACTACTTACATATTCAACCTTACATATGCAAGCCATTTCACATACACACAATGTTCAAATTTTCAACAACTGAATCACTCAGTATATCACTTATCTAAAACCTCAAACATATGATAACCCATCATCATAGTTTCAATACTTAACATTAATCAATGTCCCTATTTTCCTCAAAATTCAGGACACATCTTAATTAATTATCATTACTTTGACATATGCTATACTATCAAGCATCACTGTCACAACCAGCCTACTCAATCATGTTACTATAAAACATTTCATTTCTTAATTCACAATTGACCAGAAAGATCTACCACTTTCTCAATCAATTTCGCTTTTTCATAAGCTATATTTCTCATAAACCTATCATTTTGTTGGTTTATATCAAGTGTTTAGCTATAATCCTAACACATCATATAGCCACATAAACACATATTTTCTCAAATAGCAGTCATTCTCAAATCTAATGACACCACTATCCTTAAACAGGATTCAAATCACACCTTGTGATCAATCTACTAATATAATACTATCAATTATTTTGTCTCACCAATAAAGACACTCTTAGGTTCTAACATCAATCATGTTAAACCTTAATCAACTATTTATCTACTCATTTACTCACATTTCTGCATTTTCAATTCAATCAGAAATAACCACTACAATGAGTATCCCATTCAATACCTCTATCCTCATGTCAACCTATAACAATCATTAGTTGACTCAAAACTGGGGAATCATATCAGTCTGACTCAATTAACTTCACAACAATGCTTACTTAACATAACAGAGTAAACAGTTCAAGTTAATTTAAATTTAACACAGGCTTATCGAAGATTACCTGGCAATCTTAAGCCCACAAGCGTTGAGGAAACATGAAATATACCAATCAGATACTCATGTCCCTCCGTCTCTGCAATCAAACAACAGCTTCACAATTTGTTAAGGGTTAGTACATATTCAACTAACTATTTTCTCATGCATTCACTACTCAACTAAACCCACACCCACTGGAATGTTTGACTCAACTCTATCAAGTTTAGGATTGAACATTCTATCAAGTCCAATTCACCCAAACTATTGCTCTGATACCAAATTTTAACACCCCTTCATTTATATATAAACAAACAATATAATAATGGCGACGCGGAAGCTTATATTTTCAAAATATTACAACCAATGTTACATGTTACCCAAAATGTCAATAAACTTTTTCAATTCAAAGTACAAGACATTTCAACGCACTGGGTGTTATTAAAAACATTTTTATAATTATCAAAATAACATCAGAGTTACAGCCTGTCAAACATTCCATCAATTCCAAACACTTCCTGCCCTGCCCAATATGTCCCATCTATTTCAACCTGCAGGAAGAACTGTGGTGTTGTTAGCATAAAGCTAAGTGAATGAAACTATAAGCATCAGTACAACCTAGCATAACAATCTGTTTACATCAAATAACAATAAACAGAAAATCAATCAATCACTCGACATCCAATCAATGTCAAGCTACTCACATCAAACATTATCAATCGTCATGAGGACCGGTGGCTCCTGAGATACCCTAATACCGGTTTGGTACTCAGGGAACCCTTATCAATCATCTGTATTGGCCTATACAGAATTACCGGTAACCAGTTGTTAATCACACACGACCTAGATCTCTAAACCAACATTTCAAGTTTCAAGATCTCCTGTCGTCTACAATAACAACCAAGTCCAACTGTCAAGTCAAGTTGACCTCAGAATCTTACATACTAGCTCAAACAGCCAAGTAAGCAAACCACCTAACTAACATGGCAAGTTATCTCAACAGATGCATCATATCAAAGTAATACTATAAATTACTTATTGTAAATCAAATCATTACAACTAAATCACACTGAGGTTACAGATCCACTCACCGACTACCTCAGGCCTCCACTCAGTAGTCTAATATCACTGAGCCTTCTCCACATCTGAGAATCAACAAATCAAATATAAGTTAGTAATCCATATCAATATACTAAACTTATATTAACAATTTACATTAAGAACTTAACATAATCTACATCAAGATTACTAGTTCCTAATTATACACTAATGATTTACAACATAATCATTATCATATATTAATATATATTAATTAGCAATCACATTACTTATTAACAAACAAACAAGAAATGTTGCACCAGCCCTTCAAGCCGCCGGCTTCCTCTTAGAAGCCGCCGGCTTCCTAACCTCACCCGCCGGCTTCACTTCAACAACCGCCGGGTAATTTACCAAATGGGGTAACAGAACTAAAACCCGTTTTAAAGCCTTTACCAACCGCCGGGTCGGGTTTACGCCCGCCGGTTCCTACAAAGCATCACAAACCGCCGGCTTGCCTAAAGAAGCCGCCGGCTTCTTATCAATCACCACTAGCCGCCGGCTTGACCTACGAAGCCGCCGGCTTCTACACAACAAGACCAAGCCGCCGGCTTCATCACGAAGCCGCCGGCTTCCACTGTCGTCCCAGCCCTGTACGAACTGCATAAACCCTAACTCGCGGATTTTTTATCAAAATCACCCAAAACACGATTTCAAACAGTTATAAATCACTAGAAACATCATATAATCCGCATATAACACTTATAACATGTTTCTAACATCCAACTCTCTCAAATCATCGATTTACCCAAATTTAAATCAAAATCAAATTCTTAAATACTCAAGAATACTTACTGATTGAAGAATCTAACGATGGTAATCTGATGATTAGGAAGTTTCACGAGAATCACAACTTCCTGATTTGATTTCTGGATTGATTTGGAGGTTTTCAGAGAGTTTCTGTGAGTTTTGGAATAAAAATGAATAACTTTCCTAAATAGGAAAGGATATATATAAGTCGGCCTCACGAACCGCCTTCAATATACGGGTATAATTTAATACCCCATCTCAATCTATTGTCTGGAACCCGAAAACCATTTACGAGTCCAAAGATTTTATTGCACCGTCAACTATATTAATTTACAACAATTAATATTTCACTTATCACATTGGAATATTCGGATCCTATTCCAATTATTTCACTATTTCAAACAAGATTATTTCCAAACACATTTAAATCAAGAAATAATATATAAACAACTAGGTCCATTTCGAGGATGTTACATAATCAATAGCGTAAAATAACAGTGGTTGTAATCATCTAACTTGCGAGTTCAAATGATTACAAGGATTAAGGTTTTCAAAAGGAAAAGGGATATTACATCCGAACAGATATCAGTAGTTTTGCGGAATGTGATAGGGAGGTATGAAAAGATTTTGTACTTAGAGGAATACTGGATTCGAATATTAAAACGGACAGGTGAGTGAAGGATGGTCCTCTGATGACCAGTTCGTGAAGAATAGGGTGTCAAAGTTCTTAATGTCTACCTAGGTAAGCCTATTTCGAAGAGATGACCCTTTCAGGCAGGGCACATCCCGGTACTATTTTCCTGACTCGATCAACTTACCATAGGCCTATTCCTAAGTGTAATAGAACAATAAGTTCGCTACCAAGTATCCGAGGATATCACTAGGCCTAATCATATATGTATAACCCATGCATACATACATATTATCCACCTAGTTGTATCTAACACAGAACAAGTACAAGTCACGGTTCTCTCGTGGTCAGAGTCAACTAGTGCATTCCTGTTCAACATAACCCCTTTCAGATCTTACATCATCTTCATTTAATTGTACATAGTTGATCAGGCTATGTTAAATTAAACTTGTATGATGAAACCCCTGAACCAGTTATATCTAATGAGGAATACTACCTAACGGTCATAGTCTAGGCCCACTAAATGCAACCTAGTTCGCTATAACCTTAGGCTCTGATACCAATCTGTCACACCCCCAATTTCATGCTTTGCGGAAGCGATTGTTTTTGGGCGTGACTAATCAAATATCAAAACACCAAAGTACAAGCAAACGACTCTAAATGAGACGTTGTAGAAAATACATTACATTACATAAGCTTTCAAAAGTAGTACAAAGTTTTAGGTTTTAAGTAGTACATCATTAGCGAGTTCGCAAAATGATTCTGAAGATTTGAAGTACATAATCAAAGTACAAAAGATAATGCAAGTAAAATCTTCATAGGTGTATACATGCGACTCGTACTAGCTTAGCATATACGTAGATCCTGCTGGGCCGTCCTAGTATTTCGGCGTACCTGAGAATGCATTATTGAAAGTGTCAACCAAAAGGTTGGTGAATCTCACAGGTTTACAGTAAGTAACAGTTTTGAACACATCAGCTTGTAAAATCATTGAGTAAATATTGCACAGTCGCAATAGTTTCCGTATATATTGCCATGAGCACCATAGTTGAAGCTTAACAGTGTAGTGTGAATGGTACAATCAAGTACAGTATCACGTACCCCCGTGAGTGCTATCCGAACACTCATATGTAACAAATACTAATATGCCTGTTTCTACGGTGAAATCCGTGGTAGCGCTACTACCCCAGGCAGGGATTGTCAGTCCCAAATGGATCCATCTACTAGTAATCGCGCTTAAGTCCATAACTAACAACTTATGATAAGGAGGCTTTCAGTGGATAAAAGTAAAACCCATGCAATCGATATACTAGTAAATCAGTAAGAAATCAAGTAAGTAAGTACATGTGTTCGAGTAAAATAAGTAATGCATCTCCCCCAAAATAGTAAAACAGTAAAAAGGGGCCGTGAGACTCACCTGAGTCTATCCGAGCAATGTACGTATCCGACGTGTAATAAACAATCCCCGAAGTCTCCTAGTGTCCTAAACACGCGAGGTTGTATATTTGTAAGTGAGTGTTTAGTGAATCATTCGTATGTTTGTTCGTTTGATTGTAGGTGTTCAAAGTATTCGATTCGTGTTTATGTTTATATGTTTGAAATCCAATTAAGTTGGTAGTTTGTAAAAGTGTACGACCCGTTGGTGACGGAATTGAAATTATATTTCAAAAACATAATTCGATTTGTTTTCGTAAGAACATTCGTCGTGTATATATATAAAAAGTTCGTTGTGAAACTGTTTTGACATGGCTGCACCGTTTTGACCATATCTCCCTCATACGAACTCGGATTTAGGCGATCAAGCTGCCCAGACGACCGTGACTCAGAGGACTACCAAACTAAAAAAATATGGTTTGCGGAAAAAGTGCACATAGCCGATCGGCTAAGGTTTCTTAGCCGAACGGCTGAGCTTAGCCGATCTGCTTTGGTATAGCCGAACGGCTTTGGTATAGCCGAACTGCTTTCTATAGCCGAACGGCTGTGAGGTCGTTTCAGGTCTGTTTCGAGCAGAATACTCACAAAACCAGTTTTACATCCATTTTTGAACATAATCAACTTATTGGAATGCTAATACATGATATATAACGCACTATAAACATAAAATTGAAGTAAATTAGTGAAGATTCATACGTACTCAAGTTGGAACCGAAAATGGAGATGATGAGGATGTCGATGGTGAAGATGATGATGCCAAGAAGGTGATGAAGATGATGATTGTTACTGATGTTGTTATTGATTGTTGTTGTATTGATCGATGGAGAGGAACCGAGAGAAAGAGATGAGAGCCGAGTGTGTGTTTGTGAGAGGGAAATAATTGGGGTCGGTGTATATACACCGGCCTCAATTATTGAGGTGTGTGTGTATTTTTCGTCCCGTGTTTGTGTACCCGATCGTTAAGTAGTCTAATGTTTTAAAATGATAATATTCTGATTATTATTTCGTATACGTTTTTAATCAAAGTATTTTATGAAAATACTTTTAATGAAGTATAAAAATACATCTTTGTTTTTGTCTAGATTGACGGATAGTTTTCTGTATCTAAAATGTATTTAAAATAATTTTCAGAGTACGGAGTTATTATTCTCAATAATAATACTTTGTTTAAAAATGTTTTTCACCAAATTGTATTTTGGGTTTCTGCGTTCTACAAGATTTGTGTACGTGTGATTATTAGATAATCGTTTCGTGTTATTTAATACTTCGTAGTTAAAGTTTAAATTTGGACGGTAATTTGGGTCATTTTTGACCGGATATCACAGCTATAATATGCAGGGTATGAAAAAGTCAATTAACGAACTCCATGCTATGCTAGTGGAATTCGAAAAGAGCATTTCCAAGAATAAGGTGAAAGACAACCAAATCCTTGCGATTGGTGGTGGTCAGGCCCAGAAAAAGAAGAAAAAGCAACCGCTACAAGCTAAGGGCAAAGTTGCAAAGCCTGGTAAAAATAAGCAAGCTATTGTTTATTCTTCCAAGCCTAAGCAAAACCCTCTAGCTAAAAAGGTGCAAGTCGCTAAAGATGATGGGTGTCACCATTGTGGTCAGATTGGACACTAGAAGAGGAATTGTCCTAAGTATTTATCCTAGGTGCAAGAAAAGAATAGAGTCGGCAATGCCGGATCTTCAGGTATCTTGACTATCGAATTATTTTCTTTCTCTAAAACAAATACTTGGGTATATGACACTGGCTGTGGTACTCATATTTGTAATACCTTGCAGGGGTTTAGAGCAAAGAAGAAGCTGAAGAATGGATCCGTGTATGTGTACGTCGGCAACGGCATACGTGTAGCAGTGGAAGCCATTGGAAGTTATGACTTACATTTACCCTCGGGCATAATTCTTGTATTAGACAATTGTCATTATGTTCCTTCTATTGTTAGGGGAATTGTTTCAGTTTCAGTATTGAAAGATTGTGGTTTTAAGAATACATTTACAGATTTTGGTATTTCAGTTTCAAAGAATAATGTTCATTATTTTAATAGTATTGCTATTAATGGAATTTTTGAAATTGATTTGCATGATCGTCTTTCATATACTAATAATTCAATGTATAATATAAGCACTAAACGAGCCAAGTCTAACTTGGACTCATCCTACCTATGGCATTGTCGTCTTGCACACATAGGCAAACACCGTATCGAAAGGCTTCAACGTGAAGGGCTTTTGAAATCAAGTGATGATTCATTTGATAAGTGTGAGTCTTGTGTATCGGGCAAAATGGCAAGGAAACCTTTCTCTCATGAGAATCAAAGGGCAACCGACCTATTAGGAATCATACATAGTGATGTATGTGGTCCCTTTAGGCATATGTCTAGAAAAGGAGCTTACTACTTCGTAACATTTACGGATGATTTCAGCCGTTATGGTTATGTTTATTTACTTAAACATAAACATGAGGTGTTTGAAACATTCAAAGTGTTTCAAAATGAGGTAGAAAATCAACTCGGAAAAACCATCAAGATTCTCCGATCGGATCGAGGTGGTGAATACTTAAGCCTAGAGTTTAAGGATCATCTAAAAGTGCGTGGAATTGTCCAACAGCTTACTCCTCCATATACACCACAACATAATGGTGTATCGGAAAGGAGAAATCGAACCTTGCTTGACATGGTACGATCTATGATGAACCTTACAACTTTACCATTATCTTTTTGGGATTACGCCTTAGAGACTGCTGTATGCATTCTAAACATGGTTCCCACTAAGAAGGTTGATAAGACACCATATGAAATATGGCATGGGAAAGCCCCTAATCTGTCTTACTTAAAGGTCTGGGGATGTGAGGCACTCGTTAAACGCGATGCGCCTGACAAACTCGAACAAAGATCTATTAAGTGTATTTTCGTAGGATACCCAACGGAAACGATGGGTTACTACTTCTATAATCCTTCTGAAAATACTGTGAAAATTGCTCGGTATGCTGAGTTTTTCGAAACCAGGCTTATCGGTGATGGAAACAGTGGGAGGATTGTGGAACTTGACGAGGTTCAAGAGGAAGATACATCACCTTCTACTCATACTGGCAATCAACAATTTGGGGGGGGGGGGGGGGTAGAATTGAACCTCAAGTCATACCTCAATCTGATCCTCAAGTTGTGATTGAGCCTCATGATATGCCTCAGTCTCAAGCTCAAATTGCTGATGTTCCAATTCGTAGGTCCGAAAGGACGGTACGTGCACCTAATAGATTGAACTTAAATGTTAATCTAGAGGAGGATGGCGTATCCGGGATTCTTGATGAACCTCGAACCTTGAAAGCTGCATTATCAGGTCCTAATGCTGAAAAATGGCTTCAAGCTGCGAATATGGAGATGCAATCCATGAAAGACAACGAAGTTTGGGATTTGGTGGATAAACCCCAAAATGCTAAAACTGTCGATTGCAAATGCCTCTTTAAAATAAAGACCGACATGGATGGCAACATACACATCTATAAAGCTCATTTCGTGGCAAAAGGATTTACTCAAGTTTATTGTATAGACTATGAAGAAACCTTTTCCCCAGTGGCAGACATTAGAGCTATTAGAATTCTAATAGCCATAGCGGCGTTCTACGACTATGAGATATGGCAAATGGATGTCAAGACAGCCTTCCTGAATGGTTATCTAGACGAAGACGTCTATATGAATCAGCCAGAAGGTTTTATTGATCCATTACATCCCAACAAAGTGTGCAAGCTTAAAAAATCCATTTATGGACTTAAGCAAGCATCACGGAGTTGGAATAAAAGATTTGATGAAGAAATCAAAAAGTTTGGTTTCGTTCAGAATCTTGATGAGCCATGTGTATATCAAAAAGCCAGTGGGAGTAATGTTACTTTCCTAGTCTTATATGTAGATGACATATTGCTAATGGGAAACAATATTCCAATGCTTAAAGATGTAAAATCTTATCTTGGAAAATGTTTTGCCATGAAAGACTTGGGAGAGGCAACATTTATTTTGGGAATCAAGATCTCGAGAGATAGATCTAAGCGGTTGATAGAGTTAAGTCAAAATGCTTACATTGATAAAATACTGAAGCATTTTAGTATGGAAAATTCTAAGCGTGGGTATTTATCAATGCAAGATGGACTTAAACTTAGCATCAAGGATTGTGCTTCTACACCTCAAGAGGTGGAACGTATGCAAAGGATACCTTATGCTTCGGCAATAGGGTCTATTATGTATGCGGTAAGATGCACAAGACCTGATGTTGCTTTTGCTCAAAACGTTGTTAGCAGGTTTCAACAGAATCCAGGTGAAAGACACTGGATTGCTGTAAAGAACATACTGAAGTACCTTAGGGCTACTAAAGATATGGTTCTGGTATATGGTGGAAATCCTGAGGCTGAACTAAAAGTTACTGGTTATTGTGATGCCGGATTTCAAACTGACCATGATGACACCAAATCTCAAACTGGATATGTGTTCACCATGAATGGAGGAGCAGTAGTTTGGAAAAGCAAGAAGCAATCCACTACAGCCATGTCTGCGACAGAATCAGAGTACATAGCAGCTGCTGAAGCTGCAATGGAAGCTATTTGGATCCGGAAATTTATTTCTGGACTTGGTGTTGTTCCCACAGCCAAGTCTCCTATGGATATGTATTGTGACAACACTGGTGCAATTATCATAGCCAACGAACCTGGTGTTCAGAAAGGAGCTAGACACTTTCAGAGGAAATTTCACTATGTTCGTGAGCAAGTCAATCAAGGTGAAATTCAAGTACTCAAAGTTCACACGGATGATAACTTAGCAGATCCCTTTACGAAGGCTCTGCCAAAGACGAAGCTAACTCATTTAATTGAGGGAATAGGACTTCGTTTGTCTAGTAATCACATGTAAATCCGTGGATTTAGTATTTGGATATATGGATGTAATAAACAAATTATTTATTGATGAAATTTTTATTGTGAAATTTTAATTTCATAAATCCTATTTTTCATGTTTTATCCTTGAATAATGTTGTGTAATATTATTCTAAATATCCGTTGGCAGTTGATCATATGGGAATATGATTGAATTAAGACAATATCTGAGTGTTTAGTCAGCTTGGCTCACTAACTCACATAATATTCATTCTGATGCATATTGGATTATCCCACATGAATTATTACTTATGGATCTTTGTCATTAAGTATAATTCATAAAGTTTATTATCCTTAGACTTGAGATGCAAGTTGCTACTCATGTATGTAGTGCATTATTTGATCATAGTCAATACTACTCCTGGATAAGGGTGGCAAAAATGCTATTTTTGGTAATGTGGCGAAATACGATGACTACCAGTTGTATTCAATAAAGGATTTGTTCCTTCAGTGAAAAACTGAAGTTAGATACTTACTGGGCCACTCATGAATACTTAAGATGTTTGTGTGGCCAGACCCTCATAAGTCTAGAACTGTCTTGACTGTATTCGGTAATCTTAAGTGATTCGAGAAATGAGAAACAGAAGTTAAAATGGAATGACTTTGATCCATCTCCAAGTTTTTAACTAGAGTATCTGTAACAAAAGGATATAAACTGAACATAGACTCACAGTGACTTTGGTGAAACTTCACTCGTGCATTTATGGGAATATTGATATGTTGCTAGACATTAATCAATGTTATCATATTTGTTTGAAAATTATTCAAAAGTGGGAGCTGTTAGTATTTGAATGATTTTATCAAATATGTGTCCGTAAATGTGTGAGCCTTTGGGAACGCACACATCGACATTGAGATATTGCTTATTTGCCTAAAGTTATTAATTATTAAAGTTAAATGTTAAAATTAATAATTAAGTAACTAGAGGGATTATTGTGTAAATTATAAACTTGGGGACCAAGTTTTACCTATCTATAAATATACCTTTATAGATTAGGGTTAAGGTTAATCCTAATTAATCCCTAATAATTCACAAAAAAATCCTCTTTTCTTTCTCTTTGGTTTTACGTCAAAAACAAAACCAAAAAGGGGTTTTTATTGGTTTTGTCTTATACGGCTAACAAGGAGGCACAAGGCTGTGTGATTTTGTGAACGGGTAAGTACTAGCATACAAGCATATCGATAAAGACGGTGTCGTGTACGTGAACAAAGAAAGATCTTACTCTTAGATCTTAAGGGTTTTTTTTTTTTTTGCTAATAATTCAAGGCAATAAGGTACTACTTATCCGATTTAATTATTCCTATATGATCCTGTTTTTCCGCTGCATGTATTGTTTGACAATATGATTCTAGTTGTTTACCTATAATAAGTTAAGTGTTATTCTAGTGGTGTAAAGGTTTAGAGCTAAAGGATGTAATTATAAGAAGTGAGATTGCAAAGGTTTTAAGATTTAAAATGGTTTCTATTTTGATCAGTATTGGAAGAGATTTGATTGTATATAATAGTGGGTTGGTTATCCTTAGTCAAGCTGCTAGAAATTTTGGTATTAAAACTCAGATTTGTGAAGTGATTTTGGGTACAAAAGGAGTAGGAAAAGGGTATAGACGTTTTAATAGGAAGTGTAGAAAAGAGTGTGGTGCTAAAAGAGTTAAGAGATGGAGCTACATATGGTTATTTTGGTTTGAACTTCACGGTTTTTAAAGCATTACAAGAAATTAATTTTGGAGCCAGCAAGATCGAAGGATACAAAGAGGAATAGATATAGTGCAAGAAATATTAGTGTTATTTTTATGTCATTTAGTTTTTACGTTGTTTTCATGTCATTGGTTATATGTGTTGTAGGTGTTTGGGATGTTCACTATAACGTCCCCTTTGGGCATACCCGTCGTATTTATACATAGCTTTTATTTTAAGTTCTATTGCATCTCTTCTAGCAGGGTTCCGTCCCATTTATCCAAAAAAGAAAAAGAAAACGTAAGGGTCATTTTCATCCAATCAAAGCATGTATATCATGAGATAGTATAATCATAATCGAGCTCAGTCATGCAAATATTGGTTTTGGTTCTATAGAGATTTATAGCTTACATGCTTTGCGTATTTTCGATGAACCTTAAACCAACTCGTTCATGATAACGAGATCCTATTTCAATTGTTTGTTACTCAATTCATCAACACATTATATTACTGACCTATTTATCTCCTCGGCAAACTCCTATTATCAACCAAGTTAAACATCTTTCAGTTGATGTATAATGTATTGCCATCTGTATACACGCACATATATATATATTAACATGGAACTTTTTATTTTACAATGTCATATGCGTACTTATGATTAGTTTAAAATGACATCAATGTTTTATCTAGCATGATTGTACCAAAAGAAAACTTTAAAATCGATTGTTTTTTAGAGGATCAATTCATATGATATTAGCTAACATTCTATATGCACTTGAAATATATTTGCAACAGCTTATTCAGGTAACCAAGTCAAACTCAACATCAAAACGATCCCAATAATGCCTACCATTACTCGGTTCGCTTATCGGGTGTTACTTTATGAATGGCTGAAACCTGGTTGACCCAACTCGAGTGACCCGAAATCTGACTATGATGGGTATTAATATGTCTTTCCTATGGCTCTTGCAACAATACCATCACCTAACATTGACCAAATGCAACAAGAAGTCAAATATTTGAAGTATTTTATGGAATTTGTGTTTTGGGATACAGTGATACACCAAGATTGTATTATGTCACATAATGAATCCGAAAATTTCAAACATAATGGATATTGACATATTGAAAGTAAAGTTGATATCTTACGTCGACTGTTACTGTGATGTAATTGAGTTTTTTTTTACTAGTAAAGTGATGCATAGGCATCTGCCTTCCCTTACCATAATAATCTTATATGTTACCAAACAACTCATATGCAAACTCTTGTAAACTAAATCCTCTCTAGTGTAAAATTCCAGGCTCCCTGTACTTAATATCAGAATTAGGGGTGACAATTTAAAACTCATTGTTTAAATGTGAGTCTAGTTTGTTAATAATTATAATGTAATGGATTTAGTTGGGTTTTTTACTCATATAGATGGATCTAGTTGGGTAATCAAATAAGCCCCATGTATATAATAATTATCCATTGGATCCATACTATAACCACATGGGTCCGTACTTCCATTTTTTTTCTTAAAAAAAAGGTTATCATTGTTCTAGAAATTAAAGTCACCATTTGAGGGAAGATATAATCGTTGTTATTAAGAGCGGCTTCTGATGCACTGTTAATTGCTTCCTCTCCTATCGTGGTCAAACAGAACGATATTCTTCCTTGGCTTTGTGCCTTAATGAATATAGGCTTTGTGCCTTAATGAAGATAGTATCTATAACTTGCAGTGTTACAATGTTCATATACATCTTGATAGCAACTTACTGGTTTTGTCCGTAACTTCCAAAAAATATTTGAATAGTTTAATTTTTGAAACTTTTGTCCACTATTAAACTATTTAAATAGTCTATTTTGAACTACCGGTGAGCAAAAGTTTCAAGAATAATTAGACTATTCAAATACTTTTTGAAGGTAAAGAACTTGATCGGTGAAACAAATTATAATTTACTCTCTAAACTATATACTGTATTTTATTATTAATTATTAATTATTATTATTCTTCTATATAATCAACCAGTGAACTGTAATGAAGAGTGTCAATTTTGTCTTATTAGGCGCCTTTATAATTTATTTATACATATACATGTTTGACAAATTTGACAACAGTTGGTGCATTAGCTGGGTGGTTGGTATGTTGCTCTCTCAAACAAGCCACCCAGGTTCAAACCTTTGGACTTCAAATTTTTTTTTTAAAGTAACTGCCTCTCTCTTTTTTCCTTTCATTTTTCTTTTTTTACTTTTGCTTTGTCGTTTCATTTATCTATTCCTATTCTAATTACATTTCTACTCATAAGTTATTATTTTATTTGGCAAAAATTTATCAATTTTTATTTATTATGTTTTTATATTAATTACTATAATTTGAGTGTGTATTTAGTATTATTTTTATTTCTAAAATTTACGGAGTACTATATATCACGTTATTCAAAAACCCAGTGCGGAGCACGAACAGTTTACAACTCGTATATTTCAATTCACATATTTAAGCTACTAAAATTCACAAACCCTTGAAAATAAAATGTTAGGGAGTAGTCCGTATAAAAAAGTGTAAAACCCCAAACAGTAACACCCCGTTAAATTAAGCAAATATCAAAACGAATGTACACACTTTTTTGTTTGTTTTATCTCTCTGCTCTCAAAAAGGGAGACTATATATTTTCATGAAATCGTAGCAAATTGAATATAGCAATTGGTGTACAACGAACGATATTCATACGAGGTTCGTGAAATTCATCCCTCGAATTCATTTGCTTTATCTATATTTTGTCCTACGATTTTGCAAACATTTATCATTATCGTGTATCGATTTACTTCATCTCAAGCTTTAATGTAGTTTATCCAAAGTGTTGATACTAGCTATAAAACCCTAATTTTCTGTTGATTCTGATATCAACGGTCTTTATAACGCCAATCATGATATATTTCCCCTAACTTTATTGCATTATGCTATAGGAAGGAAGTAGGAACATTACATTAGAGTTCAAATGTTTCAGAAGTTGTTTACAATAAGGATTAGTAACAAAAGTCAGTACATGTAAAATATCAGAAATTGCAAATTAAAGGGGTGGTAGGTGATACAGTTATACATGATCATTATCAAGTTTTCATTTTTTGCAGTTATAGGCATATACAGTATATAATAATAATAATAATACGAGTAATAACGGATTACATCTAATAAGTTTCACCGAATAAAAAAGTAGTTGCAGTGGGATGGAAATGATGACAGTATGAGAAGTTAATCAATAAACCATTAGACCTTATTCCAATGATTTATGGTGCTCTTTTATATCATAAAATGGCATTACCGCTTATTGAAGAGGCGACTTACATTATCATATCAGTATTTGCTGTGATACTACAGCTGCACTATCTTCAGTTTCCATATCTTGTTGATTTAGGAGTGTAGGACTAGGACCTTTTACTTTTCCTAAGTTATATTCATTACTTTTTAGCATGTAGTCACTTATGAAATGCATACATACTCATGTATCATGCACATAGTTTACTAAGTTAGGTGATGAAGATTCACCTCTTTCTCTGCCATAACTTTTTCTGTCATGTCTCTAACTCTGTTTTTTCCCCCACCCGTTTCTCTCAATTATACTATCCAGGATATTCTCAAAGCTTAAAATAGATGGTTTATTCTTTTTAGTTATGGTTGGTTCTCTTATCACAGGCATCAAAGAGTCTCTGCAGCAACTGGTTTGCATACTTGCATAGAATATGAAAACATGCACAAACCGATTGAGATTAAAGAGGAAAGTAGATGTCTAGAAGAAACAGCTGAAGTAGCTGCAACAGCATCTGTGGTAAATCATTTTCATCGTATATTCTTATCTACTATACTTTATTGTCTCACATATAACTTCAAGAGTTTAAATCTTCATGTAGCTGTTAATCACCTTGAGAAGCAATATTCATATAATGTTATAGCTTCTTGTCTAGCACATAGGTGAATCTCGGACCACGTTTGTCATGAGTTACATGTATAACTTAAAAGAAGTGGCGAAATGGGTTTGGGACTTGGGGGGTGAGTTAGGTTATGGGCCAAAATGGGTATGTCTGGTATGTGCCAAAACGGTCCAGGTTGTGTTTGTCCAAAACTTTTGTAGTTATTTATAAATAGCTTGTGTAAATTATGGTAATAGAATTTTTATTATTATGTTGTGTCTGTTAAAAATGCGGTGTAAGCGACTTCAGACCTCTTTGACCAATTTAAATTGTTTTCCTCTGTAGCAACGTTTTTTTCTATTTACCCGTTAGATATAAAGCATAACCGGAATGGGTCAAAATTGCAGCCTCAAATTATTTTCAGCTTCACATTTAATACATCCATTTAAGCCTTGAAATTTTATCATCAATATCTCTTATGTTGCTTTTATGCCTCTATATTTCAATAACATACATACCAACTACTCAGGGTGACATAATACAAAAATATGAAGTGCATTAGATGACCTTTTTTAGCTTCTTATGTGAAAGCTAGTGCAACACTGCAACCTAATCAGTTTTGTGTCTGTTGTCAACAATAACAATCTGCAATGATGCAACCATAATAATGTCTTACCTTTATGATGTTCTCTGTACAAATCAGTGGTATTTTCGAAGGTCTTATGGAATGAGAACTTAGTAAAACTGCACTGCAGATGAGATTTGAGTTGTTTTTGAGCCTCTTTAGTAACAAGAAAAGATTGTCAGTCAGCAATGTAGTTTCAACCCTTAATAAGGAACACTTTGTAGAATAGTTGGGACCATGAGGGATTAGGTTAACATATTCGAAAGATGGATAGTAAGGAACACTTTGTAGGATAGTTGGGATCATGAGGGATTAGGTTAACATATTCGAAAGATGGATAGTAAGTACTTATAAGTAGACATTCATTGGGTCTTTGGCGGTGTTTGCAATCTCTAAGACGTGTAATATGTATATGGTATTAACTTTGCTAGTTTTATCAGTAAGTTTTACTTGTATATGTTGTGAACTTGTGACGTTGAATCACACAAACACACACATATCATTATGTATCTTTAAAGTTTATCTTTGCTTTATTTGACCTCATAATATGTATGTTTTTGAAGCGTACTATGAGGCATGGAGATGGGAAATTTGAAATTGGTAAATTCCTCCAAGGGGACGTAACAGAAAAAGGTGTGTCTTATATATAAGACTTAATTTTTATTATTACTGTATTAGTTTTATTCTGTATGGTATTGAAAACTCAGAATACATATTTTTCTTAAAAAATATTGTTGCAGCAAGACGAAAGAAATACAATAGTGAATATTACAAACGGCGAAAAGAGAAGAACAAAATTAGAAAATTTGTTGATAGTAAAGTCGCCGAAGTTGATGTGGACATAGAAAAAGGTACGTGTACTACATAGAATGAATGCTGTAATATCTAAAATTCTATTCTACGTTGATTTACTAAATCCTACCGTAGAATCCATTTTGAAATATCGATGCAGAAAGACGAAAGGAATACAATAGAGAATATTATGCACGAAAAAGGAAAAACAGTATGATGAAAGTGCTTAATGGTGAAGGAAATAGTCAATTTATAACACTTCCGGCAAATATCACTGCATCAGAAATGGCACGATTAGAAAGATTGCAAGACCGAAGAATGCACTTTTATTCATTAAGTGCAAACAATGATGAAATGAGAAACTTGAGTGAAAGGAAGGCAACAACAACTACATCTGATACTATTGAATTATTGAATACTGAAAAAACACCTGTGATTGTAGACGAAGTTGCTCAAAGGAGGAAAATCTGTAATAGAAACTATTATCTACGGAGCAAGGAAAAGAAGAAAATGAAAACTAGTATTAACGGACAAGGAATCATGCGTACTACAAAGACCATTGAAGTGTTGAGTGTTACAGGTAAAGAAAAAATTGCCCAAATTATGTTCGAGGTTGGCACATGAAACTTCAACGGTAAAAGTCATACAATTAACATGGAAAAGTTAGTATATAATTTTTACCTTGATATTATAGCCAACTAAAGTCAATCGTGGATCTTAGTTTTTCTTAATTTAATCCTTCATGAAATAAAATTTAGAGGTTGGTTGGTTGAAGGTTATGAGAACGATGGAATGTGTATGATTTATTGTATAGTTGTTTGGTTGATTGGTTCGGGTTAAAACGTGAAATGAAACCCACAGATTTAGCTTTGTTTCAGACTCGATTATATGAAGCCAGACCAAACAGGTTGGGTATGGGAAACCATTACAATTTACATCGATACATATTTCGAATGTGATTTCTAACTTATTACTAAACACTAATATTGTATTCACAGGCTTAGATGAGATGTTCCAAGACGATCCAAAGTATTTTGTTTATGATGGTATCAATTATCAGTTATCCTATATTGAAATAATAGAAGTATGTGTTTCTTATGGAGCAACAAGGTTAAATAGTTAAAATCTAAATTTTTATGGTACATGAGTGGGAAACACAGTTGGCATGCTCAAACTTGCCAAGGTTTTCTCTTCTCATCATCATCATGAAGGCAAATCTAGCATCTACCTAACACATCATACACAATCACAATTGCTTTCAGTGAGGCTTTCCGAAATTTAACCATATTGATGTGCAAAATCGTAGTTATGCAAGTTGTTCGGAAACAACCTACGTTTGTACAAACACAAATCTTTCATTCACGCCGACGACGACTTTGTGTATTACGATGAAGGGTACAATTCTTATAATTGTACTTTCTTTTTCATTCCGTATTATTTAGCGGCTAAAAAACATTATGAGTGAGTCGATACAAAAAATGATTATTAGTACGAGTATATTTTAAGCAACACTTTCTGAAAAATGACCGTATCAAGGTAAATCTTCTTTCTGATTTGAATTTTACCGAAGGGTTATTAGCATATTGTTATTGTTATGTTATACTCCCTCCGTCCCATAATAAGTGTCCCATTTGACTTTTCGGAGTCTTTTTTTCCCATCTTTGACTTTAAATATTTTTATTTATGTTATATAATACTTGATAAAAATTATACCAATGAAACTACATTTAAAACTCAATTCATTCATATATTTTGCATGAAATGTTATATAACACAAACAAAAATATTCACAGTCAAAGATTAAAAAAAAATACTCCGAAAAGTCAAACGGGACACTTATTTTGGGACGGAGGGGGTATGAAATATGAATATTATTATTATTAACTAGATATCAAACCCGTGTATCCACACGGACCATCGATTATGTATTTGATTTTTATAATTAAGCGAATTATGTATATGATAAAATTCTATCATTTCGTAAGATTAAAAAGGAGATGCAATGAAGTTCAAAGGTCCTTATACGAAAGGAGTATAATAAATTGATTGCGTGTATTAATTAATAATTGTAATAAAATACAAAGTATCAAGATTAAGATTATATTTTATTCATTACCTTACTTATTTAAAGTTATAATCCTCCTTGTGCAAGTTTTCAAATGAATTTAGAAACCTAAAGTAATACAGAGTAATAATTATATTGATAAATTAATACATAAATATATTTCAATACAAAATATGTATTTATGACATCATCTAATCCTAAATTTTAGCTAATATGCACACATGGGCCTTTAAACTTCTATTTAATTTTTATAAGTATAAAGAAATGTATATGATTAAATTCCAACATTTTATCTTAGTTTTAATTATGCAATGTTATTTGAAACTAAATTATTTATGATTAAATCTATATATTAAGCAATATAAGCGGTAATCATATATCGATTCCGAATAACATATTAGATTGTTTAGTTGACAAAAAAATCTGATAGGAAAAAAAGATGATATAAAGAACGGAAAAAAATCGTATCTTTAATAACTATTAGCATATAAGATTGTTCAAATAGTTAAAGAGTTATCAATTTAGAAAAAATTAACTTTAAACTTATCTCAAAATTATATACTAAACTTATTTGAATCATACATCCTAGAGACTTTGTTGATAATTATGTTGTAAATTCATTTTTATAAAAATTGAGATATTTGATGGGTGTTATTTTAGTTCTAGTGAAGTACTCAGTTGACCAATGGAAAATGTATAATTTGAGCGGTGTCAGTTGTCTTCATGAATTAAAACATACTAAGAAAACCTTACAGTTAAAGCATCTATAATTGTAAACTTTTAAGTAAAAAAGATTTAGTATCGTTAAGATGACAAAATTCCACGAAAATATCTTTAAAAACTTTTAGGTTCATCATCTATAATAATAGCATCTCCAATGTTGAGTCTTAACATCTTAATTTTTTTTTTTTTTAACTAATTTACCTCTACTAAATTAAGATAACTTCAAATAAGAAAGTCTTTTGTCAAATGGGTTTGGCTAACGTGTGTCCCTTTGGCACACGTTAAGGTGTATTTAAAGAAGCCGAAATTTCGTTAAATATCAACATTTGCATCTAATATACATTATTCAATCCAATAATTACTTTTTTATGCATATATGTAACATCCTCTCCGGTAGCCTGGTATTTTTTCTATTTATAATTGTGTATTTAATAGTTTTAAATAATTTTGCAATATAATTGTTTAATTGTGAAAGTTGGTGAAATAGGTCTTAGGACTTATTGTGGATTATAAAATGTTGCTTATATTAAAATATGGAAGTTGACGGTATAATAAAATAAATTTCTCGCAATTGATTTCTAGGTTCCAGACAATAGATTTAGGACGGGTATTAAATACCCAATGTTGTAGGCCGGTTTAAATAGGGACCGACCTAACCCTTTGGATAACTTTACCAATTCCATTTCATTTCATCTTTCCTTTTTAAACCAAAACCACAAACCCTAACTAATAAAAATCAAGTGAAATCATCAAAGTAAAAAGTGGATTGAACTTGTGAAATTGTAGCTATCATCACCTTCTTCTTCTTCTATTCATCATCATCTCCATTTTAAAGGTATTGAAGTTTATTTCAAATGTTTGCTAGAAAAAGAAATTGATGAATTGAATGATCATTGTAAGTTTATATAGTGATTGTTTGTGATATATGATGATATGTGATAATTCTTAACTAGTTATAAGCATCGAATTCATGTTTGATGAACTTGAATGTTGAAAATGGAGTTAAAGTTCGTTCAGGTATGTTCTTGAGCTGAAGAACAGATGAACGCGATCCCGGCTATGGTTCCGGATCGCGTTCCCTTGTTATAAACGACTTATTCGAGTTTTTGGCCTTTGAAACGCGATCCAGGCCAAGCATCCGGATCGCGTTTGCTAGTGTTTTTCGGTGACAGAATTTTTCATAAGGACGAACGCGATCCAGCCCTGAATAGTCAGGATCGCGTTTGCATAGTTAATTTTGATGGATTTTATAAATTTCAAATATGCATAGGTGTTTAGAAGGTAGTGTTTATAGTGGCACTTATTGGATGCTATTGTGGTATTTGTAAAAATGCTTATTTTCTTGTTTACAAATTATGAGACAAAGTACTAACTTATGTTGATTATTGATTCTCAGATCCTTCGAAAGATAAGTGATCTCTGAAATCAGAGATTTTGAAGGCAAAGGTATCGGTGAGTGGATTCAAAACTTACCGTTTGGCTTAGTTGTAATCATTTGATTACAACGGGTAAACGTAGACTTGATTATTGAGTTGATTTGTTGTTATTGTTGATCATATGTCTATATGTGCTTTGTGTGGCCTTTGTGCATTGTTGTTAATGAGGTCAACGAGTTGATGAACTGTTGGTTGGGCTAGTGTGTTGTTGTGTGAATGGTACAGGGATGTACTTCATTTGTTGCGTGTGCTGAATTGTACCTAAGTATAATAAACACTAGCTATCGGTCTCGTCCGTTATGGCCATACGGATATGTTTGGATAAGTGATCTTGGGGAGCCGCCCGGGTACTAAGGTTATCCCCGGATCCGCCGATCCTCATTAAGTTGTTGTTGACTGTTGTGTTTGCGAATATTTGTTGTAATTAATTGGTTTAGCTAAGCTGAATGTGAGGTGTTGGATTTACTCACTTAGCTATGTGCTAATCCCTTGTTGTTACTTCCTGCAGATTTTTGTTTATGCATGCGGGTGGGTAGCAGGAAGGTCAAACCTTGGAAGCATGGAATGTTTGATATTCAAGCTACTCTGATTATTTTTGTAACGACTCAGTTTAGTTTATATAATACCCCGACATGCTAGTATTTTGAACAAGTTTTAAATCGTAGTAACTTAATCATCTAAACTGTTTTGATAGTTTTGGAAAAATATGAAATGAAGTATTGTGTTTTATTTACTTACGCTTCCGTATTATCTACAATATTGAGGGGTGCTATAATATATTAGTTACAAATTCTAATATTAAAGGAAATTACGGTTTGCACATGTTAGTAAAACCCATATGAAATTTTATCTAGCGAAAATTGTATCATACGTAATAAAAATATATTAGTTAGATGTCACCGTCGCATTACGCGTGAAATGTGTTTAGTCTTCTTGAAAATTATTAATCTAATATTATTTTAATTTAATTTAATAAGAAATATAATTAAAGGTTATTTTATATAGATGCGTATTAACGTAGTAGTTAGTTATATATAATGATTTGCTTTAAATTTATTTGATTTATTATATAAAAAGTATAGTTATTTTATTATCTTCAGATGTATTGATTACGTAGTTGCCATGCATAATGTGTAGATTTACTTAATTTATACAGATTTTTGTTTTGTTTTGAAGTCCTTGGTTAGGAAGAATTGTTATTCAAAATATTTGTAAATAAATATGGAATAAGGTGAACTCATTTAATTAAATTATTAATTGTCATTATGACATCATAGTATTCTAAATTTTAGTAAATTGAATAAAATTGAGCAATTTTATTGGTCAATTAAAATTTTGATGATGTCATTATCCGCTTTCTATATATAATTTATAATAATTTAAGATTATTAAAGAGAGTTACATTTGTGTGAGTTTAGAAAAGAAAAACATAAAGTATCGATATCGATATTGGATTAATCGATCGATAGTTACGGTGATCAACTGGATTTATAAACCGATAAATCCATTAATCTGGGAAGGAATTGAAAAATAATTGAGGCTCCCGCCAGTAGCCCTTCATTACTCCTCATTCTCTCCCTTTTTCAAATAATTTGGGTAATTACAAATCGGCCGTCGATTCTTTTGCTTCATACTCACTCTTCTTATGAGGTTCGTACGTTGAATTCATCACCTCTTTATACGCATCTGATTTTTGCTTTATTCATCATCCTTTTGTTCGTTCGATTTCGCAATCATATATCCAGTTTTCCGTCAATTGATCGTTCCAACTGTGGATAATCGATACAGATTGTGTATGTGCGAATACAATTGATGCAAAACCCTAACTTTTAATTTATAATTAGGTTACTGTCTTGAACAAAATCACCGTGAACAAAACGATATCGATTTCATGATACAATTAAAAACAGTAGAAATCAACTGCCTTTAGTATCTTCATAGTAATCCAGAGATTTAAGATTTGTTAAATATAGTTACGGGAAAATGATAAGTAGACCTAAACTAATAAGCCTAAAACTAGACCTACATATTTGATTGGTTGATGTGAAAAAATGATTGGTGGAAATTTGGAGAGAGAAAAAATTTAACCAATCAGAAATTTAGATCTATTAGTAGTCACGTTTAACATTACTCTTTTGTAGCTGTTGTTGTATGAGTGATTGTACCTAATACATGTGTATGCTTTAACCAACATAAAAGTTTTGGCATAAGTTCATAGGCTTAACCATGAACTACTTTACAAAACGGACAGAAGTGGTTCATCGTCAAACCATCACCGATCGTCATGTAGAATTTTTCTTTTTAACAAATCGATTACATGCTACTTCAAAGTGTTGATCACTAATGATAATAAGCAAGTTTTTAGCCACAAGTGGTAACCAGTACCGATAACGAGAATTTTATATAACCTTGAATGAGCAATGTGTATGGTTAGATAGTTTATGATACATTGGTCGACTGAAATTTTGGCTCAGCAAATTTTTTTATCGCACAGTAGTTTGTTTGGGTCGGATGAAAATAATTACAGTATTTGAGCCTCATCAGTAAATAGGATATACCTTATATTAATGTTTGGCGTTCCTGCTCTTGCTTATTGAATAGGTAACTTACGTATTACGCCTTTGATCATTATTTGGTGCTAGTACGTCTGCAGTATCTTCAGTTTTAATATTTAGATTCATGAATGTAGGCATACGATCTTCTACCTGTTATCTTCCATTATATTGATTTCTAAGCGTTTTTTCAGCATCATCTGAAAGTTATAATATGCATACATACTCACGTAGCATATATGATTTTGTCAAAGTTTGGTTCAGTAAGTCAATTAGTCAATTGTTTCAGTATAATTAGAATGCTAACAGCACTTAAATATCTTCTTTCCTTATTTTTGGTTATCATTAATTTTCTAGATTATGGAGTCTCTGCTTTGAGTTTTTATGAATGCAAAATGTCTTTATGTTCATTACAAAGTTATGTATTTATATCTACCATCATCTAATTCAATTATCAGCCAAGCAGAGTTGCCATGAAACCAAACATTCAGAGAAAAGGAAAATTAGCACCTGGGAGGCACGCTGTGGGAACAAGGAAAGTGAGAAAGGATACAAACAGACAAAAAGGGCCTGCACGGATAGCATCAGGTTAGGCATCATAGGTGCAAGCTTCTGTGGCTTATACTATTGTTAGAGGTGGCAGTTTTGGCCCATTTACTTATGAATGGATTGCTTTAGGTTACGTGTCATCTCAAAGGTTTCAAATTAATAATAACAATTACCGAAAGTGTATCATTATTGCAAACATCCTCTTACGTTGGTTTCTTAAAAAATGTGAATTATTATTGTTAATTTGTAATTATATCATTTCTGATCATATTCAATGCATTAATTGTGTGTACAGTGTTTTCAAACAAGTGTTTTGCGGGTCAACCTAAACTGACTTGCACTAAAAAAATTACTTGCTTCGACCCGTTCCCGAATCCATACAATTTGCTACCTTTAGCTATCATCTTAGTATACCTCTGGCATAGGAATATGTACTTTTGAGTTTGTCGTCAATTTATATAATACATGATAGTTAATGATGTCATACTTGATGCTTCTACTGGCTTGTATATTGCATTAAAAACCTTTAACAAATTAACTTATATTTGTCTACTGTGTTATATCTATTTTTATTTCATATTATTTATGTTTCTGTTAGTCTCTCATTTTGAAATGAACGTGCATTTACTATATCGCTGGACTAGTTGATCGTTTGGAATTATAATTTAAGTTTTCATGAATGGTATTCGTTTGATGAAACTTTGTCAAAAACTTACACTTCCATGGAGTTGGCTTGCTTAAGCTTCATTACTGGTTTATGTGAATCTGATATTTCAAGGAAACTATTGTATGCTTGCAGGTGTTTTGCCTTTTAGTGCTACAGAAGTACCGAGTCAGAAGCTTTCAGTTAGTGAACCATCTATAGAAAATCAAAAGGAAATAACATTAGAAGTTGATCCTTTGGCAAAGATTAAGCTGCAATTGTTTCCAGTTGATGAAGTTACTCGTATAGGATTAGAGAAGGTGAGTGTATGAAGCTTATTATGTTTTCAACTTTTCATGTGATGGGTATGAATAATAATTTAATCGTCTTTTGCCACTTGTGTCATTTTTTACGTAGGATGGTCTCAATCCGTTTTTAGAACTCACACTTAGAGCTAGGAAGAAAATTTCATCTGTTATTAAACACATCAATACAAAATGGGGTGGCTCAAGCATAGCTATAGGGGAGCCAATGCTTTTACCTTATGATGCACACCTCAGACACCCAGCTATGAGCAGAAGCTGGACATTAAAGGACACCGTCATTAGTGCTGGAGATGTTTACACAGCTGTACAATGTCCTGCTATATTTCGCTTAAGGTTTGAGCTCAATTCTGGTTCCTTTGTTACCGAGTAAGGGTGGCAAGTTTGACATATTTACTTATGGATGGGTTGATTCAGTTCATGGTTTATCTCCAACGGGTCAAACGGAAAACGTGAAAAACTAATGTAAAAGGAAACAGGCAACAATTTCCAAAAGTGCAGTTTTCAAATCATAAAATGCTTTAAATTTTTAAGTCAGCAAATTAAGATTATTGAAATATCAAAAAGATTTCATTCTTATTTGACACACCGGTTCTTAATAAAATAGTCAAAAAGTGTTTGATGAAAAGTGTATTGGATCAACCTGACCCTACATGCAGGGGCGGAGCTAGAGTATTATATATGTGTGGGCAAAGTATTTTCTTTTTCTTTTCTATTATTTTGATAGGGCAATTTTTTTCAGTATGTCACTAATTACCTTGAAACAAAGTTCTTTTTGTAACTCTAGGTTTCTTGTGCCCCCTTCTACATCGACCCCTTTAGATACATAACTAATTTCGCATAGCTATATAAAATTTGGCACAAAATAAAAATCTAAACATTACGCAAAAAAACTCAATTTTTTTGCGTAATGGGAAAACATCAAGAATTCCGGAAGTTATCGTTTGTACATACATAATTTGGCAGTCTAATTGGATATACATACCTAATTTAGAATAAAAATATAAAATTTGGTACCAAATCAAAATTTGAAACATTATTTATTTATATTTTTTAATTTTTTTCTTTTTTTTTGCGTACTGGAAAAACATCAAAGTTATCGTATATACATACATAATTTCGAAGCCTAATTGTATATACCTACCTAATTTAGCTAAAAAATATAAAATTTGGTACAAAATAAAAAATGTAAAACATTACGCAAAAAACTCAGTTTTTTTGCTTAATGGAAAAGAATCACGAACTCCGAAAGTTATCGTATGTACATACATAATTTGGCAGTCTAATTATGTACATACCTAATTATATGTTAATAAGAATTAATAAAATATTGAAAACCAAAAAATTAAGTGTTAAAACTAATTTTAACTAACTTTAACCGATTTGTTCTCATGTTCAATTGTGAACATATGTGTTTTTACGTGTTAGCTTAATTGTATATGTATGCCTAATCTAACATCATAATATAAAGTTTGGCACAAAATCAAAAATTAAAACATTAAGCGAAACTTAGTTTTTTTTTCCGCAAAATGGAAAAACATCAAGAAAGCTGAAAGTTATTGTATAAATATACATAATTTGGCAGCATAAATGTATATACATACCTAATTTAGCATAGTAATATATATTTTGGCACAAAATAAAAAATTAAAACAGTTTCTATGCGTAATGGAAAAACAAAAGAATCCCGAAATTATTGTATATATATATATACATAATATGGCAGTCTAGTTGTGTATATTGCTATATGTTTTTACTCGTAACAAAAGTTATCCGTTTTTAATCTTTGTCCAACATGCCTGATCCACCCATTTTTCGTCTCTACTAATGAGTATATTTTTATAGCATAAACTAAACATTAGTTATGGCTGGTTCTCTGATCATGGGCCTCAATGGGTTTCTGCAGCAACCGTTCCTCATAACTGCATAAATTCTGAATGCTATATGTTTTTACTCGTAACAATAGTTATCCGGTTTTAATCTTTGTCCAACATGCCTGATCCACCCATTTTTTCGTCTCTACTAACGAGTATATTTTTATAGCATAAACTAAACATTTCTTCTTTCTAGTTATGGCTGGTTCTCTGATCATGGGCCTCAATGGGTTTCTGCAGCAACCGTTCCTCCTAATTGCATAAATTCCGAAAGCATGCAGAAACTGATTGAGACTACAGAAGAAAGGAAATGTCTAGAGCCGACTACTGAACTTTCTGCGACTGAGCATGTGGTAATACGTTTTTATCATCTTTTCTCCTTCAATACACTGTCTGGTCTTCCTTAGTTTTTATTGATTCGCTATATTGTTCATGACAATTTGAATTAGAGGACGTGGTTTTAACTCAATTACTTATGATTGGGTTGATTTTGGATGTGTTTGATCATAAACTGACCGAACTGTAATCTATTAACTCATAATTAGTAGTTAAAGATTCAGATTATTATTGTATTACTATTGTTTCTGTGATCCATCAACACAATAAAGTAGTAGTAAAAGAATGAACAGAAAGGTGTTTGTGTGATAACCTCGGCCTGCTTCGACCTTAATAAATTTGACCTGTTAAATCTGAACGGTGTTACCATCCAACATGCCCGCCCTGGCATCTTGCCACCTCTGTTGAGAAGCAATATGCTTAAAACTATATAGCTTATTGTCTTCCTAACTTCCTTACACATCCAGCTGAAACGGTGAAACCTGAACATGACATTTGAAGATAAAGTTAATATACTCATATTGGTGTAAATATATAGGGGATATTAACATTAACATAAAGTCATAAACCTTGATAATTTTCTTCGGAAAGTCCATATCTTTTGTAATACGTGTAAACCTCTGAAGGCAATATAGTAGAGACACATAGCAATTAAACATGGCTACATTTATTACAGAGAGAAGGAACTCATCATTTGACCATGATTATTTGTATTTGACTGCTCTATGTATCTTCAGATGTCTTTTTGAAACTGCAATTTAGGTATTGTCTAACTGTCTAAGATCTCATGGATCTAAGGAAGTTTTAACTGCATTTTAGATGAGAAAGAACTTGTCATCGACCCACATGAAAACAACAAAAAGTTGTTGGGATGAAGTTTCAATCCATTTGATATCCAATGAGGAGAATAGATGAATATTTGGTATTAGCTGTTTGAGAGCTGCGCTGTAAAGTTATAAATAGACTCATTTGGGTCTTAACTATTTTGCTTCATGAGAAACATATCTAGGATCTGTTTCTAATGCAGCTGGGTCTGGGAGTTTATTCGTGATATAAATACGGTGTAATAAATTATATTTAAAAACTTGTAATTTTCCTACAAAAATTATTAACTTATATCTGAATATACTAGCACTTTAGTAGGTTGTATGCATTAAAGTACGTTTTGGGTGACTTTAGATGTATTCTCATCTAATCCCATTTGTAACTCATAACTGCAACCTCTAGATTTGGATATGGTTCGATTTGATTTTGATCTTCATTTTATTGTTGCTAGGATACTGAAGTCAAGATGGGTCATAAACACGAGTGGTCTATATCACCACAGGATGATGATATTACCAATTTGGCTATGGGAGGACATTTATCTGAAGCATCAGGGGTAGAAAAGATTTCTAACAATGAGTCAAAATCCAGTTGGAGCAGATTAGACATGCTGCCAATTTCCTTGTCCGCTGATATAAGCATTGGAGGCTTGCTTTCAGAAGCATCTTTGCAGGGAAAACTCCATAACAATAACGAACTGATTGAAGGTAGTATAGGACATGAGCAAGCACCGTTTCGGTGGGATGATAGTAGAACGGCTTTGAGCATTGGTGGACTTCTATCAGAAGCGTCATTGCAGGCCAAGATTAATAACAAACCTGATCCAAAATCTAGTGAGACATTTATTTCTGATTCATTTGATGCTATTATCTCTTCACAAGTGAAAAGCAATCCTCAAGCGGTTAAACCATCATCACTTGAAGCTCTCTCGTCTATATTGGATGCTGAAGAGACATGCCATGCATTTGCCTTTCGAAAGTTCTCTTCATCCAGCAAAAATGTTCGTGTTAGTGCACGAGCTAGTCAAGATTCAAGTTCAAACCCATTTAGATTTCCTCATCTTCAACAGGTTTGCATTACTTTTTTTTCTGTCAATTAATTTAGAGGTTGTTGCAAAATAGGCGGGTCAGTCAGGTTGGGTAATGGTTGTGACTTGTGAGAATAGACAGGCTTGCCAAGCTTGGGTTTCATCTATCGTAAGGCTCATGGTTTTCTTGGTTTGTATAACCTTTGTGTATCAGCTTGTTTCAGGGTCTGGCTCATTTAATTTTGGTTTTATGTGAAAGTGAAAGTAAGACCCTTACATGCTCAAGATAAAATTGTTGATTTTTCTTTGCAGGACAAGAAACAAGTTTCACATGCTGAAGATACCTCTAATTCAGAACCAAAAACAGAACTCTTCCCTCGTCCTCAACAACTTGGTGAAGACAGCAGAAGCATAGGGCTAAGAGGCTTAACTTGGGTATTCACTTGTGTTTTTGTTGCATATTGAGTTATAATTATTGCTATTCATATGCTAACTAAAAGTCACAAGTTGGATGGATCAGGTAACTGATCAAAACAGATTTGGGTTGAACTGTGTCACTTCCTACTATGAGTGGACACAGGCTGGGTTGGGTTGGGTTGACAATCAAACACTTCTTTGTCCATGTGTTAAAACTAATTTTTTATACATATATAATCATTAAGGTTAAACAATATTCTGGCAGTAATACTCACTTTAAAGGGCGGTGTTCAACCAGTACGACAAATTTTTGGACCTGTGCACTTTTAGCATATATATATATATATATATATATATATATATATATATATATATATATATATATATATATATTAGTGCTGGCAAATTCTGCCCATTTGCTTCATATCTGGGCAATTCTGGGTATAATGGCATGGAGTTTGGGTTGCTATGGACTAGAGAAATTTTAGGAATGGGTTTAATCGGGTAAAACTCAAATCATGAATGGATCTAAATGGCTAGCCATCATGTTATATTTTTTATATTATATAGTTAAAAATGTATAATTTATTTTGGAAGATATATATATTTTCGTGAATTAGAACATTTTTCTATGACATTTTTAAAAAGCCCGTTATGACCCGAGCCCGTTTAGACCCGAGCCCGTTTAGACCCGAGCCCGTTTAGACCCGTACCCGATTAGACCCGAGCCCGTATATACCCGTAGCCCATACCCGCCCAACCCGCCCATTTTGCCAGCTCTAATATATATATATATATAGTGGCATGATCCAGAGGGAAGTCCATTTTTTGAGGGAAGGGGGAAGCGTTAGTACGCATCAGGAAGCATATTACCTTCACCTATACTAATCTCGAAAAAAGCAAACTGAAATTTAGTAAATGTTAATCAGAATCGATGTTATAAATGTTAAGCTTCCTTGATAAATTTTTTCTTCAAGTTATAGTATCGATTTATGAATATTTGATCCAAATCCGTTAAGATGCATTGCGGTGCATATTAGTTAATCTGCATTGTGATGCATCTTAACAATAAAAATGTTTTTCAAATAATGTGAAGTTTTATGATGCATCGCGATGCATCTTAGTTAATATGCATCACACTGCATCTTAACAATTAATTAAATAAATATTCATCAATTAATGTTATGACTTAAAAATGAAATTCATTCGTTAAAATATCCTTTATAGCATCGATTTTGATTACTATTTACCGATAAAAATAATTTTTTGTTGACGTTTTGATTGATAATTGTAATATGCTTTCTGATGCGTACTAGCGCTTCCCCCTTCCCCCCCAAAAAGACACTTCCCTCTTGATCACTACCCTATATATATATATATATATATATATATATATATATAAAATTCAATCTATTGATTCGTTTGACAATAAACACAACCCGAATCAACCCATTCAAAAGTAAATGGGCCGCATTTCAGTTCGTTAATCATCAATGGTCACTGCAGGAAATTATTTTATATTTTTATGTACATAATGTCATATGACATGCTTTTGGTTTTTCCTTCTTTAGATAGAACAGCTAACTTTGTTATCTTTTTTGAAAATTGATGGAGTGCAGAATGAGTCTTTAGGTCCCTTTGATCTTGGCAACTCCTTGCCGTGGAAGGGTGATGTTTGATTAGTCGTTCTACAGACCAGCTCATCTTCCTACACAAGCAGAAAGGTCCCTCAAATTCAGGGATGTATACATTGATTCATGGGATATTTTGTGAATGATTTAGTCAACTTTTTATAGATTTTTTAGCAGATACCGTTTTGGGTTACAGTATGTAACTATGTATCATATCAGTGAAAGAAGTAGAGATACAATTACAAAATCTTTAGTATTTCTTGATCTAAGTTTTGGTTGCAAAATATCAGCAGCATAATGCCCACAACCTACTTTTGTTTGGTTTGTATAGTTTTTGTTACAAACTTGACCAACCATAACCTCTTTTAGTCTTGAGTGACACATATCTTTGCTCCTAGTCTTGAAACTGTTTTGGAAAGTCCATAATGTTGTTTGTTTTTCCAGAATTTGAGTTTGTATTTGTATAATATATAGTACTGTAAAATTTTTCAACCACCATCAATTATAAAGAACTGACTACACTTATTTCAGTTACAAATTGCTAAATATGTGATTGTGATTTACATAAACTTTTCCCCGGTAGCAAATAGCTGGCTTGATTTATTCTACATGAAAGTATAAGTTTTGTATGTGGTCCATCTCAATTCCAGTCCGAATGGGTGTTTGATTCACGAATAAATTGAATTAGAAGTTATTGAATTCCTTCAAACAAAGGAATTTACAATCCTTGGAATTCCAATTCTGCTAATGAATTTCAATTCCAACAAAAACATTCCATGAACCAAACGCAACGTTAATTTATGAGGTTGATTAATCTTTGTTAAGGACTCGAAATGTTTTTTGTTGGAATCTGAAACTCTGAACTTTAAGTTACTCAAAACCATTTGTGAACCTGAGTGAATTTTAGTCTTAAACTAAAAGGTATTGAGACACTATACTTCATCTAATGAAAATAGGCAGAATGGGGAGTTCAATTTTGTGTAGCCTTCATAGTTATATGCCATTTAGATCCCCTCATAGTTTTTAATACTGTTTCATTGATTCTGCATATAAATAATGATTAACTGATTTTATGTTATTATATACTCAACTGTATGTAAACAAACCAACACAGTAACCTTTAATACTGTTAATATGTCCTGCCCAATCCAAATCCGAAGAAGAATTAGTTACTGTGGTCTTGCCTTGTAATCACAGCCCCAAATCTTAATGCCCCAACCTTATTTATAAACTATTTATTATCATGGTTTGTGAATGGATTATTATTCCATTTTTCGTCTTTTTGTCCTCCATGTCCATCACATTGACATCAAAAGCCGGCCTAATCCATCATCTGTCTTTTCCTTTGTATCCATTACTCTACATTCACATTTCACTTACACCAAATATCATTTTTGTTTCTTCACTTCTGATGCCTTGAATAATAAGAAGTATGGGTTGCGTTCAAGGAAAACCGTCACCAACTTATAATCGTCAACAATCACGTGGTGTTAGTGTTGGTGGTGGCCTCAATAAGTTAAAAGTTGATAATGGGTATGTTGGAAAACCAAATAGTGTTGTTGCACATAAACCTGCATTTGTCGAAGTTCCCATGATCAAAGACAACAATATTGTCAAGAATAATAATACTAGTAATAATAATAATAATGATGATAATGTGAAAAAGGAAGCAGGAGGTGAGAGAGAGAGTAGGAAACAAGATACTATTATTGGGAAAGTTTCTCAGAGAAATATTGGTGTTGTTAAGAAGATTGGTTCTGATGAATTAATTGGCGGATGGCCTAAATGGCTTGTTGATAATATTCCATCGCATGTTTTGTCTAATCTTGTTTCTAAAACTGCCGATTCTTATGATAAGCTTGCTAAGGTTAGTTTTACTTATTCTCCCCTCATTGTCTGTTTGGGTACCATGCGTTCTTTGTTTAGATTTTGATGATGCGAAGTTCAATCTTGTATGAGATATGATCACATTAGTGAGTTACAAAGGCCACGTTTGCATACGACTTTATTAGCATGTTTGGCTGATATTATTCTTAACTACTTTATGTGATCATAGAATTATAAGTAGTTAGCAAAAATTACAAGTAACAGATAGGTGGCAGAATGGGTCAGAATTGAAGTTCTATTAAGACATGTCGAAATAGATAACCCGTTGAATCAGGTAGAGTTGACTTGATGATACAACGACCTGTTTCTCTTTTACCAATACACTCCTTTTCATTTGGTTTCATAGTGTGTACTCAGTATTAGTATGAACCATATGTTGGAAATTAAACTAAACATATTTAGTATGTAAATTGTAATTACAAATTAGTTTAGGGACTAGATGGATAATAGATTAAAGTGAAGCAGTGTAATGGTTGATCAAAAAGGTACAACCGTTGACAACCATTGAAGGGTGGCGGTTACCACCAAACGACACCACCAAGCAATGCAATGGTTCACTCGCAACCATTCGTTATGTATATATATGTATCCGTAGGACAAACTATGTGTGTAACAACAACAATAACAATTCAGTTATGTATATATCATAGTTTTCTTTTGTTCTTGATCCCATTGGGACAACACCATACACCTAAAGACATTATAGGTAAAAAGAAGACTTGTTTTTGAGAAAAACTTTCATATGTACTTCAGTCCATTGTAGTATTGGACAATGATATCTGAAGACCATGTAACTGAACTACAAGTTTTTTATTCACTTGTAGATAGGTCATGGAACATACAGCAATGTGTATAAAGCTCGAGATAGGGATACAGGAAAGATTGTGGCCTTAAAGAAAGTACGTTTTGACACATCAGAACCAGAGAGTGTGAAGTTTATGGCAAGAGAGATTATAATTCTACAGAAACTAGACCATCCAAATATAATCAAGCTTGAAGGTCTTGCCACATCTAGAATGCAGTATAGCCTTTATCTTGTCTTTGATTACATGCAGTCAGATTTGACCAGAGTTATTACTCGACCCGAAGGAAGGCTAACTGAATCACAGGTCCACCTTAAACACTTTCATTGGTCTTTTTAATTCTACTCATTTGACAACTTGAGATAATAAAGAACCCAAATCGACCCACTTTTAGGTACTTGGGTTGAATTTGCCACCACTAAGCAATATTCTTTGCCTTTTTTTTATTGGTCATACTGAATCTGATATGGACGTAATACTTTGTATTAAAATAAAATAAAAACACAGGTCAAGTGCTATATGCAGCAGCTACTGTCTGGTCTGGAACACTGTCATGAGAGAGGGATTCTACATCGGGACATTAAAGGATCCAACTTGTTGATAGACCGAAACGGGATGCTTAAAATAGCAGATTTTGGGCTGGCAAACTATTATAATCCTAAACAGAAACGACCCCTAACAAGCCGAGTTGTGACACTTTGGTATAGAGCTCCAGAGCTGCTTTTAGGCACTACGGATTATGGAGTTGGTATTGATCTTTGGAGCACAGGATGTCTCTTGGCAGAAATGTTTGTAGGCAGGCCAGTTATGCCTGGAAGAACTGAGGTTAATATTCCTACCGACACTTCCTTACATTACCAAAAATGTGACTTTAACTTAACATTTCAATTGCAACCTCATTAGGGCGAAAGGCTTGTTCTTATTTCTTTAAGGCCTATGTCCAGAAGAATTAACGTTTTTGTTCGTTCTAAAGTTCTTGCAGTTGCTTCTAGCCAGACATAGTTGTACAATTAACGATTCTAGCCATGCAGTAACCTCCATGGAACTATGGAAGTCATGCTATGCACATGCATACCCTAAAATTCTTTTTGCAACCTCTCAACCGTACAGTATCCTGGATTTACTTGTAATTCTAGCTTAAACTAATTTATGTGTAATTGTGTTGGCAGGTTGAACAGCTTCACAGGATCTTTAAACTTTGTGGCTCTCCAAATGAGGACTATTGGAAAACAATTAAGCCACCAACAACCTTCCGACCACAACACTATGCTCCAAGTTTTCATGAAGCATTTGCAAATTTTCCATCTTCTTCATTTAACCTCTTAACAACACTTCTAGCTCTTGACCCGACATCTCGTGGCACTTGTGCTTCTGCACTCCAAAACAATGTGAGTTCAATTTCCTTCCAAAATTTGAGAAAATGAGTCAGTTTGGTTATGTATCCTGTATAATGTGTCAAATGAGTGAAACTAAAAAACTAGGTAAAATAGAAACGGGTTGATTGGTTTGAACACTCATTGACCAACCTACCCGCTTAGCCTGTTTTCCACAAATGCCAAGAAACATGGTTGTAGTCTTCACCACCCATTTGGTGTGTCCGTTAGTACGAGTGAAGATTGGCTATACGTGAATTTGAATGCTTTGACTCGTAATCAATTAGCTTTGAGATATAATAGCAGAGTCCTATTATAATGGAATATAGTATATTGATTTGTTAAACACTATTTCAATTAGTATCTAACTATGTAATTGTTGTTGACAGTTCTTCTCATCAAGTCCATTAGCATGTGATCTCTCAGGTTTGCCAGTTATAAACAAAGAGGAAGATGAACCAATACAACTCCATGACAGAAAGAAGTATGTCATCCATTTTTTGATTTTTCTGACGTGATATAACTTGAAACACATATTGCATTAGTTGTTTCATGTCGTCAGCACATATCTTTGACTCCCATTGCTCATGTCATCCTATTCTTACAAATATGCTTGGTTTGTGTATCATTTACATGATACAACCATCATATAAAGTGTAGTTTATGTACAGGTGGCAATTTCGACCTGAGTATTTAAGGATGGTTCAATTGGGTTATGCTTTAACGTTGACTTCAACTAGTAAAATTGGGTTGAACCAAGATAGCTAGCTCAATATATTAATGGGTTATGCAGTTCTTTAATGCATTCTTGAGCACTGGTAATGTTTCATTCGTATAGCACGATAATTTAACGATATTCGTGAGTTCTGTAACAGGAACAGGACCTTGAAATCCAAACAAAGAAGTGACAAGTCTCGCAAAGGTCATGCAAGAAAAGTCTCCATCTCTGAAGTGTCAACTGAAAATTCTGGATCATCTAGAGAGGTAATTACATCATCTGAAACTTAATATTCAACCAAATTTGTTTCTTTTCGTACCAAAATAAATTATCACTCCCTTTTTTGGCTTTAGATTTGACCTCCAACGGGTCGAATGGTTAAACTAAATTTAATGCAAAACGGGTCAAACATGTCAAATGGGTTCAAAGTCGCCCAAAGTGTTGTTCAAATGTTCTCTACCTTCTAAAAAACAAACTTAAAATTAGTTGGGTAGTATTTATTTGATAGTCATTATTGATACATTAATTAGTTATGAAGTATGGATAGAAATTTGTAGCTGATCACACAACCAGACAACCTGTTGTGGCCCACAATAAACAGTGATCTGTTTTTACTTGTTACACGGTCCAGGCGACTTTTGCATATTGCTTGAACAACATATCTCTTGGGCAATGTACATGGTCTAACTCGTTTTTCTCTTGATTATTGCAGCATGAGAAGCATGTTGACAGGAACTCAATAAGCCAAGAAACAGGTCAAAGCACAAGTAGCAATACATCGAGTCAAAGGATAAACATGACTATGGCGCCCTCACCGCCTTTTACTCTAGCTTTTGATACAAATCCTCCAAACAACAGGTCTGCAAGAACTGAAGCTCACCCTAATGCTTTAAAGAACATAAAAAACTTCCCTCTTTTACTCGCATCTATCACACAGAGCGTCAATCCCATGGAAGACAACAGAATTGGTTTCAATCGCCGATCTATGTCAAATGTTGATTTTCGAAATCTAGACATTGAGAAAATATCCAAACTCTTTGGATTGGATGATGAACATTAGGCTATTGTTAGACATTTCTTTTTCATTTTCCAGGTTATAATACTTAATATATACTTATCCGTCTCTTGGATTTGTTTTCGAGAATTGAACTACATACATACAAACCAATAAAAAGATCATCTTATCGATCTGTTTGGTTACTATTCGTGCTTCTATTTTGGCATACTCATGACTCTTAAATTGGGGAAGTGCTGGCTGTTACAGATCATAACCTTGAAAAAACTAACAGTGATCGTAAAAGTTAGTTATTAGTTAATGACATGCCATGGTACTTTTTTTTTCTCCATACTTTTCTTTTCGTATAGAACACTATATATCAAGCCTAACTCCAAATTCATCACTGGTTTAAATTTTACACTAATAATTATGATAACTGCATAAAGAAACATGTAACATAAGTTCTCATCCTCTAAGATTCCCAAATCCTAATAAACGACCTTAAAAGTTCACATAAGCACAGACCCTTACTCATCATCATGTTAACAATTGATATAAAGCAAGAAAATGAACCGAAAAGCATATGAAAAAAGACACCTATGTACACACACACACATGATTAATTAAACATCAAGAACTTCTTATGAACCATACGTGTCGGTGAACTTGTTCTTGATCCACTTGAAACTATTCCTTAAAGAAGACTTGAGCTTGCCTTCCATGGTGTACATGTTATATGAAGCCACTCTTTTCCTTCTCTTCACTTCAGGATTTTCTCGTTCTCCAGGCCCGTTGAAGCTGAAGGATCTATCACGATCCTCAAACGCAAACCGGGCTTCAACGTATGGAGTCGAGTAATTCGGAAACGATCTACTTTTCTCCATACTTTTATATGATCAAACAAAAGTATCAAAGAGTGCTTTAAGGTGGAGCTCTACCTTAAGTTAAAGCTACTTGTCCCTTGTTAGTGTGTGACTCTTTATATAGCCCAACTATAGAAATGAAATACTATTAACCAATAACAAACAAAGTAAAAAAACAATTATTTTTCTGTTTTATATTTGTCCTTTAATTGTAACGTTAGTGGAGTTATACTAACTAAATAAAGGAGTTCCAATTTTAAAGTTCATGTGCACGTAATTTTACTTTCGAGAGGAAAAAAACAGTAAACAGATATAAAATTAGCCTTTTGATTTAAAAGGATAAATTAAAATTCTAATCAGGATTTATTTTAAATATATGCAAGTTTGGTAATTAAAGTCAAACATTAACAACTACTCCCTATGTTTACCGAAATTTAATAGTTGATTGATGTGTTATTTTAATAGTTTAAAGTAATTATGTTATCAGAATAAAACTGTATATTATTAGTTATCAAAATTCAAAATAACAAACAAATTTAAGAATGATATCATGAGGTTGGTAATCCATCTAATTAGTAGCTCGCAATGATTGTTAACCAGAGTGTGTGTGTATATATATATATATATATATATATATATATATAGAGAGAGAGAGAGAGAGAGAGAGAGAATAAATAAAGGAGATAACATAGGTATTTATATCATCTTTGTTACATGTTGTGAATTCTAAAGGAGTTAATAAGAGGATTACAACATAAATCTTACTATTATAACCTTGTTACATAGCAACAGTACCTCCTTTGGTTAATTGTATATGCTACAAAGTGATTGTTAGGCTACTCCCAACCATTTTCTCATCACATTCTCATCACTTCTGCCACCTCAGCGCCACATCAGCTTTTCATTAACTGATTCACAACTGATTATTCCCTGTCATTAATGACTAATCACTTCATTTTTCTAGACCCTACATTTACCAATATACCACCATTTTATACATTAAACAAAAAAAAAATATATCACGCGGGCCCATTGGTTTGGCGATTACCCCTACAACCGATTGAATGGTTGGCACAGAAATGCTAATCGGTTGAAACCGATTAGCAAGTGAAGACTCCCGTTGGGAGCACCCTTACTATGAATTTAATTAATATTAATATAATCCGTATTCTATGTTTTACACCATGACTAATTGAAGTTAAAAACGTGCTCTTGATGGTCTAGTGGGCCTTAAGTGTTGTTTATAATGGAACAATCTTTATATTCATCTTTATAATGTCTAGTGGGCCTTGGATACTACTACTACTAGTCTACTACTACCAATCTACCATTTTATTATATTATCCTTAATAATCATTAATCATATGAAACAAGAAGATGAACAAGTTTTGACACCTTTTTATTAATAAGACCATAGCACTTAACACGTAATTATTGATTAATTTAGAAGCTTAATTAGATGAAACTAAAAAAATAGTAAAAAAGTTGATATACGAAATGAAAATAAACGATGATAGGTGTGTGTGTGTGTGTGAATGTTGAAAAATTAAAAAGTATGTACCAAGATAGATAGATAGACTTTACATAAAGAAGTGAAAGGGACCCCATCGTTGTGTGAGTGCATGGGCCCACCAAGTGACTTTGATTTTGTTCCCAAATTGATTCATATCAATATATCATATCATATCATATATACTAATGGGTGAAGCTCATCTCTATATGATTTGGATTTCCATTATTTCCATCATCTTTTTTATAAAGTTTTTGACCTTTGTACCTACACAATTAGAAACATGATTATGGTAAATGAAACTAGGTGAACATTTTGGGGTGGCTAGATGTTATAAAACGTGATCTGATTTGATTGAGCAAACACAAGAATATATCTATAACACCTCATATTTCATAACAGTATTTAAATATGTTTTACATCGGAAGCGTAAGTCCAAAACAAACATTTCATATTATATATATAAGTCAGACCGTTTCAAAAGTCATAATGTATCAAATTTGGGTGCTATATAATTCCAAAACATATAACACTGATTATATAAATCAGATATCAGAGTAAACGCTTGCTCGTCAAACATTCCGTTCCAATCAACAGCTTCTTGCCCAACCCGTTATCTAATCATAATCTGCAAGAAGTAATGTGGGGGATTAGCACGAAGCTAAGTGAATGAAACTATAGCCATCAGCACAACTTAGCATAACAAAATCTGTATACAACAAATAATCTTAAACACACAGATATCAATGAGGATCGGTGGTCCTTGAGGAACCCTCAATGCCCGGGTGGCCCTCAAGCAACACTTGTAAACCCCACTGAGCTGCAGGCCAATACAGCGGTTTACCGATAGCCTATTGCTATTCACTCAACCGATATAGATTCCCATTAACGATGTGTACAAGGAACCCCCCATTGGCCAATCAATAGCAACCAAGCCCAACTCATGTTGACCTCTTTCTCATCACATATATGCCTCAAAGGCAATGGAACACATAATCCATAATCATCATGGAATCATATCAGATTAACAGTCTATCAACAGTAACATATACGGTTACCCGTTGTAACCAAACCTGTTACAACCAAATCATACTGAGGGTACAGATCCACTCACCAATACCTCAGTCGTCCACTCACTAGTCTAATACCACTGAGTCTGCTCACAATCTGAGAATAAAACAGAATAACAAGTCAGTAACTCAGTTATAACAATAAACTTATGTTATAATCATATAACATATGCTATACTATTCAACTACAACATGTATCATATCAGCATGATAAATAATGCTCAAATGATAAAACTCATAACATTTCATTTATAAGTATTTAACTTATCTCAAAAGCATTAAATTAACTAACATCATGACTTAGACCCAATTTAGCATCATAACATGTTATCATGTAACAATTATATCTTAGTCTATCACAAAAATCTTATATAACTTATATAACTCAAGTGCATAAACTGAAGCAAAATCCCTCAAAAGTCAGTACTACCTGCCGGTTAACATAAGTACCCGCCGGGTACTAAGGGAATCAGCCGGGTAATGAACTAAACACCCGGGTAAATTGCATTTTGTGGTAACAGAACCAAGTCGCGTTTTAAAACCTAAAGAAGCCGCCGGGTCAAGCTATTAGCAGCCGGGTTCCCCATCAACTCAAACTACCCGTCGGATTGGGTTAGTACCCGCCGGGTACTAACCAAACACAGACAACCCGCCGGCTTGATCATAGATCAGCTGGGTTCTAAGCCCGAACCTGCAACTCTGTAACCTGTTTAAACCCTCAACTCCGAATTTCATCCATGTTTCATCAAACTCAGTTCTAACTGTAACTAATAAGTTTACTAGCATCAATAATGTAACACCCCAAAAATATAAAGGTTTTATTTTAGAACACGAGGGTATATTTATTTTAAAGTGGAGTGTTTTGAATAATACGATATAATAGAATACGTAAATGGTTTCCCAGTTCCAGACAATAGAGTTTAAAAGGGATAAATTAAATAGCCGACCTATATGTTTTAATATGTTATTACGTATCATTTTTTAAAACATTCCAGAGATATTGAGAAAGAGAGCGAGGGAGAGCTAGAGAAACCACAGGGATGATTTCTACTTCCAAATCCAAACTTTCAATCTTCAACTCTTGATTCTATTTGTTTGATTCTTTCTTTCTAATCCTCAAGAACACCATGTAAGTGAGTTTTCTCTATGATTTAACCTAGGGTTTGATTTTTATATGGGTTTCAAAGGGTTAATGGTTTAAATACGAAATTAGGGTTTTAATTTGATGAAACTAGTGTTAATTAGTGTTTTTATGATTGATTAGTGATGTATAAGCATATATGTGTTCATGATTAACAAGAATTCAAGTTAAAAGTGAGTAATTTGAAGTATATATCTAAAGATCAAAGTGGGGTTTTGGTGGGGTTTCATGAAACTAGTGATTATGATATGAAATTGTGTTTAATATGTTTAATTGAAGTTAGTACAGCTTAATAGTGAATGAATTAGTGTTAAAGTGAGTAAAAGATTAAGAAATTAGTGATATGTTCATAAGAGTTATGTTAAATATTTGTAGAAATAGAGTTAAATTATGAACTAGTGATAATGAAGTATGATTATGATAATAGAACATGAAATTAGTAGAAAAGTGATATTTGTTAGTGTCTAATTGTTGTTATGATGATATGTATGATTATGTAGGTGTTAAGAGACGTGGAGGCTTATGATGATCAATATGGTGAAATCGTCTAAGAGATTGTGGTGAGTGATACGGGGGTTAAACAGGTGATGTGATTGTGTAGTACCCTATAGCTTGCGGGCTAGAGGTTTACACAATCAAAGAATAAGTTATTTGTTATAATTGTTTAATTTAGTTATTATGTTAAATTACTTGTTTATGTTTATTTGTTACGTGATTAAATGATATTTGGTAAGAAAAGTAGTGATTATCTCATTAGCTTGATGATAGCCAAGTAATGAGATTGTCACTTTCTTAAAGGTAAAGGAAAATAATTGGTGATGAATAGTGTATGATTCGATTGTGTTGGATCCGGATTGCTTTCGAGTAAGAGGCTACACAATCGGGTGAAAGATGACTTGTTGATATATGTGGATTAAATAGTGATTATTTGGTGAACAGTGTATGAATTGGTTGTATGTGTTTCCGGATAGCTTCCGAGCTAGAGGATCATACAATCAAGTGAGAGTTGTTTGTTATATGTTTTGTTTCTTATGTGTGTGTTTAAGACTATGTTAAAAGATGTGTTGATTAGTGAATTGATTGTTGTTGGTTAATGATTATGTGTAAAGGATTAGTGGTGATCAGAGAGTTAACTGCGGTTAACACAGTGTACAGTGTTCAGTGTTCAGTGTTCAGAGCTCAGTGATTATGTGTTCATGTATTTGTGTTGATATATGCTAAGTGTTATGTGTATTGCTTGTTTGATTGCCTGTGTACTCACTAAGCAGTTGTGCTTACCCGTTTCAGTGTTTATGTTGTAGGTTGATGTTTGATAGAGACATGTGGATAGAAGGGTTATGAGAAGCTAGTGACATGGATATGGAGCATGCTTATGGTTAGAATATGCTTCTTTTTTTTGAATTGTTGTTCTGATGCTCAATTGTGTAAATCGCCCAAACAATGAGTTTTCGAATTAATTATGTTGGTCAAAGTATAGTAGTTGACTTTGAAAGTCAAACTGAGTTATGGTGTCTAGTGTATGTGGTTGTCAAGTGTATGAAGTTATATGATTGGTTTGGTTTGGGTCAAAGTGTTGAAAAGTGATTAAGTGTCAAATGTGATTGGTTGGTCAAATGAGAAGTTGACATATAGTCAACAATGTTGTAAGAGTCAAACATGTGTGGTATTAGGTAATGTGGTGGTGTTATGTAGTAGATTTGGTGAAAGTGTCCAAATGGACACCAAAACGGGTCAAAAGAGTTAAATCGGGTTAGAATGTACTTATGTGGGTTTGGTCAATGGTGTTAGACTTGTTTTGGTATATTGATCATGTGTGCAAAAAGTTAGAGTCCAAGTGTTCATGGTTTGTGATTTGAGTTGTAGTCAAAAAGTGGTTAAAATGGTCGAAAAGTGGTTATATGTCCGTTTTCTCGTAAAACATAAATTTTGGAAAAGTGCAAAAATAGAAAGTTTCATTGTGGCATTATGGAGGTGCCTGCAAATTTTCAGAGTCTAAGTGTTAACGAGTAAAAAGTTATGCGCGTCAGAAATTCGTATTTTGGTATTAGTTTGTGCAGCCCTGATTCCTGGGGAATGGGAGTCTGACAATCCCTTAACGATCTTTGTAATATTGTTTTGAATTAAATTGTTAATATGTTGCGGAATAACAATTAACAACAATCAAGAAGATTGTTTATGTAACATGCACGTAAAACAATTATCACCAAAAGCTTCAATATTATTATGAGAATAATAAAAATACACTTGAGTATTAGGGTTTTCACCTTGAAGCTAATCGTAACCTATATTGTATCTATCTTAGGCTACCATGATCTCTATTTATAAATCATAGAGTCTTATACAATCTGTAGTCATTATGGTATACGTACTTATCCCATAAATAACTCTAACAAACTAACCGACTCATTAATTACATTAACAGTGGCTACATGTATTTTCCACTAACAGTGGCTACACAATATACTTCACTAATTCTAAGTATATACTAAACAGTGGCAGCAACTCAAACAAACTAGCAGTGGCTAGCCTTCAACTCTTCTAACAGCGGCAAGCATTAACACAAACAGTGGCTAGCATTCCATTCAACACTTGATCAAATCTGCTCAGATCCCAACAGAGTCATTCCTGGGGAATCTGAAATTAAGTGTTTACAGCAGCCCTGATTCCTGGAAGATAAGTAGAGCTATTTGATGATGATCCACCTCCTCCTGAAACATAAGTAGAGCTTTTATGACTTGACTCCACTTTTGTTCCATCCACAGACATGAAAGCAGCATTGTGACTATATCCAGACATCTGCTTCTTACTATCTATCTCTGGTTCAAAATTTCTCAGGTCATTATATATATCTTCCAACTCCTTTGTGTCCAAGTCTGCACTTTGCCTTAAGCCAACCGTATAGATTGTCCACTCTTCACTTAATGACCTTAGAAACTTTCTGTTAAGATCATCCTGATCAATCTTAACACCATGATTTTCTAATTCACCAACAAGCTTTGTAAACCTATCAAAAGTCTGAGTCAAGGTTTCAGACTTCACAGAACCAAAGTTCTCATACTGTTGTTTAAGAAGAGATCTTTTATTCTTCTTGGTGCTAGCATTACCACCAAATCTCTTCTGAATGGCCTCCATTAATACCTTAGCATCTTCACAATTTTCAAATCTTCTTTGATATTCATTGGGAATAGAAAGAAGTAAAGTGCTAAGTGCTTTGCATTCTGTAGATCTAACTTTGCGTTCTGCATCAGATGTTGGTGGTGGTCTCTTTTGTCTGACACCATCACCATCAACTGGATAGTCTGGACCATTGACAACAATATCCCACATCTGGTAATCAACCAGAAGCATATATTGTTTGATTCTGACTTTCCACAAGTCAAATTCATCAGGCTTAAGCATTGGAATCTTCGTTGCCTGAATACCTTCATTATTCTCTGTTGCCATTGCGATAACTTGAACAGAAAACTTCAAACTTCAACCTTCTTGAATATCAAAACAAAAACTTGCTCTGATACCACTTGACAATCCCTTAACGATCTTTGTAATATTGTTTTGAATTAAATTGTTAATATGTTGCGGAATAACAATTAACAACTATCAAGAAGATTGTTTATGTAACATGCACGTAAAACAATTATCACCAAAAGCTTCAATATTATTATGAGAATAATACGAATACACTTGAGTATTAGGGTTTTCACCTTGAAGCTAATCGTAACCTATATTGTATCTATCTTAGGCTACCAGGATCTCTATTTATAAATCATAGAGTCCTATACAATCTGTAGTCATTATGGTATACGTACTTATCCCATAAATAACTCTAACAAACTAACCGACTCATTAATTACATTAACAGTGGCTACATGTATTTTCCACTAACAGTGGCTACACAATATACTTCACTAATTCTAAGTATATACTAAACAGTGGCAGCAACTTAAACAAACTAGCAGTGGCTAGCCTTCAACTCTTCTAACCGCGGCAAGCATTAACACAAACAGTGGCTAGCATTCCATTCAACACTTGATCAAATCTGCTCAGATCCCAACAATCTCCCCCTAAACTTAAACAATCTTGCATTGCATTAAGTTTCTTCAGTTTTCTTCAATCTTTTGTAGGAGACTTGGACCCTTTCTTGTTTGATTGACACCTTTTGTGAACTGATTCAAAATCTTATACACTATGTCCTTGCCCTTATCAGTCTTCACGACCACTTGTAATTTCTTTTTGACTAAATGTTCCAAAAGTACTAAACTTAGAACATAGTCTCTCTCTTCCAGCATATACAAGTATTTCCCATTCTTCACTGATATACAGTATACCCCTGCTCTAGCATAATGTCTCCAGTTTACAATCATCTCAGAGCACATAAATATTTCTCCAAAAAGTTCTGGTTCAAACATCATTCTCAACCATTCCCACACATTTCTTTCAATAGCAACTGTAATCAGCTTCACATCCTTTTCCAAAGTTAATTTGTACATATCATACACATCAAAGTTATTTATTCTTTTCAGAATCTCTTCCATTGATTTATGAAATGTTACAACTCCATTTCTCCTTTCAATCTTGATCTCATAAGATACTTCAGAAGTTCTCGAACAAATTCCTTCCCATTTAATAATTTCTGAATACTCTTCATCAATCATATTTGTGTTTTCAGATCTATCAGGCTTTTCCATTATCATCTGATCCAAAATCTCCTCATCTCTGTCTAAATCAATCACTTGATCATCTGAACTTTGAATCATCTAAAAAGTTCTCCTATGACTTTCAACTCTTACTCTCAACTCTTCAACCTTGATTTTTTCTTCTTTCTCCTTCTCTAGCTCTTCATCTATCAAAGCATATCTTTCTTTCAACATTTTTTGAATTTCCTCATCTTCTTTCCTCTTCTTTTCCATCCTCTCTCTTGCTTTAGGATTCACCAATGGATCATTATCATACATTTCTTGTAATTCTTCCAAAGACATTTTTCTTAATCTCATGGTAGAAATCCTATCTCCTCTCAATTTACATACCAATGAATTTTTCAATTATGCCCTTGTTGGTTTCTTTGCTTTTCTTTTAGCAGCTTCTTTTTCTCTCTTCTCTCTCTTACCTCTTTCAATGATCTGTTTCAATGATACTTGCAGAGGATTGCCTTTCTTCTTTTCAATATATGCATTATATACAGAATCATCTTCTAAGCCTTTAGCTTTCATTTCTACATAAATTCTGCTTGCTTCTTTTGTCATTTTCACCACCTGTCCAGATGTAAGCAATACATCTACTTCATCAATTTCTGGAACAGATGTCTGAATAGGCACATATCTTTCCTTCTCAGCTGCACTTCTCTTTTCAGCTTTAACTCTTTCCTGTTCATCAAGTTCTGCCTGCAATCTTAAAGCCACCTCATGATCATACTCAACACTCTGTGGTACTTTCTTCTCCTTCTTCTTTAGCTTTTCTTCCAATTTACCCTTACCTTTATCTTTTGGATCAATCTTAGGAAGTTTAGAATCAGATTTAGGCAAATCAGAAGTTTCTCTAATTGTGAATGGTACCTCAATTCTTCTAGCAGTGGGAGGTCTTTGAACAGTGATTGGTTGAGTTGTAGCAGTGGTTTGAGGTTCAGGGGTAGCAGTGGCTTGAGGTTTTGCAGTAACAGTGGTAGGTTCTGTAGCAGTGGTAGTAGTTGATGTAACAGTGGTTGTGGTTTGATTTGGGTTAACAGTGGCAAGCTTAGGTTTACTACTAGCAGTGCTTTGAACACAACTAGCAGTGGCAGGTGTAGATTTTGCAGTAGCAGCGGGTAGAATCTTATGCCTAACAGTGGGAGTTACAGATTTAGCTCTCTTTGACTTAGGTTTCTTCGGTGACTCAAAACTTGCAGCTTTCAAACTAGTCAATGGAATTGACTTTTTCCTCCCCATTGTCACATTTGGTTTCTCAACTTCAGTCTCTTGCTTGACAAAAATTGACTCCCCCTCAGTCTTAGCATCATCATCATCCACTGGAATCACACCTTCATCTTCAATTTCCACACTTGCTACCTTTTCCTGTTGTTGAACAACACTTTCAACATCAACCTTCTGCACATCATCCTTCAACACCTCTGCATTCTTATTAGTCTCATCAACCTTCTCACTGTTATCATTTGCATGATCACTCAAGTCAGCCATAAATACATCTGCATCATCTCTACTTTTCTCCCCCTTGTTGGAAGGGTTTTCAACACTCCCATCAACCTTATTGTCCTTCAAAAAGGTCACCACTACATTCTCCAAAACAATAATTCTGTCCTTTAAATCTTCAATCACTTGCCCCTGTTCCACAATCTTAGCAGCCTGCTCTGCTAGCTTTGCATCCTGAGATTTATTGATCCTATTCTCTCTGAGCAATCTATTCCATAACAAATCCACAGCCTCTGTCAATTGTACATTCGTCAATTCAATAGTAGTTCTAGCCTCATCATCATTAGAGTGTGACCTCCTAGATGAATCATTGACAAAATCATCATCTGCCTCATGCCTAGCATGATCAACAGAAGTCCCTTTTTTCTTGGTACTGGGACCTTCACCTGCTTCATTACCCCATAGGTTCAGCATTAGAAGTTGCCTCTGGTTGGGTCTTATTTATGTTTCCACTGCCCTCCTCTGTCAATGGACTAGTAGGAGTAGTGGCAGCCCTTCCAGAATGACCAATCATCTCCTCAATGGTCACCTGTTGTGGTGTTACAGTTGACTGAGACAAATGAGCAGTAGGAGCCTCATTTGCCTGTTTCAATTTCTTTTTCTTTGATTTATATTGGATAGGCTATGTGGTCCCTTATTTTCGTTTGGTACCCCCACTAGGTGTGTGTTCAGGCTCAGTTGGTTTTACTGGCCTGTCACCAAGTGGTTCAGATGTAGTTGGTGGTACTACATCTGTGGTGGAAGGAGCAGGAAGCATTGTAGAAAACAATGCTGTTTCCTTCCCAGAAAATCTCTTATTGGTATTTTTACTCATTTCTGTAAAAGTTCTTGCAGAAAGAGTACCAACACCAATAACAGAAGATTGTGCAACCAAATCAGTAACTTGTTTATTCAAAACAAGTTGCACAAATCTTGGATACGTTATAAACATATCCTTCTTTCCCTTTGTTATATTTCGAATCATGCCATCAAGTATGTATTTGAAAAAATTATATTTTTGACCCGTAGCCAAGCACACAAGTACATAGGCTATTTGTGTTCCAAATTCATTATATGCAGTTCTCTTAGATGACACACAGTGAAGAATTGTATGATTTAAAAATTTCCATTGAGGGCTAAAGAATGATTTAAAAAATGTAAAACGTGAATAATCACCTTCATACCCCATTAATCGTAAATTATCATACAAAACTGTGTCATCTAAAGAAGATATACCTGTGGCATCATCAAGAAGAAGAACTTCTCGTAAAACATCCTCTGTAACCACCACCTTAGTTTCTTGAACCTTTGAAACTATGTGATCTTTTCCCGAAACCACTTCCAAATTGGCATTCTTCCAAAACTCATTTAAATGACCCCTTGAAACCCTTGGAGATACAGTAAGTGCATGATAGATATAACTTGAATGAAGAAAATCCACAATTTGTATGAAATTCTGTGCACTTGAGGGTTTCATCAGAAAAGCGATCATGTTGTGTTCCTCATAAACACTCAGAGTTGAATCAGACGAAGAAGAAGACGCCATGAACGTAGATTGATTATCGAAAAAGAAGTGATGTGTTTGTAATTGCATTGGTTATAAGAGAAAATATGAAAACGTACTGAAAAATTGAAGTGTTTTAGGTGTAAATACTGTTAGTTATAAGAGCAGTGTCAAGCCCTAGAAAATAGAACCAACAGTGGCACTGTCCGATATAACTGACAGTGGGAAGGTATAAGAAATACCTAACAGTGGGAGACACTTGAACAAATTTTCAAACAATAATACTTATAAAGCTAACAACAGCTACTAGAACTAGCAGAGGCAACCGACCAAGGTAACCAAAACTTAGTACTAGCAGTGCCAAACACTTAGCTTTATAAGTTGAATTTTTTTTTATTTATTTTTTTTATCACTAAATAAAATAATAATAAAAAAAATAAAACGTTAGTTCCAGCAGTAGCAATGTCTTCTGACAGTGGCTAGGAACCTGCACAGTGGTTAGCTAAAAACAAAAACAGTGGCGATAACTTTACTAGCAGTGGCAGTTTTATAAAGACAGTGGCACAAATGTTCTAACAGTGGTACCAACTGAAAGCACATTGAAGCTAACAGTGGTAGACACTTGGAACATAAAGCACTATTCTTTATAAAGAACCACTGTTAGTATCAATTCTAATTCCAAACATAGTTTAAGTTAGATTGATCATTCCTATACTGGTAACCAAAAATGTAAACCTTCCCACATCGAAAGCCTTTGTGAAAAGATCTGCATATTGATTATCAGTATGAATTTTAAAAATTTGGATCAATCTCTTTTCATTACAATCTTTAATGAAGTGATATCTAATTTCAATATGTTTGGTCTTAGAATGCTTAACAGGATTGTTAATGATACTAATTGCAGAGTTATTATCAATATAAATAGGAGTATTTAGAAAAGTCAGACCATAATCCAGCATCTGATTCTGAATCCAAAGTACTTGAGCACAGCAGCTTGATGCAGCAACATACTCTGCCTTTGCTGTTGAAGTGGATACAGTGGTCTGCTTCTTGCATTGCCATGACACCAATCTTTCTCCTAGAAATTGACACCCTCCTGAGGTAGACTTTCTGTCCAAATTCTCTCCACCATAATCACTATCTGTGAAAGCCATGAGTTCAAAAGAAGAACTCTTTGGATACCAAAGGCCCAATTGTGGTTGACCCTTTAAATATCTAAAAATCCTTTTTGCTGCATACAGATGTGATTGCTTAGGATTGGCTTGATATCTAGCACACACACATACAGCAAACATAATATCTAGTCTGGAAGAGGTGAGATACATGAGAGAACCAATCATGGACCTATAGAGATGTACATCTACATCCTCCCCCTCAAGATCTGCATGTAATGCCTTGTGTGTCTCCATGGGTGTGCTAGCTATTTTAGCATCTTTGTAGCCAAATCTATCCAGTATGTCTTTAACATATTTGCCCTGATTGATAATGATACCATCTGACCTCTGCTTGACTTGAAGTCCCAAAAAGAAAGTAAGTTCACCCATAGAACTCATCTTGAACTTCTGATGCATTAGTTTCTCAAACTCCTTACACAAGGAATCTTTAGTAGACCCAAAGATAATATCATCAACATACACTTGTACCAATAGGATATCATTGTGAATCTTTTTGGTAAACAGTGTCTTGTCAATGGTACCTCTTTTAAAACCATTTTCCAATAAGTAAACAGATAAAGTTTCATACCAGGCTCTAGGTGCTTGATGCAAGCCATAAAGAGCCTTATCCAATCTGCATACTCTATCTGGATACTTGGGGTCTTCAAAACCTAGTGGTTGGCAAACATATACTTCATCATCAATTGTGCCATACAGAAATGCACTCTTGACATCCATTTGATAGACTTTGAAGCCTTGGTATGATGCATATGCCAAGAATAATCTGATTGCTTCTATTCTTGCTACAGGAGCAAAGACATCATCATAATCAATGCCTTCCTCCTGAGTATACCCTTGTGCCACCAATCTTGCTTTGTTCTTAATCACTATTCCTCTCTCATCTTTCTTATTCTTGAAGATCCACTTTGTTCCAATTGCCCTTTTTCCTATTTGTAGATCAACTAAAGTCCACACATTCTGAATCTTAAACTGTAACAACTCCTCCTGCATTGCTTCAATCCAGCTGGGATCTTTAAGAGCTTCCACTGCCTTCTTTGGTTCAACTTGAGATAAGAAACATACATATAAAGAGGTATGAAGTTCCTCTTCACTGATCTTAGTTTGCTGTCTAGTTTGTACAGCAGAACCAACATCACCAATTACTTGTTCAAGAGGATGATCTCTATGAACAATGTAATTAGATGTAGATGTTTCATGTAATCCAGTTTCCAAGTTTGTATAATTCTCATCATGACCAGAAGTTTCACTTGACCTTTCTTTTGAAATACTTTTTGACAATGGAGTTGTGCTCATGAACTGTAAATAATCCAGCCTAGCCTCCTTATCAACATGCTTAGTTGGAGTCTGTTCAGGAACCTCATCACTCAGAATTTTAGACACATCAGTTGTAATAGAATCAACAACATGTCTAGTATTCTCAGTGAAATTGTTCAGATTCTTTAAAAGTTGCTGTTCTGGACTCTTATCACACTGTTCTTTACCCTGATCATTACTCTGTTCATCACTCTGTTCATCAGATTCAAAGATACTTATGAAAGGATTCCCATCAGATTCATCACCCTCTGAACTCTTGGATGATATTGATGGATCAGTTGCAAACACTTCTGGGGGATCTGGAGACCATATTGGAAATAAGATGTATTCCAATGAATCATTCTTCTTTCCAGATGACACTCCTGTAGCTGCTGTAACTTGTTCATCCTTTTCACTTCCATTTGTACCTGTACTTGTACCTGCACTTGAATCTACATTTGGATATCTAAAAGCAGTGTTAAGTGCATCAATATCAAACAAAGACTTAGGACCTTTCCCATCAGGATTAGATGTATTCTCATTGAAGGTTATGTTCATGGTCTCTTCTATGATCCTGGTCCTTTGATTGAATACCCTATAAGCCTTGCTTTGAATAGAGTAACCAACAAATATACCCTCATCTGCCTTGCTTTCAAACTTTTATAAGTGATCTTTGGTATTTAAGATAGTACAAGGACACAAAGATTTTAAGAAACTAACAAGAGGTTTCCTATTAAACAAAAGTTCATATGGTGTCTTGTTATGAGGCTTAACAACTAAGACCCTGTTCTGAACATAGCAAGCTGTGCTAACTGCCTCTGCCCAAAAAGGCATAGGTAATTTTGCATCAGATAGCATAGTTCTAGCTGCCTCAATTAGTGTCCTATTCCTCCTTTCAGCTACTCCATTTTGTTGTGGAGTTCTAGGTGCACTAAACTCTCTCTTAATACCTTTAACTTCACAGAACTTATCCATCTCATAATTTTTAAATTCTGTTCCATTATCACTCCTGATGATTTTAACCTTTTTATCCAATTGATTTTCCATCTTAGTTATAAATGATCTAAGTATTCCACCTGTCTCATCTTTTGTTCTAAGAAAGAAAACCCATGTAAACCTGGTATAATCATCAATTACTACAAGGCAATAAGACATTTTACCCATGCTACTTATGTTGGTTGGTCCAAATAAGTCCATATGCAATAAGTAAAAGGGTGTACAGTTGGTATTCACACTTTTGGGCTTAAAAGAGGACTTGTGTTGTTTGCCTTTTTGACATGCAACACAATGATCATCACATGAATACACCTTTTCAGGTAAACCTCTAACAAGCTTGTTTTTAGCAAGTTTATTAATGGTTTTGTAGTTCATGTGACACATTCTTCTATGCCACAGTTCAGATTCAGTCACACTAGCTTTAGAAATAAGACAGTTTAAATCAGGTTGAGGTGACATATTTGCTAAGTCACACTTATATACATTATCTTGCCTTGGAATTCTCATTAAAATCATGTTTTCTGGTATTTTAAATTCCTTGGACAAGATAAGGCATTCAGTGTCAGTAAAATGAACTGGGTTCTTTTTATCTGTAATTTGACTTACACTTAGCAAATTATACCTCAGTTGTTCCACAAAATAAACATTATCAAAACTTAGTTTTTCACTCTGAACTGTTCCTTTGCCTGTTATCTTCCCTCCTTTTGGATTGCTTCCAAATGCTATATATCCACCATCAAAAGATTTGAAGTCCTGTAGCTTTTCCTTGTCACCAGTCATGTGCCTTGAGCAGCCACTATCCACATGCCATAAGCTCTTTGGCTTGCCCTGCACAAATAATCAAAAAGAGAATTAGTTTCTCTTGGGAACCCAAACCAATTTGGTTTTGGGTTTCCCACGTGCATCATGAAAATCAACTTTCTGAAAGACAATTGATTTTGATGCACTGTTGGATTTGGAAACTTTGGATTCATGTGTGTTCTTTGGTTTCCATATCCAACTGATATCAGACTTAACAGTGGTTATAGGCCTAACAGTGGTTACCTTTAGTCCTGTGTTAATTACTCTAGCAGTGGTAGCCTGCCTTGGTTTAAACATTTTAGAATTTTTCACTCTAGCAGTGCCACCATGCTTAACAGTGGTAACCCGTCCCACTGTTTTAGTCTTGATGCCGCTGTTGGCTTTGTTTGGTGGTACCACTGCAGCATAGGTAGCAGTGGCTGCAGTTGTACCACTGTTAGCCTTGTTCATCTTCTTGACAGTGGCTACATGATTAACTTTTGATTTAAAATTTTGTTTATTAATCATGTTAGCTGCTGTCCACAATGGTTTCACAATCCTATTAAAATTCTTAGGATTATGATGACAATCATGTTGAAGATGATTAGTTTTTCCACAGATATAACAAGATTTTTCTTTGACCATCTGAAAATTCTGTCCCAATCTTTGTGAAACCATTTGGTTCCAGTTTCTTTGATTACCTCTTGGTGCAGTTCTATTAAATGGTTTTGATTCAGAAAATCTAGTTTTGTAAGCACAATTAACACAATTATCTTTCACAATCTTAGATTCTTGTTTAGCTATTTTTCTAATATAACCTAGACCACTCCTAGATTTATTAGATTTGCTCACATGTTCTATCTGTTGCTTAGCTTTTTCTTCAAACATCTTCTTACCCTCTTCTAGTTTTTCACCATTTAGCTCTGAAACTAGACCAGTTACTTTTTTCTTAACCTCACATGATGAATTAGATGATTCAGATTTTACATTACTCTCACTCTCAGATGTTCTATCACACTGATCATCTTCTTCAGTCCAATCACTAACTTCACCTTCAACAAATATCTCATCATCAGATAAACTTTTGATTGGATCATCCTTTTTAACCTCATCTATCATTCCTGTTTTAAGTGAATTGACATCAATTTCACTTTTAGGAGGAAAGTAGGTGTGATTATAAGGTGGAGGTATATTGTTGTACCCTATTCCAGTCTTAAGTTTATCATGAATCTGTGAATCAATTAGTTTGTTTACACTTTTAGAAGCATGTTCTAATTTACTTACATCAAGTCTTATACTATCTCTTTCATATGTGACCTCAGTAAGTTTCTTAGACAACAATTCTACTTTATCTTTAAAAGTGTCTCTCTCCCACCTAGCATAATCAATGTCATATTTAAACTGTGTTGCATTGACTTCATATGCCTTTATTTGATTTTCCAGATTTTCAATGACTGTTATAGTGTGTTTATTTTTGATTTCCCATTGTTTAAGTTCATCACACACTCTTAAATTATGATCCCTGTAATGTTTAACAGTTTGTTTACAAACAACAGAACATAATTTAACTTGTACCTCATAAGGAACATCTGACTTCTTGTCAGATTCAGCAATGGCCATTAGACAATGATTCTTCTCCACATGTTCCTCTTGATCACTCCAGTCAAATCCTAGTCCATCTTGAGACACCAATGCATTAGATGTGCCTCCTTGAACTGGTATGTTTCTCCTCTGCACATTCTGCTCTTGTCTTGGACTTCTACATTCCCTTGCAAAGTGCCCCATCTTATGACAATTGAAGCACTCTATTTTACTCTTATCAAACCAACTTGCATCATTCCTCTTGTATGCAAAGTTGTTTCTCCCAGTTCTCTTTATGAATCTCTTTGCCCTCTGAGTGATCAAAGCAATCTGCAACTTAATATTCATCTCCTCCAGATCATCTCCATCAAATTGGTCTAAGTCTTCATTAGTAAGTGAAGAATTCACATTACTAGCAAAGAAAGATTCTAACATCTGATCATTAGAGCTATTTGATGATGATCCACCTCCTCCTGAAACATAAGTAGAGCTTTTATGACTTGACTCCACTTTTGTTCCATCCACAGACATGAAAGCAGCATTGTGACTATATCCAGACATCTGCTTCTTACTATCTATCTCTGGTTCAAAATTTCTCAGGTCATTATATATATCTTCCAACTCCTTTGTGTCCAAGTCTGCACTTTGCCTTAAGCCAACCGTATAGATTGTCCACTCTTCACTTAATGACCTTAGAAACTTTCTGTTAAGATCATCCTGATCAATCTTAACACCATGATTTTCTAATTCACCAACAAGCTTTGTAAACCTATCAAAAGTCTGAGTCAAGGTTTCAGACTTCACAGAACCAAAGTTCTCATACTGTTGTTTAAGAAGAGATCTTTTATTCTTCTTGGTGCTAGCATTACCACCAAATCTCTTCTGAATGGCCTCCATTAATACCTTAGCATCTTCACAATTTTCAAATCTTCTTTGATATTCATTGGGAATAGAAAGAAGTAAAGTGCTAAGTGCTTTGCATTCTGTAGATCTAACTTTGCGTTCTGCATCAGATGTTGGTGGTGGTCTCTTTTGTCTAACACCATCACCATCAACTGGATAGTCTGGACCATTGACAACAATATCCCACATCTGGTAATCAACCATAAGCATATATTGTTTGATTCTGACTTTCCACAAGTCAAATTCATCAGGCTTAAGCATTGGAATCTTCGTTGCCTGAATACCTTCATAATTCTCTGTTGCCATTGCGATAACTTGAACAGAAAACTTCAAACTTCAACCTTCTTGAATATCAAAACAAAAACTTGCTCTGATACCACTTGACAATCCCTTAACGATCTTTGTAATATTGTTTTGAATTAAACTGTTAATATGTTGCGGAATAACAATTAACAACTATCAAGAAGATTGTTTATGTAACATGCACGTAAAACAATTATCACCAAAAGCTTCAATATTATTATGAGAATAATACGAATACACTTGAGTATTAGGGTTTTCACCTTGAAGCTAATCGTAACCTATATTGTATCTATCTTAGGCTACCAGGATCTCTATTTATAAATCATAGAGTCCTATACAATCTGTAGTCATTATGGTATACGTACTTATCCCATAAATAACTCTAACAAACTAACTGACTCATTAATTACATTAACAGTGGCTACATGTATTTTCCACTAACAGTGGCTACACAATATACTTCACTAATTCTAAGTATATACTAAACAGTGGCAGCAACTCAAACAAACTAGCAGTGGCTAACCTTCAACTCTTCTAACCGCGGCAAGCATTAACACAAACAGTGGCTAGCATTCCATTCAACACTTGATCAAATCTGCTCAGATCCCAACAGAGTCATTCCTGGGGAATCTGAAATTAAGTGTTTACAGCAGCCCTGATTCCTGGGGAATGAGAGTCATTCCTGGGGAATCCGAATTCAAGTGTTAACAGTATGTCTGATTCCTGAGGAATGGGAGTCATTCCTGAGGAATGGAAGTCATTCCTGGGGAATCTCTTGTAAATTCACATTTTTCTTATTTGAGTTATTATTTGATTAAGGGAACGATATAACGAGTCTATAATGTCATATTTTAGATGTGGGACCTAATAGAGTGTGTTTTCAGTGTTAGGTAAAAAAAAATGGTTCTGTTTTTGGGGCGTTTCAAGTTGGTATCAGAGCAATGGTTTAAGAGAGTTAGGTGATCCATGATTAGATTGCTTTAACTTAAACCATTTATGATTGTTTGATTTGTTATGATTATAATTATGTTTAATAGTTAATGTGATTTATTTGGATTAATCTGATTCTGTGATGATAAATGAATAATTGAGTACAGAGAAGGTTGCCAGAGGTAAGAGTAAGTGTATATAAGGAGTTATTAGCTGTAGTTTTGTGTATGTGTTCAAAATGGATAAGTAGTGAAGTAGTTTTTAACTATGTGTTTAATTGTTAAATTGTTAATTATTGTGTGTTATGTGTTTGTGTGGGAATCACATTAGAAATCGATGATATGAGATAACTTGAGAAGGAAGTGTGTATAACATAATATGTCTACGCCTGATCACCGTAGTTATATTGTGCTATTTCACATGGAATTGTTGGAGTTATCAAATATCAAAGTGATTTAGTGTGATTGTTAGAATATAGTGTAAGAGAAGAGGTGTTCAAACTATGTGAATTACGTGTTAAATAATATGATTAGAAGAGATAATAGAGGGAGTAGGAGTAATAGACTTGTATTTAGTGATATGTAATTTCACTTATTATGTGAAATCAATATGTAAGGGGTATATGGTTAAGAGTTTGTAGAGTTAGTGTTGATAATGTGCTTGAGTAGAATTAAGTGATGTATGCGTTTATGTATGATCAGTGAATTAAGTGAAGTGTTTTGAGCATGATTAAGTGATTGTGCATGAGTAGAGATAGTGTTAAGACTGGGTAGTACGGGTGCCATTCGTGAGGACATGAATGAGATAAGTGGGGGAGATTTGTAACACCCCAAAAATATAAAGATTTTATTTTAGAACACGAGGGTATATTTATTTTAAAGTGGAGTGTTTTAAATAATACGATATAATAGAATACGCAAATGGTTTCCCAGTTCCAGACAATAGAGTTTAAAAGAGATAGATTAAATTGCCGACCTATATGTTTTAATATGTTATTATGTATCATTTTTTAAAACATTCCAGAGATATTGAGAAAGAGAGCGAGGGAGAGCTAGAGAAACCACAGGGATGATTTCTACTTCCAAATCCAAACTTTCAATCTTCAATTCTTGATTCTATTTGTTTGATTCTTTCTTTCTAATCCTCAAGAACATCATGTAAGTGAGTTTTCTCTATGATTTAACCTAGGGTTTGATTTTTATATGGGTTTCAAAGGGTTAATGGTTTAAATACGAAATTAAGGTTTTAATTTGATGAAACTAGTGTTAATTAGTGTTTTTATGATTGATTAGTGATGTATAAGCATATATGTGTTCATGATTAACAAGAATTCAAGTTAAAAGTGAGTAATTTAAAGTATATAGCTAAATATCAAAGTGGGGTTTTGGTGGGGTTTCATGGAACTAGTGATTATGATATGAAATTGTATTTAATATGTTTAATTGAAGTTAGTAAAGCTTAATAGTGAATGAATTAGTGTTAATGTGAGTAAAAGATTAAGAAATTAGTGATATGTTCATAAGAGTTATGTTAAATATTTGTAGAAATAGAGTTAAATTATGAACTAGTGATAATGAAGTATGATTATGATAATATAACATGAAATTAGTAGAAAAGTGATGATTGTTAGTGTCTAATTGTTGTTATGATGATATGTATGATTATGTAGGTGTTAAGAGACGTGGAGGCTTATGATGATCAATATGGTGAAATTGTCTAAGAGATTGTGGTGAGTGATACGGGGGTTAAACAGGTGATGTGATTGTGTAGTACCGTATAGCTTGCGGGCTAGAGGTTTACACAATCAAAGAATAAGTTATTTGTTATAATTGTTTAATTTAGTTATTGTGTTAAATTACTTGTTTATGTTTATTTGTTACGTGATTAAATGATATTTGGTAAGAAAAGTAGTGATTATCTCATTAGCTTGATGATAGCCAAGTAATGAGATTGTCACTTTCTTAAAGGTAAAGGAAAATAATTGGTGATGAATAGTGTATGATTCGATTGTGTTGGATCCGGATTGCTTTCGAGTAAGAGGCTACACAATCGGGTGGAAGATGACTTGTTGATATATGTGGATTAAATAGTGATTATTTGGTGAACAGTGTATGAATTGGTTGTATGTGTTTCCGGATAGCTTCCGAGCTAGAGGATCATACAATCAAGTGAGAGTTGTTTGTTATATGTTTTGTTTCTTATGTGTGTGTTTAAGACTATGTTAAAAGATGTGTTGATTAGTGAATTGATTGTTGTTGGTTAATGATTATGTGTAAAGGATTAGTGGTGATCAGAGAGTTAACTGCGGTTAACACAGTGTACAATGTTCAGTGTTCAGTGTTCAGAGCTCAGTGATTATGTGTTCATGTATTTGTGTTGATATATGCTAAGTGTTATGTGTATTGCTTGTTTGATTGCCTGTGTACTCACTAAGCAGTTGTGCTTACCCGTTTCAGTGTTTATGTTGTAGGTTGATGTTTGATAGAGACATGTGAATAGAAGAGTTATGAGAAGCTAGTGACATGGATATGGAGCATGCTTATGGTTAGAATATGCTTCTTTCTTTTGAATAGTTGTTTTGATGCTCAATTGTGTAAATCGCCCAAACAATGAGTTTTCGAATTAATTATGTTGGTCAATGTATAGTAGTTGACTTTGAAAGTCAAACTGAGTTATGGTGTCTAGTGTATGTGGTTGTCAAGTGTATGAAGTTATATGATTGGTTTGGTTTGGGTCAAAGTGTTGAAAAGTGATTAAGTGTCAAATGTGATTGGTTGGTCAAATGAGAAGTTGACATATAGTCAACAATGTTGTAAGAGTCAAACATGTGTGGTATTAGGTAATGTGGTGGTGTTATGTAGTAGATTTGGTAAAAGTGTCCAAATGGACACCAAAACGGGTCAAAAGAGTTAAATCGGGTTAGAATGTACTTATGTGGGTTTGGTCAATGGTGTTAGACTTTTTTTGGTATATTGATCATGTGTGCAAAAAGTTAGAGTCCAAGTGTTCATGGTTTGTGATTTGAGTTGTAGTCAAAAAGTGGTTAAAATGGTCGAAAAGTGGTTATATGTCCGTTTTCTCGTAAAACGTGAATTTTGAAAAAGTGCAAAAATAGAAAGTTTCATTGTGGCATTATGGAGGTGCCTGCAAATTTTCAGAGTCTAAGTGTTAACGAGTAAAAAGTTATGCGCGTCGAAAATTCGTATTTTGGTATTAGTTTGTGCAGCCCTGATTCCTCGGGAATGGGAGTCATTCCTGGGGAATATGAAATTAAGTGTTTACAGCAGCCCTGATTCCTGGGGAATGAGAGTCATTCTCGGGGAATCCGAATCCAAGTGTTAACAGCATGTCTGATTCCTGAGGAATGAGAGTCATTCCTGAGGAATGGGAGTCATTCCTGGGGAATCTCTTGTAAATTCACATTTTTCTTATTTGAGTCTTTATTTGATTAAGGGAACGATATAACGAGTCTATAATGTCATATTTTAGATGTGGGACCTAATAGAGTGTGTTTTCAGTGTTAGGTCAAAAAAAAAATGGTTCTGTTTTTGGGGCGTTTCAAATAACTAACATATAGCAACATTTAACTTCAATTGCATACCTAATTCATGATTCAATCAATTTCTTCAAACAAGTTCATAACTAATAACAAAAGAACGCTTACAATCTTGAAGGTGATAAGCTGATGATGATGAATATGTTGATGCTAAGAAATCAAACTCAAAATCACAGCCTTGTTTGGGTTTGTGATTGGTTAAGTCTTTGATATGAAATTTTTAGTATGAAGGGGATGAACACAATTGGGGGAATGAAATATAAGTCGGCTATTATCAACCGACTCAATTAAATTGGTATAATTTTAGTCCCCTTCTAAACCTATTGTCTGGAACCTGAAAATCATTTGCGAGAACAACTATTTTATTGTTCCTACAACTTTATTAATTTAAAACAATTAATAATTCATCTATCACAATAGGTCCTTAGACTCTTTTACATATTATTTTCAGGTAAACCAAACAATACTATTTCCTAACACATTAAATAATCATTTAAAGTCAGGAAATATCATAAACTACTAGACCCAAATAGTGGGTGTTACAATCTCCAATAAACCTAATGAAAGCAATTGGAGAAACACGCAGAATTAACGTGGCTATATTTAATCGATTTATCGATGTGATTGGTTTAATCCACAGGCAAGAACCGAGTGATCATCTTTTGTTGACAATGACACCAAGAAATTTCGTAGCTTAGAGTTACAATGAATCAGAGATTCAATATATATAGGATAGCTAATTATGGAAACTAAATAAAAAACGTGTACTGAATTGCGCGAGTTCGCGTCGCGAAATAATTCAATCGCGTTACGAACCCCAAATTCACGTCGCGAACTATTTCTATCGCGTCGCTATCTGCCACTTCGCGTTGCCACCAAATTCCATCACACCACGAACTACTCTCTGATCAAAACGATAAAATGTTACTCAACGATCACGTTGTGATCTAATTCTTTCGTGTTACGATCTTTCATTTTCAGCAATCCAACCATTAATCACCAAACTATTCAAATCACAACCCAACACCAAGGAAAGGGTATGAAACGGTCACATGGTACTTTGGTTAGGCCGCGTACATCGAAGTAAAAAAATCGACCTCCTCAAATAATCCGAACTGGCAAAACCTGCTCCGTTTACCCGTTTATAAACGCCTAAGTGCAACAACAATGATAATGATAATGATAATAATAGTAAAAGTATAAAACTCAAATCCATAGAGTATCTTCAACAAACGATAGTCTGTGAGTTGTTAACCACATTTTATAAGAAGATTATGAGGATTGATAACAACCATTGACAGTACTTACAATTGGGATGTTGTTTGTTTGTTTGTTATTTATTAAAAGCAATGATGTGTCAAGCCTAAAATATTACCTATTTTATGAAGAGGTATATTGATAACATAATATTTTAGAGGCATGATTGTGAAAATTGTCATATTTTGTTGTCCCTTGCCTTTTTTAATTGCCAATTTATATTGTCTATCGGAACGCCCACTCACTCACCATGATTCTCCACCATAAGTGGTGTGGTGGGTCGAGGTGGCAACCCAAATATTGTCTAGTCATCAAGTACAAACAAATATTTGATTGCATTTGTTTCTTCTATTCCTAAATTTCAAGAAAATCATAAGTTTAGATTTGGGCAATTTAATCTAATAGTAAATGATTAAGGACATGATATTAGTTTTTACTTGTACATAACATAACTGATGTGCAACTAACATCATATAATTCTCATGTAATTTTCGCACCGGTCGTATTGTCTCTGTGTTTGGTTTTATGCATGTTAATGTCATTGACAAAACATAAATATATATAAATATGGTTATATAATAAGAGATACAAAAATACACGAGCCAAGTAACATTTCCACATGAGTTGGTCACCCTCTTTTCCAGAGCTGAAATCTGTGAGGACACACCCCTGGTTTTGAAACTACTTGTATAGTTGTATAGTGATGGTGTGAGCATTGTGTATTGATCTGAACAGGAGGTTTTCGTGTCTGGGGGGAACAAGGTTTCAAGGGGACCAATATATGTGGTTGGGTTAGGAAATAAATGGTTGATTGAGTCTGAGTGAGCCCACCACACCACACCACACCACACCACACCACCCATGGCCCATGGCTAATGGGCTACGCTCATTTAATTTTATGGATTTTTTTATATATAAAACATATAAAAAAATGAGAACCCATTACTTGTCATTAGGGATGACAATGGATCGGATATGGATCGGATGATGTCATATCCACATCCATATCCATTTAAATAATTTCGTCCACATCCATATCCATATCCATTAAATTTCAATTCATCCATCCATATCTATATCCGATGGATTAAGCGGGTTAATGGATGCCCGCTAGATATTCCAAATATGTTACAAAAATTTCCTAATATGAAATGAAACTAACATATATTGTAGCCAAAAAATATGTATAACATTGCATAAGGATATATAGTCACAAGAGCGTCTAATCGTTGTTTTTAATGAAGCATATTTTGTTACAATTACAAGTAAACATATATTTTGACAAATGTAAATGTGTAATCTCTATGTTTATTGGCTAATCTCACATGTTTTTTATTGTCATATATCGTATATTGTGACTTCATTATACGACCGGAAGCAAACTTTGGCTCGGCGTGATATCTTTGTTAATTTGGATTTGCTATATAAATCAATAATACAAAAAAAAAAAAAAAAAACTCATCAAATATACATTATATATTTTAAATTTACGACTTTATATAATCAATAACGACATCATAATAGTTTATAGTTTATATGTATGTGGATATGTAAATTTATATGTATGTGGATATGTATATGTATATATGTGTATGTGTATGTGTATGTGTATGTGTATGTGTATGTGTATGTGTATGTGTATGTATATGTATATTTATGTATATGCATATGTATATATTTATGTATTTCGGGTGATAATGGATATATCCATGGGTGATAAACTGTCATCCATATCCGATCCACTAATCATCCACATCCATATCCATATCCACTATTCATCCATTTTGATCGTCCATATCCACCATTAAGTGGATGGATCGGATGGATATCCGGTGGATCGGGTGACCGTTGCCATCCCTACTTGTCATGCCAACATATAATCATTAGTTTTGCTTCAAGTGGTCTCATACTATTTTGATATATTATTTGAGTAATGCTCGTAGTCCTAATTACATAGATCTAAAAGTGACGAATGACTAAATCGCCTAGTGGTAAGGGCAGTCTATGACTTCCTAGAAGTCATGGGTTCGAATCCTGCCATGGGTATTATTTATCATAAAGGTACCTACCACTAATGAAGCACATGGCCCACAACGTTGAGGCTTAGTCGGTGCGAGTTTCGGCTCGGACGTGGTGGTATATGTGATGGAGGTGATTTACCCGGCGATGTTGAACCTTGTGGGGGGTTCGGTCGTGCTCCATTGAAATATGAAGCGGCTCTGGTGGGTGACCCAAATACCCATTTTTTTTAAATCTAAAAGTGGACCTAATTATCTTATTAGTTAAATATTTTCTCTCTCTTAATCTCATCCAATCAATTTTTAACATCTACAAATTACAATTTTAAGTCTAAATATAGATCCACAAGTTTAGGCGTATCAATCATTTTCCATATTATTATGTAACATCAATACATGACAAAACGGACTGGTGGGTGGTCCAAATATGGATCGGGTTTGACCCGTTATAACCTTTTTCTCATTGATTAACTTCTAAATATAATAAAATGATAGCAAGAGAAAATATAGAACGTAAAAATCGTTCACTTCACTTGACACCCTTTTTCACAATCCATTTGGGCCAATAGCAAATAAGCTTATGCGGTATCTGCGTACAATAAGAGATTTTATCCTTTAAGAAAAATGGCTACTACAAGCAAAGGAAAATGGATGGAGTTTAGACTACACTAGTGTACTTTGCAACATACTATTATCTGGATTCTCTAAATAAACCTCATTGCTTCTTGAAACAAGACAACTAAATTTCCTTGAATGTGATTGCCATGCACAGATACAAGTGCTTGACAAGTCAAAGCCTTAGGGCGTTTCGGCCCAGGGCATGTTATAACTGGTCTGCTGTTCATAATAGCCAACTCTACCAAACAACGAGAGCTTGAAACAGCAGCATCACAGTCAAGATTACTCCTAATTTACTACTACAAACACTTTGACTAAAACATAAGATTTCATAATGATTGTCAGCGAAAGAAATCGGCACCATTTTCAACATCATCAGTTTTGGTGCTTCCACTTTGTGCCATTAATATCCTGTACACTCTCTTGGAACACATATCTCCTAATCTTCTGTTGTCTCCGACCACCCCCTCTGTAATCAAATTTGCAAGCAAAATTTCTTTCTCCCGTTCCTGCAAACGTGTGTTTGAGCACAGCAAATCAGTTGGCATTCTCCATAACATTGTCCGATAAATCAATCACTCTACAGTCTACAGATAGAAGAAATACTAATACTTCTTGTTTGGAAATACTGAAAGTCAAAAGCCCTTAACACAGAAGTAAAATGACGATTATATCTTATAATTCTGAACTACCCTAACTTCTCAGTTATTTAAAAGAATTCTAATTTACCAAACATATATAACATACCATCAAGTATGTTGTAAATTTTATAAATAACTTCAACTTGAAACACGAGGAAAAAACCTAGATGTGTACCGATTTGATTGGATCCATGTAGACACTCAAGAGCGACTTCATGGTCGGATATTTCTTCCATATTGCTACAGCAAATCGAGGTTGTACCTTTGGGATGGCAATTAATGCTTTTAACCTAGAAGAAAAGAAACTTCAGGCAAATTCATATTACTAGCAACTTGATCCATCTATACCCAAATAAGATATATAGAGAGGGCTCTTGTTTGCTAGTAGGTTTTTGTGCAAAAAGAACAATTTCTTATGATTTAGATTCTCGAGAGGGTGAAAAAGTAGAATCTCAGCAAATCACAATACAACTTTTCATCTCAATTTTGAATACACGAGTTCTTACCAAGTGCTCTTTTTTATAAGTGCTCGGTCAGTAGTATCTTTGGGGATAAGGGAACCATTAGCGTTGACAGATAGCCGGGTAAGCTTCTTTCTGAAATTTTAATAATTATTATCAGGAAATACTTTCTAGTACTTACAAAAAGAAAAAAGAACATTTGGTGCAACTGAGAATGACTAAATCAACAATAAGCAACAGAGATGGTGCACAAAACAGATTACAAATCCAACATCATATGACACTGGGTTGTGTATTAAAACTGATAACAGTAAGTTGAATAATCAGATATGCATGTAATAACATTTAACTCAATTATCAACTTTCTTAAAGCAACTTCTATCAAGTTCGTCCAAGATTATTTGGACACCAAATAACCAGGAAGCCAAAATTTCTTTACCAAAACACTCAAAACTACTATGCATCAACTAGCATAATCATTAGAACCACATGCAAACACCCTCCAAGAAGACAATTGGAAAAAAGTGAATGAGGAGTACCTAAATTGGCAAGAGGCTAGGCTGCACGTCAGACCTACAACATGTTCTGCTAATTCAGCTTCATCCGTACATAATCTTGAATGTACCCCAACAAAATGTGTACTTAATCTTGAAAGCATCTGTAAACGGTAAAATAGAACTGTTTTCTCTTATATCTGAAAGCTAAATCTTAATTATTTGAAGGGTTTATTGTTTAGTTATGTGTTAAACTTTACACTTTTTACTATTGTATGCGACATACTGTCATTTGTTCTATTGTATGTAGTGAACTTGTAAATATGGTCTATTGTATGTATTATTTCCTTTTTGGGTAAGACCAAAAAAGGAAACTTTCCTATTTGGGACTTACCCAAAAAGGAAATTTTACATACAATAGACCATATTTAAAAGTTCAATACATACAATAGAAGTTTTCAAAGTTCGACTCATACAATAGTAAAAAGTGTAAAGTTTAATACATAACGAAACAATAAACCCTTATTTGAAAACCGTTTAAAATGAACCTGCTCCACAGGTGGACGACTCCACCCACTATGGTTGCTGGGATTCTTGTAATGTTCTTGTTCCCTATCCAGTACAAATGAGATCACAGAACCATCAAATCGTAATAACATAGTTTTTTAATCATATTTTACATGATTTAAGAAGCGAAGAAAAGACAGAAAACCCAACATGAACCATTTTGACCCGCACAAAAAAGGTAACCTTTTGACATATTACCCGCTCAACTGTCCATTTTGCAACCTCTAAATTTGACCTATTAGCATCAAATACAACCTGAATTTTCCCAAAAAAAGTGCTTAAACTTCCCGCTCTAAATTTACTGCAGAAAAAGAATGGATAAAGTTAACCTCTTGTTGATGTAAGCCAGAAGCCTATTTGTGAGGTAACAAATTGTATAAGATGGATAGATGGATTGAACACGAGAGACATGCTCCATAAGAGATTCATCTGCAACAAGGCGGCAGAACTCCTCTGCCTCGTAAACGAGCAACACATATGGTATCACGGTCCCACGAGTCAAGGCCTACAACATATAGGAAAAGCTGTCATTTCAGTGTGAAATGCTAATGATAAATGGTTAATATTCAACATCTAAATAAATCCAAGGAAAAGTGAACAATTAGTAAAGCTTATAAATATATGACAAAGGTTATGAGTTCAAGTCTTAAACTTGAAATATGCTTTCATATTTATCAGCCTCAATCTCTCGTTTTAACAATTCATATAATGTTTCCATCCTTTAAATGAGAAATATTTTCCTAGTCAACAATATGTATATCTTTTCCACCCTTTGTATTGACGATATTTTTAATCACATCTTGAACTCAGTAATTTAACATCCTTAATCTTCCGATTAAACTTATCTTAGTTTCTCTACATATTTTGTAGCAATCATAACATATTAATGGAACGTCATCTTCAGCAATCAGCCAATCATTACATATTCTGATCAGTCTCTCACTCACTTGTATCACTTGAAAGCAATGCTCCACTGGATTCATTGATTTTCAAGAAATCTTTATTAATCCCTATTAGTGATCCAATTCTTCTTCTAACATTAAGTTCTATTATTCTATAAAACTTTTCAATCAACTATTTATAGAATAGTTGTATATAAATAGAATGAGTAGTGCTATTGATTACTTGCACCCATCAGGAACTCAATTTGTTTATACCAGCGACAAGTTACTAGTCACGCAACTAACAATTATATAATTCAAAACTAAATTTTACCTGAGCAATATTTTCTGGAACGGACATTGTCCAAATGATTGACCTTTCAACAGGATTTGAAGTAATTTGAAAGGCAATACCTTTTTCAGCCAACCTTGTAAGCAATTGTCCTAAACTAAGGGAAAAGGCACATAATCACATGTTAGATTTACCAGAAACATAATAATACATATTAAAAATTTCACAGCAATGACATTTAATCTTACCTCCAATTGATCCCTGTTCTACTACTTTAGTGTCGACTTTTGCCAGAATGGATTGTTGAGCAAACTTTCCTTTCTCCCATCTTTCAATTTCTTTCTGCATCTTCTTCATCTCTGCAGCTTGTGCCTTCAGAGCTATTTTCTCCAACTTTTCTTGCTTCAAAATGTAAATATATATCAATAATTTAATACATTCATACCAAATTATATCCAAGTTAAGCCCATTTGTTAGCTAAAACAGCTACCTCCTTTTGCTGTCTCTTCTCATTCATCAAACGAGTTTTTTCTTCCTTTGTGTTTCTTGCCCTTCCCGTTACCTCACCTGCGCTCTTCTTATTTAGAATGTCCTTTGTTTTATCTTTCATTTTAACATTTTTACTTGTCAGAGGCAGAATATCATCTTCTTCAGAATGATCAGAAACCTGAATTTTACTTCTAAAATGCAGAATATCATCATCTTCAGAATGACATGAAACCTGCATATTGTTAGTTGTCAACTGCAGAATGTCATCATCTTCAGAATGATCTGAAACCTGAATGAAATATCAAGGTTCCACATGATTAACACCTGTCCATATAACCAAACTTATATATTGAATAATAAAAAATATAGTACACAAATACATACATATAAAGCAAGAAAACGGTTGAGCGTGAAAGTACCTGGGGAAGATCATCTTGTACTATAGAAGGGAAAGATGAGCTGCCTGCACATATGTCTCATATTAGTATCTACTGATGACTAAAAGAAGTTCCAACAGCATAACTATGATTGGGATTCTTCTACAAAAAACAGAAGAGGTGGGGAATGGTTGGTGGCTTTTAAGTCTAGGTGTCCCCTCCTCCTTCAAGCTAGCTTTTGGGAGTGAGTTCTACACTTGGGCTTATGGCTTGTTATGGGCCTAGTATGGGATAGGTTCGTATCAATTGGTATCAGAGACAACCCCATCTTTCGAGGTTCCAACACCTCAAAATGGTGGCCTATGGAGTGGTGGCTTGGACCCGAAAAGAGGGTGCCAACCGTGACCAACGAGGACGTTGGCTCTTCAAAGTGTAAGGTATTGTTACGATCCCACATTGGCCAAGTATGGGAATGGTAGGTTGCTTATAAGTCTAGGTGTCCCCTCCTCCTTCAAGCTAGCTTTTGGGAGTGAGTTCTACACTTGTGCTTATGGATTGATATGGGTCTAGTATAAATAAATTTGTATTTGTGGTGTGCAAGTAATTACCAAGTTTTTCTTTGTAAAAAACATATTGTGCGTGATGTGATGGTTGACGGTTCGGCTTCCGAGACCCTTTCCGCCTCAAAGCACATGGACCTCTAAGTTAACAAGAATCCAAGTGATAATTTCAAGATTCTTGCTCAATCTAGATAGTATTTGTGATCTTGTGATTGTGTAATGCAAATGGGTGTAGACTATCAATATATCATGATGGATTCTTTGTTGGACAAGAAGCTACATCTTTGATAAAAAATTACAAAGATAATTCTATATAAAACTGTTAAGCCAAGCAACTCCGTAAATTACGAGAAATCATCATTTGGGTTGTGATTAAGGTTTTCCTCTGTTCACCCTTTAGGCCTAATGGAGTAATAATATATTATAACTTGTGGTCTTGTGTACAATGCATGAACCACGCTTTTTGCAACGCTTTCTTTTCGATGACTCAAGCACACACCACGTAGAAATTCCTTTGAATCATAACTAACCATGTAATATTGAGGATTCTGAACATGCAGAACGCACTTCTAAATTGTTTTCCACTTCTAAAGTAACTGAGTTAGTCTTGTTTACTCTTCTAGAAATATTTCCAGACTCTTCAGGTTCCTCATCAGATTCCAAACATATCAATCCTGTAAAGGAACATCTTCACAAAATTGATGTATGCAACAGTATAATTTGTAACCAACAATAGCTTCAATAGTGAGTTAAAAAGGAACGATTAAATATACTTTAACAACTGAACAAAGTTCAAAAGAGAAAATCCATAAATCAATATGTTCTATTAACACATAATGTACGATTATTATTGTATGTATATGCAATATTTGTTTCAAAACATCATACGTAGTACTAGTTTGATTCTCGTTATATTTTACCTCTCAGGTGTAATTGATGACATTTTATTACTTGGTTTACAACAAATGAGACAGTGCAAATGGGTCGAACAGATCAAATACGACCCAGATTGTATTTAAGGCTTAAAACCTCTTGCTTTGTTTTCTGATAAACAACAATCATATTAGTATTTCAAAATAATCATTTCCATACTCAGAATCAATACATTGACTACTCACTCCATACAGTCAAAAACAGGGCATGATAAGTATTCAAGGGTCACCCGTTATTGAACTTTCCCATTGTGACACGTATTCGAAAGTCGAGACTACCCATTCCGACTCACTCATGTTATAACCATTTCACTACATTTAGTCACAAAATGATTAATCTGTGGAGTTGAAGAAATCAGTAAGTAGGCACGAATAAATGTAAGGTGGTTATCTACTTAAAAAGTAAGTGGGTGGTAAGCAGTTATAACAAGAAAATTTGGAATTCTGCTGTAAAATACTACATATATAAACAAATAAGCAAGATGATCCAATATACAGATGAATTACAATTCAAAGGATTTCTAAAGTATTACAGTAGTATTTTTTTTTTCTTCCTACTTTATATACTCCCCCATCATATTTTAAAGAACTTCATTTTCCAACAAACATTACATTTTACAACTGTAATAAAATCCAAAGCAAAATTTCGAATAAATTTGTTTAATAAAATAAATAGCAATCAAAATTGAGATACCAGAGGTGGGATTGGGGGCAGGGAATGAAGCAAAGTTGTTGTTATTATTGCATCTGAATAGAAAAGGTTGAGCACGTGATTCATCATCATCATCATCATCCTCCATTGGAGTCTCAGGTACAACTGAAGGTGTTTCTGGTACAACTGATGATGGAGTGAATAATACATTTGGTGACGACGACTTGGACTTGGACTTGAGAGGAGTAGGGTCGTCATCTATAACGAAAACTGTTGGTGTTGAATTAGGGTTTGAATCGATACTGGTTGTTGTTTTTTGTTTCTTCTTCTTTGATTGTGACTGAATTGGGGTTGTTTCGTCGTCAGAGATTATTATGTTTATCGTAGTAGGATTATTAGACATTTCAATTGATTTGAATTTTGAGAAACCCTTTTCAAGTTTCAATTCAGCGGGTAACACACATATTGATATGTGCAGTGCAGGAACAGGAACTAAACAAGTCTGGGCCTTCACACAGTTACCCCTTATAATATACTACAATTGTAGAATAAGTCCCTTCACTTGCACTTGAGAGTAGGGGTGTCAAAAAACCCGACCCGACCCGCACCCGACCCGATCCGAACCCTATTAAGCCTATTAGGGTCGGGTTGAATAGGGTTTTAGAAATTAATCGGGTTATTCGGGTCAACCCGATTAACCCGAATACTTATTAGGGTCGGGTTACGGGTTAGTATGGTAAAACTTACTCGGGTACGGGTTAACCCGAATAACCCGATTAAACTCATAACTATTTATTCATTAGTTTATACGTAAATTAGTCAATAAAAAAATGTTTTAATACATGTCCAAAATACAAAATATTTTTAGTACATACTAATATCATAAATGTGTTTTGTAAAAAGACATGCTCATATGTTAGATGGACAAATGTAACTTACAGTAAGTTGTATATATAGTTGTCTCTTTATCGTAAGAAGATGAGTAAAGTTCTTTTTTTAATGACATGGAGTTGATATAGTAATTTATTGATGTTTTGTTACATATTGATTGCTCTTAAAAGCTTTATTACGAAAAGTTTTTAATGAACACTTTTTAGTGAATCGCATTTTGTACGAATGGTAATTCGTAGCCTATCATGTTAGTTATACGGGTAACCCGAAACCCGAATTAACCCGACCCGCTTAACCCGCTACCCGTTTAACCCGAACCCGAAAACCCGACTACATAATAGGGTCGGGTTGCGGGTAAGTTTTCATTTTCCAAAAACCCGACTAACCCGACCCGATTAACCCTTATTAGGGTCGGGTTAACCCGATTAACACCCCTACTTGAGAGTTGAGACGTTGTTCACGAGTTGAGTAGTTAACAAACTACTCGAATTTGAGCTTGTTTAGCTCGAACCAAGTTTGACTTCATTGCGAACAGAAGTTATTGTTATATTAGTTTCATGAGCTGTAATTAAATATATATTTCGACTAGGCTCTTTCGCTTGATTTTGAGTTGAATGGACACTTTATGTATAAAGGTTTTGAGTTAACCCAAAACCTAATGTTTAAATGAGCTAATATGAGTTCGAGGTCGAGCTATCAAATGAGTTTAGCGAGTTGAGATTCGTAGACCAACAACTTGAACTTGAAAAATTAGTTTATTAAAATAATATTTTAAATAACTAAAGAAGCTCGAATACTTTTCTTTGTATTAATTCAAATTCAAGTCAAGTTATTATTACACGAGTCGAGCCCATTACTCCTGATTTTCGACCAGACTCGGATCGTTAACGCCCTAGTTATAATACCTTATAGTAATTATATCATCCAATGAGCGTAACTTGTCAAATTAAAATTAAGGAACCAAAGTTTTATCATATTCTTGATATGTTGTTCAAAATCTAGTGTTAAGTGTTAAATAATTGTTTGATCCACGATAGCACAGTACACATATATGCAGTATCAAAGGCATGAGGATGGGCACAAAGTTTTTACATTTGAACCTTCTGAATATAAATTTTTAATAATAATAATAATTGGTGGAACAGATGACTTAATTATTTAAGTGTGGTCAATTTGATACATATCCAGACTATCCAAATCCGGTACACCCGATGATGTCTTACATGCTCTTTAAATAAATATCGTATTGAGTGTGCACTAGAAAGTTATGATGAAAATTATCTATATTTGTATGTTGGCCTTTCTCTAGTGAAAATATGAGTCATTAGTGTTTCATACTTCATCAAACATTTCCATTGTTTTTCTTGAGATAGGATCAAGGAAGTACAAGTATTTTGTGAAATATGAAATAACCAATGAGATTCTGTCATTTGTACAAAAACTCATTTACCCTCATCTTTTTGAAACTTAGGTATCTCACAAACGCCAAATCGAAAAATTATGATGATTGCACCATAAAATCCAACGTTTTATCCGCTTCGATTTGCCATCCCTAAGGCATACTTTCGACGAGTTTTTTTTCTTCGTTTTTTTGGTGGGTTATACAAATTACTAACACATGTGTTAAAGTGTTGCATTTAGAGTTTAAGGTTTGGGGTTTAGGGTTTATGGTTTATGGTTTTACAAAACACTCAACCATAAACCTTAAATTATTTACAAAACTCTAAACCCTAAATCCTACTAAACCCTAAACATTAAACCCTTCTAAACTCTAAACCTAAATTAAATGCACAACCAATCACTAACACATGTGTTAGTAATTTGTGAAACCCACCAAAAAACGAAGAAGAAAAAACTCGTCGAAAGGCAAATCGAAGAGGATAATACGCTGAATTTTATAGTGCAATTTTTTTAATTTTTCGATTTGCCATTTGTGAAATAATTAGTTTTTAAGATCTTAGTGGTAAGTGGATTTTTGTACAAATGACACAATCTTAGAGCATCCACAATGCAAATGGGTTTAATACTCGCCACCTAAGCGTATGTTATAAAAATTTCTACAATGCATAAGTTCAATACACTATCAAGTCAGTGTGTTATATCATATTAAAATATTTTAAATGTGGTAATATAGTCAAAATTTGGTAGCTGGTAGTGTATGCACATTTAATGGTGATTGCTTTTATTATTCTAATTGGTAATAATGGTCTAGTGGCCCACACCCATAGTATAATAGTACGTGAGTACAGAGAGGAACGATAAATTAGACGGATTAATATGTGGAGCTTTACGGTGCATTCAACTAGTGCCACATAGACTTTTACATTTCTATTAAGAGAAAATTGTCCGTTTCGTCCTTGTGTTTGTCCAAAAAATCACGTTTCGTCCCTTATTTCAATAAATGTCACTAGGCATCCCTGTATTTACTACTTTTGCTCACTGGTAGTCCTTTTCGTTAAAGGAGTTAACTTTTTTTGTTAAATGATAATAAAATGACTAAATTACCCTCATCTTCTTCCTTTCAAAGCCTCCCTTTTTGGTAGCCTCTTTTTTATAATTACACTAAAAAAAAAAAATCATCATCTCTCATCTGGTTTACTTTTTTGCGAAACCATACTTCCATCGAATTCATTATTTTTTCTTTAAAAATCACCATGTCTCATCTGGTTTACTTGTTCTATGGTCTGTATTCATCTCTGTTAATTCATTGATTAATCTGACCATTGGAACCTATTTCTCTCCCCTGTTTGGCGATTTCCAGAACCCCATATACTGATTTCGTTCTTCAAATTAAACCCTTCCGTTTTAGGGTTTTGATTTCTTCAACCATATTTGGGTCTGGGTTTGTTTGCTCTAGAATCGTGGTTTCTGATTCTCCCTCTAGAACGATCGCTAATCTGAATTCGTTTAGGTTATATTCTAATTTGTTTTTGGGTTGCTGTCGTTTCTTGATAAAACCGGTATGTCGCCGGAGATCGAATTACGTTGTACGGCTAGGGTTTTAAGCTGTGTCAGCTCATTTCTCTGCACCTTTCACTTCGAACACCTCAGTGGCATCTCTGACATCGCCACAACTCAAGCAGCGGAACACCCTTGAACCGCCATGTTCTCCATGATTAATTCTGCACATCAATTGAACCCTAACCCCAATATTACTAGTCTCCATCTAAGAATATATTTCTCTTTCAAACCAACTCCATCACCACCGCAGATCACCGGACCAAGAAGATCTACTGGAGCTTTATTACGAAGACCCTGCTGGAGCTTTAATACGAAGACCTACAAAAAAAAAAAAAAAAAGAAATCGGTGGAATCGGCGATGACGGCGATGGAAAACGTTCAATTAAACCAGGTACTGAAACCACCGTTCTAGAAAGATCCGCTAAAGACACTAAAAAAAAAATAGTAATGAGTAGTGGTCGTGATGATGGCGGTAATGGTTGTCACCAGAGGTTGATGATAGACAGGGGAGGTGATGGCTTTAGGCGGTGGTGATTAATTTGTCGTTTCCACAATTTGGGCACGAAACTTTTGAAATCAGTCGGAAAGGAAAAGGTTAAATGGTGACGGAAGAGAATTAGCGGCGGCTGTGGTGGTGATGGGTGGTGGTCGGTCGTGGTGTGATTGGCATCATGATTTACTTCTTTGTGGTTGATCGGATGATGTGTGGACCGCAAGATGGGCTTATAATTGATTAAAGGGGATCATGACACAAGAATATGCTGAAAGTGTTGAGTAGATTGAAGTTATTGATTTTTATAAACTTTTTTTTCTTTGCTGCAGATCAAATATAGTGTGTAGTTGAATGGTTGAATAAGATCTTATCTCTCTATTTTTTGGTTCATGAAATTTTATTTTACGATTAAAGCATATGTGTATCGGAGAGATCTTTTTTATTGGAGGTGTAAAGATATGATGTTCATGGTGTATGATTTTAGGTAGGACAAAATTAGGGTTTGAGAATTAGTTAGGTGATTTTTTTTAAAAAAAGATGAAGGGTATTTCGGTCATTTCACTTGACTTAACGGACAAAATTAACGAAATTCGTTAGGAGGGACGACTAGTGAGCAAAAACGACAAATACAGGGATTACCAATGACATTTATTGAAATAAGGGACGAAACGTGATTTTTTGGACAAACACAGGGACGAAACGGGCAATTTTCTCTTCTATTAAACTTTGCATTGTAGATGCTCTTATTGGTACCTTCATTCTTTAATAAATTCTTATACTTTATTGAATTTTCTTTTGTTTTTCTATAATAAGATTTAAATGAGTATACAACAATTTGTTTCATGATTCATCATACATTTTCATAGTTTTTTTATAATAATATTCAAATAAGTACACAACAATTTGGTAAGAATTAACAAATCAATTAGAGAGCTCTGTTTATACTATAGTGTTACAAAAATGATTTAACAAAATCTTCATTTTTCCTCACGTTTTTATAAATTAAATATTTCAAAATCGACTAGTCAAAAAGTTATAAAAATTACACCTTAAAAATCAATGTTATTTTATCTTCCATTATACATATCACATAATATACTTTCGACAAACTTTTGTTTTTCATTTTTTTTCCTGGGTTTTAAAAATAACTATCACATTATTCACATGTGATACCTACACATCAAATGAAAGATTTAAGCGTGTGTTTGGAAAAACGAGCCGGAGATGGAGCTGGAGCTCGAGATGGAAGTTAGAAGTTTGAGTTGGAGCTGGAGCTTTTATTTTCGAATAAGTGTTTGGCAAGCTAGCTGGGGATGGAGCTTATTAATGTAAATGACATAAATGGACATAATGGTTTATAATTTCACAATTTTAATAATTATAAAAAGGGTTATTTAGTAATATAATAACAATAAGATGGGGATTCTTTGTAGAAGCTAGTTTTAACCGCTTGTACTTTTGGGAATTGTTTTTAGAGAACCCCTCTACCATTTTTCATGCCAAACAAGAATTGTAAATATATAAGAGATGGAGTTTCTTAGTAATAGAATTTCAATCTCTTAGAATCCCCAATTTTCCCTTAAAATGAGGTTGTCAAACACATCCTACTAGCAATGATATTAATAAAAGTGAGAAAAGTTCAAATGAGTATGGAATTTATATGAAGTTTGAAAATACCAATGATAATGCTCCACGTGTACAAAAACACATTTACCCCCAAGATCTTAAAAATTAATTATCTCACAAACCGCAAATTAAAAAATCATAAAAATAGCACCATAAAATTCAGCGTTTTCTCCTCTTCGATTAAACATCCTACAAGATATACTTTCGACAAGTTTTTTTTTCGTTTTTGGGTGGGTTTACAAATTATTAACACATGCGTTAGTGTTTGGTTGTACATTTGATATAGGGTTACGATTAGGGTTTAAGATTTAGCAGGGTTTAGGGCTCAGTAGAATTTAGGGTTTAGGGTTTTTTAAAACGTTTAGGGTTTAGGGTTTTGCAAAAAAAACCATAAACCCTAAACCGTAAACGCAACACGTTAACACATGTGTTAGTAATTTGTAAAATCTACCAAAAAACGACAAAAAAAGTTGTCGAAAGTATACCTTGTTGGATATCTAATCGAAGAGGAGAAAACACTGACTTTTATATTGCAATTTTTTATAATTTTTGGAATTGCCTTTTGTGACATACCCCGTATTTAATTTTGAAAAACATGAGGGTAAATGGGTTTTTTGTACACATATCACAACTTCATTGGTTATCCCACACTTTAGAAAATTATTGTACTTTAATAATCTCATCTCTAATACAAGTTTGCATCAATGAAGCTCGATGGGTCATGGGTGGTAGTTTTTAAATAACTGGTACACTTTTTAAGAATATAACTTTTATTTCAGTTTTTACAATATAGTGTCTCGTTTGACATCTCGTTCAACGCCTTTGAAATTTTTAAGTGCATTTTTATTATATATATGTATGTATATATATATATATGTATGTATATATATATATATATATATATATATGTGTGTGTGTGTGTGTGTGTGTGTGTGTGGTTGGGTTCTTGTGAAAATACAATGATTACGTAAGAATGGTGAGAACACTATCTAGCCATCCATTTTTTGATCAAAAAAACCTGATTTTGGATGTGGCAATTTTGTAAATATTTTGAAGTCATATTTTGACCGGTTCACATAATTTTTTGCTAAGGTGAAGTTATTTATTTATTTAATTATTATTATTTATTATTTATTATTATTATTATTATTATTATTATTATTATTATTATTATTATTATTATTATTATTATTATTATTATTATTAGATATGGTTCTAAAGTTACGAATGTTTATTTTTATAGATTCACATAATTTTTAACGAGATGAAGTCAATTTTTTCCAGTTAACATTAATTTTTGAAGAGGTTCAGGTTTATACATATTGATTCACTATTTCAAACATGTTGATGATAAAAATAAATAAAATTTCACAATGTTAAAACTTTTGTGAAGTAAAAAACACTAAGTTTTACCTGAGCAAAGGTGATGTGAACCCGTCAAAATCAGAATTTAAGATATTTACAAAATTTCCATCAATAAATTCAAGGTTTTTAATCAAAAAATGATGGCTATGATATGTACTCTCCGTTCTTACTATATATATATATATATATATATATATATATATATATATATATATATATATATATATATATATATGCACTTAAATAAGAAGGGAAAATATCACAGGAACGTATGAATGACTTAAAAATCACTTTGTAAATATCAAAACACGTTATTTTACAAAAAAAATGTGTAACTTCTTATTCAAATAACTTTTAGGATATATTTTTCAAATAAAAAAATTTCGAAGTTTTTTTTTTAATAATTTTTATTATTCATAACAATCACATTTTATAACTTGATAATCACATGAATAACATGTGATTATCAAGTCTTATTTTCTGATTATCTCAAACACATATTAATAATAATCACAATATGTTTTATTTTGTGATTATCTTGAATAAGCACAACAATAGCGATCGTACAAAAACTTGTAAAAGTTAATATTTTTATTTATATTTTTATCATAGCTTCCGTAAGTTATGTTAATTATAATCATTAAAAAGTTATGAGGAAAATTATATTTGTTAGAGTTAAAATGAAAAAGTGACGTACGTAATGCATGTAACAACACTAACTAATTTTTTCTTCTTTTTCGACCTTAATTCAATTATAAAATAAACAAACAAATCAAATAACCAACCATTCTATTTAAAATTATAGTAAGGTTCTGGAGAGCACACTACTTTTAGAGAGCTATGGAGAGCCATGGAGGAGCCACTCAAAATATGACAAGTGTCCTCCATCAAACTTTCATTTTAACCCCTCCACCTCATATATTTTATATTTTCCTCCTTCCCTTTATTAATACAACTTCTCCCTCACCACCACTCACCCCCACCTTCCACCACCACTTGCCCCACCACTGACCGCCTCCTGTCGCCGCCAATCTCCGCCGGAGGTCGTCGGATTCTGGAGGCCGGAATTATTTTTTTTTTTCGAAAAAAATTTTTTGATTTTTTTTTCAAAAATTTTTTTTTTCAAATTTTCTTTCCCAAAACTTTTTTCTAAAATTTTTTATATTATATATAATATCTTTTTTCTACTGCATTTTGAATAAAACCATATCGTATTTTGTGCATATATTTTTGATACATATTGTTTGTTTTATACTGCATTTTGTATCACATATTATTCTTTTTCTACTGCATTTTGTATCAAATTATAATGCATATTGTTTGTTTTTACTGCATTTTATATATAACTATTAATACATCATTCTTTTTTAGATATACGTTAGCTTTTTTCACTGCATTTTGAATATACTATTGTTTTTTTAACAGTAACTTGTATATATATTTTACTGCATCTTCTATATACAATGTTAGCAAAATGCAGTAAAAGTGGATAATATGTATAATATAAAATGCAGTAGAAAACGAACAATATATACAAAATGTGAAACACCCCGAAATTTTTAAACTTTATATATATATATATATATATATATATATATATATATATATAAATTACCCCTTTATATTGTCCCATAACTTTATTTTATAAATATAAACTTGACACTTAGCTTAAAACATCATTTTTGGGCATACTGAAAGGACATGGCCATGGCGTTCATAGGACATGGCATCATGCTGATGGAAGTAAGGCTACTGTTGAAGAACATGGCCATGGCGATTATAGGACATGGCCATGGCGTGCTGCTGAAAAGAAAACGAGGCTACTGATTAAGGACATGGCCATGGCGATTAGAGGACATGCCAATGGCCTGTCTGTTCAGCACTTGCACTATTTATTACCAAATCCCGAATTTCAAACATGCATATCTCAAAAACGACAAGTCCAATGACCATAAAAATTTGCAGGCACATGTAAAATGACATTTCAAACATTTCCCAATTTCCACTTTTCGTAAATTCACGTTTTATCAAGAATTGGACCGTTGACCACTTTTCGCCCAATTTAGACTAAAACCATTGACATGTCATTTCACAAACTACACATACTATGACTTTCAAAGTTTGACACTAACTTTGACCATCAAAATGGGACTTAAAGCAATTCTCATAACTTTCGTACTATATCTATAACCCATTTTGACACCATGACCCATTTATGACCCATTTGGACCCTCAACGACCCGTTTGGGTCTTTACCCATATGACCACTATTCCAACACCCATTTCACATTCCTTTGACTATTCTAAGTCAAACTAAGCCAATTTCTCTAATGGATCCTCATTGTAACCATAGAACAACAATTTCTCATAAAACCATGATATTTACATTATTTACAACAAGTGTTTAATAGCAACCTTTCCAAAAATGTCAACGAACATACAACAACTCGTTGACTATTTTGACTTTCTTACTATACCAAGTTTGACTTTTACCAAAGTCTTAGACTTACAAACACCATATGACAAAACCTTGTTTCTTGACAAAAAGGGGTGAACATATATATCAAGAGCATGATTAAGAGAGTAGCTTGTTACCAACAATGAAACAAGCTCCACCATTAGCAACCTTCGGGCCTTTTACCCATATCCCTTTGGGTCCCACTTGGCTCACCTAAAAACATATAAACAATATCGAGTAAGCGAAACGCTTAGTAAGCAATGGGCTATCAATGATAATCAATATCAAATCACCACATACGTATATTAAGGATCCATAATATCATATGCTAATTCCCGCAAGAATTAACATCTTCGGGCCTACACCCCGGTATATAATTATAACTCATCAAGTAAATGACATATCTATTACCGGTCCTTCCAAGTAATTGGAATAAGCATTACTTGAAGAAAGATAGCATCATCCATTAACTTACCTCGCGATAACCCACTTATAATTTCACTTGTAACACCACTTTGAATACGTTTATCACCTAATCATGTAGCCAAGTATCAAATATATATTCAACTTCATTCATCATATTACACAAGTATTAATTTCTATAACACTTATGATTTCTCCCATAGGTTTCATACATTTATCAACTAATTACATATAATTGGGTAGTTTGATACCGTTATTAATCAAAATCATCAACTTACACCAAGGCTACCACTCCTTAGTGTATAATCACATATATCAATATCATCATCATCAACTACCCCTCTTATATGTAATTATCATTGCTATTCTTATTAAAACAATGATCACAATCTTTTAATTCATCATATACATGTTTAAAATCATTAAATTACCCATAAACACATGATTATGAGTATTTTACCCAAACTAATATCATTTACATATAGAAAATAACTTAATTAAGTGTATAAAACCTTAATTAAATCATTAAACCACTAATTCATCAAATTCAAGAATCTAAGATTTCTATTATTTAACTCTAACATCAAATTAAGCAAGAGAAGATGTTAGTAATACCTCCCAAATGAAGAATCAACGATTACAAGCTCTACAAATCAAAACCCTAGTTTCAATTTTGTGAATTCTTCCTTGTTCTCTCAAAACCGACTCACACATATGAACGTATGTATGTGTAACAACCGCCAAATTAGGACTAGTAATTAGTGCCTAATTCTCTGTTAATACATGTAATTAGTTATGTGTTAGGCTAATTAATGTATCAAAATATATATTGTTGAATATATACGAATACGCGATTTGGATCTAATCGTACACGATCTAAACCGAATGTAATTCGATTCAAATATTACGGACGTTGGTGAAACATTTTATTCAATAATGCGATCAATTTCTCAAGTATTATTTTGAATATCTTTAAAGTTAGTAATATATCGTACAAGTAAACGTCTACCCGATTAAATATTAAACGCGCAATTTAAAAACAAAAATAAATAGATTATTTAAAGATTTTACAGAACAATCCAATTAAATTATTCAACAAGAATTCGTATTTATTTTAAATAAATAACTAACGCGAAAAATAAATATATAACGCTAAATGACGGAGGAAACGAACACCACGCGAAGCACGGAAGCGGAGACTGAAAAAGGAGGGTTTTCATCAAAACCCACCTCCCATTTCTCTTTTCCCTCATTCACCATCTCCACTCTCTATCTCTTCCTTTTCTTCTCTCTTCTTTCTCTTTCAAATTAAACACCACCACCACCTCATTAAATTCACAAAATAACACCTCAAGACGCGTTCGAATCATACCACCCCTTTGGAGAAAAACGTTCACCACTTCACGATCTACAACGCTATATTTCCGGAATTTCATTTCGGCATTTTGTAAGTTTCCGACAAAACCCGAAACTCTCCATTTTTACTCATTCTTACGTTTTTATGGTTTATATATGCTTAAAATGTCCAAAAATAGGTTGGGTAAAAGATTTGGACCAAACGGAAGTCGTTCGGCCGATTTTCCGGCCACCGGAAGTCCGGAACCATATCAGTCGCCGACGTCGCATCTGGCTTGGCCCGATTGCGACGTCAGTTACAACGTCGCTAAACACCTCACAACGTCGCATATAGCGACGTCATCCCCAACGTCGCATTGACTTGCGAACGTCGCATATAGCGACGCAAACCTTAACGTCGCAAACCGAACTAACGTCGCATATAGCGACATAATACGTAACGTCGCATTAAATTGCGAATGCTATACTTAGCGACGTCATTCCAAACGTCGCGGTCATCATGTGCGACGTCGCACCTGACGTCGCACAAACCAGAACCTTGAAAACTTACATTTTTACTAAGTGTCGGAACCAAGATTTTACCACCTAATATTACTACAAATTCAAATTTCGGATACGTTTTCACTAAAGGAAAGTAGTAGGAAAAAAAATTTTACAAGCTGACTTGGCAGCTCGACCCCAACCAGGGGCTCTGCCCCTTGGACCCCGCCAGGGGCTGCCGCTCCTTGGACCCCGCTACCAGGGACGCTGCCCCCGGACCCCCGTCATTAGATGTTGTAAATACTTTTCACACTAAGTGTCGAACACTTACAAATAACGAAACCTGATTCAACGATACATATAATGATAACACTTTGAACCATTATTACAGACCGTCACCAACGGGCCATACTTGTTTTCAAACTACAAACGGATTACTAAACAAACAGTTGGACATAACGAGTTGTGTAGACAACTAGCCTAGATAGTCTTGCGGGACATCTACTGTAACACCCGGTCAAAAAGAGTCAATTTCGCTCCAAATTTAATACTGTGAATAATTGTATTTTTATAAACAATTATAACCAAATTACATTTTTGTAATTCCAGGAAGATATTTTTATTTTAAATATTTACGAATTAGTATAAACAAAATTATGAAAGTAAAATATTAAATTTATTTTACCTTCGGGTACAAAAACACGGGTATTCTATACTACGATTGTGGACAAGATACCCACATGATTGGGGATGAGCCGGCCTAAACCAACCCACCCCCATTCCACTCTTTCATTTCCATTTTCTTCTTCTTTTTCTCATCTCTATCTCTCTCTCTTTTTCTTTCATCATAACAACAACCACAACAAAATCAAAAACAATAACAATAACAACAACAAATCGGTAACAACAACGACAAGATCGGGATCAGCAGCAACACCAGACCATCATCATCATCATCTTCATCTTCTTCACCATCATCTCCATCTCCATTTTCATCAAAAAGTAAGATTTATCACTTTCTCTCTCTAGAAATCGTTTCTCATTCTATAAATTACTTAGATTACTTCAAAATACATGCTAGAAGCTTTCTATAACATCAAAACACCCAAAAATCGAGCCAAAACTCGATTTGGATCTTGAAATCGTCGAACAGACGACGACGTCGCATTCGGACCAAAAACAGTGCTGCGACGTCGCAGCCAACGTCGCAGTCAACGTCGCAACCAACGTCGCATAACCTACCACCGTCGCATATAGCGACGTAGCCCATAACGTCGCATTGACTTGCGAATGTCGCACATAGCGACGTAAGCCCCTACGTCGCCATCAAATCCTACGTCGCACATTGCGACGCAGGACACAACGTCGCATTAGATTGCGAATGTCGCACATAGCGACGCAAGACTCTACGTCGCCTCTGACGTCGCAGCTGACGTCGCATCTGACATCGCAGAACCTTAAAAATCTATGTTTTTCACTAAGTATTGACAACCAAATTTTACCACTCGATTTTACCCAAATTTGGATTTCGAATGCGTTTTCTTTAAAGCAAAGTAGTAGAAATAAAAATTTTCCAAGCTGACCTGGCAGCTCGACCCCAGCCAGGGGCTCTGCCCCTTGGACCCCGCCAGGGGTTGCCACCCCTTGGACCCCGCTACCAGGGGCGCTGCCCCCGGACCCCCATACACCATTCCCAGACTTCAACAACAAATGCATACATGAACAACTCGCTTAGACAAACTGATTTGTCTCATACTTATATAACCTCACGTGTTTAGGACACTAGAAGGTTACCATTCGGACGACGCGCGTATCATCGTATCGCTAACAACTCACAGGTGAGTTTCATAGCCCCACTCTTTCAACTGTTTTACTATTTTCGGGGTGAAACACATGCTCAATTGCTGTTTTCAAATCATATTAACAATCGTTTATAATTTACAACTATTTATATTACTATATGTAATACGAAATGTGTAATACTTAGGAATTTCACCCGTAATATTGTTTTAGAACAATATCAATACTTAACCTAGATAGGTTACAATCGTACCCGGTTAGGTCGTTGGAAAACGATTACCAACACATAACTTGATTTAGTTATCAAAATCTTTTGGACATATTGTCACGGAACAATATCATTGAATACATTAGAACTAGTTAGTTCTACCTACACTGAATAACATCTGTACTGTTACAAGTTTAGTTATTCTTTAAGAACTAAAACTGTCGACACACTCCATTATTCTTAGAATGGGAACTGAACTTAAGTGAACATTTTCCCAAGACTCCGTTATATATACTTGCTAGGCTTTAGGCTAGGAGTATACAATATTATCACAAGTTAGTACAGACTTCTTATATCCATACGACTCAACTGGTGACGACTCTGGCTCAGGATGTAATACAACCAGGGATGGTCCCCCGGCCCAGGATGTAATCCAACCGTGGGGGTGTCACCTGATGAATATCTACATACTATTATACGATCTACGTAGTCAGGCATGTCGAGTACTGCTGGCTCTCAAACAACTTAGTCGGGCATGTCGTTGTACTGCCGGCTCAATCACAAATTGCTTCGAGCAATTCCAAAAACGATGCCGCGGTATTGCAGCGGGCACCAAACGATGCCACGGTAAAGTGGGCACAAAACGAAACCACGGTATTGCAGTGGACGAAACTTCAATCAATGGATCAGCGAGTTATACTCGGGATTCACAATAAGTTAACGGATCGGTGGTGCTGCCACGCGAGGCCGTTAGCTCAATTCATGTCCGGGTTAGCTTATGCTAATCGGGTAAACGGACACGCTAAACATTTAAACATAGATCTGCGGATCTATAATCATTTGTTGCTGGATGCAACACCTCATATATTAAATCATAGTTCTGCGGGACTATAGTTACTTACTATCATATGACGTGGTCATACAGTTATTTGGTTACAACTTAGGCAGTTATTGCCTCCCGTTATACAATTACTCATACCAGATAGGTATTCAGGCTCGGTATGCCTCAATTATTGTGTACTTAGGTACGGACTGCAATTGATTATGTATTAGATACCTAAACTTTCGAATTACACATTGGTAATTACATCTACAATTTGCTACAAATCAGAATCGTGGATTCTGAACTACTTCTCAAAACATACAAGATTTATACTTTATGTTTTCAACTAACAAACCTATGAACTCACCAGCTTTATAGCTGACCTGTTTTAGCATGTGTTCTCAGGTGCCCAGCAGGATTAGGATTACTACAAGATTATGCTAGCTCGAGTCGCATGATTTCAAACATTTGGGACAACTCTGCATTTACTTTTGTATTTTCAAATTATGTATTTGGAATTTACTGTCAAACTCATAACGTTGTAAACGTTCTATTTTGGGAAATGTATAATTATTTTCAAACGTCTCATTTAGAGTCGTTCATTATGTATCTTATGCTGTGATATTAATTTTGGTAACACCCGACCCGATCGCTTCCGCAAACCGAAAATTGAGGGTGTTACATCTACTTACTTAACTTTATATGTTTAGGCATTTAAAGGTTACGGGTTCGAAGAACCTACATACTACCTACCATTTGCTACTGCTATTTACTCGACTCAGGTGAGTCTTACAGCCCCACTTTTACTGTTTTACATACGAGGTGAGATACATTGCTTACTTTTCTTGAACACAAGTACTAAAACTGCTTACTATACCAAACGGAATTGCATGAGTTATTTACTATTTACAGAAGTCTCTTCATCATATATCGTTAGTTATGGACTTAAGCGCGAACACTAGTTAATGGATCCATTAGGGAAATGACCCTCCCCGCCCGGGGTAGTAGCGCTACCACGAACCGTTATGTATAAACGGACGACTATTATTCGTTACATCTGCTTGCTCAGTTACGAGCATGTCACGGGAGCAAATTATTACTTACGGGTTAAGCTTCGATTATGAGCCTCATGGCAACGGTATAACTTATTTACTTTACATTTGCTGGATTTGCAAATACTTGATTTACGCCTGCGGGCACTATTGATGAAATCTTGTGTTCAAAACTGATATTACTTACAAACCTGTGAGATTCACCAACATTCGTGTTGACCCTTTTAGCATGTATTCTCAGGTACTCATATGGAGTAGGATTTCTTCAGGACGTAGCTAGAGTCGCATGATGTCAACTAAACTGCATTTAACGGAGATTCTCAGCATTATCTTTTGTACATGTTGATTATGTAATAGAATCTCCCGCCATACGCGTGGACTCTAGGGATCTACTGTTGTATACGAAAACATTAAGTTTTCAAACATATATTTATATGAAATCGTTTTACAACGTCTCATTTAGAGGTCGTTTACTGTATATCTTTTGCTTTGTATATTGATTAGTAACACCCAGGTATGCTTCCGCAAATCATTAAATTTGGGGGTGTTACAGTATGCTTCTGTGTTTTAAACTGTTAGTATACTGTAGATTGATATAGAAGCAGTGTTTTTATACTGCAGTTTACAATTAAACCCTTAACTTATAGTACTTGTCAATTTTAGTCCATCTACTAACAATTTCATTAAATGGTAAGTCCTATTGACACAAAACATATTACACAGTTAGTCCTTCTAACTTAAACAGTTAAAATAATACTACCTCCGTCCCAAAATTATAGTCCATCTTTCCTTTTTGGGACGTCCCAAAATAATTGTCCACTTCACATTTCAACCAATAAGAAGAGAGTTTAGTGGGTGCAGATTCTATTTGAGTGGTTGAAAACTGTTATGGTCCCACTTTTATTAAACTGTGTGCTTTTTGTTGGTGGACAATAATTTTGGGACGGAGGGAGTATATTTTAAGTTTTAGAACTTACTAAATTTGAGACGTTACAAAATGCAGTAAAAATAATAATATATAATATACTTTTATACAAAATGCAGTACAAATAGATAATATGTATAATATAAAATGCAGTGAAAAACAAACAGTATGTAATAAATAAATATATGCAAAATGCAGTAAAAATAATAAAATGCAGTACAAATAGATTATGTGCTATATAAAATGCAGTAAAAAATAAATAGTATGTAATATATGCAAAATGCGGTAAAAATAATAAAATGCAGTACAAATAGATTATGTATAATATAAAATGCAGTAAAATGAGAACAATATGTCCTAAATAAAATATATGCAAAATGCAGTAAAAAACAACAATATGTACAATACTTTTATACAAAATGCAGTGTAAATAGATAATATGTATAATATAAAAAGCAGTAAAAAATAAAAATATATGTAAAATGCAGTAAATATAACAAAATGCAGTACAAATGAAACCCCAATATGTACTCAATGAAATATATGTAAAATGCAGTAAAAACAACAACACGTTTTATAGTTTTATAGAAAATGCAGTAAAAATGGATAATTTATATAATACAAATTGTAGTAAAAAATAAACAATATGTAATAAGTGAAATATATGCAAAATGCAGTAAATGTAACAATATGCGGTATAATTTTAACAAAATGCAGTATAAAATAGATTATGTATAACATAAAATGCAGTAAAAAACAAGCAATATATATTAGATCGAGTTGTATATATAAAATGCAGTAAAAACATCAAAATGCAGTACAAAAGGAAAATGTGTATGATATAAAATGCAGTATAAAATGATAATATGTAAAAAGAATTGAAAAAAAATGGGAAAAAAAATTTCAATAAAAAAATTAAATTTTTATTTTTAAATTTTTTTTTGAAAATTTCTTTTTTCCAAAAAAAAAATTCCGGTCGTCGGAATCCGACGATGGCTAGCGTCTGTCGGCGGTGGTTGGAGATGGCTAGCTGCGGCGGCAGGTGGTAGTGGGGGTGGGGGTGGATGGTAGGGGTGGGGGAGGAATAAATAAAAGGGAGAGAGAAAGTATATGGGCTAAAAGTTAAAAGTAAAAAATGTGGAAGAGTTGTAGGTGGAACTTCATATTTATATTTTATAATTTTGATCCCTGAAATTTAAGGTTTTGATTATAAATACCCTGATCAGATTTGAACCATTGATTTTCAAAATGGATGATTGAAATTTGGAGCTCTCCAGACCTCTCCAAAACTAGTGATCTCTTTTGATCCCCTATCTTAAAATTATAGTATTTAATGTCGTCATTATTATTATTATTATTTAAATAATTTTTGAAATCTCAAATTGGATTAATTAAAGTTTGATGAACATGGGGACATGGAGGATTAAATGAAAGGGGAGCATGGAATCTGAATAAAAGCAGATAGCGATGGGTATCCCAAGTCACACGTACGCGGAAACCCACATCACTCTTTAGTCTTTACTCATTTTTTAACTTTAATAAACTCTCATTCTTCAATATACATACTCCGTACTTTTTAAGTTTAAGATCCTCACGTATTATTAAATCGTAAAACAAAATAACTAAAACCTTTCTCTCGATTCCTAGTACAATGAACAAGGTTAGCACATTAATTTTGAATTGATTGATAAAAGTTTGGGTTTATTGTTTCGATATGTATTAAACCTTTACATTTTTTATTATTGTATAAGTCGAACTTTGAAAACTTATATATTGTATGTATTGAACTTGTAAATATGATCTATCGTATGTAAAATTACCTTTTTGGGTAAGTCCCAAATAGGAAAGTTTCCTTTTTTGACCTTACCCAAGAAGGAAATAATACATACAATAGGCCATATTTACAAATTCAATACATACAATAGAACAACGAAAGTATGTCACATACAATAATAAAAAGTGTAAAGTTTAATACATAATAAAACAATAAACCCTAAAAGTTTTGACAACTTTCCTGTATTATTCTCTAATGAATTTAACAAGATAATATAATTTTGGAATATAAATGGTCAAGAAAGTAGGGGGTAAAAGAATGAGAGAGTGATTTTTCCAATGAAATAATTAAAATATCCTCACATGATATATATGTTGCATATGACAATAATTTTGACCACTTTCAATGCTAGACTAAAAAACTGAATCGAAACATCTGCACTTATTCAAAAAGACCGAACAACGATTGAACACACTATCAATGACGGACTGAACAACTGAAAAATTGGGCCCCACATACAAATAATACCTCATTAAATACCTAAGGAAAAAAAAACCAACTCACAAATTTCTGTCTTCCACCGTCTTCATTCTGACAGGTCCAAGAAAACTCCCCAAAGACACTTCCAAAAGTGTATTCGTGATAACATGGGAAAACGGATGAAAGACGCTCTCTATTGGACTGTCGTGAATGGTCTTAAACTCTTTAACAGATGAAAACTAACATAATCTAACACCCTTATAATTTGTTTAGCTCATTCTTTCATTGCCTTACAAGTTTAAAGATCGCAAATAACAATAATACCCCTAACATTAATGAACATGACTAAAGTACCCTTCGCTAAATATAGAAACGATCCATAGGTTTGTAAACTACCATTTATATTTCTACATAAACAAGGAATGTTTGACTTATATAATATTTGTCCATAATAAACATTTATACATTAAATATAATGTAATTTATACTCCTTAAGTAACCCACTATTTAGAAAGAGCCTGATAACCTTGTACCATTAATCGTAATCGATAAATATTAAAATCACTTTATCATAATTTACTCCATATACGCAAACACTTGATCACATCATTTTTGAACAATCTTAAAATCTTCAGCGCCGCAACGCGCGGGTAGTTAACTATACACTAAAAGAATGTCTACATTACAAAAAAAACACCCAGAGGAATATTCAAGGACATCTATGTTTGAAAACTACAAAAATGTAAGATTGAACAACTACAAGTACGTACACAGTCACAACCATATATACTCTAAATATAACATATGGTCTTAAAAAAACTATTTAACACATATTTTTAGTGTATGAAATATAACTAGAAAATATGTTTATATGGATTAAAAGTTTTTGTTTAATGATCACCTACTTTAGTACTAGATGTGCTTTTTTCTACTTTCACACTGTATCTTATATAAATATAATATAAGAAAGAGACGATGAGATTACCAAAATTTCAATTACCCAATAAAATTACTCAATTTTATTAATTTGGTTAACATTTAGAACATGATGACATCATAATAATTAATTAATTAAGGGAAAAGTACAATAAAAGGTACTATATTTATTACTCCGTACTTATTTCTATTTAAGGTACACAACTTTAAATTTTTTAATTTTAGGTATCGAACTTTCAATTTGTAATCAAGTTTGGGACACGAATTTCACAAATAACGTGTTGTCACCGAATTTATTTTTTATAAGTAACCTATCGTATTCGTGACAACTACTTTAATTGGGATGTTATTTAATCATGAGTGGCTAACTTGTATGTTATATTACGAGATTTGTACCTGTCTCTAGATTTGTTATTTGTGTCGCTCAAAAAATCTACTTTTGAGAAAGAACGTGAGAAAACCAAATAAAATAATGCCTTCATTTTTCTCTCCTTTCGATTATAATAAGAGCTAATTGTAGGATTTCGTAAAATTTGTCCCATTAACCCTTTTTTTATGGGTGGTGATTCGTACACCACCAATTTTTATCCATACACAACTTTTCTGCTTTACAGTGTTGTACAGTACAACACCCTAAAGCATGTTTGGTGATGTATGGATAAAAAATGATGGTGTACAAATCAACTCCCTTTTTTCATGGTTTTCATTTTGTTTACCTTTTTTTTTTTTAAGTTATTACATCACCCGATACTTGACCTCTTCACTAACTAGTACAACTAATAATTAATGTAATATTCTTTGTACGACACTACTTTTCTTCATTCCAAATGCAAAATAAAGGTAGTTTTAGCTATAGATTCATTCGTCATATATAATATATAATTTTTTATAAAACAAATGTAATTTCTACTCCATATTTGTTTTACGGGTACCTCAAATAACGAATCTGAGACTGATCAAACGTGTATATTATTTTGTTAGTATTTTGAGAATTTGAGGGGATAGAGGGAAAATGGGTGATTATATTTCCACTCATTAATTTGATAAATCCATCATAACTGTGCATCACCTGTGTATACAGTACAAGTATTAATGCATAATTATAATGAATTTATCAAATTCATTGGTGGAAATATCACCACCAAGAGAAAATTGATGTGGGTTGAGAGAGAGTAGAGGAGAGGAGGGGGACACAATAGAATATTTTAATGATTTCACATTCACGTAAATCATCATTGGGTAAGGTTCAGAGGAGAAGGTATTATTTGAGGAGAAGGAGGAGAAGAATTTTCAAATTTTCATTTTTACCCCTCCACCTTTTTAATAGTGTACTCTACTGCCTTATACTTTATTCTTACCCACCCCTCCCCTCCACCACCCACCACCACCCACCACTAGCTGCTGCCACCCGCCGCCACCCGCCGTCGCCGCCGGTGGTCGGAAAAAAAAATTTCAATTTCTTTTTAATTTTTTTTTTTAAAAAAAATTAAATTTTTTTTTCATAATTTTTTTTCCAATTTTTTTTACATATTATCACTTTGTACTGCATTTTATTATTTTTAATGCATTTTGTATATATGTTTAGTAGATATTGTTCGTTTTTACTGCATTTTATTTATACACCTCAATCTTATATATATTGTTTATTTTTTACTGCATTTTAAGTTATACATAATATATTTTTTACTGCATTTTATTAAAATTACACTGCATTTTATTATTATTCACTGCATTTTGCATATATTTCATATATTACATATTGTTTATTTTTTACTGCATTCTATATTATACATATGATCCATTTTTACTGCATTTTGTATGAAAGTATAATACATACTACTGTTTTTACTGCGTTTTGCATATATTTATTTAGTACACATTGTTCGTTTTACTGCATTTTATATTATATATAATCTATTTGTACTGCATTTTGTTTTTTTACTGCATTTTGTTATTTTCACTGCATTTTATATTATACATAATCTATTTGTACTGCATTTTGTTATTTTTGCTGCATTTTTCATATATTTCATTCATTATATATTGTTTGTTATTCACTGCATTTTGTATTTTACATATTATCGATTTGTACTACATTTTGTATTTTACATATTATCTATTTGTATTGCATTTTTTATTAAAGTATAATACATATTGTTGTTTTTATTGCATTTTGCATATACATCATTTAGGACATATCGTTCTCTTTTTACTGCATTTTAGATTATATATATTATCCATTTGTACGGTATTTTGTTGACGTCGGGTATAGAAGATGTGGTAAAATATATAAAAGTTTTAGTTAATTAACAATAATATACAAAATGCAGTGAAAAAAACGTATAGTTTTATTAAAAATGCAGTATGAAAAGGAATACTATATTTAATAAAAGATTTATGGGAAAAAAAATTGAAAAAAAAATGTTTGAAAAAAAAATTTTTGAAAATTTTTTTTTTTGAAAACAAAATTTTTTTGAATTTTTTTTTCCGGCGGCGACCGACGGCGGCTGGCTGCAGTCAGGTGGTGGCAGCAAGTGGTGGGGGTGGTGGTAGGTGGGGTTGGAGGAAGAAGAAGGTAGGAGTGAGAAGAAAATAAAGTGGAAGTGTTAAAATGTAAAAGTTTAAATAGTGGAAGGGGTGTGGAGTGAAAATTAATGTTATATTTTTTTTTGTTAACTAATACTCTTATTTTTGAAAGTAATTACAAAATTGCCACCCCTTTTAACCATTGATCCAACCCAAAAGATCATCCAATGGCTACAAATAAAACTTTTTCTCATTTTCCTCATATGACCCCTTCCCCTGTTATCCCCAATCATCATCATTCCCAATTATATCCAGCTTTATTAACTTGTACGTACCTCCTCCTATATTTATTTAGATTAAAATACTCCGTAACTCGTAGTACATATTTTAATGATTTCAGATTCACGTAAATCATTTTCCTTCTTGTTTTTGTATTCTTGTGTCTTGAAATTTAAGCCAGCCCAACATTATTATTGTACGTTATGCTTCGAAACATGTACTTATTTATTTTCACAGTTTGTTTTGATCTCCAGTCCGGGCCGGATGGGTCACAATGCATGTGTGCTATACTATATACACCACCTGTTTTCTCTCATAACTTTCTTTGACCACATTCTCTCTCTCTAAAACTCTCTTCTGCTGCACATTTACAATGCCAACTAGAATTACTATTAATCTTCTGATACTTAATAATTTAATTAAACCCAGAACCTGAAGCTCATGAAGATGAGGATGATGAAAGCATTTGTTTTGTTAGTAGTATTTTTCTTTCTGTTACTTTCTGCTGATGCTGACGTAGTTGATGAATCTCACTTGCTTTTATCTTTTAAATCTTCTCTTGTTGATTCTAATATGAACCCAAATCTATCAAATTGGTTGCCTCAAAATCACCCATGCAATTTCACCGGTGTTACTTGCAGAAACTCCAAAGTTACCTCCTTAGATCTCACGGGTACTAATTTAAGGTCCCCGTTTGATAAAATCTCAACCGATTTACTGTCACTTCCCTTTCTCGAAATCCTAATTTTGAGAAACTGCAATCTCACCGGTTCTTTTGTTTACGTTTCTTCTTCTCAATGTAGTCAATCTCTGACTTTCATTGACTTATCTCTAAATGACATTTCCGGTGATTTTTCGGGTGTAACGACGTTCGCGCCGTGTACCAAGCTCAACTCTTTCAACTTGTCAACCAACGGAATCGAGTTTAACGCCATTAAGTTGAATTTAAAGCCACCTCAAATTAAGCTCATCGATTTGTCTTACAATCGGATATCCTCAAATGCTGTTGTTGGATGGGTTTTATCAAATGGGTGTTCGGACCTCAACTATTTGTCTATAAAAGGAAACAAAGTCACCGGCAACTTGCCGGAGTTTGGTTGTCCTAATTTGGAGTATTTAGATCTATCTGCAAATAATTTCTCAACTGGGTTCCCTTCCTTCCGTGATTGCTCAAGTTTACAGCATCTTGATTTATCATCCAACAAGTTCTCCGGTGAAGTTTCCGGTGGTTTATCCTCTTGTAACCGTCTCAGCTACCTTAATGTCACACAAAACCATTTCTCCGGCGAGATACCGGCTTTTCCGGTGAATGGTAACTTACAGTATCTGTATCTATCTACTAATCATTTTCAAGGTGGGGTTTCTCAACACATTATAAATCAATGTTCAACGTTACTGGAGCTGAATGTTTCCGGCAACAATCTCTCTGGTACAGTTCCGGCAGGGTTAAAGTCGTGTACTTTATTGCAACATCTTGATATCTCTCGAAATAACTTTTCAGGTGAGTTACCGATTGAAACCCTTTTGCAAGTTAGCAACTTGAAGACATTAGCGTTGGCATTCAACAATTTCATTGGTCTCTTGCCTGAATCTTTATCAAAAATGACTAATTTGGAGATATTAGATGTGAGTTCTAACAAGATTTCAGGTGGGATTCCTTCTGGTATATGTCAAGATGCAAATACTAGTTTAAAAGTGCTGTACCTTCAGAACAACTGGTTAACAGGTCCAATACCTTTAAGTCTTAGTAACTGTTCTCAATTGGTTTCTCTTGATTTGAGTTTTAATTATCTCACTGGAAGAATCCCTTCGAGTTTTCGTTACTTGTCAAAACTTCAAGATTTAATCATTTGGTTTAATGAATTAGACGGCGAAATCCCACATGAACTCATGTATATCAAGTCTCTCCAGAACTTAATTCTTGATTTCAATTATTTATCTGGCTCAATCCCACCTACATTGAGTAATTGCACCAACTTGAACTGGATTTCGTTGTCAAACAATAAGTTATCTGGAGAAATTCCGGCTTCCCTCGGTAGTTTATCGAATCTAGCCATTCTTAAGCTTGGAAACAACTCGTTTTCTGGCAACATTCCGGTGGAACTTGGGGACTGTAAGAGTTTGATTTGGTTAGATCTTAATACCAATGAGTTAACTGGGACTATCCCACCTGATTTATTCAAGCAGTCTGGTTACATTGCTGATGCTTATCTCACCGGAAAACCATATGTTTATATCAAGAATGATGGGAGTAAGCAATGTCACGGTGCCGGAAATTTGCTCGAATTTGGTGGGATTAGAGAAGAAGATCTGGGAAGGATGGCAGAGAGACATCCATGTAATTTTACTCGGGTTTATAAGGGAATCACAGAGCCAACTTTTAACCATAACGGGTCGATGATGTTTCTTGATCTTTCGCATAACAAGTTGCAGGGTGGGATGCCGATGGAACTTGGAGCTATGTACTATCTCTTCATACTGAATTTAGGGCATAATGATCTTACCGGTTCGATTTCTGAAGCGCTTGGGAGCCTAAAGAATGTTGCGATCCTTGATTTATCATATAATCGGCTCAATGGTTCCATTCCAAATTCATTAACGAGTCTAACGATGCTTGGAGAGGTCGATTTATCAAACAATAACCTCTCCGGAACAATTCCACAGTCGGCCCCATTTGATACGTTTTCACAAAATAGTTTCTTGAATAATTCCGGGCTATGCGGGTACCCTTTACCCAAGTGCGAGTTGGGTTTGGGTGCCAAGTCTGATCACCGAAAGTTGAACCGCCGACAAGCGTCATTGGCTGGAAGTATTGCAATGGGGTTGCTGTTCTCCGTGTTTTGTATTTTCGCTGTGATTATGGTTGTGGTGGAGATCAAGAAGAGAAAGAAAAAGCTCGTGGATGCTGCCATAGATTCAAGCATCGAGGGTGGCAGAAACGGCAATTCTTATTCTGGTGGGCGGGGAGATAGTGCGTGGAGACTTACTAGTAACCGAGAGGCTCTTAGCATCAGCCTTGCCGCTTTCGAGAAACCACTTCGAAAGCTAACGTTCGCAGATCTCCTTGTCGCTACGAATGGGTTCCACGATGATAGTCTAATCGGTTCAGGTGGGTTTGGTGACGTCTATCGAGCCCAACTGAAAGATGGGAGTATGGTTGCTATCAAGAAACTCGTACGAGTAAGTGGCCAAGGTGATCGAGAGTTCATGGCCGAAATGGAAACAATTGGAAAAATTAAGCACCGGAACCTTGTTCCGTTGCTAGGTTACTGTAGAGTCAAAGAAGAACGACTCTTGGTTTATGAGTACATGAAGTATGGAAGCTTAGACAATGTCTTACAAAACCGAGAAAAAATTGGCATCAAGCTCAACTGGGCCGCAAGGCGAAAGATCGCCATCGGGTCAGCCCGAGGGTTGGCCTATCTTCATCATAACTGTATTCCCCACATCATCCATCGGGATATGAAATCAAGCAACGTGTTAATAGACGAGAATCTGGAGGCCCGGGTTTCGGATTTTGGGATGGCCCGGCTCGTAAATGCAATGGAGACCCACTTGAGTGTTAGCACGTTAGCCGGTACACCTGGATACGTCCCACCAGAATACTACCAAAGCTTTCGGTGCTCAACAAAAGGAGACGTTTACAGTTATGGTGTCGTTTTACTTGAGCTTTTAACGGGTAAACAACCAACAGATTCACCAGATTTTGGTGACAATAACCTGGTCGGGTGGGTGAAAGAACACGCAAAGCTGAGAATCAGTGACGTGTTTGATCCAGAGTTGTTAAAAGAAGATCCGAGCTTGGAAATCGAGCTTTTACAACATTTGAGAGTCGCGGTTGATTGCCTAGAAGATCGACCATGGAAACGGCCCACAATGATTCAGGTTATGGCTATGTTCAAAGAGATCCAAGCGGGATCTGGGCTTGACTCCACGACATCTGCCACAACAACCTATGATGCCAGTTTCAGTGTCGAGACAACGATAAAAGAAGACGGCGAACTAAGTACATAGTAAGCTTTGTGGTATATGCAGATGGCAAGGGAGATCTTCATGAATAGAACATAACCACCGCAGCAACACAAATGGGTTGATGATGGCATTAGTAGCTTGTAACTTATGTAATCGAAAGTTGTACATTAGCATGAAGTTGCCCTTTGGTGTTTTGCACTAGTTAATGTACATGTATTATTAGTATCTTAGGATAATCTTGTTATTATACCTTATATCAATTGACCAACTAAATGTACAAATTATCATGATATTTAGAAGGGTATTTAAGTAATTTTGCTATAAAATCATGATATATTGTCACTTTAAATTCTCATGAGACTTTGAATAGCGGTGATGTCTTCTACTTCAATATTATAATTGTATTTCATCCACTAACAGAAATATATGCCTTATATCAATTGACCAACTAAATGTACAAATTATCATGATATTTAGAAGGGTATTTAAGTAATTTAACCATAAGATCATGATATATTTGTAAGATTATGTGCTTAATATTAACATAAATAAATATCAAATTTAGTTTCACATGAACACCGCAGGGTCACACCGATGAGCACAACCGAACAAGTAGTGTGATACTATAAATAGATACTCCCTCCGTCCCAAAATAAGTGTCTCATGTAAAAATGCACAAAGATTAAGGAAAGTCACTATCTATCAATAACATCTCATCTTTACCCACTAAAGTCTTTTCTGATTGGCTGAAAGGGAATATGGACTATGGGACGGAGGGAGTATTTGATATCGTTCATTTATGTGAAATGAATAAATTGGTCGAACACAATTGAAACATTTATCAATATAAATAATTAGTGTAATTATTTATTTAATAAAATGATTTATTTATAATTAGTTTTGTAAATAAATAAACTAGTTTAATTATTATTAAACTACAAGGTTTTAATTGTAAATTAATTAGTTTGTGATTAATTTAATAGTTTGTTAAACTTAAGGGATTTAAAGTGTAAATACTTTTCTTGTTGGACAAGTTGAGACAAACTATAAATAGAGGGTTATGGGTTTCATTATTAGTTGATTAATATCCTAACAACTTTCTCCTCACTCTCCCTCTCTTGCCCATCGTTGACCGGCCCCGTCCCAACCCCAAGCCGAAATCGGCCAACCCCACGAGGGGTTATCGAGTTCGCGATTCGATCGTAACTTGCTTGATTTCGTGTTAGGGTTTTAGTATACACTTTAGGTTCATACAACCGTTCAACCGTGATTCAAAGGTAGATACCTAACGTATCACGTATCTAGCCGAATTCAAGAAGAAGAAAAAAAGTTCAAGATAAGTCCACTCGTACTTTGGCAATGAGTAGAAGACTAGAAATCTTGCCGAACACTCAATGTAAGAATGTCTATTATTAACTATTAAAATTATAGATCTTGGCTAAAGGGTTTATTTAATGTGATTAAATGTTTTTATAAAGCTTCCAAATATTAATTGTATTTATTATAAATAAAGATTAAATTTTATAACATATTAATTCTACTAAAAACCCTTCAATATTGTCACTTTAAATTCTCATGAGACTTTGAATAGTGGTGATGTCTTCTACTTCAATATTATAACTGTATTTCATCCACTAACAGAAATATATATATAAACTTAGATAGATTTAGTTGATGACTAAATAATTGAATATATTGATTGTAGGTTATTATACCTTATATCAATTGACCAACTAAAGCACAAATTATCATGATATTTAGAAGGGTATTTAAGTAATTTTACTATAAAATCATGATATATTGTCACATTAAATTCTCATGAGACTTTGAATAGTAGTGATGTCTTCTACTTCAATATTATAATTGTATTTCATCCACTAACATAAAAATATATATAAACTTAGATAGATTTAGTTGATGACTAAATAATTGAATATATTGATTGTAGGTTAGATTTCATCGACGAACATAAGGAGCCACAAAAAAAAATAAAAAAATAAAAAAATAAAATAAAATTATTTAAACTTAAATAATGAAATACCGAATCATAAGTTTGTAAAGATTCGAATGAACAATAAGAGAGAAAAAAAAAAGTTAAGATAAGCTTAAATACTACAGTGAAAAGGAAAATTTGAAAGGTACCCCTAAAACCCGTAATATATTTCAATGGTACGTGTCTGCACCATACGGAGTATCAACGTAAGGTAAATCATATGTTCACAAATCACACACATATTGTAAGGCACGGATTTGAACCCTTAATCTGTCATGTCAATCACACATGTGAGGTTTGTGCGATAACGGTAACACTTGGGGATGAAAATTTCATTCGGTAAAATACCTCTATCACATAATGAATAACTACTTACAGGCATAACATATATGTTCTATTAGACCATTTCCAACAGTGAAAGAAACAGACTGAAATCGACGTGCCACGTATGTGCCACGTAAGCTTTTTACAAAACTGACGAACCCCTGCCATCAGTGACTCCGTCACTTTAAATTTTGGGCCCACATCTAACAATTTACCTTTAATTATACACACACAAAAAAGAAGAAGAAAAAAAAAACCGACGTGCCGTCGGATTTGTGACGAGCCAAAGTGACGGGGGCGTGCCAATGGTGTCACTTTCGTCACTTCCAACCGATGCCAAAGTGACGGAGGCGTTGGGAGGGCACTTATATATCTTTAGAAAAACTCATTCACATTAATACAACTCAGTAGACTATAAATGGATAATAAAGAAAGAACCTTAAAAGTGGCAGACCTCATAACTCATAAGCAATAGCTAAATCTATGTAAATTATTGAAATGAGATAGCTCATAACGTAATGCTACACATGCCTACTTACATAGACTTAAAAGTATGCTTAATCTTTTGATTGATTGGATTTTTTTTCTCTCTTAATCTCATCTAATCAATTTTTCAAACATACCAATCACAATTCATGTAAATTTAGTTCAAATAATCATTAGAGTTATAATGCATTTATTATCAAAAGTAGTAGTAGATATCAAGATCCTTTATCCGTTAACAAACTATTTTACCAAATTATCATTAAATCCTTAGGGGTACATTGATTCAATCCTTATATTTCCTTGCAAATATAATGATATGGAGTCATAAGCAGAGACGGAGTTAGGATTTATATATTTGGGGGGCAATTTTTTTTTTTTTTATAAATATTTCTTCATCTAATTATTTTTTTACATGATTTGAAAATTCTTAGGAGAGCGATTGCCCCCATGCCCCCTCTACATCCGCCCTTGGTCATAAGGGCTATTTTATTTATTTATTTATTTATTTTTTTTTTTTTATCTTTTTCAATCCTCTTAGAAGTCTATAATTGCTACAAAATTTATAAACAATATTGTAAGTTACTAATGATTGTGTATTTTTATTAAGTAGAACTCGATCATATAGTCTAACTTTTTAGGTGGCTAGAAACTATTAACTATGACTAAACATAAATGATAGACATCAGAATAAGAGTGATCTAACCCCTTGCAATTGCAAGGGCAAACGAACCTAGTTATATACATATGAAGGAAAGTGTTTAATTAGTTTTTATTTGACAATGTCCTTAGTTTTAGTAGCAATGATTTTTTATTTTCTTCTTCTTTTTCAAGATTTTAGCTTTAGTCATTAAATTATGGTGTGGGAGAAGAGGAAGCCCTGCATTTCAAGGTGCAGGAGGAGTAACGGTTTTAGCCGCTGATTTTTTGATTAACGGTTTAAATTCGTAATAATGGATTTTACGTGCATACTGCGTTTTACGTTGTTAATATGCAGTGAATTTGAGCTGATCATAAAAATCAACGACGATTTCAGCTGCTGATTTCTTTGATTAATGGTTTAAATTTGTAATACTGTATTTTACGTGAACACTGCATTTTACATTGTTAATATGCGATGAATTTGACCGCTCATAAAAATCAACGTTTAAAATCGCATAATCTTTCATTCTTCTCGAAATGCAAGGGGCACTCGTAACTTATACTCACTAGAGTTTAAAAAAGATGTGAAGTAACGAGGCACATGCCATTTTGGACGCATTTACACCTTTTATGGAATTAACAATTACAAGTGGGTCCATATTCAAGTTTTGTTTACTCCTCCGAATTTCAAATGACCCAAAGTGTTAAAATGTCACTATGTATTTGTATTTTTATTAGAAAGGTAAGTATCATATCACTACTATCACACAAATATATACAATAATCCACGAATATTTACATTTTATCCTGTCCACATAACTTGAACCCCCCAACATCAAGGTTAGAGGTCCACCTCGATACCGCTGGGTCAATGATCCTTTGGTTTTAAAATAGTGTATTTACATATGGCGAAGTATCAAAAACCAAACACTACAGAATTTGTCATATATCAAAGATCGAGTTTAACAATACATACCACATAAAGATACATCATATCATATCATATCATTCTTGTTTTCATAAAGCATTCATTCACATTTGTCCAAATAAAAAAAAGGACATTGTATAGGAATGCAACAACTCCACACACCAACCGTTCTTATTGTTAAAAAACCTGATAATCAACATATATATATATATATATATATATATATATATATATATATATATATATATATATGGAGATCGATGATCTAGAGCCATAAGAAGCCGCAGATATTTGAAGAGTTAGCTTCTGAATTTTCCTCATTTTGTGAGGGCGAATGTGCGTGTCTCCCTTCATAAGTTGTGATCACCATTCGCGGATCCTCTGCTAATCTTTCAACTCGTTTCTTTACTCGACAACTGTCCCGTGTGCACCGATAATAACTCCTGCATTTTTAAAACTCTAATCATATATAACATGCATGGTTTGTGTACCGTTCCTTTATAACCAAAGTCGTGTCGAAATTAAGTGAAAATGTAACTACTATATATATTATAACTGAAGTATTTCAACATTTGTTTATAATTAAAGAGCTGTTAATCTTTTTAAACTCTGCTTTTTGGCAAAAAAGAAAAAGGAAAGAATTAAAAAAAATTAAAATAAATACTGTACAACGTAAAAAAATTTAGGTACTACGTAGCAATTATGATGCTCTGTTCTGGGTGTAACCTTAATGCATGCAATGAAGAGATCCATAGTTTCACTTATATTTTTTTTCCCCAGACCCACACCCACACCCACCGCTTAGTGACAAATGACTATTAATCATGTACCATATAATAAGGCCCAAGAATGTATTTTTTTCCAAAGCCCAAATAGGCTGGAAAGGCCCATCCGGGAAGTCCCAGCAATTAGGAACCGACGGGAAAGGCCCAACAGGAAAGGACCAGCAGGCATGGCCCAACCAGAAAAGCCCAAATGCATAAAACAGCCCATCAAGCTAGGGTTCATGTCCCCTTGGCCCACGATAATATAATCCAGGGGATCACCAACGTTAGTGGCGGTCCCCTGTAAGCCGACAAGAGTTTTAACCTCCCACTATTATTGGTCCACGTCATCACAGGGGACCCACTCACAAGACGCGTTAATCACAGCTGTACGATTTAAAAATACTTAGATGGTGACTTAACCGTACAATCAATAAGTACCACCAGATGGTGACTTAGCCGTACGATCAAAAGTGTAAGATGATGACACGTGACAAAACTTGCCTACCAAGGTGATCAAGGATCACTATATATACAAGGGTATGAGCACTATTCATGCCCTAACACCTCCAAATACAACCTCATTATCTACACTTCAGCCCTTATCATCCAGAGGAGATCACTATTCATCTCCTCGCCGCCGATTCACGCCACCCACGGTTTCGTTCAATACACTCCGGCGGGTTATCCACGTAAGTCACGGAGAGCTACGAATCGGATCAAACCCACTAGCACTCAGGTATAAAACTTATGCCTGATCAAATGGCGCCATCCATTTAATTTACACCCTAACTCTGTCATAGAGCTAGCTGCAACTATTAACTGTTTCTTATATAAACTCAGTCAATACCATGGCGTCAAACTCCGGCTTTCCACCGACAGTTGGAGAGAATTTTATGCATTTTGCTGCTCAAAACACACAAACACCGATTGCAAATTCCGGTGAACAAATGGAATGAGAACAGCGACAGGTACTGGATCAATCACGCCGTCAGTTGGACTTCACAACTCCGGGCGGGCAAAGCTCACAACAACAAATGCCCTTATCTTCCACAGGGAAACAAATGGTAATGGGAGCCGGAATGCAGGGAGTTCAGAATAATCAACAAAGTATCGGCTCATTACCAATGAACAATATTTTTCAACAAAATCCCCAACAAACTTTCCAAAATGCATTCTAACAGCCACCCCAACAACAAATCCCACAATACTTTACTCCGCAATTCCCACAACAATTCCAACAGCAGTCCTTTCAGACACCGTTTTAGTAGCCTGTACATCAAAATTTTCAGGTCCCTGTACAACAGCCTACGCAGCAGTCCTTTCAAATACCTTTTCAGACCCCTGTTCAATAGCCCGTGAACCAGAGCTTCCAAAATCCTGTGCAGCAAACTTTCCAGCAACAACCCGTAAGTAGAGGATTTCAGGGACATTCATCACAGGCACAACCATCAATTCAGGATACTGCCAACGCCTTAGGGCAAATCTTGGCGCAACTGATGCAACCGCAGGTGGTACCGCCGCCACCACCACCGCTCCCACCTATGCAGGGAAAATCGCCAACCCCCCAAAGCGTTATCCCTGATTCAAATACACAATTCCACCCGGCAATAGCCAGTGTACCTCTTCCCCTAGGGGCCATGGTCCCTGCCACCTTGGGTACTTATGATGGAACAACTGATCCAGATGACTTCATTCAGTCTTATGATCATGCTATCAAAACACAACATTGGGAAGATGCGGTCGCCTGTCAAATGTTCCCTTCGGTCCTCCGGTCATATGCAAAATCCTGGTTCTGGGACCTTCCTAAAAGAAGCATCACCTGTTTTAACGATATCAGGAGAAGATTCGTTAGCCATTTCCACCAGAAGAAAAAACACGTTAGATCCCATGTAGAAGCTCATATGATTAAGCAACATGCTCACGAGCCCCTTGAAGACTTTATTGACAGATACACTGATGAGTGTTTGAAAATACCAGGACTATCTGAAAGTCAACAGGTGTCTGGATTCATCTCCTACCTAGATGAAAATCGTTTCCAAACTTTGGTGGACAAGTTCATTGGGGAAACCCCACCGACCTTCGCAGCGCAGGTGTCACAAACCAGAGATTATATCAGGGCAATGGAAAAATGCCAGTTGAACAGGAGGAACAAGCAGGTGGCAAACAATTCCCGAGGAGATCAGAAATTCCAACCATATCTGGTAAAAGGTAAAGGCCAACAGGGGAGTAAGTTCAATAGGGGGAACATATTTCGACCCTATAACAAACATGCTGAGAAAGACACAGTAATAGCATCACTGTCAAAAACACCGCATGAAATCCTAGCAACGGAGCCTGCTGCAAAAACATTTAAGAAACCCCCACCTATGGCGTCAAAGGCAAAATACAATGGGAAATACTGCAAGTTTCACAAAGAAGGGGGCATGATACAAACGAATGCAGGGAGTTAAAGGCTCAGATATACAAAGCAATCAAAGATGGAAAGCTGGAACACCTGGTGCAGGGAGCACGCGATTACCAGCAGGGAGAGGCCAAGAAAGGAAAAGGCACGGCTGAACTCCCAAAACCAGATGCAGTGATACTTATGATCAACCCCCTGGGACAGGGCAGAAAAGAAAAATTGACAGGATAGAGTTGTGGGAGCTACAGGAAATTAGCTTTCCACCAATTCACCGGGTAATTCACTCTGCTGAGCCACTTGTCATTACAGCGCGAATAGCAAACTTTCAGGTGGGTAGGGTATACCTGGACAGCGGAAGCTATACAGAGATCATGTACGAACACTGTTTTGAACAGCTACCAGAGAGCATAAAGAGCCGCAGGGAAGAATTTTTACAGCCATTGGTTGGGTTCTCTGGTGAAACAAATTGGCCACCGGGCAAGATAAAGTTTGAAGTTACGCTAGGTGACTACCCAAGATACAGGACTATCAACCTTGACTTTGTCATTGTCCGTTCAGCATCAAAATACAATGTAATCTTGGGACGTACAACCAAGCTACAGTTTGGGGTAATTATATCCACTGTTCATGGGATGGTAAAATTTCCTACATCAGAAGGCATTGCCACCATTTAAGGCTACAAAACAGGCGCAGATAGAATGCTCTCAGGTGAATGAATAAATCTCAGTTCAGCCTTAAGGAGAGGAAGAAAAAGTCGTGATAAATCAAAATTTCCCGGAGCAAGCAGTAAGTATTGGCAGGAAGCTCCCTTCAGAAATTAAAAAAACAGTTACGAGAGCTGTTAATTGAGCATCAGGATATCATTGCTTTTCATCCATCTGACATGACAGGAGTACCCCGAAGTATTACTGAACATTCCCTGAACGTTAGGCCAGGCGTCACACCATCAAGGCAGAAAAAAAGGGGAATGGCACCTGAAAGAAGTGCTTTCCTGCAAAAAGAAGTTGAGGACCTCGTCGGTGCAGGGATATTAAGGGAGGCGAAATACCAGACCTGGGTTGCCAACCCTGTCATGGTCAAAAAACCCAATGGCTCCTGGAGAATGTATGTTGACTATTCAGATCTCAACAAGGCATGCCCAAAGGATAACTACCCACTGCCAGAAATTGACTGAAAAGTGGAGTCACTAGCAAGTTATCGTCTCAAATACTTCTTAGACGCTTACAAAGGCTACCATCAGATTCAGATGGCAGAGCACGACGAGGACAAGACTGCTTTCCATACAAACCAGGGAATTTTTTGTTACAGGAAGATGCCTTTCGGGTTAAAAAATGCAGGAGCCACTTATCAACGGGTGATTGACTCGGCTTTCAGGAATCAAATTGGCAGGAATGTGGAGGCCTATGTTGATGACCTTGTAATAAAAAGCACAATAGAAGCTAGAATGCTCGAAGACATATCAGAAACCTTTACCACCCTGCGTGGTATAAATATGAAGTTCAATCCCAACAAGTGTACATTTGGTATGGAAGAAGGAATGTTTCTGGGCCATGTGATAACAACTGGAGGATTCAAGGCAAACCCCGAAAAAGTTCAGGCGGTAACCAATATGCCCTCTCCAAAAACAAAACTAGATATTCAAAGTCTGTCAGGAAAGCTTGCCGCCTTGACCAGATTCCTGTCTAAAGCAGCAGAACGTTCCCTGCCCTTCTTCTCTACCCTGAAAGGTATCACCGGAAAGAAAGACTTTCAATGGACCGAACAAGCAGAGAAAGCATTTCAGGAAATGAAAGCATTCATGGCAGAGTTACCTACGCTCACTGCGCCTATTCTAGGGGAAACCCTAACCTTGTATTTGGCAGCATCAAGCGGAGCTGTGAGCTCCGTCTTAATAGCAGAGCGAAACAAAGTGCAAATGCTTGTATATTTCATCCGCAAGGCATTACAACCGGCCGAGTTGAATTACTTCCCAATAGAAAAGCTAATCCTAGCTCTGGTACACTCTGCGAGGCGCCTGCGCAGGTACTTCCAGGCTCACCCAATCATTGTTCTCACCAATCAACCAATTAAGCAGGTATTACACAAGCCAGAAAAATCAGGAAGGCTGGCCAAATGGGCGTTAGAGCTGGGAGAGCATGAAATCACCTTCTGTCCCAGAACTGCAGTAAAGGGGCAGATAATGGCTGACTTTCTGGCAGAGTTACCGTGAGAAGTAGAAGGAAAGAGCTCCCTGACCGTCAGCGCTACACCAAGGGAGGTTTGGGAACTCTATACTGACTGTAACATCCAAATTTCGGGTCTAGTAATATTTTAATATTTTCTGACTTTGGTGTATTATTTGATGTGTCAGAAAATAGGTTTCTTGTATTATTTAAATATAATAGGGAAAAGAGTCAAATAATTTATGGTGACTAATATATTAATGAATGGTTTAATTTAATTTAGTTGACGGTAAAATAAAATAATATTTTCTTGCAAATGGTTTTTAAGTTCCAGACAATGAAAAGTACGAGGAATGAAATTAAACACTTTTAGTATACTACCAAAATATTAAGTCGGTTGTTTCTTTACATATATCTTTACATACATACACACATACGATCATATATACATACATACAAGATACAACAAACCCTAAATCTATGAGGAATCATCAAATTGAAGATCTCAAACACGAATCCAAGCATCAAGATCATGAATTATCTTCCTCTAATCTTTCTATTCATCTAGTAAGTCTTGATTTCTTGATGTTCATAAATCTAAAAATTTGGGGTTTTGAGGGTTATTGATTATAATCCGAAATTGAGGCTTGAAGTTGCTAAATTAATGTTAATTGAGCTTATAAATGATGATATGTAACATGATTCAAGGGTTATCTTGTATATTTGAATTAGGGTTTGTGAATTTGATTAGTGTTCTTGTGATATATGATGAGTTTGATGAAATTGTAGTTATAATTCGAAATTAAAGATGGATATTAGTTAAAGTGGTGTTACTAAGTGTTAATAAGATGATTAGTAACCTTAAACTACCCTAAAAGTGAATTAATTAAGTTGTAGAGTTTATGATTTAGATGGGTTTTGATCATATGATGATGTTTTGGTGTTAACACACTATAATTGGTAATTATAAAGGTTGTTGGAATATTATTAGGAAGAATTGAAGTATAATCATATAAGTAGTGATGGTTTAGTTGAATAATTATGCATTATAGCTTGTAAACTTGTTATAATGGTTAGTTGATGATTGAACTATGGTTATAAGCTAAGCTATAATCTAGAAATGATAAACTTGATATATGATCATTAATAAAGCTTGTGAGTTTAGTTGATTTTGAAAGAATCAATGTTTGATGTTGATGTTATTAATGAATAATTGGTAATGGTTGATTGTTGTTAATAATTAACATGATGATTATAGGGAGTTTGATAAATTGTTAAATATGAGAAGCTATTAATCTTGCTAAAGGTTTCATAATATTAGTAACAATGATGGAGATGAGTGAAGGTAATAAGGTGATCATAATGATCATAGAGTTGACTAGTGATAATTGAAATAACCCAACATGGTAATGTGATTCTAATGATTATGAAAGTATGATGTTAAAATGATTATTCATAATCTTGGAATGATACAAGTTAGTGACAAGTTGTTTGATGTAATTACATAATGTTATATTAATATTGAGACAAGTGTCAAGTGACTAACTTGTGTTGTTCTATTGTATTCTCAGATGTGCAGAAGGCTCAGTGATATTAGACTACTGAGTGGATGGCTGAGGTATTCGGTGAGTGGATCTCAAATCCTCAGCGTAACTTGGTTGTAACAAGTTTGGTTACAACAAGTAACGTGTTATTACTTTATTATTTGCATTGATGATTATGCGGATAGTAATAATACTGTTGATATGTTGACTAGTTGAATATGTGACTTGTTGATTACGTGATCACTTGAGTTAATTGGCCTTCGGGCATCAGTTGTTAATGAGGCAACGAGTTGATGAACTGTTGGTTGGGCTAGTTGGTTATCCAAAGTTTAACACATCTCCTGTGTTAGTTGAAGATAATCACTAGCTATCGGTCTCGTCCGTATGGCCATACGGATAGGTTGGGTAAGTGTTCTTGGGGAGCCTCCCGGGTTAATGGTTATTCCCAGAGCCGCCGATCCTCATTATGGTGTTGTTGATTAGTTGAATTGTTGCATTGTTGAACTGATGCATTGTGGATGTGTTGTATGGGTACTTGCTTGTTTAGTGCTAATTGTTGTACACAAAGTTGTTGCGCTAAGTTAGGTTGTTGATTAGTATCTGCTCACTTAGCGTTATGCTAATCCCCCACATTATCCCTTCTTGCAGGTTTTGGCTATTGTATTGGGTGGGCAAGAAGTTGGACTAGAAGGAATGTTTGACCTTGAGGCGTTACTCTGATAGTGGAATTGTATAAAATAATGTTTTAACATGTTTTTATATAACACCTCTAGCGAGAAGTTATGTTTTTAAAAGGTTGAATTTTATATGTTGATAAAATGGTGTAAACTATTACTAGTCATTTGGACATACGCTTCCGATTTATTATATTTAAATGAGTGTAAATGCGGGGTGTTATAAGTTGGTATCAGAGCATAGGTTTGGGTGAATTGAACATGGTAAGGTGTTCAACCCCAAACCTAGAGTTGTGTTAAGTCAAACATTCCAGGGGTGGGGATTAGTGGTTGCATGAGAAAGTTGATATTGAATGTGTACTAACCTATAACAAGATGCTAGAATGTTGTTTTGGTTGCAGAGACGGAGGAACATGAGGAACCGTCTGGTATTCTCAATGATTCCTCAATACAAGTGGGCCTAGATTTGCCAGGTAATTCTCGATAAACTTGGTGAATATCAATAAACTTGAATTAATTACTTTGCTTGTTAGTAGATTAAACTGAATTATTGATGATAGTTGCTTGTAATGTGAGGATGTGAAAAATTTACGAGTAATTATGAAGGAAATTGAAATTTTGGAGAAAGTGTTGAAACTGTGTAGATATATTGTTGACTAAGATGTAATAGTTGTGTTATGGAAAATTAAAGGTATCTACAATATGAAAATAAAGTATGTGTGATTATAGATCTTTGTTAATTTGATATATGATAAATTAAATTAATATGACTCGTGAAATTAATGAGATGTTGATATATCCCAACTAATAAGTTTCGAGTTGTGTGGTTATCCAAATTAGAAAGTGCCTATTGAATGGAAGGTGTGCATTTGACTTGGAAATGTCAAAGTGAATGTGGTTGTGTCAAACTTGATGATAGTTGTGTTATAAAGTAATGAATGTGGCTAAATGTCTATGTGTTTAACATTGTTCATGAATGGTTTGAATTATGATCTTTATATTAAAAGTAGTGTAGTGAGAAAGTCAAAGTGGTCAACGAGTCTAATTGTGTGTTGACGAGTTTGTGAAAAGTCAAATTTGAAAATTTGTTGAAATTGGTTTATATATGATGGCTTTATGTAATAATTGGTGTTTTGAGGGTATAATATGACACCAATAATGAAAATAAAGTTGTTTGACTTGGTAAAGTCAAAGAAGCGTTAATTAGTTGTTAGAATAGTGATTACATGGGCGGAAACCCAAACGGGTCGTTAAAGTGCCCAAATGGGTCACTTGATGGTAATATGATTAAAACGAGTGTTGGTTCAAGTATAATGAATGCCAATGTGACTTTAAGTCATAAATATAGTAGTAAAGTATATAGAAAGTGTTATGGTATTGAAAATGGTTAAAATTGGTGAAAGTGTCCAATTGGACATTCAAACGGGTCAAAGAGTCCAAACCATAGTAGAATGAGTATATGAAAGTGATGAATATGCCCACACGTCACAAATGTATATAGGAACATGTTGGCAAAGGGTTGAAGTCAGAAACCTAGCCATTTGGAATATGGCGTGTCAACGAAAATGGTTAAAATGGTCCAAAATGAGTCATACGTCCGTTTTCTCGTAAAACGTGAATTTTGAAAAAGTGTAAAAGTGAAAAAGTTTCATTTTGATCATAAGAACATGTCTGCAAAATTTCAGACCCTAACTCTTTACGGTTTAGGAGATATGCTCGTTGGAAATTCGGAAAACTGCACGTAATTTCGGCTCAGAAGCTCAGCAGATCGGCTATAGGTAGTGAGCCGATCGGCTATGTGATCCCAGCCGAACGGCTATATTAAGCCGAACGGCTAACATAGAACAAATCGACAACAGAAAATTTTTGGGACGAAAATGGTGTGAAATTTGACAACAGGGTCGCGGATATGTGACAAAATTTTTAATTTGGATTGGGTTGAAATTCGCTTGGTCACTCAAAAACGGCCCAATGATCAATGCTATATACTATAGCCTAGGCAGTTTTCGGCACTTCGGGGTCGTTTGGGGCCCGAAAATCGCGTTTTATTGTTTTGCGAATCTTATTTCGAACTTTCGACTTACGTTTTGTATTGGGCTTTTGTTTCTTTGAGCCCAGGGATCATTTCTAAATATATGTGCAACCTTAGAACCTGTTTTAAGAGGTCCACACATTTTATAGTGTATGAGCTGTTTGTAGGCGGTTTATGTAACTGTAAAAAAAAATATATATATACCAGTAAATGGTAATGTTGATTGTGGTTAACCAGGATTAGTAAACCTTGATTATAAGAATTATGTGGACTATAAGATGTGAATTAGTTGAACATGATGAAGTAACTGAATTATGCAAAAGTATTAAAAATGTATTAAATTGAGCATTTTAAGAAGTAGAGGATAAGTGCATGAGCTTATAATTATGTGATGATCGAATATGAAATGCTCAATTATAAATTAACAAAAGGTTTATAGATTGATTAATATGTGTTAAATATTACACCTTGTATTGATGAAATGTTGGTACTGAAGGTACTAGAAGTATTAATTGTCATACTAGTAGTTTAATTGGAAATCGGGTAATAAAGAGGTTGACTGATGTACATGTATTAGACATTACTCTATGTTAATAATATATATTGAAAATGGTGTTGAATGTCTATGTTGAAGATACCTACCTGATGATACAAGTAATGTATATTAAAAGTGATAGGTTGAAAATAATAGCAAGTTAATAATTGGGGATATGCTTGCTATTACAGGTTGTCAAAGTGTGTAAACTGTTGATATCAGTGTTATGATATATGTTAGAGTAAAGATTAATGACGTGAAGAGGAATGGTATGAAGTTGCCTGAGAATGAAGTGTGACTGACATAATATGACGACGTCTGGCCAACGTATTTATATTATGCCATTTCACATGAAGTTGTTGAGGCTACTAAGTACCAGAAAAAGTTAAGTGGTTGTAAATTAACAGGTAGGATATGTTGACTTGTAGTTGGGTGATAGTCAATGATTGACTAAAAGAAAAGAATAATAGACTGTTAATCTGTTGTTGCTAATGTTGTATTGAACAAGTGATGTGTATAGGTGGTGCATTGCCAATAGCATGAATGAAAAGTTGATTTAAGCAAAGTAGAGGTCAGTTGACTTTGAATTATTTGGTTGTTAATAATGTTGAATAGATGATTAATGATAGCACCTTGTGTTGTTGAAATACCATTGATGATGATACATGGTATAACAGGTGTTGTCGTAGCATCCAAATTGGTGTGATAGGATGCTAGTTGATTATATAATAATAGTTTTAACCATAAGAATTGACCTCTACCTATTGCTTATTATTTATTCTATATGTGATTATGATTATATGAATTGTGATTCTTTGCGAATAAGAGTTTCATATAATCAAGTTATATTTGTAATTACAAGTTGTAAAGTTGAAATATTCACATGGATATGTGTTACAGTTGTTACCGGTGATTATGTGTTTTAAATTGTATACATGACTAAGTATGAAAGGTCATGTAAGTGGTCAGTTGACTTATTAGAGATATGATTTAAGTACAATATATGTGCAGGGTAAAAGATAGAATCATGTACATATGAGTATGTACATGTGGAAAGAATCGAAAGAGTATAGGTATATAAATAAGTTATTCAAGGGAGTAATGTATGATATGTATATGATGTGATTAAGTATTTGATGATATGATACTGGTTGTTGGATGGTGTCCTTTATGATAGTAAATTAAAGTACAGCTTAAGTGTTTGGGTGAATTTAGGTGAAATACATACGAGTGATGTATAAGCTGATCAAATAGTATATGATTATATAAATCCAGGGATATATCTTTGATGTTGGGTAATGGAAAGATATGCACATGATGATACCCTTGGGTGAATTAAATTGTAACTACATATTGGGTATATAGTAATAAACAAGGAAGTGGTTAGAAGTGTATAAGAATATGCCTAGTGATTTAAAACAGTCATACATATTGTATGCATATAGTGATGAACATACATGTAGTTGGAATTGTAAAAGGGGTATAGTCTTATTAAATTGAAGATATAATATAAGATGAAGCTATCATGAGAAGTGAGAGTTAGTATGTGATTGAGTTTCCAAGATCAATTAGGGATGATCAGATTTCGAGGACGAAATCTCCTAAGGGGGGAGATTTGTAACATCCAAATTTCGGGTCTAGTAATATTTTAATATTTTCTGACTTTGGTGTATTATTTGATGTGTCAGAAAATAGGTTTCTTGTATTATTTAAATATAATAGGGAAAAGAGTCAAATAATTTATGGTGACTAATATATTAATGAATGGTTTAATTTAATTTAGTTGACGGTAAAATAAAATAATATTTTCTTGCAAATGGTTTTTAAGTTCCAGACAATGAAAAGTACGGGGAATGAAATTAAACACTTTTAGTATACTACCAAAATATTAAGTCGGTTGTTTCTTTACATATATCTTTACATACATACACACATACGATCATATATACATACATACAAGATACAACAAACCCTAAATCTATGAGGAATCATCAAATTGAAGATCTCAAACACGAATCCAAGCATCAAGATCATGAATTATCTTCCTCTAATCTTTCTATTCATCTAGTAAGTCTTGATTTCTTGATGTTCATAAATCTAAAAATTTGGGGTTTTGAGGGTTATTGATTATAATCCGAAATTGAGGCTTGAAGTTGCTAAATTAATGTTAATTGAGCTTATAAATGATGATATGTAACATGATTCAAGGGTTATCTTGTATATTTGAATTAGGGTTTGTGAATTTGATTAGTGTTCTTGTGATATATGATGAGTTTGATGAAATTGTAGTTATAATTCGAAATTAAAGATGGATATTAGTTAAAGTGGTGTTACTAAGTGTTAATAAGATGATTAGTAACCTTAAACTACCCTAAAAGTGAATTAATTAAGTTGTAGAGTTTATGATTTAGATGGGTTTTGATCATATGATGATGTTTTGGTGTTAACACACTATAATTGGTAATTATAAAGGTTGTTGGAATATTATTAGGAAGAATTGAAGTATAATCATATAAGTAGTGATGGTTTAGTTGAATAATTATGCATTATAGCTTGTAAACTTGTTATAATGGTTAGTTGATGATTGAACTATGGTTATAAGCTAAGCTATAATCTAGAAATGATAAACTTGATATATGATCATTAATAAAGCTTGTGAGTTTAGTTGATTTTGAAAGAATCAATGTTTGATGTTGATGTTATTAATGAATAATTGGTAATGGTTGATTGTTGTTAATAATTAACATGATGATTATAGGGAGTTTGATAAATTGTTAAATATGAGAAGCTATTAATCTTGCTAAAGGTTTCATAATATTAGTAACAATGATGGAGATGAGTGAAGGTAATAAGGTGATCATAATGATCATAGAGTTGACTAGTGATAATTGAAATAACCCAACATGGTAATGTGATTCTAATGATTATGAAAGTATGATGTTAAAATGATTATTCATAATCTTGGAATGATACAAGTTAGTGACAAGTTGTTTGATGTAATTACATAATGTTATATTAATATTGAGACAAGTGTCAAGTGACTAACTTGTGTTGTTCTATTGTATTCTCAGATGTGCAGAAGGCTCAGTGATATTAGACTACTGAGTGGATGGCTGAGGTATTCGGTGAGTGGATCTCAAATCCTCAGCGTAACTTGGTTGTAACAAGTTTGGTTACAACAAGTAACGTGTTATTACTTTATTATTTGCATTGATGATTATGCGGATAGTAATAATACTGTTGATATGTTGACTAGTTGAATATGTGACTTGTTGATTACGTGATCACTTGAGTTAATTGGCCTTCGGGCATCAGTTGTTAATGAGGCAACGAGTTGATGAACTGTTGGTTGGGCTAGTTGGTTATCCAAAGTTTAACACATCTCCTGTGTTAGTTGAAGATAATCACTAGCTATCGGTCTCGTCCGTATGGCCATACGGATAGGTTGGGTAAGTGTTCTTGGGGAGCCTCCCGGGTTAATGGTTATTCCCAGAGCCGCCGATCCTCATTATGGTGTTGTTGATTAGTTGAATTGTTGCATTGTTGAACTGATGCATTGTGGATGTGTTGTATGGGTACTTGCTTGTTTAGTGCTAATTGTTGTACACAAAGTTGTTGCGCTAAGTTAGGTTGTTGATTAGTATCTGCTCACTTAGCGTTATGCTAATCCCCCACATTATCCCTTCTTGCAGGTTTTGGCTATTGTATTGGGTGGGCAAGAAGTTGGACTAGAAGGAATGTTTGACCTTGAGGCGTTACTCTGATAGTGGAATTGTATAAAATAATGTTTTAACATGTTTTTATATAACACCTCTAGCGAGAAGTTATGTTTTTAAAAGGTTGAATTTTATATGTTGATAAAATGGTGTAAACTATTACTAGTCATTTGGACATACGCTTCCGATTTATTATATTTAAATGAGTGTAAATGCGGGGTGTTATACTGACGGTGCAGCTAGCTCTGGGGGTCCGGAGCAGGGCTAATTCTCACAAGTCCATCAGGAGAAGAACACACTTATGCCTTGAGATTCGACTTTCAGGAAACAAATAACGAGGCAGAGTATGAGGCATTAATAGCCGGACTACGGATAGCTGAGCAAATGGACATCACAAACCGTTCGTTGATTCCCAGTTGGTGGCTAATCAAATAAATGGCAACTTTGAAGCTAAGGAACAGGCAATGAAAAAGTACTTAGAAGTGGTGTAGGAGATCAAAAAGAAGTTCAGCCACTTTAAAATTGATCAGGTCCCAAGAAGCCAAAACAAAAAGGCTGATGTGTTAAGCAAACTAGCAACCCTTACGTTCGCTCACCTCACATAGGAAGTCTTGGCGGAAGTTTTGAAACAAAAGTCAATCGATACTAGCAATGAGGTCAACCCAGTACAAGAGGAAGGAGAAACCTAGATGACACAAATCAGAAATTACTTGCTGAATGGAACACTCCCTGCCGACAGAGCTCAAGCAAGAAAGATCAGAGTAAAGGCCCCAATGTACACCATCGAAAAGGGAGAGTTACTCCGGAAGTCTTTTCTGAGGCCTAATCTCATATGTGTAGAACCAAATCAGGCAGAAAACCTGATCAGGGAGATACATGAAGGCTCCTGTTGTTTACACTCAGGACCACGAGCAATCACAGGAAAGATAATGAGATAGGGCTATTTCTGGCCATCCATGCATCAGGATACTCTGTCTATTGTCCGAAAATGCCAATCCTGCCAAATCCACGCGCCTGTCTCAAGAACCCCAAAACATGATCTCATTCCTGTAACCTCACCATGGCCATTTTATAAATGGGGCATCGACATTGTCGGTCCTTTTCCACCTGTTGCTGGAGGAGTCAAGTTCATCGTCGTTGCCATTGACTATTTTACTAAATGGGTGGAAGCAAAGCCCATAGCCCAAATTTCAGGAAAGAAGATGGTTAATTTCGTTTGGGAAAACATTGTTTGAAGGTTTGGCATCCCTCACGAAATTGTAAGCGATAATGGCACTCAGTTTGCAGCGGATCCCTTCAAGTCGTGGTGCAGTGAACTCTCAATTCAACAGACTTTCACCTCTGTAGCACACCCTCAAGCCAATGGGCAGGTAGAAGTGACTAACAGGGATATTGTTGCAGGCATCAAAGCCAGGCTGGTTAACTCCAGAACGGGATGGATTGAAGAGCTCCCAAATGTTTTATGGGCCCATCGAACCATGCCAAAGAACGACAGCACTTGGGTAACTCAATTCAGTTTGGTATATGGAACGGAAGCTGTCATTCCTGCTGAAATCAGTGTACCAACACAAAGAATCCTGACGTTTGAAGAAGAGGCAAACATTGTGTCCCTTCAGGAGACCCTGAATATGGTCGAAGAAGTCAGGGAAATGGCAGCAATCCAGCAGGCAAGGAACAAACACAAGATGGCCAGGTACTACAACAGGAAGGTTCAACCCCATGAATACAAGTCAGGGGATTATGTTTGGCGTAGGAATGAAGCTTCAAGAGCTGAGGATACAGGAAACCTTGGCCAAAATTGGGAAGGACCGTATCAAATAACTGAAGCCCATGGTAAAGGAGCCTACTCTCTAGCTTACCTGGACGGTACTGCCATACCTCGCACCTAGCATGCAACCAACTTGAAAAGATGTTATGTTTGAACAACTTATTGTAAGCCCGGGAGAGATTGATCACCCCTCCTGACAGGCATTTCTATGTTAATCGCTTGCATTTTCAATAAAAATTAAGTTGTTCATTCCAGAACTTGTCTTTTCATTGCTTTTAATATACAAATTCAGGGCCCACCCGCTGGTCGAAATCACCCAGTGTGATTCCACGATTACCCCACTCCCTGCACTTGGCTGACAGAATCACCCAAAATAGCAGACTGGAATGGCGGTCCTGCCACAGTGGAAGGTGAATTCTAGCCCTATCCCTGGTAGAGATTCACCTCAACCAATAGGTTGGCTAGTGATGAATCAGATCAAGGCACGAATGACACGAGCATCCGCCAATAGGCTTGCTGAGCTGATCATTCCTGTACGAAAAGGCAACCTAGAATTTGCCAAGTCATGACTACACAGGGGAATATCCCACTCAGACAAAACTAACTTGTCCAGAATAAAGACAAGTACAGAAACACAAAAGAGTACTCACAATAAATACAAAGAAATATAAAGCAACATGTTATTTCACAAAAAATACAGGAAGTATTATCCACAAATTACAGACATAAAGTTCCAAGTTACAAATATAAGAAGCTAAGGCTTCATGGAAAGGATCGCCTCAACAGGCATGTCTAGATCCTCAACAAGCTTTTCCAAAAAGGGAGAGGTGGTTAAACCCGCTAAAGCACGCCCTGCAGCTCTTGCCTTGTTAGCTGCTTCGGGATCAATCTTTGCCGCAATTTCGACTGGAAGAGGACTCAGATGCTAGGTGGCCATGTATGCCACCTCATGCTGACCTTGAGCCCATGCACATTTAACCATATTGGCAAAAGGGTTCTTGATCCCTGGACAACCCATCGAGGTGATAATGAGACCAGGGAGACCAGCCTGCAATTTTTTCTTTTCCTCAATTGCTGCATCTCTCTCAAAAATAGCCTGATCTTTTTCAGTGATCGCTTGATCTCTCTCAGTAGTAGCTTGATCCCTGACAGCAATAGCTTCATCTCGATGAGCATTAGCAGCATTTAGTTCTTGGCCATTTTGTTGCAGGGAAGCCTCCATATTTTCAACCTTTTTCTCTTGCTCTGCAAGCTGGGCTTTCAAAGCCTCTATCACAGCATCCATCTGGTCGGCTTTAGCAATACTCTCCCTGTGGTCAGCTTTAAACTTCATAAAACTGTCCCTCTCCTGCTGAAATCTGTCCCTCTCCTCCTTCAGGCCAGCACCCAACTTCCTGTTCAACTTATCAACGTGATCGGCAATGTGCAAAGTATTAATGTTCCACATAAAATGGTCAAAAGTGGACTTGATGCCGCGGTTGATGCCATGGCGGATAGACAGGGAGCTCATCTTCTTCCCAATAGCAGGAGGCATGGCGTGACGAACTAAGTCCCTGCAAGATTGAAGATCTCGGCCAGGGTTATCAACCTGAAATCCCCACCCTGGCACAAAAATAGGAGAACCACTGAAATCACTCATCGGAGCAGTGGGGATGGGACCCCTAGCCCCTCCTAAAAAATCCGTGGCATCGTCATCCTCGTCCATGTCAGGCAGAGATAAGCTAGAACTGCTATCATACAGGGAACTACCCCCAGCAGTCTCTTTCCTGACACCCTCCTCCTGCAGAACAACTCTCCTTTTCTTCTTAAGGGTTGCACCATCACCACCTCCTTCTTCATCTGAAAATAACAACCACAAGGTTAGAAAGGGAAATGAATCGAAAGCAAATAAAAGAAAGGTATTGCCTATACCAGTCGCAGAATCATGCAGCGCACACGTGGATCTTTCCATGTGCTCGGCAGACAACCCCTCATCTGGCACAGTGGTTTCCTGAGTGGAAGTATCAGCCCCCTCAACTTCCCTGGTCGACTTCTTTTTTCTCTTCTTTTTACCAGCTTGCTCTCCCACCGTAGTTTTCTTCCTGCTCGCACCTCCCCCAAGAGTGTCAACGACAGTGTAGTCAGCAGGAATGTCCGATCCAGGAGGAAGAGTCTCAGCTGTAGCACCTTCAGGAGTAACAGGTAGATTGTTGACGGAAGTATGGCCAACATCAATACCAGAAGGATCCTCAGAGGCAAGAGCAAAGCAAATATCCATCACTACAATATAAGAAAAATAAAATAAGGGTTAAAACACAAACCGAAGAAGGCAAGGGGAGCACTTCAGGAAAATATAATCATGGAACCATCACTACAATCCCATTCCCTACCTTTATTTTGATGCCTGCAAATCAGGACCCTATCCTTCCTATTCCAGTTCCTGCTCATGTTAGCCATGGCCAAAACGGAATCAGGGTAAGGCCTCATCACCACGCTTGCCTGCGACAGCAGGCGGAAAAAATCCATGTCGTTCTCAGTTTGGTCTATCTCTAGGGCAACATTCTTTACAACCCCCTGTTTTTTCATCCAGGTAGCCGGATTAGCCCACAGGAAAAGCTTTTCCTGACCCTTTGGTAAAATTCTATTGTCAACAAAGAAAAAGTGGTCTTTCCAGTTCCGCAGGCCATCGGCCCTGGGGCCGCAAAAATTAGCCTTCCTGCCAGTCCTCTTGGACACTGTAAACCAACTCTCCGGAGAAATTGCTATCGTAAATTGGGAAGAAAAAAATAGCAGGGAAGGTTTTTTCCTATGTAATCGACAATAAACCTCAAACAAAATGATTTTCTGTAACCCTAAGGGGTGTAGCTGAGTAAACCCTATACCGTAATGCTCTAACAGCGAAATCAAGAAAGGCGTGGGGGGAAGTCTAAAGTTACTGGTCTCGAACCAGTGCTTATACACAGTCATCATGCCCTTAGGTGGTGCATGGGTGCGCTGTGCCGGAGTGGGTGCTATAGCGTCATATTGATACAAACAGGGATACAATTCGGCAAGCGCCGGCATATCACTTTCCCTAATTTTACTCTCTATATCATTAACTATGCCTCCGAAAAACTGCATATTGGCTTTCCTTACGGCCGGCGCTGACATAGGTACGGTGGTCAAAGAAGTAGTAGGGTGGATGGTGGATGATGGTTCCATGACTATCTCCGTAAAAACAACAAGAAAAATAAAATAAAACACAAAGAACGTAAGCGGAATATGAACCTCGAACGGCCGGAGTGCTAAAAATGGAAGAATCCGATGAAAACTTGCCGAAATTGCAGAGCAGAGAGAATAGAAGAAGCTTTTGAAAACAAATGAGCGCGTAACGAAAAGAAAAAGGGGTAGATCCCTATTTATAGCAGCAATGGATAACCGCCGCAGGCCCATGGGCCTTCATCAGGACCCTACACGTGTATGGTTATCACACCAAACCCAGGAATACAAACAGACAGCTGGCACATTTAATGCCTCACGCGCCCTTGTAACGCATTTTACGCTACCCGAGGAAACTCAACCGACAACAGTACCTGACACACCTCGGGTACATCTCTCTTTTCTGACAAACTGATGGGACGCCATCAGTCAAACCCTTTCGGCCAGAAACATGCCACGTAGCTCCTGATAACATCATTCTCTGGAGCAATATAAAAAACGAATGCCACAAAATGACCAAAGCATTCGCCCCCGAAATATTAAACTTACCCCTTAGCCATCAGGAATGAAAAATCGTTTCCTGAGCAGGAAGACATAAAAACAGAAGTAACTTACCTGAGGAGTGCTACTGATCAGGAGCAAGTAGTTTAGTCCCCTGGTGAATACACCAGCCTACTAAACTGGGGGGACTTAATCATGTACCATATAATAAGGTTCAAGAATATATATATTTTTTTACATGGCCCAAATAGGCTGGAAAGGCCCATCCGGGAAGTCCCAGCAATTAGGACCCGACGGGAAAGGCCCAATAGAAAAGGACCAGCAGGCTTGGCCCAACCAGAAAAGCCCAAATGCATAAAACAACCCATCAAGCTAGGGTTCATGTCCCCTTGGCCCACGACAATATAATCCAGGGGATCACCAACGTTAGTGGCGGTCCCCTGTAAGCCGACAAGGGTTTTAACCTCTCACTATTATTGGTCCACGTCATCACAGGGGACCCACACACAAGACGCGTTAATCACAGCCGTACGATTTAAAAATACTTAGATGGTGACTTAACCTTACAATCAATAAGTACCACCAGATGGTGACTTAGCTGTACGATCAAAAGTGTAAGATGATGACACGTGGCAAAACTTGCCCACCAAGGGGTTCAAGGATCACTATATATACAAGGGTATGAGCACTATTCATGCCCTAACACCTCCAAATACAACCTCATTATCTACACTTAAGCCCTTATCATCCAGAGGAGATCACTATTCATCTCCTCGCCGCCGATTCACGCCACCCACGGTTTCGTTCAATACACTCCGGCGGGTTATCCACGTAAGTCACGGAGAGCTACGAATCGGATCAAACCCACTAGCACTCAGGTATAAAACTTATGCCTGATCAACTATTTAAGTACCAAATAATTATTTAATTTACTCCAAATATTAGAAAATTTAATCACCGGTGTCACAAAAATTTTAAATCTCCCACGATTTGGTAGTTGATTAAGTTTATCTAGAGTGTAAGGTGCACCACCTAAATATGAATGGTAGCACTTTTAAGGAACCAATAACTTTTCCACTAAATTTACATTAAGCCGACTTAATTGATTGGTGTCACATGACACCGCTGACTATAACGTGGATTCGCACATGCCAAATATAAATATCAATAGTCCATTACACAACAGATTTTTAATAATTTCTGTGTTTTTTGTCCACCAAAATACTGTATTATTTGGCCTAATTAGCATACGATATTCACGGACAGTGTCACCTTCAGGATAAGCTTTGAAGATTCTTTTGTTGTCACATCTTTTTATTTGATGTTGCATATCAAATAATTAAGAAAGGTATTTCCATTTCATTTCATTTCATTTATTTATTTATTAATAATAAACTATAAACATATATACTTTTAATTTAGCTTTACCAGGATATTATTGAAATATAATTCATGCTTCGAATTCTAGCTACATGCATTTTTATCCAAATAACACGTATATATCATCAACTACATTTTCTGGAAGTTGATTTTTTTCATGTGAATGGAAATTAAAGTCATCTTTTTATTAACCCATAATGATGAAGTGAAATGGTATTTATATATTATGACTTGTGTAATTACAATTACATTGAGTAGCTACTCATGAAGAGACTTCAAAAGTGTCTACAAATTAATCTATGAAATTGATCTTTTCATTGATTATGGTTTTGGATTGATTAATGATTATATATGATCATTTTATGAAGAGTTCAATTGCATAATGGTAGACTTTTTGATCTATAATAATAATATAATGATCACTAATTCTTTTGGGCCATGGTTTAGATACATATACTGAACAATGAGAATTGGAGTGCATTTGCCCCGGATTTCAAGGAACTCGAGGAATATGTGGAACGTGAAGATGAATTTCATTTGATGCAAGAAACTGAAAAGGTAAAATTACAACCGTACGTGGTAAAACAAGTAGCACGTTGTGTAGATGGAACTCTCTTGAGTAAACTTTTCGTTTCACTATGTGAATTGTTACAGGTGAAGGAATCCGAAAAGGACGAAGATGATGAAGTTGACATTACAACCGTGGATGACTCATCCTTTAGTGATTCAGATATCTCACAGGAGGAACTATGCTTCTTGCCTGCAGATCTCTGTCCTGATGTTTCTGAGCAGCAGGAAAAGCGCAACGGAATTACTTCAAAAGTAGGTGACAGCAAGAATTCCGATTCCCCACTTTCAGAAGAGACAGGAGGTAAGTTACTGATTCGTGCTCAGTGCATCCATGATTCCAATCAAATCGAAAGTAAGTTACTGATTCGTGCTCAGTGCATCCATATTAGTTTCGTAGATTGGGATCTTTAAGGAGTAAATAGTTGCTTTATTAGTTATGCGGTTTCTGTTAGAATTTCTAACCGATTCCACGCTGTGATTTTTTTACAAGCATTTAGGATGTGTTTGGATGTACGTTTTGAAACTGATTACGTGATTCTGATTTTAGTAATTCAAGTTGCGATAATCAATTGAAAATCCCCATCCAGGCCACCCCTCACTTTAAATGGGAAAGTGTTCATTGTTTATAATTTAGGGTGATTGCTTGATACGAACCGGGGTTGGATTTTTAAACAAACAATGAAAAGTAAATAATAACATAATGCCTGAAATTTGAGAAGTAGGTGATCTCTCTCATGACTGGATAATAACATAACCCTAGAGACCTATAAATACTAGAAGTAATGTAAACTTACCATAATTTCTTAGCGTGAAAGGAAATTAATAAGCGATAATTGACAGGATATTACTAAGCTCCCTTGTAAATTTCTTAAACTGCTTCAGCACCCCTTAAACCATTTTGGTAGGCCGTATCATGGTTTATTGATCTTATTAACATCAGAGTAGACTGTAACGGATGTCTTGTATTTCAAAAATGTTAATTGCAACAAAAGTTCAACTATGATGGCTCTAGAAGGTACACTAGTTGGTATTTTTGCAATCAATCACTGAATATTGCATATCTAATTTTGAATCCCTAATGCAGGAATGGAGAATTCTGGTGGTGAAGATACTGGCATGACAAATTCGAAAAGAAGGCGAAAACCGTCTGAAAAGGTATTGGAATTGCAGCAGGCACAGAAGGTCAGGAAACCTTTTACTTGTAACATCTGCAAAACTGGCCTAGCTGTTTTAATATTTTTATTGATTTTAAGTGATTAGTTAAGATGTTAAGAAATAGTGTTGTTGGATATTTGAAAATAAATAGGTAAAATAGTCACAGGACTTATTGTGATTAGTGAAATATTAATTGTTTTAAGTTAATATAGTTGACGGAATAATAAAATGTTTGGACTCGCAAATGGTTTTCGGGTTCCAGACAATAGGTCGAGAAGGGGTATTAAATTATACCCGTATATTTGAAGTCGGTTAAGTGATAGCCGACCTTTTGTTTCTTTAATTCCTTTCTTTTTCATTTTGTTTCCTGATGAAAACTTCAAACATAAAACCTAAAATCTATTTAAAGATTAAATCAAACATATGCTATGATCTGGAGTTGGAATTGATCTGAGTAAACATCATCACCATCCTCCTCTTTATATTCCTTTGATTTGTAAGTGTTCATATATGTATATATGCTAAAAGCTAGGGTTTATGTTAATTGAGAAATTGATGATATGTGATACTAGCAGTGTTAGAAGTTGTTATTCATCGTATATAATCGATTAGAGCTTAAGTTTGATGCTGAAATTGAGGTTTGGTTCGGATTTGAGGCTGTTGGGTTTGAACAGGAAGAAATCGCAGAGGCTTGACCGGCGGTCAAGCCGTTTGGCCGGCGGTCAAGAGTTTGTTTTGGGCTGGTGATGATGACGCTGCTCTGGCCGGCGGTTAAACCGTTTAGCCGGCGGCTAAATGGCCCCAAGGCAGAAATTGATTTTTGTATAAACCTTATTTTAAACATTTTCTTCATGTTTTAGCTGCGATTAGTGAGTGAAATGGCAAAATTATGAACTAGTTGTATGTGAAACACCCTAAGAGTATATTATAGTGATGATGTATCTTGATAATAACTTGGGGCTAATCTTTATGTATATGATGATAATTGCGATAATATACATAATGTGGATAGTTAAGTTCTTGCTACAGATTTAGCACAAAAAGTGATGAATTGTTATAAGTTGAATAATTGTGAATAAAGTGATATGATATATTTGTTACCTATTATTCGATTATAATGATCATATTAATATAAGTTGATGTGATATGTTGAATAACGCTATATTGAGACATGTTATATAATTATAACATATGTACATTGTATTAACGAGTTGTTTAACTTGTTAATAGCCATAGTTTGATGTGATGTTTAATGTAAATTAAACTTGTGATGAATGAGTTACTGACTTGTGATGTTTGTGACGATTTCAGATAAACAAGAGACTCAGTGACATTAGACTACTGAGTGGAGATTAAGGTGATTGGTGAGTGGATCGATAACCCTCAGTTTGATTTAGTTGTAACAGGTTTGTTACAACAGGTGATTGTATTATTACTATTGCTTTGATTGCCATGATTGTTATGGTTTATAGGTAATAATACTGTGAATAGATTGTTGACCTGATATGATGACCTGTTGAGTGTGTCGATAAATGATTACGTGATATATGGCCATAGTGCATTGATGATTAGTGCCTTGTGATTATGTGATAAGTGATATGGAGGCCAGGCATGGGGCTGGGCTTGGATTGCTATTGGTTGGATAACATAGGGTCTTAGTACAAGTTTTATTGTCGTAGCATGTGTTGTATGAGTAATAGCACCAAGTAGTCGGTTAAACCTCTGTATGGGCCTGCAGTTGGTTTGAAAGTGTTCTTTGAGGATGATACTCAAGAACCACCGGTCCTCTATGGTGATAAGTGATAGTGATGTGAAAAGCGACAGTGATGTGATAAGTGATAAACAGTTGAGTTATGTGCATATAATTATTTGTTGTACACAGGTGTGTTATGCTAAGTCAGTCTGTTGATTGTTGATTTACTCACTTAGCAGTTGTGCTAATCCCACCACTTTAAATAATTCTTGCAGGTTATGATTAGATAATTGATTGAGCAAGAAGCTGTGATCTGGATGGAATGTTTGAAGAACAAGCGTAAACTCTGATATCTAATTTGGTTAAATCAGTTGTGTTTGTGATTATATAACACCTCGTTTGTAGTATTTTGATTAGAAAATAATAAACTATTATGTATAAAGTTTTAAAAAGTTTGTACACCTTTTTGTGTAATGTATAAATGATATGTGAAACCTACGCTTCCGAGTCGAATAACATTATTATAATGTTTATTGAAATGAGTGGTGTTATAAGTTGGTATCAGAGCATAGGTTTGGGTGAATTGGACAGTGGTAGGTGTTCAATCCCAAATCTATGATTGTGTTTGTCAAACATTCCAGATGTGGGATTTAGCTGTGTTGGGAATCGGTTAGTATATTAAGTACTAACGATTGACAGATTTGTGAGTTGTTGTTTTGAATACAGATATGGCAGAAAACGAGCAACCGACCAGTACCCTCAACAGTTCCCCGAGATTGGATGTCCTTGATACAGAGACAGATACAGAGAAACATGGCCAGACAGGTACAACATTTTTAGTTGAGGAGCACACAGTTAGAGACAAGTATATATTACAACCAGAGAATGAAGTATTGGAGTTTGAGAGAAGACAACGGTATTTACATGAGAGACAGGTTGGATCTTCTCAGCAGCATTCACAGTCGCAGTATCATGCTATGAGCACTATTTCACAGCCTAGGGTGTTATCTTCAGGGCCTATTGATTATCAGGTACCAGTGTTTTTTATCACCATATCAACAGAGAACGGGATGTTCATTTAAAACCTTTATGTCTTGTAAACCTTCACAATATTATGGAACTTTTGATCCATCTGATACACTTGAGTGGTTACGGGATACTGAGAGAAAGTTGGAGATATGCCAATGTGAGGAAGAATTTAAAGTTTCTTATGCAGAACAACTTTTGAAAGGACAGGCAATGTTTTGGTGGGATTCGATTACAGCAAATTTGACAAAACAACAAAAAGCATCTATTCGATGGAGTGATTTTTATAATGAGGTATGTCGACAGTATTGTTCTGAGTTTGATGTGTCACGTATTAGACAGGAATTCATGGGATTACAGTTGACTGATGAGATGACTATAGATGAGTTGATTGCACAGTTTACCGAGAAATTGAGGTTTGTGCAGCAATGGGTACCAAATGATAGAACTAAGATAGATCATTTTGTTGAAGCTTTACCACCAGAGTATCGTACGACAGTGAGATTGGCAAGTTCTCTTGCAGATGCTTTTGCTTTAGCCCATTTAGTGGATAGTGATTTACGAGCTCAGAATAAACAGAACACAGAAAGGATTTTATATCCAGTTGAAAGTGAACCTTCTGATAAAGGTAAACATAAAAGACAGAGCCAAAAGTCAAAGAGTTTCAGTGTTGCGGGCGATCGATCTCTTTGGTGTAATGATTGTAAATCCCGACATACGGGAAAGTGTACTTCTCAAACTACTAGATGCATTAAGTGTGGATTGATTGGACATAAAGTCAGGAATTGTATTTATCCTGAGAAAGTATGTTGGAATTGTCAGAAAGAAGGTCATCATGCGGGGCAGTGTCCAGAGGAGATAAGACAGGGATCGGGTTTGGTAGGTGCATCGTCGTCTTCTGGCCATAAGCGGAGGAATCTGCAGTCAGCAGCTGGCAGATTTTCTGATGATAGTTGATAAAGCTGTCAGGATGGTGGACATCATTCCAGGTATTTCTGTATTTACCTTGTACTGGTGTGTGTTTATATGATTTGGAACTAATTGTTCATTTATATTGTGATTATGTGATAAATTAAAAGTGACCCTTAGTGATTCTAACTCTTTTAGAATAAAGATAGTTGAGAATGAAATAATTTCTGTTACTGTGTTAGTGACTGAAATTAAGTGTTTGACATAGGGTCATAATATTGAAGCTTTGTGTTAGTGTAAATCCTTAGTTGATACAAACTTTGGTATAAAGTGGGCAAATAATATTGAATAGTGAAATAAAGTAATAAATATCCTTGAGAGATGAGTCTTGTGATTGACTTGATGGATATGAAAAAAATGATTATGTTGTTGTGTTCAGAAAGGCTTGTGCAGATAATATGAAATTGTTGAACTGTATATGTTGACATGTTGAAAAGATTTATTGTCATTTGATTAGATTATCGGTATTCTGTGGTATGATTACCAGTATTTGAAGGTTGTGATGAGATTGTGGAATTAATTTGATTGATTAATAAAATACTGAATTGATATGATTTAAAGTGTAGGTTGAAAAAGCGGTATATCATGACTGATCGTTGAATCAGTGTGATTGTTATAAGTGTGATTATATTATTGAGATTAATAAATGTTCATGGGATTTTAGTGAATTAAATGATCTGAGTAAGTCAATTTTGTTGGACAAATTGAACTTGTTGAAATGCTGATATCTCGATTAATTATAAAGATTGGATTGGAGCATATATGTGATTGTGACTAGTCTTGAAACTGTAGAAAGGAGATTATTTTATGTTAACTTATCAACTTCATAAATTTGATTTTGATAGATGAAAAGCTGAGACATGTTGATTGTAGCAATGAGTTTAAAGTGGATTATCCCAAGTTGAGGATTGATTTTGATTGAAACAATTTTTGTATTTGACCGTTGTTTTGTGCCATTTGATGGACTTATTGACTTTACAAAGTATTATATACTTTTGATGGGATGAGGTAGTGTTTGATGCACAGAGATTAGATTATTGATATTAATTGTGATGAATAGAGTTACCTGAGAAGAGTTAATCATTATGACTTGGAGTTTACAGTTGATGTTGTGTTGTGAATCTGGAGATAGTGTTTAGATGGTATTAAATGATTGTTGAACAACTCTAGAGAATTAAAGATTATTAATCTTGAGTTTGAGCATTAGATTTAAAACTCTGAGATGTGACTTTGACTGAGCCTTTTGGTTGAATCTGATTATTAATCATTCGGGAGGTGTTGAATTGGGTTGAAACAAGTTTGACTTTGTGTTGTGATACAATTCGCAGGATTGAACTATATTGTTATGAAATGACTTGAGATTACTCCCATTGTGTTTATAAATTCTGTTGAAATAGAATTGGTTGATGATAAGATAATCTAAGTTTGGTGACTGGGATTAGTGTTTGATTTTGAGGCAACTTTTGAGTTTGACATGTTTGATTGAGACAGATTAGTAATGCGGAAATTTGATGATTGATTATAATCATGAACCAGTACTAGTGGTTGGGGGGGGGGGGGGGAAGATAGAAGCATATACATTGGGATATGTGCATGTGGAAAGAATTCAAAACCTATAATTACATTTATAAGTTACTCACGGAGTAACGTATGACGTGTGTATCTATTATGATTAAGTAGTTGATGATGCTACCTTGATTTGGAGTTATATCAATTGTTTTGCCTGAAACTCATGGAGACATTGTTGATGGATATATCAATCAAAGACTTGATTGTATGACTTGGTATTAGTGAAACTATTGCTGGATTTGGATGGGATTTATCCAAAATGTGATAAGAAATCTTTCCAGAATTAATGGAGTGAGAGAAATTGTTATTGAACTGTGTTAGTGGATTAAAGACTGTCTAGTCTTGTATGGAATTCAGTTGATTTGAGATTATCGAGATGTAATTTTAATTGAAACTTTCGAGAAGTTATTGATTGTGTATTCGAGAATTTTAAGATGATTTGAAATCATCATATTGATGGATTGTCATGAAACGGATGTGATATTATCGTGGATTCTGATCATTGAGTTCGAGTATAACCAGTGTATTAACTGATCTTTGTGGATATTATGCGATTGTAATATCTTGGATATTGAGTTGGATTAGATTTCGGGGACGAAATCTTTTTAAGGGGGAGAGATTTGTAACATCTGCAAAACTGGCCTAGCTGTTTTAATATTTTTATTGATTTTAAGTGATTAGTTAAGATGTTAAGAAATAGTGTTGTTGGATATTTGAAAATAAATAGGTAAAATAGTCACAGGACTTATTGTGATTAGTGAAATATTAATTGTTTTAAGTTAATATAGTTGACGGAATAATAAAATGTTTGGACTCGTAAATGGTTTTCGGGTTCCAGACAATAGGTCGAGAAGGGGTATTAAATTATACACGTATATTTGAAGTCGGTTAAGTGATAGCCGACCTTTTGTTTCTTTAATTCCTTTCTTTTTCATTTTGTTTCCTGATGAAAACTTCAAACATAAAACCTAAAATCTATTTAAAGATTAAATCAAACATATGCTATGATCTGGAGTTGGAATTGATCTGAGTAAACATCATCACCATCCTCCTCTTTATATTCCTTTGATTTGTAAGTGTTCATATATGTATATATGCTAAAAGCTAGGGTTTATGTTAATTGTGAAATTGATGATATGTGATACTAGCAGTGTTAGAAGTTGTTATTCATCGTATATAATCGATTAGAGCTTAAGTTTGATTCTGAAATTGAGGTTATGTTCGGATTTGAGGCTGTTGGGTTTGAACAGGAAGAAATCGCAGAGGCTTGACCGGCGGTCAAGCCGTTTGGCCGGAGGTCAAGAGTTTGTTTTGTGCTGGTGATGATGACGCTGCTCTGGCCGGCGGTTAAACCGTTTAGCCGGCGGCTAAATGGCCCCAAGGCAGAAATTGATTTTTGTATAAACCTTATTTTAAACATTTTCTTCATGTTTTAGCTGCGATTAGTGAGTGAAATGGCATAATTATGAACTAGTTGTATGTGAAACACCCTAAGAGTATATTATAGTGATGATGTATCTTGATAATAACTTGGGGCTAATCTTTATGTATATGATGATAATTGCGATAATATACATAATGTGGATAGTTAAGTTCTTGCTACAGATTTAGCACAAAAAGTGATGAATTGTTATAAGTTGAATAATTGTGAATAAAGTGATATGATATATTTGTTACCTATTATTCGATTATAATGATCATATTAATATAAGTTGATGTGATATGTTGAATAACGCTATATTGAGACATGTTATATAATTATAACATATGTACATTGTATTAACGAGTTGTTTAACTTGTTAATAGCCATAGTTTGATGTGATGTTTAATGTAAATTAAACTTGTGATGAATGAGTTACTGACTTGTGATGTTTGTGACGATTTCAGATAAACAAGAGACTCAGTGACATTAGACTACTGAGTGGAGATTAAGGTGATTGGTGAGTGGATCGATAACCCTCAGTTTGATTTAGTTGTAACAGGTTTGTTACAACAGGTGATTGTATTATTACTATTGCTTTGATTGCCATGATTGTTATGGTTTATAGGTAATAATACTGTGAATAGATTGTTGACCTGATATGATGACATGTTGAGTGTGTCGATAAATGATTACGTGATATATGGCCATAGTGCATTGATGATTAGTGCCTTGTGATTATGTGATAAGTGATATGGAGGCCAGGCATGGGGCTGGGCTTGGATTGCTATTGGTTGGATAACATAGGGTCTTAGTACAAGTTTTATTGTCGTAGCCTGTGTTGTATGAGTAATAGCACCAAGTAGTCGGTTAAACCTCTGTATGGGCCTGCAGTTGGTTTGAAAGTGTTCTTTGAGGATGATACTCAAGAACCACCGGTCCTCTATGGTGATAAGTGATAGTGATGTGAAAAGCGACAGTGATGTGATAAGTGATAAATAGTTGAGTTGTGTGCATATAATTATTTGTTGTACACAAGTGTGTTATGCTAAGTCAGTCTGTTGATTGTTGATTTACTCACTTAGCAGTTGTGCTAATCCCACCACTTTAAATACTTCTTGCAGGTTATGATTAGATAATTGATTGAGCAAGAAGCTGTGATCTGGATGGAATGTTTGAAGAACAAGCGTAAACTCTGATATCTGATTTGGTTAAATCAGTTGTGTTTGTGATTATATAACACCTCGTTTGTAGTATTTTGATTAGAAAATAATAAACTATTATGTATAAAGTTTTAAAAAGTTTGTACGCCTTTTTGTGTAATGTATAAATGATATGTGAAACATACGCTTCCGAGTCGAATAACATTATTATAATGTTTATTGAAATGAGGGGTGTTATATTACTGAAAACAAAAGCTTTAGGTAAATTTCAAAACGTTAGAGTAAGATCGGGATTTAACAAGAAGATGATGTGAATCAGTTTACAGATGATGATGAGATTGATAATAAGTGAAAATTTAGGCTAATGAAGTTGTTGTAGACTTGTAGTTAAAAGTTGGATCATCATTGTTATTTAGTGGCCTCTTATGGTAAATTTGACATTCCATGGGGGTCAACTTTACATATAATCTCGTTGTACTTGCGCCGAAGCGAAAGGTAATATACTTTGCAAGCAGTCGAGCCATAAAATCCTAATAGAGGGGGCGAAAAAATCAATTTTTATTCTCTTATGGTTTTGTGGTGGCGAAATTTGTAAAATGTCATTAATACCTTAAAAAATATTTTTTACGTAATTTAAAAAATCTTATGGGGCGGCTGCCTACTCTGCCCCCGTCCTGTCTCCGCCCCTGTGCAAAGATTTGGGCAGGATGCTGTTATTTCTTAATTTTAGTCTCAATATGGTTGGTTTGCAACGTGATATAGAGTGATGCATGAACTTATATGTAAGTGTCATTCCTAACTATTTCGTATAAGCTATCAAAAGAAAAAGATATAAAACTGAATATTATAAAGTGATACATCTGAAACTTGATACATGGTTTCATTGGTTTGTTTGATTAGAGTTGATACATACAAAACTGTACATATATCACTGGCATAAACCAAGATTGAATACCTCACCCACCCTCGCCCTGTAATCTGGACTCATAGTGCATTGCTAGATTGCTACACCTTAATGATATCTAATTTGTTAACTATGGTCTGATGATGCAAAGAAACCTTAGAATATACTAATCATTTATGAAACTTATACTATACAGGTATAGAAAGTGGGATTACCTAAGGAGAAATAAATATAGGTTGTTGACCATAATATATTTTTTGCCCTAAACTTGGACCACCAGGTGAGTACATTTACGAGGTGCTACAGTTGGTACCATTGCAATTGGACGCATATGTGAGAATTGTGCCTACATCCTTGCCATTCTATCTTCCTTGTGTTGTGCAAGCGCAACATACAGAGACTTGTTATCAACCATCTTTCCATTCATCTCAAAAAACTATGAGACTATATTTAAATTTAACATCTCTCACTAAGCTCCAATAATAATAATAATAATAATTAGTTATAGTAATAATAATAATAATAATAATAATAATAATAATAATAATAGTAATAATAATAATAAAAACATGAGTAAATTATTTAAATCGTCCATGTGGTTTTCAATTTGTTCCATAGGTCGTTCCTTACTTCCAAAAATTATTTAAATCGTCCCTGTGGTTTTCAACTTTGTTCAACGATAGTCCAAAATGGACTACTGGTGAACAAAACTTTTTGAAAAAAACATGATCAAAATATGTTAACTGCTCTTGCAAAATGAATGATCAAAATATGTTAACTTTCTTTTTGCCGTTACATTACCTTTAGTTTTGTTGCTTGTTTGGATACCTTACAATAATGTGATATCAAAGTATAGTCTATTAATTTAACCCCAATGAAAGAGGGTTTTTTTTTTTCTTTTTCTTTTCTTCTTTTTTTGGAATTGTGAACTTTGTGATACATGCATAAAAAATAAACAACAAATAATTTGGAAATAAGAATGTAAAATGCTTATGTACAAGTATGTCCATTGAGAATTACGTGATGTTACCCTCACAAATATTTCAATTAGAAAATCACGTAATATAATAAAAATTTAATATATACTTTGTATTAAAATCAAATGATAGCCACGAATTCGCGGGTTATAGTCTAGTTTTATATAAAATATAGAATAAATTGCATGGATGGTCCCTGTGGTATACACACATTCTCACCGTTAGTCCCCGTTTATTGCGTGTTCGGTCTCTCGTTCAACTCAAATGACTAATATACCCTTACTATTATTATATATTCAAATTTTTAAGTCATGAAATAAATTTATACTTAAAATCCCATCGTCCTCTTTCTTCTGTCACATTCTCACCTTAAAACGAATTCCACCATATCAATTACTATATGCAGAATTTTCAGATCCACCATTTCTTTAATCTTTAAGAAACATTAATTTACTTCCATAAAGTTAAAGGTATCTTCATCAACAAATGGGTTCTAGCTTTCTAGCACCATGCCACTAAGACATCAACACCATCATCAATTTTTCACTTACGAGAAGTATACAACAACCCCATTAATTGTTTCCACATCTCCATGTTTTGTGATTAACACACACGCGCAGTTGATAAATTCATATCCGTAAGTATGCGACAAGGTGTTTGTGCAGCGACGATTTACATATTATTAGGATATCTACTAATTAAATAGTATAATATTAACTTCACAAACATATGCATATGGCATATGACGTAAACAACATAACACTTCAAGTATCAAATATATATATGCATGAACCATGACTCCCTTGCCTTTCACTACATACCTTCCGATGACTATGCAATCTTCATGACAGAATGGACATCTACACTTCAGAACCCAATCAAAGGCAAAAACAGGGTATTGTTGGCTATTGTACGAAGGCCTATAAATAGTTGGCAATATTTCGTGTGATGGCACAAGTTAATACAAATAACTTTCTGTTACAATTAACTAACATCTCAGTCATCTCACTCTCCTTATTCCCATTCACAATCTCAGAATTGCTCGGCTCCAAATATGGAAATGTGGCGTATAACCGCATGAATGTAATGCGAACTACCAACCGGGAATCCCCACCCGAGCCACAATCTTCTTATGAATATTCACACATCCCGCTCACCTCTTTTCGTTGATCGATCCTTAAAAAACAGACCGATATAACCAGGGGCGGAGACAGGGCGGGGCAGCGTAGGCAGCCGCCCCCACAGAAACTTTTAAATTACGTAAAAAATAAATTTTTTTAAGGTATGAATGACATTTAAAAAATTTCGCCCCCACTACACTGTAGAAGAAATAAAAATAATTTTTTTTTCGCTCCCTCCATTTAGATTTCCTGGCTCCGCCCCTGGATATAACCCTTAACTGGTGCTTATCGGTTAGACCCGTGAGCTAAGGTATCATCACATATTTTCCGGATGTTGCAGGTCGACGGAAAAGCTTGAAACGGGATTTGATATATATCATGGTCAACAATTCCGATTTGACTGCCAACCTAACTCCAGTAAAGTGGGGGTACTTCCGGCGATACATTTGCAATTAAAACTCGATAACCAAATCTGACAGCTCATATATATTGCGGGATTGGCGGCGGGGTAACTGGTATTGTCGGAGAAGATGATGATGAGTGAAGTCTCATTTGTGGTCGGTGATGGTGTAAGGCTACGGTGTGAGGGAAGGGAAGAGATGATGAGATTTTAGGTATTAATTTAAGTTGAAAATTACATCAATCATTTTTATGGTTTGATCTAAATCTCACTAGCAATCCTCTAATTAATTTGATTACACTGGTCATCCTTTTTTTGAAATTTGTTAGGTCAATAGTACTTTAGACTAACGATTGTTAACTCTATGTTAAAAATGATCTTGTGTGTCGTTTTTTTAAAATTTTTTTAAGTAAATATAAATTATAAAATCTAAAATATGTATAGATACATTATTAGGTGCTCAAACATCATTTTCATCTTTCATATCTTATCTCGTCATAATTTTGGTGGCCACTATCTCATCTCTTTTGCATCCATTCCGATGAGCCTAGCTTCAAAGTAAAACGGCATTGATAAGTGTGAACTAGTTAAGCCAAAATGTATATATATGTGTAGAAAGATGGTGGTGAATTTGAGTGGTGCAATATAAAATTTGATGTACCAAATTTGATGATGAATAAAATGAGGGAAATATAAAAAAAAAATTTGCGCACCTAATAATGTATCTATACATATCTTTGATTTTATAATCTATATTTTACTCAAAAAATTTAAAAGAATAAAAAAATTTACACACACGGTCCTTTTTAATGAAGAGTTAACAATCGTTAGTGTAAAGGACTATTGATGTAACAAGTTTCAAAAGAAAGGATGATCGATATGATTAAATTAATTAAAGGACTCCCAGTGAAATTTGAAGTAAACCATAAGGATGATTTGTGTAATTTTTTCAAGTGGAAAATAAATAAGATGAGGGTATATTAGTCATTTGAGTTGAATGAGGGACCGAACATGCAACAACTTTTGAGTTTTTGGACTGTGCATGCAAAAAACAAAGTACAAGGATTAACGGTGAGCATGTGTGTAAACCACAGTGAGCATCTATGCAATTTTACTCTAAAATATACTCCCGTATTTAATGTCATATAATATAAAATTAAAAAATGTAATGTCATGTAATATAAAAATAAAAAATTGAATTTCAAATTGGATTAATTAAAGTTTTATGAACATGGGACATAATTATGGAGGTTTGAAAGAAAGGGTAGCATGGAATCTCAATAAAAAAAAGCAGATAGCGATGGATGTATCCCAAGTTACACGTACGCGGAAATCCACATCACTCTTTACTCCTTTTTTAATTAATTCTCATTCTCATTCTTTTTTTTTTTTTAAGGCAGTTTTAAATCACTGACGGACTTAGGCAGGTAGTGGTCCACCCGATCATCTCCATAAGTTTGAGATATTCACATATTAAATGGGGGATAATTACATATATATATATATATATATACCCAATTTAAATTGAAAAATTACATATTTTTCCAAACATGTTTAATTGTACATCATACATTGAATACTTATGTTTTTGGTAAATATGATACTATACCACTTAAGTTGGATATATATGTAATTATCTCAAATCGTAAGACAAGATAACTAACAATTCTTTCGATTCCTAATTCAATGAAACAAGTTTAGCACATTAGTTTTGCATTAAGTAATAAAAGTGTTAGACCCATATTCGTTTTTGAACCAATAAGAAAAAAATCAAACACGAGTTGAAAATATTTCGATTATAATATCATATTAAAAGAGGTTTATACAAAACATAAGTCGAAGTCTTGATGACTATTCGAGTCAACATTCAAAAGAGTCAATGGTCAACCGTTGAATTCAAAAGACTAATATTTAAAGTTTTCATATTAAGATCGATATTTAGTAAAGTTTAACAAAAGAGGAACAAGCTTATATCTTGGCCCGGTTCATAACTACCCTTGAACCCAAACCCTTTCGCTAATCTTGAGCCTTGCCCTTGAGATTCCTATCCATCCCTTGAACTTGATCACCTAAGGACATACACAATTTTAACAACAGGTAAGCATTTCATGCTTAGTGAATACACGGATTTAGAAAACAATATATATGACGGCTTTCAAATAAAGAGTCATTTAGTAAACGGCATTCAAGATAAATAACTGGTTTATTATACGGCATTTAACTAAAGTAATCCTATCATTAAACCTTGCAACTCACGGCTTTCGTGTGCCTCCGCACTCAACCTAAACTATGGATCCAAGTTAGGTAAAATGGGTTCGTCAACCCCGGCTTTCATGCCTACATCCGGCTCATATTTGGTTGCAAGTAAAACAATAGAAAAACATGTGATTCAATATATATAAAACTACATTTATAAATAAAAAGGCATTCGTAAATAAACGGCTTTTTAATGTATGTCCTTAGTAGTAGAAGTCCGTGTACTCACCTGAAGCCTTATCTACAATCACACTTTATTCTTATCTCGTAATTACCACCTGAAATCTATATATAGTAGATCAACATATAAGTTACATTGTCCAACAACCTATAAACAACTTACAACAAGTATGACCCAAACCCAATATTTCAGCTTTGATACCCTGTACCACTTTAGTAATTTGACAAACTTAAACTTTGAATTAGATCCAGAAACTTATTTCATGTTAAAGTAGACTTGTTAAGCTTTCCAATGGTATACGATACACCTTAATCGGAGTAACGGTTGACTAGATATGATCTAATGAAAACAGTCCATCTTTTCTGATGTAAACCTACGGGTCTGCTGTAAATCAGCAACCCACAGCAGCCCAAAAGTGACCAAAAACTCATCCAAAACATGTTCAAACTATTCCAAATACTTTTGGTAGTCACTACAAGTTTTATAGCATGTTTAGGGTCATTTCCAACAACTTTTTACATCGACAATTAACTTATCTTATTCCTTAAAAACTTGAGTTTTCATGATCCATTTTGTATACCCCATTTCGCTTTACAACAATAATAATACAATAAATTTAAGTTTTCTCCATGATATTATATCTTTCATGAAGTTCTTTAGTGTCATTAAAAGTACATTTGCATCTATAAACATAAATATCAATTTGACTCCATTTGGTGATGTTCGACTATAAAAGTCAAGAAATCAGCAAACATGCAACTTCATCTACCTCTGACTTTCCAATTAAATCCGAATTCTAACTTTCTAATAGTTTGATTCCAGTTTTCAAGCACTCACATTATCATCTATCAACATAAATCTCACTTTCCCCCACTTTATACCCAAACCTAAGTAAGAATAGAGTTGAAATGGAAATTATACCTTAAGCTCTCTTCTTGATGTTCATCACCAATAGTTTACAAATCTTCCTCTAACTCCTTTTAAATCTTCAATTTAGCAAAATCCTTCCTCTTGGATATATCTCTCTAGTACACACACATGAGTTCATATTTGAAAATAGAAATGTCTAGAGAAAGAAATGGAAATTTTACTTATATCAGCTCCTGGCCCAAATTCCAAAATTGACATTTTGGTCCCTAAACTTTCAGTAATTATCCCTTGTTATCCAATTTAAACTAGTTTTAATCTATTAGGTACATTTTTTTTTTTTTTTAAGGCAGTATTTGAATCACTGACCGACCCCCATTATGGTCCACCCGATCATCTCCAATGAGTTCGAAGCCAAGACGACGCCCTAAAGGGGTTGTTCTCCCATGTCTTGGATGGGTATTGCGTCGCAGGATTCCCCCTCACAACGAGACTCGAACTCACCACTAAGGAGAAGCCCCATTCTGGGGAAAACTCCTTACCACTGGGCCAAGACACCAATGGATTTCCTTGAGGAAGAAAATCCAAATCCAATACCTCTTTATAGGGATCGAACCTGGGACAACTCCCCCCCCCCCCCCCCCCCCCCCCCCCCCCAAAAGACTCAAGAGAATCTTTGGTGGCCAACTCCGCTAGACGGTGTTTGACTCATTAACTACATCCTTTGACTTGAATAGTCAACTCAGTCAATAATATCACATTATTCAAACATTTAAAATTTAGGACCAATAAAATAAGCTCATACCTTATATATTTTAGGGTGTTGCAAAAAGTTTCGACAACTTTCTTGTATTATTCTCCATGTTTTGTTAGTATTTTAGAATTGTATATGCTATCTAATGAATTGAACAAGATTATATAATTTTGGGATATAAATGGTCAAGATAGTAGTGTAACACCCCAGTATTCGAGGTATTATTTTAGTGTATCCAGAAATATACATATTATGAAATATTATTATATAAGTAATAAGATACAATATAAAACGCAATTGGATTCCTCAGTTCCAGACTGTGTGAAATAAAAGAATTAAAATTATATACACAGCTACGTGTTTAATTCCTGATGCATTCTAAACTTTCCAGAATTCTAAAGCAGAGGAACCAAAATCGTCTCTCATCATCACCATCATCAATCCTTCTTATCTAGCTTCAAATTAAGCTTTAGAATCTTTGATTCTTCATCTCCATCATCATCTTTAACTCACTGTAAGTGAATTCTCTATAATCTATAAGCTAGGGTTTAAGTAGTTAATGGGTTTTAGTGGGTTTCATTGAATTAGATTAAATCAGAGAAAGGAATTGATTGGGTTAGTGATTACTAGCCTAATTATCACTCATAACAATCATTTCTATTCAGGAAATGATGAATTCACTATTTATGTTCTTGAGCGAAATTGGAGGTTTTGATAAATTATCATAACTTAACCTCAATTAATCTAAAGTATAGGTTATAATGATTAATTGAATATGGAAATAATATTAGAATGAAGAATTGAAATAGATATGATGAATTATAGCTAGTGATCATGATTAGTGAAAGTAACTTGGATTAGTGAATTACTTAGATTAATCAAAGTGGGGGAGAGTGAATTATGATTCATTAACTAGTTGTTGTGAATTGTATAATCTAAATGTATCATTATGAATTATGAATAGGTGATTAAAGGCTTGGAATATACTTGTATCTTGGTTGCTTGAAATCTTCAAATCGTAAGGTGAGTACATGGAGAATCAATTAGGTGAAGGTTATGTGATCTCGATTTGTTTACAAACAAGAGATTTCACATAATCATGTTTTGAGAGTCCCGGAATCACTATCAGTTAGTGATTTGGAATCGTAAAGTGTAAAGTTTAATTGTAGAAGGGGTGGGGGTGGGGGGGGAGGGGGTGAATACAATTTGAAACTATTTCAGATTTTAACTTAGTTAATTAATTAGTTTTAAATTGTTTAACAGAAACAGAGTATAAACGATAGTAACAGAGTATTCAAATATATGACAATATCAAAGTGAAGAAGTAATAGTAGCTTAAAAGGTGAATTGTATTGATCATAAAATTCACAAGTGTTGAATGTGGAATGGATTAACCAAAGTTAATCCAATTCAAACACTTAGCTAATCTATTACAAATTGAGAAGAACAGCAGTGGACAAACACGCTGACTGTTCTCTCGCTGGATCGACAATACGTACTCTAGACAAACTGATCACTGACACACAAGTGATACGTACTCTAGACAAACTGATCACCGACATTCTGTGGGTCCCAATTCTGTTACCGCAAATATCTCGTTACCTTAAAACCAATCATTTGCTGCCACGTAATCTTTCGGACATACTTCAAGTTGGAACACTCTTGCTGATGTATAGATAAGTACAGTACTTTCTGTACTTGATGATTGAAAGGCTTTATTGAATAGTCCCTGAAGATGCAGTAATCATCCTCACTCACTGCGAGCTAACATGCTCTTGTAAAATGACTTGAACTAGAGATCTTCAGTGAGTAGCTGTTATTCTGGCAGTGACTTTTGCCTTTATTGATTTGAAGATGTAGAGCTCTCGCTGTCAAGATCAGCGACACACAAAGTTGAGCTTTAATCTTCCTCAGCATATCAATTCCTTGAGAGTAGAATGAATGACGATCAGCGAAACCAATCTTCAGCAACAGCAGCTTTGATACAATTCATTTCTTCATCGAGTAGTGTTAAGTTAAGTTGTTCAGCGACCAGCGACTCAACATGGTCAGCGACCAGTGACTCAACAATCTCCCCCTAAATGATTGTGATCGAAGCTCCCTAGACAAACTTGTTGCTGAAAAAGTTTATAGTCAGTGTTTAAGATTTTAAACATTCAGTGACTTACACTTTGATCCATTCATTTATTTTTTTGGATTCTTTTGACATAATCTGAGTTATGCACTTTGGTTTTCTCAAAAGATCAGATATTATTGAACTGCAAAATATAAAGTATAGATAGTTTTTCAGTTACAATACATCTAATCTATTACAGGTTTTAAACCTACTATATTCAGCGATTAGATAAATAGCAGAGATTCCTACTATCTTCAGCGATTAGATAAATAGCAGATATTCCTACTTTCTTCAGCGATCAGATAAATAGCAGAGATTCCTACTATCTTCAGCGATTAGATAGAACAGTGATTCTTGGTATATCAAACCTACTATCTTCAGCATGACACCCTCTCACGAAGCTTTAACCGACTGAAAATCAATGAAAATGAACCTTCAGATACTTGATCAGGATAGAGAAAGATTCATTGCTAAGCTTCAGATACTGATCCGGATAAAGAAAGATTCATTGCTAAGCTGAAATGGCACAAATATTGAATAAAATCGCCAAGAAAATTGTAACTCAAATACACGGAATATGTAAGTTTTGTGATAGAAGCCGCAAAGATGATTCCCAAGTATCAGCAACTTTAATAGTAGCAGCGATTTTTCATATGAGCATAAGCAACATTGGTTTTTGCATTTATTTGTACATTTTCTCCCCCTTGATAACAGCACGAAGTAGATCAGCATTTCTGTGGTAGCATCAGCAACAGTTGAATATTTCTCCCCCTTGATGATATCAAGAAATGCTGCAACAAATGTTTGATCTTTTTGTAGTAAGTGAGTGGTTTTCTCGTCATCATCAGCTTGTGTTTTAGCTGATGGATCATCGAAAACAGAGGGATCAGCCTGTATCTCTCCCTGTGACTGGAGAGAGATATTGACAGCTAGTGCAGTGATAGATGAGATTTGGCTCGGGTATGTAGCCAGTGATGTGATATCAGCAATGAGTGTGTTATCACCCACTGATACCACTTGCCCTTTTGATGAAGTGTCATCCTTTTGTGAGAATGACAAGTGGCTGATGGTTAGACTCGATATGAGGGTGTGGGATGCACCCAAATCACTGCTAACAATAGTTTGAGCTATTGTAGCTGTCTGCAGTTGTCCCTTTTTAGAATCACTGGACTTTCGGGAGTCCAATGAAGCAGTTGAAGGCTTGGGGTCAGCAAGGGTGCCCGCAGGGACTGAACGTTCAGCCTCCGTTTCACCCTTGGCATCCTTGGATGTCTTCATTTTGCTATGTTCCTGATCCGTTAATGTCAGGAACCCTAATTTGGATGTTTTCTTGGGAGAGGATGGTGATTTCTTGATTGGTGATTGACTAATGATAGTCACTAGGGGTGTTGTCAGTGACGTAGTCGTTTTGGTTGTAAGAACGGACGGACGTACATCAGTTTCAGACTGGATCACAAGTAATCCCTGTTTTCTCATGAGAGTATTAAAAAATATGATCACTGTTTTTGAATAAAAATTTTGAGAGCACATCAGGGTTGATTTTAAAGATTTGGATAGCAATTTAACCCTGTTTACTTTAGTGATCAGTATCTTCACATACTCTGTTTTTGGGATGGAAAAATGTTTTAGTGAATAAAATGATTTTTTGAAACTGTAATGACAAAATCCTTACCAACTGAAGAAGTTTGAGGAAATTGATTTCGTCGTTACAGAAAGCAAAAAGATTTTGTATGGTGTTTATTTTGAAAGGTTTTTATGAAAATCAAGAGGACGATTGGATTGAGATGAGTATAAGTGGCTTGATTTATAGAGGCCCTCTTAATTATCATGTGGATAAAAATGGGTTAACGTGGTTGATGGTGGTGGTGAGTAGAGGTGGTATAGAGGTGATAATTGATGGTGGTAAGTGGTATAGGGGTGATGATTATGAAAACTGGTGGTATTAATGGTGATGGGAGAGGTGTGCCGGAAAAATACACTGACGTAAGAGAGAGAGAGTGTCAGATGATACGAATTTTCCGTTACACCACAACCCATAAATAATTTTTGTAAACTTAATAGCACCATTAAGTGATATCTTTAGAGAGAAAGAGTTACTGAAGATATCTAATCAATTTCTTGATTTACCACCCAGAAGAAATATAACAATAATAAGATAATAAATTTAATTGTTTATCTTGCTGTGACTAGATCTCGCTGACTTAATCACAACTTAGAATACTGATTGAGTCATTGTGAAATAGTTACAGTTTTGATATAAATTTCACTTATTAACTCACTATTGTTATATTGAAAGTTTTTCTTTTCTCTCTCTTTTTTTTATTAAGAAGAACATGAATATAGATTATGTCTTATGTTAAATGTATAACATATATTTATATTACACCTCACTGATCTAGTTACAACTTAGAATACTAACTAGATCAGTTAGAGATATCATAGAGCAATGCTACAAACCTGTCATTGAGACATAAGAAAATATTCATGAGTCTTTGTAAGAATATAACGTTAGAAGATCACATTAAGCTGGGTATTAATCTTGCTGATTAGTTCAGTAAGGATTAAAACATCAGTGTGTATGGTCAACTACAATTATACTTTACAAAGACAAATTATTTAAAACATTTATAAATTTAAACGACAATAAATAAATAAACTCAAAGAGTTCATTTATTCATTGAAGTTTAACATACCAAGCTCGCTGATAAGAAAATTAAATCTTTTCTCATCCAGAGGTTTTGTAAACAAATCAGCGAGTTGGTAATCAGTTGGAATGAAATGAAGTTCAATATCACCTTTCATCACATGGTCCCTGATGAAATGATATCGTACATCAATGTGCTTTGTCCTTGAGTGCATCACTGGATTGTTTGAAATGGCTATGGCACTTTGACTATCACAATTGAAACACCCCAATATTTTTCATGTATTATTTTAGTGTTTTAAAAAAAAACTTTGTTTAAACTGTAACAACATCGCGCCGCAACTAAAGACAATCGCGCCGCAATTCAAGATTTGAATCGCGTCGCAATCACTCATCGTTGCGCCGCAATTAATGTTAAAATCGCGCCGCGACCTGAAACCATTGCGCTGCGACCCTAGTCTTAACAGACCATGTGCAGACTGTAAAACAGCCTGACCAAAACCATACCAAACAACTTTCCGCAACATTTTTAATCCATCACCTGTACATAATACCATCTCCGCAACAACAATACATCAATTTACAATCAAACACACTTTGAACCCACTTATCGAGTCACTTGACCCGTTTAATATTTTGAAACAAAACAACTAAATCATTTATTACCATATCAATATTGAAACCAAAACCTTGACATGGTATCACATTTACATACTATTATATCGACAACTTACTACAACAAACTTTAAGTGTCAAAGACAACTTATAACATAGTTTTACAAAAGGATGGGGTAAATAGCATCGAGAGCATGATTTAATGAATACGAGTCATTACCCCAATTAACAACATCCACCGCTAGCTACCCACCGGTTTCTTGCCCAAATCACCTCTTGAACCGCTAGCGTCACCTAAAACATTAGGATTATACAACCGTAAGCAAAACGCTTAGTAAGTAATGAAATACAATCACATGTAATAATGATAATTTAGCTAAGGATCCTTAACCGCCCATGCTAGTTGTATACTACTAGCAATCACACGAGCCTATGGCCGTAACCATTACTCGCACAAAACCGTTAGCAAATGACCGAAGCCATTCCTAACCCATGTTCATGTAATCCAAAACTTACCTTGCGATTGCACAATTAATTCATTAGCAACTCTTCCAACTTCTTTAACACCTAATCACATAACACATAATTACAATTTGCATATATACTAGTACACTTTATCAATTTAACCCATAATCTTTACTTGTAAACATTTATTCATATTAATCATATCATATACATATGAATAATGATTCTTATAACTAAATCATACCAATTCTTTCTCAATCTCATCATTCATCATTTTTAGAATCATATTCAATATGTATGTACATATAATTTTTACATCATACACACTTTATTTCTTTCATCATTCAACCCATAACCATAATATGATTTTTAACATATTTATTTAACCAATTTACCATTTGTACATAGTTTAGTCACTTTCATAACTTAGGGTTTCAACCAATTTCCAAAACCCTAACTTAATTACATATACAAACCTTATAATATGATTTGCTAGCATGTATACATCATCTATATACTAATTACTTGCTCATCTACAAATATAATTTTAGGGTTTATAATTAAAGCCCTAATTTAACACTTACACAAAAAGAAGATGGTGATTATACCTTAGAATCACTTAAGAGGTGATTAAGAACTATTATATGATGATATAGGATCTTGATGATGTATAGAATGAATTCCAGCTCCAAAATCGCCCCTCTATTCCTCTGATCTAAGTTTTTATGATTTTTGGTATTAAACTCGAAAATGGAAGCTACTGGAGCTAAAAACCCGTTTCTGTATCTGCTCGAATCGCGCCGCGACCATAAGAGATCGCGCCGCGATCTATTTCCAAACAGGCCCAGAAATTTTTCTTTTATTGCATTTCTAGCCCAAAACTTTTACACTTCTTAATATATGTATATCTATATATAATACATGAAATCATATATCTACGAGTCAAATAATGTGATATATATATATATATATACATATATATATATAAGTACACATATTCAAATAATAAGCAAATATTTTTATATATATGCTTTAATAAACTAATAATATTAGAACTTACAAAAATAGGATGTTACAACTATCCTCCACCAATTTAGGATTGTGTCCTCACAATCCAGTCCTGATAAAGCGAGGGATAGAAATGAATGACTTCTTCTTCCGGTTCCCACGTAATTTCAGAACCTTTGCGATGCCTCCATTGGACCTTAAACATTCTAAGATCTTTATTTCTTAATTTGGTAACTTTTTCACCGAGAATAGAGACAGGTTGCTCAACATAATTCAATTGATCGTTAACCTCAATTTCTTCCAATGGAACATAAGCAGATTCATCAACTAAACATTTTCGGAGAAAGGACACATGGAATGTATTATGGATTCCAGCTAGTTTGTCGGGTAGCTCAAGGCGATAAGCTACATTACCCACTCTAGCCAAAATAGTGAAAGGACCAATGTATCGAGGACCCAATTTACCTCGCTTTCTAAATCGAATTATTCCCTTTTAACATAACTTTATCACCAACTTGGAACTCAATCGGACGCCTTCTATTATCAGCATATGACTTTTGTCGATCTTGGGCAGCTTTTAACCGTTCTCTGACTTGATTAATCTTTTCAGTGGTCAACAGAACGATGTCAGTGCTTCCCAGTTCTTTCTGTCCGATCTCTCCCCAACAAATAGGAGTCCTACATTCTCTTCCATAGAGCATCTCGTAAGGTGACATTTTAATACTCGAGTGAAAGCTGTTATTATAAGAAAATTCTACCAAAGGTAAATGTGAATCCCAGCTACCACCAAAATCAATAACACACGCCCTTAACATATCTTTCAGAGTCTGAATAGTTCTTTCACTCTGGCCGTCTGTTTGGGGATGATAGGCGGTGCTAAAATTTACACGAGTACCCATAGATTCCTGAAATTTCATCCAGAAACGTGAAGTAAATCTAGTATCTCTATCAGAGACAATAGATACAGGAGTACCATGACGAGCAACAACTTCACGTATGAATAAATCTGCAAGTGCTTCAGAAGAGAAAGTTTCTTTAATTGGTAAGAATAAAGCACTTTTGGTTAACCGATCCACAATCACCCAAATTGCATCATGCTGGCATAGCGTTTTAGGCAACTTGGTGATAAAGTCCATTGTGATATGCTCCCACTTCCAAACAGGTATTTCTAAAGGTTGCAATTTACCATATGATTTTTGATGTTCAGCTTTTACCTGTAAGCAAGTTAAGCATTTTTCAACATATTTCACAATTTCTCTTTTCATACCTGACCACCAGAAGTTAATTTTTAAATTATGATACATCTTTGTAGCTCCAGGATGAATCGAATATCGAGACTTATGAGATTCGTCAAGCAATATCTTCTTTAACTCGAGTGAGTTAGGAATCCAGATTCTACCATATCGTGTTTTTAACCCGCGAGAATCATCAACAAAGTTTTGAACTTGACCTTTAATACGTTCAGAATTGAAATCACCTTTTTGCCAAGCTTCCATTTGTGCAATTTTTATTTGATCAAGTAAATCTGGGACAACAGTGATTCTGAAAGATTTGACCACCAAAGGTGGCTGAATAGCTTTCCGGCTAAGTGCATCAGCAACAACATTAGCTTTTCCAGGATGATAAAGAATTTCACAATCATAATCTTTTACCAAATCAAGCCAACGCCGTTGCCTCATATTTAAATCCCGCTGATCGAAAAAGTATTTGAGACTTTTATGATCAGTGTAAATGGTACACTTCACGCCATAAAGATAGTGTCTCCAAAGCTTTAAAGCAAAGACAACCGCCGCCAACTCAAGATCATGAGTTGGATAATTCTTTTCATGATCCTTAAGCTGTCTAGATGCATAGGCAATTACTTTACCACGTTGCATCAAAACACAGCCTAAGCCAGTATAAGAAGCATCACAGAATACAACCATATCTTCAGTACCATCAGGGAGTACTAAGATAGGCGCTTGACTAAGCTGTTGTTTAAGAATATGAAACGCTTGATCAGCTTGCTCATTCCACTCAAACTTAATATTCTTTCTGGTGAGTTTAGTGAGAGGAGTAGCAATCTTTGAAAAATCCTGGATAAAACGTCTGTAATACCCAGCTAATCCAGAGAATTTAGCGAGCTGATTTCTCATCCAGAGAATTTGAGCAGTGCAAGCACTGGCAGCAACATATTCAGCTTCAGCAGTTGAAGTTGAGACTGAGTTTCGTTTCTTGCTGGACCAGCTTACTAGCTTTTCTCCAAGAAATTGACAGCTACCAGATGTACTTTTTCTATCCAGTTTGCATCTGTGACACTCCTCCAAATTAGGTATATAATTATACTTAATTACATGCATTTCTTACGCTAATTCCCTGCAATTGTTTTAAACTAAACTTATGATGTGATGTCAGTCTAGCGAGCCCTAAACAATAATACTAAAAGTATTACATGATACGTAGTTATTTATAAATTACGTACGAACGTATCGGAACGAAGCCGACAAATAAATAACAAAAGTTTCGTGACACAAAAATAATTAATAATGAAATTATTAATTACGAGTACTTATATATCTATAACGAATAGACAAAAAGGGTTTAAATATACGTTTAACATAAAACGTATTATAACACGAACAGAAACAATTCTAAAACGCGCATACGACGTTGAATCATAAAAATACAAATTTTCTCGTTCGTTTGGAAGAAGTTAGAACATTACTTCAAAATATGAAATCCTAAACTTACTGAAAATTGGCGCTCAATTAACTGCGCTCAGTAAAATGTACAAAAATGTACAACTATCAAAAATAATGATAATCTCATTATTCTGAGAACATATTACGAACCAGGGAAGCATCTACAAAATGAAAATATAAAATGTTAAATTTTATATTGCTAAAATTATACCCGTACTTGAAATTGAGGTACCAAAAATGGGCTACCAACCTCAATTATTTGAGGTTACAGCAACCCATACTCGTTTAAATTATATACTCCCTCCTTCCCTTCGTCTGATCAACAACACCCACACACATCACCACCATTTTCTTTCTATTTTTCTTCTTTCTTTCTTTTCTTTGATTTGGAGGAACTCAAACAAGATCAGAAGCAAGAAACAGAGGTACAACATCATCATCATCCTCGTATCTTCATCATCATCGATCATCACCACCTTCACATTTCTCATTGTAAGGAAACTTTCATTTCCTTGATTTGTTTGCTAAAATTTCGTTATACAACTTGTTTATACATCATAATCTAGCTACATAACATCACAAACTCGAAGATTGACGATTGATTCTTGAAATGGGTTTTAAAAACCAAAACTATAAACCAAGAATCAACAAATGAAAACTTGTTAAAAATGTGGTAATAAGTTGATAAAATGACATAACTAGTTGATATAAACGTTTGGTACTATGATCTAAACAAGTTGGAAACAAAATCATCGAGTTTATTTATGCTCTGCACAAACAGAATCTGCAAAACCTTTGAATCCGGCGGATTCAAGCGAATCCGGCGGATTCCCAGCCGAAGCTCAGATGAATCCGGCGTATTCACGGGAATACGGCGGATTCCCATTACTAAACCAGTCGAATACGGCGTATTCCTTCGAATACGGCGTATTCCCACCTTTGACCCGCACACAAACCTTCGGCTAAAACGATGAACGAGTAAAAGACACGGGTGAATACGGCGGATTCAAATGAATCCGGCGTATTCACAAACCTTAACACGAAATACCTGTGAACACAAACGAATACGGCGGATTCATTTAAATCCGGCGTATTCCCGAACAAAAACGAAACCGTATGAAAACTAGGATGAATACGGCGGATTCACCCGAATCCGGCGTATTCCGACTTCTGACTTGAATCCGGCGGATTCCACTGAATACGGCGGATTCCCGTGTCTAGTCAACAATCTGACTTTTATTTTAAAACATAAACGCTTCCGTTCACGATTCCAATTATACGATACATTTACGAGACATTGTAAACTATTAATAAAACATTAATGTGATATATCCGAGACACGGACTTTGGACTTATTTAATTCATACGAACAATAATATATATATGCGAGAATATATATATGCAACTATATAAGTATATATGTATAAATGCTTACACATTCGAATGATTCGACAAACAAGCAAAACTTGGGAAAATATTATTTATTTTCAAACAACAATCATCAACGACATACACAAACTTAAGAAATTGATAATTTCTTTAAACAAACAAATTATTAACGTAAGTAAATAAAGTACTTATAGTTAATACATTATTGTGTATAGGTTGACTACGTTTGGGCTACGCTATCTTATCTCGCTAGCATTCACATCCGAGCACCTACTGTGAGTTCACAAACCCCTTTTCAATGTTTTAATGTTTTAAAACCTCGGGGTGGAAAACATAGAAATCGTATGTATATTTGCATGCGACAACTGTTTGAATACTTGATGTATTTACTTAAACTATTGATGAAATGAGATTTCATGTTGTGACTGATTAAATACTGTACGTATTTGCTTAAACTGTTTATGAAGGGGTACTTCATACTTGAACTATTTGTGAAAGGGTATTTCACACAACTATCTGAACTATGTTTTTATGAAATGTTTTTCATAACTATTTTGGGAATTTAGGCAACGAATCTTGGTACAGATCTAGGCTGAACGATGTAGTGCATAAAAGACCTTATGGCTACAGACTATAACCATTAGCTAGGTGACTCTAGCCACTGAGTATACGGATAGTACTATCGCCGTGACGACCCTCCTACGGATTTGGGAGCGTATACTTAATTGTCCAGCATGGCAAACAACAACAGATTAGGGTTGTGGTTTGGTTATAGGGTTAGATCGGGTTACCTTACTTGACAGGTTTAGCTCACCTTTCAAGGGATCACCGTCTAAATATTCCCACAAAACTATTGTTTAGGAAGTGATTTCCTACGTACACTGATTTGGAAATGTTAATCTTTATCTAGGTTAACCTGTGTTTCCTACTAATGACTAAATTAGGAAATGTTATCTCTTGATTGAAATAACCTGTGTTTCCTATTACAACTACAACTGATTTGGGAAATGTTATTTGTTAATAACTTGTGTTTCCTACTTGATAAACAACACTTATTGGAAATGTTATTCTTAAATGTTTAACTTGTGTTTCCTACATAACAAACAAACTTGTGAATTCACTCAACAATTTTGTTGACGTTTTACTCTATGTTTTTCAGGGAATTAGCAGCGTAAGTAAGATCTGCATGCATTATCAGGACGGACTACCCTGGACTTGTTAGGATGCCACTACTTTTGGGACACTTGGATTTCCTCTGTATAACTGCAATTATTGCAGTCATACCTATGAAATCTACTTTTGATATTATGTATTTTATGAAATACTGATTTCAACTACTACTATTACTGTTATCACTTCTCAAGTGGTAATCATTTGTAAAACTTTAACTAATGGCATCTTAATCTATTTCGTTCTGCGATAATCATATGCTCTGAGTATGTATGTAACTGTTGGTTGTTTTACTGCTCACACCCCCGCCACGTCACTAAGCTTCCGCAAATCACTTTACGTAATTGTAATTACCGTTTGGTGGGGTGTGACAGACTTGGTATCAGAGCCATTGGTTATAGCGAACTAGAAGTCTTTAGGTGACTGAAAACCTTAGAGACCTAGACTATAGCCTTGGCTAGAACATTTGTGCATTCATGCATACATACTTTGCATACAACTAACATACGACTGACACGCCGCACCCAATTTCTTTTGTCACAGTATGTCTAGTCAATCACTTTACCATGTCTATGCTTCGGATGAAGAGCCGACCGAGGCTACTTTTGAGGGTCCCGCGATCACAGTAGAGGATGAGTCATCAGTTCATGTGAGAGCCATGTCTGTTGACACTAGTGATGCTTACTTAGTACCACCTCCGACCGCACCTGAGGTCACTCCTACCTCTACACCACCTGTTGCGAGTACTTCTCGTGTGCCTGTACCTAGGATGACAGCTAGGATTTGTGTTCGGGATTTTCCCAGGGGACCACTCGCGCCGCGCGATAAGGCGCCAGTGACTGAGTCTGAGGTTCCAGTTGTCGAGCCGCCACAGAAGAGGCTCCGACCTTCTCATCTGGACTGGATGCCTCTAGTATTGAGAGAGTGGAGATCACTAGAGGGTATTCCCTTGACCTTTGAGTTTGGAGAGTCCTCCCACTCACCACCATCTGCATATCTCACTGGTGAGCCTCTGGAGCTCACTGTGCCTACCCTTGTGGCTGTGGTTCACACCATGTTTAGGATATCATCTAGCAGGAGCAGAGATGTGATGGAGCTACTGAGCGATGCCTCCCGTACTGATATGGATATGGCTATGCTCCATCAGAGGATGGATTTTGTGGAGACTCACCGTCAGACAGACTGGCAGAGTCTAGCATCCACCCGTGCACGCGTTGCAGCTTTAGAGAGGCGTGCTAGGGTGTCAGAGATTGTAGCTAGTGTTTGTGTGATGACTGCAGCAGTGATGGTTGCGGTTAGGATGTATTTACCATGGTTCCGTTAGGCCTGTGTATGGCGGTTGTGCCTACACCATATTAGACTATTACTTTTGGGGAAATATATGTATGTATTAATTATGGACTAGCTGTATGTTAGATGGAACTTTGTTAGTGGAATGGGTATGTGTATAGGAAACCCATCATCTTTTGTATAACGCTAACCATCGATGGGTATATTAGAAATCCCATCTCATTTTGTACTAAACTCATGTAACAGCGTTATGATCTTTAATATATAATGTATGCTTGGTTTACGTCTCGTATTCATTATGCTTATTATCAACCATGTTATTTCCTCATACAACTGTCGACTTGTGATTAAACCTATACTTTACCGACACTTTGTGATCAATTCTTGTAAACCCTAAAACATATTACAGCTTGATGATTGATTTTTCTTGAGAACCTCTGAAATCTACAGTGTTAAACGACAATGAAAAGAAATATGTATTGGACATTATATAATGGCGCCTGGCCAACGTGATTATATTATGCTAGATACATGTGGGCGTTTCAAAGTTGTAAGGCACTTGTTGTAAAACTCTGTTCATTCATCTTTTCATGTCATTCATTTCTATCAAATGTGAATTCTTGATCTATTCACATTCAGTATCTCAACATTAACACTCTGCATTTTATTCATCGCAGAGCTGAATCATGCCTCCCAAACGACGAGTCACTAGAAACAGTCAAAAGACGACTACGCCTCCACCACCACCACCCACTGAAACCACCGAACAAATGATCGCACGAAGAATAGCTGAAGGTATTGCTGAATATGAGGCAAGCCGTAATCGCGAACCCGTAGTTAACAACAGTGGATCTACCCCTGTTAATACTGAGACAACCGTGAATGCTCGCAAAGGGTGTTCATACAAAACATTTCAGGCTTGTAAGCCGATTTCTTTTCGGGGCACCGAGGGTGCAATTGGTATGATTCATTGGATAGAGAAAACTGAATCAGTATTGGACATTAGTGACTGTGCACCTGACTGTATGGTGAAGTATGCTACTTGCACTTTGGCTGACAAAGCGCTCACTTGGTGGAACAGTCAGATCCAATCACTTGGACGACCAGCTGCTTATTCAATGTCATGGGGAACATTTAAGAATTTGATGTTGGAGGAATTCTGCCCTCGCAGTGAGATGCAGAAAATAGAAACGGAGTTGTGGAACATCACTATGATTGGTGCTGATATTACTGGGTACACCACTAAGTTTCAGGAACTTGCACGTCTAGTGCCACATATGGTGACACCCGAGTATAAGCGTATTGAGCGCTACATATTCGGTCTAGCACCACAAATCCGCAGTCTGGTGACATCATCTAAACCGGACACTTTCAGGAGTGCTGTTACTCTAGCACAAAGTTTGACCGATGAGGCAGTCAGGATGGGAAATCTGACTAAGAAAGCTGTGTCGGGAAAAAGTGAACCGAACAGTACTGATGTTAGTAGTTCTGGTGGTGCAAAGCGAAAGTGGAACGGTAGTGGTGCTGACCGTCAGGGTCAGCAGAACAAGAAATTTTCTGGAAATGCGAAAGCATATGTTGCCACTACCACCGAATCGAAACCATATTTGGGTAACAAACCCAAATGTGATAAGTGCAACCGACACCACGAAGGAGGGTGTGGGTATTGTGGAAACTGTAGGGCATGGGGACATAGAACCCGAGAATGCAAAACTAACCCTCCCCCACGGGCAAACACTGAACGTCAAAACCAGGGATGTTTTGAATGTGGTGAGCAGGGGCACTACCGCAACCGATGCCTTAAGCTCAACAACAACAACCAAAACCGCAACAACAACAACAATCGCGGTAACAACAATAACCGAGCCAACAATATCAACAATCAACCAGCTCAAGGAAGGGCATTTGTGATTGGAGCACAAGAGGCACGCCAGGACCCTAACACCGTCACTGGTACGTTTCCTGTCAACAATCATTATGCCTCTGTGTTAATTGATTCGGGTGCTGATTTAAGTTTTGTGTCTATTGAGTTTAGACCACTATTAGAACTTGAATCCCGTAAGTTAGACAACAAGTATACCATAGAATTAGCCGATGGTGAGTTGATCGAATCAGGAGAAATAGTACCGGGATGTACCTTGGAGTTAGAAGGTCATCTCTTCGAAATAGACTTACTACCGGTTAAGTTGGGAAGTTTTGACATTGTAGTCGGTATGGATTGGTTATCTAAGAACCGCGCTGAGATCATATGTCATGATAAGATGGTTCGCTTACCGTTACCGACAGGAGAAACACTTGTGGTTCAAGGTGAGAAACGAAAAAGTGCTACAAAAATGATTTCATGCTTGAAGGCCAGTAAGTATCTCCGAAAGGGATACCAAGCATTTTTGGCACACATTGTAGAAAAGAAAACTGAGGAGCGACGTATAGACGATGTGCCCATTGTACGCGACTATCCAGGAGTGTTCCCTGATGAGTTGCCGGGATTGCCACCCCCACGACAAGTGGAGTTTCATATTGACCTGGTGCCAGGAGCCGCACCTATCGCACGTGCACCTTATCGTCTAGCTCCCTCGGAAATGCAAGAACTATCCACACAACTGCAGGAACTTCTAGATTTGGGATTCATCCGTCCGAGCTTTTCACCTTGGGGAGCTCCGGTCCTATTTGTCAAGAAAAAGGATGGATCTATGCGGATGTGCATCGATTATCGAGAACTGAACAAGGTAACTATCAAGAACAGATACCCGTTACCACGCATTGACGATCTGTTTGATCAATTGCAAGGGTCGAGTTATTATTTAAAGATTGACCTACGATCTGGTTACCACCAACTCAAGGTACGAGAAGAGGATGTACCGAAAACTGCGTTTAGGACTCGATACGGTCATTACGAGTTTCTAGTCATGCCTTTTGGGCTGACCAACGCACAAGCAGTATTCATGGATTTGATGAACAGAGTATGCAAACCCTATTTGGATAAATTCGTCATTGTGTTTATTGACGACATCTTGGTATACTCACGATCGAAAGAGGATCACGAGCAACATCTGAAGCTTGTTCTCGAACTACTACAAAAAGAGAAGCTTTATGCAAAGTTCTCTAAGTGCGAATTTTGGATTCGAGAGGTTCAATTCCTTGGTCATGTGATAAATGACAAGGGAATTCACGTAGACCCATCCAAAATTGAGGCAATCAACAATTGGGAAGCACCGAAAACCCCAACTGAAGTACGACAATTTCTTGGTCTAGCGGGCTATTACAGGCGATTCATCGCAAACTTTTCAAAGATAGCCCAGCCACTTACCACATTAACTCAAAAAGACAAGAAATTTGAGTGGAATGAGAAACAAGAGAAGGCATTCCAACTATTGAAACAGAAACTGAGCAGCGCACCCATACTATCCCTACCTGAAGGAGTAGACAACTTTGTTGTTTACTGTGATGCTTCGCATCAGGGGTTGGGTTGCGTATTGATGCAAAATGAAAAGGTCATTGCTTATGCATCCCGACAACTAAAAGTGCATGAGAAAAACTATACGACTCATGATTTGGAATTGGGAGCCGTTGTTTTTGCACTGAAGATCTGGAGACACTACCTATACGGTACAAAGTGTACGATCTTCACTGATCATAAGAGCCTACAACATATATTCGACCAAAAAGAACTTAACATGAGGCAACGACGTTGGGTCGAATTACTTAACGATTACGACTGTGAAATAAAGTATCACCCGGGTAAAGCTAACGTAGTAGCAGATGCCCTGAGTCGTAAGGAACGAATCAAACCTCGAAGAGTTCGAGCTTTGGGATTGACAATCCATTCGAATCTCATTACTCAAATTCGTGAAGCTCAAGAACTTGCTTTCACTCCCGAACGTCTTAAAGATGAATCCTTGAAGGGAATGGAAAAACAACTCGAGAAAAAGGACAACGGGGTGTTGTACTTCATGAACCGAATTTGGGTACCATGCGTAGAAGAGTTACGCAAGCTGATTTTGGACGAGGCACATAAGTCCAATTACTCAATACATCCTGGTGCAGACAAGATGTACCATGACTTGAAGGGCTTCTACTGGTGGCCTGGAATGAAACGTGACATCGCCACCTACGTGAGCAAATGCTTAACTTGTTCGAAGGTAAAGGTGGAATACCAAAAGCCGTCTGGACTTTTGCAACAACCTGAACTGCCCAAGTGGAAATGGGAGCAAATAACAATGGACTTCATTACGAAGTTACCTAGAACGGCGTCTGGAGCAAATGCCATATGGGTGATTGTCGATCGATTGACGAAATCAGCCCACTTTCTTGCTATTAAAGAAACGGATGGAATGGAGAAACTAGCAAAAATCTATATTAAAGAGATTGTTTCTCGGCATGGAGTGCCACTATCTATCATCTCTGATAGAGATGCACGATTCACTTCTCGCTTTTGGCAAACATTACAACAGGCAATGGGTACTCGACTTGATATGAGTACTGCCTATCACCCGCAGACTGACGGCCAAAGTGAGCGAACTATACAGACGCTCGAGGACTTGTTGCGAGCATGTGTGATAGACTTTGGAGGTAACTGGGATACCCACCTACCTCTAGCTGAATTTTCTTACAACAATAGTTATCACACGAGTATACAGATGGCACCATTTGAGGCGTTGTATGGACGTAAGTGCCGATCACCACTCTGTTGGGCAGAGTTAGACGACAGACAACTATCTGGACCCGAACTTGTCCAGGAAACCACTGACAAAATAACTCAAGTATTGAGCCGACTGAAAGCGGCACGAGATCGACAAAAGAGTTACGCTGATAACCGCCGTAAACCTCTTGAGTTTCAAGTAGGAGACAAAGTCCTACTCAAAGTATCTCCCTGGAAAGGAGTAGCACGATTTGGCAAACGAGGAAAGCTGAACCCACGATACATCGGACCATTTGAAATCCTTGCTAGGATTGGTCCTGTCGCTTACAAGCTTAAACTACCGCAAGAGCTTAGTAGCATACACGATACTTTCCACGTTAGCAACCTCAAAAAGTGTCTTTCTGATGAAACACTTATCATTCCTCCTGACGAAGTCTTCATTGACTCAAAACTTAACTTTGTGGAGGAACCTGTTGAAGTTATGGATTCTAAAACGCAGAAACTTCGACACAAACGAATCAAACTGGTTAAAGTTCGTTGGAACTCGAAACATGGCCCAGAGTTTACCTGGGAACGAGAGGATGAAATACGAAAGAAATACCCTAACCTATTTGAGAGCGTGACCGAGACTCACGGCTCGACTTAAATCTCGGGACGAGATTTCACTAACGGGGGGAGAATGTGACACTCCTCCAAATTAGGTATATAATTATACTTAATTACATGCATTTCTTACACTAATTCCCTGCAATTGTTTTAAACTAAACTTATGATGTGATGTCAGTCTAGCGAGCCCTAAACAATAATACTAAAAGTATTACATGATACGTAGTTATTTATAAATTACGTACGAACGTATCGGAACGAAGCCGACAAATAAATAACAAAAGTTTCGTGACACAAAAATAATTAATAATGAAATTATTAATTACGAGTACTTATATATCTATAACGAATAGACAAAAAGGGTTTAAATATACGTTTAACATAAAACGTATTATAACACGAACAGAAACAATTCTAAAACGCGCATACGACGTCGAATCATAAAAATACAAATTTTCTCGTTCGTTTGGAAGAAGTTAGAACATTACTTCAAAATATGAAATCCTAAACTTACTGAAAATTGGCGCTCAATTAACTGCGCTCAGTAAAATGTACAAAAATGTACAACTATCAAAAATAATGATAATCTCATTATTCTGAGAACATATTACGAACCAGGGAAGCATCTACAAAATGAAAATATAAAATGTTAAATTTTATATTGCTAAAATTATACCCGTACTTGAAATTGAGGTACCAAAAATGGGCTACCAACCTCAATTATTTGAGGTTACAGCAACCCATACTCGTTTAAATTATATACTCCCTCCTTCCCTTCGTCTGATCAACAACACCCACACACATCACCACCATTTTCTTTCTATTTTTCTTCTTTCTTTCTTTTCTTTGATTTGGAGGAACTCAAACAAGATCAGAAGCAAGAAACAGAGGCACAACATCATCATCATCCTCGTATCTTCATCATCATCGATCATCACCACCTTCACATTTCTCATTGTAAGGAAACTTTCATTTCCTTGATTTGTTTGCTAAAATTTCGTTATACAACTTGTTTATACATCATAATCTAGCTACATAACATCACAAACTCGAAGATTGACGATTGATTCTTGAAATGGGTTTTAAAAACCAAAACTATAAACCAAGAATCAACAAATGAAAACTTGTTAAAAATGTGGTAATAAGTTGATAAAATGACATAACTAGTTGATATAAACGTTTGGTACTATGATCTAAACAAGTTGGAAACAAAATCATCGAGTTTATTTATGCTCTGCACAAACAGAATCTGCAAAACCTTTGAATCCGGCGGATTCAAGCGAATCCGGCGGATTCCCAGCCGAAGCTCAGATGAATCCGGCGTATTCACGGGAATACGGCGGATTCCCATTACTAAACCAGTCGAATACGGCGTATTCCTTCGAATACGGCGTATTCCCACCTTTGACCCGCACACAAACCTTCGGCTAAAACGATGAACGAGTAAAAGACACGGGTGAATACGGCGGATTCAAATGAATCCGGCGTATTCACAAACCTTAACACGAAATACCTGTGAACACAAACGAATACGGCGGATTCATTTAAATCCGGCGTATTCCCGAACAAAAACGAAACCGTATGAAAACTAGGATGAATACGGCGGATTCACCCGAATCCGGCGTATTCCGACTTCTGACTTGAATCCGGCGGATTCCACTGAATACGGCGGATTCCCGTGTCTAGTCAACAATCTGACTTTTATTTTAAAACATAAACGCTTCCGTTCACGATTCCAATTATACGATACATTTACGAGACATTGTAAACTATTAATAAAACATTAATGTGATATATCCGAGACACGGACTTTGGACTTATTTAATTCATACGAACAATAATATATATATGCGAGAATATATATATGCAACTATATAAGTATATATGTATAAATGCTTACACATTCGAATGATTCGACAAACAAGCAAAACTTGGGAAAATATTATTTATTTTCAAACAACAATCATCAACGACATACACAAACTTAAGAAATTGATAATTTCTTTAAACAAACAAATTATTAACGTAAGTAAATAAAGTACTTATAGTTAATACATTATTGTGTATAGGTTGACTACGTTTGGGCTACGCTATCTTATCTCGCTAGCATTCACATCCGAGCACCTACTGTGAGTTCACAAACCCCTTTTCAATGTTTTAATGTTTTAAAACCTCGGGGTGGAAAACATAGAAATCGTATGTATATTTGCATGCGACAACTGTTTGAATACTTGATGTATTTACTTAAACTATTGATGAAATGAGATTTCATGTTGTGACTGATTAAATACTGTACGTATTTGCTTAAACTGTTTATGAAGGGGTACTTCATACTTGAACTATTTGTGAAAGGGTATTTCACACAACTATCTGAACTATGTTTTTATGAAATGTTTTTCATAACTATTTTGGGAATTTAGGCAACGAATCTTGGTACAGATCTAGGCTGAACGATGTAGTGCATAAAAGACCTTATGGCTACAGACTATAACCATTAGCTAGGTGACTCTAGCCACTGAGTATACGGATAGTACTATCGCCGTGACGACCCTCCTACGGATTTGGGAGCGTATACTTAATTGTCCAGCATGGCAAACAACAACAGATTAGGGTTGTGGTTTGGTTATAGGGTTAGATCGGGTTACCTTACTTGACAGGTTTAGCTCACCTTTCAAGGGATCACCGTCTAAATATTCCCACAAAACTATTGTTTAGGAAGTGATTTCCTACGTACACTGATTTGGAAATGTTAATCTTTATCTAGGTTAACCTGTGTTTCCTACTAATGACTAAATTAGGAAATGTTATCTCTTGATTGAAATAACCTGTGTTTCCTATTACAACTACAACTGATTTGGGAAATGTTATTTGTTAATAACTTGTGTTTCCTACTTGATAAACAACACTTATTGGAAATGTTATTCTTAAATGTTTAACTTGTGTTTCCTACATAACAAACAAACTTGTGAATTCACTCAACAATTTTGTTGACGTTTTACTCTATGTTTTTCAGGGAATTAGCAGCGTAAGTAAGATCTGCATGCATTATCAGGACGGACTACCCTGGACTTGTTAGGATGCCACTACTTTTGGGACACTTGGATTTCCTCTGTATAACTGCAATTATTGCAGTCATACCTATGAAATCTACTTTTGATATTATGTATTTTATGAAATACTGATTTCAACTACTACTATTACTGTTATCACTTCTCAAGTGGTAATCATTTGTAAAACTTTAACTAATGGCATCTTAATCTATTTCGTTCTGCGATAATCATATGCTCTGAGTATGTATGTAACTGTTGGTTGTTTTACTGCTCACACCCCCGCCACGTCACTAAGCTTCCGCAAATCACTTTACGTAATTGTAATTACCGTTTGGTGGGGTGTGACAGACTCCAGCATGATCAGAATCAGAATATCCTTTCAGGGAGAAATCTGAACCAGATGGGTACCAGAGACCAAGATTTGGTGTACCCTCTAGATATATGAATATCCTTTTGACAGCGAGCAAATGTGATTCCTTTGGATCAGCTTGATACCTAGCACAGAGACATGTAGCAAACATAATGTCTGGTCTACTTGCAGTTAGATACAACAGTGACCCAATCATACCTCTGTAAGCAGTGATGTTTACAGATTTACCATCAGGATCAGTATGTAGCTTTATTGCAGGTGACATGGGTGTAGTAAGGGTTGAGCAATTAGTAAATTCAAATTTCTTTAGCAAATCTTTAACATATTTTCCTTGACTTATAAAAATTCCAGTTTTGGTTTGTTTTATTTGCAGACCAAGGAAAAATGTTAATTCACCCATCATGCTCATCTCATAACTTTTGGTCATGAGATCAGAGAATTTCTTACACATGTCACTGTTAGTAGACCCGAAAATGATATCATCAACATAGATTTGGACTAATATAACATCTCTCTTATCTCTTTTGATAAACAATGTGCCGTCAATTTTACCTCTGACGTAGCCACATTTTATCAGGTAGACAGAGAGAGTGTCATACGTCACTCTAGGAGCTTGTTTTAGTCCATACAGGGCTTTATCAAGTTTGTAAACATAACCAGGATGTTTTGGATCGATGAATCAGGTGGTTGCTTGACATACACTTCTTCCTGCAGCTTGCCATTCAGAAAGGCACTTTTCACATCCATTTGATATACTTTAAACTTCTTGTGAGCTGCATAAGCTAGAAATAGCCTGATTGCTTCAAGCCTAGCCACTGGTGCAAAGTTTTCGTCATAGTCAATGCCTTCTTGCTAACAGTAACCTTGTGCAACCAGTCTAGCCTTGTTTCTTGTTACCACACCATCAGCATCCATCTTATTTCTGAACACCCATCGTGTTCCAATCACTGATTTACCAGCAGGTTGAGGTACAAGCTTCTAAACTTTATTTCTTTCAAACTGAGATTGCTCTTCTTGCATGGCAGCTATCCAGTGATGATCAGTGAGTGCTTCATCAACCTTCTTTGGTTCCATCAGTGACACAAAACTTACAAACAAACAAAAGTTAGCAGTTGCTAATCTTGTCTGAACCCTGGATTGTGGATTACCAATAATCAATTGATTATCAATATGTTTTGTCCACTTAGTCATTCGCTGAGGTTCAGCAGTGACTGTCTTATTTGGTGGAAGTTCATGTGTCAGATCAGCATCAGAGACATGAGTATTGTTGTTATGAGAGTTTTGGTTTGGACATTGAGTTGATAATGATGGGACATCAGTAGATAAAGATGATGTTCCTGAATTATTCTCAGCTAAAGTAGGGCTAGAATTAATTTCAGGAATACTATCTTCTCCTTCAGAGTCTGATGAGAACTTTTTATATTTCTTATCATTTGATTTTCTTTCATTTGATGAGTCACCATCCATTTTGTTAAAAACAAGATTTTCATACTCTTTAGGATCAGTGAGTGACTCATCATATGATTCATCAAAAGTATCATCCATTGATTCCTCAATATATTCTCTTCTTTTATTGTAAACTTTGAAAGCTTTAGAGATAATTGAGTAACCAACAAATATTCCTTCATCAGCTTTTGGATCAAACTTTCCTAAGTGGTCTCTTTTGTTTAAAATGTAGCAAGTGCTACCAAAAACATGGAGAAAACTTATGTCGGGTTTTCTTCCCCTTAATATCTCATATACTGTCTTATTATGTCGTTTGACAATCAGTGACCTATTCTGAGTATAGCAGGCAGTACTCACTGCTTCGGCCCAAAAATAGGTCTTAAGACCAGCATCAATGAGCATTGACCTGACAGATTCAATTAAGGTTCTATTTCTCCTTTCTGCCACCCCATTTTGTTGGGGTGTTCTTGGAGCTGAAAATTTTTGAGAAATGCCTTTTGAATCATAAAAAGTTTCCAGGTCAATATTTCGGAATTTGGTGCCATTATCACTTCTTAAATGTTTTACCGTGACATCATTCAGATTCTCCATTTTCTTGACAAAGGATATGATTTCGCTGGCAGCTTCACTTTTAGCTTTGAGAAAAAATACCCAAGTGTATCTGGAATATTCATCCACGATTACCAAGCAGTATCTCTTTCCACCAAGACTTGAGGTACTCACTGGTCCAAATAGATCCATATGAAATAGATAGAAACATTCAGTTACTGATGATGTTTATTTACTTTTGAAGGAAGAACTGTGATGTTTTCCTTTCTCACATGCTGAACAAAGCTTGTCCTTGTTGTAAGACAATTTTGAAAGTCCAGTGACTAAACCATGTTTGCTTAACTTGTTGATAGCTTTTAGGTTCAGATGAGAAAGTCCCTTATGCCATAACCATTTTTCTTCTGAAACAGTTCTGGAATAAAAACACGTCCCTGACTGAGCTGAGTCCATATTGACTACATAAGTATTGCCCTTTCTGTTAGCAGCAAGCACATCACTTCCTTTTTTGTTGTAAACAACACCAGCTTCATGATCAAACAGCACTTTGTTCTTTGAGTCACAAAATTGACTGATGCTCAACAAATTGTGCTTCAGACCCTCTACATATGCTACTCGCTTGAACATTACATTACCATTGGTTAAGACTCCATACCCTCTAGTCTTCCCAACCTTGTTATCACCAAATACCACATCAGGACCTCTTTCATCCTGATAGTCACTGAGCAGGGACTTGCATCCTGTCATGTGCCTGGAACATCCGCTGTCCAAGTACCAGATAGTCTCTCTAAGAATATCTTTGTAAATGCTATCAGAATCCCAACCAGATGCTGAACATTTCTGAACTACTTCCTTGATGTCTTCATGGAATTCAGTGTCATCAGCCATCAAACAATAATCTTTGTCCAAGCAAATCATTGCTTCTTCATCATCTGATGAAGATGATGAATCAGAGTCGCTGAGTGAACTTTCTTCAGCAACAAACCCTTTTCTCCTCTTCTTCCCTGATTTGGACATAGCATTCAGCTTTTTGTACTTTTCCTTGTATTTGTTGTACTTATCATTTCTGAACATTGGCTTTTGTTCAGGGATTGGATTGACTGACTTTGATCTACATTCAGCTACAAAATGACCAGGTTTGCCACGCTTGTAGCATTCACCTTTGGATTAAAAATTATCAGATGATGGAGCACCAGCGAATCTTTTTGATCTGGTGTTCCTTCTAAAATTAGCAACCATCATGGCCATGTCTTTTTCAAGCTTCTCTAGACCCTCATCATATTCATACTCTGACTGTTCTTCAGCACCTTCACCTTCTTCACTAGCTATCAACGACTTTGAGCTTTTCTTAGACACTTTTGACTTCTGTCTCTAATCGATTTCATCAAGCTCAGCTACAAGAGCATTGTATATCTTCTGACTTCCAAGAGTAGCACGAATATGCTCACTCTGATCAGCTTACTTTTCAGACTGCTCCCAGTTGAGCAAAATACCATAGACCTGAGTTAGATTAAGAATTGAATAATCATTTTTTTGTCTAGTGCATGTAGCAATGGTTCCCCAGATTTTCCTTGGCAGCAACTCCATAAACTTTTCAACAACAAATCGCTACTCCTTTCCTATATCAGCCTTTTCCATTTTGTTCATCAGCGATTGATATCTGGTATAAGTGGAAGATAGTGACTCATTGGGCTCCATTGCAAATAGCTCATACTGGCGAGTGAGATTGACTTCCCTGCAGCGAATAATATCAGGAGTTCCAATATATATATTCCTAAGGGTGTCCCACATGTCTTTAGCAGTTCTACAAAGCCTGATAGATTCGAACACTTCATCAGGAAGTGTGTTGAGAACTGAGACACTTTCATATCTGCTCAGAATACAAGTATCATGCCGCTGTTGGTATAAGACTTCAACCACTGTTAGTAGAAGTCAACCACTGTTAGAAGAAGACAACCGCTGTTAGTACATTTGTCTAACAGGGCCACTGTTGGTATATGTAAAGCGTTTTGTATTAAGTACTCAACCACTGTTAATGTTATATGAGTACTACCCCTGTTAGTGATATAGATAACCACTGTTGGTTAGTCGGTTAGAGATAATTATGGAATAGATAGGATTTCCATAATAGTTTGATTCTGTAAAGGACTCTATATGTTATAAATAGAGATCCTGTAAAACCCTAGAACAGGACGAATTCATTCTAGTTATTAGCTTCAAGGTTGTAAACCCTAACACAAATTGTGTGTTCGTATTATTAATAATATTGAAGCTTTTGGTTAGATATTCTGTTATATACAAGTTTGTTCTTCAAGTTATTAATAAACTATTCCGCAAGCTTATTAATAATCAATCAAAGTAATACATACTAAGATCTCTAGCTGGGATCATCAAGTGGTATCAGAGCTTGATATTACTTTGATCTTGAAGAAGGTAATTGAATTTCGCAGCTTTTTCAACAAATAACAAGATGTCTACTGAATCAATGGAAGGTATACAAGCTACAAAGATTCCCATGCTCAAACCTGATGAGTTTGAGCTATGGCAGACTAGGATTAGGCAATACATGTTGCTTACGGATTATATGATGTGGGAGGTGGTTACTAATGGACCAAACTATACTAAGGATGCAGATGGTAAAAAGGAAGAAAGACCACCACCGAAATCTGATGCAGAGAGAAAAGAAAGAGCAACAGAGTGGAAGGCATTAAGTACTCTACTTTTGTCTATTCCTAATGAGTATCAAAGGAAGTTTGAAAACTGTGAAGATGCTCAGGTTCTTATGCAAGCAATTGTTAAGAGATTTGGTGGTAATGATAACACCAAGAAGAATAAGAGATCTCTTCTCAAACAACAGTTTGAAAACTTTGCAGGTGTAAAGTCTGAAACTCTGACTCAGACTTTTGATAGGTTTCAAAAACTTGTGGGTGATTTAGAAAATCACAATGTCAAGATTGATAAAGATGACTTGAACAGGAAGTTTCTAAGATCACTTGGTATAGATTGGAATATGTACACTGTGGGACTTAGACAAAGTCCAGATCTTGAAGAGAAAGAGATTGAAGACCTGTACAATGATCTGAGGAATTTTGAGCCTGAAGTTCTAGCGTTGAAACAGTCCAATGGTAGCTCTAACAATGCTGCTTTTGTTTCTGTTGGTGAATCTGGTAGTTGTAGCACATCTGGTGCTAATGATAATGTATTGGAAGCATTCTTTGCAAGCCATGTGAATTCATCATTAACTACAGAAGATTTGGAGCAGGTTAGTGAAGAGGACCTGGAAGAGATGGATTTAAGATGGCAGATGGCCATGATTACAATCAGGGCAAAGAGGTTTATGCAGAGTTCTGGGAACAGAAATTTTTCTTACAAGAGAGATGGTGTAGCTGGTTTTGACAAGAGCAAGGTGGAGTGTTTCAACTGTCACAAGATGGGACACTTTGCTAGGGAGTGCAAGAGCACACAGGCTGGAGGATCTCAGAATGGTTTTGTAAGAAATAATTCTGATCCTCAAAGAAGATTGATACCAGTTCAGAACACCACTTCAGATTCATTGGTTGCTCAAGATGGAATGGGAGGATTTGACTGGAGTGACCAAGAAGAGCTTGTAGTTCAGAATCAAGCTTTGATGGCTATCACAGAAGAACCAGAGCCTTCAGACATTCCATATGAGGTACAATCTAAATTATGTTCTCCTGCATGTAAGAAAATGGTTAAATTTTATAGGGATCATAATATGGTTGTGTGTAATGAATTAAAAGCTTGTAAGGAAAAGAGTCAACATGCCACTTTAGCTATTGAAAACTTAGAAAATCAGATAAAAGCTTATGAAAAGAATGAATCTCAATTTCACTTAGATATTAAGTATATAAATTGGGAAAAGAAAGCTTTACAAACAAAAGTTGATATGCTAAGTGCTAAGTTGGCTGAGGCAATTTCTGATAAGGAGTCAATAAAATTGAAAGTTGATGAATTGGAAAATGTTTCAAAAGGTGTTCAAAACTTAATCAAGTCTCAAATTCATGATAAATTAAAACTTGGATTAGGTTACAACCTTAATGCTGTTCCTCCACCTTATAATCATACTTATTTCCCACCTAAAACTGATTTTGTTTTAGAAACACTTAAGGTAGGTGTGTCTGAGGAGGTTAAAAAGGTAGATCCAGTTGTTAATTGTGATGATAATGTGAATTTTGATAAAGTTGAGGTATCTGATTGGACTGAGGAAGATGAGAGTGATAATGATAGCTCATCAGGTGGTAATTCTGTAGATGGCAGTGTTAAGTCTATTACTGGTCTAGTTTCTGAACTTAATAGTACTAAACTAGAAGAGGGTAAAAAGATGTTTGTTGAGAAAGCAAAGGCTCAGTTAGATCAAGTCAGGAAAACCAACAAGGATAGTTCAGGTTTAGGATATGTTCACAAAAAGGTCAATACTGAATCAAAAGACAAGTTGAAATCTGAGTGTGATAAGTGTACATGTAAATCAAAGGAGTCTGAGTTACATACTGCAAGTAATTTGAATAAATCCATTCCCAGGGGTAATCAAAGAAATTGGAACCAATTGGTTTCACAAAGGTTGGGTAATGGGTTTGAATGTGTGAAAAGAAAGTCATGTTTTATTTGTGGTAGATATAATCATCTTCAACAGGACTGTTACTACAATCCTAAAAATAATAGGAACAGTGGTACAGGCCATGTGTTGATAAATAAGCCTAACAGAGGCAAGGCTGCAGCCCCTGTTAATGCTACAGCATTGCCCCTGTCAATGGCTAATAGAGGCAAGACACGAACAGGGGAGGGTTTGACCACTGTCAGGCATGGTACCTCTGCTGGTATTAAACATCTCAAAAGAATGTATATACCAAGTAAAGCTACCACTGCCAGGGTAATCAATACAAACTTAAAGGTGACCACTGTCAGACCATTAACCCCTGTCAGGTCTAAAACAGATTGTTTTTGGAGACATACAAATGTATCTACATCTAAAGTTTCCAAAACCAATGCAGCACTGAGATCAATCACTATCAAAAGGGTTGATGTCAAAGGTGCTCATGGGAAACCCAAAGCCAAATTGGTTTGGGTTCCCAAGAAAAACTAATTGTTTTTCTCATATATGTGCAGGGCAAGCCACCAAGCTAATGGCATATTGATTCTGGCTGTTCAAGACACATGACTGGAGACAGGAAAAAGCTACAGGACTTTAAAGCGTTTGATGGAGGAGATGTAGCATTTGGAAGCAATCCTAAAGGAGGTAAAATCACAGGTAAAGGTAAGGTAAAAAGCAGTAAGCTCACTTTCAATGATGTTTATTATGTTGAGCAATTGAGATACAATTTGCTTAGTGTGAGTCAAATCACAGATAAGCAAAATCCTGTATATTTCACTGACACAGAATGCCTTATACTTTCTGAAAAACTCAAAATACCTGAAGATAAGATTTTAATGAGAGTTCCAAGAAAGGATAATGTATACTGTAGTGATTTAAACAAGATGGAATCTCAAAATGTTAACTGTCTCATTTCTAAAGCTACTGTATCTGAATCTGAACTATGGCATAGGAGGATGTGTCACTTGAATTTCAAGACCATGAATAAACTTGTTAGGAATAAGCTAGTGAGAGGCTTACCTGAAAAGTTATTTGAATGTAGTGACCACTGTGTAGCATGTCTTAAAGGCAAGCAACACAAGACCTCTTATAAGACCAAGCTTGTGAATACCAATACCACTCCCTTACACCTGTTACATATGGATTTGTTTGGCCCTACCAATGTAGCTAGTCAAGGGAAGAAATCTTACTGTTTGGTAATAACTGATGATTACTCTAGAATGAGTTGGGTGTTCTTTCTTAGGACTAAGGATGAGACAGGTGAAATACTTAGATCATTCATAACTAGGATTGAGAATTCAACTAATCAAAAGGTTAAGATCATCAGGTGTGATAATGGGACAGAATTTAAGAATCATGAGATGAATAAGTTCTGTGAGGATAAAGGTATAGAAAGACAGTATAGTGCACCTAGGACTCCACAACAAAATGGAGTAGCTGAGAGGAGGAATAGGACACTAATTGAGGCTGCTAGAAGCATGCTAGCAGATGCTAAACTTCCAATGTCCTTCTGGGCAGAGGCAGTTAGCACTGCTTGTTATGTTTTGAATAGGATTTTGATTATTAAACCTCATAACAAGACACCCTATGAGTTATTCTTTAAGAGAAAACCTTTGGTTAGCTTTTTAAAACCATTTGGATGTCCTTGTACTGTCTTAAATACCAGAGATCATCTTGGTAAGTTTCAGAGTAAGGTAGATGAGGGTGTATTTGTTGGATACTCTATTCAAAGCAAGGCTTATAGAGTATTTAACAAAAGGACTAGGATCATAGAAGAGACCATGGATGTGACCTTTAATGAACATACATCAAATGTAGAAGGAAAAGGTCCAGAAGTTTTGTTTGATATTGATGCACTAACCCATGCTTTTAGATATCCAGATTTGTCTATTAGTGCAGGTACAGATGCAGGTACAGATGCAGGTAATGATACAGGTAAAGATGGGCATTCAACCTCAAGTCAAACTAAAAAGGATGACTTGAAGTATGTCTTGTTTCCTATTTGGACTCCAGATCCACCAGAAGTATTTCAACAGGAACAGGATCAACCAAAGAAAGATGCTTCTTCTGATGATTCAAATGGTTCACCTGGTAAAACTGGTGCAAGCAAGGGTGCAGATGATTTAACTTCACCAGATCATCAACCATTCACTTCAAAGGGATCTCATACAGATCCAGAGCATGAGTCAGAGGAAGAGCATGATTCTCCAAAATTTGTTGAACAAAGTCCTCCATTTCAAGTTTTGGAAAGGACTTCTTTGTCAGATTCTGAAGCAACTCCAAAGCCATCAAAGGAAAGAGAGGAAAGAGAGTCTTTTTCAGACTCTGAGATAGATAATCTTTTGGGTTCTAATTTGGAAAGAGAACTACTTGATCCTTCTACCTCTAAATATGTGGTTCATAAAGATCATTCCTTGGATTTGATCATTGGTGACATTAGTACTCCTGTTCAGACTAGACATCAAACCAAGGTAAGAGAAGAAGATGTAAATACTTCTTTATATGTATGTTTTCTTTCTCAGATGGAACCAAAGAAGGCAGTGGAGGCTCTCAAAGATCCAAGCTGGATTGAATCTATGCAGGAAGAATTGTTGCAATTCAAACTGCAAGATGTGTGGGATTTGGTTGATCTTCCAAAAGGAAAGAAAGCTATAGGCACAAGATGGATCTTCAAGAACAAGAGAGATGAAAGAGGAATAGTGATCAAGAATAAGGCTCGGTTGGTAGCACAGGGGTACACACAGGAAGAAGGCATAGATTATGATGATGTCTTTGCCCCTGTTGCTAGAATAGAAGCTATTAGATTATTTTTAGCTTATGCATCTTATCAGGATTTCAAAGTCTATCAAATGGATGTGAAGAGTGCTTTTCTTCATGGTCTAATTGATGATGAGGTGTATGTTTGCCAACCACCAGGGTTTGAAGATCCAACATATCCAGATAGAGTGTGCAGATTGAAGAAAGCATTGTATGGATTACATCAAGCTCCAAGAGCTTGGTATGATACTCTATCTGAGTACTTGCTCAAGAATGGATTCAAGAGAGGTACTATTGACAAGACATTGTTTACCAAGAGGGTTCAAAGAGATATATTGCTGGTACAGGTGTATGTTGATGATATTATTTTCGGGTCTACAAGGGATTCATTGTGCAAAGAGTTTGAGGATTTAATGCATAAGAAGTTCAAGATGAGTTCAATGGGTGAACTCACATTCTTTTTAGGATTGCAGGTCAAGCAGAAGTTAGATGGAATCTTTATTAACCAAGGGAAGTATGTGAAAGATATTTTGAATAAATTTGGTTATAAAGACGTGAAGGTAGCTAGCACTCCCATGGAGGCACATAAACATCTTAATTCTGATCCTGAGGGGGAGGAAGTAGATGTGCACTTATACAGGTCAATGATTGGTTCATTGATGTATTTAACTTCATCTAGACCTGATATAATGTTTGCAGTGTATCTTTGTGCTAGATATCAGACCAATCCAAAGCAGTCACACATGTATGCTGTGAAGAGGATCTTTAGATACTTGAAAGGTCAACCAGACTTGGGCCTTTGGTATGCTAAAGGATCAGATTTTGAGCTAAAGGCATTCACAGATAGTGACTATGGTGGTGAGAATATGGATAGGAAATCGACTAGTGGAGGTTGTCAATTTCTTGGAAATAGGTTAGTGTCATGGCAATGTAAAAAGCAGACCACAGTTTCCACTTCTACAGCAGAAGCAGAATATGTTGCAGCATCAAGTTGCTGTGCACAGGTTCTTTGGATTCAGAATCAAATGCTGGATTATGGTTTGACTTTCATGAACACTCCTATTTATATTGATAATACTTCTGCTATTAGTATCATTCAGAATCCAGTCAAGCATTCAAAAACCAAACACATTGAGATCAGATATCATTTTATACGAGATTGTTATGATAAAAGATTGATTCATATTTTTAAAATTCATACTGATAATCAACTTGCAGATCTTTTTACAAAAGCATTTGATGTAGGAAGATTTACATTTTTGATAACTAATATTGGTATGATCAATCTCACGTAGTGTTTTGGTCTGGATTTGATACTAACAGGGATAAAATATATTGTAATGTGACAGGGTCAGGTGTTGCCACTGTTAGCTTCATCATGATAACAGATGGTGCCACTGTTAGTTTATCTTTGCCACTGTCAATGTATTTTAAACCCCTGCTGTATATGTGTGTAATTTAACCCCTGCTAGTTGTTTTTCTTAGTTTAATATTGCAGGTTTCAGCCACTGTCAAGAGACATCACTTGAGCTGGAATTTAATGTTTTATTTGTTTCTTCTTATTTTCTTTTGGTTAAAAAAAAAAAAAAAAAAAAAAAAAAAAAAAAAAATTAGTTGTCTAACTAAGCTAAGTTTATGCCCCTGTTAGTTCTAAGTTGGAGTTTCCTTGGTCGGATGCCCCTGCTAGACTATCAGCCGCTGCTAGCTTTGTTAGATGGTTAGAAAGGGTTGACTATAAATTGATCAAGTGAGGTACCCCTGTTGGGTTTGTTTGTAAATTGTGCCCCTGTTGGGTATAACCAGAAGTGCCACTGCTAGTTCTATTTTTAGGGCTTGACACTGTCATCAAATAAATACTCAAATACTTCACTTTTTCAATTACGCTTTCAAAAATTTTCAAAAACCTTCAATAATCGCTCTCGCTTTGAGTTGTTTATTGTAATTCACTCTTTGTTCATTCATTAATTTCTTCAATGGCATCGTCATCTTCGTCTGATTCTGGTACTTCTATGCTAAGTGTTCATTCTGAACACAACATGAGGGCTTTCTTGAATAAAGAACTTGTCGATGAGTATTTTCACCCTATCATCGATTTCTTGAGTAGTTGTCCAGTTACTTATGCCCTTACTGTCGCTCCACGATTGATTCGATCGCATATTCAAGAATTTTGGAAGAATGCAAAGGAAGGGAATGTTAATGGCATTACTCATATTCATTCCACTGTCAAGGGTAAGAAGGTAATGGTTACTGAGATTATCCTAAGAGAGCTTTTACAGTTTGATGATGAAGGTGGAATTCTGGAATTATCAAGAGAAGATTTGTTTAAAGGAATTATGGATATGGGGTATGAAGGTTCAGGAAAGACAAGATCAGAATATACTTTCTTGAAGTCATGGTTTTGTCCTCAATGGAAGTTCTACATTCATACTTTTCTGGTATGTTTGTCTCAAAAGAGAACTAGTTTTAATGAATTTAGTTCTACGATTGCATATCCTATTATCTGCTTGGCACAGGGTATTAAATTTAATATGTCTAGATTTATCTTAGATAATATGGTTAGGAATGTAAAGGGTGATACATTCATTATGTACCCTAGATTTGTTCAGCTATTATTGAATAATCAATTGTCAAATCTGCCAGCAGAGGATAGTGTGATTGTTAGTTCTACTCTATCTTTGAGGACTATTCAGGCTATGAATAAGTATCAGAATGCTTTTTCTAAGAAGGAAACTGCATTATTTTCTACAATGCTAGTTACTCCTTCTGCCACTGGTGGTGTATTACCAACACCATCTGGACCAAATGATGACAGACCAACAACACAAGTTGGTTCTGAACACACATCAAGAGGTGGCATCAAAAGAAAACAAGGGAACAAACAGCCTACCCAATCTAAAGCCAAGAAATCCAAGAAGGCTACACAGGCTATGGAGATTCCTGTTTCTCCACAGTCTCAGTCAATTGTCCAAACACAACAGGTGAACATACTTGATGAAAATGTTCATTCTGGAAGGGCTGCCACTACTGTTTCTAGCCCACTGGCAGGGCAGGATAGTGGTAACATTAATCAGACCCAACCAGAGGCAACTATGTTTGATGAACCTATGGGTGATGATTCAAATGTAGGTCCCAGTACCAATAACCAAGGGACATCTGCAGTGGCAGATGTGGGCAAGGATTCAACTAAGAGGTCACACTCTAATGTTGATGAGCCTAGTGATACTGATGAATTGACGATTTCCTATCTTGTACATGATGTCAATAAACTGTGGAGCAAATATGAGAGGGAAAGGGCTTACAGAAAAGAGGCTCAACAGAAAATTCAAGCTCAGGATGAGTTAATTGCTAAGCAGAAGGAGCTCATTGATCATCAGAAGGAAGAGTTGCTTGATGTGAAGAATAGGTTGTTAGTGCTTGAGGAGGCTGTCAACAATATTCTTCTACCTGCAAATAGGTTAAAGGAATCTTCAGGCAAGGGGGAGAAGAAAGCAGATGATGATATTATGCCTGAAGATGATGGTTCAAGAAAAGCAGGAGATGATGATGATGATGATTCATATGGACCTCATGATGATATGGATGGGGCAATGATAAATATTGATGAGATGAATGATGATTCTGCAGCTACAGAGGTGTTTGATGATAATACAGCTACAGAGGTGCTTGAGTTTGATGATAACACAGTTGAGATGGATATATGTGAGCATAATGAGGCACAATCAGAAGACACTGTGGAGTTAGTGTTTGATGATAAAGATGATGATTATGTGCAGAGCAGGGATAAGGCTGAGGAGGAGCTAAATGTATCTGATTATGTGATACATGAAAATGATGATGATGAGGTGGTTGATGGTGCAGGAGCAGAGCAGACTGATGAAACAGTTTATCAGGTATTTCCATTGAATAAAGGGTTGCCTGAGAAAGCTGCACTTAGATTGTATGTTTGGGATGTGATGGGTGCTAACCTGGATGATAAGAAAAGAGTTAGTTTCAGTGATAGGTCAGTGTATGAGGTGGTTGATGATGTTGAAAAAGAGATGAAAGGAGAAGTTGAGGTTAAGGGGGAGCAATCAAAGTCAATTGATGAAGAGAAGAAGTTGCAGACTTTTACAAGAAAGAAATCAATTCCAAGAAGAAAGTCAACTAAAAATTTATCCCCTGTCAAAACTTCTACCACTGTTGTCACAATTTCAACCCCTGTCAACACTAACACAACCACTGTTACATCTACCCCTGTTAGTACACCAACACCTACCACTGTTGATACACCAATCACCACTGCTATCATATCAACCCCTGCCACAACTACAACAACAATAAGACCAAGAGAGGTACCTGTTACAATAAGAGAACCAACTTCACCACTCAAACCTAAGTCTAAATTGCCTGTGATTGATCCAAAAGACAAAGGTAAAGGAAAGTTAAAAGAAAAATCGAAGGTGAGAGAAATTAAAGAACCTCATATTGAGTCTCATGATATGCTGAGGATGCAAGTAGAAGAAAGAGAAAGATTGATAAGGAGAGCTGCAGAAGCTAAAGCTGAAGAAGAGGGTGATGATGTGAAAATGATTTTGGATGATCTGAGTGTAGTGACTATTACACAGAAAGCTGCAGAGATTGTTAAAGAAAAGACTGCACAAGGATTAAAGCTTCCTGCTCAGAGAGTTCATGATTATTTAAAGAAGAAGAAAGGTAATGAAGAGGAAGTGTTGTCTTCTGGATTTTTGTTGATAAAAAGATCAAATGAGGAAAGGGCTAGAAAGAAAAAGCAAGAGGAATTAGCCAAGAAGAGAAGTAAACCTTTACCATATGCTGAAAGGAGAAGACAAATGATCAATGCACTGTCTGAAAATTATGCTCCAGCTAAAATTGTTAGAGGATGGAATATGCAGAAGCTGCAATAGGCATATGATAGGTATATGGGAAGAGATGAAGAGTGGACAAAGAAAATGGAAGAGAATAGGCATTTGAATGCATTGATGAAGGAGAAGAAAGAAAAAGCAGATAAGGAAATGGTAAAATTTTTGAAAGAAGAAGAAGAAAGAAGAGAAAAGGCAGCTGTTGAAGCAGCAGAGAAAGCCTTAGAGGATAAGCAGAATGAAGTTAGACGAAATTCATGGAAAAATCAGATTTCTAAAGATAATGTTATTCCTGATATTCCAAGATTTGATCCAGAGCTGAAAAAGAGAATCAAGATTCTGACTGATAGCAAGGAGATTTCTGAAGGACCAAGAAAGGCTAGAATTATAAATTGGGAAGGAGTAGCAATTGATTATGGTTTCAGAAAAATGATCCTTGAGATCAAGATTGAAAGGGAAAGAGGATTTGATGATCATGTTGGGAGTATGGTTGATTTGCTCAGAATTTGTACAAGAGATGATCTTATGGAGTTGTATCAAGTGAGCAGAATCAGGAATAGAAAGAACTCTGAAGCAGTGATTGAAAGACAAATGATGGAGTTATTGCAGAGCCTGTTTGAACCAGCCAGCTTGTATCACTTATTCTTTCATTGTTATCAAAGGGTTATAACCTGGAGATATTTTGCCAGAGCTGGAGTACACATGGTAGTATTTAACAATGGGCAGGTGATCTACATGTTTGATGATCGACACTATGTGTTGGGAACAGGGCTGCTGAATAGATTGGTTGATTTGAAGTTATCTACAACCATCATTACTGAAGGAGCTTACAAAGCTTTATACATGGTGTTCAATCAACTGCATAAGAGGCAAACGATGAAGGAGAAAGAAGAAGAAAAGAAGGATTGAAACTTGAATCATTACTCTGAATGATCAAGTTTAGGGGGAGATTGTTGAGAACTGAGACACTTTCATATCTGCTCAGAATACAAGTATCATGCCGCTGTTGGTATAAGACTTCAACCACTGTTAGTAGAAGTCAACCACTGTTAGAAGAAGACAACCGCTGTTAGTACATTTGTCTAACAGGGCCACTGTTGGTATATGTAAAGCGTTTTGTATTAAGTACTCAACCACTGTTAATGTTATATGAGTACTACCCCTGTTAGTGATATAGATAACCACTGTTGGTTAGTCGGTTAGAGATAATTATGGAATAGATAGGATTTCCATAATAGTTTGATTCTGTAAAGGACTCTATATGTTATAAATAGAGATCCTGTAAAACCCTAGAACAGGACGAATTCATTCTAGTTATTAGCTTCAAGGTTGTAAACCCTAACACAAATTGTGTGTTCGTATTATTAATAATATTGAAGCTTTTGGTTAGATATTCTGTTATATACAAGTTTGTTCTTCAAGTTATTAATAAACTATTCCGCAAGCTTATTAATAATCAATCAAAGTAATACATACTAAGATCTCTAGCTGGGATCATCAAAGTGCCATGCCTATGTAGATTTTAGCTTGTTTATCCAGTCTAACCAATCGTCTATCCTCATCCGACCATTGTTCCTCTCTTTTGGGCACAACCATTTCTGGTATAGCAGGAGTAGTAGCTGTAGCAATGACAACAGAAATAATTGTGGTTGGGATGTGGGGACCATTGGTTATTGTATTACAGAGACGGTCATCAATTAGATCTAAAAACATCATCATTCGGGACATCCAAGTTTCAATCCTTGAAGGATCAAAAGCTGGAGGTTTGGTTGTAGGACCATTTCCCTTCTGATAATCAGAGTCTACACAACTGTACTTTACAGATTCCATTGCAGACCTGGTTAATTGAATTTAAACCAACTCTGCTCTGATACCAATTGAGAGTCCCAGAATCACTATCAGTTAGTGATTTGGAATCGCAAAGTGTAAAGTTTAATTGTAGAGGGGGGGGGGGGGGTTGAATACAATTTAAAACTATTTCAGATTTTAACTTAGTTAATTATTTAGTTTTAAATTGTTTAACAGAAACAGAGTATAACCGATAGTAACAGAGTATTCAAATATATGACAATATCAACGTGAAGAAGTAATAGTAGCTTAAAAGGTGAATTGTATTGATTATAAAGTTCACAAGTGTTGAATGCGGAATGGATTAACCAAAGTTAATCCAATTCAAACACTTAGCTGATCTATTACAAACAATACGTACTCTAGACAAACTGATCACTGACACACAAGTGATAAGTACGATTGAACGACTAGCCACTACAGTACAAAACACTGAACTATTTATACTACAAGAGTTCCTAAAATATCTCCTATAAAATAGGATCTTGGAATGACACGTGTCGCTGCTTGATTGGCCTGATCTCTAATGAACCGACATTCTGCGGGTCCCAATTCTGTTACCGCAAATATCTCGTTACCTTAAAACCAATCATTTGCTGCCACGTAATCTTTCGGACATACTTCAAGTTGGAACACTCTTGCTGATGTATAGATAAGTACAGTACTTTCTGTACTTGATGATTGAGAGGCTTTATTGAATAGTCCCTGAAGATGCAGTAATCATCCTCACTCACTGCGAGCTAACATGCTCTTGTAGAATGACTTGAACTAGAGATCTTCAGTGACTAGCTGTTATTCTGGCAGTGACTTTTGCCTTTATTGATTTGAAGATGTAGAGCTCTCGCTGTCAAGATCAGCGACACACAAAGTTGAGCTTTAATCTTCCTCAGCATATCAATTCCTTGAGAGTAGAATGAATGACGATCAGCGAAACCAATCTTCAGCAACAGCAGCTTTGATACAATTCATTTCTTCATCGAGTAGTGTTAAGTTGAGTTGGTCAGCTACCAGCGACTCAACATGATCAGCGACCAGTGACTCAACAATGTTATTATTGTTATATTGTACTTGAGTATACTTAGTGTTATTGTGTCGAATTGTTGTGGTTATACGATTGAGCAATAGAGTAGAGTCGAATCATCTTGAAATAATAATCCACACGAAATATGTGCTAAGCACAATTTGTATCTTAAGGACCGCGGATCCAAATTGGTATCAATCTCTACCTATGTTCATTTTGTTGAATGATTAGGTTATATGTTGTTTGAATTGCTTAATTGGTAATCTATGTATTCACTAAGCAATTATGCTTACCCCGTTGTGTAATTATGTATTGTAGGTAGTAGTTCACGCCGGGATGGCAAGGATGTGAAAAAGGAATAGCGTGGATTAGCTTGCACGTTAGTAAGTAGCAAGCATTTTCTCTTTTGAATTATCGTTTCGCATCCACTTGTATAATACGCCCCAACTTGTTTTAGAAATATGTAATATGTGGTTTTGAATATTAGTTGACATTGAAAGTCACAACTGGTGTAAATTATGTATTGAAAGTGAAATAGAAGTCTTAGTATGTTGTTTAATGGTGAATGGGTCGTAGGTGTCAAAATGGGTCAATATTAAACCATGTGTGTATAACGAGTTTGACTGAAGTTATGAAATCTTGATCAGTTGCTTTAAGTTTATTTGGGTAATTTGAAAAAGTGGTAAAGAGTGTAAAAGCTGCAAATGTGTGGATGGTGTTTTGAGTTGTTCATCAAAAATGTCAAAAATGGGCGAAAATGAGTAACACGCCCAAATGTTGTGTTTTTGTGAAAATTGAAAAAGTATAAAAAGGGAAACCTTCGTTTTGGTCATTTGAATGTATCTGCAAAGTTTTTGTAACACCCGCCAAATTAGGACTAGTAATTAGTGCCTAATCATACGTTAATACATGTAATTAGTTCTGTGTTAGGCTAATTAATGTATCGAATTATATATATTGTTGAATATATACGAAAATGCGATTTGGTTAAATCGTACGCAATTTAAATCGAATGTATTTCGATTCAATTTAATACGGACGTTGGTGACCAACTTTATTAAATAACGCTTTTATGTCAAAAATATTATTGTGATAATATTTCGTATTCATTCGTATCGTACAAACAGAACTCACACGATTTAAAATATTAAAACGCGCAAACTAAATAAACAAACTTACATTTTATAACTCAAATATAAATTGAATTGTAAAGTATTTAACTAAAACATCGCGTAATAAATTGTATTTTAAAACTTACCATTTAATATGAAAAATAGTTGTTCAAAACGTTAAATGACGGAGAAAACGAACACCGCGCGGAGCGCGGGGCGAAGCCGAAAAGTGGAGGATAACCTCCACCCTTCTTCCTCTTTTTCTCATTTCTCAACCATTTCTCTCTCTCCTCTTTTCTTTTCTCCAAAATCACCAAATCACTACAACCCACAAAAATCGCAAAATACTACTATCAAACGCACTCGTATCACCAATATTTTTAGAGATTCACGACCACCTCGCGACGATCTACAACGCTATCTTTCTGGATTTTCGTTTCGGCAATTTGTAAGTTTCCGACAAAATCCCGAAATCTCTCGATTCTTAGTATTTTTCAATTGTAGTTGTTATTATCACTTGTATATGTCCATTACAATGTATAGAACACGATTTTATAACCTGAAAACGAGTTTAAAACGGATTTTTGGCCGGAAAAACCTTGACAGCCGGACTTTCTGGGCTGATGTTCATACATGCGACACAAGCCTTGTGTCGCATGTTGTGTCGTATTTTGGCATTTGTGTCGTATAAAAGCCCCTGTGTCGCACCTTGTGTCGTACCCGATAATTAGTGTCGCAAGTCCTGCGACACAACCATTATGTCGCATACACCATACGACACAATCACTATGTCGCTGTTGAATCAGCATCTCGCATCTATGCGACACAACCATTGTGTCGCATAGACATTGTGTCGCATTCCTATGCGACACAACCCTTGTGTCGCATAACTACCTTTGTGTCGCATATTGTGTCGCAAAACACAGAAAACTCAGATTTTTTACTAAGTGTCGAGACTCGAAATTTATCACTCGATTTTACCCGAATTCAGATCCCAGATGCGTTTTTCGTCAAAGCAATATAGAAGAAATAAAAATTTTCCAAGCTGACCTGGCAGCTCGACCCCAGCCAGGGGCTCTGCCCCTTGGACCCCGTCAGGGGCTGCCGCCCCTTGAACCCCGCTACCAGGGGCGCTGCCCCCGGACCCCCGTACTTAGATTCCGTAACGGCTTCTAAAACACATTTTTCAAGTAAAACGCCACGAAATCAAAATAATAATAGTTGAGATTATTATTACAAATCTGTCACCAACGGGCCGTACATGTTTTCAAACACTTAACAAATCAACCAAATCGTAGTAATTTGGACATATATATAGTTGTGTAACAACTACAAGGGTGATCTTTTGAGATACCAATCATGATTATAACCATCGCGTGTCGTGGACACCCTCAGGTTACAAGTCTTTGGACTTCATATTCGGCTAATCAACTTACGTTTGTGTAAACGCATTCAGACTCAGGTGAGTCTCATAGCCCCTCTTTTACTGTTTTACTCAGGGGTGTGATATACTGCTCAACTTTTAACATGTGAACGCAAGTACCAACTTTTCATATACTACATGAGTTTTTCGAAACTAATCATTTAAAGTCCTCCGTAAGCATAGTTGTTAATACGTTGTAGCGTGAATATTAGTATATGGTACCATATAGGATTGACCCACCTCGTCCGGGTTAGCAAGCACTAACCGGGTAAACGGACGTACTAATATTTGGGAAGACGAATGTGGATTAGGCATTCGTGGAGGCACCTCGCCCGGAATTCTCTATAGGGGACCCGGCCCTCGAGTTAAGCTCGACTATGTGCTCATGGCTGTATACACGATGACTATCATTTAATTGCTGGATGCAATTCATTATTTAATTGCTGGATGCAATTCATTATTTAAATCTTGCGGTTCATACTATATTAACTGATTTCAAACCTGTGAGCTCACCAGCTTTCTAGCTGACCTTTTAGCATATATCGCAGGTACCCAGCAGTAGGATGTTTCTGCTTCAGGACCTTAGCTCGAGTCAGCATACAGACGATTGAGATTTTCTTGCATTAGTATATTTTGTACAAGTACTTATGTACTGAAATCTCATTTTATTTAAACTCGAGCTTTGTAAAGCTTTAAATGTTGTAAACATTTCAGTTATCAATATATTTTGTTAAAACGACGCATATAGAGTCGTTTGCTATTTATCTTTGTGCCTTGTTATTGATTAGTAACACCCAAATCAAGCTTCCGCAAATCATTAAATTTGAGGGTGTTACAGATTGGTATCAGAGCCTAAGGTTATAGTGAACTAGGTTGCATTTAGTGGGCCTAGACTATGACCATTAGGCAGTATTCCTTATTAGGTATAACTGGTTCAGTGATTACATCATACGAGTTTAATTTAACATAGCCTGATCAACTATGTACAATTAAGCAAAGATGATGTAAGATCTGAAAGTAGTTATGGCTGAACGGGGTACGATAGAAGACTCTGACCTCGAGAGAACTGAGACTTAAACATGTTTATGCTAGACACTCAATAGGCTATATTATATAGGAACTATATGAATATAGGCCTCAATCTTACTAACGCTTTATCTCAGAAATGGCAAACATCCCACCCAATTCATCTCGCTCTCAATCCGGGTCGCAGAACCCAAGGGTAGCAAGGAGGAACAACAGGTTGCCTCGAGCTGGCCCGTACCCCACTCACCTCACCTTGCCGGCCTTAGCTGCTAGGGTGAACCAACACGAGCAGCGACTTCGCACCATGAATGTCGTGCTGCAGGAAACGAACGAAAACTGGAGACTTACATCCCTTGAACGCATCGAACAAGTCTCCGACGACCTGGAAACCACAAACAACAACATGGATGTCCTTCGCAACCAAGTAATAGAGATAAGCGTGGAAAATGCCCTCCTGCGTCAAAGGATGGAAGAATGTGAGCAGCGTTCACATGAAGCAGAAGAGTATGCCCGTGGACTAACGCAACGACTAGCACTAGCAGAAGATAACGCCCGACAAGCTAGCAGACTTGCAAACACTGTGGACCATCTTGTCACGATGATGGAACAAATTAATCTACGTTAAGACTAGTGTAGTCCTTGTCTTGTAATCTATCTCGTAATCTAATGACAATCTAAGCACTACTCTATAAATTAGTCGTATGTAACGATTCCCGACGCCTTTTGTAATAACTCTGTAGGACGTAACCTTTGAACTCGTATTATCTGTCAAATATCCCTTGATGATTCGACTCATATTAATTGTCATTTTTCCATGTTGATGTCATGTATTACTGCTTTTATACATGTACATCTATAACAAATACAACTTCCCTACGAAATCTCACGTATCTTCATTTCTTTTATTGAAGAATCATGCCGCCAAAGTCAAGACCATACACTGATGCTCAGCTTACATCCCTTATAACCCAGGCTGTTACTGAAGCCTTGGCTCGGAATACTCCTCAAAATTCCACCAGAAACAGCGATGCCGCTGAAACCACTACTGCTAAACCTTGTTCTTACAAGGACTTTCAAAGCTGCAAACCCTCCAGCTTCAAAGGTTCTGAAGGAGCCATCGGACTTATCAAATGGTTCGAGAAAATGGAAACTGTTTTCCGTGTCAGCAAATGCGCGGAGAACGACAAAGTAAACTTCGCCACCTGCTCTCTCGAAGATGATGCCCACTCTTGGTGGAATTCATATACCCAATCAGTGGGTGCTGACATTGCCTACCAACTAACTTGGGAGGAATTGAAAGCAAAACTCACTGCCAAATACTGCTCAATCGCCAAACTCCAAAAGCTAGACGAGGAGTTCTGGAACCTAAAGGTTCAGGGTGGTGATATCGATGGTTATACCACCAGATTCCAACAACTTGCCGCCCTCCGCCCAGCTATGGTGAGCACTGAACCAGATAAAATCAGGAAGTACATCCTTAGCCTTCCTGAGCCTGTTCGGGGACATGTTGCCTCTTCCAACCAAACCACCATTGACGGTGCAATCCTATTGGCCCAAGACCTGATGTCCATGAGCCAAGATTCTGAACCACCCACTTCATCCTCCCAAAACAACAAACGAAAGTGGTCTGACTATCACAATAACCACTCCAGCCAACAAAACAAGAAAACCGATGTTACAACCGTAAAAATTAGGACTAGTTTTTAGTTCCTAATCATTTAGAAATACGTGTAATTAGTTCTATGTATTAGGCTAATTGTATGTATCATTACGTGTATTTTATAAATATACGCATTTAAACGATTAAGTTTAATCGTGCATTATTATATCGGCCAAACTCCGATACACTTTCATACGGACGTTGGTGAAACTTTTTAATAAATAACATAAATCTATTTGATAATTAAATAGTAGTTATTTACATTATATTATTATGTATTAATAATATACGAAACAATGTACGTTTTGTTTAAAACGTAACCGACACGAATAAAACGCACAAGCCGCGTCCGACAAACGAATAAAGTTCAAGATATGTGTTCATAACTCCAAATAAAGTATTTTGATTAAATACTTCAATCAAAAATATCGAGAATTAAATCGTTACTTAAAACACAAACGATAAACGTTTAACGTACATATAAACGTCGAAACGAACGGGTAAACGAACACGAAGCTTAACGCAAATTGGGGAACAAGAAAATAACACACCACACCCCATAAGGGACCCACTAGAACCAGCCACATGAGGGAGTATGGTGCTCCATACTCCTTGTTGTTGCTTCTTTAACAATAAGTCACCAAACACCCACCCTCAATCATTCATCAACTACCATCTCTCTCTCTACTCTCTCTCCCTCCCTTATCCACGTTTTTGATCAGCCACAAGACAACCACCATCATCCACCACAAGCCACCATACTCATCTCCATCATCCACCATCGGTTTTCGAAGATTGAAGCAAGGAAACGGAGCACGGAAGCAAACCGAGTAGCATTTCCCCATCTTCACCTTTAGATCATCTATTCTTGTAAGAACACATACTTTTATCTCTCTAGAAATACTTGCTTATTGATATATAACATGCTTAGTAGCTCATCTAACAATAAAATGTCCAAAAACAAAGCTTAAAATACGTTTTTGTAACACATATATGTTAACAGCTTTTCTGACCAGAAAAATGACCTCACTAAAACGACTATAACTTGAGTTGTAGGATGAATCAACGCATGAACTTTATACCGAAATCTTCGTGTGAATGTCTTATAAAAAAAGTTCTTCTATGGCCACCTCTGAAAATACACGGTTTTTAGTGTAGAGGCTAATCTTTGAGCCGAGGCCTGTTTTGAACCGAAACCGACCACTCCTCATGTTTATTTTCGTTAAAAATAGTAAATGAGCTTATAAAATCTCCATAAAGTGCAGATTTACACTAGATTCTTAGGTGAATAAGTGTGATTTTTGGTTAGACTTGAATCGGTCTAGAAGTTGGTTAAATAGAGTGTTCATCGAGCTAAAAATCTAGAAACTATAACCTTCGGCAGAAACTATAACCTTCGGCAGAAACTATAACCTTCGGCAGAAACTATAACCTTCGGCAGAAACTATAACCTTCGGCAGAAACTATAACCTTCGGCAGAAACTATAACCTTCGGCAGAAACTATAACCTTCGGCAGAAACCTTAACCTTCGGTAGAAACTATTCAGCAGAAACCATAACTTTCGGCAGAAACCTATAACTAGCAGTTTTAACTATAACAATTTAAATACGATACAACAATCAAAGTATAATAATAATAGTTGAGATTATTATTACCAAAAACTCACCAACGGGCCGTACACATCTTTCAAAAACTCAAATCTAATCAGTTAAACCAAATCATTTGGACATTACTAGTTGGATGAACAACTAGCATAGATGATATGATAAGACATCTAATCATTTTAAAACCTTGCGCGTTTAATACGCCCGGCAGGTTCAATATCTAATCATTATCAAAACCTTGCGCGTCTAAGACGCCCTGCAGGTTCAGTCGTTGTAACGACATCAAATCATTGTGAATCATTATAATTGTTGGCTAACAATTCATCAGACTCGGGTGAGTCTCATAGCCCCTATTTTAAATGCTTTTACCTAGGGGTGAGATACATGCTCTGTTTTGTTTTACATGTGAACGCAAGTATCAAATTATCACGTATGCTGCATGAGTTGTTTTCATCTAATCAATCAAAGTCCTCTGAAGCATAGTTCTGTTAATATGATTTAGCGTGAATGTTAGTGTATGGTACCATATGGGATTGACAATCCCCGTCCGAGTTAGCAAGCACTAACCTGTCAAACGGACGCATTATCATTTGTTCAAACGTATGTTGATTAGGCATACGCATAGAGGCACCCTCGATCAGGCACTTGATTGTGATCCTGACCCCTCAGTTAAGCTCAGACTATGTGCTCATGTTAGTTGTATCAATCTTTACTTATTTGTTTAATTACAAATATTCATGTGATACCCATCAATCAATTATTTACATGCTTTGTAAATCGAATCATTAAATCTTGCGGTTCACAAATCATATATTATCATATCAAACCTGTGAGCTCACCAGCTTTATAGCTGACCTTTTAGCATGTTATCTCAGGTACTCAGCAGTAAGTTGGACTGCCCATCAGGATACTGTAGCTCGAGTCGCATGCAATCATATAATCATCAAGAGATTTCCTTGCATTTCTATATTTTGTATAAATTAGATATGTATTAGAATCTCTCAAATATCTATGCGAACTCATCTTTTATAAACCATATGTAGACTTTTACGTTAATCAATGTATTTGTAAAACGACGCATGTAGTGGTCGTTCATTATGTATCTATGTGCTTTGTGTATTGATTAGTAACACCCAAAGTATGCTTCCGCGATTCATTAAATTTGGGGGTGTTACAGATTGGTATCAGAGCCTAAGGTTATAGTGAACTAGGTTGCATTAGTGGGCCTAGACTATGACCGTTAGGCAGTATTTGCTGTTAAGTGTGATTGGTTCAAGAGTTACGTCATACAAGTTTAATTTAACATAGCTTGATCAACTATGTACAATTAAATAAAGATGATGTAAGGCTTGAAATGGTTATGCTGGAATAGGAATACATTAGTTGACTCTGACCTCGAGAGAAACCGGGACTCATAATTGTTTGTGCTAGACACTCATAAGACTATTATGTGATATAAGTATATATACATAGTTAGTCATCGATCAAGCACAGTACGCTAGTCTATTATATATTATATATATAGACACTCACATATTCAAACACTTTGTCATAGCGATGGCAACACACACCCACCGAGACATCTTCTATTTCATCCCGCTCTCGACAACATCTCTTGTAATCACGAAACTCATAGGTAGCTAGGAGGACCACCGAGTCACTTCGAGCGAGACCTTACCCAACTCAAAACAATTCAAATAACCAGGCTAGTTAGCACGTAGTTGCTAGTCAGTAGAGATGGTTATTCAACTCCTCTTGATTGTTCTATAATGTTGATTGTCATATTGTGATGTTGTATATTACCGCATTTGTATATGTACATCTATGATAATCATCATTTATGGACAATCTCTCATGAACCCTATCATTCTATTCTCAGGAAAATCATGCCGCCAAAGTCAAGGACTTACACTGATGCCCAGATGGCATCTATCATCTCTCAGGCTGTGACTGAAGCCTTGACGCGACATTCGTCAGAGACCCCCGAAAGGAATAGTGGTACTGCCAATACCCCTCCCACTACCAAGCCTTGTTCCTACAAGGATTTCCAAAACTGCAAACCCCTGAGCTTCAAAGGAACTGAAGGAGCCATCGGCCTAATCAGATGGGTTGAGAAGATGGAATCCGTCTTTCGCATTAGCAAATGTGCGGAAGGGGATAGAGTTCAGTTTTCCACATGCACCCTTGCTGACGGTGCCCTCACCTGGTGGAACTCGTATACCCAATCTGTGGGTATAGATACCGCCTATCTACTTCCCTGGGAAGATCTGAAGAAAATGCTCACAGATGAGTATTGCCCATCTGAAGAACTCGAGAAGCTAGATGAGGAGTTCTGGCATCTCAAGGTTCAAGGAACCGACATTGTTGGTTATACCACTAGGTTCCAACAACTGGCAACCCTCCGCCCAGCCTTAGTAAGCACTGAGACCGACAAGGTCAAGAGGTACATTCGCGGTCTTCCGGAACCTGTCCGGGGGAACGTCGCTTCTTCCGGCAAAACCACCATTCAGGGAGCAATTCGATTAGCTCATGAGCTCATGGCTATGCAAGAGAGCCAAGGAAACCCTGTCTCATCTTCTGGGAACAACAACAAGAGAAAGTGGTCTGGAAATCAGAACCAGCAGACCTTCAAAAGGACTGAGACTGTCAAGAATGACACATCAGGTTCTGGAGAGAGGAAAGGGTACACTGGAAGTAAACCCTACTGTTCAAAGTGCAATCGTCATCATGATGGTCCTTGTAGTAACCCCTGTAACAACTGTAAGAAATATGGACATCTTACCAAAGATTGTCGAGCACCAGCAACCAACCTCACCACCAACACCAACACCAACAACAACCAACCCCGAGCCTGCTATGAGTGTGGAAACACTGGACACTTCAGAAATGCGTGTCCAAAGCTGAAGAACAAGGGTAACAACAACAACGTCGCTAGGGGCAGAGCTTTTGTGCTGAATGCTGGAGAGGCCCGTGAAGACCCTAATGTGGTCACGGGTATGTTTCTTCTCAACAATTTTACTGCTTCAATTTTGTTTGATACTGGTGCTGATAAGAGTTTTATATCTGAGGAATTTAGCCCACTATTAGACATTCCCCCTGTTGCCTTAGAAGCTAAGTACACTGTAGAGTTAGCTAATGGCAAATTGATCGAGGCCGATAGCGTAATACCAAATTGCATCCTAAACCTCGCAAATGAACTATTTCCCATAAACCTCATACCCATCGAGATTGGAAGTTTTGACATAGTAGTAGGCATGGATTGGCTATCCAAGCATCGAGCTGAAGTTGTATGTCATGACAAGATCATTCGTATTCCTCTCGTCACTGGTAGTACTTTGATCATACAAGGGGAGACCAGTGGGACGAGATTGAATATCATATCCTGCATGAAGACTCGCAAGTACCTTAGGAAAGGGTATCAGGCAATCCTCGCTCATGTTATTGAGAAGAAGTCTGAAGAGAAGCGACTTGAGGATGTGCCCATCGTCAGAGACTTTCCAGAAGTCTTTCCTGAAGAATTACCTGGTCTTCCACCACCAAGGCAAGTTGAGTTCTCAATAGATCTTGTGCCTGGGGCAGCACCCCTGGCACGAGCACCATATCGTTTAGCCCCTTCAGAACTTCAGGAGTTGTCTACTCAGTTGCAGGAACTCCTGGATAAGGGATTCATTAGACCGAGTTCTTCACCATGGGGAGCTCCGGTCCTGTTTGTGAAAAAGAAGGACGGTTCATTCAGGATGTGTATCGACTACAGAGAGTTGAACAAATTAACCATCAAGAACCGTTATCCACTTCCCCGTATTGATGACCTGTTCGACCAACTCCAAGGGTCAAGCATCTATTCAAAAATAGATCTACGATCGGGTTATCATCAGTTACGAGTTCGCGATGAAGATATTCCGAAAACTGCTTTCCGAACTCGCTATGGTCATTACGAGTTTCAGGTTATGGCCTTTGGTTTGACTAACGCACCGGCAGTATTCATGGATCTTATGAACCAAGTGTGCAAACCATATCTCGACAAGTTTGTCATTGTCTTCATCGACGACATTCTTATCTACTCGCGCAACGAGGAGGAATTAACATGCGCAGCATCTCAAAGTCATTCTAGAACTTCTCAGACACGAAGAGTTATATGCTAAGTTCTCCAAGTGTGAGTTCTGGATGCAAACTGTTCAATTCCTTGGTCATGTGATTGACAGTCATGGAATTCATGTTGATCCCTCAAAGATTGAGGCTATCAAGTGCTGGCAAGCACCGTCAACGCCGACAGAAGTACGCCAATTTTTAGGATTGGCTGGTTACTATCGACGCTTCATTGAGAATTTCTCCAAGATAGCACAACCACTCACAACACTGACTCAGAAAGAGAAGAAGTTCAATTGGACCGATAAGCAGGAGTCAGCGTTCCAATTATTAAAGCAAAAGCTTTGCAGTGCGCCCATCCTATCACTACCCGAAGGTAACGAGGACTTCGTGGTATACTGCGATGCTTCGCATCAGGGACTTGGTTGCGTATTGATGCAACGAGAGAAAGTCATAGCTTACGCCTCCAGACAACTCAAAGTTCACGAGAAGAACTACACAACCCATGATCTCGAATTAGGAGCCGTAGTGTTCGCCCTCAAAATCTGGAGACATTATCTGTATGGCACAAAATGTACCATCTTCACTGATCACAAGAGTCTCCAGCACATATTTGATCAGAAGGATCTCAATATGAGGCAACGACGATGGGTCGAGTTGCTCACCGACTATGACTGCGAAATCAAGTATCATCCGGGCAAGGCAAATGTAGTTGCAGATGCCCTAAGTCGAAAAGAGCACACCAAACCTCTTCGAGTCCGAGCCCTCAGTATTATCATTCATAATGATCTAATCATTCAAATCCTCACTGCTCAACTCGAAGCATTGAAACCTGAAAACATCAAGGAAGAGGCCTTGCGAAATATGGAGAATCAATTTGAAACCAAACCCAATGGAGTCAAGTACTTCGCAAACCGAATCTGGTTACCCAAGTTTGGGAATCTTCGAGACTTTGTGATGGATGAAGCTCACAAGTCCAAATACTCTATACATCCTGGATCGGACAAGATGTATCATGGCATCAAGGGACTGTACTGGTGGCCGAGCATGAAAGCAGAGATTGCCACGTACGTCAGCAAATGCCTCACATGTTCTAAGGTTAAAGCCGAATATCAGAAACCCTCCGGCTTGCTCCAGCAACCGGAAATCCCTCAATGGAAATGGGAGCAAATCTCCATGGATTTCATCACTAAACTCCCGAAAACATCAAGTGGTTGCGATACTATATGGGTAATAGTTGATCGTCTCACCAAATCTGCTCACTTCCTTGCCATGAAGGAAACCGACAAAATGGAACGTCTCACACGAATCTATATGAAGGAGATCGTAACAAGGCACGGCGTTCCAATCTCAATTATCTCTGATAGAGACAGCCGATTCACATCTAACTTTTGGCAATCATTACAAAAGTCATTGGGTACTCGTTTAGATATGAGTACAGCCTATCATCCACAAACCGATGGCCAAAGTGAAAGGACAATTCAAACACTGGAAGATATGTTACGCGCCTGCGTAATTGACTTCGGTGCGAATTGGGAACAGCATTTACCATTGTGTGAATTCTCATACAACAACAGCTACCACACCAGTATTGGAGCTGCACCTTTTGAGGCACTGTACGGTCGTAAGTGCCGATCGCCTATTTGTTGGACAGAAGTTGGAGATAGCCAACTCACTGGTCCTGAAATCATTCATGAAACCACCGAGAAGATCGTTGGTATCCAGCAACGGCTAAAGGCCGCACGTGATCGTCAGAAGAGTTATGCTGACGTGAGACGAAAGCATCTCGAGTTCCAGGTTGGGGATCGAGTAATGCTCAAAGTATCACCTTGGAAAGGTGTCATCCGTTTTGGTAAACGTGGGAAGTTAAACCCTAGATACATCGGACCTTTTGAGATCCTTGAAAGGATTGGTCCAGTAGCTTATCGATTGCAGCTACCTCCAGAGCTCAGTAGCGTGCATCCCACATTTCACATTTCTAATCTTAAGAAATGTCTGTCCGACGAGACACTCATTATTCCGCTCGAGGAAATTCAAATCGACGACAAACTTCATTTTGTCGAGACACCAGTGGAGGTCATGGACCGTGAGGTCAAACAGCTTAAGCAAAGTCGTATCCCAATTGTCAAGGTTCGGTGGAATTCGCGGCGTGGTCCGGAATTCACCTGGGAACGGGAAGACCAGATGCGACTCAAATATCCACATCTATTTTCAGACTCCACTCACACGCCAACTTCGAGTTAAATTTCGGGACGAAATTCTCTTAACAAGGGGAGAATGTGACAACCGTAAAAATTAGGACTAGTTTTTAGTTCCTAATCATTTAGAAATACGTGTAATTAGTTCTATGTATTAGGCTAATTGTATGTATCATTACGTGTATTTTATAAATATACGCATTTAAACGATTAAGTTTAATCGTGCATTATTATATCGGCCGAACTCCGATGCACTTTCATACGGAAGTTGGTGAAACTTTTTAATAAATAACATAAATCTATTTGATAATTAAATAGTAGTTATTTACATTATATTATTATGTATTAATAATATACGAAACAATGTACGTTTTGTTTAAACGTAACCGACATGAATAAAACGCGCGAGGCGCGTCCGACAAACGAATAAAGTCCAAGATATGTGTTCATAACTCCAAATAAAGTATTTTGATTAAATACTTCAATCAAAAATATCGAGAATTAAATCGTTACTTAAATCACAAACGATAAACGTTTAACGTACATATAAACGTCGAAACGAACGGGTAAACGAACACGAAGCTTAACGCAAATTGGGGAACAAGAAAATAACACACCACACCCCATAAGGGACCCACTAGAACCAGCCACATGAGGGAGTATGGTGCTCCATACTCCTTGTTGTTGCTTCTTTAACAATTAGTCACCAAACACCCACCCTCAATCATTCATCAACTACCATCTCTCTCTCTACTCTCTCTCCCTCCCTTATCCACGTTTTTGATCAGCCACAAGACAACCACCATCATCCACCACAAGCCACCATACTCATCTCCATCATCCACCATCGGTTTTCGAAGATTGAAGCAAGGAAACGGAGGACGGAAGCAAACCGAGTAGCATTTCCCCATCTTCACCTTTAGATCATCTATTCTTGTAAGAACACATCCTTTTATCTCTCTAGAAATACTTGCTTATTGATATATAACATGCTTAGTAGCTCATCTAACAATAAAATGTCCAAAAACAAAGCTTAAAATACGTTTTTGTAACACATATATGTTAACAGCTTTTCTGACCAGAAAAATGACCTCACTAAAACGACTATAACTTGAGTTGTAGGATGAATCAACGCATGAACTTTATACCGAAATCTTCGTGTGAATGTCTTATAAAAAAAGTTCTTCTATGGCCACCTCTGAAAATACACGGTTTTTAGTGTAGAGGCTAATCTTTGAGCCGAGGCCTGTTTTGAACCGAAACCGACCACTCCTCATGTTTATTTTCGTTAAAAATAGTAAATGAGCTTATAAAATCTCCATAAAGTGCAGATTTACACTAGATTCTTAGGTGAATAAGTGTGATTTTTGGTTAGACTTGAATCGGTCTAGAAGTTGGTTAAATAGAGTGTTCATCGAGCTAAAAATCTAGAAACTATAACCTTCGGCAGAAACTATAACCTTCGGCAGAAACTATAACCTTCGGCAGAAACTATAACCTTCGGCAGAAACTATAACCTTCGGCAGAAACTATAACCTTCGGCAGAAACTATAACCTTCGGCAGAAACCTTAACCTTCGGTAGAAACTATTCGGCAGAAACCATAACTTTCGGCAGAAACCTATAACTAGCAGTTTTAACTATAACAATTTAAATACGATACAACAATCAAAGTATAATAATAATAGTTGAGATTATTATTACCAAAAACTCACCAACGGGCCGTACACATCTTTCAAAAACTCAAATCTAATCAGTTAAACCAAATCATTTGGACATTACTAGTTGGATGAACAACTAGCATAGATGATATGATAAGACATCTAATCATTTTAAAACCTTGCGCGTTTAATACGCCCGGCAGGTTCAATATCTAATCATTATCAAAACCTTGCGCGTCTAAGACGCCCTGCAGGTTCAGTCGTTGTAACGACATCAAATCATTGTGAATCATTATAATTGATGGCTAACAATTCATCAGACTCAGGTGAGTCTCATAGCCCCTATTTTAAATGCTTTTACCTAGGGGTGAGATACATGCTCTGTTTTGTTTTACATGTGAACGCAAGTATCAAATTATCACGTATGCTGCATGAGTTGTTTTCATCTAATCAATCAAAGTCCTCTGAAGCATAGTTCTGTTAATATGATTTAGCGTGAATGTTAGTGTATGGTACCATATGGGATTGACAATCCCCGTCCGAGTTAGCAAGCACTAACCTGTCAAACGGACGCATTATCATTTGTTCAAACGTATGTTGATTAGGCATACGCATAGAGGCACCCTCGATCAGGCACTTGATTGTGATCCTGACCCCTCAGTTAAGCTCAGACTATGTGCTCATGTTAGTTGTATCAATCTTTACTTATTTGTTTAATTACAAATATTCATGTGATACCCATCAATCAATTATTTACATGCTTTGTAAATCGAATCATTAAATCTTACGGTTCACAAATCATATATTATCATATCAAACCTGTGAGCTCACCAGCTTTATAGCTGACCTTTTAGCATGTTATCTCAGGTACTCAGCAGTAAGTTGGACTGCCCATCAGGATACTGTAGCTCGAGTCGCATGCAATCATATAATCATCAAGAGATTTCCTTGCATTTCTATATTTTGTATAAATTAGATATGTATTAGAATCTCTCAAATATCTATGCGAACTCATCTTTTGTAAACCATATGTAGACTTTTACGTTAATCAATGTATTTGTAAAACGACGCATGTAGTGGTCGTTCATTATGTATCTATGTGCTTTGTGTATTGATTAGTAACACCCAAAGTATGCTTCCGCGATTCATTAAATTTGGGGGTGTTACACCCGACACCATCAAAGCCTACAACACCACCACCGACATCACACGGGGTTACACTGGGAACAAACCCTATTGTTCCAAGTGCAGTCGCCACCATGAAGGCTCCTGTGGTCCCTTTTGCAACAATTGCAAGAGGTACGACCATCTCACCAAAGACTGCAATTCCCCTGCCAACAACAATTCCAACAACAACACCAGACCACCCAAAGTCTGCTTTGAGTGTGGGAAACCCGGGCACTTCAGGGACACGTGCCCCAAGCTGAAGAATAACAACAGCAACAACAACAACCGCAACAACAACAACAACACCCGAAGCAGAGCCTTCGTCATCAAATCTGGGGACGCCCGCCAAGACCCGAATGTGGTCTCGGTTATGTTCCTCCTCAACAACTTACATGCTTCTGTTCTATTTGATACTGGTGCTGATAGAAGCTTTATCTCTGATGACTTTTGCCCACTACTTGACATCAATCCTGTTGCCTTAGATGTTAAGTACACTGTAGAGCTAGCAAATGGAGAACATATAGAAACCCGATAGTGTGATACCTAATTGCACTTTAAACCTAGCTGATGAAACCTTTTCAATCGATCTTGTACCCGTTGAAATCGGAAGTTTCGATGTCATCATTGGAATGGACTGGTTGTCCAAACACCGAGCCGAAATCATTTGTTACGATAAGATCGTCCGCATTCCACTCGCTGCCGGTGGAACCTTGATCATACAGGGGGAGACCGGTGGGACGGGACTCAATATCATCTCTTGCTTAAAAACCCGAAAATTCCTGAGAAAGGGTTACCCTGCAATACTCGCACACATCACAGAGAAGAAGTCGGAGGAGAAGCGACTTGAGGATGTGCCAATTGTTAGAGACTTTCCCGAAGTCTTTCCGGAAGAACTACCTGGTTTACCTCCACCTAGACAGGTTGAGTTCTCAATTGATCTCGTGCCGGGTGCCGCACCGGTGGCCCGTGCACCGTACCGTTTAGCCCCATCCGAACTTCAGGAGTTGTCTGCCCAGTTACAGGAACTTCTGGATAGAGGATTCATTAGACCGAGTTCTTCACCTTGGGGAGCTCCGGTCTTATTTGTTAAAAAGAAGGACGGTTCATTCAGAATGTGCATCGACTATCGAGAGTTGAACAAATTGACCGTCAAAAACCGATACCCACTTCCTCGCATTGATGATCTATTCGACCAACTTCAGGGATCAAGTTTCTACTCAAAAATCGACCTGCGATCAGGCTATCACCAGTTACGAGTTCGCGACACCGATATTCCAAAAACTGCTTTCAGAACTCGTTACGGGCACTACGAATTCCAAGTGATGCCCTTCGGTCTAACAAACGCACTGGCTGTATTCATGGACCTCATGAACCGGGTGTGCAAACCTTACCTCGACAAGTTTGTCATTGTCTTTATTGATGACATACTCATTTACTCGCGCAACGAGCAAGAACATGCGCAACACCTCAAAACCATCCTCGAACTACTTAGACACGAGGAGCTTTATGCCAAATTCTCTAAGTGTGAGTTCTGGATACAAACTGTTCAATTCCTTGGTCACGTGATCGACAGTCAGGGAATCCACGTTGACCCATCAAAAATCGAGGCTATCAAAGACTGGCAAGCACCCACCTCTGCAACTGAAGTACGACAATTCTTGGGTCTTGCTGGGTACTATCGGCGATTTATCGAAAACTTCTCCAAAATAGCTCAACCACTCACGGTACTGACTCAGAAGGACAAAAGGTTCGATTTGACCGATAAACAAGAGTCAGCGTTCCAACTTCTGAAACAAAAGCTTTGCAGTGCTCCAATCCTATCCTTACCCGAAGGCACCGATGACTTCGTGGTATACTGCGATGCTTCTCACCAAGGTCTCGGGTGCGTGCTGATGCAACGAGACAAAGTCATTGCCTATGCCTCACGACAGCTGAAAATTCACGAAAAGAACTACACCACCCATGATCTCGAACTTGGAGCTGTCGTTTTTGCTCTCAAGATCTGGAGACATTATCTCTACGGCACTAAGTGCACAATCTTTACCGATCATAAAAGTCTCCAACATATATTCGATCAGAAGGATCTCAATATGAGGCAACGTCGATGGGTCGAGTTGCTTACCGATTACGACTGCGAGATCAAGTACCATCCAGGGAAGGCTAATGTTGTAGCCGATGCCCTCAGCCGAAAGGAACGACCGAAACCACTTCGAGTCCGAGCTCTCAGTATGACCATTCATAACGATCTTACTATTCAAATTCATACCGCTCAGATCGAAGCCCTGAAACCTGAAAACATCAAAAATGAAGCCTTACGGGGTATTGACAAACAATTTGAAATCAAATCTAACGGGATTAGGTATTTCTCAAACCGAATCTGGTTGCCTAATTTCGGGAACCTACGAGACTTGGTGATGGACGAAGCTCACAAGTCTAAATATTCTATCCATCCAGGATGCGATAAGATGTACCACGGCATCAAGGAATTTTATTGGTGGCCAAACATGAAAGCCGAAATCGCCACTTATGTCAGCAAGTGTCTTACTTGCTCGAAAGTCAAAACCGAACATCAAAAGCCTTCCGGCTTACTCCAACAACCTGAAATCCCTGAATGGAAATGGGAACAAATTGCCATGGATTTCATAACCAAACTACCAAAGTCGTCGAGCGGTTGCGGTACCATTTGGGTGATCGTCGATCGTCTCACCAAATCTGCTCATTTCCTGGCAATCAAGGAAAACGATAAAATGGAGCACCTTGCACAAATCTACATCAAAGAAATCGTTTCTCAACACGGCATTCCAATCTCGATCATTAGAGACAGAGATGCCCGTTTCACCTCTCACTTTTGGTAATCACTTCAAAAAGCAATGGGTACCCGTCTTGATATGAGTACCGCATACCATCCTCAAACCGATGGCCAAAGTGAACGAACCATTCAGACACTGGAAGATATGCTACGGGCCTGCGTAGTTGATTTTGGTACAAACTGGGAAAAAACATCTACCGTTGTGCGAATTCTCGTACAATAACAGTTATCACGCCAGCATTAAGGCTGCACCTTTTGAGGCACTGTACGGTCGTAAGTGCCGATCACCGATTTGTTGGACTGAAGTGGGAGATAGTCAACTCACTGGTCCTGAACTCATACACGCCACTACTGAGAAAATTGTGGAAATCCAAAACCGACTCAAAGCCGCACGTGATCGTCAGAAAAGTTACGCTGACGTGAGACGCAAACCACTCGAGTTCCAAGTTGGGGATCGAGTACTCTTAAAAGTATCGCCTTGGAAAGGCGTCATCCGTTTTGGCAAACGCGGGAAGTTAAATCCCAGGTACATCGGGCCTTTTGAGATTCTCGAACGGATCGGCCCCGTAGCCTATCGATTGCGGCTGCCATCCGAACTCAGCAGCGTGCACCCTACCTTTCACATTTCTAACCTGAAGAAGTGTCTGTCTGATGAGACACTTATCATTCCACTCGATGAGATTCGTGTTGACGATAAACTTCATTTCGTTGAGGAACCTGCCGAAATCATGGACCGTGAGGTCAAACAACTAAAACAAAGTCGTATTCCCATCGTCAAGGTCAGATGGAATTCGCGGCGCGGTCCGGAATTCACCTGGGAACGAGAAGACCAAATGCGACTCAAATATCCTCAACTATTCACTGATTCTACATCAAACACGACTTCGAACTAAATTTCGGGACGAAATTCTTCTAACAGGGGGAGAATGTAACACCCGCCAAATTAGGACTAGTAATTAGTGCCTAATCATACGTTAATACATGTAATTAGTTCTGTGTTAGGCTAATTAATGTATCGAATTATATATATTGTTGAATATATACGAAAATGCGATTTGGTTAAATCGTACGCAATTTAAATCGAATGTATTTCGATTCAATTTAATACGGACGTTGGTGACCAACTTTATTAAATAACGCTTTTATGTCAAAAATATTATTGTGATAATATTTCGTATTCATTCGTATCGTACAAACAGAACTCACACGATTTAAAATATTAAAACGCGCAAACTAAATAAACAAACTTACATTTTATAACTCAAATATAAATTGAATTGTAAAGTATTTAACTAAAACATCGCGTAATAAATTGTATTTTAAAACTTACCATTTAATATGAAAAATAGTTGTTCAAAACGTTAAATGACGGAGAAAACGAACACCGCGCGGAGCGCGGGGCGAAGCCGAAAAGTGGAGGATAACCTCCACCCTTCTTCCTCTTTTTCTCATTTCTCAACCATTTCTCTCTCTCCTCTTTTCTTTTCTCCAAAATCACCAAATCACTACAACCCACAAAAATCGCAAAATACTACTATCAAACGCACTCGTATCACCAATATTTTTAGAGATTCACGACCACCTCGCGACGATCTACAACGCTATCTTTCTGGATTTTCGTTTCGGAAATTTGTAAGTTTCCGACAAAATCCCGAAATCTCTCGATTCTTAGTATTTTTCAATTGTAGTTGTTATTATCACTTGTATATGTCCATTACAATGTATAGAACACGATTTTATAACCTGAAAACGAGTTTAAAACGGATTTTTGGCCGGAAAAACCTTGACAGCCGGACTTTCTGGGCTGATGTTCATCCATGCGACACAAGCCTTGTGTCGCATGTTGTGTCGTATTTTGGCATTTGTGTCGTATAAAAGCCCCTGTGTCGCACCTTGTGTCGTACCCGATAATTAGTGTCGCAAGTCCTGCGACACAACCATTATGTCGCATACACCATACGACACAATCACTATGTCGCTGTTGAATCAGCATCTCGCATCTATGCGACACAACCATTGTGTCGCATAGACATTGTGTCGCATTCCTATGCGACACAACCCTTGTGTCGCATAACTACCTTTGTGTCGCATATTGTGTCGCAAAACACAGAAAACTCAGATTTTTTACTAAGTGTCGAGACTCGAAATTTATCACTCGATTTTACCCGAATTCAGATCCCAGATGCGTTTTTCGTCAAAGCAATATAGTAGAAATAAAAATTTTCCAAGCTGACCTGGCAGCTAAACCAGGGGCTGCCGCCCCTTGGACCCCGCTACCAGGGGCGCTGCCCCCGGACCCCCGTACTTAGATTCCGTAACGGCTTCTAAAACACATTTTTCAAGTAAAACGCCACGAAATCAAAATAATAATAGTTGATATTATTATTACAAATCTGTCACCAACGGGCCGTACATGTTTTCAAACACTTAACAAATCAACCAAATCGTAGTAATTTGGACATATATATAGTTGTGTAACAACTACAAGGGTGATCTTTTGAGATACCAATCATGATTATAACCATCACGTGTCGTGGACACCCTCAGGTTACAAGTCTTTGGACTTCATATTCGGCTAATCAACTTACGTTTGTGTAAACGCATTCAGACTCAGGTGAGTCTCATAGCCCCTCTTTTACTGTTTTACTCAGGGGTGTGATATACTGCTCAACTTTTAACATGTGAACGCAAGTACCAACTTTTCATATACTACATGAGTTTTTCGAAACTAATCATTTAAAGTCCTCCGTAAGCATAGTTGTTAATACGTTGTAGCGTGAATATTAGTATATGGTACCATATAGGATTGACCCACCTCGTCCGGGTTAGCAAGCACTAACCGGGTAAACGGACGTACTAATATTTGGGAAGACGAATGTGGATTAGGCATTCGTGGAGGCACCTCGCCCGGAATTCTCTATAGGGGACCCGGCCCTCGAGTTAAGCTCAACTATGTGCTCATGGCTGTATACACGATGACTATCATTTAATTGCTGGATGCAATTCATTATTTAATTGCTGGATGCAATTCATTATTTAAATCTTGCGGTTCATACTATATTAACTGATTTCAAACCTGTGAGCTCACCAGCTTTCTAGCTGACCTTTTAGCATATATCGCAGGTACCCAGCAGTAGGATGTTTCTGCTTCAGGACCTTAGCTCGAGTCAGCATACAGACAATTGAGATTTTCTTGCATTAGTATATTTTGTACAAGTACTTATGTACTGAAATCTCATTTTATTTAAACTCGAGCTTTGTAAAGCTTTAAATGTTGTAAACATTTCAGTTATCAATATATTTTGTTAAAACGACGCATATAGAGTCGTTTGCTATTTATCTTTGTGCCTTGTTATTGATTAGTAACACCCAAATCAAGCTTCCGCAAATCATTAAATTTGGGGGTGTTACAGTTTTAGAATCTAATTCCTTACAGTTTATGAGTTATGCACGATTGAATTTCGTCAAAATTTGAATTATGGTCTGATCTGGAATTTAACTAGAGAACGCGATCCAGCTATGTGTCCGGGATCGCGTTCCTCTTTGAAAAATCACCCAGACCGTTTTGAACTAGTAAACGCGATCCAGCTAATGTTCTGGGATCGCGTTCGTCAGTGTATTTTCGTCACAGAATGTTTTGAACATAGGAACGCGATCCCAAGACTTGTTTCTGGATCGCGTTAGTGTGTATAGTTTGTGTAAATTCTGAAAATGCATAGCATTTTAGAGACCTCTTTTATTTCAAAATTTGGATCTTAGAGACCTCTTTTTATTACATGACTTTAGAGACCTCTTTTCTCTAATAAATGGTGAATTATTTTATGGGACCATATGTGATTGAATTATAATTATAAATATTTTAATTGCATATGAATAATATAATGGAAAAAATAAAATTTGGGCGTTTCAAGTAGGGGTGAAAGACTCAGAAAGTGAATTTTCGAATGAAATAATTAAAATATCCCCACATGATCTATATGCTACATATGACAATCATTTTGACCACTTTCAATGAATTAAAACATTAACACTTATTCAAAAGACTAAACAACGATTGAACACTATTAATGATGGACTGAACAAGTGAACATTTGGGCCCTACTTACCAATAATACCCCATTAAATACATAAGAAAAAAAAACTAGCCCACAAAATTATGTCTTTCATCATCTTCATTCTGACAGGTCCAAGAAAGACGCCCCAAAGACACTTCCATTCCAATGTTGTATCTTCATGAAAACATGGGAAGACGGGTGAAAACTAACAGAGTAAACTAAAATAATGTCCATGTATTGTATTTATGTATATGGCTCGTCGAGGTGCTATTTTAAGCTTTGCTAGAGCTTATCTCGAGGTTAATCTGGAAATCACCCACATTCCTTTGTACTTAAACGTTTGAGTGGTAATACAAATTTAACGAGGTAACCCTTTACCAAAAAATAATGCCCATGTTACAAAAATGCACCTATAGGAGTATACAAGGACATTTATGTTTGAAAAGTACAAAAAATAGATTGAACAAATACAAATACATACACAATCACAAACCATAAACATATGATTATATAACACATAATATTAGTGTATGAAATATACTGTTAGGTTCAAATGAGTACACTAATATTAGGTGAGAATAGAGGAACCACTAAGAATGCGTCATGTGTCACAAAATCTATTTTCCCCTATGTTTTTAAAAATTAAATATTTCACAAACGATTAATTGAAAAATCACAAAAATTGCACCATAAAAATCAGCGATTTTTTTTCTTTGATTAGAGATCTCACAAGGTATACTTTCATCGAAGTACAAGTATATAATAGCATAATGTTGGTGTGTGAATCATTTTATTTATTAATTTTATCAACCCCCTTTTTTAAGTCATTACATCGCTCGATACTTGACCTCTTCGATCACAAACTTGTACAATTATTGGTGTAATATTCTTTGCAGAATCGTACGACACTATATTTTTTTCATCCCAAACGCAAAATAAAGATAGTTGTAGGCTTGTAGCTATAGATTCATTCATTATATATAATCTCTCTAATATATTACTCCCTCCGTCCCAATTTTATTGTCCCCAGACAAAAAACACGCAGTTTAAGAAAACATCACCATCTCTCTTACTTTTTGTAAGAAGACGGTTTTACCCTTTACTTTTTATCTACCTTTTTGTCTTACATATATAAATTAGGGGCAAAAATGAACTTTATCTCATTATTCTTATCTATTTATGGAAGTAGACAATTAAATTGGGACATCCCAAAAAGGAATACTGGACAATAGAATCGGGACGGAGGGAGTATAAGAAAACTATATTTATGTAAACATACTATAATTAGCCGTTAATATTAATTTTGACTATTCAGGGCTTGAGTTTTTTGATTTAGAAACCTTTATCTATAATCCAATTTTTTTTTTACCTAAATAGCAATTAGTGGTCTACAAAAAGTCCAATGTGCCCTTAACATTTGAAACTAGGGTTAACAATGGTATAATCCTTGAAGTTTCATTTTTTTTTTTCTTTTTAACCACTCAAGTTTTTTTTTCTCTCATTATTTAATCCTTCAAGTTTCAATGTTTTGATTGTTTAAGTCTGAAGTTTGATTATATACTTTAAAAATTTGATGGTTTAATCCCTAATGTTAATCTTTTATAATGATTTTGTCATATTAAATTTTTCTAATTTAGTAATCTAACTTTCAAAAATTTAATAGTTTAACCCTTTGAATGTTTAAAACAATAAGTCAATGCAAACTTGAAAGATTAAATCATGAGAAAAAAATTAGAGCGTTTAAAACGAAAAAAAAATTGAAACTTTGAGAATTAAACCATTATTAACCGTTGAAACTTATAGCCCAATTCCCTTTAATCTAATTATTAATCAATTAACAATATTCAAATATAAAAAAAAATCGCTGTTTGCAACTTTCGTTTCCTATTTTTTAGGAGATAAATGCTCTCGTATAGAATTAGAGGCTGTTTATTTTTTTTCTGATTAAGTCACATATGGATATGGATGGCAGAATGGGACTATATGCAGTAATCAGTGAATGAATAATGTTGTTTATTTTTTCTGCTGAGTAAACACTTTGAATGATAAAATTGACTATTTTACCTCTAGACTAAATAATTATTTGTTTATTTTTTTTTAATGACAAACTTGATTATTTAATTCATATACTATTATCAATTTCAATAAATTAGTATTAAGTAAAAACATAAACAATTTTTTTTTTTTTTATACAGGCTCAACTAAGAACATCAAAAGTTACTTTTACAAATTCCATTTGCTTACTACCAATTCTTTCAGTAAAATATTTCTTTATCTCCATCATAAAAGTTAATGGCATAGCATCAATTCGCAAAAACAACTACACATAATTCTAGACTTTCTCTTGCTAATTAAACTTTCTTCTCAACAAGTATCATATTGAAAAACACAACACACGTAGAAGTGAATAAATCAGACAAAAACAACATGAATATTTAGATATATCCAACAAAAAGGTAGATGTGTGGAGAAATCGGATATAAAGGCGGCGGTGATGGTGGAGTGATGGTGTAGGGAGGATGGCGGCGATGGTGCAGGGACATCGGCGATAGTGTATGGACGGTAGCGGTGATGATCTAAGAATTGAACGACGTCAACATTGGTATTCTTTATTAATATCTTGAGGAGGAAATCAAAGAACAAATTTGTTGAAGATGTGATGAATGATAAAAAAAGAAAATAAAGGGGTAATCTTGGAAATAGAATGCAATTAAGCTAGCCATATGGGGAGGACATCGTATTTCTAGTTGATCGACTAATCCCATTTAATGACTTTGTTGACCCAATAAGTCTCAAGTAAACACACAGCAAAACTGACCGAATAATCATTCCAGGCAATTCAGCCCATTGAAGCCTAAAGAAACAGGCCCTTAGTTAAATTATATATTTTAAATACACCCACAGTTCTTATGGACAAAGTTCTACACAATCTACACATATTTACCACCCAAATAATTATATATTTTAAAAGACTATAGAATATTGATTAACTGCTTGACAACTATATCGTCCAAAATTGATGCTAATTTTTTGTTCACACTATTTTTAATGAGTGAGGATCTGGAGAGAACATTCCTTATGGATAGCACCGGAGAGAACCTTAAATGCCAATTACATATTGCCATGTATCCTTTATCATACTTTCATTTTAACCCTTCCAAATACATATTTTATATTTTCTTCCCTTCCCATTTATTTATACAACTTCCCCACCTCCACCATCACCCACCACCACCTCCTACCACCACCTCCTACCACCACCAGTCGCTGCCAGCCACCGCCGCCCGCTGCCGGTTGCCAGGAAAAAATTATTTGAAAAAAAAAAATTCATAATTTTTTTTTTTCAAATTTGGCTAATTTTTTTTACCTATTCATTTATCGTTTTACTACATTTTGTATAAAAATGTATTTAGTCTTGCGGCTTTATGCATTTTGTATACATTTTACTATATTTAATTTGTTTTGTACTGCATCTTATAATGTATCATATTTTTTGTTATGTATTTTTCTTTTTTTAACTGCAAATTGTATAGAAAAACTTATGTACATTTTTTTACTGCATTTTGCAAAAAAAAAAAAAAAAACTATTGCATCTTTGCTATTTTTCTGCATCTTATAGTGTATCATTTTTTTGTTCACCATTTTTCTTTTTTTGACTGCATTTTATATAAAAACTTAACTAAATATTTTTTACTGCATGTTGTAAAAAAATCTACTGCATCTTATTATTTTTACTGCATCTTATAATGTATCATCTTTTTAATTACGTATTTTCCGTTTTTAACTGCATTTTGTATAAAATTTCTACTGCATGGTGTAAAAAAATCTACTGCATCTTATAATATCATATTTTTTAATGTTTATAACTACATGTTGTATAAAACTTTATTGCATGTTGTTTTTTAATGCCTTTTGTAAAAAAATAACTGCATCTTAAAATGTATTTGTTGATACATACTTGTGTGATAAAAGTTTGTATAGAACATTTAGCTTGATTGTGCGACACTATTTGTGCATTAGCGACATTAAGCTAGTATCGCAACTTGCGACATTAGAGCTAGTGTCGCCTAAAGCTAGTGTTGCACATGCTGCATGTTTTTGTATATAAACAGCAGCTGTGTGTCCGTTTTTGTATGCACATATATTGGAGAATCTTTATGAGTGAGAGGTTGATTTGAGAGAGTGTGAAGCTAATTTTGTATACGTTTCGCTATCATTAATAAAAGATCAAATCTTTTATTTACTCTCGTGTTCGATTTTCATTTACTCGATTTATATTCACGAACAAATAATCTAGTTCCGCAACTTGATTATATGAATCCAAAGACGAGATCAGACGGACTATCAGTATCATATTTTTGTTACATGTATTACTTTTTTCAACTGCATTTTGTATAAAAACTTTACTGCATGTTGTTTTGCATTTTGTAAAAAAATCTACTGCATCTTATAATGTATCATTTTTTTGTTACGTCTTTTCCTTTTTAATAATTGTATTTTTTTATAAATACTTTATTGCATGTTGTAAAAAAATCTACTACATCTTATAATCTATTACGTGTTTTATGTTTTTAACTGCATGCATTTTTACTACATTTTGTAAAAAAACTACTGCATCTTGTTGTTTTTTACTGCGTCTTATAATGTATCATATATTTTTTTGCATATATTACTTTTTTTAAAGTATAAAACTTTAATGCATGTTATATTTTTACTGCAGTTTGTAAGAAAATATACTGCATCATGTATACATTTTACTACATATGCTTTGTTCTGTATTGCATCTTGTAATGTATCATGTTTTGTATTACAAATTTTCCTTTATTTACTGCATTTTATATAAAAACTTTATTGCATTATGTATCAAAATGAGAGAAAAATTTAAAAAGGAAGAAATTTTTGATAAAAAAATGGCCGGAATCCAGTGGTGGCGGCCGACGGCTGGCTGGTGGTTGTGGGGGGTAGGGGTGGAGGAGAAATAATGAAAACGGTAGAGATGGCAATTTTAACTCGACTTGAACCCGACATGAACCCAACTCGAATATAATAAGGTTTGGGTCAGGATTTTTGAGGCGCCAACCCGTCAACTTGAAACCCGCCAACCCGGATAATGAATATGAAACTGATAAAATATGTATCATTGTGTATAAAAGTGTATCGAATATAATAAGGTTGGAGGAAAGATACATGTCTTACACATGGAGCTTTTTCATGTACTCTTTTTAACTCACCTCCATAATCTAATTTGTTTTTAAACAAATGTAATTTCTATTTGTTTTACGGGTACCTCAGATAATGAATGGGAATCTATTATACATACCAATTTACTTTATATTTTATTCTAAATATAATGATTACCGTACTTTTTTTATACTTTTCTAATCACACTTTTTTATCATTCTGTATTTTTCTGTACCTTTTTGTACTTTTTAAATCAATAAATGGTATGTTTATTAAAAATAAATGGTATAGAAAGAGGTTCCCTAATGGAATACGACACTGATCAAGAGTGTATCCATACTGTATTATATTTTTTGAGTATTTTGAGGGATGGAGGGAAAATTGATGTGGGTTGATGTTGCTGAGAAAGAGGAGGGGAACACAATTGAATATTTTAATGATTTCACATTCACTTAAATCATCATTCCCGATTATATCCAGCTTTATTAACTTGTACGTATACCTGTATCTTTATTTAAATTAGGGGTGTTCATTCGATTTAAACCAAACCTAATAGGTTTCAAAAAATTGAAATTGAACCGAACTGAATAAATAAAAACCCAAACCGAACCGAATTACTAGTCGGTTTATTCGGTTTATGCTTTCACATATTAATAGTAAAAACATTCGAACAAAATCAAAAAAACTTGAATATTATACAAAACTAATTGATACGTTTCGTAAGTTATTGACGGAAATTTAATAACGGTATCATTATACATAATATTTGGTGACTAACTTGATTAGTTTGTACATATCTTGAAAATATTATCAAAATATATTACTATTCGGTAATTTGAACTATTCGGTTTCTACAATGGTAACCAAAACCAATTTAAAAACCTAAATATATATTTGGTTTTGAATCAAACCAATCTAAAAAAACTAAATTATCCAAACCTATTAGTCCAATCCAAGTTATCAGAACGAAGGTTGGTCCAAATAGTGACATTTTTATAAGTAACATTTTCCTTGTTTTTGTACTCTTGTGTCTTGATATTTAAGGCCAACATTATTGTACGTTATGCTTAGAAACTTTTTTTTTTTTTTTTTTTTTTCCAGTCATAATCATCGATCTCCATGCAAAACTCGAATGAAGGCCAGTCCTGGCCGAGGGGTCACATGGCATGTGAGCCAACCATCCATCCATCCACCACACCACCTGTTTTCTCCTTCATATTTATTCTTTGACCACATTCTCTCTCTCTCTCTCTCTCTCTAAATCTCTCTTCTGCTGCACATTCACAATGATAGAATTATTATTAATTTCATACTTATTCTTAATTTAATTAAACCCAGAACCTGAAGCTCATGAAGATGATGATGATGATGATGAAAGCATTTGTTTTGTTATATTTTATCTCTCTCCTACTCTCTGTTGATGCTGACGTAGTTGACGAATCTCACTTGCTTTTATCTTTTAAATCTTCTCTTGTTGATTCTAATAAAAACCCAAATCTTGTACTTCTATCAAATTGGTTGCCTCAAAATCACCCGTGTAATTTCTCCGGTATTACTTGCAGAAACTCCAAAGTTACCTCCATAGATCTCACCGGTACGGATTTAAGGTCCCCGTTTGATAAAATCTCAACCGATTTACTGTCACTTCCCTTTCTCGAAACCCTAATTTTAAGAAACTGCAATCTCACCGGTTCTTTTGTTTACGTTTCTTCTTCTCAATGTAGTCAATCTCTGACTTTCATTGACTTATCTCTAAATGACATTTCCGGTGATTTTTCGGGTGTAGCGACGTTCGCGCCGTGTACCAAGCTCAACTCTTTTAACTTGTCAACCAACGGAATCGAGTTTAACGCCGTTAAGTTGAATTTGAAGCCACCGCAAATTAAGCTCATCGATTTGTCTTACAATCGGATATCCTCAAATGCTGTTGTTGGATGGGTTTTATCAAATGGGTGTTCGGACCTCAACTATTTGTCTATAAAAGGAAACAAAGTCACCGGCGACTTGCCGGAGTTTGGTTGTCCTAATTTGGAGTATTTAGATCTATCTGCAAATAATTTCTCATCTGGGTTTCCTTCCTTCCGTAATTGCTCAAGTTTACAGCATCTTGATTTATCATCCAACAAGTTCTCCGGTGAATTTTCTGGTGGTTTATCCTCTTGTAACCGTCTCAGCTACCTTAACGTCACACAAAACCATTTCTCCGGCGAGATACCGGCTTTTCCGGTGAATGGTAACTTACAGTATCTGTATCTATCTACTAATCATTTTCAAGGTGGGGTTTCTCAACACATTATAAATCAATGTTCAACGTTACTGGAGCTGAATGTTTCCGGCAACAATCTCTCTGGTACAGTTCCGGCAGGGTTAAAGTCGTGTACTTTATTGCAACTTCTTGATATCTCTCGAAATAACTTTTCAGGTGAGTTACCCATTGAAACCCTTTTGCAAGTTAGCAACTTGAAGACATTGACGTTGGCATTCAACAATTTCATTGGTCTCTTGCCTGAATCTTTATCAAAAATGACTAATTTGGAGATATTAGATGTGAGTTCTAACAAGATTTCAGGTGGGATTCCTTCTGGTTTATGTCAAGATGCAAATACTAGTTTAAAAGTGCTGTACCTTCAGAACAACTGGTTAACAGGTCCAATACCTTTAAGTCTTAGTAACTGTTCTCAATTGGTTTCTCTTGATTTGAGTTTTAATTATCTCACTGGAAGAATCCCTTCAAGTTTTCGTTACTTGTCAAAACTTCAAGATTTAATCATTTGGTTTAATGAGTTGGACGGCGAAATCCCACATGAACTCATGTATATCAAGTCTCTCCAGAACTTAATTCTCGATTTCAATTATTTATCTGGCTCCATCCCACCTACATTGAGTAATTGCACCAACTTGAACTGGATTTCGTTGTCAAACAATAAGTTATCTGGAGAAATTCCGGCTTCCCTCGGTAGTTTATCGAATCTTGCCATTCTTAAGCTTGGAAACAACTCGTTTTCTGGCAACATTCCGGTGGAACTTGGGGACTGTAAGAGTTTGATTTGGTTAGATCTTAATACCAATGTGTTAACTGGGACTATCCCACCTGATTTATTTAAGCAGTCTGGTTACATTGCTGATGCTTATCTTACCGGAAAACCATACGTTTATATCAAGAATGACGGAAGTAAGCAATGCCACGGTGCCGGAAATTTGCTTGAATTTGGTGGGATTAGAGAAGAAGATTTGGCTAGAATGGCACAGAGATATCCATGTAATTTTACTCGGGTTTATAAGGGAATCACAGAGCCGACTTTTAACCATAACGGGTCGATGATGTTTCTTGATCTTTCGCATAACAAGTTGCAGGGTGGGATACCGATGGAACTTGGAGCAATGTACTATCTCTTCATATTGAATTTAGGGCATAATGATCTTACTGGTTCGATCTCTGAAGCGCTTGGGAGCCTAAAGAATGTTGCGATCCTTGATTTATCGTATAATCGGCTCAATGGTTCCATTCCAAATTCATTAATGAGTCTAACGATGCTTGGAGAGGTCGATTTATCAAACAATAACCTCTCCGGAACAATTCCACAGTCGGCCCCATTTGATACGTTTTCACAAAATAGTTTCTTGAATAATTCGGGGCTATGCGGGTACCCTTTACCCAAGTGCGAGTTGGGTTTGGGTGCCAAGTCTGATCACCGAAAGTTGAACCGCCGACAAGCGTCATTGGCTGGAAGTATTGCAATGGGGTTGCTGTTCTCCGTATTTTGTATTTTCGCTGTGATTATGGTTGTGGTGGAGATCAAGAAGAGAAAGAAAAAGCTCGCGGATGCTGCCATAGATTCAAGCATCGAGGGTGGCAGAAACGGCAATTCTTATTCTGGTGGGCGGGGAGATAGTGCGTGGAGACTTACTAGTAACCGAGAGGCTCTTAGCATCAGCCTTGCCGCTTTCGAGAAACCACTTCGAAAGCTAACGTTCGCAGATCTCCTTGTTGCTACGAATGGGTTCCACGATGATAGTCTAATCGGTTCAGGTGGGTTTGGTGACGTCTATCGAGCCCAACTGAAAGATGGGAGTACAGTTGCTATCAAGAAACTCGTACGAGTAAGTGGCCAAGGTGATCGAGAGTTCATGGCCGAAATGGAAACAATTGGAAAAATTAAGCACCGGAACCTTGTTCCGTTGCTAGGTTACTGTAGAGTCAAAGAAGAACGACTCTTGGTTTATGAGTACATGAAGTATGGAAGCTTAGACAATGTCTTACAAAACCGAGAAAAAATTGGCATCAAGCTCAACTGGGCCGCAAGGCGAAAGATCGCCATCGGGTCAGCCCGAGGGCTGGCCTATCTTCATCATAACTGTAATCCCCACATTATCCATCGGGATATGAAATCGAGCAACGTGTTAATAGACGAGAATCTGGAGGCCCGGGTTTCGGATTTTGGGATGGCCCGGCTCGTAAACGCGATGGAGACCCACTTGAGTGTTAGCACGTTAGCCGGTACACCTGGATACGTCCCACCAGAATACTACCAAAGCTTTCGGTGTTCAACAAAAGGAGATGTGTACAGTTACGGTGTCGTTTTACTTGAGCTATTAACGGGTAAACAACCTACAGATTCACCAGATTTTGGTGACAATAACCTGGTGGGATGGGTGAAACAACACGCAAAGATGAGAATCAATGATGTGTTCGATCCAGAGTTGTTAAAAGAAGATCCGAGCTTGGAAATTGAGCTTTTACAGCATTTGAGAGTCGCGGTTGCTTGCCTAGAAGATCGACCATGGAAACGGCCCACAATGATTCAGGTTATGGCTATGTTCAAAGAGATCCAAGCGGGATCCGGTCTTGACTCCACGACATCTGCCACAACAACCGTTGATGCCAGTTTTAGTGTCGAGACAATGATAAAAGAAGACGGAGAACTAAGTACATAGTAAGGTTTGTGGTATTTGCAGATGGCAAGTGGGATCTTCATGAATAGAACAGAACCACCGCAGCAACAGAAATGTGTTGATAGTGCAATTGTAGCTTGTAACTTACGTAATCGAAAGTTGTACATTAGCATGAGGTTGCCCTTTGGTGTTTTGCACTAGTTAATGTACATGTATATTAGTCTCTTAGGATAATCTTGTTATATATACATATATGAAGGAAAGTGTTTGATTAGTTTTTATTTGAGTTTGTCCTTAGCTTTAGTAGTAACAATGATTTTTAAAAATTTTCTTCTTGTTTTCCAAGATTTTAGTTTTAGTCATTAAAACTATGGTGTGGGATAAGAGGTGGCCCTGTAGGAGGAGTAACGATTTCAGCTGCTGATTTCATTGATTAGCGGTTCAAGTTTGTAATACTACATTTTATAAAAATCAACGTGATTAGCGGTTCAAGTTTGTAATACTACATTTTATAAAAATCAACGTCTGAAATCGCATGATCTTCATTCTTCTCAAAATGCAACTTACACCCGTAACTTATACTCACAAGAGTTTAAAAAAGATGTGAAGTAACGAGGCACATGGCATTTTGGACGCATTTGCGGTTTTTATGGAATTAACAATTACATGGGGTCCATATTCAATTTTGTTTACTGATTACATATGTTCCTTCGAATTTCAATGACCCAAGAGTACTACTTTTTCAACGTTGGAATGTGCCAAATGTTGCTGTATATTCGAGGGGATCGACAACGTACTTTACTTTTTGTCCCAATGTCACCAATGAACCGGTTTTATTACCAAAGTCGACACCAAACTTTTTACTTTTATCTCAATGTCACCTAACGAACTAATTTTATTACCAATGTCGACAACGAACTTGTTAAATATGTTTTGAGGTCACCAAAATACTTTTTTTAATGAGCTACGTTTTGAATTTGTTGATGTGGTGTTGCCATGCATTTCATTTATGTGACCAGACTTCCATGTAAGCTAAACATGTACACGTATGGTTAACTTCATCTTCTCCAACCGACTAACATGTAATTTTGGGTTACGTTTTTGATAAAAAAAAAAGTAGTAATTGCGTTTAGATTCACTGGAAAAGTGGTGATTATCGTTAAGCAATCAAAAATTACATGTTATTCGATAGGAGAAGAAGAATTAACCATACACGTACAAGTTTAGCTTACGTGGAAGCCTGGTCACATAAATGAAATGCATGGCAACACCACATCAACAAATTCAAAACGTAGCTCGTTAAAAAAAAGGTATATTGGTGACCTCAAAACATATTTAACAAGTTCGTTGTCGACATTGGTAATAAAATTAGTTCGTTGGTGACATTGAGAAAAAAGTTAAAAGTTTGGTGTCGACCTTGATAATAAAACCGGTTCATTGGTTACATTGGGACAAAAAGTAAAGTACGTTGGCGATCTGGTCCATAAACCCTATATTCAAATGTCACTATGTATAAAAACAGTAAATTTTTTACATATGGTAAAAGTATCAAAAACCAAACACTACAGAATTTGTCATATATCAAACTATCAAAGAGTTTAACAAATACATACCACATAAAGAAAGATACATCATATCATATCATATCATATCATTCTTAGTTTTCATAAAGCATTCATTCACATTTGTCCAAATAAAAAATAAAGGACATTGTATAGGAATGCAACAACTCCACACACCAACCGTTCTTATTGTTAAAAAACCTGATATCAACATATATGTATGGAGATCGATGATCTAGAGCCATAAGAAGTCGCAGATATTTGAAGAGTTGGCTTCTGAATTTTCCTCATTTTGTGAGGGCGAATGTGCGTGTCTCCCTTCATAAGTTGTGATCACCATTCGCGGATCCTCTGCTAATCTTTCGACTCGTTTCTTTACTCGACAACTGTCCTGTGTGCACCGATAATAACTCCTGCATTTTAAAACTCTAATCATATAACATGGTTTGTGTATAGTACCAATATTTTGCAACCAAATAAGTCGTGTCGAAATAAAGTGACAATCATATTACTTCTATTATTATTAGGGATGTTCATGTACGTTTAACAGGAGGTTCGGCTAACCGAATTCGGTTAACCGAATTTTTGGTTCATCATTTTCTTGAACCTAAATCGAAACCGAAAAGTTCGGTTAACCGAATTTTCCGGTTCGGTTATACGATTAACCAAATTAACCGTTTCTATTTATTAATCATTTGAAACATAAATATTAATACACAAATACACACTCATTGATGAATATTTATTATAAATATTACACGTTGGTCATTATAACAACAAACATAGAGCATTTTAATTAGGTTCAAAACATAAATGCATGAACGCCGAACCAAGTTAGTCACAAAACTAAAAATTTAACTACTAAAAATGCAAAAATATGAACATTAGTAATACAAAAATATAATAATCATATTCCAAATTATAAGATATAGTTATAATATATATATATATATATATATATATATATATATATATATATATATATATATATATATATATATATATATATATATACACACACATAATTAAAATAATAATTTAAAATTTTCAATTTTTTGGTAAACCGGTTGTGACAATATCGTGAACCGAAAACGAAGAACCGAAAAAATACTGGTTCGGTTAACTGAAACCGAAAAACAAAAAAAAATCCAGTTTGGTTAACCTAAAATTTACCACGGTTCAACAATTTTCGGTTTGGTTTATCGGTTTTGAATTATTATGTACAACCCTAATTATTATAACTAGAGGTGGCAATTTTAGACTCATTGGTTAATTATGGGTCAATTTGGTTAATATTTAGGAGGGGGTGGGTTTGTTGGGTCTCCTTCCCATTTTTTGGATGGGTCTAAATTGGTTTTTCAATATAACCTCTAATTGTGTAACAATTAACCAACGGGTCTAGCAGATAATTTTTTTTTTTTTTTAATTTGTATTCAATAGATTATTACTCCAAAATATATATTATAAAAAGAGACAATTTGTTAATTTAGATTATTACACTTGTATTTTTCCTGTAACAGCAACAGATATGATAATAAATTTTATAACTAAAGTATTTCAACTTTTGTTTATAATTAAAGAGCCTTAAATCTTTTAACTATGATTTGCGGGAAAAATTAAAAGAAAAAATAAATCTTGAAAATAAATGGTACTGTACAACGTAAAAAAGTGAAGGTAGCAAATTATGGTGCTTTATTCTGGGTGTAACCTGAAATCCTGAATGCATGCAATGAAGAGAAAGAGATGCATAGTTTCACACTTTCACCTACATCATTTTTTGGCCCCCGGACCCAGACCCACCACTTACTGACAAATGACAATTTAAGCACCAAATAGTTTTTTGATTTTACTCCCATCAATATCAAATTATCAATTATCAATAGTCCATTACAATGACATAACAGATTTTTGATAATTTATGTGTTCTTTTTGTCCACCAAAATACTGTATTATTTGGTCCAATTAGCATACCATATTCACGGACAGTGTCACCTTCAGGATAAGTTTTGAAGATTCTCTTGTTGTTACATCTTTTTATTTTATTTGATGTTCCATATCTAATTATATATAACGGTAAGGTATTTTCATCTCATTGTTTATTTTATTTATTTATTTATTAATAAAGTATAAAAACATATTTACTTTTAATTTAGAAAAAATTACACATCATCCCTTTGGTTTGTCTTAATATACACTCGTCGTCCCTGCAACTTTTTTTTTTGGCACTAATCTTCCATGTGGTTGCCAAATCTTGCACGAGTCATCCCTATCGCTAACGTCTGTTAGCCAGGTCCGGTAAATCGTGACACGTGCGGTGCACGAGTCATCCCTATCACTAATGTCCGTTAGTCACATCCGGTAAATCGTGACGAGTGTATTATGATAATGCCTGAATAAAGCTCTTCTTTTTATTTCACCTTCTCTATTAAACAACCAAAATAGTACGAATGTGTTTGGAGATAGCCGACATCTTCACCGACTACGGTGGACTCGGCTGCCGGAAGTGGAGAACGGGAGGGGAGGATTTTGAAGCTATTTTAATTGAAGTATTATTTACATATAATAACCCGTTTCGAAAATTAAAAACTTGAAAATAATGAGAATTGATGAGATTGACGGATCTACAGATGTAATATTTATATTTCACAGTCTCATAGAGAGGCAAGCGATACGTTTTTTGGTTGGAGTTTGGTTTTATTTTAATTTTTCATGGATGAAGTTAATATTGGTAGGGAAGATAAATTTAGAGTGATGATTCGTACACAACCTCTTTTTAGCCGTACATCACCAAATGTGCTTCAGGATGTTGTACTGTACAAAACTGTAAAACGCATTAGTGGTGTATGGCTAAAAAAGGTGGTGTACGAATCACCACCCATAAATTTAAGGGCATTATTGTCCATATATTAAAAGGACATGTGGAAAGACAAAAGTCACCTGTGTATTTATCATGACCCTTTGAAAAAAGTTCATGCTTGGAATTCTACATGCATTTTTATCCATTATCAACTACATTTTCTGGAAGTTGATTTTTTCATGTGAATCTAAAGTCATCTTTTTAACCCATGATGAATATAATGGTATTTATTATGACTTGTGTAATTACAATTACATTGAGTAGCTACTCATGAAAAGACTTCAAAAGTGTCTACAAATTAATCTATGAAATCGATATTTTCATTAATTATTGTTTTGATTGATTATTATTATACATGATCAATCTTATGAAGAGTTTAATTGCATAATGGTAAACTTTTTGATCTATAATTATTAATAGTATAATGATCACTAATTCTTTTGGGCCATGGTTTAATTAGTTAGATATATACATATTAAACAATGAAATGATTAGTACATATACATTTTTCCAACCTCATTTTTCATTGTCTAGAAAGTTTAACTCCAAATTATAGTATAATTAATGTTGTTACAATACTCATTTTCCATTTTTCTTTGGAAGATTTTACTTAACAAATTAACAATAACTTTGCAATTCAAGTTACTGTAACATACTTTTTCTTCTGAATTGAAATAAGCTAGATATAAGTAAGTTTGACTCTATGAAACTAAATGCATTCCTTATAATAAAAATAATAGAGACAAGAAAATAATATGCTTTCGTTTGCGAATGGCTAAAAAATAGAGTTTTTGGACTTAATATCTTTATTTTAAAGATCTTATTTTATTTGATTATAGCTTTTGATGAATCACGAAAGAAAAGGAAATAAAAAATGGGGGTTTAATTGATAGACTCTCTACAAGAAGAGATCGATCGATCAGTACGTATCTTTGTTTTCTTATAGAAAAGCACAGTTTGGAGTCGGTTGATGATCAACCGATCATCAGCCTAGCTACTTTTCTACAACGCTGTACGTTCTAGCTCTTCGTATAATTTGTTCTGCAAATGCAATACCAGACTCTCACATACTCTGTAATACTTTGTGTTAGAAAGACCCATGTTAAGTGTATATATATATAACCACATATATACTTCGTATATGTTAACCTACTTAACCAGAATTGTATATATTTTGAGGTGTACGTACGTATTATATGTTGTTTTGTCAGTTTCAACAAAATTGTTTAGCTTTTGTGACTGACTAGGTATATTCTTTGTTTATATATATTGGTCTGCATTTATGATCTACTAATTTCGTGTATATATAGCTAGATGCATCTATATAGATATAGATGGATTCAGATATCATATATATATATATATATATATATAATGAATACTACGAAACTTAGAAGAAGCTAATTAGCTAGGTATGTATATATGTATGTATGTATGTATGTATGTACCTGGGGTGTTGTGTGTTCTTGACAACTTTTTGGCCATATTTCCTCCATTTGTAACCATCATCCATTACATCAATATCACTCATGGTTTTGAAGCAAAATCTTGGTTCCCTTACTTTTTTTCTTGATTTCAACTTCTTCTTCATCATCTTTATTCCTGAAACCCCTAGATTATTTCCTAATATCTTATGGCTTATTATTTCACTCACTTCACTCCATGCCCTACACATATATAATTAAGCATAAAAACATTAAAAATTAGAACCATATATGTATGTATGTATGTATAACCTTAAGAAGATTTTGAGCTAATATATATATATATATATATATATATATATATATATATATATATATATATAGTGTATATGTTTCAGTTTATGATCTTTCGAAAACAAATAGTAGTAATATAGAAAGATGCATGTGATTGGCCTGGTTGTGAGGAACCCTAGCTAATTAAGCTAGCTTTTCCTCACTCGAATTTTTCGATGTTTAGTTCACAAGATGAATTGAACAAATAAATAAGATAGTAGGTTGGTAGAGTAAAAGAAGGTTGTGATGTTTGTTTACCAGTGGTTTGCATTTGAAGAATGTAACGGAAGATGAGAGTTTTGATAGTGAGAATTAGTACTGGTAAGATGTTGTAGTTCTGGTTTAGAAGAAGAAGAAGAAGAAGTATGTTTCAGAGTTTGATTGGAGTAATCAAATGGAAAGAAACCCATTTCTAGATCTTCCAAAAGTCCTTGGTTGAGCATACTTTAATTTTGGCTTTTGAATTTGCAATGAAATAATTTATGGGATGGATGGATGGAAGGAATTTAACATATATACAAAAAGCTAGGTGAGGCCGGTAGCTACCGGTTAAGTTTAGTCCATGCTTGCTTTATGAAGGGAACCACGTACAAGTCTCTAGTACAGACTCGATCATAAAAATCTAAAACGTATAGCCTACAAATTAAAAGGTTTATAAACATTTCTTCTAATCTAATCTATGGCGCGCGATACATTGTGCTACAAATACTTGTCACAAACTATGTTATTATGAAATATTTCATGTATACGTACACGTATTGTTTAGTTTGTATATATTAATCTGTTATAACTAATAATTAAGTATTTAAACTAAATTCGTTTATATGTCAGGTACAATGGTATCTTAGGTTAAACCCAACTACGGAGTTCTTAAGTTCTGGTAGTATATCCATTTAACAATATTTTAGAGAAAGCAGGCGTACGTAATGCTAATTTTGTATGTAATCGTGCTGATGTGATAGTCAATTGCACACGATACGGAGTGTATGACTACAAGTATTGATCAATTTGTCGTATACAATTGACATAATCTTTTGGGTTAATGGCGCATATAGGTAAAAAACTTTACCTTTTTTATCAAGTTAGGGTATGAACCCAATTTATTACTCTGGTAGGTAACAAACTTTCAAATTTTGTGTCGATTTAGGTAACAAACTTTTTTTTGACCGGTTTAAGTTCAAAAATGATGACGTGTCAGTTAAAAACTTACACGTGGCGGTTTCATTTACAACGTACATGACATTTTAAAACTGACACGTCATCATTTTTGAACTTAAACCGGTCAAAAAAAGTTTGTTACCTAAATCAACACAAAATTTGAAAGTTCGTTACCTACCAGAGTAATAAATTGAGTTCATACCCTAACTCGGTAAAAAAGGTAAAGTTCGTTACCTATCTGCGCCATTAACCCTAATCTTTTCTTGTCATTTTTGTTCCTAGCTAGGTGATATATATATATATATATATATATATATATATATATATAGGCTTAGGATCCTGTGAGAACAAGGAGATTCCGTGAGAACGGTGAGAACACATCTTAGCCATCCATTTTTTGATCAAAAAACCTGATTTTGGAGGTGACATTTTTGTAAATACTTTGAAGTTTGATTTTGGAGGGTTCACATAAGGATTGCTATGTGAAGTTTAATTTTTTTTTGCTTCACAATAGTTTTAACATGGTGAAGCTTTATTTAATTTTTTTTAACATGTTTGAATTAGTGAATTGATATGTATAAACATTAATCTCTTCGAAAACTAATGTTAACAAAAAATTATTTACTTAATCTCATTAAAACTATGTGAACCTATAAAAATAAAAATTCATAGCATCGTAACCTTATGTTAAGAAAAAAAAAATATTAAACTTAACCTCACCAAAATGATGTGAAGCTAAAAAAAAGCTTCACATGAGCAAAATGATGTAAAACTAAAAAAAAAAAAAACTTCACATGAGCAAAATGATGTGAAGCTAAAAAAAAAACTTCAAATGAGCAAAATGATGTGAAGCTAAAAAAAAAAAAAAAACTTCACATGCGCAAAATGATGTGAAGCTAAAAAAAAAAAGCTTCACATGAGCAAAGGTGATGTGAACCCTCCAAAATCAAACTTCAAAGTATTTACAAAATTGCCACCTCCAAAATCAGATTTTTTGATCAAAAAATGGATGGCTAAGATGTGTTCTCACCGTTCTCACGGAATCCCCTTATTCTCACAAGAACCGGAACCCTATATATATATATATATATATATATATATATATATATATATATATATATATATATATATATTAAAAGCGTACATCTTTACATTTCTTTTATAACTAAACAATAGGTTTTGTTCTCATGACTCATATGACGTAGAGATGATGCATACCTCTTTGCATTAACTTTATATGCATTAGTGGAAACGAGCACAATATATATTATGCATATATAGTTGTAGACGACGCACACAAAAGTCCATACAAAAAATCCACAAAAAGCGCATGGAGGAAAAATAAATAAAGTTGTTCTACCTTTTTCGGTTAACATCATACCAGTAGGCAGTAGCTTACTTATTTTTATTTTATTTTAGTTAAAGTAATGAAAAGTTTTAAGAAAATTCATATGATTAATTAAATAGACCGTTTGATTGTTACATTTCGCCAGAAAAGCTTATTTCTATTTCTATCTTTTGCAAACAAGAATGTTATATTATTGTTAATTAAAATAGCTTATATCGATACCTCTTTTGGAGTACATGACTGAAACCATCAAAGCTTATTAAAATCACATACCCACATTATTATAAATGGTTAAGTGCATGAAAATGGTTAAGTGCATGAAAATTAGTTAAGGTCTAATTTTTTTATAATGTGTATAATTATTCGGACGTATATTGTACGTAAGAAATTTATTATTTATTGTGATTGTATGTATTTTTAGTGACGTGTCAACTTGTAAAGATGCGATGCACCTTATATAGACAATGTCAACAAAATACATATAATGACAATAATTAACAATTTTCTTACACATAATGCATCCTAAAAGTTAGGTATACACTATATATGAATATCATACTTTAGGCAAGTACATTTACAAACACTTCACCCTATTTCAAACAATGACACTATTCTTATTTTCTGTGAAGTTCTATTCATATGCGAGGGAATGACAATGGTGTTTCAACAAGTTAATAAGTGTTCGGTCTCAGTGAAATGTAACATATTATAACCGAAAAATGTATATATATTGTATGTAACAAACTTTAAAAACTTTAATTCGATTATTGCAAATTTGTATGTAATTTTTTGACGTGACAGTTTGTACGCTTATATGCTACATATAGATGATGAAATGACAGCTAATTAAGTATCATACAAATAGCAATGCTCGAAAGTTGAATGCACAAACAAAAGTTTTGAGAATTCGATACGTGTACACGATAGATTTTTTTTCTCAGAGTTTTTACATTTTCAGGCACTTAACACTTTTAATGCTTGGAGGTTGATTATATAATGCAATGGGAACAAAACTTTCATTTTTTAACATATACAAATCTCACAAAATTTTCATGAAAGTATTGCAATTGAATTTAAATAGCAAGGTATATTGTGTTGTGGTCACAAAAATTAAAGAAAGAAATGTACGAAGGAGCAATGATGCATAAATCTTGGGTGCAAATCTCTAATGTGCTGAAAGATATCATTATGATGATGATGATGATGGTTGAAGGGCCCCGATTTGAGTATTTGACTTTTGTCATAAAACTAAAAAAAGTAGAAGTAGCGAGGAAAAAGCCAATAACCTTTTTCTTCATCCTTTTTGTCACACTTCCTTCAAACCCTACATCTACCCACCTTTTTTTTCATGTCCCAAACTAACCTCTGATAATATTGTAGTTATGATCTCTTCAATTACACACATTGATCTAACTGCACTTTAATTGCTGTAAAGATCAAAGATAAGATACCTTTTTTTCATCATAAGGATCCATGTGTTTTTTAGCTGTTATTTTGAAGGACACTGTGGTCCGATCACTTCTCATTGTTTTCGCCATTTCAACGACGTTTATTTTAAACCACTTTTCATCACTCTTATCTCACTATGCACATCATGCTTTAAATTTAGTACATCAAGTATTAGCAAAAAAGAAAAATACAAATCCTCTCCGATTCTTCGTCCGGACCACTTTTCCTCCATTATGATCGCTATGCTACGCCAATTGAAGCGAAATCGGTTTGGTGCCGAAGCTTCAATCACAATCACAACCGCTACTCTAACATAAAATATTAAAAATGTGAGGTTATGATATTATCTCTTCTGTCTAGGAGTGTAAAATTCAAGAAGAGAAAATTTAAATTCAATTTTAGAAAATTAAATACTCCCTCCGTCCCATTTTTATTGCATTGTTTTGACTTTTGAAGTTTTTCTTTTTCAACTTTGACCTTAAATATGTTTGTTTGTGTTATATAATACTTAATGCAAAATATATGAATGGATTGAGTTATAAATGTATTTTCATTGGGTATAATTTTCATCAAGTGATATATAACACAAACAAAAATATTTAATGTCAAAGTTGAAAAAGAAAGACTTCAAAATTCAAAATAGTGCAATAAAAATGGGACGCAGAGAATATATATATATATATATATATAGAAACACACTTTAATTTGTCTTCAAGTTAAATAAAATCACTATATGAAGCAAAATGAGACTATTTAAATACAAAATACATGTCCAAAATTGACTATATGCTATGCTATGAACATTTTCTCATGTAGAAATTGGATCGTGGGGCCTAAAAGTTGATTGAGGGATACTATCCATTGATGAAGGCATCAAAGCATTGAATTGGTGGTGGAGGTGCAATTATGGTTGTTTTTTTGCCGCTCTTTGTTGTCTTATAATTATTTGTGTATTGAGTTGATGGGATCATCACCTTAACATGATTGGATCTTTCATCTTTTTCTACACTCTCACAAATTTTCAAATTTTAAGTTCAACCATGATTATTTCTTCAAACACTTTTTGTAAATACGTGATGGTATACATTAAAATTATACGTGTATATTGTACTTATTAACAATGTACATATTTATCAAAAATGATGTTGTAAATTTAATATCCTTAGAGAAAATCATCCGTGCAGCCGTTGAGTGCAGCAATGTATAAAAGATGGATCAATCCTTTTATATTTCAAAAAGTCAGAGGACTAATTGCATAAATATATATCTAACTTACACGATAAGTTGATAATTAACATAAGTGAATATAATATAATATGTATGTATATATGTCAAAAACTATTTTATGTTTTATGGAAAATTTAAACACTTTTATAACATAATGTTTAACGTTTTTACTTGCACAAGACGTAGTTCCCGAAGTCCGTATGAGCATTTTCCTTAGACAGTTTTGTACTCCCTTCGTCCCAGTCAAAATGTCCACTTTAACTGGACATATAGTTTTAGGATTCTCCACTAACTAAAGTTTCCACCAATCAAATAACATATCAACCTACTAAAGTCTCTTTCAATTAGTTGAAACATGAAATTGGATATTTATTTGGAACAACCCAAAATAGTAATGTGGACACTTGTGGTGGGACGGAGAGAGTATATTTTAGTGCATTGACGTATTAATGGACACAAGTTATGTCATGCGGAGTGAATACCCGACTAAGTTATTAAATACCGGACACAACCAAAATTGAGGGGGTAAAGGCGCCACGCCCGGTCCCTTGTGGGTTCCTAGTGGTAACGCACTTATCGGAGTTCAAGTGATAGAGCCCCTGCAGGTTGCGATCTCGAAAATGATCAAGTTGAATGAACCTGTTTTTTATTGTTTTGGACAATTAGATGTAGTTGATTAGAAGGTAAAAAACACACACATGAAAAGTCAAATTCGTAGATTTGATTGCCTAATATTTGAATATTCTCTTGTATTATCTCAAGATGAATTTCGTAAACCCGGACAATTATAGAGTTGAAATATTATCTTCAAAAGTGATTAAATATTCGGTTATTATATCGTACACCATGTTTATATTATAAAAGAGACACCACACCAGGATTACGCCCCTAGGACTACGTACACCATTAGTACACGTACCACTTAACATGTGTCGACTACTTCTACCTTTATACTACTACTAAATTAGTAAATTATACAACATTTGATTCATCTATATATATAACTTCTTGTAGGAAAGTAAATTCCATGATAACGTTGTAGGAAAGTAATTCCATGATAACGATGTATCACCGTACTTTCCCTGATTAAATTCATATCATCTAATGATATTTTATATTAGGTGCACTGGTGGTCGTGTGTGCGATCCGTTAATCCAATATGACACCAAAAGTGTAATTATCATGTTGTGTAATGTGTACATAATCTAACAAACTTTTACTTATGCAAGGCAACTACATGTGATGACTGATGACATAAGATCAAAGGATGTCCCAAATTAACAACCACTACTACAGAGAAAGATAAGTAGACCGGTTGAAAAGTCTACTAACACCGGTTCTTCAACACGTCTACCTACGACAGATCTACTTGATAAATCCTTTGTAGACCGGTTTGAAACCGGTCTTAATAACAGTAACTAGACCGGTTATTATCTGAGTTCGCGGGCACTTTAAAAAGTTCAAACCGGTCTAGATAAATCTTATAGACCCTTTAAGAACCGGTCTAGATGAAGCATTTAGACCTGTATGTGCAGATTCATACAAAATCAAACCTGTAGCAGATTCAAAATCCATATACATCTAATCTAAAATTAATCTAATCTAAAATTACAAATCACAAACTGAAATTTATAATCAAAATAAAAAATTCAATTATATTAATTAACCCAAACATTCATTTACAGTAGAAAACCATAATCCAAAGCAATCACTAGTACTACAATAATTAACTAAAACTAACAATAATCAGAGTGCCCCAAAAAATCATCTTACAATAATTATATATATATGATATTTGTAATTAATCAGAGTGCCCCAAAAAATGCTTTTATCAACCATCCAACATCCATGTACCGCTATCTTTCATCCAACACGTCTCTACCTCTATCTCTCATCCATTACCGCCTCTACGACTTTCCTTTATACCTAAAAATATTCAGATCATCATTTCCATTTTAATCTTCAAAAAGTCTAAAAAATAAGTTACTAATTTAAATGGCACAAAGGTTAGAAGGATAAGTAAATCATTAGAAAGAACTCAACGAAGTTAAGATTTATACAAGTGGGTCAGAATATACCTGGTTAAATAGGACAAAATACATGCCACTTTTCAACTATATCGTTTATCTCCTTTCTAGATAAGGGACGTTCATCCCAAGAGATCTATATGTTCAAAATATATAACAAATCATCATGTAACCAATGAATACGAAATGATATAATTAAATAAGAAATTGAGGATTTAGTAAAATATCAAGGTAGTAGGTCTTTTGATGGTGATAAAAAAAGAGATGTGGCTGTATACGATTTGGACATCTTTGTATGTGATCTGGAATAACATGAATAATAAGGTATTAAGGAAGGATCAAGCAATAGGAACGAATCTGTTGTTGAAGTGTAATATGTGGTCTTTTAGTTGGCTTGGGAGTGGGATCGTTGGAAAAGTCAAATTTGTGATGGTTTTGGGTTATGTCCCTATTGGTTTTTGTCCCTCTTAAAAAAAAACTAAACTAATAAAAACTTACTTCTTTAATGTCATCACCCCGACAACGAGATACGATATCATACATCCAGTAGAGCACATAATATCCGCATTCCCAACTACCCGGTTGTTGATTGCACTATATTTTAATACCAAACGTATTAGATACATGTTAAAGATGCAACATGAAAATCAAGTTGTTTCAATATATATATATATACATGTGTGTATAGAGTTAGATGATTTACCTTAACCACTTTCCATGAATCAAGAGGACCCCATGCCCTATAGAATAATAAACAAATGGTAACATTAACATTTATAGAAATAATGTTAATTTAGAACACATTTAAAAGAAAATTTTCTTACATTTTCACACAGTCTGTGAGAAGATAATCTTTCTCCGTCTTCTTTTGATTATTTTGTTTCGTATTAAGAGAATCCACTATAATTCCTGTGTACCGTCTAGGAGATATAATAAACAACACCCAATGGCCACTGGTAAGATTTAAAAATCGTTAGTATAGACGATGAACATATATACATATACATACATATATATATATATATATATATATATATATATATATATATATATATATATATATATATATTGAAACAACTTAAAGATATAGATACTGTACTTTTCAACATATGGTGCAAAGGTATCATGCTTATTGGAGCCGAATGCACTGGTTAAGTAGTTTATTACACCCGATTTATTAGAAGTGATCATTGAGGCTTGAGTTAAATAAGGGTTCAATAACCCATAAGAGTGGTCACATGACATTTCCATCATCTTGTATAGCCCCCTAAAAATACGACAATATATAAAAATCATAATGCAAAGTAACATGAACTGATTATGCTTAGGGCGTATGCCAAACATAAACGTACTTACATCATGAAAGAAAACATTATGCTGCTATCGAGGCAACCATACTTCCAAAGCGACATAATATCGTCAACATCAATCGTAAATGGGAAGTCATTTGGTTCCCCAAACATCCCCGGGGGAGCAGTAAGAGCATGGCCTGTAGTAGCATCATCTCTACTAATCCAACGAGTATATGCTTCTTGAACACGTTTTCTGTTAAGAATGACATTTCCCAATAGAAGCAGATCGTTATACAAATCTTGTTTTTTTTTTATGGGACTCAGATAATCCTTCCATTTGTGGGGCCACCTATGAATACAACGAAACATTTCAAATTGTGTATAATATAATTCTATTTTGATCCACATATAAAAACTAGAAGGTTTTATTTTAGCATTTACCTGTTTTTGAGTAGGCATACTTTTCACAATTTTGGGTGGCGGTCTTGTTCTCTGTACATTAGGCACACTTTTGGCTGACAGTCTTGCTTTCTGTATAGTAGGGACACTTTTGACAAGTGGTGGTATTTGCTGTGAATCTATATTTTTTGATGTCGAAGCCCTCACCTATTAACAGATTGCATTATATGACATGAACAAATCTTACTTATCACATAAATCGACCACATAAAAGAAAAAAATGATCTACTACATAATGATTACACTTAGAATATACGCAAATTAAATTAACCTAATGTTTGTCTAGCAATTGACAACCTATACTAAATGATAACGAATATATGTCAAGATTACTTTCGTGCATAAACACAAGATACATCTAAATTCATATATAAAATACAAGATTACATATATAAACAAGAAATCCAATAAAGTAAGCATTTTACACATGTACCTTAGTTAAGCGGCACATTTTTAAGAGAGGCCATTGTACAAACGACCCTATGACCTCCTTTAATGTATTATAGTAATACTCTGTAATTGGTATTGGAAGCCTCAACGATTCACAGTCCTTAACAACATGATCAATGGACACCTTCATGTAACAAGGAAACACTCGTTTTCCATGTACTAATGTATCCTCCTTGGTTGGATATACAATCCCCCTAGCACACTCAATAGGATCTACACTATGCGGGTGGTACAATATGATTCCTGCAGGCTCCTATAAACAGTCATCACACATGAAATATGTTTAGTAATTTATATGTGTGTTGAAAGTAATTAAGTATTTGGTATACGGATTTTATACTAAAATAATACACTACTACCTTTATTTCTTGCAAGTCTATCACCCCTTGTTTTTTCACCCTTTGTGAATCCACCCCTTGTTTATGCACACCCTGATCATGTACAACCCCTTGTTGCACCACTCGTTCCTCCACCACCTGGACATTAGCAATTCTTACTAAACACATAAATCAACTACGTAACGACTAACTACAAATAAAGATCTATCAACTACATAACTACTATACTTAGAACATATTCATGACAATAAACTGATGTCTATCCAATAATTGGCGACCCATAACAAATGAAAATGGATGTATGTCAAAATTATTTACTACATGAACAAAAATACACCTCACACAAGATTACATATATCAACAAGTAGGGATGTCATATAAACCAGCAAAGTCAAGTGTAAATGAAATTAGAGAAAATATCTACCAGAATTAACCATATCGGGTTCGGGTTGGATCTGATTGACCCGCCTCATTTGGCACCCCTATCAACAAGAACATCAAAAAAGTAAGCATCTTAGACATGTACCTTATAATTGGTTATTTGAAGACCATGGAAAAAGTAACTATTTCTGATATTATCATTTTCACCTTTTGGTTCCATTTTCAGCTTTTTGGTAACTTCTCTTTATCCATTTTAGTTCCTACACTGAGTGCATTGTTACTAACGATCACGATGTTGCTGAACATTTCTTAAGTCGAGTTGAAAGGTATATACTCACAATCAATGTTGCTTTTGATTTTCACCAGTATTAGATAAGGTATTTAGTGATCATTATCTTTTTAAGATATCTGAAAATATAATGATTCCATATCATTTTTGTTCACTGATAAAATCAGCAAAATCTGAAATCTGGAGAAAGTTAGAACATCCCTTTTACTCATGTCAATCCGGGCTTAATTTTCTATGAACGCAAATTTACTGGTACTAAATTACAAATTATGCATATTTTGCTTTCGGCAGTGCTGCAGTATTTCACAATGCAAGCACAAGATTTTGTGATGGTGCATGGTTTGGACTCGGAGCAGAGGTATGTATTCATTTAATCAGATATAATTTTTGTTCAGTTGGTACAATAATACATTTGGAAAACTAATATTTTAAACAGGGTCTTAAGAGGTAAGGGGCAAGTGGTGGAGGGTGACAAGGTAGTCGTTTACACACACAAAGACCTTCTAACATCAAACTCTAATGGTTATTAGACCTCACCACTGTTTCGCTCATCTTCTGATATAATTTTTATGTCTAATTAGTATTTCGCCCACACTACGGTTGACATTATTCTAATAATGTAATAGGGGCAGCTTGGTTACATATCTTATTTAATGTATTAATCAAGTTACTGAATTTTGCCATCTTATTGGATATTTGTAGCTCTTAAGGATTTGAATGTTTCTAATGGCATATCATGTATTTGTAAGCATTGACACTGTTCTAAACCTTTCATTCACTTCGCCTTTGATTGTTAAAACTCAGAAGTTAATTGTGACATCAGAAATGGTTTTGGTCAGAATCTGATGTTTCGATATGGGGGGTGGTAAAAGTTGGTGGGGTGGGTAACATGCGAAAATGTGTAGGATGGACATGAAACACTATTGGTCTGTCAAGTATGCTTACAAAACTTGTATTAGTTTTAGCCAAACTAGATCAGCTCACTCTCGTTTGTGGTTCCATTAGCTTTTGTTTTCCGACTACAGTTCATCTATCAGTTCAGAACCAGTGACTATCCATAACGATAATACAAAATGGTTGGTCAAAAGAAACTTCAGAGAAGAATATGTATAAGGTGCCTTCTAAGCTTGAGATTATGGTGGGGTGTTGGTCAATCTAATTTTGTGTCCATTGATGATTTAATAATGCATGAAGGCGGGGGATCTTTTTCTGCTCACAAAAAAGATGTCTGGAGAGCTGTCGTTTGGTTTGCTTTGTATCTAATATGGAATTATAGGAACAATATAAGTGTTTAAAGATAAGAGAGGGGTGGTTCCAGATTACTTCAAGGAGGTGCAGATCAAAGTGTTTGATTGGATTAAGGCTAGAAATAAGAGTTTGAAAATAGCATGGGATGGCTGGCAGAATGGTACAGAAAGTGGCTTATAAGGGTGGGTTCATTGCTGGAGCTGCAAGGTCTTGGTTGGATGATGGATCAAAAATATGCTGTATTGGTTGCATATCTGATGGTTTCTATTTCTGGTTTTGTGCTTGGTCATCATGTGGTTGGTTAGTTGCTGTCAAGAAGATGAGTCACAGTGGGGTCTTTGTTTTTGATTGTGTCTGGCCAGCATGTGCTTGTCCCTGATTGTAATGTTAGATGTGGTGGTCAAGGTAGTTCTGTCATGTAATGCTCTTTTATCTTTTATGTGTTTCTTTTGATTTGTTCCCCTGGCTACGTCTTGAAGGGTGAGGGGGTGTATTGTTTTTGTACTTTGTATATGTTTTGGTTTAATGGTATTGTCTGCATAGTTCAAAAAAAAGCTTGAGATTATGGTGGATTTACTTCATTGCAGGTCTTTATCAACCAGTCTTTGTTGGGATATAGATGTAATGGGTCTGTTTTACCACTTGTTTGTGGTTTGGGGCAGTAACCATATGATCATATTACATTACTGTAAACTTAAGTGTGGAGTAATTGCTACAAGTTTGACTTTGTTGATGCAATGTAAAGTTCTAGCTGTAGTATTTATGGTATACATGACTTTATTTGGTCAATATATCATATGGGGCAACTTTGATATCGTATGGAGCTGTTGTGTGGGCAAGTCCGTTTTGGCAATGCAAATGACTACGGATAGCAAAAGTAATGGATTGTGTTGGGCCGAGATGGAAGAATGAAAATAAATATATAGCAAGAAGTTTAGAGTAATACCTAATTACTTCCACTTATGAATGCAGAGTCTGATATTGAATGAAATAGGCTAGTAATGTATTTTGCGTGTGAAATGAACGAATTCTCCTAACGATCCTGAAAAGATTAAGTTAGAGAAACAATCAATTTTTGTATGAGCAAGAACATGATGAATTCAATAAAATATAATAACTATTTTGAAACGTAAAAATAGATGCATTTGGTAATGTATAAAAGTATATAAGTGTATTACCTTACAAAAATGATGGTTGGATTCAAAATAAAATTATAGTGCAGTGTTTGTTGTAGAGAGCATTAATGGAGTTTAATGGACTTCTTTTTGTTTTTTTTTAAATAATAAATTAATGAACAATCCGCTTAAACGTTATAAATGTGCGAGTCTTGAGGATCGAATAATTTGACTAGGAACTGAAAATCTCAATAAAGACCGGTTGACATCAAGACCGGTTGACATCAAGACCGGTTCATCTAATTAAGACCGGTTGACACATTAAGACCTGTTACTATTTAGACGTGTTGACACATTAAGACCGGTTACCCATATTTTGTTTGGCGGAAAATGCTATAAAGACCTTTTTTATTTAATACCCGGTCTAAATGTGGGGTCTAAATAACCAAAAATGTAGTAGTGAACATACTTACTTAAGCTCCTAAACCAAATCATACGAACTCTTTTACGGTTTTACCATTTGTGTCTATCTTCATTAAAAACTCTTCCTATGTGATTGTATGCTATAAACTTAGCTACAAGTTTTAGTACCTACACAAGGCATAGACAATCATGAAATACTACTAACGATTTTGTTTCTAGACTCATTTTGGCTGACGAAGGCAATCAAGTGTGATTGATTGATCACTTGATCCCATCCGTGTGTCTATCTTAGCTCAAGCACCTTTAGCTATAGTAAGAAATCAAATGAACGAATATACAACTAATCTAAATCAGAAATTTCATATAGAGATGACAAAGGGGGAGTAAAGATTTGCGATCCGCAGGTATCTACCACGTGATGGGCGGGTAAACCCTTAAAATCTTAATATTCATGTTGTTTATTAATGTAAAACTAGTTTACAACCCGCGTATTCGCGGGCTATTTTATGATTTTCTTTTATAAACCGTAAATGATAAGATCATTTGTCTAATAGATTTTAAAACAAATGTATGTTTTCTATGAGTCAACTTTTGTTGTATAAAATTATGCTCTATAAAAGATATAAAAAATATATAAAAAAATATCATACAAAATATATAGTATATAAATCGCTTTTAAATACTTACATCACCAAGTAATATATGGTTCATATACGTACGATATATGCTTATTCTCTGATCGTGAATGTAAACATACCAATTGAATTTATTCAATTCGTGGTAGATTTTGCAAAAAATTAAAAAGCAAAGATATAGTAATACTTTTATTTAATATATAAATCAAAATAATTTTATCGTAACATACTATCACTAATTATCAATCTGGTTCAAATATAATCAAAAACAAAATCATAATAATAATTATCAACAACTTGTATTTAAAAATATAAATACATATTTAGATCGTATGATATATCAATACACTGTTTAATATTTAATATTTAGTTACACAGAAAATTAGAATAGTATACATTTTACATCAGATCTTCAATGGTATTCATGATCAAAAAATGAGATTCTACATCTAATAAAAATAAAAATTAGAAGGGATTTCCATCCTTTCTGAATCATCATTATCAATTATCAAAATGAAAGTTCAAAATTAATTTAAATTATATAATGATGCAAATAAATAAAGGACATTAAAATTAAAATACTCAACATAAACGTAAGTCTACACTAATATCAATGTATGCATATAAGATATTTTAGATTAAACTTTAAACACCTTTTCCATTACATATATATCAACCATAAATTTATGATATAATAAAATAATCATGAAAATAAATCGTGATAATTATCATCAACTGTCTAAATTAAGCATGTACTGATATCAATCATCATCATCGTTTATACAATAATGAATATATTTCAATTGCATAACTACTCATTAACATTTTCATTGTTAACATCAACTAAAACATATTAAAATATTACACTTTCATTAGAGATTGTAATAAAATATAATATATTCAGTCATGCAATTAAAATCGGAGTAGTAGAATTGTAGATATATTCTAATATATATATGCATACGTCTTACTTATTAAAGTCAACATAAGATGTATGTATTTCTTAATTCACTTTCATTATAATTAGGTAACCTTTTTATCTAAGTACATTATAATTAGGTCTACCTAATTATACTTTTCTTTTAATATATTAAAGAGAAGAGATGTACAAAGATATTGAAAAAAATTTATCAACTATAATGCTAATTATTTGATTATTTGCTCGCTAGTTTCAAGTTTTTTGAAAAGTAAACTCGATATCTAGAATGATATTTATGGTGCAAGAAATGTTTGTTTAGGTAAATTCTTTGAATATTAATATAAAATGTTTGAATGTTTTGATGATAAAATCGGATGGTATTTCATAAAATTATTGAATCTTAATATTCGCGGGTCATAAATATGGGTCTATGTATAAACCCATGAAGATCTGCGGGTTCACGGGCTAGAAGAAAAATTCGCAAGTACGGGTCATGGGTCGAGTGGATCCACGCCCACAACCCGCTTAGATTATGTGTATTCAAACTTTAAGCAATATATAAACTGTTACATTTGTTGTAAGAGACTTAGGCCCCGTTTGGTTCAAAGAATGATTTCTGGAGGAATGGAATCTGTCAAAGGAATTGGAATTTGATGGAATTGGAATTTAATGGAATTGGAATCTGATTCAATGGAATGTGATTATGAAGGAATTACAATATGTCATTCGCGTTTGGTTGACACAGAATGGAATTGAAATTCCAAGCATAAATATAAATATAAATATAAAATATACAATTTAAAGTTTATAATATAAAATATATTAGGAAGATATAAATATAAAATATAATTAAAAATAAAATATAAAATATAAAAAATTGTAAAATAAAAAATGTAATATATAAATATAAAATTTATATATTTTATAAAAACACAATATTTTATAAAAATATTAAATATTTTATAAAAATAGTAAATGTTAAATAAAAACATAAAATATAATACAAAATATATTTTTTTATAAAAATATAAAATATTTTATAAAATTATAAATATTTTATAAAAATGTAAAATATTTTATAAAATTATAAATAATTAATAAAAATATAAAATATTTTATAAAATTATAAAATATTATATAAAATGCAAAATATAAAATATAAAAAACAATACAAATTACAGATTATATTTTTTTTATAAAATATAAAATATAAAATATTTTATAAAAATATAAATTTTGAAACATATTATAAAAATAACGTGACATGAATTATATAATGTAGACACGTAGTATAAGATCATATAACGTAGCTGCACAACATTCCTTTGTTCATGGAATTAGATTACATCCAATATCCTAAGGAATTGAATTCCTTCATTTTATGGAATTTGATGGAATCAAGTTCCATTCTGTGTGTCAACCAAACAGACAAATGAATGGAATTGAATTCCATTCCATCGTGTTTTACCAACCAAACAGGATAATGGAATGGAATCTGATTCCAATTCTATCAGATTCCATCACAATCTGCCAACCAAACGCGCCCTTAGAGCTATCTTTTGAAAGAATGTATATACTTTGTTATTAATTCAGCTGAGTTTAAAGTAGTAAATTTATAGATTTTAACCATAAGGGTTGTGATTTTTACGACACTAAAATTTAGCCATACACGACTACTAGTAATATATATGATACATCATTTTAAGGTATTATATACGACACTTTAAAACAGAGTTAATGGTGTATTAGTATTACTAAATTTTAGTGACTTACATATCCTTCGTAAAAATATTTGAGAATTGCTTGCTAATAGGGGTGTTCAAAATATTCCGAAACCGAAAAATCGAACCGTAAACCGGTTGAATTGAACCGAATTTTGGTTTACCGAACCGAATTTTTTTTATTTTTGGTTTCGGTTAACCGAACCAAGTTTTTTTCGGTTTTTCGATTTCGGTTCATAATTTTGGGATAGACATGATAAACGGTTAACCGAAAAAACTGAAAAGTTTATACATAGTTACAATTTTATGTATATATATTGTATATATTATATTTATATATAGATATTTACACTTGTATTTTAATATAATCATTTATATTTTTTTTGCTTCATTTTAATGTAGTTTATTAGCTTAATGTTGCCCTAATATGTTAACTATTACTACTTAGTTCTAATTATATCCGAACGATTAACATACGTATAATATAAATACACAATTATAAATAGTAAAATGCTTATCATTTGATATTTTTATTATAAAATATTTTAAATATAGTGAACACTTATTAATGAATGTGTATTTGTGTGTTATTAATTAATTTTTATAATAGGTATTAATTAATAAACGGTTAAATGGTTAACCGATCAACCGAACCGAAAAAATGATCAACCGATTATCGGTTAACCGAACTTTTCGGTTTTGGTTCAAGAAATTAGTGAACCTAATTTTCAGTTAACCGGTTCTTGGTTAACCGAACACCTGGTTAACCGTCCATGAACAACCCCTACTTGGAAACTGCTGATGGGTCAATTTGCAAGTTGTTATAAAGTAAAGGGGATATTAGTATTTAATACCATAGTATGAGGATCAAAATGAAAGTATTCCAAATCTCACCGGGTCAAATTTGTGTCCCGTGCATCTTCGAAAACCCTAAAACATCATCAGATCTTCCTTCTGAAATTGGTTCGTTTTCAATCTCCTTCCTTCCTTTGTTCTCTTTAGGTATATTATAATATACGCGTATATATACATCTATCTTCTTTGTATTATTATAGATCTAATTAATTTTCTTTGTTGATGGCAGGTTTTTCATAGATCCATCGGTGAGCATACACAGCCACACAGGTAGGTTAGTTTGATTACTGAAATCAATCGATTTTAATAAATAATTATTTATTATTTATATGATGTTTTTATATTGATTTATTATTCACTCGTCTGATAAAATGAATTAAATATGAATTGCGTTAAATGATTGGTATACATATTTTGTAGAATTTAGTGGATTTAGCTTGCCTTCTGTAAAACTTAGTTTGATCTCTTTGCGCTCAACTTTAGGATAGAAATCATGAATTTATTGCAGTAAATTCTTATGGGATGTTGTTAGATAGAAACTCATTTGCGTTGAATTTAGTTCATTTGAGCTGTATAGTGCAACTGGTAAAATCTGAAACCTAGGGATTATGGAAACATGTAACAGAGGTAAAAAAGCACCCAAAATGCTTTTTAACCGATTAAATCGCCTACTTTGTTTCATTGAACAATCAGAGTATTATGTTCCCTATATGCATCAAGTATTTATAAAATCTAAAGGATAGGCAAAAAAATTTTGTTGATTAGCAACTACACCAAATAATTGATATGTTATTCGTTCTAAACTGATATTGCGTCCATCTTATTATTGCCCATAATCAGTTCAAAAGTAACTACATTGAATATTGGATATGTTATTCATTTATAAATGTGGGAATTAGGAGCTTTAGGTGGCTGAACACTTTTGTAGGCATCTTAGTTTGCATAGGCTTTTTATGAGGGTCAATGACCTATATCAATTGCAGACACATAGACACAATATCTTGCCCGAATAGCAAGGATTTCATTGGTTTCATTCCCCACCTTCAACTTCTTAATTGGTTTAATTGCTAGAAATTATAGCTTACAGGTTGATTGGACTCATAACTTGTTTCTTTTTCGAGTTTTGCTCTTTGCAAGCTGGCATAGGGCTAATTTTACTTCGGAATTAGAGTAAAAGAAATGAAGAAAATTCTAAAGAATTTTCTAAATTGTTGGAATATGTTAATACATACTTGCTAATTGCTATTATACATTAGTAGGCTTATATAACCTATATTTGCGTTACTAAGTTCATACTGTGACCAGTTATGCATTAGTAGGCTTATCTAAGCTATATTTGCGTTACTATGCTCATACTGTGGTCAGTTAATAAGTTTACTATCACCATCATGCTATTAAATGCTCACAATTTAGTGATATAAATATGTAATCAAAGTAAAATGTGAAATGTCTAGCTTGAGTTACTTTACAATCAGTGGCAGTACCACAGTGAGGGGCAGGCTGGGCACCTGCCCTCACAAAGATTTTCGTAACAGTGTTTATATATATGTCAGGTTGCAATATGATTAGTACTTTCATGTTAGACTAGTGGCAAAATAGTTTTGAATGTATTCAAAAGGTCACATGTTCGATTCATTGTTCCAGCTTCTACTTTTTTTCCCAACTCACCTTTCTGGCTTTCTATGTGTATTTTCTTTTTCTTAATTTCTTTCTTTATGTCTCATATCTTTCTATTTAGTGTCATGCTACCTTTTCTATGTATAGTTATACAAATCTATTGTTTTTATGTTTGTATTCTTAATTGTGATGTTTTTATCCTATTTATTATTTTTCTTCATAATCTAAGGTTATAGAAAGCTGTAGATTAATTTTGCTACATCTATGAACCTTTACTAATTGTGTATGGTCGTACAAGTTCATACTAAAATATGTGTAGTTTATTTTACAGTGTTGCTCGAATGAAAAAAAATTCATCTAATTTTTGCCCCCACGTGAATACTTTTTTGGTACCCCTGTATGATTTTGTTAGTTGTGGCTGATGTTGTGTTGTTTTCCTTGATGCTTTAGTGTGAAGAAATGACTGGGGCCAAGATTGTTGGTGCTCTTGCAGGATCATTTGTACTTGCGTTCACATGCGATTATATTATTTCTGACAAGAAGCTTTTTGGAGGTATATTACCTTCTTGATGAACTTGAATTTCCATCCAATGCTTATTTATCCGTCCGTTGGCCAACTCTATATATGTTGTCCCACATATATGATCAGATATACCTTAGTTGTTATCTATTGTTTCACCTATAAATGCTTCAGTTTTGTTTTTGTCTTATCTTTAGTTGGTCAAACTGGCTAAGCTAAAGGAGTTAACTACAGTGGCGGAGCTGTGTGCAGCTCTAGATGGGCCAAGGCCCAGCCTGAGGAAAATAATAATAGTGTATTTACCTTATAATTTGGGCTTAATCTTCAATATTGTGAACAATTGGCCCACCCAATTTAACTAACAATTGGCCCACCCAATATTTGGCCCACCCTAGAAATTTTTTCTGCCTACGCCACTGGTTAACTATCCTGTAAATGTGTTGGATGTTCTAACATCATTTGAAATGTTTTCAAACGTATAAAATGCTGTTAATCACTGTTACAATGTGCGATAAATTTAGGAAATTAAGAAAAAGGGCTTGTTTATTGGTCCAATCTGGCCAGAGCAGCTTTAGCCTGTTTGGCCCTCTGTGAACATAAACCATGTGGAATATAATTATAGAAAAAGTGAGTATTGTTTGAATTGAAGTTGAAGAGTATATCGTTTCACACCCAAATCTCACAGGCGGGATCTCTCCTCTTTTTCTTTTCTCTTGCGACATTATTTATGTTTTCATCTTCTTCATTTCAGTTAAGATTACTATACAGGCATGTTTATCTGTATTTGTGATGTAACAGGTACCACTCCATCCACGGTTTCAAACAAGGAATGGTGGGAAGAGACTGACAAGAAATTGCAGGCATGGCCTCGCGTTGCAGGTCCTCCAGTGGTTATGAACCCGATCAGCCGCCAAAATTTCATTGTCAAGGCCCGTGATTAATTGACTACTTTCTAATTACTTTCTGAATGATTAAACGTCAACTGCAGCCCTCAGATAAACTCTTTGCTTGACTCGATCTTTCAATTTTGTTATCATCGTCAGATATTAGTCGATGACACATAAATTTCATGGTGTGCTGCTTTAAATTTGATCATTTGCTGTTATTATTGTCATTTCCTTCTGCATTGATATTTGGTGCCGCAATTCAAAGCTTAATAAATATACTTGTGGGGAGTGTATGTCTTTATTGATTTTATATATTTTTTAGTTCTTCAGTGTATGAGGCCATAAGAGAAGATTGGCCTCTCACTTGAACAGGTATGAACTTGAGCATAATCTAGAATGTGAATTCAATTTATCTGTTTTAAGTACTACACTGAACTAGTATTATTAGTTAACTACTTACTATTATTATTTATGATGATTATTAAAAAAGGGGTAAGATATTCATTAATTTACGGTATACAACATCAAAAATGATACTTACACCATACTATACAAGCTGTGAAAGTAGCAATCTTTTACTTTTACTATATCATGTAAAAAAGTAGAATATGCACAGATGCACGTGACAATGGGGCGTGTTCTAAACAGGGGTGAACAAAAAAACCGAACCCGGAATCGAACCCGATTTAAAAATCGAAACCGGAACCGATTTGGAACCGGTTTTTGAATACCCGGTTCGGGTTTTTTCAATACCCGGCGGGTAGGACCCGGTTTGGGTTTCGGGTTTCAAAATCGGGTTGGGACCGGGTAGGAAGCGGGTCGGGTTGGAAAACCCGGTATAAAACCCGAAAAAACCCGGTTTAAAAACCGGTATTCATGGGTCAAAAACCCGGTTCGAGTCGGGTCGGGTAGGTCAACGACCCGGTTTTGCTTCCTTTGACTAAAAATCGGTTCGGGTACCGGGTTGGGTCGGGTATGCCCGAAACCCGGTTTTGTTCACGGCTAGTTCTAAAATCCAAATAGCTGAAAAAGAAATAATGGGAAGAAGGCAGACAGGCCCAACAGTTTGGGCTAATATTCAGTGTCATTTGGAGGAACTTTGAGAGGAGTAACCCACTTCAAATAAATTACACAAAAATAGATAAAATAGATCATTTCAAATTAAGTTTCAACGTGATATAATGTGTGATAACAAATAATAGTAAATTCATATACCCTTTTCGCATTCGAATTCAGCAGTTTAAAATAAAGATTAGTAAACGTTTTTAGAAGACAAGTCCTGAGGCATTCTATCATAGTTTACGAGCATGTTATTGTGGCAAAAAGGTTGATAATCGGTAACCCAGACCGGCTCAAAATCGGCTGCCTATCCATAATATGAGGGCATACTTGACACACTCAACGGTTGTAGCTATGAGGTGCTAGGACTTGAACCCCTGAACTTGTACTTATTGTGGCAAAGATGCTCCACTCTTTACCAACTGAGCTGCGTGCCAGGCATTTATGAGCATGTTATGCATTAGCATCCATACAATGCATAAAGATACAAGAGCAACAATAATACTACCTAATCCCGTCGATAGCGGGTACAAATAAAGACGATCATGTTAAATTTCAATTAACTGGTTGTATAAAGTTGCTGTCTTTAAATTGTATAAACTCGAATTTTTTTTCTTGATTAAAAAAAAAGAAAAGAAATGATGAGAAATGAAATAGAGAGAGAATCAAATAATTGACTTTTGTGTGCACCAACCGAACCTAATTAATGGTGAAAAGTGTGTAAACTGTCATCTACCTGTATTGATTGAGATCACAAGACAAATAATAAAGTTCAACCCTTGCACGACTATTCATTACACCTTTTACAAATAATAAATAATAAAATTTTAATATTTAAATCGTTATGATTAATATTCTTTTTTTATTCATGTAAATATTGTTCATTTGTTTGTGATAAAAACAATAAGGTTAGTCAGAAATTGTGTCAACGAAAAGCAATAGCATTAACGAATGCTAATGCTAATATAATATGCAAGTTACCGAAACAAACATAAATTGTTATCTGAAATAGTGTTTGTTATGCCATGTTATTGTCCTCTCTAATTTCTTTTCCTGCAATTAAACACAGCTTAGTTCATTTAGTTACTATTAATTAATTATATATATATATATATATTCCATTTTAGTCTAAATTTATCATTTCGTGCATTCAATTCAATATATAGCAACTCAAATTACAAAAATCAGAATATATAGTTGTGTAATCATCATACTTTTAATTCATTAGCATCACTTACTATATATGACACACTTAATTGAGCGTTCTTTTCATCACACCACGTAACTAGCCTAAAACTGGTGCCAACGGCCTCGTCAGATTGAAAACTGACTAGCGTCGGCCAACGGAGTAGTTTCATTAATATACGTGCTTCGAGTTATTAATATGACAAAAAGTTAGTATTCACATACATTAATTATTACTAAAAATATATTCAATTCATCGCCTTTTTCTTTCTCTTTTTTTTTTTTTTTGGAGAAAAACATTTATTTTATCATCCTCTAAATTGGGAAAAAAAAGTCTTTGTTGACTTTAATTCAATGTCAAAAAGGACTATATAAATAGGAAACCAAGCATCGAAAACTTAACGACAAAGGTGGTCACTCTTTTCCTTTTGTGGTTAACAATCTCCGGCAACATTCATTGACCGGCTGTATAAATTTCTCCGATCATGTTGATGTCTGATCGGATGTTGCTCAAGGTCATTGTTCTCGGCGATAGTGGGTACGTATTAATTCTTTAATTTCTTTATAAGAACTTAGTATAAGGCTCAGCTCACCAGAAATTTATGTTTTTGTATAATGATGATGATATAGATATATGTTGATTAATTTATTTATTCTGATTATTGTTTTGTAGGGTTGGCAAGACTTCTTTGATGAATCAGTATCCTCAATTAACTTTTTTAGTATCAACAGGTTTATGATCATGCAATCATATAATTGTAAAACTAGTTAATGATCAACTTATAATATTTTCATATATGTTTAAAGTTAACTGCAATCGATCGTAGATACGTTTATAACAGGTTCAACAAACAATACAAGGCCACGATTGGTGCCGATTTCGTGACGAAAGAGTTGCATATAGATGACAAGCTTGTCACTTTACAAGTAAGTATATGATTAGTCATATTAATTTGGTTCTTTGATTTTGCTTTGTATATATGAATTTATTTAATTTAAACATACATAGTTACCATTATATGCATGTAACTATTTTAATAAGTAAGTATTATTAGGAAATATATATAATTGTGGATGTGGATATCATCAAGTTTATGAATTCAATCAAAACTTTGAAGTAATCAATTTCAATTTCAATTATTTATTAAAAAAGGATAAAGAGAGTATATTAAAGTAAAGTTTGAACAACCAAAACAGAAAGTGCAAGTATAATTTTTGTGGGACAATTTGGACATGTTGAGCCTTAATGGAACATTTTCTCAATAAATGCATACTGGTCACCTAGACCTAACCTTTCATTTTGGGTTGATAATAGAAAGATAAACAAAAAAAAAAGATACAATGTCAACTAAAAATGATATCAGGTGGGTTATACACTACAAGAAAACATCCGAATTCACACGGTCAAATCCGTGTAAAATCCGTGGGAAATGACCATTTGTCACGAATTTTCCACGGATTTCTTCCGAGGTAAAACGGGGTGTGGGTAATAAAATTTTCTCACAGATTTTCCCACGGAAGCCTATTTTCTGACGAATTTCCCACAAGATAATCCGTGGGATGAAAGATTTGAAGGTTCTTAGAACATTCCGTGGGAAACGTAAAGATCCCCACGGGTTTCCCACGAGATACGATTCCCACAGGTTTCCCACAAGGTACCTTTCCTGCGGAATTACCACGAGATATCTTTCCCACATGTTTCCACGAGTTTTCCACGGTTACATTTCTCACAGATTTTTCACAAGATACATTTCCTCACAAATATGTTCCCACAGATTTTCCACGCAAATTTTTGTCAAACTATCCAATACAGCCCCTGTTTTTTTTTTTTTTTTCATATTACCTGTATTATATAGGTCACCAACTACTCGATATGATGAAATAAACAACAAATAGAAACCATCCAAATTTGTTACAATCACCCAAATATCATATATCTAAACAAGTCAAGCATCCAAATTACATAAGGCAAGCATCCTAATACACAACAAATTAGTTAAGTATCAAAAGACTATCATATGTTAAACTTAACATTGCATTTGTTGCTCAAAAATCAGCCTGATCAATACTAACTATGCAGGGATCAATACTAGTTAGGCGGAGATGGGAAATTATCTTTCCAAGCCTTTGTTAAAAGTGCAATTTGTTCTTGCATAATTATCAAGTCCGCTTCTCTTGCCCGTTCTCGACCTTGAGATTCAACAAGTTGTTCTTGCAGCTTTTGTACCTATGAAGGGAAGCACATACACATACATAATCATTACAAATGAATCATATAATTGCAATTAAAAATAAAGTATGGTATCATTTAACGGGTGGGTAAGTGATGAAAGGCTTCTAACAACCTAATACTATCCAAAAGCAAACTATTTTCAAAGTATGGCTAAGCCAATAGCAACGCAACTCATCAGCAACCCAACCCAACAACTACCTAGCCTAACACTAGCCTAGACCAACAAAACCCAGCTGCCTGAAATCCATACATATTATATACACACATATATACGTCTAAGTATTTTACTCATAGTAACAGGTCTAAATATTTACTCGTATGTAAATTATATGATTGAGGATCATAGGAGAAGGCTTCTTTATATAATTTCTACTGCATTTTACACACAAATGCATTTTAATGAAATTAAAAAAATAATTACTGCATTTTATGCTTACTGCATTTTACGTTCAAATCGTCGGAATCCGGAAATCGGCCGGCGACTAGCGGCGGCGGCAGGTGGTGGCAGAAGGTGGTAAGTGGTGGTGGAGATTAAAAATCTGAATCAGGAAAGTAAGGGGTAGATATATAATATTAAGAAGGGTATTTCCATTTACAACATCGTTGACATCATCAAGGGATGGAATGGGTTATTCCTTGACCAAGCTCGAGCGTTAGAGTAAAAATCATAGTATTGGGGAAGTAAATATACGGTATTATATTTAGCGTGTGTATAGAATGTGTTCACCTTGAAATGTTTGAGTCTTATTTATAACCTCTTGGGTTTATCTCAATATTTGCCCAAATGGGTGGGACATTTCTCTCAGGCATCATCATGCATTCATGCTGACACTTTGTTTGGTATTGATCACACCATTTATGTCGTGTGCAAGGTCATAAAGCACGGTAATCGTGTGTCATTTGTCAAGTTCAGGTGATCTCTGCTTTATACATTGGTGTATAGCATTAGGTCACTTTTCAGTGGCTACGTGTCATATTTGTGAACCGTATTTGTTTGTGGCCATTAGCTACGATTGTCGTTTTATACGTTTTCATATATAACACGTGTTATGTATGTATGTATGTATGTATGTATGTATGTATGTATGTATGTATGTATGTATGTATGTATGTATTTGTAGATGTGTATGTATATATATGAGTGTGTGGGAACATGGCATGTATTTGTATTTGCTATTTACTATGTATTTGTATGTGTATTCGCTTATACTGTATACCACACATATATAGAAATTGTGAATTTGCATCGTGTGCATTTGCTTCCCATGGACAAATATAAATTTCCCACGGAACCCCTAATCCCTAAATTTTTGTGAGTTCGCACATATAGGAATCGTGAATTCGCATCGTGTGCATTTTCTTCCCACACGTAAATATAAAACTCCCATGGAACCCCAAATCCCTAAATTTTGATGATTTCACATCCGTGGGAAATTCGTCACAAATTTGAGTTTATCACAGATTTCCCACGGAACCCCTAATCCCTAAATTGTGTGATGTTGTACCGTGCGAATGTTCTTATACGGATTTTTCGTGGAATGATGTAAATAATTATAATTATATAACAATAAATCATCCGAGAGAAATCCGTGGGAAATGGTAAACATGATTCACGGATTTGTCACAGATTTCTCATAATATTAGTTAAATTTAATTAAATAAATAAAATAACACACATCCTACGGATTTCCCACGGACTTTGAAGATCTGTGGGTAATCCGTGAGAAGTTTTTGACGGATTTCTCACGAATTTCTCATGGATGCAAATTCTGTGGGAAATCCGTGTGAAATCTGTGAGACAACTTCTAACATCACATTAATAGATGTTTCGTCAAAAATCTGTGGGAAATCCGTGGATAATTTCTCACGGATTTGTCACGTGAGCAAATTCCGTGGGGAATGGACATTTTTCTAGTAGTGATAGACTTGTGGAAAGAAACTTACATTCATACATACCGGCCCAACCATGCACAAAAACAAATTAATTATATATTTTTATAATTGGTAGGGCTGTCTATAAACTTTCGGAGGCTCAGAGTTAAAGAAACGTTAATCGCTAAAATGGAACCCTATAACACAAAATTAAATTATAGCTACAAGATGTGGAATACAAGTTAACTAAAGTTTTCTTATGACTCGATAACATTAGATGCAATAAGGTCCATTTTCTTTTTCTTTCTTAATCTACTAATTATAAACAATTAAATTAATTATCAAATAATGTACATATTGTATACACATTTACATACTCTTTAAGGCTTTATAATTCGAAGGTCATATATGGTCGATCACCCTCAAAGACGACCGTGATGGTTGGGGTTTTATAGGTTACAAGACATCCTATAGAGACGTTAAAACCATCCTTGTTTCTATTCTTTTCCGTCTTCACGGGCACAAGGCCATTCTCAAGCATGTTTCCAACGTTTTGTCCTGTTTGGGACGCTACCTTTTGGAGTAAAAATGCGGCCAATGATACGAACATAACACATACTAGACCCATAACAAGCCATAAGTCCAAGTGTAGAACTTACTCTCAAAAGTTAGCTTGAAGGAGGAGGGAACACCTAGACTTATAAGCCACTAACCAATCTCACACTTGGTCAATGTGGGATCATAACAATACCTCACGCTTTGAAAATCCAATGTCCTTGTTGGTCACGGTTGGCATCCTTTTGGTTTCTTTTTATCAATAATAATGTTTGCAACGTGGGTAAATAGCTAGTGGAACCCAAAAAAGTTATGTCTTTTATGTTTTGATACAGAGAGTGAAAAAGGTCTTGGTATATCCTTGTGACGTGATTTTGATGTGGCATTCGTCTTTCTCGATAGTATATGCTCTAACACATTAAAGCATCTCCAATATCTGTATCAGATACTATAATAAATTCTATAGAAAAAAAAAATTCTAAAAAATTGTACTTGCATAAAATGTAAATCATTACAAATTATGCATCAAACTGATACCAATATTGACATATTACCCCATAAACTACTTTACTATTGTACTTACTTCAATTTGTTTCACATAAATCCGCACTTTTCTCGAACTTTGAGATAATATCTTAATTTCAAACTATTAACTTAATTGTTCCCTTTTAAGTTATCTATTTTCGTCTAGCTTCAATTATGTAACTTCTTTAATGAATCAATGTTTTAACTACAATTTTTTTTTTAATATTTGTGTTGCTTCAATTATTAATTATATAACTCTAAATATACTCCCTCCATCCCAAATTGTTTGTCCACTATACTATTTATGTTTGTCCCAAAATTATTGCCCACTTCTAAAAATAAATATGCATTAATGATTAAATTTCACATATTACCCTTAACTTTAAAACTACACATACTTCAAAAAAAACAATTTAATTAATGATTGAGGGTTAAAATTGTCATTATACTAAGGTCAAAGCTGCATTTAATGTGATTTCTTAATATGCGTGTTTTCAACTTGGTGACAAACAATTTGAGACGGAGGGAGTAACATATTTAAGCAAATAATCCAAGTAAATTGTACTTAAGTTGAGGACTTATATAATAAAACAATGTAATTAATCAGAATAGTTAATATGAAACAATAGAACTTTGGGCCAATGTTTGGTGTAGTACTTAATTTTATGTAATTTTTTTATTTAAATTTGGTGAGTTGATCGAAGATGAGTTGATTGAAGATGTATGTTTAAAATTTAATATTTTGGTGCATACATTGAAAATGGTCTTAGAACAATCACTACAATAATTATATCATTTATCTACACTTTTTTCACACTTTTTAAAAATGTGTTAAATATTTACAATTATTCACAATTATAATTGTGTTAACAATTGTTACATCAATAATTGTAGAAATCACCACAATCTTCACATATATAAGTGTAAGAAAAAAAAATTACACTTAAAGTGTGGAGAAATTACAACATGTCAACACTTAAAAATGTGAAAAAAATTTATAACACTCAATTTATCCACACGTACTCTTGCGCGGGAAAATCATGTATTACAGATTTTTTTTTTCACACTTTGAAGTGTTGACATGTTGTAATTTCTCCACACCTACAAGTGTGAGCTTTTCTTTTTTACATATATAGGTGTGGAAAATTTTATCTTTTGCAAAAAAAAATTTACACACTTTCGAGAAACGTGGAGAAATAGTTGTGGTAAAATGACATTTTTTTGTAGTGAATGTATTCTTTAATCTTTGAATAATATTATTAATCATCCGCTTCATTATGAGCTTATTTAAACGCTTGTTCATATGTTCTACTACTTCATTAGCTTATTTATACTACTGATATCTTTGAACAGAAGTTTAAGAATACTTGTATAAATAGATATGATGGTCGTATGAACAGATTTGGGATACAGCTGGGCAAGAGAGGTTTCATAGCCTTGGAGTTGCTTTTTATAGAGGAGCTGATTGTTGTGTTCTTGTTTATGATGTCAACATTCACAAAACATTTGAGACCCTACAAACTTGGCATCAAGACTTTCTTAAACAGGTTAACTATATTATATGTATATATGGTTTTAACTTTTTACTGGTCTTTCTATTACTAAATCTATAATTTTCATCGAACCACAATGACGATCCGTGTAATTTAGTCTAACTAAATATACGTATGACCGGATGTCGCATTTATTTTAACTATATAGGCTGATCCAAGTGAACCCGAGAGGTTCCCATTCGTGTTGCTGGGGAACAAAGTCGACACAGATGGCGGGAGCAGCCGAGTTGTAAGTATTGTGACATTAATATATTTGACATGCTGAAAAAAGTTTCAGAAAAAATGGTTCGAACGAATACTAATTAAAGGTGTTAAATGAAGGTATCTGAGAGTACTGCAAGAGAGTGGTGCGCTATGAAGGGAAACATACCATACTTTGAGACATCTGCAAAAGAGAATTACAATGTCGATGAAGCATTCCTTTGTGCTGCGAAAACTGCACTTGAAAGTGAACATCAACATCAAGATTTAAATGAAATGTTAGTATACATATATATCTAATCTAATATCTTTGCAACCCTTTTCGTTTTTAGCCTTCGTTTTTGTTTTATACTATCGAGTTGTGTTTATGAACATAAACGTTTTTTTCCCTTTTGATCGATCGTAGGTCTTTTCAAAGAATTCCAACAATGGTTTCAGAAACTGAGCAAGAAGGAAGTTGTGCCTGTTGAATGTTGATGTTACAATTCCCAAATTCATTAGAGATTCATTGAAGTATAGATTGGCTTATCATTTTGTGGCATATATATGGTAAACAATACTCGTAATAGTTTCTTCCGTTTAAACTTTTTTTTTTTTAAAGTTAGATGAACGTTTAATAAATGATTACAAAAAATAAAAAATAAAAAATTTGTTGTTATATCTCAATTGTATTTTTATATTGTTCTTGATTATGTAAAAGTTGATACAATTGTTCTTCCTGATGCCAAAAACCTGTGTGGAAAAAGTTGGGCCAAATCCACGTTTGAGAAATACTGGGCCAAATTTATTTGGGATAATATTGTTGTAAGCTAGGGACTAATTTCTTTGAACTCACTGAATAAATGAAAACTGTATCAAAGAATCAGATCTTCTAAATGGAAGCTGGGATAAGGAAGGAGTAATTGGACTCTATAGTTGTTTTTATTAAACGTAACCGGAAGAAAAAAAATGTGTTACCCCTTTTAAGATACTTATGATCATATTTATTAATTTACTTGGTTATAGGTCATATAACATGACCAACGTGTGTTTAGATAGAACCACTCAAATACTACTACAATCTTAGCTCCATCAAAGTGGCTAAAATTAACATGCATATGATGTGATTTGACATTGTAAATTCCTTGTAATCTATTGATGCCACATTAATATACGTACGAACGACAAGAGAACACACTACGATACTTTCTTTTTTCAAAATATCAAAAACCATGTAGAATAAACTGCAAGCGTTGATTGTTAATTATACATGTATTTGATACATAACTATATGGGTAAATAATGGTTTAATCACCAAACTTTCAACTTTTTTTCGTTTTAACCCTTCAACTTTTTTTTTAACGTTTTAAGCCTTCAACTTACGGGTTGACCAATTTTAAATCCCTTCACTTTAATTGACCGTACGAAACAACCATTTGTATGACTTGTAACCTGCGACGTGGCAACTGTACAAAAACCCAAAGATTTAGCGACGACATGTCGTCGCTAAATGTCGTCGCTAAAACCCTACAGCGACGACATGTAGATGCCACGTAGATGCCAACTGTACCTAAACCGGCTGCATTAGGTCACAGTCAAGGTGAATGGCGAAATTAACCGGTCAATCGTAAGTTGAAGGCTTAAAACATTAAAAAAAAAGTTGAAGGGTTAAAACGAAAAAAAGTTGAAAGTTTGGTGATTAAACCATTATTTACCCTAACTATATCAGTAATATATAATTCATTAAACAAGTATATAAACTAACATTGGAATCAAGGGTAGCCTATACGTTGGATGTTACCTAATCTTTGATGGAGACTCAAGTTAATCCACTCCTTACAACTGGCAATAACTTTAAGGTCAGATGTCGGCCGCGTAGTTCAATTGGTTATTGAAAGGATATATTGAGAAAATACTCATGTATACACCGTAAGACCACCGGGAGTGGGTTCATGGAGGGTGAGCCGGGAGGACGCCCGGAGTGGGCACGGGGTGGAGCTAAAATCATGGTGCGGGTGACGAGCCAGCACGGCATGAAAGTGGGCCCCACCTATTTTTCTTTTCTTTTCATGCATGGTTTAAACAAAGAAATGCGGGTCCCAACTGTTTAGTGGTAGTTAGTCATGCGACTTCCACTAGCCATCCACAACGATTAGTCATGACTGATATGGCGTCTTACGATTAACCAGCACGACTTCATTTTGTCTAAAGTATGGATGAACACTCTTCTTCTAGAACATATCTCATTCGACGTGTAGTTAACCTGATGTGGGACCGGTTGTCCCCAAATATCATCCTTCCTAAATCCTACGGAGTAATAAACATTATTAATTACTAACAAATAATTAAACAAACTTAACCTACTACATGATGACCGGTAACCGGTTGTTCCCAAAACGATGATTAATTTGTATCCTCAATCTTGAGAAGCATAACAAAGTACGAAAGTTCTAAACTTTTCTAGAAATGTGATAGTAACTTTTGTGGATCGGGAAGAGTTGTTGGCATGGTTGATGGTTATGATGGCGTGCATGTCATTACCCCCTAAAAATAGACAAATGCAATTTATTACTTACACGTATACTATACTATATATATATATATGTATAGGCATTATATATATGCACATTTGGTGGTAGTTCGCTTTATTATTTCTTTTCCGCTTCCTTTTTTCATGGATTAAGAATAAGAATTCACTAAACCAACTATGCACACTTACGTCTTCCTTACAACATTTACCTTTACTTGCAAAACTCAAATAATTAAAGTACGTACATATGTCTTGTATAATCAAATAATTGTGGTGGATCAATAATATTGATTAATTAAGATATAATTTCAAAAATAACTACGAGTATAAGGTATCTAATGCTCACATTTTGTTAGGGATGTTAATCCGATCAACCCAACCCTTAAAAGAGTATTATTCCTATGAGCTAAGTCAATTATTATCAATACTTAACAAAATGGTACTTCGTTATTCAAGTCCGGCCAACTCGTATCCTATTAATTCATCTCTTTTAACCCATAGCTTTACCCTAATAAGTATTCGGATTAACCTTTATATTCACATAAAACCCTTCAAACACTATATAACTCAATCCTTAATAGGCTTAAGTGCTTAAGTAATAGGGCTCGGGTCAAATTTTTGACACCTACTTTGGTTTGTTTATAAAATAGATTTTGATAACACTAGTTAAATCTATTATAAATAATACGGAGTATGATAACATTTAATGACCTACCATATTTATAAGCAATCACATTGTTATTGTTAATTAATATAGTAATAATGTTGTTTATTTAGTATTTGAAACTATTTTTAGTCACTATATCAAAACTGTTACAAAATTTTATGAAATTATTCTACCCAAATGCTCAAGTTATGGAAAGACATTAGTTCTATCTCCGATTATAACACGCACCAAATTTACAGGACATTTTTTTTTAAAAAACTCGGAAGCGAAATCACATTCATATTAACACTGATGACATTATGTCATCAACCAAAACATATTACAAGTTATAAGTATTAACTGCTCGTTTACAAACCATTAGCTTATCATAATCATTATATAACAAAACATGAACCATTATCTAACAAAAATCAGAGTAATCCTGGTCAAATAACTCCCAGTCACTCCTTGCCCAGTCCCAATCACATCAAAACCTGCAAGGAGTAAATAACGGGATTAGCACGAAGCTAAGTGAATAAACCTGTTACAAACAGTTTGACTTAGCTATAACAATATCAATTATCAACAATATCACTTTGACACAACATCACCAAGAGGATCGGTGGTCCTTGTGGAGCCCTCAGACCGCAGTGGCCCACCAAGCGACACTTACAATCACTGCAGGCCAATACAGTGATTTTACCGATAACTGATTGCTACCTTTAATCAATATGTGTTATATTCTCAACATATGATTACAAATCTCACATTGACTAACCTGTAGCAATCAGTCCAACAATTGTTGACCTCCTATTCACCAGAATGCACATAGGCAACACATCACAGTTATATATATATATATATATATATATATATATATATATATATATATATATATATATCTCAGCAATATAATCAACAATCACTATATTTATATCGTTGTAACCAATATGTCACAACCAAATCACACTGAAGTTCCAAGTCAATTCACCGGTCAACTTCAATCCACTTACTCGGCTGACTAACTCACCGAGTCTTCTGCGTGTCTGAAAGCACAACAAAACACTTGAGTCAGTAACTCAATTCAAATCTTACTTTAATTAACTCAACACATCACTTAATGGCAATAGAACACATTGTATATATTCAATCCATGTCCATATCTAGCTCGCTTCAACTTACATGTCATAGTTTAACATAAGTACACGCCACTAACAGACAATTATCTCATAATCTAGTTCACATAGTTTAGCATCTCAATTTAAGTTATACAAGTAATCACCAATGCTAACTAACTTATCATCATACATTTTCAAGTAAAATGCAAGTTCGAAGTCATTACAGTTCATATTATTACTGCTGGCATACGATTTTATCTAAACATATAAACATTGTACAAGACCAATTAAACTGCAGAAACTGGACTATGAAAACACATAATCGCGTCGCGATTACTATACAATCGCGTCGCGATTACTATACACTAGCATCGCGATTTAAGTAAAATCGTGTCGCGAAATCATCACAATCGCGTCGCGATTGTATCGGCGTCTCCAGTTCCTGAACCTGTTACTACTGCTGTTCCTGTACGATTTCTATCACAAACTACCAACTTCCAGCTTACATAACTCAGTTTCAAACTTCACTTTGCATCAAATAGCCCACATAACAACACATATAGATTTCTAGCATTTCATGATCACAATTTGAGCATACTTTCTATTAATTTTCCATGTTCATGTTATAATAAAAATCAAGAACACTTACTCCTTTGGATATTATGATATTGGTGATGATGATGAAATCAGAAATCTACAAGGATCACAACTTGTTTGATTATGTATAGTTTAGGTTCTAGGTTTTTTAGTGCTTAGGGTTTGTATGTTTAAAATGGAAATAGAAACTTTCCATATAAGGAAAGAAATAAGAGGTCGGCTAAGGTTTTTAAACCGACTCCGTATTCCCTTAAAACTAGCCCCCTTTCAATCTATTGTCTGGAACCTAGAAACCATTTGCGATAAAAGTATTTTATTTACCGTGAGCTATAACTATTTAAAACGGTTAACATTTCACTAGTCACAATTAATCCTTCGGTCAAATTTCCTAAAATATAATTCAAAACATATAAAGCACAATATTAAAAATGTAACAATAATAATATTAATTTAGAGGAAATTACCGAATTATCCTCAGGTCACAGAAGCGGGTGTTACAAATCTCCCCTCCTTAGGAAGATTTCGTCCCCGAAATCTCGCTAGACTCAAACAATTGAGGATATCGTGAGCGCATGCTCGACTCAGTCTCCCAGGTAAGGTTCGCCCCCAAACTATGTCTCCATTTCACTAAGACCATTGGAATCTCTTTCTTACGTAATTTAGTCACCTTTCTATCAACTAACTCAATGGGTTCCTCAACTAGCTTCTGACTAGAATCAACTCTAAGGTCCTGTAATGGAAGGATTTGGGATTGATCCTCCACATTACACTTCCTTAAGTAACAAACATTAAAAGTATCATGAATACCAGATAACTCAGGAGGAAGATTCAAGGTGACTGTCTGATCATTAACCACCTGTCTGATTCTGAAAGGACCAATATATCTCGGGGCGAGTTTTCCACGCTTTCCAAATCTGATTACACCTTTCCACGGGGAAACCTTTAAATAAACAAGTTCACCCTCAATAAAAGTAACAGGACGACGGCGTGGATCATCATACTGTTTCTGTCGGTCTCTGGCAGCTTTCAGTTTCTCACGACTGCTGTGATCTGTACAATATCAGGACCTGCAAACTGCTTTTCTCCAGCCTCTAACCAGCAAGTAGGTGTTCTGCAGCGACGTCCATATAACATCTCGTAGGGTGGCATGCTGATATTGGAATGGTAAGAGTTATTATAAGTAAACTCTACCAAAGGTAAATGAGAATCCCAAGAACCACCATACTCTAATACACAAGCTCGTAGCATATCCTCTAGAGTCTGAATGGTATGTTCTGTCTGACCATCTGTCTGCGGGTGATAAGCCGTACTGAGGTTAACTCTGGTACCCAATTCCCGCTGTAAACTCTGCCAAAACCCAAAAATAAACCTGGAATCTCTGTCTGACACAATCGATAACGGAATCCCATGCCTCGAAACTATCTCATGAATATACAACTGGGCCAATCGAGTCAAAGAAGCAGTCTCACTGGTAGCCAGAAAGTGAGCACTCTTAGTCAATCTGTTAACAATCACCCAAATCATATCGTTACCTTTCTGCGTTCTGGGAAGTTTGGTGACAAAATCCATAGTAATATGCTCCCATTTCCATTCAGGAATATCAAGCTGTCTCAATGAACCATACGGTTTCTGATGTTCTGCAACAAATATGACAAGTTTCTACAACACGTGCAACATCAGTTTTCATCGTAGGCCACCAATAAAAAGGTTTCAAGTCATTATACATCTTTGTACTTCCAGGATGAACAAATAATCTAGATTTATGTGCCTCAGATAATATCAAATCCCGAAGTCCCCCAAGTAATGGAACCCAAACCCGAGACTGAAAGGTTTTCAAACCTCGAGAATCATCAACCAATAAATCATTTCGTTTCAACAAAATTTCAGATTTCAAATTAACATCCAGTAATGCTTCAGACTGTGCAGCTTTTAACTGAGAAATCAAATCAGAATGAATGTCTAAACGCATAAAACATACCCGATCAGAAGGCATCTTTCTGCTCAACGCGTCTGCCACCACATTAGCTTTACCTGGGTGATATCGGATTTCACAGTTATAATCCTTAATCAGCTCCAACCACCGTCTCTGTCTCATATTCAAATCTTTTGGAGTAAACATATACTGCAAACTTTTGTGGTCAGTACAAATCACACATTTAGTGCCATATAAGTAATGTCTCCAAATCTTTAATGCAAATACCACTACAGCAAGCTCTAAATCGTGTGTAGGGTAATTCTTTTCATGAGTTCTCAACTGACGAGAAGCATAAGCAATTACCCTATCCCTTTGCATTAAAACACATCCCAACCCAGCATGAGAAGCATCACAATAAACAATAAAATCATCAGAACCATCTGGCAGAGCTAACATTGGGGCCTGACATAACAACTGTCTCAGAGTCTGAAAAGCTGTTTCCTGCTGATCATCCCACTGAAATCTAACATTCTTACGTGTCAATTTGGTCAACGGGCATGCAATCTTAGAAAAGTCTTTAATGAACTTTCTGTAATAACCCGCCAACCCAAGAAAACTTTTAATTTCAGAAGGAGATTTAGGTATATTCCAATTCATCACAGCCTCAACCTTAGACGGATCAACCTTTATCCCATTATCACAAATAACATGCTCCAAAAACTGTACCTCCCGCAACCAGAATTCACATTTTGAAAATTTAGCATACATGTGTTCTCTTTTCAAAGTTTCCAAAACCAGTCTCAAACGCTGTTCGTGCTCAGACTCAGACTTAGAATAAATCAGAATATCATCAATGAATACAATCACAAACTTATCCAGAAAAGGACGACATACCCGATTCATTAGATCCATAAAGACAGCAGGTGCATTAGTCAACCCAAACGGCATAACTAAAAACTCATAATGGCCGTACCTGGTGCGAAAGGCAGTCTTAGGAATATATTCTTCACGAACCCGCATGTAACACCCCCAAATTTGATGATTTGCGGAAGCATACTTGGGTGTTACTAATCAATATACAAAGCACAAGATATACAGTAAACGACCTCTAATGAGACGTTGTAAAATGATTTCATAGAAATAAATGTTTGAAAACTTAATGTTTTCGTATACAAAATGTAGTTTCCTAGAGTCCACGCGTATGACGGGAGATTCTATTACATAATCAACATATACAAAAGATAATGCTGAGAATCTCCGTTAATGCAGTTTAGTTGAAATCATGCGACTCTAGCTATGTCCTGGAGTAATCCTACTCCGTCGGTGTACCTGAGAATACATGCTAAAAGGGTCAACATGAATGTTGGTGAATCTCACAGGTTTGTAAGTAATATCAGTTTTGAACACAAGATTTCATCAATAGTGCCCGCAGGCGTAAATCAAGTATTTGCAAATCCAGCAAATGTAAAGTAAATAAGTTATACCGTTGCCATGAGGCTCATAATCGAAGCTTAACCCGTAAGTAATAGTTTGCTCCCGTGACATGCTCGTAACTGAGCAAGCATAAGTAACGAATGATAGTCGCCCGTTTATACAGAACGGTTCGTGGTAGCGCTACTACCCCGGGCGGGGAGGGTCATTTCCCTAATGGATCCATTAACTAGTATTCGCGCTTAAGTCCATAACTAACGATATATGATGGAGAGACTTCAGTAAATAGTAAACAACTCATGCAATTCCGTTTGGTATAGTAAACAGTTTTTGTACATGTGTTCAAGGAAAAGTAGTAGCATGTTTCTCCCCCAATAAGATAAAACCGTAAAAGTGGGGCCATAAGACTCACCTGAGCCTTTGCAAGTTACGTTTATACAAATAAACGAGTAAATGATATCAATCCGTAGGTTCTCCGAACCTGTAACCTTCAAATGCCTAAACACATAAGGTTATGTAAGTAGTTGTCTCGCAAGACCATCTAGGCTAGTTGTCCACACAACTCGTTATGTCCAATGTTGGTTCGTTACCGTTTGTTCTTAGAAAAATATAGTTGGCCCGTTGGTGACGGTTTGTAATAATAATCCCGATATTATCATCATGTTTTGAAGTGTTATACGTGAAAATGTATTCTAAAGTGTTTTAGAAGTCGTATCGTATAAGTGTTTGAGGTTGTACAAGTTTGACACTTGGTGTAAGAATATTTTGACAACTTTCTGTTTTTGGCGACACTTGGCTAGTGTCGCTATAGGCGACACTTAGTTAGGTGACACTTGATGAGTGTCGCTAGATTTCCGATTTTCATAAATAGGCGACACTTGATTAGTGTCGCTATAGGCGACACTTACGAATTTTGGCGTCACTAAGGGAGTGTCGCTAAGATAAATCTGGTCAAGTAGTTCAGCGACACTTGGATAGTGTCGCTATAGGGGCGACACTTAGGCATAGCGACACTTAGCTAGTGTCGCTAGTACTGTTTTTGGCACACTAGCGACACTTCCAACTGTTCGCCGGATTTTAGGCCGAAAACGATTTTTCCGGCCACCGTTCGATCTAATACTTTTACCCAACCCATATATGGACATTATAAGTGTAAATAAACAACCATAAGTCAAAAATAAGTAAAACCGAGAGGTTTTGAGAATTTGTCGGAACTTACAAAATGCCGAAATGAAAATCCGGAAAGATAGGAATGTAGATCGTGATGCCGTGGTTCTTTTATTCCAAACGAGTCTTGAATTTCGGTGGCATTTAACGGTCGTTTTTGGTGGTAGAGGTGTGGTGGTGGGATGGTGAGGTTGAGAGAAAAAGAGAAGGAGAGAGAGAAAGAAAGATAAGAAATGAGAAGGAGGGAGGTGAGGTGGGAGGTTTAAGCCTCTCGTTCTCAGTCCACGCCTCCGCCCTCCGTGCGGTGTTCGTTTTCCCCGTTATGTAATCGTTTAAATATTTATTTTTACGCATTAATTATTCATTTTAAAATACGAGTTTTGTTAAATGATCTTCTTAAATTATTTTGTCAAATCTTTTCAAATAAATTTGTTTATTTTTGTTTTTAAATTGCGTGTTAACTATTTTAATCGTGTAAGCGTTTATTTGTACGATCCGGACAATTTGAAAGCATTATTAAAATATTATTTCGGATACCATAGTGTTTTTAAATAATGTTTCATGTTCAAATTTAAAATGTTTCACCAACGTCCAAGTATTATGAATCGGGTCTGGTTAATTTGTACGATTTATCCAAATCGCGTAAATACACGTATATATATAAATAACTTTATATATACAAAATAGAGTATGTAATTAGTTCCATTACATACTAATTACATCTACTTACAAGTAATCAGGCGTAATTAATTATCCTAATTAGGCAGGTGTTACATTCTCCCCTTGTTAAAGAAATTTCGTCCCGAAATTAGCTCGAATGCACGATCGGTGCATCGTCTGGGAAGAGATGTAGGTATTTCTGTCGCATTTGGTCTTCCCGTTCCCAAGTGAATTCTGGACCACGTCTAGAATTCCACCTGACTTTTACTATGGGAATACGACTCTGTTTTAGTTGTTTGACCTCACGGTCCATGATTTCAGCGGGTTCCTCAACGAAATGAAGTTTGTCATCGATGCGAATCTCGTTAAGTGGTATGATAAGTGTCTCGTCATACAGACATTTCTTTAAGTTGGAAATATGGAATGTGGGGTGCACGCTGCTGAGTTCGGAAGGCAGCTGCAGTCGATATGCTACTGGACCTATCCTCTCGAGGATCTCAAAAGGCCCAATGTACCTGGGATTTAACTTCCCGCGTTTGCCGAATCGGATTACACCTTTCCAAGGCGATACTTTTAAGAGTACTCGATCCCCCACCTGGAACTCGAGTGGTTTGCGTCTCACGTCAGCGTAACTTTTCTGACGATCACGTGCGGCTTTGAGTCGGTTCTGGATTTCAGTAGTTTTCTCGGTGGTTTCGTGTATGAGTTCAGGACCAGTGAGCTGACTATCTCCCACTTCAGTCCAACAGATCGGTGATCGACACTTACGACCGTATAGTGCCTCAAAAGGTGCAGCCTTAATGCTGGCGTGATAGCTGTTGTTGTACGAGAACTCGCACAACGGTAGATGTCTTTCCCAATTTGTAACGGAATCAACTACGCAGGCTCGTAGCATGTCTTCCAGTGTCTGAATAGTTCGTTCGCTCTGGCCATCGGACTGAGGGTGGTACGCGGTACTCATATCGAGACGGGTACCCAGTGATTTTTGGAGTGATTGCCAGAAGCGAGATGTGAAACGAGCATCCCTGTCAGAGATAATCGAGATAGGGACACCATGTTGGCAAACGATTTCTTTAATGTAAATTTGTGTGAGGCGTTCCATTTTATCGGTTTCTCTGATTGCCAAGAAATGAGCTGATTTGGTGAGACGATCGACGATCACCCAAATGGTATCGCAACCGCTCGACGACTTAGGGAGTTTGGTTATGAAATCCATGGCAATCTGTTCCCATTTCTATTCAGGAATGTCAGGTTGTTGGAGTAAGCCGGAAGGTTTCTGGTATTCGGCTTTGACTTTTGAACAAGTAAGACACTTGCTGACGTACGTGGCGATTTCAGCTTTCATGTTCGGCCACCAATAGAACTCTTTGATCCAGTGATACATTTTATCGGATCCCGGGTGGATAGAATATTTGGACTTGTGAGCTTCATCCATCACCAAGTCCCGCAGGTTCCCGAAATTAGGCAACCAGATTCGGTTAGAGAAGTACCTAACTCCATTAGGTTTGATTTCGAATTGTTTATCCATGCCTCGCAAGGCCTCGTTTTTGACATTATCAGGTTTGAGAGCTTCGAGTTGAGCGGTGAGGATTTGGATATTCAGGTCGTTGTGAATTGTCATGCTGAGGGCTCGGACTCGAAGTGGTTTTGTTCGTTCTTTTCGACTGAGGGCATCGGCAACAACATTCGCCTTGCCCAGATGGTACTTGATTTCACATTCATAATCGGTAAGCAACTCGACCCATCGACGTTGCCTCATGTTGAGATCCTTTTGATCGAATATGTGTTGAAGACTTTTGTGGTCGGTGAATACAGTACTTCGGGTACCATAAAGGTAATGTCTCCAGATTTTGAGGGCGAATACCACGGCCATTAACTCGAGGTCGTGAGTTGTGTAGTTCTTCTCGTGAACTTTAAGTTGTCGGGAGGCGTAAGCAATGACCTTGTCCCTTTGCATTAGCACGCAACCGAGACCTTGGTGAGAAGCATCGCAGTATACCACGAAGTCATCGGTGCCTTCAGGTAGGGATAGAATAGGTGCACTGCAAAGCTTGAGTTTCAACAGCTGAAATGCTGACTCTTGCTTATCAGTCAAGTCGAACTTTTTATCCTTTTGAGTCAGTGTCGTGAGTGGTATGGCTATTTTTGAGAAGTTTTCAATGAATCGGCGATAATACCCCGCCAATCCCAAGAATTGGCATACTTCGGTGGGAGTGGTTGGCGCCTGCCAGTTCTTGATAGCCTCGATTTTTGATGGGTCTACATGAATTCCCTGACTATCAATAACGTGTCCAAGGAATTGAATGGTTTTTATCCAGAACTCACACTTAGAGAATTTGGCGTAAAGCTCCTCGTGTCTAAGTAGTTCTAGGATGGTTCTGAGATGTTGTGCGTGTTCTTGTTCATTTCGTGAGTATATGAGGATGTCATCGATGAAGACAATGACAAACTTGTCGAGATAGGGTTTACACACCCGATTCATAAGGTCCATGAATACAGCCGGTGCGTTGGTTAGACCGAATGGCATCACTTGGAATTCGTAATGCCCATAACGAGTTCTGAATGCGGTTTTTGGGATGTCGGTATCGCGAACATGCAATTGATGATAACCTGATCGAAGATCAATCTTGGAATAACAGCTTGATCCTTGAAGTTGATCGAACAGATCATCGATTCGGGGAAGTGGGTATCGGTTCTTGACGGTTAGCTTGTTCAACTCTCGGTAGTCGATGCACATTCTGAATGAACCGTCTTTCTTTTTGACAAACAAGACCGGAGCTCCCCAAGGTGAAGAACTCGGTCTGATGAATCCTCTATCCAGGAGTTCCTGTAATTGAGTGGACAGCTCCTGAAGTTCGGATGGGGCTAGGCGGTACGGTGCTCGGGCCACCGGTGCGGCACCCGGCACGAGATCAATCGAGAACTCGACCTGTCTAGGTGGAGGTAAACCAGGTAGTTCTTCTGGAAAGACTTCGGGAAAGTCTCTAACGATTGGCACATCTTCAAGTCGCTTCTCCTCCGACTTTTTCTCCGTGATGTGTGCGAGAATTGCTGGGTAACCTTTTCTCAGAAATTTTCGGGTTTTTAAACAGGAGATTATGTTCAGTCTCGACCCACCGGTCTCCCCTTGTATGATCAAGGTTCTACTGACGGTGAGAGGGATGCAGACGATTTTGTCAGAACAAACAATTTCGGCCCGATGCTTGGACAACCAGTCCATACCCACGATAACGTCGAAACTTCCTAGCTTAACAGGCATAAGATTGATTGAGAAGGTTTCGTTTGCTAGGTTTAGTGTGCAATTAGGTATCACACTATCGGTTTCTATGAGTTTACCATTTGCAAGTTCTACGGTGTACTTAACATCTAAGGCCACGGGGGTGATGTCAAGTAGTGGGCAAAACTCATCAGAAATATAGCTCCTATCAGCACCAGTATCAAATAGAATAGAAGCAGATAAGTTGTTGAGGAAGAACATACCCGAGACCACATTCGGGTCTTGACGGGCGTCCCCTGAGTTGATCACGAAGGCTCTGCTCCAGACGTTGTTGTTGCGGTTGTTGTTGTTGTTGTTGGTGTTGTTCTTTAGTTTGGGGCAGTTGTTCTTGAAGTGCCCAGAATTTTCGCATCCAAAGCAGGTCTTTGGTGCATTGGTGTTGGGGGTAGGAATGATGGCTCGGCAATCCTTGGCTAGGTGCCCGAACCTTTTGCAGTTGGTGCAAGGGCAGGAACCGTCATGATGGCGGTTACATTTGGAACAGTAGGGTTTGTTTCCAACGTACCCTTTCTTTTCGGTAGTCCCCGATGAATAAGCCTTAACAGACTCAGGCTTCTTGTTGGTGAGTTGGTTGGATGAGTTGGGGTTTCCTTCCCATTTGCGTTTGTTGTTTGCCGATGAGGTAGAAGTTGTGCCACGGCGGACAGAATTTGCCGTTAGCTCATGGGCCATACGGATGGCGCTCTGAATCGTACCCGGTTTGGATGACGTTACCAGGTCTTGAAGTCTGTCGGGCAGTCCATCAACATATTTCTCGATCCTCTTGTATTCAGGATCGACCATGGATGGGCACAGAAGTGCCAGTTGGTGGAAACGGTTGGTGTACCCGGTGATATCATCACCTTGCATCTTGTGGTTCCAGAATTCCAACTCCAGTTGTTTCAGTTCATCCCTGGGGCAGTACTCACCCCTCAACATCTCCTTCAGCTCCTCCCACGGGAGTTTGTAAGCATTTGCAATACCCACAGTCTGGGCATAGGTGTTCCACCAGGTGAGAGCGGTGTCTGAGAAAGTACTGGCAGAGAACTTTACCCTGTCTCCCTCCGCACAGTTGCAGATAAGAAATACAGATTCGATTTTCTCGATCCAGCGTACCAGACCGATCGCTCCTTCAGTACCATAGAAGTTCAAAGGTTTGCAGTTTTGGAAGTCCTTGTAAGAACAGGGTTTGGGTTGTGGCCCATTGTTAGCTGTATCTTCGCTACTAGGAGTTGATGTTCGGGTAGCTAGGGCTTGGGCTACACTACGGGCAATCAGACCCGCAATTTCGGCTTCACTAAGAGTGATCTGTCGGCGAGGAGGCATGATGCTGAACAAGAAAAGAACAAGGAAAGTGGAATAAGATATTTGCATGAAATTATGATATGTCATAAGTGTAAATGATGAGATACACGATAACAGTACGAAGTGACAATCACATTTCATTTAGATAAACAAGTTGGATACAAGGTACGAGTTTTCCCAAAAGATTACAGGGTAATAGTAGTTCAAAAGTACCGGGAATTGTTACATCCGGTCGAATTACATAGGTCCTAATTAAGTAGTTAACTGGTTACAAGTTACAGACTTGATCTAATCTTGATGCAGATTAATCCGCTCCATCAGTGCGACAAGGAGGTCCACGGTTTCTGCAAGTCTGTTGGCTTGCCTGGCGTTGTCTTCAACCAAGGCCAGTCGTTGTACCAGTGCTCGAGAGTACTCCTCAGCCTCCTGTGAACGCCGTTCACATTCTTCTAGTCGGTCTCTTATGAGTTCATCCGCACCTAATTCAGCGGTCATTGAATCCTGAATTATGCTTACAGAGAGGCTGGTATCTTCTTGTTCTCGTTGAAGTTGTGATATGCGGTCAAAAGCTTGGCGAAGCAGATAAGTCATTCGGTGTTGTTCCTGTTCGAGATTCTCGAGCCTTTGCTCCTAACGGCGGAGTTGGGTAGCCAACACTGGCACCGTGAGATGTGCCGAGTTCTGAGAGTTATGAACAGGATAGGGGCTGGTTCGAGGTGACCTAGTGGTTCCCCTGGCTATTCGCGGGTTTCGAAATCCTTGTGGATGAGAGCGTGACGAATTGGGTGGTGTGTTTGCCATTCCTGTGGCAGAGTGTAAGTAAGACGAGGCTAATTCATATATACGTATATAATATCCAGCCTAGTGTCTAGCACGTATCAAGTAATGGTCCGGTTCTCTCGTGGTCAGAGTCAACTAACGCATTCCTGTTCAACATAACCATTTCAGACCTCACATCATCTTTCCTTAATTGTACATAGTTGATCAGGCTATGTTAAATTAAAGTCGTATGATGTAATTCCTGAACCAATCATGCCTAGTAAGGAAATACTGCCTAATGGTCATAGTCTAGGCCCACTAAATGCAACCTAGTTCACTATAACCATAGGCTCTTATACCAATCTGTAACACCCCAAAATTTGATGATTTGCGGAAGCATACTTGGGTGTTACTAATCAATATACAAAGCACAAGATATACAGTAAACGACCTCTAATGAGACGTTGTAAAACGATTTCATAGAAATAAATGTTTGAAAACTTAATGTTTTCGTATACAAAATGTAGTTTCCTAGAGTCCACGCGTATGGCGGGAGATTCTATTACATAATCAACATATACAAAAGATAATGCTGAGAATCTCCGTTAATGCAGTTTAGTTGAAATCATGCGACTCTAGCTATGTCCTGGAGTAATCGTACTCCGTCGGTGTACCTGAGAATACATGCTAAAAGGGTCAACATGAATGTTGGTGAATCTCACAGGTTTGTAAGTAATATCAGTTTTGAACACAAGATTTCATCAATAGTGCCCGCAGGCGTAAATTAAGTATTTGCAAATCCAACAAATGTAAAGTAAATAAGTTATACCGTTGCCATGAGGCTCATAATCGAAGCTTAACCCGTAAGTAATAGTTTGCTCCCGTGACATGCTCGTAACTGAGCAAGCATAAGTAACGAATGATAGTCGCCCGTTTATACAGAACGGTTCGTGGTAGCGCTACTACCCCGGGCGGGGAGGGTCATTTCCCTAATGGATCCATTAACTAGTGTTCACGCTTAAGTCCATAACTAACGATATATGATGGAGAGACTTCAGTAAATAGTAAACAACTCATGCAATTCCGTTTGGTATAGTAAACAGTTTTTGTACTTGTGTTCAAGGAAAAGTAGTAGCATGTTTCTCCCCCAATAAGATAAAACCGTAAAAGTGGGGCCGTAAGACTCACCTGAGCCTTTGCAAGTTACGTTTATACAAATAAACGAGTAAATGATATCAATCCGTAGGTTCTTCGACCCGTAACCTTCAAATGCCTAAACACATAAGGTTATGTAAGTAGTTGTCTCGCAAGACCATCTAGGCTAGTTGTCCACACAACTCGTTATGTCCAATGTTGGTTCGTTACCGTTTGTTCTTAGAAAAATATAGTTGTCCCGTTGGTGACGGTTTGTAATAATAATCCCGATATTATCATCATGTTTTGAAGTGTTATACGTGAAAATGTATTCTAAAGTGTTTTAGAAGTCGTATCGTATAAGTGTTTGAGGTTGTACAAGTTTGACACTTGGTGTAAGAATATTTTGACAACTTTCTGTTTTTGGCGACACTTGGCTAGTGTCGCTATAGGCGACACTTAGTTAGGCGACACTTGATGAGTGTCGCTAGATTTCCGATTTTCATAAATAGGCGACACTTATAGCGACACTTACGAATTTTGGAGTCACTAAGGGAGTGTCGCTAAGATAAATCTGGTCAAGTAGTTCAGCGACACTTGGATAGTGTCGCTATAGGGGCGACACTTAGGCATAGCGACACTTAGCTAGTGTCGCTAGTACTGTTTTTGGCACACTAGCGACACTTCCAACTGTTCGCCGGATTTTGGGCCGAAAACGAGTTTTCCGGCCACCGTTCGATCTAATACTTTTACCCAACCCATATATGGACATTATAAGTGTAAATAAACAACCATAAGTTAAAAATAAGTAAAACCGAGAGGTTTTGAGAATTTGTCGGAACTTACAAAATGCCGAAATGAAAATCCGGAAAGATAGGAATGTAGATCGTGATGCCGTGGTTCTTTTATTCCAAACGAGTCTTGAATTTCGGTGGCGTTTGAGGGTCGTGTTTGGTGGTAGAGGTGTGGTGGTGGGATGGTGAGGTTGAGAAAAAAAGAGAAGGAGAGAGAGAAAGAAAGATAAGAAATGAGAAGGAGGGAGGTGAGGTGGGAGGTTTAAGCCTCCCGTTCTCAGTCCACGCCTCCGCCCTCCGTGCGATGTTAGTTTTCCCCGTTATGTAATCGTTTAACTATTTATTTTTACGCATTAATTATTCATTTTAAAATACGAGTTTTGTTAAATGATCTTCTTAAATTATTTTGTCAAATCTTTTCAAATAAATTTGTTTATTTTTGTTTTTAAATTGCGCGTTAACTATTTTAATCGTGTAAGCGTTTATTTGTACGATCCGGACAATTTGAAAGCATTATTAAAATATTATTTCGGATACCATAGTGTTTTTAAATAATGTTTCATTTTCAAATTTAAAATGTTTCACCAACGTCCAAGTATTATGAATCGGGTCTGGTTAATTTGTACGATTTATCCAAATCGCGTAAATACACGGATATATATAAATCACTTTATATATACAAAATAGAGTCTGTAATTAGTTCCATTACATACTAATTACATCTAGTTACAAGTAATCAGGCATAATTAATTATCCTAATTAGGCAGGCGTTACACCGCACCTGGTGATAACCTGATCTCAAATCAATTTTAGAAAAATATGAGGATCCCTGCAACTGATCAAATAACTCGTCGATTCTGGGTAAAGGATACTTATTCTTCACAGTCCTTTTATTCAGCTCCCTATAATCAATACACATACGAAGAGTGCCGTCTTTCTTTTTCACAAATAAAACAGGAGCACCCCAGGGAGAATGACTAGGTCGTACAAAACCCTTATCTAACAGTTTCTGAATCTGAGTCATCATTTCACGGATTTTAGAAGGTGCTAATCTGTAAGGAGACTTAGCTACAGGGGATGAACCAGGAATCAAATCAATCTGATACTCAACTTTCCTAACAGGGGGTAAACCAGGCAACTCATCGGGGAAAACCTCCGGGTATTCAGAAACCACCCGGACATCAGACACAGATCTCTTTTCTAACTTTGTATTCACAACATAGGCCATATAAAACTCACACCCTTTAGCAAGAGATTTTCTAGCTTTCATCACAGAAATCAATGGAATACTACATTTTTCCCTTTCTCCTCGAGCCACTACATATGACTCCTCTGAAATTGGAATTTTAATCAACTTTTTGTGACACTCGATATTGGCTTTGTTTTGGCTCAGCCAATTCATACCTAATACCACATCAAAACTTGGAATAGGCAACAGAAGAAATGAAACAGGAAAGTCATGACTCTCTATCGTAATACTAGCCCCTTTTATCGAGGTGGTAACAGGAACCATTTTGCCATTGGCCACTTCAACGTCAATAGGATTTACAATCAACGAGGGAGTCAACTTTAACTTTTCACAGAAATTCACAGATATAAATGAACAGTTTGCTCCAGAATCAAAAAGTACACGTGTTGGTACAGAATTAACAAGAAAAGTACCAGTAATAACGTCATCAGTGACAACAGCCTCATCAACTATCATCTGAAATGCACGACCAGTAGCAGATGGCGGATTTTTCCGCTTTTGGCTCGAAGAAGAAGAACCACCACCCATACCCGATCCTTGTCTCCTAGCCTCAGGGCAGTCACCAGCTCTATGACCTTCCTTATGACAGTTCCAGCATACCTGATTAGGATAAGTACAATCTCTGGCTGCATGTCCCAATACCCCGCATTTGATGCACCTAGATGTCTGAGGAGTACAAGGCCCAGTGTGTCTAGCTTTACACTTAGTGCAATAAGAACCATCAGAAGAATTACCACCAAAACTAACTCTCCTGCTCGGCTGTGTACTCTGTCCCTTTTGTTTGCCCCGATCAGAAGAATCACTCTTTTGCCTCTGTTGAAACCTTTCTTTATTTCGCAGTCTTTTAGCCTGAATATCACTGTCAACAGAACGGGCTAGATCAAAAGCCTGGGAAAGTGTACCTGCTAATCTCACAGTAGTACGGTAGTCAGGAGGTAAAGCTCTAACAAACTGATCAATTTTGGTCCTGTCAGTCAGGACCCACTCCTGTACAAATCACAGCTTTTCTGAAAACTGTCTTATAAGCTCATCAATACTCATCTGATCAGTCTTTTCCAAATCAATAAATTCCTGCCTGATACGAGAAAGATTAAACTCAGAACAAAACTGCTTACAAACCTCAGCATGAAAATCTGGCCATCTGATAGTAGCTATCTGCTGTGGAGTCAATGGTGCAGTAATAGAGTCCCACCATGACATTGCCTGACCCTTTAACAACTGTACTGCATAACGTACCTTATCCTCCTCCTCACAATGACAAACATCCAGTTTCCTCTCAACATCATGTAACCAGTCAAGGGTAACAGTAGGATCAGTACTCCCAGAATATACAGAAGGATTACTAGACATGAATGTTTTAAGGGAACAACTTTTCTTTAACTGCTGAACTAGTGAGAAAATAGGTATCTGAAAACCAGCAGATCCAAATGTAGAAAATGGTACAGAATTCTGAAAAGTATACCCCTGAGTTTGCTGCAGAGAAACATACGGAACTGATGTCGGAGCCCGAAAAGTAGATGTAATAGGTGGAACAGTACTCTCAACATGTGGCTGGCTCGGAATTTGACGTTGAGAAAGCTCGGTCAACTGTTTCCGTTGATCTATCACTTCAGCCTCTAATCTCATCATATACTCTCGATCAGTTTCTACACCAACTGAATAAGATGTGCCCTGATTATCTGGAGGTACATCTGTCTCTGAGGCATTATTAAGGGTAGGGTTCGGTTGCTCATTCTTAGCCATCCTGTAATCACAACACATCTCACAACTCGTTAATTGTTAGTACTAATATACTAACCCATATCAATTCATAACCAATCCCATAACCTGGAATGTTTGACCAATACCACTAGGTTTGGGATTGAACACTTAATCACTTCTCAATTCGCCCAAACCTATGATCTGATACCAATTTATAACACGCACCAAATTTACAGGACATTTTTTTTTTAAAACTCGGAAGCGAAATCCCATTCATATTAACACTGATGACATTATGTCATCAACCAAAACATATTACAAGTTATAAGTATTAACTGCTCGTTTACAAACCATTAGCTTATCATAATCATTATATAACAAAACATGAACCATTGTCTAACAAAAATCAGAGTAATCCTGGTCAAACAACTCCCAGTCACTCCTTGCCCAGTCCTAGTCACATCAAAACCTGCAAGGAGTAAATAACGGGATTAGCACAAAGCTAAGTGAATAAACCTGCTACAAACAGTTTGACTTAGCTATAACAATATCAATTATCAACAATATCACTTTGACACAACATCACTAAGAGGATCGGTGGTCCTTGTGGAGCCCTCAGATCGCGGTGGCCCACCAAGCGACACTTACAATCACTGCAGGCCAATACAGTGATTTTACCGATAACTGATTGCTACCTTTAATCAATATGTGTTCTATTCTCAACACATGATTACAAATCTCACATTGACTAACCTGTAGCAATCAGTCCAACAATTGTTGACCTCCTATTCACCAGAATGCACATAGGCAACACATCACAGTTATATATATATATATATATATATATATATATATATATATATATATATATATCTCAGCAATATAATCAACAATCACTATATTTATATCGTTGTAACCAATATGTCACAACCAAATCACACTGAAGTTCCAAGTCAATTCACCGGTCAACTTCAATCCACTTACTCGGCTGACTAACTCATCGAGTCTTCTGCGTATCTGAAAGCACAACAAAACACTTGATTCAGTTACTCAATTCAAATCTTACTTTAATTAACTCAACACATCACTTAATGACAATAGAACACATTGTATATATTCAATCCATGTCCATATCTAGCTCGCTTCAACTTACATGTCATAGTTTAACATAAGACACGCCACTAACAGACAATTATCTCATAATCTAGTTCACATAGTTTAGCATCTCAATTTAAGTTATACAAGTAATCACCAATGCTAACTAACTTATCATCATACATTTTCAAGTAAAATGCAAGTTCTAAGTCATTACAGTTCATATTATTACTGCTGGCATACGATTTTATCTAAACATATAAACATTGTACAAGACCAATTAAACTGCAGAAACTGGACTATGAAAACACATAATCGCGTCGCGATTACTATACAATCGCGTCGCTATTTAAGTAAAATCGCATCGCGAAATCATCACAATCGCGTCGCGATTGTATCGGCGTCTCCAGTTCCTGAACCTGTTACTACTGCTGTTCCTGTACGATTTCTATCACAAACTACCAACTTCCAGCTTACATAACTCAGTTTCAAACTTCACTTTGCATCAAATAGCCCACATAACAACACATATAGATTTCTAGCATTTCATGATCACAATTTAAGCATACTTTCTATTAATTTTCCATGTTCATGTTATAACAAAAATCAAGAACACTTACTCCTTTGGATATTATGATATTGGTGATGATGATGAAATCAGAAATCTACAAGGATCACAACTTGTTTGATTATGTATAGTTTAGGTTCTAGGTTTTTTAGTGTTTAGGGTTTGTATGTTTAAAATGGAAATAGAAACTTTCCATATAAGGAAAGAAATAAGAGGTCGGCTAAGGTTTTTAAACCGACTTCGTATTCCCTTAAAACTAGCCCCCTTTCAATCTATTGTCTGGAACCTAAAAACCATTCGCGATAAAAGTATTTTATTTTACCGTGAGCTATAACTATTTAAAACGGTTAACATTTCACTAGTCACAATTAATCCTTCGATCAAATTTCCTAAAATATAATTCAAAACATATAAAGCACAATATTAAAAATGTAACAATAATAATATTAATTTAGAGGAAATTACCGAATTATCCTCAGGTCACAGAAGCGGGTGTTACACCGATGGTGGCTTATTTTTTCAAAACCGTTACTATCGATGGGGGCTTATTTTTTCAAGAAACCCTTTATTTGTTGTCTTACCAAATAAGGTTTATGATTGGGGTTTATGAAAAGTAGAAGCTCAAGCTCCTAAAAGACCCTCAAAAGCCTCGCGCCAAACACACCTATGTAGTGAGCATACTTCATAATAAATGATAAATTGGATTATACTAACTGTCAAATAAAAATGCATGTACGTGGATCATTTAATGTAATTAAGTTAAGTACTACTCCGTATAATAAATGAATAACCTTTATATGTCAGTTTTTGAGTAATTCCCAGTAAAACTTTTAGTGTTTAATTTTAAGGGATCAAAAAGAAGTGTAATCGACTATGAATGGAAGTACATTTACGGCCGTGCAACTTGCAAGATAGGAAATTAAACACCGGCCGAATGAATTAATGGTAAACACGAACAACCATACTACATAAAAAAAAAAATTAATGTGGGAAGTGAGTGGAAAGTGAGCCTTTTTTTTTTTTTTTTTTTTTGTAAAGGACTTACGAGGCTAGAACTCATAACCACTTATTTGATAAAAGGTATATATATTTAAACCCCGGCCCAAAAAACAAAACAACATTTACCACACGTTTGATGACGTATATCAACTAAAAGTTTAAGGTTTGATGATTAAAGGCCATGTAGATAATTTGTCAACTGCTATAGACATAGAAGAGATAATCTCGCATTATGAGAACATTATATTGTTCCCTGATTTAATTAAAAAAAAAAGGTAACAATTCAATTTAAAATGGATCTAGCTGGCTACTGTAACTGACGGATACGTTACAAATATGTTTCAACGAAAATGATTTAACTACTTATCAGTTAAATCAACAAAACGTACGCTTATAAACTCATACCATATATATGTTTAAGATAAAGACTTGACCTTACATATATAACCTAATAATTATTAACTTACAACGATCGTATTATTAATTATTAATATGCATATACATCGATCATTAAGTGAAACTAATACTACCATTTCATAACGTATTTGTGATATGAATTGATCTGATTTGAAAGCTATTTTGATTTTGTATTCAAATTGCTGGGTTAATTAAATTGTACTGCTAATGTACCCGCGCAGTATAGTGGACATTCAATAAATCGATATATTGTGTGATTTTACATTACAAAATTGATGTAAATAACCTCTTTTAGATCGAATAGATAATGTAATTAGGATGATAATATGAATAGAATGTAGTATAATAAGAAGCACACGTTAAGATGCATTTAATGAACTTGTAATTTCCTTAAATAACATAATTTATAATTAATATATACCTAAAAAGGAAATTATTAAATTGAATTAATGAGTATTAAATGTAAATATTAATATTTAAAGAAATTTCAACTTCATTAAATACAACTTAACGTGTGCTACGGGGCACACGTTAGAAAATTGTTTAAATACTTGTTGAATTATCTTACCCTTCCATATTTTAATTGTAAATGAAAGATTTCTATTTTAAATTGCAAGAATTTCCATATTACTTAAATCAATTTAAGGGTAATATTGTAATTTCTCATCTTCATCCCGGTTATTCTCTTTCCTCTAGGCTAGAGATTATCTTCTTTCTAGATGTGTAATTTTAAGGTTAAAAAGGTAAACCTTTTATAACCGGTTGTAGAGAAAAATAAGTACCATCTTATAAACTTTTTATGTATATGTATTTCAAGTCCCATTGTACTTTCAAACTGTGTTCATTTTTCTTCGATTCGTAATGAGGAAGAAAGGACTTCACTATATATATAGGAACACGAAACATATAAGAATATTTTATATTTTATTTAAAAATAATAAAATTAAAAATAAGCTATGTTTTTAAATAATTAACCAAAATCTATTTTATCGCATACAAACAGAAGTAATCAGGCACATTGACTCGAGACTAGCTACATGGTAAAACAACTACCAACCAAGCCCTTCTTAATTTCACCTCACTACGTGTACTACTATATATAGCATGCAACCCCTAATATCTTTTTCACTCATTCTTCTACTAAACCAGACCAAATCACCCTACTAAACACAAAATGATGTTGCCTTTCGGCTACTTTGAGCTTATTCTAGCAACTATATGCTATTTCTGTTTCTCTTTTTTTCGTCAACGAAATGCAATACTCTACGAGTGGCCGTTTCTAGGGATGTTTCCGGCTTTGGTTCGTGGGACCGGCATCATCCACCAACGTTGTGCCATCATACTCCAACAGACGGGCGGCACCTTCTTGTTCAAAGGACCGTGGTTCATTAACATGGACATGTTGGCAACCGTTGATCCAACCGATATTCATCACATCATGTCCTCAAATTTCTTAAATTTTCCAAAAGGCAATGAATTTAGGGAGATTTTTGAAGTTTTAGGAGATGGTATTTTTAATTCGGATTATGAGTTGTGGAGGAGTCATAGAAAGGTTACTAATGCTTTGATTAATAACCAAAAGTTTTTACAATTTTTAGCAAGAATGAACTTTGAAAAAATTACTGAAGGCTTAATTCCGGTTCTTGATTATGTGGCTTCAAAAGGGGTGGTTGTTGATATGCAAGACGTGTTTCAAAGATATACTTTTGATACCACTTGTATGTTTGTGACCGGATACGACCCCGGGTGTTTATCGATCGATTTCAAAGACGTCCCCTTTTCACGAGCTATGGATGAAGCCGAAGAAGCCATTTTCGCACGACATGTTATTCCAAAAAGCGTGTGGAAGTTACAAGGGTGGTTGGGGATTGGTAAGGAAAAGAAGTTGAAAAAAGCTTGGGAAATATTAGATGATGTGATTTTAGGTCTCATTTCCCGAAAGAGAGAAGATTTGAGTGAAAAAATCGTGTCGAAAGACGATGCGAAAGGTGTTGACATGTTGACTTCTTTGATAACCGAAGACGGATCATGTCTTAGCGATCAAGGATTAATCAAGAACGATGATAAGTTTTTAAGAGACACGATATTGAATTTGATGATCGCGGGGAGGGACACGACTAGTTCGTCGCTAACGTGGTTTTTGTGGCTCGTTATGACTCATCCTGGTGTCGAGAAAAGGATTCGAGAGGAGATAAATAATATGATTCCGGAGAGTGAAGTTGGAAAATGGCGAATATTTGAAGCTGAAGAGACGAACAAATTGGTATATCTGCATGCGGCTTTTTGTGAAGCGTTGAGGCTTTATCCTCCGGTTCCGTTTCAACATAAAGAACCGGTTAAACCGGATGTTCTACCTAGTGGTCATCATGTTGATTCAAAAATGAAGGTACATGCATAAGGCTAGGAACAAATTATTATAATTAATTACCTCGTTTTTATATAGTAGTAATTTAATTACCACTTACCCTTTAAATTTGTTACTATAAAAGTATTTTGTAATGTAATATGCAATAATATGATAGTATTAAAGTTAAGGGTTAAGTGTTTGTAAATATATATAACTATGCGTTGACAAGTGGCATCTTTACCAGTTGACAAGTCACCAAAATTCATACAATGTACGACAATAAATAGTTTCGTGCATACAATGGAGGTCAATTTAGTTACGTACACACTAAAGAAGTCAACGCATAGTTACATACATTTACAAATACTTAACCCTAAAGTTAATTGATCGATGTGATCACATTTACAAATTAAATTAAAGAATAATTAGTGTACGTCGTAGTCTAATAAGTAATTATCACCAAAAGTATTGATACAAGTTTTCATATATTTATGTTTATATCAAAATATATATATATAATTTTATATCAATATCAATTGTGTGCATACTTATCACCTTCCATAAATATATTAATAATATAGCTATGGCTATTTGGGTAAGGCGGTGAGTAATCTGTGTACGTCTATTGATTAAAATAGTAAGCTATACTATTATTAGTTACTCGATCATTTTTCTTACTACTATACGTGACCGGTTATTTATGTAATTTATTCTATATTTATCTTGGTTACGTACGTTTTTGTTAAAAAAATGAAATACTACTAATAGTAACGATGGACAAAAAAAAACTACTACACATTAAATCGTTGCAATTGATTTTTTTATCTATTTAAAATTAAATATATATACGAAAAATACAAGCTCAATTAATATTTATAATTAAACAGAGACATATGTATCATGTTTACTAAATTGTGCAAGTTAATTATCAGATATTGTTTTCGCTGTATGCAATGGGAAGAATGAAAAACATTTGGGGTGAAGATAGCCACGAATTCAAGCCAGAGAGGTGGATCACTGACAAACAGACGATAAGGCACGAGCCATCGTATAAGTTCATGTCGTTCAATGCAGGACCAAGGACGTGTGTTGGGAAACAAGTGGCGTTTACTCAAATGAAGGCTGTAGGTGCAACCATTTTACACAATTACAATTTCGAAATGGTTAAAGGTCACGTCGTGGAACCTAATGTGTCCATCATTCTCTACATGAAACATGGCTTCAAGGTTCGGGTTGCTCAAAGATGGACTTAATTAACTCCATGCCACTTGTACGGTGATTAGTAGTACTATTATCGTGTTTACCTTGTTTGTTTAGTTAATCGCTATTTGTGAGTTAACGTTAAAACAACTATTATATATGGTTTGTATTTACTAAACTCAAAAGGGAAAAGGAAACTGGGAATGAAAAAACGTGAGTCGTGCAAGAAGGATGTGTTTATTAATAAAGGAAAGAAGACCTTATTGTAAGTTATAAGGTGTTTTAGCTATCGAGTGTTGTATGAAATCATGGTTTGCGTAAAGTTGTTAAGATGTATCACCCCTTAAATGATTAATGTTAAATATATTGTTGTATGTACGTATCTATTGAATCGATCAACTTTTTATTGTAAAAACTGCAGTAATTGGCTACTTTTCTTGTATTCTTGTATAAGAGTTGTACCCGTAACTAGATGTGAACAAAACCGGGTTTTTTGAATACCCGACCCGACCCGAATACCCGAACCGGGTATTGGTCAAAGTCAAAAACCGGTTTTTGGTCAACCCGACCCGGAACCGACCCGGTTTTGGGTGGGGGAAAACCCAACCCTATCCTAACCGGTTGGTAACGGGTAGGAACCGGTTCGGGTCTAATACCCGGTTCCAAACCGGGTACGGTGTACCCGCCATGTATATATGGTTCCAGCCGGGTAGACTGTGTTCCCGCCGGGTATCTATTGTTCCCGCCGGGTACTTTGGCTTGATCCGCTTCTGTCCTCATTTTCCAAACAGTACCCGCCGGGTACAAAAGTACAGGCCGGGTACTAAAGGCTTGATCCAGCATAACTAACCATTTCCCGCTGTAATTTCACCTAATTTCAAATAGAAAAGTGTTTATGGATGTCGTTCTACAAAAATGTACCTAAAGGCCATCCACAGTCAAGCATTCCAAAATAACCAAACATAAAATTAAAAGTACTTAAATAAACCGTAATCAAATTGTCAAGAAAAGTGTCTGAATCATACGAGGCACGCAAGCACTCAAAATGGGGAATAGTCATAGGGGAATCCACGCTCCTCTTGCTCTCTCTCCTGCTGCCTTCGATACTCTTCCTGCAGCTCTGCCAAGGCGGCACCCTCGTCATAAACCGGTGGTGGATAGCTTGCTCCAGACTGACCCCACATGGGTGGGTAGTGGTAGGCTGTAGGTCGGTAGTTGGGCACCACTTCAGAAAGTCTTTGTGTGTTGTGTGCCGACCAAGCGTTGTGGTAACGCTGTGCTCCATGCTCGTACCTGACTTCCTGGGAAAAATTATCATGGCTAACCTGAAGGCCCTGAATACCATGCATAACATCCAGCATGGATGGCAGTGCTGCGCCTTGCTGCTGGAAACCTCCCTGCTCATATGCAGCTTCTTCCTGTTGATGTTGTTCTTGTTCCACCTGCTGTTGTCTTCTTCTTCTTCTCGGTGGTTGAGCCGCTTGCTCCTCTGGTGGTGGTTCCTGGTAGGGCACGAACCGGTTATTGACAACTGAGACAGCCTGTGCCCCCTGAAACTGAACTAGCCCTACTGTTTTTGGCCTAGTCGTCACTCTCTCTAAATTGTCAAAACTGATGTTGAAGGACTTGGCAATCCTAGTCACAAATTGTCCCCCACAGATAGGGGATGCCCCTCTAATCCCGCTAGCATTATGATGTAAATACCAGGCAACAGCGTATGGAACATTGATATTCTCCTCCGCTACAAACTTCCTCATATACCATAAGTCGGCGAAACCGACTCTCTTTGTGTTCTCCCTTCTATGAGAAATGGTATGCGCAAGACATCGTTGGATAACCCGCAACTGCATGTCCTCTATATCTTTGTACGAATTTCCACCTCTCGCGTAAGGTATTTGTGAAAATTCGTGCCATACATCCTTGGGAAAAAACTCCGTCTCGATCATCTCACTAGCCATCAAATAATCCTCAAAATGAGTTGCATCCAGCTGCTCTCGAGAATAAATGCCCAAACAGGCAGCAAGTTCCACCATACTCATTTTCCTTGGTTGACCTCCCAGTCGGAAAGTCATGAAATTTTTATCAGTCGCCGACTCAACATCCTCTTTCATTTCATATGTGATGTGGAATTCCACGCATAGCTCTTTGTATACCTGCTCATTAATCTTGAATATGCCTTCCCATTCTTCATATTCGAATGGTATGTGATCCACGAAATAACGTTGCCTAATCAATTCCTTAATTCCAGCGGCTACCCCTGCTTGTTCTAGTGGTTCCCAATCGACCACCCGAGATAAATCACATTCTTTCACCCTCAATAAGTTCAGTTTCTGACAGTATATATTGTACTTTGTTAACCTGTTACTAAATCTAAGCCAAGGGTGAATTGTCTCGGGAATAAGTTGAGCATCAATGCTCATCGGCTGAGGGCGGTCACCCTCTTCATCGTTAGCAGTACCAGAGGTGCTGCCTTTTTGTTTCTTTCTTCTTCCCTGCAAAACACAACTAAAATGAGAGAATTGCCTTGACCAATTCATCCATGACCTAAGGTAATTGCACAATTATTCTCACATTTTATTTACAAAGCTCAAACTCATCCTCTTTCACAAATACCCTAATATTAAGCTAAACTTGAATTAAGCAATTAAACACATAATGTGATTCAAGTGAGCATTATAATCGTGAGTATTATGTAAATGGAATACAATTCTAAGCATATCATTTAACAGAATTAATTTTCCCCAAATTTTGCTACAAGAACCCTAAATTCATATTTTGGATAATCATATGTGACTTAAACACGAATTACAAGGATTAAGAAGGTGAGAGTACATATAACTCACAATATATTCATAATTAAAAACAACTAAAACTTCCCCACATTCAATTTCAAGAAAACCTAAATCTCAAACTTCAATCAATCCATGAAAACTAAGTGTTTTGAATTAAAAAGTTGATAATCATACCTTAAACATGTTGTAGAAGAGTTTTGCCGGTTTAATTCGTGAGTTTTTGCTTCAAAAATGGTTAAGTGAGGGGTTTGGTGGTGTTGCTGCCGTTTTTTGGAGAGAAAATAGGTTAGTGTAGTTGTGTGGAAAGCGTGGGTCGGCTCCAGGAATAACCAGAAAAGCGAGAATACCCGGCGGGTACAACTTATACCCGGCGGGTAATAATGTTTTGTACCCGGAATAATATGAACTACCCGGAATGAATATGAACGGGTAAATACATAGTACCCGACGGGTACTACTAGTACGCAGCGGGTACTCAAGGCTAGCTAAATTCTGTTATGAAATTAACCTTTGTACCCGGCGGGTACTACTTGTACGCACCGGGTAATGTTTGGTAGGCAGAATTTGTAGAAGCGAAATTCCGACGTGCATAAATTTTGACTCGAAAATACTTAGAAGCTGAAATTTTGCAGACACCTCCACTATAACAAAATAAAACTTTACATTTTTACACTTTTTCAAATTTCACGTTAACGAAGAATTCGGACGTGTGACAAATTTTTGGTCATTTCGGACACTTTTGGTGACCATACCAAATCACAAACGACTCACATTCAGAATTTCATTTTTTACCAACACATTTTAACATACATTTAACACCTAAAGCAATTGCAAGCCGCTACATAATTACACCATCGCTCGTTTTGACATAACCACACTTTCATGAACCATTTGGACACCTTTTGACCCGTTTACCATAACAACAACACTTTGACCATAACAACAACACTTGATCATTGCATAATCTTCATAAAACATATACACAATTATTTCACAAAATCTTCAGGTTTTATTAATCTTCAAGTCTTCTAACATCTTCAAATGCATAGTCTTCATTGTTCAAAGGTCGTAATCTTCATCGGTGTTAGCCTCTCGCGAAGCTTCATCAAGAGCAATTTCTTCATCGGAGAGTGATATTGCCATACCCGATTGCACCTCGATATCGTGTATATCTCCTTCATATTCCATTTCACCTTCAAGACTAGAAATGTGTTGTATACGTTCCGCGGCGTCTAAGTGATCCTTCAAGCAAATGCACATCTCTAATGAGGCCGGTGTGAGTCTTGTTCTTCGTATAGATAGTACCCTGCCACTAAGAGAAAAAGCGGATTCCGAAGCTACCGTAGAAGCTTGGACGGTTAGTAAATCTCGGGCCATGATGGTTAGAACGGGAAATTGAGATTCCCTCCCTTTCCACCAAGCCAAAATATCAAATTGTGCGAATTCATCGGGTTGTATAGTGTTTAAAAAATCGGTTCCGGTATACCTCCCATATTCACTAGTGTTCGTTTGATTACCTTCACCCCTTGCCCGTTTATGGTTTTCTTGTCTTAAACTATTATATAAGTTAAGCATTGGATCGCGCGAGGAAGATGAACCAAACATTGTGGAAGCCGAACTAGAAGAAGGATTTGTTGAACCATATAATTGAAAATAATGAGTAAATAAATCTTGAAAGCATTTGTTAAAATGTTTTTTTGTATTTTGTGAAAAAAATGGGTCCTCGTCATTCAATTCCAAATCGTTACAAATGTTATCGATAAGCAATTCCACCCCGGAAACGTTTAAGCATGGGTTTATTGCGGCGGCACAACTAATTATCGGTGGCATTTCTTTAAAATATTTTCTTAGTTTTTCTTTCATGGGAGCCACCATTTGTGCGTATAAAGTATCAATAAATTCGTATTCGCTTAGTTTTGAACACATTAAAAAAATTTGCTTAAGTACCAAGTGAATCGTGGGATAATAAACACCCGATAACAAAGTAGTTGCGGTTTTAAAAAGTTTGAGCAATTCGGTTATCTTTTCAATAACATCCCAAGATCCGCTTGGAAATTCGTTTATAGCATAACCCCTTTGGACAAGTTGAAAATGAAAAGCTTGTAAAGTCTCACGTTGGCGTAAACCACATACAAACATGTTGTATGTCGAATTCCATCTTACGGGCATGTCCCAATTAGGGGTTAAAAAAATGTTCTCCGTATCCTTACACAATTTCATATAAAGTTTGTATCTAGCCTTACCCTTACAAAATATATCTTGCAACATGTTTTTATACGCGTCTTTTACTTCACTTATTTGTTGAACCGCTAACCCGTCTTGCACAACCAAGTTAATTATGTGTGCAACACATCTACTATGGTAGAAAATGCCTTTCAAAGGTGGGTTGTATTTTAGTATTAATTTTTGAACGGCGTTTGTGTTATTACTCGCATTATCAAACGAGATAGAAAAAACCTTTTGTTCTAATTTAAACATTTTCATTACATCCCGTAACATGCAAAATAAATTTTGACCAGTGTGAGGATACTCAAAGTCTTCAAAAGCAATGGTACGTTTCATCATTTGCCAAGTTGAGGGATCAACCCAATGTGCGGTAACACAAAGGTACGAACCGGGCAAACCATGAGGAGCCGACCAAACATCGGTTGTTAGTGATACACTTGTAGTTAAGTTTTCAAAACCGGTTATTAGTTGAATTTTAGCATTTTTCCACAATTTAAGTGCATCACGTCTAAGAGTAAGACGTGATACATGATTATATCGGGGTTGAAGAGTATTTTGAATAACCTTAGTAAGCCGAGGGTTGTCGAAGTGGTTGAACGGCAAAGCTTCTTGAATCACAAAGCCGGCAAATGCTTCTCGACAACGATCCGCTTGGTATGTGAAAATACCTCCATCCCGTGACATGGTTGCTTGACCCTCCTCCGGATTAGTTTTGTTTGCATTACAATACTTTAAAGTATGTTTGCTCAAAGTTGAGTTGGAGTCGGCTTTTAAAAAACTCCCACATCGTTTACAATGTGCTTTAGTCGAACCATCCGACAACAAAAGTCTGTCAAAGTTACACCAAATCTCCGGATTACGTTTTGTTGTAAAGACTTGAACAATGGTTGGTGCATTTGACGCATTTGACGAACCAACAAAATCGTTAGTTGAGGAACTTTGAGTTGCCATTATGAGAGCGTTTTGAGAGGATGAGAGTAATGTTTTGAGAGTTTCGTATGTAAATCGTAAGCGTTTTGAGTGTTTTTTCACTAGAATGAGTGAGTTTGAGTGTTGTAACTAACCCAAACCCAAGGTATCTATTTATACTAGTTTTAGGATGGCAAAATGGTAAAAAAATGCAAAAAAAAAACGGATATAAAACGGCTAGGAGCTCAAACACAACGGCTAGTGTAAAAACCGGGTACAAACCGGGTATTAAAACCGGTTTTTGGAACCGGTTCGGGTACAACCCGGGTCCAACCCGATTTGAAACGTATGGGGGCGTACCCGGTTTGGTACCCGCCGGGTACTAGTAAAACCCGAACCGGGTATTCAAAAACCGGTTCCAAATCGGTTCCGGTTTCGGTTTTTAAATCGGGTTCGGTTCCGGTTTCGGTTTTTTTGTTCACGACTACCCGTAACAGATGGATGGGTTTAAACTTGATCCAGTATGAGTTTCTAAAACAAATACTAGTACTTCTTGAGCAAATCTGGAAAGTGGGACCAACTCCCTCAAAGTGAAAATTTATTGCATACTGCATCTGGCAAAATATAATGAACATTTTAACAGTAGTTAACTTGAGATAAAAAGCATCCCATAAATTTAATGTGTATTGTCGATATATATAATATGCAATGATAGATACAGCTGAGTCTGATAGGCTCTATACAGTAATAGTATAAGATTAAGAACTAGCAGCAGCACATGAATGAGACTCGACATATAATATTAATAAGTCCCAGTCTAAAAAGATTAAACATATAACTTTGACAAGACCTGCGAAACGTACATGGCCGGCACAGGTTTCACCCACAAACCGAATACCATCGGCTCATAAAATTTCGCCAGACATTCAGTGTTTTCTGTTTTCCGAGATCAAACTAGTTTAAAATTGATCTATTCCTATATTTTGGGTAAAAGTATGTACAAATGGGCATGGATGTCGCCTATGGGGGTTCTTCAATTCCATCTTTTAGCATTTTTCAGTCCCTTAGATTTCTGTTTAGCCTGCTGAAATGCCTGCATTTTTTGCTTCTTGCGAGCTTCTCTTTCAGCCTAACATAGTAACATGATATCAATAATCACTATAAAATTATTAATGTTTAACTAGAGGTATTAATTTCAACCCATTTACTTATGAACATGTGGAATCCAGGGTTGGAAAAGTCGGGATTAGTCGGGGGGATTAGTCGGCTAATCCTGGTTACCGACTAATCCATGGCCAAGTCGGTCGGAAAGTTGGTCAAAGATGGGTCAACGCGAACAAAACGGGATTATTCGGGGCAGGACGGGTTTTTTGGGTCAAAAGCGGGTTTTTGGGCTGGTCAACGATGGTCAACTTTTTTAAAAATAACAAATTACCAGTTTCATCGCAAATTGGGTTCCTTGTACTCCGGGTGCTCAATTGGAACTTCATTAACACGCCAGTTTCATGTACCAGTTTTATATTTATTCATATATAATTTTGAAATTTATTTAAATGCTAAAAAAGTCAATAAAAGTCAAAATCCGACTAGTCCCGACTAGTCCATAAAATGTCCCGACCGACTAATCCCCGACTTACGACTTTTTCAACCTTGGTGGAATCAGATTATGTTTTATCTCAAACATAATACGAGTTTTGTAATCGTGTTTGACCCGCTAACTAATTTTCAGGAAAGTTTAGGCAACAAGTGTTCTGTTTTTCAACTTTCAACCATACAAAAAATAACTAAATGCACATTTTGGACCATTAGCCAACCCAGCAGATCGGGTCATTTTGTCACATCTATGTTTAGCTAAAAACAAAAAAGCTGACACCATTTACAGGATTGGGAAATAGAGTTATGTCTTACCTTTGACATCTTAGATTTTGCTTTTGCTTTAGGAGACTTGTCCTCCAGCTCGGCTTCTCTTTCGAGAGCCTTTTCTCTTGCCTCGAGGTTCTTCTCAAGATAGTACTGTTAAAGACAAAACAGTGTCGTGTTAATGCCTTTACTTACATATCCAAAATTCCTACATAGATAATTATTGATAGAAGATATTTGTTGATCAAACAGATGCCTTCAATATGATTCTCAGACGATGAGCGAATAAGCAAGTCTTTGTTTGCTAACACTGACATCCCAAAATAGAAATATATCATCATAAACCTCTATTTCCTAGCTAGATACAAAAAGTTTATCGGTTTGTCTTATTATAACTACAGACTTTTACGCATATGTTCATAAGCATGTTTTAGTAGGATTAGTAGGATGTCTAAGATACACTTAAATAATTGACAATAGAAATCTTCTAGTAGACCAAAGTTGAAAGCATGATAACTCTTAATGATTACAATAGGCATAAATAGGTCATTTCAGATTAAAAATATGGTTGCGGGAACAACACTAAGCACCATAAGCGATATAGAAATATATGGTACCAGAAAATCCATTTCAATTAGAATTGCACAAATCATTATGAGCTATTTTTTTATTATTTAGACACAGAATTATATTGGTAAATGAATTAGTTTGACACAAGATCAAGTCAATATGAATGGTTGATTTTGTTCAGTTCCAAAACCTAAATCGTAAACGGAGGAGGTTTTCCCAGTTCATGTTACCAGGTGACGGCGAATATTTTTACTCAGATGTACGCAGTCTAACCGGGGTATCCCTGGCCACCCCCAAGATGTGCAACTAGTGAGGTTTGAACTTGAGACCTCTTGCGAGGATATCAGGACGCCAACCACTAGGCTATCTTGGTGATGATTTTCCAACACCTAAACCAACCTAGGAAGTGTGGTTCGATTTGGTACGTCTTAACTGTTCAACAAACATACATTTAGTTGTTAAAATGGAATGTGAACTTACATCATAGTTGCCATTATAGTCTTGCAGATCTCCATCTTTTACTTCCAACACTCTATTCACAATTTGTTTTATGAAGTATCGATCGTGAGATACGGTGATGACAGTTCCCTCGTACTCAGCAATTGCTTCCTGATGACCAGACAAAATTAAAGATCATTCCATAATAGACAATAGTTGTGAAAAATCGGCAACCTAAAAACAGAGCAATTGACATTTACTTGAAAACAAACCATTATAGTTGTAAAAATGTGAAGTAAATTAGTTATTTTACAATCTGCATAAATCAGCAATTTTGGACATACACTACCAAGTACTTTGGTCACTACCAAGTACTTTGGTTTCTATGCATTTACATGTCCTTTTTGCATTTTCAGTCAAACGTGAACAGGTTCATATAATCGATCACTCATAAGAGCCTAAGAAGTAGTATAAATAAAAAGATGAATAACAAAAGACAAACCTCGAGCATTTCTTTTGAAGGTATATCCAAATGATTAGTCGGCTCGTCTAATACCAGTAACGTGGAAGGTTTAACCATGAACTTACAAAAAGCAAGTCGCGCCTGGAACATAACCAAGTTAGATTATATTTCACAAGGTAAACAAATGAAACAGACAAAAAACTGATCCAAAACCTTTTTTATTATATTTTTTTCACCTCACTTAGAACATACATAGAAATTTCAATACTCCCTCCAACCCACAAAAACTGCATTACTTTCCATTCAGAATTGTTAGATCACAAGATTTTCTTTCATTCTCAACAATGATTTCAACATTAACATATTTTCCATTTGTCATCATCAGAAAAAGTTATTTAATCGATTTGATTCTCTATCTTGTCATTATATATAGAGCATTTTAGAAATTTGAAAAGTAAAGCTTGTCCAACAAAATGCGAAGTATCACAATACCAGAAAGAAAACTTTGTTGTACCAGAATTGAAAACTTTTGAAAGACTATAAGTGACGATTATTACAAATATTTACCTTTTCGCCACCACTTAATAGAGAGACTTTCCTGTCTAGCATATCGGCCTTAAAATTGCAGCGTCCAAGGAGTCCCTTTATATCATCAATTCTCCAATCTTCTGCAACTTCGGCTACAGTATCAAGCACACTTTTTTCCAAATCTAGAGCTTCGGCCTGAAGCCAAATCACGTTGATATTACTACAAAAGTAGAACAGGTGCTCGATGCAAACCAGAGAAAATGACAAATGCTCCCTTCCCTCTAACAATATTGCAGCATTCATATTTCTTTTTTCTGCAACTTAAGTTTAAGTTACCTACTTGCCCATCATCATTATCACAAGTTATAACTTCTTGTTGATTCTAGTCCACATGTGTGTGTAAACATATATGAAACAGGAATGTAACTTGTAAGGTCACATGAAAATTGAATATATCTCAACATGTGATCTGCCATCAAAACTCCAATGTGTCGTCTTCTCATAACCCATTTAAGTTCAAATTAACTTTTTACCAATTGTAATAATTACAAAAATGAATATTCTGGTTTGTGCCACAAGATTTTCCTATTTGACATTAACACTTCCTATAACTGAATTATCATGTTGAACATTGCAACGTTCATGGCAGGGATGTAGTAGCTCTCATCATTATTGATATAGAAGTGACACAATGGGTAGATCGGGCGGGTTGGAAAATGGGTAACTTTGATATGGGTCAGATTAGATTGACCTAAAAGACGTGGTCCAAAATATTTATACATTTTACAAATGAATAGTGTCTCACATATAGTTACAATAATTATATATTTCAATGATAATTTATTGTTCAAAACAGAATTATTTGATAGGCTTTATGAATTATAAATACACTGTGTGCAACTTTTAACTTGTTTAGCTCCTACAACCTATTTGACCAGTTTCTTCTTAAGCTAAAATTCTCTACTTTACCCGTTAGGCCGTTACTCCTTTAAAATAGTTTAAATCAATTAATATATACATAAACTAGACTTTAAACCCGTGTATACACACGGGCCGTTGATTTTTAATATGAAATCTCGTATGCAGTATCTTGTTTCTAACAATAAAGTATGTATATTAAGCATTTAGTTGGATTCCTGATAATAATACTTTATGTAAAAGGATTTATATAAGTAAAAATTAAAAAATGAAAAGGGTTCCAAAACCAAGTTAGTGAAAAGTGAAAACAGATAATTATTTTAAGTATATATTAACCTTTTCAAGTAATTTTATTCCTACTCGGTGAATTAATAATAGAAACATTACATATCGATTTGAATAATGTGTTAATTAATGAAATAAATTTCTTTTTATATGCAAGTGAGTAGTTGATTATAAAAAAAATTCTTTTTTGATAAGTTAGGGATCTTACTTTAAAATTTACTAAAATTAAAGAACTTAATTGACAATTTTAAACTTAATTCAAATGATGACATCATAAAAGTGTTTCCTATATATCATTTAAGATGGGTTGAAATATGTAAACAAGAATCCACGTTACCTGATTTTGCTCGAAGTAGTTTGGTAGCACGTTGTGCTCGCCAAGAATTACTTCCCCACTGTTAGGCTTTTGTAAGCCCATAATCAGCTTAAGCAGAGTACTCTTTCCACAACCATTCGGGCCAATTATTGCAATTTTCTCACCCCTTTCAATTGATACGTTAGCTTTCTTAAAGAGAACCTGGATAACCAATACCACCAAAATCACATTACTACATATTTATCATGCACAACAGTTGGAAAGATTTAACAATTCATTGTTCTTAGTTTGATTACACTTAATCACCTTGTCTTCATAGCTAAACTCCAGATTTTTTATCGTCAAAACTTCTCTTCCACTTCTTCCACGTTCCGGGAATCTAATCTTCATTTGTTTCCGTATGAATGGTTTATCAACTTGTTCCTCCTCCTGAAGCTTTTCTAGCTTCTGTAATCATATAACAAGGCGTGGACTATCAGATGTTTGAAATACCATTGCAATGATAATAATTGATAGCATGTGTGGACTTTGATACCTCTTATTTGAAGAAAAGATGTAAGAAAGGCCACAAATTTTAGTAAGAGTGAGCAGTTTTAGCTAAATAGTCTAAAATACCCAAAAGAAAGAGAAAAACATTGGGCTCCACATTAAAGTCCGAAGTCTAATATTCCTTTTTGTATTTTTCCAAGGAAGATGGTTTGCTTGCAATAAAAAGCCAAATATGATGGTTCGAAATGGTATTTCTTTGACTCGTTGTAGCTCATTTCATTTCCAAGGTGAGGGTCCTTCTTCAAAAAAACATGGGACTAACTAGTTGGTTCTTGAGATCTTATTTGTAAGATAAGTAATCATATTAAGTTTAGAAGAACACTACTTCAATTTACATCATAATTAGGTCAAAGTGCCCAACATTCTCTATAATGCTTATAAACTTATGATTATGAATGATTTAAGTTTACACATTTGACCTGTTAGAGAACATAATAGAACCTAAATAGTCAAATTGCCCATAAATGTCTAGAAATTGCCACTTCTACTTTCAGATTACCCACAAAAATAACTTAAAAGCAATACCTTTTCAGCAGTAGATGCACGTCCAGAATTAGCTCCAGCACTTAACCTGCTAATTAAGCCTCTTGTATGCTCAATTTCCTTCTGTTGCTTCTCCCAAGCTGTAAACTGAGCTTCAATCCATGATGCCTTACCAATTATGTAGTCCGAATAGTTTCCAATGAATGTTCTAGAAACACCCATGTCAGTTTCCACTATTTTTGTGCATAATTGGTCAAGAAAAGCTCTGTCATGAGATATGATCACCATCGGAACATCTTGCTTATTAAGATAACCTTCAAGCCACTCAATCGTGTCGAGATCAAGATGATTTGTAGGTTCATCCAGTAGTAACAAGTCTGGATCCTGCAAAAAGTAACAGACTCAATCAGGCTATACAGTACAAGACTTCAACAATCAGAGTAGGATGATCAGTCACGGATTTAAGCAAAAACAACTTCATGTATCCATATATCATCCACACAAAATTTTAAATTAAATATGCGGATGACAAAAACAAAAAGTGACTCTCTCTTACTAATTTAACCCCAACATACAATAATATTTCGGTGGTGTAAAAAACAAATAGCATATATTAGCATCTCTAATCATCATCGAGCATACATATTGAGTTCATCTAATGTATAGAGACGGGTTCATTTGAGAGCACTATAAAAACTTGAGACATTTCAATCATATGTGATTATAAATGATTTGTTGGTCCCTGGTTCTCGAGAGGGGTCTCAGATAAAACTTATATATAACATAAACAAAAAGGTTAAAGTGGTTTGATTATACCTGAAGCAATATTTTGCCAAGTGACATCCTCATCTGCCACCCACCACTAAAAGATGCAACAAGCCTATCCGCATCCTCAGGCGAAAACCCGAGTTCAGGCATCAACTTATTAATCTTAACATCAACAATATCCAAGTTAACTGCTTGCGCACGTCTCTGAAGCAAATCAAATTCGTCCAATAACCTCCCCATCAACTCCAAATCATCAACAGACCCTTCAATTGCCTTCTGCACCTTTTCTAACCTAGTCGAAATCTCCATTTCTTCCTTGAACGCATGTAAAAATTCCTCCTTTACTGTCCTAGTCAATGAAACCTCGAATTCTTGACTCAAAAAAGATATCCTCATATTCGATTTGGCCTTAATAACATTACCTGAATCGGGTTCCTCCATACCCGAAATGATCCTTAATTGAGTTGTTTTACCAGCTCCGTTAACACCAACTAACCCTACTTTTTCTCCCTTTTTAACTTCCCAACTGACATCTTTTAAAACAGTAACACCTTTATATGATTTACTAATGTTTTCTAACCTAACCCCTGATGAAATACTGGACGCACCGGTTCCGGATTGTTTGTTTCCGCCGCGTCGAAAATCGACTGATTCCGACGAGTCTTTTGTAAACAAGCTCTCAATATCTTCATTAGTAGTAGTAGTAGCTGTTTGGGTATCAACAGCAACAGCAGATAACCTGATTGAATGATGATTGTGGGGTTTTGAGGAGCAGTTGATTATGAGGTGTGTTGAAAGTGGGCGGACGACGTTTGGTCGGAAACAGGGTTTGCGGAGAGGGGATAAGAAAGTGGAGTGAAGGTCGATTGTGTGAAGTTTTGAGGTTAATTCCATTGTTGTTGTTGTTGTTGTTGTCGGAAGAACAACAAAAGAAAACGGAACAACTCAACTCAACTCAACTCAAAAACACAACTCGAATGCTTCTGTAACTGGGGGAAAATAAAAAAAAAAAGGTAGAGGAGATGAAGAAGGGTGGTGGGGTTTCGTTGAAGGGATTATTTGTGATTGTAATTTGTTTGGGTATTTTTTGTTGATTTTGTAAGCCACAAAGGGGAAGATAATAGATGTTGTAGCAACGTACGCCATCCGTTTTTATTAGAGCAACGACCACAGTATGAATCTATTTACGAACTATTTATTACTCATTTCGTCTCAAAATAAATGTACAAGGGTGAAGTTCAAATGAGAAATAGGAATTCGTATGAGAACGAAGAAATCAATGATATTATACCACGTGTACAAAGAGAATGTTTCAAATGTATAAAACTCATTTACCCTCAACATCAATTATCTTACAAATGACAAATCAAAAAATTATGAAAATTGCATCATTAAATTCAGCATTTTCTCCTCTTCAATTTGCCGTCCCTCAAGGCATACTTTCGACGAGTTTTTTTTTTCATTTTTTTTTGGTGGGTTTTCATATTTACTAACTCATGTGTTAAAGTGTTGCGTTTAGGGTTTAGGGTTGGGGGTTTCGCCCCGAAACCCCTAACCCTAACCCCTAAACCCCAAACCCTAAACGCTTTACAAAACTCTAAACCCTAAACCCTGCTAAACCCTAACCCTAACCCTAAACCCTGCTAAACCCTAGCCCTAAGCTCTAACCATAACGACAAATCAAATGTACAACCAATCACTAACACATGTGTTACTAATTTGTAAAACTCATCAAAAAATGAAATTTTTTTTTGTCAAAAGTATGCCTTGGAAGGCAAATCGAATATGAGAAAACGCTGAATTTTATGGTGCAATTTTCATGATTTTTTGACTTACTTTTTGTGAGATATTTGAGTTTCAAAAATGTGAGGGAAATTGTCACACCCTCAAATTTATGCTGCGGAAGCGATTCGGGTCGGGGCGTGACTAATCCGGTAATCATCGCACAAGGTATAGTGAGCACATCAAGCTAGGATCCTGAAGACCAATCCTATTGAAGTTGTGTACCTGAGAATGCATTACTAAAAGCGTCAACCAAAAGGTTGGTGAATCTCACAGGTTTGTAGTAAGTAAATCAATTGAACACAATATTAGTACAACAGTTTCACAAAAGCAGTAAAGTAATAACTGTATTTGTACAATTTAAGTAAAGCAGTAAGGGTGATTGTACGTATGTAACCAGTCAGAAATAAATCATTGCATCAGCGCAATCGGGTAGTAATCCATGGTTGTAGGCATGTATCAAATCAGTAATTCAATCATTGCATAATGCAATAGGGTAGTAACCCATGGTAGTAAGCAGGTAGTAGTCAGTAATCAATCATTGCAACAATGCAATAGGGTAGTTGATATACATTGCTGTGAGCATCATCGTCGAAGCTTAACGTACGTAATTGTGCCCCTCGTGAGTGCTAATCCAAAAACACTCATATGAAACGAGTAGAAAACACCTGTTTATACTAGTACGGTTCGTGGTGGCGCTACCACCCCAGGCGGGGATTGTCAGTCCCATATGGATCCATATACTAAAACTCGCGCTTATCCCATAACTAACAGCTATGATTCAGAGGCCTTCATTGGATTAATCGTAACTCAAGCAGTACAGTATATCAGTAAGTCTGTAAGTCAGTGAGTCGGTAAAGTCTGTAAGAGTAGAAAGTCTGTAAAGTCTGTAAGTCTGTAATGTAAAAGTCTATAAAACTGTAAGTTGGTAAGTCGGTAAGTCTGTAAGTAGGTAATCGGTAAATCGGTAAGACTGTAGGTTTGTAAATCAATAAGTCGATAAGTGTGTAAAGTCTGTAAGTTTTGTAAAATGGTAAATTCGTACGTCGGTCATATAGTAAGTATATACGTAGGTAAAACAGTAAGAATACAAATCGCTAAGACAGTAAGTTTGTAAAGTAGCAATTCAGTAAAGTCTGTAAAGTGGTATCCCAGTAAAATAGTAAGTTTATAAGTCGGTCATGAAGTAAGTATAAATCGGTAACTTTGTAAAGTAGTAATGTAGTAAGTATGCCGAATAGTAAATCGGTAAAGTAGTACATTTGTAAAGTAAAAAGTACGTAAGGTAATAAGTTTGAAAAGTACTAAGTTTGCAAGGTATTAAGTTCGTAAGGTAGTAAGTTCGAATTTCAGTAATCCCGTAAAGTATTAAAGTAATAATCAGTAAGTTTGTAAAGTACTAAGTCGGTATTATATTAAGTCTGTAAAGCAATGAATCAGTGAAGTACAAAGTATACACAGTAATTCAGTAAAGACAGTAATTTCATTGTGTTCAAGCAAATACAAGTAATGCATCTCCCCCAAAGTAAAAGCAGTAAAAAGGGGCCGTGAGACTCACTTGTGGGTGCTAGCGTTCCTAACCGCCCGTAATATCCAATCCGTAACCTCCTAACATCCTAAACGTAAGGGATATATTAATATAAGTATTTGACGGCTTGTCAAATCATGTGAACGATGTGATTGTTTTGTAAGACCGTTTAAGTCGAAATCGTCGTATCATTATACATATATATAAAATATAGCTCTTCAAGATAATGTTAATATTAATTAATTATTAGATAATTAATAAATATTAAGGACTTGTTAAAAATAGGTACTTTTAAAAGTGGCTTAAATCATCTATACAGTTTTACTCAACATCGTTTATTACCGTGTATATGTATATATATACAAAAACAATGTTTCATCTAAAACACTTAACTTCATCCATTTTGCCCGTTACAAAAATTATCGTTTCTGAAAATTTGTTACGTACGTTTAGTCATATATTTTGTGACATTTTTACAAACTATCCATAATGTAAATATATACATAAATTAGGGAAGGATGGTAAAATAGTATAATAACAAAATATATAAAGAAAAAGACACAGGACACAGGTCGAACGTGTGACCTTTCACCACAACCACCAGGCCCTTACCAGTGGGCTATGCTCCCATTATTGTTTAACTTTTACTAATTATATATCTTATTTCTTTACTTGTTCTTGTTAATGGGTAATGTAATTTGTCAAATGAGATACAACCCATCGGCTCATACTCTGTAACACTCTATCGGCTACAAACATACAACAGTTCGTTCCCGATTTTGCTATATATTTTGCTACAAACAAAAATGAGTTTGTGAGTTGTAACCGGAAAAGGGCAAACGGGCCTTACACGAGTAACTAATCGACGTGTAAACGAGTAATATATATATATATATATATATATATATATATATATATATATATATATATATATATATATATATTACTCGTTTACACGTCGATTAGTTACTCGTGTAAGGCCCGTTTGCCCTTTTCCGGTTACAACTCACAAACTCATTTTTACAAACGAGTTTTTAAATCCTTAATCTTGGACATAGAAATCAAGTACACACTGAAGCATAATAATATAAGCTTTATAAACTCAACATAAACTTAAAGAAAGATGGGGGTTGCTCACAGTGGAGGTGGGAGCCGAGGTGAGGGTGTGATATCGCGTAAAAAGTCATGTTTTTACTACCGATATCTCTCTCATTCTGGAACGATTCTTGGCATTATAACTCAAATATAGCACAAATCAGTGACATTATGCCAAGATGATCAAAACAAGGTTGCACGAAAAAAATCAAGCAAAATGGATGTAAAACGAAGATTCCACACACGTTTGAAGATTCAAGGCATAAAAACGAGATTTCAAGACTAAAGTGCCCTCCATCAACATCCATTATTTCCAAGATGTTCGTTTTCAAAATATGAATCCAACAAAAGAAGAATCAACCAAAACGGGTTTAAAAATGAAGATTTCACGCCCGCCGGAAGATCCAAATGATCCGTACGCAATATCTGGAGCTAGGGACCTCATCTCAGGGACTATCCTATGTCAAAATCTTCGTTTTTGAATTACGAATCCAACAAAAAAAGAATCAACTCAAACGGACTTATAACGAAGAAGATACTCGCGAATTAAGAAACGAAGCAAAAGACGACGAACGGGGCGGGTACAAGGCCCCCACCGCCGGCCACAGGCCCCCAGCCGCCGGCTGTAGACCCCCAGGCGCCGGCCACCCTGTACCCGCCTCGGTTTCCCTTTTTGGCAAGTTTCCGTACCTGGTGCGCCTACTTTTCGCGTTGTATAGTACCCGGTGCGCCTACTTTTCGCGTTGTACAGTACCCGGTGCACCGTTTTGGCTACCTTTTGCTAATGTGCACCCCTTGATGCTAATGTGCACCCCTTGATGCTAATGTGAGCCAAAGCTCTCCTATAAATAGAGGGCTTGAGGCTTCATTTCAACTTGCACCATATGCACCTCCTTTCTTGCATATTTCTCCTTCTCTCTCTAGAATTCTCTCTCTAGCACTACTCTTAGGAGTTAGAGGAGAATTATTCTTAAAGTTAGTTCTTCTCTCTAGTCTCTCTCTCTAGCACTACTCTTAGGAGTTAGAGGAGAACTAGAGAGAAGATTAGGGTCTCTCTACTTTCTCTCTCTAAGTTAATTTGGAGAGAGATAAGTATGAGATTAATTATGTAATAGTTAGTAGTAGCTAGCTTATCAATGTAACGCTTTGGATTATTCGGAAGTAATATAAGCATCATTTTGCTCGCAATAATTACGGGTAATATCTTTCTTTTCCTTTATTAATTATTTGTAATGTTCTTGTTTTTTGATGTTTATGATTTATTAATATTAGAAATGTCTATTGCCATGATATGCGAGTAGTTGTTTATATGTTTGCCATGATTTAGATAGTTATAATGGGATGATAATAAATGTTGTGAAGTAATATGACGGCCCCTATTCTACTGTTCTTGGATATAGTGCTGGAAACGCTTTAGGCGGAGTACAAACGTACGGAAGTCTGAGAACGACCGAAGGTAGTTATATTACTGACCAATACTTTAAATGTGCTAAATGAATTTCTATTTATAGTTTAATTATAACATTATGAACGAATGATGGCATGTTTGGCCAACTGCTTATGACCAGACTACCCCAACTTATTCCGGTAGGGTAAAACCTGTTTATGTGACTATTTATTCAATAGACCCTGCCATGATACGGACATCTCTGACGACCGAGATTGGGGAATAGGATTCGAGGGTAGTTGTTAGCCGATATGTTCAGTACATTTGGGAGAACTTCCGGTGTATTGTAATTGTTTGTGTTTACTATCCATGTGACATATCTTCTATCTGATTGCGGACAACTCTACGTTAGTTAGTTGATAGGATCGTAAAAACAACTCATTCCAACATAGTCTAAATTCATAAAAAGAAACTTATATGAATGGGAATTATTATACTTTGTTATTGTTTAAATGTATGGTACCTGACCTAATTTATGGAGTACCCTTTCCAGTTATCCACGTGACTGCGACCTAGATATTAGGGAGTCCGGAACCCTAATTGTGGTAAGTAGTTATCTGTGTCCATGACATGCAATAAGTAAGACACAGTGAAATCACTCGTTGTATATATTAGATTTACATTTCTGCACTGCTTTACATTTAGTTAGCTTAGAGTGTCAACCTCACTGTCAATTACTCTCGATCGCATGTTAGACGTAAGAACTCGTGGAACTACCCTGTAAAGTACACTGTCTATTACTGAAAGGCATGGTCCTCATATGAAACATGTTTTAAACAAACTGTGAATAATCTGGAGATGTATAACTGTTTGAAAAGGAGAGGTCTAGTTCATAAATCAACGTAATTGGAGCTTAAGTAAAGTATTAACAAGGTCTAGTGAGGAAAGTCCAAGTGATTTAGATTTATCAACCCCCTAGATTTTACATATTTGATTCTTTAAACATAACAAGTTAATAATTAGATACACTATTAGAAGAATGAGAGGTAAGCTTGGGTGTTAAGAACGGTCAGACCTATGAGACGATACGCTGCTTTATTCATGTACCTCGGTTAATCACCAAAATAGGTTGCTTACCTTTCAACTAGGTAAGTATAGGGAGTTTAGCGTATTGCTCCGATCAGAATCATGATAACCTAGTTCCTAGTGACATGCCAATGGGAATTTAATTGGTAGGGTTCTAGTGTTTACACCAAAGTCTGTCAATCTATTAATCTGAAAGTGTCCCCATCATAAACACAATCCCGATATTATACTATCCCAAGTCATGGTGAACCACGCCTTCCTTATCCTTAGTTGTTCCATATATGCTAGCTAGCTCATTTTAAGTTTTATTGCTTTAGTAGTTTAAATTAGATAAAAACCAAACAAAACCAACTATCTGAACCCCATCTTGAAGACTGAATTATCCAAACGAGCTCCGCTTCAAATTCGACCGTCTGGAGAGACGACCCTGATCATCCTTACCACGTACTAGTATCGGGTACTTGTACCTAGTACCAGTAGGTAGTTCGGAGGTTTAGGCCCCGAGCAAAATAAATTTTAAAACACCCTGATCGCACCCTCGGTGGTTACAACAACACCAACGACACCGACGGCTGAGGGCACATCAGGGTGGTGGTTCAGAGAAGGTGGTGCGGTGTACCGAGAGGAAATGATAAACGATGATGATGATGATGCGGTTTTACTGTTGTTGTTGCCGAAGGTGTGGCTGTTGTTGTAACTCGATGATGATTTTGAAAGATGATGATGGTTGCCGGCGGTGGTGGTGATCGGCTGTTGCATACCGAGAGAGAGAGAGAGTGAGATGTCTAGATGATGATGATCAATAAATATTATGATGATTACTGTGTTGTAGTCATTGTTGTTGTTGTTTGTTAATTTTGTTGTTGAATTGAAGTGGAAATCGAGAGAGTGGGAGGGAGTTAGATGAGAAAATTGAAGAAGAAAATGAGTAACAGAGGGGTTGGATCGGCTTATCTTCCCAGCTTCAATAATTGGAGTTGGGTGTCTCCATTTGTAGTGTAAAATGTCCGTGTTTGTTTACCCGATCGTAATGTTTACACGAAATCGTTTATGTTTTTATTCGAAGTATTTTATAAAAATACTTTTAGTGATATATAAAATCTTATCTTTGTTTTACTTTGATTATACGGATAGTTTTCTGTGTTCAAAATGTATTTAAATTTCTAACGGAGTAAATAATTATTTTTCTTGACAATAATACTTTATTTGAAAATGTTTTGCACCAACTTCCATTTTAAGTTTCCGCGTTCTGTCATATTCGTATATATATGATTATTAAATAATCGTTCAGAGTTATATATGTATTTATATATATATAATACTTGAGTACTTGAGTATTAACACGTATATAATACGCGACTTAAAATTTTAAATTTGGACCAAATTTTGGGTCATTTTTGACCGGGTGTCACAGAAATGGGTATTTGATGAAAATGAGTGGTTGAGATTGATTCCACTATTCTCACTCAAAATTGATGAACTCATTTGAACTCTACTCTAAGATTTAATAAGATAAAGTTGAGATGTTATTGGTAGATAAGGGTGAAAGGTATGGATCGGTAATGAACTTACCTTTTTGTATCGAGTTAGATAATGAACCCAATTTATTACTAATGCACGTAATGAACTTGTCAATTTGTATCGAGTTCGGTAACCAACTTTTGTACAACCGGGTATAATTTGAAAAGGCTGACGTGTAATTGACAACTCATGTAATTAACATGATGTGGCTGCCATTTTGGTAAAATATGTATTATGTACACGTAGGATTCCATATCATAGTTTTTAATTTTTATTCCAACACACCGTTCCAAGATTAACCACACACCCCATGTGGTCTTCCCCATTGTAAACTGCGCAGGACAAAGCGATCGGACGTGGTGGTTTTTGACCGCCCGAGTATCGACCACCACAATCTAACACATTTGTCATTAATATGACTGCGGATCTGTATCCTTCCTTATCGAAACCCAAACCCCCTCTCATTTGGCTCCAGATCCGACATCCATTTTTCCGAAAATCATTGCGTGATGAGATATGAGATAATAACATGTATGAAAGTGATGATTAGATCTAGAAAACAACTCAGGTGGATCTAAGAAAACGACCTCGTCATCGGATTCCATTCACGATTTCGGTGACTGGCCTTGTTCTCTTCTGATGAGTGGTCGAGTTGCAGGTTTTATAGGGACGAGTTATTGCGTTCCCGATGACTAGTTTGAGCTCGAGGATTGTAAGATGAGGGAGAAAATGTAGACTTGAATGCAACTGACTTGTTAATTTGTGAAATGAGATATGACGGGTATGTTGGAAAATTGCTTTCTAATTAGTTCAACGGAGACCGAGCATCTTAGTTTCATAAAAGTTACTTTGACGTTAGAATAATTATTAAATTATTAATGTTAGATTTATTTATTTTATTTGATTATATAATCGTTTTAGCTGGTGAGGGATGGAGCCATGGAGGTGGGGATCTAACTCATCTAAGTTTGAATTTGGGATGGGGATGATGATAAAAGAAATAAAAGAGTGTACGGTATGAAACGTTAGAAAATAAATTTATGATCTGGAAGCCTAAGTGTACATGTTTTGCATACATGGCAGCCTCGTCACATTAATTCGATGAGTTGTTGTAACATCCTCGTTTTGGGCTTAGGAGAATTACGGTAATTTCCTTATTTTATTGGGTTATTTAATTGTGTTTAGAAATGATTGATATTATTTGGATAATTGAAATAAATAGGTCAATTGGTTAAATAACTTATTATGATTAATAAATTATTACTTGTTTTAAATTATTTTAGTTTACGGTAAAATAAAAGATTATTCTCGCAAATGGTTTTTTAGATTCCAGACAATAGGCTTAGAAGGGGTATAATTTATACTAAGTATATGGGGGTCGGTTTTTGCAAACCCGACCTAACTTAATCCATTTCTCAATCTCTTCTAACTCTCTCTCAAGAACACATGCACATTTTAAGAGAAATTGATAATCTGATTCAAGCATTTGTGAGGCTTTGATTTAGTGTTAACACCTGGATTCATCTTCTCCTTCTTCATCTTGTTCATCTCTTTTCTTTATTTAGTTGTAAGTTTACTTGTTTTGATCTCCTTGAGCTCAATTGATGAAATTTAGTTGAGATGGATTATTGTTGCATGTATGGATTGTGATTGCTGAAATTACTTAATCATCATCATCATATTGTTTTTATTTTGAATGCAAGTGTTTAGGTTTCAATGTATGAAATGGGTTTTGATTGAATTAGGTGAATTATGTTAGGTGAAAGGAAAATGAGTATTGCATGTTGATGTTGTGTTGATATATGATGATTATAGGTGTATTGTGATGTATTAGATTGATAAAAACTGAGTTTGTGGAGTTTGGTTTTGGTAAAATTCGAATTGTGTTCGCGCTGTGCAATTGCAGGTCTGTGGTTTTGCTAGAAAATGCTCAAACGCGATCCCAGCCTGTAGCCTGGATCGCGTTTCATAGTTATAAAATGTCACAGGTCAAAATTGTTCTTCTGAACGCGATCCTAGCCCCGTGTCCGGATCGCGTTTCATAGTTATAAGTGGTTACAGAATGGTTTTGATCGGTGTAACGCGATCCAGCTTCCTTGTGCCCGGATCGCGTTAGTCAGTGTTGATTTGGATCGGTTTGATTTTGTTATTTGGAACGCGATCCAGCCCCTTAACCCGGATCGTGTTTTCAAGTGTAAAATGGTAACAGAATGATTTTGAACTGTGGAACGCGATCCCACCCCTTTCAGCCCGGATCGCGTTTTCATGTTTTAAATTGACAAATTTGATGAGTTGTGACTTATACACTTGTGATAATTACATAGTATTAGATGTATATTATGTGCTCTTACTTGACATTGTATACATGATTAGAATGTAATAAACTAGATATGAGAATCTAACTCGGGTTTTGGTTGTGTTCTTAGATAAACCGAAGACTCAGTAAAATAAGATCTCTGAGTGGAGACTGTGATCGTCAAGGGTGAGTAGATCAATGACTTTCAGTCTAAGTTAGTTGTAACAATCTGGTTACAACGGGTAAACTTGGTTTTACTGTTTATACTGTTAAGTTTACATATTGCCATGATGATTATGGATTATGGGAATTATTCAGAGGTCAACATGGATTTGGTTTGGGTACTATTACTTGGACAACACAAGTGCTTTGTAGATGTGTTGTTTATTGAAATTGTGTTGTAAGTAGTAATAGTACCAAGCTATCGGTTAGATCCCTGAATTGGCCTTCAGTGGTCGTAAGTGTTACTTAGGGGCCACCGCGGCAGTAGGGTACCTCAAGGACCACCGATCCTCTTTGAAGCTAGTTGTTTATGATGCTTTGCTGTAAACAATTTTTAATCTGAGTTAGGTTAATAGTTGAGGATCTATTCACTTAGTTTTGTGCTAATCCCCCCTCATTACTTCTTGCAGGTTTTACTTTCGATTGTGGGTAACAAGAAGTTTGGGTTTATGGAATGTTTGACGGCTCCCACTCTAATTTAGATAACTTTGTTATGGGTTTAACATTGTGTTTTGATATTGTACAACATTTAAAACTTAATGTTTGTGGTTAATATCGTAACCAAGTTTAAAGGATCATGTTTATGTGGATTGACACCTAAAACTTATGGTTTGTAGTAATTGTGATAAACTATGTCTTATGGATCATGTTACGTAGATTGCACTTTTTGAAATGTAATATATGCAATCTAAGATATACGAATTCAAATATACGCTTCCGATATGTGTTTCTTTTTTTTTTATTTATAAAATGGTCTTGAAAATGTAGGGTGTTATAATTTGGTATCAGAGCATAGGTTTGGGTGAATTGAGCATGGGTTAAGTGTTCAATTCCAAATCTATTTGTGTTAGTCAAACATTCCAGGGTGCGGGATTTAACTATGATAGGAGAATTGGTTAGTAGGTAAGTACTAACAATTAACGAGTTGTGAGGTGTTGTGTTGTTGCAGATATGGCAGATAATGAACATCCGACCGATACTCCCAACAATGTCTCTAGAGTGGACGTCCCTCCTCCTGAGAATCGTAATGATAGACAGGGTCAACCGGGGTACTTCTTTTTCGGCAGGGGATTTGGATCGAGATGATTATGTTTTGCAGTTAAAGGAGGAAGTACTTAAACTTAGGGGTTTGCAACAGCAGTCTTTGCTAGATCAACAAGCCAGATTATCTCAGCAACAAAACAAAGTGTGTTCCTTTAAGACTTTCATGGCATGTAGACCATCGGAATTCTGTGGTAGTACCAATCCTTCGGTTACACTTGATTGGTTGAGAGATGTTGAGAGAAAGTTTGAGGTTTGTCGATGTGAGGATGAGATCAAGGTTCCTTACGCGGTTCAACTCTTGAAAGGTCCGGCAATGGCATGGTGGGATTCTCTTACATCATCTTTGACACCTCAACAAAGGGAATCTATTAGGTGGCCTGAATTCTACAATGAGGTGTGCAATAAATATTGTTCAGATTTTGACATGACTCGTATCTGCCGGGAATTTATGGATTTGCGTTTGACGGATAGTATGTCCATGGATGAACTTATTTCCCAATTTTCTGAAAAGCATAGGTTTGTACAACAATGGGTTCCGGATGAAGAGACCAAAATTGAACATTTCGTTGGAATGTTGCCTCATACTTATCGGACAACTATGAGTTGAATGATACACAATATTTTTTCGAATTAAAATACTTTTGGTAGTACGTATCGAAATTGAGTATGTAAATAATAAATTTTCAACCGTAAATATTTAATATAAGTCAAACTGAATCGAACTTTAAAGATATCTAGTTATACATAAGCAAATAAACTATTTGAAGAATTAATAGAAAGTTGCAATTATAAACGATTAAGTTGAAATACGAAGCATTGGTTAAATTCTTTATACCTCTTTGTACACCATATCTGTCGTCTTATTTGTTTGACGGTCATCCCTTGTCACAATAAATATCAATCAGCCCCTTCTCGATTTTAACACGTGGGACAACAATATAGAGTTGTCCATGAGAGAAGACCGGTCATCGTAACTAAAATCCAACGGTTTGCAACAATTGTCCATGGCTTTTGTTTATTGTCATTACGAAGCGTACCACCAAAGGGTACTGCCTTCGACTAAAAATGAACTATCGTTTATCGGACGACATTAAGCGCATTCTTGGAATATAAATGAATTCCCCGATGTGGCTCCCTCAAATGATTCATCTCTTCGATAACATGTTCACCAAGCCTTTTAATTTGTAATCTTGTTCCGTGCACAACCCGTATGACTGATCAATGTTGTGAAGTAACATTTCTGCCCCACCTTTTTTTAGTGTGAGCTTGTGGTTTGGTATTCCAGACGCTCTCAGTCCATTTAGTATCTCGAGCGAATACAAAGATTGTTCAAATTTATCGGTGATTTATATCATATAAATAGTATCTGAACTGAAGTATGTCTTCATGTCCTCATTTGTTGGTGCCACAATCACTTTGTCTTCAAAGTACTATGTTTAATTTATATGGTCGTTTGTAGAAGGAGATATATACAAAACCATTGCATTCATATGATCACCTGATGACTATATGAGAACGTCCTTGACGAATTGAACTTAGTCCCTAGTATGGGATTATTGGTTGATGCATGATTATATTTTTTTATATAATTTCACTTGGGTATAATGTGGTGTGCGACTCCGTATTATTCCTACAATGATTTTGTTTATGTATGCTACAACAAATATATCATATTTAACACTTTTTTTTTACACATTGTTTAAAAATTGTGAAATTATGTTAAATTATTCACACTTATAATAATGTGTAGAAAATTGTTACATCACAATATTCATATATATAAGTGTAAGAAAAAAAGTTTACACTTATAAGTGTGGAGAAATCTAAATTTATCCAGATCTATAAGTGCAAACTTTAATTTGTAACACCCAATTTATCCACACTCCCTCTTATGAGGGAAAATCATGTGTCACAAAATTAATTTCACATTTTAAGCTGTTAATAAATTGTACATAGTAATACTTAAACACTTACAGGTGTGAGTTTTTTTTACTTACGTATATAGGTGTGGAAAATCTAATTTTTTTACAAAAAATTTTCACACCTTTTAAAAAGTAGAGAAAAAAGTGTGACAATATTTTTGTAGTGACACAATTACGTCATATTTTTAGTTTTGACGGATTATTATAATTCCTATTATATATATTTACTTCATTCATGCACACATTATGTGCTAATAGTTTATTGACTTGGGAATTTATTACTTGACAATAGTTGATGTAGTATTGATGTGATGAAAGTATAGGCAATTATAATCACAAGTTTTAAAATAAAGAAATACTAAATAATACTATCACACAATTCAGGCAAGATTGACCCGTTCATGTAATATAGCTTAATAAGTAAGTCCAAATTCTAACACAAGGAACACAAGAAACGTGATTCTGATTTATAACTAATTATCTATTTATTCCTAATTACAACTAATTACAATAATAACACAAATGAATAAATGATCCAATTTACAATAATATACAAGATAAGGGGGACGTTTTAATTCCGAACGAACATATTTATATTTATATTTTGATACAGATTCTAATAGATAAGTTTTAGGAACAACTTAATAATACTCAGATGGATAGAAGATTATAATTATTCAAACTATTGTTTATTAAACCTATTATATGTACTTATGTCTATTTGCTTTGTTGGCTATTATTACTAGTGAATTACTAATGCAGAAAATTACTTAAGGTTAAGCTAATCTTCATCATAGCAATACAGTCATAAGGTTACGAAAGTATCACTAATTAATAAGATCTATCAACAGTTTATTAATACAATTTCATCGGTATGGCGTGAATCACAGTATTACTTTATATTAATGAATCATTCTTCGTCTATCGCAAAAGGTTAAGATCAAGACATAAACACAATCACTTAATTTATATAAACTTAATATGGTCATCCTCGTTTAATATAAATCAGTCTAACTATGTCAAGAAAAATCATCAATATATCATAATAAAGACAATTCTTGTATAATAAACATTCAATAATATAGTTCCAACATAAACATATAACTCATGTAATAAACTTAATAAATATTCATTCAAATAACTATAACGAAAACCTAATTAACAAGTAATTCAAATAAACAATATCCATAAATTAACTCAATAAGGTTATTAAAGTTACAAGGATAAAGAAACCGAACCAATTGTCGAACCAGCTTTTCCTAGGGTTAAAAACCTTCAAACCCTAGCTCCTTAACCTCCAAAATCGCACCTTAAGTTGACCTTAAACCCTAATAATCGGTTTTGATATTCTTGAATCGTATATCTCAAACCTAAACTAAAGCCTCTATTTATAGTTTTCAAAACCGCCAGTCCAACCGCCGGTTGGAATTCCCAACCGCCGGTTGGATCAATTTTAGTCCTGGTCCAACTCCGCGTCTTCCACCGCCTTAAACCCTTTACACTTCAACCGCCGGTTGGAAAATCCAACCGCCGGTTGGACCTCTATTCCAGAATCTTCCAACTTCGGGTTTGGGCTTCACTTTTGGGCTTCCTCTTTTCTTTAACGGATTTTAATCTTCATTTTGGCCCATTTCTTCAATATTAACATTTTAGTCTTCAATTCTTTAAGGTTTAAGCTCATTTTTCTTCATTTCTTCATTTTCTTCTGTTTTCTTCAGTTTTGGATTCGTTCTTGTTCATTTTTCTTCAAACTTTAATTAAAATACATCTATGCAAATATTAACAAAATAAGTATCTAAAATCATATAAATGCACTAAAATGTATATAAATATAGGGATAAATTACTATAAAATATACTATCTATTTGATGCTTATCAAATATCCCCACACTTAAGTTCTGTTTGTCCTCAAGTAGAATATTGAATAAAATTTAAAAATAAGCATCGAACTAATATTTAAGAATCAGAATACCAATACTAAAAATCTGTTTCATAAATTAAAAATTTAAACAATTTTAATTAACATGGATAACTATAATGTATAAATAAAAATTATTATTATTTATGTAATATATAGCTCATGAATGATTACTAATATATTTGTCCACTTTAAACAATCTATATTCATATTTCTGAATATATCTTTATTGTTAGTATATATATTACTTATGATTTTCATATATGATATACTCTTAAATTTAATCATACAATTTTCTTTTATATTCCCAATAAATATATGAAATACATTTTTAAGAATCAAGACATTGGTGACAGATCTGCATTTTCATGCAACAGAGCGACATAACTTGATTCAGGTTTAAGCAAAACCAGACTTGGTCAAACCATTTTGGCGACCTTATTAGGTATCTTTTATTTTTAAGACTTTTCAAGTACTTTTGACTTGTGTTTGCTTAATTTTTAAGTATATATTAATAGAAACCAGGTCTATACTTCCGTATAATAGAGGAAATCATCAATATATACCCCCAAATGTATTCACATAAGTAAAAAGATATAAAATTATTGTATAATAAATTTAAAAATTAAGACTTTTATGTCATACATCATATTATGTATCATAAAATAATATACAAGTTATTTTATTAATTTATTAATATTCATAAATCTTTATATAGATTGCCTATTAGTACATCATATCACATAACTATATATCACTCCTTATTTAAGTAGCTTACGTTATATATACAAAACAGTTTATCTACATTAAAGTCTAAACTTTTAAATACAAAACAAAACTTTTAACAAAAGTATTCTAACTAATAAATACTTAGTTATTCACTTAAAAATTTTAAATTTTTAATAAAATTTAAGAACAATAGAAACTTAAATGATTAATTAAAGAAATTCTTTTTCTTACGAACCCTATCCCCACACTAAAATTATAAAATGCCCTCATTGTATAAAAATTGATAAACAAAAGTGAGTAAGGGAAAGAAAAATAGAACTGAAAAAACTCCCCTGACTGAAATTATAAATTTCATCATCGGCTAAGAAAAATCTGCTTGGTTGATTCCTTCATCTCTTGAAAAATAATATACAACATCCACACTTTCGTAGTTAATCACGATTGCATTTAGCATATGCAATAAGCCTTTAAACCCCTCGGTATCCCGAATGGACGAGTTATAGTCTCGTGAGGGTTTCCAGTGAACATACCCACAAAGTTCAATCCTGAAAATTAAAACATAAAAGAAAAAAACATAACATATAAAAATAAACATGGGTTGTCTCCCAAGAAGCACTTTTGTTTAAGTGTCGGTAAGTTCGACATGGTCTGATAAATTATTCTTCCAGAGTTACATCTGAAGTATGTTCAATAACAGTATCTTCATAATATTCCTTCAATCGATGTCCATTAACTGTAAAAATAGCTCCATTGAAGGCTATTAAATCCACACTTCCATTTGTATGAACTTGGTGAATAACAAATGGTCCGCTCCATCTGGATTTTAATTTACCCGGAAATAACCGAATACGTGAATTGTATAAAAGCACACGTTCTCCAGCAACAAACTCTTTATCTCCTCGAAGTCTTGCATCGTGCCATTTCTTCGTCCTTTCTTTATAAAATCTTGAATTCTCATAAGCATTCCAACGAAGCTCATCTAACTCATGTAACTGTAAAAGCGATGCTTACCAACCTCATCGGTATCCATGTTGCATTCTCGAAGTGCCCAATATGCTTTATGTTCTATTTCCACTGGTAAATGACAAGCTTTTCCATAAATTAATCTATACGGAGTACAACCTGTAGGTGTTTTAAATGCTGTCCTATATGCCCAAAGTGCATCGTCTAACTTTTCCGACCACTCTTTTCTGTTGGAACCAACAGAACGTTCCAAAATACGTTTTAATGCACGATTGGTATTTTTAACTTGTCCACTAGTCTGTGGATGATAAGGTGTAGCAAAACGATGACTAACTCCATATCTTTTTAATACCTTCTCTAACTGAGTATTACAAAAATGAGTACCTCGATCACTAATCAATGCCTTAGGAGTTCCAAATCTGGAAAATAATTGTTTAAGAAATTTCACCACAACTCTAGCATCATTTGTAGGTAATGCTTTTTCTTCTGCCCATTTTGAAACATAATCCACAGCTACAAATATGTACCTATTACCGTGACTCATAGGAAATGGTCCCATAAAATCAATACCCCAGACATCAAAAATTTTACAAACCTGTATACTAGTCTGCGGCATTTCATCACGTTTAGAAATATTCCCAGCTCTTTGGCAAGAATCACAATTCTTAACGAATGCATATGTATCTTTAAAAATCGTCGGCCAATAAAAACCTGCGTCAAATATTTTCTTTGCAGTGTAACTTGGTCCATTATGACCGCCTACTGGTCCTTCATGACAATGCTTTATAATCTGTTGAGCCTCTTCATCATGTACACATCTTCTAATTATGCCATCTGCACAGTATCTAAAAAGAAATGGATCTTCCCAAAAATAATACTTTAAATCAGAAAAGAATTTCTTCCTCTTCTGATAATCCATCCTTGGTAGAACTTTAGTAACCAAATAATTTGCATAATTCGCAAACCAAGGTATCTATGTTATTTCGTATATTGTCATAAGTTTTTCATCCGGAAATGAATCTTGAATTTCCTCTTCATCTAACGCTTCCAACTCTGGATTTTCCAACATTGACAAATGATCAGCTGCGACATTTTCAGCTCCTTTCTTATCCTTGATTTCAATATCAAAGTCCTGCAATAAAAGAATCCATCGCAATAAACGAGGGCGCGCATCCTGCTTATTAAACAAATACTTTAAAGCAGAATGGTCAGTATAAACCACAGTTTTAGTTAAGACAAGATATGAACGAAATTTATCAAAAGCAAAAACCACTGCCAGAAGTTCCTTTTCCGTAGTTGTGTAATTTTCCTGAGCATCTGTTAATGTCTTACCGGCATAATAGATTGGCTTAAACTTCTTATCAATTCTCTGACCTAAAACAGCTCCAACCGCATAATCACTAGCATCACACATTAATTCAAAAGGTAGATTCCAGTTTGGACCTGTCATAACTGGAGCAAATACTAACTTGTCTTTTAATGCATCAAACGATTGTTTGCATTTGTCTGTAAATTTGAATTTTGCATCTTTTTCCAACAAATGATTCAACGGTCTTGCTATTTTTGAAAAATCTGGTATAAATCTCCGATAAAATCCAGCATGTCCTAGAAAACTCCTTATTCCTTTTACATTTGTAGGATAAGGTAATTTTGAAATGGCTTCAATCTTCGCTTGATCTACCTCAATTCCTATTTTAGAGATTTTATGACCTAAAACAATCCCTTCTCGAACCATAAAGTGACATTTTTCCCTGTTAAGAACTAGATTTGCTCCTTTACATCTCTGCAACATCTTCTGTAAATTCTTTAGACAAGAATCAAATGAATCACCAAATACCGAGAAATCATCCATAAATACTTCCATGAAATCCTCTACCATATCATGAAATATTGCGATCATGTAACGCTGAAATTTAGCTGGTGCATTACACAAACCAAACGGCATCCTTCTATAAGCAAAAGTACCAAACGGACAAGTAAATGTTGTTTTATCTTGATCTTCGGCCGCAATCGGTATTTGAAAATATCATGAAAATCCATCCAGAAAACAATAGAACTCCTTTCCTGCTAGCCTTTCTATCATTTGATCAATAAATGGTAACGGAAAATGATCTTTCCTGGTAGCATCATTTAATTTCCTATAATCAATACAAACTCTCCATCCCGTTACCGTCCTTGTTGGTATCAAATCGTTCTTTTCATTTGGTATAACCGTTATTCCGCCTTTCTTTGGTACAACATGTACTGGACTTACCCATGGACTATCTGAAATAGGATAGATTAATCCTGAATCCAGCAATTTAATGATTTCTTTTTCGACAACGTCTTTAACATTCGGATTCAATCTTCTCAATGGTTGTACGACTGGCTTGAAATCTTTTTCCATCAAGATTTTATGAGTGCAATATGTAGGACTGATTCCGTTGATTTCCGTGATTTTCCATGCTATTGCTTGTTTATGCTGTTTAAGAACCTGAACTAATCGTTCTTTCTCTGCTGTTGATAGTTTTGAAGATATTGTAACTGGCAAGTCTGATGTGCCTTGTAAATAAGCATATTCCAAATGTGATGGTAGCTCTTTAAGTTCCAACTGTGGTGGTTCTTCAATAGATGTCTTGATCTCAAAGATATCTACTTTAAAACAAGGAATATTGTTGACAGAATATGGTATCAATTCTTAGTTAATAATTTTAGCAACTTGCTGTATTGCTTCCTTTTCAGGATGTTGTTGAATAACCACTGTTGCTTCTTCCAAATCTTCATCTTCCTCTAATAACTTATCAAATTCTGCTAAATCCTTTTCAGTGTCAAACTCTTCAGTCCATCCTTTAAGAATTCCTGTATCTCCTTGATCTTTTTCTAAAAAATCTTTAAAAGAAGGGTTATCCATATATTCATACGAATTTAATAAATAACAAGTATCATCCACATAACCAGGAAATTTCATTGAATTATTAACATCAAAAACAATTTTATCATTCCCTAATCTCATGGTAATTTTTCTATTGAAAACATCTATTAAGGCATGTGTAGTTGCTAAAAATGGTCTTCCTAATATAATAGGGACTTTAGGTTCTTCTACCATATCTAAGATTACGAAATCACATGGAAAAACAAATTTATCAACTTTAATTAAAACATTTTCAACTATTCCCCTAGGGTATTTCACAGATCAGTCAGCTAATTCAATACACATACGAATAGGTTTTGGTTCTCCTAATCCTAATCGCATATAAAGAGTATATGACATTAATGAAATACTAGCACCTAAATCTGCAAATGCATTTTCAATAGTCATTTCACCAATTTTGCAAGGTATAGTAATACTCCCTGGATCTTTGACTTTCGGAGGTAGTTTATTCTGCATTATTGCTGAGCATCTCGCATTCATAGTAACCTTTGTCACATTATCCAGTTTACTTTTGTTTGTCAGCAACTCCTTAAGATATTTTGCATACTTCGGCATTTGAGCTATAGCTTCGACAAAAGGAATGTTAATATGAAGTTGTTTCAGATTTTCCAGAAATTTGTGGTATTGTTCATCTTCTTTGTCCTTCCTCAGAGCAGCTAGATATGGAGGTGGGGGTGTATTGTCTTTGATGACTTCTTTAACCTTATTTTCTCCTGTGTTCTTTTTGTTTGGCTGTATGTCTTCATCAATTGTTTCTTTTTCAACCTGCTTAGATTCAACAATTTTATTAGTTATAACAGGAGAGTCAACATTCTTACCACTTCTGGTAATTACTGCTTTAGATTTCTCCTTTGGATTTGTTTCAGTAAATCCTGGCAATGTTCCTGGAAATCTCTCCTGTAATGTTTTAGCAATCTGATGAACTGATCCTTCAATTTATTTGATTGATGCTTCATTATTACGCATCCTTGCATCATGATCATCCATTCTTTTATTACTTGCTTCAACCATTTTTCCCAAAATATTTTCTAACGAGTTGATCCTGTCCGAATAGGATGGATTTTGTCCCGTTTTGACATAGAAACCTGGTGCTCCTTGTTGATACTGTTGTCCGGGTTGATAAACTCTTCTAAAATTAGAAACTTGACGATAATTTGGATTTCCTTGAAAATCCCTATACATAACTTCTTCAGTATTCATCTCGCTGTCATTATTAGGACATTATGCCTTTAGATGACTTCCTCCACATATTTCACAACCAATCCTGATTGCATGAACTTGTTTATTCACTTTCTTAATATCTCTTCCCATACTTTCCAATTTTGCTGTGATAGCTGCGAGACCATCACCGTCTTCAGATATCCTTTTTCTTCCAGATGAACCATCATCCCATAACTGAGAATGCTTAGCTAATTCTTCAATTCCAACTTTTGCTACTGCTGGAGTTTTCTTAGGTACTGGGCCTTGTGCATCTAACTGTTGACGTGTTGCTCGATCAACTCCTTTATAGAATACCGTTATTTCTTGTTAGACATTCAAATCATGTTGTGGACATTTATGTAACATCTCCTTATATCTTTCCCACGCTTGATATAGAGATTCATCGGGTTTCTGCTTAAAGTTCCTAATCTCATCAATCATCTTCGAAGTCTTGGAAGGTGTACAATACATTTTTAGAAATTTTGTACGAAGATCTTCCCAAGTAGTAATAGATCCGACTGGTTCATTATTAATCCATCTCTTAGCTCCATCCTTTAGTGTTAAAGGAAATACTCGCAATATAACCTGATCTCTTGTAACATTGGGAATATTAAACATATCTGCAATTTCCAAAATTTTCTCAACATGCTTGTTTGCATATTCTTTAGCTTCTCCTCTGAAAGGATTTTCTCTTAATTCTTTCAGAAATTGCCCCTTTAACTCAAATTCTACTTCTCTAGCTATGGCAGGCTAACCACTCCCGGTCTCGGATCTCCACGAGTTTGAATCGTGTAATCCTCAAGTGTCATGTTAGCTATGTCTGCCATGTTTCTTTGTTCTGGTTCAGAATCGCTTGGATATACTGTATGTTGTCTAGAAGGTACTTTATCTAACTCCGAATCGGAGTAGTAACCTCGTTTAGCCGTTTTGGCTAAACTGTTATGAAAAATTAAGTCTTCTTCTTCAGATGAAATTCCGTGTTCTGGCGAATTAGGTGGCGCGTATGATAATCGTCTTCTAAAATGAAATTCTCGTTTTGGTTCGTCAAACGGACTAAGTGGATCCGGATGAAGTGTCCGGGTCATGCATTTATCTGCAACAAAAACAGAATTTAGTAGTACTTTAAATTCAAAAGTAAATGTTAGTAAAATGTTAGAAATATTCAAGTTGGTGTACATGAATCCCGATAATTAATAATAAAACACATTCAAAATTAAATAATCGAAAAAGAATACCCAACCCAAATTTCCTATTTGTTAGTTATGCAAATTAGTTATTTATACAACAGTTTAAAATTACAGTGGTTTTTGTTAAAAAAATTTTACAAAGCTAGTCAATAGATCTCGGTAGCTCCATTGATAGTACACAAAAGCGGAGAAACAGGTCAGCGCGAAGCTTATTAAAAACCTATTTCTTTCGAGAAGCACCTTACCTCTTATATGATAAATCAATAAGGTAGGGTTTTACTCTCCTTATACCTATGTTTTTGTCAGTATTCTCAATGGGTGAGCCGATATTTCTTATTGATTTTGCAAAGTAGTAGAAATAAAAATTATACAGGTGAAATAATTAGTTTAATTAAAATACACCGCTCCCCCAGTAGAACAAAAGTTTAACCGGTTAAGTGTTCCCCGGCAGCGGCGCCAAAAACTTGATGTGATGAAAGTATAGGCAATTATAATCACAAGTTTTAAATTAAAGAAATACTAAATAATACTATCACACAATTCAGGCAAGATTGACCCGTTCATGTAATATAACTTAATAAGTAAGTCCAAATTCGAACACAAGGAACACAAGAAACGTGATTCTGATTTATAACTAATTATCTATTTATTCCTAACTACAACTAATTACAATAATAATACAAATGAATAAAAGATCCAATTTACAATAATATACAAGATAAGGGGGACGTTTTAATTCCGAACTAACATATTTATATTTATATTTTGATACAGATTCTAATAGATAAATTTCATGAACAACTTAATAATACTCAGATGGATAGAAGATTATAATTATTCAAACTATTATTTATTAAACCTATTATATGTACTTATGTCTATTTGCTTTGTTGGCTATTATTACTGGTGAATTACTAATGTAGAAAATTACTTAAGGTTAAGCTAATCTTCATCATAGCAATACAGTCATAAGGTTACGCAAAGTATCACTAATTAATAGGATCTATCAACAGTTTATTAATACAATTTCATCGGTATGGCGTGAATCACAGTATTACTTTATATTAATGAATCATTCTTCGTCTATCGCATAAGGTTAAGATCAAGACATAAACACAATCACTTAATTTATATAAACTTAATATGGTCATCCTCGTTTAATATAAATCAGTCTAACTATGTCAAGAAAAATTATCCATATATCATAATAAAGACAATTCTTGTATAATAAACATTCAATAATATAGTTCCAACATATATATAATTCATGTAATAAACTTAATAAACATTCATTCAAATAACTATAACGAAAACCTAATTAACAAGTAATTCAAATAAACAATATCCATAAATTAACTCAATAAGGTTATTAAAGTTACAAGGATAAAGAAACCGAATCAATTGTCGAACCAGCTTTTCCTAGGGTTAAAAACCTTCAAACCCTAGCTCCTTAACCTCCAAAATCGCACCTTAAGTCGACCTTAAACCCTAATAATCGGTTTTGATATTCTTGAATCGTATATCTCAAACCTAAACTAAAGCCTCTATTTATAGTTTTCAAAACCGCCAGTCCAACCGCCGGTTGGAATTCCCAACCGCCGGTTGGAATTCCCAACCGCCGGTTGGATCAATTTTAGTCCTGGTCCAACTCCACGTCTTCCACCGCCTTAAACCCTTTACACTCCAACCGCCGGTTGGAAAATCCAACCGCCGGTTGGACCTCTATTCCAGAATCTTCCAACTTCGGGTTTGGGCATCACTTTTGGGCTTCCCCTTTTCTTTAACGGATTTTAATCTTCATTTTGGCCCATTTCTTCAATATTAACATTTTAGTCTTCAATTCTTTAAGGTTTAAGCTCCTTTTTCTTCATTTCTTCATTTTCTTCTGTTTTCTTCAGTTTTGAATTCGTTCTTGTTCCTTTTTCTTCAATCTTTAATTAAAATACATCTCTGCAAATATTAACAAAATAAGTATCTAAAATCATATAAATGCACTAAAATGTATATAAATATAGGGATAAATTACTATAAAATATACTATCTATTTGATGTTTATCAAGTATATTTTATAAATTATAAGGCATCTTAGTCCAATTGTTATTCTTATAGGAAATTAGTTTATCAATTGTGTAAATTTACTTCACATAAATTTTGTATTATTATATTATGTTTATTTTCTTAAGTCATATGGGTTTAAAAAATGGTCTAATATAAAGGTGCCTAACTAATTTAGTTTTCTCAAATTTAAGGAGTTTCAAATTTAAGGAGATTTATTTAAAACTGAGTAAATTTGTAAATTGAAAGTTATTTAATTGATGACATCACAAAGGTTAATCATATATTATATTTAAGATTCACGATGTGAAAGTCGACGTAGATGATCAAGAGTGAGAAACAGTTAACAACTTGTGGAGTAACATTCATTTTATAAAAAATTTAACCTTTTTGATTATATATAAATAACTACAATTTCAACAACATGTTGAGTCAAATTCATTTTATAAAAACTATATATATATAAACATTAACTTTTCAATTATATAAAAGTAATTACAAACATAGCCACTGAGTAATTATTATTTTTTCAAAAGAAAAAATAAATACTTCGTATAGTTTTGATTTGTAAAATGTTTATATAATATTAATATACTTTTTATTATAATTAGAATTGTAATTGTAATTGTAATAATAGCTATGTGGTGTTTCTCGATTAAATTGGAAAATGAAATGTAAATTATGTCTTTTTCATACCAACCACCTCCCTCTAAATGTGGAATACAATTTGGTTTACGGTGTGAAAAATACACATTAAAACCACTACTCGTTACCTAATGTCGCACAGTTTTCAAACTTGACTTGTGCGATTGAAACTCAATTTCGAAACCTTCTTCAATCAAAGAAACACGTCTTCATTCTAAAACTATAACGGAAAATCTATACACACAGTTTAAATCTTTGACAACTCATCCCTCTTTGTAGAAAAAGTACATCACCTTCTCTATTTATGTGTATTAATATAAACAAAACTCCTTCCCAAGAATGAGTTGTCAAAGATTTAATATATTCAAAAAAATTTATTAAATCTTTGACATTTATTTAAATCGGTTAATGATATTGTTCTATGAACAATATAGGGGATTTATGACTATAAATATTCGACTCAACAACCGTATTGAATACACCTTCAAGCATTAAATATAACATTTGATCTTAAGCAGTCACTCCTGTTAGTCAGCGAGCTTTGTGCCAATACTTTAGTTGTATTGGGATCACTGATAGTTATCAGCGTCCCTTTGCTGAGTGACTTGTTATATTTAAATTTGTCATTAAGTAACGATTACTTAGATTAGTATGTCTTATATTATTCTGCAGTAATTGTTGTAAAGTATTCTTTGATTTTAATCAATAAAATTACTTTAAACTTGAAAAATTGTATTCACCCCCTCTCTACAATTAATTGTTGTTAGTAATTAGTTAAAAGTCAAATCTTAAAGAGGACCAACAAGTTTTGATCTTTTAATTAAAAAAAAAATCTAAATATATTTTTGCCCCTAATAAACTAACGTGTTCTCTAGTTGGTAATAGAGTGGAAAGTAAGGGAAGTGAAAGAAACTAATAGTAAAATTGTGTTATTGAGTTTTTTTATGTAGAAGGAAGGAAAGGAAAGGGAAGGAAGAGGAGGGGGAGCTCCCTTACAATTTTCTTCTAATTCTTTCCTTTCAGGACCCGCTCCTGAGTTTTTGAAGAAAATAAAAGAAGAGGAAATAAAAGGGTAGAAAATAATAGAAGAGAGGATTTTTTTTTTTTTTATAAATTTTGTGTTCCCGAGTTCGAAAGAAAAGAAAAGAAAATTTATGTATTTTGTGTTCCCGAGTTGGAGAGAAATGGAAGGAAGTGACAAGTTTATAACTAATGGAGTCTTCCTTCCTTCCTCTTCTTCCCAATTTTGGAGAGAAGATTAGGAGAGAAGACATTGGATAATTCTCCTTCTACTTCTTTTCTTTTCCCTCCATATAAAAAACTCATGAACGCACACCAATTTTGTTTTCTTCCCGGTTCTCTTATTTTCTCTCAAAAAATAGACTCGGGAGCGGGTCCAATTTTGGGATGAAGAGGGGAACCCCCTTCCTTCCATTTTCTTCAAACTTAAGAACACAACCAACAAATTTATTTCCCTTCGTTTTCTTTTCTTTTCTCTTCTCCTTTATCACTTTCTTTTCTTTTTCACTTAGTTTTAAACTCGATAATGGTAGACTCTGCCATTGATTTTGCAAACCGCATATTACCATTTGTACCTAACCAGATGCCATTTTTAACATCTATATATATATATATATATATATATATATATATATATATATATATATATATATATTATCCGGGGGATTAGGCTGACGTCATGCCGCTGCCCTCCCCCAATCATTAGCTAGAACGATGATGACATGTAACGCCGTGGTGAAGGAAATTTTCTCAGAGTTTTGAATTTTGTTATTTATATTGCTCAAATTTCCTCATTGGGTGTTGATTGTTGCTTTTCTTCCTTTTGCATGCATGGTTATGCTTTTGAATTTTATAAATTTAATTCACAATTTAACCCGATGATGAATAAAGTACATGCACATACAAACTGTACATGAAAATGCATGTGGTTTATTATATCTTCTTTCATCTATTGGTTTAAAAGTCGGTGGTAGAATAGAACACATGCAATTCACAAACGTTCAACAAGCAAACCACATGCATGGCTTAATTATATTTTTCTTTTATCTATTGTTTTTTGTTAATTCATGTATTGATTTAAAAAACGGTACATGCATATTCATACATTCAGAAAGCTGGTTATATGCATTATTATTAATTATCAGTTTATTTAAACTATTCATTTTTGTTATTTCATGCATTGGTATAAAATTAGGTTGTTAGAAGGAATACATGCACATTTAAGCATTCAACAAGCAAACTACATGCACATTCCAAAAACTGATTTACTGCATGCAAAGTGAATGGTTTCTTTTATATAACACCCAACATTTTAGAACAACATATTTTATAATATAATCCATGTGGAAGCGTTGTCCCAAAACATATTTACCTTTTACTAAACATTTATCGATTCTCAAAACATAACACTTATACTAAATAATTACATAACCATATTAACAAGACCGGGTGTTATGAAAACTATTCAAAACATAATATTAACAAAAGGTCAGAGCGTGCGATATCCTAGTCAAACATCCAGTCAACCACCATATCCCGATCTACATCAAAAGCTAACCAAAATCTGCAAAAGATTCAACAAAGAGGGATTAGCTCACGCTAAGTGAATGGAAACGTAACCGATGGCTCAATCCAATCATAACAAGTTTTTACAACAACTAAACTTAATCACATAAGCACATAAGTCAAGAGGACCGGCGGTTTCTGGTATACTATCACAGAAACCCACAATCACTGGTATACTATCATAGCGATCTTCCGATAGCTTGAGTACTATCTTCACTGACATAAGTACATCATCAACTATGTGTATCGAAAGACCCAGACAGCTACACAGTAGTAAACAAGCCCAACCATTGTTGACCTCCGAATCAACTCACATAGTCACATAAAAGAATAATCATCATGCAGTTATGGAATAGCAACTGAACAACTGATATAATCAATCAACTACAGCAAACCAATCACATATCCAAGAACTAAACAACTGGAATTGACAACAACAATATCTATAATTAATCATAACCATAACTACCCTGGTTTACCCGTTGTAACCGAACCCGTTACAACTGGTTTGAACCGAGGATTACAGTATCCACTCACCGATAGTCCCGGTCTTGAACTCAGTGATCTTATATTACTGAGTTGCCGCCTGCTTATCTGAGAACAATAATAACAAGTCAGTAATAATCCAACACCGATATTCAAATAACAATATAACATATCTTCAAATTCATAACTTCATTTATCATAACCTTATTAAACTAAATTATGCCATCTCTATATTCTATTAAACATTTATCAATTATCTTTACTGATATCACAAAAGTCATATATCATATACAAATACTTAAACTAAATCATGAAAGTAAACTACTTCTGCCCAGCACCCAATCGAGTCGCTATTAACTAAGATCGCGTCGCGATCTGTTACACATCACGCCGCGATTGTACTTGGTCACGCCGCGACCTGGTTCTGAACATCAGACCCTGAACCTGTTCTTGCACAGCAGCTCCGAATTCACAATCAAAAACACCAATCTGACTTTCTACTTAAGCAATTATAACTTATTTCATTTACTAAGTTTATAATAACATCAATAACACTTCTCCTAACATCATCAACATCATAATATATTCAATCATCTCAATCTCATAGTTATCTATTTTATCCAATCTACCTTTAAAGAACATCAATTAAATCCATTTTCAACACAACAAAATCAGTAACATCATCATACAATCATCAATGATAATCCATCTTTAATAAACCCTGTGATTTCTATCAATCAAAGAAAAAAAACAACATAATCATGTATAATAAACAAGGATACTTACCAAGTAAAAGAACTAGAAATGGTGAGGAACTAATTTGATGATGATGATGATGATTATGATTCTGATTCTAAGAACTTGAATCCACAAATGAATTTACCTTTCTTTAATTTAGTTTATGAAAGTATTTTAGGTGAAAGAAATTGAGAGAGTTCAAGAAACATAAAGAACAAATTAGGTGATATTTAGGTCGGTCCACCACCGCTTCCCATTTAAATACAATGCAATAATTATACCCATTCTAATCTTATTGTCATGAACCTGAAAATACCCGCGAGTCAAAACATTTTATTTTACCGTCAGTTTCAAGAATTTAGAACAAATACTATTTTACTAGTCACAATAAAACCTGTGACTCTTTTACTCATTTATTTTCAATAACCATTTAAAACTTAATAAAATATAATTTATTTTCGGGCCCAGAAACCGGGTGTTACAAATCTTTCTCCCTTTAAAAGATTTCTTCCCCGAAATCTACCTATGCCTACTCAGTAAACAAATCTATATCTCATTGATATATAGAACATATATTAAAACCAAATTAACTTAAAGTATACCTGTCGTGTCATCATTCAGCCCAAGCATTTCTCCCACAGTCATCTGAAATGCTCTACCAGTCGTTGGCGGTATAATCTTCTTCTTTTGCCCCACAGATGACGCAGAACCCGAAGCCGAATCCCTTTCCAATCCAGATCCCATCTTAATCTTCTCCGGACACCTTCCTGATCTATGTCCCTCCTTTTGACAATTCCAGCAAACAAACTGAGGAAAAATACAATCTCGCATACTGTGACCAAACTGACCACATTTCACACACCTTGTTGTCTCAGAAGTACAAGACCCAGAATGCTTTGACTTACAATTAACACACCATGGATTACTACCCACCGAATCATCACTAAAAACTAATCTTCTATTATATCCTTTGTTCCCCGAAGAACTACTCTTTACATGTGAAGAAGTCTTTTCCTTACTCAACTTATCTGTAGCCCTAATATCACTATCGACTGACCGAGCTAAAGTAAAAGCCTGAGTCAAAGTATTGGCCAATCTTACAGACGTCCGATAGTTTGGTGGTAAAGTCCCTACAAAATGATTAATCCTCATCCTATCATCTGGGACCCATTGTTGAACAAAACGTAATTTCTTCGTGAATTGAGTAATAAGGTCATCAATCGACATCTGTTAGGTCAACTTCAACTCCATAAACTCCTGTCTAATCCTAATCATATCAAACTCAGAACAGAATTGCTTGCAAACCTCATTATGAAAATCTGCCCAACGGATAGATGATCTCTGCTCAGATGTCAGATGTGCAGTTATAGAATCCCACCAATTCATAGCCTGTCCTTTCAATAATTGTACAGCATATCCAACTTTTAATTCCTCCTCACACTGACACACTTCAAACTTTCGTTCCGTATCCCTTAACCAATTTAAAGTCACCTCAGGATCATTACTTCCCTCAAATTCCTTTGGACCACTAGATTTGAACGTCTTAAAAGAACACATCTTTCTCGGTTGCTGAGATGATAGAAACTGATAACCAAAATCCCTTTACTGAGCCGATCTAGTATATTGCTCCTGCAAGTACAATTGTTCTACTTTCCTTAACCTTAACACCTCATCCTCTAATTATAACTGATAATCATCCTGATTTGCATTAGAAGTACCAGTTTGCCCATGATTGTCATTTTGCGTTTCTGGAAGTGGAAGCTCATTTCTAGAAGCATTATTGGGAGTTGGGTTCTCGTTATCTGCCATTCCTGTACTCAAAATAATAACTCACAACTTGTTAATCGTTAGTACTTACTATACTGAGAGTCCCGTAATTCACTATTGTTTAGTGAATTGGAATCGCAAAGTGTAAAGTTGATTGTAGAAGGGGGGTTGAATACAATCTAACAACTAATTTCAAATTTTAACTTAGTTAATATATTAGTTGTTAATTGTTTAACAGAAACAGAGTATAACAGATATATGGATATGAAAATATCAAAGTAACGAAGTAATGATAGCTAAAATGATGAATTATATTGATCATACAATTCACAAGTGTTGAATGCGAAATGGATTAACCAAAGTTAATCCAATTCAAACACTTAGCTAATCGATTACAAATGAGATGAACAGCAGTGGACAAACACGCTGACTGTTCACTCGCTGGATCATTAAGTCGTGCTTAGACTAACTACTCACTGACATACAAGTGATTAACACGATTTAAACGACTAGCCTCTACAGTACAAAACACTGGACTATTTATACTACAAGAGTTCCTTAAATATCTCCTATAAAATAGGATCTTGGAATGACACGTGTCGCTGCTTGATTGGCTTGATCTCTGATGAACCGACATTCTGCGGGTCCCAATTCTGTTACCGCAAATATCTCGTTACCTTAAAACCAATCATTCGCTGCCACGTAATCTTTCAGACATACTTCAAGTTGGAACACTCTTGCTGATGTATAGATAAGTACAGTACTTTTTGTACTTGATGATTGAGAGGCTTTATTGAATAGTCCATGAAGATGCAGAAATCCTCCTCACTCACTGCGAGCTAACATGCTCTTGTAGAATGACTTGAACTAGAGATCTTCAGTGACTAGTTGTTATTCTGGCAGTGACTTTTGCCTTTATTGATTTGAAGAAGCAAAGCTCTCGCTGACATTGATCAGCGACACACCGAGTTGAGCTTTATTCTTCCTCAGCATATCAAGCAGAATGAAAGACGATCAGCGAAACCTATCTTCAGTAACAGCAGCTTTGATACAATCTATTTCTTCATCGAGTAGTGAACAGTTGAGTTGGTCAGTGACCAGCGACTCAACATGGTCAGCGACCATTGACTCAACAATCTCCCCCTAAATGATTGTGATCGAAGCTCCCTAGACAAACTTGTTGCTGTGAAAGTTTATAGTCAGTGTTTAAAGAATTTAAACATTCAGTGACTTACACTTTGATCCATTCATTTTTCTTTTTGGATTCTTTTGATATGATCTGAGTTTTGCATTTTGGTATTCTCAAAAGATCAGATATTATTAAACTGTAAAATAAATGATAAATTGCAATGAACCTAATCTGTTACAAAATTTACTACGTATTTTTCCATATTTCTTCTTGCTTCACAATACCAAGCTCATCAGCTAGCTGGTATTTCTCTGTAGAGGGCAAAAATCTGAACTGTCTTGCTAATCCTTCTTCTAGAATCGCCTTTCTCATCACTGAATCCTTTGGAAGCATGCTAGCAGATCTGATCAAATGTACGAGCTGCTCATGATCAATCTTTTCAAGCTCTAACTCTCTTTGAAATTTTAATATGCCATTGAAATCTCTGTAGACAAGTCCCCTCACACCTTCAGTTACTTCAGTGCCCTCAACTCTTGGTACACCATCAGGGATAGAAAGATCTAATCTTGAAGTGTTTGGAATTCTGTATATGCTGCTGGTACCTGACCTATACCTTGGGCTAGGTGGCCGCACTATATCTTCACCAAGTATAACAGTATCTTCTGGTCTAAGCAGCTGTAGGGCAACCATCTTCTGGAATAGCCTGTCAATTTCTTTCAGCACTTCATTCTTAGCTGCACTAGAGGAGTGACTGATGGCAAGTCTGATTTCATTCCATTCTTCCCTGTGCAGCTTACAGATTTGATCAAGATTCATAGCTTGAGTCTCCAATCCTCTGTGAATAAGTAGCTGAGCTTGTGATTTATTCTTTGGCTTTTTCAGGTGTACCTTTGTAATAGGTGCAGAGTTTGATCTTCCAACCATTCTAGCAGCATACCTTTTCCTGTCAATTTCATCTAATAGCTTATCCACTAATTGTTTAACTCCCCCTTTCTTTTTCAATCCCTTACCTTTTCTCTCAGCATCAAGTTCTCGCTGTAGTTCAGACTTTTCAACATCCTCAAGAAGTTTGGCCATATTAAAATCAAAATCTTCTTGCTGCTTCTTCAAAAATATTTTTCTCTCTCTTTCCACAGCTTCGTCACCACTTAATTTCAACAGATAAGCTCGATCAGCTTCTGACTGTTCTTTTAACATTCTTTTTCTTTCTTCTTCTTCTTTAGTTTCTGCCTCAGCCTGAATTTTTAGAATCATTTCACGCTCCCTATCCTGTCTAGCCTTCATTTTTCTGGCAATTCTTTGTTCATCAGTTTCTTCAGGATAGAGACTTTCTGATGCAGAATCAGAAGATAATAGAGGGGCTAGACCATAAGTCTCTGGCATGATAATCTCCAATGAAGAGGTAGCAATGTGAAGAGAGGGTAAAGTGGTGGTTACTGTTGTTGCTTCTGTTGGTTGTCCTGCTGAAGATGTAAGAGGAGTTGTGAGTTGTTGAGTTGTTGTTATGATTGGTTGTGGGTTAGGAACTATAGTCACTGGTGTAGTAACTGTTTCTTCAGCAAAGTTACTGAAATAGTAGCTTTCTGGTTATGTGCTTTCAATGGTTTTAAGTGAGAGTGGGTTAACCTCAGATATAACAATGTTTGATTGAGGTTTAGTTGGTGATTTAGGGCTTTCAAGTATGGTTTTGAGATGAAGCATAGTTGCTGATATATCCTCCTCAGTGAATGTTTGCTTCCGACGTTTGGAGGAAGATGTCTCTGATGTAGACTCCTTGCTGTCTCTTTTTCTTTTCTTAAGAACAGAAGAGATAGGTAGCTGATCCTCCATTTTTCATCAGTGTCATCTTCTTTCTTATCAGCACTATTATCATCATCATTACCATCATTGTTATCACCATTATTTCCATCATTATTATCATCATCATTACCATTACTATCATCCATATTTACATCATGCTCATTCTCCTCCATGTTCATCCATTGCCAATGAGCCAGATCAAAGCTCATAGACTCCCTCTTAATCCTTGCAGCCTCATCAGCATGCCATTCCATTATTTTCTTATTATACATTCTGACCTCATCTGGATGAAACTCAGGGAAATGAATTTCCTCAAACTCATATTCATCTTCTTCAGTGTCCATCTCAATCCAAGAAAGTTCAGCAACTTCAGCAGCTTCATGTTCTGGCTTTTCAGGGATAGGGAGAAGACCAAAGGAACCTTTCAATACTGCTATGTGAGAATCATTATTTTTGATGAACTCAGTATTGTCAGCAATCATTTTCTCCCCCTGTTCATCAAATAGATATGCAGTATAGTCTCTGAACCATCCATAAAGTTTCTTATTATCAATGCGAAGAGCAGCAACTTCAGCTTTAGTGGCTTGATGATGCGCGGTCATTGAAGAAATAACTTTATCATTTGCTTTAATGTATTCGAGAACAGAAGCTGATATTTCCTTTTGTTGAGTAGAAAGTGCAGAGATTAACTCAGTGTGAGTAGTGAAATTTACCCTTGTTGTTGTCATGAAGTCAGATTGTGCTTTGGAGAGAGTTTCCAGTGACTGAGAGAAGGATAGGCCAGCATCAGTCAGGATTTTTACCTTGTGACTAATCTCAGTGCTCCAGGCAGGGATAGGATCATAGACAGATGTCAGAGCTTTGATAGCAGATGTAAGATCAGCAACTTGGCCTTTGAGTGCTTCCTTTTCTTCCGAAAGAAACTTGATGTGTTGCTGAGAAGAAGCAATATAGTCCAGTAGCAGCTTCTCAGAAGATGAAGGAATGGATGATGAAGCATGGTCATCAGCTTTGGGAGGTGACGGTGGTTGTGGTATCTGTTGTTGAGGAGATGTTGGTGTAGGTTGTTTTTGTGGAGATAATGGTGGGGTAGGGAGTGTCTTAGATTGTGCTCCCTGATTCCCTGCGTTCATAGCGGTATCAACAAGAAGATCAGCACCAGCTACTGAATTATCACTGAAGATAGACATGGTGTCTAATTCCTGGATAGGTGAAGTGACAATGGTAGCTGATGGAGCAGTGAAAAGTTTAGGAAAAGATGATGTAGGTGTAGGTTTAGTGAGAGGTTGTGTAAATATAGGTTCAGTGATAGGAAGTGGAAGTGTTGTGGAGGTTGTTTCAGGTTCAGTGATAAGTGGTGTAGGTTTAGTGGCAATTGCAGCAGTAATGATTGGAAAATATGGCGGTGGAGATTTTTCATCATCAGAAGTGTCCATGGGTTGGGCTTCCTCAACATCATCAGCTTGTGTTTTGGCTGATGGATCATCAGAAACAGAGATGGTGATGCTGTGTAAACGGGGTTTTAGTTTTAAAATGGAAATTACCTAACTTACTACACACAACACAGGCAAGAATACCTGATCATATATAGTATAGTTCAGTAAGTCCGAGTCGAACACAGGGAACGGATGTCAATATTAACAAATTGGAAATTGCTACAATTAACTAAAGCAGTAAAAATAATGGGGACGTTTTAGTTCCGATCGAACAATTAATAAACAATTATAAAAGAAATGATTTATTAACTACAAATAAAGTATAAAATAAAGGAATAGTAAAATGACTTAATTAAATAAAGATTTAATTCAAATGATAAAAGAACTGCATTTGCTTAGATTACTTTCTTTAAAATCTGGAAATCATGTTATTTAGAATGTTCACGTATAGATTTTATTGTGCTATAACAAATGTATCAATCTTCCTTACAAGATAAATTGAATTAACACAATTAAGAAAGACATGAAGTTGTTTTCAACCCGCTAACAGTTCAATTTAACGTTGCCCACCTAATTGTGCTTTATATTAATTCAACACCGTCTATGTGATTTATCCTTATAACTTGAATCAACAAAGTCTATAACTATTTCTAGTTATCTCGTTCTTGAATAATTATTACCAATTATTAACCCTAACCCGTCAAACTCAATCTATTCGGTGATAATTATCAATTAAAACCAACAATCATCAATAATCTTATAATCAAAAGGAATTCAATCTCAATTAATCATAAAACCACGTTAGGTAACTAGTAATATTCACTCAATAACCAAGGTTCAACGAATAAACACATAAACTTGAATAAAATCCAATACGATTCACAATTTCAATAATCAATCCATCATTTAAAGATTATCATCTAAGCAAATGCAATAAAAACTTAGCCACTCATATTATAACAGAAAATCAGATTCGAAATCAACATCATAATCATAATCGAATGAAAGAAAGTAATGAATTCGAACCGAAATAATGAAATAACGATTGAACGAACGAAAGTCTTTGATTCTTTAAGCTTCAATCCCTTCAAACACCTCTGGAATTAAGGTTTTTATTCAGAGAAAACGTCTGGAGAAAAGTGGTGTGTGTTATGTACAAATGAGAGCAAAATTGAGTTTTTAAGGTTTCTGCCGAGGTAATCCATACGCCGTATGGAATTCCATACGCCGTATGGATTGAAAAGCCCATGGGTTTCAACCCGCGTATTCTGGCGGCCCGGCTCACAACATCCATACGCCGTATGGATTCCATACGCCGTATGGATTCCATACGCCGTATGGATTCTTTTTTTTTTTCCAACTTTTTCAGCCTTCGACCACCTATTCTTCACACTTCTCATTTTGACTTCTTTTCTTCAATTCTCGCACGTTTTCAGCTTCTATTCCGATTCAAACTCTAGATAATTCCTAAATGCAAATATGAACGAAATGAGTATCGAATTCAAATAAAATGCATAAGAATTAATCAAACTAAGGGGTAATTAGCACTATAAAATAGCACATTTTGGCATTCATCAAACATCCCCCACTTGAATCCTACTTGTCCTCAAGTAGACTATCGATTCAAAAACTCAAAACTTTAAATATGAACGGCAAACAAAAGTGCAAAAGGACTTACATACTCCACAACATTCAACAAACCAAAATCCCATCTTAAAATCAATTCTAACTAAAAACTTAGCAATCAAGAAACTCTCAATAGGAAACAATTCTAATACATTATTATTATGCATAAAAGATAATTCATTTAGATTACCGATATTGTTGTCCACTTAAACAATCTAAAATTCAGAAATTGAGCTCAACTTATTATTATTCTAGCAGGCATTAACCTTGATTTTCAATAGCAAAATACTCTCATACAAATAACGTGTCACAATTCTCCAAATAATGAACATCCTAATAAATCAATCATTTTTCAAACCAAGACATTGGTGACAGGTCTGTACCTCAGTACAACAGAGCGACATAACTTGGCTTTGGTTTTTCAATTTATGAGTCCTTTGTACTCATTTATTTTTTATCTATTTTGATATCAAATATACTGACGGAAACCAGGTCTGTACCTTCGTACAACAGAGGAGTCAACACCCAGTATATTCCTAAATGATGACAATTAGGATCCCAGAATTATGGATTATAACACGCTATCATATGAGAATTAAGATTAACATCATACTTTGCTAAAGATCCTCTTAAGATAAATCCCTACTTTAAGTATTAAATTTCTTAATAGCTCAATAACCTTCAAATATATTGCCTATCGATACATCACAAGATGAACTATCTAATATTAAAATTTACGATTACTTCATTCCTTGTATTCCCAAAGCATGTTACAAGATTGCTAAACTTAACATAGAATATAATTTTAAAACAAAAATTTTAGCTGAAAAATGACTAACACGTAGAATGCCTTTTAACTTTAAAATTTGCCAATTTTTACCATATTCATATCTTAAGGACAAACAGACTTCTTTTCCCCATCCCCTACTTAAAAGTATGCAATGTCCTCATTGCAAAAGAAAACAAAAAGAAAGGGAATGGAAAAGAAGTGAACAGAAACTCCCCTGATTTGGAAGAAAGAACCTTGAAGGCATTCGTCCAAAAATAAAATACAACAGCACACTTCCGTAGGCATCACGATTGCATTTAGCATATGCAACAAGCCTTTAAACCTCTCAGTATCCTGAGCGGACGAGTTGTAGTCTCGTGAGGGTTTCCAGAGAACATACCCACAAAGTTCAAACCTGCAAACAAAAACAATAAAACAAAATAACGAAATAACGGGTTGTCTCCCGAAAGAGCTTTTGTTTATCACATCGGTAAGCTCGACCTTTTACTTCATAACTTAATTCAAATCCATCTCCAAATCACGTTTGGAATCTCTTACATCACCATAATACTTCTTTAACCTACTTCCATTAACCTTGAAAGTTTTTCCAGAATGTCCTTGTAAATCAACAGCACCAAATGGATAAACTTTCTCAACTACAAAAGGTCATGTCTAGCGTGTCTTCAACTTACCAGGAAATAAATGTAACCGAGAACTATACAATAGAACTTTGTCACCTTTTTCAAACGTATGATTCGACTTAAGATGAGCATCATGCCATTTCTTCGTTCTTTCTTTGAACAGTCTCGAATTATCATAAGCATTCATTCTCAACTCTTCCAACTCAGTTAGCTGTGCCATTCTTTCTTTTCCAGCTAATTGCTCATCCAGATTGCACTGCTTAATAGCCCAATATGCCTTATGTTCCAATTCAAAAGGCAAATGACAAGCCTTCCCATAAACTAGGCGATAAGGTGTCGTTCCAGTTAATGACTTAAAAGCTGTTCGTGCCGCCCATAACGCATCATCCAACTTATATGACTAGTTCTTAGGGTTTCCTTCAACTGAACGTTCTAAAATACGCTTCAACCCTCTATTGGTCACTTCCACTTGACCACTTGTCTGTGGATGATAAGCAGTTGAAAACTTGTGGTTAACTCTATACTTTTGCAACACTTTTTCCAATTGAGCATTTGTGAAATGCGTCCCTCGGTCGCTAATTAAAGCTTTCGGTGTTCCAAAACGTGAAAATAGCTGCTTCAAAAACTTCACCACAACTCTAGCATCATTCGTAGGTAATGCTTTTGCTTCAACCCACTTAGAAACATAATCCACAACCACAATGATGTATTTATTTCCATTGCTAGGTGGAAACGGTCCCATAAAGTCTATTCCCCAGACATCAAAAATCTCACTTACCATAATTGGACTTTGCAACATTTCATCCTTCTTAGAAATTCTCCCGGTACGCTGGCATGCATCACACTCCTTTACATACTTAAATGCATCCTTATAAATGGTTGGCCAGTAAAAACCTGCCTCAAACACTTTTCTTGCAGTGTAATTAGGACCATGATGTCCTCCAGACGGACCATCATGACAATGCTCTAAAATTATGTCGCATTCCTCTCCAACTACATACCTTCGAACAATTCCATCATCACACTGTCTGAACAAGTACGGGTCTTCCCAGAAGTAATATCGCAAAGACGAGAAAAATCTCTTTCTTTGATTGAAATCCAATCCTGACGGAAGAGTGTTCGTAACTAGGAAGTTTGCAATATTAGCGAACCATGGAAATTCATTCAAAATTGCCTTCAACAAGCTTTCATCAGGGAATTTATCTTGAATCTCTGTTTCGTCTAACTTATCCAGCTCCGGATTTTCCAATCGAGATAAATGATCGGCTGCCAGATTTTCAGCTCCCTTCTTGTCTCTAATCTCTATATCAAACTCCTGCAACAACAAAATCCACCGCAACAACCTTGGCTTTGCATCTTGTTTGTTAAACAAATATCGTAGTGCCGAATGGTCGGTGAACACTACCGTCTTTGACAAAACCAAGTAAGATCGGAATTTATCAAATGCAAAAACAACAGCAAGCAATTCCTTCTCAGTCGTGGTGTAATTCTCCTGCGCACTCGTCAAAGTCTTGCTTGCATAATAAATAGGTTGAAACTTTTTATCAACCCTCTGGCCCAAAACTGCTCCAACAGCATAATCACTGGCATCACACATCAACTCAAATAGGAGATCCCAATTCGGACTTATCATAATCGGCGCGGATACCAACTTCTCCTTTAAAATATTGAACGTATCTTGGCATTCCCTTGAAAATTCAAACTTAGCATCTTTCTCCAACAACTTGTTCATCGGACGCGCTATCTTTGAGAAATCCTTGATGAATCTTCTATAAAACCCAGCATGTCCTAAGAAACTTCGTATTCCTTTAACATTCATTGGATGAGGTAGCTTTGCTATGGCCTCAATCTTGGCTTGATCAACTTCAATACCAGCACTTGATATTTTATGCCCTAAAACAACTCCTTCACGTACCATAAAATGGCACTTTTCCCAATTTAAGACGAGATTTGAACTTTCACACCTCTGCAACATCCTCTTCAGATTTGCCAAACACTTATCAAACGAATTTCCGAAAGCAGAAAAATCATCCATGAATATTTCCATGCTGTCTTCCACCATATCATGAAAAATCGCCATCATGCATCGCTGAAATGTTGTGGGTGCATTACACAAACCGAAAGGCATTCTTCTATAAGCAAAAGTTCCGAATGGACAGGTGAAAGTAGTCTTGTCTTGATCAATAGCATCTATCGGAATCTGGAAGTATCCGGAAAAACCGTCTAAAAAGCAATAATACTCTTTTCCAGCTAGACGTTCGAGCATCTGATCAATAAACGGCAAAGGAAAGTGTTCTTTGCGTGTCGCATCGTTCAACTTCCTATAATCGATACAGACTCTCCATCCAGTGATAGTTCTCGTGGGGATTAACTCGTTTTTCTCATTAACAACCACTGTCATACCTCCTTTCTTGGGCACAACATGAATGGGACTAACCCATGGACTATCAGAAATCGGATATATCAATCCAGAGTCTAACAACTTAATGATTTCCTTCCTCACTACATCCGTAACCTTAGGATTCAACCGTCTCAATGGTTGCACAACCGGTTTGAAATCAGATTCCATGCGGATCTTGTGCGTGCAATATGATGGGCTGATTCCCTTGATATCACCAATCGTCCATGCTATAGCATGCTTATGTTCCTTCAGAACTTTCATCAGGCTTTCTTTCTCGGTTGCAGATAACTGAGATGAAATGATAACCGGTAGGTCCGACTCTCCTTGCAAGTAGGCATATTCCAAATGGGTTGGTAGATCCTTTAGTTCTAACTTTGGTGGTTCTTCAAAAGAAGATTTAACTGCCAACACCTCCTTTCTAGAACATGGAATCCCATGCATAGTGATGCGAGTCTCTTTTTTGACTAAAATATCATCAATCTCAACCGACTCTTCGCTCTCTATCGGCTGATTTTCATCACTCTCTAACTCCTCATCACTTGCGAATTCTAGCTCTTCAAGCAACTTATCAAATTCTTCAATATCTCGAATTGCTTCTATGCTTCCCGTCCATCCTTCAAGAATCATGGGATCAAGGTCTTCATCTTCCATGAGACTTTGAAGGAATTCTTCATCATCAGTCATTTCTCTAGCACTCACAAAGTAACAAGTATCATCAACTGCAGCAGGGTATTGCATTGACTTGTTGACATCAAATACTACTTCATCATCTCCTACCCTTAAAGTGATCTTTCTACCATGAACATCAATCAATGCCCTCGCAGTGGCTAGAAAAGGTCTTCCCAAGATGATAGGTACCTTAGAATCTTCTACTGTAACACCCCCAACTTTTAATGATTTGCGGAAGCACGATTTGGGTGTTACTAATCAATAACAAAGCACAAAGATATATAGTAAACGACTCTATATGCGTCGTTTTAACAAAATATATTAATATTGAAAATGTTTACAACATTTATAGCTTTACATAGCTCGAGTTTAAATAAAAGGAGATTTCAGTACATAAGTAATTGTACAAAATATACTAATGCAAGAAAATCTCAATCGTCTGTATGCTGACTCGAGCTAAAAGTCCTGAAGCCGAAGCAATCTACTGCTTGGTACCTGCGATACATGCTAAATGGGTCAGCTAAAGCTGGTGAGCTCACAGGTTTGAAATCAAGTAATATAGTATGAACCGCAAGATTTAATAATGATTGAATTGTATCCAGCAATTGATAATGTATATGTATACAACCATGAGCACATAGTTGAGCTTAACTCGAGGGCCGGGTCCCCTATAGAGAATTCCGGGCGAGGTGCCTCCACGAATGTCTAATCAACATTCGTCTTCCTAAATATTAGTACGTCCGTTTACCCGGTTAGTGCTTGCTAACCCGAACGAGGAGGGTCAATCCTATATGGTACCATATACTAATATTCACGCTACAACGTATTAACAACTATGCTGACGGAGGACTTAAATTGATTAGTTGTGAAAAACTCATGTAGTATATGAAATGTTTGTACTTGCGTTCACATGTTAAAAATGAGCAATATATCACACCCCTGAGTAAAACAGTAAAAAGAGGGGCTATGAGACTCACCTGAGTCTGAAAGCGTTTAAATAAACGTAAGTTGATTAGCCGAGTGATGAAGTCCAAAGACTTGTAACCTGAGGGTGTCCACGACACGCGATGGTTATAAACATGATTGGGTATCTCAAAAGATCACCCTTGTAGTTGTTACACAACTATATATATGTCCAAATTACTACAATTTGGTTGATTTGTTAAGTGTTTAAAAACGTGTACGGCCCGTTGGTGATGGATTTGAAATAATAAACTTTAAGTATTATTATCATGTTATTGGTGTTTTGTAGTTACAAGTGTGTTCCAATGTGTTTTATAAGTCGTATCGTATAAGTGTTTGAGATTATATAGGTTCGACACTTAGTGAAATTTTAGTTTGAAAACCTGCTGTTTTATGCGACACAGTCGTGCGACACAAAAGTAGTTATGCGACACAAGGGTTGTGTCGCAGAGAAATGCGACACAATATCTATACGACACAAGGGTTGTGTCGCATAGATGCGAGATGCTGATTTAAAAACGACATAGTGATTGTGTCGTATGAAGTTTGCGACATAGTATGCGACATAATGGTTGTGTCGCAAGATTTACGACACTATTTATTTAGTACGACACAAGGTGCGACATAGAGGCTTTTATACAACACAACCGGCAAAATACGACACTAAATGCGACACAAGGCTTGTGTCGCATTGAAGAACACCAGCCCAGAAAGTCCGACTGTCGAGATTTTTCCGGCCAAAAACCCAATTCAAACCCGTTTTTAAGCTATAAAATCGTGTTTTACACTTTGTAATGGACATATATAAGTTATATAAACAAGTAGCAAGTGAAAATACTCAAAATCGAAAGGTTTCGGGATTTTGTCGGAAACTTACAAAGTGTCGGATTGAAAATCCGAAAAGATAGCGTCGTAGATCGTTGCGAGGTGGTCGTGAATCTCTAAAAATATTGGTGATCCGGTTGCGTTTCGTGGTGTTATTTCACGATTTTTAGTGAATGTGGTGGGTTAGTGTTTAGAGAGAAAATGAAAGAGAAAAAGAAGAGAGAGAGATAGAGAGAAATGAGAAATGAGAAATGAGAAAAAGGAGGTGAATGGTGGAGGTTAAACCTCCTCCTTTTTCAGTCTTCGCCCCGCGCTCCGCGTGGTGTTCGTTTCTCCGTCATTTAATGTTTTAATAAATATTTCGCGCTTTAATTATCCATTTTAAAATACGAATTTTGTTTAATAATTTAATTAAATTGTTTTACCAATTCTCTAATAATTTAAAGATTTAAAATGTGATTTAAATAATTTGCGTATTTTGTTGTCATTTTGATAAGTTTCAATTGTACGAAGCGAATTGTAATTTGAACATTATTAAAATAATATTTTTAACATAATAGTGTTACTTAATAAATTGGTCACCAACGTCCGTATTTATGGAATCGAAATACATTCGATTGAAATTGCGTACGATTTAATCAAATCGCATTTTCGTATATATTCAACAATATATATAATTCGATACATTAATTAGCCTAACACAGAACTAATTACATGTATTAACATATGATTAGGCACTAAGTACTAGTCCTAAATTTGGCGGGTGTTACATTCTCCCCCTGTTAGAAGAATTTCGTCCCGAAATTTAACTCGAGGTCGCGTTTGATGTAGAATCGGAGAATAGTTGAGGATATTTGAGTCGCATTTGGTCTTCCCGTTCCCAGGTGAATTCCGGACCGCGCCGCGAATTCCATCTGACCTTGACGATGGGAATACGACTTTGTTTTAGTTGTTTGACCTCACGGTCCATGATTTCAGCGGGTTCCTCAACAAAATGAAGTTTATCGTCAACACGGATTTCATCGAGTGGGATAATTAGTGTCTCATCAGACAGACATTTCTTCAAGTTAGAAATGTGAAAAGTAGGGTGCACGCTGCTGAGTTCGGATGGCAGCTGCAATCGGTAAGCTACGGGGCCAATCCGTTCGAGGATCTCAAAAGGCCCGATGTACCTGGGATTTAACTTCCCGCGTTTGCCAAAACGGATGACGCCTTTCCAAGGCGATACTTTTAAGAGTACTCGATCCCTAAATTGGAACTCGAGTGGTTTGCGTCTCACGTCAGCATAACTTTTCTGACGATCACGTGCGGCTTTGAGTCTGTTTTGGATTTCCACAATTTTCTCAATGGTGGCGTGTATGAGTTCAGGACCAGTGAGTTGGCTGTCTCCCACTTCGGTCCAACAAATCGGTGATCGGCACTTACGACCGTACAGTGCCTCAAAAGGTGCAGCCTTAATGCTGGCGTGATAGCTGTTATTGTACGAGAATTCGCACAACGGTAGATGTCTTTCCCAGTTTGTACCGAAATCAACTACGCAGGCGCGTAGCATATCTTCCAGTGTCTGAATGGTTCGTTCACTTTGGCCATCGGTTTGAGGATGGTACGCGGTGCTCATATCGAGACGAGTACCCAATGCTTTTTGAAGTGACTGCCAAAAGTGAGAGGTAAAGCGGGCATCTCTGTCAGAGATGATCGAGATTGGAACGCCGTGATGAGAAACGATTTCCATGATGTAGATTTGTGCAAGGCGTTCCATTTTATCGTTTTCCTTGATTGCCAAGAAATGAGCAGATTTGGTGAGACGATCAACGATCACCCAAATGGTATCGCCACCGCTCGACGACTTTGGTAGTTTGGTTATGAAATCCATGGCAATTTGTTCCCATTTCCATTCAGGGATTTCAGGTTGTTGGAGTAAACCAGGAGGTTTCTGATGTTCGGTTTTGACTTTCGAGCAAGTAAGACACTTGCTGACATAAGTGGCAATTTCGGCTTTCATGTTCGGCCACCAATAAAATTCTTTGATCCCGAGATACATCTTATCAGATCCCGGATGGATAGAGTATTTGGACTTGTGAGCTTCATCTATCACCAAGTCTCGTAGGTTCCCGAAATTAGGCAGCCGGATTCGGTTTGAGAAATACATAATCCCGTTAGGTCTGATTTCAAATTGTTTGTCAATACCCCGTAAGGCTTCGTTTTTGATGTTTTCAGTTTTCAGGGCTTCGATCTGAGCGGTATGAATATGAATGGTAAGATCATTGTGAATGGTCATACTAAGGGCTCGGACTCGAAGTGGTTTTGGTCGTTCCTTTCGACTGAGGGCATCGGCTACAACGTTAGCCTTCCCTGGATGGTACTTGATCTCGCAATCGTAATCGGTAAGCAACTCGACCCATCGACGTTGCCTCATATTGAGATCCTTCTGATCGAATATATGTTGGAGACTTTTATGATCGGTAAAGATTGTGCACTTAGTGCCGTAGAGATAATGTCTCCAGATTTTGAGAGCAAAAACGACAGCTCCAAGTTCGAGATCATGAGTGGTGTAGTTCTTTTCGTAAATTTTCACCTGTCGTGAAGCATAGGCAATGACCTTGTCTTGTTGCATTAGCACACAACCGAGACCTTGGTGGGAAGCATCGCAGTATACCACGAAGTCATCGGTGCCTTCGGGTAGGGATAGAATTGGAGCACTGCAAAGTTTTTGTTTCAGAAGTTGGAATGCTGACTCTTGTTTATCGGTCCAATCGAACCTTTTGTCCTTCTGAGTCAGTACTGTGAGTGGTTGAGCTATTTTGGAGAAATTTTCAATGAATCGCCGATAGTACCCAGCAAGACCCAAGAATTGACGTACTTCAGTTGCAGTGGTAGGTGCTTGCCAGTCTTTGATAGCCTCGATTTTTGATGGGTCAACGTGAATTCCCTGACTGTCGATCACGTGACCAAGGAATTGGACGGTTTTTATCCAGAACTCACACTTAGAGAATTTGGCGTAAAGCTCCTCGTGTCTAAGTAGTTCAAGGATGGTTTTGAGATGTTGCGCATGTTCTTGCTCGTTGCGCGAGTAAATGAGTATGTCATCAATAAAGAAAATGACAAACTTGTCGAGGTAAGGTTTACACACCCGATTCATGAGGTCCATGAATACAGCCGGTGCGTTGGTTAAACCGAAGGGCATCACTTGGAATTCGTAGTGCCCGTAACGAGTTCTGAAAGCAGTTTTTGGAATATCGGTGTCGCGAACCCGTAACTGATGATATCCTGATCGTAGGTCGATTTTTGAGTAGAAACTTGAACCCTGAAGTTGATCGAATAGATCATCAATGCGAGGAAGTGGGTATCGGTTTTTGACGGTCAATTTGTTCAACTCTCGGTAGTCGATGCACATTCTGAATGAACCGTCCTTCTTTTTAACAAATAAGACCGGAGCTCCCCAAGGTGAAGAACTCGGTCTAATGAATCCTCTATCCAGGAGTTCCTGTAACTGGGTGGACAACTCCTGAAGTTCGGATGGGGCTAAACGGTACGGTGCGCGGGCCACCGGTGCGGCACCCGGCACGAGATCGATTGAGAACTCAACCTGTCTTTGTGGTGGTAGACCAGGTAGTTCTTCCGGAAAGACTTCGGGAAAGTCTCTAACAATTGGCACATCCTCAAATCGCTTCTCCTCCGACTTCTTCTCTGTGATGTGCGCGAGTATTGCAGGGTAACCCTTTCTCAGAAATTTTCGGGTTTTTAAGCAGGAGATGATATTGAGTCTCGTCCCACCGATCTCCCCCTGTATGATCAAGGTTCTACCGACGGCGAGTGGGATACGGACGATCTTATCGTAACAAACGATTTCGGCTCGGTGTTTGGACAACCAGTCCATTCCAATGATGACGTCGAAACTTCCAATTTCATCGGGTACAAGATCTATTGAAAAGGTTTTGTCAGCTAGGTTTAAAGTGCAATTAGGTATCACACTATTGGTTTCTATAAGTTTCCCATTTGCTAGCTCTACAGTGTACTTAACATCTAAGGCAACAGGAGTGATGTCAAGTAGTGGGCAAAACTCGTCAGAGATAAAGCTTCTATCAGCACCAGTATCAAATAGAACAGAAGCAGTTAAGTTGTTGAGGAGAAACATACCCGAGACCACATTCGGGTCTTGACGGGCGTCCCCGGAGTTAATGACGAAGGCTCTACTTCGGGTGTTGTTGTTGTTGTTGCGGTTGTTGTTGCTGTTGTTGTTGTTCTTCATCTTTGGGCACGTGTCCCTGAAGTGCCCGGGGTTCCCACACTCAAAGCAGACTTTGGGTGTTTGTTGGGTCAAAACTGTTTCAGGTCTGAGTTGAAGTTGTTGATGAAGACAGAGTATAAGTGATTAAAACTGTTTGTTTTAAAGGTTAAAACTGTCTTTACGAAGTTAAAACTGATAGAAGAAAACTGAAGAGAAGACAAGTGTTACAACTGATTGAAGATAGATTACAACTGATAGTTATGTGTCTGTAAGTAGTTAAAACTGCTTATGTATTTGTAAATGTTAGTTATATATGAAACAGTTAACACTGATTATATATTTGTACTTAGTCTTATATTACAATTGAAGCAGTTACCACTGAATGTGTAACAGTTACAACTGTTTACTTCAGAATGGTAGTTACAACTGTTTATGATTTTGTGATAAGTATGAGTCGGTTATGGAAGTTATTTTATTCCATATTCGTAGGAGATTGTATAGGACTCTATGTGTTATAAATAGAGATCCTTTAGACCTAGATAGGTTAATGTTAATTGCGCAGCTTCAAGGTTTTCTGTAACCCTAATACATCAAGTGTATTCGTCTTATATCATTAATAAGATTGAAGCTTTTGGTATATTATTGTGTTCATCATATCAATTAATATTTGTTGATCTTCTTAATATTATTGAGTGTGATTCCGCAACTTCTCAATAATATATTCAAGGCTTATTACGTAAGATTGTTTATTAAGTTAAACAGGGACTAACAAAGTGGTATCAGAGCTTGTGAAGCTTTGAAGACAGGAAGATCTGGGATTATTAGTATTAGTATTTGAGTTTTAGTTCATATATTAAGTTTTGATTTCAATGGCTACTGAAGGTAATGAAGGAATTCAAGCAACAAAGATTCCAATGCTTAGACCTGATGAGTTTGACCTATGGAAGGTCAAAATCAGGCAATATATGCTTCTCACGGATTATCAGATGTGGGAAGTTGTTGTTAATGGTATTCCATTAACGCTTGATGGTGATGGAGTAAAGCAACCAAGAGCACCACCAACATCTGAAGCAGAGAGGAAAATCAGATCTACTGAGTACAAGGCTCTTAGTACTCTGTTGCTATCCATTCCGAATGAACATCAGAGCAGATTTGATTCTGTTGAAGATCCCAAGGTACTAATGGAGGCGATTGAAAAGAGGTTTGGTGGTAATGATAACACCAAAAAGAATAAAAGATCTCTGTTAAAGCAACAATTTGAAAATTTTAGCCATGTGAAAACTGAAACTCTAACTCAAACCTTTGATAGGTTTACTAAACTAGTTGGAGAATTGGAAAATCACAAGGTTAAGATTGACAAAGAAGATCTTAACAGAAAGTTCTTGAGATCATTAGGTGATGAATGGACAATCTATACTGTTGGATTGAGACAGAGTTCAGACATTGAAGTTAAGGAATTAGAAGATATATACAATGATCTGAGGAACTTTGAGTCTGAGGTGGAAAGTAAGAAGCAAGCAACTGGATATAGTCATAATGCTGCTTTTATGTCTATGGCTGGAACAAAGGTAGAATCAAGTCAAATGGGTTCTACTTATGTTTCAGGAGGAGCAGGATCATCATCAAATAGTTCTAATGATCAGATATTAGAATCTTTCTTTGCAAGTAATGTGAATTCTTCACTTACTAATGAAGATCTGGAACAATTTGATGGTGATGATCTAGAGGAGATGGACATTAAGTGGCAAATTGCTTTGATTACTCAGAGAGCAAAAAGGTTCATGCAAAGGACTGGTAGAAACAACTTTGCATATAAGAGGAATGATGCAAATTGGTTTGATAAGAGCAAGATTGAATGTTTCAACTGTCACAAGATGGGACACTTTGCCAGAGAATGAAGAAACCCAAGGCAAGAGCAGAATGGTAATGGTCAGAGATCTGGAAGCACTGGAACACAGACAAGAAACATTCCAATTCAGGGGGTTTCAGCAAATGCTTTGGTGTCTATGGATGGCTGTGGATGGGACTGGAGTGATCAAGAAGAGCATGTTGTGAAGAATCAATGTCTCATGGCCATTGCAGAATCTGACAAAAAGTCAGAAGTTCCTTCTGAGGTACAAAATAAATTATGTTCTGCTGTTTGTAAACAAACTGTTAAACACTACAGAGATCATAATATAAAAGTGTGAGGAACTAAAACAATGGGAAATCAAAAGTAAACACACCATAGCAGTCATTGAAAATATGGAAAATCAAATAAAGGCATATGAAGTCAATGCAACACAGTTTAAATATGACATTGAATATGCTAGGTGGGAGAGAGACACTTTTAAAGATAAAGTTGAGTTGTTATCTAAGAAACTTACTGAGGTCACATGTGAAAGAGATAGTATAAGGCTTGATGTAAGTAAATTAGAACATGCTTCAAAGAGTGTAAATAAACTTATTAATTCACAGATTCATGATAAACTTAAGACTGGATTAGGGTACAATAATGTACCTCCACCTTATAATCACACCTACTTTCCTCCTAAAAGTGAAATTGATATCAATTCACTTAAAAGAGGAATGGTAGATGAGGTTAAAAAGGCTGATCCAATTAAAAGTTTATCTGATGATGAACTGTTTGTAGAAGGTGAAGTTAGTGACTGGACTGAAGAAGATGATCAGAGTGATAGGACATCTGATAGTGAGAAGAGTGTGAAATCTGAATCATCTAAGTCTGAGTCAACATGTGAGAATGTGAGGAGAGTAATTACTGATCTAGTTTCTAATCTTAAAACTGATAAACTAGAAGAGGGTAAGAAAATGTTTAAGGAAAAGGTTAAACTGGACTTAGAAAATGTGAGCATGAATACTAACAAATCTAAACATGGGTTAGGATATGTTAGTAATACAGTTAACTCAGTTACTAAACCTGTTGTTAAATCTGTTGTGAATAACTGTGTTAATTGTACATGTAAAGCAAGTACTTCTTCTTCACAGAATTTTCAAAATCAAAAACCCAGAGGTAATCAAAGAAATTGGAATCAAATGGTTTCACAAAAACTGGGTAATAATGTTACTGTGATTAAAGAAATGTCTTGCTTTATATGTGGAAAAATAGGTCATCTTCAATATGACTGCTATCATAATCCTGAGAATGTTCAAAGGATTAGAAAACAGTCATGGACAAAAGCAAATATGAGTAACAAACAAAATTTTCAATCAAAAGTTAATCGTACAGCCAGAGTTCAGAAGATAAACCCAACGGCTAACATGTTAAGCACTGCTACAGGTAAATCTACTGCTGCAGTAATAAAAAATTTAGCCAAAAGTTTAAAGACTAAAACAGTGGTAACCAAATACAAAAACAGTGTTAACAAAATTAACACTGAATCTTCAATTGGTAAAACAGTTAAAACTGTTAAGCCAAAGAACACTGTTAAATCTAAAATAAGTTGGATTTGGACACCTATTAAGTCTGATAATCTAACAGATCCAAATACCAACAGTGCATCACAATCAATAATCTTCAAGAAAGTTGAATATGTGAATGCACATGGGAAACCCAAAGCCAAATTGGTTTGGGTTCCCAAGAGAAATTAATTCTCTTTTTGACTGTTTGTGCAGGGCAAGCCAAAGAGCTTATGGCATATTGATAGTGGATGCTCAAGACACATGACTGGAGACAAAGAAAAGCTGCATGATTTCAAATCTTTTGATGGAGGATATGTAGCTTTTGGAAGCAATCCAAAAGGAGGAAGGATCACAGGAAAAGGAATAGTTCAGAGTGAAAAGCTAAGTTTTGATAATGTTTATTTTGTGGAACAACTAAGGTATAATTTACTAAGTGTGAGTCAAATCACAGATAAAAAGAACCCAGTTCATTTTACTGACACTGAATGCCTTATCTTGTCCAAGGAATTCAAAATACTAGAAAACATGATTTTGATGAGAATTCCAAGGCAAGATAATGTATATAAGTGTGACTTAGTAAATATGACACCTCAACCTGATTTAAACTGTCTTATTTCGAAAGCAAGTGTGAATGAATCTGAACTGTGGCATAGGAGGATGTGTCACATGAATTTCAAAACCATTAATAAACTTGTCAAAAACAAGCTTGTTAGAGGTTTGCTTGAAAAGGTCTATTCATGTGATGATCATTGTGTTTCTTGTCAAAAGGGAAAGCAACACAAATCCTCATTTAAGTCCAAATCTGTGAACACAAATAGCACACCCTTACACTTATTGCATATGGACTTATTTGGACCAACCAGTATAAGTAGTATGGGGAAAAAGTCTTACTGTCTTGTGATTATTGATGATTATACTAGATTTACATGGGTTTTCTTTCTTAGGACAAAGGATGAGACAGTTGAAATACTTAGATCATTTATAACAAAGATGGAAAATCAATTGGATAAAAGAGTAAAGATCATCAGAAGTGATAATGGAACAGAATTTAAAAATCATGAGATGGATAAATTCTGTGAAGTTAAAGGTATTAAGAGAGAATTTAGTGCACCTAGAACTCCTCAACAAAATGGAGTAGCTGAAAGGTGGAATAGGACACTGATTGAGGCTGCTAGAACCATGCTATCTGATGCAAAGCTACCTATGTCCTTTTGGGTAGAGGCAGTTAGCACAGCTTGCTATGTTCAGAATAGAGTATTAGTTGTTAAGCCTCATAACAAGACACCATATGAACTGTTGTTTAAGAGAAAGCCTTTGGTTAGTTTCTTAAAATCTTTTGGGTGTCCTAGTACAATTTTAAATACCAAAGATCACTTAGGTAAGTTTCAGAGTAAGGCTGATGAGGGGATATTTGTTGGTTATTCTATTCAAAGTAAATCTTATAGGGTATTCAATCAAAGGACCAGAATCATAGAAGAATCAATGCACATCACTTTTAATGAAAACACTGTTAATGCTGAGGGAAAATGTCCTGAATCACTGTTTGATATTGATGCACTTAATACTGCTTTTAGATATACAAATGTGGATTCTAGTGCAGGTACAAGTGCAGGTACAAATGCAGGAGCAGGTGATGGAGAAAGTAGAGCAAACTCAGGAATATCAGCTGGAATGAAGAAGGATTCATTGGAATACATATTATTTCCAATTTGGTCTCCTGATCCCCCAGAAGTGTTTGATACTGATCAACCAAAGACATCACAGAATCTTGAAACAGGAAAATCAGATGAAACATCATTTACTCATGTTGATGATTCTGATAGACCGGTCATGGAAGACAGTACAGAAGACAGTGATATGAGTCCAGTACAGAAGAATACAAAGGCAGGTGTTGATGTTGATCAAACACCAACAAAGCATCTTAACACAGAGCAGGAACAAATGAATTATCTACATTTGATGAGCTATACTCCTTTGTCAAAAAGAATTGCAAGAGAAGTGTCAAGTAGTGAGTCTGGTCAAGAAGGAAATTTTACCAACTTGGAGGTGGGAATTCAAGAAACAGCAGCATCTAAATACATTACTCATAAAGATCATCCACTTGAGAATGTAATAGGAGATATTGAATCTGTTGTTAAAACAAGAAATCAAAGTCAGGTGTTTGAAGCTTCAGCAAATGAGGAAGAAGTAAATCTTGATACAGAAGCTGTTAATACTTCTTTGTTTGCTTGTTTTCTGTCTCAAACAGAACCAAAGAAGGTTACTGAAGCTTTGAGAGATCCTAGTTGGATTGAAGCTATGCAAGAGGAGTTGCTTCAGTTTAAGATTCAAGAAGTCTAGACATTGGTTGATTTGCCTAAAGGGAAGAGGGCAATTGGTACTAAATGGATTTTCAAAAACAAGAAGGATGAAAGAGGTATAGTGATCAAAAACAAGGCTAGATTGGTTACACAGGGGTATTCACAAGAAGAGGGGATTGATTATGATGAGGTTTTTGCACCTGTTGCAAGAATAGAGGCAATTAGATTGTTTTTGGCTTATGCTTCATTCAAGGGATTCATTGTGTATCAAATGGATGTAAAGAGTGCTTTTCTGTATGGCACTATACAGGAAGAGGTCTATGTATGTCAACCACCAGGGTTTGAAGATTCTAAGTTTCTTGATAAAGTTTTCAAACTGGATAAAGCTCTTTATGGCTTACATCAAGCACCTAGAGCCTGTATGATACTTTTTCAGATTATCTGTTGCAGAATGAATTCAAAAGGGGTGCAATAGATAAAACTTTGTTTACTAAAAGAATTAAGAATGATATACTACTGGTTCAAGTCTATGTAGATGATATCATTTTTGGTTCAACAAAGGATAGTCTTTGCAAGGAGTTTGAATCATTGATGCATGAAAAGTTCAAGATGAGCTCCATGGGGGAATTAACATTTTTCTTGGGGCTGCAAGTAAAGCAACAGAAAGAAGGAATCTTTATTCATCAAAGTAAGTATGTTAATGATATACTGGATCGGTTTGGGTACAAAGATGCTAAAGTTGCAAGCACACCAGTGGAGACAAACAAGAAATTACATGCAGATCTTGAGGGGGAGAGTGTGGATGAACATCTTTACAGATCAATGATTGGATCTCTTATGTATCTCACCTCATCAAGGCCTGACATCATGTTTGATGTGTGCTTATGTGCTAGATTTCAAGCTAATCCAAAGCTGTCACATCTTCTTGCAGTCAAAAGAATATTTAGATATTTAAAGGGTCAACCAAAATTGGGCCTTTGGTATCCAAAGTTTACTTCTTTTGATCTGATAGCTTACACATATAGTGATTATGGAGGAGCTAATCTAGACAGGAAATCTACATCAAGAGGTTGTCAATTTTTGGGAGAAAGATTGGTTTCATGGCAATGCAAGAAACAAACCACTGTATCTACATCTACAGCAGAGGCAGAATATGTAGCAGCTGCAAGTTGCTGTGCGCAAGTGCTATGGATTCATAATCAGATGTTAGATTATGGTTTTACCTTTCTTAATACTCCTATTTTTATTGATAATAGCTCTGCAATCAGTATTATTAATAACCCAGTTAAACATTCTAAAACAAAGCACATTGAAATCAGATATCATTTCATTAGAGATTGTAATGAGAAAAGACTTATTCAAATTTTGAAAGTTCATACTGATAATCAGTTTGCTGATCTGTTTACAAAAGCTTTTGATGTAGGCAGATTCACATTCTTGGTTACTAGTATTGGAATGATCAATTTGTCATAAGTTATTTTTCTTATCACTGCATTCTGTGAATAATATCTACTGTGATTTCAATTTGGGTTAATACTGATTTGTTAATTAAACACTGATTGTGTGTATTGTGTTTCGTTATCACTGTTTCCTACTTTTAGTATAAACAGTGGTAATAATCACTTCACCACTGTTGGTGTATAGTTAACACTGTATACTTGTATTATTGTTTGGAATTACCACTGCAGGTTATATTGCTATGTCTTGGAGTCTAACTTATGCAGGTGTTTATGAAGTTTCACTGCTTGTGGAGTTTACTAAAAAAAAAAAAAAAAAAATCAACCACTACTTTGTTTATATGATTTTGCTAGAACTGAAGTACTACTTGTATTAAGTTAGCACTGCCTTGGTCGGTTGGTACTGCTTGTACAAGTGAGCACTGCTAGCTTTATTATGTAAATGATGCATTTGAGAAACCAAGTGTTGATTACCACTGATGGTTATTTTCACAATTATCACTGAACGTGTTATTTTACTTAATTAACACTGTTTTAGTTATAATTGGGGATCTGATCAAATTAGGGCTTACAACTGATTTAATTTAAGTACTTAACTCTCAACACTTAGGGTTTCTCATTACGCTTTCAAAATTACACATACAAACAACTGCGCTAAGTCTCATCGATTCTCAATTCTGTAAAATCATCTTCGATTCTTCTCGATTACTTGATTTCTTATCATGGCATCGACTTCGTCTACTGTTCAACTACCGATTGGAAAAGATCACAATATGATTGCATTCTTAATGAAACCTGCAGAGGCAAACGAGTATGTGGAAATCATTGATTTCCTTCGTGCTTCACATATTCGTCATGCTCTCACTGTAGCACCCAGGATATCTCACGATCATATCAACAATTTCTGGGTAAATGCATCAATAGAAGAGGAACAGGGGATTAAAAGAATCATTTCAGAAGTTATGGATACACGTGTTGTAATCACAGAAGCTACTGTTAGAGCTTCATTACAACTAGATGATGAGGCAGGTATATCTTCTTTAGAGGATACTGTTATGTATGATACTTTACGATTGATGGGTTATGAGGGTTCTTTTGAAATTTTTACTTTTCAGAAAACCTTATTTTCTCATCAGTGGAGGTTTTTAATACATACAATTTTACACTGCTTGTCATCTAAGAGATCATCTTTTGAGCAGTTTGGAAGCAACATTGCTTATGCAATTGCTTGTCTTGCAACTGGTCAAAGGTTTAATTTTTCAAATCTGATATTTTCTGGTATGCTTAGAAACATTGAGCAGCCAAAGATTAAATTTTTGATGTATCTACGTTTTGTGCAGTTGTTCTTAAATGAACAAATTCCTAACTTAACTGCACTTGAGAAAGTTATTGGTATTGTCTCTTTTAAACCAAAAGTTTTTGTAAATATGAAGAGAGATACTAAATTTTCTGGGAAGGTTACAGCATTATTTTCTACAATGCTTCCTGCACCTTCCACCACAGCATCAGTACCACCAACTGATGCTGAACCAACTACTGAGAGAATGGTTCCACCCACCACTTCTCAACCCACAGTAGTTGGGGGTAATAAAAGAAAACAAGGGACCAAAACAGCTAAATCTACTAAAGCCAAAAAGGCTAGAACACAGGCATCTGAGGCTGCTGCTGCTCAGGTGTCTCAGTCAAATGATTCATCACATCAGATGATCAATGAGGAGGAGGATGATCATTCTGAGAGGGCTGCTTCTACTGCTTCTAGCCCACTGGCAGAGCAGGACAGAAGTAACATTAATAAGACCCCATCAGAGGCAACACATGGACATGATTCTACACCTGTAGATGATCTTAGTGGTCCCAGTACCAAGAACCAAGGGGACTTTGATGATCATGCTAAGCATGAGTCAGAGTTTGATGATGTCAATGATTCACCAAAGGATTCACATCCTGAAGGTGTTGAGGCTAGAACTAACTTGGAATTGACGAAAATGGTTGATTATGTTTGGGATGAATTTGTAAAGGAGAGGAAGAAGAATAAAGCTAAGGATGAAATTATCACTCAGTTGCAGAGGAGAGTGCGGCAGTTGGAGAAGATTGTTATTAAATGTTTGAAGAAAGGGAGGACATATGTGGTTCATGATACTTCTGAACCTGAGGATGCTTACCAGTTTCCACAAAATGCTTTCAAAAAGGGGGAGAAGGTCTGGACAAATTTGGGTGATAAGATGAATAAGGAGGATAAGGTTGTGTCTGATGATGACAAAGTTGATGAAGAGATTGAAATGGAACAACCAGTGGATGATGAATTTGTGCATACACCTCCAACACCACCTACAGAGCCAGAGATTAATGAGTCAGTATATGAGACAGTGGAAACAGAGATGAATGACCCAGTGGCAGATGAAAATAACTCTGAACATACTGAGGTTGTTGGGTCAGTGGAGCAGACTGTAGAGGTTGATTTGGATGAAAATACTGAGGAGTTAAAAATTGATGGTGATGATGGTGATGAGGTGAGTAAACCAGAGATAGCAGTGGAAAAAGAAGAAGTAAAAACTGATGCTCAACAAGTTGAAAAGACTAGGAAGAAGAGCATTCCAGTTAAAACTGCTAAGATGACTGGAACAGGAAAGAAGGTTGAAACTCCAAAGAAGACATCTACACAACAACCATCTTTGCCTGGATTTCAGATAAAAGAACCTGTTGCTGCTCCTGTTCAACAGAAAGAATTGCCAAAGATTGATCCAAAAGATAAGGGCAAGGGAAAACTGGTAGAAGAACCAAAGAAGAAAAAGCAAAAACCAGTGCCACCAGAAGTAACTGCTCATGATACTGAATATGCTCAAAGATTACAGGCTGAGCTAAATGCAGAGGGATTAATTGATGTTGAGGTTGAGGAAGGAAAGTTTGTGAAAATGACAAAAGAGCAAGTGACAGAATGGGATGAATATTTGCTGAAAGAGCAGAGACAGGATGATATTGAATATCTTGTTGATCAGGTTAAGAAAAAGAAAGCAGAAGAAGCAAGAAAGAAAAAAGCTGCAAAACCACCAACAAAAGCTCAGATGAAGAAGAACTTAATTGCAAAGCTGAAAGGTGGGTATATTCCTTTGAATGCATTGAAACAGATGAGTTTAGAGAGATTGCAGGAGTTATGGGATAAAGATGATATGAATCCTGATGTGATTGAAAAGAAAGAAAAAGAAAAGAAAGAAGCTGAGAAGAAAAAGAAGGAAGCTGAAAAGGAAAGGAAAAAGGCTGAAAAAGAAAGAAAATTGAAGGAAAAGGAAGAAAAAGAAAAAAGAGAAAAGATAGAAGCTGATAAGAGGAAGAAAGATGAAATTGAAAGAAAGAAAAGAGAGTTAGATGAAATTCCTGATAGAGAAAGGGATATTGATGAATTGAAGGAGTTTATTCTGTTACAACCTATGGAATCTGAGGTGATTAATGTTGAATTACCTGGTATCATTGATTGGTCTATTGAGCAATTTGTCAATCCTGTTAAGATTCACAAGATTAAAGTTGAAAGAGCAGATGGAAATATATCTTGGTGGAGATCTTTTAGGGATTTGATAAAGAGGATTAGTAGGACTGATTTGGTGAGAATGTATGAGATTGGGATGGAAAAGGATTTAGATTTGAAAAGGTTTGATAATCTGGTTGAGAAAGTTACATGGCATTGGATTAAGGCTATGTTTGAGCCAGAAGAGTTTCCATTTCAGTTTGCTACTTTTAGCAAGGTCAGAAATTGGATTTATCATGCCAAACCTGGAGTACATCAGATTGTTATGGAGGATGCAGTATTTATGTGGTTATTGACAGATAAATTTTATGATATAAATCTGAGATTTTTGATGGGCTTGAGAAATGCAAGATTACAAGCTGCAGTTTTAGATGATGTAGCTCTGGAATTGGTATATATGGTGTTAAATCAGATTTATAAGAAGGAGGAGATTGATAGGAGGAAGAGAAGAAAAGACTAACAGTTTTGAAAGAATTTTGTGAAGCTCATAATGGAGGATTAGAAGAAACTTAATGCTGTGAAGGACAGATTAAGTTTAGGGGGAGATTGTTGGGTCAAAACTGTTTCAGGTCTGAGTTGAAGTTGTTGATGAAGACAGAGTATAAGTGATTAAAATTGTTTGTTTTAAAGGTTAAAACTGTCTTTACGAAGTTACAACTGATAGAAGAAAACTGAAGAGAAGACAAGTGTTACAACTGATTGAAGATAGATTACAACTGATAGTTATGTGTCTGTAAGTAGTTAAAACTGCTTATGTATTTGTAAATGTTAGTTATATATGAAACAGTTAACACTGATTATATATTTGTACTTAGTCTTATATTACAATTGAAGCAGTTACCACTGAATGTGTAACAGTTACAACTGTTTACTTCAGAATGGTAGTTACAACTGTTTATGATTTTGTGATAAGTATGAGTCGGTTATGGAAGTTATTTTATTCCATATTCGTAGGAGATTGTATAGGACTCTATGTGTTATAAATAGAGATCCTTTAGACCTAGATAGGTTAATGTTAATTGCGCAGCTTCAAGGTTTTCTGTAACCCTAATACATCAAGTGTATTCGTCTTATATCATTAATAAGATTGAAGCTTTCGGTATATTATTGTGTTCATCATATTAATTAATATTTGTTGATCTTCTTAATATTATTGAGTGTGATTCCGCAACTTCTTAATAATATATTCAAGGCTTATTACGTAAGATTGTTTATTAAGTTAAACAGGGACTAACAGTGTTCTGGTGTTGTTAGGGTTGTTGTTGGTAGGAGAGTGGCAATCTTTGGTGAGGTGGCCGTACCTCTTGCAATTGTTGCAAAAGGGACCACAGGAACCTTCATGGTGACGGCTGCACTTGGAACAATAGGGTTTGCTCCCAGTGTAGTCCCGTTTGATGTATGTGGTGGTGTTGTAGGCTTTGATGGTGTCGGATTTCTTGTTTTGATGGTTTGGGTGATTGTTGTGGTAGTCCGACCACTTTCTTTTGTTGTTGTGGGAGGATGAAGTGGGTGGTTCAGAATCTTTGTTCATTACCATCAGGTCTTGGGCCAGTAGGATTGCACAGTCAATGGTGGCTTGGTTTGAAGAGGCGACGTGCCCCCGAATAGGCTCAGGAAGACCAAGGATGTACTTCCTGATTTTATCAGGTTCTGTGCTTACCATGGCTGGGCGGAGGGCAACGAGTTGCTGGAATCTGGTGGTATAACCATCGATATCACCACCCTGAACCCTTAGGTTCCAGAATTCCTCGTCCAGCTTCTGGAGTTTGGCGATTGAGCAGTATTTGGCGGTGAGTTTTGCTTTCAATTCCTCCCAAGTTAGTTGGTAGGCAGTGTCAGCACCCACGGATTGGGAATATGAGTTCCACCAAGAGTGGGCATCATCTTCGAGAGAGCAGGTGGCGAAGTTTACTTTGTCGTTCTTCGCGCATTTGCTGACACGGAAAACAGTTTCCATCTTTTCGAACCATCTGATCAGTCCGATGGCTCCTTCAGTACCCTTGAAGCTTGAGGGTTTGCAGCTCTGAAAGTCTTTGTAAGAACAAGGTTTAGTAGCGGGGGTTTCAGCGGCATCGCTGTTTCTTTCGGAATTCGGTGGAGTATTCCGAGCCAAGGCTTCAGTCACAGCCTGGGTTATGAGTGATGTAAGCTGAGCATCGGTGTATGGTCTTGTCTTTGGCGGCATGATTCTTCAATAAAAGAAATGAAGATACATGAGATTTTGTAAGAAAATTGTATTTGTCTCAGATGTACATGTATAAAGGCGGTAATACATAATACCAATATGAAAACGAAATATGGCAATTAGTATAAGTAGAAACAGCAAGAAATGTTTGATAGAAAATACGAATTCAAAGGTTACATCCCACGGATGTATTACAAAAGGGTGTCGGGAATTGTTACATCCGACCGAATTATAGAGTAGCGCTTAGATAGTTATTAGACTACAAGATAGATTACAAGACAAGGACTACACTAGTCTCAACGTAGATTAATCTGTTCCATCATTTCAATGAGACGATCCACAGTGTTTGCAAGTCTGCTAGCCTGTCGGGCATTGTCTTCAGCCAATGCTAGTCGCTGTACCAATCCACGGGCATATTCTTCCGTTTCCCGTGAGCGTTGCTCACATTCTTCAAGCCGGTGTTTCAAAAGGGCGGTCTCTACGCTTATCTCCACCACTTTGTTGAAAAGAATGTCTACATTGTTAACGGTGGTTTCGTGATCCTCGGAGACTTGTTCGATGAGTTCGAGATATGTAAGTCTCCAGTTTTCGTTCGTTTCCTATAACACGACATCCATGGTGCGAAGTCGCTGCTCGTGTTGGTTCACCCTAGCGGCTAAGGCCGGCAAGGTGAAGTGATTGGGGTACGGGCCAGCTCGAGGCAACCTGGCGTTCCTCCTTGCTACCCTTGGGTTCTGCGACCCGGATTGAGAGCGAGATGAATTTGATGGTGTGTTTGCCATTTCTGAGACAAAGCGTTAGTAAGAGTGAGGCCTATATTCATATAGTTCCTATATAATATAGCCTATTGAGTGTCTAGCACAAACATGTTTAAGTCTCGGTCCTCTCGAGGTCAGAGTCTTCTAGTGTACTTCTGTTCAACATAACCGTTTCAGACCTTACATCATCTTTCCTTAATTGTACATAGTTGATCAGGCTATGTTAAATTAAAGTCTTATGTTGTAATTCATGAACCAGTCATGCCTAATAAGAAAATACCGCCTAATGGTCATAGTCTAGGCCCACTAAATGCAACCTAATTCACTATAACCTTAGGCTCTGATACCAATCTGTAACACCCCCAACTTTTAATGATTTGCGGAAGCACGATTTGGGTGTTACTAATCAATAACAAAGCACAAAGATATATAGTAAACGACTCTATATACGTCGTTTTAACAAAATATATTAATATTGAAAATGTTTACAACATTTATAGCTTTACATAGCTCGAGTTTAAATAAAAGGAGATTTCAGTACATAAGTAATTGTACAAAATATACTAATGCAAGAAAATCTCAATCGTCTGTATGCTGACTCGAGCTAAAAGTCCTGAAGCCGAAGCAATCTACTGCTTGGTACCTGCGATACATGCTAAATGGGTCAGCTAAAGCTGGTGAGCTCACAGGTTTGAAATCAAGTAATATAGTATGAACCGCAAGATTTAATAATGATTGAATTGCATCCAGCAATTGATAATGTATATGTATACAGCCATGAGCACATAGTTGAGCTTAACTCGAGGGCCGGGTCCCCTATAGAGAATTCCGGGCGAGGTGCCTCCACGAATGCCTAATCAACTTTCGTCTTCCCAAATATTAGTACGTCCGTTTACCCGGTTAGTGCTTGCTAACCCGAACGAGGAGGGTCAATCCTATATGGTACCATATACTAATATTCACGCTACAACGTATTAACAACTATGCTGATGGAGGACTTAAATTGATTAGTTGTGAAAAACTCATGTAGTATATGAAATGTTTGTACTTGCGTTCACATGTTAAAAATGAGCAATATATCACACCCCTGAGTAAAACAGTAAAAAGAGGGGCTATGAGACTCACCTGAGTCTGAAAGCGTTTAAATAAACGTAAGTTGATTAGCCGAGTGATGAAGTCCAAAGACTTGTAACCTGAGGGTGTCCACGACACGCGATGGTTATAAACATGATTGGGTATCTCAAAAGATCACCCTTGTAGTTGTTACACAACTATATATATGTCCAAATTACTACAATTTGGTTGATTTGTTAAGTGTTTGAAAACGTGTACGGCCCATTGGTGATGGATTTGAAATAATAAACTTTAAGTATTATTATCATGTTATTGGTGTTTTGTAGTTACAAGTGTGTTCCAATGTGTTTTATAAGTCGTATCGTATAAGTGTTTGAGATTATATAGGTTCGACACTTAGTGAAATTTTAGTTTGAAAACCTGCTGTTTTATGCGACACAGTCGTGCGACACAAAAGTAGTTATGCGACACAAGGGTTATGTCGCAGAGAAATGCGACACAATATCTATACGACACAAGGGTTGTGTCGCATAGATGCGAGATGCTGATTTAACAGCGACATAGTGATTGTGTCGTATGAAGTTTGCGACATAGTATGCGACATAATGGTTGTGTCGCAAGATTTACGACACTATTTATTTAGTACGACACAAGGTGCGACATAGAGGCTTTTATACAACACAACCGGCAAAATACGACACTAAATGCGACACAAGGCTTGTGTCGCATTGAAGAACACCAGCCCAGAAAATCTGACTGTCGAGATTTTTCCGGCCAAAAACCCAATTCAAACCCGTTTTTAAGCTATAAAATCGTGTTTTACACTTTGTAATGGACATATATAAGTTATATAAACAACTAACAAGTGAAAATACTAAGAATTGAAAGGTTTCGGGATTTTGTCGGAAACTTACAAAGTGTCGGATTGAAAATTCGAAAAGATAGCGTTGTAGATCGTTGCGAGGTGGTCGTGAATCTCTAAAAATATTGGTGATCCGGTTGCGTTTCGTGGTGTTATTTGACGATTTTTAGTGAATGTGGTGGGTTAGTGTTTAGAGAGAAAATGAAAGAGAAAAAGAAGAGAGAGAGATAGAGAGAAATGAGAAATGAGAAAAAGGAGATGAATGGTGGAGGTTAAACCTCCTCCTTTTTCAGTCTTCGCCCCGCGCTCCGCGTGGTGTTCGTTTTCTCCGTCATTTAACGTTTTAATAAATATTTCGCGCGTTAATTATCCATTTTAAAATACGAATTTTGTTTAATAATTTAATTAAATTGTTTTACCAATTCTCTAATAATTTAAAGATTTAAAATGTGATTTAAATAATTTGCGTATTTTGTTGTCATTTTGATAAGTTTCAATTGTACGAAGCGAATTGTAATTTGAACATTATTAAAATAATATTTTTAACATAATAGTGTTACTTAATAAAATTGGTCACCAACGTCTGTATTTATGGAATCGAAATACATTCGATTTAAATTGCGTACGATTTAAACAAATCGCATTTTCGTATATATTCAACAATATATATAATTCGATACATTAATTAGCCTAACACAGAACTAATTACATGTATTAACATATGATTAGGCACTAAGTACTAGTCCTAAATTTGGCGGGTGTTACATCTACCATGTCCAGAATCACGAAATCGCATGGGAAAACAAACCTATCAACCAAAACTAACACATTCTCGATCATACCCTTAGGGTACTGGACTGAACGATCTTCTAACTCAATGCACATTCTAATTGGCTTTGGTTCTCCTAACTTGAGTCTAGCATACATTGTATAAGGCATTATTGATATACTTGCCCCCAAATCAGCTAATGCATGAGTGAGGTCTAAACTTCCAATCAGGCAAGGAAGAGTAATACTCCCAGGGTCCTTCATCTTTGGCGGAAGTTTATTTTGCATAACTGCTGAGCATCTCTTGTTCATTGTTACAGTGGTTGCCTCCATCAGCTTGCTCTTGTTGGTTAAAAGTTCCTTCAGATACTTTGCATACTTGGGCATTTGGGCAATCGCCTCCACGAATGGGATGTTAATGTGCAGTTGCTTTAGATTCTCTAGAAACTGGTGGTATTGAGCATCATCCTTCCCTCTTCTCAAAGCTGCTGGATAAGGTGGCGGCGGTGCATGATCCTTAGCATATTGCCTATCTCTTACAATTTGGTCAGCCTCATTGTCCATCTTAGGACTTTCAACAACTTCTACTTCCTTTTCTTTCTCAGGTAAGGGTTGGGAAACAATTTTCTTCTTGACACCTGAATCCTCATGAATTCGTCCACTTCGGGTGATCACAGCCTTAGCTTGATCACGTGGATTGGTTTCCGTGTATCCAGGAAGAGTTCCAGGAAATCTCTTTTGAAGAACTTTAGCGATGTTAGAAATATTCCCTTCAATTTGCTTGATTGCAGCCCCTTGATTTCTCAATGTCGCATCAGTGGCATTCATCCTTTGTCCAGAACTGGTAATGAATTTCTCATTTGAGGTAAGAAACTTTCCCATCATCTCTTCTAAGTTGGTTTGTTTATCTGTTGATGGTCCAGCTTGTTGATCCTTGGTGTAAAAACCTGGTTGAGTTTGGCGAAACTGACGCCCTCCATCTTGGTATGGTCTCCTGAAGGAGTTTCCACCGCCCTGGCGATATGGTGCTTGAGCTTCCCCATACTTAACTTCCTTAGTTGGTTCTCCCGTTTTTATCTCGGGGCAATCCTTCACTAAATGGCTTCCTCCACAGTTGTCGCATCCCACTTGGATAGCATGGACAGTCTCGGTAACCTTTTTAATTTTTCTGCCCATGTTGTCCAGCTTAGCGGTGATGGCTGCAAACCCATCCTCATCATTCACAGACCTCTTCCGTCTAGAAGTGCCATCATCCCATAACTGAGAGTGTTTCACTTAGTCGCGAATGGCAGTCAAATCATCACGAGGGATCTTCTTGGGAATAGGCCCTTGGGAATCCAGTTGCGATCTCGTGGCACGATCCACTCCTTTATAGAAAATACTCACGATTTGCTGATCGTTCAGGTCGTGCTGCGGGCACTTATGCATCAGGTCCTTATATCTCTCCCAAGCTTGGTGTAGTGACTCATCCATTTCTTGCTTGAAATTTCTGATCTCGTCAATCATCTTTGAAGTTTTGGAAGGAGGACAATACATCTTAAGAAACTTCATGCGAAGATCTTCCCATGTGGTGATGGACCCAGCTGGTTCGTTCTGAATCCATCTTTTAGCAGCTCCCTTAAGTGTGATAGGGAAAACTCTGAGCATGACTTGATCGCGTGTGATGTTCGGAACGTTGAACATATCGGCTATCTCCACGATTCTTTCCACATGATCGTTAGTGATAAACGCTCAGAAGTACTATATTTTAGTAGTATTTTACCCCTAATCTTGGATGTTTCTATTGCATTTAATTGAGTTTAGATATTGATTTCGTTCATATTTGCAAATAGATGTGAAAATGGAGCGTTTATGGAAAAAGGAGCGGAAAACAGTCTAATAACGAGTTAAAAGATGCAATTTTGAAGAATCGTGTGAAGCCGAAGGATTTAAGAGTAGAGATAACAAAGAAATGAAGAATCGGGCCATGAGGATGTTTAAATTCGGATTTAAGAAGATAGAAGAAGCCCAAAAGGAAAGTGGTGGCCCAAAGTTTAATCCAAGCCCGTTAGGTTAAAACTCTGGAAATCAAGTTTAGCCGGCGGCTAAGTCTCTTGACCGGCGGCTAAATGCTAAATAAAGAAGGCGGTGACCAACGCGATTTGTTGCCGTGTGGAGATAAATCTGACCGGCGGCTAAAGCATATAGCCGGCGGTCAAATGGTCTGATTTTCAACTATAAAAGGCCAGCCTTGGCAGACATTTTTACACACAACTTAGATATATAATACACTCTGTATTTACGATTTTTATCAGTTTTTAGGTTAGGGTTTTGTTATTTTCGAGTCGTAGGTATGTCATGGAGGCACAAGGAGTGATGGTTGATTTCATTTCAACCGATCTTCGCGTGATTCGTCAATGGGTTTGTATCGTTTACTTTATATCATTGAAGAATTTGATATTTAGTTTTCTGATGTATTCTTATTTGATGAATTGATACAATTAGTTTGTGATAATGAACCTTGGATAATGATTGTTGAATGATTTCATTTGCATGTTTGTTAATATTGTTTAATTGAAAACCGTTATGTTACTCGTAGATCCTTGTTTATTGGTAACTGGTAGTTATTAGTTCTCAACGTGATTAATAAGATTGATGAGATTGAGTTCCTTTGATTTTATTAATTATTGATGGTTATAATCTTAGGGTTTTAACTATTGCAAAATAGATTGAGTTTGATAGGTTGAGAATTTAGTAATTATTCACTTTAAAATGAACAAGACAATAAGCTAATTATTGGGTATTGTTGAGTCATACAATTAGAGTAATTATAATGAGTTGTGAATGCTTAATGCATGATTTAGGGAAAGGCACACAATTGACTGATCATCTTGTGACATTGGAACCAGTGTTTTATGTTGGACCCTAGATTATAGGAATTAGTTGGACCCGAAACGTTGGCTAGTTCACATTCAATTTAGTATTCATTGAAGAATTTGGTATTAAGTTGATATAAAAGAAATCACAATTAGATAATTAATGTGCAAATGAATCAGGATATATGAATCTGAGTGGAGTTATTACATACTATTTGTTCCTTCCTATTGTACATTATTATTTATTTTAGTTTAAGTTTGTTTAGTTTATTTGTTTTACTTTATTATTTTATAAAACCTTTGTTCATACGGAACTAAAACGTAAACCCCTTTTTACTTTGTAAAATAAAAGATTATTTATTCTTTTTATTCCATTTTCCCTGTGTTCGAATCTGACTTACCAAATCTATATTTACAATTGATCGGTATTCTTGCCTGGTTGCTTGGAAGTATTTATTAGGTATTTCTATTTATAAATTATAAAACAAAGACGCGCTTTCATAAGCGACATCAGTTAGCATCTTCCCTTTCTTCTCCACGGAACGGATTCTCCCTAAGCTCCTTGAGGAACTGTCCTTTGATTTCAAACTCCACATCTTGCGCAATTGCCAGCCTTACTACTCTAGTGCCACGGTCGTTACGCATCCGACTCGAATACTCCTCAAGAGTTATGTTGGCAATATCTTCTGCCATTATGTTATCGGGTTGATCGTTAAAAAGGAATCGTAGGCTCTCTCCGAAATTGCCTTCTAGATACGAACGGTAGTGTCTGGTTCGTGGGGTAAAAAGGTTATTGGTAAAAACCTCAAAATCGTCGCTAAGAAATGTGTTGATTAACGGCGAGTTTGGTGGTGCGGAAGAAGCGCGTCTTCTTTGATGAAATATGCGTTCGGGTTCTTCAAAATGGTCGGTTGGATCTGGAACAGTTGATCGGGTCATAAACTCCTGTAACGTACTTGACAAGTCAGCAGAACAGGCTACCCTACTACCTAATTATAAACTAAAGTGAAAAGGAAATTAACTAACTAAAATACCAAACAAATAATAAACAAACTAAAAGTAATAACCAAAAGACAACTTCCAATTTTTAATTGAAACAAACCGCTCCCCGGCAGAGGCGCCAAAAACTTGATGCTGTGTAAACGGGGTTTTAGTTTTAAAATGGAAATTACCTAACTTACTACACACAACACAGGCAAGAATACCTGATCATATATAGTATAGTTCAGTAAGTCCGAGTCGAACACAGGGAACGGATGTCAATATTAACAAATTGGAAATTGCTACAATTAATTAAAGCAGTAAAAATAATGGGGACGTTTTAGTTCCGATCGAACAATTAATAAACAGTTATAAAAGAAATGATTTATTAACTAAAAATAAAGTATAAAATAAAGGAATAGTAAAATGACTTAATTAAATAAAGATTTAATTCAAATGATAAAAGAACTGCATTTGCTTAGATTACTTTCCTTAAAATCTGGAAATCATGTTATTTAGAATGTTCACGTATGGATTTTATTGTGCTATAACAAATGTATCAATCTTCCTTACAAGATAAATTGAATTAACACAATTAAGAAAGACATGAAGTTGTTTTCAACCCGCTAACAATTCAATTTAACGTTGCCCACCTAATTGTACTTTATATTAATTTAACACCGTCTATGTGATTTATCCTTATAACTTGAATCAACAAAGTCTATAACTATTTCTAGTTATCTCGTTCTTGAATAATTATTACCAATTATTAACCCTAACCCGTCAAACTCAATCTATTCGGTGGTAATTATCAATTAAAACCAACAATCATCAATAATCTTATAATCAAAAGGAATTCAATCTCAATTAATCATAAAACCACGTTAGGTAACTAGTAATATTCACTCAATAACCAAGGTTCAACGAATAAACACATAAACTTGAATAAAATCCAATACGATTCGCAATTTCAATAATCAATCCATCATTTAAAGATTATCATCTAAGCAAATGCAATAAAAACTTAGCCACTCATATTATAACAGAAAATCAGATTCGAAATCAACATCATAATCATAATCGAATGAAAGAAAGTAATGAATTCGAACCGAAATAATGAAATAACGATTGAACGAACGAAAGTCTTTGATTCTTTAAGCTTCAATCCCTTCAAAAACCTCTGGAATTAAGGTTTTTATTCAGAGAAAACGTCTGGAGAAAAGTGGTGTGTGTTATGTACAAATGAGAGCAAAAATGAGTTTTTAGGGTTTCTGCCGAGGTAATCCATACGCCGTATGAAATTCCATACGCCGTATGGATTGAAAAGCCCATGGGTTTCAACCCGCGTATTCTGGCGGCCCGGCTCACAACATCCATACGCCGTATGGATTCCATACGCCGTATGGATTCTTTTTTTTTCCAACTTTTTCAGCCTTCGACCACCTATTCTTCACACTTCTCATTTTAACGTCTTTTCTTCAATTCTCGCACGTTTTCAGCTTCTATTCCGATTCAAACTCCAGATAATTCCTAAATGCATATATGAACGAAATGAGTATCGAATTCAAATAAAATGCATAAGAATTAATCAAACTAAGGGGTAATTAGCACTAAAAAATAGTACATTTTGGCGTTCATCAGATGGCAACCAGTATCTCTCCCTGTGACTGGGGAGGGACATTGACAGTTGGTGCAGTGGAAGATGAGAGTTGGCCCGGGTCTGTAGCCAGTGATGTGACATCAGCGATGGGTGTGTTATCACCCACTGATAGCACTTGGCCTTTGACTGAAACATTATCCTTTTGTGAGGATAATGAGTGGCTGATTGGTTGACTCGATAAGGGGGTGTGGGTTGCACCCAAATCACTGCTAACAATGGGTTGAACCATTGTAGCTGTCTGCAGTTGTCCCTTTGTTAAGTCACTGGACTTTCGGGAGTCCAGAGAAGTAGCTATGGTTGATGGTTGATCAAGAGTGCCCGTAGGAACTGAACGTTCATTCTCTGCTTCACTTTTGGCATCCGTAGATGTCTTTCTTTTGCTATGTCCCTGATCCTTTGATGTCAGGGACCCTGATTTGGATTTCCTTTTGAGAGCGGTGGTTGATTTTTTGATTGGTGGTTGACCAGTAGTAGTCACTGGGGGTGTGGTCAGTGACATGGTCGATTGGGGGGCAGGATCTGACGGATGTACAGCTTGTAAAGGCTGGGGTGCAAGAACTCCCTGGTTTTTCATGAAATCAGGTAGAGAAGCCTTCAAAAGATACTCTATCATAGGCATCAAACTGATTTTTAAAGATCAGTGACAGAAACCTAGGATAGGGTACATATTTAGCCCTACTAGGTTCATTTACTCTATTTATCAGTTCATCAAAAATCACTCTTGCATAGTCAACCTGTAAGGAGTTGACTAGTGACCAACTGATATGTGCCTCCAGGGTGCTGAATTGATCATAGCTCCCTGTTTTGGTGCCTAAGCACAGAATAAAATTTGAAAACAAAGCATTCCAGACACCGTCCATTTTAGTTTTATGTACAGTAGAATACTTACGGTTACCAATTGCATCGACAGAGTGTTTGCATTCAATCTCAGTGAGATTGACGATGGCTCCTTTGGCAGCATCTCCATCGGGCAGTGGTATGTAAACATTGTGTACTGGAAGTTGTAAAGTAGTGCGGATGATGTCTGCAGTAATCAAAATTCTAGTTCCACCATTATCAATAAAACCCTAGATTTGTGAAACCTTATCAACAATTGAGTGAGTTGCAGTGAACCAGAACTCACTAAGCCATTCAGGATTCATTTCTCCAGGATATAAAGTGAGAGCAGGGAGAATAAAATGATTATTTAAAAGGTTAATAATTTCCGCATACTCTGTTTTTGCACATTTTAGATTTCCCAAATAATTTGATTTTGGGATAGTGATGACAAGATCATCACTCACTGCAGAGGCTTTTAGAGCTTTAATCTATGTAGTGGGTGAATAAGAATTTTGAAAAAATTTTGATCTTGCCATAGTGATTAAAGAACTGTGATTTGCAGATTCTAGGGTTTTGAAAATGAAGGGTTTTCAATTTTAAAGAACACAGAAATCAAGTATGCGTAAAAAGTGAGAGTGAGATAAAATCACTGAGTTTATAGTGAGTACAACTTGATGATTGTGTGGTTAAAAGTGAAGAGTCGTGGGCGAAGGTTGTGATTTTAGTGATATAGGGGTGATGATGATAAAGAGTGGTGGTATTAATGGTGATGGTAGTGGTGTGCCGGAAAAGTGTGCTGACGTAGGAGAGAGAATGTCAGAAGCGTGCGACTTTTTCGTTGCACCACAAAATATTTATTTTTGAAATCCATCAAGTTAAATACAAAAAGTATTAATCTTAACAAATGTTTATCGATTTGATGTACCACCATTAAATGATATCTCAGGGAGTAAATGTCACTGAGATCACATAACCAAATTCTTGGTTTACCACCAAAAAAAATATAAATATCATAATTTGACACTTTCACAGATTTATCTAACTGAACCTTTTGTTTTCCTGATTTAATCACAACTTAGAATACTGATTAATTCATTTAGACATGGGTTTAGCATTGATAAGGACCATTATTTGTCAAATTTTGATATAAATATATGTTTTATTAGAAGGAAATGAATATAGATTATGTTTAAAGTAAGATGAACATTATGTTTCTATTGATACAAGTTATTGATCAGATCACAACTTAGAATACTGACCCGATCAGCTAGTGATATCATAGAAAAATGACATTAATCAAACTTTTAGACATAAGAGGTATTCAAGTGACTTTATGAGTTATAATGAAAGAAGAATATAACATACTGATCTCTGAACTTGCTGATTGTATCAGTGAAAGTCAGTTGATCAGTGAGTATATTCTTCTAATGTTATAAATCATAGAGTCAATTTATTTAAAGCGATTATAAAATATAGAGCAAAAATAAATAAATAACTACAAAGAATCTATTTATTCATTTAAGTTTGATAGGTGAACCCATTCAGAACTGGGTTCATAGTGACTAAGCCTTGGTTTTGGCTTCCATTGATTTGCATAAATCATATATGAATGCTCACTGATGATTTGATGTTTTGAAATAGGTAGAGCTGAGCATTCAGATGACAAGTGTTGTCTTTTACCATATATGTAACACTTTTTGTTAACATGACTGGCCTGTTTGACTTTCCTTGTTTTAAGTTGCTGATCTAACATAGTCAAACAACTTTTCTTGCTGATTTTTACTTCCTGCATCTTTGACTTAAGATCACTGATAGAAGTTCTCTCAGTGACTGATACAGTGTCAGTGAAGTTTCTGATAATAACTTGATTATCAGAGATGGTTTTGATGAGATGTGAAGTTACTGATGATTTGACAGTTTCCAAAATATTTATCTCATCTCTACCTGCTGCCATATCAGAATCATCAGTGACCAATTTTCTTTTTGTAAAATAGTTTGGTTTTGGTTCACTGAAGACTGACATAGGTTCAAAAATAGCTTCTGAAAAAATTCCCTTGGGATCAAAGACAGGATCAACTTTTGTTGAGTCAGCGAGTGATGAAGCATATTCATAATCTCCTCCCAAAATAGCTTTAACTTGTTTTGGAATTTGATTATTGATGCATTGATTGACATTATCATTTGACTTGCACCAAAATTTCATGACCTTTTTAAGTTTTTGAAATTGTGTTTTAAATTTCACCTTTTCTTGAACACATAGTTGATTTGCATAAGTTTGTGTATCAAGATCTAGTTTTAATCTTTTTAGTTTTGACACATTTTCACTTTGATCATTTAGCCTTGATTTTAACTCACTGATCTCACATCTCTGTCTTTTCTGAATGTCATGAGCATTTGATAAGTCAACTATCAGAGACTCAAAAACATTCTCTTTTTCAGAAACTGAAGCTGATTTGAAATAGTGTACCTTGTAAAAAGTTTCAGGATTCCATTCAGATGCTGAACACTTAGGAGTGACTTCTTTGATATCTTCAAGAAGTTCAGCGTCATCAGCCATCAGACAGTACTCCTTCTCTAAACAAATCATTGCTTCTTCTTCATCTGATGATGAGGAGTCAGAGTCACTGAATGAACCTTCTTCAGCTACAAATCCTTTACCCTTCTTCTTTCCAGATTTAGCCATTGCCTTCAGCTTTTTGTACTTTGCTTTGTACTTGTTATACTTATCATTTCTGAAGTCTGGCACTGGTTTTAGGACTTGGTTGACTGACTTTGATCTACATTCAGCTGCAAAATGACCAGGTTTGCCACACTTGTAGCCTTCACCTTCGGATTGAAAATTTTCAGATGATGGAGCACCAGCGAATCTTTTTGATCTGGTGTTCTTTCTGAAATTTGCAACCATCATGGCCATATCTTTTTCAAGCTTCTCCAGTCCTTCATCATACTCATGCTCTGACTGTTCTTCATCTTGACCACCTTCTTCTTCAGCTATCAGTGACTTCGAGCTTTTCTTAGACACTTTTGACTTCTGTCTCTGATCAATTTCATCAAGCTCAGCTACAAGAGCATTGGATATCTTCTGACTTCCAAGAGTAGCACGAATATGCTCACTCTGATCAACTTGCTTTTCAGACTGCTCCCAGTTGAGCAAAATACCATAGACCTGAGTTAAATTAAGAATTGGATAATCATTTATCTGTCTAGTGCATGTGGCAATGGTTCTCGAAATCTTCCTTGGCAGCTACTCCAGGAATTTTTCAACAACAAATCGCTGCTCCTTTCCTATACCAGCCTTCTCCATTTTATTCATCAGCGACTGGTATCTGGTGTAGGTAGACGACAGAGATTCATTTGGTTCCATTGCAAACAGCTCATACTGGCGAGTGAGATTAACTTCCCTGCAGCGAATAATATCAGGAGTTCCAATATATATATTCCTAAGGGTATCCCACATGTTTTTAGCAGTTCTACAAAGCCTGATAGATTCGAATACTTCATCAGGAAGTGCCATGCCTATGTAGATTTTAGCTTGTTTATCCAGTCTAACCAATCTCTATCCTCATCCGACCATTGTTCCTCTTTTTTGGGCACAACCATTTCTGGTATAGCAGGAGTAGTAGCTGTAGCAATGATAGCAGGAACAATTGTGGTTGGAATGTGGGGACCATTGGTTATTGTATTACAGAGACGGTCGTCAATTAGGTCTAGAAACATCATCATTCGGGACATCCAAGTTTCAATCCTTGATGGATCAAAAGTTGGAGGTTTGGTTGTAGAATCATTTCCCTTCTGATAATCAGAGTCAACACAGCTGTACTTTACTGATTCCATTGCAGATCTGGTTAATTGAATTTAAACCAACTCTGCTCTGATACCAATTGAGAGTCCCGTAATTCACTATTGTTTAGTGAATTGGAATCACAAAGTGTAAAGTTGATTGTAGAAGGGGGGGTTGAATACAATCTAACAACTAATTTCAAATTTTAACTTAGTTATTATATTAGTTGTTAATTGTTTAACAGAAATAGAGTATAACAGATATATGAATATGACAATATCAAAGTAACGAAGTAATGATAGCTAAAATGATGAATTATATTGATCATACAATTCACAAGTGTTGAATGCGGAATGGATTAATCAAAGTTAATCCAATTCAAACACTTAGCTAATCGATAACAAATGAGAAGAACAGCAGTGGACGAACACGCTGACTGTTCACTCGCTGGATCGTTAAGTCGTGCTTAGACTAACTACTCACTGACATACAAGTGATTAACACGTTTTAAACGACTAGCCTCTACAGTACATAACACTGGACTATTTATACTACAAGAGTTCCTTAAATATCTCCTATAAAATAGGGTCTTGGAATGACACGTGTCGCTGCTTGATTGGCTTGATCTCTGATGAACCGACATTCTGCGGGTCCCAATTCTGTTACCGCAAATATCTCGTTACCTTAAAACCAATCATTCGCTGCCACGTAATCTTTCGGACATACTTCAAGTTGGAACACTCTTGCTGATGTATAGATAAGTACAGTACTTTTTGTACTTAATGATTGAGAGGCTTTATTGAATAGTCCATGAAGATGCAGAAATCCTCCTCACTCACTGCGAGCTAACATGCTCTTGTAGAATGACTTGAACTAGAGATCTTCAGTGACTAGCTGTTATTCTGGCAGTGACTTTTGCCTTTATTGATTTGAAGAAGTAAAGCTCTCGCTGACGTTGATCAGCGACACACCGAGTTGAGCTTTATTCTTCCTCAGCATATCAAGCAGAATGAAAGACGATCAGCGGAACCTATCTTCAGCAACAGCAACTTTGATACAATCTATTTCTTCATCGAGTAGTGAATAGTTGAGTTGGTCAGTGACCAGTGACTCAACATATACTAACCAATCAAACCCCCATTCAATAGCTAATCCCACTTACCAAAATGTTTGACTTACACCAACTAGATTTTGGATTGAACATTTGCAAATGCCCAATTCACCCAAACCTATGCTCTGATACCAACTTATAACACCCGAAATTTTAGAACAACATATTTTATAATATAATCCATATGGAAGCGTTGTCCCAAAACATATTTACCTTTTACTAAACATTTATCGATTCTCAAAACATAACACTTATACTAAATAATTACATAACCATATTAACAAGACCGGGTGTTATGAAAACTATTCAAAACATAATATTAACAAAAGGTCAGAGCGCGCGATATCCTAGTCAAACATCCAGTCAACCACCATATCCCGATCTACATCAAAAGCTAACCAAAATCTGCAAAAGATTCAACAACGAGGGATTAGCTCACGCTAAGTGAATGAAACCGTAGACGATGGCTCAATCCAATCATAACAAGTTTTTACAACAACTAAACTTAATCACATAAGCACATAAGTCAAGAGGACCGGCGGTTCCTGGTATACTATCACAGAAACCCACAATCACTGGTATACTATCACAGTGATCTTCCGATAGCTTGAGTACTACCTTCACTGACATAAGTACATCCTCAACTATGTGTATCGAAAGACCCAGACAGCTACACAGTAGTAAACAAGTCCAACCATTGTTGACCTCCGAATCAACTCACATAGTCACATAAAAGCATAATCATCATGCAGTTATGGAATAGCAACTGAACAACTGATATAATCAATCAACTACAGCAAACCAATCACATATCCAAGAACTAAACAACTGGAATTGACAACAACAATATCTATAATTAATCATAACCATAACTACCCTGGTTTACCCGTTGTAACCGAACCCGTTACAACTGGTTTGAACCGAGAATTACAGTATCCACTCACCGATAGTCCCGGTCTTGAACTCAGTGATCTTATATTACTAAGTTGCCGCCTGCTTATCTGAGAACAATAATAACAAGTCAGTAATAATCCAACACCGATATTCATATCATAACAATATAACATATCTTCAAATTCATAACTTCATTTATCATAACCTTATTAAACTAAATTATGCCATCTCTATATTCTATTAAACATTTATCAATTATCTTTACTGATATCACAAAAGTCATATATCATATACAAATACTTAAACTAAATCATGAAAGTAAACTACTTCTGCCCAGCACCCAATCGCGTCGCTATTAACTAAGATCGCGTCGCGATCTGTTACACATCACGCCGCGATTGTACTTGGTCGCGCCGCGACCTGGTTCTGAACATCAGACCCTGAACCTGTTCTTGCACAGCAGCTCCGAATTCACAATCAAAAACACCAATCTGACTTTCTACTTAAGCAATTATAACTTATTTCATTTACTAAGTTTATAATAACATCAATAACACTTCTCCAAACATCATCAACATCATAATATATTCAATCATCTCAATCTCATGGTTATCTATTTTATCCAATCTACCTTTAAAGAACATCAATTAAATCCATTTTCAACACAACAAAACCATTTACATCATCATACAATCATCAATGATAATCCATCTTTAATAAACCCTGTGATTTCTATCAATCAAAGGAAAAAAAAAACAACATGATCATGTATAATAAACAAGGATACTTACCAAGTAAAAGAACTAGAAATGGTGAGGAACTAATTTGATAATGATGATTATGATTATGATTCTAAGAACTTGAATCCACAAATGAATTTACCTTTCTTTAATTTAGCTTATGAAAGTATTTTAGGTGAAAGAAATTGAGAGAGTTCAAGAAACATAAAGAACAAATTAGGTGATATTTAGGTCGGTCCACCACCGCTTCCCATTTAAATACAATGCAATATTTATACCCCTTCTAATCCTATTGTCTTGAACCTGAAAATACCCGCGAGTCAAAACATTTTATTTTATCGTCAGTTTCAAGAATTTAAAACAAATACCATTTTACTAGTCACAATAAAACCTGTGACTCTTTTACTCATTTATTTTCAATAACCATTTAAAACTTAATAAAATATAATTTATTTTCGGGCCCAGAAACCGGGTGTTACATTTTACTTCATGGTTTGTTCTTATTCTTTCTGTCTTTTATTCTTTCATCTCATCATAAAATTTATACGCCTTTGTATCTATGATGAATTTTCCTTGCGAATTCTGCCTATAAAAGGCATTCATAATTTTGTTTCAATGTTTCACATTCCACATTTTCTCACCTTATTCAATGGACGATCAGCCTTTGAATTTCATATCCGATCTTGACACTTTTAGGGATTCATGGAAGCTAAAGGTTCGCATACTTCGAGTGTGCAAGTCTACCATTCAGATTGACATGATACTTATGGATGTAAGGGTATGTAAATTTAGTTCAACTTGGTTACTGTTTCACTAGAAATGCAATATTGATGATTATTTCATCTTTATTTAGGGCGATAAAATCCAGGCCACGGTTAAGAAAGCTTTTGTTCCTGATTTTGAACATGTGTTAGAGGATCGTTTGGTTGTTTATCTTAGCAAGTTTGGAGTTGCTGACAACAAAGAAAAGTACCCATTGTTGAGACATTCGTACAAGGTCAACTTCTATCGGTCTACACACATGAAGAGATCGATTAACTTTGATGGACCTTGTCATGGCTTCAGTTTCTTTAAATTTGACGATATTCCCAATTTTCTTGATGATCCAGATCTACCAATTAGTTAGTAATTTTCCTTTTAACTCCTTTCTTTGACGTTTTATTTTTACAATAAAATATGTTTAAATCTTATACCTTTATTTTATTTAGATGTAATTGGCTGTGTTGTTGAGTATGGTAATTTGGATGTATACGATAAAGGAGATGGTCATGAAGGAAAACGAATTAATATGTTGCTTGAAGATCTTATGTAAGTTTTTATTTTTAATTTGTTCACTCTTTTCACATCATTATTTACATTCAATTGAAAAAAAAAATTAGTGGAACCAAAGTCAAGTGTACTCTATGGGATAACTATGTAGAGTAGTTCCACGCTTTTATCGAACGCAAGAATATTCACCATCATGTTGTAATCATTCTGCAGTATGGTCATATTTCGCAACTGGAAAGGTTACTTTTTTGTTATTATCTATATTTACATTTTAATATTATTTGTTTAATACTTATTATTTTAACTATTTTTAGGTGAGCCTACTTTCCAGAATGCTTTATTTGGAACCAAATTGTTCATTGATGATGATATCCAGGAGATAACTGATTTCAGGAAGAGGTCATATAATTATTTTTGTTAATTCAATACATTTTAATTAAATCTAATTTATATTAAAAATTGTCTTTCATAAATTATAGGTTCATTTGTAAGGTTCGGAGTGCTACTTCTTATCAGGGTGGTAGTCAGTTTTCTAGCCAGCGTGTTAACTCATTACGTGAAGAATTTCTCCGTGAAACTAAGAGGGTCACCATTGATGAAATTGTTGATTCACTTTATGTACGTATGTAATTTTACATAGAAAAATCATTGGTACTCTATACACGTAATTAACATTATACATATGACTTACTTTGCAGAAGATGGTATGTGTTGTTCTTTGTACTATTAAGTCTGTTGACCAGCACCACGGTTGGTTTTATGCTGCATGTCGGAAGCATAAGAGTAAGGTAGTCACCAATTCTGAATTCGTGGACCTTGATGATATTGACACAAGTGTTGGTGATGATGATGGTAGTCTGTATTGTAGAAAATGCAAGGGCAAAGCTTCATCTGTGTTTCCAAGGTTTAAGATATATATTTATTAGCATATATGTTTCTTAGATATTAAGTTTGATGTATTTATATTCTAGCTTATTATTTTTACAGTTACAAACTTCAAATAAGAGTTCAGGATGCTACTGGTAGCACCTCTTTTGTGTTGTTTGATCGTGATGTTTTCAAGCTAATTCACAAACCTGCACCTGAAATTCGTGAAAGTCAAGAAAGGGTTAGTTTTTTTTTTTTAATTTTAAAATTTAAAATTATTAAAAATATATTTTTATAATGACAAATAAATTAAATGTATACAGGATTGTACTGGTGATGTATTTTCGGATGATTTTGATGTACTGCTTGATGAAAAGTATCTTTTCAAGGTTGATGTTTCTAAATACAACATCGAAAATGGTTATCAAGTTTATTCTGTTATTAAAGTTTGTTCAGATCCGAGTATTATTAAAGACTTTGTTGACACAGATATAAGCGATCAGGTTATATTATTATTTTGTTCTATACTACATACTATATATAATCTATATTAATTATATTTATATTATTTATTTTGCTTTATAATTTGATGTATTAATTTTTTCTTTTTAGTATGTTGGAGAAGAATACAACCTTAAAGGTGCTAATGAAGAAGGTTCCTCTATTCAGTCAAAGGTGTTTTTTGTACATTGTTATAAATCTTATAAATAGTATTTGTTTGCATAATAATGTTATGTTTTTAAAATATTCATACTCTATTTTGTATGAAGGATCTTGTGTCTTCTAACGAGGGTTCATCTTCTGGTTTTGATGATGATAATCATACCGCAACAAGTCCTTTCAAGCGTCCTAGAGATGTTGAGCTCAATGAATTTCCTCCACAGAATTCGTCGTCTAAAAAACGCTTGGTTGCTGTCAAGATTGAGAAGGCTTGATTGCTGTTGCTTTCATTAGCTCCAACTTTAACTTTCTTATATTCATGTTTTTCATTCTAAGTTATGTTTGTATCGTCTGTTTGTTATTGTCTTATTTCCCTTTATCATGAATGAAAGTTGTGTTGTTTCCTCTTTTCAGCTTAACTAGGCGTTGTTGTTATCTTTAATATTTTTATCTTTATTAATATATCAAGACTATTTTTATTTTGAAGACCACATATTTAGTTCATATAGTTAGCCCACCGCGTACCAATTTACATTTTTTTTTTTAATACCAGATAGTTAGTCCATATAGTTAGTTAGCCCATTGGATACAAAATGAGTCAAGTTAAACATACAATTTTTTTGACAGCTTCACTAAGTGTTTGTGTTATCTTTAATATGTTTATCTTTATTAATATATCAAGACTACTTTTGTTGTGAAGACCTCATATTTAGTCCATATAGTTAGCCCACCGCGTACGAATTTACATTTTTTTTTTTGAATACCAAATAGTTAGCCCATTGGGTACAGAATGAGTCAAATTAAACATACAAATTTTTCCGACATAGACCGTAGCATACAAGACCATTTTCATTTTGAACATTAAATATATAGTCCATATAGCTACCCCACTAGGTAGCACTTTAAAATATGTACTCGTATTTTTTAGACCAAATACTTAGTTCATGTCATTAAAAAAGTTTGTGGGTACAATATCAGTCAAATTAAACATACAAGACCACTATTTTTCTTTTTTCACAACCAAATAATCACTATACATAATTATCCTATGTTGTATCACTTTATAAAATGTATTTTGAAGACCAAATACTCAATCCATATGGTTAACTCAATCTACTATATGAGTAAAATTAAAAATACAAGGTTTTTACCATATACCGTTGCATACAGTCATTCAACACGACTTTTATTTAAAAGATTATTCATTTAGAGATGTCATATGTTATTGCTTTTTTTTTTTTAATGGGTACATTTTCATCATTTTATATAAAAATATAATAATCAAGTATTATATTTAAATTGTTATTTAAATTTTTATTAACTCTGTTGCATTACATAAATCCAATACATTACACTTATAATCATCAAGTATGATACAGTGGTATTAGTAACATATTTAATTGCTTGATAAGATCTTGATTATTTCTATACTTATATTTAGTTATATCTTATTTTTTTGTTATTTTTTTAACCGTTTTACTATTTAAAATGCATATATTTTGAAGTGTATAAGTGTTTTATTACAATCATTTTAATATAATTTTGTGTTTGTCTTTCAAGCTATCTACATGCCAAGGTCACAATTTTTTCTTAAATAATTATAGATTTTATTCAAAATATTGTAATAAGTAAAAGTTTTCTACTCTATATATATTTGGTCTTTTTCTTCTTATCTTATTATTTTGTAACAGAATAATCTAAAACTCATTTGGTAATATCATGCATTGCTTGTAGATAGTTCATGCCTTTTTTAAAAATCGTTTTTATAATAGTCATATTTGCATGCATTTATGTTGGTACAAGATGAAACTTGCCCAAGCTAAATAGTACATCGACATGCAAACCATACATTTAAATGCATGTGAATGGTTTACTCTAATATAAAAGGCATGTGAATCATTTAACCATACATTCTAATATAAAAGCTGGTGTCCTCATTAATAGATATCACTCACAAGGTAGTTGATGAGGTTAACAAAGAAATTCAAAGGAATGCAGAAATTGAAAGTTTATGGGAGTCCATTCATGAAGGTTTTAATGAAATCTCCTTACTCATTCAAGAGCTCGGCTCGACTGCTCGAGAATCTACCATCATCTTCAATCACAGATTTGGCACTAACATCTTTAAAGAATCTTGTCCCTTATGAAGGTCGATATTTTGTTCACTTTTCTCGGTTGTTCGCTTCATCTATGCTTAACAAAGCATAGAGAAGGAAATTTTCTTCATTGCTACTTCATTAAAGATATAGCTTATTTCATCTTTAATACGAGTTGTTTTCAGATTGCATGTTGAGAAAACTTACTGTATGATTCTATTTTCGTTATTCATGCAAACTCTTTTTACTTTAGTTTGGTTATGCATGCATGTTCAAACTACTTATACTAACTTTTACTATTTATTTTTCTTATTGATTATTATATTATGCTTATCATATCTGTTTTTAAAGATAACATTTTCTAATGTGTTAAGTAGTTAATTGTTTTTACTATGTTTGCATGTAGATGTTTTTTTAAACGGTTAAAGTTAATATTTCGGAGGCTAAATATTTTACTGTTTTTAAACCATGATAGTGTATGCTGGAGCAAATGTATTTTTCGTGCATATTATGAGTTGTGTTATTCGAAAAACTAAATAGCGTCGAAGAATTAAAAACAAACGTTGAAGAATTATAGTCTGATAGTCTATGCATTCTTAATTTTTTTTCTCAAGAATGTGATATATGTTTTCTGGTATTACAAAAACTTTAATATTGTCGAAGAAAGAAAAACACAATTTTAATAATTCTGTGACTATATTCAGTCAAATACTATATGTGTATCAATTGTGTTGGTTACATGTGATGGAATTACAGTAATACATTATGTATAGCTGATATATATTTCAATGATGCGAGTGAGTGATTAAGGGGCTGTTTACTTTTTTTCATATTAACTGCTGTTTATATGTGATGTCTGTCTGGATAAATATGTCTATTTATAACAAGTGCTGTTTATGTAAATGTAATTTTTGTTTTGACCAAAATGATGAACTTAAATGATATAAAGTTTGAATAAAAAATGACGTGTTCAAATTCTATTGGAGAAAAAATGTTGAAAAAAATGTATATTTATCATTAAGAGCCTCTTTTTGGTAAGGGCTTCATTTTTCCTCCTATTTCAGAAACAGACATTCCTTTCAGATTAAGTGAAAAAGAAACAGCAATTTATCTGTCTGGATTAAGAAGTGTCTGGAAACATACAATTAAGTGCAAAGTAAACAGGAAGACTGACTGTGAATTAGTGGTTAACCACAAATCAATTCAATGAGGTAACCTAGGGTTTAAGAATAGGTCACGATATTGAACGATATACAATTAGAACAAAGAATACAGGTCGAGAGATAATTGAGAGTTAACTTTAATTTTGGGTTGAGCGTATCAGATATTTTATACAGTTGCCAATCATTAACCGACTCTCTCTAGTTTGTTACAGAAATGACCCTTATACTTACAGAATTAACTATCAAGTCCCTGAACATACATCACTCTACCCCTGATATTGCAAACCGCATCCTACCATTTGTACCTAACTAGATGCCATCTTTGACATCTTTATGGAAAAGGGGCCGAGAGAGTGAGGTTTAGGTGGGTGAGCAAATAAAATAAGATGGCATCACCATCCTCGTGTATCACATTTACAACAGCTGCAGTCTCCCGACTTGTAAACCTAAACCCAAAATTAAACCACCCCAATTTATTCAAATTGAAATTCCAACCACTTTCGTCAACAAAAATATCACCCCTCACTTTCTTCACACTCAGATCATCATCATCATCATCAGCTGCTGCTAATAATCGTTCGATTACAATGTCTTCTTCTTCTTCTTGTAGTTATAGTTATGATCAACAACTCGTTGCTGCCAAAAAAGCTGCTTCACTTGCTGCTCGTCTTTGCCAGGTACTCACACTTCTCAAACATTACATTATTCGTTTACTTCCTATCATAATTTCATTTATAGTAAACAATTAGTTTTTTTTTTCTTTACTACTTTCATGAAATGTTGTGATGAGTTGGGTTTGATGTTCTATTTATAAATATTGAAAGTAGTATTCAATTAATTGATACTTGTTATATATGTAGAATGTGCAAAAAGCATTGTTGCAATCCGATGTCCAATCGAAATCTGATAAAAGTCCTGTCACGGTGGCTGATTATGGTATGCTCTTCGAAATTTTATGCTTTTGTTTGAAATGATAGAGGGCATACCTACACGTGAATGTATATACTAGAATGGCAATCACGTAAAAGCTCATGATTGAGAAATGTGATCTCTAAAACTAAAAGTGGCATAGTTGGCCGGCCGATTAACTGGTCAAACCAGGTTTAGATTAGAAATATTTTAGTAGATGTCGTATCAGGTTAGGCTGGGTTTACAATGCTTTACATGAAATACTTCCTGCCTAAAAAATAAGGTTTTTTATTTTTATTTATTTAATTATAAATAATTAGTGTGCCAAACATGACTACAAAGGTTATAGTACTGCAATAATAAATTAGTTTGTGTAAACATAATGATTTGTAAGTATCTATGCATTTAGAAGTCACTATCAATGACTTTCTACCCATTTATTCATTTCAGCTCATTTCCTATGAGGATAATTTATTAAGTTTGACCCCGTTAGAGATAAATCATTACCCGAATAGATCTATTCATAAGTAAAAATGTTGAAATTATGTTGTAGATTATATGTTTAACAGAAAAATGACTTTTTCAACCTACTTTGATATGCCATTTTGATTCTCAGGGTCTCAAGTTCTTGTGAGCTTTGTTCTTCAAAAAGAACTTCCTTCTCAGGCATTCTCACTTGTGGCCGAGGAAGTAATCAACAACCTTATTCATTTCACTTCCATGTACTTCTCATATATTTCCGTTTTTGTGGTCTAGTAATATGTTTTAATGGCATTTATCACTAATAGGACTCGGGAGATCTCCGAAAAGAAGAATCCCAAGAAACTCTTCAACGAATCACCAAACTAGTGAATGATACGATTGCTAATGATGGAACTTACAATGTGCCTCCTTTGTCTGAAGCTGAGGTGCTCACTATCATTGATTGTGGTACATCTGAGGGAGGACCTAATGGGCAGCATTGGGTTTTGGATCCTATTGATGGTACTAAAGGGTGAGATACCATTTATTTTGTCTTTTTCCTTTTTCTTTTTGTTTGAAGTTAGCAATTCCATGCCTACATGTGTACTATGTGGGCAAATAGGAAAGTTAGGTGATTGTGTAATAGGTCATGTTCTTCTGAGTTGTAAAGATTTAGAGATTATGGAAATATAAATCCAGAAAAGCAACACATTTGGCACATTTTGGTCTGTATTGACCGTCTGGGCAAAAACTGCTGTTGTTTCAATGACAAACACCACCATTAAGCTAGTCACTTTTAGAAGTATTAAAAAAGAGTGGTACAATTTGATCCTTGTGGTAAAAATGAGTACTTTAATTTTTATTTTATTCTATTTTTTTTTCTCTTTTTAAATTTAATTTTGGCTGAATTCATCATTACAGGAATGGTTATATTGATTTGGGCATACAGGTTTATCGTAGTTGTTAGTATTGAAAATTGCATTTTAGATATTTGAGTAATACCCTAAGCATTTCTGTTCTACTAGATGCCTAGTTAAACCTTACTATTTAAATGGGACAAAGGATGTACATCCTCTAGCCCTATGAAATTTCAAGGCTTGATGTGGCACGCGGTTTACTGTACTGACCAAGATACCCTATCTATAATCAGAAGGCACAATAACTTCAGTACCATAATAGATCAATGTTCTGTAAAGATGTCAAAATGTAAGGTCTCGCTGTTGTTGCCTGTAGGTCGTGATTTTCTCAAGTAAATTGTCCTTAAGTTTTCCAATATGGAAATATAGCAATTTATGAAGAACATCCCTGAATGAATTGTTGCAGTTTTCATCATTTCTTCATGGTCGAAATCCATAAATCATGCATTACTTGTCAAGAGTGATTTTTATGTTTTATGTTTTTATATAGCTAAGTTTTTGCCATTTCTTGATGCAGTTTTCTAAGGGGTGACCAATATGCGATAGCATTAGGTCTTCTAGATGAAGGGAAAGTTGTATTAGGTGTCCTTGCATGTCCAAATCTTCCACTAGAATCCATTAGGACCCAACATCAAAATGCCGTGAATAAAGCGGGATGTCTGTTCTCTGCCCAATTATCTTGTGGGACATACATGGAGTCGCTAGATGGCTCACCACCCGTCAAGGTACATGAGTTTATCACTAAAACATGAGTTTTGTGTATTTACGCTACAAATTCTTATTGAGTGTATGCACTTGCATACTGTATACTATCTCTTCAATGTTGTTCTGCTCCTGATGGATGGCCAACTGGCTTGTCAAGATACCTTATTAGTCTCTGAAAAGAATTATATAGTAATGGAAAGATGAATGTTTTGTTTACATCTCAGGTGCATGTTAGCAACACGGAGAATCCTGAAGAAGCTTCATTCTTCGAATCATATGAAGCTGCACATTCGTCCCATAGTCTATCAGGCTCTATAGCAAAGGTACCTTCTTAATTCTTATATGTGATCTTCTTACTTTGCTCTCCTTTATGATAACCAAATTGATATCTAGACAAGAAAGGGCAACAACCAGTGTATCATTGTTATAATTTTGTGATATTATGGGACGAAGGATATACAGTCAAATAAATAACTTTGATTGTATTTTTACACTCAGGAATCAGGAGAAGAAATTCCAACTAATATTTGTCCATGTGTTCCTTTTAAAAACAATAATAAAGAAAATTGTTCATGTGAAAGCGCGTATCCCTGTGATTAGATATCGGATAGGATAGAGGGATGCATTTTTCTATTTATATACATGACTTCAAAATGGACTATTTTTTGAGTGATGAAATGTGGTTTATCTTTTATATTATTTCTTTATTTATTTTTAATTAATTTGTTTATATATTTATTTATTTGTAGAAATTGGGAGTTAAAGCTCCACCAGTCAGAATTGACAGCCAGGCAAAATATGGTGCATTATCACGAGGAGATGGTGCAATATATCTACGGTTTCCCAATAAAGGATATCGTGAGAAGATATGGGACCATGCTGCTGGATACATTGTCATTGCAGGTACACATATTATTAATTAAAGTAACTTAATTATCTTGAGCATTATAGTTTTGAGAAGTGCATATTGGTAAACTCGTTTTAGTTATTTATGTTTTCTTTTTACTTGTAATCGTTGCAGAAGCCGGGGGTGTTGCCTCGGATGCTGCTGGAAAGCCTTTAGACTTTTCAAAAGGAAGATATCTTGATCTGGACACAGGCATCATTGTTACAAACCAGAAACTGATGCCATCTCTCTTGAAAGCAGTTCAAGATTCTCTCAAGGAACAAGCTTTGCCATCACTCTAAAGAATTCTTCCTTTCTGAAAGTGGGAATGCTACTCTGTTTTGTTAATTACGTTGTTGTGCATTATTTACATGTTCTTGCTAATAAGTTTTCACAATAAAATTTACAGCGCTTAATCAAACATTCAGCTTAACACAATTATTCCAATAATCATACATCTTGATGGATGCAATGAAGCGTCCTAATTGTTTGGATTAATATTCGTCCATATTTCCTATGATTTTTAGGATCTTTTATTTTTGGTGATTATATTTAATTATTAATTTGTTTCCTAGTTATATTAGGATTCTAGAATTTAGGAAATAAGATGTCTTTCTCTCCAAGAAAACATCCTTATAAGTATTAGGTTCAGTTGTTTCATTATTTAGTTTATGATTTGAATAATAAAAGAGTTAAAGAAGAACGAGAATTCGTTTATTGGTTCTTTGTTTTACGTTTAAATGTGCACGGCCATTTAATCATATCGATCCTTCATCACATCTTCTTTTACCTTGTTTATTTTATATATTGTAACTGCAAGGTTATAACTAATCATGTATTTTATTTTATTTTATTTTATAATCGTTTGAACAACACTTATCTAACTAGTAGTACATTACCTAGCATATACTCACTTTTTTCTGTCATTTTTTTCATCATCAAGTTTTCCCAAGTTGGTATCCATGTTAGTTAATTTTACTAACTTCAAACAATGATGATGTAAAATTGTAGATATATCTAGTTAAGAAGATATAATAATACATGAAAATTTGGTTTTAAAATTGTAACTGATACAGGGTGCAAACACTTTACTTCATGTATTGATTGGTTTACTTCTTTGAAGGCAATTCTCATCCATCAAAGCACAATGGTTGAGTTTTGTCATGAAAAGATATGTCATCCGTCGCTACTAACTCTGCATCCATTGCATCAGCCCGTCATTAATATGAACTTTCAGCCGTCTGCCAGCAAATAATGTTGGTAGAATGTGATATGTTAAGTACAAAAGAAGGTGAAAACCAATGAATCATATTAAAATTGGTGTACTAACCTCGTATGCATATAGAGTTGTATAATAAGATGAATCAAACTCAAAATCATTGATTGATTTTGATGATCCATGAAGCTTTGCTAACCAATCTTCATGGTACTTATGATTACCATTGGTCCGAATGCCTTTTGTGACTGCACAAAGACCTTCGTTTGATGAAGTTCGTCTATTTTCACGTTTTTGTTTTGTGGGTCGTTGCCTTGGTTCGCTATGCGACCTTGCTTTTGCTCTTGAAGATTCTGTTCGGGTCATGTAATTTGGTTCATCGTTGTGTGTACTCGTTTGTGATGCTGTAGAAACCTCATCCATTGGCTTATTCTGCACTCTCATTGACTTTTCATGCCTCATTGGCGATAAATCTATCGAGAATCTTCTTGATGATTGTCGACAACCTGTGCTGGTATTCATTTTGCTTCCGTATTGTCCCAAGTTATCATTGTGATCCTGCAAAAGCATTTGGAATCGTTGAGAATGCAACAACTTTAGAACACTTATATAAAATTGATTTTGTCTTTTACAATGTCATCTCGTTGCTGCCATTGTCTGTTAGAGGTAACAATTTCAACCCATTCATGTATGAAAGTTGCACTGCCCAAAATCCCAAATAGTTTTTGTTTTTTTTTTCCTTTTCAATACAAAACCTTCAAAATCGTTTTATTTCAAAGAATAGATTATCCTTGAAATATAAAATGTAGGGCTTATTGTTTCGTTATGTATTAAACTTTACACTTTTTAGTATTGTATGAGTCGAACTTTGAAAACATCTATTGTATGTATTGAACTTGTAAATATCGTGTATTATATGTAAACTTTCCTTTTTGGGTATGACCAAAATAGGAAAGTTTCCTATTTAGCCTTACCCAAAAAGGAAAATTTACATACAATAGACGATCTTTACAAGTTCAATACATACAATAAAACAAATGAAACTATGTCTCATACAATAGTAAAAAGTGAAAATTTGATACATAACAAAAAAATAAACCCTAAAATGTACGTGCACATATTTTTGTGTATTTAATAAAATATGTTATTATTTTCTGGACAATTTTCTGTATATGTATATAATATTTTGCAAATGACATACGAATTGTGGTGCACTTAGACGACGCTCGTGAGCCATCACAAATCCATGTTTAGTTGCACCATGATGTGACCTTGACTCGGCATCCTCAGCCATTTGTATCCTTTGAAACCGAGCTCTAACCTGAATGGCGACTAGTGCACTCATGCACCTGACCATGGTGGTGGTTCTTTTACGCACCAAGTGACCCCTCACCAAGGCTTGTAGCTTCACTAGTCCACGTAGTGCACACAGCGCCTTGCGTGCCTAAATAAATAAAACGATCACATAACATGACATTTCATTTTGTGTCGAAAGTTACTATTGAGATTGTTACCAGATAGGAACGAAAAGCTGATTGAATTTTAGTTGCAGCAGCAACTGCAACTATAGGAGATACTCTATTGAGTTTTTTCGTGGTGGCTTTAGGAGGTGGCACCACCAGCATTGAGTTGTGGTTTTGCTGCAGAACTGCATAATCGAATAAGGCTTGTGATACTAATTGAGAGGTTACGATGGAGTCAAATGATCGACAACTCTTGTGATTGACTTGTACTTTCTCTGTGTTATTGGATCTTCTAAAGCTCCATCTCCTTTTGGGAGTTGCAGGTATAATGGCACTGGTGCTTGGTGTTGATTCAAATATGGTCGCACTAGCATCTTTGGTGCTGATTTTGTCATCTTTTTTGCCTACCAACAAGTTTCTGATCCATCTGCTTGCCTTACCCATACCAAAATATACTCGTAATATGGAAGTTTTGTAGTGTCTCTCTCTTACAATTTATATCTGTAGTTTTTCTTTGATCAGTTTGACAATAATAAAATAAAATAGTGATATAAAAAGCATGTTTTGTTTGTTTGTTTGTAGGCAAAGGCCTGCATTGACTCCTCAATTTGTGCCAAATGACACTTACACAAACACTTTTCCATCATATCAATTCTTTATTAGAGTACGACTATATTATCAAATTTACATTCTGAGTTAAACATTCATGAAACTCCAATTTTGCCTTTTTCTTTAGTTCTAAACTAGCTGATACTAAAAGTTGTATAGTTTTTGAAGAGATACTATAATATAAAGTTATACTTAAAAAAACATCTTTGTGGAAATATATGTCATCCAATCAAAACGGAACCTTTTATATAAGCATAATAATAATAACAAGTTTTTTAGCCCGCACGTTGCGGCGGGGGCTAAAAAGTACAATTTTAAACTCCGTTATGAAATATGAAGTTTTTACTTGAATAAGATATGATCTCTTTATGGTTTATTTTTTTATTAAACCAACATGTACGTGTATACTTGAAAAAACTTAAATTAATACAAAGCTGATTTTGCATTTAAAAGTTATAGTGTATATGCACTGATTTTACTAATTGATAATGCAATCAGTTAATTGCACTTAAGTTATTTATTGCTTTTATACTATAACTATTAATGTTTTCATTTCACTCAATTCTACAAATTAAACGAATTGCTTTTAAAAATTTTAACCCTTGATTGGAAGACCATTAAAGTTTTATAGTGTCATTGTGTTTACAACCTCATGGTCATAAGCTCCAATACTAATCGTTTTAAAAAGTTTGTGTCCATTTTGTTATTTTAGCTAATCTCATTAACTTAATAATATAAGAATGGATCAATAACCAATAAGACTAACATCTAATAGACGACAAATATTTATTTATTAAACTGATCATACTTCAAAAATTTTGAAAAACATCATAAATTCATCTAGAATTCATTTTTCTAATCTTGACTATTCAATGTAGAAAATCGATACCACCTTCAAATAAAACAACAATTTAAAATTTAAAACGTATAAATTACGCAAACTTCAAAGATGTTAAAGATAAATTAGACCAACTAATTAACCTCACTTAAACGAAAATGACCAATTCAACTTCTCAACACCAAGTCTCCAAATTATATAATGAGCTCCTCTCGAACTATGATCTAATAGTTGATTTGTATTTATTGATATTTACTTATATCCACAAAATGCATTATTTGGCACTTTATTTAGTGCGTACTTTTACTGATATAACTACATGTAGTCCATATAAAATGTTTAATTTATGCAAAAGACATTTTAAAAACTAAAAAACATACGATAGTAAAATCTGTAAATTTACATACACTTTCAAACTATAAACCTTAAAGACATTTTAAAGACTAAAAAACATACAATAGTAAAATCTGTAAATTTGCATACACTTTCAAACTATAAACATTAGAAATTATGTTCGAAAACTATAATCATAAGAAAAAATTTACACAAATATTAGTAATCGAACACATATGAATATAAAATGTATAAATAAATTATAGTAATCGAACATATATGAAAAAAATGAATAAATAAAATTAGTAAATGAAAAAAATAATAATAAATAAAATTAGTAAATGAGGGGAAAAAATGGCAAAATGCACTATTCATCAACTATTGAATGAATAGTGCATTTAACCTTGCTAAATGTTATTATACTCAATAGGTGAAATCGTCTCCATTTTTCTACTTCATCTTTAATTATTTGGAAACAGTACTGGTATCGCAAGAATAACAACTTATGCTCTTTGACAGTGGTTATTCTATTACAACTAAAAACGTCAAAAGGCTATTGATGATAATAAATAAATTGAAATTCATGGTGCGGTAGATGAGAAACAAATCGCGATTATTACAAACCTTGATTTTTAAGTGTAAAAGGGTCAAAAGATGGTGAAAGCATAACTTAGATGTCAGACCGATTGTATTCCAGAAACATAAATGTACTTGAGTTCTATGACAATTAACAATTATCAAGATTTCTACATAAGAGTCAATCAAGTCACCTGGAGTACGTGCTATATGCCTTGTAGAGCATTGCATATGAATCATACATTTTACATTTTGTTTGGAAGTTTCAAAATGTTAAACAGATACTACTCTGACTTTTAGATACTTGCCATGATACGTGCCTGACATAGTCTTTAACCACTATCTCCATGTTTCCCCATCCACTTTTGACACATTGCATTTACGTTAGATGTCTATAGTTACATGCATTAGTCTAGTTATTAGCAACTAGTCCACGTACTAGCATTTCATTCCCATGTTTACTTTAATTCCTTAAGTTTAGACCTTGCATTTGTAATTTCCTTTCCTATTTAAGAGTGTAATTTGGTTTTAAGAAATGAATGAAAAAGAAGAAGAAAATTGTTAGTAAAGTAGTCTAGTTCCTTTCTTAGTTTCTTGGGAGATTCACCATCTCGAATTGGTCTCTATCATGCCACCTACAAATTTAGTATGTTAACATTTACCACAGTAAATAGTAGAACTTGAGTATATTAACATTTACCACAGTAAATAATAGAATGATGTTGAATTTGTTATTTGGAAACCGTCAAATCAAAATTTCCTAAATAAAATAACCGCCAAGTAAAAGACAGGAAATCTCAATCAGTTTTTTTGTTGCAGTATATTAAGGAAAAGTTTGAGCCGGAAAAGTAAGACGTTGCAGTATTGGGAAATGACAAGTGTGTCACCAATATCCCATTTTACTGGGTTTTTTGGACCTGGATAGCTAGATTGTAGCTCCTCCCTATCTCTCATATTTTTGGAAGCACAGATTGCAAGGTTAACAATTGATCAAAACTTGATAATGTTAGCAATTCGACGAACAGCAAACTTCTCTAACATAACAAACACAAAAGTGTGGAATATCAACCATAGATAGATAGATAGATAGATACAAATTTTGACTATATATAATATAAAAACGAGCTCCCTGCGATGAAGTTGCATACCCTACGGTCTACATAAGAGCATTTTTCTACTCCTATTATCTACCTCAACAAATGACTAGTCTGAACCCTCCTTTAAGATAACAGTGAAATTCCATTTAAGCCCTTAGGCCTGGTACAAATAATTTGCAACTACAAAATGCGTAGAACATCTACATGGTTCATGGCTGCTGCCATCAGGTTTGCTCTAAACTACAGTAGTCTGTAGTGCACAATTACATGATCTTTTTGATGAAACCATGAACTGAGAAGTTCTGAAGTTTAGATCAACAAAGTGTCCACACCAAAACTCCCACGAGTAGTAATTCTCCAATGAATAAATTTAGGGAGAATGGTGTCGATGAAATTGCCTGCAAATAGAACCATGTAAAATAGAAACACTTGTAAGCTTTTAATATGTAGTTCGTTATAAACTTTATAAAAGAAGAAAAATATTTTTGTAATTTAAAATATTATCTAATAGTCCTCTAGTCCGTATATAGAATTATAGATTATATTGTGTAACTAGTAACCATCTACAAACTCAGAAAATAAATTTGTTGGCTGCTTTACAATATAGTCAAGGACCAAGAGACTTACTTAAAAATGTATATTCTGATATACATATATCAAATCAAATTAGCAAATTAAAAAGATATTCTATCAAAAATTCAACTTTGGTTATACATAACATAATCTAATCAAACTTTACATACGCATGTAATCTTGCTTAAGTATCCATTTAATTCCTGCTTAGATGATTCACTCAATCACCTAGCTTCATTAACTATTTTTGAAAGGTTATATTTCATATAAGTAGACACTAACCATAAAAAGGGCAACAACAGTCACAGAAAATGGCTGGCGATTAAAACGTGTGGTTTCTCCTTCTCTGCTTCGATTTCTTTTTGTGCCCCATCTCTAATTTCCTGAACCCGTCTGTCCCATATTTTGTCAACTAGCTTCCATGTATCATCACTAACAACTTGAGTCTACACACAAGAATTATGCCAGCCATTACAACAAGAAGATGCATAGGTAAAACTTGAAACCATATACATAAACTGGAGGTGTCAATTTCGATTGGTTTAAATTTATACGTGTAACAGGTAAAATAGAAATGTATTAGCTTATAAGAAAATAGGTCAAATGGGTTGAACAGATCTACCTTCGCCCAAAGTGAAGTCGACTATTTTCAATGTATATAACCCTCTATATAATATATAATATAATGATTAAAATTATAATATAATTGAAATAATATAAGTTTTGTAACCATATTTTACACACTAAATATCTAAATATAAAAAAAGTACTCCGTTCTGACCTGTTGTTAAAATTTCTAACAAGCTCAAATAGTGAAATCACATGTCAAAACTCTGCACTAACCTCCATTGGACGTGGGGCACCAAACGTTGCAAATCCAACATTGCCAGGTGCAAATGTGGCCCTACCTGGGAGTGAAGCTCCATGGATTCCCCATCTTCCAGCATATATCAGTGCAGCATATTCATCAACAGGTGGCACAATGGGCTAAATAATGCATAAATGAAAAGAAGAGATAAGATGGTATGATATCATGAGCAACTAAAGCCATAACCTGCATTAACATGCATGTAAAGATACACTATATTTTATTAGCTAAGGATTTTAATTGGATTATGATACTGATTGCAGTTAGGCTGATGTCTTATCTGATGGTAATTAGACCAATACTGTTTCATGATATCAAACATGTTATGCATTTGAGATGGATGACATTATGCTAGAAAATGTGTTATTAAGCGTAAACAGTTTGAAAGTAACCTGAGATATCCGAGGCGTACTTTTGTATATATTCCAAATTTCATCAGCTTCAATTTCTCCCTTCTCAAGTAAAATTTCTGTAGCCATACAGTGTTTTCTTACTACTTGCAAATTTGCAATACTGATCATTGATGCAACTATTTCATGGATGATTTAAAATGTGTAGGTTGGGTAACGGTCAAAACAGGTAGGTAGTTTTTATGTACAAGTCGGTTGAACAACAACACTTTTTTGTCCAAAAGTTTTGTACATAATCAGTGTCAAATATGATCACAAAATTCTTTATCTTATTTTGGTAATACTATCACGTCTTGACTAAAATGGTTTATGATGTTATACGCATTAAAAATACTATTTGGGTGACTTTCGACTCGTTTGACCCAATCGACACTTTTGCTTTCATGCTAACATTCCTTATCTCCCATTTTTTCACATTTGACCCTTAGAGATAAAATATACCCCGATCCATTCATAATAGATGGTCAAAATTGTAACCACCAATGAATTATGTATTGAAAATGACGGGTTAAAAATACCAGGTTACCTTTGAGAATATCTCATTACTTTATCAAGATTATGACACTCAACATTTCCAATATATCGAAAAAAACAAACCTGTGATCTCTTCCACAGCAGAATAATATTCTCTTAAGACAGAATAACACTTTTCAATGGCAAAACGCATGTACTCATCTTTTAGTGCTTCAAGTTTGGCTGCAAGCTGTGAAAGATAACTCATTTATCAGAGGGTTATAAAAAAGCATGAAACTCTATTACACTGAAAGATTAAGCATATACAATGCAGATGAACCGAGTGGTAAAACAACAAACTAAAAAAATACCAAATGCACAGAGGAAACAGATACAATAAAATCATCTAAAAATAAAAGGAAAAAAAAACTACAAAATACGATGATAGTAGCTCATATCCTGACTGAAAAAAACAGAACTCACATTTGGCACTAAATCATGTTTTTTTCGGTAGAAGGCCTTTCCGAATGCAGTCATTCCAGACTGAAGGATCAAAAACTCAGCATGCATTGAAGCTTCTAGTGTAGCCTTTGCAGATATCCAGCATAAATTGTCTAATCCGAACATCTCTTCTTCAATTACTCTGGCTATAAAGTAAGTAGGGATAGCAAACAAGTCAGACATAAAAATGGCATTTGAGTTTATCTTGAAAAATGGAGGTAAAATTTACGTACGAGCACATGCACGGACTATGGAGTTCACATAATCTGCTTTCCTCTTAAACACCCTTCCTGAAATCTCTAAGTAGCGCATGTTTGATTGACTCTTAACAGAATTGATATCTGTCTGTATATGAAAATTCATTAAAATTGTTAACACAAAGGACTCGTGAACTTGTAACCATAACAAGAGAGACTAGAATAAGGCAGGTTGAGTTACGAATCAAAACCAGTAATCTTTTGGTACGAATCGTGTCAAGTTGGGTTGACCCAAAACACTTTTTGTCCAAATACTCAAAAAATTTGTCTAGTTTTGTGAACTTTATTACAAAAAACTATCTTGTTTCAATAAAAACCAACTATCTAATAGAATGATATTGGAGGTTTTATGAGTTATAAACACACTCTGGAGGCTTATGGCTCATTTCTGGTGGTAATCTATTTTTGTTGTTTTCACCTTTGGATCCCTACTAGATCAAACAAAACCCAAATCGACCCATTTACAAGTAAATGGGTTGGAAAGGCCACCTCTATGAGAGACGATATATCTACTTACCCCCATGAAAGGACGGTGGGGATCTGGAAAGTAGCATGCAAGAACCGAAACTGCTGCTTCTCTATATGCCAACCTCAGTTTTAGCTCCTCTGGGACTTCACTTCTATCTTCTTGACCTGTTTCAAATGTTCCTTTTTGCTGCAATGCCGATAAAAAACATTATTAAAAAGAACATTTATCAGCTGAACAGGACATATTTTTTCTTCATAACTTTTAACATATACCCTTTTCAAGGCCTCGAGAAGTTCTTCTCGTCCTATGTAGTCCAAGTCCTTCCGGGCAGTCAAAATACCAGCTTCATTTCTGTTGACTTAATCGTTAGCTACTACCTATCTATTGAAGCTGAACAAACTAATACATTAGAGGTGAGTCACAGTTTCAAGACACTTATAAATGGGTCTATACAAGTTTTGTTTCATCTCCAAAGGTTTAAACGGGTAGAATCAAAAGACTAAAAGGAAATGATAAACATGGGTCGAATGGGTCACAATTAAAGTTGCATAAAACCTCCGAGAACGGTATTACTATGACTATACCAAGTCATATATACTTAGTTTCATACTCTTATTTGACACACTAATATTTATAGAAAATAAAGATCCTCGAAAAGATTGTGTTTTTCAGGTCAACCCAATCCTTCGCAGACCATTTTGACCGCTTACCCAACCTGCCCTTTCTTACCGCCTCTATAATACATCAATGACTTACAGTATATTCTGCAGTTCTGCACCAGTAAAATCTTCTGTTTTTTCTGCAATTTCAAGCAATAAAGTTTCCTTCTCCTCCTCGGAATGAAAATATTTGTTCTTCGCATGAACCTAGATTATCATACTTCAAAAAATCAGAATAGTAATATATATAATGAAGCTGTATACTATAGATGGCAATTTTTAAGAAAGGCACCTTCAATATGGCGAATCTACCATCTTTAGATGGAAGGCCAACCCTTATAATCTTATCAAAACGGCCTTTCCTTAAAAGAGCAGGATCAAGAATATCCAGCCTATTGGTTGCTCCAATAACTAATACCTACATACCAAATGTTAGATTGCAAAGAACCGCTAACTGTTCGTATGAGTTATATTGATTAATGAGGATAAATACTTGAGATGTTGACTCTTTGAAACCATCCATTTCTGTTAATATTTGAAGTAGACCTTGTTCCCGCTCTGCACCACCCTATCAAAGTATATACCATAAAAAAATTGAAAACATTCAGTGAATCTGATACTTTCTGTGTATGTGTGTTGTCTAACGTAGCACTGACATTAAACACCAAAAAAAAAAAAAAGGGATGCAGATAGCAATGAGTTAAGACATAAGGGTTAGATGGAGCAGAATTGTAGTTATGATTGCATAGCCTAAGTGTAATTTGATATGTTAGTACTTTTGTTGACTACTTTCTTCTTTATAATTGAGTGCTATCGATATCTTTCGCCTACGACCATATTTGACCATTAGCCATCTTCGTGTTGATATTATTTGACATCTTTTCGTCTCTTACCTTAATCTTCATTTTCAAACATCAAGACATTTTTTGAACGTTCAAAGAAAGTATTGTTACCGTACCCCGCCGATGTCAGGGCCACCACGTTTGCTACCAATAGCATCTATCTCGTCAATGAAAATGATTGAAGGGGCAAATGATCTTGAACTAGCAAAAAGGTCCTTCACACGAGATGCTGCAACCCCAACAAACATCTGCATAGGATTTGTAAGGTTAGTTACTCATATACTTATGGGTTATTCCAGGTTAAGTTTGATCTCTAGCGAGTCAAACATGTAAAATAGAAAAACTAATTCCATAGGTAGCGGGTCAAATGGGTTTAACAGGTTGAAAGTCGCCCACGGTGTAGTTTGAAGGCAGAAAACTCTTAAATAATTTATTTGAAAAAAACAAGAATTGAAATACTATAACTTTTGTTACGATTGCCTATTTTTGGAAAAATATTGACCAAAAATGTTTCAGTCCAATCTAAGCTGACCCTTTCAACCCGTGCCAGCAAATTAATCAATTGACCTGTTACCAACTCAATTGACCCGCCAAACTTGTCATCTCAATTTGTGATTGTCATCAAGTGAAAAAGCTGACAAGAAGATAAGGTTTTCGACCTCGACAAAATCAGTCCCATTGGCTGCAAAGAAAGGAAGACCAGCTTCACCAGCTATGGCTTTCGCTAGAAGAGTTTTACCAGTACCAGGTGGCCCATGAAGTAGCACACCCTTAGGACAGTATATGCCCTTATTTTGGAATTCTTCATCATTCTTTAATATTCGTACAATCTCCTGCAATTCCCTCTTTATATATTCCTGACCGGCAAAGTCATCAAAGGAGACACCAGTTGTCTCTTCCGCTGATATAAACTTTGCCCTGCAAAGTGATTACAAGAAAAAATTAGATTCAATTTCTAGAGGTGCCAATTTCGAAACATGTACATATGAAAGGGTAAATTTGGGTTGTGCTATATCTCAAAAGAATCAAGATATCAAATAATAACTGATGAAAGGGAAATGGGTTGAAACTCACCCAAGGTAATGAGGTATAGTTTCAGTGCTACAACCTACCATATCGCTTTTTATTTAAAAATTAGTTTATGGTTATAACTTTTATAACCCAACTCACCCGTTTTAACCTGTACTTATAAAAAGACCCGTGTTGACCTGTTACCCAGCCTGCCCAACTTGCCACTTCTACAGAACAGGGTGGACACAGTACACTTATTTAAGAATCCATTACTAGGTAATCAAAAAGATTAGCCCACTTTGCATGGTAGAATGCTGCAAATGTGTAACAAAATGCACACTGCTTCCTTCTTCCATATAAAAACTTTGAGATGTTTATTCTTGATTAATGTAGAATACTAAGGCCAAGTTCGAGTGAACTCAATAGGGGGTTTATGAAATCAACATTAACTTACCGACTCTCGCCTAATGATCCAAGTGCCTGGTTCTTTATTGGCTGTCTTATCTGTTTAGGGGGAGTTCCCAAATCACAAGGAATTAACTTCGCATAGATAGGTCTCATCATATTGTCAATCCATACGTACAATCCTATAGCAAGAGCAAGTCGCATTGACCACACGACAATAGTTGCAACACTAGAATAGACTTCTGCAGGAACTGTATTCACATTTATGACATCAACATTCACCAGTTGCTGATGCAACTTTTGCCAAACATCATTCCAGCTGTCAACGGGCATACGGTCAACTATATGCCTCCGGAAAACAATATCCTTGTCTGAATCACTTTTAGATTCACCATCCTTATAATATGGTAGAATCACTGTAAATAAATAAAGTATGCCAATAAAGAGACAGATTTTGAGCATAATAGGATAAGAAGTTATTATAAGCAAACATATATGATATATCTAGTAGGATGTAGCACAAGGTGACTATATGATTGTATGAACCTTACTCGGTTTGTTTATGGAATTTATAGAAACAATATTACTATTAAACCGAAGATCTAAAAGAAAATAAGGGACTTTGACACAAATATTGAAATCTGATATTGCTCCTCAAGTTAAGGATATATATTACATATGCCTAACTTGCAATTTCAGTAATCCTAACAAAACTTTGAAGTTGTAGAAGATTGAGTGTATAGTACCGTTCCAAGACATACCAACCATCATAAGAGCTTGTGTATAAGGGGGTATTTGAATGTCCATTATCAAAACGATCATCATGACTTGAACAATCAGTTGACTGAGTTTAGGAATACAACGCTTACAGTTATCTCAATGATTGGTTTTCTTACAGCTACTCATTAATTGCTTCTTAGATAGAATCATAACCACTATTTTCCAAACACTAAATACTGATTTTTGCGACGCAATTACTCGAAGTCACGATATTCACTTTAAGCAAACACCCAAACACCTCCTCTACACCTTATCTTCAATTAAGCTACAAGAATATTAATACGTAACTGATGCAGTGGCTAGTGGTATAAGGAGCTAAGGAAACACAAGCCATTTGCGATGATTCGTAAACTATGGACTAATAGTACATCCTAGGGGATAAAAAGAACCATGCTGAATATAATTAACTGTTTCTACCAGTTTATAACGTACGAAATGTTGTCCAATAGAGGAAGTCTTCAAAAACAGAAGTTGTGGTCTTTTTATATACATCAAATTCCACCTTTCAATGTTTTAGGTAAAAAGGGTTATGCAAAAGGAAGACTGAGTATATGGTATGGTATACTATCCTGTGAGTCTATACGATAGAGTAATACATTTAGAAGTAATATACCTCAACTTGAACTCCAGAATTCAATTATTCTTAACTTAAGTACCACACATGTCTATAGCACAGTGAAAGCATGTCCACAAGAAGGGACTTCTATAGGCCATAAATGTTTGCAAGTATGATGACACTTATGAATAGTACAAGAGTAATAAGAAGAGAAGCAATAGGAAGGATGTATATGGCTGCATATAAAGTAGTCAACGATAGAAATGTAATTATTAAGAGTAGAACTTTGCACCCAAATGCCCATAATTTGGAGGAATTATAGTAGCCTTTTAGATATAATGTATACATGTATGTGCTTATATAAGAAGCTTCCTAACATCATGTATAAACTCTCTATGAGAAATTTAGAAAAACATACATGTTTGTACTTTCACAGTATTACAGTACTTAAATTTGATACAATACATTAGAACAAGTTCCAAGATTCATGCATATATTAACTGTCATGCAATATCCGGTTTAAGTCTGTTGAGATAAGAACCAACAAGGAAACTTAACCTGATACTGTCTGCCCGTAATTTGAGTACTCCATGAATCGAACATTATTTGAATCAAGGAGCTTTAAGAAATCACTATAATCAATCTTGTGTGATGTTTCAGGGTCCCACTCTGTTCCCTTTAACTTTTGTTGCATCGTCAACAGTGTCCTGCTCCAATTTGAAGCCATGACAAGCTGCCTTTCTAATTGCGTATTGGCTTTCCTATCAAGCTCCTCCAACTTATTTATCCGTTCTTTCTCTGTCTCCTTCAGCTTCTATAAACACAATATTATTATTATAGGTACAAGTTGAAGTATACCTCTCTATCCCTCTATACAATACAATATATATAAAAAACATATCATGTGATATTATTGTAATACATAAAAAGGTAAAACTAACAGATGTAGAGCATACCTATTTATTTACTTACTTTGCATTCTAATTAATTAGTAAGCCTTTAGGTGACAGCTCAGCATACTTGGTTGCAATTAGTTAGAGTTTGTTTTCTTATTTGTATATAAAGGTTTCTTGTAACAGAATAAAGATCAACGATTCAGTTAATCATTTTCTCTTATTGTTCTTTCCTCATGAATCTTCACAGTTTGTTATGGTATCAGAGAGGTTCATTCAATTTCCGTTCATAAACTTCAATTTCAATTTCTTTATTCGATCAATTTCTTCGTATTCTAATCGATTTATCGATTAATTTCTTCAAATTCCGATTCTATTTTCGGAATCAGTTCGATCAAGCTCTTCAAAATCAGATTAATTTCACAATTAATTTGATTAATTTTGTTTCGTGCCCTAATTCTTCAAATATCTGACAATGGTGAATGATAATTCCACTACATCTTCAAATTCTCCAATAATGAACGATTTTAACAGTGAATTGTTCGTTCATCATGGAGATACATCTGGAAATTTTACGCTTGCTACTCAGAAATTAAATGGAGACAATTATGGAGAATGGAAACGTTCTGTTGAAATATCTTTGAGTGCGAAGAACAAATTAGGTTTTGTTACTGGTGAATGTATTAAACCTACTCAAGATCAAGTCAAAATAAAGCAATGGGAGCAATGCAATAATCTGGTTCTTTCATGGATTTTACATTCTGTAGAACCAGAAATTGGGCGTAGTATTCTGTATTTCCAAACTGCATCTGAAGTATGGAGTGATTTTCATGAACGTTATGCACAATCAAATGCTCCTCGAAAATTTCAGGTACACAAAAGAATTGGTTCAATTGTTCAAGGCAACAATTCTGTGGCTACTTACTATACTGAATTGAAGACTAGTTGGGATGAATATTTGTCTTTGTTATCAATTCCTAATTGCACATGTGGTACTGGAAATGCTTTCATGGCTATTTTGCAAGAACAACAGCTTATGCAATTTCTTATGGGATTGAATGATAGTTATACTTCTGTTAGAGGAAATATTCTCATGACGCAGCCTTTGCCCACTCTTAGCATTGCTTATCGTTTGATTTTGCAAGAAGAAAAGCAACGAGAATGTCATAGTTCCTTTCCTATTGGTGTTGATTCTACTGCTCTTGCTGCTTCTTTTGCTAAGCATAATGGTTCTAAGCATAATGATGGTTCTTTCAATTCTAAGTGGAATAACACTAGTACTTCTAATGGGAATGGAAATGGGCAAGGTGTTGTGTTTGGAATTGCACCTAATGGTAGGAGATCAAAATTTTACTGTACACATTGCAAGGTTTATGGTCACAGTCTTGATAGGTGTTACAAAGCAAAAGATAAAGGAAAAAAAGTGGCTAATTGTGTTTCAGCTGATTCTTCTAACATGTCAGATCCTTCAAGTGATGCTTTGCAAAGTTCATTGTCCCTTACTCAGGATCAGATCAGTCAATTGATATCTTTGCTATCTCAACATCAAATGGATCCTGCTACTGTTGGTTCTACAATGTCTTCTGCATTCACTGCAGGTAAGAGATTCTGTTTTATATCATCGTATCTAAATCATCATTGGATTATTGACAGTGGAGCCACAGATCATATTACTCCACATTTGTCTTTGTTTGACACTTATACAGTGGTTCTTCATCCCATTTTTATCACAATGCCAAATGGTAAAAAAGCCAAAGTTCTTCATGTAGGGACTATTCGATTGACAGATCATATTACTTTGCATAATGTGTTGCATGTCCCTGAGTTCTATTTCAATTTACTCTCAGTTCACAAATTGGCCAAACAATATCATTCTCATGTCATTTTCACTGAATCTTCGTGTTTGATTCAGGGGCCTTCAATGAAGCAGCCTCTGGTTCTTGGTAATGCACATGAAGGTTTATACTTTGTTGCTCGTTCGGGAGAAGCTTCCGTTATTTCCGATTCTGTTCCTATGTCTTTTGCATCATCTACTACTTTACCATCATCAGAACTTTGGCATTGTAGATTAGGTCATTTACCATTTGAAAGAATAAAATGTATAGAGTCTCTTGCTTGTAAAAAATACATGTCTTCTTTGATTTGTGACATTTGTCCTAAAGCCAAAATGCACAGACTTTCATTTCCTACTAGTTCTATCAAAACTAGTTCAATATTTGAAATGTTACATGTTGATTTGTGGGGTCCTTATGCTCATGCTACTTACAATGGTTATAAGTATTTTTTAACCATTGTCGATGATTTTTCAAGAAATACATGGACTCATCTTTTAGCCACAAAGAGTGCAGCTTTTACTGTTTTAGTTTCTTTTATTTCCTACATAGAAACTCAGTTCGCCTCTGTTGTGAAAGTCATACGATCAGATAATGGGATTGAATTTAAGGATCGTGCAGCTCTTGATTTTTATGCTAAAAAGGGTATCATTCATCACACTACTTGTAATGATACTCCTCAACAAAACGGCATAGTTGAGAGAAAGCATAAACACATATTAGAAACTGCTCGAGCTTTATTTTTTCAAGCTAAATTGCCCATCAAATACTGGGGAGATTGTATTCTTACAGCTTCTTACTTAATCAATCGATTCCCTCTTACTCCTCTTGAAAATAAGACTCCATATGAGATTCTATATAAGCAAGCTCCTTCTTATAATCACTTAAGAGCTTTTGGGTGTTTATGTTATGTTTCCACTTTGAAGCATAATCGACCTAAATTTGCATCAAGAGCTGTTCCTTGTGTTTTCTTAGGTTATCCTTTTGGCAAAAAAGCTTATAAATGTTTGAATCTTGAAAATCAGAAAATCATTTACAGTAGAGATGTACTTTTTCATGAGAATTATTTTCCGTTTCATCATCTACCTCATTCTTATGATTCTTCTCCTTTTCCTTTTCCACCTACTGATTTTTCTTCTATTTTTGTTCATTCTTCCACTTCTCCTTCTACTACTTCTTCTTCCATTCCCACATCTACAAATTCACATTCTTCACCTGTTAATAATGCTTCTCCTATTCATGATAATTTTGTTGTTAATAACCAGCCTCCCATTACTCCAAATATGTCTCATGTCTCTCCCGAACTTAGGAGATCTACCAGAGTACATGTTCCCCCTTCTTATCTGAAACAATATGTTTGTCCAAAGCCTATTTCTCAACATTGGTGCAATTTTGTTTCTTTTTCACACTTACCTGCTACTCATCAAGCTTTCTCTGTTAGTACTTCTCTTCTTACTGAACCCAAATCTTATCAAGAGGCTTCCAAAGATCCTAATTGGGTTGCAGCTATGAATAAAGAGATAGAGGCTCTTCAAGCTAATGATACTTGGGATCTTTGTGATCTTCCACCAGGGAAGAAAGCCTTAGGAAATCGATGGGTTTATAAAGTAAAGTTGAAATCTGATGGTTCATTAGAAAGGCTTAAGGGCAGATTAGTTATTCAAGGGAACCATCAGAAGCAAGGGGTTGACTATTTTGATACTTTTTCCCCTGTTATCAAAATGGCAACTATTAGAAGCATTTTAGCTTTGGCAGCTTCCAAACAATGGTCTATTCATCAAATGGATATTAATAATGCATTTTCGCATGGGGATTTGAATGAGGAAGTGTACATGAAGGTTCCTCTTGGTATTCCCAATCCTTCTAATAAAGTTTGCAAATTAAAAAAATCGTTATACGGTCTCAAACAAGCAAGTAGGCAATGGTTTGCTAAGCTTTCAGTTGCTTTACTTTCTCAAGGTTTTACTCAGTCCAAAAATGATTATAGTTTGTTCCTTAAGAAAGATGATGGTCATCTTACTATAGTGGCAGTTTATGTAGACGATATTATTGTAACTGGTTCAAATATCGATGAGGTCACTAAGCTTAAAGCACATCTTCATAAGGAATTCACTATCAAAGATTTGGGATTGCTGCATTATTTTTTGGGTTTGGAGGTCCATTATGTTCCTGATGGCATTGTTTTGACTCAAAGGAAATTCACACAAGAATTACTTGCTGAAGTTGGTTTTCTACATGTGTCTCCTACTGTTACTCCTTTGCCTCAAAATGTGAAATATGTTGATCCCTCCAGTCCACATCTTTCTGATCCTTCTTCTTATCGATCTTTGATTGGTAAACTGAATTTCTTAACTCATACTCGTCCAGATATCTCTTTTGCTGTTCAAACACTAAGTCAACATATGCAGACACCTCAACAAATTCATTTGGATGGGGTACATCATCTATTGAGATACCTTAAAGGATCCTCTGGTCAAGGGATTTTGCTTAAAGGTTGTTCTAACATTAGTTTGCATGCTTATTCCGATTCAGATTGGGCTTCTTGTCCAATGTCTCGAAGGTCGGTTACAGGTTATGTTTTTCTTTTGGGTGGTTCTCCAATAAGTTGGAAATCTAAGAAACAGTCTACGGTTGCTCGATCCTCATCGGAAGCTGAATATAGAGCTATGGCTCATGCTGCTGCCGAAATTACTTGGTTGGTTAGATTGCTTAAAGAGTTAGACATCACTGATTTACAACCTGTCACTCTACATTGTGATAACCAATCCGCTATTCATATAGCCAAGAATCCTGTTTTTCATGAACGTACGAAACACATTGACATTGATTGTCATTTCACACGTGAAAAGGTTATGGAGGGTCTTATTCAACTTAGTTATCTACCGACCAAGTCTCAACTTGCTGATGTACTTACCAAGATCTTACCTTCTGCCCAGTTTAAGTTGCTGCTGTCCAAGCTGGGAATGTTTAATCCACATCCTCCAGCTTGAGGGGGGGTGTAGAGCATACCTATTTATTTACTTACTTTGCATTCTAATTAATTAGTAAGCCTTTAGGTGACAGCTCAGCATACTTGGTTGCAATTAGTTAGAGTTTGTTTTGTTATTTGTATATAAAGGTTTCTTGTAACAGAATAAAGATCAACGATTCAGTTAATCATTTTCTCTTATTGTTCTTTCCTCATGAATCTTCACAGTTTGTTAACAGAAGATGTACATTTTTATTTATGTTTTTAATTTTGAGGATTCACATATTACTCCCTATATTCAATATGAAATTTTTTGTTCTATTGGGCAAAATTCAATTAATGTAGCAACAATTTAACCGAAAATGATAGCAGAATGTGACTATACTTGATAATTACAAAGTTGAAGGCATATTAATACAAAAAGAGTTAGAGTTAGTGATAAAACGAACCTCAAACAGCTGCAAAGACTCTGAATTGTCTTGTTGTTGTTGTTGGGAAGGAAGAGCAGAATTAGAAGCCCTAATTTTAAATATGATTTTGGGGGCATGATGATGATGATAAAGATTTGATCTTTTTGTGATGTTAAACAATGATAATACGCGTGAAGAGGATAAGGGAAAAGTGGGTTTAACGACCAGGGTTTTATTACAAGGGCATAATGATACAGAAGACACCATTTCTTCCCTAACAAATGAAGATATGAAATTTGCAGTGAAATGAAGGACGGCAGCCTTTGCTTGCAGTGAGTCAGCTATCAGCAACAAACAACTCCACCCATATCAATGCTTATGCTTGTTGGAGTGTGTTTTCTTGCTTGTATGGAGCGGTCCAATTTTAGGTGTTAAGGGTGTTTGGGTTATTTATTTGTATGAGGTTTTTTCCAAAAAAATAATTACCAAGTGTTTTTAATTACAGAAAACTCGTCACTTTTTCAGAAAAATTTTCTGAGAAAACAAAAAAATTAGAATATGTGTTCTAACAAACTTTTTTAAGAAAAGAAAAATTCTTGTTTTCCTTTTTATAACTACAAAGTTGAAAACTACTTTTATTGGTTGTCTAAGTTTTTCATATCTATTCTTCCTTGAAAAAGGAAAACTCCATCCCTTATAACTAAATAGTAAAACACTTCTCATTCTCTAAAGAAATGGAAAAAGAGAAATGGAGAAATTTTTCTGTAACTAAACGGGCCCTAAATTGCTTGTTCCTTAAGCAATTTGTTCAAAGAGTTTTTCAAAATAAACAATAAGCACATAAGCATGTGAAATAAGCAATCCCGAACACGGCGAGACATTTGGGTTTGCTTCGAGTTCGATATAAGTATATAACCCAAAGAATTTGAATAACTTGTATTACTCCAAATTTGTCAACCCCGAACTTAGGAGATTTGGGATTTCTTACTTATTTTTTAAGTAGAAAACTGCTTATAAATAAGCAATCAGAAACACTCCCTTAATGACCATCAAATTATTTGGATAATAATAATAATAAATAAATCTACTTACTTTTTAAAACTTGGCTTAAATCGGGATTTTGTTACAAAAATTCAAAAGATAGAGTAGTTATTTGAGATTAGTTAATGTAGGATGCGTATATAGTTCAAGTCATGTATCCAAGGATTAGTTTTTTCACACGTCGTTTAAGTGGTTTCTGAAAAAAGAACATTGTGGCGGACAATCAGTTATGAGCCAATGAGTCAATATGTACATTATATTCTACATATTACATTGTACTTTTACATATTATCGTTGGGACGAGGCATATAGGGTGTGTTAGGCAAAAATAACTTGCATTGTAGATGAAAATGGAGCTAATGTTGAAAATTTTAAGTTGGAGCTGGAGCTTTATCTAAAGCTGGAGCTGGAGATTTTATTTTTTATAAGCTTTTGACAAACTAGTTGAGATTAAAAATTATCAATGTAAAATGACATAAATGGACATGAAATTATATAACTCTAAGTTTTTTAATATTTAAATTAAGGATATTATAGTAATATTACAATCAGGGATGAAGCTTCAACAGAGAAGCTAATTTTGAAAGCTTTTTTGAAGGCATTATTTTCTAAAGAATCCTTTCTCTATTTTTTTACACCAAACAAGATTGTGAACTTATAAACAAAATTGTGTACTATACCTTCCTTTACTATCATTCTCCATTTCCTTTCTTTTCAAACACTCTTTCATTTTCATCCTTTCTTTTATTATTCTTTATACTGCAAGTTAAAGGGAACTGCAATTAAAAGGACTCTGAAAGGATGTCTAAAATGAGAAAATGGGTGTTGATTTAAAGAATAAAAAATCATTACATATTTTCTACATTTTCCTGCATCTTATAAGTTCCCAAATACCTATACTTTCAGCAAGCTTTATTATTATATATGTTACTCGTATATTTTTATAATAAAATGCAGTACATTCATAAATCCATCCATCTGACTGCTTTAACTAAAACTCAAAATAACACTAAATACAAGTGCCCTCACTAACCCACCATATTTACACTCACATACTATATGATTTCCACCAAAGGGCTCTTAACCTAGCGGTATGAGAGGGTCCTTTCAACCTAGAGGTTGGAGGTTCAAGCCTCACTTGAGACAGTGAGTTGTAAATATTTGTGACGATTATAAATAATCGTGTATTAATCTTTTTGTTTACACTTATCTCATTTATAGTACGCTACTACAGTGCTTCTCTTCATATTCTTTTCTCCATTCATAATGCGTTTTAATTTCTTTCCAAACTTTACAAAACAATAATAGGGTTAATAGACAATTTCGTTACTGTACTTTCCGAAAAAGTTCAATTTAGTTACCGAACTTTTATTTGGTTCAATTGAATTACTGAACTTACAAAACCGGTTTACAAGTGTAAAATCCTCGTTTTTTATTCCAAAAAAATGAAAGTTCGATAACGAAATTGAACATTTTCGTAAACTACAGTAACTAATATGTGTATGATTAGAAACTTGAGTATTAATTTGATCAATTATTTAAATGTTCAGTAATTCAATTGAACCAAACAAAAGTTCGGTAACTAAATTGAACTTTTTCGGAAAGTACAGTAACGAAATTGTCTATTAAAAGTGAAAAAAAATCCGGTTGAATCCAGTTTCCGGTTCAACCGAGTTCGACCGGAAAACCGGGGGTCAAACCATTATCAAAATATAGTCAAAAACCGATTATATATAGACCGTTTTCCTTCCCGGTTTAACCGGTTTTCAAAACATTGAGCTCGAGTAGAACGGGCGGAGTCAAAAGCCCTTTGATCAACTCTAATATTTATATTATCCCTGCTCCTTTTCTCTTTGTTGGTAAAGTGGACACTTTGACTGGAACGGAATAAGTAAGTAATTTATAACACCCTCTTATTTTCAGAACCATTTTTTTTTTATATAACATTCGGAAGCGTCTGGTCAAAACATATATTGATAATTTACATTACACCACAAATATAATAGTTATACTGTTTACAAACCAATACATCAAGTTGGGTGTTATATAATACAAACACAACGTTAAGTTTTCCAAAACATTATCAGAGTTTACACGTAGCCAAACATTCCATTCAACAGCTTCTTGCCCCAACCAGATATATCAAAAGTTATAACCTGCAAGAAGTAGGGTGGTGGGATTAGCACAAGGCTAAGTGAGAGAATGTATAACTAACAGTCTAACTTAGCATAACAACCCTGTTTACAAAGAATAATCGTAAACACATAATCCCAAGAGGATCGGTGGTTCTTGGGGAAACTCCCAGCCAAGAACACTTAAAATCAACTGCAGGTCAATACAGTGATTAACCGATAGCTTGTTGTTATCTTCACACACCACAGGTTACTATGAACTATGTGTACAAGGAACCCCTGACGTACCCAACAATAACAACTAAGCCCAACCAGTGTTGACCTCTCAAAATGCACATAATGCCCAATGGCCAATTTGCACATAATCAACATAATCATCAATAACAGACTAAACAGTCGATCAAACAGTAGTACTACGTTTACCCGTTGTAATCAAACTTGTTACAACTTAATTATACTGAGAGTTACAGATCCACTCACCTGATAGTCTCAGTCTCCAAACTCAGAAGTCTTATGTTACTGAGTAGTCGGTTGATCTGAGAATACAACAGAATACAAATTAGTACTCATTTTATAAGTTGAGTATAAATTAACATTAAGTACATAATGTTATACTTATAACCATTACATAGTTAAACCATATTAGTTAAGAGGTGATCATAATCACTAAACTAATTTTATTACATAGTTCCAATTTCTTATCATATATGTCATCATATCTGAAATGACATTTCAGTTTACATAATATACAATTAGCATTCAGGTATCACATAAGGATCAACAAGAAAACAGAAACTGGGCTGCTAAGCCTTAAAAATCGCGTCGCAACCTATACAAATCGCGTCGCAATCATCTACAGATCGCGTCGCTATATCATCAAGTCGCGTCGCGATATACTAAAGATTGTGTCACGATATACAACGGTCGCGTCGCGACCTGGAACGTTACAGCAGACCATCGACTTCTTCCTGCACAACTCCAACTCGAATTTTACCAAACAAAATACCACAAACTCAGTTTCTGCTGTTACTACTACTTCAATTATCATCATATAACAACAACCACAATTATAACATCATATATCACTTCAAAATCCTTAATACAATCAAATTAAAACAAAACAAGTTTATAAACAAATTAAGAATTAAACTTACTAGTTGAATATGAGGAAGTAAGGAAGATGATGATGATGAACAAGTCAGAATCACAACTTAATTTGGTTCAAGTTTTTGTTCATGATTTCTTAGGTTTTAGGTTTTGAATTCTTTGGTACAAGGAAGATGAAATAACTTTCCATTTTGGGAAAGTATAATATAGGTCGGCCTAAAGTTTTAACCGACTCCGTGTCCACTTAAAACAATCCTCGTCTAAACCTATTGTCTGGAACCTAAAAACCATTTACAATTCTAACAATTTTATTTTACCGTTAACTATATACAGTTAAAACAAGTTATAATTTACTAATCACAATATAGCATGCGACTTTTTAACCAATTATTCATAATAAACATAATGAATTAAACAAATAAATTCCTAACGCATTAAATAATAATTTAAAGTCAGGAAATTTACCAGAATACCACTAGGCCTCTAAGGTGGGTGTTACATAAGTATAGTGTCATTATGTTTTCATGATTCCCACCTATTGTTAAGAAGCCGTCGTGCCAAGGAATTTTACATCAACCTGTACACAAAAGAAATGAAAAATTGTGACACCCGACAAATTAGGACTATTAATAGTGTCTGATCACAGTGTAATTACATGTAATTAGTTTAGTGTTAGGCTAATTATGTGTATCATTTTGTATATTTGTATATATACACGTACGCGATTAATTTAAATCCCTTATAACCTAGATTACCTCCCTTATAACCTAGGCTGTTACTGAAGCCTTGGCTCGGAATACTCCACCAAATTCCACGAGGAACAGCGATGCCGCTGAAACCTCTGCTGCTAAACCTTGTTCTTACAAGGACTTCCAGAACTGCAAACCTCTAAACTTTGCAGGTACCGAGGGAGCTATCGGTCTAGTACGCTGGATCGAGAAAGTTGAGTCTGTATTTCTTATCTGCAACTGTGCGGAGGGAGATAAGGTTAAGTTCTCCGTTAGTACTTTTACTGACACCGCACTCACCTGGTGGAACACTTATGCCCAGACTGTGAGTGTTGCTACTGCTTACCAACTCCCGTGGGAGGAGTTGAAGGAAATGTTGAGGGGAGAGTACTGCCCCAGGGATGAATTGAAACAACTGGAAATGGAATTCTGGAACCACAAGATGCAGGGTGATGATATCACCGGATACACCAACCGTTTCCACCAACTGGCACTTCTGTGCCCAACCATGGTCGATCCTGAGTACAAGAGGATCGAGAAATTTGTTGATGGTCTTCCTGAGAGACTCCAAGACCTGGTAACTTCTTCCAAACCGGGTACTATTCAGAGCGCCATCCGTATGGCCCATGAACTAACGGCAAATTCTGTCCGCCGTGGCACAACTTCAACCCCATCTGCAAACAACAAACGCAAGTGGGAAGGTAACCCCAACTCACCCAACCAAACCTCCAACAAAAAGCCTGAGTACATTAAGGCTTATTCATCGGGGACTTCGGAAAAGAAAGGGTACAGCGGGAACAAGCCTTACTGTTCCAAATGCAGCCGCCATCATGACGGTTCTTGCCCTTGCTCCAACTGCAAACGGTTCGGGCATCTAGCCAAGGATTGCCGAACCAACATTTCTACCCCCAACACCAATGCACCAAAGGCCTGCTTTGGGTGCGGAAATTCAGGGCACTTCAAGAAGGATTGCCCAAAGCTGAAAAACAACAACAACCCTGCTCGTGGTAGAGCATTCGTTATCAAGGCTGGGGAAGCCAGACAAGATCCGAATGTCGTGACGGGTACGTTCCTTCTCAACGACCTTACTGCTTCTGTATTATTTGATACCGGTGCCGATAGAAGCTTCATTTCTGAGAAATTTAGCCCTTTACTTGACATAACTCCCACTGCCTTAGATCCTAAATACATTGTTGAATTAGCTAACGGCAAACTGATTGAGACTGATAGCATCATACACAACTGTACACTTAACCTCACGAATGAAACGTTCTCCATTGATCTAATCCCTGTCGAGATCGGCAGCTTCGATATTATTGTCGGTATGGATTGGTTATCCAAGCACCGAGCTGAAATCATCTGTCATGACAAACTCGTTCGCATACCTCTTGTCTCCGGTGGAACCTTAGTCCTACAAGGGGAGACCGGCAGACGGAATCTGAATATTGTATCCTGTCTGAAAACTAGAAAATATCTACGAAAAGGGTATCAAGCCATCCTCGCACATGTAACGGAGAAGAAGTCGGAGGAGAAGCGACTTGAGGATGTACCGATCGTGCGGGATTTCCCGGAAGTCTTTCCTGAAGACTTGCCCGGACTTCCGCCACCTAGACAAGTTGAATTTCAAATCGAACTTGTGCCTGGAGCTGCACCCGTGGCACGAGCCCCTTACCGTTTAGCACCATCCGAAATGCAGGAGTTGTCTAACCAACTACAGGAACTCCTGGACAGAGGATTCATTCGACCAAGTTCCTCACCTTGGGGAGCTCCGGTCTTATTCGTGAAAAAGAAAGATGGGTCTTTCCGCATGTGTATCGACTACCGAGAGCTGAATAAGCTAACCATAAAGAATCGGTACCCACTTCCTAGAATCGATGACCTGTTTGACCAACTCCAGGGATCGAGTGTTTACTCGAAGATTGATCTACGGTCGGGTTATCATCAACTCCGAGTCCGTGACAATGATATCCCAAAGACAGCTTTCCGAACTCGTTATGGGCATTATGAATTCCAAGTGATGCCATTCGGGTTGACCAACGCACCGGCCGTATTCATGGACCTTATGAATCGGGTGTGCAAACCATATCTTGACAGATTCGTCATTGTGTTCATCGATGATATCCTGATTTACTCTCGCAACGAGCAGGAACATGCTCAACATCTGAAAACCATTCTAGGACTCCTGAAACACGAAGAGTTATATGCCAAATTCTCTAAGTGTGAGTTCTGGATTCGAACCGTTCAATTCCTCGGGCACGTGGTTGACAGCCAAGGAATTCATGTTGATCCCGCCAAGATTGAAGCAATCAAGGGCTGGGAGTCACCGACCACTCCAACCGAAGTGAGACAATTCTTAGGTCTTGCTGGTTATTACCGCCGATTCATCGAAAACTTTTCAAGAATAGCTGTTCCCTTAACCACACTGACTCAGAAAGATAAGAAGTTCGATTGGACGGATAAACAAGAGTCAGCCTTCCAGCTATTGAAAAATAAACTTTGCAGTGCACCAATCTTGTCCTTACCCGAGGGCACCGACGATTTCGTAGTTTACTGGGACGCCTCACACCAAGGACTTGGTTGTGCGTTGATGCAACGGGAAAAAGTCATTGCCTATGCCTCACGACAACTGAAAATCCACGAGAAAAACTATACGACCCACGACCTCGAGTTAGGTGCCGTGGTTTTCGCATTGAAAATCTGTAGACATTATCTCTACGGTACAAAAAGCACTATCTTTACCGATCACAAAAGTCTCCAACACATATTCGATCAGAAAGATCTAAACATGAGGCAACGTCGCTGGGTTGAGTTACTTAGTGACTACGACTGCGAAATCAAATACCATCCGGGCAAGGCTAACGTAGTTGCCGATGCCTTAAGCCGAAAAGAACGAGTGAAACCCCTTCGAGTCCGAGCACTTTCTATGACAATTCATAACGAGCTTCCTGCTCAAATCCTTACCGCTCAACTTGAAGCACTCAACGATGAAAACTTGAAAAATGAAGCCTTGCGAGGCTTGGATAAACAATTCGAAATCAAACCCGATGGAACTCGATACTTCTCTAACCGGGTGTGGTTACCCAAATTCGGAAACTTGCGAGATTTAGTGATGGCTGAAGCTCACAAATCTCGATACTCTATACATCCTGGTTCTGATAAGATGTATCATGACGTCAAAGGGTTGTATTGGTGGCCTAACATGAAAGCTGACATTGCCTTGTACGTCAGTAAATGCCTAACCTGTTCCAAAGTCAAGGCCGAACACCAAAGACCCTCGGGGTTGCTCCAACAACCTGAAATTCCTCAATGGAAATGGGAACAGATTTCCATGGACTTCATTACCAAACTACCAAAAACTTCAAATGGTTGCGATACCATTTGGGTGATCGTGGACCGTCTCACGAAATCTGCTCATTTTCTGGCCATCAAGGAAACCGACAAGATGGAGCGTCTGACTCGCATCTATGTCAAAGAAATCATCTCGCGACACGGTGTACCTATCTCGATCATCTCGGATAGGGACAGCCGTTTTACTTCTAACTTTTGGCAATCATTACAGAAATCTCTTGGTACTCATCTGGATATGAGTACTGCTTATCACCCGCAAACCGATGGCCAAAGCGAGCGAACTATTCAAACACTGGAGGATATGCTACGAGCCTGCGTAGTTGACTTCGGTACTTCTTGGGAAAATCACTTACCGTTGTGCGAGTTCTCGTACAACAACAGTTACCATACCAGCATAAAGGCTGCACCCTTCGAGGCCCTTTACGGGCGTAAGTGCCGATCACCTATCTGTTGGACTGAGTTAGGAGATTCCCAACTCACGGGTCCAGAAATCATTCAAGAAACTACTGAGAAAATCGTTGGTATTCAAAACCGGCTAAAAGCCGCACGTGATCGTCAGAAAAGCTATGCTGACGTGAGACGCAAACACCTTGAGTTCCAGGTAGGGGACAAGGTGCTTCTCAAAGTGGCACCGTGGAAAGGTGTTATTCGATTCGGAAAACGAGGCAAACTAAATCCTAGATACATCGGACCATTCGAAATCCTTGAAAGGATTGGTCCAGTGGCATATCGCCTACAACTTCCTGCTGAACTGAGCAGCGTACACAACACATTCCACATTTCTAACTTGAAGAAATGTCTGTCTGACGAGACACTGATTATACCGCTCGACGAAATTCAAATCGATGATAAACTTCATTTTGTCGAGGAACCTATGGAAATCATGGACCGCGAGGTCAAGCGATTGAAACAGAGTCGTATTCCCATCGTGAAGGTCAGGTGGAATTCTAGGCGCGGCCCTGAGTTCACCTGGGAACGGGAAGACCAAATACGACAGAAATATCCACATCTCTTCCCAGATAACGCACCGTCCGTGCACTCAAGCTAATTTCGGGACGAAATTTCTTTAACAAGTGGAGAATGTAACACCTGCATAATTAGGATAATTAATTATGCCTAATTGTTTGTAACTAGTTGTAATTAGTATGTAATAGGACTAATTACAGGCTCTATTTGTATATATATATAAGGTGATTTATATATATGTGTGTGTACTTATGCGATTTGGATAAATCGTGCAAATTAACCGGACTGAGTCCGACACAGTTTACTTGGACGTTGGTGACAGAAATTTACTTAAATAATGAGAACGTATTTTATTATATAAAATACGCAACCGAACGAGCATTATTTATATATTATCGTGACGACATTTTAACTAACGCAACAAAATGCTATAAACGCGACTTAATAATCAAAATATTGCGACAAATGTTTTACTATTAATTTCAAAGTATTTTTATTTAAATACTTTAGTTACATTTTAAAAATATAAACGTTCGGCTAAATATTAAAAACTAGTGATTAAACGATTAGGACACGGAGTCAACACTGTGTTTTGGGGAGTATTTTCCCCTCTTTCCTTGATGGATCAGCCATCAACCTCACCCCACCCCAAATTTCTCTTTCATTTTCATTTTTACCAAAAACACACAAACACATAAACTCTCTCAACCTCAATTCACACCCAAATTTCGGAATCAAATCCCGATCACGAAAATTACATATTCGGAATCACCATCACGAGTGGAGCAAGAATATCAAGACCGTTTTCATCATCTCATCCTCCATTTAGCTCGATTTGCAAAAGTAAGAAATTTCAAAAATCTTAGATCTATTCAATTTGGTGTAATGTTTTGATGTTTTGAAGTGTACACAACTTAGATATAACCTAATACATGTAGAATACACGATTTTATAGCTTAAAAATGGGTTAGATTTGCGTTTTTGGTCGGAAATTCTTGAAACCCGAAAGTTTCTGGGCTGGTGTTCATACATGCGACACAAGCCTTGTGTCGCATGCTGTGTCGCATAAACCCGTTTATGTCGCACCTTGTGTCGTACTGATCCTTTAGTGTCGTAATCTTTGCGACACAATATTGTGTCGCATACTATGTCGTATTTTATACGACACAACCCTTATGTCGCTATTGAATTAGCATCGCAAGCTTTTTGCGACACAACCACTGTGTCGCAGGGCTCTTGTGTCGCACCCTTCATGCGACACAACCCTTGTGTCGCATAACAAACTTTAGTGTCGCATTTTGTGTCGCAAAACACAGCAGATTCACAAATATATTCCAAGTTAAGTGTTATACATTTCGGACTTCAAACGACTATACGATATAACATTTAAGGTACATTGAAACATGTTTTTCAAGCATAACAATTCAAACAAGTATATAAAATGTCGAGATTAACGTTTCAACTAAGTCACCAACGGGCCCAAACATGTTTTCCAACAAACGAACAATTAGAAACATACGAACAAACATTGGCTATACTAGTTGTGTACAACTAAACGAAACGTCTCGTGAGACGCATACTTACATAACTTCATATGAATAGGCATTTGAAGGTTACGGGTTCGGAGAACCTACTTGCTATAATTACTACTTGCTATTTGCTACGGCTTATTACCAGACTCAGGTGAGTCTTACGGCCCCACTTTTTACTGTTTTATCTGATTGGGGGAGAAACATGCTACTACTTTTTCTTGAACACAAGTACTAAACTGTTTACTATACCAAACGGAATTGCATGAGTTGTTTACTATTTACAGAAGTCTCTCCATCATATATCGTTAGTTATGGACTTAAGCGCGAACACTAGTTAATGGATCCATTAGGGAAATGACCCTCCCCACCCGGGGCAGTAGCGCTGCCACGTACTGATTTACACGTAGAAACGGGTGACTAATTATTCGTTACTGATGCTTGCTCATTTACGAGCATGTCACGGGAGCAAAATTATTACTTACGGGTTAAGCTTCGATTATGAGCCTCATGGCAACGGTATAAACTTACTTCTTACATTTGCGGGATTGCAAATACTGGTTTACGATTTCTAGATTGAAATTGCTGATTTTACGCCTGCGGGCATTACTGATGAAATCTCGTGTTCAAAGCTGATATTACTTACAAACCTGTGAGATTCACCAACCTTTTGGTTGACACTTTTTAGCATGTTTTCTCAGGTACCCGGATGGAGTAGGATTACTCCAGGATTTTAGCTAGAGTCGCATGATTTCAATACAACTGCATTAACGGAGATTCTTAGCATTATCTTTTGTATATTTTGATTATGTAATAGAATCTCCCGCTACACGCGCGGACTCTAGGGAAACTACATTTTTGTATACGAAAACACTAAGTTTTCAAACAATATATCTATGGAATGTAACTAATTTACAAACGTTGCATATAGATGTCGTTTACTTTATCTTTGTGCTATGATATTTGATTAGTAACACCTCAAATTATGCTTCCGCAAAACAGTGAATTTCGGGGGTGTTACATACACTCTTCCTCCCATCCCCATTCAACTTCACCCATCTCTCCCTTTCAAAAAAAATCGGCCAGCCACCATCACACCACAACAAACCACCATCATCCACCACCATATTCTTCAAGGAAAAGCTAGGAAAAGGAAGCTCACCAACACCTCGTCTTATTTCCGGTTTTAAATCGACATTCATACCACTGTGAGCACTTTTCTTCCTTAGATTTATTTGGTTAATGTTTATATACATGTTTACTTGTCCACTTAACAAGAATATGTTCAAACAAAGTGGTAAAACTCGTTTTCCAAACACATATATAAACACTGTTTCCTGACCAGAAAAATCGTCGCACACTTTAAGCCATATCTCGAGTTCTAGGTTACTAAAATGCATGAGACTTGAGCCAAAATCTTCCTAAATATGTTGTCTACAAAAAGTTCTTCTTTGGTCTCGTCTGAAAATACGCCGATTTACCCAGAAAATACGCCGATTTACCCAGAAAATTCGGTTTATGAACAAAGGTCATTTATGGCCGAAACTGGACCTTTGGTCCTTCTCGATTTTATTTAGACAACTAAACAACCTCCAAAAATTATGGAAAAATTCCATAAAATAACCAAGATGTTGATGAACATCCATGATTTTTATCATAATTTATTACGGACTCTAAGTTAGTGAAAACGAGCCTTGATTCGGGTTAAAATTCTGTAAAAAATACCACATGGACTGATTTGGTAATTTTTATAAAACCGACACTTTGGGTTAAACACGAAACGTAATGAAAATTTTCTCGAGCCTTAGAAACATATTTAAGACCACCCTAAAAGTCTCGGGTCAAACCGAGCACATTGACTCGGTTTTTCTACCACGAAAACGATCACAGCTCCTTCTGCGAGCCGAATTCAAACTCAACTCACAAACTCCACGGCGAACCGAAGCACTGAACCTGGACTCGCAACTTAACCCTTTTGACCCACGAGCCGAGCCTTGCGGACTGAACCATTGACCTGCGATTTGACCTTGGTTTGCGAGATGAGAATTGCGTAGCGAATTGAAACCCTTGACTATTTGACTTACGAGTCGAGTTGGCTGAGCGAATTTACTTGCGAATTGGACTTGCGTAGCGAGTTGAACTGCGAACTGGGTTATACAGCGACTTGACTTGCGAACTGACTTGACCCTGCGAGCTGAAGAGTCTGTTAATGAATCCAAGTTCTTTAACCAAGTGTCGTACATACGTTACAACCAATATAATTCATACGGTACTACTTGAACACACAAATACCTATACTTTATAAGTATGCAATGAGATAAACTTAATAATAATACCTTGGAAATTATTATTACAAACGTCACCAACGGGTCGTACATGTTTTCAAAACATAAACAACAATCAACCATTTGGACATAACTAGTTTAGTGGACAACTAGCATAGATGATCTTTTGAGACATCTACTCACATTATAACCTTGCGCGTTTAGGACGCCAGCAGGTTACAGTCTTCGGACGACATCATTGCTTGTAGCAACAAGTACACATTAGACTCAGGTGAGTCTCATAGCCCCGCTTTTTACTATTTTTACCTCGGGGGTGAGGATACATGCTCAGCTTTTATTTACATGTGAACACAAGTACAAAACTCGATATACTGATTGCATGAGTTGTTTTACTAATCATGAAAGCCCTCCGCATCATAGTTTGCTAATATTGTTTTAGCGTGAATGTTATTGTATGGTATCATATGGGATTGACAATCCCCGTCCGGGTTAGCAAGCACTAACTGGTCAAACGGACGCATTATCATTTATTCATACAAGTGTTGATTAGGCACTCGCAGGGAGGCACCCTCGATCGGGCACTTGATTGTGATCCCGATACCTCAGTTAAGCTCGAACTATGAGCTCATGGCGATAGTATACACATTTGATTGATTTCAAACATATTAAATCGTGTAGTTCATACATATATTTTTATCATTTACACCTGTGAGCTCACCAGCTTTATAGCTGACCCATTTAGCATGTATTCTCATGTTCTCAGCAGCAGTAGGTCTGCACGTTCAGGATACCATAGCTCGAGTCGCATGCAAATACAAATATAAAGAGATTTTCCTGCATTTCTATATTTTGTATAAATTAGATATGTACTAGAATCTCTCAGGTTAAAAATGCGAACTTGTAACTTTTGTAACAGTTTGTAAACTTTTATTGAAATTAACGTATTTCGTAAAACGACGCATATAGTAGTCGTTCATTATGACTTTGTGCAATGATTACCTGATTAGTCGCGCCCAATGATTGCTTCCGCTAAACAGTAAATTTGGGGGTGCGACAAAAATACTGTATATACTTTTATATAAACAATATAGAAATATTTAAAGAATCTGCTCAGTATAGTAGATAAACAACCAAATACTTCCCTCTCTCGATATCAAAATTACGTTACTAATAACTTACATGAATAGAAAAATGAAACATTATGTAACTGTGAATAAGCCTTCTTCTGTAACTATAGTAAAAGACCATTTAACATTGGAAAGAATTAACCAGAAATGTTACACCTCTAGCCGATTTATAAACACTTCTCGTAACTTCTAAATTCTAATCCTCGGCCAGTGGATGTTGAATTTGTGATTGCCATGAAAATCAGCTTCTGAGTAAACTACGATGATCTGTATAAAATGAGCTAAAATGCTAAACCCTCGAAAGAGCGTTGCACAATGAATTGTATGCACTTACGCAAACTTTGAACTTCTCTTCGGCTAATGCCTGCACAAAGAAATGATGATTAATAAGTCGCTACCGCGAACTGGCCATTAAGCATATTAATTTCGTGTGAAGGTAAACAAACTTTATATTAATTTCGTGTGAAGGTAAACAAACTTGTTTTTATATTCAAACCTGATAGCAATTCTTTAAATGTTATGGACGATGAAAATATGTAAAAAGTATGTCACTAAGGAATAACATGTTTTGGCCAACATAGTACATAAGTTACTTGTTTGGTCACTGGATTTTGATGGTTTCTGCCCAAAGGTACTACTTTCATACCAAATATTGACTTGGCTGATTTGTCCTTATTTAAGATGATGTTAAGCTAATGCTCACCAAGGTTGAATATGTTAGCAATCTCGGTTTTGGCAGCGAAAGGTATAGGTTGAAAGTTACAACTCTACACAAACAGATATACGCCTACATTTTCCTTCCTAAAGACTAGGTAAAGTTTGATACAAATAGTTGAACAACGAATAATAAATAAAAATATAAAAAAACAGAATTTATCTCGATACACATATAAACTAACCTTTGACGGGCCTTGATTCTTATCAGGATGCCACCTTAGAGCTGAAAGGCGGAAACTGCAAAGATAGATGAGTACCATCATACACTCATAATTGCAAAATGCCAAAAAGGACATGTATATATGAAAACAAACAGACTATTTTAAACAAACTGTGGTAGTGTAGATGCAAAAGCAACTTTTATGCTTGGCATCCTTTCCACAAAATAACTCAAGTCTTGCAGAAGTGAAATTTTTGTTTCATTGACATTTTTTCAAGAAACTTTAACAATGGTCTGTTCACAGCAGTAAACAAAGTAAGAGGTTTCAAAAGCCAACTCTAAGTTGTGATTGCAAATTGAATGTCTCGATTATAGACAAAACTAAAAAAAAAAAAACATGAACTTACGCATTTTTAACTTCATCAATCTTTAATGGACCATTCATTGGCAATCCTAATGCTATTCTATCTGAATATGAACCAACAACATATGACTCGTCATCATCGGCAGACTCGTCATCACTTACAGTCCTCCATTTATTCCTGTTATTATTGCTCCCATTTGAATCCTCTCTCCATTCAAATCCATTTGTTTTACTTTGTGAAAAAGACTCTTCCCATGACCTAAATGACCAAGAATACCGTCGACTTCCAAATTTTGCCTGGAAATGAGTCTCGGGATCATCATCAAATTCTTCGAAATAATTTCCCCTTCTCGACTTGCCTGTATGTGTATAAACCAAAAATCACCAAAACAGCAAGGTGAAATTCAAACCGAAACTGAATATACTATATAAAAAATTCAAGAATCTTTTCACTGGAGAGCATAGATTAATCTTACTTTTGTTTCTCTTTTGATGAGCTTTGTTGGCACGACGAGCTGCGGACCTCAATGGGTCCCGTTTTCTTTTGTTGTCTATTGGATCAAAAGGGTCTTCATCCCAACTTCTTCTTCCTTGATTCTTCAACAAGTCACCCTAGATTGAATGTAATTCAGAAAAGTAGAATATATAAATACACACATCAAATTATTCAAAAATAGCATAATCATATTCGAGTGATGCAAATAAATCAACAGATGAACGAGCTTCACATAATTCTTGCCTTCAGGTATAAGTTTGAGATGAACAATAAAAGGTTAATGTATCCATTCACAACAACTACCTCCATTCCTAATTTTGTGGGTCCCATCCACTTCTCCTCCCCAAGTAAATAGGACTCACAATGACATTTGATTCTCCCTACACCTCTAATACAAAATATAAACAGCAATCGACTGTTTGAACCATAGCGCATGGTCCTTCTTGCAAGCAAACGACTGTTCTTGCCGAAATGTAAGGAAAAAATTATCAAATAAAAGAAAAAAAAAATAAGATAACACACTCCATGAGTGAGCTATATTAAATAAAAAGTGCCAAATTGATGTCCTATCTTGCCAAAGCATAATGGATTTACATGATTTATGCAGAATCAACTTATATTGCATATAATAGTGCTTCATTGATGACATTTTCACAAGAATGAAGGTTAGTACGTAGCAAGGAAGCCAAATACACTAGTTCAAAACTTCAATTACTCAAGATGGAAATTAAACACCATCATCAGGAAAGAAAAAAAATATGCAAAAGTTTGTCTAGCATGCACATGCACATACAACCAAAATCATCAGACATTTTTGTTTTTGATTCTGATAAGATGGCAGTAAACAAGAAGTGGGTACTAGGTCAGTATCCTTTCAGCTCTTACTAAGATGCATAAAATGCTTCATTATTCCATATAAGGTATACAGAAAAAAGGCCAGCAATAAATTGAGAAAACTAAGGGAAACCTGAAGTGTAAATTTGGAGCTGCCACTTCCAAAAAGAAGATCTTTCAAAGCTTTCTTTGCATCAGCGCGTAGTTGCCGTGTCTTGTATTTGATATATGTCTGGATAACAATACCAGATAAAAACAGATTAGTATTCTCGCATATGCCAATGATTCTATTCACTTACCCACTCTCCACCATAACAAAATGTTTCCACTATATCTCAAGAGTAGTCAAAGTATTCTCGCAAAGAATACAAATATAGTCTTCAATCTCCGGAATATAGTTTTCGTACGCTCATTTAATAACTCCTGAAACTTCATTATTATAACCAATAGCTTAATATCCCTATAACTAGCAACAATTAGGAAATTCCCTTCAGTTTTGTCAAATAGAACCAGTGTTACTGTTTTCCATCTCTTTAAAGTTTACAAGCACAAGAGTCATCAAGTTCTCCTACATTCCCCTCTCAAATTCTCCTTAAGAATTTCTCAATGAATTCCAGCACATGTCACTAACCTCAACTTCTTCCCTTTGATGTTATTTTCACAAAATTGTCAGCTTGATTTTGCAAAACCTGATACCTGGTTTGTGCCATTTTCTTACTTATATAGTACTGTCATTTGAAACCATGATTAACGTTCATTAATCATCATGTCTGCCTGAAGTCAAAGAGATCCATATAACTATGTATCCGCACCTTAAAGGGTGATCAGTATTTGGAGGTCTCACCATGAACAATCATAATCAGTGGGGACAAAAGTTTGGGTATGAAATATAAAAGAAAAAACGAGACAAAAAGAGAAAAAGAAGTTCAAAAATGACATCTCCAAACTATACTTTAGGCACGAAGATGGAGAAATACCTTAGATGGTTTTGGACCTCCCAAATCCTGCATGAACAGCAATGTTAATTAAATGTATTAGTACTACAGAAACAACATAGAGAAATTTAATGTTTGAAAACACATAGGTTTGTGTGTTTCTGTGCTAGTTGTCTACATACATTTCTTTGTGGAGCTAGCAACTGCTACTATAACTTGAGTTTTGGGGAATTTTGTATGCTAAAATTCACATATTTTCTCGATGTCATTAACCATCTATCTATCTACCTATCCATCTATATATCTAATGCGGAGTAACAATTATTAAATTGATTCTATTTAACAGACTTAATGTTTTCTGAAAAGAATAAAGTAACAAAATGCATCAAATACAATTACAATATTGAATTGAAATTGAATAACTTTATTATTGATCATCGATTATTGATTGATTGATTGATTTAAGACAAGTTTAATTTAGCATAAAAAATCAAGAAACTTACAGACGAATTATTGTTCCATTTGCTTTTCCATTTATCGAAGCAAGCAGGGGTAGATCGAAAATAACCCACAAAATATGATGATGATGATGATGATGATGAAATCAATTGATTTGTTGTTGATTGTAAGTTGTACAACAACGACTTACCGACTATAATTTTATGCAAATGCATTATTTTCGTTCCACCAAAATCTTTGTCGAACCGTAACAATGTTGTTACTGCTGTGTCTCGTAGGAAGGAAGAGGAAGTAATATGCACAAATTGCAACATGACCCTTGATTTAATGCCAAATTTACATTCATACCCCTTCATAAATGCAAAATTAACCCAGAGTTGTTGGAAAATGATTAGTAGGCCTAAATTTCTAGACCTAAAACTGTGATTGGTAGATGTAAAAATTTGATTCGATGAGATTATGAGAGAAAAAAAATGCAAACCAATGAGAGAAGTAGGTCTCTTTTTAGGTCTCCCTAATTAGGCATGTATAACATTACTCGTCTTCAAATAGTGTTTGGTTAATCATATTTTTACGGTTATATATAATTGAGATTTGTATATTTATTATTATTATTATTATTATTATTATTATTATTATTATTATACTATAATTATAATATAATGCTTAAGTTAGGGCGTAAACTTCTGCTTACAGATAAATAAATCGAATTGAGGGATAACATAAACAATGTTAACATTAGGTAATTAATGTTAAGGGGGTGTCTGGGGGAGCTTATTTTGTTGCTTACTTGCTTGTTGCTTATTTGTTTATTGCTTATAAGCAAATAAGCTCAAAAATTCTAGCTTATTATCAGCTTATAAAATCCTCTCACAAGCAACCAAATAAGCTCATCAAAATATTAAGGGTATGTTTGGCAACCACATTCTAAGGGATTATTGGGGATTCTAGTAGATTGAGATTCTAATTTTTAGAATCTCAATCTCTTATAAAATAACAATCCTTGTTTGACATAGATAATGGAATATGGATTCTATAAAAAATAATCCCCTCAAATAGCATCTATTCAAAGTAGCTTATTATAGAATCTCCATCCCCTTATTATTAAATTACTATATTACCCCTTTTATAATTATTAAATTTTTTAGTGTTATACAATATCATGTCTTTTTTTGTCATTTTACGTAATAAGCTCCAGCCCCATCTACTTTGCCAAACACTTCTTAAAAAAATAAAAGCTTCATCTCCAGCCCCAAATAAAAGCTCCAGCTCCATCTCCATCTCCAGCTCCAGCTATATAACACCCCTTAATTTCAAACCATTTTTTTTTACACCTATCGGAAGCAAAAGTCCCATATTTCATTATAAAACCAAACTTATAATATGTACATATAATTCTAAAGATATAAACTACAAAACACCTTATAAAGTTCTAGCGTAATATGAAATAAAACATAACATAATTATTTCAAAATATTATAGTCTATAGCAGTCAAACATTCCTTCTTAACTAGCTTCTTGCACCCAGCCCAAATTTTATCAACAAGACCTGCAAGAAGTTTAATGGTGGGATTAGCACGAAGCTAAGTGAGTAAATCAATAATCACAGCCTAACATGGCATAACAAATCGGTTTATAACCGATAAACATAACACAAATCAACAATGAAGATCGGTGGTTCTTGAGAAACCCTAATGCCGTGGAGGCCTCAAGAACTCTTATCATCAAACTGTATTGGCCTATACAGAATCTACCGATAGCTTGGATACTATTACTACACTCAACACAGATTCTCATGAACAACACATGTATAAAGCTCATGTGTTGGTCCACTAATAGTAATCAAAACCCAGTTATCAACTGACCTCAGTAACAACTTAAATCATAAGATTTATACCACATAGTCAACAACAGTTTATCAATAATAATCATGTTTACTTGTTGTAACCCAATATGTCACAACCAAATCAAACTGAGTTACAAATCCACTCATCAATACCTCAGAAGTCTAAACTCAGAAATCTTATATCACTGAGTCTTCAGTTGATCTGAGAACACAATTAAAACATAAGTTAGTAACTTATTCAATAAGTGTACAACTTATGCCAAGATGTAATATTCAAACAAATCAAAATGATCTAATTCAATTACATAACATTAACCATTTATATAACACCTATTATATCATATATGAAACATATATAACACTGTCATTATAACGCCCCTCATTTAATACAACAATATAATATTAAAACTGGCGGAAGCGACTACTTCAAATACATATTCTATTAAAACCTGCTAGAAATTTTCGCAACCATTTATACAATATGTTTAACTACTAAACAACCATAATTAACATGTTCACAAACCCGGGGCATTATATACTATAAACCATTATTTATTACAAACTGGATCAGAGTTGCAAGTTTCAAACATTCCCAGCATCAAAACATCCTTCCTGACTACCCACATAATATACATCACCTGCAGGAAGTAAATTGAGGGATTAGCACGAAGCTAAGTGAATGAATAATCAACTACAATTCAATTTAGCTAGCAATCTGTTCACAATCAATAATGCAACAATTATCGTCAAGAGGAACGGTGGTTCCTAGAGACCCTGTTCCGGGTGGCCCCATCAGAACACTTAAATCAACTGTAGGCCAAAACAGTGATTAACCGCTAACTAAATGCTAATCTCCATCAACACATGTACGCAACCCTGTGTTGACCAACATTAGCAATCAAGTCCAACCAACAATCTAGTTGACCTCTGGATTATACATTTCAATTCAATGTTCATCATACAACCAATCAAATGGCATATCATTTCAAGGTTAACATACTATCAATAGTAATCCTATAATTACTGATTGAAATCAAACTGACACAACCAAATCAAACTGTGAGTTTCAAATCCACTCACCTGATTGTCTCGATTTACTTACTCAGCTGTCTTATCTCGCTGAGCCCTTTGAGGATCTGAGAATCAAAAATCAAATATAAGTTAGTAACAACGTTCTTAAAACAATAACTTATATTCAAATATTTCATATATAGATACATTTCACAACAAGTGTATCAAAATCAATATATATACATCTGGTTAACACATCAACATATCAATCAAATAGTATTAACACCTTAAGGTTTAAAAGAAGATTATTCAAAAAATCACATTTCCTGCATAATGGCTGAATACGCCGGATTCATCGGAATCCGCCGTATTCATTTGAATACGCCGGATTCCGGACCGTATTCAGCACACTTTCATTTCAAATTTTGATCAGACCTTTCTCAAACGAATACGTTCTCGAATACGGTTATGAATACGCCGTATTCAGCAAAATTCCTGGTTTTCATTTTCGGGGGAATCCGCCGGATTCAGGGGAATCCGACCGGATTCCCGTGTTTCGTGCAGAACCCCTGAACCTGCTATGGCATAAACTCAGCAAATACAAACCATATACAAACTAACCACAGCTCGTTTCCAGCAACATGTTTTTAGTCATAAATCATCACATAAACATACACTAACATGTTTAAAGCATCTAATTAGCACCAATTCATATCAATCATTCAATTGCTTAAAAATCATAAATTTACTTATGATTAAAACTTACCAAATGAAAGATTTCAACTAAATGATGATGATGATATATAACTCAATACCACAGCTCAATCTTCAGTTACAAGTGTTTGATTAGAGTTTTTAACTTTGGTTTTAGGTTCTCTCAAGGTTTTAGCTTTAGGGTTTTAAGTTTCCAAAAAGGGAAAGTGTAAAACTTTCCTAAAATGGAAAGATTTTTATAAGTCAGCTCATATTTTTAACACCGACCCGCATCCACTTAAAACTAGTCCCCTTTCAATCTATAGCCTGGAACCTAAAAACCATTTGCGAGAAACTTCTTTTATTGCACCGTCAACTATAGTAAATTAAAACAAACAATAATTTACTAAGCACAATAAGTCCTGAGGTTTATTTAACTAAATTTCGCAATTTAAACATATTTATCAAATAATTTCTAATACAATTAAATACATCAATTTAAAATTAGAAATTACCGGACCAGAAGAGAGGATGTTACAATTCTCCCCCCCCTTAGAAAGATTTCGTCCCCGAAATCTCATCACGATCAAATAATCCAGGATATCTGGATCTCATACTTTCCTCAGTTTCCCAAGTTAGGTTTTCACCTAAACTATGTTTCCATTTCACTAACACCATGGGAATCTGTTTCTTCCTAAGTTTAGTAACTTTTCTATCAAGAAGTTCTACTGGTTCTTCAACTAACTTCTGACTCTGATCAACTTTCAAATCTTTCAAAGGAAGAATCTGAGACTGGTCTTCAACGTTACATTTCCTCAAATAACAAATGTTAAACGTATCATGAATACCAGCAAGCTCTGGAGGAAGATCCAATGTAACAGACTGATCATTAACAATCTGACGAATTCTAAACGGTCCAATATATCGAGGAGCCAATTTGCCACGTTTCCCAAACCGTATTACCCCTTTCCAAGGCGAAACTTTCAGATAAACATGTTCATCTTCAACAAAAATAACAGGTCGACGTTTAGGATCTGCATATTCTATCACGTGCAGCTTTCAACTTTTCAAGAGCCACTGCTACTTTATCAGCTGTCATCTGAACAATGTCTGGACCTGCAAACTGCTTCTCACCTGCCTCTAGCCAACAAGTTGGAGTTCTACAGCGGCGTCCATAAAGCATTTCATATGGAGGCATACCAATACTAGAATGATAAGAGTTATTATAAGCAAACTCAACCAATGGCAAATGAGAATCCCAAGAACCACCATACTCTAGAATACAAGCTCTTAACATATCCTCAAGCGTCTGAATCGTGCGTTCTGGCTGACCATCTGTTTGAGGATGATAAGCTGTACTAAGATTCACACGTGTACCCAATTCATGCTGCAAACTCTGCCAGAAATGAGATACAAACCTTGGATCTCTATCAGATACAATCGATAATGGAATACCATGCCGAGTAACAATCTCATTCATATACAACTGTGCAAGCTTACTCAGAGACGCAGTATCACTAGTAGCTAGAAAATGAGCACTCTTGGTCAATCGATCAACAATGACCCAAACCATGTCATTTCCTCGGGCAGTTCGAGGCAACTTGGTTACAAAATCCATAGTCAAATGTTCCCACTTCCATTCAGGAATCTCAAGCTGTTTCAACGCTCCATACGGCTTCTGGTGTTCAGCTTTAACTTGAGAACAAATATGACAAGAACTAACAAACCTTGCTACATCCATCTTCATTGTAGGCCACCAATACAAATGTTTCAAGTCATTATACATTTTAGTGCTTCCTGGATGTACAGACAATCTGGACTTATGGGCTTCATTCAAAATAATATTCCGAAGACCACCAAACAAAGGTATCCAAACACGAGACTGAAAGGTTTTTAATCCTCTCGAATCATGTAATAACAATTCTTTTCGATTCAACATAATTTCAGATTTCAAATTATGATCTAACAAAGCCTCTAACTGTGCAGCTTTTATCTGAGCCACCAAATCAGAAGAAACTTCTAAACACATAAAATAAATTCGATCAGAAGTTACCTTGCGGCTTAAAGCATCAGCAACAACATTGGCTTTCCCTGGATGGTATTTAATCTCACAATCATAATCTTTGATTAATTCTAACCATCTTCTCTGCCGCATATTCAACTCTTGCTGTGAAAATATATACTGAAGACTCTTGTGATCTGTACAAATAACACATTTGGTACCATACAAGTAATGCCTCCAGATTTTCAAAGCAAACACAACAGCTGCAAGCTCTAAATCATGGGTAGGATAATTTCTTTCATGAGGTTTGAGCTGACGAGAAGCATAAGCAATCACACGATCTCGCTGCATTAAAACGCAACCCAAACCCGCAATAGATGCATCACAATAAACAACAAAATCATCGGACCCATCTGGCAATGCTAACACAGGAGCCTGACATAACAACTGTTTCAGAGTCTGAAAAGCAGCTTCCTGTTGTTCAGTCCATATAAACTTTTCATCCTTACGGGTCAATTTAGTCAACGAACCGGCAATTTTAGAAAAATCTTTAATAAACTTCCGGTAATAACCCGCCAAACCAAGAAAACTCTTTATTTCAGAAGCAGACTTTGGAGCTTTCCAATTCATTACAGCTTCAATTTTCGAAGGATCAACTTTAATACCCTCATTACAAATGATATGACCCAAAAACTGTACTTCCCGAATCCAAAATTCACATTTAGAAAACTTTGCATACAAATGTTCTCTCTTTAAGGTTTCCAATACCAACCTCAAATGCATTCCATGTTCTGATTCGGATTTAGAATATACCAGAATGTCATCGATAAACACAATCACAAATTTATCAAGAAAAGGTCGACAAACACGGTTCATCAAATCCATAAAAACTGCGGGAGCATTCGTCAAACCAAAAGGCATAACCAGAAATTCAAAATGACCATATCTGGTTCTAAATGCAGTTTTAGGAATATCACAATCCCTAACACGAACTTGATGATAACCTGATCTCAAATCAATCTTTGAATAAAATGAAGATCCCTGCAACTGATCAAATAAATCATCTATCCGAGGCAGAGGATATTTATTCTTTACTGTCCTTTTATTCAATTCCCTATAATCAATGCACATTCTAAAAGACCCATCTTTCTTTTTCACAAACAGAACTGGTGCACCCCAGGGAGAAGAACTAGGTCTAATAAACCCTATATCCAACAACTCATGTATCTGATTCATCATTTTCCGTATCTCAGACGGAGCTAATCTATAAGGGGCTTTGGCTATAGGTGAAGAGCCAGGAACAAGATCAATCTGGTATTCAACTTCCCTAACCGGTGGTAAACCAGGTAATTCATCAGGGAATACTTCCGGATACACAGAAACAACCGGTACATCAGAAAGGGACTTCTTTTCTAACTTAGCATCAATCACATAAGCTAGATACGATTCACAGCCCTTGGACAAAGATTTCCTAGCTTTCATCATACTAATCAAAGGTATACAAACATTATCCCGTTCTCCTCGAGCCACGACATATGACTTTTCAGAGATTGGAATTCTAATCAGCTTATTGTGGCAATCTATGCTTGCTTTATACTGACTTAACCAATCCATACCAATAATCACATCAAAACTAGCAATTGGCATCAACAGAAAGGAAATTGGGAAAGTCTGGCTATCTATCATAATACTAGCTCCAATTACCGAGGTGGTAACAGGAACCGATTTGCCACTAGCTATTTCTACTTCAACTGGGTTTGTTATCACAGTAGGCATCATTTTCAACTTATCACATAAACACACAGATACAAAAGAACAATTTGCACCAGAATCAAACAAAACACGAGCTGGTACAGAATTTACAAGAAAAGTACCCGTGATCACGTCATCTGTATGGACAGCTTCATCAACTGTCATTTGAAAATCCCTACTAACTGCAGATGGCGGATTCTTCCGCTTCTGACCGGAAGAAGCTGATGAACCAACAACTGTCCCCGAACCCTGTCTCTTAGCCTCAGAACACTGATTTGCACGATGACCTTCCTTATGGCAATTCCAACACACATAAGTAGGAAAAACACAATCTTTGGCTTCATGCCCAATCACACCACATTTCACACATCTAGTGGTTTGCACAGTACACGGCCCAAAATGTCTAGCTCTACACTTAATACACCAATTGGGACGATCAGAAGTACCACCACGACTTTCTTGTTTCTTGCCCTGCTGATTTCCTTGCCACCGTTGCTTACCTTTACCAGAAGATTCACTCCTAGATTTCTGAGAAACTATTTCTTTACTTGGTACTTGTTGAGGTTTCAAATCACTGTCAACAGATCGAGCTAACATAAAAGCTTGAGGAAGAGAGCTCGCTAATCTCACTGAAGTTCGATAATGATTAGGTAAAGTACCCACAAACTGTTCTATTTGAGTTCTCTCATCAGGAACCCACTGCTGAACAAACCTGAGTTTCTCTGTGAACTGATTTATCAAATCATCCATTGACATGTTATCAGTTAATTGCAAATCCATAAACTCTTTTCTAATCCGAGCTATATCATAGTTTGAACAATACTGCTTACAAACTTCATTACGAAAATCAGACCATCGGATAGATGCTTTCTGAAAAGAAGATAAAACAGAAGTAATCGAATCCCACCAATTCATAGCTGCTCCTTTTAAAAGTTGAGTTGCATACGGAACTTTTAGTTCTTCCTCACATTGACAGACTTCAAATTTCTTTTCAACATCTCTCAACCAATCTAGAGTTACAGAAGGATTCGTACTACCCGAATACACAGACGGATTACTGCTCATGAAGGTTTTAAAGGAACACACCTTTTGCTTTGGCGGTGAAATCGTACCAAACACAGGATGAGATGATTCAGCCTCTTTTTGTTGTTTATACATTCTGAGTGCTTGGTTTTCCTCTTCCAATTGAAGCAGATACTGATCCCATTCTGCCTCCTCTCTAGCATGGAAAGAAGTACCAGCATTCTCATTCCGGTCATCATGAGTCTCAGCAGCAACTTCAGGCCTTGAGGCATTATTAGGGTTAACAGGTAGTTGCTCGTTATCCGCCATATCTGTAAACACCACAACAGCTTACAAATCATTAGTCGTTAGCACCTATTCTACTAACAATTTCACATTCAGTACATAATCCCTTTCCCAAGAATGTTTGACACAACACAATCAAAGTTTAGGATTGAACATACAATCATATTCAATTGCCCCAAACTATTGCTCTGATACCAACTTATAACGCCCCTCATTTAATACAACAATATAATATTAAAACTGGCGGAAGCGACTACTTCAAATACATATTCTATTAAAACCTGCTAGAAATTTTCGCAACCCTTTATACAATATGTTTAACTACTAAACAACCATAATTAACATGTTCACAAACCCGGGGCATTATATACTATAAAACATTATTTATTACAAACTGGATCAGAGTTGCAAGTTTCAAACATTCCCAGCATCAAAACATCCTTCCTGACTACCCACATAATATACATCACCTGCAGGAAGTAAATTGAGGGATTAGCACGAAGCTAAGTGAATGAATAATCAACTACAATTCAATTTAGCTAGCAATCTGTTCACAATCAATAATGCAACAATTATCGTCAAGAGGAACGGTGGTTCCTAGAGACCCTGTTCCAGGTGGCCCCATCAGAACACTTAAATCAACTGTAGGCCAAAACAGTGATTAACCGCTAACTAAATGCTAATCTCCATCAACACATGTACGCAACCCTGTGTTGACCAACATTAGCAATCAAGTCCAACCAACAATCTAGTTGACCTCTGGATTATACATTTCAATTCAATGTTCATCATACAACCAATCAAATGGCATATCATTTCAAGGTTAACATACTATCAATAGTAATCCTATAATTACTGATTGAAATCAAACTGACACAACCAAATCAAACTGTGAGTTTCAAATCCACTCACCTGATTGTCTCGATTTACTTACTCAGCTGTCTTATCTCGCTGAGCCCTTTGAGGATCTGAGAATCAAAAATCAAATATAAGTTAGTAACAACGTTCTTAAAACAATAACTTATATTCAAATATTTCATATATAGATACATTTCACAACAAGTGTATCAAAATCAATATATATACATCTGGTTAACACATCAACATATCAATCAAATAGTATTAACACCTTAAGGTTTAAAAGAAGATTATTCAAAAAATCACATTTCCTGCATAATGGCTGAATACGCCGGATTCATCGGAATCCGCCGTATTCATTTGAATACGCCGGATTCCGGACCGTATTCAGCACACTTTCATTTCAAATTTTGATCAGACCTTTCTCAAACGAATACGTTCTCGAATACGGTTATGAATACGCCGTATTCAGCAAAATTCCTGGTTTTCATTTTCGGGGGAATCCGACCGGATTCCCGTGTTTCGTGCAGAACCCCTGAACCTGCTATGGCATAAACTCGGCAAATACAAACCATATACAAACTAACCACAGCTCGTTTCCAGCAACATGTTTTTAGTCATAAATCATCACATAAACATACACTAACATGTTTAAAGCATCTAATTAGCACCAATTCATATCAATCATTCAATTGCTTAAAAATCATAAATTTACTTATGATTAAAACTTACCAAATGAAAGATTTCAACTAAATGATGATGATGATATATAACTCAATACCACAGCTCAATCTTCAGTTACAAGTGTTTGATTAGAGTTTTTAACTTTGGTTTTAGGTTCTCTCAAGGTTTTAGCTTTAGGGTTTTAAGTTTCCAAAAAGGGAAAGTGTAAAACTTTCCTAAAATGGAAAGATTTTTATAAGTCGGCTCATATTTTTAACACCGACCCGCATCCACTTAAAACTAGTCCCCTTTCAATCTATAGCCTGGAACCTAAAAACCATTTGCGAGAAACTTCTTTTATTGCACCGTCAACTATAGTAAATTAAAACAAACAATAATTTACTAAGCACAATAAGTCCTGAGGTTTATTTAACTAAATTTCGCAATTTAAACATATTTATCAAATAATTTCTAATACAATTAAATACATCAATTTAAAATTAGAAATTACCGGACCATAAGAGAGGATGTTACAGTCATTGATGTTATACTAAAGTTAACACGATATATAAGTTAAAACTTAAAATTTCTGAAAAACAGATAGTACCCGCCGGTTCCTCCAAGAACCCGCCGGGTTATAGAAGAAACAGCCGGCTCAAACCCAAAACAGCCGGGTGAATTAAGTTTTCGTGGTAACATAAATATTTTGCGTTTTAAAGGCCACAGAAGCAGCCGGTTTGGCAAACAAGCAGCCGGGTTCATGAGAACCCGCCGGCTTCCAAAAGAACCGGCCGGGTTCTACCCCGGTACCTGCAACTTCATTTCTGCTCAAAACCCCAAACACGAACAAAAACAAAAAAAATCACCAATTCAGTTCTATGATCATTTTAACATATCAAATAACTTCATAGAACAACAAATAACATCAACTAGCATCATATATCATCAAATTACAACTTCAAGCTTCAATTCTACATGATTTCTCAAAGTTTCAACATGAACCCTAGCTAATGAAATCAATTTAAAACTTGAAGAATCAATTAAGAAACTTTATTACTAGCCACATATAACTAAATATAATCATTCAACTTCAATTTCCTAACAAATCAACACTCAATAAATTTCAATCAAACAAGTTTATGAACAAGTAATTAGGAATACTTACAACTTGCTTATGGTTAAATAGAGATGATGATGATAAAACAAATCCAAATCACAAGCAAATTCACTAATCAAATGATTCAATCAATTTGTTTAGGATTCTAGCTTTTGAACTTTAGTGTTTTAGGTTTCAAATGAAAGAAGTAAAGGAACTGAAGTAAAAGAAAGAGTTAGCTACTAAAGTCGGCTTACAAAACTCAATCCAGTATCATCAGTGTAATTTTTTTGTTCCCGTTTTAAATCTATTGTCTGGAACCTAAAAAAACATTTGCGAGACTAACTATTTTATTTTACCGTCAACTATAATAAATTAAAACAAGTAATAATTTATTAAATCACAATAAACCCTAAGGCTTATTTACCTACTTTTCACAACCAAACCTATACAATAATTTAATTTGCATATTTAAAATTAAGGAAAATACCTGTCACTACCGGGCCCAATTTAAGGATGTTACAAGCTACATCTCCAGCTAGTTTTGCCAAACACACCCTAAATCTCAAGCTTATTGTATCACAATAAGCAAATAAGCCAACAGAATAAGCTCCTCAAACACCCACTAAAACTAAAGTAGTAATATTATTTATCGTTCACGCATAAACTTTTTAACATTTATATAAATAGTTTTCCTTACGGATCATTTCCTGTATAAGTGAAAGTTGAAAGTTAAGAATATAAAAAAGGTAACTTGTGCCGCAAAATTCTAAGTTTAATCCTCCTACGCTAATAACTAGTGTTTTAAGATGTGGTATATGTTGGGTTGTGATGTAAAGCATAACAAAAATCTATCACCTAAAAATAGTTTTGTATGTCATCTTGTTTAGTTGTTTTTAATAAGATAAAGATGAAATGAAGGAAGATAAAAGAAAAATCGAGTCCCTCATGTGAAAGAATAAACAAGATTTGTGATTGAAATCACCTAATCGGCTCAAGACGAGTCATTTTTTGTCTTGCAAACTAGTAACTGACAATTGTTAATTAATAAAGTATAAGCAAGATTATACAATTTGCTTAAGCAATCATGAGAGAAGCGATTTTTGATAACCATATTATAGATTTTACCGTATGTATGGAACCAATGAATATGATCATTTTTTAGGGATAAACACGCGATACTATAACTAAATCTTTGCTTATTTTTTTAGAAAAGGCAAACAATTTTATATTACCAATAAAAATCTAGCAAGATGCTATGAATTACAATAATAAGAAATGACAACTACTACCAAACGACCAACAACTACACCGATTCATTCCAAAACAATAGATGACCCAACTAAATTACAACCATTATACTTCGATTCATTCCAAATGACCCAAATAAACGACCCTGAAACTTCACTTCAACCAAAATGACCATAACATTCGATCATTCTAAAGGCTACAACTACTCCAACCCTAAGATAAATCCAAAACATCGAGTGACTAAACCCCATCATCCATACACAACATAACACAAAACCACCAAGGGCAGGCACCCAGTATAGAGTGTGGAACCGGGTGAAAACAACCATGACCATGACCTTGTCCTTGACCTACACCTCGACCTTGACAAAAGAAAGGAAACCCATCGGAACCTCAAACCAACTAGTTCCGACCACACAATCAACTGAGTGGTGGTACCGTGAGATGTAAATACACCTAACGGAGAAAAGCACTCATGATTATTAGACCGCCATAGGTTGGAGCAACTAAGCATATAACCCAAAACCACTTGAAACCACCTGAGCCATCGATCTGAAAAGAAAAGTCCATGACCAGCCAACAACATCCCAAAACACCAACACGAATACCACTTGAAATCACCTATTAAACCACACAAAACCTTCAAATTAATACCACCAACAATGACCAATGACTACTGACCACGTGCAATCGCATCACAGCACGACCTGAACCACCCAAAATCACAACGCGAAACCACCATAAACCACCCGAAAATACGACAGAAACACCACCAAAAACACCTGATACCACGACCTTGAAACACGCAAAAACCACCAACACTGACCACCTATAACCACCGAGATCTACCTGAAACTACCACATCCACCGAAGCATTTCCACCGGAAACCAACCATCGGAGCGACCACCTGAACTACTACACCGCTTGGACCCAACAATGCCACCTGAACTAACTACACGTGCAACAACCAACGAACAGAACCACTTGAAACCCTGAGGTGATACCACCCCCTGAGAATGACCCAAACCTTTGCTAATCTGCCCGGAAACTCCTGACATATAAACATCTATCCATGCTTTTAAAAATGACCACCGAAAACACCTGAACTATTTCACACGGATGTTGAAACGACCACTAGCGATTAACAAACTTGAACTTGACCAAGGGCTCGATATAACCGGATCTAAACATACATGAAAACTGAGAGGTGGGCTAACAAGATCGGCGACTTGCTTTAACCCAACGAGTTTTGGGAATTAGATTTACCTGTGAGAATGTTTGATGTAACAAAGGAAAAAAGAAAAGTAAAATGGACGAAAACTAAAAAGAATTTGAAGAGAGGCCCTCCGGACCACCGATAAACATCCGGTGGCCGGAGGCTAAAATCTTTGCTTATAATATGAATGAAAATGAAAATGCTAAATTCCACTCACTAACCATTGATTAGGTAATGATACATTTTGTAGCCTATTTAAGTTACAACATCTAAATCTAAATTAACTGTCTATTAGATTAGATTAATCCTTAACAAACTTGGCACATGTGGTTTTGAATCATGGAGTCATTGCCGGTCTCTAATTATGTGATTAAGTCAAGTTTTAATTACAAATTCCTGCACATTATGTGCTGTCGTAGAACAATATTGTTATCGGTTTGTTACCAAACATTACGACCTTTAGACTCAAAATCGATGCAGGTACAATTGAACAATACTCACACCATGGAACCGGATTACATACTTGATTAGCCACAATAACCGAAAACCAGAAACAACCAAAATATTGAGTACAGAATTGGGTTTTACTTGAAAAAAACCTGAAATGAAGAACAAGGTTCGGTAGATTAATTCAAGTAACAAACAATTTTGACCAGAATATGTTTAGACGCGTTAGCTAACCCATATTGCCATCTCTATCATGATTCATGACCAGTTACTATTCCATTGCACACCATATCTGATATCTTGGTTGATGGGTTTTTTCACATCTACACCAAAAGTCCAAGAGATTCCCTTCCTGTTACATATAACATGTCCCTCCAAAACTAGAACAAACCATCAAAATAAACTAATCATGAGCAATTCAAAAGTAGCCATCAATATGATCTAACAGCAGATCATGATAATTTATTATAACCCAAAAGAAAGTTATCATCTTGCAACAAAAGAAGATCCAGTTCAGTAAACAGTATTAGAATTCTTAAGCATGTTACATTATCAAGATTATCAGCAAAATTGACCTCAAAACTTGGACTCAATCAATGAGCTCGCGCAACATAAGCCAGTGAAGCAACAGCTGCTAAAAGCGTTGTTGCAGACGACACCATTGTCCAAAAGCTCTTCTCTTTACGCACTTCATCAACCAAATTCTTAGCCAACTCAAGTTGCCTCTTCGTCTCTTCTACTCTACTTTCTTTATCCTTAAAAGCTCTTTTAATTGCTTCAACTTCTGTCACATGCTCTTTTATACCTTCTTCCACACCATTTTCTTGATCAAGATCACTGCTTTCTTCAAAAACCGACAGTGTTCTCTTCAAGATAGTCAACACCCTATTTAAATTAGCTTCAGCTACACCTAGTTTACCTTTTGTATCATCAAATTCTACTCGGGTTTCAGAAAGTTTTGTTTCTAGAGAAGATACTTCTTTCACCAACCCTGCACAACGATCTTCTAGCTCTTTCTTTTCACCTAACCGATTCGCATTCTCCGTTTTCATCCTTGACAAATCTTGGTACAATTCTTCTATTTCCTTCTCCATTCCTGTTATCTTTTCTTTATAATCCAACGAAATCGTCTTTTCCTTTTTAAGACTCTCAAGCGCTTCATCCCTTTCAAACATAGCTTGAACAAATGAAGCTTTGTAGGACAAAACTTCATCCTCCAACCGCTTAACTTTCTCAATTTGATTCACACTAGCCTCTTCCAATAACGAAACCTTTTCTTTAAAAGCGTTCAATTGCTCATTCATCTTAAGAATCTCACTCTCCCTTTGTACCTTATCATTCTCAGTTTCATTCTTTTCTAATACAATCTTTGCAATTTCAACCTTCTTCTTTTCTAATTCCGTCACAACGTCCTCCAAGTCTTTGGTAACCATACTCTTCTCCTTTTCCAGACTCTTAATTCGTCCGTCTACTTCCTTCTTTAATTCAAGCATTTTATCAATTTCCTTTCGCATTTCCACTTCATTTTTCAAACTCGCATCGTACTTCTTCTCCAAGTTAGCAAATTTCTCAGCCAATGATTCCTCCTCAAGTCTCATACTCTTAACCAACTTCTCGAGTCCACTTAAGGAAACTCGCAACTCATCGTTCTTTATCTCTAACGTAATTTTCTCGTCTTCAGTCACCTTCTTCTGTTCAACCAATCCTTCAACTTTCCTGTACAAATCATCAACAAGCCCATTCGACTTTACCAAATTCATCTGAACCAATTCTTTTTCGCTTACAATCGATCCAATTCGTCTCTCGTTAACCGCATTCTCCTTCACTAACACATTACATTTCTCCTTTAACTCGATAACTTGTTTCGAAACCCTAGCTTTATCTTTCTCCACCTGTGACAATTTCAATACCAATTCATTAACCTCTCGAATTCGCGCATTCAATTGCTCCATAATTTCATCTCTCTCAATAATTCTGTGTTTATCGATATCAGCAGCAAAAACAGAAAGCAGTCGTTTCTCAATATCCAGCGTAGCAGCTGTTTCGGTCAAAGCATTCATTTCCGATTGTAATGAATCGGCAAGCGTAAGGTAGCGATTCAACTCGGATTCCAAATGGGTGTTTGAGTTGAGTAGTGAGTCAACCTGTTGACGGCGTTCAACGGTTTCTTTTAGTAACATTGCGTTGAGTGATTTTAAGGAATCAAGCTTCTCAGAGAAATCATCAGTTGCAGTAGCAGTAGCATCCATTGTGTTGGTTTTGGATTGAGGATTGTGATGATTAGTGTTGTGTGATTTGGTTTTGGCCATTGAGATTGGGGTTTTGTGTGTATTGAGATTGGGGTTTTGATAAGAAGATTGAAGATGAAAGGTTTAGATTTTATTGATTTTGGTGTTTGGAATTTATGTGGGTTTGGATATTTTGTTTATATTCGTAAGTATTTTTTTTTCTTATAGGGATAGGGAAGGGAGGGAGGATAAGAAATTATGCGTCAGGAAGGAAGGAATGAAGAGATTAGGGTTTTGTTTGGTCTTTCCAGTTTTGAATTCGAAATTGATTGGCCCGGGAATCAAGACAAGTGCACCAGGCACTGCTGAAGTCACTCTCGTCATGAGTTTAAATTTTGCAAGAAAATTAAATGAAAGGAAACAAAATTTAAAGTTTCAAAAACTAATTTTATGTATATGATTTTGACTACGGAATAAATAAATAAATAATGGAATTTATATATGAAGCTGACTACATATTAAATAGTCCAGCAAAAGTTCATTTTTAACAATTTTTTTACACGCAAATATCCGTACAAATAATATTTTACCACAACAAAAAAAAGCTAAATGAATGTTAACATTTGTTTAACAAATAGTCACTCAATTTCTCTTTTTACACGAAAATAACCATAAATCATTTTATGTGTCACGTTCTCCCTTTGTGTTCATTTTTTGAAGTTGTCAACTCGATTTCAAATCAAAAACTTACACAAACCATCTTACTTGATAAACAACACACACAACACCGTTTTAAGTTAATATAAAACAACCATTGATGTGTTGCCACATCATCACTGTGTGAAAATTTGACACGTGTTCGCGTTGATCCAAAAGGTGCCACTTGTAACCAATGTCTTGAGTAAGACTATGAAGTATGTGATATTGATGTTTTGCTAGTACCTTACATTTTGTTCTCAAAACCGACGCACTCAGTCATCTTTCTATAATAATATAATTATTATCATTCAATGGTAAAATGTTATTTATTTTCATTTTATTTTACTTTAAATGAAATGAAATGAGAGAATTATAATCACTCACTAAAATACTAGAAGTTTCATAAAAATACCACTTTATTTTTAGGTGTATATCGTTTTGCCCTTCCAGAAAAAAAATTGACGATATACCCCTCGAAATCGCAAATCGCAAATTTGCTTTTGCGATCAAGGATTTGCTTTTGCAACCCGTGTACGTGATTGATCCGTGCTCGAGCATATTTAGCCATCGCAAATCACCTTTTTGCGATTTGCGATTTACGTTTTGCGACTGCACTTGGTTCATCGATATTAATAAGATGTTCGAATTTTTTTTATTAAAATGTTACCATGTTTGAGTCTCTTTTTATTAAAATATAACTTTTTCGTGTGCAAGAATGTACACGTATCTACTTCAATTTGATTGTACCATATTAAAATATAACTTTGTCGTGTGCAAGAATATAACTTTTTAAATTTGATCGACGCGTGTACGTAATTGATTATGAGTTTTGTTACAATGTACACGTATCTACTTCATATAACTTCTTCGTGTGCAAGACTGTATTATTATTTTTTTTCTATTTAATTAATATAGTAATTCGTTTTTCATTAATAACTTTTTCTATACAATGTTTAAAATTATTCCGAATATATATTCATGATCAGTGTAATTTTATCTACATTTCGACATAAATTTTATTGTCATGTGTTAAGTATTTAACGAAGGCATTTTTTAGTCTCGGAATCAACTTTTTAAATATATCAAAATGTAGATAAAAATAAACTGATCATAGTGGTATATTTAGATTTATACTATAACATATGTAAGAAAATTTATTAGTCAAAAACACAATATTTACATTTAATTAACGCATTATTGTGTTTTTGACTAATAAATTTTCTTACATATGTTATAATATAAATCTAAATATACTACTATGACCTATTTATATATTTATCTATATTTTGATATAAAAAAAAGTTGATTTCGAAATTAAAAAATGCTTTCGTTAAATACATAACATATGACGATAAAATTTAAGTCAAAATGTAGATAATATTACACTTATCATAATTATATATTCGGAATTATTTTAAACATTGTATAGAAAAAATTATTAAAAAAAAAACGTATATACTAAGTAAATTAAATATAAACATATAATACGGAGTATATTAAATTAAAGTTTACACATATCTAGCTGTCACCTCACGTCACTTAGCTTTGCACTTTTGCAGGAGTGTAAACGGTGCAAATAAAATATGCCGAGAAACGTGTGTGCCATCGCAAATATACATGGTGGAGTGGCAAATCGCAAATCGCAAAAAGGTGATTTGCGATTTGCGATGGCTAAATATGCTCGAGCACGGGTCAATCACGTACACGGGTCGCAAAAGCAAATCCTTGATCGCAAAAGCAAATTTGCGATTTGCGATTTCGAGGGGTATATCGTCAATTTTTTTTTCCGGAAGGGCAAAACCATATACACCTAAAAATAAAGTGGTATTTTTTTTAATTTCCCTTCATTTGATTATCTTTATATCTTCTTTTTCTTTTTAATTTGATTATCGTGGTTGGCTGAGGTGATCACCACACAAACTTGAACCAGATAAAACTCTCTGAAAGGGACACTAAGACCCGTCTCAACAATACCGTCAGTTCCTCGTCGGTTTAAAGCGACGAGGGTGACACCGATGGCACGAGCTCGTCACTTGCCTCGTCGGTTTCACCTCGTCGCTTTTCCGACGATCCGTCGGTTTGGTTTGCGTGGAACGAGCGAAGAAAAAACAAAAAAAAAACATTATATGTATAAAAAAAAGTAACTGTTGCATAAAAAAAGAAAATTAATAATTGTAATTTCCGACGAGAACGAGGCCGCGGACGAAGACGAAGAATCGAGCTCGGATTATGCTACTTTTATTTTTAATAATTGTAATTTTTTTATTAGTGTAACGTTTTTTTTAATTATTGTAATGTTTTTAATTTGAATGAAATGTGTTTTATTTTAATTAATTGTGTATTGTTTAAATAATTTATTAGTTGTGGGTCCCTGGAAAAAAAAGTGACGGACCACTGTTGGCACGAGGCTGTTAGTTTATATCAGTTTCTGTCAGTTTTGTGAAATAGCTGACGTGACGCTAATGTGACGCGTCAGTTTCTATCACTGTTGAGAGTGATTATAACCACACAAGGGTTGTCTTTTATGCTCTATTTTTTAAGTCACAAAAAGTTTAAACCTTAGAACTTCCGATTCCCTATTTCTTATTCCAATGTCACTGACAAAGTTTAACCGTGGACCAGTTCATTATATCTAGTTTCAACGTTGATTATCTTTATTTATGTGTTATGTAACTGTAAAGATCTGTGTTTCAATTTATTTATACGAGCGTTACAAGCATAAATAAGCCCCACAGTCTGACACCAACACAGACATTCTAACACAAATGTGGATAACTATTTAACAGCTAGACCTTAAACCGCCCGCAATGGTAACGAGCATGGTGGTGTGTTATGGGTGCTACATCACCCATAACATGGTGTTATCCCATAAAACATATTACGCTGTCTTATGGAAGAGTAGGACCCAATAATTTAAATTAGTTTAGATTAAAAAGGGAAGAAAAAAAAAAGTTCACGGACCCCACTTTTCGTCCTCCACGCTCCGTTATAGCCACCACGATGCCGCCCAACGCGCCAATCATTGCTGTAGTGGTGGCGTCGTGGTGGCACCGCGCCACCCTATAACGCCGCACTCGTGTTGCTCTTGGTCCCAACAATATACTTTACTGTCATGCAACACACCATGCCACATTCCTATCAAAGGTACATTTTTCTGATACAATACCTCATTTAAAACTTTGGCCCAATATCTTTCGGTTAGAGAACCAATTATTTTCTAGACCTTTACTCTTACCCAGGAAAAACTACACAAGAATACTCGCTTTTTTTGTGGTTTCAACCAAACAACTTTTATGGCGGCATGGGCGCACCGGGCTGATGAAAATTTTGAGTGATCAGGCATGTACTTTTATCAACTACTAGCTACACATATTTCTGTAGCAAAATATCAAGAATAATAAGAAGCAAATCTTACCATGCTGCATAAGTATAGTAAAATACCATTACAATTCCAAAGCATCGAGGACTTTGATTGTATCAAAATACTAGACTAGACCAGACTTGTAACCAAGTTCTAAAAGATTTCCAAACAGGAAAATCGGCCACGTCTTCTTTCTATCAACAGAATTCAGCTGCAAAAAGTTGGTGAGTCATATTGTCAGAATACACCCAAAAATTTAGTCACCATGCTAGCTTGCTAGGTGCCAAACTCCAAATTGAACTGGTTTAATAGGATCATTTTACCCTCAATATATTTTCTCTCTTATGCACCACTAGTACTATAGGAAATGCTGGTAACCGGCATGCACCAATCAGAGCATGAGAAAAAGATACTTCATTAATGAAAAACAGTAATAAATTGACACTTTTAGCACAGTTTGCACAGATGACTGAACACTTAGAAATTTTTTAAATCTTAAATGTAACACAAAAGAGATGTCTAATTAAATAACAAGTAAAAGTCGTATAAAATCAGTAGGTAACCAAAGTAACAGAACTTATATTAAGAACAAACATGCAAAGATTCCGAAAGTAACAAGTTATGTATGGTCATTTAGATAAGATCCCTACTAACTCAAAGCATTGATGTATGGTCATTTAGATAAGATCCCTACTAACTCAAAGTATCTACTATCTAGCACAACCTTACAGTGTAGCAACTTTAAGGAGTAAGAGGAAAGTCATAGCGATGTTCGAAATATTCGATTTGAATGTAAAACATACCAGCAAGATCATGATCTAGTACGAGCTATTGGCTGATAAGGTGGGGACCTAGACCTTGAAGGCCCAGCATCGTCCTTTGGCACTGTTGAATTCCAGTGTTCTGTGGCCCGTTTGTCATGAGAGTGAGGGTCAGCATCCCTTTGATCTGAACCACTATACATCTTGTCCATTGGGCCCCTGCCATTCCTCCCAGGACTTCTAGAGTGATGTCTAGGTTTTTTTGTTCTACCATCATGAGGTGAGACCGAACGTGAAGGAGACCTTGAACGTGGTGGCAAAAGCTGACCCCTGCCTTTATGATCTCTATCTCTGCATGTAATGGCACATCCGTAACTTACCTTCACTAAAAGACCATCATATTGACATCATAAGTTAACTAATGAAGCATGAGAAATAGTTTCCCACTCAAAACAGACACATCAGATGCTCATATAACAAACTGAAGTGAAATAATCTAATGCACTTGAAAGAAAAGCTGAAAGACACACTATATAAAGGGAGGTCTACGGGCAGGTAAACTGGTTGGGCATAGATCAGATACAAATATTGTGCTAGAGATATTACATTTACCTGACCAGTTGCAAAAATATTTGGATGATTATAGGTTAACTTATGCTTTACAACCAATTTGTCAGCTTCAATAAACCGGAAAGCTTTTGCTGTATCATCACTCTAGATTCGCAACATTACTTTTATGTGGTGGTGACTGATGAAAAATATTGATATCCGGTCAAGCAGACCCTCCTATCTTTAGTAATACATGAGTGATAAACTTCCATTCTCTTGGGCCCAACTTTAATCTTTAGATTCTTTCTCGACTGTTGGTATGCAAAGCAATATATTAAACTTTAAGATGAACATCAGATATAGTAAGAATAGGCACTGATAAAGAAGCACGACCTCACTGCTAGCATATCTAACAAAAGTGTTTGTAAACACCAGAGCCCAAAGAATGTCAAAATTATATCTAAGGCACTGATAAAAGGTACAAACTGGTACTATTAAACTGGAACTCCACAATATTCTTTCCGATTGTCTTTGCTATTTCCTTTAAATTATGACACCTACACCCACATAACCACACTATATTCATTAGCAACCTACTGAGATTGGTAATAGGACTTAATAACTTTTAGCAGCATGCCATAATATAACCTCACCTAGTTCAGGTAATAATAAACATCAAAAAGGCTGCTGCATGCTGTAATATGATTCTCTCTTGCTTGCAACTTGACAGGTCATTGACTTCCATTGCCGTGCAAGTTGCACTACATCTTATTGTAGGCTATCTTCGTCGGCAGTCAATGACTTGATGTTAAAGTGCAACAGATTTCATACAAGAGCATACAGAGTTTGTTTGTAATAAATCAAACATGAGACCTTAGCTTTTTACGCACTCTCTTTTCTTAAGTGTTAATCCAAAATCCTACGTTCTCCATTTGGTAAGTAATGATCATAAAATCCAACATTACTAGTAATCCACAGTCAAACTAATATTTGTATGTGACATGCCAATCATGACAGAACTACACCCCAATTTTGGAAGTGTTCAATATGATGATACAAATAGCTAAAAGTCCTATTTCTACTTTAAAGAGCCAAATAAATAAGTTTTTAACGTCACAAATAATAAGAATAACTTGTCCAGTTGTCCATGTAGTAAGAATTGTCAACTGCATTGAAAACAAAACATTTTACACGACGCATAAACATAAATGATACATGTTGGAAGGACTTAACATAGCATTTCCTATTTATGTCTCTAAGGGACGGTCTTATCCTTGTGTATGTCCCTTGATATAACACTTCTACAAAATAATGGATTCTAGTTTTCCATGGTAAATTAAACAGCCATGAGACAAAACTCTACTAAGCTGCATGAAGTCAAAGTTGGGTAGATTATATCGAACTAACAAGCCAACCGAGTTCATTGTGTCAGGTAGTTGAAAGATATATATATATATATCACTTTAAGGTGAGGTTAAGTTGAAGTTAACTTTTTTATCTTTAGCTTCGATAAAGGGCTCCTTTAATAGAGCATATCACCTAAGACACATGTAATAACTACACAAAAGAGAGCAGAAACACGGAGCATAATCAAAGAGAGCAATTCTAAAACTCATTAAGGGTATACATAACCAGCCACGGAATCGCCAAAAGGATAAACAATGGGAAAAGAGTTGGGAAGATTATGAATGTGATACTAACCGGACATCACGCCGGACTGGTGATAAAGAACGTGAATATGCTGTTTGAAAAGAAAAAGAAAGAAAAAACCAAACAGAAAAATTATCAGCAGACATAACCACCATAAACTAAGTTACTGAATGGAACGTAGTATCAATGCCAAAAGTTTTAGTAAAACTGACAGCGGCGTCTAGAAACCCTAGGGGGGGTCCGCCTACTAGAGCCTCCTGCATAACGCCCACTGAAACAAAAACAAAAGCATTCAGATGAGAGCCTTAAGCATAGCAAGAACTACAGAAACAAAATGTTGCAATGTGTAAAACTTATCACCTTGGCTGACTAGTTGTTCGCATTTCCCGCGGAGTTTTTCTATTCTCTTCAGCGTATACAATAGCTATCTCACGCCCACCAATCACGCAATGATTTAACTGATGTTTGGCTTCGGCTGCATCTTCAGGATTGCGGAACTTAACAAAACCAAAGCCACGTGGCTCACTACAATTATCAACAATGTCATCTATTAGTAGCTCTAAAACTACTTGTAGGTTCTTTCATTCAATGTATGTCATTTTCCACAGGATGCAAGGATGGAGCATGGTGAAACACTGATCAACAGATCAAGTGAATGATAGCCTTAGTGAACATGTAGAATGAAAGGTGACTGCACATGATGGTATAAATATCAATACTTGCACCATTGAAGTACTTATACAGTTCTACCACGTTCATTACAAATATAACTTGACATTCTGATGTATTTAAGAATGGAAGAACAAAAAAGAAGATACGAACAGCATGCCATCCAATTAATCTAGAATTCCAGCTGCTCCTACATTTTTTAAGTTTATACATATTTCCACTAGCTTCATATAACATATATGGACAACAAAAATCGATTGGTTGTAATAAGAAGTCAGCAACCATGTCCCAACAAAGACAACATGAATAGAGAAAGCAGCAAGCAAGTGAATCATAATAATCCTATACCTTCACCGATCTACATTGATAATGTTAGTACAGATCACTGAAAACTTAACTCTAGAAGCCTGATCTATAACGACAAAAACCAGTGAGATACGAAAAGTATGCATAAATTCATTTATACAAATTCTTCAGAGAGCTATCTCCAAGTCAACAAACAATAAGATTTTCCATATTTGTTAGTAGACAAAAACTGAAAAATATTGTGCATACGACTACAAGAAATCATACCCAGTATAGTAGTTCTTTGGAAGATATACATCCTTCACTGGGCCAAAACGTTCAAAAGGGATCCTAAGATCTTCTGGCCTGCACAGACAAAAATAACAAAAAAGATACCAAAATTCATAGGAAACACTTAATCGCAGCTTCTAGTTAAGATAGACAATACAGAATAAATTTAAATATAATCAGAAATAAAAAAATATCAAATCATAGTCTTGCGGTGAAATAGACTTGAGGTAAGATAATTATTAAGTTTTGGTTCCAATTTTCTAAACTTGTCAATGTTGCCTTCTTAATTCAAACAGCATTCTGCTTAAGTAGTTTCCAAGTTCAATGACAGGCTTTAAACAAATTGACATGCCCAAATAATGTGAAACCGACAAAAAAGAGACACTGATAACAACCATTTAACAGCAACGTGACGTACAATCACAGCACCTCCCAAGTGGTAATCTGACATAATCTACTCTTACCACAAAACTAATTACTTTTACTCTTATCCTAGGCCTACTCATACTAGTTTGGAGAAATATTTCATCTTTTTTTTAACAGCTATGTTTCTTCAATTTTCTATTTCATATATATTAAACTTAGTTATAAAAATAATGTATATGTATATGTATATATATACTTATACTAAATACTATATGCACATATTTCTGTAAGCTTATTTCAGAGATCCCAGGAAATCGACCTTACATTCTAATAAGACTGTAACAAGGTCACAACCTAATGGCCTCACCGGATATATATTTAATATAAGATAAAGAAAGATATAAATATATATGACATGATTGATACAGGTACAAGGTTAATTTAATTCAATAGCAAAAATTAAAGTGATTACATACCTAGAATCGAGGGAGATATTGCGAACGAGGAGGCCAGAAGGAGCAGGAGAGCGTCGGTTAGAACGACGGTGGTCTCGGACGTCATCGTAACGACGGCGTGGTGGTGGTGGCGGAGTACGACGGGGACTGTAACTTCTGCTTCGCCTAGAGCTTCTTCCCATTGTTTTTTCTTGTGTGAATTGTTATGATTTGGTTTGGGATTGTTTTTAGGGGTGTTTAGAATTGATTACTTTTTTTAAAGCATTTTTCTGCTTAAAAAAAAAATGTGTGTTCATAATTATTTTCAAAGTGCTTATTGAGATAAAAGCACATTCTTAGATGATAAAAAACTTTCAAAAGCTTTTTTATCATTCACAATAGTGTTATAAGGTTGGGTTATCGAGTTTCGGATCCATTAGGGTCGTCGGGTTTAGGTTTGAAAGAATGTAACCCGACCCTATATGGAATCGGGTTTCCGGGTTCGGGTTAATTCGGGTTCGGGTCCAGTCTGGTCGGGTTAATATATTTATCGGGTTAGTTATTGGAAATATCGCGATATTGAATTCCAACTAGTTCATCAACTTATATGATTGAATCATACTATTGTACACTATATATAGCATAAGAGTAGATGTTGATATCGGTTAAAACTAATGTATATTTCTATGTAAAGAGCTATCCCAACAATCAAAGACAACAAAGCAACAAATATAGGGAGACTAAATAAGCTAGAGGAGAAAACCAATGCTAGCAAAATAAACATTCTGCAAGTATGAAGAGAGTAAACATAATGTGTAATGAAATCTATGTTGGAGTAGGGTTTGGTCAAAATGTTAGTAAAAAATATGAATTTACATGCAAAAATTTAATAAAAAAATGATCTTTTAACTACATGTATGGTTAATGGACATAGATTAGTGAGTTTTTTTTTTGTGTTCTTATCGGGTTGACTCGTTAACCCGATAACAATGCATACTCAACCCTAACCCGATCCTATAACAATATCGGGGTATCGGGTTCGGGTCAAACTAACCCGATAAGCTTTTCAAACCCGATTAAACCCGACCCTATAAGCCTTATCGGGTTCGGGTTTAGGTCGGGTCAACCCAACCCTTTTGACACCCCTAATTCACATCATATATATCAAAAAAGCTATTTAGAAAAGTTTTTCCTTCAATGTAAAAAAGCTATTCAAAAGTTTTTTAGTTTAAGGAAAATGGAATAAAATGAAAAATATGGGCTAAAAAACTTTCCACCAAAAGCTTGACAAATCTCAACATTTTGGTTCAAAAAGCTATTCATCCAATGAAGAAAAGCTTTTCTAAAGCTTTATTGCACAATTTTTTTTTGGAAAAAGACTTCATTCAAGATGCTTTAAGCAGATAAACAGTTTTCGGAAAGGTATTTGTTTATGCTTATCTGCTGTAAACATAAGCAATAAGCAGGTAAAATAAGCAATTCCAAACACTCTCTTATACGACTGACATGTATTTAAGTGTTTATTTATTTAAGGTTTTCATTTATTATTAGATAATATACCACAATTTATCACCAGTCTAATTGTTGATTGAAATTGTTTATCACCAATTGAGTTACATGTGAATCAATTGTTGTTTAAACTCAGATGTCGATTACTCTTATAGTTTGAGCTGAAAACCAAATACTCCTTTAGTTATTAAGATAGTTATGATAAACTAATTCTGTAAGTTTAAATGTACTTGTTTGTAATATCAAACTCAATAAACATATTTCATAATTCGAAAACGTGCTATAGTAAACTCATTTATATACTTAAAGTTTTTAGTCTAGATGCATTCGTTACATTTATTTGAAGTTTTTATACAAATACCTATATAACGTTAAAACCTTAAGTGCAAATACCTGCTCATCATAAGTGAATGAAATGGAATTCTCGTAGCAGCCGCCGCTTTGAATCTTGCCTTAAAAGTTATGGTCTAAGTTAATTGTAACACCTGCAAAATTAGGATAATTAATTATACATAATTATTTGTAACTAGATGTAATTAGTATGTAATAGGACTAATTACAGACTCTATTTTTATATATATAAGGTGGTTTATATATATGTACGCACGCGATTTGGATGAATCGTACGAATTAACCGGACGGAGTCCGACACAGTTTATTTGGACATTGGTGACGAAACTTACTTAAATAATGAGAACGTATTTTGTTATATAAGATACACAGTGAACGAACATTATTTATATTATCGCGACGACATTTTAAATAATTTAACAAATACGTATTAAACGCGAATTAAGAAATTAATTATTTCGACAAATGTTTTTATAATTAATTTCAAGGTATTTTATTAAAATACTTCCGTCACATTTTAAAAAAAATATAACTGCTTGATTAAATATTAAAAAAAAACGAAGGATTTAACGATTAGGACACGGAGAAAACACTGTGTTTTAGGGAGCGTTTTCCCCTCCCTTGTCTCTTTGGATCAGCCAACACCACCTACACCCACCCTCTTCCTTTCATTTTCATTATCTCCAAAACACACACACACACATAAACACTCTCACTAAAAATCTTCACCAAATTTCGGACCTACAAATCGACCCACGAAATTTACATATTCGGAATCACCATCACGAGTGGAGCAAGGATATCAAGACCGTTTTCATCATTTCATCCTCGATCTAGCTCGATTTGCAAAAGTAAGAAATTTCTAAAATCTTAGATCTATTCAATTTGGTGTAATATTTTGATGTTTTGATGTGTACACAACATAGTTATAACCTAAACCATGAAGAAAACACGATTTTACCGCTCAAAAATATGTTAGATTTGCGTTTTTGGTCGGAAAATCTCGAAACCCAAAAGTTTCTGGGTTGGTGTTCATCTTTGCGACACAACGCTTGTGTCGCATGTTGTGTCGCATAAAGCCTGTTATGTCGCACCTTGTGTCATACCAAACCTTTAGTGTCGTAAACTTTGCGACACAATATTGTGTCGCACTCTATGTCGCATATTATGTCGTATTTTATACGACACAACCCTTATGTCGCTATTGAATTAGCATCGCAAACTTTTGCGACACAACCACTGTGTCGCAGAGCTCTTGTGTCGCATCCTTCATGCGACACAACCCCTGTGTCGCATGACAAACTTTTGTGTCGCATTTTGTGTCGCAAAACACAGTAGTTTTACAATTAAATTCCAAGTAAAGTGTTAAACATTTGGGACTCCAAACGATTATACCATATAACATATACGGGACATTGAAACATGTTTTTCAAGCATAACACTCCAAACAAGTGGTCACCAACGGGCCAGACATGTTTTCCAACATCAAACAATTACAAACATACGGACAAACACTGGATATACTAGTTGTGTACAACTAAACGAAACGTCTCGCGAGACACATACTTACATAACTTCATATGATTAGGCATTTGAAGGTTACGGGTTCGGAGAACCTACTTGCTTTACTTACTACTTGCTATTTGCAACTGATTACTACAAGACTCAGGTGAGTCTTACAGCCCCACTTTTACTGTTTTACATACGGGGTGAGATACATTGCTTACTTTTCTTGAACACAAGTACTAAAACTGCTTACTATACCAAACGGAATTGCATGAGTTATTTACTATTTACAGAAGTCTCTCCATCATATATCGTTAGTTATGGACTTAAGCGCGAACACTAGTTAATGGATCCATTAGGGAAATGACCCTCCCCGCCCGGGGTAGTAGCGCTACCACGAACCGTTCTGTATAAACGGGCGACTATCATTCGTTACTTATGCTTGCTCAGTTACGAGCATGTCACGGGAGCAATTTATTACTTACGGGGTCAAGCTTCGATTATGAGCCTCATGGCAACGGTATAACTTACATACTTACATTTGCTGGATTGCAAATACTGGTTTTACATTTGCTGGATTGCAAATACTGATTTTACGCCTGCGGGCACTACTGATGAAATCTCGTGTTCAAAACTGATATTACTTACAAACCTGTGAGATTCACCAACATTCGTGTTGACCTTTTTAGCATGTTTTCTCAGGTACCCGGACGGAGTAGGATTACTCCAGGACTTTAGCCAGAGTCGCATGATTTCAACACAACTGCATTAACGGAGATTCTTAGCATTATCTTTTGTATATTTCGATTATGTAATAGAATCTCCCGCTATACGCGTGGACTCTAGGAAACTACCGTTTTGTATACGAAAACACTAAGTTTTCAAACATTATATCTATGAAATGTAACTAATTTACAAACGTTGCATATAGATGTCGTTTACTTTATCTTTGTGCTGTGATATTTGATTAGTAGCACCCCAAAACCTGCTTCCGCTAAACAGTGAATTTGGGGGTGTTACATTAATGAAGGTGATGACGTCGATGAGGTGGAAAAAATGTATCCAACATGTAACTGACATGACAATGACAAGCCAACAACGATATATTTGCCACGTAAGCAACATGAAACCGGTTACATTTACTCCCGGTTAATGACTACATAAAATATGAATGATCGATAACTTCTGCAGAACTTTTAGAAAATTGATGTATATAAAAGGATTTCATGACAAATCCAAATAATAACAATATGAATAGTACTTTATAACTGATGATACGTAGATTTACAGGCTTGACTTACGAGTCTTAATCATCGGGCTACGGGTTAATATTATCATATACTTGGACCTGTAAATATAAGTATCACTCAAGAAAGTAGATATAACAATGTTAGAACAAATAAGGGATGAAGGATTTAGTTGTCTCGGGTGGCGATTCCCTATTTGGTAACTCGCATTACATTAGTGTAATCGGTTTTACGCCACATCTCCAGAACGGAGCCGAGAAACATCCTTTTAGAGAGTTTTGAGTATAGTCTCATATTAATATTATTATTATACTTATGTATTATGATAAGTATAGATTGCATTTGTGCTCTTAAGCAATGGACAAGATATGATCTTGTAGTAGAAAATATGTGATGAAGTTGGAAGCTCACTTAAAGAATGAAGGGAATGCTACACTACCTAAATTTTAATGAATACAAGTAGTAGAGAAAGAAATAAGGAAGATTGTACTTCCAATTGGATGCCATTTAAACTGATGCCTTTACCTCTATTTATAGAGTCATCGAAGTGTCCTAACAATGTAGATAAGGATCATTTGCAAGTTGCAAGATTATTTGCAAGCTGTAAGATTTGATTCCTTTGCTAGAAGGGATGTATCTAGCTTTTAACCCATGTGGAGATAATATCTCATATGTATGTACATAAAATTCTTTAGTCATGTATGTATGTCACCATCTATTTGATGGTAATACTATCAAGTCCCCCAATTCATATGTGTTGAATAAAATTAGGCACGTATGAATTCATAATGTTTAAGAAAGTGACGGGTGAAATAGAACATGTGGATTCATAACGATCGACATGTTCTTTTCAAGAGTAATTTGTTGGGATCACCCTATTTTGAATCTTATTGCTTTTGGATTCCGCTCATACTTTTTTTTAATATTCGGTTATACTTTAACTCAAACATCATCCTTGTAAGTATGCGAGGAGTTAGCTAGATAGTCGAGGATCGAGTTTATAAGTGATTTTAGTATCCTTGAGAACTGATTTTACCAACGTGGAGAAAACATAGTCAACTAAGACAAACGGCGAGAGATGCTGGATTTTACTAATTCAGAACTTATTTTGTAAGCCTAGTAGATATGAATCCAATGAAGAAGACTAAGATACATATTGCCCACTGATAAATATGGGCACAACCATGAAGCTAATAACCATACAAACGAAGTAAACATTAGTACCCATTACCTTGAAGCGGCATCCAACATTAATTTTACAAGTTCCTGAGATAACTACCAACGATGACACACATGATGTATAAGAGATTCATACATGAACTTGTTGAAGATACCACGATGCATGGGGGAGAAGAACAAGGTTAGCGCAGTTGCACTTGAAGGAAGATTTATATTATCTGAGCATCGAGGGTGGATTCAAAAACTTAACATAGATTTTAGACTTAAGAGTTTATGAATTGCAAAGGATGTGGCATGTGCAACTTGCTGCATATTAGCAGTTTATTTGCTTGCTATATATATTGCGTTATACTTTCAGAAATGATGGATAGTCATCGTGCTTTTGGACCCATATTATTTTATGCATGGTATTCACACACTCATGCTATGGAGCTTTGCGAGTGATGTTTAAGTGGCGAGGGAACTATACTTACTATAATGCCAACGAGATGGTGTGGACTGCGGACCAAGCTATGTGTAAATAACTATCCTTTAGATGTTCGTGTTTCTTTTTCGTGTAAGAATATAATAATTAATTGTATAAGACCATGTGTATTTGATTATTGAGACTTTATTGCTTGATCTTCTCCTATGGTCCACCTTATAAGATGAATTTTAGCAATTGCTGTATATAATATGTGTAATCACTAAGCCCCCTAAGACCAAGCATGGCAACTTTGATGACATGTTTGGTCTTTATTTGCAGTAAATATTTGTTTTGTCTTTACATATTATTGATTTGGCCATTTAAGCTTTTATGTATTTTGCAATATGTAGCATTATATCCGTTCAACGTGAAGATGGAGTGTATCCATACTTCAGTATACGATGATATTCTACAAAGTGGATGCTTACAAACATGCGTGTTTGTGACGCTTTCTATGCTTTCTACCATGTGGTAGTTTCGCTGAATAATTTCTCAATTTGGAAGATGATGTAGAATTTGCTTGTTTTTCTAATTGAATCTTGTTCTTGTTCGCTATTCATTGTTCGTAGTAGCTCGTTGATGTCTTAATATGAAATATGACATGTAGACATGTGCAAACATCTTTAGCTTGCAGCTTTGTGTGATGGAATATAACGTCTTTGTATGAGCAATTTTGCGTGATGATGTTTCATGTCTTTTGGGCAGACTTGCTACTTTGCGTGATAAAACATGTGCCTTTGGTTTTGTCGAGCTATTTTGCGTGAAGGGATTTCACGTCTTTTGAGCCATTCATCGCTTTTCATTCCATGAATGATACTCTAATGTTGTAATCTTGACAATTTTTATATGTACATACACGTTTAGCTTTGTATAGCTATTTATCCCTTTAATGTCGGGATTAATGTCAAAGGATTGGTCATGATGCTTTCTATGCATGATGTAATTGGCTTCATTTAAATGGATTTAACCCTTTGCGTGATTTATTTCACGTCTTTGAATCAGTTTTTCAGTCATGCGCAATGTCATTTCGCGTCTTTGAAGCAGACTTGCCACTTTAGATTTAGGAGTTTCATGTCCTTTGACGGGATTTTTCGATTTTGCGTGATGAAGTTTCATGTTTTGAGAGTAGATTTTCTACTTTGCGTGATTTGTTCACCCTTTATTAGCTACATTATCATGTTGTAAATAAACATTTTAAGCTTTAAAAAAAAAAAAGGCTTGTACTTTGCTGAATTCAAAACCAATGGAGGTCGGTGTAATCGAAATGAGCAATACGTACGCCAACTTATGTGAGTGAAACCATACGATGAATCATAACTTCAGAGCCTTCACACACAGTCTGATCAAGCTTTTCTCCCATTTTTATCAATGGTTTACTGTCTTGTTTGCAATTTTCCTTGTGTTAACTAGAAAACTATTTCAAGAAAACTTAACCAGACTTGTGGTTGTACTTCGTACATTGGAAAGTGAAACCGTGAGGTGAAAGAATGTAGTTGATTGACACTTCTACACTATAATTATTGAGCATGAAACAATCGCCATTGTATGTTCCTCTAGGAGCCAAGAGGTAAAATTAAGCGACCAGGTGCTTTGCTAGCTTCTCATGTTATTGGTCATCTCATTTGGATAGATAGGTTCAAAGTAGGGTCAGCCAAATTGTGGCGATGCAAAACAATACTTGGCATGGTAAGATTTTGCCATCATGGAACTTGAATAACGGGCAACAATTCAAGTATGTGTTTGCATTTTTCCTGCTAAACTTCACTCATGTAATAGATGTTAGGAATAATTATATAATATGATGCATGAATTTTTATCAATGTAAACATCCTATCCCCTTCTATAAGTAGATTTTCATGTAATGGCTTACTCGAGATACTCAAAAATGGTTCCTCTTTACTACTTACATTTCTATACTTTAAAGTGGTTCACCATAGCTGCAAGAGCTTACTTTGTTAGATTAATCTAACTCTGTGATGGTCCTATCTTAATAGTTATTTTATAAATATCACCGGTGACTCAAATAGAACTAGACCATCTCTTGCTCCTTGTATTTCGTTTCAAAGCATAGTTTGTGAAGGTTCAGGAACGGTGTCCAGTGCGTGTGGTTCCAAAATTTGATGTGAACACAAGAAGGTTATCTAGCCTCATATGTGATATCTAATTGTATGCTTATAAGTTTGTAACAAAACTTCTATATTTTGCAGTTGTTTGACGAACCGTGTAGACATAGGTCATTGATAACTATCCAAGCTAGTATGAAGTTGGCAAAAAACTTAAAACAGTAATACAATTGTTTCTGCAATTTGCAAGGGCTGAAGTGCCTATTCTATATATAATAAGTGTGAATGAAACTTCAGTTTTTGGGTAGAGGTATTTATAGTTTTATACCATGGTAAATATGCCATTAGAGCTTGTACAACATGTATTGCAAGGTGTAAGTATGTGTATATGAGGGAGATTGAGTGAGATCAGTAGCTGCTAACTTGAAGCGTGAAAATATTATGGATTCATCAATCAAATTTATAGAGATAGTTACCTTCATGGGTGACCATGTGGAGCTGTGGAGGCAGTGTAAGACTGTAACTGATACTTGCATTGCATATTTTATTTTTATTAAATGAAATAAAGAATACCAATGGCAGGTGCAAGTAGGCACTATACTTGCTCGTTACTTGTTAGCCAGTGTGTAGCTTCCTCTCCAGAACTTAGCATTCTTAACCATAGAAGATTCAGAAAGAAGATCGTATCACCTAACATTCCAACATGAACCTTTGAATATTTGATCGTATCTTTGTCCGGAATAAATCTTAGACTGAATTAATAGTGGATGTCTAGCAATGACACAAGAGCTTACATTGCTTGTACCTAGCAAAAATATTTTTGTACATAAGTTGCAAGCAATTCAAAATTAGATAATGAGAATGAGAGAATTTACTTTTGCTCCTTTGATATGCAAGGATTATGGATGGCAATGGGCTAGAAAAAACCCGCGACCTGTGGGTACCCGCCTATCGTGGGTGGGTAAATCCGTAAATTTTTTACCCATGGGTGGGTTATGGTTTTGAACTTCTACCCGTTGCGCAGGTCGCGGGCGGGTGATGGGTATGAACTTATACCCGCGGGTAAACCCAACCCGCGAACCTACAAAACACATTATAGATACCTACAAGTGGATTTGTATAATTTATTGCATATATATGTATATATAACGGTAAATTTGAACAATATAGAATAAAACAATTCCTATAGAGACTAAAAAGTATAGTTTTCATGTTTTGAATAACAAACTTATCAAATGATCAAGAAAAAATTATCAAATAAATTGATAGTTATCGAACTATTAGTCCGCATGTTTCAAATTTTAGCAATTTACTTCGTTTAAGATTACGATCCATTGATTTGAACATGTTTTAGAACATTTTTATACATTAAAATTATATAAAATCTTTTGATATTTTGATAAAATGTTTATATTATTTAAAACCCACGGGTTACCCGCGACCCACGGGTATCCGCGGGTCGCGGGTACGGGTGTAAAAATAAACCCGCTAGCGGGTATTCGCGGGTAAAAAAACCTGTCACGGGCGCGTGATGGGTTTGGCATATCCGTACCCACGACCCGCGGGTGCCATCCCTAGCAAGGATGTATAGTTATATTTCCAACTCGAAAATGTGATCAAGTTACACAGGAGCGTGACATGTTCTTCGACGACTGTAATACATCGAGGTCCATACTGTCATGTTTCTGTTTTTTCAGTTGCTACTCAAGAGATAATTGTAGTCATTAAATTACTTCTGGTTGAGTGCATCAAATTTGTAACAGATAACACAAAACCATGGATCGTGAATGATTCTTAGTAGATGGATCGATCGAGCACGGAAACAAATAGGTCAAAATATGGATGTATGGTCCCCTGTTTCTTCCCTGCTCTTCTTCATTTGGATCGTGAGTAATATCACCTTGGATTAATCCACCCATATATTGATGTATTCTCATAAGGAACACCTGACAAATTCTTGCTATAGAATTCGTGTGTTGTGTTGGACTTCATACTTGAATATATATATATATATATATATATATATATATATATATATATATATATATATGTGTGTGTGTGTGTGTGTGTGTGTGTGTGTTGTTTGGATACACTCTTTGAATTTTATTTGCTTTTGACAGTCGGGTCCTGCGTAATTTTAGGTAATGCTTTTCAAATTTGCAAGACCACATTTTCGGGTGTCTTCGGACATTTTTAGATTGTGCTTTAAAACTTTGCAAGACCATGTTTTCTTTGTGTTATTGACATCCAAAATATAGTTAATTAAGAGGGTCTACCCAGAGTGAAAAATTGGAGTTGTTAAGAACCGAGACATTTTACTTACCTTTGATCTGTGGTATCTTCTCACCTTGCAATATTTCACAATAAATATTGGCCATGACAGAGGATAGGAACACAAGGCAAGTTTTTTTGTTTGAGTCCTACGGATGGCGCCAATTGATGATACGTAGATTTACAGGCTTGACTTACGAGTCTTAATCATCGGGCTACGGGTTAATATTATCATATACTTGGACCTGTAAATATAAGTATCACTCAAGAAAGTAGATATAACAATGTTAGAACAAATAAGGGATGAAGGATTTAGTTGTCTCGGGTGGCGATTCCCTATTTGGTAACTCGCATTACATTATTGTAATCGGTTTTACGCCACATCTCCAGAACGGAGCCGAGAAACATCCTTTTAGAGAGTTTTGAGTATAGTCTCATATTAATATTATTATTATACTTATGTATTATGATAAGTATAGATTGCATTTGTGCTCTTAAGCAATGGACAAGATATGATCTTGTAGTAGAAAATATGTGAGGAAGTTGGAAGCTCACTTAAAGAATGAAGGGAATGCTACACTACCTAAATTTTAATGAATACAAGTAGTAGAGAAAGAAATAAGGAAGATTGTACTTCCAATTGGATGCCATTTAAACTGATGCCTTTACCTCTATTTATAGAGTCATCGAAGTGTCCTAACAATGTAGATAATGATCATTTGCAAGTTGCAAGATTATTTGCAAGCTGTAAGATTTGATTCCTTTGCTAGAAGGGATGTATCTAGCTTTTAACCCATGTGGAGATAATATCTCGTATGTATGTACATAAAATTCTTTAGTCATGTATGTATGTCACCATCTATTTGATGGTAATACTATCAATAACAAACGAGTTGAGTACAAACCGAATTTGACATTGTAAACGAAATCACTTACGAGTCGAGTGTGAACTTTATATATTTTAAAGCAAGCCAAACTCGAAATCTTGAAATTATTCGAGTCAAAATTGAGCGGAACGAGTTGAAGTCGAATCTAATCCGAGTCGACTCATTTACAACCCCGGCAAAAATAGGCAAATTCCAAACAGTAAACAATATCACTCAACTCTTGCAACAAAAATTTAGTCGTTTCAAGTGCCGAGCTTCTTATCTTGGGAGCAAATCAATAAACACGAACTCCGTCGGACCACCTACTATACCATGCATACTATCGCCTGTAACCATACTCTTGCTTCTACTTTCATTTCCAGCTTTCCTTGTAAACCTTCCAATTTTAGTTTTCTGACATCATCATCATCATCATCATCATCATCATCATCATCATCATCATCATCATCATCATCTAAATCAACATCATTCATTGCCATGGCTGCTGCTATGGATGGACCCAAAAAGAAGAATCGGAAATATGGAAGCTCGAGAAAGTCTGTTTTAAGAAAAACCTTGAAACAAGAACAGGTTACTTTCACTGCTCCTGTATCTGATGACCCTGTTGTTGCAATTATTGGTGGTGGTATCTCTGGTCTGCTTTGTGCTCTTCAGTTGGAAATTAGAGGAATTCGTTCGTCTGTTTTCGATACGGTACCTCCCTCATATTCTTTATTTATTTTTATTTTATTTTGAAAGTTTGAGACTTACAAGTTACCAATTAATGATATGCCTTTCTCCCCTACGGTCCGAGGGGTTGTTTGCTTATACTTTATCAGCTTATGAGTTTAAATTCAAACAAGCCCCTTTTAGGAAAGCATGCCTTCTTCAAAACAACTAAATTAGCCCAAAGAAGTTGTTGTTTGGAGTTTTGGACACTCAAAACAACTTCTTGCATTTAGAATTTAGACAATGCCATAATAAATAAACTTCTTGCTTATCTGCTCAATTTGGAGAAAGGAATAAACAGTTAATTAAACACTGTAAAACAAGCTAACCCAAACACCCCCTTTTTTTGTCACTTATGTTTATTGGAAAATGGAAATGGAAATTGGAAAACCCTATAAGTAACACCCTATGTTTTACGATCTTATAGGCTTATATGAGCAAAACTCATGAGCCGTTAAAAGCTCATCAGATTTTCCAAATTTCAATAAGCCCATAAGTAGTAAAGATGAGCTTACCAGGTAATTCCAAAGTCAAATGTTTAAATAAGCTTATCAACTTCAGCTTATTGCTTCTTTATACCCAAATGCTTTGATTGATAAGCTCATAAGCCACTCAATTCGAGCTTATTGGCTTTTTCAAAAATTCAATAAGCCCATATACTTGAAAAATAAGCGTCCAAACACCCCCCAAGAGAGGCCTATATAATAATTTCTCGTAACCCACGGGTATTGGATTATGTAAAGTGTCAATTTATAGCATATGTCCGTAAGCATTGAATTTAAACTACTTTTCCTAACATTAATTCCTTTTTACAAGCAATATGCCCTTGACTGCGTACTCCAGGGTGACTAGTCTTACTTAATTGTATATTGTGTGAGTGCACTTGTTATGTCATTTGTTCGTTGCTGTGTAACTTCAGGGAATTCATGGACTTGGTGGAAGATTGGGGACTAGAATGGTTGAACCGTCAATGATATTTGACCATGCTGCTCAGTTCTTTACTGTAAGTAACCCAGTGTTCTCTGACTTGGTTGATCAATGGTCCCAGAAAGGTTTTGTTCGCCAGTCAGAAGGTGTCATTGGAGACCTTGAAGCTGGTGGTCATTTTTCCCCATTACCCTCTTCCCCTCCTCGATACATAGCTGTCAATGGAATGCGTGTCCTTGCAGATTCACTACTTTTGCAGGTATATGATTACAATTCTACTACACCAATTATACTTTGCATTTCATTAATGTCATCAGCTCCATGGTATTGGGCCCATTATGATTTATGATATAGTGTTTGTTATTTTCATACACATATGTTAATCATTTGACCAAATCTAACAGTTGTGACAACATTCTGCTAAGGTAGTCAAACTGATTTAATTGTTAAAAATGTTCGGTGACCAAATTATGAATTTTATTCCCAAGTGAAACTAGACATTTTTTCTGAAAGGACAACACCGCTATCATGCAACTTCAACTGCTTAGTCTACTTTCGTTAAACTGGAATATGCATGCAGCTCAAATGTCGTGATTTCCCTTCCTTTTATCGTTCACATGTGATTTTTCGTATGGCTTCATCTGAAACTTCTGTTTCAGAGTTCCATGATTGAGGTGGTGCGGCCGTGCTGGATAAGCTCTATTGAACCATATAATGGAATGTGGCACTTGAGTGAGAATGGGAAACACCGTGGACAGTTTGATGCGATTGTTATTGCACATAATGGTAATATATGTTACATGTTAACACTAAACAGTTTTTATATGTGATACCATGTCATGTAGTTATGCATTATTAAATGAATACCGTCTAATACTTTTATATCATTAATGAAATTATTAAGCAGTTGATTTAAGCTAGAGCTGTAAAAGTAATTTCATATTTATCTCTCTAATCAAGTTTCTTACAATAACTCTCCTGTGCCTACCGGCTCCTCCAAATCTGATGTTTTTGACACTAAATATTGAGAAGCATAATCAGTCACCTAAATCAAATGATACCTTTTAGATACTAGATTTCCGAAGTATCTGTTATTCACATTGAATAGCTGACTATGAATATCTGTATATGTACTTCCGCATATTTTATAATTAATTTTTTACAAAAATTTGATATAAATTTCTTACAGTACTATTTTTTCATCAGGAAAATGTGCTAACCGTTTGCTTTCTTCATCGGGATTGCCACTTATTGCAAGACAGATGAAGGTACAGTTAAAGAGTTTTTCACGTTAACTTTTTCTCTTATTTAAGCTGTCCACCACCGTCCATTTTCCATGCTTCTTAAATTATCTAATATTTATGGTGGATATTTTGGGTGATTACAGAGACTGGAACTTAGTTCAATATGGGCTCTTCTTGCTGCATTTGAAGATCCTCTTCCTTTGCCAGCCGAAGCAGCTGCAGTTCCATTTGAAGGGGCTTTTGTGAAAGGGATAGAGTCTGTATCATGGATAGGAAACAACACACAAAAACTATATAATTCTCAGAATGGGGGGCCTCATTGTTGGACGGTGTTCAGCACAGCTTCCTTTGGAAAGCGCAATAAAGTTCCACAGGTCTGTATAATATAGTACCGTTTCTGTAATCATAATTAATGAATGGACAAAAAGGTGTTTGCAGCTCAACACAGCTCGACCCGTTCAATCTGCACTACTTGTTTATACAGATCCAAGCAATGGTTTCCGTATGAATCACCAATAAGTCAGTCTTTACTTGATGACTGCAATACTGGAAACATTACTTTTATCATATGTGTCATGCATATTACAAGTACATTTCAAATACCTATGTTGCTGACAAGCATTAAGAAAAGCGTAGCACTATTGTTGTCACTCAGTATTAAATCATGTAACTATTTGCTTATAAATGATATTATGATAAGATATTCCTGTGTATAAGGTATATGTGCTACCAGAGCAAGATCCCTCAACTGCTAGTATACTAAGATTTGTACCCCAAAAGTTTTATTTGGTTCAAGACTGTGGTTGTCCAATGCTTGTGTACTGAATGTTAATTGGCAGTTTTTTTTCCTTTTCTCAAGATGCTCCTAAAAAAGTCTTGCTTCTTGTTCTGTGACACTTTATAGGAAAATATTCCTACTGCCACAGCAGAGAAGGTGAAAGAATTGATGCTTGCAGGTGTTGAGAATGCCCTAGGATTATCGACTGGCTCTCTTAAGAGACCAATGTATTCCCGGGTACAATTGTGGTATGTCATATGTATAGTTACAATTTTAATTAAAACTGAAATGAAAACTAGTTTGTGCAGTGTTACATTATATTGATGGTGGTGCATAAGATTAAGCGGGAATAAATAGTTATACGTTGATGCAGGGGTGCAGCTCTTCCTACAAATACTCCTGGCATTCCCTGCATCTTTGATCCTCTTGGAAGAGCTGGCATTTGTGGCGATTGGCTACTTGGTTCCAATGTAGAGGCTGCAGCCTTAAGTGGCATCTCCCTAGGAAATCATGTAAGGTTCTTGATTTCCATGGTCAATGCACTTGCAAATTTGAAGACACAAACTGTATTTTCTTTGCTGAGTTTTTTACAAAGGTGGCAACATTAACAGATTTATATGGGTGCTGTATACTTGATATTGCGTTATTTGTACGTTTTCCCTCGCAATATCTTGTATTTTGTTCGTATCTATCATTGAATATTTAGAAATTTCGGTACTTATTATAATTGTTATATGTATTCAGTGATCAAGAGAAAGTAAAAGGCAAAATGGAGGAAAAAGGAGCGATTTAGAGCTTAAGTGGAGCAATTATCGAGGTCTAAAGTAATCACGAGTAATATGTTGAAGTTTTGCTGAAAATCAGACTTGGCGTTGCCATGAAATTTCTTGGCGTAGCCATCTCAGAAGGAGCTTTTTCAGACCATGGCACTGCGACGGAATTACTTCGCTTTGCTATGGACTGTCTGTCATAAAGCTTCTGAGATGGCTGTGCCAAGAAATTCCATCGCAACGCCAAGTCTGATTCTCAGCAAAACTTCAACATATTACTCGTGATTACTTTAGACCTCGATAATTGCTCCACTTAAGCTCTAAATCGCTCATTTTTCCTCCATCTTGCCTTGTGCTTTCTCTTGATAACTGAATACATATAACAAGTATAATAATTACCGAAAGTTCTAAATATTCAATGATAGATACGAACAAAATACAAGATATTGCGAGGGAAAACATGTACAAATAACGCAATATCAATACTATTTTACTGTTAACGGGTCAAACAAAGAAGATTAGCTAAACATGATAATTGTCAAACGATTTGAAAAGTCGTGTAACATGAAGGTCCTAAATCGTATTATTCTTAATAGAATATATCCTATTCGATAATGATGATGATTGCGATCATATTTCATACATTAGTTATATAGTACAAAAAGTGTTGGTGGGTCGGCCCAACCTGACCTGACCCTCACTGTTTTAACCTGAAGTAGCCTCTGCTAGTGTTGAAGGCACCAGTTGTCCTGCTATGCGTTTCTTTCAAGTTTAATATCATTCACTTTGATCTGAAGATTAAATTTAACGGGTCTCCTGATGCAGACTGCAGATTATCTTAAAAGTGGTGGGTCACGACCGGATGAGTTTTCTGTTGGTTTACAGAACGAGTTCCAACAGCTGCAGGGACATGACATTGGGCAATTCCCTGGATTAGAGTCTAGTAAGGATGTATCCGTGGCCCAGATTCAAGTCGGTGCTTAAATATTCCGGTGGACAAGAATCCTTGAATCTTTCCTTGCAGCCTAAGTTCATTTTTCTTCTATGATCTTTTAGCATTTTGGACTACGAGAAGTATTTATTTCCCATCAATATTTGAGAAAGTAGAACAGTTTTTGAGTTTCTGCTGTTGTTTATAGTTGATAACTTCTCGTGTTATAACATCACTCAAGTTTAGTAGATAAACTCATAAGCCTAACAAGTCAAGTGTATTTCGTTGCCTTGAAATATTATTGATGGTTTTGACTGCTAATTTCGGCCTTGCAGATTTAAAGTCTATTAGCATCACTTCCTACTGCCTTATCAAGAAGCCCTTCTTGGTGTGACTAAAGCATATGGAACAACAGTTATACTACATTACTCCACTAATCATTATCATTATTGGCCAGAGTTTGAATCCCTAGGTACCACATATTCGATCTTCTATTGCTTTACTAAGTATTAGATGTTGCCATTTCAACTCGTTTACATACGAATGGGTTGATTGAGATTATGACATGTCAAACAGGTAAAATAAAGTTTAGTTTATAAGAGTACATGCCAAACGTGTTGAACGGTTCAGTACTCAAGTGGAATTTATATGCATCAAACCTCTTAAATCATTTTATTGAAAGAGTTGGCTTGTTTAAATAAACATATTTTTTTATACATATGACGCACTAATTAAATTAGCTTGGCATGTGCTTTTCAGTCATGGTTATAAAAATATAGAGCCCTTATTTAATGTTAATACTTCAACATCAAAAGACTAATGATTTTCGTAGTTTCCATGTTGAGGAAAGGAGACACTGTAATATTGCAGCGCTTGGCTAGGCGTAGTTTTGGGGAGTGATGGACTATACGTCAAATGTCTAAACTGCCTTCAGCTGTGACAGTTGATCCACATCATTTACATATAATGATGACGATATTGAATAGGCGATTGTAACTTGAAAACATAATAAAAACTAAGCATTTTGTGAGATTGTGGGCCATCCCAAAATGGAAAATACTCCATGTGTTTGTAAGAGAATATTCAAGTTTCTGGTTCCAGCATACTAAATAAGTATGCATTTTGGATGTCGTAGGCACTTGGGTTGCGGCGATACAATATCATCATTTGAGCTGGTTTTAGCACTTGGTGATTTGATTTGATACAAAATCTGCATCCTTTGCTTGTGGGGAATCAAATCGTCATCCGGATTTTATTTGGATTTATCATCCATGTTTTCATTTCACTATTACCTGCAACAAACAAAATTCGGCTAGTATATCACTTTAAATGTATCAAACTATCAATAACATGAGAATTTACAGTAAATGTGTATGAACAATGTATAGACATGTGTAAATGTAACATTTACTCCTATCTTGTACCATAATCACTTAAATTGGGCCTGCGCCTTGCCCTTTGAGCGTAAATATATATAAAAATAAAAGCTAGTGTACATGGCAGCATTATCTTGTATGACTGGGCTGGCCCATGCATTTAAATTGGGCCTGCGCCTTGCCCTTTGAGCGTAAATATATATAAAAATAAGCGTTGGTTCGTGTCGTGCAAGTTAAAAGTTTTCAAGGATTATTTATTTGGAATCATCAAATCAATCGATCGATCGATCAAATACAGTAGTCTGTTGCATTCATTCAAATTATTCGACCGGAGACGATGTCTACTGAATCTACTACTTCCGCAATTCTACGAAATCAGGTCTCCAAACTCATCTTTTTGCCCTAATTTTCATTTAATTTGTTTTTATGTATCAATTATCACTTATATTTATAAGTAAGTAAGTAAGTAAATATGAGGTGCAGGTGGATTTACTGGATTTCATAGACTGGACTGGAGTTGAATGCCTTAATCAAAACACCAGTCACGCTTACCCCAATGCTCTCAAACAGGTACCTTACCTATGACCTACCTTTTATTTATTTATATATTTATTTGTTCTATTATTGTTGTGGGTGGATTTGGGGGGTTGGATGAGCTTATTGCTTATAAGCTCATTCAAAGCGTTTGGGTGAGGTTATTTTTATGCTGCTTTTGGGAAAAAAATAAGCTCATAAGCATCTTATCTGCTTATGTGATAAGCCATTAAGCATAAGCAATGAGCTCATCAAATAAGCCCATCTCAACACTGAAACGATAAGAAGATTCTCTTCTTTTATTTAATTTGTTTTTTGTGATAAACTTGGGCCAAGTTGCTGCCAAAAATAGATGTTTATTGATAATGTTCAAGTTACAAATTATTAGTTTGATGCATAAATCTTATTGTTGTGTCTGTGTGTGTTAGGGTGTATGAAGGTAGATGCTCTTACCAACACTTGTGATATTGTCTTCTTATAATTTAATAGTCAATAGTATGATTCTTATTTCTATTATTATAGTTTAATCTTGTTTCCCTTCTTAATTGGTAAGAGGCCCTACTTGGAACGTAATACTTGAACATGTGACCTTAAAACGTTATGTTGTTCAATGGCAAGACTTTCGTGGTTAAGAAAGTGTGACGAAATCGTTTTTAAAAGGACCTCGTAGTGTTATCGACTTCAGGATCTGTAATGATCCTCCGTGTTTGTTGCATGCATGCCAAGTTCACCATTTTAGACGTGTCATAATCTTGACTTCTGTTTATATAGTACCCAGCTCATTTTGTAAGTTGCATGTTTTGAATTTCATGTCATTAACAATTTTTATTTCACGATAAAAATACGTATCATGGTAAGGAACCTGGATATTCACTGTGTATAAACTGAAGCACTCGATAAAATCATATTTTTCTACTGAATGGAATATATGCAAGGGTACGCACAACTAAACATCCACTTAAACCTCCCAAAATCATTTGATAATATCATAATAAGAATAAGAATATACTTTTTAACTAGAAGAGCATTCTATTTCCATTTTTTGGATCCTTACAATTTAGAACGCTTATGCTTGTGTACAGGGTTATAGAGAAGATGAGGGTCTAATTCTGGAGAGTGATGCAGATGAACAACTTCTGATTTACATACCATTCACCCAAGTTATCAAACTACATTCTATTGTTATCGTAGGGCCTGAGGAGGAAGGTAAAAGACCAAACTCCTTTGTATCAGTTTCCAGTATATATAATAGGGTTTCAAGGATATTTTAATATAAAAATTGAAATTTTCTCAAAGCATGGTTTCATGGGGGAACACAATGTTTCTAAAGGCTATTTGTTTAATTTTACTGACATTTTGTTTTGTAAATGTAGTACTCCGTAACTAATAAATAGACCAGCATCAGCTTGATTAAGTGATAAACAAACATTATCTTAATTTGCTACCTTTACTCCTTTGCGTGTTACATTACAGAAAACAAATGAAGGATCTAATGCCTATTGTTGGGGACTTGGTGTAACCTGTACAGAACATGTGGTCACTATCACATGCATGATTGCATTCGTGTTTGTTATTGCACCAAAACGTGCCTCTAGACCTCCAGTTACATTCACATATGCTGTGTGCAATCTTATTCTTAAAAGCCTACCGTATCACTTCCCTTCGCATCATGCCTTGTGCGTATGTTCTTTCACAACTAATACATGTTACTCTAACTATTCTTACCTTTTTTCTTATATTTATACTCCATAGTTGGTATTTTCTTTGCTCTAACTAGCCAATGAGACCCATGAAAGCTTTATGACATTATTGTCCTTACCATCTTTGTGTATCAAGTGCATTTTTCCTTGTCATAATGGATATGCCACATTGATATCTCAATAGAGAAGTTTTTGAAATTTCTTCCCTTTACGGGTCTTTCCCGCTTACATACACTGATTTGAAGGCAAAATAGGATGCAATTGGCTAAATGAAATGTAAGATGAATATCAAGGAAGTACAGCTAATGAATGATATAAAGAGAATCAATATAATAATCAATATTGTACTATCGAGAGCATCATAGTTCTAGGTAGATGTTATAATAGATACTAAGGAATGAGAAATTGAGATTATATCTGATGATACTGTGATAGTACCATATTAGTCAAACTATTTCTAAGCATAGTTATCAATTTGTGAAGTGTAAATATATTTTTGAAGTACGTAAGAGATATCTACTATGGAGGTAATCATTCAGTGATGTTCGAACCTAATTCTACTCATTTTAATCACAATGTTGTTTGGATCAGTACATTGAAAACACATTTATAAAAAAATAACCCAAATTTGGTTGGAGTAACTTTGGTGAATTATATTTGGAGAATCATATATCAACTCAAGGAAGTTTGGCAGTTTGCCAATGCAAGCGTGGTTGACTTATTGTTAGAAAGATGGCTGGAGATGCTCATATTGCTAATGAAAACACTTTTTTTTTGGGCGTCAAACTTCACTTATTGTTAATTAAATGCTGCATTTTATGTGTTGTGCTTTTATCTTATGCGAAAGAACGTACGTTTTCTGGATGATACCCTGATACCTTATGGTTCTTGACATTGCTGAGACATTGCAAATTAGTCATAACCTAAGTTGAGATGTTTTATATACTCTCATTACTAACATTTTGTATTTGCAAACAGTGAGAATAGACATGTTACTAATTAATTTATATGGTAAACCTGTTCTGTTTATGTTGGGGTTGGGTAATTATTTGCTCATATGATAGTTCTTCAAGTTAAGAAGACAAACATAGTAACATACACATTGTTACTAAAGTGACTTTATGTCAGTTGATTCTTCATATGTATATGCTTCTTCAAATTTACTTCTATTTTTATACACCGTGTGGTTAGTCTTTCTACATTTGGGACTCTATACATATGTTTCGTAGTCTTATTCCTATCCATTATGCAGGTCCTCATATTGTGAAGCTCTACACGAACAAGGAACATATGGGATTCAGGTAGCTAAATAATATAATTTCTAATCAGGATATTCGCATTCACCCATTTCTGTTCTTGTATATAGTATGTGATTGCAATGACTATACGTGATGCAGTAATGTTAGCGACTACCCTCCTAGTGACACACTAACTTTATCTCCTGAGAATCTCAAGGTAAGCTGTCAGTGTTACACGTGCATTGTTTGTTTGGTTGAGGTGACAATTTTGATCCGTTTACTTAGAATGGGTCGAATTGTGCTGTGTTTATGTCGTCATCTCAAATGAGTCAAATAAAAATTTTAGCTTAAAGGAGAACGGGTCAAATGGGTAAAACTTAAAAGTCACCCCAAACTACGTTAACGCATACAACCTTAATCATATTACTAAAAAGTTAGACCGTTCTTGTAATAATATTGCATGTGTAATCGTCGTTAATACCTTAATTAATTGCTGACAAGGAATTGTTTGCGGGTCAATGGAACCTGGCCCACCCTGTTTTGACCCATGCCACCAAATTATCCGTTACCCACCATGCCGATCTTGTCACCTGTAGTTTCTGTGTTCGCCTTTTTATTGCATATAGGGCTGGGTTAGTTGTTAAAGCTAGCTTTAAATTGGGTTTCATCATTCTAAGCTTTGGTTTTCTGTCCTTTCCAGGGAACGCCTGTTAAGTTGAAGTATGTTAAGTTTCAAAATGTTCGCAGGTAATTTCCATTTGCTTGGTATTTTTTCTCTTCCTTGAATCTGCAAAAATGATTGGCTAACAAAAGTAATTTGGGTCAGCTTGACAATATTTATCGAGGATAATCAAGCTGGTGCTGATATGACGAAAGTCCAAAAGATTATTCTGCAAGGAATGACGTAAGTTTATGATGCTCATCTTTCTCTTTGTTGTTTCATCTGATGGCATTATGGTTAATAGTTAGCCTACTATAGCATAAGCTATTTGTCATTTGGTCCAAGAGAGATGTTAATACAAAAACTTATATCTAGCATATTTCTTCACTTTCGCAATATGAAAAGAGTTTTGTGGAGATTTTAATTCGAATCTTGTGATTTTCATTGTGACGTGGTATACATTGCAGAGTGGAAACAACAGACATGAAGGGGTTGAAGAAGGTTGAGGATCACTGATGAAGAGATGCTGCTCATTCAAATCTTTGAACTGGTATTATAACATATCTTCTGTCTGACTGTTTTACTTGAATGGGCCTGTAATACAACAGAGGTCGTACGCTCGGATCTGCCATTAAAAAAGACAAATGTATAATGTCGTGATGGCGTCCATTGGATGGTACAAGGTCATGCACATTGTTTGTGGGAATTATGCTGCATTGCAATTTATTAAAAAAAGAATCCTTGTATGTTGGTGACATTTGCTTTGCATTCTAGCCTGCTGTTTTCTTGTGATTGTAGTTGGGCATTTTTTAGTTGCAGACTATTTTGGATGTGGATTATTGAAGGATTGTAATATGTAGGCACTCTTTCTTTGAGTTGCCTGCATTGGAAGTATGCAAGTATATGCAACAACAGTCTCAATCGTTACCTAATTTCGTTTGAAACTAATACCTGTTTTATCAGTGTGTATGAAGGTTTTGGCCTTGAAATTCTTACCTTTATGTTTGGGGATTAATGATTCCACAACAACGATAAGGATCAATGAGAAGAGAAAATTTGTTTACTAAAAATTCTCACCTTAAATTTCACCACTGGTTTGATTTTTGATTATAACAATTAAATTTCAATAACCAGCAACATGTATTCGAATATGTTATTTACTATTGTAGGGTAGGGTTCAAATGAGAATAGGAATTTGTGTGAGAATGAGGGAACCAATGATATCAAGCCATGTGTACAAAGAGAATGTTCCACATGTACAAAACCCATTTACCCTAAACATCAATTATCTCACAAACGACAAATCGAAAAATTATGAAAATTGCACCATTAAATTCGTCGTTTTCTCCTCTTCGATTTGCCGTCCCTCAAGACATTCTTTCGAAAAGTTTTTTTTTTTTTTTTCATTTTTTTGGTGGGTTTCACATTTACTAACACATGTGTTAAAGTGTTGCGTTTAGGGTTTAGGGTTTGTGGTTTAGGGGTTATGGGTTAGGGTTTGAGGTTTGGGGTTTCTCCCCGAAACCCCAAACCTCAAACCCTAAACCCTAACCCCTAAACCACAAACTTTAAACCCTAAACGCTTTACAAAACGCTAAACCCTAAATCTTTCTAAACCCTAAACCTTGAACCCCTTCTAAACCCTAAACCCTTATAAACCCTAAACCATAAACCCTACTAAACCCTAAACCTAACCCTAAACCCTAACCTTAACCACAAATTAAATGTACAACTAATCACTAACACATGTGTTATTAATTTGTGAAACCCACCAAAAAATGAGGAAAAAAAGTTGTCAAAAGTATGCCTTGAGGGACGGCAAATCGAAGAGGAGAAAACGCTGAATTTTATGGTGCAATTTTCATGATTTTTCGACTTACCGTTTGTGAGATATTTAATTTTTAAAAATGTGGAGGAGAGAGAATAAAGTGTGGAGGAGAGAGAATAAAGTGACACATGGCAGAAATTTGTTGGTTCCCTCATTCTCACTCAAAATTGATGTACTCATTTGAACCTTACTCTACTATTGTAATATAGTTTACAGTTATGGAGTAGTAAAATTATTTTTATACAATAATAATAACGATATTAAGAATATACAGGAATAAAGTCAATTATTACATCTTAGATTACATGTATAATCATCAGTATTGGAATATGTCGATGCACAAAAAAAAAAGATAATCATAAAATAAAATACGAAAGTACATCATTCCGCAATCTGTACTGCATGTTTGTTAAATAGTTAAAGTTTTCATTTTTAGTTATATGATATACATTTAATTCATTTTGTTAAACAGATTGCTGGAATAGCTCAGTTGGTTAGAGCGTGTGGCTGTTAACCACAAGGTCGGAGGTTCAAGCCCTCCTTCTAGCGTCTGAAAATATACATTTTTTTTTTTTATGTTATATCAGGCTTGACATGAAACATTTGGCACTTAGCGATTTAAAATTATCTGCCATTCTTTGTCTACTTGCATAAAATTCAAAATTAGCAATCATATTTTGGCTTGGATCAGTTATTGTAACCACAAAAAACGGATACATTTTGTGGAATTTGCGCTATAAATGTCATTTCTTTTTCTTACTATTTTCTTTGCGATCTTTCACACATGTCTTGCATGTTCAAAGAGAAGATCCTACAGAATCGTTGTCTACATTTCTTAGATTCAAAAAGATCCTGTGAGGCTGTGACGATAACTAATAAAATCATTGAAAGTTGGTGGTATGTTATCTATATCTTGCTGCCTTCGCTATATATTCTTTTAGTCAAAATTACTCACAAAATTAAGTCATAAGATATGGTCAAAGGGTCCTGTTGTCTTTTACAGTTTCTTTTTTAGCCTTTTCTTGCTTTCCTTTACCATTACCATTACCATAAAAATGGTCCTCCATGGTTTGAATACATACTTTAGACCCCCTAATGTTCCTACATAATACCCAAACTACCCCTCCCACTTCAAAAGTACTATAAAACACAGAACTGAAACAAGAAAAAGAACCCAACCACAGTGGTTCAAAACCTAGCTGCTAGTAAGCTAATCAAGGGGTTGGGTCCCGCCAATCCTTTGTTGACCCCATAGTCAACTATGCATCTGTCCATGCAGCAAATATTGGGATATGGGACCTCAGTGGTGTTGTAGCTGTTGGATTCCATGCATTCCCAAGAACTATAGGAAGGTTGTTGTTGTTGTTCCTTTTTGGGCTAGCTTCTCGGGAATCGCAACCGAGCTCATTTAAGGTGTTTTCTGGCTCCTCATTTAGATGTTGGTTCGGTAAGACATGGTTAATGGGGTTTGGGTCTTTGGTTCGCTTTGCTAGTTCCCCCGCTAAAAGGGTATCGCTTTCGATTATCTTTTCAACATTGTACCTCGATATGTCAAAATTTGTAACCGCGCTTATGCCACGGAATTTGATGGCAGCCACATCATAAGCCTCGGCAGCATCCTCTTGGGTGCCTGAAATATTAGTGAATGATAATTAGAAACATCTTTTTTACTAATCAAGCAAGAGCTCTGATATCAACAACATCAAGTCATTAAAAACTACTGAAAAACCACTTGCATAAATGGCCCAGTGGTAGGGAGTTCACCTGGCCTCCTAGAGGCCAGGGGTTCGAACCCTGCTCTGAGTAAACATTTATCAAGGTAGGTACCGCCGCCGCTAACCCACACGCCCCACCCGGATTCGAGCCTCTGGGCATTAAAATCCCATGCCCCGGTTGTGGGACCACTGTGGACAGGTGTTTAGCCGGGCAGATAGTCTCTTGCGGGTGGGACACTGCGGATCTACGGATCCGGGATCCAGAGGGTATCCTCCGGACCTCCACCTACCCTAAAAACTACTGAAAAAAGTTAATACGTTCATCAATTGTTTTTTTTTTTGTTGTACAACACTACAACGTTTAATGCATGTCTGGAGGTGTGGTTATCAAAACCAATCGATTAAATACTTTTTAGTTCAAACAAGACTTACTAAATGTGCCTAGGTAAAGATCTTTGTTCCCGGCAACACGACCAATCCGAGCTTGCCATCTGCCATGTTGATGGTGTCTGAAATTTCACGAATTTATAATCATCAAGATAAAACAAGTATTTTTGTAATTTACTTAAAAATGTAAAAAGAACAATGTTGGACCTTGTGACTCCTCTATAAATAGAAGCACCCCTAGAAAAACCACTGCTTCTCCTGAATTGAAGTTAGGGGGAAAAACAAATTAAATGTATCAATTTATACATTATAAACTGTAGTTTAATAGAGAAACTTTGAGAAAAACAAACTTTACCTTCTTAAGTGAGCAACATATTCTTGTCTGGACATATTCTTCATCTCTTCAAGTTCTTGTTCATAGTTCTCCACCTATGCCAACATTTTGGATGTTAATATATCAGGCCGGTTTCGATAACGTTACACATACTGTAGTATTGTTTAATATCGAAAGGCTACCGGAAAATTTATATGAGTAGAAGTTCCCCAGTACTTGAGTGCTGCTAAATCATAACTTCTAGCTGCTTTGTCTTCCATATCGTAACCCCCTAAAAGCCAACACCAAGTACTCATAATTGTCAATCTTGATTTACAATAAAGTCAAAAGCTTTATTAGTATACTGTATAAAACAAGAAACTGAGACTTACCCAGATAAACTGAAGCAAAGTTTACAGTCCAGCAAACAAGAAACATGAAACTTGGTTAGATATTCAAGAGTTATTGACTAGTGAAAAAAAAAAAAAACAAAAGAAAAAAAAACCAAAAAGAAGCAAAATGACACACAAAAAGTCAACATTTTTAACCAACCTTGTCTTCCCTTCCTGGTCTGGCCTTCTTTTTTGCAACTATTGTCCCATAAATGAGCTTCATATCTACCGGTCCATCTATGCCTGATATAAATAGATATGAACTTAGATATACATTTCCATCTCAAATTTGTAACAAAAAAAGTACTTGAAGAAATGAACCTGGTGACACCCCTATACTGTGAGGTTCTTTGACCAAATGTATCTAAAGACTTTCTATGAACAATCTGCTTATTTTGATTCACCTTTTCAGACCCTCTTTTCTTTGTTTCCATAACCACATTTTCCTTATCATTAACAGCTGCATCAGGGGTCACTTTCACTTGCTGTTGAGATATAGTGACACATGAGCTTGATTGCGAACAGCCTGGACTCATTGACAGGTTAAGTGACTGTAAACCACCACCACTATCACCAGAGTACTGGTAGTTGTTTGAAATCCAACCTTCACCATTAGTAGGCAGGTAAAAACCACTAGTAGAATCTGCAGTAATCTTGGGTTCCTCATCATGTTGTACTGTTGAGTACAACCCAGAGTAATCTTGGTAGTGTTGTAATTGAGGCTGAATCTGATAGTTTTGGTGGTAGTACATTGTGCTAGTATCTAAATCAGAGGTCCCCATTGTTACATTACCAAAAAAGTTTTCAAGTTTTGGTGTTGTTGGACCAATCATCCCTAAAAAGAAACACATCATCACTAACATTTCAAGCAAAAAAAAGTAATTTTTATTTTATGAACATACCTTGTGATTGTGATCTTGTGATGGTGTCCATTAAGCAAAGTGAACCATCAGACTTAAGGGGCATAATGGGAAATGCAGAATAGATCCCACCACCATTTACACCCTCAACTCCACCATAATAAATGTTTTGGTAGTTGAAATGAGAAGAGTGAGTTTGAGCAGACTTTGATGAATTCGGAGAAAGAGAGAAACCTAACCAGTTGTTGTCACTGTTGTTGTTGTTGGCAATGTTGTTGTTGTCACTGTTGTTGTTGTTGTTGTTGTTGGCATTGTTGTCATTATTGTTGTTGCTACTCATGGGCTTCATTGTAGTAAGTTGTAACTCACTGTAAAGAAGAAAAAAAATGGAATGTAACACAAATCAGGCTTTGATTTTTTTTGATGATTGGTGAAGTAGTAACTTTAAGATAGTATGTTTTTCACCATTTTTGAAACTAAATCAACAATGAGGGTGGGCTAAAGAGGGAAGAAGTCAAAAGTCTATATTTTTGTTGTTGTCTAGTTGCAGATTGCAGACTGATTAGAAAACAGAATCTATATTCTAGATACTTGCGTACAAAAATGTAAGTATACTTGAATGCTAAAATGAAATATAAGGCTTTTTCTCTCCATACCATTTTAATTTACTTCCATACCATTTTTTAAATTAAAAAGTACAGAAAAGTACGGAAAGAGTACAGAAAAAGTACAGAATGTAAGAAAAAGTGAAAGAATAAAGTACAGAAAAGTACAGAAACATTAATTTTAAAATAGATAAATGGTATGGAGAGTAGGAGCCATATAATTACATTTACTAGTCTTAATCCGTGAAAACTGAAAAGATTGGTAAAGGGGAACAAAGCAAAGTTTCTTCAAACTTAAAACAAAAAGAATGAGTTTACAGCAAACAATGTTGGGAATCCTTCCAGCATTGCATAGGGATCTGTGGTTGAGAAAGACTTCATCTTTTGCTTTTCTTTTTCTTTACCCTTCTTCTCTCTCTTTTCTTTTCTTTATCACTTTATGTTATGTACGGACCCCAGTGGGAAACAAAATGTATTTCCCAGTCGAAATAGGTTTACATTAGGGATCAACGTTTAGCCCATATCTATTTGCTCTAATACTAGATGAGATGTCGAGAGAGATACAAGAGAACATCCCATGTTGCTTGATATTTGCTGATGACATTGTGCTAGTGTCAAAGACGACGGATGAGCTCAATAACAACCTAGAGCTATAGAGGGAGACTTTAGAGAGCAAAGGTTTACGAATCAGCCGAGAGAAAACAGAATACCTACGATGTGAGTTCGCTGGGAATGAGGATGTGTGGAACGAGGTAAATATTGGGAACCAAATATTACATCCGAGAGACTTTCAAATATCTAGACTCGGTGCTACACAAATCTGGGAGGATAGACGACGATGTAACACATCGTATACAAGCAGGATGGCTAAAGTGGCGGGAAGCTATAGTAGTCTTGTGTGACAAGAAAGTCCCTAAGAAACTGAAAGGAAAATTTTATAAGACCACAATTAGACCAGCTATGTTGTATGGGTCAGAGTGTTGGCCGATGACAAAGGTCCAAGCAATTAGGATAGAAGTGGTTGAAATGAGGATGTTAAGGTGGACATGTGGTAAAACTATGCTAGACATGTTGCCGAATGGAGTTTTTAGGACAGATTTGGAAGTAGCAAATATCATCAATAAGCTGAGAGAAGGAAGACTTAGATGGTTTGGACATATCAGGAGAAAATCACAGACAACACCAATTAGGAGAGTGGAAATGCTTACTATTGATGGCGTGAGGAGAAGGGGTGGACCAAAACTTAGGTGGGAGGATAGATTGAATGAAGACATGAATGATCTACTCTTGTCTGAGGATATGACCTCTGATAGAAACTTGTGGAGAATTAGAATTATAATAGTTGAATCTAATAGTTAGGTGGTGTTTTCCCCATTTAAGATGAGAAGTTACTTGTAGCGTGGTTAGCTAGGTACTATAAGGTCTACACTTGTGGAATTATTTTCTGCTTTCATTTAGTGTGTGTGTGTGTATTATTTATCTATGTTTACACATATACACGCATTTGTCGGAGGTCTTTCTGGAAGCCGTCTCTCTACTTAATAGTAGAGGTACGGCTGTCTACATTTTACCTCCTCATACCCGTTTTTGGCGGAATTGAGTAGTGTTGTTGTTGTATATGACTCCTGATCTAGTGTAAATGTATTTTGCAAATTTATGGTATGAGAATTGATTCATAGTCCATTAAAATTGTTTCACACATCTCTAGAATGTGGCATAAATAGGTCCAAAGTTCAATCCCCACTCCTTACGATTCACAGCTAAACATTATCTGAAATGCGGTCGTATACAAATGACCTTGGGTTCAGATTGCTCGTCAAAACTATTTGCAATGTAAATGTATCTCTACTATATATAAAGAAAACTATTTTCCTTCTAAGCTTGCCATGTGTCACTAACTCATATTTTTTTATATATGACAAACTTAACAATAATATTAATTTAATATATATTTTAATCTTAATCTTCAATTATATATATTAATAAAATAACATAATCTTTAATTTCTTATGATAAGTATTTAGGTGCCTTACATTTGTGCATTAATTTTTAAGGGGAGTGATCCGTACACCATTAAAAATTATCCGTACATCACTAATTGTGCTTTATGATGTTGTATAACATAACACTGTAAAGCACAATTAGTGATGTACGGATAATATTTGGTGGTGTATGTTTTTAATAATCTTTCGTTCCTAAATCCTTACATGTCCATAATATTATGCTTTAAATTATGATTTTTCATTGTTTTAACTAATCAAGGATCTTAGAGTTTAGATAAACCTATCTATTATGCCATCCCTTTTATTATAATATAAATCGCATTTAATTTAAAACGATTTTGTCATTTAGTTTTAAATTTCTATATAATGTCGACCTCGATTTCTCTTTGACGTTTCAAAACATTAGTGTTTGTAACTCGCGTATTGATCTATTTGGTAGCATTTATCTTGTCTTTTTTTTTTTTTTGAATGTTTATTGATTTTTCTCTTACTTTTAATTTAGGTTGCTACTACGTTTAGGATATTAAGCAGTATTTGCAAACATGTATAGTTAAAGTGAGATTAATCGTATGATAATCAAATGATTTTCTAATAAAAATACACGAGTTTTGATATTTTGATACTGCTATATCTCATATACTTTAGATTATCTTATTAGTGTGATGTTCTTTTGCTAAAATAGGACATTAAAAAGTTATAAGATATATTAGAAATGAAGATGTGAGCTACGATATTTGTATTATTAAACGCTTACTACTCAACATACATTTCTATACCTAAAGAGAAAAAAAATTGTTTCGTTAAGCACCCACCTTAGAAATAACATATATGTAACATTAAAAAAGATAAAATTAACAATTGTGGGTGTAGATTGTGCATCGCACAACCCGTAGATTTACTAGTAGCATAAATAAGGAAATTGATACTTGATAGGTTTTTTTACTAGAGTTTTATGCTTTTGATGTTCTTACACAATGTTGGAAGATTAAAGTTTGAAATATATACTCCGTATAATGGAGTAGTATAAATTTTATTTGAACAGGCAAGATGACAAAAGAGTCCTGGAGGCAGTAGCAGCATCTATTTTTGTAGGCTAGTTCTCTCTTTTGCAATAGTTATAGGGCTCCTAGCTTGCAGTTTAATTTGATGACAAGTTCCTTCACAATGGCTATATGTGGCTGTCTGCCTGGCTGCTTGTTCACCTGGAGAACACAGTGAGCAGGGTCTAGTCATGTCTAGCCAGACCTCATTTATTTCAACTTGAGAAGGAATCCATAACACCACTCCCAACCCCACCTTTTTCTTCACTCGCTTCTTCAATTTTACCAATTCAGCACCACGTCAGTACATCCATAACTAGTGAAAAACTAATTAAACATTGCCAACAATCCTTCATCACTTCAGTTTATAGAACCCACAATTACTAATATACTCACATTTACATACACAAACAAAAATAAAAATACATTGAATATAAGTCGGATCCCACCCAAACTCTCATTCCTTTCGTCGGAAAACCGACGTGTGAAACTGATGAAAGGAAGTGAAGAAGCGGTGCCATTCATGTCATAAAAATGAAGAAGCAAAATGGTGAAACCGAAGAAAGCGACGTGAGTGGTCTAATAGTGAGGTGCACAAAGCCCGGGTTAGGGTCGGATTTAGATCGGGCCTAAAACAACTCGGGTTAATGGGCTAAGCTCGGGCGTTGACAATAAAACTAGGTCTACTAAGGTCTGAACGGGTTTAGCGCCGACTTTTTTTTTTTTTTTTTTTAAAAAAATTTTGATTTTGTTTAGTTCCAATTATTTATTGCATTTATTAGTATTAAATTAACTACTAATTTCCGCACGTTGTTATATCTATTGGGGTAAAAATGTAGTTATTATTGTATTTTATAACATACAAACATAATGTGTACATGATGTTATAGTAGTTATTTAAACATCTATTGATAAAATGAATATATATATATATATATATATATATATATATATATATATATATATATATATATGCATACGTAATAAACATAAACTTTGCATATTCAAAATGTATATGAAACATAATATACAGAAGATAATTTTTGTAAAAACAAGATATATGTTATATACATATTATATAAGTAAAACCTAAATATAGATATTAAAAACATGTATTTTTAAATGAGATTGGGTTTTTTCTTTTTTAAAGTCCGGGCTTTATCTCAAAAAAGGTTGGGGTTTATTTAAAAAAAACCCGCGCTTTTCGGCTTTGGGCTTTTTCGGGCTTTGGGTTTGACTTTTATGAATAATTTCAGGCCTCTTTAGAACTTTTGGGCGAGGCCAGGCTTTGGCCGAACTTTTTCAGGCCGGGTTTTTTCGAACATTTTTGAGGCCCCGACTCGCACTAAAACCCATATGTGCACCTCTGCATGATACTATACTCTTGTGAATAAGACACCACTTTACTGTACTAAATGATGGTTAGCTCTCAAATTAGAATTAACAAAATAGTACTGTAGTAAGTAGGGGTGAGCGTGGTACGGAACCGGTACCGAACCGGTTGGTACCGCTTATTTTTATGGCTCTAAAGTGAGTACCAAATACCGGACCGTTTAAAGCGGTACGGTACCGGTACGGTTTCGGTACCGGTATGGGTAAAAATGGTACTATACCGCTTTGGTACCAAAACATAGTAGAATAATAAATAAACCTATTTTCGTATTTTGTATACGATAAAATTCACAGAAGATAAATATCAATGAATCTCAAATAAATAAAAACATCATTGAGTGACATAGATGGATATTGACAAAGAAAAACAAAAATATACAACGACATTATTGTACCGTGTTAAGTGTTTTGGTAATGACACAAGTCATGATCCTTACCTTTATATTAACAAGCAATATGTTTGGAATTCCATTTAACTAGGGTGCTAAAAACGTGATTGTTTGTGTAGCAAAGAAAACTAGCTATAATTCTATAGAATGACAATTGTGATACGTGAGAGTCTAACTCTATTTTATACTTCTTAATTACCCAAAAAATATCATTTTTATATTAATAGACATATCATATGATCATAGAAATGAGGTTATAAATAAATCTTTTTAAAATATAGAAAGAACCTACGGACCTATGACAAATAAAAACATATATATTTCGGATATGGTACCAAAGCAGGAAAAGTGGTAAAATACCGGTACCGAACCGTTTGGTACCGGTTATCTTTTTGGCCCTAAAGTGAGTACCAAATACCGGACCGTTTAAAGCGGTACGGTACCGGTTCGGTAGCGGTACGGGATCGGAATTCGGGTACGAATGCTCACCCCTAGTAGTAAGTACTTAATTAGTTAAATGCAGTGTTTTAAGACCCGGTTCGACCGGCCCGGTCGGACCGCATTTTTAGAGATTTCCGGGCCAAAAAAACCCGGGTTTTTCAATATGTTGACTAGTCAACGACCCGGTTGACCCGGCCGGTCGGACCGGGTTGGACCGGGACCCGGACCGGCGCATTGACCCGGTTTCATGTTTTTTTTTTTTTTTTTTTTTTAATTTCTATGTACATTTTATCATTTATAATTAGGGAATATTGACTGATTGTGTATTTCAAGAATAATGAGGGTAATGAGAGAATCTTTGACTGATGTATCATCACTATTTATTACTCTATGGATTATATAATTATTATATTGATGTGTATTTCAAGAATAACAAGGGAATCGATGTGTCATCACCCTTTATTACTCTATGGATTATAATTATTATATATGATATAATTAATAATTATAATTATAATTATAAAAAAATAAAAAATTTCACTAAATACTACTATTGTATACTAGTATTAACTCCGGTCCGACCTTTCGGCCCAACCGGTCCGACCAGAAATTAAAACTTTTCCGAGTCGACTAAAAACCCGAGTTTTAAAACATTGGTTAAATGGACTATGGTCAAACATATGTATTGTTATCCTAAAATGCCCGCTTCATTTGCAACTACCACAGACCTACATGCCACATGGCCCACAAATGGCCTTTTTTATCTATGGTATGGTAATAAGAAAGCATCTTTGTGATAAAATTTCCTTGGGGTAATTCATATTTAATGAGAATGAAAATAATAACAATAATTATAATTATGCTTGCTACATGTAGTATGAAAAAAACATGCCCAGTTCATTTGGGTAAATGGATTAGAACTATCCTGTTTAGGATATTTGAGAATTGAGATTGCGAATCTCTTTTGACTCACACGTATGTACGATCACTGGGTCATTCGTGTAACCATTTTATGTGTTTTCCTTACTCACCTTTGAGATGCTTACGGTAGGTGAAATCCACAAATGTGGACATATGAGATTCAGAACATATAACTAGATCATCTTATTAGGCCTTCTCCAACCATATACACTTCTCAATCTTCAAGTATAGAGAAATAAATAGCATCTTCTGCGAATATACCTCTTTCAAAAACTCTCGTCTCCAAAACACCAAACTCCAAATAATAAATGTGTTTTACTCCAAATATGGAGAAATGGGTAAATTTTTTCCAAATACGAAAGGAGAATAGCTTTACTCCAAAATAATTTCTCCAAATTTGAAGCAAACATTGGAGTATGATTTCTCCATTTTTAGTGCTCCAAATCTCCATATTTGAAGAAATGGAGTATCCATTGGAGAAGACCTTACCAGACACAATGCATTTTTGGGTCATAAATACATCAGAGATCCTGTGAAACCGTGCAATTAAACGTACTCAAGCGGGAGTATAGTAGTACAAGGATGAGTGATCTCATGCAAACTCTAAACCTTAAATCATACTAAACCTTAAACCCTGCTAAACCCTAACCATAAATCCTAAACCCTAGCCCTAAGCCCTAACCCTAACCACAAATCAAATGTACAACCAATCACTAACACATGTGTTACTAATTTGTAAAACCCACAAAAAAATGAAATAAAAAAAGTTGTCAAAAGTATGCCTTGAGGGAAGGCAAATCGAAGAGGAGAAAACGCTGAATTTTATGGTGCAATTTTCATGATTTTTCGACTTACCGTTTGTGAGATATTTGAGTTTCGAAAATGTGGGGAAATGGGTATTTGATGAAAATGAGTGGTTGAGATTGATTCCCCCATTCTCACTCAAAATTAATGTACTCATTTGAACTCTACTCCCAAGACTCATTCAACCTCTAACAGTTTAATTAGATTTTTGATGACATTATTAGAAATTTTCTTTTTATATTTAAGATAAGTTAATGGAATGATAACGTGATATAATAAATGGTGATGTTTTTTAATTTGTGATAGATAATAATATGTTTATACTAGTTTTAAGACCACGTGAAAATAAGGGTATGTTGAATAATCTAAATTTTGAGATTATTTGATTAAACTTTTAAGTAAAATAATTTTAGAGGACACTTGTATGGTATTATGTATTAACTTTTCTACTATTATGTTTTGTAGTCATTTTAAATTTATTTTATATTTACGATTACACTATTTTGTGATCAAGATAAAATTTTAGAAATCATATATCAACTAAAATTAATATGGTTTTGGCTAACTCTTATTCTAAAATTAATATGGGTTTGACCTGTGTATACACGGGTTTGTCGAAAAGTATAATATAAAGTCATTTTATAAATTTTGTATTTTTTTTTAACTATTCTTTCAAATAGTTCAAGGTTTCGAAGTTAAATCGTATGATGATATTACACAAAAAAATAGAACTATATAACCAAACACAAAAATAGTAGTCACAAGATTAATTTAGTTGTAGCAATGTAAATTTGAATAAGTTAAAAAAATTAACGTAACAGTGGATGGCATGCCCACATCATAGATCACAGCAACCCAATTGGATTGATCTACCTAATCTTACACAATAACACTATACAATCTTACAAAAAGTGATGTACCAATGGTGGTATAGGTCACTTGTACGTATAACACAAGTATACAACAATAAAAAGTACAAACTCTGGTAACAAATTCATCAAACATTTCCTTTCTTCATCTGGAAATCTACATCACATCAACAACATCATGAGCAGAAAAAGTTAAATTAAGACATTAAATTAGAGAACTTAGTTATCATAAAAAATGAAGTAGATAGAACATATATGTGTTATGTTTAATACCTCCTAACTTGTACCGACAAAAACCAACATGACCCGACCATTTTACCATTACTCATAAAAATCAGAATGTAACTTTTACATAATTCTTGCATCCTTACCCTCTCATTCATATAAAACTTGTTAAGCATGGCATACCGATCTCCATATCACACCTGTACAATGAAAGGAAATAGTTTCAGAAACATATAAAATTACATGAACCCCAGAGAAATACAAAATCAGTATTTAAGATTAGACTTAGACATATGAGAGCACCAATTGAAGAATAGGAATGGCCCACTCCAAGTAGGCCACAACCTACATTTCAAGCAAAAACCTATAAACCACTACTTAAGTAATTACATAAGCACCAAGTTGTAGACCCATAAAACAACCCTTCAGTACACCCGAATGATGGTCAGACCCTTCACAATAACTTACTGAAAAGTATACTAATAAAATTAATGTATCATGATGTTCTAAAAACATTGAAATTAACAAAGCTTTATATAACAGAAACTTGAAACAAACGTATATATTGCCTCCTATGCCTTCATCTCTCATTTCAATATTACGCCAATTCAATTCAAGCAATTAGAAGCAAGAATTTTTTTTCCATCATTTCAAAATCAAACAACTAAACAAAGTTAGTAATACAACCCAAATATAATCATAGATCAAACTGAAAGTTAATAAAATGTAATTTTGACACAAATGACCCACCCACTTTGCTATCACGTATAAAAATTAAAGAATGTAAGTTTTAAGGGAATTCTTGACTTTTATCAATTAAAAACGAACATAATCTGCTTTGAACCCTTACTTAGTCCTTTCAACCACCTAGCTTGCCACCTATGACATATACTAATAGAAATAGCAAGATACCGTAGCTTCTTATGTAAGAAGCATTCGTAGCTCTCTTGTTTTCCATTGAACTTTACTCATATGTCGTTGTAATACCCTGCCATCACAAAAACATTACCCATAACCATTTATAAACAAAATTTCAATATGTCAAGAAAATAATATGAAAATCATCCTGCATAAACCTACAAAACTAATCACCACAAACATCAAGAGAATTAACCTATTGATCACATGGAAGGAATTCCTCAGAATTATCACATGTAATACCACAAACATGTGATACCCTAATAATTAAGAGAATTCCTCAGAACTAATCACCACAAACATCAACCTACAAAACAACACTTTTTAATTGATATAAACATCAACTTGTAATCCATGTATACGATCACCTTTAAAAATGAACCAATAGACTAAGAAACCTGCTATATAAGCTTTTCCTACTATATCTTGAAATGCAATACACACTAAAAGAATAAATTAACCTATCGATCACATGGAGGGATAGATTTAAATTTTTTTGTCCCTTTGAACAACCTATAAGTGGGTGCATAAAGAAAAGAGCAATCCCAACCATTATATATAGCATAATTAAAAATAACACAATGGGTTTCTAAAAGCAACCCATTAACTTATCTTCAGAGAACAAATTAAATGGGTTAATAACTTAATATGGACTAAAAAAAAAAAGAATGCTTACCCATGAGCATGCTCAAAGTTACATAACTGTGCAACATCATGGCCTCTTTCAATATGAGCTTTTCTGACCAATCTGCCATAACCAAGTCAATATATTATGATGGTAAAACCTTTTAAACATACTGAAGTAATCTATTTATTCAGACATTTCATCGAACAGTTGGTGTTCAACAAAAAGAAAGCCACAAGTTTATCTTAACCTAACCTCATATTGACCATCCAAAACTTATAAAACATAAAGCAAACAAAAATAAAGCAAACAAATCTTGGACTAAACAATGGTAGGTTCTCTTTTCTGAAGCAATTTCAGGCTTGGTGCAATGAAACACACGTCTGATTTTTGCAACGGAAAAAAGAACATCTAGGCTAAAATCGATTTAACGTGATATTATATTTACCAAAACCAAACCAGAAACCCAATATTAGAACGAAAAACCTATAACTCACCAAAATTGAATCGTCATATGAGTACCTTGAAATTTATAAGAAGCTATTTCACTCAAACATGCTTTATGATAGCCCTGTTCAAATACAATACCGAGCTTGAAGAAATTCAGAAAACATGGGAGGAGAGATGATAGATGTAAAGAAACCTGATGGGGAAGAAAAGAACATGGAGAAAGAAGACTAATGTGAAAAAGTTAGATAGCAGAACTTGAAATACTAACCGATTAAGCAAAATTTGGAGATGAGGAAGACGAAACCCAAGCCAGGAAGATCCATGATTTCAATATGAAAATGAGGAAGATGAAACGATCCCGTGAATATTGCTTTGGAAGAGTATGGAGTGGCAGTTGTAATTTTGAATTAATGGAAAAAAGAAGATAAATGTGATTTATGAATAGAGCTCCTCAATTTAATTTTGACAGTTCAAATGCAGAGAGAACCCAATCAGCATGGTGAATTTTGGGCGGTGCACAAGGAAAAAGGAGGCCTGATATTGGTTGGTGGGAAAACCCAATGAAATTAAATAGTGTAAAACTTACAAAATAAATAACAAAATTATTTTAGATAAATCTTTAAGTTATTATAAAACCTCAATATTACATATTTATGACATCACCCTTTTAACCATAGCTTGACACATCAGCAGTAAAACATACCTTATGACTTGACAAATCAGCTTCATGACATCAGTGAAACCCCCCTTTATTAGACAAGATAGATTATACATATATATACTTTGCGTATGAATGGCAAATGATATTGTCGTGCATTATAAGTACGATGTGCCCGATAAGAACACCCTCTTAAATTTTAATGTTGGTAGCCTCATATCATAAATAAAAAGGGTAAGTGCATAAAAATGCAATTAACTATGATTTGACATTCATAGTGTGTATTCATCTATTAACGTTTCCATTGTGTGTAAGATACTAATTATTTCATGCTATTGTATGCAATTTTTGGTATTTTTTCCACGTGTTATCTAGATAAGGTGTCACGTGTCATCCTTACAAGCTGACACGTCACCAAAATACATACAATGGCAAGAAATAACTAGTTTCTTACACACAATAGAAGCCCATATAGTTGAGTAAACACTATGAATGTCAGGTTATAGTTAATTTCATTTTTATGTACTTACCCATAAATAAAATACATTTCTCAATATTTTAAGAGAAATATATGAGTGAGGTTCAAATGAGAATGAAAAATTTATGAGAATGGAGGAACCAATAAGAAAGCGCAATATAACACCCTACTCGAAAATACAAGGATATATATATATATATATATATATATATATATATATATATATATATATATATATATATATATATATATATATATATATATATATATATATTATATAAAGGAAGCGCAAGTTTAGATACAAACCATTGGATTGCATATTTACATTTCAAAATGGCAATCCAAATACATACAGTCTTTAAACTAGATTATCCTATACATTACACACGATAAGATTAGTGTTATAGAAATCCGAAACATAATGTCATAGTATTAACATAGCTAACAAAACAGAGTGAGCTTGTCAAACATTCCATTCCTATAGTACTTCTTGCCCACCCACATACCAAAGTAAACCTGCAAGAAGTAATGAGGGGTTAGCACGAAGCGAAGTGAATAAATCTCAAACTATCACCTAACTTAGCTTAACAAATGAATACAGCAAAGCATAGCAACAGTTAATCATGAAGGATCGGTGGTCCTTGGAGTACCCTCATGCCGCGGTGGTTCCCCAAGTAACACTTAAAACCAACTGAAGGCCAAATCAGTGGTTAAACCGATAGCTTGGTACTATTACTACTTACAACATAATTTCAGTGAACAACACATGTACAAAGCACTTATGATGTCCAAAGTAATAGTACTCAAACCCAACACACGTTGACCCCCGACATTCATATAGTCCACAACCATCAAGGCAATCAAGGACACCAATAATTAAACTAATTATAACCATCATGGCAAAATATTAACTTAACAATGAAAACAGTAAATTCACATTTACCCGTTGTAACCAATTGTTACAACCAAATTAGACTGAAAGTCCAAGATCCACTCACCAATCACCGTCGCAGTTCCCACTCAAAAGTCTAATGTTATTGAGTCTTTGGCGGATCTGAAAGCACATGAGAATTACAAGTCAGTAATATATCCCATGATTACTTAATCTATATTAATGTATAAGTATTACATCTCAATTAAACTTAGATAACACACAATCACATATAAGTTAACATTAATTTATAATAGCGCGCAACTCCAAGAACTAGACACTAAACATTAGTATATGATATCTTATATCACGTATTAATATCTCAATTCAATGTTTATCAACCAAAAGAATATTAATAACTATATAACATCACAATTGAAGTGTGTTTATAAGCTAGAAAAATGTTGCAGGAAAACACAGAGTACCCGCCGGCTATGGTTACTACCCGCCGGGTAATCACACTACCCGCCGGGTACCCCGCGTACGCACCGGGTACTCATTTTAGGTTAGTTTCTGGTCAAGATTGTGCATTAGTACCCGCCGGCTACATGTGTTACACGCCGGGTACTAATGGTGAACAGGGACTACCCGCCGGGTAAGGTAGTACCCGCCGGGTACTACACCCTTACCAGCGACCTGCACATCAGTTCCAGCACACAAAACTCCGAACCAAAAACACCAATTTCACAAATGCAGATGTAATACTAGATTTTTGACATGTAAATGACCTCTACAAACCTGTGTAAACATATAACAACAACTAATAACATCATTAAACACTTAGATTCTCACATGCATCATGTGTTCAATCTAAATTTAACTAAAACCCAATTCATTCAATTTCACAAATGAACACACAATTGATTCATCTTAATTGAACATGAATTCAGTTTATAATCAACACACAAACACATTCAAACATAGATTAACTCAAATTCATCATTTTATCCTATTAATTCAACCAATTCAACTAACTCAAGTTCATACATAAAATGGAGATGATTTCACTTACATTGGAGATGTTTATGAGATGAAGAAGATGATGAATATTATGGAAACAAAATCACAGCCTTCTAGTTGATGAAATCAGATTTGTAATTTGTTGGAGAGTTTGAGAAATCAAGAAATCATTGAAGGTGAAAGTGAGAGTTTGAGAGATCAAGTGAAGTGGTGGCAAAACTGAATTTCCAAGTGTCGACACACCTTATGACTCAGCTCATTTTGGGTATAAATTATACCCGTCCTAAATCTATTGTCTGGAACCTAAAAACCATTTGCGAGAAATAAGTTTTTATTATACCGTCGACTAAATAAATTTAAAACATGTAATAATTCATTTATCACAATAAGCCAATTGACCAATTGACCTATTCATTTAGCTATCAAAATACACCAAGTATTTAAAATACAATTTAAATAACAATTAAATTAAGGGAAATACCGTATTTCAACTAGGCCAATTTTGAGGATGTTACACGCAATGTGTCATAAAACCCATTTTCCCCCACGTTTTTAAAAATCGAATATCTTACAAACGGTAAGTCAAAAAATTATAAAAATTGCACCATAAAAATCAACAATTTATTCTGTTCGATTTGCCATCTCACAAGGTATACTTTCGATGATTTTTTTTTTGGTTTTACAAATTGTACAAAATTAGTAACACATGTTTTACTAGCCGGTAACACATGTGTTACTCGCCGGTAACACATGTGTTACTCGCCGGTAACACATGTTGTCGCACCCCCATTACACGTGGCAGCGGAAGTATGAGGTGTCACGGGGCGCCGACCAAATCAGTTATCATCACACAAGATTACAACAAACGACCTCTAAATGAGACGTTTTAAAAATCATTACATTTCCATAACCAAATGTTTACAAAAATATTAGGAGTTCGCATTAAATAGTCTAGAGATTTCTACTACATATTTGATAATACAAAATACAATATGCAATATAATCTCTGTTCGTTTGTGAAAATATGCGACTCGAGCTAGCATATCCTGAAGTAATCCTACTCCTGCTGTGAACCTGAGAATACATGCTAAAATGGGTCAACACGAATGTTGGTGAGTTCATAGGTTTTGTCAGCTAAAATCGGAAGTATAAACAACGGGTTTTTCAGAAGTAGTTATAAGTGTCTAAATAGTATGTATGGTTACCATGTATGCATATGTTTATCAGAAGTAACACCATGTGTCGTATAGGTAGCACAACGTGCCCGGAAAGTAGCACAACGTGCCCGAAAAGTAGCACAAAGTGCCATACAATATACATAATCATCATGTAATCGCAGTTACAAAATGTAAACACATAGTTGGTACCTTTAACCAATGTTAAATCATGCACTTATGATAAGCAAATAAGTTGTAATCAAATACGTTGAGATCCTTTTCGTGTTTAGTATATTGCTCATGAGTTCAGTTTAAAGGTGTTTCAATTCTTGCATAAAAGTATATCATACGATTTAAGCAGTTCTATTGCTCTACAGCAATATGGTAATTGTAAATTGTTAATGTTAATGTTAAACAAATGTATTACTCCACAGTAATATTATAAACGTAAATCATAAGATTTAAATGTTAATGAATACCCGACAATTCAGGAGGAAGATCTAACGACACCGTTTGATCATTGACGACATGTCGAATTTTAAACGGCCCGATGTATCTAGGAGCCAGTTTACCACGTTTCCCAAACCTGATAACACCCTTCCAAGGTGAAACTTTCAAATAAGCCAACTGTAACACCCCCAAATTTAACAGTTTGCGGAAGCGACGTTTTTGGGTGTTACTAATCAATAATCACAAGCACAAAGGATACAGTGAACGACTCTAAATGAGACGTTCGAAAAGTTATTACATTAATACATAAATAGTTTCAAAATACAAGCTCGAGTTCAAGTGAAATTCCTAGAGATTCTAATAAATAACAACTAGTACAAAAGTAATGTAATAAAATCTCCAAGCTTGTAAATGCATGCGACTCGAGCTAAGTAAGCTTATCCTGCTGGGCATCCCTACTGATGCTGTGTACCTGAGAAGCATTACTAAAACGGTCAACCAAAAGGTTGGTGAATCTCACAGGTTTGTAAGTAAGTAAACAGTTTGAACACACATGTAGTATTTGTAAATCATAGCTAGCCAGCAAGTAATGATCACAGGTTATGCTCATCAATTACTTAAGTTTTAATAAGTGGGTGGTTGCATGTCATGCAAACCGTTTGATACAATCGCCATGAGCCCCCATAGTTGATGCTTAACGTACAGTAAATATCGGTACCCCCTCATGAATGCAATCCAAAACATTCATACGGAACGAGTAAGAAACGCCCGTTTCTACAGGAACGGTTCGTGGTAGTGCGTGCTACCCCGGGCGGGGATTGTCAGTCCCATATGGATCCATATACTAAAACTCGCGCTTATCACATAACTAACAACTATGGTTCAGGAGGATTTCATTGGATTAGTCGTAAACCCATGCAATTGGCGTATCGTTAATCTCGTACAGTAAGTAAATCATGGCAGCAAGTAAGTTTTGTGTGTTCATGTAAAACAGTAATGCATCTCACCCCTGAGTATAAAACAGTAAGGTAGGGGCTGTAAGACTCACCTGAGCCTAGCAGACAAAGTAGTAGGTAAGCAAGTAGTATCCCGAACTAGCAACCCTTAGCGTCCTAATACGCGCAAGGTTTAGTAAGTAAATGGAATACTTGTAAAGTATCCATGCTAGTTGTTCCCAAACTAGTTAATGTCCATTAGTTTGTTTATAAGTTTGTAATCGTTTGTAAATCGTAGTTTGTATAAAAGTTGTACGGTTCGTTTGTTATCGATGTATAATAATAATTCCATCTATTATTATTATGTATTCATAGTAGTTGTACAGTTGTAAAGTATACCCGTATGATTGTTTGTTTGTATTACAACATGTATCGTTTGTGTACGTTCCAATGGGCTTAGTCCCCAAAGGGTACGAGTGAAACCTCGTAAGCATTCGTATGTAAGTTCGTATTAGTTAACGTGTAACCCAGCACGTAACTAGTGAGTGAACTTGTAAGTTCGTATGACATAAGTATTTGAAGTTGTGTAAGTTCGACACTTAGTAAAAATCTGACTTTTCAAGGTTCTGGTTTGTGCGACGTAGCATGCGACGTAGGGTGGTACGTCGCATGATGCGACCTTCGCAAATCAATGCGACGTAGGTTCGGTTTGCGACGTAAAAGTCTACGTCGCTATGTGCGACGTCCGCAAGTTAATGCGACGTAAAAGGCTGCGTCGCTAGTGCGACGTTGGGATTTTTGTGCGACGTAGGCCGCGACGTCGCTAAATGCGACGTTGGCCACAAAATGCGACGTTTTGAGGTCAAACGTTCGAGTCTTGACCCGAGGCTTTTACCTAAGTCATATTATGGCTAATAATCACTTTATCAACTGAGTTTTCGGTTCTAGAGGTCCTCGAGGTGTCGGTTTTTAGTTAATCTTTTCCAAAGTTTTGACACAATATATATATGTTTGTAAATTGATTTTTATAGCAAAACGAGGGCGTTTCTGGGCTAAACCTTCTTCACGAAAGTTGTAGCCGACGAAAAGACGAAGATTTTATGTTTAGAAAGTTTTCGCTAGTTTCAAACGTATGATTTTATAAAAATTCGAGAAGTGGACTGATCTCAGTTTAGTGGTTTCCTGTTTCAGATTCTTGACTCGGTTCCAACCCTCGATTTAACCCATTTGTAGTCCATTTCAAGCCTAACGAAAAATCACACATATTCTCATATATCTAAAGTTCATTTCTGCATTTTATGGTATTTTCTTATGTCCGTTTACTATTTTAAACAAAAATAAAAGTGAAGTGTGGTCAGATTTGGTTCCAAACAGAACTAAGTCCAAAGTTCTAGTATTAGCCGAAGATGGGTGTATTTCTGGGCAAAACGCCCTTCATGAAAGTCGTAGGCGACGAAGAGACGAAGATTTCTTATTTAGAAAGTTTTCGTTGATTTTGAACACACGATTTTATAAAAATTCCGGAAGTGGACTGTTTTCAGTGGTGGTTCTCGGTTTAAGTTTTCGAGTTCCAAAAACGAGTTTTAACGTATAATTTGGACATTATAATGCTAGGGGAACAACATATATGTAAAATAATGATAATCGGAAAAGTTTACGAGTCGCCGGAAAACTTACAAAGTTGGTGAATCGAGAAACCGAAAAGATGAGTTTGTAGCTCTCGTGATGGTGATCGACTTTCTCCAAACGAGCCTAGCGTTTTAATGAGTTTTGATGGTGGTTTTTGGGTGGTTTGTGGGCTGCCGGTTTTTAGAGAGAGGGAGTGAGAGAATTCAAAGATTAGAGAGAGAGAGGTGGAGTGTGGAATGAGAAGGAGAAGGTGAGAATGATGGTGGTGATGGGTTGGTGATCAACCAAGTCAACAAGCAAGGGATGGGAGGCCATCCCCTCCCATTTTGGCCGGCCCCCATTGGGTCCCACGAAGGGCATTTTGGTCTTTTCCTAGTTTACGCAAATACGTGTTCGTTTCCTCGGTCGTTTAAACGTTAAAATAGTTTTTATACGCGATTAATATACGTTTTAAAATACGAGTCGTTCCCCGGTATTTTTGTTGGAGTATTTAAATAAAATACTTGATTCTAAGTTATAAAATATAACTTCGTTTAGTTTTGTCGGTTAATCGAGTTTTCGTAGAGTTCGGTAACGTTTTAATCAAAACGTACGTTTTCCGTTATATTATAAACATAATATAAAGTAACAATCAAAGTAATTAAATAATTTCACATTATTTAATAATTGTTTTATCAGTGTACGCAAGTTTGTACGATTGTAGTTTTATACGATATTTGTACGAATCGTATACACGTATATATACATATATTCCATCCATATATATATATATAGTAAGTAATGTATTTAATCCTATTTCATATTAAATACAAGTAATAAACAAGTAATTAGGAAAATTTTAAATTGGCCCTAATTTCGGGGTTGTTACACCAACTCACCTTCTACAAACGAAACCGGTCGACGACGTGGGTCGGCATACTGTTTCTGCCTATCACGGGCAGCTTTCAATCTATCTCGGGCAATAGCTACCTTATCGGCTGTAATTTGAACTATGTCAGGACCCGCAAACTGCTTTTCACCCGCCTCTAACCAACAAGTGGGTGTCCTACACCTACGACCATATAACATTTCATAGGGTGGCATGCCTATACTAGAATGGAAAGAATTATTATAGGCAAACTCAACTAATGGTAAATGGGAATCCCACGACCCGCCAAATTCTAATACACATGCCCGCAACATGTCCTCCAAGGTTTGAATGGTGCGCTCCGACTGACCATCCGTCTGAGGATGATAAGCCGTACTCAAGTTGACCCTAGAACCCAATTCACGTTGTAAATTCTGCCAAAAACCTGACACAAACCGAGAATCTCTGTCTGAAACAATTGACAACGGAATCCCATGTCTAATAACCACTTCATTAATGTATAATTGCGCAATTTACTTAATGATGCCGTCTCACAAGTAGCAAGAAAGTGAGCACTCTTGGTCAATCTATCGACAATTACCCAAATCATATCATTACCTTTAACAGTTCGAGGTAATTTGGTTACAAAATCCATGGTAATATGTTCCCATTTCCACTCGGGAATCTCGAGTTGCTTCAAAGCTCCATAAGGTTTCTGATGCTCGGTCTTTACTTGAGAGCAAATATGGCAAGATTCAACAATTCGAGCGACATCCAACTTCAAAGTAGGCCACCAATACAATGGTTTCAAATCATGATACATCTTGGTGCTTCCTGAATGAACCGACAATCTAGACTTGTGAGCTTCCAACAAGATTACATCTCGAAGACCACCAATGAAAGGAACCCAAATACGAGACTGAAACATTTTCAATCCACGAGAATCCTCGACCAATAAGTCTTTTCTTTTAAGCATAACCTCGGATTTTAAGTTATGATCCAATAATGCCTCCATTTGTGCCAATTTCAATTGATCAATCAAGTCTGAAGAAATTTCCAAACGCATTAAGTAAACCCTTTCAGATTTACCCTTTCGGCTAAGCGCGTCTGCCACCACATTTGCCTTACCCGGATGGTATCGTATCTCACAATCATAATCCTTGATCAGTTTCAACCATCGCCTTTGCCTCATGTTAAGTTCTTTTTGAGTAAACATGTATTGAAGGCTCTTGTGGTCCGTACAAATAACGCATTTGGTTCCATACAGGTAATGTCTCCAAATCTTTACGGCAAAAATCACAGCTGCAAGTTCCAAGTCATGGGTAGGATAGTTAATCTCATGAGGTTTCAACTGACGTGAAGCATAGGCAATAACACGGTCTCGTTGCATCAAAACACAACCTAAACCCGCATGTGAAGCATCACAATATACAATAAAATCCTCAGATCCATCAGGTAAGGCTAAAACCGGAGCCTGACACAACAATTGTTTCAAGGTCTGAAAAGCCGATTCCTGTTGATCACTCCACAGAAATTTCACATCCTTACGAGTTAATTTAGTCAAAGAACCTGCAATCTTGGAGAAATCTTTAATAAATTTTCTGTAATAACCTGCCAAACCCAGAAAACTCTTGATCTCTGACGGAGATTTAGGCGATTGCCAATTCATGACAGCCTCAATTTTTGATGGATCCACTTTAACCCCATCTTCACAAATGATGTGCCCCAAAAACTGAACTTCACGAAGCCAAAATTCACATTTCGAAAACTTAGCATACAATTTCTCCTTTCTCAAGGTGTCAAGAACTAAACGCAAATGTATTTCATGATCGGATTCAGATTTAGAATAAACTAAAATATCATCAATGAATACAATGACAAATTTATCGAGAAAAGGCCGACAAACCCTGTTCATCAAATCCATGAAAATTGCTGGAGCATTAGTCAACCCAAAAGGCATAACAAGAAATTCATAATGACCATAGCGAGTGCGAAAAGCTGTTTTTGGGATATCCTCCCCACAAACCCGGACTTGGTGATAACCCGATCTCAAGTCTATCTTAGAGAAAAACGAAGACCCTTGCAATTGATCAAACAATTCATCTATTCGGGGCAAAGGATACTTATTCTTTACGGTCCTCTTATTCAATTCTCTATAATCAATACACATACGGAAAGTGCCATCTTTCTTTTTAACAAATAATACAGGAGCACCCCAAGGAGAAGAACTGGGTCTAACAAAACCCTTATCTAATAATTCCTGAATTTGATTCATCATTTCACGGATTTCGGAGGGAGCTAATCTATAAGGTGCCTTAGCTACCGGAGTAGAACCAGGAATTAACTCAATTTTATATTCTACTTCTCTAACCGGAGGTAAACCAGGCAATTCATCAGGGAAAACATCCGAATACTCAGAAACAACTCGGACATCACAAATGGCTTTCTTTTCTAGCTTAGCATCGACAACATAGGCTAAATAAGAATCACACCCTTTAGCTAGAGATTTTCTAGCTTTCATCATAGAAATCAAAGGTATACTACCCCTCTCCCTTTCCCCTCGAGCCACGACATATGACTCGTCCGAGATTGGGATTTTTATCAGCTTCTTATGACAATCTATATTAGCTTTATTACGACCCAACCAATCCATGCCTAACACAACATCAAACCCATGAATAGGCATCAATAGAAAAGAAACAGGGAAACTATGACCCTCAATCGAAATACTAGCTCCTGTCACCTATGTGGTAACCGAAACTAACTTTCCATCCGCTACCTCAACCTCAATTGGTTGTGAAATACATGTGGGTGTCAATTTAAGTCTATCCCAGAATAACAAGGACATAAAGGAACAATTTGCCCCTGAATCAAATAAGGCGCATGCCGGTACTGAATTAACAAGAAAAGTACCAGTTATGACGTCCTCAGCTACTACAGCTTCATCCACGGTCATTCGAAAAGCCCGACCAGTTGGTGCTGGAGGATTCTTTCTTTTCTGGCCAGAAGATGATGATGACCCTCCGACCGTGCCCGATTTTTGCTTCCCTGCTTCTGGACACGCACTCGAACGATGTCCTTCCTTGCGACAATTCCAACACACTGGCTTAGGAAAAGGACAATCCTTGATGTCATGACCGAACTGACCACATTTAATACACCTAACAGTCTGAGGTGTACAATGTCCCGTGTGCCTAGACTTGCAATTTTGGCACCAATTTGATCTATCCACTGAACCACCAACAACATTTGGTTTACGGTTATTACTATTACCTTGCCATTTCTTCTTTCCCTGACCTGACGTAGATTCACCTTTGGGTTTCAATGGGGACTTGTCTTTAATTTCCAAATCATGAGCTCTAATATCGCCATCCACAGAACGAGCCAAATCAAAAGCTTGGTTAAGATCGCCTGCAAGTCTCACAGTAGTCCGATAAGTATGGGGTAACATTCCAACAAAATGGTCAATCTTTGTCCTTTCATCCGGTACCCATTGATGTACAAATCTTAACTTATCGGTAAACTGGGAGATAAGGTCCTCCATAGTCATATTATCAGTCAATTGCATATCCAAGAATTCACGCCTAATGCGAGTCATGTCATACCCGGAGCAATACTTTTTACAAACTGCGTTATGGAAATCGGACCATGTAATGGAAGCTTTTTGCTGAGGTGTTAAATGAGATGTGATGGAATCCCACCATCCCATTGCCGGACCCTTTAAAAGTTGTACCACATAAGTTACCTTGATCTCATCCTCACATCGGCAAACCTCAAATTTCCTTTCGACATCCCTTAACCAGTCCATTGTCACAGAAGGATTTGTACTCCCAAAGAAATCTGAAGGTCCACTAGACTTAAAAGTCTTAAATGAACATAATTTTTGCTGAGATGGAGGAGGAAATACCGGAAACTGAAATCCCGAAGGTCCTGAAGAAGAAAAAGGAGCTGATGTCTGGTAACCAGTAGGCAGTGGCATAGAAAACTGTGATGTCACTAACGGAGGTGTAATCGTACTAACAGTAGGAATCTGCCTGGATGTTCTAGCTTGTTGTTCAAATAACTCCTTGTATTTGTTTAACTCATCCTCCAAATATAAAGTGTACTCATCACGGCTCAATTCATTTGCAGGGAGTGTAGTACTAGGCTGACCTTGGCTTTGAGACTGAATTTCAGGAGGAGAGTCTCTCGCTCCAGAAGCATTGATCGGGGTACTGGTCGGAGCATTATTTTCTGCCATATCCTGTATCACAACACATCTCATAACCCGTTAATTGTTAGTACTTAACAATACTAACCAAATTATATTCACTAGCTCAATCCCCTTCCCAGGAATGTTTGACTAACACAAATAGATTTGGGATTGAACACTTAACCCATGTTCAATTCACCCAAACCATTGCTCTGATACCAATTTATAACACCCTACTCGAAAATACAAGGATATATATATATATATATATATTTTTATAAAGGAAGCGCAAGTTTAGATACAAACCATTGGATTGCATATTTACATTTCAAAATGGCAATCCAAATACATACAGTCTTTAAACTAGATTATCCTATACATTACACACGATAAGATTAGTGTTATAGAAATCCGAAACATAATGTCATAGTATTAACATAGCTAACAAAACAGAGTGAGCTTGTCAAACATTCCATTCCTATAGTACTTCTTGCCCACCCACATACCAAAGTAAACCTGCAAGAAGTAATGAGGGGTTAGCACGAAGCTAAGTGAATAAATCTCAAACTATCACCTAACTTAGCTTAACAAATGAATACAGCAAAGCATAGCAACAGTTAATCATGAAGGATCGGTGGTCCTTGGAGTACCCTCATGCCGCGGTGGTTCCCCAAGTAACACTTAAAACCAACTGAAGGCCAAATCAGTGGTTAAACCGATAGCTTGGTACTATTACTACTTACAACATAATTTCAGTGAACAACACATGTACAAAGCACTTATGATGTCCAAAGTAATAGTACTCAAACCCAACACACGTTGACCCCCGACATTCATATAGTCCACAACCATCAAGGCAATCAAGGACACCAATAATTAAACTAATTATAACCATCATGGCAAAATATTAACTTAACAATGAAAACAGTAAATTCACATTTACCCGTTGTAACCAATTATTACAACCAAATTAGACTGAAAGTCCAAGATCCACTCACCAATCACCGTCGCAGTTCCCACTCAAAAGTCTAATGTTATTGAGTCTTTGGCGGATCTGAAAGCACATGAGAATTACAAGTCAGTAATATATCCCATGATTACTTAATCTATATTAATGTATAAGTATTACATCTCAATTAAACTTAGATAACACACAATCACATATAAGTTAACATTAATTTATAATAGCGCGCAACTCCAAGAACTAGACACTAAACATTAGTATATGATATCTTATATCACGTATTAATATCTCAATTCAATGTTTATCAACCAAAAGAATATTAATAACTATATAACATCACAATTGAAGTGTGTTTATAAGCTAGAAAAATGTTGCAGGAAAACACAGAGTACCCGCCGGCTATGGTTACTACCCGCCGGGTAATCACACTACCCGCCGGGTACCCCGCGTACGCACCGGGTACTCATTTTAGGTTAGTTTCTGGTCAAGATTGTGCATTAGTACCCGCCGGCTACATGTGTTACACGCCGGGTACTAATGGTGAACAGGGACTACCCGCCGGGTAAGGTAGTACCCGCCGGGTACTACACCCTTACCAGCGACCTGCACATCAGTTCCAGCACACAAAACTCCGAACCAAAAACACCAATTTCACAAATGCAGATGTAATACTCGATTTTTGACATGTAAATGACCTCTACAAACCTGTGTAAACATATAACAACAACTAATAACATCATTAAACACTTAGATTCTCACATGCATCATGTGTTCAATCTAAATTTAACTAAAACCCAATTCATTCAATTTCACAAATGAACACACAATTGATTCATCTTAATTGAACATGAATTCAGTTTATAATCAACACACAAACACATTCAAACATAGATTAACTCAAATTCATCATTTTATCCTATTAATTCAACCAATTCAACTAACTCAAGTTCATACATAAAATGGAGATGATTTCACTTACATTGGAGATGTTTATGAGATGAAGAAGATGATGAATATTATGGAAACAAAATCACAGCCTTCTAGTTGATGAAATCAGATTTGTAATTTGTTGGAGAGTTTGAGAAATCAAGAAATCATTGAAGGTGAAAGTGAGAGTTTGAGAGATCAAGTGAAGTGGTGGCAAAACTGAATTTCCAAGTGTCGACACACCTTATGACTCAGCTCATTTTGGGTATAAATTATACCCGTCCTAAATCTATTGTCTGGAACCTAAAAACCATTTGCGAGAAATAAGTTTTTATTATACCGTCGACTAAATAAATTTAAAACATGTAATAATTCATTTATCACAATAAGCCAATTGACCAATTGACCTATTCATTTAGCTATCAAAATACACCAAGTATTTAAAATACAATTTAAATAACAATTAAATTAAGGGAAATACCGTATTTCAACTAGGCCAATTTTGAGGATGTTACACGCAACGTGTCATAAAACCCATTTTCCCCCACGTTTTTAAAAATCGAATATCTTACAAACGGTAAGTCAAAAAATTATAAAAATTGCACCATAAAAATCAACAATTTATTCTGTTCGATTTGCCATCTCACAAGGTCTACTTTCGATGATTTTTTTTTTGGTTTTACAAATTGTACAAAATTAGTAACACATGTTTTACTAGCCGGTAACACATGTGTTACTCGCCGGTAACACATGTGTTACTCGCCGGTAACACATGTTGTCGCACCCCCATTACATGTGGCAGCGGAAGTATGAGGTGTCACGGGGGCGCCGACCAAATCAGTTATCATCACACAAGATTACAACAAACGACCTCTAAATGAGACGTTTTAAAAATCATTACATTTCCATAACCAAATGTTTACAAAAATATTAGGAGTTCGCATTAAATAGTCTAGAGATTTCTACTACATATTTGATAATACAAAATACAATATGCAATATAATCTCTGTTCGTTTGTGAAAATATGCGACTCGAGCTAGCATATCCTGAAGTAATCCTACTCCTGCTGTGAACCTGAGAATACATGCTAAAATGGGTCAACACGAATGTTGGTGAGTTCATAGGTTTTGTCAGCTAAAATCGGAAGTATAAACAACGGGTTTTTCAGAAGTAGTTATAAGTGTCTAAATAGTATGTATGGTTACCATGTATGCATATGTTTATCAGAAGTAACACCATGTGTCGTATAGGTAGCACAACGTGCCCGGAAAGTAGCACAACGTGCCCGAAAAGTAGCACAAAGTGCCATACAATATACATAATCATCATGTAATCGCAGTTACAAAATGTAAACACATAGTTGGTACCTTTAACCAATGTTAAATCATGCACTTATGATAAGCAAATAAGTTGTAATCAAATACGTTGAGATCCTTTTCGTGTTTAGTATATTGCTCATGAGTTCAGTTTAAAGGTGTTTCAATTCTTGCATAAAAGTATATCATACGATTTAAGCAGTTCTATTGCTCTACAGCAATATGGTAATTGTAAATTGTTAATGTTAATGTTAAACAAATGTATTACTCCACAGTAATATTATAAACGTAAATCATAAGATTTAAATGTTTTTATTCATAAAACAATAAAGGAAGCATGCATTCTCACCCCAAAGTAGTTCAAAACAGTAAAAAGTGGGGTTATGAACTCACCTGAGTTTAGCAAGTAGCAAGCAATAATCAAATAGCAAGCAATAGTGTTTCCACGTGCAACCTTCTAACGTCCTAAACGTATAAGGTAGTGTATAAGTAGATGTCTCAAAAGACCAGCTATGACGATTGTATAAGTGGGGGTCAATGTCCACTTAAGCCAATCGTGTAGGTGGAGGGTTAATATCCACCTAAAGCTAGTTCATCAACTAGTATGTCCAAATAAGTTGTTCAAGTTCGTTTATTAAAAACATGTACGACCCGTTGGTGAAAGTTTGTAATAATAATTCATTTAGACATTATTATTAAGTTTGTTTTGTTGTGTACTATTCATTAATACATATTGTGTGTTGCTAACAGATTATTTAGTTCGTAAAGACCTCAAACCGTAAGTCAAAGTTGGTCAAACTTAGTCAAACTAGTCAAACTGGTCAAAGTTGGTCAAACCTGATCAAACTAGTCAAACCTGGTCAAACTGGTCAAACTTGGTTAATTTTATGAGTCACTTCCCAATTTATGAGTCACTTCCCAATTTTATGAGTCACTTCCCAATCCAAGTGTTCTAAGTGTCGGTTTCTAATTCGGGAAACTTTCTAAGTTTAGTAATTGGCCGAAGTCACTAAATAAGTCACCCAAACCCATTTTTGTTACCATTTTCCAAAAATAGCAAGTTTTGTCGTTTTTAGAAACCGAGCCGTTTTTGTTGACTTGGTCAAACCTACCCGGTTTGACCCGAAACTTTTACCCAACCCATATATCAGTTTATAAAGCTTATAAAAGTTGTCGGTTTGTGTCGGAGTTATTTTGAGGTGTCGATTTTTAGTACGCAAGTTCAAACTTTAAGATTTTATGTTTTCGGTATTTGTCGGTTTGTTTCGCCATAGGATTTCTACCATTTCTAGTCCACATCAAGTCTCACAAGTTTTACCAACTGATCATCAAGGTTTCTGGTCTAACATATAATTTTTACAACAATTATAGTGTCCATTTACATAGGTAATTAATTTCGCAAAGGAACCGAACTCGGTTTTCGAATAAGTGCAGATCAGACTCAAAGATGGGTTTATTTATAAAAATCCGTACAGATCTGGAAAAAGTGTAAAACACGAAAGTTGTAGCTCTTTTCAATACGCAACATTTAAAATAAAAAATTCGTTATCTAATTCTTCCTAGAACTCCAGATATGACTATTTTACTAAACTGACTTTTTGAAGACAGATTATGTATCTTTTTAGATGTTTCATAAAAATAATTTTTAGCAAGGATTTTGGACATATTAGTGTTAGATGAACATTATAACGTATATATATACATCATGCAAGTATAATTTAGAGAGAGAAAGTGTAACATCCTCAAAGTGGACCTAGTTGTTTTATATTATTTCTTGATTTAAATTATTATTTAAATGTGTTTGGAAATAATATTGTCTTATTTAATTGAAATAATTGGAATAGGAGTTAAATATTCCAATGTGACAAATAAATTATTAATTGTTGTAAATTAATATAGTTGACGGAACAATAAAATGTTTGGACTCGTAAATAGTTTTCGGGTTCCAGACAATAGGTTGAGAAGGTGTATTAAATTATACCAGTATAATTGAAGGCGGTTTGTTGGGCCGACTATATATTTCACTTTCCTTTTTATGGAAAGTTTATTTCACTTCCTTTCTCTGAATTCGATCAAATCAAACCTAAGAAACTTAAATCAAAAATTGAAACCTAAGAATTGGAGCTGTGATTGATTGAAGTTTCATCATTATCACCATCTCAATTCAGTGTTCTTCAATTAAGAAATATGGAGAAGGCTCGGTAATATTAGACTTCTGAGCTTGCGGCTGAGGTATTGGTGAGTGGATCTGTAACCTCAGTGTGATTTAGTTATAATGATTTGGTTACAACAAGTAATTGTAGTATTACTTTGATAGATTGATTTCGTTTGAGATAACATGTCATGTTAGTTTGGTTGCTTGCTTACTGGGCTGTTAGAGCTAGTATGTAAGATTCTGAGGTTAACTTGAATGGATGGTTGGACTTGGTTGTTGTTATAAACGACAGGAGATCTTGAAACTTGAAATGTTGGTTTAAAGGTCTAGGTCGTATGTGGTTAACAACAAGTCATCGGTAATTCTGTATAGGCCAATACAGATGATTGATAAGTGTTCCTTGAGTACCATACCGGTATAAAGGTATCTCAAGAACCACTGATCCTCATGATGATTGACTGTTTATTGTTATTTGATGTAAACAGATTGTTGTGCTAAGTTGGACTGTTGCTTATAGTTTTATTCACTTAGCTTTATGCTAACCCCACCACAGTCCTTCCTGCAGGTTAAAATTGATGGGACACATTGGACGGGGCAGGAAGATATTGGAAATGATGGAATGTTTGACAGGCTTTTACTCTGATGTTAGTTTGATAACTAAAGAGATGTTTTGAATTATATAACACCTAGTTTGTTGAAATGTCATGTAGTTAGTTTGAAAAAGTTTATTGACATTATAAAGACATGGATTGTATGTTTGAAATCTACGCTTCCGAGTCGTTATTATTATTATAATCGATTAATGTAACGAGGGGTGTTATAAGTTGGAATCAGAGCAATAGTTTGGGCGAATTGGACATGATAGAATGTTCAATCCTAAACTTTGATTGAGTTGAGTCAAACATTCTAGTAGGTGTGGGTTTAGTTGATGTATGAGAAAGTAGTTAGTTGAATATGTACTAACCCTTAACAAGTTGTGAAGTTGTTGTTTGATTGCAAAGATAGAGGAATATGAGAATCTGATGGATATTCTCATTGATTCCTCAACATTCGTTGGCTTAAGATTGCCAGGTAATCTTCGATAAGCCTATGTTAATTTAAATTAACTTGAATTGTTTACCTTGTTATGATAAGTAAGCATTGTTGTGAAGTTAATTGAGTCAGACTGATATGATCCCCCAGTTTTGAGTCAACCAATGATTGCTATATGTTGACATGAGGATAGAAGTAGTAAATGAGATGCTCATTGTTGTGATTATTTCTGATTGAATTGAAAATGCAGAAATATGTTTAAGTAAGTAGACAAAGAGTTGATTAAGGTTTTAACAGGAATGATGTTGAAATCTAAAAGTGCCTATATTGGTGAGACAAAATAATTGATAATATTATATTAGTAGATTGATTAAAAGGAGTGATTTAAATCCTTGTTAATGAAGGTGGTGTCATTTGAATTGAGAATGACTGCTATTTGAGAAAATATGTGTTTATGTGACTACATGATATGTTTTAATTGTAGTTAAATATCTGATCTAAACCAAGACGGATAGGTTTATGAGAAATGTAGAGTATGATAATATTAAATTGATTGAGAAAGTGTTAGATCTTTTTGGTCAATTGTGAAATTAATAAATGAAATGTTTTAGAGTAACATGATTGAGTAGGCTTGTTGTAACATTGATGCTTGATAGTATGGTATATGTCAAAGTGATGATAGTTAATTAAGATGTGTCCTGACTTTTGAAATAAATAGGGACATTGATTTGTATAAATGGTTGAGTTTGACTTAAGCAGTCAAGGAAGTGTGAATTAGTACATGATATAGTGATTTGTACTGATTATTGGTAATAAATTATACGTGTGTGGTATTACACGTAAAGTTGTGATATTAGTGTTTGATAAAACATCATAAGTGAATGTTGTAATCAGTTGTTGATTTTATTAAATACGTGTTTGGAATTACACGTGATATAATGGTGTTATAAAAAATTGACAAAGTGTGATGTACTGAAACTATGATGATAGGCTATCATGTGTTTAAGGTTTCAGACAAGTTGAAATACTGATTAAGTCAGTTGTTGAAAATAAAGTGTGTGATATGTGTTTAAGTGAGAATAAATCACATTGATAATTATAATATAGAGTAGCCTTAGAATGGATTGTGAAGAACATAATCTTGCAACGCCCGATCACCGTTGTTATATTATGTTGTGTCACATGAACTTGTTGAGGCTACTTGGTATAAAAGAAATGTAATGTGATTTTGGAAAAATTGAGCATGAAAGTATGCTAAATTGTTTAATAGTTGTTTTGCTAAGAAAACAATCAGTTGATATGACTATGACATTTAGACTTTAAAGGGCAAGTGTAAATAATATTTGTCATTGATAGAGGTTTTGATGATAAACATAAATGACGAATTTGATTGTGTTAAATATATAGTTGTGATTGATTGCGTTAGATTAACCGTTAGTGGGTTTGTATAGTGTTTAAATGAATCACTATTGTATGAATGGCTTGTATGGAGCCAAGATTGATGTAGGTTGATTCTGTCCTTGTAAGGGATTGATAAGATTATTGAAAGTAATAATTTAAAATATATGTTTGAAAGTAAACATAAAGTATGAAATGGTTTGTTGGGAGTTAATATTGATAGTATGTTAACTTTGAAGGTCAAACCATGAATAAAGAGTTATGTGTATACATGTACAGAAAGAGTATAAAATTAATTGCTTGTGATTGGTTTGAGGATAGGTCAAACTTGAGAAAAGCAGTTAGAAAATTTTATTGATTGGTTGATTGAAATTAAGATTGACAAGTAGTCAACTGTTTGTGTTGAAATAGTCTAACATATATTGAAATGTTATGATTGTGTGGAATGTGATTGAATTCCCAGATTGGTCAAAGTTTGTACAATTTGAGTAATTACTTAAAGCTAGTATTGAATAATTGAAATGTTGTTAATTATAATTGAGTATTCAGTTAGGTAATATTTGATATTTGAACTGAATATGTGTTAAAGAACTATACAGATGTGAAGTCATTATATGATATGACAATTATAATTTGTTAAAGAATGTTAAGAATAATTAAATCACATTGATTAGAGTTGTGATAAGAAAGTCTTACCAGTGTATGAGGCTAGTGATGATAGCCATAATTGGGTAAGAATGTGAGAAGAGAACTAATTGATAGTTATTATTAATATCTGCATAGGTTGATTGGTACCTCATGACGAGTTACTTGAGTATTGAAAGAATTGAATGGATTCTTGTGTTATTTGTTGATTGTATACAAATAAAGTAAGTGATAAAGTGGTAAATTGGGATTAGATCCAAATAAGAAATGATATGAAGGGATTACCTGGAAGTTGAACTGTGTTAAAGGTCTAGCTTGATCTTGGTTAATAAATTGAGGAATATGAATTGAAAAGTTGTTCATATTTTAAGAAATTGTATGTGTTAGAGAGTAAGGGAAACCTTGAAATTGATAGATGATGATTGTTTTCATCAAACTTTCCTTGTAAGTTTAAATTGAAATGTTTAAGTTATATACGTTTTGGTATGTATATAAATGAAACATAGAATTTGTGTTTGATATAACATATATCGGCTATATGTAGAAGATACATACTGATCGATCAGACAATTGTTGACGTTTATTTTAATGAATATATTCTTTATTCTATCGAACAATATATATTAGTCATGGTGTGGGTTGCATGTATTGTGAATGCATGAGGCCGGTACATGCATAGCTAGCGTATTTAAAAAAAAAAAAAAGATTTAGAAAGTGAAAACCAGATCGATCGAGGTTCGTCTGTTTGTTCATATATAATTAATTCCCCATTAGCTTGTAGCAAGTAAGCAAATGAGAGAATGTCATGATAGGTCGAGGTTTGTTTAGGTACCAGTTTTGGTGCTCAACAAAATAGCATTCAGTAACATGTGTTGGAGGGACTTGTATTGAATACAATTATCGATTTCTTTCATTTTTTCCATCCCAGTCTCGTTTAGTTTTGGTTGACTAGCTGTACATGTGGTTCGGAAGAAATAACAAAAGTATAATACCACAATACGAGTTAATCCTAAGAGGGTAATCATCAGGGGCGGACCCACGTTATAGTAAGCGGTGGCACGTGACACCAGTCAATTAAGTCGATCTAGTGTAAATTTAGTTGAAAAGTTATTGATTTTTTTAAGAGTGCCACCACTCATACACTCATATTTAGACGGTGCACCTCATGTTTAAATAAACTTAATAAACTACCAAGTCGAGAGAGTTTCAAAATTTTTATGACACCAGTGACTAAATTTTGTTAAAACATAGTGTTCTAACATTTTGTGCAATAGTTTGTATAGAACATTTAGCTTAGATTGATTACGATATGCAACACTCTGATAGTGCAAAACTTAGTAGTAATGAGAAACTTATGTTTAAGTTTCGCATACTACGAAACTCCGCAGGGTGTTTGAGTTTCGCAGGTCAAGACTATATATGAGAGTGTTGTGTTCATTTGTAGTTTAAGTCTTTCATTTCCATATTTTGAGAGAAAGCTTGAGTGAGAGAGACAAGCTAGTAAGCTGATTGTATATGCTTCATTGATAAAAAAAAAATAATAAAAGATCACATCTTTTATTTACGTTTCGCGTTCTAATCTCGTTTACATTTTACGGTTTCCGCTCGATTACGCGGATTCGATTAGCTGTGAAAAGTTCCTGAGCATTGCGTTTACAAAGTGGTAACAGAGCGGGAATGGCTTTTCGAAGGAATTAAACGTGATTTGAGTTCGTTTTTAGCTTCGGTTTGATAAATCACAACAATTACAGCTTGTTTCTGAAATTTTGTTCTTAAATTGGAGTGCTATAGACCAGATTACTTAAATATTCGATTGCGAGCTATTCAATTTGGTGGAATCAGAAGCTAATTCTAAGTAATTTGGATTTAGAAGTTTTGGGTTTTTGCGAGTGACATTCGAATTTCGAAAAATTCGTGGATAATTGTTCAAGTTAAAGACCGTATTTGACCGATTTCATGTTCTAGAATTAATTCCGAGCACCTTTATGGAGTTTTACGGAGGAAATGAAGTCTGGAACTTCTGCTGTGCGAAAGTTCTGTTCATCTTTTGATAGTGTGCGAAACTTGCAAATAACCGTTTTTGTGCGAAACTTTTGATTTCTGCGAAAGTTGACTACTGCGAAAGTCAACTACTGCGAAAGTTGACTTTGTTGTGCGAAACTTGATCCTTTGCGAAACTTCCTCCTTGTGCGATACTTTCTTCTGCGAAACTTTTTAAGTTTCGCAATTCACTGATTAGTAGTTCGATGAAAAAAATAAAAAAATAAATTGACATTCAAGATTTATTGCAATAATTATTAGAATAATGAACCGTCACATTTTGTGAGGATGGATGCTAGAAGATAATTTTCTCTCATCAAGCTCATCAATCAAGCTAAAGTTGAAGATTCGAAGACTTATACAAACTATTGTCAAGGGGGAGTTTGTTAGAACATAGTGTTCCAACATTTTCTGACAATAGTTTGTATAAAACATTTAGCTTAGATTGATTATGGCATGCAACACTGTGATAGTGCGAAACTTAGTAGTAATGCGAAACTTATGTTTAAGTTTCGCAGGGTGTTTGAGTTTCGCAGGTCAAGACTATATATAGGAGTGTTGTGTTCATTTGTAGTTTAAGTCTTTCATTTCCATATTTTGAGAGAAAGCTTGAGTGAGAGAGACAAGCTAGTAAGCTGATTGTATATGCTTCATTGATAAAAAAAAAAAAAAAGATCACATCTTTTATTTACGTTTCGCGTTCTAATCTCGTTTACATTTTACGTTTTATACTCGTAATTGATTTTCGCTCGATTACGAGGATTCGTTTAGCTGTGAAAAGTTCCTGAGCATTGTGTTTACAAATTTTCTGGGTCCTCCTCTGGTAATCATGCAAGTTATAACGTTATGAGAAGAAGAAAAAATGAGAATCGATTTTCTGTTTTAACGATATCATAAAGCTCTTGCAGATACAACGAAAATATCTCTCTGGCCGGTATCCATCATTAAAGGAAACTATAACATAGCTGGCTGGCTATATATTAGTGTCTGGCTTTAAAGAAAATGCAAGAAATAGTAAACGGGGGCATAAATAACGACCCCATAAACTGTATATAATCTGGTAGTAATGATCTAGACAACACTGTATTACAAATATATACGTGTGTTCAACACATCCAGACTTTGAATTGTACAGTATAATATGACCCCAAGCTAGGTTTGAAACATACCACCAGACTTATAGAAGATACTTAGCTAGCTAGGAGGGGAAATTAAAGGGAAAAGGTGTGGACGTGGTACATTCAGTACCATCAAGTATATATATGAGTTATGGACAAATCGACGATATACTGTAAAAAAGCTTGTACCTATGGAAGATGTATAATGATGTTATTCATGCGACAGGTACTTTGGTGCATATATTGAATATGTCTTCTAAAGGAGCATGATCGCCCGTGCCTTCATCCTTCCATGCATACAACAACTCTTGACCTTTAAACACAAACATCCCTCCCTATAGAAACAAATCATATAGAGATTTATATATCTAAGTAGACGACTTAGACGATCTGAGATTCTAATGGTATTTAGAAGATAATAGGCTGGGTAGCTTTAGATGCAAACCTGTTGCAAGACACTTGCTCTATCATCAGGTGTCACTTCAATCGTGTAATTCTTTGTAGCGTTTCTTAGAGCTTCAAATCTTTCTTTTGATAGCACCTTCGCCTGTCATTTCACATTTAAACATACATACATATAATAACATTAATTTAATTTATCTACAAAATGCTGAATGTATATATATACATATATATTACAAGTGACGTGAAGGAAAGAGGATGTTACACTGGCGGGGTTGAAGAATGTCCGTCCAATGCCGTAATACAAACCCAAGACGTCATATGCCTAAGATACATGTAAAAACCAAAAGATACAATGACATACAGCATTAAACACAAAAATAAAAGAAGCATGAAGGAGTATTATATATACCTTTCTTTCAGGATCCGCGTAGAGGCTATCCAATGGAAATGGTAACTGTGACCATAAGCAAAAGAGTTAAAATCACACTTGTATCAAATAAGTAAGTTGTCAAGAAAAATATCGGAAGCTAGATACAATTTTTGAGATTGAGAATAAAGGTTATGTACAATTCTCTGGCTTTCAAAAAAGATTACAAAATCCACTTCTGCATAAAAAGGATTATTGACTTGAAGTTCAAGATGTGTGCCTAGATAGCATCTCAGTAGTGCCGTCCACATAAGTAGGCATCACGTCCGCCTACGTCGCAGTCTGCATCATCTCCTACGTGGCAGGGTCCACACCATCTCCTCTGCGAACATGGTGATCCAAGTGGCAGTCCAGGTTTTGTTGAACTTGAGGTCGATAATCCTTCATTGTGCAAAACCAGAGTTTGCAATCCTTTTAGGGAGTGAGAAAATTTTGATATAACTTGTATTGTCAAACTTTGGATTTTATGTAAAGTTTTGTTGTCACTATCCCAAAGAAAAGAAAAGATGATGAAAGATACCCTTTGAGCAAAGATTTGAGCTTTTTTAGGTTCACCGATACCAATAGCAATTAGCCTCACACCAGCAGCTTCAAATCTTTCTTTACATTCTTTGAGACTTAAAGCAAGTTCCCAACTATATATATTATTATATAATCACAAACATGAAATTAAACTACTAATTGAAGTCCGTACATCATACATCAATCTGGTAACAATCTCAAGCTACGTACCTGTGAATTATTATTATTATTATTATTATTATTATTATTATTATTATTATTATTATTATTATTATCAAAATCAATAAATTACTGTAATTAATTACCAGCAAGGACATCCAAAATGCCGTAGAAGAGCAACAACAGCAATTCCCTAAATAAATTACGGAGTATGTTACAAAACTAAACAATAATTACACACTTATTATATATACATGAACATGAAAATGGAAATATACTATACCTACAGGCACAGCCAGCTTACCTGAGATTGATCCCAGAGTTGGTTGAACGTGACGGAATCGCCGGAAGCGGTGAAGATGTTGACGTCAGACAGAATATTAGTGATTTCAGGGGGGAAAGTGGCGGTTGCAGCTGCTTTTGGGGTGACAAAAAAACGATTAAAGTTTGTGTTTGAAGAGAAAGTAATTAGGGAACGTGTGGTGGTACTGGTACTGGTTGGGGAGAAGAGATATGGTGATGGAGGAGGATTGAAGGTGGAAATTGATGGAAACTGAGAGAATGATGATGTAATTGTTTTTGCTGTGAATGAAGAAGAAGATGATATATGATGATGTATCATCGTCATTGTTATTTTGAGGGGTGTAACAAATTTTAATTTTGTGATAACAAAAACCAGAGCAGATCATGTAAATTATTAAGTACAAATAATAGGCCACGTGTAACCATCAAGCTCACTCAGAATCCTTCGGTCCAAATCTATCTTTTAGTTGGACTTTGGGTATGAAGTTCACCGGGCCCAACCTGCTTTACCAAAGCCCAAATAAACAATGAAAAGATGTACAAGTAAAAAAAATGTAATTTTGTTGGTACCGTAACATATTTCAATAGTATGCATTCGTCTAATCTGCGATGATCATTAATGCTATTCAAATCACATGTACACAAATCATTCACATATGCTGAGACACGGAGTACTGACCTGTCAATCACACATATGGAGTGAGCGTTTGGAGTGGTAGCACCACTTAGTCAATCACACATATGGAGTGAGCGTTTTGTGACAATCCTCCAATTAGGGTATTTACTTAACCTAATTTCATGCATTACCTAGAGTAATTCCCTGATTAGTGAATTCAAACTATTTTGTGTATAAGTTTTGTGAAAACTTACTATGTGATATGTGCCGTATTTGATTGTAATTATATGTGTATACATAATTACATACGAAATAAACGTATTATACTCGACTAAACTGAACGTATTAATGTTGGTGATACTAGAATAATTAATAATACGAAAATTATTAATTACAACTATTATATAATTATATTATTGAAATAATATAATAAAATATACGTTTTATAATAAACGTATTAATCGCGAATAATTAAATCCCGAAATGAACTTCGAAAATACTTTTGAATAATTTTTAGTTTGAAATTATTATATAAAAGTATTATAACGAAAAGAAAACGAAATATTTAGACGATTTTTGGTACACGTTATACGAACAGAAACAATTTTAAAACGCGCCTAGAGGTTCCAAATAATAAAAGTATTATTTCGTAAGTTACTGTTTTAATGTATAGAACATTACCTCAAAATATGATTTCCAAATTTTACTGAAATCTGGCACGCGTTTTAACTATACAATACTTTTACTGTGATTAATTTTAATTATACTTGTAACAAAGTATTTCACATTTCGATTTCAAATTCCTAAATCTGAGATATCGAGAAACATAACGCAAAATTTTATTATACCTAAAGTACCACAAATTATACCCGTACACGAAATTAACGGGCTAAAAAAACTACCAATAATACACCTAAACAAAATATCTGTCGACAATTTATCACTCCCTCCATACCCTTGTTTGAAAAACTCGACCAAAACACTCTGATATACATTTCCATTCCATCTCCAATAATTCATTCCCACCTAAAATTTTCATCTTTGATTGTGTGTGTGTGCTGGGTCGAGCAGAAGAACAAGAAAAGAAGCAGGAGCTTCAAAACCTTCATCACCATCTTCATTTTCACCTTACTTTCTTCACAAACATAACACAAACACTTCACAAAATGGTTTCTTGATCATCTTCATCATCTTCGTTCGTAATCATCATCAACATCAGAAATCATCATCATCTTCATCTAAATCATTGTGAGGAAACATTTTCACCATTTTTACTTCATTTCTATAATTTCTTACATTTATGAAATTGTTAGTGATTGATGATATAAACTGTTAAAAACATGTTACAAAGTGATTATAAACCATAATCTAAGTATATAACTTAGTAATTTGATGATTGGATGATGCATCCATGAAAATGGTTTAGAAACTCAAAGCTACAAACTTAAAATCTAAGGACGAAAACATGTTATTATGAAGTACTAAGTTGATAAAAAGATGATATATAATGATATAAACGATTAGTATTGAAGATACAAAGGGTTAGAACCAAAAATCCGCGTGACCATTTTTGATCAGCTCGAGCAGAGCCTGAAGCCCAGATTTGACCGGCGGCCTCAGGTCTTGACCGGCGGCTAAACCGTCGATTCAGGCCAATCCGTTTTAATCTTATAACGAATACAAACTAATAAATGTTATACAAACCGAGACTTAGTACTTTATACGGACACAATTTTGAGACAAATTTATATCCACGACATAATTCGATACGGACATTTAGAACGCGACAAAACTAATACGATAACAAATTATATATACATATATTAACGGACAATATATATGTAACGAAACGTATAAATGGGACGACTTAACTTGGTCAATACCAACTATATAAATGGAAGATTTATATACTAAATGACAATTTATATATATATATATAAATGGATACGCGTTTTAACAAATGTATTTATATATATATATATATACGATAAACCAAAAACAAGTTATATTTTTACAACAAACAAGTTACGTTTTTGAAACCTAAACGACAACAAAGTTTTAATCGCTACTATTAGCAAACGACATATGTAAACGATATAACGAAGTTATTTTTATAACTATTATAATTATGTTTTGAAAAACATAATCAACGACTATATCAATACATATATATATACATATACGCGACATTTTAAAAATATGTATATATGGATATAACAATGACGACAATTAGTATATATATTAGAATATATATATTCAACTAATATGTAGATAAATACATATTTAAACTTAACGATTATTTGAACACAAACGTCAACAACAACTAAAATGTTATAAACATTTCAACTTAACAAATAATCCATATACTTATACGAGTATTATTATTTGCGTCTAGGTATTTGATCGACGAAGTGGGATTATTTGCTAGCTGTATATTTTGCTGAAGATTGCAAAACCGTGAGTTCACAGCCCCTAACTTTTATTGTTTTAAATGCTTTTAAAACCAGGGGTGGAAAACATAGTACAATGTGATAACATGCTATATGCTTTATTGTATTGCGCTGCATGCTATTATGTGAACTGATTAACATGATCATTTTCATGCTATTAAACTTGGATTGTTAATATGAAAGGTGTTCATATTATATTGTTGAACTTGAACTATTTCGATAAAATGTTTTCATATTGATTTAACTCGAACTAATTATATGAAACGTTTTCACAACATTTTGGGAATAAGACAACAGATCTTGGTACGATCCTAGGTTTACGCGAGGTAGTTGTAGTGCACATAAAGTCCCAGTGCTTGCAACCTATAACCATTAGCTAGGTGACTCTAGCCACTGAGTATACAGATAGTACTATCGATTTGACAACCCTCCCAGGATATTACTCGTTGGTCATTCCAACCACATCGACGATAGTCGTAACGAGGAGTGTATACTTAAGGTGTTACTGAGGCAACAACAAAACAACTAGTCGTGGTTTGGTTATAGTACTAGTGTCGTTACTTTAACTCTAAAGGTTTAGCTCACCTTGGAGGGATTATAGTCTATATTTCCCACTAAACCACTTAACTACTCAACTAAACAACTACTTGGTTTGGGAAGGGTATTCCCTGTGATGACTAATAGGACAGGTGTTCCTTTGAGAGACTATTTTCAGGAGACGTTTACCTTAATTGGTTGAACTTGGTTTCCCACAAAAACAACTATTTATAGGAAATGTTTACTTAAATGTTGAACCTGTGTTTCCTGCTATGACTATTATTGGAAAGTTTACCTTATTGTTAAACTTGAGTTCCTGTTAACTATCTGTTGGAAAATGTTTACTTGATTGCTGAACCTGATTTTCCTTAACTATTGAAATGGATATGTTTACTTATTTGATAAACCTGTATATCCTGCTACTATTTATTAGGAAATGTTTATGATTAAACTTGTGTTTCCTACACAGTTATTATTGTAATAAGAATGACATTCTCACTAATTATAGGAAATGTTTTCTTTAATTAGAACACTTGTGTTTCCCACTTTACATATAAATATTATGTTTGCGTACATGAATGATTTATACAAAAACTAAAACCTGTGAATTCACTCAACATTCAATGTTGACAGTTTACTATGTTTTTCAGGGAATTAGGACTCAGGTACTCCTGCATGCATAAAGGACGTAGGCAACCTGACTATTTATGATGCCACTTTTGGGACACATGGATTTCCTTTGTATTATCAATTTCATTGGTTATACTTATGAAATCCCTCTTTTATAAATATGTATTTTTAAATACTTAAGTTGTCTTTGACAACCCTACTTATGTACGACTTTATAAGTCGTATCTTTTGTAATAACTGTAAACTTATGGCATCTTAAATATATGTATGTTCTGTATGATCATATACTCTGATACTTTAGATGAATGCACTATCGAATCTGTCCGCCCCCGACGCTTAACATTTATTAAAATGCTTCCGCTAATTAACTAAAAGCTTCCGCTAAACTATTAATAAACACGATTACCGATTTTGGGGGTGTGACAGAACTTGGTATCAGAGCTATTGGTTATAGAGAACTAGAAGTCTTTAAGTGAATGAAAACCTTAGAGACCTAGACTATAGCCTTGGCTAACACATTTCTGCATTCATACTATTGCATACGTCTGATACGTCACACACGATTCTTTGACTAGGTATGTCGAGACACGCACCTATTCACATCAGTGATTCTGATACTGAGGAGGATCCCATGGAGGGACCATACGACGGGATTCCTATAGCCGTGTCTGAGGAGGTTTACCCGCCTACATTTCCTAGAGATACTTCAGATGGTTCGATAGCCACTCCACCATTACCATCCACTGATCCTGCTATCCATATGTTAGGATCTATGTCTATGTCTAGACGCCATCTTATTGGAGAGCCTGATTTTCGGCCTACACCTAGGAGGACACCGCTGTCGTGTGTCAGGGATTTTCCCATAGGACCCTCATCATCTCGCGGCAAGGAGCCGATGGTTGAGGAGCGAGAGATCCGCTGTGATCAGCAGACACCGAGAGCTAGGGTTCCGCATCTGGACTGGATGCCACGCATTTTACGCCATTGGAGGATCATTGAGAGGATTCCTTCCACCTATGAGACTGGGGAGTCATCTCACACACCTACATCTCTACATTTGACCGAGGAGCCTCTGGAGCTTACGGTCCCTACTGTAGTCGCCGTTATTCGTACCTTGCTGGGATTTCATTTTGGTACGCAGTCTGCCCTCCGAGTTATGCGCAGTGACGCCTCTCGTCTTGATGATGATGTGCTGGCGATATATGGACGCCTTGCGACTTCTGAGTTGCATATCGAGGTAGACAGGGAGTCTGCCGATGCTACTAGAGCACGTCTGATCCGACTAGAGCGTCGTTTGGAGACTATAGGTGCTGCAGTTGGTTTATGTGTGTTGATGGTTGCTGTTAGGATGTTTGTGGGATGGAGTCTACCGTATTTCTTTTAGACCATATGTATGATGTATTAGGACCATAGTTATGATGTATTTGGGTTGACTTTTGACTAGATGGATGTATAGGTTAAATCCGTCACATTTTGTAGATCATGTTTGATCCAATGGGTATCTTTTGTAGTAAATCCCATCTTTGTATAAAACTTATGTAACAACAATTAACCCATGATCATGATATATATAACTTATGTTTGGTTTACATTATTACATACATTGTGAATGATATCAATTGGTGATTGACTTCATACTATATTTACATTTATCACTTACTTTATGAGTGATGACTTGATTAGATATCTTACGAGTGTTTCTTGTGTGTGATTAGGACTGAATCATGCCGCCTAAACGTAGAATTACCAGGAACAGCCAACGAAACCCCACACCACCTCCTGCTGTTGAAGAGACTACTGAACAAATGGTTAACCGAAGAATTTCTGAAGCCCTTGCTCAGTATGATACTGACCGAAACCGTAGCGGTAGTAGAGAAACCGAACCAAACGCTTCAGGTAGTAATCCTGATAGCACTCATAAGGGATGTTCATATAAGACATTCCTAGCTTGTAAACCGAGTCATTTCCGTGGTACTGAAGGTGCCATTGGAATCATCCATTGGATAGAGAAAATGGAGTCTGTGCTAGAAATTAGCAAGTGTGCTCGTGAAGATATGGTCATGTATGCTACATGCACGTTTAGTGATAAGGCTTTGACTTGGTGGAACGCCCAAAAGCAAGCAATGGGTCGTCCAGCCGCTCATTCAATGTCTTGGGAAACTCTGAAAACTATGGTCATGGAAGAGTTTTGTCCCCGCAGTGAGCTGCAGAAGATTGAGTCTGAGCTCTGGAATATTGCTATGGTTGGTGCTGATATCACAGGATATACCACCCGATTTCAAGAACTAGCACGCCTTGTACCGCACATGGTCACTCCTGAGTACAAGCGCACTGAAAGGTATATCTGGGGTCTAGTGCCGCAAATTCGAAGTTTGGTAACATCAGCGAATCCGGTTACTTTTAAGATTGCTGTGGAACTAGCACAGCGTTTGACTGATGAAGCAGTAAGGATGGGGAATCTTACTAAGAAAGCTGTTACTGAAAAGGTTGAATCTAGCAATGCTGATGCTGGGAAAGGAAAACGCAAGTGGAATGACCGTCAGGGTCATAAGAATAAGAAGCAAACTAGTACCACGAAAGCCTACATTGCCACTACTGCTGAACAAAAGACTTACATGGGGAGTAAGCCCAAGTGTGGCAAGTGTGAACGTCACCATGATGGTGACTGTACTTTCTGTGGGAATTGCAAACGCTGGGGGCATTTGGCCCAATACTGTAGAGCGAACCCTACCACTCAAGCAAATATGGATCGACCAGCAAATGGATGTTTCGAATGTGGCGAGCAAGGTCATTTCCGAAACAAGTGCCCTAAACTGAACCGTGGCAATCAAAACAATCAAAACCGCCCTGCGAACCCGAACAACAACAACAATCGTGGAAACGCCAACAACCAGCCAGCTAGGGGTCGTGCATTTGTCGTTGGAGCGCAAGAGGCACGCCAGGACCCTAACACTGTCACTGGTACGTTTCTAGTTAACGATCATTATGCATCCGTATTATTAGATTCTGGCGCCGATTTGAGTTTTGTGTCTAAGGACTTTAGACCACTATTAGACGTTAGATCACGTAAGCTAGACAACAAGTACACCTTAGAACTAGCCGATGGTAGGTTGATTGAATCAGGAGAAATAGTACCAGGATGTACCCTAGCATTGGAGGGTCATCTTTTCAAAATAGACTTACTACCGGTTGAGTTGGGAAGTTTTGACATCGTAGTCGGTATGGACTGGTTGTCGAAAAACCATGCAGAGATTGTTTGTTTTGATAAAATGATACGTATACCATTGTCAACTGGAGAAACTTTGGTGATACAAGGAGATAAAAGGACGAGCACCGTCAAAACTATTAATTGCTTAAAAGCTTGTAAATATCTCCGAAAGGGATATCCAGCATTTTTGGCGCATGTTGTGGAAAAGAAACCTGTAGAGAGACGTTTAGACGATATACCTGTAGTACGAGACTATCCGGGAGTGTTTCCTGACGATCTTCCAGGATTACCACCTCCGCGACAAGTCGAGTTTCGCATCGATCTGGTGTCGGGAGCCGCACCAATCGCTCGCTCACCTTATCGTCTAGCTCCATCAGAAATGCAAGAACTGTCTACACAGTTGCAAGAGCTTTTAGACTTAGGATTCATCCGACCGAGCTTTTCACCTTGGGGAGCTCCGGTTTTGTTTGTCAAGAAGAAAGATGGATCTATACGCATGTGTATTGACTACAGAGAGTTGAACAAGGTAACTATTAAGAACCGATATCCGTTACCACGCATTGACGATCTGTTTGATCAGCTACAAGGATCAAGTTACTACTCAAAGATCGATCTGTGTTCTGGTTTTCATCAACTGAAGGTTCGAGAAGAGGATGTGCCGAGGACAGCGTTCAGGACTCGTTATGGTCACTATGAGTTTCTAGTCATGCCGTTTGGATTGACTAACGCGCTGGCAGTATTCATGGATCTCATGAACCGAGTGTGCAAACCTTACTTAGATAAGTTTGTCATTGTGTTCATTGACGATATTTTGATTTACTCAAAGACGAAAGAGGATCACGAACAACATTTGAAACTTATCCTACAACTACTTGAGAACGAAAAGCTGTATGCTAAGTTCTCCAAATGCGAATTTTGGATTAGAGAGGTTCATTTCCTAGGTCACGTGATCAACGACAAGGGAATTCATGTGGACCCATCCAAAATAGAGGCGATTAAAAATTGGAAAGCACCGGAAACTCCCACAGAAATTCGACAATTTCTTGGTTTGGCTGGCTATTATCGACGATTTATAGAGAACTTTTCAAAGATAGCCCAGTCACTCACCACCTTAACGCAGAAGGATAAGAAATTCGAATGGGGAGAGAAACAAGAGAACGCCTTTCAACTGTTGAAACAAAAGTTGAGCACCGCACCGATACTATCCTTACCTGAGGGAACCGAGAACTTCATTGTTTATTGTGACGCCTCACATCAAGGATTAGGTTGTGTTCTCATGCAAAACGACAAAGTTATTGCTTATGCATCTCGTCAATTGAAGATTCACGAGAAGAACTATACGACTCATGACTTAGAGTTGGGAGCCGTCGTTTTTGCATTGAAGATTTGGAGACACTACTTATATGGCACAAAGTGTACAATTTTCACTGACCACAAGAGCCTACAACACATATTCGACCAGAAAGAGCTCAACATGAGACAGAGACGTTGGGTCGAATTGTTGAATGATTACGACTGTGAAATTAAGTACCATCCGGGCAAGGCTAATGTAGTAGCCGATGCTCTGAGTCGTAAAGAGAACGTTAAGCCTCGCAGAGTTCGAGCCTTGGTATTAACAATTCACTCGAATCTGATTTCTCAAATTCGCGACGCGCAACAATTAGCTTTCACCGCTGAACGCATGAAAGACGAATCCCTGAGAGGAATGGAGAAACAGCTTGAAACAAAAGAGAATGGAGTTTTATACTTCATGAACAGAATTTGGGTACCGTGCGACGATGAACTCCGTAAGCTGATATTGGACGAAGCTCACAAGTCCAACTACTCGATTCATCCTGGTGCAGATAAGATGTACCAAGATGTGAAAGGTTTCTATTGGTGGCCTAACATGAAAAGAGACATCGCTACTTATGTCAGCAAGTGTCTAACTTGTTCAAAGGTCAAGGTTGAGTATCAAAAACCTTCAGGACTTTTGCAACAACCAGAGATGCCACAATGGAAATGGGAACACATAACGATGGATTTCATCACAAAGCTACCAAAGACATCAACCGGTGTTGATTCAATATGGGTGATTGTCGATAGACTGACGAAATCAGCCCACTTCATTGCTTTCAAAGAGACTGACAAGCTTGAGAAACTGGCAAAGATCTATATCAAAGAAGTCGTTTCTCGGCACGGTGTGCCATTGTCCATTATATCTGATAGAGATAGCAGATTCACATCTCGTTTCTGGCAAACACTACAACAGGCATTAGGTACTCGACTTGACATGAGTACGGCCTATCATCCGCAGACAGACGGCCAGAGTGAACGAACGATACAAACGCTCGAGGACTTGTTACGAGCATGTGTGATTGACTTTGGAGGAAATTGGGATACTCATTGTAACATCCTCTCCAGTGGCCTGGTATTTTTCTATTTAAATTGAGTATTTAATTGTTTTAGAAATTATTTGATATAATTGTTTAATTGTGAAAGTTGGTGAAATAAGTCTCAGGACTTATTGTGGTTAGTGAAATGTTGCTTATTTTAAAATATTGAAGTTGACGGTATAATAAAATAAATTTCGCAATTGATTTTTAGGTTCCAGACATTAGATTTAGAGCGGGTATAAAATACCCAAAATGTTACGTCGGCTTAAAAGAGGCCGACTTTTTTATTTGATCACTTTCCCAAATCTCTGTTCTTTCTCATTTCATTCAAAGAAAAATCTTAAACCCTAACTAATCCTTACAAATTCAATTAAGATCAAACAAGATTGGTGAATTGAAGTTGTGATTCAACTAGTTGCTATAATCCTTTCTAGTCATCTTCTTCTTCAAATTGGAAAGGTAATTTACCTATTTACATGAACTAGGTTAGATAGGGATATGATGAATAGAATTGATTCTTGATGTTGTATGATGATTAATTGTTGTAATATAATGATATGTGGTGTTATTTCAGTTGTTTATAACCTTAGAACTAAGTTTGAATGACCAAAAATGGTATTAGGTTCGAGCTGGGTGTTTGCAGGTCTGTACCTGAGCTGAAACGCAGCTCAACGCGATCCCAGCCTCGAGTCCGGATCGCGTTCCATAGTTATAAAATGTCCCAGTCGTGATTTGGCCTTGGAAACGCGATCCTGGCCAAATATACGGATCGCGTTTGCTAGTGTTTTTCGGTTACAGAACTTTTTCTACTGAAGAACGCGATCCCACCATGCCTAGTCCGGATCGCGTTTGTCTGTTAAATTTTGATGATTATGATAGTTTGTGAATCTGAGTTATATAATACAAATAGTTATTATTGTTACTTATTGTAACTTGAATTGTGAAGTTAACTATTATTAGTTAGGAACAAGTTACTAACTTGTTTGTTGTGTGATGTTTCAGATACACCAAAGACTCAGTGATTAGAAGCTGAGTGTAGCGACTTCTGAGGTATCGGTGAGTGGATTCAAACTCACCATTTGATTTAGTAGTGATTATTTGATTACAACGAGTAATTTTAGATATGATTATAGAGTTGTTTAATCATTAATGTTGATTTTATCACTATGTGCTATGTGTGATCTTTGGATATTGGTTGCCAATGAGGTCGACAAGTTGATGAACTGTTGGTTGGGTTAGTTGGTTATCGTGTGAATGATACAGGGATATGCTTCATATGTTGTGTGTATTGAACTGTATCTGAGTAGGATAACCACTAGCTATCGGTCTCGTCTGTATGGCCATACGGATATGGTTGGATAAGAGTTCTTGGGGAGCCGCCCGGGTATTATGGTTATCCCCAGAACCACCGATCCTCATTATTAAGTTGTTGTTGATTGTTGTAGTTAATGGTTATGCTAAGTTGAATGTTGGGTGTTGAACTCTCTCACTTAGCTATGTGCTAATCCCTCATCTTTCTTTCCTGCAGATTTGTAGTTTAATGAGTAGCAGGATTGAGATGCTTTTGGTGCAAGAACAGTTTGACTGCAAGCTACTCTGATCTTTTGTACTAAATCAGTTTGTTTTATATAATACCCCGACATATGTTGTGTTTTGAACAGTTTCACTTTGATGTAACTTAAAGTTGTAAACTTTTGATGTAAGTTAATAGTATGTGTAAATATAAATATGGTTAAAATTCCTACGCTTCCGTGTGTCTAACATTATATTGATATTGTAAATGAGGGGTGTTATAAGTTGGTATCAGAGCGTGGTTTTGGGTTAATTGAGCTTTGAAGAATGTTCAATCCCAAAACTGGAGCACGGTATGTCAAACTTTTCTAGTTATGGGATTTAGCATTGTTGATAATTGTTAGTAGATAGGTACTAACGATTAATATATTTCAAGTGTTGTGTTGATTTCAGAAATGGCAGATAATGAGCAACCGACCACCAACCCCAATAATGCTTCCCGGATTGAAGCTCCGCCTTTTGAAACAAATACTGAGCAACATGATCAAGAGGGTGTCCCTCATATGGGTGGTGAAGAAGCAAATAGGGATGAGTATATACACGAAATGGATGATGAGTTGATAATTCTTAGAGAATTTAAAAAGAAAGCCGAGGAAGATGCAGCTAGACTACTTGCACAACAACGAACTTCTGTTTTTGGTGCTAGTCCATCTTCTCAAACTAGCAAGGTGTGTTCTTTCAAAACTTTCATGTCTAGTAAGCCACCAGTGTTTCATGGAAGTACAAATCCAACTGTGACCTTAAATTGGTTAAGAGATATGGAACGCAAATTTAGTGTGACTCGTTGTGAGGAAGAATCCAAGGTTATGTTTGCTGTCCAGTGTATGAAGGATGAAGCAATGGTTTGGTGGGATTCAGTGACAGGTCATTTAACCGAACAACAAAAGGACTCTATCAAATGGAAAGATTTTCACCAAGCGGTGTGTAATCAATACTGTTCTGACTTTTACATGGCACGGATTAGGAGAGAATTTGTGAATCTCCAGTTGAAGGATAATATGACAATTGATGATTTAATAGGTCAATTTACAGAAAAGCTTCGGTTTGTTCAACATTGGGTTCCTGATGATAAAACTCGAATTGAACAATTTGTAGATACCTTACCTCATCATTACCGTACTACTGTAAGATTGGCTAATAGTTTATCACATGCTTTTAATCTTGCACGATCGGTTGACAGTGATATTAGAGGTTTTCGTGAAGCACGATCTAGAGATAATGCTGCAAAGTCTAGAGGTGATTCTTCTAGCAAAGGAAAGTCAAGTTCTCAGGGCAGTCGACAGAATAAGAAGTATGTTAGTAAAAGTGGGTCGTCGGGCAGTTCTAACTGGTGTGGTTCGTGTAGATCTAGGCATGATGGGCCTTGTACTGTACAAACGAATAAATGTTTGAAATGTGGAGAACTGGGTCATGAGATAAAGAGTTGTCGGTACCCAAATTTTGTGTGTTGGTCTTGCAAGAAGGAGGGGCATCGAGTGGGTCAATGTCCGGAAGGAGGGAAGTCGGGGTCGGGTTCGGTTGGGAGCTCTGCATCTACAGGTCAGAAACGTAAAAACCCTCCACCAGCAACCAGTAGAGCTTTTCAGATGACAGTCGATGAGGCTGTGCACACTGAAGATGTTATAACTGGTACATTTCTTATAAACTCTGTACCGGCGCGTGTGTTATTTGATTCGGGTGCTAATTGTACTTTCATATCTGTGAAATTCTGTGACAAGTTGAAATTAGTGCCTACTGTAATAACAAAGCCTGTAGAAGTAGAAATTGCTAGTGGTAAATTGGTTCCTGTTACCACCTCGGTAACTGGAGCTAACATTGTGATTGATGACCAGACTTTCCTTATTTCTTTCTTGTTGATGCCAATCCCTAGTTTTGATGTGATAATTGGTATGGATTGGTTGAGTCAGAATAAAGCTAGCATTGATTGTCATCAGAAGTTGATTAGGATCCCAATCTCTGAAAAGTCATATGTTGTGGCTCGAGGAGAACGGGATAGTTTGGTCTTTCCTTTGATTTCTATGATGAAGGCTAGGAAGTCGTTGTCCAAAGGTTGTGAATCATATCTAGCCTATGTAGTTGATGCCAAACTTAAAAAGAAAACTGTTTTAGATGTTCCGGTAGTTTGTGAATATCCAGAGGTGTTCCCTGATGAATTACCTGGTTTACCACCAGTTAGGGAAGTAGAATACCGTATTGACCTTGTTCCTGGCTCGTCGCCTATCGCTAAAGCTCCCTATAGGTTAGCTCCATCTGAAATCCGTGAGATGATGAATCAGATACAGGAGTTGTTGGATAAAGGTTTCATTAGACCTAGTTCTTCGCCGTGGGGTGCACCGGTGTTGTTTGTTTAAAAGAAAGACGGGTCTTTTCGTATGTGTATCGATTATAGAGAACTGAATAAGAGAACAGTAAAGAATAAATACCCTCTGCCCAGAATAGATGACTTATTTGATCAGTTGCAGGGTTCTTCAGTTTATTCTAAAATTGATCTAAGGTCGGGTTACCATCAGGTTCGTGTTCGTGATGAAGATATTTCTAAAACTGCTTTTCGGACCAGGTATGGTCACTATGAATTCCTGGTTATGCCTTTTGGTTTGACGAATGCACCTGCAGTGTTTATGGATTTAATGAACCGTGTTTGTCGACCCTTTTTGGATAAATTTGTTATTGTCTTCATAGATGATATTCTTGTATATTCGAAATCTGAAGCTGAGCATGCTATACATTTAAGACTGATTCTAGAAACGTTGAAACGAGAACAGCTTTATGCCAAGTTTTCTAAATGTGAGTTTTGGATTAGGGAAGTGCAATTTTTGGGCCATGTAATTTGTAATGATGGTGTGAAAGTGGATCCATTGAAAGTTGAGGCCGTGATGAATTGGAACGCCCCAAAGTCTGCTTCAGAAATTAAGAGTTTCTTGGGTTTGGCGGGATATTATCGAAAATTCATAAAAGACTTCTCTAAACTTGCTGGTCCATTAACTAAGTTGACCCGAAAAGATGAAAAGTTTATGTGGACTGATCAACAGGAACATGCTTTCCAGACTTTAAAACAAATGTTGTGTCAAGCTCCTGTTTTAGCCTTACCAGATGGTACATATGATTTTGTAGTTTACTGTGATGCTTCTTATTCTGGTTTGGGTTGTGTACTTATGCAAAGGGATAGAGTTATCGCCTATGCTTCTCGACAGTTGAAACCACATGAACGGAATTATCCAACACATGATTTGGAACTTGCAGCGGTTGTATTTGCCCTAAAGCTTTGGAGACACTACTTATATGGTACTAGATGTGTTGTTTGTACTGACCATAAGAGTCTGCAGTATGTGTTTTCTCAGAAAGAGTTGAATATGCGACAGAGGCGGTGGTTAGAGTTAATCAAGGATTATGACTGTGAAATTAAATACCACCCAGGCAAAGCTAATGTGGTCGCTGATGCCTTAAGTCGAAAGGGTACTTCTGATCGAATTTATTACTTAAGAGTGGATGTTTCTTCTGACTTGATTTCTCAGATTAAAGTTGCTCAAATGGAAGCTTTGAAAGATGTTAATTTGAAATCCGAAGTCATGTTGAAAAGAAAAGATGAATTGGTGGAAGATTCGAGAAGATTATTAACTTATCAATCTCGAGTATGGATTCCTTTATTTGGTAATATCCGTGATTTGATTTTGAATGAGGCACATAAGTCTAGACTATCTATTCATCCTGGAAGTACTCGAATGTATAACGATTTGAAACTGTTGTATTGGTGGCCTACAATGAAAACTGACATTGCTAGATTTGTTGGTACTTGTCATATTTGTGCTCAAGTTAAAGCTGAACATCAAAAGCCGTACGGATCACTGAAACAGTTGGAAATTCCCGAGTGGAAATGGGAACATATAACGATGGATTTCGTGACTAAACTTCCTCGCACCAATCGAGGTAATGACATGGTTTGGGTCATAGTTGATCGGTTGACTAAAAGCGCGCATTTTCTTGCTACTAGCGAATCTGCCTCGTTGACTAAGCTTGCTCAGTTGTACATAAATGAAATTGTCACTAGACATGGTATACCTTTGTCAATTGTGTCAGATCGAGATTCTCGTTTTGTTTCTCGTTTTTGGCAAGGGTTGCAACAAGAGTTGGGTACACGTGTAAATCTTAGCACTGCCTATCATCCTCAGACAGACGGTCAGTCGGAATGTACAATTCAAACTTTAGAGGATATGCTTCGTGCTTGTATTCTGGAATATGGAGGTTATTGGGATTCACATCTCCCATTGGTTGAATTTACTTATAACAATTCATATCATTCCAGTATCAGTATGCCTCCATATGAAATGTTGTATGGTAGACGTTGTAGAACACCGACATGTTGGTTGGAAGCCGGTGAGAAACAGTTTGCTGGACCCGACATTGTACAAATGACAGCTGACAAAGTTGCAATCGCACGTGAAAAGTTGAAAGCTGCTCGCGACCGACAGAAACAGTATGCAGATCCGAAAAGGCGACCAGTTGTATTTTCTGAAGGTGAATTAGTTTACCTCAAAGTTTCTCCATGGAAGGGTGTAATCCGTTTTGGAAAACGTGGAAAGTTGGCGCCTAGATATATTGGGCCATTCAAAGTTCGCCAAGTTGTAAATGAGCAGTCTGTTTCATTAGATCTCCCACCTGAACTTGCTGGTATACATGACACGTTTAACGTGTGTTATCTTAGAAGATGCAATGTTGAAGACCAGTCGCAAATTCTTCCTTTGCAGGAGTTAAAAGTTGATCAAACTCAGAAATTGGTTGAAGAACCTGTTGAAATCCTAGATAGGAAGATTACTAAACTTAGGAAGAAACAAATTCCTATGGTACTAGTAAAGTGGCGACATAGTTTAGGTCCTAATTTGACCTGGGAGACCGAGGAGTTGATGAAATCCAGATATCCTGGATTGTTTGTTGATGTTGAGATTTCGGGGACGAAATCTCTTTAAGGAGGGGAGATTTGTAACATCCTCTCCAGTGGCCTGGTATTTTTCTATTTAAATTGAGTATTTAATTGTTTTAGAAATTATTTGATATAATTGTTTAATTGTGAAAGTTGGTGAAATAAGTCTCAGGACTTATTGTGGTTAGTGAAATGTTGCTTATTTTAAAATATTGAAGTTGACGGTATAATAAAATAAATTTCGCAATTGATTTTTAGGTTCCAGACATTAGATTTAGAGCGGGTATAAAATACCCAAAATGTTACGTCGGCTTAAAAGAGGCCGACTCTTTTATTTGATCACTTTCCCAAATCTCTGTTCTTTCTCATTTCATTCAAAGAAAAATCTTAAACCCTAACTAATCCTTACAAATTCAATTAAGATCAAACAAGATTGATGAATTGAAGTTGTGATTCAACTAGTTGCTATAATCCTTTCTAGTCATCTTCTTCTTCAAATTGGAAAGGTAATTTACCTATTTACATGAACTAGGTTAGATAGGGATATGATGAATAGAATTGATTCTTGATGTTGTATGATGATTAATTGTTGTAATATAATGATATGTGGTGTTATTTCAGTTGTTTATAACCTTAGAACTAAGTTTGAATGACCAAAAATGGTATTAGGTTCGAGCTGGGTGTTTGCAGGTCTGTACCTGAGCTGAAACGCAGCTCAACGCGATCCCAGCCTCGAGTCCGGATCGCGTTCCATAGTTATAAAATGTCCCAGTCGTGATTTGGCCTTGGAAACGCGATCCTGGCCAAATATACGGATCGCGTTTGCTAGTGTTTTTCGGTTACAGAACTTTTTCTACTGAAGAACGCGATCCCACCATGCCTAGTCCGGATCGCGTTTGTCTGTTAAATGTTGATGATTATGATAGTTTGTGAATCTGAGTTATATAATACAAATAGTTATTATTGTTACTTATTGTAACTTGAATTGTGAAGTTAACTATTATTAGTTAGGAACAAGTTACTAACTTGTTTGTTGTGTGATGTTTCAGATACACCAAAGACTCAGTGATTAGAAGCTGAGTGTAGCGACTTCTGAGGTATCGGTGAGTGGATTCAAACTCACCATTTGATTTAGTAGTGATTATTTGATTACAACGAGTAATTTTAGATATGATTATAGAGTTGTTTAATCATTAATGTTGATTTTATCACTATGTGCTATGTGTGATCTTTGGATATTGGTTGCCAATGAGGTCGACAAGTTGATGAACTGTTGGTTGGGTTAGTTGGTTATCGTGTGAATGATACAGGGATATGCTTCATATGTTGTGTGTATTGAACTGTATCTGAGTAGGATAACCACTAGCTATCGGTCTCGTCTGTATGGCCATACGGATATGGTTGGATAAGAGTTCTTGGGGAGCCGCCCGGGTATTATGGTTATCCCCAGAACCACCGATCCTCATTATTAAGTTGTTGTTGATTGTTGTAGTTAATGGTTATGCTAAGTTGAATGTTGGGTGTTGAACTCTCTCACTTAGCTATGTGCTAATCCCTCATCTTTCTTTCCTGCAGATTTGTAGTTTAATGAGTAGCAGGATTGAGATGCTTTTGGTGCAAGAACAGTTTGACTGCAAGCTACTCTGATCTTTTGTACTAAATCAGTTTGTTTTATATAATACCCCGACATATGTTGTGTTTTGAACAGTTTCACTTTGATGTAACTTAAAGTTGTAAACTTTTGATGTAAGTTAATAGTATGTGTAAATATAAATATGGTTAAAATTCCTACGCTTCCGTGTGTCTAACATTATATTGATATTGTAAATGAGGGGTGTTATACTCATCTTCCATTAGCTGAGTTCTCCTACAACAATAGTTATCACACCAGTATACAGATGGCACCGTTTGAAGCGTTGTATGGACGCAAGTGCAGATCTCCACTCTGTTGGGCAGAGTTGGATGATAGACAACTGTCCGGACCCGAACTTGTCCAAGAAACTACTGACAAAATATCTCAAGTGCTGAACCGATTAAAAGCTGCAAGAGATAGACAAAAGAGTTACGCCGATAACCGCCGTAAACCTCTTGAGTTTCAAGTAGGAGACAAGGTTCTACTCAAAGTAGCGCCCTGGAAAGGGATAGCACGATTTGGCAAACGAGGAAAACTGAACCCACGATATGTTGGACCTTTTGAGATCCTTGCTAGGATTGGTCCTGTCGCTTATAAACTCAAACTACCACAAGAGCTTAGTAGTATTCACGACACTTTTCATGTGTGTAATTTGAAGAAGTGTCTTTCCGACGAAACATTAATCATACCTCCTGACGAAGTCTTCATAAACTCCAAGCTTAACTTTGTGGAGGAACCAATCGAAATAGCTGATACGAAAACACAAAGACTGAGAAACAAACGAATCAAACTTGTCAAGGTTCGATGGAATTCGAAGCATGGACCAGAGTTTACTTGGGAACGTGAGGATGAGATAAGAAAGAAGTACCCTCACCTTTTCGAACAAGCGACCGACACGAATAATACAAATTAAATCTCGGGATGAGATTTCGCTAACAGGGGGAGAATGTGACAATCCTCCAATTAGGGTATTTACTTAACCTAATTTCATGCATTACCTAGAGTAATTCCCTGATTAGTGAATTCAAACTATTTTGTGTATAAGTTTTGTGAAAACTTACTATGTGATATGTGCCGTATTTGATTGTAATTATATGTGTATACATAATTACATACGAAATAAACGTATTATACTCGACTAAACTGAACGTATTAATGTTGGTGATACTAGAATAATTAATAATACGAAAATTATTAATTACAACTATTATATAATTATATTATTGAAATAATATAATAAAATATACGTTTTATAATAAACGTATTAATCGCGAATAATTAAATCCCGAAATGAACTTCGAAAATACTTTTGAATAATTTTTAGTTTGAAATTATTATATAAAAGTATTATAACGAAAAGAAAACGAAATATTTAGACGATTTTTGGTACACGTTATACGAACAGAAACAATTTTAAAACGCGCCTAGAGGTTCCAAATAATAAAAGTATTATTTCGTAAGTTACTGTTTTATTGTATAGAACATTACCTCAAAATATGATTTTCAAATTTTACTGAAATCTGGCACGCGTTTTAACTATACAGTACTTTTACTGTGATTAATTTTAATTATACTTGTAACAAAGTATTTCACATTTCGATTTCAAATTCCTAAATCTGAGATATCGAGAAACATAACGCAAAATTTTATTATACCTAAAGTACCACAAATTATACCCGTACACGAAATTAACGGGCTAAAAAAACTACCAATAATACACCTAAACAAAATATATGTCGACAATTTATCACTCCCTCCATACCCTTGTTTGAAAAACTCGACCAAAACACTCTGATATACATTTCCATTCCATCTCCAATAATTCATTCCCACCTAAAATTTTCATCTTTGATTGTGTGTGTGTGCTGGGTCGAGCAGAAGAACAAGAAAAGAAGCAGGAGCTTCAAAACCTTCATCACCATCTTCATTTTCACCTTACTTTCTTCACAAACATAACACAAACACTTCACAAAATGGTTTCTTGATCATCTTCATCATCTTCGTTCGTAATCATCATCAACATCAGAAATCATCATCATCTTCATCTAAATCATTGTGAGGAAACATTTTCACCATTTTTACTTCATTTCTATAATTTCTTACATTTATAAAATTGTTAGTGATTGATGATATAAACTGTTAAAAACATGTTACAAAGTGATTATAAACCATAATCTAAGTATATAACTTAGTAATTTGATGATTGGATGATGCATCCATGAAAATGGTTTAGAAACTCAAAACTACAAACTTAAAATCTAAGGACGAAAACATGTTATTATGAAGTACTAAGTTGATAAAAAGATGATATATAATGATATAAACGATTAGTATTGAAGATACAAAGGGTTAGAACCAAAAATCCGCGTGACCATTTTTGATCAGCTCGAGCAGAGCCTGAAGCCCAGATTTGACCGGCGGCCTCAGGTCTTGACCGGCGGCTAAACCGTCGATTCAGGCCAATCCGTTTTAATCTTATAACGAATACAAACTAATAAATGTTATACAAACCAAGACTTAGTACTTTATACGGACACGATTTTGAGACAAATTTATATCCACGACATAATTCGATACGGACATTTAGAACGCGACAAAACTAATACGATAACAAATTATATATACATATATTAACGGACAATATATATGTAACGAAACGTATAAATGGGACGACTTAACTTGGTCAATACCAACTATATAAATGGAAGATTTATATACTAAATGACAATTTATATATATATATATATAAATGGATACGCGTTTTAACAAATGTATTTATATATATATATATACGATAAACCAAAAACAAGTTATATTTTTATAACAAACAAGTTACGTTTTTGAAACCTAAACGACAACAAAGTTTTAATCGCTACTATTAGCAAACGACATATGTAAACGATATAACGAAGTTATTTTTATAACTATTATAATTATGTTTTGAAAAACATAATCAACGACTATATCAATACATATATATATACATATACGCGACATTTTAAAAATATGTATATATGGATATAACAATGACGACAATTAGTATATATATTAGAATATATATATTCAACTAATATGTAGATAAATACATATTTAAACTTAACGATTATTTGAACACAAACGTCAACAACAACTAAAATGTTATAAACATTTCAACTTAACAAATAATCCATATACTTATACGAGTATTATTATTTGAGTCTAGGTATTTGATCGACGCTGTGGGATTATTTGCTAGCTGTATATTTTGCTGAAGATTGCAAAACCGTGAGTTCACAGCCCCTAACTTTTATTGTTTTAAATGCTTTTAAAACCAGGGGTGGAAAACATAGTACAATGTGATAACATGCTATATGCTTTATTGTATTGCGCTGCATGCTATTATGTGAACTGACTAAAATGATCATTTTCATGCTATTAAACTTGGATTGTTAATATGAAAGGTGTTCATATTATATTGTTGAACTTGAACTATTTCGATAAAATGTTTTCATATTGATTTAACTCGAACTAATTATATGAAACGTTTTCACAACATTTTGGGAATAAGACAACAGATCTTGGTACGATCCTAGGTTTACGCGAGGTAGTTGTAGTGCACATAAAGTCCCAGTGCTTGCAACCTATAACCATTAGCTAGGTGACTCTAGCCACTGAGTATACAGATAGTACTATCGATTTGACAACCCTCCCAGGATATTACTCGTTGGTCATTCCAACCACATCGACGATAGTCGTAACGAGGAGTGTATACTTAAGGTGTTACTGAGGCAACAACAAAACAACTAGTCGTGGTTTGGTTATAGTACTAGTGTCGTTACTTTAACTCTAAAGGTTTAGCTCACCTTGGAGGGATTATAGTCTATATTTCCCACTAAACCACTTAACTACTCAACTACTCAACTAAACAACTACTTGGTTTGGGAAGGGTATTCCCTGTGATGACTAATAGGACAGGTGTTCCTTTGAGAGACTATTTTCAGGAGACGTTTACCTTAATTGGTTGAACTTGGTTTCCCACAAAAACAACTATTTATAGGAAATGTTTACTTAAATGTTGAACCTGTGTTTCCTGCTATGACTATTATTGGAAAGTTTACCTTATTGTTAAACTTGAGTTCCTGTTAACTATCTGTTGGAAAATGTTTGCTTGATTGCTGAACCTGATTTTCCTTAACTATTGAAATGGATATGTTTACTTATTTGATAAACCTGTATATCCTGCTACTATTTATTAGGAAATGTTTATGATTAAACTTGTGTTTCCTACACAGTTATTATTGTAATAAGAATGACATTCTCACTAATTATAGGAAATGTTTTCTTTAATTAGAACACTTGTGTTTCCTACTTTACATATAAATATTATGTTTGCGTACATGAATGATTTATACAAAAACTAAAACCTGTGAATTCACTCAACATTCAATGTTGACAGTTTACTATGTTTTTCAGGGAATTAGGACTCAGGTACTCCTGCATGCATAAAGGACGTAGGCAACCTGACTATTTATGATGCCACTTTTGGGACACATGGATTTCCTTTGTATTATCAATTTCATTGGTTATACTTATGAAATCCCTCTTTTATAAATATGTATTTTCAAATACTTAAGTTGTCTTTGACAACCCTACTTATGTACGACTTTATAAGTCGTATCTTTTGTAATAACTGTAAACTTATGGCATCTTAAATATATGTATGTTCTGTATGATCATATACTCTGATACTTTAGATGAATGCACTATCGAATCTGTCCGCCCCCGACGCTTAACATTTATTAAAATGCTTCCGCTAATTAACTAAAAGCTTTCGCTAAACTATTAATAAACACGATTACCGATTTTGGGGGTGTGACACGTTTGGAGTGGTAGCACCACTTAGTCAATGCTCAATCCTTAAAACAGATGTATAAGCAAGGGCCTATAATCAATTCCTTTAACTCTTATATTATTATTATAAATGAGTAAGGTTCAAATGAGTACACCAATTTTGAGTGAGAATGAGGGAACCAACAGATTTCTGCCATGTGTCACTTTATTCTCTCTCCTCCACACTTTATTCTCTCTCCTCCACATTTTTAAAAATTAAATATCTCACAAACGGTAAGTCGAAAAATCATGAAAATTGCACCATAAAATTCAGCGTTTTCTCCTCTTCAATTTGCCGTCCCTCAAGGCATACTTTTGACAACTTTTTTTTTTCTCATTTTTTGGTGGGTTTCACAAATTAGTAACACATGTGTTAGTGATTAGTTGTACATTTAATTTGTGGTTAAGGTTAGGGTTTATGGTTAGGTTTAGGGTTTAGTAGGGTTTATGGTTTAGGGTTTATAAGGGTTTAGGGTTTAGAAGGGGTTCAAGGTTTAGGGTTTAGAAAGATTTAGGGTTTAGCGTTTTGTAAAGCGTTTAGGGTTTGTGGTTTAGGGGTTAGGGTTTAGGGTTTAGGGTTTGAGGTTTGTGGTTTCGGGGTTAGGGTTTAGTAACACATGTGTTAGTGATTAGTTGTACATTTAATTTGTGGTTAAGGTTAGGGTTTATGGTTAGGTTTAGGGTTTAGTAGGGTTTATGGTTTAGGGTTTATAAGGGTTTAGGGTTTAGAAGGGGTTCAAGGTTTAGGGTTTAGAAAGATTTAGGGTTTAGCGTTTTGTAAAGCGTTTAGGGTTTAGGGTTTGTGGGTTAGGGGTTAGGGGTTAGGGTTTAGGGTTTAGGGTTTGAGGTTTGGGGTTTCGGGGGAGAAACCTCAATCCTCAAACCCTAAACCCTAAATTCTAACCCCTAAACCACAAACCCTAAACCCTAAACGCAACACTTTAACACATGTGTTAGTAAATGTGAAACCCACCAAAAAAAATGAAAAAAAAAACTTTTCGAAAGTATGTCTTGAGGGACGGCAAATCGAAGAGGAGAAAACGACGAATTTACTGGTGCAATTTTCATAATTTTTCGATTTGTCGTTTGTGAGATAATTGATGTTGGGGGTAAATGGGTTTTGTACATGTGGAACATTCTCTTTGTACACATGGCTTGATATTATTGGTTCCCTTATTCTCACACAAATTCCTATTCTCATTTGAACCCTACCCTATTATAAATATAAGATAGGGTTATGTTAATATCAAGTGTAGTACATTAACAACTAACTGTTGTCAAATGTGTGATTATCATTGTTTTAATTATTAGTTGATTGTAAAAGCTATTGGTGAAGATGAGAGATTGTACGTACTCATTTAAAAACAACTCTTTTATTTTATTTTTCAATTCTAGAAAAGACGTACGTACTCACATTTAATAATGCTCTCCCACCAAAGGTATTGACTATTGACTATTGACTCACTTACCTAGCTAATTTATGATATGAATTGACATGTTAGACACAGTTGAGAAAAACCAACATAAACTTGTAAATTGCATGAATAGTCCATGTGGTTTACACACATTCTCACCGTTAGTCCCCATACTTTGTTTGTTGCATGGACAGTCCAAAAATTTAAAAGTTGTTGCATGCTTAGTCCCCCCTCTACCTAAAATGACTAAAATACCCTCCTCAAACCAAGCAAATATATATCTTCACCAAGGGTATTTTGGTCATAATTAGTAGAGGAGGGACTAAACATGCAACAACTTTTAATTTTTTGGACTGTCCATGCAACAAACAAAGTACATGGACTAATGGTGAGAATGTGTGTAAATCACAGGGACCATTCATGCAATTTACTCTGCAAAAGGATTTGCATCTTTAAGCGTACACGCGTTTAATTGCGATACATTTATTAAGTGCACTTAACTCTCATTAAACACAACTTGCAAGGATGCAACTGCAATCAACCAATCCTCGTGTTCATACTCGAATACTTAGTGTTAGGCAAGTGTTTGTGTAGAGAGTTAGAGAAGCAATAATTCTGTCATTTCAATCCGCATGTTTAAGCTATATTGTTATTTGGTTGTCGAAAACGTTTATCCCTGCAAGCTAAATATTTGTTAAAACGTTATTCAATTCGGAAGTTATTAATTAGCCACCAACTTTAGGGAGCATGTTAGTTGGTAGGAGTTTGTTTCTATATAATATATATTATATTATGGGTTGAGTAACGATAGATATGATAGTTGATGGGAATGGAACCTTTACTGTCCTATCCAATAAGCATTATGATTCATGACCCACCCATATATACCCCATACCCAAACGTATGCCCACTCAACTTAGGATACCTCCTTATATCTTGACTTCAATTCAACTAAATTAAATACTCCATGCTACAACTTACTTTATTATTGCTAGCTCTACCTCTAGTTTTTGAAATATTATTACCTTTTGTGTCAATAAAAAAGGGGGTGGTGGTTAAAGTGATCGAAATTAGAGTTTACCTTTTGTGTAAAAGGAACGGGGTTCACAAAGACTAATTAATACACTACCATTCAAAATCTAGCAACATCGACACTACACAACAGATACCAAATCATACAACTCAAAAACTATAAACTGAGCCTACACCATAAATCAAACGAAAACGAACCTAACCAACTTCAAACGACCATCCAACAATCAATTCAACCCAAAACACCATAACCAACTACAATAAACATACAACAATCAAGTTAAAATAACAACTATCCTAAACAGGGCAATTGCCCCCCAAAAGTTTCCAAATCACGTAAAAAAATAAAGGGTATTTATGATATTTAAAAATTTTTGACCCCTCAAAACTTAAAAAATAATCAAAAATTATTATTTTTGACCCCCCCCCCCCCCCCCCCCCCCCCCCCCAATTATTAGTTCCTAGCTCCGCTCTTGATCCTAAATAATTAGACAGAATTGGTCCTTGGTTAGGGGCGAGTGTTCTCCACGTTTTCTCTCTTGGTTGGCGACTTCTTCCCACCTCAAACCCTAATTCGTTTTTTCATTCCTTAGATTTTCTGCCCTTAATTCCACCTTGTTTGCCGATTAGTTTGTTCATACATTAAACCGCTCGGTTTATGTGTTTGTTTCAGATTGATTTGTGTAAGCCTTTGGATTCTTTGTGGCCGATTTCTAGGGTTTGAGAATTTCGTTTTAGGGTTTGCAGGTTTAAAGGAAGATTTCATTCTTTTAATCTCGAAAGGTTATCATTGATTATCTTCTATATGCTTTGCCTTATACACTGAATCTGTTCAATAGGTTTAAACCCTATCTCGTCATCTGATTCACTATTTTCGATCTAGGGCTGCCGTTTTGGTGTCTTGTCGATTAGGGTTTTTCTGATTTCGTTTTTAGGGTTACAAATTGTGTGTGTTTGGCCGTTTGGTATCTGCTCGATCAAGGTAGTTCTGATCAGATTGTATACTTAATCGCTTTTTTATTCTTAGAGTCTGATCTTGAGGACGGTTCATGTGGATGATGGCTGGATGTTTTTCCGATTAAAATTTGGGTTTCATGGCTTCGAATTAGGATTCAGGATTTCTGGTTATTAGATGGGATCTTATAACTGAATTTTGTTCTTGGTTAATTGGTTTGGAGGCTGTTAATGACGAGATTAGGAAGGAAACGTGGGGGTGGATGTGATTGTTCAGCGGTGGCTGTTCGATCCGTGGTTCTACAATAAAGCGTTTGTGTTGATTACTTCGTATCCCTTTGGTGCGATTCATATCGACCTTCATTGATGCTTTTGCTTGGAAGATGGTGTTGTAATCCGATACCGTGACTATGGCGGTTCCTTTTTTTTCCGGGGAAGGTTCCACTGATTGGATATTTCAGCTAGGTCATTGTCTTTGACTTATGCTGCGTTTGGGTAAACCTGGACCTTTCGCCATTGCCGGAATTGGTAGGGCAGGTGTATTCAACATATTGGAGATGGCTTGGACCTTTTGCCAATGGTCTTTGGGACGTGTTGGTAGGGCAAGTTACCTCAATGCATTGTGATTGCTGCGTGATGCAGCTTGGACGTTGGTGTTTGTTCTCATGGGTCAACATATGAAGATTATTGAAGACCGAGTCGTTCACCGTAGAAGTGGTTCATAGAACCTAGTGTTTACATTTAGTTTCTTTTTAAATGTAATTGTAACTGCATTTAGCATTATGGTAGTGGTTTTATGCTGCGTTGCAGCTGTTTTTTGTTCTGCGGTTGGCAGATTGTTTGCTTAGTTGTATAGGTTGAGTCAAATCGCCTATGTAACGGGCTGAGGGCATGGGATGTACACTCATGTCAATTGTACTTTAATGATTTTGGCGTAATATATATACCGGGTTAAAACCCTTTACCCAAAAAAAAAAAAAAAAAAAATTAGACAGACCATCCAACACCTGATTCAACCAAAACAACCCTCAAGAACTACAATGACCATCCTAGAATCAAATGAGAAAGCCCCGCATCCAAAATACATAACCACTAAAGGGCATATGACCCTGTAGAATGCCTGGAAATAGTTGAAATAACTGAAAAAGACTAGAATTATCGGTTGTATAAAATAAATTCCATCTTAAGATTAATGGTCCGGACAAAACTAAGTTACACGACATATACATTAAAACCAAAGGCAAATGCTAGGCCTAGCAGTAGCATTAGCAGGGGCCACGTACGGTTACTAACTTAATAGTATTAAAATACAGAGAATGCTTTGGTTGCAACATTTGAGTTACATGTGATACATCCTATTCAACTTACCTTTGTCTTTTGTTACTCTAAAATAACACTTCATCCTCCTATGTTTAAGATTTTGAGTGTCCATTGTTTGATTCACCCCCTTTTTATTATGTTTTTGGATGTATTTGTAAAAATTAGCCGCAGTTCAAGCTTATACTTTTTGTATTTGTTTAACAAAGTAACTGGAGATGAAATTTAAAGTGTAAATTTATATGAAAAGAAACAAAATAAAATAAAATTAGGGTTAATCAACAAAATCGGCCATGAACAGCCACATTTTGTTGCATGTAAGCAACCAACCCAAAGTATTATTCATGTACGCAACAAACTGGTTGGTTTTGTACTTATGTAAGCAACATGGTAACCAGTTACCGGCTGAGCCGGTAAACTTATATATTAACGTATTTTTCATTACTTTTTTTAATGTGACATGGAAAAAAAAATATACGTGGCATTTTTTTTTAATTACATAAATCTTTAATTATTAATTGAAATAAAATCACAAAGTCAATCGTTTATATTCGGAAATTGCAACCATGAAACTTCGTCCCTGTGCAAAACTATGAAACTTCGTCTATGTGCAAAACCGCTCTTGATTGGTGGCGTCGAATCGGATCCAAAGTCGATAGTAGTCCGAAAAGGGGGTAAACTCCGGTAACAATCCGGCCAACACTGTCGGCCGTCGCAGCAAGTTTGTATTTGGAAATTGCAGGTGAGATCTAAAGGTTTGATGATGGTTGATAATGAATTTGATGTTGATTTTTGATGCAATTAAGGTTGGGGTTTGATGACATCGTGTTAGTGAAATAAGCAAGGGTTAAAATCGATGAAGCTATATTAATTTTGATTATGATTTAATGTAAACGAAAAGGGTTTGATGATCACTGGGTGTTGGTGTTTGAAGAAGAATGAACACAAAGGTGCTAGTGATATAAATATTCATATACGTATGTGCAGGTGGATTTTTTTCCATGTTGGGATTTTTTGATTTTAAGGAATTGGATTTGAAAATGGTGTAGATATTTTGATGTGCCCAGATCTATAATTTTATGTTTTGTTTAGATTTGTTTTTTTTAGTTTACATTGATGATTATTTGAAAATGGTGTAGATATTTTTATGTTTATGTTTTGTAATCGGAGGTGGTTGAATTTGGTAGCGCAAATTAGCAACAGGAGATTCTGATCTTGTGTGTGTAGATTACATGTTCAATTAAAAATGACGTGGCTACCATCTGTGCAGATTACGTGTAAAAAAAATCAACGTGGCAGGTGACATGTATGCCAGCTCAGCTTTTGCAAACATCAAAAGGTAAAATCTCACTTTGCAGGATCACAGCACGAAACCAACCAGTTTGTTACGTACATGAACAATACTTTGGGTTAGTTGCTTACATGCAACGAAACGTGGCAGTTCATGGCCGATTTTGTTGATTAACCCATAAAATTAAGATATAAACATTTAGTAAGGGGTATATATGTAATTCGATCTTTCATGAGCTTTAAAATTTTTCAAAACCTAATTGATGCAGCTTATTTTTTAATAGCTTATTAAGAGCTTATTTTTGCAGTAAGTTCTTATATATGTTTTTTTACCAAACATGCTAATAGCATGAACTTATTAAGAAAATAAAAGTTTAAACTTTCATAAACTCCAATTATGTAACACCCCAAATTTCATAAATTTTGCGTTTTAAAATATATAAGAGTTAAATTATTAATATTATTTTGTGTTGAGCAATTATATTTTAAATTGAGTAAAGAGTTTAAATTTAGAGAAAACGAGCCTCACGATTTAAAACTTTAATGCCGAGACTAGAGAGGTGTAATATGACAATAGTCCAAATTAAATACACCAAACAAACCCACACCTCAATAATTTAGAGGTATGGGCGTGGTTTTGGTCTGGATCATGAAAGAAAACACAGAGAAAGAGAGAGAGAGCGAGAGGGAGAACGAGATGGAGCAAAAACAAGGTGGAAAACTAGCAATCAAACCCGAATTCTTGAAGCTCTAAGCGTAATAATCACATATTCGTGATCCTTAAGGTAAGAACAACTCATTTAACCTTTCAATTTTGTGATTTAGTGATTTAGTGATAAACTCAATTTTTGGGTTTGTTATGGAAAGGATGATTCTTGAGGTTTGATGTAATTAGAGGTGATTAGAGTGTGGAAAATGAACTCATTTGAGCTCATTCATGCTATTTTGCTTTAGTTCTTGAGTTTTGATCATTATTAACTTAGAAGAAATTAATGGTGATGATAATAGACGTGTTAATGTGTTATTGTTGTTGGTTTGTGACTAACCTAGCTAAATATGTGCATAAATCGAGAAGAATGAGAAATTGTGAAGTTACAAGAAAACACTTTGTGTAGTGATTGATGATACATTGCTATAATGTGTTTAGGTGATTCAAGAGTTATCGAGAACGTGCTAAGGTCTATAAAACCGACATCCTAGTAAGGTAAGTAATGGTCCCCCGAGTTTGATACACATTTTCGTGTCTTGTATGAGCTTAAATGTTGAGCATAGTTGATTGGTATTGTTATATAATGAGATTGATGAGAATGTAAATGAGCAGAAATGAGCAATGACATTGAGTCATGTGCGAGTGCTCAATGTTTGCTTTTTATACAGTGGAATTCAAGGGTAACATTGAGACTTGAGAAACCTCAATGATTATGCCTTGACACCGTGAGGTTGGACTCCTTGGTCGAGGAAATGAGTATATTTATATTTGAGTTGTTTATATTTACGTTGATAACGAGTTGATATAAATCGTGATTATATTGACATTATTGAGTATTTGATTGTTATTATTGTTGATATGTTGTTGATGTCGATAAAGAGTTTGATATAATTGTAGAGTTAAAGTTTGAAAGAGTAGATTGACCATTTGGACCCTTGGGTATCTGAATGGGTCAACGTGTCATTTTGAGTCAAGTTAGAGGTGAGGTTACTTTATTTCTAAACTTTCAGTCACTATGAATAAACGAGCCTAGTAGTAAGCGGTTGTAGACCCTAACATTTGATTTGGGTCGTGAGTGTCCAAATGGGTCATGAAAGTGACTATTGGCTAGAACGAGTTGGACTAGTGATATGACCTCTGAGTTGTAAGCTTTAAACTCCATTTGAGTTGTTTGATATGTGGGAAAATGGTCCGAGTAAGATTGTATATGGTTTGTGATTTGGGTCGTCACCAAAAATGGTCCAAAACGGTTAATATTTAGTCATACGTCCAAATCCGCGATCTTTGAGAAATTTGAAAAATGTTAAAAAGAGAAACCTTTATGTTAGTATTGTGGAGGTGTCCGCAAATTTTCATGGTCTGAGTGTTAACGTGTAAAAAGTTATGTCAATTTGAAGTTCGTATTAAATGTTTAAAAATCAGGTGTGTGTTCTATGAAAATGCGCGATCGCGTGGATTTAGAAGAAGGATCGTGTATTGTGGTTAATACGCGATCGCGTGAAAAAGGATGATCGCTTGTTTTCTTGTATTTCGGTGACAGTAGGCTACCCACGTTATGACACGCGAACACGTGGATTTTGGCACGATCGCGTAGGCATGAAAAACACGCGAACACTTGAGTGTGATCAATATGGTGGTGGAGTTGGGACACTTGTGTGTGTTCGATATTGTTGTAATTACTCTTTTGAGTAAGACTAATATCTTAGTTCTTGAATTGATCGTTTGCGTATGATCAAGGAGTGTTATGCATTTAAAGAATTGAGATCGAGATTATATATTATACACGAGATTGCGATAGAGATCACCATTTCTTACTAAGCTTTATTGCTTATCCTTTTACTACTGTTGTTGTGTTGTAGGTGTAACGAGTTATGGTAACATTCTGGGACAGGGACTCGAGAAACAACTTTTGGTGGGACTTACTGTAACATTAGTAAGTCAATCCCTTAATCAATCATGCTCTATACAAAGAAAGCCCCAATTGTACAATTATGAATCATTTGAGTACGGTTCACTTTTATTTGAGAAATAATTGTAAACCCTTGGGTATAAATAAAAGAGTAATACTTCTGTATTGAGCTATGAATGAAATGTTTAAAAAAAAAATCTGGGCGTTTCAAATTAGTTAGTTTGTTATTAGTCTTCATCAGTTTTATCTTGGGAAAAGTACAGAAAAAGGTAGTATATTTTTCACCTATTGCTATTTAAGGTACACAATTTTAATTTTTCGATTTAAGGTATCGAACTTTCATTCTGTAATCAACTTAGGCACAAGAATTACACAAATGACGAGCTTTCACCAAATTTATTTTTTATAAATAACATATCTACTAAATCGATTAATATTCCTCAATTAATTTTAAAAAATATTGAGTGATGAGAGATAATTTAACAAAAACTCATCACCACTTTCAACTCTAATATCTTTCTTTTTACTCTATATTTTTTTAAAATTGATTGAGGGTTATTAATCGATTAAGTAGATATGTTATTTATGAAGAAAGAATTCGGTGACAACTCGTCATTTGTGCAATTTCACGTAAAATACATTCTTAACTTGACTACAACTTGAAAGTTCGATACCTTAAATTAAAATTTTTTAAATTGTGTACTTTAAATTGAAATAGGTGAAAAATATAGTATATTTTTTTTGTACTTTTCCCTTTTATCTTCCTATGCTTTGTAATTAGTCGGTAAATAACCCTAACATGAAAACGAAAAATTTATCAAATTTATATATTAAATAAAATTTACTATCAAAATTATCTATAATTAGTGGATAACCCGCGCTATGCGGCGGTAATAATAAAAAAATATGATAGTGGCAGACAATAATGGTCGGCTATCGGTGTAACGGTAATGGTTGTCTTAACCCTAGATTATTATGTCATTTTTTCTTTCTTTTAGCCTTTATATCGATTCCATTTTGATTTATATTTTATAGTATCATAAAAATTATGATATGGATATAGAAAAACAACTTTTATTACTTAAATTTATTGTATTTTTATAAATAAATGTACAAACAATTTAAAATCATATTATTAATTGAAATTTGATTGATCAAATTTAACCAAATCCTTGACTTTCATTTATGATTATTTCAATCTAATGTGTAGTGCGTGTATAAATTAAGGTCGTGCTCCCGAGTTTATGTGTTCCGGAGTTGAAAAGAATTGGAAAGAAGATAAATGAAATTTATACGGATTCGTATTTCCGAGTTGGAGAGAAATGGAAGGAAGTCACATTTTATAACTTGTTTGATCTTCCATCCTTCCATTTCTTCCCACTTTTGGAGAGAAAGTTTGGAGAGAAAAGAAGCATAAATCCTCCTCCCACTTCTCTTCTCTCCGTAAACAAAACTCTGGAACACAATGTGATTCGCATTTCTTTCAGCTTCTCTTCTTTTCTTTCGAAAAAAAAACTCGGGAGCGGGCCCTAAGAGATAAAATTTAGTAGGTATTAATTGATTTAATCACATTAGTTTCTTTATTTATCTAACAACTAAATAATGAGAGGGTATAAAGGTAATTTCCGATCTTCCCATTTTAAACATTAAGCAAAATTGCTAAATGCATAATAAGGAATTAAGATTAAGATTAAGATTAAGATACGATATGTTACTTCTAACTTTGGGAAAAATATGAATGTTACGTACAATATTTCTAGAATTACGATAAAGTTTAGTAATTTCTATTATTGACTATTTTTGATAGTTGATTTAGAGTTTACAATCAATCAATAATATTTGAAGAATGCATGTGATTGATTAAAATAATATTCTTTGCCTTGAAAAGAAATAAATAGATAGTATCAAACTACGGAGTAATATTTTTGAACTTGATCGCTTAGAGCACTATTAAACTTGGTGTTGATTTACCACTGATTTTAACGTCTATTTTCATTTTCATTCATAGGGGGAAATACTTTAGTGTGAAAATAGATCTACAATTTGATATTTTGCTTGGCAGGAGCGGACTCACGTTATATTTAAGGGTTACACGTACAACTAGTCAATTAAGTTGATTTATTGTAAAATTAATTGAAATGCCATTGATTTTATAAGAATACTACTCATATTTAAGAGATGCAGCTCATTGTTTAAATAAACTTAATAAACTGTGCAAGTGAATTTAGTTTTCAATTTTTTGTGCGACTGATGTATAAATTTGTTGGGGTTCGCCTCATGTTGGACATAAAAACAGAAAGGGAAAATAAATTTTGTTCGCCTCAAATATGTGTTCTAGATGGATAAGATGTATTTAAGGAGGCAGACAAGCAAATAAACCAATTCCTATTAAAGTTTGTGACATAAATTTAATTATTCAACCAATATGACATAAGCTCCATTTTTCACAAAGAAATGACTCTAAAAATCCCTTTTCTTCAAATAATTACTTGAAAGCCCTTCTAAAATCAGGAAAAGTCACATTGCATAAGTAGTAGACCAATAGACCTATCACCTATGTCAATTATTTTATATGTTATATTGGTAATTTATTAAGTGCGTCTTTTAATATGTCTATGTTACTAATATAGGACTTTTTTAATTTTTTATTTCAAAGAAATGCAGTCATACATACTAACCTAACCTCATAATATATGTACATCAGGTACATGCCTTTCATGAGGCTTAAACCTACAACCTATTAGTTGATGTGCATCTCACATATTATAATATGTTATAATATGTGACACCCCACCCCTCGCGATGGCCCTATGGGCTCGAGGGAGGCGGTGAGCCTGTCACCAGCTGAGGCTTATTGGGCCCTAGGTCTGCAGCCCAATGCACCCCAACCCATCACTATTGCTGAGGCCTTACCTCTATTAGCCAATAGTGGGTTGTTGTGAGGCTTGAACTCAAGACCTCACCTTTAATACTAAGTGTTACCACTTAGTATCACCAATTGAGCTGCAGCTCAATTGGTGATACTAAGTGGTAACACTTGATATTTAAGGTGAGGTCTTGAGTTCAAGCCTCACAACAACCTACTATTAGCTAATAGAGGGGTGGGCCTCAGCAATAGTGATGGGTTGGGGTGCATTGGGCTGCAGACCTAGGGCCCAATAAGCCTCAGCTGGTGGCAGGCCCACCGCCTCCCTCGAGCCCATAGGGCCATCGCGAGGGGTGGGGTGTCACATAATACTAGTAGGTTACCCGTGCTTTGCAGCGGAACTGAAGAAACGAGAGTAATAATATAGAAGTGCGGAAATGATGTGTATGTGTTTACCTACGCTTTAAATCGGTTATACATCACCCTTAGTTCAATAAGCAGGATAACCTTACATTATATCACTTTGTATATTGATGTTAAAATCAATTTGTTTATACATCAACACTATATGAGAAAAAGTTCACTAGAAAAATACTTTGTAGAGGAACAATTATAAACTTATACATGTTACACGTGGAACAAAAAATAAAAGTACACACACATAAACACCTTAATATATACAAACATATAGTGATAATTTACAATCCGAGTCTTGAAATTGCACAAAACACAAAACCAAAACATAAGATTAAATTGAGGTTAGAAGATATAAACCCAAATACACCAAATACACAAATAAAACCAATACATATATAATTGAGCAAAAATAATATAAAAATGATATGGGTGAGATCACTAACATTTAGAGGTGGAAGGTGAAATTTTTATGTTTATGTGTAAAGTCTACAAAGAAATACTTGATGCTTATTTACCCATCATAAATGTTAGTTTTGAAATTGAAATATATATATATATATATATATATATATATATATATATATATATATATATATATATATATATATATATGCATTTAAAATAAATAATTGTGGAGGCATGATCCTTTTTACTTGATTTTATGATGACAACAACTTGATTATAACACCAAAACACTTCAATGAATAGCCAACATGAAGTATTAAAAAGATAGTTCAGGCAGCACACAAGTTAGTCTGTGTTCTGGGTCCAAAGAATTTCTGTGAGCTGGCTATGCATAGCCAGTACAAAGAATTCATTATGGACAACTTTTATATTCATCCAATGAAAGTTGTTTTCTGAGCTTGCTATCCATGTTTACATTCAACTAATTGAAAATAAAGTTGAAGACAGAGACTGAAGACCCAACAGTGGGATTGATGTCTACTTGAAGCCAGCTCAGAGAATGCAGATCATCAAGATTGTTGCAGATTCAATTTGATGATTATCACAACACTTTGGTGCATCAATATATGTCCAAATAACTCCTGAAACATAGTACTAAGGTATACAATTGTCAAGGGTGGATGTTTGTGGCATGGTGCACCCTCTACTTATGTTTGCCAATACGCCGACGCATGTAGTACACGCTAGACATTTTCTGCACACTGCAGATTGTGTCTGCAGTACAATAAGAAGATTTCATGGGCACACCCAACATTCTCCTATGGATCAGAGGACACTTAATAGTATTTGATTGGCTAAAGAGATACTGGAATATGCGTTGCTCGCTTATAAATAGAAGACTTAGCTGCAAAGTGTGAATCAATCAAGTGAGGTAGAGAGCATAACAATTTAGCATTCCTTGTAACCAGTTTATAGTGTGTTCTCGAGCTTAAGTAGTGAGTGTTAAATCTGTATTCAATAGTTAGTGTTTCCGTTTAAAGCTAACTTTAAATTATTTGATTCATAATTAATAAATAATTAAGTTGAAAATTAAACTGTGTTCATGCTTTCACTTATTGCAAACTGTTTTGTTAATCAAACTAGAATTAAAAGTTGTACGTATTCACCCTCCCTTACAACAATCTGTTGTTAGTTTGGGACCAACAATAATGGTTTTCCAAATGTAAAGCCCCGAAAAGATTTTTTTTTCTTCGTATACTCTAAAACGATATATTAATCTCATTTGTAATGAAAACTGGATTTGGTTTGAACTAAAATAACATAACCAATATTTTCACTTACATATGCGATCCTACTAAAGATGTGGGATCGCGTATCAAAGCATGAAAATAGACTGTAATGAAATATAACTATGGTATGCGATCCTAGAACATGCGTGGGATCGCGTACTTATACTTGAAAACGGACTGTAAAGGTTTTGCACTAACTTACGCGATCCTGAGGAAATGGTGGAATCGCGTATTTAAGCTGAAAACTCGACTGTATAGCTTTTGTTCTTGGGTACGCGATCCTATAAAATGGTGGGATCGTGTACTTTAGTCTGGAAGCTGAATTCACAGCACAAAACACAAATTTCGACCAAATCCTTTACCATAACATAAAACTTACTATCAAGCCATAAAAACCAATGTTTGTAGCATCATTACAACTTTACTTACTTCCAATATTCAACACTTCACAAAACATTATACTACCATGTTTGACCCTATTACAACTATCCTTGCTCAAAACTACAAACGGGTCAAACGTTTCCAACATAATTTTCAAAACAATATCATTCATCATACTTGCGAAACATGGGGCTTCGAACTGATATACTAGAGCATGATTATCTACCAAAAAGGGATTCAAATTACTATTCAAAGTTAGTCCCACCACTAAGCGTTGCTTGGATCTTTACCCAAATCGCCCCTAGAACCACTTGAACTACCTATAACATCAAAGCAACAACAATAAAAAGGGTAAGCATATAATACTTAGTAAATAATGAGGAACAAGTTAAACATCAACAAACTTACAACATACTTGGTGATCATAATCATAACACACCATCTTACAAGTAAGGATCCATTACTTTACATACATTGTTCCAATAATAAGAATACTTACCATGGGTCAAGATATGAACAATGGGATTTCTCAAGCCCCATTTTTATACTCAAACGCCATAGTTACTTAACATACAAGAGGGTATAAGAATGCCACACATACCACTTCATACCAACACCAACTAAGTTCATTTGATCATCAACCAAGGATTCATAAACAAACTTAGTTAGTGGTTTCCCACCGCCCATTACTTACCTTGTACAAAAGTTGATGTTTGAAAACACAAGAATGTCCTTAATTAGCTCTTTAATTACCTAAACACATATCACATAATAAAAGGGTTAGTCACCATTCAAGTGACATAACATCTACTTAATTTCTGAAATTTTCATAATTCAAGACATCTATTATTCTTGAATTCTAACATCTAACTCATAGCATAAATGTGACACCCGACAAATTAGGGCTAGTAATTAGCTCATAACCACTTTGTTAATACATGTAATTAGTGCTATATTAGGCTAATTGTATGTATCATTATGTATATTGTTATATATATATACACGTACGCGATTTGATTAAATCGTGCCATTTCATGTCGGGTGAATTCCGACTCATTAATACGGACGTTGGTGAACACAATTTATTAAATAATATGGAATTATTTAATAAACATATAGATTACTAAATATTATTTCGATAATATTTCACACGTATTTCGTATCATATAAATAACACATACGCGACAAAAACGCGCCCGACAATCGAATAAAAATCAAAATATATTTTTATAAGTTAAAGATATATTATCTAGAATGAAAATATTCATTTACAATATAACATTGTAAACCGATAACAAAATCATACGAATTAAACGTCACGCGATTAAACGATCGTAACACGAGCGCGTAAACCAAACCCGACACCGTAACTAAACATTTTTATAAATGTTTACCAAGTATTATTGAGTAATACTACCAACTAAATTATCGAATTTTGATCGTTATTTAAAACACGTACCAATAACATATAACGTATAATTAAACGTTTAAACGACCGGAGAAACGAACACTGCACGGAGCGTAAATTGGGGAACAAAAATTTGAGACACCACACCCTCTTGTGGGCCCTATGGGCCGGTTTATCAAGCCACAAAACATAACCCATGTTTTGTGGATCTATGTCATTGACTACAAGTCCCAAAACCATCCCCCATTCCCTCATTCATGCACCATCATTTCCTCTCTCTAATCTCTCTCTAAAACACACTTTTCTCCCTCTCCTCTTCTCTCTAAAATCAGCCAAGACAACCACCATCCTCACCACCATAATCTACCATCAACCACCAACAAATTCTTGAAAGAAAAGGCAAGGAAAGGAGGCTAGGAGCACAACCGAGCAACTCTCATCACATTCGCGACTTTAGATCATCGCTTCTTGTAAGAATTCTTAAACATACTTGCTAGATTTACTAGGATAATGTTGTTTACATGTTTAGTTGCTCATGTGACTAGAAAATGTCCAAATAATAGCTTAAAAATCGTTTTACACAAATATATATATATCACAGTTTTCTAGTCTCTGAAAATCGTCTCACCAAATCGACTATATCTCTAGTTCTAAGTCGAATAAATGCATGAAACTTATGCCAAAATCTTTGTATGTTCGTCGACTACAACTTTCATGTTGAACGCTTCCTCCAGAAACTCACAGATTTTTCTCTAAAATTCGATTTGTGCATGACAGTCGGTTTTGGCCTAAAATTGAACTTGGTTGTTTCTTGATTTTATTTACCCAAGTTAGAGACCTCTAAAAATCATGAGAAAAATTGGTAGAATACTAGACATATATTAGAATATGTGTGATTTTTGTTGGAATTGATTTCGGGCTAGAACATATCGAAAACGAGAGGCGAAACAAGTTGACAAAACCGAAAACATAAAATAGGGACTGATTTTGTAAGTTTTGTAAAACCGACACTTCGGGTTAACCCCGACACGAACCAATAATTTTCACAAGCTTATTTGACCATTTTAAAGGTTGTGTAAAAGTCTCGGGTCAAACCGAGGTAGTTTGACCATTTTCCCGACAATGAAAAACATCACAGCCGGTAGTGTTGCATTGGGCTAAACCCAATTGCGACACTAAGCTTGTGTCGCACCCATTACCCGAACGTCGCATACTGGGACACTAATGATAATGCCGCACAAATTCCGATTGTCGCATATAGCGACATTAGCCCTTGTGTCGCATTTAAATTGCGAATGTCGCATGTACCGACACTAATACTTGTGTCACCAAACCATTTAATGTCGCACATTGCGACACTAACCCTAGTGTCGCAACACTCCAAATTCAACATCATGCGACACTGATGGCAGTGTCGCAACCTATACCCAGTGTCGCTACTAGTGTCGCAATTCACAGAACCATGAAAGTACATAACTCACTAAGTATTGAACACTTACAGCAACTTAATCTCATACGACGATACTCGTACATGATATACATATACTTGATAAGTATACGATACAATGAAACATATAATAATAATACTTTTGAATTATTATTACAAACCATCACCAACGGGCCGTACATGTTTCCAAAACACAAACAGACTAATCAAACGTTTGGACATAACTAGTTGAATGAACAACTAGCATAGGTGACCTTTTGAGATACCTACTCATTACCATAACCTTGCGTGTTTAGGACGCCCGGTAGGTTACAGTCGTTGGGACGACATTATTTCCTTGTGCAACATCATTACTTGCTTGATAGCAACTCATCTGACTCATGTGAGTCTCATAGCCCCGCATTTTACTGTTTTTACTCCCGGGGTGGGAATACATGCTCATTTTGTTTTACATATGAATGCAAGTACAAAACATCGCTATATACTGCATGAGTTATTTCACTAATCATTTTAAAGCCCTCCACAACATAGTTTGGTAATAGTTTTGTAGTGTGAATGTTAGTGTATGGTACCATATGGGATTGCCAATCCCCGTCCGGATTGAAAGCCCCAACTGGTCAAACAAACGCATTATCATTTGTTCATACGAGTGTAGATTAGGCACTCGCAGAGAGACACCCTCGATCGGGCACTTGATTGTGATCCCGATACCTCAGTTAAGCTCAAACTATGGGCTCATGGCAGGGATATACACTTATTTGATTGGTTTCAAACATTATATAAATCTTGTGGTTCATACATTATACTTTATCTCTAAACCTGAGCTCACCAGCTTTTAGCTGATCATTTAGCATGTATTCTCAGGTTCTCAGCAGTAGTAGGTCTGCTCACTTTGGATACCTTAGCTCGAGTCGCATGCATACAACAAGAGATTTATCTGCATTACTATATTTTGTAAAAGTAGTTATGCCGTAGAATTTTTCAGATCTGGATACCGAGCTATTGTAATTATTACAACATTGTAAACTTTTATTAAAACAATGTATTTTGTTAAAATGACGCATGTAGATGTCGTTCATTATATCTTTGTGCTATGATTACCGGATTAGTCGCGCCCCGACCCGAATCATTTCCGCACAGTAAATTTGGGGGTGCGACAATAAATCTCTAATTCAACCTTCATACAAGCTTAACATTAATTCATCCATTTTCTTATGAACTTAACATGCAATAACTAATAATGATGCCTACAACTCATCAACAACATACTAACATGATTATATCATCATCTTCATCATCATTCAAGAATCTATTAATTATATAAAATCTCTCAAACACACTTTTCATAAGAATTCCAGTTTCTACATAAACAACTCATACAATAGTGATTAATATCACCTACATAACATGTGTCAAGCCCTAATTTCCACTTTTCTTAATAACTCAATTTAGGGTTCATAACTTCAACTTATCAAATCAATGAAATTGAATAGTTTGAGGAAGTTTTCTTACCTTGGTGATGTTAGGGCTGATGTTAGAAGCAACAATTACAAGAATTAAACCCTAATTTGAAGAAATTGACGTTCTTGCTCCTCCTTGTTCCTGGCGTTTTTCACGTACACACACTAGTTTCTAATTTATTCTAGATACAACTTGAAGAGGGATTTAATTAACAAACATTTCGTTTTTAACCCTCAAGTTTACTTTCATACACTTTGGCCACCATGTATTACAATTAAGTTTAAGATTTTATACTTAGGTCACATACCAGCTTTCTAACTCTAAACTAACTGCAACTTAACGATTTAAAACATAAACTTAAATAAATTTAACTCTTGAATTAATATACGAACTTACAAAATTGGGGTATTACACCAAAAGCACTAAAAAAAAAATCTATTAATGTTTGCCTAAAATTTTCCATAAATAATGAAAGGGCACTTTGGACTTTTGCGATATTCACATTGTTAAGTTTTAAGGAAAAAAAAAGAAATGAATTATAAGTGTTTAAGATAATTTATATTATAATCAATATTTAAGAGGTTGATCAACCAATATTCAAGCTTTCAAAAGAGATATTAAGTTTGTTATACTCTGAGTACAAAATTGATACACATTTGAATGTTTTCGAGAGTCATAAGAAAGGGAAATTGCGCAAAAATGGAATCAACTATTACCTAACATTCATAGTATGTATCCAACTATTCAGACGTATATTGTGTGTAATAAACTCGTTATTTTTTCCCATTGTATGTATGTTGGTGACATGTCAACTTGTAAGGATGACAAGTGTCACCTTATATAGATGACACGTGAAAAAAATACCAAAAATTACAAACAATAACATGAAATAACTAGTTCTTTACATACAATGGAAGCCCGAGTAGTTGAGTACACACTATGAATGTCAGAGCATAGTTAATCGCATTTTTTTGCACTGAACCCTCATAAGAAACATCGTTTCTTAACAATATAATCAAATTTTTTTATTACTTGAAATCTTAATATTAGAGCACACGAAGTGAAAAGGGGCAAACCTTATGCGTTCACCAACTTGAACGTCGGGAGTGGCGTTCACCCACTCCTCGAAAACATTCAAGTTCATCGTTCAACTTCATAGTTTAATCTTGAACGCTGCGTTCAACAACTTTCTTTTTGTTTTTCTTTTTTCCGATTGGTTTAGAACAACTTTTAGGGTCCATTTGAACTACTCCCTTCAAAATCGTACACGTGTACAAATTTAATGTTTAATTTAACACCAATTTAAACATCAAACATGATATCAATGACTCGATGTGCTTTTCGACATAATATATACCATTAAGAAAAGGGTGATATACATGTTTTTTGATAAATCCAACACAAACAAAATGGAAGGAATATCACATAGTGTAAGCTGCAAAAGCCTAAAATTAGAAGTCCTCTCTAGCAATTTCTTACAAATCTTAAACTTCAAACTCTCTTTTTGATGAGTTTGTTCATCCCATTTGAGTTTAATCCATTTCCTTCAAAACTGTCTTCCGCACATCTTCATCTCTCTCCATCATAATAAATTAATAATACCTTCTTCCTTCCTTAAATTAAAAGCTTTGAAAAAAACCAACTTCAAATGAGCATATTATCATTATTACTATTAGTGTATATATGTTCCATGTAAACTACTATTTGAACAACACTTTATAACTATGGATTTTGGGATGACCAGTTTCAACAATACTTCGATGTTAAGTGATGAAGAAAAAAGCAACGGATCTGAGTTCACCAAACAAGAGAAGAGATCTGACCCAGACCCAGACCCACAACCACCTGAACCTGATGATCAAAATCAACCACAACACCTTTTTCCAACCTCTAAATCTATAAAAATTAATTATTTTGACCAACCTAACAAAACAGGGACAATGTCTATGAGATCTGATGCTTCGCTATCAGTTTCAGCTCCTGATGGCAACAATATGCTTAGTTTTTCTTCTACTACTAATTCTACTAAAGATGCAAACCGTACTTCACTCTTTTCTTTCTATCAGCCTTCACCTGCCTACATTAGAAGAAATACAGGTATATTCTATATGTTTATTTTTTCAATTTGATATATGTGGGTTCTGTTTTGGTTTTGTGTGTGATCTTGGGAATACTTTAATGTAAGTAAATCTTTAATTTTTTTAGGTCAGATTAGTGTTTTCGTTAGATGAGTTTTCAGGAATTGAATCTATCTTAAAAAGGGTATTTAACTTTTTTATTTAACATCTCTTGAAATAATAATGTTGGAGAAATGGGATCCTAGGTCTTGAGTTGGAAAGATATGGTGAGTTGTACTGCATGCATTAGAAGTTGTACATTTTTTTTATTACTAGTTTATATTCATCAGCTCTAAATATTTGCAACCATTTTGGGTTTTTCATTTGCACCAATTTGGATTTTCTTTATCCCTGTGTCACTAAAACCCAACAAATGGTATTCAGGGTAAAAGGTGATTGCATCATCTTGTTGTTTTGACTTCCAGAAATGAAATGAAATGTCCTAGTGTAGTCTATTTCAACTTACACATTTTACTGTATGATGTGCAAGTTACTATTGCATTAGTAGTAAAACAGGTGATGTGTCTTTTCATTGGCATCTAATGTAGTGCTATTTGGAAGCAAGCCTTTGTTCTTTGAGTCTTATCAAGTTTTAGTTAAACCCCTTTTCATTATTCTTTACAGTATATAAGAAAATTCTACTATCTTTAAGGGCTGTTTGGAAGTGAGTTATTGATATGATTCCTGTTACCGATTATTTGGAAATGACTTTTTGTGGCAGGTTATGGTTATGGCGTTGGGATACAAACAAGTATGCATATACCTGTTTCAAGATATAAAGGACCTTTTACCCCTTCTCAATGGATGGAACTGGAACACCAAGCTTTAATCTACAAACACTTTGTAGCTAATGTACCTGTTCCTTCGCATTTGCTAAATCCACTCCGAAAATCGCTAAATACGTTCCTTTTCCCCGGGTCTTCTTCTTCGGCCTCTTATGCCCCCAGTTCCTGTACGTATAATGTTCAGATTTTGGAGGGTGTTTGGGATCGCGTATAATCTGCTTATTGCGTATTGATACGGCATATAAGCAGTTGTAAGTGTTTGGATAGAAGCAAAAAGCTTATAGTAACGATATGTCTGATATGTTTATGGAAGAGTGAAATAAGAAACTTTTAATAAGCGATATGATTCATCCTTTTAAGAACTGCTTATCTGTGTATTTTAAGAAAGATCGGGCACTTACAACTAAGCATGTTGGTACCTACTTAAGCTGCTTATATAATTCAGGTTATTTTATCACTTATATTCTTATATAAAGCAAGAATTTTCTAGTACTTCAACAACTAGTTCTATGATTATTGCGTTCTATTACAGCATAAACGGATCCAAACATTATCTTATGAACTGCTTTTTATTACAGCTGATTACTTGTCTATGCTTTTTTTTTTTAAAAGCAATAGCATTTATAATAAGCTTTTAGAATCTGATTTATGTTTTTATTATTGGTATAAAGATGGATGGGGAACTTTCCATCTCGGGTTTTCTGGTAACACCGATCCAGAACCAGGGAGGTGTCGTAGAACGGATGGAAAGAAATGGAGGTGCTCTCGAGATGCTGTTCCTGATCAGAAATACTGTGAAAGACATATCAACAGAGGACGCCATCGTTCAAGAAAGCCTGTGGAAGGCCAAAATGGCCATGCTGTCTCCGGTGCCACCACTCCTAAAGTGGGCCAAGTTGTTTCCTCATCATCCGTACCTATTTCCACCACTCGGGTATCCACCACTCCGCTTAGCGTCGCCACTGTTCACAACCAGTTCAAGACTTCACACCACCATAATGCAGCCACACAGATTCCCATCACCAGGTGAATATAAAGTTCAAATCCTTAAAATCTAATTTCTAAAGTTAACATTTTTGCCTTTTTAGTTATGTAAATAAAGTACGGTTTTGATGCAGGGGACAAGAGTCGCAAGCTTTTGGTATAGACTTGTTTTCGATTCCAAAACAACAAAACCCAATTGAGGAATCTTCCGAGTCTTTAATGTATGCCACAAATTACAACTCTTTCTTGGCCCAGGGTGCATCTAACCTGAACCCACTCCCCGGTTTTGTTAATGAATGGTCCAAAGATTCGGCACTTAAACCAGACTGGACCCAACTATCGATGTCCATTCCAATGGCTTCAGATTTCTCATCATCCTCGAACTCTCCTGCTCAAGAGAAACTCACCGATCCACCACTTGGTCTAACTACTGAGTTTGACCTTGATCCGACTCACAAACAAGCATCAAACTGGATTCCCATTTCTTGGGGAAACTCGATGGGGGGGCCATTAGGAGAAGTCTTGAATCAAACCTCTAGTAATAGTGGGATACAAAGCAAGAATGCCTCGTCTGGTTCAGAGATTAACCAATTGACTGAAATGTGGGATGCTGTTAATTATCAAACGGGATCTTCACCTACTGGAGTGTTGCAGAAAACCACATTTGTTTCGCTATCTAATAGCAGCTCCGGGAGCAGCCCTAAAGGTGACAAAAAGGATGAACATGGTGTCAGTGGAAGCCTGTGTGACGAACTGCTTCTTTCAACGTTTGCAAGTTAATCTTATCTTTACAAGTTCATGTCTAGTATAAGAAAAAGGAGTGGTTCCTCTTGCAGATGATGAGAGTTTACTTTTGAATTTGTTTGGACCTTGTTTTTAGGCAAAAGGTTCATTCTAAAGCAGTCTTGGGTTAAAAATAATAAACATGTATGGAATAGCAATTGTGTTGATCTTCAATGTTAGATTAAGTGTTGTTTTGTATGGAATACTTTCCAAGCTTTCTTTTGAAACTTCAATAGCATTAAAGGAATTAAGCTAGTGTTTGTTGGGAGTTTAAGTATCTTGTTAAAGTTACTATTTTCAGTTAATTTTATATCTCCATGAAAATACGGACACGAGCTTAGCACATTGAAGTTGCAAATGAAGGAGATTGAACTTGGAGACCCTCTTGGCTTCAGATATATACAGTAGTATGTTATTAATCGAGATGGATTTGAAACTTCAAATCTTGTCAACTGAAACAATTGCAGCCTGCAGAATATAAAATTTAGTTTGGGCTTCCCTCCCCCTCTGGTTTACAAATAGCTCATGATTTTTCATTCTCTCTGATTTTCATGTAGCGCGTAATATTATATGGTTGTTATCATTCTAGTTAACAATACTTGTCAAAACTACTAATCGAGTTAGATTATAATAAAAATGAAGTTGTTAAACTCTTACGAATCATTAGTCGACTTTCACGAATCGAGTTTGATAACACTAAAAACAAAGTGACTCGGACCCCTAACTTTTCCAAGTCGTGTCTACTATTTGCAAACTTTTAGTTTTATATTTGCAAAAGAAGAGAGTATAAATATATAAACAAACGTACACTTGGACAAATTTAACTAATGTTGCATTGGATGGATTGGATAATGTATAGTACTGGTAGTATATATCTATCTATGTCTGTATGTATAGAGGCGTGTATATATATTTTATTTTATTATCAACGGTTACCAACTAACTTGTAATTATAAAACCCTAGCCTACTACTACTACTCCACAACCTTCAATTCATATCATTCCCCTGTAATAACAACAATAACATACATACACACCTTTTCACTCAATAAATAAATACTCCTATCCTACCTAGCTGTATGTCTCCTCGTTTCAGGATCCTCGCCGCTCAAAATTCAACTACCACGCCGGTCAACCAACCTCCGCCGGACCCAGACAATGTCGATTCTGACTTCGTCGTCATCCTTGCAGCTCTTTTGTGTGCCTTAATTTGCGTTCTCGGCCTCGTCGCCGTTGCTCGTTGTACCTGGATTCGCCGGATCGTTATCACGGGTCGTACGGACCACTCACCACCCCCGGCAGCTAACAAAGGCCTCAAAAAGAAGGTCCTGAGATCTCTCCCGAAGCTCAGCTACTGTCCGGAAACGATGGACGGAAAATCAACCGATTGCGCTATCTGTTTGACGGAATTCGTGGCCGGTGATGAGATCAGAGTGCTGCCGCAGTGCGGACATGGTTTTCACGTGACGTGCATTGACACGTGGTTTGGATCTCACTCATCGTGTCCGTCGTGTCGTCAGATCTTAGTTCCGGCACCGAGATGTGAGAAATGCGGTGAGTTACCACTACCATTACCATTAGCAGCTGATTCCGGATCAACAAGTATGTCGAATGCCGGTGGTTGGAATTCGGTGGATAGGTTTTTAGTATAGCTGGAATCCAAGCTGCTGATTAATTGGATGTGTAGTTAGCAGGTTAGAATTGTACTAGTCCGTATAAAGTTACTGTAATTAGTTGGAGTTAGTAATTAAGCAACACAATTAATTAATTAATTGTAATTGTATGTATTGTATCAAAAGTACGTGTTGGTTGTGAAATTAACTAATTAAATTAAGAATATAACAATGAGTGTAACTTGTAGTATACTCTTCTAAATCTTGAAGATAAGAGAAGAGAAGATAATATATATATTCTCGTTGGTTTATACTAGACACTAGACATAGCTGTTTGTTCTTTTTATTATTTTAGACAAAGAAATAAAAATAAAAAAAAAAGTAAGACTAGGAGGAACAAATAATTGAGCTTCAACAGGAAGCTGGATAAGTAGTGATAATTAAATGGAATCCAATGATCGATGCAAGTATACAACCCTAGTCTAGTACTAATAAATATTGATTTACTTAATTTTTTTTTTTTCAATTAATTAACATCTACTCCGTATCATTTACTACAAGTTAGGTTTGAATAGTAATATTTTTCTAAATGTTAGCATTAAGCATCGTAAAATATGTTTAGCATGAACTTAAATGTAGGTCTAGAGATTAGGAAATTGAATCCTCGTGGTTGACCAAATATTTATTAGGTTACAAAAAATAAAGCACAAGAGTCAAAATTAATAATTAATTGGTCAAAATTGATCGAGTGGTACGTATATTATGTGTGAAATGAAATGTTGTCACGCAAAAGATTTGGTAACATTTGGGAGTTGCACGAAACATGGACATTCATATTGCATGTCTCATTCTTTTATTCTTAGCTTATAATAATAACACCACAACCATAAATATATAAAACTCTTTAAAAATTGCTTATTGCATTCACATTCAATGCATCCATCAAATAAGACACAATTTATATTAGTACTATTAGTGGCCAAACCTAATTTAATTTAATTTAATTGCTTCAATTCTCTATTAATTGGATACGTACGTACCATATATTATTTGATTGATATGTTATTTCACTTCGAGTGCGGTTTGGGGAAACCACTTCTTTACTTTACATAAATATTGTATTTCGGATCGAGATTGTTCTCATTGAGGATGATAAAGAGTAATTGAGAGTACCCTCCTTAGAAGATGGCCGGGGTTTTGGGATGAAGAAAGGATGGAAGCCACACACAATGTTGTGCGTGTAATGTTAGTGTTAAATGTCTATCCATTTAAATGTTATGCCTCTATATATGGGTAAGTAAGTCTAATAAAGAAAGTCTATGGGTCAAACCGTGTGAAAGTCCAAAGTGAGGATTACAATATAATATGTTCATATGTAATCTAACAATATTTACGTTTAATAATGATTGTTAATTAAAATGTTTAGATATCAAAATATATTGGAATGTCTGAAATTGGTGATAGTCGATAATTTTTGACAATCTGAAAAGAGAATTTTGAATGGGTGATCAGATTGATTATGTTTCATAATTCTTACATCTAATGTTTAAGTCACACTTAGTGTTAATCAATACAAATAAATGTATATAATCTTATAAATTACTAAATGGTCTAGCTTCGTATATAAGAATAAAGTCAAACAGGCCCGTCAAATTAAAGTTGGTTTATTTAATGACGAAATAGGAGCTCAGAATGAGACAAGATTGTACTTAAAAAAAGGGTGATGATAAATCCACCCAAGTTTTTGATAAATCCACCATTACTGTGAAGTAACAGTTTGTACAGTACAAGCTTTTGATGCAAAAATTTGATGGATCTATCAAAAAAAGAGGTGAAAATATCGCCACCCTTAAAAAAAAATCAATCAAGTAGATGATAATATATTAAATTAAATAAATAAAATATGGGTCCATCTAAGCAACAACATGTACCAAACTTTGTAACGAAAATACTCCACCTTAACAGGACATGTGTCATAGAATACAAAACTTTATGAGTGTGAATAAGTGAATATAAAGCGATGGACATACTTAATGTGCATATATACAACATCCAGTTTGATTGATATATCATATTGTATAGCAGTTAAAAAGCTAACACTACAAATTTACGATAACATGATTTTGATGTATAATCAATTTGAGTATTGTATCTATCAAATATATATGTGTGTGTTGAATTTCACCACTAAAAGTATATCTAAACAACTACATAAAGAAAAATGCTAAAAACATAAATAAAAGATAATATGAAAATACTTAAGAATATTGTCTAAGTCATTTGGCAATCGTTACATAGGATGTTTGTAATTGTGAAAGCTACTTAGATGAGGCTCAAAGGGTAGACGACGATGAAGACATCCCTAAAAAGAGAAAATTTAAGCAGCAAAAGCTTCAAAGAAGGAATGAAAGCGGTGAATGTTAAACATAGGCTATCATAAGTCATAACATCAAATTTACTCGAAGTAATTGTTAAAATAATAATAATAATAATAATAATAATAATAATAATAATAATAATAATAATAATAATAATGAAAGTCCCGTGCGCGTAGGATCTGATCGGATCGATTAATCAATAACAAACAATCGATAATGATTCACGAACACAAACAATTCTATAACGTTTTCTTTGTATTCACAATTGAGTATAAACGTTACAAGACTTTTTCTCTCCCTCTCACACACAAAAACGGCCCACACTTATCACACACTGTCTGGCCCTAATTTTGACTCTAACTCCTCTATTTATAGTCCATCCAGCACCTCTAGCGACACTAGCCAAGTGTCGCTAATAGCGACACTGACTAAGTGTCGCCTAAACACATTTGGACATTTCTATATTCACTATTTTCATGCACTTTTTTATCTATTACATATTGACAAATATCCAGACTAATTGACTTTGACACGTACATATGTTGACCAACTGACTGACACACAAAATGCACCAACAAACTCCCCCATGTCAGCAGCTTGGTCAAATGAGTTTCAATTAGTCTTCACCAACAAACTCTTTCATGTCTTCAACAATCACAAGCTCCCCCATTGAGATAGTATGGTCTTCAGAAAAATCTTGATGTCCAGATTCATGTGAATGACATATATTTAGATCTTCAAATTCAGTGACCATCTCTCAATCATCAACCACTTCTCAGATAGAATTTATCTTCACAGTCATTGGAGAGCAACCGACATCCTTTATATCTTCAATATTTGACTTTAACAAGATATGTGACGTTTGAAGAAATAACATAGAAATAGAATCTTTTTGGATTTTCTTTATAAATGAAAAGTAAATAATACACAAAACAAAGATTAAAATAAATTGGGGATTGGAATGTTTTAGGTCTGCTTAGGGATCATATCAGGACAACATGCAATTATTAGGAAATAATAAAGTGTTATTTCGATCATCAGTATATTTGTCCATTTTAAATTTAATTGACATATTTAAAGCACCTTTTATAAAAATTAGTTCAAGACGATCATCGGTATTGTTTGTCCACTTAAACATATTACATCCGTATCTGTGAGCTAACCTTTATTGTTAGTATGAATATTAATTTTGTGAAAGCTATTGTATGATATACTAATAAACTTTAGTAAAACGCATAACGCTGCATAGTTTACCGACAAGGTAGAGATTACACGACCAAGTTCATCTTGGCTATCTCGTAACATACACTTGACATTTAACCTTAGGCATACATCAAACCTATTATGAAGATACTAGTGGCCCCAGATCTGTACTTAGTACAACAGAGGGTCCCTTAGTATGAACATAACAAGTTTGAGACTATTTGCATAACTAATGGATTCAGGTCTGTACGTAAGTACAACAATAGTCACCATTAGTTAGACGAATAATCATATTATTACTATATGCCAATTTTGCATTTACATAATGATTATGACAGTGTATGGCAGTACATTCATTTATCAATTAAGACTTATGTCATACATCATATAACATTTTTCACAAAGTAATAGACAATTTTTAATTATTACTTCTTACTCACTCACAAACTGGTGTGTATCATGCCTACTGATACATCATATGATGAAGCTAATGTTTATAAAAGTTGTTTTAAATATGTCAGATAAACCTACTGACACATCAAACATAAACCTGAAAATTTCCATTTTGTTCATGTCATCTGATGTACTATCATATCCCAAGTTGTTTATAGACACAATCCAACGTCCTTTTTTAAGAATAAAGAATCTTGCTGTTCACATTTCTGATACAAATAATCAGAATTTTTAACTTTTAAAATTACTCCCCCTGAACAGCAAATTCTTTTCGCAATTCTAAGTCAAAGGCAATCCCCTTAAACCTTAAAACATATATTTTTGTATTTTTTAATTTTAACAAATTACGTAACATTGCATTTCTTTGATACTAAAAAGTACAAAGAATGGCTGTTGCATTTCTAACAAATAAAAATAGATAATTATCAAAATCACATATCAAGTCAAGTCAAATGTCTTTTAGCACTTTTACCACTTTTACCACCTCGTAACATCGAAAATCTCATCCATCCAATCAAAATCATCACACATGAGCACTTTGAAAATAATCTTCCAAAAATATTCACATCCTTGCAGTCACTAAAAATATTAGCTAGTAAAAACCTGACTGCACCACCACAAACAAGCAAACATTAGTACTTATGTGACACCCAAGCCTTGAAAGACTTGGGTTGTCCATGGTCATCCATAGCCATCACATCAATGAGTTTATGATATTTTAAAAACTCAGAAGATTTCATTGATGTGTTGTTTGTGGATTTGGGTTTCCAAACCTGTGTAGGTTCAGATGAGTTGTTTTCAACAATGTTGTGCTGTTGAACTTGAGGTTTACTAGGCACAACTTTGTTTGCTCTAGCCACGGGTTTTGGAGAAGAGGATGCATATCTTGATATAGGCGAATACGAAGCACGCCTAGAAAACGATTTTGAATAAGAATTCCTAAAGGAGGAAGTTCTTGGCATCCCTATACCAAACCTATCTAGGGATAATAACCGACAATCCCTAATTATATGTCCTTGTTGTCCACAATGGAAACAAGAACGTCATTCAATGTACGACCTATTCCAATGATTACCTACAAAAGGTTGAGGTGGAGAATGAACTGTTGGAGGCTTAGAAGATGAGGCATCTACAGGACGTGAACATTTATGTGTACACGTTGATGTAGAAGCCTCAGAAGTTGAACAAGTTGATGTTGAAGGTTGTTCACTTTTAGATTTTACATTTGAATCCTTCATTTGATGTTGAACCCTTTTGGATTCATTTTCAACCTTGTTTTTACCCTTTGTATTTGAAACCTTTACAGTTTCATTGGTAAGTATATGATTTTCGGGCTTTATATTAACTTTTTCAACTTTGATTTCAGCCTCTTCCGGTAGATCCTCTATCTCAACACCCTCCTCTACACTAACTGGAGGTGTACTATCAGGCTTAACAAAAGTAGGTAAGGGATACTCTGTCCGTTTAGTTTTCTCCTTTGCCTGCCTTTTGAGATTGGATGTAGCTTCTTTAGACTTTGTAGCTGGCCATGATGAGTAGTCAGCCACAAGTTCTTCGGTGCCTTCCTTAACAGGCAGAGGATAGTGATTAGTAGGAGGTGGAACTAAGTTATACCCTATTCCAGCCTTACTACTTGTATTTGTCCTCTGCTTGTCAACAATTTCATCGAAGATTTTATGAGAGTTTGAGAAACTTGTGATTCCTTTTTTAAAAGAGTCAGACTCAGACTTTTGCTCAGAAAGTTCTTTATTCAACAAATCAATTTCTGTTAAATAGCTTTTAATTGCATCTTGTTGACTAAAGACTTTTTCTTTAAAAGTCTGAGTATCTAACTTATAAGCTTCAATCTGCTTATCATAAAGTTTTTCATTAGCTTTTAGAAACTTATTTGACTCAGTAAGTTTCTCGACCTTTTCTCTCAAGTTTACATAGTCTATTTGAAAACATTTTAAAGAAGCTTCCAATTTAATACAGGATATGCAAGTAAAAGGTTTTTCAGATTCTGTTTCTACCTCATGTATCTTTGCCAAAAGCGCACGGTGTTGAACCTTTCCTTGAAGCGCACTCCAGTCAAACATTCCTTGATTAAACAACACCATCTCCTGTGATGTTGTGCAATTCTCTGGAGTCTTGGGAGCTGAAGGTCTAGTTAATCCAGATGAGGGATATTTTTCCTTCTCACATTCTTTAGCAAAGTGTCCATAACTCTGACAGATTTTACATTTCACCTTGCTTTTATTAAAACCAAGACCTGTATCACCATCATCATCCAAATCATTTCTACCCTTTCTCTAAAGAAACTTCTTGGTTCTTTGGGTTATCATGGCCATACTCCATTTGATGTCCATATGCTCTAGATCATCAGCATCGATCTGTTCAAAGTCTTCTTCAGTAAGCTGCAGAGTAGTAGCCTTCTTGGAAAGAAAATTCTCATAAGAGCTGAGGAAAGCTGTAAAGATTGTAGCATGTTCCTCAGTAGCCTTTGAAGGAGCTGTTTGAAAAGTGTAGGAAGCATATGAAGTGCTACCAGAAGTAGATGTAGTTGAATTGGAATTAGATCTGGAAGCATCATTGAGACTAGGATTTTGAATATCAGTCGCCTTTGACATCTTTTCTTTCTTCTTCATGTCAAGAGCATAAGCCTGTAAGTTTTCAATGAGATCTTCCAAATCCATAATTTCAATTTCTGGATCTTGTTCAAAACATTTCACCTTGGTATTCCAATCCTTAGGTAATGCACCTAATAACTTCTTATTTACTTCCCCATTATTAAGCACTATTCCTCCTTCAGTCAATTCTTTTACAAGTTGGGAGTATCTGTGGAACTCAACTTCCAATGATTCATTTGATAGTAAATCAAATGTGTCAAACTGTTTCTGGACAAGTTCCACTCTATTTCTCCTATATTTTTCATATCCGCCACAACATTTTTCAATAGCATGCCAGAGATCATATGCAATCTCATGATGTTTGAACATTTGTTGAACTTCCTTTGATAAGCATTTGATAATTGTTGAATAAGCTCTCCTTTCAGTATCCCAAGCTTTTCTTTCCTCTAGTGTCATGCCATTGTAAGACTTTTGTGGTGATACTCTTAAATACTTTGTTCCCACTACTGGTCTTTCATACCTTTCAACCAATGAGTTCCACATATCTGGATCATTTTTAGATATGAAGGCTTCGAACTCAAATCTCCATTCAGCATAATCAGTATCAAATGTAAGCATGGGGGGTTCTATCTCACTAACAGCTCCATTAATGTAACGCATAAGAGCTTTAGAAGACATCTTCCAACCAGAAAGTTTATTGGCTTCTTGCAACTTTTCCCTCCAAAATTGAATTCAAAAATTTCGAAAACGACCTGAGTATAGCGAAACTTTTCCGACACTAAAATTAAGTACTTTTAAGCTTAAAAACAAATTTTGAAATTATAAAAAATTTCGCGTTTTTCCCGCCAAAATTTCGTCCGAAAACGTCCAAAAATGCCCTGGTAAAATGAAACTTTTTCAAAGCTAAAATTGAACACTTTTAAGGCTAAGAAAAAATTTTGGAAACGCAAAATTTTTCGGGGATTTCCCGCCAATTTTTTTTTTTTTTTTTACGAATCTAATGTGACACTGGGTTAGTGTCGCACTGAAGTGACGCTAAGTAGTGTCGCACTGAAGTGACGCACTGAAGTGACGCTAAGTAGTACCGCAGAAAGTCAAATGGCGACACTCGAGTAAGTGTCGCTATGTAGTGTCGCTAAAAGACAAGTGTCGCTATCAAGTGTCGCTGAAACCCTAATTGGCGACACTCAAGGAAGAATGTCGCTATGGAAGTGTCGCTAGTAAGGAAGTGACGCTGGTAAGTGACGCTAAGTCGCGGCCAGCAGCCCCAAAAACCCCAAAAACGAATTTTTTCGAAACCCTAACGAATTTTCTGAAACCGAACGTCGAACTAACACCAAAACACCTCCAGAAAGCGATCTAATCAAGCAAATCAACACATAAACGATTAATAACAATTAATACCTTCTCGAATCAATCGAAAACGCTCAAAATAACGATCCGAAACCGACGAATCCTTGATTCGCGGCTCTGATACCAGTTGAAAGTCCTGTGCGCGTAGGATCTGATCGGATCGATTAATCAATAACAAACAATCGATAATGATTCACGAACACAAACGATTCTATAACATTTTCTTTGTATTCACAATTGAGTATAAACGTTACAAGACTTTTTCTCTCCCTCTCACACACAAAAACAGCCCACACTTATCACACACTGTCTAACCCTAATTTTGACTCTAACTCCTCTATTTATAGTCCATCCAGCACCTCTAGCGACACTAGCCAAGTGTCGCTAATAGCGACACTGACTAAGTGTCGCCTAAACACATTTGGACATTTCTATATTCACTATTTTCATACACTTTTTTATCTATTATATATTGACAAATATCCAGACTAATTGACTTTGACACGTACATATGTTGACCAACTGACTGACACACAAAATGCAACAACAAATAATAATAATAATAATAAATACTCTATGTTTTCAAATGAAGTACCTTGTCTTTCTAGAACTTATATATGTGTATGTATATGATTATATATACTAGCTTATAAACCCGTGTATATACAAAGGTTATTTGTGTTATAATATAAAATTCGGAGTACTATTTTTTATTAATATTAAATTAAGTGACTAAACTGATACTTGTATTTGTATGTAAGAGAAACTGAATTATTTAATAAAATATAATCATTTAAATTTGATATCTTTTAATTAAATCAATCTTATTAAATTAATAATTATTATTTTTGACATTATTATGTACTAAATTTTAGTTGATTGAATAAAATTGAAAAAATTTATTTGCTAATTGAATTTTCAAAGACATAACTTGTTTTCTATATTATATATATATATATATATATATATATATATATATATATATATATAGTTTGGATAAAATGAGAACACCTTCAAAATAAGAACGGCTAAGAATGCTTCAAATGCACAATTACTCTTTATAAAATAGTTAGATTAACATTCGTACATCTCAAATATGCAAAGAAAAATACATTTACACTTACCAAAATGCATAAAATTCGAAAAAACGATTATATATATATATATATATATATATATATATATATATAGGTGGGTTAAAATGAGAAGGCTAATTTTTGTGAGAACGTGAGAAACACTTCAAAATTACTTTTTAACTATTCGAAACATATTTTTCTATAAAACTTTTTCAATGATTAGTATTAAAATAACTTTTGGAAGCTATGATATAGATATAAATAAAAAAATATTAACTTTTTTTTCGAACTTATTTTACAGTCGTTACTGTTGTGATTATTTAAGATAATCACAAAATATAACATGATAATCACATGTGATTATTCTCTATTATAATGTGATTATCATGTGTTCGAGATAATCAAAAAATATGGCATGATAATTACATATTATTCATGTGATTATCAAGTTATAAAATGTGATTATTATGAATAAAAAATTTAACAAAAAATAATTAAAAAAATAATAAGACGTCAAAAAAAAATTTATTTGAAAAATAACTTCTAAAAGTTATTTAAAAAATAAGGTACGAAGAAAATTTTGTAAAAAAATAAATTTTGGATAGTTAAAAAGTGATATTAAAGTGTTTCTCACGTTCTCACAAAAATTAGTCTTCTCATTTGAATCTGAGACTATATAAAACCCTTTATTTTATTGGATCAACACAAACTCCATCAATTAACATAAGATACAAATGCATATAAAACCCTTTATTTTACTGGATCAACACAAACTCCATCAATTAACATGCATGTTTGATATATATGATGTTGGAGGGAGTATCTAAAATACTAAAACTACTAGGAATTGAACAAAATATTGCAACGTAAAATGATTTCATAAACTTAGTAGATTTCTTCTATGCACACCATGCGTCAAAAAAATTCATATACCTAACCATCGACGTATGGCGTATATCATACACTTGAGAGGATACCATTTTTGGTGATTTCTATTGGTTGGAATTTCATAAATGCTCCACAATATATTTTTTATATTGAATAGTCTAGACTTTATATACAATAACAATAATGATCCATTAATTAATATAATTATACCACAGAATGTTTACGTACTATTGTGCACTAAGCCACTAACTAAGTAGTAGTGCATATTTTGACCAATAATCAAGGAATATCTAATATCTAATACTACTTATAACGCATCTTACTCATGTTGATTCTTAATTCTTAACTTTTTTTACCCATTTTACCCCTATTACTTATAAGGAAATAATATTTGCAATTTTGCATTAACTACATTATTAGTTACTAATAATAATTTGGTAAAACATTATTTATTTTGTATTACTTTATTTTACTAATTTTTTTAATTTGCATAATAAACTCAAACAACTCATAATTTTATGAAATGATATTAGTGAATCCAAAATGTACAACGGTTTTTTTGTAAATTTTTTGGCATGTTTGTTTTATAACATTGGAATATGTAACATGGAATATATAAAGATAACCTTAACATATTATTGCATGTATTTTGTTTGTTTTATAACATTGGAATATGTAACATGAAATATATAAAGATAACCTTAACATATTATTGCATGTATTAAAAATATATGAAATAACTGTCACCGCCGCATTGCGCGGGTAATATGCTATATTATGTTAATGAGTAAATATAATGTTATTTTTTTTTTATCGTAAAGCTAAGTACTCATCGTCGATCCACTTACAGTATTTATTAGCAATCATACACGATATCACTTGATTAGCAAAACTAGAAATGACTTCAAATGTATAATTAATAATGATGGTCGAATTGAAACACCCATTTTTTTAAGTGAATATAGAGCGATCGACATACTTAATGTGCATATATACAACATCCATTTTGATTGATATATCATATTGTACAACAGTTAAAGCTAACACTACAAATTTACGATAACATGTTACGTTAACTAAACTAAAGATCTACCACCCAAAGTATTTCAAGATCACGTCGTCAAAATGGGTTTACGACAAGACCTTACTTGATGTTGTAGTTAATGCACTACTTTCAATTGATGTTTACATTTAAGACAAGCCAGGAGCGGCTCAACCTCTTACCGGGCCTAAAGCGAAGATGATTTATGAGGCCTTATCGATTTTATATATTTACTAGTTTTAGGTTGTTGTTTTTTTATACAAATATAATTAAATGTAATCGGTATAGTATGTAAAATCTATTTTTCTGTATAAAAAAGCCGGTTCATCCATTGTGATGTAATATAACACGTTGAATAGTTTATTGCTGATTAATAAATTTTGATTAAGACGCAAAAAACCACCAAAGCAAGTATTTTTCTTTAAAAGAACATACTCAATCTCTAGCTTACATTGTGACACCCGTCAAATTAGGACTAATGATTAGTACCTAATCAACTGTTAGTACATGTAATTAGTTTTGGTGTTAGGCTAATTAATGTATCAATCAATATATATTGTTGAATATATACAAGTATTATGCGATTTGATTAAATCGTACAAGTTTCAAATCGAATGGATTTTGATTCAATTAAATACGGACGTTGGTGAACAATTTAAATTAAATAATATAACATTATTTAATAACACAATTATTATATCCAGAATATTATGTTGGTAATATTTTGTATTTATTTCGTATCGTACAACAACGCGCAAAACAGTTAAAATAAAGTTAAGATTTATTTTATAACGCAAATATTAAATACTTGATGAAATACCCCAACAAAAATACCAAACATCTATTCGTATTTTAAAACGTATATTTAGACACATAAAATAATCATTTAACGTTTAAATGATCGGGAAAACGAATACCGCACGGAGCGCAACGCGAGAACTGAAAAAGGAGGAGGCTCACCAAAACCCCCCTCCCTCCTCACTTCTTTCTCATTTCACCATCTCTTTTTCTCTCTCTCTTTCTTTTTCTCTCAAACAACCACACCACACCACCACCTAAAATCACACAAAACTACCACCAAACGCTACCGAAATTCAAGACTCATTTAGAAGGAAACGACCACCTCATCGCGATCTACAACTTCATCTTTCCGGAATTTCATTTCGGCACTTTGTAAGTTTTCGACAAAATCTCGAAACCTTTCATTAGTGATTATTTTCGACATATTATTGTTTATCTAAGCTTAGAATGTTCAAATATGGGTTGGGTAAAAGATTTGAACCGAACGGAAATCGGAAAACTCGTTTTCGACACATTTTCCGGCCATCAGACCGTAACGTCGCTTTTGGACCCAGATTTATGCGACGTCATCTTCAACGTCGCAAAACCCCTCGCGACGTCGCATGGTGCGACGTCAGTCACAAAGTCGCATTAAATTGCGACGTCGCATATAGCGACATCAGCCTTAACGTCGCTAATACCTCACAACGTCGCAGATAGCGGCGCAGACCTTAACGTCGCAAACCGAATCCACGTCGCATTAGCGACACAACACCCTACGTCGCATTGAATTGCGAAGGTCGCATAATGCGACGTACAAGCCCACGTCGCACCTTACGTCGCATGCTACGTCGCACAAACCAGTAAACACAGATTTTCACTAAGTGTCGAGACCCTAAATTTTATCACTTGATTTCACCCAATTTCAAGTCCAGATGCGTTTTTCACCAAAGCAATATAGTAGAAATAAAAATTTTCCAAGCTGACTTGGCAGCTCGACCCCAACCAGGGGCTCTGCCCCTTGGACCCCGCCAGGGGCTGCCACCCCTTGGACCCCGCTACCAGGGGCGCTGCCCCCGGACCCCCGTACTTAGATTCCGTAAGCATATTTCACACCAAGTGTCAAACTTGTACAACTTCAAACGCATATACGACACGACTTTGCAAACAAAATGGAATATACTTTTCAAGTATAACACTTCGCAATCAATGTGATAACACCAATGTTATTATTACAACTAATCACCAACGGGCCGTACACGTTTTCAAATACTCAATTCAATCAACCAAATCTTAGTAATTTGGACAAGTCAATCAACCAAATCGAGGTAATTTAGACAAACAACTACAAAGGTAGTCTTTCGAGATACCTAATCAATTAATAACCATCGCATGTTATGGACACCCTCAGGTTACAAGTCTTTGGACTTCATTACTCGGCTAATCAACTCAAGTTTATTAAGTTAAACTCGCAAGACTCAGATGAGTCTCATAGCCCCTCTTTTTACTATTTTACTCAGAGGTGTGATACATTGCTTATTTTTAACATGTGAACGCAAGTACAACTTTTACATATACTACATGAGTTTTACACAACTAATCATTTCAAAGCCCTCCGACAACATAGTTGTTAATACATTGTAGCGTGAATATTAGTATATGGTACCATATAGGATTGACCCTCCTCGTCCGGGTTAGCAAGCACTAACCAGGTAAACGGACGTACTAATATTTGGGAAGACGAGTGTTGATTAGGCACTCGTGGAGGCAAAAACGCTCAGGCTGTGATCCTGACCCACGAGTTAAGCTCAACTATGTGCTCATGGCTGTATACATATACATTATCAATTGCTGGATGCAATTCAATTACTTAAATCTTGCGGTTCATACTATATTATCTGATTTCAAACCTGTGAGCTCACCAGCTTTTAGCTGACCCATTTAGCGTGTATCACAGGTACCCAGCAGTAGGTTTTTGGCTGCTAGCAGGATCACTATAGCTCGAGTCAACATGCAGACAGTAGAGATTTTCTTGCATTAGTATATTTTGTACAAGTACTTATGTACTGAAATCTCATTTTTATCGAACACGAGCTATGTACAGCTTCAAATGTTGTAAACATTTCTTATATTAATATATTTTGCTAAAACGACGCATATAGAGTCATTTACTATACATCTTTGTGCTTTGATTATTGATTAGTAACACCCAAATCGTGCTTCCGCAAAACATCAAATTTGGGGGTGTTACATACATATATAATATAAAGTTTTGAAATGAGATCTAGTTGTCGACTAAATATAGCTAGATTTAGGGATCTACACTTTTTGCTCTTTACTTATATAGAGGTTTTATCAAAAGTTAAGTTATGAATATAAAATACAACAATACTTTACATTTTTATCTGCATTACTTACGAATAAATACTTTATTAATTTTAATTATATTGATGTACAATTCAATATATCTCATCTACTAAATCACATGTACCATGTTTCCAAATATTGAGTTGATTATTTAAACAATATAATAAAAAAATAATGCGCAAGAAAATTATCGGGGAATTCAATAGTGAAAATATACAATTTATGAGAAAATTGATTTGAGGATAACTAATGAAAAACAAAGACTGAAAACTAATGATATGAAAAATACAAGTTAAATCCTTTTTATCGAAATCACTTAGAATTAAGTGGCAAATGGATCTAGTCTTTTTCCCTCCGGTATACAATGTGCTTAATATCTTACGAGTTAAGTTCTTCAAATCTTTTAATGAAGTTTCTTTAAATAAAGTGGGTCCAATTTCTTAAAACTTATATTATTTGAAACATTGAAAGTTAAAAATTGTTGAGAAATCTTGTCGTAGTCCTATATCTAATGAACGACATCAAAATTTTGGGGCCTTAAAAAATCGGGGGCCTAAAGCCCTATCTTTACTGGACTTACCGTTGAGCCACCCCTGAGACAAGCGATTGAATATATAACTCCACATAATATCTACACTACAAAAAAAAAAAATGTCATTTTACCACATTTTTTCCTCCACGCTTTTTGAATGTGTGTAAAACTTTTTGAAAAAGATAAGATTTTCACACTTATATATGTAAGAAAAGCTTACATTTATAAGTGTGGAGAAACTACAACTTTTCAACATTTAAAAGTGTAGAAAAAAATTTGTAACAAATGATTATCCTACAAAAAAGAAAGTGTGAATAAATTGAGTATTACAAATTTTTTTCCACACTTTTAAGTGTTGACTAGTTCTAATTTCTTCACACTTTTAAGTGTAGACTTCTTTTTTCTCACACTTATATATGTGAAGATTGTAGTGATTTTCACACTTTTTGATGTAACAATTTTTTACACGATTTTAAATGTGGAGAATTTTACATAATTCTACACATTTTTTAAAAGTGTGAAAAAAAGTGTGGATAAATGATATCTTTGTTGTAGTGCTAGTTTGTCTATATTAGCTTTCATTTGTGCACATTTATGTATTATGATAGACAAATATTTCTTGCATTTTTTTTTTCATTTTGGCTTAAACGAGATCATGGATTTCATACTAGTATCAATAGTATAATTGGTGGGGGTCCCGTGTCAATTACGACACGTTAGGCTGTATCTTTTTGCTTTGATACTAGTATGGAGTTATGATGAATTAGACTAATTATACTTGGCCAATCTCATGTGTAGTCTACGTACAAATGGTCATACGGCCACGTAGGAGAATGTTGGAATATTCCTACATTAATATTGCCTGGGACTATTTTTGTATAAAATTATTATTAGTGGTGTATTTAATATCTAAACCCTATACATTGCCTAAATGACATATTATACCCTCCAAAGTTGATGTAAGTTTTTTGATGGAAAGAATTGCCAAAGGGCACAACTTTTAAACAATGGGTTATGACTATTCATGGATAGTTGCCATTAAGAGTTCTCTATATATAACACCATAACTTTAGAGAAATCGATCCTTCAGATTAAGGTAACCTTATCCAGAATTGACTAACCCTCATGGCTTCTTCATCAAACATGAATACTAAATCGATTCTTCCATGAAGTAATTAGTTTTACTTTCGTGTTCTTGATATTATGTGATGATCATGAGATTGAATCCTGTTAGATGTTTAATTTAATCAACACGCTATAGTTTTATTATTTATATTAGAATTTTAATACTTGTCCAAAACCTTTTACTTGAGGTATCAATCAATATATTACCATCATAAGATTATCTCCGTATTTACTACTCTACTTCTTTTTAAATTAAATAAAAAAATTTTCTAAAAATATCTGTAACCTAATTTTATATTATCTGACTTTCCCATATAACTAAAAATTGAAAATACATATCCTTTGGCATGAATAGTATTATGTTTGCCAAACATAAAATTGATGCTGTCAAATGAATGTACCTAATGTTGCAGTTGAAAACAGACAAGTAAAACCTATTTTTGCACCAACAACATTAATTAAATTAGTCATCTACAAATGATCTAAACATTGTGTGTATCAAACTCAACTCTTATGTCTTACTACATAAATTAAACAAAATAGCAACGTATTACATGCATAGTTCCTTCATATTGTGAATGTATATCATCAACTAATCATATTTTATGCCAATCTACATACTCCGTAGTCCGTATCATATATCATCTCCTTGAATACATAAAACGAAATGTCATCTAGGGTGGGCCTGGGCTCTGCCCTTATGAAAATACAATCCAAAAGCCCAAACATGAGTGTACCATGTACGAGAACATCATGGAAGTGTTAGACCAGCCACACTCGTTAGTTGGTGTCAACTTATAGTCACATTAACACTTTTTTAAACTGACTAATAACTAACTAAACATTGTTAATCCTGAGTCATCACTTCAATTCTTTAGGACCCACACATTATTTAACTTATATATATAAACCACAAATGTAAATAAAATTTTTTCATTAAGAGTATGTTTGACGAAACTAGATGGCCCATAGAGCTTATTTTCTAAGTTGAAAGCTAGAGTTTATTATTTTCTATAAGTGTTTGAAATAGTAGCTGAAACTGAAAGCTTATAGGTGTAAAATGTAAATTGACTTAGAAAACAAAATAATGCATAATAAATAATTATATAAAAGGTATACATGTAATTTATCATTTCATAAGTTAGGAGCTTATTTCAAAGTTAGTTCAATTAGCTTTTTAAAAAAGGGAAAGTACTTTCGAATCATGTTTTGCTTAGTCTAGTGGAACCGATCGAAGTTACGTAAAAATTTGATCAATATTTAGAAAGGAAAATGATTTGTAAGGTTAATGGTATATATAAGTTTGTGTATTGTTAAGCATGGATAAACTTAGAATCATGTATGCATGATGCAATTTAACATGATATTAATTATGAATATTCCCCCTATTCGAGAACTTTAGACAGACTCTTAACTGAATAATTGGCTTTTCGGAGAGTAAATTTTGGATTTAGAAACACCAAAAGACCCCCTTAATTAACTTTTTACAAATTTTCTCTAAATTAACTTTTTATAAATTTTCTCTACATTACTCATATAATTCTCATGAGTTACACTAAAAGCAATGAGACTAGCTACCTTCCCCTTCACGTTTCATTTGCTTAAAACCTTCACATTTCCTTTTCCAATGTATGATTTACACACACAATACATGCGCATACATACATATCATACATTTAACAACCACCACCTCAAAACAACCATCAAAAACTTTATTGCACACAAAACTATAAACCATGAGCCTCAAGCAAACTAACTCACTAAGCACCATACCATTCTCATGGGAAATGATCCCGGGTGTACCCAAGTGTATGGCCTCTCCCGCTGCTGCTAATTCAGCGATAGGGCCGTATACAGAAATGACTAAGAATCCTCCTTCACCACCACCACCGCCACCACTGCCGCCTCCAGGGTGCAATCGGGAGCCAAACATGAGAAGAAGTGTGTCGAGTGTTTTTTGGAGGGAAGACGACCCTTTTGTAGCGGCTTTGAAGGAGTGTTCAAAAGATTATAATAAGGTTCAGAACGATAAGAAGAGATTTGGAATTTGGGGGAGTAAGTCTTTGTTGTGGTGTAGATGTTAGTTTGATGTGGAAGAGGGGAACTTGAGGAAGAGGCCGTTGCAGTCGAGAGGTGATCCGGTGAGTTCTCAAGAAAGATATCAGGGTTTGATTAGAATGCACAAGGGATCCGGAAAATGGAGGACATGAATCGATCATAATGCATGTATGATGCATGTGTGTGATATGATGTGTGTTCACTTAGTTTTCTTGATCAACTGAATTGTTGATAAATTCAATAATTTACATTTATTTAGCCAGATCGAGTTTATAGAAAATAAATGTTTTTTAAAGATTAGAAGATATGCTGATCTGAAAAGGTTAACAATCAGTCATGTTTATGGTTTTTAATTGTGACCAAAATTATACTGCAGTAATAATCCCTTTAATTGTTTTGAAGTTTTGTGTAAGAAATCTGTCATCAATTAGCTAGTAATTATTTAGCTTATGCATGGATGAAGACAGTTGTTTTTGAAATGAATATAGAATTAGAATTATGAAAGTCTAATACTATGTGACTTCATAAAGTTTGATTAATTAAATTAAAGTATATGTATGAAGTATGAAGTTCGTTAAAGGTGGCCTTATTTAATAATAAGTCTAATCATGACACAAGTTTAAACATTTATAACGTACGTACGTACGAACTATCAGATGAGAGATTTTACTAAAGGATTTGCGTTTTTCCTATATGTACTAATGTATACGATTAAATTGTAACATTTTATCTTACTTCGAATTTACAATGGTGCTTGAAACTAAATTATTTATCACTAAGTGTATATCTTAAGCAACATAACCGGTAATCATATATTGATTCCGAATAATATATCTGGTTGTTTAGTTGACAAAAAAAATCCGATAGGGAAAAAGGTTGATAAAAAGAAGCGAAAGAAAATAATAATTTTAATGATTCTTAGCATATGAGGATGTTCTAATAGTTAAGAGTTGTCAATTTAGAGAATATTAACTTTAAACTTATTTCAAATTTATATACTAAAGTTATTTGAATCATGCATGTTATAGAATTGGAAAATGATTTGTAGGCCTAAATTGGTAAGCCTAAATTTAGACCTACTAATTTGATTGGTTAATGTGAAAAATTAATTGGTGGAGATTAAGAGAGTGAAAAAATTCAGAAAGTTAGGTCTATTTGTAGGTCTACGTAAGTAGTCATGTATAACATTACTCGATAGAATTCGTTGATAATTATGTTGTAAATTCCCTTTTAGAAAATTGAGAAATTTGAAGTATGTTAATTTTAAATTTTAGTGAAATTGAAGGACTCAATTAACTAATTGAAAATTTATTTAATTGATGACATCATAAAGGTTAATCATATATTATATTTATATAAGATAAGATAAGATTTTGACGATTTAATGATCAAATTAAGGAAATTTCATACCATAATTAATCATATTGCTCGTATGGTTTCCAAATACTGTCAAAAAAATTTTAACAGCAAGCATACAATCTAACACACGATTATGTACAACCACCACGAATATTTACAACTCACTGCCTCAAGTGAGGCTTGAACCCTCAACCTCTAGGTTGAAGAGTCCCTTAACTAATACTACGTAATTAGATATACAAATTAAAAGTAATTAACAAATTAACTATTTTAGAGATTAGTAATCATTATCATTATCATCATTATATATATATACAATAACATATATAAAGTAAAGTGATAATAAAATTCAACAAACTCGATCACATGAATCAAAGTGCAAAATGATAGAAAAAATAATTGAATTAATACCGTGTATACGTCACAATATCACATGATGAATGTTATGTATTTTTCTTTATGAGAGGGATTTCTTTGTCATCAAAACATCGGGAGCTAAATTGATTTACTAGTATACTAGCAATTTGCCCGCACAATATAGCGGCGACACAAGATTTTACTCATTGTAGATTTGTTTAATGACATGTCGTACTTAAGTAAAAAGTAAAACAATAATGCTATATCAATTTGTACATTATTTTATATACAATTTATTTCATATGATTCTGTTTGCCGGTGATAGTTTTCAACACAATTTGATATTTTACACGGAAATAAATGAGAGAGTTATATTCGTAAGTCTTAACCCGCTGAATGATTTAATTTATCTTATTAGGTTTGGGTTAAAGTTCAGGTCAACAGTTTGACTTGTCAACCAACACCATGCATGTCCTATCCGGGTTGGTTACTTTTGACCCGTTAACTCGTTTATCAAATTATCTTAATTTTAAGTTTAGATTGTAAACTTTTAACCCGCAAACTTAACGCGACCCACATCGCAATCCTTAAATATGATTATTGAAAGTTAGTGTCATCTCTCAGAGAGCTTAGCTAGTGTCATCTCTCAGAGAGCTTTATATGATGCTAGATTAGCATGTGATTTAAAAGTAGCACATATGATCCATGATAGGCAATGGAAATGGCCAGTAGAGTGGTTAATAAGATACCAGATTCTTCAAAGTATTAATGTGCCAAAGCTAGTAGAAAATAAGAATGATGCAGTGGTCTGGATTACAAGGGATAATAAGCAAGTGAGTTTTTCTACTAAACAAGCATGGCTTGATTTAAGAGAAGAGTGGCCTTTAGTAACTTGGTATCATATAGTTTGGTTTCCTCAACTTATACCAAAACATGCTTTTGTTCTGTGGCTTGCAATTCAAAAAAGATTATATACACAGGACAAGATGCAATTATGGAACCCAACAGGTGACTATAAATGTGTTCTATGTACAAGATGTGTTGACTCTCATATGCATTTGTTCTTTCAGTGTGAATATTCAAAGAAAGTTTGGATGGTTCTGAATGAGCATTTGACGTTTAAAGGGTTGCAGAATGAATTGCAATTGATCATAAATAGCTTATCTCAATATCCTTTCAGGTGTAATATTTGGAACATATTGAATAGGTTATTGATTGCAGCAGTTGTTTATTTTGTATGGCAAGAAAGGAATAGAAGGTTGTTTAAGCAATGCTCAAGGTCTGCAGAAGAACTAATTAAAGTCATTCAGGAAACCATTAAGCTCAAACTTATGAGTTTAAAAGTGAAAAACTCAGTGGCTGTAAGTAAAGTTGCAGCATTGTGGGGTTTAAAGTGGGACAAGCAGAGACTACATTGTGTATAGTTGAAATGTATGAGATGATTCTTCTTAAAGGTTAGTGAGTCATGAAAGATGGGACTACTTCCCTTTAAGAAGGTGTTATGGAAGTTGTAGGTTTCATTTTTTGTATCTGCACTTGTTTTGAAGTTGTATTCTGGTTCTGTTTTGATGCTGTTTAGGGTCTGTCCTATTTTAGCATTGAATGTTGTATTCGTATTAATTTGTGAGTAATATAAAGTTCCTTCTTTTTTGCCAAAAAAAAAAGGACAAAAATATCTAATATAGCTACACTACAACAAAAAAGTTATTTATTCACACCTTTTTCTACACACTTTTAAAAAATGTGAACTTTTTTGTCCAATTTTTTACACTTATAAATGTGTATTAATTTTTAACATTTATAAGAGTGAAAAATCATCACATATTCACACGTACAAGTGTATGAAAAAAAAAGTTCAACACTTATTGGTGTGTACAAATATAAACTTGATCACACCTAAAAGTGTTAAACTAAATTTGTGACACCCAATTTGTTCACACTTCTTTTGTGTGAGAAAATGAGGTGTGACAAGTTTACTTTACATTTTTAAGGGTGATCAAGTTTATGTTTATACACATTAATAAGTGTGAACTTTTTTTTCTTACACTTTTATGTGTGAAAATGTGATGATATATCACACTTATAAATGTTATAAATTTATACACATCTATAAGTGTGATAAATTTAACAAAAAGTTAACACTTTTTAAAATTGTGAAGAAAAAAAGTGTGAACACATAGCCTTTTTGTTGTAGTGCTATAAAATGCTTGTAGTTATGCATATAACTTTATATAAACTAATATAGTAATTTCTACTTTAAAAAAATAATCAAATGATCAAATATTTTATATAACAATTATATATTAACTTTTATAACTACTTGGATTCACTTTAAATGTTAAAGTGTTAAAAGTAAATACATTTAAATATCTCTTTTTATAGTTTAAAATTTGGTAACAAATTTCATTATATGTTAGTATAAAAAATATAGAAGATAGAAGCGAGTTATAGTTTTTAAAATAATACATGATGTTTCGTTAATACTTGTATTTAAAACAATCTTGATATACATTTATATATTTATTAATGTGTTATATAAGTTATGATAAAAATAACAAATATTTATGGGGTTACATTTGTAACCGAAAAATAATTATGTGATATTAATTTGTATAATAAATTGTATTTAATTTAAGTGTTAAAAGTTGAATGAGGTAGTTGAAAGGGTAGAATAGTAATTTAGTGTTTCTCCCTTGAAGACTATACCTCAAACTCTTTATAATATAGTATAGATATTTATTATAGAGAAGTATTCAATTGAGACCATTTATTTTCTGTGAAAATGAGGTAACCAACCACAATATGCCATGTGTCACTTATTTATCTCTCATCCACGTTTTTAAAAATTAAATATCTCACAAACGACAAGTCGAAAAATCATGAAAATTGCACCATATTTTTCAGCGTTTTATCATCTTCGATTTGCCGTCCATCAAGGCATACTTCCGACGAACTTTTTTTTTTTCATTTTTTGGGTGAGTTTTACATATTAGTAACGTATGTGTTAGTGATTGATTATACATTTGATTTAGGGTTTAGGATTAGGGTTTAGAGTTAGGGTTTAGTGTTAGGGTTTAGCAGGGTTTAGTGTTGGGGTTTAGCAGGGGTTTAGGGTTTAGGGTTTAGTATGATTTAGGGTTTAGTGTTAGGGTTTAGCAGAGGTTTAGGGTTTAGCAGGGTTTAGTGTTGGTTCTTCATTTTGGTGTGTGTAAGGTTTTCAATTCTTAGGATATGGAAGAGACAGGGAGAAGAAAGATGTTGGGGTTTTCAAATAATAATTAATTAATTTAAAATAGCTAAACATGTACAGTACTCCGTATATTTTGACATGAATGGACATATTTGCTTTTCTCACTCTACTTTTTGTCACACTGAATATTATTGCCTTCATGTCAGCCAAATTTTCTTTCAGATTATTAGAGAAATTTGAGTAAAAAAATTAAACAATGGAGTTTTTTACTATTAAGAGAGAGAAATGTTAGGGTACATCATTATGCTTTGGGATCCTTTCTGTACGAAAGAAATCCAATTAGTATACCATTTTGTGATTAAAAAAGTACAAAAAGTACAGACTAATAAGAAATAATGATGGAAAAAAGTACAGAAAAAATACAGTAATTATGATATTTAAAATAAAATATGAAAGAAAATGGTAGGTAAATTAACACCCTTATTCTATATGTCACTATGTATGGCAGTATGGGTCAAAAGGAGGGTGGGAGTCATGAGGATGTCAGAGAAGACTAATCCCTATCTTGACTTTGGTATTCAATTTACTTGACATGGAGTTAGGTGGGACAGGAAAGTACACATTTTAAATATTTTATATTAAACTTTGAAAAACGGTGGTTTTAAAAGGCAAAGTTGAAAAGTGAGATTGGTATGGTAACACACTAACACCTACCTTTGTATAATACATGTATTCGATGGTTTATATCATAAAACGGTTCAACCGGCCGATTAAACCGGTTCGACCGGACCCGGAGGTTTAACCGAGTCAATCCGGTTTTCGGTTTTAAAAACATTGCTACTCATACTTAATTACTTATGATATAATCTTACTTTCTAATGATGATGACGACATTGATGATGAAGATTGACCAATTCCTTTTCTATTATCTTTTTCTCTTTTTTTTGAAAAAAATTTCAAAATATACGAGTATTAACAAAAATAAAAAGTCTCTTCAATAAATACCTATAATTACGATAACAGGTTAAAAGTTAAAAATAGAAAAGTTTAGGGATGGAATGAGAAAGAATAAAAGTTCAGGGGATACCGCGCAGAAATATCAAAATCATATTATCCATCACAAATTCACAACAGAGACCCAAACCCCCCTTTCATTTCCCCCAAAACGCTTTCACCATTAATCGGATGAAATCGAAATCGAAATCAAAATCAACGGCAGTTATATTTTGTAAAACTTGTGGTTGTTTTTGTAAAACCTAACAGTTTGTAGATTATATTGCTTCAAACTTTACGTACGTCTTCCTGTTCTTCATTTGCAGTCAAAGCTTCCTACCAGAATCAAACGGTAACTTATTTTTTATTTTCTCGTATGTGTTATTGTCTGTACTATGTAACTTCAAATCTATTGTATGTATTATGTATGCATGCATGCATGTATGCCAAAAATCTTTATATGCTACCTGGTTTAATCAAATTCGAATGCATATTAACTGTGACTTAACTCCCAGATTAGTTGACTACTTATTAGTAGTAGCTAACTAGTAAGCATTTACAGATACTTCTTATTATCCTAATCCTAATAGGGCAAATAAGGTGATTAGTATTTAGTAAGAGATGTTTATAGAAATGTAATGTACCACTAAGAAACTATATTAAAACGCTTTTTTAAATTCGTTGGTTATGGATCCACATGCCACATAAAAATGGCACTCAAATAACGTATGTAGCTACATAAGAGAGTTTTAATGGATTTATCCTAAGGAGGGGGCGTGGTGGCATGTGTTTGGGATACTCCAAAGGAGGTCCCAAGTTCAAATCTGATACGAACCTATCCCATAGGGCATTTGGCCAATGTGAGATCATAACAATACCCCACGCTTTGAAGAGTTAACGTCCTAGCTCGTTGGTCATGGTTGGCAGCCCTCTTCACCACTACATAGGCTACCACTCTGAGGTGTTGGAACCTCGAAAGATGGGGTTGACTCTGATACCAATTGATACGAACATATCACATATTAGGCTATATCAAACCATAAGCCCAAGTGTAGAACTCACTCCCAAAAGTTAGCTTGTAGAAGGAGGGGACACCTTGACTTATAAGCCACCAACCAAAATTACATTTGGCCAATGTGGGATCGTAACAGAATCAAGCCACCCGCCTCAGCGTAACTCCCAAAAACTAACTTCTTAATGCCATCCGCATCAGCGTAACAATTATAAATCGTGGTTACCTGGTTTCATGTGTTCACCAAGGTATTTGTGCACCGAATTTATGTGCCAAATCAATCAGGTTGACTCGGGTAGGATTTTCTAGTCCCCCCCCAAAAAAAAAGAAAGATAAAAGATACCCCTATGTATCTTTAGTTTGGTTTGGTCACTAAGTGCATCAAAATGCAATTTATTTAAATTATACTTATGACATACCACAGAAAGATAAGTATGGAGTATCTTTTACTGTGCATGAGTTTAATTGCGTCCCTTTTTACCTTTTCAAATATTGTAATCCTTTGTGTACCTCCTCTGCTCTTTGTAAATTTGTATTATTAGCTGAGTTAGAATTCCTATTTGTATGTTTCTCAGAAAGAACTTCAACCTAAAAGGAGCGCGGCAGCACCAACTAAGCCCGAAGTTGCCAATTTCAAGAGACCTGAAGCTGGAAAACAATTATTAACTTTTGTTGAAGCAAAGCAATCCCCAAAGGAGAAGACAGTTACACAAACATCCCTGGATGATCAACGGGTTCTCAAATATCCCCTCGTCACTGAGGCTGCGATAATGTTAATCACGCAAGAGAATACGTTGGTTATATGGTCCATGTATTTGCTGACAAGAATGACATTAGTAATGCCTTTAAGAATATGCTGAAGATTAAGACCAAGAAAATCAATACGTTCATTAACAATGATGGCACAAAGAAGGCTTACATACAGCTGTCCCCTGATAATTAGGCTGTTACTGTCGCCAAGAAACTCAGGATTTTGGCTCAACTGTTTTGCAGCATGAGGACCATTTTTGTTGTTGTTGATGAAGGATTAAAATTGTATATAACCAAGGCAATTGAGGTTTGAGGATCAAGATAATGAGCAAGTAAGTTAGCCTATGCTTTATACTTTACTACTTAGCTCCCCTGTTTTGGATCTTGATATGGCTTATGCACACTAATGATTTATTTGTACGAGTTCAAAAGGATCTGAGTAAGGCACATTTAGCTTAGAGGTTAGTTGAAGTTTGTTTGCACTCTTAGCTAGTACTCCTATCTAATTTTTTATCTATTTATTAAATTGCAAACAATACATATATATATCAAGATGCTACTAGTTGCGCTCACGATTTCCCCTAAAACTAGAATGTAACTCCGTAGTACCTTTTTAGCTTGAATGTTTGAAAAAAAGAGAGTCAACTTTCTTGCACAAACGTTTTCTTTCTGATGGTTGCCAATTAATTAATTAAAATGCTATATAGAAACTTATGTTAAAGCCAATTAAATGCATTAGTGCAATCAAATTATATACTATAATAATTGTTATAAGTAGTTTTCTTGATTTGTGTATATCATGTGTACGTGTATGGTTATGGGGTTGCCGAAAGAAAGAGATGCTAGCATTTGAGTGAAAGTTTATTGTGGCTCCTACAGGCATCAACACTTTGGCAATGAAATTGCATTGAAGCTCGTTTTGTTTCCTTTTATTTTATATATATATATATATATAGTCCCAGGTTCAAAATGAGAAGGCTAATTTTCGTGAGAACGTGAGAAACAATTTAAAATCACTTTTTAACTATCAAAACCACATTATTTTACAAAATTTTCTTCGTAGCTTCAAATAAAAAAAATTCGACGTTTTTTTATTTTTTTAATTATTTTTTATTAATTTTTTTATTCACAATAATCACATTTTATAACTTGATAATCACATGAATAATATGTGATTATTATGTCATATCTTGTGATTATCTCGAACACATCATAATCACATTATATTAGAGAATAATCACATGTGATTATCATGTTATATTTTGTGATTATCTTAAATAATCACAACAGTAACGACTGTAAAAAAAGTTCGAAAAAAAAAATTAATATTTTTTATTTATATTTATATCCTAGCTTTCAAAAGTTATTTTAATAGTAATGATTGAAAAAGTTTTGAAGAATAATGTGTTTCGTATAGTTAAAAAGTGATTTTGAATGATTTCCAACGTTCTCACGAAAATTAGTCTTTTTATTTTAACTCACCTCATTATATATATATATATATATATATATATATATATATGGCTCCCAAAAGAGCTGTGCTATTTTGACTAAAGCTCTGGTTCATGTTCAAGCACCCAATCTTTTTGGCTCCTTTTTTTTTTTTGCTTTATTGTTGAATAATTATATACAATATTTATAATATTTTGTTCAACATCAAAACATTTGACACATAATTAATACTTTTGATCCAAGGATCATGCATGTCTAGTGATGGATTGATACGATGCTTTAATTGGGGGATTTTGTATATCCTCAAACCACTCATGTGGACGAGCTCAACCACTTTGTATGCCGACATTTTACCAGCAACGTTCATAGTGTTGGATCGAGGATTCTAAAATGACCCCTTCACTAGCATGGTAATTTTTGTGAACTTGTAATACAAACAAAGAATACAACTAAAAGTGCAATTTTTTACAAAAAAAATTACACTTCATATTCGTATAGCACATGAACATGTATCAATTGTTACCTCTATCTTCTCTACCTTTTACATGGCTCCACCCCTGAACATGTATGGCCCTAGACCAAGTTGGATATATTTGAAAAGCCTATTTTATTTATTTATATATGTAATAATGTAATGTGTGTGAACTTGCATAGACGATGTTATCGGTACCATATATTGCATGCATGTAGAAGATTGGAGAAGAAGTAGCACTTTATTATAAGTTATCATATCGCTACCATATATTGCGTTTGCTTTATGGAATTGATATGAATTTGGTGGAACTGGAATTGAGATTCAGTTTTTAGCTTGTTTGTTTGAGTAATTGATGAAATTAGAATCATCAAATTCTTTTGATATAGGAATTGTAATTATTTTCCCTTTGATGAAGTCTAATTCTTTCAAAACTTTATAGATTCTAAAAAAATGACTCACGCCATTATTAAGCTTAATTTGTAACTTGGAAGCAAAGAGGTCATCACATTTATGATCATAATTCATAAACAATATTCAAGTCATTGATTAGTTACATAATCATCAAAATGTTGAAATATCGATCAGCGCTTAAATATCTCCATTAAATGGAGTTGTAATTTGCATTGTATGAGTAGTGGGTTTGTTGGTACTTTTTAGGAACGAACTAATTAAGCTATTACACCGGTCCCAATATTATATTCCATGTTTCCATTTTCGGACGTCACAAATTAATTGTCCACTTCCAAAAATAGATAGTGAAGTTTAGTCGTGATTATTTACCATATTACCCTTAATTGAAGTTATTATTACATACTTTTCACAAAGCATTAATTAATTAGTTAAGGGTAAAACTGTCATTCTGCAAAAAGTAAGAAAGAGAAAGCAGTAATGATTATATTTTTATTAAACTGCGTGTTTTTTGTCGGGTGACAATAATTTTAGGACGGATGGAGTATTTTGGATTCATTTAATTAATTAGTTGGAAGTATATATTGTTGTTATGATTGAGTCTTTTGTTTAGGCGTCGGGTTTTTCACACTTGAGGTTCTTAAACAGGTTCAATTCAATTATTAGCATGCATGTTTCGGGTCTTGTTGTGTACTTCCTAGCCTCCGGCTGGTTTTTATAAAACAAGAAAACGCGCGGTAGTAGCTTGATAAATATATTGGTATGAAAAAGTTACCAAACATATATAGGGACCAATGGACAAATAAGGGATGAGATAACTTGTTTGTAAATGATCCTAATTAAAGTTCCCTTTCACTTTTTTACCCATGAGAATTTTATTGGTGTTCTTCGTCCCAACATCGCATGATGCCTAATTTGCAGAAACCTAAGCTCAACAAATTTGATCGAAAGGAATTGGATTAAAATTCCTAACTTTAATGTTTAACATCTTTTTTATTGATCAACTTTCAGGACCAACAAATAAATTTCGAAAGCCACATGCAATATAACAAAAAAATAAAAAAAAAATAGGCCCCCACTAGAAATAATAAATAATTCACATGCTTATGCAGAAAAAATGCTTTAATTTTCATTTTTCATTAAAAAGTGATATTCCCGTAGCATTTTCGAAGAAATTGCTGATTAAATCTTTATAATGAATACTCCCAGATAGATTATTTTCGATTCGTCTATATATCACTATCATCCGTTAAACCTCTTTTGTTAAGTTTTGAAGTTAGAAGATTTTATATTTATATCCATAAAAGCTCATTGTATATTTGATACTATTAAGTGACCCTTTGCTTGCACATGCCAATATTCTTCGTCGTTAACTTTAGAATGCTAGCTCATGACCATATAGATTATGTTATGTACGTCCACAAAAAGATGAGATATTCAACCTTACGTATACACTAAGAATGACTTTAAATAGTTACCCAGTATTGGTGTACGGTGGGCTAGGTAAAGAATTACGTTCATAAAAAATTCTCGATTTACCACATATATATATATATATATATATATATATATATATATACATATACTGTATGTAATTTGCAAAATTAATTTAATTAATTACTCTTAGACCATCCGGAATAAATGCTCATAAACATGTCCACGGTGACTTGTATGAGGTGGAGTTGATGGATATATTTTTTTTCCCATTAATTACCCTATCTTGTATAGTACGTAGTACTCGTAGTTCTTTTGGCCGGATGCCCATGCGTATGGACGTCTATAGCATTTCTACTGGCCGGGTCCTATATATATTCTTAAGTCTCACTCATATAATTAATCACAAATTGTTAAATAGGAGTAGAGTGGTAAGTGCATTAAATATAAAGTTTATATAAGTGTGATGTATCATATCATGAATGTGCTAGCTCTTGATGCGGTATGGTCTAAGGGGGTTAAGTTTGAAATACTACCTTCGTTATCTTTTGTCGTTTATTGTAAAAAATGACGGATGGGATTAAGAAACAAATTTGTAGACTACATAGATTTGTAAACAGACACAAATATATAGTACCTTATATTATACTCCCTCCGTTCCATTTCTATTGTCCATTATTTCCATTTTGGGGTGTACCAAATTAATTGTCTACTTCCATAAATAGAAAGTTTAAGGAAATAAAGTTCTTTTTTACCCCTAGTGTATATATATAAGACAAAAAAATAGGTAAAAAGTAGAGGGTAAAACTGTCATTTTATCAAAAAGTAAGAGAGAGATAGTTATATTTTCTTAAACTGCGTGTCTTTTTGTCTGGTGACAATAAAATTGGGACGGAGGGAGTATGTCATACCTTTTTAATTGTTAAGTTTGTATGTTATTTGGTGTAGGAATTTACCTCACATCAATAAACTATAAAAAAAAAAAAAAACAATAAAAAAGATTAATAATGCGAGAATGTAAACCAACACGCAAATATAACTTGGTCATATCTAATATACTCGATTGGTTTAATCCACGGCCAACTATAGAGAAATCTTTATTAAATTTGTGGGTTAAGGTTATACAAGAGTAGAAGTTACAATATATAGTGCAATGGGTAAAAGGGAAAAAAATAAGTTTTCGATCTGTTGACATATATACACGATCCCACCGAGATCCATTGTGATCCCACCAGGATCTCCCCAAAACTTTCACAATCCCACCGGGATCAATTGTCATCTCATTGGGATCTAAAGCTCTGATTATAGAACACTTAATTTTCTCACGGGATGATCATGATCCCGGCCCGTACTCGCGTTTTCATTTTGCTTTTTACATTTGATGTGCTTCAACGTTGACTAGTAGTGTTCATTTTCAAGATATATGCTTTTGTTTACTTTTCTTTCCTAAAAAGTAAAAAAGACACCATCCATCTTTTTTATGTAGCTAGCTACTAATATGTAAAATTTACTTTAATTAAAATATGGACCACGTACCCTTTTTAGGTGATCATGCATTACTTTTGTTCCCTACTCGACTTCGAAACTTCGTTGACATCAACTTTTCACAATGCGAGAACCTTCACTAAAATAAAAGTATATATATGCCCAAATAGGATTTACGTACATCAAACTAACCATATGATTCCAATAATTAATTCCAATTCATAAAAAACTAAACAATAGTTACTAGAGTAGATCATAAATATAGGGCTTGCCAAAAGGCCAAAGCCACCATCTTTCAATATTGTACATAACATACACTAGTAACAACAATATAAACTTGCCCTAGCTTAAAAATCTCTTTAATTACTTACTAAACTCCTGCAGCCTTTTTTGATACATATAACATACTTCAGATTTAATACGAGGTTAGTGATGGTTGGTTTTGGTCATGAAGATATGTCACGTTATTATTAATGCATGGCCATGCGGACGACAATATCGCATGATCATGGATGTCCTGAACAACCAAAGGTTGATGTAAATTGTACAAATTTTGTTGCAGCATCACTGACTCTAATCCGAGCCTCTCGTTTTCTCTTTCGACTATTTGCAAATTATGGTTCACAAATCGTAACCGTTTCGTAAGTTCCTGGCTACTTTTCTGATACAGGGTTACCTTGTGCTTTAAATTTTGTAAATGCTTTTGTTTTCTCATTCGGGAACGTCTAGCCGACTCACGATTTTTTATCATTCGTTTCTGCCTACGTCCATCGTCAATAGGGATATTAACTTCCCATTGATTTGTTTCGCCATCATCTGAGCCAGAACTAGAAGAGTTTGTTTTTGGTGTGGAGTTGTCGGAACCGGAAGATAAAAGGGCGGGACTTTGAGGGGGGAAGTCGACAAGAATGTTGTCGAGAAAGCCGGAAAATGAAAGATGATCTTGGATTGAAGTGAAGCTTGAAGATGACATGGTTAGAAATGTGTTAATTGGGAAGAAAGGTGGGAGGAAAGGGAAGAAACAATTGGATAGGCTTGTGGCATTTATAGGCAAGATTCTAGTATGGGGTGGGGCCCGGTGAAGAGTATTTTCGTCATATGGTTTGATAGTGGTTGGTAGGGTCGAATGTAATTAATTTAAGCAGTATATATATTTGAATCACAAAACATTACTCTACGACTTTTCATGATCCAGTTTGGACGACAATTTTACTTTGCAAAAACTCTTATTATAATGAAGGAAAATTTTGTTAGCGATGAAATGGTTATGATAATTGTGTTATGTATTCATTTTTCTTCTTAATTAATACCAGGAATTAATGATAATCATGAATTATTGATTGTGGTATACTAACCGTTTACAAAGTGGAAGAGATAAGATGTTCGTCCTGGCGAAAAATGTGATAAACGCCACATACTGACATACATAATTTAATTAATGTCCTAATCGTGCTTAGGAACAGTGGCGGATCCAGAAAAATTGTTTAGGGGGGCACTTGGTATCTCGCAATAGAGGTAGCGTATAATAAATGGTTTAATAACCGATCAAAACGGGTCGGGTCCAAACGGGTCATGTACAAAAACCTTTGTAAATATATCAAATACACCACATTTAAAGACAAGTAAGAAAAATATTTTGATATCTTGGCCAATATATGGGCCGGTGCTTACAAATCTGTTGTTTCAGTTCATATACAAACTCATATTGGACCAATATACTCATTGATCGATTCATATACAAACTCATATTGGGGGGACCATTGAGTTTTTGGGTTGGGGGCTACACATATGGGCCATAAAATTTAACACTTGCTTAGCCAAAGTGAGTGGGGGCCCAGGACCCCCCTAGTAACATGCTGCATCCGCCCCTGCTTAGGATTATCATTATCGTTATTAAAAAGCAAAACTTAAGCGCGAAACATAGATATAGATAGATGAGAAATATGCTTAGCGATGAAGAAATATAATAAAATAGGTGTGGGTGGGGGTAGAGTGATGGACACATGTGAGCACCCGGTTTACTGGTTTGAAAGGGAGCCAATGGAGAAGGAGATTGCTTACGTGGTTACTGCAGATGGAGTCGTAAAAAGGAAGTTGGAGGATTTCGTCATGGGTTCGTTCATGGACCTGTCAAGATCCCGGAATATGGTAAATTAAAATTATATATATATATATATATATATATATATATATATATATATATATATATATATATATATATATATATAAACCCGTACGATGCACGGCAAATTTATACGATTAATACATATACTATTGTGTGAGGTGATCGAAAATATAACACGTACCTTAATTATTATTTTTATCAATCTACTTTGTTATTAAGAGAAACATTAGTGACAATAATAAATTTGATCCAATCATCCGACAACCATTTAACATTGCATTGTATTTTTGTCGATATATAAGTTGTATGTTGAAGCCAACAATATATAGCAAATCAAAATCTATTGCTAAAAACAAAGTTTGATATTTGGATGTTTAAAACATGTATAGAATTATTTAATCTAAAGAAAATATGCAATAACGATTAGATAATGTTCGATTCAAACCTTTTTTTTTTTCTAGTCCTCTGTTTCTTCATACAATTATAATATTGCATCAAACTACAAAACTCTTTCAAACCAATCAACCTAATGCAAATTATATATTGAATAGGAGTATAAAGATTTGATAGATACCGTATAAAAGATTCCATGAAACATTTCTTCTTTGCCATTTTGGATCAGATAAAATTTATGGTCCACAAATAGTCATAATATATTAACCCAGCTACTAACACGTAATCATTTAGTATATGCATGTTTTATACTATTATAAGATAATTTTCTTGCATAACTAATATTTGCACTTATTATTATTATTAGTTTTTTCCTCCAATAAGGATTCGAGAAGTATTGGTGTACAATTGGGATACTAATTTAATTAATTTAAAATTGTTGGATACTACGTAATTTTTTAAATGTATAATATATCATATAAATCGAATTTTTTAATTAATTTGAGAACGGCTAATAACTTAATAATACGGAGTATTTATATTAATAATTAATTAATTATTAATAATAATAAAAAATAGTAATATAAGTATTAAATTAATTTGTTAAATTGGAGTCTTTGTCTTTATATGGAACTCTTTTTGTTTCAATTGTTATAATATAAACGAAGTATTTATTTTATCATTATTAATTGATATAATTAAATTAAATTGATTAAATAATATAATAAATAATATAATAATAATTAAAAATAAAAATTTGTTAACTGAAACTAAGAGGTTGACACGTGTCATTGTTGCCTACGTGACAAATCCTGGAACCATCTCTACTACTCGCTTAGTATATACATAGATATCACCTACTCCTACTTTTTTAACTCCTAATCTCCTATACCTTTAATTCATGACACATAACTTTATGTTTGGATATACATGCTAATAATTGTGATTAAATCAATCTAAATTCTCATATTAAGACAAACTTATAAGTAACCAGCAGGACTAGCAGTTGCTAACATGTTAAAAGATATGATGTTTAGATTATTTTACAATCTTACATACATATACATATACATATACATATTATCTTAATTTGAAAATAATTATTTATCAAATGAAAACAATGACTTCTAGAAAATCAATAAGAGTCAATGAAATCATTATAACGTGTAGAAATTAAATTAAGTAAAAACATTGAAATCTCATGTTCATAACATTTTATTATTTCATATGACCAATGAAATATAATCACACGGTACAAACATTACAAAAAGGAATTTCGACAAAGACTCAATTATTTTGAAGTTCTTCATAGAAATAAGGTATTGTCTTCGGTGTGACCAACTCTTTTTCAAATATTTTTGTAATAAAGCTATTTAAAAAACTTTACACCTGATATGCTCTGAGAGATTTCTATGTCTGGTAATTTTAATTAGATTAAGACATGTAAACTATATGATAAAAGATTGAAAGCGTTTGATTAAAAAAAACTACAAAACTTATCTTGACAAATTAATTAATATGGCTCTTTTTTTTACAAAAAGAATGGTAAATGATTAAATAGGTATGATGTATTGAAAAACGTCGATCGAGAAACTAAAAAAATATTTGCTAGAAAGCAGAAAATTTAAAAGATGTTAACTTGCTTAAAGAGTAGACATGACATATCTTGAACAAATTGAAGTTATATACAAAATATTTTTCCAAAAAATAAGAAACTTCAAACAATGTTTGTTGTTAAATATATGGTGATGATTCGTTCACAACTAAAAAGTTCTCCCTACACCACCAACTGTACTTTACAGTGTTGTACAATACAACACAATCAAACACAATTAATGGTGTACGAAGAATTTTTAGTAGTGTACAAATTGCTATCTAAATATATTAAACGTAATTATTTTATGTATAAAGAAAACTGAAATTAAGCTGTTAATTAAGGATGATGATATTTCACTGTTTTAAGCAAAGATATTTGAGAAAATTGCCCGTTTCGTCCTTGTGTTTGTTCAAAAAATCACAATCCGTCCCTTATTTTAGGAAATGTCACCAGACATCCCCGTATTTGTTATTTTCGCTCACCAATCATCCCATCTAACATATTTCGTTAGTTTCCTCCGTTAAGTCATGAAAAATGACTAAAATGCCCACTCATCCTCCTTACTCTTCCTCAAAAACCATCTTTATATCTATCCATAAATAAATTATGGATTGACTACTCTGACTTTTCTCTCATCTCTTTCTTCTCATTACCGCCGCCCCACCTCACCCTCAAACCCACCACCTCCTCCGGCCACCACCTCCACCCTCTCAACCCGCATCCTCCTCCACCCCTCCACACCTCCTCCAGCATCTCCTTTCATCAACTGTAGCTACCGCCGTTCTATCTTGACGGAGGCGACGACGGTCATCGGGCTTAGAGTGGTGACGGCGGCTGCATAGTTTAAACGGAGATTGGGGGAATACTCTCTAGAGAGAGAGAAATAGAGAGAGAGAGGGATCTTCGAAGTTATATGCGATCTGGAGCCACCACTTACACCCATCAACCAACGCCACCACCGCCACAACAGACACCGCCTACACCCAACTACCAGCTACCACCGCCATCCAGCCACCATCGCCTCCCAGCCACCACACCCCCTATTTCAGCCACCACCTAAAATCCCCACCGGCACCAGATGTCATCTAACTCCGATCTGTTCCTCTCCGTTCCCGTTTTCAGTTTTTTACGGTCATCATAATTTATCATCTCGATTCCTGCTCAAAATCACCCGATTATGGAGTTTTGAACGGAATTGATAACATGCCGCAGAATATTGTAACCCAAAATATAACGCAGAAAATCGCACAATCTCTGATAGGTTTGTGTACATTTTCAGATCTCTATTTGTGATTCAATAGTTATGGTGATTGTGACAAGTAACCCATTTGTGACTCGTATTCAATTCGTTGTATATGAACGGATTTTGGTCGATTTGAAGCTAGATTTAGTTTGATGTTGGTCGATTTACAGGTGTGAATAGTCTATTGACCGGTGTGTGTATGATGCTTAGAATGACGACCAGGATTACGGTGGTCGATTTCAGGCTTCGATTTACAGGGGTGATTCTCTCGATCACTCGCCGGATTCCGGTTAACTGTGGCGACGTGATTGTTTCTCAACTGTAGCTACGTCCACAGTTTGTACGGAATTGCTAGCTGTAAAATTTTAGGCAGTGCGTGAATAAGAGTATGGGTAGATACACGAGTGTGAATATTTACATGTATATTTGAGTGACGAATTTTGAGCAGGAAAATGGAGAGATTATTTGTGTTGGTCGAGTACAATTTAACATGCTCATGGTACAAGATGTTTTAAGGGGAGGTATTTATTTGAAGAAATGCTCATGAGTCTTGCTTTTTGTTGTGGAGGCTCGTGTGGTTTTATGGTGGATTCAATACAGAAGGTTATTAAAGAAGGGATAAAAAGAAGACGAGGGTATTTTGGTCATTTTAATGTGATTTAACAGTAAAAGTTAACAAATCTAACGAAGAGGAGTATTAGTGAGCAAAAATAACAAATACAGGGATGTCTGGTGACATTTCCTAAAATAAGGGACGAATTGTGATTTTTTGGACAAACACAGGGATGAAATGGGCAATTTTCTCAAGATATTTTCTTTATGTATAATACGGAGTAAAAGATAAGAAGAGGAGTACGTGGTACCAATGTGGTACTGGTATATAAAAATAATACAACACATGTGAACCATACCGGCTTCTACTACACTGAAAGAGAGAGAGAGAGAGAAAAATTCGGTGTATGACACAATGTGATCAAACATGATTCATGATTAAATCTTTAATCAATGAAATTAAGAAGAAAAAAGACGAATTAAAATCAAACGAGCAAGCACACACTTAATCACTTCAATATGACACAACGTGATAAAACATTATTTATTACGGAGTATTATCTTTTTATTGATGAAATTATAAAAGAAAAGAGAGAAATTAAAATCAATCCGGCGAGCACACACTTAATCTCTTCAGTTCCACCCAACGTTAACATTTCTGCATAAGGTGTACGACAAACTCCATGTCATCTTGGAGCAGGAAACGTGCGTACCCAACATGAAAGAAATCTTTCACACTGAAAAATTGGTTGCACTGAAAATTTTTTCATTTGATCCTGATTAATTATGATTAATTATATAGTGTGTGTGAGCGCGTGTTCAGTAACGACTTAACGGTAACAAGAAACTAACTAATAATAATATTGATAGTGGTTCTACAACTAACAAAACACGACTCCCAAGTCCCACCACACATGTTACCTTCCATTTCCATGCATGTAGTTGTTTCTGTTGCGTAAGATAAAAAGGGTAAAGGTTCGTACTAGCAAGGAAAGACTAAAGCGATTTGTACATGGGTTTGTCCACCATTCAATTCCTTTAAGCTTTTTATCTCAAATCAAGAAAAAATCATACTACTTTGTCCACCATCTTTGTAACATCCTCCGTACCGGTCTGGTAATTTCTATTATTTTAATCGCGTATTTAATTGTTTTAGAAATTACTTGGTATTAATTGTTTAATTGAGAAACTAAGTTAAATAAGTCCCAGAACTTATTGTGACTAGTGAAATATTAGTCGTTTTAAATTACCTTAGTTAACGGTAAAATAAAATAAGTTTCTCGCAAAATGGTTTTTAGGTTCCAGACAATAGATTGAAAGGGGACTAGTTTTAAGTGAATACGGAGTCGGGGAAAAACTTAGCCGACTTATAACCTTTCCTTTTTAGGAAAGTTTGATCATTTCCTTCTAATACCTAAACCTAGAGCTTAAACACAAGAAATTCTCAAACTCAAATCCATAAACAAACCTTGTGGAACTAAAATTCGAAGTTTAACATCATCATCATTAGCTGTACATCTCTGGATTGTAAGTAATTATATGAATCAAACCTTTTGAATTTGGGTTATGATCTCTTGGATTAAATGTATAGATATGTGATGTTAAATGATTATATGTGATGTTATTTGCTGTTAATCATAGTTATTTTGATGTTTAAAAACGAATTGGCAACTGAGCATGAATGGTTTTTGGTATGAAATCGAGCTGGCTAGGCAGTTGCAGGTTCTGCAGTTTTGCGATGAACACAGGGAATCCGGCGGATTCCTATTGAATCCGGCGGATTCATCAGGTCAATGGGTTTGGGAATCTGGTCAAATGGGTTTAAATTCGGCGGATTCATCAACCGGATTCGTTTGGAGAACCCTGGTCCAAAGTTGAGTCTGAAACAACCCTTGAATCCGGCGGATTCATTGGGAATCCGGCGGATTCCACCAAAATGCAGAGAATATAATTTCTTTTAACAAACTTCATTGAATCACTAATGTATTATGTTATTTGTTAGGTTTGTTAATATATCTAGCAAATGTGCCTATAAATGTTAATATATGTTATATTCAAGTATAAGTTATGAGTTTGTGAATACTGTTACTAACTTATATTCGATTCTTGATTCTCAGATCCTCCAAAAGATAAGTGATACTTCACTACAACAGGAAGGAGCTACTGCGACGGACAAATCAGTCACAAAGCCGTGGCAATAGGCCTGTTGCGACTGATTTGCGACCAAAATCGGTCGTCGCAAAAAGACGCGTGGCAATTGCTTTTTGCCACAACAGTTGTCACAGAAATAAAAATTTGCGACCGAAAAAAGTCGTCGCAAGACGGTCATAAAAGTGATTTTCATCACTTCGTAAAGTTAAAGTGTAGCTACCGTGTTGCGACGGAAAATCGCGACGAATTTCTGAGGCAATAAATTGCGACCGATTTTTGTGGAAAACCTTAACGACGGAACTGCGACAGACTTTGTAAGAAACTTGCAACCGACTTGAACTGAAATTTGCGACCGAATTGCTAAAAATATTGCGACAGATTCACGACCGACTTTTCAAAATAAATTTTGACCATAATATTGTTGTTTCCAATTTTCCTGTATATTATCCACCAAATATATAATACTTGAATCAAACCCAAAATATATAAATCGTTAAAGATCACTACTTTCATAAACCATAAACATCCATTAGACCGATGCGGCAATTTAAAATTTCACAGTGTTTACCGACATGGTAGGTGGTAACCTAACATATTACAAAAGTTAGACCAATGCGGCAATTTAGCATCCAAACAATGTTTACCGACACGGTAGTTTGTAACCTAACATATTACAAAAGAAGATTAGTAGTTAGGAAAGCCTTGTAGACATTACAAATTTTTAAGAGTTGGGAGACTCGTAGGACTTGGAGGATCACGAGGCAATCTTGCAAATAAGTGGGCCAACGTCTCATTCGTCTCTCTTTGGAAATCGGCCAATTCTTCGGCTAGTCTTTCTCTCTCTAGCCTTTCTCTATCCCTTTCGAGGGTGATTTCCTCCACCGTCTTTTTTAATTCTTGAACCTATAAGATAACAAATATGCATTCAATTGACAAACGTTCATATGTTCTTATTTGGGTTAATTAGTTTGGCAATAATAGAACACTTAAGAAAATAAATAATTGAAGCAGCTAGCAAGTTTGCCAACTTAGAACTAAGAATTCTTGTATCATGTTTTTTTTTTTTTGGCAAAGCATATATTTATATATTTGAACAACCATAAAAATTAGATATAGATATATGGAATAATAATCATAAACTAACTATAGTATGAATAATTAAACCAGTAAGTTCACCTACTAATATATTATTATACGTGATCAAAGAAAACAAAACTAAGTTAAAAAGCAAGCGGTAATATCGAAAAACAAACAAACCTGCATCTTTGTTGGGTGTGGATACTGAGAATTAGTGCCCTTTTACCAACCTCCAGCAGCAATCATCCATAACTCTTGATCGTGACAGGGATAATCATCGACATTCTCCCCATACATCTCAATCATCAATCGTTGATACATTTTCTATGATTAATTGTACCAAAACAAAATCAAAATTACCATATAAAATGCAACTACTAACACACAACTAGTCATACATAAAGAGCAATAAAAGAATCTTACAACATGTAAACGGGCCCTCTTGTCCCCAGACCTTGTCCCTGTCAACAAATTCTCATATGGCCTTGAACCCTTTCTCGTGTGCGTTTGAGTGAAAAACTCAGCAGACCTCATAGCATGGCCCAAAAGTCCTTGCTGGATAAATTATAAATATTACTAAGTATACAAATGCTTAACAACTTTCAAATATATACATATAAGTATACTTCCGGGTATATATATATCAACACTCACTGATTTCTTGTATATATAAAATTAATGATAACTTATACAGTATATATATATATATATATATATATATTATTAAATCATCAGTAACTATATATATTAGTACTCACTAGATGAGCTTTTTTAAGTACTAACATATATATAAGTAATAGTTTTTATAATGATTGTAAAAAGAGGACGCTGAATACATAAGTTCACTGTGTCAATGGAAGTGCCCCTGCATATAAATTACATGTTAACGATGTATAGATATATGTAAATTGTTAGTAGCTCACTCTGTATGCTAGTCCGTGTTAAATTCATGTGTAAACTAATTTGGTTGAATTATACTAGCCTGGAAACAGTCCCACACCTGCCCATGATTGAGTTCCGGGATAGCATCCCAATTTGTCGAGGCTCCACAAAACCTGCTCTTAACAGCGGTCGTCATCACGCGGCTACATGCTTTTTGATGACTAAATCTACACAATGGACACGACAAAACACCGTTATGTAATTATATCAATTTCTGCAAGGATATCAACACTTTTTTTATAAACACATACTTATCTCCAGTTAGCCAAATCAGTGTCCGGTTTGATTGTGATGGCAATGGCGGGGAGATATTCGACCCACGTCGGGTCTGTTGAGCCTCTTCCTCATCAGAAGAAATTTGAACATCTTTTAATCCATCTACTAGAGGCGGAGTCTGATCATGGTTCATATTATCTAGTGCTACTGACTCTTCTGAAATTTCACGTCCATGTCCATCACCACGTCTAGCTAATCCACCACGTCCAGCTGAACCCCCACGTCGACCACGTCCACCGCCACGTTTACCGCTACGTCTACCACTACTCTGACCTCCTTTCCTATTTCCAGCTGTAGTACGTCCCATTGTACCTAAATCAATATAAATTAAAAAGTAGAAACAAAAACTCCAGATGTTAAAACACAAGATTAATCATTTACTTGTAAATTAAATTAGCATACAAATGTAACAACATTGTAAATACTTAAGTACATTTAATCTAAGGTAAAAAAAAATCTCACACATTATAAACACTTGAGTATAAAAGACTATCCACATTTCTACAATACTCTAAATTATGATATACATACTACAGGTCATCTCATACATCCATCATTCCATCTTCTATGCTACTGATTTATATATATAAAAGATAAATGAAGATTTCAAAAATGCAGCCTCTCACATGTCCTTTGTTCACTCTAACAATTAATAAAAAAAATTATTAAACAATAACACCCCACCACAATTCTCGATCTACTTTATTCGAGAGAAAACAAAAGAAAAGGAACCACAAACATTTTTGCAAGTTATAATAAGGGACCACAACATATAGAACTAATATAACAATACATAAATGAACGATAAAGCCATATAAATAACAGCAAGTGCCAAATCAAGCATAAAATTATCATAATGAGTAATAATTTTTACCTTTCTTAGTTGAATCGAACTTCAAATCAGTAGAAACTTTCTTTATCCATCTCGATTTTGATACTAGAAGAGAAAGTTAGCATCTTTTTTGTTCAACATGTGAAGGAATGTGGATTTTAGGTTGGGGGTGGGTTGCGACGCAAAAAAAAAAAAGACAGGAAGGTGAAAGATAAAGTTATCTAGGGCAAACTTAGAATAAAAGGGTATGTAAGGATTTGATTTCTTTTTCCTTTTTCTTTAAAAACATTAAATACTTATATTTCTTTGATTTTTTTTTTCTGTTTTATGACTTTTATCAACTTAAGATTTTTTTTTGCGGCTCATAGAATTAAGACAAGTTATGGATTTATTTGATCTTTTTTCCTTTTGATCAAGTTATCTATATATTTTTATGATGATGGTCACGGCTACAAGGAACGATCCTTCAATATTTGTACTTTGATATGATTTATTTGATTGCTAGATAAATTCAAAATATAAATATACAAATATTCTATTTTAAAATGGTGGTGATTTGTATACCACCAACTTTTAGTCATACACCACTGAATCTGCTTTTAAATATTATATAATAAAGCAAACTCAAAACGGCGAAAAGTTTTGTAGCAAATTCGTAGCAATTATAGATCTTTTGTGACAAAGTTGCTACAGCCTCATTTTGTTTAATTTTTTAAAAAATAGTTTTAAATAAAAAATGCACATATATGTTTATACATATTCATATATGGTTCAACAAGTACTCAAAAAAATTTAAAAGTGAATGAATATACATGTCTATATATATGTATGTGTGTATATCGACTTCGACCTATAAGAAAGTATATATCAATATAGTAATAGTTCATAGTTACATACCATCAAACATATTAATAAGTACAAATATTGTGTCTTTTTTATACATTACACTCATATAAAAACATACTTGATGCTCCTATGTATCTAATTGTGCTTGTATAATAAAGCAAACTCAAAACGAAGAAAAGTTCTGTAGCAAATCCGTAGCAATTATAGATACTTTGTGACGGAGTTGCTACAGCCTTATTTTGTTTGATTTTTTTAAAAATAGTTTTAAATAAAAAACACACATATATGTTTATACATGTTCCTATATGGTTCAGTAAGTACTAAAAAAAAATTAAAAGTGAATGAATATACATGTCTATATATACGTAGGTGTGTATATCAACTTCGACCTATAAAAAAGTATATATCTATATATTAATAGTTTAGAGATACATACCACAAAACATATTAATAAGTACAAATATTGTGTCTTTTTTATACATTACACTCATATAAAGACATACTTGATGCTCATATGTATCTAATTGTGCTTATATAATAAAGCAAACTCAAAACGGATAAAAGCTCTGTAGCAAATCCGTAGCAATTATAGATACTTTGTGACGGAGTTGCTACAGCCTCATTTCGTTTAATTTTTTTAAAAATAGTTTTAAATAAAAAATGCACATATATGTTTATACATATTCCTATATGGTTCAATAAGTACTCAAAAAAAATTAAAAGTGAATGAATATACATGTCTATATATACGTACGTGTGTATATCAGCTTCGACCTATAAAAATATATATATCTATATATTAATAGTTTAGAGATACATACCACAAAACATATTAATAAGTACAAATATTGTGTCTTTTTTATACATTACACTCATATAAAGGCATACTTGATGCTCCTATGTATCTAATTGTGCTTGTATAATAAAGCAAACTCAAAACGGATAAAAGTTCTGTAGCAAATCCGTAGCAATTATAGATACTTTGTGACGGAGTTGCTACAGCCTCATTTTGTTTAATTTTTTAAAAAATAGTTTTAAATAAAAAACACACATATATGTTTATACATATTCCTATATGGTTCAGTAAGTACTCAAAAAAAATTAAAAGTGAACGAATATACATGTCTATATATACGTATGTGTGTATATCAGCTTCGACCTATAAAAAAGTATATATCTATATATTAATAGTTTAGAGATACATACCACAAAACATATTAATAAGTACAAATATTGTGTCTTTTTTATACATTACACTCATATAAAGACATACTTGATGCTGTTATGTATCTCATTGTGCTTGTATAATTACGCAAACACAAAACGGCAAAAGTTTTGTGGCAAATCCGAAGCAATTATAGATAGTTGTGACGGAGTTGCTACAGCCTCATTATTTATTTTATTTAATTAATAAAGATCAAATTTTGCAACCGATTTGTGACAAGTTCCATTATTATTATTTATTATATTATTATTTTAGTTCAATTTTGCGACCGGTCTGCCACGACTATTATTATTGTAGATTTTTTTTTTTTTAAGTTATTACTTATTTTGTTCAACCGTTGCAAATTCGACACAAATCTGTCGCAAAACTTAGTCAAAGATTTGAAAAATAAGTCAAGTATTTGAATTCTGATTAGCCGTCGCAACTTTGACACTAATCTGTCGCAAATTTAGGTCAAAGTTTTGAAAATTTAGTCAACTGTCTGAATTCTTATTTGTTGTCGCAAGTTTGACACTAATCCGTCGCAATATTTGGTCAAACATTTGACTTTTTATACACCGTCGCAATTTTGTCACTAATCTGTGTCAAAAGTTAGTCAAATGTTTGACTTTTTATCTTCCAACATATCGTCACAAAGCGGTGGCAAATGCGTCGCAGATGTAATAAATTTGCTACGATTTTATTTTCGTCGCAAGTTTCTGTAGCTGTTGCCTGTTTCTGTAGTAGTTGGAATCTGAGTTTGTGAAGACCAAGGTATCGGTGAGTGGATTTAGAACTCACCTTTCGATTTAGTTGTAACCGTTTGGTTGCGACAAGTAAACGTAGATTGATTATAAGACTGTTTAGTCTGTGTTATTGATTATGAATCTACGTGATATGTGATTCTATGTGTATCTGTTATTGAGGTCAACGTATAGTTGGATTTTTGGTTATTATGTGAATTACACAGGTTTTGATTCATCTGTTGTGTTTGAGACCTGTGCATGAGTTTAATAACCAATAGTTATCGGTCTATTCTGTAATGGTCATACAGATTGACGTTAAGTGTTTTTGGAGAATCCCCGGGTATTATGATTCCTCCAGAGCAACCGATCCTCATTGAAATTGAAATAGAAATATGTTTACGTTTAATTGCTGTAAACAGATTGTTATGCTAAGTTGGATTGTATGTGATAAATTCATTCACTTAGCTGCGTGCTAATCCCTCATATTAACTTCCTGCAGATTATGTTTGTTATGTGGGTGATCAGGAAGTGGATGCTTTGCAAGGAAAGTTTGACAGCTTGTGAACTCTGATATGGTTTTGTTATAAACCTAGTTTTGTAAAATATAAAACCCCGGCTTGTGTAGTTTCTAAACAGTTTTAATTTGGTATGTGTGGAACATGTAACTGTTTATGTACATTATATTAATGTACAGTATATAAATATGTTTTAAATTCATACGATTCCGAGTAAAATAATAGAATATTATGTGTAAGAAAGAGGGGTGTTATAAGTTGGTATCAGAGCATAGTTTTGGGTTAATTGAGCATTGAAAAGTGTTCAATCCCAATTATGAAGCATGTTTTGTCAAACAATCCTGGTATGGGATTTAGCATTAGTTATGAATTGTTAGTAGTTAGGTGCTAACGATTAACAATTGTTGAGTTGTTGTGGTGAAAACAGATATGGCAGATAACGAGCAAACGACCGCCAACCCTAACAATGCCTCAAGAACCAATGCTCCTCCTTTGCACATACAGAGTGAACCACCTGCTCATGATGATACTTCTGCTCGTGTTGGTGAAGAATCAAATCAAGATGACTATATGCACGAAATGGAAGATGAATTGATTTCCCTTAGAGAATTCAAAAGACAAACTGAAGCTGCGTCATCTCAGCAACGGTTTCAACAACCTATCTATCCATTTGGTACTATTCCCTCATCTCAGACTAACAAGACATGTTCTTTCAAGACTTTTATGGCTAGTAAACCTCCTGAATACTCTGGTAGTCCTAATCCGACTGTTACTTTAAATTGGTTGAGAAATATTGAAAGAAAGTTTGAAGTGACTTGTTGTGAGGAAAAGTTTAAAGTTCCATATGCAGTACAGTGTCTTAAGGATGATGCAATGGTCTGGTGGGATTCTATTACCGGCCATTTGACCCAACAACAAAAGGAAACTATTCAGTGGTCCGAATTTCATCAAGTAGTTCGTAATCAGTATTCTTCAGATTTTGAAATGGCTCGGATCAGACGGGAGTTTGTAAATTTGCAACTGACTGATAAAATGACAATGGATGAGTTAATAACCCAGTTTACCGAGAAGTTGAGGTTTGTTCAGCAGTGGGTCCCTGATGAGAAGACGAAAATTGAACAGTTTGTTGATGCTTTACCTTCTAATTATCGTACTACTGTGAGATTAGCGGGTACTTTATCTCAAGCTTTTAATCTTGCACGTTCAGTTGATAGTGATATGAGAGGTCCAGTTTTTCCATCTAAGGATAGATCCGATCAGAAATCCAGAAATGAATCTTCAGGAAAAGGGAAACAAAGGTGGCAGGGTAACCGACAGGGCCAGAAAAGCAGTGGCAGTAAAAGTGTTTCTTCTGGTAGTTCTAACTGGTGTAGTACTTGCAGGTCTAAGCATACTGGACCGTGTACACCTCAGACAAATAAATGTGTTAAATGTGGTGAGCTTGGTCACGAGTTTAAGAATTGCAAGTTTCCTAATTATGTGTGCTGGCAATGTAAGAAAGAAGGGCATCGTGTTGGTCAGTGTCCAGAGGCGGGGAAACAGGGTTCGGTTTCGGTCGGGAGTTCGTCATCTTCCGGGCAAAAGCGGTAGAATCCTCCGCCAGCTACTAGTAGGGCGTTTCAGATGACAGTCGATGAGGCTGTCCACACAGATGATGTAATTACTGGTACTTTTCTTACAAACTCTGTACCAGCACGTGTTTTATTTGATTCTGGAGCAAACTGCTCTTTTATATCTGTGTGTTTCTGTGATAAGTTGAAACTGATTCCTGCTGTGATAACTAAGCCCTTAGAAGTAGAGATTGTTAGTGGCAAATTAGTTCCTGTTACCACCTCGGTGACTTGAGCTAATATTGTAATTGATGGCCAGACTTTTCCAATTTCGTTTCTGTTAATGCCGATTCCAAGTTTTGATGTGATTGTTGGCATGGATTGGTTGAGTCAGTTTAAAGCTAGTATAGATTGCCACCATAAGCTGATTAGAATACCAATTTCTGAAGAGTCATATGTTGTGGCTCGAGGAGAAAGGGATGGTGAGTGTATACCTCTTATTTCTATGATGAAAGCTAGGAAGTCGTTGTCTAAAGGTTGTGAGTCTTACCTGGCTTATGTGATTGATGTGAAATTAGAAAAGAAATCCATTTCTGATGTTCCGGTTGTTTCTGAATATCCGGAAGTGTTTCCCGATGAACTGCCTGGTTTACCACCGGTTAGGGAAGTTGAATATCAGATTGATCTTGTTCCTGGCTCGTCGCCTGTAGCTAAAGCTCCCTATAGATTAGCTCCTTCTGAAATACGTGAAATGATGAATCAGATACAGGAGTTATTGGATAAAGGATTCATTAGACCTAGTTCTTCCCCTTGGGGTGCACCAGTTTTGTTTGTGAAAAAGAAGGATGAGTCTTTTAGAATGTGTATTGATTATAGGGAACTGAACAAAAGAACATGTAAGTCCCCTAGTTTTAGGATCGATAACTTCGTTATCTTTAGTATTAAGGTGCGGAATCCCTCAATACGGTGTTATCTTACTAGTAACGAATACGTTCGTAATTGCGTTTATAAAGCTTAACTTTAAACGAATAATACATCAAAGCCTAGCCGTTAGGTTTAAGTTTTCTATGGGTTTAGCGAATTCGCAGATCAGAAAAACCGAATGACAAAAGTTGTTATGTTTTTCATCCGTGAAAAACAATTTATACGTCAGTTTGTCTCGGCTCGCATGGGCCTGCGAGTTCGGTCCAACTCGCAGCCCAAGCCCAGTAAAGGACTCGGCTCGCCAGACTCAAGCTTCACGAGTTCAGATCTCACCCCACAGCTCAACTCGCTGCGACTTGAGATCTCGACTCGTCTCGCATGAAACGTCTATTATTTATTTCGTATTTAAACATTCGTCTAACTTAGCATAATAATATGTTTAACGAATATTACTAACAAAACAAATATTTATTTACAAATCTAAACCAATATACAAACGTAATAATAATTACACCAGTCTTATTTCAAGCTAGATCTGTTGTCACACTCTATGTTCCAACAGACTCCCCCTTGACAATAGCTCTAGCGTCTTTATCTTCACGCTGTCTTTGATCTTCATTTGTAAATCTTACTGCCTGCGTAAATCTTCATCTTGATACAAGTTCTAACCATCAACTGATAATCTCTTGCTAAATCAGCCCATTCAATAGTCGTCAAAATTCTGTTTTCATTTAACTTTAACAGATCTTTTCTCGACATATTCATCAGGTGTCGATGATCATAAACTCTAAAGATTTCTCTTTCACCACCTTCAACCTCATCATCAGCTTCAACCATAACAGCTTCTCCAGTTCCTGAATCCACGTGCCAACTCTTCATATTTCCCAGAATATCCTATGGCATTGTCTTCAGTGGAATCTGCTGTATGCATCTTACAGCTGGATAAATCTTTTTCCTTCTTCTTCTTCTTCCAGTTCTTTGACTTATCTCCTGTAGTCAGAGTCAAAGTACCATCCAACAATCCCTTTACGAGGAACACGTTTTCCCGTAATATCAACTTCTGAAACTCCAATCTTCTTCTTCAGCTTTGGAAGTTTCCTAAGAAAAACAGCAGGATTCTTGGTAGGAATCAAAGTTTCATCTTTTTCAGAATCGGTTGAGTCATCGATTTCTTCATCTACATCGACAATCATTGGACCTTGTTCATTTTCAATAATAACTTCTGTCCTAGACGGGCTCACATGGTGTTCATCTATATTCGCATCTGGATCTACACCAATGTCTTGCACAATCTCAGGTACAGCAGTCCAATCTGTAGGTGGTAGAAATTCTCCATCCTCAAGATCAAAATCAATGTCTTCATCTATCTCATCAAAAATATCATCTTCCGAATCAGATAAATCAAGCATTTCCAATCCTAAGAGAAAACCACAAATACAAATCAATATTAATAATTAAAACTCTCTTATCGATTTCCCTGAATCAACCTAAGAATTTCTTTATTAATTCTTTTGTATATTTTAACGCAATTTACAAATAACTTATAAAATCTTTAATTGATTACCCTGAATCAATCCAAAATCTCTTAAGTCTACTTAACAAATATTAATTAATTTTAAATTCTAATGCATTGTGAATAATCACCAAACATTTAAATTTACTATTAATTACCATATATAATTTCCAAGTGTTAATTGATCTCATTCATTATCAATTTAACCTTTAAATTATATATCATTTGTCTAGTTAATACGAATACATTTTTAACTTGTTAATTACTTATATACCTTACGGTCTTAAGTCCATAATCAAATCTAAAATGCATATGTTATTATAAAATTTTGACCGCCGATATTAATCGGAACACGCCGCTCGACTACTCAATGAGTCGGAAGTCTTTCGATCACTATTTTATCTTAACATAATTATATAAACTTAAATTACCAAACATATTTTACTTAAAATAATAATAACCCTAAGCCAAATATATTTACACAATAAATTAAGTTTACATTTGTTCACTACAAACTATTACAAATATTACAATACTATGATAATACTAAGTTATCTTACCAGCTTCAGTATCACCCAGTACAGTCTTATCTGCACTTGTACTCGCTCCAGAACCGCTAGCACCAGCACCAAACTCCCCCTGAATCGTAGCTTGCTCACCAGTCTTTGAAGTACCAGTCTGCTCACCACTCGGTGCATTGGGATCATCGTCCTTGTCTGAATCTCTCTTCCTCTTCAACTCATTTTCTCTTCAAAACTCCAGATATACCAATATCTCCCCCTGAGTAGACTGTCCTGAATGCGATCTCAAGACCAGACTCTCCAAAGAAGATAACTTCAGTCTCTGCACATTGAAGTCCGCAAGCAAAGTCTCATGAGTCTTCATCAACAGATTGTACGATTCACTCTGCTTGAGTATCTGCTGAGCAAGAAGAAGATTGTTCGACACCAGCTCTGGAATCTGAGAAGTAAGCTTCTCTAAATCCTTTACCCTCGACTCTAAGGATGTAATCCTTTCAGCATCAGTCATTGGAGTAACAGGTATCGTTCTAGGTCCAGGCGGTGTAAGAGACTCAATATGCCAGTCTCTGGTCAGCGGTGTATGAGGTTGAGACAAAGCTTGCGTAAGCAAGTTCGTCGCAAATCTAGCTGCTTTATTCGTCGGAAATTTCGCCGCACGAACTAGATCAGCAACCTCATGCTGAAAGTTAAACACAATTAAAATCAGTTATTGTTACAGATTACTCTGTCTCAAACTCTAATTAATCGCATAACACTCATAGTTATAGAACTTATATCTCATACCTGAAGCGGTACAGACATCTGTTCAGAAACCACCGGTGTATCCTTCTCCACCTGTGGTGTATCCTGAGCAACTGTATACAGAATTAACTGTCTCAGTTTAACTCCTGATAAACAATAAGTTAAGATTATTTAACTTTTATAATCAATACTAACCTTCTCTAATAGTTAGCGTTCTCGGACGCTTCATCAATTGAGCATCAATCTCCTCAATATCTTCCTCCATAACACTCTTACCCTTCCTCTTCTTTTCAGAAGCAAATGGAGGAGGAGAAGATGTATTCTCAGAATCATCATCAGAAGCCGTCTCACCATCACGACCTCTAGATGATCTAACATGATCCTAAATTTTGAATATATTAAACATTTATGATTAGCATAAGCTCTATCATACAAGTTCTATCTATTTAAGATTAAGCAGATATAATACCTCAGTCGGTACAACAACTGATCTATCAAGCTGTATCTGCTCCCCCTCAAGTATTACAACTTCTGGGTTTGCAGCCTCAGCTTCAGCTTCCTGTTCGTTTAATGATATTTATATTTTAAAATCAGAAATAATATCCAATTAACTAAATATCTATATCATAATCATTATATAATAATATTATGCATCTATGATTAATAAAAACAATCTATCAACTAAGCATCTATATTATTATATAAATAAAATATTACCTCAGATGGTGCAAAATAACTATCAATATCCTGGAGCAATGGATTCGTCGCATCATCATTCTGCTCCAAAACCTCTTGCACAACCTGTGCAGCAACCTCTTGATTCACCTGCTGATCAACCTGACCAACCTGAATAAGAACATCCTCAAGGAGCCCTTGTGGATCTTCAGGTTGAACCTCCTCAGCTACAGGATCAGGTACAACATCAGCAGCATCAGCAGGATCTGGAACAGCCGCAGCAGGAGCAACCACATCCAACCAACCATGATTTGGTGGTGCAACGTAGTTTGGGTCAATTATATACCCAAAGAGTGGTCTTACCTCAGGTTTTACCACTCCCTCCTTCCTAACCGTCTGCATAAACATGGCGTTATACCCACGATGGTCAATCGTATTAACCACTAGATGTGGTTCAGGTATAGCCAAATCCGGTAGACGCGCACGGATAATCAACATGCAAAATCGCGGGTAAACCAAAAATCTTGATCTAACAGACCCCGATATCTGTTTCGCAATCTCACCAAAAAGATAATCACAAAAACTGTATGGTTTATTATAAACCAGTGACAGTGCAGCCGATAAAATCGCAGGGCTCAACTCATCAAAACCACCCTTCTTCGCTGCAAAAACGATATTCATCACGTGCTAGAGAAACCTCCACTGACCAATAACCAGAGGTTTCTGGAACTGACGTCCGCGTCTATCTCCTGTATAACCCATACGGCCTATAGCACCTTCTATAAAATCCATAGGATACTCAATATCCCCATTCTCCTGTTCTACTGTACCTAGCTGCAAAATCTCACGGAGATTACCAGTCGAAAATGTAACAGGTTGGCCACTAACCGTAGCTCGAATCTCTAGCTGATTGACAGATTCGTCATATACAATATCCGTCCAGAAATCGTTCAGTATAGCCTGAGAGATAGGAGGATTGGCCGTAATGGCATATCGAATCCGTGAACGAGCAAGAAAACGAAGAATATCAGAAACCCTGTCAGCCCGCTTGGCTTCAAGGTTCAGATCCACCAAAATATTGTGGCCCTTGTCAAATGCTCTAGCCATATCTGTAAAATAAACACAAACAACATATATAATTTTAAAGCACGATTAAGAATCTTTAAACTATAACGTATTATGAATTGAGATTCATCAAACATCTTAGTTTAAAATTGAAATTATATATAACTTGTTACAAAAATAGTCTCAAGTCGTATATAAAAATTTAACTTATAACTAAAAAGTCTTAAGTCTAATTTAAATCCATTATATAACAGTTATTATTAAAAAAAAATCTTAACATTTATATAACTACTTAAAAATAAAATTTATCTAAGTCCTGGACTCGCATAAACTGGTCTTGCGAATCGAGATCAACTCGTTTCGCTTATCAACTCGCTTCACTGATTAACTCGCTAAACTTAGCAACTCGCTTTTAAAGTGAACTCGCTAATCCCATCGATTCGCTAGTCAACTCGCTGCGAGTTGAATCAAAATGTCAACTCGTTCGATGAACTGCCGTCGCGAGTTAGTTTTCAAAATCGATTAATCCGTTGATTTTTAACATGATCTATCGATTGATTTACTTTCATTAATGTTCGTTTAACATAAACCCTAAAGATCCATGTCCAATAACATCATAAATCGATGTAAATCGTTTGAACTTCAAACAGAAACCCTAAGTTTAAAAAAACCTTCGATTTCGTGCAATTTAAACGGTAAAATCCGTCGTTATATACCTCAAAATGTGCGTAAAGTAGAGATGTATAAAGTCTACGGATTGAAAAACTCGTTCCCGTACTCGTAAAATCGAAATCAAACGAAAACTCAAAATCGCCTCGTTTCGCCTGTAAAACGGATTCGCAAAGTTATAGTGAACTCGCGAAGTTTGTGGGTTCGGTGGGTTGGCTTGACTCGTTTGACCCCCTTTATACTTTGTATCCGATTCGCGAGATTTCAAGCGGATCCGCAAGTCGATGTCAACTCGCAGGACTATATTAAAACGCGAATTTAATTCTAAGTATAAATAAAACCCGATATTTTACAAGTCTAAATTATAATTAATTTTCACTTGCAAATTGTTACGTTTGTTCAACTCAAAAATATTCAGTATAATTTAATTCCGAAGGGTAAAACCTAATAAACACAAAAACTTAAATTAAAAACAAATAAACTTAAGATAAAAACACAATTATATAAACTTTGATATCAAGTACCATTTTATTAATCACTCGAAACAAAGTAAATATACAAAGTAAATAAGATTTTATCTGCTTAGGGATCATATTAGTAAGAATAAGCAATCAATTATATATTAAAAAGTCTAAGCAGATTGGTAGTATACATACCTCATGAAATTCAAGTAAATTACTGTAAAATTACAACTAAATTTATCATTTATACACTTATATTTATAAAATTATATCTTAGGTACCTTTATCCACATAGCATAATTAATAAATGCATTACTCACATAAAGTGAATATTTTTTTATAGATAGTTCAAGACGATTACCGGTATTATGATCCACATAAACAAATTATACTCAATTTTCTAAGCAAACACTTTATTGTTAGTATGAATATTATCAAGTGCTTCCTATTATATGACATACTGAAGAATTTCAAGTAAAACTCATAACACTGCATCATTAAATTTCAAGGTAGCGGCTACTAAATGATGTATCTTTTCGAAACATATAACATACACTTTAATTTTTAAAATTAGAAAAATATCAGACATACTTTGAATATGCTATGTTATCTAAGTCTGTACGTAGTACAACAGAAGATCCCTTCTAGCATAATTCAAAATATATTTGAGAATATTAATTTAATTAAAGGTTTCAGTTCTGAACTTAGTACAACAAAGTTACCAGTAATTAAGTTAATACCCATATTGCTACTATTTGTCACTTCAAATTAAAATGCATGATAACGGTGTATGGTAATACCATCATTCAACAATTAAGACTTAATGTCATACATCATAGAATAGTAACACAAGATAATAAACAAGTAGTTAATTAACTTCTTAAGGCTTAGAAAATGTCATATAATTTGCCTACCAGTACATCATATAATGAAGCCATCTAAAGTTTTTTTTTACTTAAAAATAGAAAAATTATAACTTGTGGATATAGGTGTATAATCAAATAAATATAAACACATACCTGATAGAACCGTTGTAGTTCTAAAGCAACTTTATTTGAACCTATTACCATATCATACTTAGGACTTAAGCTTATTATTGTGAAGCTTATTCTCCTAATGTACTATCATTTCCCTTAGTTTATTGCAAATAAAAACTTATATGAAGGCGATTCCCCTTAGGTAACAAGCAAATGAATGCCATACGCCTTTTTTTTTTTTTTTTTAATGAACACAGAAATACTAACTATTACAAAAATACCCTTGGAAGACTAATCACTCTGGATTTCTCATTCCGTTTAGTTGAACCAACGTCTCAAATCTTGCTCTGTCGAACGCCTTTGTGTATAAGTCTGCTAAGTTATCCAATGATGGAACCTTAACTAACTTTATCAACTTTTTCTCAACACAATCTCTAATAAAATGATGTCGAATATCAATATGCTTAGTTTTACTGTGCTTCACCGGATTATTGGTGATCGACATAGTAGATTCGTTATCAATCATCATAGGAGTATTGGTTATATTTAACCCGTAATCCCGCAGTTGCTGTTGAATCCAAAGTACTTGCGAGCAACAGCTACCAGCTGCAACATACTCAGCTTCACATGTAGAGATGGATACTGAGGTTTGCTTCTTGCACTGTCAGGATACTAATCTACCTCCTAGGAATTGACATCCTCCGGTCGTAGATTTCCTATTCTGATTGCATCCTCCGTAATCCGAATCAGTATATGCTACGAGATCTAAGTCTCCATCAATCGGATACCAAAGACCCAGCTTAGGTTTCCCTTTGAGGTAACGAAAGATTTGTTTAACAGCTTGCATATGTGACTCTTTCAGATTAGCCTGATATCTTGCGCATAAACAAACAGCAAACATTATGTTAGGCCTAGAGGCTGTTAGATACATTAGTGATCCGATCATGGCTCTATAAAGAGTTGGATCCACATCGCTATCACTCGATGTATCAGGACCTAGTCCATGATTGACTGGAATTGGAGTATTGTAGACCTTACTTTCATCCATCTTGAAGCATTCTAATAGCTCATATGTATATTTAGATTGATGAATAAAGAATCCATCCTTCTTTTGATCAGCTTGTAATCCTAAGAAGAAATTCAACTCTCCTATTGCAGACATTTCAAACCTTTTTCTCATAACTTGTTCGAATTCTTGACACATCTTTTCATCAGACGATCCAAAGATAATGTCATCAACATAAACTTGCACGAGAAGAAAGTCTTTTTTTTTCCACTTCACAAACAGTGTACTATCAATCGATCCTCTTGTAAATCCATTCTCAAGTAGATACGTTGATAGTGTTCCATACCATGCCCTAGGTGCTTGATGTAATCCATATAGAGCCTTATTCAAACGATATACTCTATCTGGATACTCAGGATCAGCAAACCCTGGCGGTTGTGAAACATACACCAATTCTTCCAATTTGCCATACAAAAAGGCACTCTTAACATCCAACTGATACACTTTTATACCAAAATATGATGCGAATGCTAAGAATACTCTAATTGCTTCTAGCCTAGCAACTGGTGCAAACACTTCGTTGTAGTCAATACCTTCTTGTTGATTAAAACCTTGAACCACCAGACGAGCTTTATTGCGAGTAACGATTCCTTTATCATCTCTCTTGCACTTAAATACCCATCTAGTTCCAATTGGATATTCTCCCTTTGGTAGGTCAACCAACTCCCATACTTGTAATTTAGAGAACTGTGATAGTTCCTCTTGCATTGCTTCTACCCACGAGCTTTCTTTTAAAGCCATTTGAACATTTTTAGGCTCGACTTGTGAGATAAAGCATGAATATAGACATTGATTAGGAATCCCTGTCCCTTTCATTGCAGTATACAAGCTTTGGTATTCTAAATTCTCAGACGTACTAGCTCTGGATTGATGCTTAGTTTGAACCGGAGTATTAATATCACCGATGATGTTTTCAACGGGATGATACTTACTCGTTCTAGTTGTAGTAACTGGTTCAACCGGTATCTCATCTTCCAAATTAGTACCAATCTCTTCCAATTCAGGTACATCTTCCGTACGAGCAGAAGATATCCTTAAGTGTTTCAAAGGAGTAAGTATATCATCAAACTTTGTAGGAAGATCATCAACATCTTCTGTTTCTTGAGACTTATCCTCTGAAGGTTGTTGTGACTCACTTGTGGAAGCTTTATCTGAGTCAACATTAGTCTTAATTCCAGACTGCTTAACACTTGATGTTGAAGCGGGACCAATATTCTCATCTTCAAACAATAAATGTTCAGCTATCTCTGAATCACTGACATAGTCACTAATAGGAACTTTAAATGATGCAAAAAGATCAGAATAATCAAATTGCCAATCTAAGCCCTTATGAACATCAGGTGAATAGCTCGTAACCTCAATATTATAAACCACCTCCAAACGTCCTGTGACTTTATTAAAGACTCTCTTGTTTGGCGAATTGGGCATATAACCTAGGAAAAATCCTTCGTCAGCCTTCTCACCAAATTTTGCTTGATGTCCAGTCTTTAATATGGTGCATGAAACTCCAAAGGGTTCAAACCCTTTTAAGTTAGGTTTCTTATTGTTCAAAAGCTCATAACAAGTCTTGTTATGTCTCTTAACCATAAGAACTCTATTAAGAACATAACATGCTGTATTCACTGCTTCTGCCCAAAAGATGACCGAAAGCTTTGAATCGGCAATCATTGTTCTAGCAGCTTCAATCAACGTCCTATTTTTCCTTTCAGCAACACCATTCTGTTGAGGTTCATAAGGTGCATTGAATTGATGTAATATCCCTTTGCTTAAGCAATAGATATTCAACGTTGAATTCTTAAATTCTGTTCCATTGTCACTACGAATACGCTTAACTCTCTTTTTATAGGCATTCTCTACTAGATCAAAGAACTCAATTAGAATTCCTGGAGTTTCATCCTTTGATCCCAAAAAGAATACCCACGAGAATCTAGAATAATCATCTGTGACAACCAAACAGTACCATTTGCCACCTAGACTTCTCTTGCTTATAGGGCCAAAGAGATCCATATGTAGCAATTCAAATGGCGAGGAGATAGAGTTTTCAGTCTTAGGTCTGTGTGGTTTCTTGTGCTGCTTTCCTTTCATGCAAGGAACACACTTATCCTCAGACTCGAAACGTTTTTATGGTACACCTAGAACCAAACCATTTTTGGTTATATAATTCATCTTTCTCCAGTTCAGGTGTGCCATTCTCCTATGCCATAATAATGCGTCTGTTTCCGAAGCCTTGGATAATAAACATGTAGACACCATTGAAGAGATAGGAACACCCATGTTGATAGCATAGATGTCCTTCTTCCTTGATGCCCTCATCAATATCCATTCTTCAGGAATTTTAAAACCTGGCTTCAGGACTAAGGCCTCCTTTTCATTGAAACAAACTGGATGACCTTTATCACAGACTTGGGAAACACTCACTAGGTTGTGAGTTAGTTCTTCAACATAGTTCACATCCTCAAGAGTCAAAGTTCCATTTGAAACTTTTCCTTTTCCCGAAATTACTCCTCCTTTATCTCCTGCAAAATTTACTTTTTGCTTGAGACTCTCCTTGAAGTCCTTCAGTAGACTTCTTTCTCCGGTCATGTGCCTCGAGCATCCACTGTCTACATACCACCAGCTGTCCTTGTTCACAGCATACTCCTGCACATAACACAAAATACGATCAGTTATCAAGAGGGACCCAAGCCATTACGGTCTTGGTTTGTCCCTTATCATCAACAAACTTAAGCTCTTTAAAATAACCATCCTTCCCATCAGGAGCTTTGGTTACTTTCGAATTAGCTTTAGTTTGTGGACGATCAGCCTTAAGAGGTGAATTTGAGGAGAACCTCTTAGGCACATAATTATGAGCTCTATTATGATAATTATAATTAAACTCATGTGATCGCGAAGTAGTACCACTCTCATAATGACTATGGCCTCTACTTGTAGTTCTAAACCTCGACGGTGTCACATCCCTAGACTTATGGACAGAATTATCAATTTGAGTATATGGCCGTTTAGGTTTAGGTGGGGAGACACTATGTTTACCGTCTCTTTTAAGAATGTTAACAGGTTTATTACCTAACTTAGGTTTGGTATCTAACCCATCTACAGTCATACTAGAGTCGGTCTGTGTCTTTTCATCCATCACAAGCTTATGTGGTGTTTCAGGCTTTTTGTTAGGACAATACGAAGCCACGTGTCCCTTTTGATGACACTTGAAACATGACATCTGCTTGCGTGATTTAGGAACTTTTGCATTACCACTCGGAGTCTTAGGCACTAAAGGTTCAGATATTTGTTCCTTATTAACCTTATCATCAGTCTTAGCATCGTTAATCACTCCACCCGATACAAATTGTATTTTGGTGAAATGAGAAGCCTTACTATTATCTGATGAAGGGTTCTTAATAACATCCTTCTGTGCCTCTAAGTTTTCCTGATCATCAGTTACTGAAATTTCAGGATTAGCATCTGTCATTTCAGAATCTTCAGGAATAGGAGTGTAATTGGCATTAAAAGGAGGGGATACATCATTGTAATCTAACCCAGTCTTGTCCTTTACACTACGTTGAGCATCTAACATTTTATCCATTTGAGATGTCCTATAGTTCTCAAGTTTACGGTTTTGCTCAATTAACCTTAAGTTAAGATTCACTATTTCCTGATCCTTACTAGCAATTGTCTCATTTAAGTCTTTGATATTCATATAAAGACCATCTATGACAACAGATTTTTCACTTATGGTATCTCTAAGTTTTGTTCTATCCGAAGCATCAGACTTAATTTTATCTTTTAAGGCCTGTTTATCATCACTTAATCTATGAATATCCATAATGGCTTGATCAAGTTCAGATCTAACAGTCTTATAGGATTCCTTATCCATATTCAATTGTGATGACAGATTGCTATTTGACACAGTTAAGACACTATTCTGAGATTGTAAATCAGTAACTAAGTAACAAACATCAGCAAGATTAAGAATATCTAAACATACCTTCTTCTTGTCAGTTTGTACTTCAGCCATGCGTGCCACGAATTTTTCAGGACTCATATCTGGAATTGAATCCATATATAGCACGTCATCATCACTTGCCTTCACTTCAGACTTAGGCACCTCTACTCTCTGTTCCATATCAGTGGGCATGTAGGACACTGATCCAACAGTTGTCTCTTCGATCTCGGCCATCAAGGCTTCCTCAGAATGAGCTTGCCAATCATAAGAACCATCCAACTGCTTTACCACTAAGGCTTTGGAAGCAAGAGTACTTCCCGAACCTTGTTTTCCTTGTGCTTCTACTTTAGGTCTTTGGCATTCTCTAGCAAAATGACCAATACCCTGACAGTTAAAGCATCTGACCTTGGTTTTGTCAAACCCTAATCTATTGCCCAATACCTTTCTACCAGTTCTCTTGAGGAAATTTTTAACTTTTCTTGAAACTAATGCTAACATCTCTTGAAGTTCCAATTCCTCAACATAATCCGGATCTATCTGCTCATAATCTTCGTCAAATAGAACAGGATCATTGATCTTTCCCTCTATGTAATTCTCATATGATGCAACAAAGGAAGCAAGAACAGACAGTTGCTGTTCAGCATATTTCACACTCATCGGCATCTTCTGATGCTCTTGAGGTGACTTCTCGGAATTCTTTCCCTTTGTCTCATCACTAGAAGAGGAAATAAAGCATAGATCTTCAGTAATCATTTCTCCATTTTCACTAGTATCACCAACTAACAGTGCAGTTGTCGAACTAGAGGACGCAGTCGAAAGATTTGACTTTCCATGATACAACCCAGGGTTCTGAACCTGATCAGAATCACTATCTCTTGACTTTCTGGAGAAATCATAACCTTTCAGCTTGTCAATGACTTGCTCTAAGGTCATAGTAGAATACCTGGTTTCGTTATCCTTAATCATAACGCCATACATTTCCCATTTAGAAGGCAAACCCTCAAGAAACTTGTCGGTTTTAGCTACTTCTTCTTCAACAATCTCATGGTATTCCAGTTCACTTAACAGATGGTAGAAACGCGTGACATAGGCATCAAGATCTTCTCCTTTTAAAGCTTTAAACATAGTAAACTGCTTTTTGAGAAGACTCCTCTTGCCAGCTCTCACCTGTGGACTTCCCTCACCTCTTTTCTCTAGAGCTTCCCAGAGCGTTCTAGCAGTATGAAAAAACTTCAGTTGATGAGCAATCTCTTTAGGAAGACACATCTTTATGCATGAATGTGCTTTATTTTCATTTCTGAAAGCTTCCTTCTCTTGATCACTCATGTTCTGATAGGTAAGAACCACAGTGGCATTTTGAACAGTTTGAGTAGGTGCGGTGTATCCACTCTTGATACACATCCAGATTGACAGGTCATGGAATCTACAGTAAGATTCAAATATGTCCTTCCAATTGTAGTAATCCTCGATTCTCAACAACTTAGGTGGAACATTCGATTTTCCCACCTCGTGGTCCATCTCGATCATTCTACTTAAGTCAGACATCTTAAAAACGTAAAGTAAAACTGTTTCAGCGAATCCAGAAAACTCAACTCGCAAGACTCAGCTCAACTCGCAATCTCAGCTCGACTCGCAGAATATGTCTACTCGCAAGCCTCAGTTCGGATTGCTAAAGATGTCGATTCGCAAGTGATGTCGATTCGCGAGAAATCTTAGTTCGACTCGCAAGTTCAACTCGGTTCGCAGGCGAAGCTGGAACCCTAATCTCGACTCGCGAAACGGCTGTTAAACCCGAAAACGAATTTTTAAGGTATTTTTACGACTGAAACTGAAAATTTCGACCGTAAACAAACCCTAAAACGTCCAGAGAATGATTTTGATCGTTAGTATTGCAAAAAAGCACGTAAAAACGACCCGAATCAAAAACGCAATATTACTAAAACTTATGAACACACTCGTATTTAGCCCGAAAGCTCTGATACCAGATGTAAGTCCCCTAGTTTTAGGATCGATAACTTCGTTATCTTTAGTATTAAGGTGCGGAATCCCTCAATACGGTGTTATCTTACTAGTAACGAATACGTTCGTAATTGCGTTTATAAAGCCTAACTTTAAACGAATAATACGCCAAAGCCTAGCCGTTAGGTTTAAGTTTTCTCTGGGTTTAGTGAATTCGCAGATCAGAAAAACCGAATGACAAAAGTTGTTATGTTTTTCATCCGTGAAAAACAATTTATACGTCAGTTTGTCTCGGCTCGCATGGGCCTGCGAGTTCGGTCCAACTCGCAGCCCAAGCCCAGTAAAGGACTCGGCTCGCCAGACTCAAGCTTCACGAGTTCAGATTTCACCTCACAACTCAACTCGCTGCGACTTGAGATCTCGACTCGTCTAGCATGAAACGTCTATTATTTATTTCGTATTTAAACATTCGTCTAACTTAGCATAATAATATGTTTAACGAATATTACTAACAAAACAAATATTTATTTACAAATCTAAACCAATATACAAACGTAATAATAATTACACCAGTCTTATTTCAAGCTAGATCTGTTGTCACACTCTATGTTCCAACAGAACAGTAAAGAATAAATATCCACTGCCTCGCATAGACGATTTGTTTGATCAGTTGCAGGGATCTTCATTCTATTCTAAGATTGACTTGAGATCAGGTTATCATCAAGTTCGTGTTCGTGAACAGGATATTCCTAAAACTGCTTTTCGAACCAGGTATGGTCATTTTGAATTCCTGGTTATGCCTTTTGGTTTGACTAATGCTCCAGCAGTTTTTATGGATTTGATGAACCGTGTTTGTCGGCCTTTTCTCGATAAATTTGTAATTGTGTTAATCGATGATATTCTGGTATACTCCAAATCTGAATCAGAACATGAATTGCATTTGAGAATAGTGTTAGAAACATTGAAAAGAGAACACTTGTATGCCAAATTTTCTAAATGCGAGTTCTGGATTCGGGAAGTACAGTTTCTGGGTCATATTATCTGTAATGATGGTGTCAAAGTTGATCCTGCTAAAATTAAAGCTGTTATGAATTGGAATGTTCCAAAGAATCCTTCTGAAATCAAAAGTTTTCTTGGGCTAGCTGGATATTATAGAAAATTCTTTAAGATTTTTCAAAGATTGCTGGTCCGTTAACCAAATTGACAAGAAAAGATATTAAGTTTCAGTGGGATGAGTCACAGGAGACAGCTTTTCAAACCTTAAAGCAGTTATTGTGTCAGGCACCTGTGTTAGCTTTGCCAGATGGCTCAGATGATTTTATTGTTTATTGTGATGCGTCCTATGCTGGTTTGGGTGGTGTTCTTATGCAGAGAGACAGAGTTATTGCTTATGTTTCTCGGCAATTGAAACAACATGAAAGAAATTACCCTACCCATGATTTATAACTGGCAGCTGTTGTGTTTGCACTGAAAATCTGTAGACATTATCTCTATGGTACAAGATGTATTATTTGTACAGATCACAAGAGTCTTCAGTATATGTTTTCTCAGAAAGAACTGAATATGCGTCAGAGACGGTGGTTAGAACTAATCAAAGATTATGATTGTGAAATTCGTTACCATCCAGGAAACGCAAACGTGGTTGCTGATGCGTTAAGCTGAAAAGGTACTTCTGATCGCATTTATTATTTGAAAGTTGATGTTTCTTCTGACTTAGTGGATAGAATTAAAGATGCACGGTTAGAAGCTTTATTAGATCCTAACTTAAAGTCAGAGATCATGTTGAAAAGAAAAGATTTGTTAATTGATGATTCTAGAGGATTAAAGACTTTCCAGTCTCGTGTTTGGATTCCTCTTATTGGTGGTATTCGGGATATGATTTTGACTGAAGCCCATAAGTCACGTTTATCTGTTCATCCCGGTAGTACCCGTATGTAGAATGACTTGAAACCTTTGTATTGGTGGCCCACAATGAAAACCGATATTGCACAGTTTGTTAGTTCGTGTCATATTTGTGCTCAGGTTAAAGCTGAACACCAGAAACCGTATGGGTCATTGAAACAGTTAGAAATTCCAGAGTGGAAGTGGGAACATATCACTATGGATTTTGTGACTAAACTTCCGCGTACATCTCGAGGTAATGATATGATTTGGGTCATTGTTGATCGGTTGACCAAAAGTGCTCATTTTATAGCTACCAGTGAAACTGCATCTCTGAGTAAGCTTGCACAGTTGTATGTGAATGAAATAGTTTCGAGACATGGAATTCCTTTGTCGATTGTGTCAGATAGAGATTCTCGGTTTATTTCTCATTTCTGGCAGAGTTTTCAACAAGAATTGGGTACACGTGTAAATCTTAGCACAGCTTATCATCCTCAAACAGACGGTCAGTCAGAACGTACGATTCAGACGCTTGAGGATATGTTACGGGCTTGTGTTCTGGAATATGGAGGTTCTTGGGATTCTCATTTACCGTTAGTGGAATTTGCTTATAATAATCATTATCATTCCGGTATTGGTATGCCTCCGTATGAGATGTTATATGGACGTCGTTGTAGAACGCCTACGTGTTGGTTAGAAGCTGGTGAGAAACAGTTTGCGGGTCCAGATATTGTTCAGATAACGGCTGAGAAAGTGGCAGTTGCACGAGAAAAGTTAAAAGCTGCACGTGACAGACAGAAACTATAACACCCCTCGTTAATTATAAACATTTAATATAATTTTTTTTGCGACTCGGAAGCGTATATATATTTCAAAACATTACTATCAATGTCAATTAAAATGTCAATAAACTTTTTCAAATTTAATACATGACATTTCAATAAACTCGGTGTTATATAATTCAAAACATTACTTTAGTTATTAAAATAACATCAGAGTAACAGCCTGTCAAACATTCCATCCAGTCCAACAACGTCCTGCCCTGCCCAATATGTCCCATCTATTTTAACCTGCAGGAAGAACTGTGGTGGGGTTAGCATATAGCTAAGAGAATAAAAACTATAAACAACAGTCCAACCTAGCATAACAATCTGTTTACATCAAATAACAATAAACAGAAAATCAATCAGCCAATCATTCAATCAAGCAACTTCCAATCAAGCGTTATCAATCGTCATGAGGACCGGTGGCTCCTGAGACACCCTAATACCGGTTTGGTACTCAAGGAACTCTTATCAATCATCTGTATTGGCCTATATAGAATTACCGATGACCAGTTGTTAATCCCACACGACCTAGATCTCTGAACCAACTTTTCAAGTTCCAAGATCTCCTGTCGTCTACAATAACAACCAAGTCCAACCATCAAGTCAAGTTGACCTCAGAATTTTACATGCTAGCTCAAACAGCCAAGTAAGCAAACAACCAAACTAACATGGCAAGATATCTCAACAAATACTTTCTATCAAAGTAATACTATAATTACTAGTTGCAACCAAATCATTACAACTAAATCACACTGAGGTTACAGATCCACTCACCGAATACCTATGCAGTCCACTCAGTAGTCTAATATCACTGAGTTCTTCTGTTTATCTGAAATCACAACAGAACACTCAAGTTAATAACTTGTCTCAACTGTATATAACATAATTCGATAACCAATGAGTTAGTAGCTCATTAATATGAATAACATACATTATAATCATATAATGTAATATCATGTCACGTCACATAACGTATTATATTAACATGGCAATTAATTATTAACTGATAACTAATTTCATGCCCTCTCATTCATAAGTATATAACTTATCTCAAAATATAATACATTATACACTAGTTATATCTACAATTCATAAACATTTAAACTTAGCACAAAACTGCTGGAATTCGGCCTTACCTGCCTGGTAAGAATAGTACCCGCCGGGTACCCACAAAACTATCCAAGCCGCCGGCTAGCCAAGGAAGCCGCCGGCTTCAAACCAATTAAGAACTACCCGCCGGGTAAGGGAGGTACCCGTCGGGTACTCCCTTCGTCCCCAGCGACCTGCGTTCTGTAAAACCCTAACTTACGGGTTTTTATACCCAAATCACCAAAACTCGATTTCTAACCATTTTAAACCACAAATAACATTACATAAACATCATGTAATGATTATAACTAGTTTCTAACATCCAATTCTTTCAATTCCTCAATTTCCCAATTTCAATCAAATTTCAAATTCTTAAATACTTAAGAACACTTACTAATTGAAGAACATGATGATGATAATCTGAAGAGGATGAAGTCTAACAAGAATCACAGCTTCCTGATTCGATTTCTAGATTTGATTTAAAGTGTTCTGTGAGTTTTTGTTTTGGAGATTTCAAAGGAAATAAACTTTCTTTAAAGGGAAAGTAATATATAAGTCGGCCAACAAACCGTCTTCAATTATATAGGTATAATTTAGTACCCCATCTCAATCTATTGTCTGGAACCCGAAAACCATTTGCGAGTCCAAACATTTTATCGCACCGTCAACTATATTAATTTACAACAATTAATAATTTACTTGTCACATTGGAATATTCGGCTCCTATTCCAATTATTTCACTAATTCAGACAATATTATTTCCAAACACATTTACATACCATTTAAATCAAGAAATAATATAAAACAACTAGGTCCATTTCGAGGATGTTACAACTCTCCCCCCTTAAAGAGATTTCGTCCCCGAAATCTAACCTCATTCAATCTGCTTAATGTGATACAATCACATACATCTTAACATACATTTGTCCTCAATAGCAACTTACAACTATACTTAGACTGTTTGAATTCTTTCCACATTCACATGTTCTCATGAACATGCTTCTGTCTTTACCTACGCACACATACAGTGCATCTATCCAATATCATCAATTAGATATATCTTATAGAACAAACCCTTACTTCAACAAGTGAATTCACTATCATTTAAACAACAAGTGAAACCTACAATCACTTAATAGGTCTGTACAACCAGAAATTAGCAATGTGCTAAAATCTTTAACCTATTACCACCATTCATCACTGTTAACAACAAAACAGCAACAACAATAACAGTGGTTATAAAACCACATACACCTAGCAACACTGAAAGTTAATTTCAGTTCATGACTAACAACCAGTCTAATATTCAAATAACAATCTCAAATCTCTACTATCAAAGATTTAAAAGTCAAATCTAGGTCAACTTTTCATTCAAAAGTTTCATACCTACTCTTTTAAACACCCTATAATGTTCACAGGTCACTACCATTATACAAAATCCTTTACTTAGAAGTAATCCAGATTCCTATCACCTTAATAAGCAAGCAGAAGTCAAACTCAGTAGGTAAAACTACAATCAACAAGTACTTTGCTCAATCAACAAAAGCACCACAATCTAATATTACCTACATTCAACCAACCTCTACATTGACTTATTTCCATTTGTAACTCCTTTCATTACGATCTATCAATTGTCAACAACAACAATTAACACATCTAATAATCACAACACTAGTGATTATACACTACAGTATACCCATCAATACTTACTATTATCTCCAAAGTCTAACTAACCATCAAGTTAGAACTTATTTATTACTTAAACTGGTAAGACATCAAAAATCTTCTCTTAGTAACCAGTTATTTCAATTCAACTTTATAATCTTAAACTACTAATCACAAGCAAATAGAAATTTTACAACTTTAATCTCATAATCACTTAGTACTAAATTTCATCAATCTAACAGCTAAGTCGGTTTTAATCAATATTATGATACTACAAATCAAGTATCACAATACTTCAATGTGCTACTTTCCAACACATTTCTAACAAAATCTACATCAAGTTAATCACAATTAACTGACTTCCACATAACCTACTAAAATGGACACGTACACCTCAATTCCATTTAATTCTATACACTAGGCCATTCAGACTGTTAAAGCCTTTATCAAGCCTTCATATTACTACTAATCATCACATATCCATACCACAGGACATGGAGCAATTAAAATCAACAACTTTATGTTTCACTTATATAGATACTACATCGTATATAACTTAAACAATTCAATCTAAACTTACAAGAAAAGTTTGATGAATACAATCATCACCTAACAATTTCAAGGTTTCCCTTACTTTCTAACACATACAATTTCTTAAAATATGAACAATCATTCAATTCATATTTCCTCAATTTATCAAACAAAGATCAACTAGATCTTTAATACAATCCAGCTCCAGATATACTTTCATATCATACCTTAGTTGGATCTAATCCCAATTTACCACTTTATCACTTACTTTATTTGTATACTATCAACAAATAACAAAAGAATCCATTCAATTCTTTTAATACCTTGGTAACTCGCCGTGAGGTACCAAATCAACTTATGCAACTATTAATAATAACCTTCAATTATTTCTCATCTCACATTCTTACCCAATCAAAGCTATCATCACAAGCCTCATACACTGGTAAGATTTTCTTATCACATTACTAATCAATGTGATTTAATTTACACCTCTTAGCAAATTTTAATTGTTACACTTATAATGACTTCACATCTGTAAAATTCTTTAACATGTATTCAGTTCAAATATCAAATATTACCTAACTGAATACTCAATTATACTTAACAATATTTCAATTACTTAATACTAGCTTTAAGTAATAACTCAAGTTTCACAAACTTAGACAATTCATCTATCTCCTTTGGATCTTACACGACCCGTTTCAACATAATTTGACTAATCTAGGAATTCAATCACATTCCACACAATCATAACATTACAATCTATGTTAGACTATTTCAACACACACAGTTGACTACATGTCAACTTTGATTTCAATCAACCAATCAATAAAATCCTCTAATTGCTTTTCTCAAGTTTGACCTATCCTCAAACCTATCACAAGCAATTAATTTTATACACAATTCTCTATTCATGGTTTGACTTTCAAAGTTAACATACTATCAAGTTAACTCCCAACAAACCATTTCATCTTATATGTTCACTTTCAAACATATATTTTTTTAATTATTACTTTCAATAATCGTATCAATCCTTTACAAGGACAGAATCAACTTACATAAATCTTGGCTCCATACAAGCCATTTCATATTGTATGTTTACTTTCAAACATATATTTCAAATTATTACATTCAATAATACTAGAAATTCCTCAAGCATGACAATATCAACCTATCTCAACTTTGGCTTCATACAAGCCAAATACCAAAATAGTGACTCATTTAAACACAATCAAATTCACCTATGGTCAATTTAACACAATCAGTTACAATTACATTTTCAACAAAATCAAATTAGTCAATTAGGTTTATTATCAAAACCTTTATCAATGACAATTATTATTTACACTAGCACCTTTACAGTCTAACTGCCACAGTCCTATCAACTGTTTGTTTTCTTATCAAAACAAGTACTAAACCACTTAGCATACTTTCATGCTCAATTTTCAAAATCACATTACATTTCTTTTATACCAAGTAGCCTCAACAAGTTCATGTGACACACCATAATATAACAACGGTGATCAGGCGTTGCAAGATTATGTTCTTCACAATCCATTCTCAGGCTACTCTACATTATAATTATCAATGTAATCTATTCTCATCTCATATATGTATTAAATACTTCATGATTTCAAATCAATCATAATCTTTTTAATAGTTTCTATCAGCTGATACACACTCAAAATCAGCTTACTACTTATATATTCAACCTTACATATGCAAGCCATCTCACACAATTTATTTTCAACAACTGAATTACTCAGTATATCTACTTGTCTAAAACCTCAAACATATGATAACCTATCATCATAATTTTAATACTAAACACAATTCAATGTCCCTATTTACTACAAAATTCAGGACACATCTTAATTAATTATCATCACTTTGACATATGATATCATATCAAGCATCACTGTCACAACAAGTCTACTCAATCATGTTACTATAAAACATTTTATTTATTAATTCTCAATTGATCAGAAAGATCTATCACTTCCCCAATCAATTTCACCTATCATACTCTACATTTATTAGAAACCTATCATTCTTGGTTTAGATCAAGTGTTTAACTATAGTCAAAACATATCATATAGTCACATAAACACATATTTTCTCAAATAGCAGTCATTCTCAATTCAAATGACACAACAGTCCTTAACATGGATTGAAATCACACCTTGTGATCAATCTACTAGTATAATACTATCAATTATCTCGTCTCACCAATAAAGACACTCCTTGGGTTCCAACATCAATCCTGTTAAAACCTTAATTTACTCTCTGTCTACTTAAACATATTTCTGCATTTTCAATTCAATCAGAAATACTAACAGCAATGAGCAACAATAAGCATCTCATTTAACACTTCTCTCCTCATGTCAACCTATAGCAATTATTAGTTGACCCAAAACTGGGGAATCATATCAGTCTGACTCAATTAACTTCACAACAAAGCCTACTCAACATAACAGAGTAAACAATTCAAGCAAATTTAATTTAACATAGGCTTATCGAAGATTACCTGGCAATCTTAAGCCAACGAGTATTGAGGAAACATGAAATATACCAATCAGATACTCATGTTCCTCCGTCTCTGCAATCAAACAACAACTTCACAGCTTGTTAAGGGTTAGTACATATTCAACTAACTACGTTTCACACATCAACTAATCAACTAAACCCACACCCACTGGAATGTTTGACTCAACTCATCAAAGTTTAGGATTGAACATTCTATCAAGTCCAATTCACCCAAACTATTGCTCTGATACCAACTTATAACACCCCTCGTTAATTATAAACATTTAATATAATTTTTTTTGCGACTCGGAAGCGTATATATATTTCAAAACATTACTATCAATGTCAATTAAAATGTCAATAAACTTTTTCAAATTTAATACATGACATTTCAACAAACTCGGTGTTATATAATTCAAAACATTACTTTAGTTATTAAAATAACATCAGAGTAACAGCCTGTCAAACATTCCATCCAGTCCAACAACGTCCTACCCTGCCCAATATGTCCCATCTATTTCAACCTGCAGGAAGAACTGTGGTTGGGTTAGCATATAGCTAAGTGAATGAAACTATAAACAACAGTCCAACCTAGTATAACAATCTGTTTACATCAAATAACAATAAACAGAAAATCAATCAGCCAATCATTCAATCAAGCAACTTCCAATCAAGCGTTATCAATCGTCATGAGGACCGGTGGCTCCTGAGACACCCTAATACCGGTTTGGTACTCAAGGAACTCTTATCAATCATCTGTATTGGCCTATACAGAATTACCGATGACCAGTTGTTAATCCCACACGACCTAGATCTCTGAACCAACTTTTCAAGTTCCAAGATCTCCTGTCGTCTACAATAACAACCAAGTCCAACCATCAAGTCAAGTTGACCTCAGAATTTTACATGCTAGCTCAAACAGCCAAGTAAGCAAACAACCAAACTAACATGGCAAGATATCTCAACAAATACTTTCTATCAAAGTAATACTATAATTACTAGTTGCAACCAAATCATTACAACTAAATCACACTGAGGTTACAGATCCACTCACCGAATACCTCAGCAGTCCACTCAGTAGTCTAATATCACTGAGTTCTTCTGTTTATCTGAAATCACAACAGTTAACTCAAGTTAATAACTTGTCTCAACTGTATATAACATAATTCGATAACCAATGAGTTAGTAGCTCATTAATATGAATAACATACATTATAATCATATAATGTAATATCATGTCACGTCACATAACGTATTATATTAACATGGCAATTAATTATTAACTGATAACTAATTTCATGCCCTCTCATTCATAAGTATATAACTTATCTCAAAATATAATACATTATACACTAGTTATATCTACAATTCATAAACATTTAAACTTAGCACAAAACTGCTGGAATTCGGCCTTACCCGCCGGGTAAGAATAGTACCCGCCGGGTACCCACAAAACTATCCAAGCCGCCGGCTAGCCAAGGAAGCCGCCGGCTTCAAACCAATTAAGAACTACCCGCCGGGTAAGGGAGGTACCCGCTGGGTACTCCCTTCGTCCCCAGCGACCTGCGTTCTGTAAAACCCTAACTTACGGGTTTTTATACCCAAATCACCAAAACTCGATTTCTAACCGTTTTAAACCACAAATAACATTACATAAACATCATGTAATGATTATAACTAGTTTCTAACATCCAATTCTTTCAATTCCTCAATTTCCCAATTTCAATCAAATTTTAAATTCTTAAATACTTAAGAACACTTACTAATTGAAGAAAATGATGATGATAATCTGAAGAGGATGAAGTCTAACAAGAATCACAGCTTCCTGATTCGATTTCTAGATTTGATTTAAAGTGTTCTGTGAGTTTTTGTTTTGGAGATTTCAAAGGAAATAAACTTTCCTTAAAGGGAAAGTAATATATAAGTCGGCCAACAAACCGTCTTCAATTATACGGGTATAATTTAATACCCCATCTCAATCTATTGTCTGGAACCCGAAAACCATTTGCGAGTCCAAACATTTTATTGCACCGTCAACTATATTAATTTACAACAATTAATAATTTACTTGTCACATTGGAATATTCGGCTCCTATTCCAATTATTTCACTAATTCAGACAATATTATTTCCAAACACATTTACATACCATTTAAATCAAGAAATAATATAAAACAACTAGGTCCATTTCGAGGATGTTACAGAAATAGTATGCAGATCCACGTAGACGACCAGTGACTTTCTCTGTAGGTGAGTTAGTTTATCTTAAAGTATCGCCGTGGAAAGGTGTTATTAGATTTGGGAAACGAGGTAAATTGGCTCCACGATACATTGGACCGTTCAGAATCAGTCAGGTTGTTAATGATCAGTCGGTTATGCTTGATCTTCCTCCTGAACTTGCTGGTATTCATAGCACGTTCAATATTTGTTATTTGAGAAAATGCAACGTTGAAGATCAGTCGCAGATTCTCCCTTTGAAAGACTTGAAAGTCGACCAGAACCAGAAATTAGTTGAAGAACCTATTGAAATTCTCGATAGAAAAGTTACTAAACTTAGGAAGAAACAAATTCCTATGGTTTTAGTGAAATGGAGACATAGTTTAGGTTCTAATTTGACCTGGGAGACCGAGGAATCTATGAAATCCAGATATCCTGGATTGTTTGATCTTGGTGAGATTTCGGGGACGAAATCTCTTTAAGGAGGGGAGATTTGTAACATCCTCCGTACCGGTCTGATAATTTCTATTATTTTAATCGCGTATTTAATTGTTTTATAAATTACTTGGTATTAATTGTTAAATTGTGAAACTTAGTTAAATAAGTCCCAGAACTTATTGTGACTAGTGAAATATTAGTCGTTTTAAATTACCTTAGTTAACGGTAAAATAAAATAAGTTTCTCGCAAAATGGTTTTTAGGTTCCAGACAAAAGATTGAAAGGGAACTAGTTTTAAGTGAATACGGAGTCGGGGAAAAACTTAGCCGACTTATAACCTTTCCTTTTTAGGAAAGTTTGATCATTTCCTTCTAATACCTAAACCTAGAGCTTAAACACAAGAAATTCTCAAACTCAAATCCATAAACAAACCTTGTGGAACTGAAATTCGAAGTTTAACATCATCATCATCAGTTGTACATCTCTGGATTGTAAGTAATTATATGAATCAAACCTTTTGAATTTGGGTTATGATCTCTTGGATTTTATTTATAGATATGTGATGTTAAATGATTATATGTGATGTTATTTGCTGTTAATCATAGTTATTTTGATGTTTAAAAACGAATTGGCAACTGAGCATGAATGGTTTTTGGTATGAAATCGAGCTGGCTAGGCAGTTGTAGGTTCTGCAGTTTTGCGATGAACACAGGGAATCCGGCGGATTCCTATTGAATCCGGCGGATTCATCAGGTCAATGGGTTTGGGAATCCGGTCAAATGGGTTTAAATCCGGCGGATTCATCAACCGGATTCGTTTGGAGAACCCTGGTCTAAAGTTGAGTCTGAAACAACCCTTGAATCCGACGGATTCATTGGGAATCCGGCGGATTCCACCAAAATGCAGAGAATATAATTTCTTTTAACAAACTTCATTGAATCACTAATGTATTATGTTATTTGTTAGGTTTGTTAATATATCTAGCAAATGTGCCTATAAATGTTAATATATGTTATATTCAAGTATAAGTTATGAGTTTGTGAATACTGTTACTAACTTATATTTGATTCTTGATTCTCAGATCCTCCAAAAGATAAGTGATACTTGGAATCTGAGTTTGTGAATACCAAGGTATCGGTGAGTGGATTTAGAACTCACCTTTCGATTTAGTTGTAACCGTTTGGTTGCGACAAGTAAACGTAGATTGATTATAAGACTGTTTAGTCTGTGTTATTGATTATGAATCTACGTGATATGTGATTCTATGTGTATCTGTTATTGAGGTCAACGTATAGTTGGATTTTTGGTTATTATGTGAATTACACAGGTTTTGATTCATCTGTTGTGTTTGAGACCTGTGCATGAGTTTAATAACCAATAGTTATCGGTCTATTCTGTAATGGCCATACAGATTGACGTTAAGTGTTTTTGGAGAATCCCCGGGTATTATGATTCCTCCAGAGCCACCGATCCTCATTGAAATTGAAATAGAAATATGTTTACGTTTAATTGCTGTAAACAGATTGTTATGCTAAGTTGGATTGTGTGTGATAAATTCATTCACTTAGCTGCGTGCTGATCCCTCATTTTAACTTCCTGCAGATTATGTTTGTTATGTGGGTGATCAGGAAGTGGATGATTTGCAAGGAAAGTTTGACAGCTTGTGAACTCTGATATGGTTTTGTTATAAACCTAGTTTTGTAAAATATAATACCCCGGCTTGTGTAGTTTATAAACAGTTTTAATTTGGTATGTGTGGAACATGTAACTGTTTATGTACATTATATTAATGTACAGTATATAAATATGTTTTAAATTCATACGCTTCCGAGTAAAATAATAGAATATTATGTGTAAGAAAGATGGGTGTTATAATCTTTATCTTTATTCATAATATTAGTCTAACTAATGGATTCTTACTTAAACTAAAGAGTCTTTGAGAAGCCCATCAGTTTTAAGAGGTTGTTTGTTGAAACCTCATGTGAAATATATATATTGTGTGTGCGCGCGCAATGTATATATTATGTGGATTGTATATATGACTGCCTTATATAACGAAATAAAGGAAGTGTGTGTTTAGCACAAGGGTTCAAAGAGATTCTACTAGATTGAGCTTATAGTTTTTAACAATTTCATTCCTCTATCCCTGTTTGGCAACAAAAATATAGAAGGAATTATCTAAAGAAGAATCTCCGAGAATCCGATAAAATCCCTTATTAAGAATGGTTTTTAATAGTTTAAAAAAGAATCATTAGCTTTTGGTGTATTTGTAACAACTAGCTGAAACAAGAGATTGTGGCTGGAGCTGAAGATGAAGGTTGTGGCTGGAGTCTGGAGATGGAGCATGTGATTATTTTTCAAGCTAATTTAAAAAGTTCTTTGCAAAAGGGGGGGGGGGGGGGGGGGGGGGGGGGGGGGGGGTTTCAATAATATTTTCTATATTTTTGTTGTCAAACATGGATGAAGGATTGAGGTTGCTAAAAACTAGAAGCTCAATAATTTAGAATCCCATAAAATTCTTGTGCCAAACATACACTTCATCTCCAGCTTCAGTCACAATCTTCAACTTCATCTAGTTGTTGCCAAACATGCTCATATCGTTATGACAACGTTAGTTTACTCCAATAAACGTTACTCATCAAGAAAAGACCTAAATGAATGTCGCGTGTCTCTTTACTGACGTAAATTTTTAGTTTATGCAAGAAAAAATGCATATTTCTTTTCACAAATATCCTTTTGTGTTCTTATAGCAAGTAAAAAAGAAAATTTGGTGAGAATTACCTCCCAAAAATTAATGCACTCTTACAAAAATCTTAAAGGAGGCAAAATTTGAAACGCAAATAATATTTATTAGATTAGATTTTATAAGTAACAAACATCACATGTTAGATACTTACATCCAACAGTACGTTCTTTTATTGAGAATAAAGTAAAGATCCAATGATCCATCGTATGAAAGTGTAAAAAGAGGTGTGTGGCCTTGTGGGTTGTATCCCGATTTGGTCGTAAAGGGTTTCGTCTCAAAATCGATCATTAATAATAGATGGTCAATTTTCCATGACATGTAAGTTAATTCTAAGCTAGATGTACGTGGTTCGTTACTGCTACAAGAAAATAAGTTCCATGTAAATATAGATGTTTAAAGCTTCTTAAACAAACAATAATAAATCAAAATTTTGAATTCTAAAATGATAAAAAAAAAAAAAAAAAAAAACCGTGTCTAAGAAAAGGTAGAAGGATGACATGCATCTTTGGTAAAGTTTGATTGTTGAAGAAAAGCGATCAATAACTAGAAGCCATGTTTCGGTTCTATACCACTATATCTCCTTTATATTTATATATTCACGTACGAAGGAGACACTCAAAGCCTTTTTAATTTATATATTACACAATGTTCAATGCCTTTTTTTTTTCATAAAATATACTCATATAGTATATTAGAATTCAGGGGCGGAGCTAGAAGTTCAAATTTGAAAACGTACTTTATTGTCGAAATAACGATAAAGTTGTACACACTCGAGCAAACACGATGTGTGTTTTACTTTGGTTTTCACATGTCCATGGAATACTCGGTTCAATTCGTTTTTGGTCTAAAGCCCAAAATCTCACTCACATAGTCACATAGTACAGAAGTTTTTGGTCCACAGCTTGGGCTCAGCAATTTCCTTTTGGGCTTGGGTCATGTTACTCATAAAAATACGACGAACAACACTTAACTGGGAAATTAAAAAAAATACCATTTTATTTTTAAGTATATATGGATTTGTCATCCCTGAAAAAAAATTGACGATATACCACACGAAATCGCAAATCGCAAATTTGCGATTTGCGATCCAGTATCTTGCTTTTGCGACCCGTTCACCGAGCGAGTCGTGGCCGGGATGTACGTGCGGAGGTAAATCGCAAAGGGCAAGCTTGTGATTTGCGATTTGCCTATGCCCGAGTCGTGAACCAATTCCTGAGTCGTGAACGAGCCGTGCACTAGTCGTGTGCGGAGGTAAATTGCAAAGGGCAAGCTTGCGATTTGCGATTTGCCTATGCCCGAGTCGTGAACCAATTCCTGAGTCGTGAACGAGCCGTGCACTAGTCGTGTGCGGAGGTAAATCGCAAAGGGCAAGCTTGCGATTTGCGATTTGCCTATGCCCGAGTCGTGAACCAATTCCTGAGTCGTGAATGAGCCGTGCACTAGTCGTGTGCGGAGGTAAATCGCAAAGGGCAAGCTTGCGATTTGCGATTTGCCTATGCCCGAGTCGTGAACGAGCCGTTCACCAAACGGCTCGCTCGGTGAACGGGTCGCAAAAGCAAGACGCGGGGTCGCAAATCGCAAATTTGCGATTTGCGATTTCGTGTGGTATATCGTCAACTTTTTTTCCGGGATGGCAAATCCATATATACTTAAAAAAAAAGTGGTATTTTTTTTAATTTCCCCACTTAACTGGCTAATTGCCTAATTCTAAACTAAGATGCAATGATGCATAGCTTTCTTCTTACATTTTATTTATATAATCCGATCAGTATCAAATGTTTTGTCTTTATTTTGACTTTTGATAACCTTTTTTCTTTCAGTGTGAAGATAAAAAAGAAAAATCAAACCTGTGCAATAAAGCCATGCATGATGCATATATCTTTTGTAATCTTTAAAGTTCCACCAATCCTTGTTAACTACCTGAGAAATATAACAAATTAGTGTTCAAACTTCAAATGTTTACGTTCACATAAAAAAGGCAAATGGGCTGTAGGGTCTGCTTTTTGCATAGACAATTCATGTCATGTTTCGGTTGGCAAATTAGCGTATTCACATATATTAATTCTAATTCAATTTTTAGTTGCTCCTGTTAAAATTTTTAACCTTAATCCAGTGGCGGAGCTAGAATGGGCCGGGGCGCCCCTGCCTTAACCCATACATGTTTATCAAACGAGTTACTCGTGATGGTCTGTTTAATTACAAGCCGAATACGAAAAATTTGCGATTGTGATAATCGTAGTGTTTTGTGAGTATATACAATATTAAGTCACAATCATCAGTAACTGTAAGATACTTAATTTACACAGATTAACTAGCGAGGTGTCAAAATAAGTAAAGCATAGAATAGATTTTTACACTTGATGACAACTCTCACCCAATCCACTAATTAATATGACTAAATGGGCCTACCCAAAATACTACTAACACGGTATTGATTTGTTGTTAAACGAACATTTTTAAAAATACAGGCAATGAGAGGTGAGCGTTTTCCCCAGCGTGACATACTGGTAAGACATTTTGTTATCTTCACAAGTAGTCTTATAACCGAACATCTATTGATAGATATTTTGAGAGTGAGTAATGAAAGGGTAAACACGAGAATAGCTCAATTAGATGATCACTAGGAATAAAGAAGACTCGCATCCCTACCGCTAATATGAATACAGAAACTTCATCCAGTTTACTTGTTTATGTGAACCTTTTCATTTCATCATAACTTTCAATTAAATACTCGTATTAGTATAAGCAAATTCCTTTTACGTAAGCAAATCATACCTAATCCATTGCAGCCATAATTAAGGATTTCTAGAGTCTTTCCTTCAATTACCGTTCCCCAATTTTCTGCAGTATTCACGTAAAACTCGGCGCATTGACAATTCACAGACAGACCTTCAATAACTAGCCAAACCAATTAATGTTCCACATTAACTTCATCGTGCCACATAGAGCACCGTCTGAACCCCACTTTGACCATGTCGTTATTCCGATCTTTAAGGCAAATAAAGCATCCGTTTTTGTTGGAACTTTAATACAACCATGAAACCACCTAAATATTTTAAAAAAGAATCTCTGTTTCCAGGATATATTTTAGATTTAATAAACTCTCAAAAGATTTTATAGAGCCAATTAATGATTTCTCCATCGAATCCATGTTTTTAGTTGCCACCTATAGACGTGTATATATATATATATATATATATATTCATGAATTTGTTTGGATCATGGCATGTAACCCTTCAAGTTTATATATATATCCACATGGAGCCGTGCCAAACTTTCTTCCATTAACGTTTTTTTTCCCTCGCCACATACACATCTACAAAGTGCAGTGACCATGGCATGTAAAAATTCTGGGCAACCCCATCTGATTACAGCCATATATCCGGGATGCCATCGATGTGATGAAGTAAGTAGTTGCGTATTCTACTTTATCTACATCTCTATTTGCACCTTTTTACCCATATATCTATCTATCTTCTTCTTCCAGTCTCACCCTCATCTCCTTTGTTTTCCGCCTGCATGTTCACTCCATTGTACTAAAAATTATTAACACCTTGTTCTTATTATATTATATTTATGTATTACATTATAGATGACACCAAATAATTGAGATAAAAATCCTTGAAACGCATTGAACGCCTAACATCGCTACATCACAAGTTTGTTAGAGCACAGCATGTGGTGACACTGTTTTTAACCGTGTCCTCGCGGGAATGTTGGTGTTGGAAAAGTGAGGGCGTGAAATATGGATGATGCTGAGTTTACATTATTTTTTCCATTTGTTAAATGATGTGTGTGAGTGGAATTAAAAAGCAAAGAAAAAAAAAAGAGACAGAAAACACAAAAACGGTGTTGGTTTGGAGACTTTGTTTACTTTTTTAATTAAGATATGTAACCACTTAAAGTAAAAGATGTAACTAGAAATCCTAAATCCTCTCAACAAAAGTCGATCGATGAACAAAAGGATAGAATTGCATGTCAGTCAAAAAAGTAGACGACTAAAAATAACGTCTAATGAGAAAAAGAGTCAAGTGGATCTTTTTTTCTTCTAAAGTTATTACTTACTTTAAGACTTGTATCAATCCACCAATTAATTTATCATTATCATTATAAATAAAATAACAAACGTGGTTTATTTTATGTGATATATTAATTAATTAAGATTAAGATTAAGATTAAGATGATAGATAGAAGTAGAAGTCGTATAAACATTCTCTACTTTCACTTGTGGGCCTCATTTCTCACTTTCTTTTGTTACTAGTACTAGTTAGTATTCTCACTCAAAAGTCAAAAGTCGCCCTTACAAATTCCCAATTCAATAAAGACGCAATGCTTATTCTTACACGTCGATGTACGTTTATTTAACGACTAACCATATACATATTAATGTCAAATTGAATTATTTCCTAAATTATTTTATTGTAATTGTAATTTTAACGACTCTAAATCGTTCTTGTGACGATTGAATTAAATCAATGTTCAAATGTATGTATTTTGGTTGATATATATATATATATATATAGTAAGGGGATCTAAAAAGAAGAAATTTTTTTGAGAGAAGACGGAGATGTAATCCTAGCCATTCATTTTAATCCAAGGTCAAAGGGTATTATTGTCCATTCTTATTTAGTGAATAAATTAAATAATACGTAAATTAAAATTATATTTATGGGACGGTTAAGGCTCATGCATAATTTTAGGAAAGTGTTGACTAAAAGATTCACAAAGGATATCCAATATTTCTTTTGATTTCACGACATATTTTTGCTAAGTTGATTTTTTTTTTTTTGTGAAATATTCGCACAACGGTTTGCTTGCTTTGTTATATTGTAGCCATATATTATTAAATGATTTGCAAATTTTAGCACATTTGATCCCATCTACAACGGATTTAATTGAAACATTTCGGAAAGTAGTTCATAAGCAAATTCTTAACAGTCATATGGCGAATGATGAAAATGAAATTGAACTTGTAGATACGTATTCAACAGAGGAAGCCGATGATATTGGTAGTACCTCCGAAGCAAGTAAGTATTTCAAGTGTGGTTTTAATTTTGCGTACTTTCGGTTACGCTTTGTTTATTGTTGTTTTTTTGATTTGCGGTTGATGGTTATATTCGATGTTACAAGAACTTGTTTCAGTTAGTTGTTATCGATCTTCATGGTTTTGTTATGTGCCCATGTTTTCTTGTAAATGTTAAATTGATTCAGTTGTTATCGATCTTCATGGTATTGTTTGTTCACGGTCTCTTAAGCTTCTAACATTGATTCGATATTTTTCAAATTGTGATTCACCTAGTACCTACATTTTTACTTATTGATTCGCTAATTTTTACATAATGATTCACCGTTTGTCTAACCATTTTATTATTCTAATACAGGTTTTCTTAAACAATAATGAGTTGACGATTTCAATGCTCTTCAATACGCTTCTCATTTATATGGCCTAAAACGACCCAAATAAAAACCAAATTAGACTAGTCTTCATAAACAATACATTGTCACCAAACTTTTTGATTAATAAACACTACGAAAATCAGATGTCAATATCCTCGTTGCGTATTTCTTACGCAAATCATCCAATTGTGCATGCTGCCTATCATTCTCTTGTCTAAGTCTTGCATCAAAATTCCCCACGCCTTTGAACATCTCCATGTGCCGCATTACAAACACACCACAATCGATCCCATTATGAATACTATGATTCAGCACAAAAATATACATCAAAGGGTTATGATTCAGCAACCAACAAACAACGATTCAACAAGTCACCTATGATTCAGATTATGAATACTATGATTCAGCAATTATTTTGGGCGCAAATATATATTATAACTATGTTTCAGATTCTAAACTAATTATACCTCATGACATTTTCCCAACAAACAAGGCAACATATTATTCAACTTGAAAATTTAAGTTTTTGATTCATCGAAGAACCAACAACGATTCAGCAGACTCACAACTTAGATTCAGATCTACATACTATGATTCATCTATCATTCTGGGAGCACAAACAGATTCTAACTATGCTTAACCTTCTAAACATATTATGTAGCGAAAAAATGTTCCTTACCAGTATGCCCGTGCACATATAAGCATTTGATTTCCGATTCTTTCCATGATGCAATTCTCTACTATTAAGCATCAAAGCCCATATGTCAATAACATCTGGATGAATTCTTGAGCCCGGTATCAACGTTTCCATGGCACCTTTCACTATCGTAATCCCATTTGGCGCGCTAAAAATCACTTCCCTGCAAAAACATTATGAGGTGCGTTCAATGCAATATCTGCTCGGCATAATAGTCGTAGCACTATGATTCTACACACAACAGTTTGCATTTTATTTTCTATACACTCTTGTACAACCGAATCATCCACTTAATAGATGAAATCCAACCTATTTGACACCTAATGCAATCCAACCTATTTGACAAGATTCAGCAAAGTATAACATTGAACCACCTTATAGAAATTAATAAGTTGTTTATGATCTTGCTACTGTAACAAATTAGTGTATTGAAAACCATTGGCTAAATTTGATAAATAGATAGCTGGATCAGTTGTTAATTTATCATGTATATTAGGGACTGTTTACTTAAGCTTATTTCTACCGCTTACAGACTTAATGCATTTATCAAATTTAAGTGGTTTAATTAAAGGTTAAATAGTTTTGTTATCGTTAACATTGAATCACCGTATAGAAATTAATAAGTTGTTTATGATCTTGCTACTGTAACAAATTAGTGCCGATTTGTAACAAATTATGATCTTGCTACTGTAACAACAATTTTATTGAATCACTAGATTCGTTATACTGACGATTTAGATTCAATGAATTGAAATAAACCCCCCACCAAAAACGATTTCTTTTCACTATCAAATCCTTGATTCACTCACCGATCTAACAATTATGCTAAATATAAACGATCAACTATTAACAATCACGACAGATTTAGTTTGCGATTAATATTTCCAGTTAGGGTTTTATTTGGTTTGGCGAATACATGAAGAAGAAGATGGAGGTTTTCAATCGGTTACCTTTTTGCATGCAAACCGATGGTTTTTTAATGTGTTAATGCTTTTGATTTTGTTTCCTATTTCTAAATTGCAACAGATTGACACAAATACCCCTAACTCTTTAAACCTTCCGCCCAAAAATTGAAATTTTCCCTTTGACTAATCCTAACCATTGAATAAGGGATCGAGTGGCCAGGATTCCTTCTCCCATTTCTCCACTAAAAAATCTTTCTCCCTTGATCCACATCCTATATATATATATATATATATATATATATATATATATATATATATATATATACATAAATAAATATAGTGACATGATCCAGAGGGAAGTGGTACAATTTGGGGAAAGGAGGGAAGTGTTGATCTAACCATACATATCATCAAACCAAATTAAGGTGCACCGTATTCTTGTGGTATGCACTTCATGGGAATTTAATGGAAGCATTGAAGTACCAATGAGAATATGCCACGTGTACAAAGAAAACTCATTTACTCCCCAAACAAATTATCTCAGAAACGACAAGTTGAAAAATTATGAAAATTGCACCATTAAATTCAGCGTTCTATCCTCTTCGATTTAAGATCACTCAAGGCATACTTTCGACGAGTTTATTTTTTTTCATTTTTTGATGGGTTTTACAAATTATAAACACATATGTTACGATTTTGTTATAAATTAGATTTAGGGTTATGATTAGGGGTTCATAGGGTTTAGAGTTTAGTAGGGTTTAAGGTTTATGGTTTAGTAGGGTTTAATATGCTTTAGGTTTTAGGGTTTATTAAAGCGTTTAAGGTTTGGGGTTTAGGGTTTTTGCTAAACCCTAAACCCTAAATGTAACACTAAGTCAACAACACATGTGTTAGTATATGTAAAACCCACCAAAAAACGAAAAAAAAAAACTCGTCGAAAATATGCCTTGATTGATCTTAAATCGAATAGGAGAAAACGCTGAATTTTATGGTGCAATTTTCATAATTTTTCGACTTGTCGTTTGTGAGATAATTTGCTTTAGAGGTAAATAGGTTTTGATTATTATAAAGGTGATCACATATGTGCACCCCACACTATTTATTATAGATTTCATGAGATTAGTGGTGGTTTAGTGGTGGTGATTTACTTCCCCTTCCTCATTTTTTACACTTCCCCTGGATCAGTACCCAATAAATATAAATATATAAATAGATACGATATAATAGTATGTGATTAAGTGTTAATCCCCTTCCTCATTTTGTAATCATTTATTGGCGTTCCATATGTATCTGACTAAAAATAGTTGAATGGCTGACTAATGTTACAAAAGCACAAGATAAAAACTACTCCGTATCAAATGATTCTAAGTAAATAAGAAAACTTCAACATCATTGAAAACTTCAACATCTTATACCCTTAGGTGCCGTTTGGTTCGAGGATTTGAAATCCCGGGATTTTAAATTCGGAGGGATTTAGAATCCCATGGGATTTAGAATCCCATGAATTTACAATTCTATCGTGCATTTGGTTGGTTGTTTTGTTCAAAGGATTTATAGATTTATGACAAAATTACCCCTTTTGTTTCAAAATGTCTTTCTCTCTTAGGTTCCTTTATACCCTCTCAGATGAAAATAAAACCAGAAAATCCCATCGTAAGCACATAACTTATAATTACTCAAGCACACATATATAACGATTTTGAAGCAAAAATTGAAAAATACCTAAGCACTAAGCACCTACTATTTTTTATTGCAAACACACTCTTGGAATAAAACCAACACATATGAGCATACGAAACATTTAAAAAAAAAAGGAAAACTAACACACAAAATTTGAATAATATAAGAATGATGAATTAATTTACACCTAACCACAACAATCGATTTACGATGTTAGAAAAAAAAATTAATAACCATTTTCAAGCCTAAATTGAATAAATGGAAACGATTGTGAGCCAGTGAGTTCCGACAATTGATGGGTTCGACAGTTATGAATTCCGGCGATGATGGTTACATGTCTCGGAGGAGAAGAAAGAGCATACAGTGAGCCAGTGAGTTCCGACAATTAATGTTTTACCGTTTATGAATTCCGGCGACGATGGTTACATGTCTTGGTGGAGAAGACGAGCGTACAGTGTAGAAATTCCGGCGATGATGTATCGAGGTTTCATAAAACTAGCATTCAATTTAGATAAGGATAGGGAAATATGAGATGGTAGAGATAAGATGGAAGGGTATTTTTGTCCAATTGAAGCATATGAACTGCCGCTTTTTTAAATCCTTCATATATCAAAAGAATTTTAGAATCCCTCCTCTGTAGGATTTTGGAAGTCGCTTGCATTTAAAAACCATGAACCAAACGTGGGATTTTGTGGAATTTCAAATACAAATCCCTTGAAATCCCATGAAATCCTCCAACCAAACGGGGCCCTAGTCAAACCCAAAATAAAAGTTGAGATTATAAAATGAATAATTATATATGATTTCTTTTGACCAAATTCATACTCCAGAATAAACTATTTTATTAAAGGCGTTCTAGATCATATGGCCATCAAAATAAATGATTCACTCACAAAAACTTTACATAAAAATAGTTTACAAAATTGGTATAACACACATGCCACGTCATTTTGTAAGAATTTGTTTATAAATTGTTTATGGATGTAGCATTTCTCGGCCATCAAACAAGCTACTCCAATCCTTCCATCCCAATTTAATTGTATATATACATAAAGTTTTTAAAAAGGAGTAGAACACTTACACGATTGACTACTACGGAGTAAGATGTAATTATTCATTTACTTAAATCATTTTTAATTGATTAAAATTGAAAGTGAACAATTATTTAAATCATCTTATAAAGAAATATGAATTATATGAAGAATATATGGGGACTGGGATAGTACAAAAAAAAAATATAAGCTCCCGTGTTCACTGTTCACACCCCACTTTTGACCATCTATAAATCCGCACATATATTCACTTCTCTCCTTATTAACTAATTGTACAATATCTCTTACTCAACTCAACTCAGCGACAATGTCTAAAAACACCATTTTCTTCCTTACGCTAGTCCTAGTCCTAGTCCTAGTCCTCTTCTCTTCGATGTCATCCGAGGCCCGTTCCGTGCCCGCTCTTCCCATTGTCAACGTCACGTCCACCACCACTGCAACTGAAAAGGTAGGGTGACACGTACTCCAAGCTGTTGTCGATTTGAGTGACAAACTGTATATATTGACAATAATATTTATATACAAATAATATAATGTTCCTTTATTTTTCTTGTAGGGTGTTGTTGAAGAGAACTGTGAAGGAGTTATGAAAGAAGAGTGCTTGATGAGAAGAACACTTGTTGCTCATCTTGATTATATTTACACCCAAGACAAAAATCCTTGATCAAATTAATACGGTTTAGATAATCTTTTAGTTTAAATAATAATACTATACTATATGCCTTTTTATCTGATATCTTGATCGTGTGTAGTTTGTGTACATGAAAACACCATCAAAATACGAATTCAATAAAAGAGTATCAGAATTAGTACGTTTTCTATTAGAAGAAGAAGAATGGTTTTGTTTTGATCTTAGATGTCAAAGTTGAGAAGAATTTTATTTTCATAAGAAAATATTTTCTGTATGTGTAATGATCAAGGTTGTTGATAATTGACCGAGGTTTATTCATCATCATCATCATCATCATCATCATCATTCATATAAATATAGTGGGAGGATCAAGGAGGAAACACTTTTTTTTGGGGAAAAGGAAAGTGTAATATTCATCACGATGCGATGCGATGCGTTTGTAACGTTTATAATTAGATGATAACAATAACTAAAATAGAAGCTTGAAACTAACACACATGTACATATTAGTTCAACTAAATCTCGGCTTTGCATATTATCACATGTACATGCACATAGAAATTTCTGAGATACATATAATTTATTACTGTAATTAATATGGGCCTTAATAATAACTATTTAAAGTATATTCGAAGGAAAGTGAGTAATAAAATAGGACCTTCGCAAGTTTTAATTTTAAGCCTTTCAACTTCAATTCCTTGACAGTTGACATAAATGTCATACAACTCTAATTAAATACTGTAGATCAATTTAAACATGAACATAAGACCTTGCACCCGGTAACTAACTAATGATAATTTGAGATTTACAATAATAAATGTAGTTAACATTACTTACCTATCTCTCTTCAAAATTCTACGAGATGGATGTGCAATTGATCGAAGTGGTGGGTACGCATTCAAAAAAATTATAATCGGAAGACGTAATAAATGACGTGCATTTCATTTTCTTTTTTAAGATTTAAATCAAATACTGAGTAAATAAATAGTTACAGGGATTGTAGTGTATTGAATTCCACAAACAAATGGGCTTTTACCATGGTAGGCTTCAAGCCTTCAATTGGGTTTTTTTTATTAAATAGCATAAAGGTTCGAACCCGTTTGATACCCAACCCAATACCCATTTCAATAATTCCGAACAAATTGAAAACATCCTCCTCCGTAGAACAGAGAGAGAGTTTGGTTTTTTGTGTGCATTTGATTTAGGAGCAGAGCAGAACGAACAAAGATGTTTAATCGAAGGAGGTTTCTGTCCCTTCCCATGGTTATCGGAGCTGTTGTGTTAGTTCATTTTTTCCCCCTTAATTATTATTACTGTAATATGATTAAACTTACTTTGATTTATGTGGATCTACTACTTATGCACCTTTCCTTTCCTTTCCTTGACGATGTTTAGCTTTGGATGATGAAATTGAATGAATAGTCCCTCAATCTGATATGCTGAAATTGTTTAATCAAATTTATAGTCATCAAATCCACAACTTTTTATGCTAAACACAAATAGTTACATACAGTAGTAAAAAGGATTCAGGGCCAAATTGCACCAAAATGTGGTTTTTGTTAATCTAAGGTATTGACGTTTGACTTGTTTAGCAGGCAAATAATCGATCACTTACAACAACCACCACCCTAATCCCTTGCTACTCTTCAAGCAATTCAGGAAAATATTGAGTAAAAAGAGAGAATATTCAGTTGGAAGTGGTGATGACAGTTTTAATATTAGGGTGTATTGTAATATGAAACTAGTCATCTAGTTATTCGTATCTGTGGTTTTATTTTTGGTATTACTAGGTTTACTGACCTACTCAAGAGGTCAGAAGCATTTCGCCTGCTGGAAGATGTGCAAATTTCTCTTGTATAATGCCTTAAATTGGAATTGGATGTGTTACTTAAGTTTAGCTTTAGCAAAGCGTTTAGTCAGCATTTTTCTTGAAATTCTCCGCAACTAGATTATGCAACGAATGAATACATCGAGAATGAAGTACCTTGTTAAATAAGGGAACTTGCAATTCTTCTAGAACTTGTAATTCTGCACATTTCTATAATACCATACCTGTTTTGATTCGTAAAACGAACCTGATTGATGGAGTTCCACTACTTCCCCTTGAACCTTATCATCAACAAGTTATGTGCACATCATAGTCTAACGAGTTGCATTGTTTATTTTAGCATTGGCATAGTCTCTGGAAAAGCCATATTTGGACCCCCGATAGATGAGTACTGGAAGAAAAAACTAGAGGAAGAGGCAGCTGCAAAAAAGACCGACGCAAGCTCATCATCTTAAGACGTTTATAAGTTTCAACAAGCACAGTTCAAAGTGAAGCTAGCAGAATGTCTGCAGTGCACTATTCACAATCATGAAAGTGAACCACGGCTCATATAACACAGTTGCAAAACTTGTTGGAAGAACTTTTTGGCTGTAAAAGGTGATAAGAACTTGTCATAATCGCTTATATCGAAATGAACTATCCAATGGGTGAATTTTATTTATTTTTATTTTTTATATTATTCTTGATCATTGCTCATGTTCAGCAAGTGAATTGTATGTTTTACTCCAAGATAATGAACTTTACTGTCATACTTGATTGTTTTCCAGTGATGCAGTTTAGTTATGTTTCCAAAAGTTTCAAACTTGTTAGTTTGCAATTCTTTGTGGTGAACCAATTCAACCATCCCATATCTTAAAAACGCCTAGAGTTTGTACTTCCAACCCAATCCAATTCAAATCAGTCTGCAAACTCTTCAGTTTTGATAAAACCATGACCAAACTTCGTCACTTGTGTGTACCCTTTGGACGGAAGCCCTTTTGTGGGTTCCTTAGGGACCGATTGACTCTGCATAGATTGACTAAAAGTAGAAAACCTTCCACTTCCAGGCAATCGCTTTTCCTACAGTATCTTTATTACTCAGGATCAAACTGTTACTACTAGAGTCTGTGTCATCTACTTCCAGGCTACAAAAGAACCAGTCTTTCCATTTTAGTTTGGTTTCCCTTTGTTCTGTTCTTTAATTATCATCTATAATAGGTAAACAAAACATGTTTGAACGTGATTGCCTTTAAAATCAATATCCCCTAGATTGGCACTGCTTTACTTGGATCAATTTTTCTTATTCTTGGAGTCATTGAACACACAAATACGGTATAGACTTCGTCTGCAATATAATCGGAACATGTAGACTAACAATTTATGAATATTTGATCTATTTTAACTTCTTTTAAGACAAATAATGTATATATAACACACAACCCTTGTAAGCCTAACGGCTTAAAAGCATACATTAAAGCTCTGCCTATAGGATTATTAAACTATGAAGCTACAACAAACATACAACATCTCAAAATGAAAGGGTTAAGAGTTCAATTCTTTTTCACTCTTTTCAACTTCTTTATGTTGTTTCTATTGTTTCTTGATTCATCATCAACACTAGTCTTCGAGCCACCTTCCAAACTTTGCAACGGCCGATACTTGACTCTTGATAACCGGTCCTTGGTTGCTTCAAGCCTAGTGTTCTCATCTTTCTTAGCCTTAAGAAATCCAGAAATCTGTTGCTTACAAAGCTTGATCTCCATTTGTAGTGCATTGATTCGGGAATCAACCGGGACGCTACAATGCTCAACAATCTGTTTCTGCCTGCTATGAATGACTGCTGGCTGCCACACCTTCAACGCTGTTGAAGCTTCCCTCACTTTTATCAAGTTGTTTAACTCAAGAATCGCTGCTTTAATTTTATCGTTTTCATCAACCAACTTACCCTCTATCTCATGTAACTTTCTTTTGTGTTCATGGATTTGAGACTCAATTCTAAGCACAGCTCTTCGTTCTGCCAAAAGCTTCTTGGCTTTATCTTTCTCGAATCTGATCTGGTAAAGCGATTTGGAAGAATGGTGGTGAGTAGACGAGGAAGGGTGTGTAGGGAAGTCAGAAGACAGTAACTTTGACCACAATACATCTTCTTTTGATAAACGATGAAGGCGTCTGCAAGTCATGGCAAGACAGGAAAGATCTTTATAGGTGAAACATGAAGTTTCAACTCCCAGCTCCAAAATCCATCTCCATAACTCATCTGGTAAAGACATCTGTGTATAACTAGAATATAACAGCACCTCACCAGAATATTTTATTATAGCCTCACCTCACCTCACCAGAATATTTTAACAGCACCAGAAGAAAAATCCTACTGCGGGCAGGACCTAAACAAAATTCAGCATATTTAATTTTTACCGCAATCTAACAAACAGCTTACAACAATTTTTTAATTAATTCAAACAAATTCTTCCTGTTCTACTATTTGAGATTTGTATGTATCGACGATTAGGAATGAATTAAAAACGGTCGATCTAGTCTAGGGTTTAAAAAAAAAAAAAAATTATTAAATATAAGTGCGAGTGACGAACCTGTTGCTGTTGCGTCCAGCCGTCGATCGCTGAGTGTTAGGGGCAGAAGAAGAAGACTTCCGATAACTAAATTAAGGGCTGAAGATAAAAGGTTGATCAGAGTTTGGGGTCGGGTAATGGAAAATCATTTTCGGCTTGTTTATTAATGACAAATACATATTCATTAATAAAATATTTATTATATTTTAAACACTGTGATAACTTTAATACTAGTTAATATAAGTATTTCACTCTTTAAAACCAAATAATAATAGTTACTTACCATGCCAAAATAAGAACTTGTAGAAATATATATAAACGATTTACTTTAAGCAACAGTAAAAATATAAATATCTATGTGTAAATATATAATATAGATATTATATACATACATATCTAAAATAGTACATAAATTTTTTGATTTTTCAGTTAACCGTACGAGTCAAAATCATGAACAATCTGATTGGTAATAATATATCGATATCAATTAATAGATCTGGTTGTTTACTTGATAAAAAATATCGGATTGAAAAAAAAAAAAGTTGATAAAAAGAAGGGAAAAATCATGTCTTTAATCATTATTAGCATAAAAGAAATTTTAATTGTTAATAAAATATGAACTTTAAACTTATCTTAAAATTATATGCTCAACTTATTCGAAACATGCATTTCAGAGAATTCCTTGATAATTGGAGTATGTTGTAAATTTCTTTTTATAAAAAGTGAGAAATTTGAACGGGGTGTTTTTATATTTAAGTGAAATAAACAGACTCAATTGATCAATTGAGAGTTTATTTGATTGGTGACATTATAAAGGTGTTTCCAATATTATATTTAAGATTATTCTAATATAACATTACATTTATTTATTAATTATACTTTAAAAGGGATAATCCTTCTATTTTACTTTTACGCATCTAAGATTTACGCAGAATTATTGTCATTACTTTAAAGGAAAGGTACAGAATAATGTACTACACTTTTCACCTAATTCTATTTATTATTTTTTTTAATCTAAGGTATCGAACTTTCATTCTATAATCAAGTTAGGGACGCGAATTGCACAAATGACGAGTTTTCACTGAATTTCATTTTTATATATGTAACATATCTACTTAATCGATTAATATTTCTCGATCAATTTTTAAAAATATTGAGTGGGGAGAGAGAATTTAACAAAAATTTATCACCACTTTTAACTTACATATCTCTCTTTTTACTTTATATTTTTAAAATTGATTAAGGGTTATTAATTGATTAAATAGATATGTTATTTATGGAAAAAAAATCGATGACAACTCGTCATTTGTGCAATTTCATGTAAAATACATTCTTAACTTGACTACAAATTGATAGTTCGATAACTTAAATTGAAATAGGTGAAAATTAATAGATAAATTCTAACAATGCGTCAAAAGCCCAATGTCAAACAAAACTTGCTATTTGAAGTCCCTTTGATGATAAACAACATCTTTACTACCCATAAGGCCATAACATATCAATGATAAAGACTACTGTATAAAAATGGATGAACAAGAAACAGACCTGTAGACAAAATCTGATTAAACCAAACCACGCGTAAACTGTACAAAACCAATGAATGGTCCATGATTCAGAGTTATGATGACAGACCTACACCCTCTGATAACAGAAACTGTGACCAACAATGACCCATGTATATTACTTTACTGTATATAATACTATCAAATTTATAGAGAAAAATAAGCATGAAGCCATGAAGGATCTTATTGTGGGACAATCGTATCCAGATTTTATGTACAAGTGTAGCGAACGCAAGGGCCATAATTAAATTTGCAGAAACTTTAAACAAGATATTTACAAAAGTAACATACACATATAATTCATTAACATATAAATGGAAAACACCACTGCATCATCATGCTACATCAATGTCATCAACATCAAGCCAATCGCTAGATTCCTTCCCCTCGGAGTTACGTGCACCGCTTACCTGCCCTACATGGTCAGCAGTTGAAGAGTCACTGCCGAGCTGGACCCAATCTGGTGATTCTTTTGTAGGGGCATCTCCATCGTCCTCTTCAAGATCGCTGAACGACACGTCCTCATCATTCTCAATGGGAATTGTAGTTGTACCAGTGACGTTCTCTGAGTTATCTTCCTTTAACCAATCATCTTCATCCTTATCTTCAACTGTATTTTGATCTTCTGTTTTGGTCTCATTTCGTGCTTCTTCTTGAATGACTGATTTGTCTACTATTTTAACTTCTTCACTTGGGATGGGATATTTTTCAGTCTCTATATCAACTGATCTAGTAGAGGAGGTTGCTTCCGTTGTAGATATCTTAAGCAGGACGGATTCTGACTGAATGCCAGATGGCACAGAAGGATGCTGTTCTTGAGAAGGCTCAGTCTTATGTTCAGCATAAGTAAAGCTATTTCCTGACCCTTCCACCTCCTTGGTCTGCGTGTTTGAACGGCCCTTCAACTCATACTTCAATGCTGCTCTGGCTTTCACAATCTGCATGAACGTAAATCACGTTGTAGCACATCAACTAAATAATTACGGTCCAAACACCATATAGTCCTCATTAAACTACGCATGGGGTGCTTCTAAAAAAATTATTGTTAGTTGATGAGCCAGAAAGATGATGTAATTCGTGTCGCATATAATTAACAGCAGCAACAAATCGCATTCATCCATACAAAACTACTTTCTTGTAAGTAATCAATCAGGCTGGTAGATAAGGGTAATCAGCAAGTTAAGACTTAAGAATCACAAGTTGACCATGAAACAAAGATAAAGACTAGTGAGGGAACAAGAAAAGCATGCTCAACTTCTTAACCATGTAAAATATATATTTTTAATTGGACGCCATGGAGATTTCTATACCACATAAATCTAACATGTGAATACAAGAAGCCTCACAGTTCCATTATGTGCCTTTTTATACTGCGGCATCTTATATCTTTAGCCCACCTAACCTCTAAATGACCAGAGTGCGCTGTACTTTCTGATCATCAAGCGTGGAAACTAATAAATAATAATTTATCATAGCAGTTGTAGGCAAAAGGCCTTCAGGCTTAACAGCCAATGGATGAGTCCAATAACAGAGAGATAAGAACCATTCATGTGATCCAGCAGGTCAACAAACTTGATCGATAAATCCACCAACAAACAGATTAACCTTTTAACGTTTGCCATGATTAGATTATAATGATAATTGTTCAGAATGTAGCAAGTTTTGCAACATTATAGTTCATATAAAGTTGACAAGGTATTTTGCATAGTAACTTTTACAAGGTGAAAAGATGTTTTTGTCATAAAGCTTAGATTGGGGGTTTATAATGCAATTTTTTTCCTTTCAAAATATGGTCTTTTTTTATAAAGACTACTTTTAAAATGTGAGTGACCATATCACGACAAAATTTTGAGACAAGTCATGTTCTGACTGATAAATATGAATAAAGGCAATTATTCTTAACAAAAAGTCTTCAAGGAACTAAAAAGAACAAAAAACAGTTACAGAGCTAAAAGTTGCTCTGTTGTCTATGGACAATGAATTTGTGACAGAAGTTGTAATAGTTTTACAATAAACAAACAGAAAATAACATTAATATCTCATTAAAAAAGAGACCATAGGGTCTCAGTGGTATTTGGTGTCTGCAGGGCTCTGCCAAAAACAATCTAGTGAGGGGAGGAGGTTTGAAGGGGTAGGCTGTGGGGAGAGTGATTGGCAAAATGAATACAAATGGGTCCATGAAGGCCATAATCCATCTGCTTAAACTAGTTGAGTCATGGGTCAGATCATGATCCATTAACTATTGGGCTAGATAGTGATGCATTAGCTAATGGGTCAAATGACAATCTGGGTAAAAGGAACAGATTAGATCGATAATTATAAAAAAATCAGCCGCAATGGCCTTAAAATTGTAGTGGGCAACCACTTCCAAATTCTCAGGCAAAGCCACCAAAAAAATTTAATATAAACTCAAGCTGCCCCATATTCCATTCCATTGTGTCTAACAAATAGCTCTACCTGTCTGCCAGCTAATGAACAGAATATAGACAGTATGTTTATATTTGTGGATTCTCAAATAAATACACTTCTCGGGGAGAACACTCCATGAAATAATCTCAAATGGATCCTTAAAAGGCCCTTACAATCTTACATGCTTTGTGTGAAGAGGTTTCACACCATAACTTAAATAGTAGCCCAATTAATAATGAACGCGTTATTGCTACAATTCAGTTACATACATGATACATGCCATATGAAGCATATATGTTAATGTGATAAGGTCACAGTGTGTTAACCTATCAGTGTATTAAGAATGTGGAAAAAACACATCCCCTGAAAACGCCAAGCAAGAAAAAAACCTTTAAACTGTTAAAATTACGACTATTATTTGATGTTTTCTAAGGTCAGGTCGGTAATTGAGACTTTTATAATTCTTAATTTCTTCATATAACAGCATGATTTAGTAGAGTGATAGAATAGAAACATGAAAACAGGGCAACACACCTTTGCATATATAGTCCCTTATCATTGCCTAAGTCATGGTTACTTAGTAGCAAACTTACCTCGGGTGTTGAAAGAAGTTCAGCAGCCTGAGGTTCTAGTCTAGGATGCAGAAGCACAAAATAAATCTTCCAGAAATTACTCTCACTCATATAGCCGGGGCAAAGCTCAATCCTAAGAGCAGCCAACCTCGGTGCCAAGCTTTCAACAGTCAAAGCATGCTCTTGTTGTGCATCAGACAGCTCAAAATCTGCAATTGTTGTAAGAACCGAAATTATTTATCAATACAGTAAAGCTTTTATTTTAAGTATCCAAGACCTAGTCCATTTTCATTAATCTAACTCCAAACTCTGCAGTAACACATTCTTTATTCGTTAGTTTTACCAACACTAAAGAGCATTAAACATGAAATTCATTTGATAGCAACTCATTGCACTATTCAAGGCAAACACTGACTGAAGTTCGACAATGATAAAGTAATATCACCCTTTGCAATTACAAACTAACTAATAAAGTAACTATTAATAGCCATATACGACACTATAATACGGAGTATTAAACAGGAAAACACACCAAACATAGAAGTACGTGTATATACCTTCAGTATCATCTTCATCATCATCATCTGGTAACGGAAAATCAAGCCAAGTTTCAGGATGCATAGTAATATCCCTAACAAAAGCGACAACTTCATCAGTAACACCGATTGCTATAGCATCACTAGATAACACATAATCATCGCCATCAGGTGACAATTGCAGAAAATTAGAAGCTAATTTCGTGATCTCAGATACATCTATATTATTCGACAACTTGGATATTCCACTACGAAACCTCCCTCCGATCTCCGCAAAATCTCTCCGGATTCCAGAAATCGGTTCCGGAGCTCCATCTTCTGGATCCGATTGCGAATTCGAGTGTTCGGCAGAAGGCGGTGGTGCAAGAAACGACGCGACGCCCCAAAATTGACGAGTTAGGGTTTTTGTGATTTCTGATAAATCCTCTTTCACTCCACGTCCTGGAGTTAACGGCGAATCGTCGTCATCTTCGATTTGTTGTTCAGGTTTTTGATTTGCGTTATTATTGAGTGGATGTTGTTCGTTTTCTTCATCGTTATCGATGTCGAGTTGAAGAGTGTTGGCGATAGATCGAGCGAACCATGACATTGTGAAATCGGAAAATTGAACGAGATTCAGATGGCCGGCGGCGATTGGGGATCGGAATAGGTTACGTGTGTGTTACTTGTACACAAGCAGCTTGACCGTCGTACTATAGGGTCTCCTTAATTATTTGGAGTCGGTATTACTAATTAATTACTACAGTAATAATTAATTAATTATGAAACGAACGATTAGAAAAACTAAAATAAAATCTCCAATGTGTTGGGGATTTTAAAACCGGAAGGAAAATAAGAGAAAAGAAGAGAAAAGAAAAAAAATGAACGGGTTAGTGACGTATTTTCGAATGTGAAGGAAAAGAAATGAAAGAAGTCTTTCTTCCAAATCATCCCACATATGGGAGGAAGTTTCATAAGAAAAAATAGGTTACAACTTTCCTCGGATTCTTATCTTTCCCTTCCCTGACATCCCAAAAAATAAGTTAAAAACACAATTTGATTTTAAATTCTCCTTTCTTCATTTATTTTCTTTCCTAAAAACAACTTAAGAACACAGTGTTCAAGATATGTATAGTATTTAGATTTAGTCCAAAATACGTCGGGGTTGATTGTTAAGAGTAAAAGACCATCCCAAAGTGTCGTAGAGTGCTGTGGAGTCTCATGGGTGCCACGACAGAATGTCATCCCACGACACGCTATAGTGGTGATTTCCACGGTGTCTTAAGAGTTAGGGTCCAATAACTTTTATAATTTTCATTTTTTATTAAAAAAAATAAAATTATTTAAGACTGTATAATTAAATAAAACCTATCTTTTGTATAAATTACATGTACTTCATTAATAATAATGGGAAAAAAAGATTGCATTACAAAAAAATGTTACACAAGTTTGTAATTGAACATATGACTAATGAAGCTCAAAAATGCATCATTAAATTAAGATATAGTTTAGTATTTTTTTTTTATATATATATTTTTTAATTTCATCTTTCACAAAACAAAATACTCCATATTGAACTAAAAAGGTAAATCAGGGGCCAAATGATAAATTATATATGATGTGACACCCTTCAATTTTCGATATAATTACGAACATTAATTACATGCAATTCAGGCAAATTCCCTAACAATGATGAATGCACAACACTTTTTAGAGGTAAGTCTAGCAAAACCAACTAGTTAATACGAGTAGTATTACACACTTCGAACGAAACAATTGGAAATAAAATGCGACAAAAATGTACTGTAACACCCCCAAATTTAATGATTTGCGGAAGCACGATTTGGGTGTTACTAATCAATAACAAAACACAAAGATATATAGTAAACGACTCTATATGCGTCGTTTTAACAAAATATATTGATAATTGAAATGTTTACAACATTTAAAGCTTTACATAGCTCGAGTTAAATAAAAGGAGATTTCAATACATAAGTACTTGTACAAAATATACTAATGCAAGAAAATCTCAATCGTCTGTATGCTGACTCGAGCTAAATTCCTGAAGCAGAAGCAACCTACTGCTTGGTACCTGCGATACATGCTAAATGGGTCAGCTAAAGCTGGTGAGCTCACAGGTTTGAAATCAAGTAATATAGTATGAACCGCAAGATTTAAATAATTGAATTGCATCTAGCAATTGATAATGTATATGTATACAGCCATGAGCACATAGTTGAGCTTAACTCGAGGGCCGGGTCCCCTATAGAGAATTCCGGGCGAGGTGCCTCCACGAATGCCTAATCAACATTCGTCTTTCCAAATATTAGTACGTCCGTTTACCCGGTTAGTGCTTGCTAACCCGAACGAGTAGGGTCAATCCTATATGGTACCATATACTAATATTCACGCTACAACGTATTAACAACTATGCTGACGGAGGACTTTAAATGATTAGTTGTGAAAAACTCATGTAGTATATGAAATGTTTGTACTTGCGTTCACATGTTAAAATGAGCAATATATCACACCCCTGAGTAAAATAGTAAAAGATGGGCTATGAGACTCACCTGAGTCTGAAAGCGTTTAAACAAACGTAAGTTGATTAGCCGAGTATGAAGTCCAAAGACTTGTAACCTGAGGGTGTCCACGACACGCGATGGTTATAAACATGATTGGGTATCTCAAAAGATCACCCTTGTAGTTGTTACACAACTATATATATGTCCAAATTACTACGATTTGGTTGATTTGTTAAGCGTTTGAAAACATGTACGGCCCGTTGGTGACAGATTTGTAATAATAATCTCAACTATTATTATTATTTTGATTTCGTGGCGTTTTACTTGAAAAATGTGTTTTGATTGTGTTTTAGAAGCCGTTACGGAATCTAAGTACGGGGGTCCAGGGGCAGCGCCCCTGGTAGCGGGGTCCAAGGGGCGACAGCCCCTGGCGGGGTCCAAGGGGCAGAGCCCCTGGCTGGGGTCGAGCTGCCAGGTCAGCTTGGAAAATTTTTATTTCTACTATATTGCTTTGACGAAAAACGCATCTGGGATCTGAATTCGGGTAAAATTGAGTGATAAATTTCGAGTCTCGACACTTAGTAAAAATCTGAGTTTTCTGTGTTTTGCGACACAATATGCGACACAAGGGTTGTTATGCGACACAAGGATTGTGTCGCATTGAAGTGCGACACAATATCCATACGACACAAAGGTTGTGTCGCATAGATGCGAGATGATGATTCAACAGCGACATAGTGATTGTGTCGTATGGAGTTTGCGACATAGTATGCGACATAATGGTTGTGTAGCAAGGCTTGCAACACTAATTCTTTAGTACGACACAAAGTGCGACATAGTGGATTTTATACGACACAAGGGGCAAAATACGACACAACATGCGACACAAGGCTTGTGTCGCATGGAAGAACATCAGCCCAGAAAGTCCGGCTGTCAAGATTTTTCCGGCCAAAAACCCATTTCAAACCCGTTTTTAAGCTATGAAATCGTGTTCTATACTTAGCAAGGGACATATACAAGTTATACTAACAACTACAAGTGAAAAATACTAAGAATCGAGAGATTTCGGGATTTTGTCGGAGACTTACAAATTGCCGAAATGGAAATCCGGAAAGATAGAAATGTAGATCGTTGCGAGGTGGTCGTGAATCTCTAAAAATATTGGTGATCCGAGTGCGTATAATGGCGTTATTTTGCGATTTTGTGAGTTCGTGGTGATTTGGTGATTTTGGAGAAAAAAGAGAGGAGAGAGAGAAATGATTGAGAAATGAGAAAAAGAGGAAGAAAGGTGGAGGTTATCCTCCACTTTTCGGTTTCGCCCCGCGCTCCGTGTGGTGTTCGTTTTCTCCGTCATTTAACGTTTTAATAAATATTTCGTGTGTTGATTATCCATTTTAAAATACGAATTTTGTTTAATTAATTTAATTAAATTGTTTTACCAGTTATCTAATAATTTAAAGATTTAAAATGTGATTTAAATAATTTGCGTATTTTGTTGTTAATTAGGTAAGTTTTAAACTGTACGATACGAATTGTAATTTGAACATTATTAAAATAATATTTTTAACATAATAGTGTTACTTAATAAAATTTGTCACCAACGTCCGTATTTATGGAATCGAAATACATTCGATTTAAATTGCGTACGATTTAATCAATCGCATTTTCGTATATATTCAACAATATATATAATTCGATACATTAATTAGCCTAACACATAACTAATTACATGTATTAACATATTATTAGGCACTAATTACTAGTCCTAATTTGGCGGGTGCTACATGTACGATCGTTGATGAACAAAATTATTTAATAATTTGAGATTATTAAATAACATTATTATCTTCTAAATATTATGTCAATAATATTTACCAAGTAATTCGTATCATATAACATATGTTTTATGCACTGAAACAACTCGAAACATATCCGTCAAACTGAACAGAAACAAAGTTATATTTTATAATTTAATTAAAGTATTTTTACCAAATACTTCGAAAGGAAACATATTCGAAAATCGTTTTAGAGAATTATCATTTGAAAATATTACCCCGCTTAACGATCGGGTACGCGAACACGGAGTGAAAATACTACGAACGGGAGACGGACCGACCCATTAAATAAATGAGTCGGCCCAAACTCACTCCATTATTGGAGCTCAATTATTTCATACACACACACATACACCTATCATATCTCTATCTCTCGGTCTCTTTCTCTCGGATTCAAACAACAACAAGATTAACATCAACATTAACAAGATCAGCAGAAGCAACAGCAACACGATGATCATCATCATCATCATCATCCCCTTCGTGTTCATCATCGTCATCATCACACTCCGTTTTTGATCCGTAAGGAAACTTCATCTATAACTTTGATTTTGCGTTTAGAGTGATTACATAGCATATATTAGTGTTATATAAACTGATTGTGTCCAAGAAATTGAGTTAAACATCATTTGCTGTGTAAATGGCTCGAAACAGACTTGAACTAGGCTCAGACCCGAACGGGTGAGACACCCAACCCGGACGGGTGAGTTAACCCACCCGAAAGAGTGAGATCAAGAAACCCGTACGGGTCACAAAATCCACCCGAACGGGTATGAGACCCTACCCGGACGGGTCACATACATCCAGCCTACCATCTTTTGTAGTTTTGTAGCCCTCTGAGTCGCGGTCGTTTGGGCAGGTGGATCGTCTAAATCCGAGTTCGTATGAGGGAGATATGGCCAAAACGGTGCAGCCATGTCAAAACAGTTTCACAACGAACTTTTTATATATATACATATATATACACGACGAATGTTCTTACGAAAACAAACCAACTTATGTTTTTGAAATATAATTTCAATTCCGTCATCAACGGGCCGTACTTATTTACAAAACTCAAACAAGAACACAAATCTAATACTTTGGACAAGATTTAAACCGGATGAACACACATATGGATAGTTTATTTAAACGTCCGCTTACTTATATAACCTCGTGTATTTAGAACACTAGGAGATTACTATTTGGATCACACACGCATTTAGGAAAGCTAGCACCCAAAGGTGAGTTCACAGCCCCTCTTTTTACTGTTTTACAGCTTTTAAAACTTGGGGTGAAAAACATTGCTAACATTTTTGCTATAACATGCAATAACTGTTCATAATTGCTTTGGTGCCTATGTGTTATATAATTGCTTTGGTGCCTATGTGTTATTTAAATTGCTTTGGTGCTTATGTGCTACTGATTATATGTGGATACTTATAGGCCCTTGTACAAACTGTACGATAGGATATTTGTTTTCCTACAAACCTTTACGTACGAAACTTATTTGACTCTCATGTCAACAACTCGCAAACGAACATGGATAAACAAACCACTTTACAAACATAAAACCTGTGAATTCACTCAACAATTTTGTTGACGTTGTACTATGTTTTTCAGGTAACTAACAGCACAGATTAGACTGCACGCATATGGAGTTAGGCGACCCGCAACTAATTAGGATGTCACATTTTGGGACACTTAAGATTTCTTGTATAAATGATTTACAATAATCATACTTATGAAATCTTCTTTCAGAAACTGTGTATTTTATACAGATTATATTTTATAATACTATTCTACGACTTTAGCGAGTTATAATCCTTTTTGTTACAAACTAACTTCATAAATGGCATCTTAATTTACTGTTCAGCAATAATCATAAGCTCTGATCTGGCATGATGTTCAACGTTAACGTCAGCACCCCCTGCACATACTAATGCTTCCGCAAATCGCGCGTTGACCGCGTTGACCGAATTTGGGGGTGCGACATATGCACCAAGAATACACTCTAAAGTTCAAATGAAAGTAAGGTACTAAAATGATGTAACACCTCAAATTTTGTAAGTTACGATTTTAAAATTCATAAGAGTTAGATTATAAATATTATTTAATATTGAGTATTTACTTTCCTATTAAGTTAGGGATTTAAATTTGTTAACACGAGCCTCCAACTTAAACTAAATGGTACCGAGACTAGTAAGATGTATTGTGCCTATAGTTTAAGCTAGTGTACACTTATACCCAACCAACTCCAATAATAGAAGTATGGGGTGGGTTTTGGTCGATTGGGTCGTGTGAAATAAACACAGAGAAAAAGACTTAGTGAAAGAGAGCAAGAAAACTTGAGAAAATCATCCAATTAGGGCATCAATCTTTGGGGATTTCGCTAGATTCTTACATATTCATCACCACAAAGGTAAGATTTACTCACTACTAACTTCAATTTCATGATTTTATGAATTTGGGATAATCTCCATTTTTGAGTTTTTGAAGAAAGTGATGATTTTCTTAATCATTGAGCGTTTAGAGATGATTAGTGTATATGGATGAACTTATTGAGTATTTGATTGCTATTATGTTGTGTTTCATGTGTGATATTAAGAGATGAGCTTATGAGGATGATGTTGATAATGATTAGTTGGTGTTTTCATGATGTTGTGGTTATAAGCATAGTTAATAAGTTAAATACATGCTTGAAATTATAAGAAGGAGAGATTGTTTATAACTAGAAGTCATTTTGAGTAAATGACTAATAATACATTGTGATGATGTGTTTAGGTGATTTCTATAAGCAATTGAGAACGTGTTAGAGCTAACAATTAATCGGCATTCGTACGAGGTAAGTAATGGGAGGAGAGGGATTACTAGGATATGGCTAGGAAAAGTTAAACACTTGAGTGTGTATAACTTGGACGAATTTTCGTGATTCCAAGGACTAGTATGAGAATAGAGAAAAGCACCATCTTTATAAAGAAATGGTGAAATGAACTCCTTTGAGTAAGGATAAGAGATTAAGAGTATTGAGGATTTTTACAATTGAGTCCTATGATCATTTGTGTATGATCACTTTACTTGTCAAAATGTGAGCAAATCACTTGAGTGTGATTTTAAGAGTTTATATTGTTATTGCTTAAATTGTTGCTCATTTGTGTTTACATATCCATTACTTACTAAGTCGTGAGCTTACCTCCCTTAATATTGTCGTGTTGATAGGTACTAGTGGCGGGGCGAGGGGAAACTCAAGCAAAGAGCCAAAAATCGAGTAGCGGTGGAGCTTACTATTACGGTAGTAAGTAGTAATCCCTTTTTTGTATAAATCATGCTCGGGATACAATGTAGAAAGCCCCTTTTGGTGTATATGATCATTTGCATATGATCTTAACTTGTTGGTTTGAACATGTGTTAAGTGTTGCAATTTACCCATGAAAGTGTCCAAATTGTCCCTAGTGAATCTGAGGTCTAGAAACTGGTTGGGGATGCATTTGTGTATGTGACAATTTGTAACCTTTCATGGTACTCGTTAAATGTATTTGATGTGGTCGTTATGGCTACTGAGAGTTTCTTGCTAAACGGGTCAAGAGGGTCCATATGGGTCGGTTTTTGATCTTTGTGCTAAAATGTGTGGGATATATAGTATGGACGAGGTGATGATTGTTTTAAACTCCGTTTGGGTCATTAGTAATGTGGGCAAAAAGTTGGAACCAAGTCATAAGTGGTTTGCAATTTGAGTTGAAAAGAAAATTGCCCCAAAATGGTTGTTTTTAGTCACAAGTCCAAACTCGCAATTTTTGAGAAAATTGAAAAATGTGAAAAAGAGAAACTTTTATTTTTATACTTTGGAGGTGTACGCAAAGTTTCATAGTCTAACTCATAACGAGCAAAGAGTTATGCGTGTGAGAAATTCATATTTTTAAATGAAGTGTGCAGACCTGATCTGGGGGACTACCCGGCGGGTACTAGTGCTTAATTTTTAACAGAAAACGGACCAAAACTGAGTACCCGGAGGGTACTGATGTACCCGGCTGCTATGGCCTTTACCCGGCAGATACTCAGCCTACCCGGCGTACCCGCCTTTTTCAGTATGTTTGATTTCAAAAGTATGTTTGCAAAAATTTAAAAATGCATAAGTGTTTAATAGGACTTTTTGGGACACTTTTATTGCACAAAACTTATTGGGACACTTTTATAGATTGTGTCCATAGATAGATTATAATTCTGTTTAGTTAAATGCTTGTTTCAATTGAACGAAGTTGTTAACGAGTTTATATATATATATATATATATGTGTGTGTGTGTGTGTGTTTTTTTTTTTTTTTTTTGAGTTATGGGACAATGTGTAGAGTGTTTTTTTAAAAAAAAAAAAATCGGGGCGTTTCAAATGAAGAATCTAATAAAAAGTTATTCCCTTCGTCCCATAAAAAGTGTACACTTTGATTATACACACGGTTTTAGAAATTTTCAGTAACTACACTTTGCATCAAAACACTAAAAAGTAACAAGACACTAAAATTGTGATGGATACAATAAAAAGTAACCTACACACTTTCCTTTTCTATTCGACTTCCCCTTTTTCTTCTCTTTACTTCCCCTTTGTCCTTTCTCTTTCTATGCATCATGTTGTCACTCCACTTAATAATTTTTCCAAAATCACGGGAGTTATTTCAATGCAGAAACTCACAAACATGATAGTTGTGAAAGAGAATATCGAAGTAAAGAATTAGTCGAAGCTAGGATTAACAAAGTGGTTCTGTGTCGGTTACTAGAATTGAATTGGACAATGTTTTTTATTTCTATATATACTAAGTCGTAGATGAAAAGGAGTCGAAAATACAAGAAGATATATGGAATTTGTTGATTTGTGGAAGGGTAACACAAAAAGAAATAAATATATATCAATAAAAATAAGGATATACAGGAGAAATTTATTGGCTATCATTGCATCAGAACAGATGATCTAACACCGCTTTCGCTGTAACATCCTCATTACCGGCCTAGGAGAAATTCGGTAATGTATTTAATTCATTTGATTATTTAATTTAGTTTAGAAATAATTAGTATTATTTGGCTAATTGAAATAAATATGTCCAGTGGTCAAATGACTTATTGTGACACATGAATTATTACTTGTTTTAAATAAATTTAGTTGACGGTATAATAAAATATATTTTCACGCAAACGGGTTTTAGGTTCCAGACAATAGGTTTAGAACGGATATAATTTGGAACCAACTCATACCCAACTTTGGGGATGGATCGGCTCATTTTTCCCCTCCCCAATTTATTATAACTTCCCAAAAATAACACACACACATACATTAAGTTTGAGAGAAATCAAAGGAGAAAACCTTGGGAAATCGATTAGAGCTTGGATTCGTGGTTAACACTTATCATCATCATCATTTACCTTGCTATTACCTCGATTGTAAGTTTGAATTACTTTGAATATATGTTTATGAATTAGGGTTTGAAGTAATTAGGTTAAAGGTGTGATCAAGCATGGATTTGAGTTTGATGATAGTTATTTGTTGTTATAACATGTTACATGATGATCTTTGAAGTTGTTGTATGTCAATATTTGTGTATTACATCTTTTATTTGGTGAAATTAAGAATTAGGTCGAGCTAAGGTGTTCTTGAACCTGGGTTTTGTCGCTGGAAAGGTGACAAACGCGATCCAGGCATCAGGCCAGGATCGCGTTCCATAGTGTAAATTTGTCTCGGACCAGAATCCTTCTTTGAAACGCGATCCCGCCCCTTAAGTCCGGATCGCATTAGTTAGTGTAAATCCGTGTTGAGTTGAGTTTGTTCTTTGGAACGCGATCCCGGCACATCTTCAGGATCGCGTTTGGTAGTGTAAAACGGTTACAGAATTATTTAGAACTAGGGAACGCGATCCAGCACCCTATTTCAGGATCGCGTTTGTATATTGAAAAATGACAAATTTGATAGCTTGTGACTTGTGCATTCTTGTTAAATGCTTTGTATTAATAGTATAGTAGATGTTCTTAGTTGACACTATATATATGATTATATTGTAATGAACTTGAAGAAAAAACTAATTCAGGTTGGTCGTATTTTCAGATAAAGCGAAGACTCAGTGAGACTAGATCTCTGAGTGGAGACGTTGTCAGTAAGGGTGAGTGGATCATTGACTTTTAGTCTGAATTAGTTGTAACAATCTGGTTACAACGGGTAAACTTGTTCTACTGTTATACATTGTATAAATTGCATATTGCCATGATGATTATGGAATGTGCTATCTTGTCAGGGGTCAATATGAAATTGGGTTTGGATACTGTTACTTTGGACGACATGATGACTTTGTACATGTGTTGTTTATTGAAATCATGTCGTATGTAGTAATGGTACTAAACTATCGGTAAGACCACTGTTTGGCCTTCAGTGGTTATAAGTGTTACTTGGGGAACCACCGCGGCATGAGGGTACCTCAAGGACCACCGATCCTCTTTGATGTATTTGTTATAATGCTTTGTGGTGATCAATTGCTATGCTAGTTTAGATTGATAGTTGTGATCTATTCACTTAGCTTCGTGCTAATCCCTCTCCTCACTTCTTGCAGATTACTTTTGATGTGGGTGGGCAAGAAGTTAGTTTGAAGAATGTTTGACTGCCTACTCTGACTATACGACATGTAGTCGTTTATAAACTTATATTTTGGAATTTGAATAACACATAACTTAATGTTGTAACTGATGTGGTTATTGTATTAACTTATCATGCAGGCATAGATTGTGTTTTGGGAACTATGTTATACGCAATCTATAATGCATGATTTGTATTTAATCGCTTCCGATTTATTAAAAAAAAAAAAAAATTGTATCTTCAAATATTGTGGTGTTATAATTTGGTATCAGAGCTTAGGTTTGGGTGAATTGAGCATGGGTTAAGTGTTCAATCCCAAATCTATGTGTGTCAGTCAAACATTCCTATGAGTGGGATTTGGTTAGCATGTGAAGTTGGTTAGTATATAGGTACTAACAACTAACGTGTTATGAGATGTTGTTTTGGTACAGATATGGCAGAGAATGAACCTCCAGTTGACACACCCAATGATGCTCCTCGAACTAATGTATCCCCTCCTGAAACCCAAAATGTTAGCCAGGGTCAAACTGGTACTACCTTTTCTGCAGGGGATTTTGATCATGATGATTATATGATTCATCTAGAGACAGAAAATCTGAGACTTAAGGCAATAGAACAATAGTTTTTGCAACAACAACAACAAAACCGGTCTTCTCAACAAATCTTGCAATCTTTGCCACCTACTGTTAGCACTGTACCCCCACTTCTGGTGACTTCGCAGATTCCAGTATCTCAGTCTTATTATCATCATCATCCACACTATGGTACCTATCCGATTTCGGCTCCGTTCTCTTCCGGACCTTCGGGTTATCAGACTCCGATATTTCAAGCTCAGAATCGACCTAAGCTATGCTCTTTTAAGACTTTCAAGTCTTGTGGACCATCGGATTATTCGGGTAGTACAAATCCCTCCATTACCTTGGATTGGCTGAGGGATGTGGAAAGAAAGTTTGAAGTTTGTCGATGTGAAGAGGAAGTCAAAGTTCCTTTTGCGGTGCAACTACTTAAGGGTCCAGCAATGGTTTGGTGGGATTCCATTACATCACATTTTACCCCACAGCAGAGAGCATCGATTTGTTGGTCTGATTTCCACAATGAGGTTTGTAAGAAATATTGTTCGGGATTTGACATGACTCGGATTCGACGCGAGTTTTTGGATTTGCAATTAACGGATAAGATGACGATGGATGATCTCATTTCCCAATTCACTGACAAGTTGAGATTCGTGCAACAATGGGTACCGGAGGAACGTATGAAGATTGACCATTTTGTGGGAATGTTACCGCATACTTATCGGACGACCGTGAGATTGGCGGGTACTCTTTCCCAAGCTTTTGATCTTGCCCGTTCTGTGGATGGGGATGTTAGGGCACAGGGCTTGGAGGTTAAGGAAAAATCTCCATTTAAACCCAAAGGTGAATCTTCGGGTAGTCCTGGAAAGAAGAAATGGCAGGGATCTCATCAACCTAAGAAGTCCAGTTCGGATAGTAAATCATTGGACAGAACCAATTGGTGCCACAATTGTAAATCGCGACACACGGGTCCTTGCACTCCGCAAACTGCTAGGTGTATCAAATGTGGACAACTTGGTCATGACATCAAGGACTGTGCGTTTCCTAGACATGTGTGTTGGAATTGTAAAAAGGAAGGTCATCGTTCGGGTTTGTGTCCGGAGGCTGGGAAACAAAAGATGGGTGTGGTCGGAGGGTCTTCGTCTTCTGGCCTGAAAAGAAAGAATCCACCAACGGCAACTGGTAGGGCATTCCAAATGACAGCTGATGATGCTGTCAGGACTGAAGATGTTATAACTGGTACATTTCTAATCAACTCTGTACCAGCTACTGTTCTGTTTGATTCGGGAGCCAATTGCTCATTTATATCTATGCTTTTCTGCGATAAACTGAAATTGACTCCCACTTGTATTACAAACCCTATTGAGGTTGAGATAGCAAATGGCAAGATAGTTCCAGTTACCACATCGGTGACTGGAGCTAGCATCTTGATTGAGGATCATAGTTTCCCAATTTCTTTTCTATTGATGCCTATCCCCAGTTTTGATGCGGTTTTAGGCATGGATTGGTTAAGTAAGAATAAGGCAAGTATAGAGTGCCATAAGAAACTAATTAGGATTCCAATCTCTAATGAGTCATATGTTGTGGCTCGAGGGGAACGGGAAAGAGGTAGTATCCCTATGATTTCTATGATGAAAGCTAGTAAATCTCTAGCTAAGGGGTGTGTATCCTACCTGGCTTATATAGTTGATGCAAAATTAGAAAAGAAAACCGTTTCCAATGTTCGGGTGGTTTCTGATTACCCTGACGTCTTTCCTGATGAATTGCCTGGGTTGCCTCCCATTAGGGAGGTGGAATATAAAATTGACCTAATTCCGGGTTCTACTCCCGTAGCTAAGGCTCCTTATAGACTAGCTCCCTCCGAAATTCGTGAAATGATGACCCAAATCCAGGAGCTATTAGATAAGGGTTTCTTCAGGCCTAGTTCGTCTCCTTGGGGTGCACCCGTGTTGTTTGTTAAAAAGAAGGATGGCACCCTTCGGATGTGTATTGATTATAGGGAGTTGAATAAGCGAACCATAAAGAATAAGTACCCTTTGCCTCGAATAGATGAATTATTTGATCAGTTGCAAGGGTCTTCCTATTTTTCTAAGATTGACTTGAGGTCGGGTTATCATCAAGTGCGGGTGTGTGAGGAGGATATTCCTAAGACGGCTTTTCGCACTAGGTATGGGCATTATGAATTTCTTGTTATGCCTTTTGGGTTGACTAATGCTCCGGCGGTCTTTATGGATTTGATGAATAGAGTTTGTCGGCCCTAACTTGATAAGTTCATTATTGTATTTATTGATGATATATTGATTTATTCTAAGACTGAGGCTGATCATGAAGTACACTTGCGTTTAGTACTCGACACTTTGAAACAGGAGAAGTTGTATGCTAAGTTCTCCAAATGTGAGTTTTGGTTGCGTGAGGTCCAGTTTTTGGGGCATATTATTTGTGAGGATGGAGTTAAGGTTGATCCATCTAAAGTTGAAGCAGTTATGAATTGGCAAGCGCCTAAGTCTGCTTCGGAGATTAAGAGTTTTCTTGGTCTAGCGGGTTACTATCGAAAGTTCATCAAGGATTTCTCTAAGCTCGCGGGTCCTTTGACGAAATTGACTCGAAAGGATGTTAAGTTTCAGTGGAATGATCAACAAGAGTCGGCTTTCCAGACTTTGAAACAGTTATTGTGTCAGGCTCCAATTTTAGCCTTGCCTGAAGGGTCCGAGGATTTCATTGTGTATTGTGATGCTTCGCATGCGGGTTTGGGTGGTGTTTTGATGCAACGTGGTCGAGTCATTGCGTATGTTTCTCGTCAGCTTATGCCTCATGAAAAGAATTATCCTACCCATGACTTGGAACTTGCAGCTGTAGTCTTTGCCTTAAAAATCTGGAGACACTATTTGTATGGTGCTAAATGCGTTATTTGTACGGATCATAAGAGTCTTCAGTACATGTTTTCTCAGAAGGAACTGAATATGCGTCAGAGGAGATGGTTAGAGTTGATAAAAGATTATGATTGTGAAATTCGTTACCATCCGGGTAAGGCGAATGTGGTCGCCGATGCGTTGAGTAGAAAAGGGAAATTCGAGAAAGTTTGTTTTATGCGATTGGAAGTTTCCTCTGATTTGATTGAAAAATTGAGAACGGCACAAATGGAAGCATTGTTGGATCAAAATTTGAAGGCCGAGATTCTATTGAAAAGAAAAGAACTGTTATGTGACGATTCTCGTGGGTTAAAGACATTCCAATCGCGTGTTTGGGTTCCTTTGCTTGGTGGGCTTCGTGATGTAATATTGATGGAAGCTCATAAGTCCAGATTGTCGGTTCATCCCGGTAGCACTAAAATGTATAATGATTTGAAACCTTTGTATTGGTGGCCTACTTTGAAAATGGATGTTGCTCGATTTGTGGAATCGTGCCATATATGCTCTCAAGTGAAAGCTGAACATCAGAAACCGTATGGGTCGTTGAAACAACTTGAGATCCCCGAGTGGAAATGGGAAAACATTACGATGGATTTTGTAACAAAATTTCCGCGAACCATTAGAGGAAACGACATGATTTGGGTGATTGTGGACCGATTGACTAAGAGTGCTCACTTTCTTGCTACTAGTGAGACGGCTTCTTTGAGTAAATTATCCCAATTGTACGTCAATGAGATCGTTTCGCGACATGGAATTCCTTTATCTATTGTGTCGGATAGAGATCCACGATTCGTGTCCGGGTTTTGGCAGGGTTTGCAGAAGGAACTGGGTACCCGAATTAATTTGAGTACGGCTTATCACCCTCAGACGGACGGTCAATCAGAGCGCACCATTCAAACTTTGGAGGACATGTTGCGTGCTTGTGTGTTGGAATATGGTGGGTCTTGGGATTCACACCTGCCATTGATTGAGTTTGCGTATAATAATTCTTATCACTCGAGTATAGGTATGCCTCCGTATTAAATGCTTTATGGGCGTCGTTGTAGAACACCCACATGTTGGTTGGAAGCGGGTGAGAAACAATTTGCGGGTCCAGATATTGTTCAGATTACTGCTGATAAGGTAGCAATTGCTCGTGAGAAGTTAAAAGCGGCACGTGATAGACAGAAACAGTATGCCGATCTGCGGCGCCGTCCGGTTTCGTTTGTGGTGGGTGAATTGGTTTACTTAAAGGTTTCCCCTTGGAAAGGTGTGATTCGGTTTGGTAAGCGTGGTAAACTTGCTCCTAGGTTGATTGGGCCATTTAGAATTCGCCAAGTAGTTAATGATCAAACGGTATCGTTAGATCTTCCTCCTGAATTAGCGGGTATTCATGACACCTTCAATGTTTGTTACTTAAGAAAATGTAAGGTGGAGGACCAATCCCAAGTCCTTCCGTTACAAGACTTGCGTGTCGACTTAAGTCAGAAACTTGTAGAGGAACCCATAGAGCTTGTAGATAGAAAAGTGACTAAACTTCGAAAGAAGGAGATACCCATGGTTTTGGTTAAGTGGCGTCATAGTTTGGGTGCTAATCTTACGTGGGAAACGGAGGAAAGCATGCGATTACATTATCCTAATCTCTTTGAGAGTGGCGAGATTTCGGGGACGAAATCTTCTTAAGGAGGAAAGATTTGTAACATCCTCATTACCGGCCTAGGAGAAATTCGGTAATGTATTTAATTCATTTGATTATTTAATTTAGTTTAGAAATAATTAGTATTATTTGGCTAATTGAAATAAATATGTCCAGTGGTCAAATGACTTATTGTGACACATTAATTATTACTTGTTTTAAATAAATTTAGTTGACGGTATAATAAAATATATTTTCACGCAAACGGGTTTTAGGTTTCAGACAATAGGTTTAGAACGGATATAATTTGGAACCAACTCATACCCAACTTTGGGGATGGATCGGCTCATTTTTCCCCTCCCCAATTTATTATAACTTCCCAAAAATAACACACACACATACATTAAGTTTGAGAGAAATCAAAGGAGAAAACCTTGGGAAATCGATTAGAGCTTGGATTCGTGGTTAACACTTATCATCATCATCATTTACCTTGCTATTACCTCGATTGTAAGTTTGAATTACTTTGAATATATGTTTATGAATTAGAGTTTGAAGTAATTAGGTTAAATGTGTGATCAAGCATGGATTTGAGTTTGATGATAGTTATTTGTTGTTATAACATGTTACATGATGATCTTTGAAGTTGTTGTATGTCAATATTTGTGTATTACATCTTTTATTTGGTGAAATTAAGAATTAGGTCGAGCTAAGGTGTTCTTGAACCTGAGTTTTGTCGCTGGAAAGGTGACAAACGCGATCCAGGCATCAGGCCAGGATCGCGTTCCATAGTGTAAATTTGTCTCGGACCAGAATCCTTCTTTGAAACGCGATCCCGCCCCTTAAGTCCGGATCGCGTTAGTTAGTGTAAATCCGTGTTGAGTTGAGTTTGTTCTTTGGAACGCGATCCCGGCACATCTTCAGGATCGCGTTTGGTAGTGTAAAACGGTTACAGAATTATTTAGAACTAGGGAACGCGATCCAGCACCCTATTTCAGGATCGCGTTTGTATATTGAAAAATGACAAATTTGATAACTTGTGACTTGTGCATTCTTGTTAAATGCTTTGTATTAATAGTATAGTAGATGTTCTTAGTTGACACTATATATATGATTATATTGTAATGAACTTGAAGAAAAAACTAATTCAGGTTGGTCGTATTTTCAGATAAAGCGAAGACTCAGTGAGACTAGATCTCTGAGTGGAGACGTTGTCAGTAAGGGTGAGTGGATCATTGACTTTTAGTCTAAATTAGTTGTAACAATCTGGTTACAACGGGTAAACTTGTTCTACTGTTATACATTGTATAAATTGCATATTGCCATGATGATTATGGAATGTGCTATCTTGTCAGGGGTCAATATGAAATTGGGTTTGGATACTGTTACTTTGGACGACATGATGACTTTGTACATGTGTTGTTTATTGAAATCATGTCGTATGTAGTAATGGTACTAAACTATCGGTAAGACCACTGTTTGGCCTTCAGTGGTTATAAGTGTTACTTGGGGAACCACCGCGGCATGAGGGTACCTCAAGGACCACCGATCCTCTTTGATGTATTTGTTATAATGCTTTGTGGTGATCAATTGCTATGCTAGTTTAGATTGATAGTTGTGATCTATTCACTTAGCTTCGTGCTAATCCCTCTCCTCACTTCTTGCAGATTACTTTTGATGTGGGTGGGCAAGAAGTTAGTTTGAAGAATGTTTGACTGCCTACTCTGACTATACGACATGTAGTCGTTTATAAACTTATATTTTGGAATTTGAATAACACCTAACTTAATGTTGTAACTGATGTGGTTATTGTATTAACTTATCATGCAGGCATAGATTGTGTTTTGGGAACTATGTTATACGCAATCTATAATGCATGATTTGTATTTAATCGCTTCCGATTTATTAAAAAAAAAAAAAAAAAAATTTGTATCTTCAAATATTGTGGTGTTATATTCGCCTTTTTTACCATCTTTCTTCGCCGATACCCGTATGTGATTATATATTGAAGGGGAGTATATATTAAAATACTAGGGTTTGTATATGGTCATCTCAATTGTATGGATGGGTTAGAGACCATTAGCAATGATAGACTTACTTTAAACCATGGATATGTATTTGTATACCCTGTAAGCCTCTCAACAACGTAAAAAATAAAGTAAAATAAAATAAAATAATAATAATAATAATAATAATAATAATAATAATAATAATAATAATAATATATTGTTTTACATAGATATTATATGTAAGGTGCATACCCTAAGCAAAAAAAGGGGGGAGCTAGGAATTTTGGTTAGGGGGTTCATGGGTAAAGTTTATTTTACATATTCAAAATAACAGATTGTGTCACAATTAAGATTCAAATTGAAGCAGGATTCATTTACGATAAGAATTATATAGTCAATAAATTAGTTTGATAAAAACCTAACTCGTATTTTGTATGAAGAGTATTCAAGAAAAGAAAAACGCTTAATATTGTAAAAAGTTATGAATCTGTGAAGTTTTCTTATGAGTTACTATACAAAATTATAGATAAACTTTTTAACTTAGTTAATGTTTCATGAACATATAACGACCTCTTTGTTTATAATGTAATATTTGCGTTTTTATTAGAAGTTGCTACGCTGGTCCTAAACTCTTATACTCCGTATATAAGTTGATTTACAAATACTAATTTATATTATAATAACATTATACATAAAGAATTGAATAAAAAATAATAAAAATTGGAAAAAACAATATAATCCGATAACATTGGATGATGATGGAGATACATATAGAAAATACCTAAGTAACGATGAAGTAAAAGAGAATTTCGCCTTCAGGAGAAGTGATTGTGATTTTTTATTTATTGGAGATTAAAGATAGCTGCTTATAGCTAAAACAACAATTAAATTACTTACTCTGATGGTAGGTTTTGGCACGGCTCAAGATAATGGGATTTGACAGGAGTCAAATAATCTCGAGCTACTAAATAATTTTTTCAAACATACCTAAAAATAAAAAAGCTCAACCACCACTTTTGACCGATCAAATTGCACTCTCAAATTACCATCCACTAGCAATGTATGCATCAAAACACTAAATTTGGGGCAAAAATATAGTGCAACATTTAATATACACCAAATTTTTGAAGATTTTGCATCAAATTTAGTGCAACACCAAACATTACACTAAATTTTTAGTGTTTCATTTTAACCCTCACATTTAAAATATTGTTATAATTTTGGGTACAAAACTTGAAAAACTTATTTATTTATATAATTCTTTTAAGTACGTTATACTTTATATTAAATTATATGATTATTAAATCAATAGATTATAAATTTCCTTCAAATTATTATAACTACAACATTGATTTATGTAATGAACTTATGTAATTGAAACTTTATGAAAGTAAATAAATTAAATATAGAATTAACTTAATAGTTTGGAAGGTTAATTGATCATAAAAAATAATAAATTTAAAATAAAGTATAATGTAAAAATACTTTAGGGAGTAGTATATATGTAAATGATGAAAGTGCTTTTAGTTCAGAAATTTGCTGCATACGTTTGAGATGAAACATATTTGGTGCAAACATATTCCTGAAAGATTAATTTTGAAAGTCCCGTTTCTAATCTTGGATCTGATCGAATCGTTTGATTGAATATATGAACGTATTAATCGAATCAAACACGCAATTCTCTATAATCTTTGTATATATTCACAATTGAATAATCAAGATTACAAGATACAAACTCACAAACTCGTTTTCTCTCCTCCTCACACACAAAAACGGCTCTCCACTTATCACCAAGTCTAACCCTAAAACTGAATATAACACGCCTATTTATAGGCTGTCCAAACCCTAATGCGACACTGGCCAAGTGTCGCCTAAACACTAATTTGTGTATATTTTCTATTTCACTATTCGTTTATAGACTCTCATATACACACTAACCACTATACATACGCAGACTAATTGACTTTGACAATTACAAACGTTTGACCAACTGACTGACATACAAAATGCACCAACAAACTCCCCCATGTCAGCAGCTTGGTCAAATAAGTCTTCAATTAGTCTTCATCAACAAACTCTTTCATGTCTTCAACAATCACAAGCTCCCCCATTGAGATAGCATGGTCTTCAAACAAAATATTGATGTCCAGATTCATGTGACTGACACACATTTATCATACACTAAGATCTTCAAACTTGGTGACCATTTCTCAATCATCAGCAGCTTCTCCAATAGAATTTATCTTCACAGTCTTTGGAGAATAACCGACATCCTTTACATCTTCAATATTTGACTTTAACAAGATATGTGATGTTTGAAGAAAATAACACAGAAATAAAATCTTTTTGGATTTTCTTTATAAATGAAAAGTAAAGAATACATAAAAAATAAAAATAAAATAAATTGAATTTGGGGATAGGATTGTTTTAGGTCTGCTTAGGGATCATATAAGATCAACATGCAATTATTAGGAAATAGTAAGTGTTATTTCGATCATCAGTATATTTGTCCACTTTAAATTTACTTGACATATTTAAAGCACCTTTTATAAAAATTAGTTCAAGACGATTATCGGTATTGTTTGTCCACTTAAACATATTACATCCGTATCTGTGAGCTAACCTTTATTGTTGGTATGAATATTAATTTTGTGAAACCCATTATATGATATACTGATAATCTTTAGTAAAACACAAAACACTGCATATTAAGCAAGGTAGAGATTACAAGACCAAGTTTATCTCGGCTTTCTTGTAACATACACTTGATATTTAAATTTAGGCATACATCAAACCTATAATGAAGATACTAGTGGCCCCAGATCTGTACTTAGTACAACAAAGGGTCCCTTAGTATGAACATAACAAGTTTGAGACTATTTGCATAACTAATGGATTCAGGTCTGTACGAGAGTACAACAATAGTCACCATTAGTTAGACTAATAATCATATTAATACTATATGCCAATTTTGCATTTACATAATGATTATGACAGCGTATGGTAGTACCTTCATTTATCAATTAAGACTTATGTCATACATCATATAACATTTTTCACAAAGTAATAGACAAGTTTTAATTATTACTTCTTACTTACTCACAAACCGGTGTGTACCATGCCTACCGATACATCATATGATGAAGCCAATGTTTATAAAAGCTATTTTAAATATGCCAGATAAACCTACTGACACATCAAACATAAACCTTAAAATTTCAAATTTTATGCATGTCACCCAATGTACTATCATATCCCAAGTTGTTTACAGACACAACCCATCGTCTTTTGAAGAGTTAAGAATCTTGCTGTTCACATTTTTAACTTTTAAAATTACTCCCCCTGAACAGCAAATTCTTATCGCAACTTCAATTCAAAGGTAATCCCCTTAAACCTTAAAACATATATTTTTGTATTTTTTAATTTTAACAAATTTCGCAACATTGCATTTCTTTGATACTAAAAAGTACAAAGAATGGCTGTTGCATTAATAACAAATAAAAATAGATAATTATCAAAATCACATATCAAGTCAAGTCAAATGCCTTTTAGCACTTTTACCACCTCGTAACATCGAAAATCTCATCCATCCAATCAAAATCATCACACATGAGCACTTTGAAAACAATCTTCCAAAAATATTCACATCCTTGCAGTCACTAAAAATATTAACTATCAAAAACCTGACTGCACCACCACAAACAATTAAACGTTAGTACTTATGGGACACCCAAGCCTTAATTGACTTGGGTTGTCCATGGTCATCCATAATCATCACATCAATGAGTTTATGATATTTTAAAAACTCAGAAGATTTCATTGATGCGTTGTTTGTGGATTTGGGTGTCCAAACCTGTTTAGGTTCAGATGATTTGTTTTCAACAATGTTGTGCTGTTGAACTTGAGGTCTACTAGGCACAACTTTGTTTACTCTTGCCATTGATTTTGGAGAGTTTGATGCACAACTAGATACAGGCGAATACGAACGACGCCTTGAAAAAGATTTTGAAAAAGAATTCCTGAAAGAGGAAGTTCTTGGCATCCCTCTACCAAACCTATCTAGGGATAATAACCGACAATCCCTAATTATATGGCCCTGTTGACCACAACGAAAGCAAGAACGTCTCTCAACATAAGATTGATTCCAATGAGTTCCCTCAAATCGTTTCGGTGGAGGACAATACACAGAAGGTCTATTAACAGGAACATTTGTTGAACATGCACTCTTAGGTGGACATGTTGAAGTAGATGTTCCTGAGGTTGAGTTAGTTGATTTTGAAGGTTTATTCTTTTCAGATTTATCAACTACAACTTTTGAGGATTCATTGTCAACCTTAGCTTTGCCTTTGCATTTAAAACAATCATCATTTTCAGTTGTAATGATGAAATTTTCAGGTTTGACATTTATTTTCTCAACCTTAATGGTAGACTCTTCAGGTATATCTTCTACCTCAACGACCTCCTCAACACGAACTGGAGGTGCACTATCAGACTTAACAAAAGTAGGCAAGGGATACTCTGTCCGTTTAGTTTTCTCCTTTGCCTGCCTTTTGGGATTGGATGTAGCTTCTTTAGACTTTGTAGCTGGCCATGATGAGTAGTCAGCCACAAGTTCTTCGGTGCCTTCCTTAACAGGCAGAGGATAGTGATTAGTAGGAGGTGGAACTGAGTTATACCCTATTCCGGCCTTACTACTTGTATTTGTCCTCTGCTTGTCAACAATTTCATCGAAGATTTTATGAGAGTTTGAGAAACTTGTGATTCCCTTTTTAAAAGAGTCAGACTCAGACTTTAGCTCAGAAAGTTCTTTATTCAACAAATCAATTTCTGTTAAATAGCTTTTAATTGCATCTTGTTGACTAAAGACTTTTGCTTTAAAGGTTTGAGTATCTAACTTATAAGCTTCAATCTGCTTATCATAAAGTTTTTCATTAGCTTTTAGAAACTTATTTGATTCAGTAAGTTTCTCAACCTTTTTTCTCAAGTCTACATAGTCTATTTGAAAATTTTTTAAAGAAGCTTCCAATTTAATACAGGAGATACATGTAAAAGGTTTTTCAGATTCCGTGTCTACCTCATGTATCTTTGCCAAGAACGCACTGTGTTGAACCTTTTCTTGAGTCGCACTTGAATCGAACATTCCCTGAGAATACACTGTCATCGCCTGTGATGTTGTGTTATTCTCTGGAGTCTTGAGAGCTGAAGGTGTAGTGAATCCAGATGAGGGATTTTTATTCTCCACACATTCCTTAGCAAAGTGTCCATGAATGTGACAGATTTTGCATTTCACCTTGCTTTTATTAAAACCAAGACCTGTATCACCATCATCATCCAGGTCTTTTCTACCCGTTCTTTGAAGAAACTTCTTGGTTCTTTGGGTTATCATGGCCATACTCCATTTGATGTCCATCTGCTCGAGATCGTCAGAATCGATCTGTTCAAAGTCTTCCTCAGTAAGCTGTAGAGTACTAGCCTTCTTGGAAAGGAAAGTCTCATAAGAGTTGAGGAAAGCTGCAAAGATTGTAGCATGATCCTCAGTAGCCTTTGAAGGAGCTGTATGAGAAGTATAGGAAGCATATGAAGTGCTAGTAGAAGTAGATGCTGGTGAGTTGGAAGTAGATCTGGAAGTATCATTTAGACTAGGAATTTGAATATTAGCCTCTGACTTCTTTTCTTTTTGATCGTAAGCCGCTATAAGAGCATCCCATAACCCTATAGAAGTTGCTTGATCTTTAAATTTATTAATCACAACTTCTGGCAAGCACTTGGTAATCATCTCATACGCTCTATTGTCTTTATCAAACTCTTCTCGTTCTTTGACTGACATTTGTGCTCTTGAATTAAGCACCCCATCGAGTCTTGGTTGCTCATATCGATCAATGGTGTTAAACCAATTCCACAGATTTGGATCATTGTATTCAATGAAATTGCATAACTTAATCTTCCAACTCTCAAAATCACTATAGAACAAAGATGTAGAAGGAGGCATTTTCGCACCAAAAGCCATATCCGAAAACCGACAGAGTGTAGCGAAACTTTTCCGACACTAAAATTAGGTACTTTTAAGTTCAAAAACAAAATTTGGTACTACAAAAATTTTCGCGAATTTCCCGCCAAAATTTCGTCCGAAAACGTCAAAAATTGGCCGAGTAAAATGAAACTTTTTCCAGCCTAAAATTGAACAGTTGTAAGGCTAAGGAAAAATTTTGGAAATGCAAAATTTTTCGGAGATTTCCAGCCAAAAAACTCTTTTTTTTTTTTTATTATTATTTTTTTTTTTCGAATCTAGCGCGACACTAGGTTAGTGTCGCTAAGAAGTGACGCACTGTAGTGACGCATATAAGTACCGCAGAAAGTCAAATGGCGACACTCGATTAAGTGTCGCTATGTAGTGTCGCTAAAAGACAAGTGTCGCTAAAAGACAAGTGTCGCTATCAAGTGTCGCTGAAACCCTAATTGGCGACACTTAAGGAAGTGTCGCTATGGAAGTGACGCTAGTAAGGAAGTGACGCTGGTAAGTGACGCTATGTCGCGGCCAGCAGCCCCAAAAACCCCAAAAACGAATTTTTTCGAAACCCTAACGAAAATTGACGAACGAACGATGAACAGGGCTCAAAAATCAACACAAATAACCCAGAAACTAATTATAATCAATTAATACCTTCGCGAATCAACCGAAAACACTCAAAATAACGATCCGAAACCGACGAATCCTCGATTCTTGGCTCTGATACCAGTTGAAAGTCCCGTTTCTAATCTTGGATCTGATCGAATCGTTTGATTGAATATATGAACGTATTAATCGAATCAAACACGCAATTCTCTATAATCTTTGTATATATTCACAATTGAATAATCAAGATTACAAGATACAAACTCACAAACTCGTTTTCTCTCCTCCTCACACACAAAAACGGCTCTCCACTTATCACCAAGTCTAACCCTAAAACTGAATATAACACGCCTATTTATAGGCTGTCCAAACCCTAATGCGACACTGGCCAAGTGTCGCTAATAGCGACACTGACCAAGTGTCGCCTAAACACTAATTTGTGTATATTTTCTATTTCACTATTCGTTTACAGACTCTCATATACACACTAACCACTATACATACGCAGACTAATTGACTTTGACAATTACAAACGTTTGACCAACTGACTGACACACAAAATGCACCAACAAATTTATTGCACCAAATTTGGTGTAGTGTTTAGTGCATACGTTGGAGATGCACTAACATAACTAATGTTGATTACTTAGGGTGCACTTGGTTCAAAGTGGGGAATGAGAAAAGGAAAGAGAAAGGGTATGCTAAAGGAATATTAAGCAATGTAATGAGTATTCCTTAGTAATATATTTATCATTAATGTTGCTTGATTTTTTGAAATAATCATCATGAGTAAGGTGACAAATTGGGTCGAGACAAGTTGACGGGTCTAAAAGCACCCAACTCGAATCCGACAAGATTTGATAAACAGGTTGGACGGTCAAATGTACTCAACCCAAACATGATCTTTAATATCGGTTGGTAGTTAATTCCGAGTCAAATGAGTCAGCTTTTATGGGTTACCTTAGTGGTTTGACCTGTTAAACCGAGCCTTGGCGGGTTGGTAGTCTGGTTTCGTGTCAAATAGGTCAAGTTTCCTTTAGAGTGGCGCGTTAAGTCGAGCCCAACTCTAAAAATTAAAAGCGTTGGCGGGTTTTGAGTTAATATCAGTTGGTGGAATGGTTTCCCATCAAACGGGTCAACTTCCATGGGTTACTCTTTGGGTTGGTGAGTTGACCCGTTAACCTAAACCTTGACCCAAGTCCGACCCAAATTTTAAATGGGTTAGCGGGTATCAGGTTGACCAGTTGAGATAAATATATATGTGTTATATATATGTCGGCATAATGGCAAGTAATGATATTCATTACCCCTAATTTGGTGGTGAATGGATGACTACACACTAATAAGTAATGAAACATTGCATTATAGGATATTTAACACCATCATTCATTACCTTTCTCATTTTTCACCTCCTAATAGGCAAATACCCTCAATCAAGTACCCCTTATTTTTTTATGACGTATATTATTATATAACTGTAAATAAGAGTGTTATCTTGTTTAGAATTTGGTTTTATTTTATTTATATTTTAGGGTTACGTTGTTGTATACTGTACATATTTTTTATTACTTATTAATCTAGATATAGTTGCGGTTCTCTCAGTTTTGTTTGATGTGCCTAGAGTGTATAATTAATTTCACTTGATTTATTTATTAACGGACATGGTTTGGCTATTTTAAGGGGTGTTGGGTTTGAAACTTGTAATAATTATGGGTATGAGATGAGATTGTATTTTCAAAATCACAATTTTAGACGGATTTGGATTATGTCTTTATTTGTGGGTTTGATATTCAACATTTAATAAATTTATCAATGGATGAGATTGTATTTTCAAAATCACAATTTTAGACGGATTTGGATTATGTCTTTATTTGTGGGTTTGATATTCAACATTTAATAAATTTATCAATCAACTTATAATAAAAATGAAACACATCCTTTCATTCTCATTTCCATCAACCAAACACATCCTAAATATAACTATGTACAAAAAGTCAATCTCAGATAACTTGGACCGTATAAAAAGAGAACCAAAGCTAAAACCCGAGCGAGAAAACCTGAATTAGAAAGAATAAATATTTATCGACTTGCTAATGAAAAAAAAATAGTAATGATAATAACAAATAGTGCATATTTTGTGTGACATCCGCCAAATTAGGATTAGTTATTAGTTCCTAATCATCGAGTAATACATGTAATTAGTGCTATGTATTAGGCTAATCGTATGTATCAATATGAATATTGTTATAAATATCAGTACGCGATTAAATTTAATCATGCATTATCAAAAACGGCCAAATTCCGATTCATTTATACGGCGTTGGTGAAAACAATTATTAATTTAATATGGAATTATTATTTTAATACACTCAATATTTATTATATATTTTTTTGATAATATATAAAGTATTCGTATCGTATTAATCAAACGTTCCTAACAAACTATATAAATAATGTATTATTATTGAAAATAATAATTATTATTAACATTGGACAAAAATAAAACATATTCGTTTTATTCAAATCGTACTCAACGCGACGAAACCATTCGAACCATATCTGTCTCACAAACTTAAACCAAAGATATATTTTTATATCTCAAAAATAGTATTTTTATAAAATACTTTGATTTAAAACGTGTTCGAAAATACATTTGAATATTTTTCATTTGAAAATATTATACTACTTCACGATCGGGTACACGAACACGGACCAAAAATACAAATGATTAGAGACAAGATCCACAAAAAGTGGATCTCGCCTGGTGAATTATTATACCAAACGCACCCTTCCATTTTCATTTCATTTCTTCATCATCATCTATCACTCTCGCTCTCTCTCCCTCTCGGCCTCACTCTGGAGCAACAGCAGAAGCAACACAGCAGTAGCAGCAACAAGTGCATCATCATCATCACCATCTTCATCATCTTCTCCATCATCACCTTCGGATCACCATCACCACCTCCATTCACGGCTCCATTTTATCTCGTAAGGACCACATCTCTTTTCTTTGAATTTTCGGGTTTAAAACATATATATCATCATGCTTGAGTATTCCATGAACCTATTATGTCCGAAAACTAGGATTAGAACATGTTTTTGCGGATTGATTCACGAACAGACCTGGAAAACAACCTCACCCGAACGGGTATGAAAGCCCACCCGAACGGGTATGACTGTCCACCCGAACGGGTATACAAATCCAACCTGAACGGGTATGATCCCTCACCCGAACATGTATGATTCTTTACCTGGACGGGTATGCATCTTCACCGTGTGTGTTAACTTCAGACGGGCACAAATTTTATTAAGTGTTTGAACTAAAATTTTGTCACCTAATTTTACTCCGAATTCAAATTTCGAATGCATTTTTATTAAAGCAATATACATAGAAATAAAAAATTTTCGAGCTGACCTCGACCCCAGCCAGGGGCGAGCCCCTTGGACCCCGCCAGGGGTTGCCACCCCTGGGACCCCGCTAACCAGGGGCGCTGCCCCCGGATCCCCGTACATAATTTCATACATTATGAAAATACGATACGCTTTTATACAAACTTCATTTATATGAAACAAACATATAATATTATCGAAATCTTGATTTCAATCAATCACCAACCAGCCGTATACATTTTCACAACCTCAAACATAAACATTAACCAAATTATTTGGACATAACTAGTTAAGGGAACAAATAGCATAGATGGTCTGTTGAGACATCTAATCATCTCAACCTTGCGCGTTTAATACGCCCCGCAGGTTTCAGTCGTTGAAGACGACATCATTTTCCTTATGTACAATCATTAGTGCTTGATAGCATCTCATTAGGCTCAGGTGAGTCTCATTGCCCCTGTTTTACTGTTTTAAACCTAGGGGTGAGAATACATGCCTGTTTTGTTTTACATGTGAACGCAAGTATCAAACATCGCTATATTCTGCATGAGTTATTCATCTAATCATCATAAGTCCTCAATAGCATAGTTTGGTAATACTTTGTAGCGTGAATGTTAGTGTATGGTACCATATGGGATTGACAATCCCCGTCCGGGTCAGCAAGCACTGACTGGTCAAACGGACGCATTATCATTTGTTCATACGAGTGTAGATCAGGCACTCGCAAAGAGGCACCCTCACTCAGGCACTTGATTGTGATCCTGACATCTCAGTTAAGCTCATACTATGTGCTCATGGCAGTTATATACATCTTTTATCATTTACTTATTTGCTTAATTGCAAATCATCATACTTAAATCTTGCGGTTCATACATTATACTTTATCATTAAACCTGTGAGCTCACCAGCTTTTAGCTGACCATTTAGCATGTATTCTCAGGTTCGCAGCATCAGTAGGTCTGCTCACTCAGGATGCCCATTAGCTCGAGCTTCATGCAAACATCAGGAGATTGTCATGCATTACTATATTTTGTATAATTAGTTATGCCATAGAATCTCTTTCATTAAATCTCGAGCTTTTGTAAACTACTATAACAGTGTAAGACTTATATAATATCAATGTATTGTAAACGACGCATATAGAGTCATTCATTATGTATCTCATGTGCTTTGTTTATAGATTAGTAGCATTCCAAAGTATGCTTCCGCTCAACTAGTAAATTTTGGGGTGTTACATTTTGACCCAGATTCCTACATCCGCCACTGACCATCAGGATTTTGATTTAAGTTTATTATATGTATATTCTATAAATAAGGGGTGGTGATTCATACACCACCACTTTTTATATATACACCACCAAAAATGCTTTGTAGTCTCAAACTGTACAATACTGTAAAGCATAAAAATTGTGTATGGAAAAAAAGTAGTGGTGTACGGATCACCACCTATAAATAAGTATCAGTTTAATAAAGATACTTACAATTTTGTTCATCAGATATACTCTATAAATAAGTATCAGTTTAAACTCATCAAAGCGCTTAAATATCCAAATCCAAATCCAAATATATAAAAGAGTTTGAAAAAGTAAGTTAATTCAAACATCTTAAGCTGCTTAAGCCAGGCGAATTCGTGTCGGTTAGGTTTTTGAACGCATGATGATTGGCCCAACCCACTTAATTAATTAATACGTATGTATGTATGGCTTCCCGTACTTTTGGGCTGATTTGCTCAAAAATATTTTGGGTCTGCTCTAAACGGGGTATATCATTTCTATTCTATGCTTTCAACTTATAGTCCAAATAACATCAATGGTCACTCAATCCGGTTGATATCTACCCGATTCATCCATTAATGGTCGATATAATGATTTAAATGGATAAATTGCGGATATTAATATGGATGTGGATAATGGTGGATCGGATATGAATGACAATTAATCATTCATAGATTTATATATTATTACCCGAAATACATATACACGTACATAGATTTATATAAATATATATGCATGTGCATTCACATACTAATATATACATATACTATAACTATTAAATTGTTATCGAAGATAAAAAAAAAATGTGGAAGAATAATTATGCAAATATTGTTAAATTAGTAAATTTTAAACTTCTAATGTTTATTTGAGTTTCTTTTATTTTTTCTATCAATTTATAGCAAATTAAAATGCATGCTTTCATCGCACCGAGTCAACTTTTACCTCCAACCATATATTAAAGTCATAATCGACGATAAATAACAATCAAACATATGTGGTTAACTAATAAACGTATAATTTACACATTTATATTTATAAAAACTTATATGGTTACACGTTTTTGTGAGTAGATTTGTTTATGTTACGCTATATTTAATTTGGTACAAATATTTGTTTGGGTTTCATTTCATAAGATAGTTTTTTAACTTTTTTTATAATATAAAATGGGTATACCCGTTAAATCCAACAGATATAGATATGGATGGATGAACTAAAACTAAATGGATATGGATTTAAAAGGTTAAATGGATATGAATGATGATATGTCATCACCCGATTCATATCCGATCCATTGCCATTCATAATTTCATATATATGAGTCAATTAAACGGATCGTGATCCAAGTCATTAGGCCATACCACGATAAACAGGGCCGGCAAATGAATTTCGGAGCCCCGTGCTATATTTCAAAATAGGCCCTAATAGAGAAAGTTTATACATATAAAAGTATAAAACGTCACAAAAAATTCTATAAATATACAAATTAACATAGTAATTATTTTGAAACACACGTATGACGCAACAACCTCAATTTTGAAAAACTTATATCGATAGCCACCATAGTGACAATATTAGATAACAACAATTGCTATGCAATAATCCTACTAGACTAACAATCAACCCATTTTTCAGAAAGTAGCACAATATCACTAGATTACATATCAGCACAAGACGATAAACTATTAAGCAAATTTAACTCCACATAAACTTCATTTATTCATTTGCATTGATATCAAATTCTCCACTATTATTAAACCTCTTCAAGATGACTATAAGACGATTAAAAAAACTTATATATAAAGTAGTGTACATAACATGATCATACCATATTTGATTTTGTGTTACATGCATTACTAATTTATGTTTATATATAATAAATAAATAAGGCATGATAATTTTTCAATTTATAAAACCACTTTTTATTTTCAACATCAAATCAAACGTATAATAATATAAGTGTATGTAAAATTTAGAGGCCTTTAAAGAAGGTGGTCATGTGCGCTGACACATACAATACTTGCTAATCCCCACCACTGACAATAAGGTCCGTAATGAATGGGCTAGTTTTAAAAATTAGAGATTTACTTGTAATAATAATAATAATAATAATAATAATAATAATAATAATAATAATAATAATAATAATCTTTTATCTTTCTTTTTTATTATTTTATCATTATTATTATTTATTAATTAAAAGAAAAACCTTTAAAGAACATGAGCCATTAGATGAGAGATTAACAATAATGATCTAACCATTAATCTATTTAATGACATACTAAATCACATTTTGATGTGCTTTAAAGACTAATATACCCTCTTATATATATTGACTTCTAAAAGTAAAACATATGTAATAATAAAAAAATTAAAAAAAAAAAACGATTCCAAAATTCATATAAAAAAAAAATTCTTCCTTTTTATTGTAATCTTATCTTATAACTAAGAGAGGAGACTCTCCATTATTTGTCAACTAATCCACCATGCCACCTCATAAGCATCCTATGTGTCACGTGTTTAGGCTACTAATCTCACCTAATATTGTCCACGTATACAAAGTCTCACGGTCTCAAAATTTTTAAAAGAATCAATAATATCTCCTAATTATTATTATTATGTATCCATTCCATAAATAGCTAAATCAATCAAATTCAAAATAATAAGATAAATATTATTATCCTATTAAATTTTGTATATATCCCATTTCATGAACACTTTCTAAGGTGGCTTTTATTACAATCTTTATTGCATTTTGAATTTAGAAATTTTTGCATTTCATTTGGTTCGATTGTTGAATGTAACCACAACATTAATCTTCTGAGTTTTAAGTGTTCCAATGAATCTTTTACGACAACGACTGGTAAATGTATAATTTTATGATTTCTATATTACCTTTCGAATCTATATAATATCTCATTTATGTATTTATATATATCTCATAATATATATTGATTTCTATTTTGTACATGTAGATGCACATTAGTTGTTCAATAAAATATCTGAGTAGTTATATTAATCGCTACGATTTATGTTTGTTAAAACTATGAACATATGCAGTGCTCAACAAACTACTGCAATCTTGGCAACGAAAATATTACTATTACCAAATAATTGTTAGCTAAAAATGTCACTTTATAACATACACATCTTTTTTAACCTTCTCAATGTATTGATATATTGTGGAAGAAATTTTTTATTTTGATTTCATTATTAGACGGTCAAAACTTATAAAATATTCGATAAAAAAATTTATTTGTTACACAATTTGAAAGTTTTAAGGAGTTAGCTGTCCTCCATCCAATATATGTTTTTTAAGTTATAGAAATGATTATATAAAGGGAAGTGATTTGGAAAGTATATTTTTTAGCCGTATACCACATATATTTTACTGTGCTATACAATAAAACCACTTAAAGCATAACTGATGGTATACGAATAAAAAATGAGTAAATGACGATGTACTAATCACCACCCTTCTATAAAGTGTATATGTATATAACACAAACTAGTGTTAAACCCGTGCGATGCACGGCTATCAAAGATAATGTTATATACATCGATCATAATCTAAAATGTTATATCAAATGTTTTAATGATCATATTTAATCTCGTATTGTATACACCTTATACAAAGGTGATAGTAAGTACATTATCATTATTCTATTACAACACTGTAAAACATATTTTGCGGTATATGGCTAAAAATGTGGTGTACAAATTACTTCCCTTTATATAATCCATTTTTATAACATTTATAAGTTAAATAATCTTGAGTAAATATCGGGAGATGGATGACAGCTAACCCCTTAAACACTTTCAAATTGTTTTAAAAATATAACTTTTTTACTGATATTAATATTTTATAAGTTTTGACCCATTAAAAATTCAAATAAGAAAAACATTTTCCCCCCATAATATATCAATAAATTAAAAAGGCTAAAATGTAAAGTAACATTTTCTAAGTAAAAATAATTGTTTGAGCATAGTAACCTTTTTCATTACTAAAGTTGAAATAACAATGCGTGTGTTTATAGTTTTAGCAAACATAAATAACTGAATATTGCCTGAGGTGTAGTCCTTGTGGAAGGGTCGCATCGGATCCACATGATACCGGGTTAAGGTTGCCCGTTGAAACAACATTTTGAAAATATAACTATTTTGATATTTTGAACAACTAATGTGCATCCTGTACAAAACCAAAATCATTCTACTATTGCAATCTAATATATACAAATACATAAATAAGACGTTATATAGATTTAAAAATTAATATATAAATTATAAAATTACATCCCTCACCAGTCGCATGGAAAATTAAACTTACTTTGTGATTAAAACTAATAAACCCTTTTTTAAAAAAAAAAGAGAGACAATGAACTTGATTTAAGGTTGTATTTAGATTACAAAATAAATGAAATTTAATCCCTAAGTTCGCAAGATGATAAAAATGTTGTCAAATTGAAAAATTACGATGAAAGCTATAATGATATCAAAAGTAAGTTATCGTGATTTAATTATTAGAATTAGAGAAAGAATGACGAAGATTAAGATAAAGAATAATAAACAAATTTTATAACTCAAAATTAGAGTGAAAAATAGATAAATAAATTCTTGATTTTCGGCTACAACTAAAAATTATATAACAGAAGCTATCCCTTACATTAGTTTGGATTAAATTGGCTATAATTTTTAATTATCTATTGCATTATTTATTATTAAAAATAATGACACATTAAATTAAATTAATTATAATTTGATTTTTTAATAAAATATTACCTTATTTACCTTTTAAGTGTAGAAGAATCCACCTCATCAAAGTGTTTAATATAATGATGACACATAGGATATAGGTGATGTGGCATGGGTATATAGTTGACAAATAATGGAGGGTCTCCTCTCTTAGTTATATAGATAGATTGAATTTCATATTTAAAACATTCCATTTACCATTTTAGATTATGATTGATCAATTATGAAATTATATTTTCTAACCGTGCATCGCACGGGTTTAATACTAGTATAATATAATATGGTATGACTTTTATAGGTTAGAAGAATAATAAAAAATAAAAAACGATTTATATATTAAAAAAAAAAAAAGATTTTGCAAACCGATTTACTAAAAAAAGGTCTTTGTTTCCATATATCTTATACATTATAAGAAAAATAATGGAAGAATAATGACCATTAGATGAGGATCAAAACTAATGATCCAACCCTTAATCACTTTAAATGACATACTTATTCCAATTTATTTGTGGTTAAAAGACTAATATACCCTTCTATATTTTAGTTAAATATTCACTTTTGTAAGTTAAGAAAAATATCCTAAAATCGTTAACCATATCAATTATTTTAATATAAATTAATAAAGTTAAAAAAAGAAAAAGAATAATAATACTAAAATAGTTGACCATACCAATTATTTCAATTGAATGAAATCAATGAAAATATCTTATACATTATAAGAAAAATAATGGAAGAATAATGACCATTAGATGAGGATCAAAACTAATGATCCAACCCTTAATCACTTTAAATGACATACTTATTCCAATTTATTTGTGGTTAAAAGACTAATATACCCTTCTATATTTTAGTTAAATATTCACTTTTGTAAGTTAAGAAAAATATCCTAAAATCGTTAACCATATCAATTATTTTAATATAAATTAATAAAGTTAAAAAAAGAAAAAGAATAATAATACTAAAATAGTTGACCATACCAATTATTTCAATTGAATGAAATCAATGAAAATATGGACTAAATATAAATAATACGGAGGATCACTTTTCAAGATGGGACTACCAGTCGGCCTATTATTGTTTTTCTAATCTATACTCCAAATTGCACACGGTCCACTCTTCCTTTTCTCGTCTTCACCTTACGGATACGGCGGCTACACGCCGTAGCTGAGTGACGACATTCAATTTCGAATTGGATCAACCAGTTTGTGAATGAAGTGGTGACATGCGAATCATCATACAAGATGGACGCCAAACCAAGATCCTTACTTTTGTGCTTCAAGACATTGAGTAAGTACACTTCATACATACTGTGCAATTTTACACTTATCAACATCTAAAGTCATCTCCTATTCGACATCTAATCGCTTATTTAATCATTTAAATAGAAATAATAAAAGTACCCTATTTACGTCATGTCCTTGTTGTTTAAACTTTAAAATTCATATTATATACTGTTTACTTCTATATCTATTGTTAATAAGTGACATTCTTGCAGGCGTAAGAAGCTTGAATGTGCCTTGTGGGGTGAATTCGCATTACAACTGAACACCTATGTTGAAAGAAACCAAAAGTCTACTGAACCAATCATTATGTTCATTCAATTTGCGATAGTCAAAGACTACAAAGGTATATTATTGTCCCTTCTCTTATGTCTACAAATTAACAGTTGAACTGAATCGTTGTATCGATGTTGAATTACCTACAGGAAATCCACAAATTTTCAACTCCTTATTCGAGACAAAGGTGTACATTAACGATAATATCAAGCCGATTGTTGACTTCAAGCAACGGTATATAGTACATTTTCTACATCTTTTCATCACTCTATTTTAATTACTTGAAATCGTTTTTGGAACACCAATTATTATGAGTGTAAATGTAAATGACTTATAGTGTTCTTACCAATCTTTATATGTTATAATTTCATTTCTACAACATCTCATCTTCCATATGTACTCTGATCTTTAACTTAGACCATACTCCTATTATTCCCAAATGGACATATGATGCCATGTGTACATTAAGTAAGCCAAGAACATGGTCATATATGGGATCCACCTCCTCATTTGTGTTAACCACGATGGCAGACCAATATTTGTATTTTGTTGTATCTGTGATATTTATTTGGCAGGGAAAAAACAATATATTGCAAAATCTAACAATATTTGTATTTTACCAGCATGTTATCAACTGGCGAAGGAACTTCTAATGCGATTCCACCTTCCGTGTTGGCTGTTAAAACTGTTGTGAAGAAGCAAGAGGACTATTATAATAACTTCCCAGTCAAAACAATTGATGACCTTCGTGCAATACAGAAGGTAGCAATTTCTTATACACCAAACATATCTAACAATGTTTAGCTCACATGTAAATTGTTACTAATTACTTGACCATATTTAATACGGAGTATTATGTAGACTACACATTGTGTTGTTGTCGCCACCCTTGGAAGTGTTAGTGTGGAAGATGGTTGGTTTTTAATATATATGCTAAGATTGTGGGAAGACTGACGAAAAAGGTTGACGTTTCTCCTGGAACCACCAGATTTAATTGTTACGAATGTGCACCTATCAATGAAACAAACACCAAGTATGATTCCATAAGATACAATGTTTTATTGCATTATTATCATATATTAAATCACCTTACTATTTTAGCTATTTCAACCTTATAAAACGAATATGCTGAAATTTCAGGGTACGCACTGTCATTCGTGTGCGATATTTAACAGGTCCTACATCCTTTTCAACGTTTGGAAATGTCGTTGCAAAGGTCCTTAAGAAAACCGAAAGTTGGTTGGAACTCAAGATGCAAAAGGTATGCATCACTCTTCATACTATTTTTTTTAATTGTTGTTTTAGTAAGTCTAATTTACTTTTTTTTTTCCTTCCTTAGACTGATGATCCAAGTGTGGTGCCGGATGAATGGGAATCTGTACTAAACCAACAGTTTGTTTTTAAGATTAAAGTCTCGATGTTTAACGTCAACCAAGAATGTGCTGGTTACACTGTGGGACGTTGTACTAATGATCCAGAAATCATCAATGAACAATTGGCAAGGCCCCTTATAGATCCTGATTTGGAGGATAACGAAGATGACTATCTGACACCACCAAGCAAGGTCTTACTCTGTGATCTAAATAGATTAATATGTCTAATTCCATTTTTACCAATTATTTGGTTCATAACAGGTAAGCACGTCTAAGTTGGGCACTACGATAACACCAATTCCTAATGAAGACCTTAACATGGATGGAAGCAACGAGAAGAGGAAAAGTAAATCTACCCCGAACCATAACTTATGTATTGTGCTAATAAAACAAAAGCCATTTCCTTTTGGTTGGTTTTCAAAATCAGTTTAGCTTTTGCTAAAAACGTTTAATACATTCTATTCTCCACTATCAAATTGCATAAACACTAACTAAATGGAATTTTATCTTTAACTCCTAATGAGATGAGTTACATATCCATATAACAGATATCATAAGTTCAACCCGCAAATTTTGCGGGTCTTAAACTAGTTACAAATTAAAAAAAACGATTTTATTCTTTTATTTTAAAATCTGATCTGATGTGACTTTTCTATAAACTATACTTAAAGCAAAATACCATAGGCCAATCTTGACCCTTAATTAGTTTTTCCTAAATTGATCCGACGATTAAGATTTAATTGATGATAATTACACTTAACCACCTAAATCCCCTAAACATTAAATTAACTAATTATTAGTAAAAAAAATACCGGATGATAATAATAATAATTAATAATAATAATAATAATAATAATAATAATAATAATAATAATAATAATAATAATAGAGAGAATATGTTTTCACGTTCACAAAATCACAAACGCTGCAACAGAAAAACCCTAGCGGCCTATTGTGATTCCATACTTCCATAGACGCAAAATGTTCATCAATCTCCGATCCAAAAATGACGAACTCACCACCGGAGAAGACGACGAAGCGATGGTTTGCGTCCAGTTTAATATACGCAGGTGCTGATAGGCTTTTTGGTTTTTTTGGTAATTGGCTTCCTACCATTACTGCACCACCTATTCCAGGTTAACAACTTTTCCCCAAATTTGATTGCTTTTTACGTTTTTTTGAGATTTGAATTCTAATTGAGGATGATTGAATGTATTTATGATAGAATGATTGTTGTAGGAATTTGATATAGGATCGTGTGTTTATAGGGCTGATTTGATCATTTGGCTTATTGTTTAGCATAATTGGATATTGATATAAAAAATAAGGTAGCTATGGTATGAGTTTACATGTCATGTGAAATACTGTATCATTTTACTATTTGATTTCTTAATTTTTGTTGATTCTGGACAGATAACACCACTTTATTGATCTGGCTTTGAAGTCTTTCATCTCACCCGTCACTGCATCTGGTCAATTGTATTCACTTCTGATAATCTGAGGTAGTAATTGTAGTTATTTTAATTTGTAGTTATTTGTTTCTTAGTGAAAGTTATATAATCTAAAAAAGATTTTTAATGTTGGTGCTAATAGTCTAATACCTATGATATTTGTTTACCTGTTATATATATATTATTTGTAGAACGGTTATGCTGAATGCGATACCAGTCACCACCAACATCTAAGTATCTAACTACCTGTAGCGTCTAATTTTGCTATTACTTGGGTTATATATACATTTATTTGACAATCCTCATGCCAATTCGGTTCTTCAGGTTGTTTGATTTTATTGGGAGATGAAGAATCATCATCATCTTTGGATATTAAGAGGTCTTATATGGACTGGTGCTTGGAGCAAAACATTGAATATATTGTAGCTTGTGCATCAAACTCTCGATTTGACAAATGTATATATCCTTTAAGTTTCTTGCTTCAACTGAGTTTAATCTTCTAGGTTCGTTAATTTACATATGCTGTAAGCATTGCAGGTTTGTCAGTTGATGGTGATTCACAGGGTGTTGAGCAACTCCTCGGGGCTCTATCTGGCTATCTGTTCATATGTGGCCTGGAATGGTTTTGAAATCTGGTGATACTATAATTCAACCATCACTACCCGAGCAAGAAGGTATGCATTGGTACTTCATAGAGTGTGCAATTTTGGAAACATTTTACTTATAAATGGATCTGTTTGGGTAAGCTAAAACATTAGCTTAAAAGAAAACGGGCCAAACATCACCAATTAATACCCAAATTCCTGAGTCTCTGTATAAAAGAAAATAGATTATGATCCATATAATATGCTTATTGTAATCATTTGAGACACTAGCTGCTGATAAAAATCAAACTTTATTGAACAGAAGTGTTTTGGTAAAACCAACCAAGACCATTTTGACCTGCAAAAAGATGAATCATAATTTGACCTGGACCTATTTGACCCGTTACCCAACCCACTAATTCGGCCCATTTTTTTTACATATACTACATCATAATAAACATGTATGTCTTTATTTGCTAAGCCACTTATTATTTCTCATTCCCCATAGATTCATCATCTACGAATTGGAGTATGAAATCTTATCGGCTGGATCTGTAGAACCATGGGATGATACAGATGTATCATGGATTTCTGCAACCGATGATGCTCCACTCACGAATAATACAGAACCAGTTGGGGGAGATATGCAGCCATCAACATCTCAATGACAATCACAATCCCCATAAGAAATTGAAATTGAAAGAGAACGAGAAATGCCTGAATCACATGAAGCTGAAGAAGCTAATGATGAGGGTGGTAAGCTTTTCGAACTTGAGGATATGAAACAGTTGATGTCTGAGATTGATAGTATGCGGGACAGCTTCAGGTTGATGCCTTGAAGATAGTAGTGGTGATGAAGGAGAAATGGAGCACTAAGTGTGACCATAGCCCAAAACCACATCCTGTAAGTGCTTATACTTTCACAATTAGCGATTTCTGTGTTATCATGCATGTCTTCATTTGTTTATCGTTATGCCTGATGGTCTTTAAAGACGCTGAAATACCTGTAGACTAAAGTTAAGTTTCTAAATTTGCTGTACATGTTATCTACCTGAATTGAGCGATATGCTTTTCTTTTTGAGAACTGAAACAGTGTGATGGGTCAGTTGAGTGATGTGTCGATCTTTTAGCTAGGGATTTCAGCTAGTTGTGGAATTACCTGGTGATTGGTAATTTAGTTTAGTTATGTTTCATCTATCACCACATGAATTTTCTGGTGAGGTAACCATGTTTCTCATTTGATTGATTGACGAGTTTTTATAGTTATTCAATCATTATTTAGGTAGTTTAAAGTATGTTTAGCCTACTATTTACAATATTGATCTTATCTTTATATTATTCTTTAGTAGCCTAAAAAGTATTGCATATTCAACTGAACGAAGATTGAACCATAAAAAGTTGTTTCACTATTAGGCAATAAACTTCTTTCATTCTCTCTTATTCTTTTGATCTTAAGCCTAATTTTTTATTTCTTGAGTTTGTAGTTGAAACAAAAAGTAACGTTGATACATATCAAGGTGATTTAATATTTAGTTTTGGTTGTTGCTGTGATTTAATATTTAATTTTGGTTGTATGTTTTGATTTGGACCAAAGTAATGTTGACGCATATTTGAAATTTATATGTTATTTGTTTTACCAAAGTAATGTTGACGCATATTTGAAATTTATATGTTATTTGTTTTACAACAAATGAATACTTGGGTAACGTTGGTTATTCAACTGATCACATGCGAGTCTTTCTTAGTTTCAATGTAGTAGAATGCTCCTAAAGCGTTGCAGGGGGGTCTGCTACAATCTTATGTGGCTGATTTGGTCTTGACGAAACCGTATATTTCACGCTTCTGGTGATGATAAACAGAAGATCCACCATGAGGATTTTCCCAACAAATGATTAACGTATGTCGCTGTAAGATGCATGATCGAGATTGATCAAAGTGGGTTTTGGACCAGGGCTATAATTCTAGCTGATCTTTTATGTTTATGTTGGGTTGCCCGGGTTTTCCTCGGGGGTTGTAGTATGGGTTTTCTTTTTCTTGAATGGGTGTTGTTTAGTCTCTCTTGCTTGGAGAGCTTCCTTTTTGTATTCTATTCACCCCTTGGTTTGAGGAGGTGGTGTCTTTTATAAAATTCTTGGCTTCGAAAAAAAAAAAGAAAAAAAAAACCCAAAAACATGATGTCATGAAGGTTTTGGAAAGCAATTCAGTTTGCATGCATTAAATTCAGTAAATACTTGGTTTTAAAGGTCAAGTTCTAACTTTGTGTATAAATGGGTCAGAAGGATCAAGGAGTGGCAAAATGGGTGTGGTAGTAATGACCATGATACTTATTGGTGCAAGTGCACGTCTTGTCTTTAATTTATAAAATGATGAAACTGTCATGTGTGTTGACCTTACAGTGTCGAGCAACAAATTGGAAATGTGACATTAGTGGCAGATTTGGAAAGCATATAAATAAGGTATATACAAAGAAAGTTTATCTTACTTATCTTGGTAGCATGTTAATAGTACAATATTTGATTTGAAGCAGATTGGTATTTGGTGTCTTGCAAAAATGGTGCATTTTTTACCTTCATTAGTCAAAATGATCACTTTGTATGCAAAAAGGTCAAGGCTTTCCAAGCAGAATTGATGGACTATATAGAGTCAAGAAATTAAGTGTGACAAGCGAAATCAAGAGTATGAAGATTCAATAGTGAAATGTGGATCAGTTTTGGGAATTGGAACCGCATATTGGATTTGTTAAATTGTGACATTTTGGCTTTTTATAATCAAAATGTTTGCAAGCAAAATATCTTTAAAGTAAGACTATGATTAAGGAATCAATCGAATAAATACTACATCAATTTTAGCCAAAAAACAAAAAAACATCATATATATTTTACATAAAAGAGTAATAAGTTGTTTTAATGCATCATATAATCGACTAATCGTCCCATGTGCATGTGTTTTACATGATAAAATTAAAGTTCAAATTATTAATTATGTCTTACATCTATTATTACTTAAATATGAGAGCAAGTTGTACACACCAAATAATAATAATATTTTATATATTAAATAAATTTAGAAGGAATAAATAAATTTAATAATTATTAATACGTAATTTAATCAAAATGATCGGTCTACGTCAAAAAATTCGGCCTCCATAACTGTTGACATGTCTGAATTTACCTACCCATGTAATACAATCATTAAATAATAATATGTTATCTTTAATTTAGAAAGAATAAATAGATTTAATAATTATTAATACGTAATTTAATTAAAATATTCGGCCTACATCAAAAAATTGGCCCTTCTAAGAGGGGTGCCATCGCTATTCGCTTTCCACCAACCGGTTGTAACCGGTTGGTTGAGGGAATGACATTGGTAATCAGTTTTCAACCACTTTGGGGAGAGAGAAATTCCAAACCGGATAAGTGATTGAATCACTTTGCTTAACCAGTTGAAATAGTGGCCCAATTCATAAGATTCCTTCTTTTTTTTTGCTTTAATTATTTGTGTGTGTGTGTGTTTATATATTAAATAATTGAAGTGTAAATAAAGTGGTTTGGAAGTGGTTAAATGGTTGGCATTGATGAATCAGTTTTGAATTAATTGGTGGAAAACTGATGTAGCGCTGATGTGGCGGAAGTGGTTTGGAAGTGGTTCAACCACGGATGGCACCGCTTTAATATTCAGCCTACATCAAAAAATCGGCCCTTCTAATATTCGGCTTATTTATTCACATTTTCCTCAAGTTCATCTCCACCTAAATTTCTCACAATCTTTGCATTCCTTTTTCACTCTGATTTCTCACCATATTCACATTCCTTCTACATACAAATCTTCAATGCATCCATACAATGAAAAAAATACATTATTCGATAAACCTACTCCTACTCATGTCAACAATTGTAACAATGAACTAAAGGTTAGTTTACCATCAATTGTAATAACTTTTCATCATTCTTACCTTTAATTGTTGTATAATTTGAAAACTACTTTTCGTTTGTAGACTAATCTCCTACTTTTCAAAAACATGAACATCCTAATCATTTACAAGGTATGTTTTATGTGTTTTTAATAGTTTATCCTTTGAATATTGTTACGTGTATTCATTGACATTGTTTTTTTTCCCTTTGAAATTTATTTGTTTTCTTCGAATATTGTGGTTTGTGTTATATGTATATATTCATATATAAACATACGGGAAATATACTCGGCAAAGAGGACATTAAATAACAACTATATTACATTAACAACTGACGTGGGTGGGAATAAAAAATTTAGTACCCAAAAAAATACAACAATAAAAGAAGTTAACATATACTACGTAATATTTATAAACAAGTTTAAAAAACGCATTTTTAAAACAACCAAATTATAGTTGAAGGAAACTAATCATCTCCACGGCAAGCAAACCCAACACCATCATTCATACTCCCTCCGTCCCAGTTAAAGTGTTCAGTTTGACTTTGCACATAATTTTATGATTCTTCGTTAACTAAATTTTTTACCAATCAAATAACATATCTACCCACTATATCTCTTTCGATTAGTTAAAATATGAAAGTTAACACTTATTTGAGACAGCCAAAAATAGTGTGGACACTTAAGGTGAAACGAAGAGACTCTTAACAATGTATCGCCAACTATTTGCATACAAAATTATCTTCTCATAAGGTAACACTAATAATTACAACAATAAAAGAAGTTAACATAATTTATTAAAAAAAAACTTTAGAAAAAATCAAAAAGCATTTTAAGAACAACAAAATTGTAGTTGCCCGCGTTGTCGCGGGTTTTTAATCTAGTAAAACTTAAAAACAAAAAAAAAAAAAAAAAAAAACGATTTATTAAAAAAAATTGTATTTTGTTTCCATTACAATCTCTTTTATTTTTAAAATCTGGTATGGATCAACAAGCCCACTCTTTATTTTCTCATACAGTTTGGAGCCCTAGAAAATCAAAGATAATCGACTTCAATAATCAATGGCAGTCTCCCTAATGTTCTTCATCTTTTTAGGTATTCATTCATTGATTTGATATAAACTTATTGATTGATTTAATGTTTGGTGATAATGGTGTGTTCTATAACATCATAAAATTAAAACTTTATAATGTCTGGGAAATTCTACATATAGAAATTGTGTTCTCTATATGTATGACTCACTGTTTAAATGGCTTCGTTGTCTTTAATCTGTATCTGCATCTCAAGGTTCTTCTGCAACCTCATATGCATACTAGGCGAACTTTCAATGACCCATTGTAATATAAAGCGGTTAATATGTTTCCCTGTATGGTTTTGTGATTACGATATCTTTCGATATTGTACTTGATTATGTATTATGTGTCATCGGTAAATAGTGTTACTAATAGTAAAACATATTGAGGTAATTTCATGTTTATGTTTGGTCAGTAAATTATGTTTTGTATTGCTGGCTGCTTGGTCTATCTGATAGTTTCTATGATAAAGGTATTTCACGAGACGTAAGGTATAGAAGTTATTCATATCAATCCATAATTTATATTTGTTGACTATATTTATCACCATCTTTCATTTGCTCATCAATGAAGAATATACATTAAAGATTCGTGCTGACAGATTGTGTTAATATATACACGTTCCTTAAAAGAATCGTTTGGAATGACGGACCCTATTATTCCCATTAGTCTAGATGTTATTGGTGTTGTTGTTGCTGTTCATTTCTAGATGTTGTGATCTAAACCATATTAGAGTGTGAAAGGTTAACACTATGTTTACTTCATAGTATGGCAGACGTGCTCACACTTTCTTTCTTTTTTTCCCTATTCCTTTAAACTCTATAAATAGTTAATTTATTAAATATGATATACCTACCTTTTTAGTAAATAATTTTCATTACTTTTAGTAAATGCTTAGAAGGTTGGAAAACCTGATTTCTTTAAACCGTTAGACCCGTTCCCTTGTATAAATGTTTATAGTTTTAATCCATTTGAGACATTTTTAAGAAAACGAGATGCAATTTTGTCCCGTTTAGTCTCTTATTGTATAACTCTATGTTGCAGGAATGATGGATTGTCGGTATTCCTTTAGAAAACAAGCAAGCATATATTGAGTTAGCATGTAGAAACTGTAATTCTATAAAGCACGTTTGGGCCCCAAAAATTGTAAATGATGGGGTTACTGTTGCCAAAGAGGTGCTCTTGATAACATGACTAATTGTCGTTTCTTTAGTTCAAAGAGTCACAAATATCATTAAAATTTGTGATGCCTTCTATTTGTATTTAAAACTTATTGTGTCTTTTTATAGGCTGAATAGGAGTATTCAGTGGAGAACATCTTGCAAAGTTGGTTAGAAAAGTACCTGCCAAGAACAATGACTTAGCTGGAGATGGAACGACTACATCGGTAGCCCTTGCTCAGGGTCTTAATGCAGGAGGACAGATGTCAAAGTCTGTTTGTAATTGATTATGGGATTTTCTTGTTTAAGTTGGTATAATAGTGTGTATATCCATGTATTGGTGTTTGTAACTGAATATATTATTATTTGTTTACCAGCTTGTGGCAACTGGTGCAAACTCTGTCTTTATTACCATAGACATTAAAAGGCTACTAAATCTTTGGTGCCTGAGCTCAAGTCGATCTTAAAAGAGGTAAATTTATCGTCTTATTGTTTAAATCATGTGTTAGTTGTATTTATGGTAGTTAACAGTGGCTGTAACTCTTTTCTGGGTGGAGCTAGGAGGATAGTGAATTAGCTGATGTTGCATTTAGTGCTGGAAACAATTATGAAGTTGGAAACATGGTAGTTGAAGCCATGAGTAAGGTGGGACGTAAAAGTGTGGTGACCTTGAAGAGAGTAAAGTGCTGGAAACGGTCTTTCTATAGTTGAAGGTATGCAGTTTGACCGTGATTACATTTCACCTTACTTTTTAACTGATAGCAAAAAAATGGTTGCTGAATATGAGAATTGCAAGGTAAACCGAGCTATTTTCAATAACATGGTTCCATCTTTCCTTATTTTGTGTGATTGCATAATGTACTTATTGTGCAGTTACTATTGGTAGAAAAGAAAATAGAAAATGCAAGGAATGTTATTGGTGTGTTGGAAGATGCTATCAAAAATGGCTACCCGATAGTCATAATCACTGAAGATATTGTACAAGAAGCTTTAGCAATTTTGTGAACAGACTTAGAGGATCATTAAAGAAGCTTTAGCAATTTTGTGAACTACTACCTTTTTACTGTTTTGCTAATCTGTACCCACAAAATCTTGGAAGAATATTATTGGTTTGCTACAACTGGTTTGCCACCTACACACAAACTGGTGTAAAAACTCGTACGCATTATATTGTTCATCAATGCCGTATTGAGTAGTTGATACAACTTATTGTTCGAAGATCAACTAAAATTTCAATTTTATAAGCATTTAATCTATGTTACTGTTTTAATGGTTTGGTTTTGAGCATTTTGTTATGCATTTTTACAACTTATATGATTTGTGTAATAATGATGCTATACATAACAAAACAATAAACCCAAACACTTATTACATCCGTAAAACATAAATTAATATGTGATCCCGCAAATTTTGCGGGTCTTAAACTAGTAATAATAATAATAATAATAATCAAATAATCCATTACATATAACACCACATACGAAGATTGTCGTAACATAGCAATTAAGTCGAATTGTTAAGCTTATTAATAATTTTCTTGACAGAAAGAAAGAAGAAAATCTGAGTCTTGTAACCATTTACATACATAATGATTTAACCATACATATATATAGATATAAATAGATAGATATGGATGTATTCTCCATTATATTATAGTTGCATACCTTTGATCGATTTCATCCATTTAATTTAATCAATGGCCCGCCCGCTTACAGTTATACCCGTTTCTATCTTATACTCCGTATAATATTTTATTAAATGCACTCTAACATTCACCACACACTTATCATTTTTATTAGTATATACTACTGATATCAAGTTACCCGAATCTGTTAAGATTAAACATTCTCCTTTCGATACATCAAGATTTTCCCAGCCGAATCTGGACTCTAGAACTTTGAATCCTGCTTGTGTACAAATTTTCTCATACACCGAATTATCCCTAATTCTGTACGGAACCCTTGAATTTGTAGTCTTGCCACCCTCTCCTTTCCCATCTCTTGTCCTTTCCATAATACTGCCGTGGATAAAACATTGTTGCAAACCTTATCTTTCTCTTCAACAAATTTATTAGCCGTTTGACTATCTTTGAATGTACTGATCACACTCAAGCCCCCAACATAAGATATGGCCGAATTACCATACCCCCCTAGTTCCATCATTCCTTTTAATTTGGCAATAGAATTGAGATTGAAAACTGATCCCAGAACTGATTTTCCTATACAATACTCCACATAGAGATTAGAAACTTTGTCAATTTTTATTACTTTGTCACCTTGCTTACCAATTGACTCCACGCATGCATGCATCTCTATATGATCTCCCTGCCATACCGTTATGACCCCGAGCATTCAAATGATTACCTCTGAGACCATCATTATTGATATGTTGATCATCAAATCTCCTCGGTCTAGAATTCATATGCGGCTTTGAAATGTTATGCTGTTCATCCTTGTAAACTATAGGCTCATGGTTCCGATTAAACCTGGCTAAATTCACCTCTAATACTACGCCATTCCATTTGACCCCTTTCAGAGAGCTTTCAAACTGAATCGGTTTGCTAATGCCTTTGAATTTAACAAACCCGAAAGTATATTTCCTGTTATGATTTTTCTTTGCTACAAATGCATTTGGTTAAATGAAATAGATTTAAAATGGAAGCCGGCCGATGATGACTTGCCGGAATCTTTGCAAGGTAATCGAAAGGGGCAGCAGGAGGAGGAATTCGAAAGGTCTGGAGATCAAAGGGTGCATGGGGAATCTACAAAACTGCATGGGAATCCTACTAGTCCTATTAATGTCAATAATCATATGGATACATCTACTGGACTAGATAAGCCCGTTCGCTTCACAGGAATGGGCCTTATTAGTGACGATGGGGATCTAAATTCATCTTCGGCCCAAAGTAATAGCAAAACATCATCTAAGGAGCAAGAGAGGTGGGCCAAGATAAAAAAGAAAGTGGAGATTTCGCATAACAAAAAGAAGAAAATTCTTCCAGATTTAAATGATGACATAGAAGACCCCTTTCAATTGGGTAGTTTAATTGAGAGACTTGGTGTTAATTGCAGATTAAAAAAAAAGAAAGAAAAAAGGGGATAATTGGCTGTCAATGCAAAGGGAGGAACCGTGCCGGAAGAAAAAGAAGATGATAGATGTATCACTATCAGTATCAAGGGTTTCTGAATCTAATACATGTCGGTCTGAATCAGAAGAAGGTTCCAGTGTGAATGCAACAAAGGAATGGAATGAACACGGGATTGCTAATTTGGTGAAGGGCACAGATATAGATAACAATGGTATGGACATTAATGTGGATGAAGATGTTCAAAAGGAGATATCTGAAACTATCCAAATGGCGGGGAAACTTGGAATCGACTTGAATGAATACCAAAGCCATATTATAAATGCGGTTAATGGTGAAAAACAATCAAATCAGTTGCAATGAATTATTTATCGTTAAATGTTAAAGGTGCGGCGGATAGTCGAAAGGAAAAGTGGGTTAGGGAACTAAAAAGGGATAATGGGATTAATTTTATATGCATCCAAGAAACAGCTTTAGAAGATGGATCGAAGATACGCTTTGAGCAATTCTGGGGTAAAGGTAATTTCGACGTGGAATGGGTAAATGCATATGGGCGATCTGGAGGGCTGTTTTCGATTTGGGACTCGACCCTCTTTGTGAAACACCATGTTATAAAGGATCGTAATTTCCTTTTGATATATGGCGTAACGGTTGGTGACAGCATTCCTCTAATTATAGTTAATGTCTATGGGCCACAACTTCGTGCAGAGAAAATCAATCTATGGAATAAATTAATGTCTGTTAAAACAAGTTTTGATGGGCATTGGATTTTCATCGGTGATTTCAATGAGGTACGTTTCTCTGATGAGCGCTTTAATTCAGTATTTAATCATAATGGGGCTCAAATTTTCAATGAGTTTATTTACAACGCCGGTCTTAATGAGTATGCGATGGGTGGAATGAGATTCACTTTTAGGGCAGGGAATTCGCAAAAGTTGAGTAAAATTGATAGGGCTTTAGTTTGTGAATCGTTTTAGAACAAGTGGCCAGAAGCTTCTTTTTCGGCATTAGATATGGGTGTTTCGGTCCATCGTCCGATTATTCTCATAACTGATTCAAGAAACTTTGGTCCGAGGCCATTCAAATTTTTCGACTCATGGTTAAATCACCCTGAGTTACCGGCGGTGGTGGAAGATGGATGTGCGACTGTTTTGTCAAGAGGGGTTCCATCAAAAATCCTAACTTCGAAACTTAGAGCTATGAAACAGGCAATTAAAGAATGGATTGTGGATGTGAAAAGGAGGCAGAATGAACAAATCTTAGAAGCAAAAGCAAAAGTGACATCCTTTGAGGAGTTGTTGGAGAATCGAATCTTAACGGAGGAAGAACTTAATCAGGAACTTGAGTGCCGAATGATACTGAACAAAATGGAAGCGGATAGAGTAATGGATTTGAAACAACAATCAAGAATCAAATGGGCTGTGGAAGGTGACGAAAATAGTGCATTCTTTCACGGCTTCATCAAAAGTAGAATATGCAAATCACGTATAAATGGTCTAATAATTGAGAACGAATGGTGTTCGGTACCAGGTAGAATCAAACAAGAAGCATTTGAACACTTTTCTAGATGATTTGGTGAGCCAATAAAATGCAGGCCACCTTTCAGTTGTGAAGGGATTAATCGGCTAAATGATGATGATCGAGACAGATTGGACGATGCATTCAGTAGAGAGGAAGTTCTTTCGGCTATTAAAGAATTTGATGGAAGTAGGGCACCAGGACCGGATGGGTTTAATTTTAATTTCATTAAAAGATTCTGGCCACTACTGGAAAAGGATTTCATGGAGGTAATGCACAAGTTTCATTCAGATGGGTTTATTCAAAAAGGTATGTCATCGAGCTTTATAACTTTGATTCCTAAAGTGAATGATCCAAATGATTTAAATGACTTTAGGCCCATAAGTTTGCTTGGTTGCATCTCGAAAATAATATCTAAAATCCTTGCAAATCGTTTGAGTAAAGTCATTAATCAGTTAATATCCGATGTTCAAACCGGATTCTTAGCCGGTAGGAACATTCTTTATGGTCCATTAATGATTAACGAAATAATGGGATGGATTAAAAAGGCGAAAAAGAAAACGCTCTTCTTCAAAATTGATTTTGAAAAGGCGTTTGATTCGATAAATTGGGATTTCGTGGACACTATAATGGGGTATATGAATTTTTATGGTAAATGGAGAATATGGATTAGGGGGGTATTGGCTTCGGCAAGGGCATCGGTTCTTATTAATGGATCTCCCACAAAAGAGTTTCAATATGAACGGGGTGTACGACAAGGTGATCCTCTTTCACCTTTCATTTTCATTATAGCGATGGAAGCCTTTACATATTTTATGTCTAAAGGCTGTAATCTGGGTATGTTTAAGGGGTTGCAAACACCCAAAAGTGGTCCGATTTTATCCCATTTGATGTATGCAGATGATGTGATGGTGGTGGGTGAATGGTCTGATAATAACAATAATTTTTTGAAAAGGTTCTTAAGATCATTTAATCTTATTTCCAGCTTAAAAATTAATTTTCATAAATCTTCGCTGTATGGATTATGTTGTGATACATCTGATGTTATAAGAGTAGCATCAGATTTGGGTTGCAAGGTAGGTAAGGTGCCCTTCATACATCTTGGTCTCTTGATTGGAGCTAACATGAACAAAGAAAAAAACTGGAAGCCGGTTATTGATCTCGTGGAGGCAAGGTTATCTCTATGGAAGGCAAACACTTTATCGACAGGAGGACGTGTTACTTTGATAAAAGCAGTGTTTGAAAGTTTGCCGGTTTACTACTTCTCCTTGTATAAAGCTCCGTTGTGTGTAATACGTAAACTTGATGAATTAAGGAGACGATTCTTGTGGGGTGGGTCGAAAGAAGGGAAAGGCATTAGTTGGGTTGCATGGGATACAGTTACCAAACCGAAAAAGTGTGGTGGGTTGGGTCTCACAGATCTTAAGGATTTCAATATCAGTTTGTTAAGTAAATGGCATTGGAGGTTTAGGGTTGAAACTGAAAGATTATGGAGATGTTGTATAAAGGCTTTGCATGAAACTCAGGGTAAGGTGAAAATATTTCCATGCAAATCGGTGGCATCTGGAAATTGGAAAACCATTTGTTCAATATTTAAGTCCTTCAAATCTAAAGGAATAGATATTAACGAATGCTTTCGTGGGAAGATTGGCAATGGGGAATCAATGAGGTTTTGGTTGGACAATTGGTCCGGTCATGGGCAATTCTGCGAGTTATTTCCAAGACTATTCAAAATGGAGGCTGTCAAAGACGTCAATGTCGCCTGTAGAGTAACAAGCGATGGTTTATTTAAATGGTATTGGAATAGCGGTGAGTGGACTCAGGAAGGAATAAATGAACTCATTAATTTGTATAACTGGGGTATACAAGTCAAACTTAACAATGATAGGGATATTTGGGAATGGGGTTCAAAGGGTTCCAAGGGATTCTCGGTTAGGTCTGTTAGATGCTTGTTATCACCATCTATTATACCAGAGAATGAGATTATATTTCCATGGAACAATATGCTGCCAAAGAAGATTAATATTTTTGGATGGAGACTTTTGTTGGATAGGCTACCCTCTAAAGATTTGTTGAAGTGTAGAGGTTTACACATAGCTGATCCAGTTTGTGTATTATGTGGAGAAATTGATGAATCAATGGAGCATTTGATGACGGGATGCAGTATAACAAGGGAGATATGGAATCATATTGAAGAATGGTGCAAGTTAAAACCGTTGATCACCTTCTCTGTTAGAGATTTGCTATTCGCTCATGATAGTATAAAGGGTCCCAAATCTAGAAGGACTATGATTCAATCAATAATTTTGGTGGCTTGTTGGGTAGTTTGGAAAGCACGAAATGAGATAATCTTTAATGGATTGAAAGTCAACGTAGGAGGAATGATAAAAGACATCAAATCGAGAGGGTTTCTATGGATAAAAAATCGGTTGTCTAAATGGAGTATAGAATAACAGAATTGGTTAGAGTTCAAGTTTGACTAAGCATGGTGCTTTGGTTTAAATCTACATGGGTACCATATGTATTCGCTGAGTACAATTCGAGAGGCAGCACCTGGAGGCATGTCTTGGAGCAATATAGCATATATAGGATTGTTATTCTTGTATTTATATTGTAAAGCTTTGTTTTTGGTGATTAGCTATGTATTTGGTGATTAGCTGATATTTCGTAGGTCTAATTCCACACGGGATACTATCAAAAACGGTATAGGGTGAAAACCGGTGGCGCGACCCTTATTTCCGGGGATTTTTTCCTGAAATTCTTTCAGGTTTTTTTCATCCATTTTAGTATCCTCCCAGTCCGGAATCGGTCCTTCGTTATATCTTATGGTGTATGTAAAGCTTTGGGGTCTAGTAGCGCCTTGCTATTAGACAATATGAATAAAATTCTTAGCCTTTCAAAAAAAAAAAAAAATACTACTGTAATATACTAATACTAATACTAATATACTACGAGTAATATACTAGTATTATTTATTTATATTTTATATTTATGTTAAAATATGGAATTATTAGACTGTCGTAATTCAATATTATCTACCTAGCTTAATTAATTCCACCCTTGCAACTTGATTCAACTTCTTCATTTCAATTGTTTCAAACTTTGAACTAAATGATCTAATTAAACCTGTTTAGACATTTTTCTTAATTACACTTTCCGCGCACACCGTTAGCTTAGCTTGTGCAGTGTACGATGAAATGACTAGCAAAACGTACGACCCAATTGTATATTTCGTTGAATTGAAGACACAATCACACAAGTTGGAAAGGTAAACCACATGCATGCATGTTAAACAACTAAACACGTGATTTTGGTAGTTCTCAAACCCAAAATATAATGGATGGAATTAATATGGTTGTTTCTTTCAAAACAGAACACTAGATAGCTAGGTCCAAGTCTTAAAGTCTTCAGATCAAATAGAAAGTCAAACTATATATTTTCCGGAGCTAGCTATTGGTGACGTACATACTACATAATATTCAGACTTCACGTGTGTGATCTATAGGTCAGGTTCGAATCCATGCCTCATCATATGTGGTTAATTTGTGAACAGGTAATTTGTCCAGCGTTGATGCTCCTTGCGAGTGGGGTGAACACGTACCATTGAAATATGGTACATGGGTCAGGGGCTGGTACCTTGTTGGTTTGTGGACAGATGATTTGTCCAGCATTGATGCTACTTACGAGTGAGATATATGCATACCATTGAAATATAAAATGAGAGTAAGAGTACCTTCCAAATTACCATTTTCTTTATATAGCTACATGCCTACAACTTGTTATACAGTATAAATTAATGATGAATGTTGACTTTGTCCTATATATGACTAGCAATTATTTAATAGGTTCTTCAAATTAAATGTGCATATATTGAATTCTTTCTTGGATGTTATTTGGTCATATCTAGAGGAGGATTCTGTCAAAAAGTCAGATTATGTTTTGTATTATCACATTATTATTATTATTATTATTATTATTATTATTATTGGAAAAACGTATGGTACAAGATTAATTTATTCACAATAATATATAAAAGATAGTTTATTACTAATGTCGTTATATCATTCATTATTAGTATTATTTATATATATTAATTAGCATTAATATTAATATTATAAAGAAAATAAAGTGTATTTCAAATAGTTTTAGTATATATGAATAAACTAAATAATTAGGAGAATTAAAAGGGGTTTATGCCACCAAATAATAACGAAGTTTCATGACTGTTCACTCAAAGTCACTTATACTTTTTTCACTTTGATTTAATCACTCAAGTTTCATTATGTGTTGATTAAATCACTCAACTTTCATTGAGTGTTCATATATTGTGATATTAATTTAATTTTTTAAAATAAATGCTGACATGGATTTTATTTAAATAAATAGGTTGACATGGAATTACTTTTTTCTTAGAACATTGACACATACATTCACAATTTTATAAGCTTTGTTTTTGGTACATTTTGTGAACAATTCGCTGTGTCGTTTCTTAATTTTAATTGTGTAAACCATGTGTTTTCAAGTAAATACAGTGGTGTTATACTAATTCATACGTAGCTATAATTTATATATTAGGTTCACATAGGGAAAAAAATTTATGAACTATAATACTCCTTAAATACCATGTATATCATACGAAAGATATAATAATTAGCTTCTGGATCATTATCATTTAGCTGGTGATTTGGATAACAAAAGGAAAAAAAATAAAAATAAAAATTCGAAATCAGCCTAAATTTTTAGAACAATAATCCATGTCACCATTTTAAAATATGATAAATTAACAAAATTAAGATATTTTCACAAGATGTGAACACTTCATAAAAGTTGAGTGATTAAAGACAATACAATAAAAGTTGAGTGATTAAATCAACACAATAAAAGTATTAGTGACTTTGAGTGAACACTTACAAAACTTTGTTATTATTTGGTGTTTTTAACCCAATTAAAAGCTTTGAAGACAAAGGGGCTACTTTTATTTTTTAGATAGATGTATTAAAATATTTGTGATATGATATGATTGATGATGCAAAATTAAAGTAATATCCTTCCTGTATGATAATACTCCGTAATGAATTGAAAACAAATAATGTCTTTAACATTAATTATTTTTGCTATTCGAATTAGTCATCATGGCCCCGCCACTTGAGGCTGCTGTTGAAATTACGCAATGTCATTAATTGATGTTGTTACTCCGTGTTAATCTAATAACATGACAGTAAGGACGTGCACGCCCCACTTAACTAGCTTAACTAACTATACACACTAGCACTATAACAAAAAATTGTCGTTTATCACATTTTTTTCTCTACGCTTTTAAAAAGTGTGTAAAAATTTTTAAAAAAGATAAGATTTTTCACACTTATATATGTAAGAAATAAAGAAAAACTCACAACTTTTCAACACTTAATAGTGTGGAAAAAAAATTGTAACATATAATTTTCCCACACAAGAGATAATGTGGATAAATTGGGTGTCACAAATTTTTTTTCACACCTTTAAGTGTTGAAAAGTTGTAATTTCTCCACACTTTTAAATGTATTTTTTTTCTCACACTTATATATGTGAAGATTGTGGTGATTTCCACCCTTATTGATGTAACAATTTTCTCCACAATTATAAGTGTGAATAATTTAACATAATTTCACACAATTTGAAAAAATGTGAAAAAAAGTGTGAATAAACGATATCTTTATTGTAGTGGCATACATGTTTTAATTAATTCATAATATCTTATATAATCTTGAATAAATTATATATAGGGACACCTTTACGATGTCATCATTTTAATTAAGTTTCAATTAAGTCCTTTAATTTTAGTAAATTTTAAGAATAATATCTCTAACTTTAAAAAAAAAAATTTAATCAACTACTCACTTACATATAAAAAGAAATTTAATTCTTTAATTAAAACATTATTCAAATCGATTTGTAATATTTCTATTATTAATTCACCGAGTAAGAATAAAATTACTTGAAAATGTTAATATAAACTTAAAATAATTATTGTTTTTCACTAACTTGGTTTCAAAAACTTTTAATTTTCTAATCTCTATTTATATGAATCAATTTACATAAAGTAATACTATCATGAATCCAACTAAATGCTTAATATACATATTAACTTACACACTTAATTATTGAAAACAAGTTACTAAATACGAAATTTCATATTCAAAATCAACGGTCCGTGTATATACACGGGGTTAAAGTGTAGTAAATATATATAGGAAACACATTTTTATGTCATTATACTAATTAAGGTTCAATTTGTCAATTAAGTCCTTTAATTTTAGTAAATTTTAAAATAAGATCTCTAAGTTATTAAAAAAGAATTTTTTTTTAATCAATTACTCACTTATATAAAAAGAAATTTAATTCATTAATTAAAACATTATCCAAATCGATCTGTAATGTTTCTATTTTCAATTCACCGAGTATGAATAAAAATGTTAATAAAAACTTAAAATAATTAATTTTTTTCACTAACTTGTTTTCAAAAACTTTTAATTTCTTAATCTCTACTTATATAAATATTTCATTTACATAAAGTAATATTATCATGAATCGAAATAAATGGTTAATATACATATTAACGTACACAGTTTATCATTTGAAACAAAATACTGCATAAGGAATCCCATATTAAAAATTAACGGCCCGTATACACGGGTTTAAAGTCATGTGAGAACTATAGATAGTGTGACAACTTTGAGAACTGAACTATAGATAGTGTGATAACTTTGAGAACTCCCAACTCTCTCTACGAACTAATTTCATTCCGCGTAACCCAAGTTAATTCATATGATTAGTCCCCGGCCTTCTACTCAGTTGGTTGAGTATGTGGATTTTATCCAAGTGGTCATGGGTTCAAACCTAGGGGGACATCCTAAATTCCATTGGGGTCTTGGTCCAATGGTCAGGGAGTTTTCCATAAATGTTTCTTCCTGAAGGTGATGAATTCGAGCCTTGTTGTGAGGGGGAGTCCTGCGACGCTATACCCATCCAAGACATGGGAGAGCAACCCCTTTAGGGCGTCGCCTTGGCTTCGAACTCGGGGGTGGTTACTCGATTCCAAGGTAGTAACCGCTTGTGGAGATGATCGGATGGGCCAAAATGGTCCGTCAGAGATTCCACAATTGCTTTTTAAAAAAAAAAAAAAAAAAATTTCATCTGATTATCGCCACCACTAGTTCACCTCATTTACTAATCACTAGACCTCAATTAACACTACAAGAAAAATGGGCTTTAGTGACCACTTTTTTATTGACGATTCATAATTTGGTCACTAATATAACCATTAAGTCACCATATAATGAGTAGTCACTGAATTTTGGTCACTCTTGTAAATCTGTGACCAAGACTAAAATGTGGTCATTAAATACAAAATTCAATGACCAATCATGGTCATTGTTTTGAAAGGTTGGAGACCAAAAATATAATTGGTCATTGTTCATAAAAGATACACTAAATATATAAGTGGTCACTGAATTGAAAAATTAAACACCATAAATTAATGGGCACTGATTTAAAGACCAAAATAAAGAAACAACTAATCACTATGTAACTTTTAATAATTTCAAAGACATCGATTTAAAATTTAATATATAACTTTAATCCTAAGGGCCCGTTTGTTTCGCAGAATGTTTTTGATGGAATTAGAATCTGTGAAAGGAATTGGAATTTGAAAGAATTGGAATATGAAGGAATTGGAATTTGATGGAATTGTATTGTGTTTGGTTGTCAAAATTTTTACCAATGGAATTGGAATGTATATTAATATAAAATGACAGAATTACCCTTTTAATATTTTACATATGTTTTTTATGTTTGTCGTTGTTACATATTCTTTTATAAAATTATCAATCTTTAGAACATTTATTTATTTATTTTTAACAAAATGATTATTTACACCTAACATCTATCTCTATTGTAAATAAATTACTGTATATTGGAACATTAACCGCTACCGACTTTCGTAAAATTGAAGCCCATGATAGCAGCTAAAATAATCTTCTACCACACGATCTACTTTTTTATGTTCTTTTCTTTAATGTAAAAAAAAAGTTTTAAATGTTCAAGAAGATCGATTAAATTAAAGATGATAGATCCAAATCAAAACCTTCAAAAACATAAATCTAAGAAGAAGAACAAAGGATGTGGCAATGGTGGGACGGTCCGACGGTGTTAGCGGCGACAGTGCGGCGACGGTGTTAGCGCTGGTGCGGTGGTAGTGACGGAGGTACGACTTCCGGTAGTAACGTCTGAGTGACAATGAAGACGAAATTAAAAAAGGTATAGAAACGTATGGTTTTGGGGAAGAGTGGGCGGAGATTAGAGGTGGTGAGTGGTCGGCGACGATGGCTGAAAAGTTGGGGATGGAGAAGTTCAGTTGAGTATTTGAGGGTACAGGAGATCCATACATGTAAGGTTGAAAGAAAATTACACATTGAATTTTGAAGATTATTTTGGTAAAAATGTAACATTCCATCGATTGTAAAAGTTTCCTTCGATATAGTGATGGAATCTTGAATTCCTTTGGTTAAAGGAATTTGATGGAAAGTTTATGAATTCCAATTCCATTTCTTTCTCAACCAAACACACAAAGGATGGAATTCAAATTCCAATTCCGACGAATTCCGAGGAATTCTGTGAAACAAACACACCCTAAGCCTTGTGTTTAGAATTTGAAAGAAATGAATCACTTTTTATATGTTTGGTTTATACGCTTCTTGTCTTCACTTAGTACTAATTTACAGTTTGGTCCCTGAGGGTCTTTAAGTTAGTTATAGAATAATATAAGGTAGTAAGATGTAAATTCCACTAAAAGGACAAATATATCTTCATAGCAATTACGACAAAAAACCCTTCATTAGCTCATCCCCAAAATTAAACGTCGTCTTGAAATTTCATTTTTTCCGATTATTACTGTGTGATCACCGCCGTCGTGGCGCTCGATCACCGCCGTGCGCCATCGCTTCCGTGCTTGAACACCGCCGTGCGCCACCACTGCCGTTCTCGACCACCGCCGTGCTCGGTAGACCTAAGTTCGGTACTGAAATTCATCGCGTCAATATACCTAAGCTCGGTACTCAAATTCTTCGCAACTTACGTTCTAATTAACTATATGATACTTGATCTTAGTGGATTTGATGCTATTGTTTAACCTATAGATACACATCAGTTCATGTATAATATGTTTTCAATTATATGATACTTGATTTTGTATACTTATGTTATTTGAGTAGCACATCCTAAATATTTGTGAATAGCTTCATTTTTAGGCTTAAAGATACTCAGTGTTCATTATGATGTGGTATGTTGTATGTGAATATATTTGACATGATCGATTATTTTGAAATCAGATTCTGAATATGACAAAATGTGGGATAAAATAAAATTATATGTGAGTGGATATCGACTTGGCTTATGAATATATAATACTAAGGTAATGCAATAGTACTGTATATATGGTTGTAAGTTTCAAACTTACTTCATTAATTGATTCAGATTTAGTGTGTGCTCATATTTTTCTGTTTCATTTCTATATATTAATTGCTTAACGTGTTTATACTTACATTGTATTCAGATCCTTAGTTTCCAGGAATCTCTTTTACATATAGCATATGCATAAGTCTTGGATGAACATAGTCAATAGGACAACAGACCAAAGATATGAGATAGGTGTGGATCAGTTTCTTAAGTTTGCGTATCGTAATAAAGATCGGTCGTCAAAAATATCTTGCCCATGCAAAACCTGTAACAATTTCCGACGTTATGATAAAACCACTGTCTTCTCGCATTTGATGCAAACAGGAATATCTCTTAGTTATAATAATTGGATATACCATGGGGAGTCTTGTGATGTTTCTGATAGTGATGATGAGAGATTAGTTGATGAAGGTGATGAGGCTATTGATGATATGAGTGATGATGACCTTCAGGAGATGTTAAATGACATAGGTGAAAGTAGGTGGGGTAGTAATTGGCAAGCTCATGGTGAATCTTCAAGCAACTTAGATAAAGATTTAGATACCCTCCATAAATTATTAGATGAATCCCAAGAAGATCTTTATAGAGGATGTCAAAGTTATACAAAATTCTCATTCATTGTTACTTTGTTACATTTAAAGACAACGAGCGGTTGGTCTATAAAATCATTTGATGCGCTACTTGATATATTCAGAAAAGCATTGCCAACTCCAGCCTCAATTCCAAAAAACTTTTATGAAGCAAAAAAATACATACGTGAATTGGGGTTTCATGGAGAAAAAATTCATGCATGTGTTAATGATTGTGTGCTTTATCGAAAAGAGTACGCGTCGTATAATGAATGTCCAAATAGTGAGTGTAAAGAGCCTCGCTTTACTGGAATTGATTCGAATATACCACGAAAGGTTCTTCGATACTTCCCTCTCAAAACTAGACTTCAAAGATTATTCGTAAATGAACAAATTGCTTGTGAGATGAGATGGCACAAGGACAAGCGGGTTAATGATGATAATATCGTTAGACACCCTGCAGATACTAAGGCCTGGAAACACCTTGATAAAGTGTTCCCTTCTTTCGCTAAAGATCCACGAAATGTACGTTTTGGGTTAGCAACTGACGGATTCAATCCATTTGGGAACTTAAGTAGTTCATATAGCATATGGCCCGTATTTCTTGTCCCTTATAACCTACCACCATGGAAATGTATGAAAGACCCGTACATGTTTATGTCAATGTTAATTCCTGGCCCCAAATCACCCGGAAATAATATTGACGTTTACTTAAAACCTTTGATTGACGAATTAAATGAGTTATGGATTGGTGTAACTACTTATGATGCCTACAGAAAAGAAAACCTTACACTGCGTGCAGCTCTTTTGTGGACAATCAATGATTTTCCCGCATATGGTATGCTTTCGGGATGGAGTGTGAAGGGATACAATGCCTGTCCAACGTGTATGAACGATACATCATCGCATTATTTGATTCATAGTAGAAAAATACTCCCTCCGTCCCATATTAATAGTCCACTATTCCTTTTTGGGCTGTCCCAAATTAATTGTCCACTTTCAAAAATGGATAAAAATGATGAGCTAAAATCCTTTTATACCCCTACTTTATATATGTAAGACAAAAAAGTAGGTAAAAAGTAAGGGGTAGAATTGTCATCTTATCAAAAAGTAAGAGAGAAGTTGATGTTTTCTTAAACTGCGTGTTTCTTGTCTGGGGACAATTAAATTGGGACGGAGGGAGTATGTTACATGGGTCATAGAAGATTTTTGCCATCTACAAACCAGTGGAGGAAGGATAAAAAGAATTTTGATGGGACGGTGGATACCCGAGATCCGGTTACACCTAAGTCTGGCGATGAAATTTTGTATGATATTGATTGCACATTTAGTGAGTCAAATTCTTCTTCTAATACAAGAAAACGTAAGTCTTTAGAGGACAAACGAGGATGGAAAAAAAAGAGTGTATTTTTCAAACTTCCATATTGGGCTAAACTGAAGTTGAGACACAACATTGATATCATGCATGTTGTCAAGAATGTAGCAGAAAGTTTGACGGCCACATTATTTAACATCAAGGGTAAGACCAAGGATACATGGAAATCTCGTAAGGATTTGAAGGACCAAGGGTTGAAAAAGAGCAATCGACTTACTTACGTCAATTCCTGATTATAAATAGCAATCTAAATTTAAAATTTAGACTTGCAAAGTTGCAGATTGGGGAAGGCCTCTAATTTCTTCCTCACACTCATGAAGTAGAGTACAACAGAGAATAAAAGTGTTTTTGTTTTATTTCTTTTCACACAAAAAAAAAATTAGAAAAAAAAAAAAAATTTCCTTCTCTTTAGCACACGCACATGTAAAGAAAAGAGGAAATTAGGTTTAATTAGGAAAAAAATGGGAAAGCAAGTGAATTATAATTAATTAATTTTTTTATCATATACATTATTTGCATACTTATAAAAATCAAAAACAAATTCGAAAGTGTGTATATATACGGTTTTAAAATCTATAACTTGCTTATTATATTAACTAATTTTGGCAAATTGTATGAAGATAGGAATTTATGCATGGATTGCTTCCATTATCGGTAATTTAAGAACTAAATACAAGCTAAGAAAGATATTAACAAGGGAAAATAACAGTCACTACAAAAATAAAATGTCATCTTACCACACTTTTTCATCACGCTTTTAGAAAGTGTATAAAACCTTTTGAAAAAGATAAGATTTTCCACACATATATGTGTAAAAAAAGGAAAACTCACACTTGTAAGTATGAAAAAATTATAAGTTGTCAATTCTTTAAAGTGTGAAAAATTTGTAACACATGATTTTCTCACACAAGAGTAAACGTGGATAAATTGGGTGTTACAAATTGAAGTTCACACCTATAAATGTGGATAAGTTTAGATTTCTTCACACTTTTAAGTGTAAACTTTTTCCTCGCATTTATATATGTGAAGATTATGGTGATATCCAAAATTATTAATGTAACAATGTCTACACAATTATAAGTGTGAATAATTTAACATAATTTCACATATTTTTAAAAAGTGTAGATAAATGATATTTTTGTTTTAGTGAGCATTAATATTACAATAACATAAAATGAAACAATTAATCAACATATCTTAAAAAATTAAACTTCACCAACTTAATTATATATCTTGATTCTTGTGTGTGTACAATTATATGTTTGACATACCAATTATTTGACATTTAATTAAAACTTAAAAGTAAAATACAACTAATTGACCTCTAGTTTTACTTTGAATACTAATAAAGATAAAGATGCTTAATTAAAATGTAGGTGGCCATCCATACTGAGATAATTTCTTCAACGTATAGTACAGCTTAATTCAGTTGACCTTCAAGGATGTATAGGATTCCCGGCCCAACGACCTCACTGATAAGTCATCTTACGTTTTCGCAAACAACACGTACACCTCGGATCTGAATCACACGAGGCCATCGTGTTTTGGAAGATGAAAAATATTGGTCTCGGTCATTTGTAGAGAATATCATCATATCAGGATTTAACTTGCAAATAACACAATGGAATTGAACCTACTAGCTACTACTAAGCTAACATTCTTGGCGCAACATTTTCATGAAAAAACAAAACAAACCCCAAACATAAAGAAAAATAACTAAAACACGTCATGCAGCTAGACAACGCTGCTTTGATTCATGAACTCTGAAAGGCTGTTGGGCTCAAAAGCATCGAAGAACACCATGATAAGGAAGATGGTGACAAACTAAACCCTAACGGGCTCATAAGTGTAACCCCGAATGGATCAGAAGTTCGGGGTGCAGGTGACATACTTAACCCTAATGGACTCAAACCTCCAAAATAGTCCATAACGGGTGGCTTTGAAATAAACCTATTAGTATCCAATGTTTCATTTAAGAATTTGCAAAAATCGGGGGACATAGTGAAGGCAGATAACGACGGGCTCCCACTTTCTAATGGTGGCGCTTGTGGTTGCAGTTTGGAAAAAACCGTAGGTTTTGGTATTGTAGAAAGAACAAGAGGCGGTGGAGCGATGTCTTTAAGGCGGCGTACGGATGGGGATTGAAATTCAGGGGTGCTAGTCAGCATACGAACGGCTTCTTTGAATTTTGAAGATTCGACGTTGTAAACCTTAGCTGGGGTTGGTGGTAATGGGGCTATGAATTGTTTTGTTATAGATTTTTGGATTGTTTTACGAACGGAATGGATGGAATCAAGGTAGGATGTACGGCTAGATTTGATTGTTTTTGATGGACGATGATTATCATCTGAAGAAGAAGAAGAAGATGAAGTAGTGAATGAATAAGTAATTTGATTCATTTTAATTTCTATTGTTACGACTTTATGTTTTTGTTGGATACGATGGGGTTATCATAAGTGTGTGTATATATACAGAAAAATGAGTTAAGTCAATTATTGTGACATGTATGTTTGTATATTCGTTGTTTAATCATAGAGCATATATAATAAAATAAATCAATTTAATTATTGTTATAACGGTTTGACCATAACATGACTGGTTCCTTGTGTTGTTATTTACTGATTTATTTATTACTCATCATAAAAAATAAAATAATAAAGAGAAGGAAATACGGTAAGATGTAGACTTTTAATTATATAAAACCATAACTGAAATTAGGGTGGCAGCAGATTTCAAATGTTAGCTCGTTAGTCGATCGACGTCATATAGGATGAGATTCATGGATGGTCAACTCTTGACCAACTTTTTTTTACTAGATTAAAATCTTCCTGTATCCTTGGATATAATTGTTTTCTAAGTAAACACTCTAAACAGTGTTATGTGACGTTTCATTATGTTTTCTTTAAACAATTTAGTAAATTAAATTAAATTAAATTAATTACTCGTATTAGATTAGATTAGATTCGATTCTAGCAAAGGCCTTATATGGGAGAGGTTTAGAATTTAGCAGCCACAAATGGGCCCAAAACGTATGATTGGGTCCTAGCCAGCCTAGCTGAGTATTTATTACGGAGTATTAGATTAAACTAATTATTGTATTACTATTATCATACTTTAAACTCGTGTATACACACGACTCGTTGATTTTTAATATGAAATCTCGTATTTAGTATTCTGTTTCTAATAATAAGTTAATATGTATATTAAACATTTAAGGGACAAGTACAATAAAATGTATTATACTTATCACATATTCCTATTTAAGGTACACAACTTTAATTTTTTAATTTAAGGTATCGAACATTCAATTTGTAATCAAGTTAGGGACACGAATTTCACAAATGACGAGTTATCACTGAATTTCTTTTTTATAAGTAACATATCTATTTAATCGATTAATATTCCTCAATCAATTTTAAAAAATATTGAGTATAATGAGAGATATTAAAGTTGAAAGTGGTAATGAGTTTTTGTTAATTTCTTTCTCCTCACTCAATATTTTTTAAAATTGATCGAGGAATATTAATCGATTAAATAAATATGTTACTTATAAAAAAGAAATTCGGTGATAACTCGTCATTTGTGAAATTCGTGTCCCTAACTAGATTACAAATTGAAAGTTCGATACCTTAAATTAAAAAATTTAAAGTTGTGTACCTTAAAAGAAACATGTGATAAGTATAGTACATTTTATTGTACTTTTTCTAACATTTAATTGGATTCATGGTAATATTACTTTATGTCAATTGATTTATATAAATAAAGATTAAAAAATCAATAGTTTTTGAAACCAAGTTAGTGAGAAAAATTAATTATTTTAAGGAATATATTAACCTTTTCAACTAATTTTATTTCTACTCGGTGAATTAATAATATAAACTTTACATATCGATTAGGATAATGTATTAATTAATGAATTAAATTTCTTTTTATATGTAAGTGAGTATAGTTAATTAAAAAAAATCTTTTTTTAGAAAGGCAACCCTACAATCTTACACACATTATATATACAACCATCACGAATATATACCCTCACTGCCTCAAGTGAGGCTTGAACCCACAACCTCCCGGTTGAAAGGATCCTCTCATACCGCAAGCTAAATAACTAAAATTCTTTTTTAATAAGTTAGAGATTTTATTTTAAAATTTACTAAAATTAAAGGACTTAATTGACAAATTAAAATTTAATTAGAATGATGACATCATAAATGTGTTTTAGATATTTTATGTCTCACATTAAATAAAAGAATCAAAACATTTAAAATCAAGTTATTAGATAGATTACAAATACAGAAAAAAGATCATGAAAGTACAAGGATTTTGGAAAGAATGGAAGTACCAATGGAAGGGTGTCATATGTACAAAGAGAATACCCACATGTTAAAAACCCATTTACCCCCTAACTTAAATATCTCACAAATGACAAATCGAAAAATTATGAAAATTGCACCATTAGATTCAGCGTTTGATCCTCTTCGATTTGCCGTCCATCAAGGCATACTTTCGATGAATTTTTTTTCACCTTTTTTTGGTGGGTTTTAATAATTGCTAACACATTTGTTAATATTTGATTAAATATTTAATTTAAGTATAGAGTTTAGGGATTAGAGTTTAGAATTTATTAGGGTTTAGGGTTTAATAGGTTTAGGGTTTAGTAGGGTTTAGGGTTTAGTAAGATTTAAGGTTTAGAGTTATATAAAGCGTTTAGGGTTTGGGTTTTGGGGTTAGGGTTTAGGGTTTGGGTTTTGGGGTTTCTCCCGAAACCCTAAACCCTAAACCCTAACCTCTAAACCCAAACCCTAAACCCTAAACGCAACACTTTAACACATGTGTTAGTAAATTGTAAAACCCACCAAAAAATGTGAAAAAAATTAATTCGTCGAAAGTATGCCTTGATGGACGGCAAATCGAAGAGGATCAAACGCTGAATCTAATGGTACAATTTTCATAATTTTTCGATTTGTCGTTTGTGAGATATTTAAGTTATGGGGTAAATGGGTTTTGTATTCTCTTTGTACAAATGTCACCCTCCCGTTGGTACTTCCATACTTTCCATAATTCATGTACTCTCGTGATCTCATCTCTACAAATACAAATACAAATAGTGATGGAGGTTCAAATGATAGAATAATCTATATTATTATTTAAAAGAAAAACCTTGAATTAAAGATGACCATTAGATGGGATATAAACTTAATTAATCTCACCCTTAATCTCTTTAATGACATCATATCTCTCTAACCCCTTATATGGAAAGACTTAATTACCCTTAATGAAATGTTTCTTTTAAGTCCTTTATCATTCCTAATTCTATCACATTAACCCTTTATATTATATAGCTAATTACATATTACGTTTGTTATTTATAGCTAAAGTCATATCACAAATATAAAACGGTTTTATTAAACTCAATCACAACAACCATTTTATTTGTTCATTGGCATATACTTTTTGTTTATTATTATTATCATTATCATTTTACATATACTAAAATACTCAAACATCGTAAGGTAGAATATACGTATATCTATCTTTAAAAATCACGTATACAACATTTATGCATATGAATCAGAATCCATAACATATTAAAATTGAACGTACTAATAATAGAATATTTAAAAGACACCATTTGCATCATTCATAAAAGTTATTAGGTCACTTCTATGCTAAACTAATGTCGAAATTTATGCCAGGATATGAATTAAAAATTACGAGGAGTAAACATTATTAGTCAAACACTAAGTTTCGCATTATGTAACTAATTTTTATCTCTATTATTCCACCACAAATTCGAAAATTTCAAACTTATTAACAAAACGATTTCATATATTTTAGGTAATCTTCTATCTATTATCTAATAAAATAAATAAAATAAAATAATATCGTGTACCGTTTTATGCCATCTATTTACATATGATAGATGCTATCCATAAATAGTAGGAACACATACTACTTTCTTTTCTAACATTCATGATTATTTTTTTTATTTAATGAGAATATAATTAAAATTCCACTAAAACTAAACGATGAGACGTATTCATAATGTAATTTACATTGATTTTTCGCCATAAATGCCAGATAATATCACTATTAAGAAAATGTATTGAGACATAATCACATTAAAGAGAACGTATTCCAAAGTAAACTTTTATAACGCCACAAAAGTTCGTAGGGTTGCCCTATTCGAACACGATGTTAATGGATATTCAATTATGAGAAAATTTTGGTAGTGGTCAGTCAACGCATATGTTTACCCTCCATGGTCCGTTTCGGAGTTTTTTTCCTTGACAGTGGACAATAACCTACGGGATAAAAATAGCGGGACCGTAAAGCTAGACAGCCAATACGATTACACCACGTGTACCAAAAATCCCGCGGTCAACATAATATCCGCAGGTCAGCCAACAATCCGGCAGTCTTTTTAAAAACAAAATACCCGCAGTATTTTAGAAAATCCCGCTGGATACTTGAAATTTTGTTGCATCAACAGGTAAATTTAATACAATTGCATACGAAGAAAATTTATATAATTTCATTGCATTTTCATAACATGTGCATAAATATGAATAAGATCACTCTGTCACACTTATAGGAAAATAGCTCAACGATTTGATGAGTTAAAATCGAATAAAGTATCCAGTGCATTGTATAACACATTTCACATAGAATGAAACCAAGAACGTTTTATTGCTCATTATAGAGGCTCATTCAATATGCTTACATAAGGAGCTGAAAAAATTAGAAATAATTAATTTTCGGCATACAAATAAAATATCAACGAGTAGCAGAAAATCACATGAGCTTCAACACCAGAGCGGAGTTTCACATGTCTGACGAAGATTTTGAAAAAATTGGTATACTTTGTGAGTTGCCTGCCGGAAACCACCACCAACTAAAACCAATATACCTTCAAATTTCAAACGACAATAAACTGAGTTGCCAGCTTCTTGCCATATTTAAGAAAGATCAAGTCACCGGAATCATATTACACATACATGTCAGAATTCAGACAAAGAAGACGAAACAACTTTTTCCCACTTGAAATCGAAAACAAAACACTTTAACTCGAAAACTTGAAATACCCGCAGAAATTTCAAGAAAACCACGGGATCTTTATAAATACGACGGGTATTTGGTTTTTAATAAGACTACGGGATTTTTGGTTGACCCGCGCACGTGGTGTAATTTTATTGGCTTTCTTTTTTCGCGGTCCCGCTGTTTTTATCCCGCGGGTCAGTGTCTATTGTCAAGGAAAAAAGTTCTGACATAGACCATGGAGGGTAAAGTTGTGCGTTGATCGACCACTACAAAAATTTTCTCTTCAATTATTCCATATGATGATATCAACAACTCTATAGTTAACCCCGACATAGCTTTTGGTATTTATATAAATCCCAAGTCTATGATATACCATCTGAGATACCTCCCAGCTACGTGCTCTTAGCGCACTTTAGGTTGCTTGCCACCAAGATTAATTCTTCCAAATGTTGGATGGATACTCTGGAAAATATATTTTATAGTACCTACTAAACTCTGAATGAATAGGACTTTTCAAGTTCGAGATATAATTTTGTAGTAGACATCCACCAAATTTTATATTTTATACGCATTAACTTAAAATGCAATTGCAGTAAAATTTACTGTTAAAATCCGCGAATCTCGCGGGTCTTAATCTAGTTAATTTGAAAATCAAACCTTGGCTTTTCGAAAATCAAAATACTTTGTACAGGCATCGTGCACGCACATAAATTATGTTATTACATAGATTACAAAGAGTCAAAACGAAATTTAATATTAGGCGCACTTGAGCACATCGATCATTTTCTTGAAAATGTATAACTGGCATGCATGATACGATACATAAATAGTTTTCATTACCTTAATTAACTGTGTTTCTTCATGATTATAATATTGCTAGATATTACATTTATTAAAGTACGTACACTTTGTATCAAAATGTCAATTTTTCGTTTCATGGATAAAATTGCATCTTAAACAAAAAACTAGAAGGAGAAGAAAAGAAAGGAAGAAAGGAAAAAAGAAAAGAAGAGATAAAAGAAGGAAGATGGATTAGAGATGTTGTGTTCTCAAGTGTATAGGAAAAGGAAGGAAATAACATTTTCTTCCACATCATCCTACATTTTGAAGAAAAGTTTTATAAAAAAAACAAGCTTAGAGCTACCTTTCTATTTTTTTGCCTTCTTTTCTCTTCCTTCCCAAAAATTAACTTAACAACACAATTTGATTTTAGCTTCCCCTCTCATCCTTCCTGTTTTCTCCCCAAAAAACAAATCAAGAACACAACATCAGATATTAGCAAAGCAAGAGTGAGACAAAGTAAAATCATATCAGACAATTATAGTTTCAATGGTTTTTGATGGTTTATAAGAGTTGAACCAAAAATTTGTCATAATTTAAGAGTTAATTGCATGGTTTGTCTACGTAGTTTACACACAATTGCATCGTCAGTGCTTATACTTCACTTTTTGCACCTACAAATACAAAAGTTGTTGCGCGCCCAGTCTCTCCTCCAATTTAAATGTCGAAGTTACCCTTAATGTCCTACGGAGTATTATATAAATATAGGAAATTTAGGGGTATTTTGGTTGGAGGAGGGACCGAATGCGCAACAATTTTTATGTTTTTGGATTGCCGGTGTAAAAGGTAAGGTATATAAACTCACGATACAATTGTGTGTAAATCACAATGACGAACCATTCATTTAACTCCAAAATTAACGAATGGTAAGGTGGTAAGTAAATTATAAGTCATATATACAAGTTATATGTATAATTAGTGTATCACAAAATTGAGTTGATAGAATTACACATTTACAATATATATAAGCTAAAAATAAGTGTCTCCGTGCATGATTTATGAATGCATCAGGTTCGCACTCAAATAATAAATGAATTCAAGTATTTCTTCAAACCAAAAACAATCACTTTACTTGATCACGTGATCAAATGCAACTTGCTGGTGATGCAATAAATGTACAAGAGGACCCATATTATATTATTTAAATTTATCATAATGTTCAAGGACAAGTAACATACAGTACGTACGCGTTCGTCGAGCTGAATTAATGAAATGGTTGAATATAGACCTTCTTTATGGACTTCAATTCACGCCGACGCTTCTTCTGGAATCAAACGTATATCGTAGAATAAGATCGATACATCCATCGGTTGATTATCAATCAATCTATACCTATAATTGGATTGGATTGGATTGGATGATTTAGTAATTACTAATTAGTAACCCGTGATACATGAATTAATTAGTGAAAATCTCCTTCGTCCCATATTTATAGTTCACGCTTTCTTTTATGGATGTTTCAGATTAATTGTCCCCTTTCAGAAGTACCAGGGTATAATTCAATTAACTTTATATATATTACCTTTACTTTATATGTACGATATAAATGTCGGTAACAAGTAAGAGTAAAGTTATCATCGTACACAAAAAAATTTCAAAAAATTGTAGAATTGAAGTCAGTTATTTTCTTCTTATTCGAAGAAAGCAGAATGGATCGATAATACATTAATGAATAAATTTTAATTAATTATACTTATAGGATAGCTACAATTGGGCTTAACTTATGACTATAAAATAATTGGCTTTAACATTTAAAGTATTAGTTAACTTCCTTTTTTCCTTTATTTTCAAATGGGTCCTAGCTATTTTGTAAGTGGTGTTCATTCATATGTATAATATAAGGCTTTGCAAATAAACTTGAGATCCTCTGGTTTTGAAGAAAAATATGCAGTAAAATAGTAAATATTACGTGTGTGTTGTGTACTTGTGTGTGTACTTGTTCTGTTGTTCAGTCATCAGTGTGGGTTTTTTTGTTGCTGCAAGAAATAGAACTCAGAAGAAGAAATTATGTTTTTAAATTTTAAAGTGGGCCAAGCCCATTGAATTTAAAATGGGCTATTACTTGTTTATTTATTAATCAATCAAACATGTTATATTAGTTTGATGTTTTTTTGTTAAATATTTTATAAATAAATTTTGTATTTAATTTTATTTAATCTATTGTGTTATTTATTTGTTTAAAGTTATTTTAGTAAAAAAAAAAAAAAAAAATTCAAAACACTATAAAGAGCGTCTTTCACTCTACTTTTTCAGTCATAGTGTTGGGAGAACACTATAGAAAAACCTATAACCATTTCATGTGCTCTAAAAGCTATAGTCAGTATTCTACAATTTGAAAATATATTTAGTTAACAAGGACACTTATCATTAAAATTAATTAAAGTGTAAATAAATACTACAAATAGTCAAACAGTGTCTGGCAATTAGCCATCGAACGTGGTCCGTAGACATGGGATCATAGGTTTTTTTACTTGAATGTTAAACCAAACTTGTGAATATACATATATATCGAATAAACTATATTCGTTTATTTAGATGCTAAACCAAACATGTTACACACGGATGTTGAATAAAACTATCTTTTATTTATTTGAATGCAAATCACGTGACCACACGTAAATAGTAAGATAGATAAATAGATACATATATGTATTCATTCTTAATTAAATTAATACATTTCATTGTTTTCATTGTTGTGTAATTTATATACTAGATCAAAAGTACGAAGTTGATGTATTATTTTATTAAGCTAATTATATTATAATTATAATTATAATTATAATATATTATATTCTTATATTAAAATTATTTTATTGTTTCTATAAGATGATATAGAAAAAGCTTAAATTATCTTTTTTTATTACTATAAAACTTAATAATAATAATAATAATAATAATAATAATAATAATAATAATAATAATAATAATAATCTAATTAAACCAAAACCTCATGGAAAAATCACGATGTTTATATTTTTTTCTTACAGATTTTTTAATGTAATTTATACATACATATAAATTAAAATTAAAATGAGCTAAGATAAATCATATATAGACATCATATATATTTTAATTTTCTTTAAAGTTGTTACTGTAACATCCTCGTTTTGGGCCTAGTTGAAATTGTAATTTATTTATTTATTTAATTATTTAATTGTGTTTTAAATAATTAATGTATTGTGATAATTGAAAATAATAGGTCAAACAGTTATTTGACTTTTTGTGAATAGTAAATTATTAACTGTTTTAAATTTATTTAGTTGACGGTAAAATAAAATTGTATTTCCTCGCAAATGGTTTTTAAGTTCCAGACAATAACAAGTACGGGGAATTAAATTTGACTAGTTATATGTTAGACTCATGTTTTGAGTCGGTCTTTATTTCTCATTCATACATACATACGTACGATACATTCATACACACACCAACCTTAAATCAATTCACAAAATCATGAAGAATCATCAAATTGGAGCTTCTAAACATGAATTCAAGCTTCTATAATCATCAAGATCAATGTATAATCTTGTGTTCTTCATTTTCTAAAACCTAGAAATTAAGGGTTTTAGTGTTCTTGAGCAAAATCCAAAATTAGGGTTTCAAAAGTGTAAATTGATGTTAGTTAAGCTTCAATAACAAGTATTAATCATTCCATCATCATTATAAACATGTTATAATTGTTAATTCATGATTTTCATATAAACCTAGAAATGGGTTTTTGAGTAATTGATGGAACTAAGTTGAGTAAAGTGAAATTGAAGCTTGTAATGATCATATTATTGTTAGATGATAAGTAATTCATAATTATAAGTGAAACCCTAACCTAGAGTGGAAGGAATTGATGTTTGTTCATGATAAAAGTTATGATTTAATTGATAATTCATGAAGTAAAGCTTTTGATTGTGTTATAGTTGTTAGTTAGTACCTAATTCATGAGTATAACTTAGGTCCTAACTTGAAATTAAAGAATTTGATTAAGTGATCATGAGGTGTTGTAGAGAATTAATGATTATGATGTGTTATATGATGAAAAGAGGATAATTGTTAATTAGAACACTTGATTGAGGATTTATGAGTAAAGTGGTAACTAAGTTGATTAAATATTCATTAAACCTTGTGTTGGGGTTTTGAATGAATTAATAATCTTTGATGGTAATAATCCGGTTAACGGTTTAATCATGTTAATGGTGATAATGAAAGTTGATTAAATGAGGTTATGATTATAAGGAGCATAAACTTGATAAGTGATTGTGAAGTGTGTTGTAAAGGTGGATATTTGTAATGTTGGAATGATGTTATATAGATTCGATACAAGGGACTGACTTGTGTTATTGTTGTATTCTCAGATGTGGAGAAGACTCAGTGACATTAGACTACTGAGTGGACGACTATGATTGTCGGTGAGTGGATCTTGGACTCTCAGTCTAAGTTGGTTGTAACAACATGGTTACAACGGGTAAACTTGGTTTATTGCAATGATTGCATTAATATTATATTGGCATGATGGCTAAACCTTGATTGATTATTGGCGTCCGCATACTATGATAGTTGTGGACTATTTGATTTGGTGGGGGTCAACTAATGTGTTGGGTTTGGATACTATTACTAGGACTTCGCAAGTGCCTTGTACATGTGTTGGACACTGAAATTGCATCGTGTGTAGTAATAGTACCAAACTATCGGTTTAACCTCTGATTTGGCCGTCAGTTGGTTTTAAGTGTTACTTGGGGAACCATCCGCGGCATGAGGGTACCTCAAGGACCACCGATCCTTCTATGTTGCTTGTGCATTGCTTGGTTATAGGCATGTGTTAAGCTGAGTTAGATTGATAGCTTGGGATCTATTCACTTAGCTTCGTGCTAACCCCTCATTACTTCTTGCAGGTTTACTTTTGTATGTGGGTGGGCAAGAAGTACATATGGAATGGAATGTTTGACAAGCTCACTCTGAAATGGAAAATACTTTAATGATTTAACAACATATTTGGATTTCTATAACACCTAAACTTAATGTGTGTAATGATTAGAACAATCTAGTTTTAAAGGTTTGTATGTAAGTGGATTGCTATTTGAAATGTATGTATGCAATCTACTGATTTCTATTAATCATGCGCTTCCGATATGTTTAAAAAAAAAATTGTCCTTGTATTTCGAGACGGGTGTTATAAATTGGTATTAGAGCATAGGTTTGGGTGAATTGTACATTATAAGATGTACAATCCCAAACTTAGGTTTGTGTCAAGTCAAACATTCCAGGGATGGGGTTTAGTGGTTGCATGAGAAAGTTGCTATTAAATGTGTGCTAACCTATAACAAGATGCAATAGTGTTGTTTTGGATGCAGAGACGGAGGAACATGAGGAACCGTCTGGTATTCTCAATGATTCCTCAATACTCGTGGGCCTAGATGTGCCAGGTAATTTCTGATAAGCTTGATGAATTTTAATAAGCTTTGACTGTTTGCTTTACTATGATATGATTGTTAGTAAAGTAAATTGAATTATTGGTGAATATCCCTTGTTAATAAGATGATAGAGGTGTTAATGATTAATTAAGAAGGAAATTGAAAATTTGATCAAAATGTTGAAACTGTGTAGATACAGTGTTGACTAAGGTGTAACAGTTGTATTATGTGAAATTAAGTGTATCTACAGTGTAAAAATAAGTTGATAAATGCAAGGTGTGATTATAGATCCTTGCTAGGGAATTATTTGATAAATGATAAACTGAATTGATGTGACTTGATATGATGAAATTAATGAGATGTTGGTATTCTGCATTAACAGGTTTTGAGTCGTGTTGTTATGTGAATTAGAAAGAGTCTAGTTGTTGGAATATGTGTATTGACTTGGTAAAGTCAATGTGGTCAACGAGTCTAATTGTGTGTTGACGAGTTTGTGAAAAGTCAAATTTGAAAATTTGTTGGAATTAGTTCATGTATGATAAACTTATGTGAAATTGGTGATTTAAGGTAATATCATGATACCATTAGCGAAAATGGCTTAGTTTGACTTAAAATAGCCAATGATATGTGGAATGTATGTGAGAGTGCTGTTTATATGGTCAGAAACCCAAATGGGTCAATTAAGTACCTAAATGGGCCGCTTAGTATGAAAACGGTTAAAAACTTGATGTGGTTGTGTATGATGACTTTTAAATTGACTTAAAGCCATAAGTATAGATAAAATGTGGGTTGAAAGTGTAATGTAGTTATGTTGATTGAATTTGGTAAAATTTGCCCATTTGGACCCCTAAACGGGTCAATGAGTTAAAACATAATGGAACGGGTAGATGTCGCACCCCCAAATTATGATGCGGAAGCGGGTCGGTTCGGGGCGCGACTAATCAATATACAAAGCACACAAGATTACATAATGAACGACCACTACATGCGTCGTTTACAAATACGTTGATAAAATAAAGGTTTTACACCGTTATAATATAGTTTACAAAAGCCCTTGAGTTTAAATGATAGAGATTCTATGGCATAACTAAATTATACAAAATATAGTAATGCATGACAATCTTTTGATGTCTGAATGCGACTCGAACTAATGGGCATCCTGAATGGCAGTCCTACTGCTGCTGAGAACCTGAGAATACATGCTAAAAGGTCAGCTATAAAGCTGGTGAGCTCACAGGTTTAATGATAAGATATAATGTATGAACCACAAGATTTAATAATGATGTTTGAAATTAATCAAATATAATGTATATAAAGCCATGAGCACATAGTCTGAGCTTAACTGAGATGTCAGGATCACAATTAAGTGCCTGAGCGAGGGTGCCTCTATGCGTATGCCTAATCAACATACGTATGAACAAATGCTAATGCGTCCGTTTTGACCAGTCAGTGCTTGCTGACCCGGACTAGGATTGTCAGTCCCATATGGATCCATACACTAACATTCACGCTACAAAGTATTACCAAACTATGCTATGAGGACTTAAAATGATTAGATGATTTACTCATGTAATATATAGCGATGTTTTGATACTTGTGTTCAGATGTAAAACAAAATGAGCATGTATCTCACCCCTAGGTAAAAGCATTTAAAAAGGGGCTATGAGACTCACCTGAGCCTAATGAGATGCTATGAAGCACTAAGGAGATTATACAAGAGAATTGATGTCGTTCAATCGACTGAAACCTGCAGGGCGTCTTAAACGCGCAAGGTTTTATGATTAGATTATTGAAACCTGCCGGGCGTATTATACGCGCAAGGTTTTATGATTAGATGTCTCAAAAGACCATCTATGCTAGTCGTTCCCTCAACTAGTTATGTCCAATGAATTGTTTAATGTTTATGTTTGAGTTTACAAAAATGTATACGGCTCGTTGGTGGCGGTTTGTAATAATAATTTCAAACTATTATTATTTTGCATGATTTGTTGTACTTATAAAAGTATATGTGTTTCGTGTATAAGTCGTATCGTATAAGTTTAGTAGTCACTCACGTTTATTATGTCCGTCACATTTATTTCATAAGTTACTAAATTTGGTACGAGTCCGAAAATTGAAATATGCTATTTTTGACCCCTAGACGACCCCGGATGGCCTAAAACTGGCTAGGCTAAGGTACTTAGCCTTGACCATTGGGTTGTTTTCGAATGACCTTGTGAATTTGAGCCCAATCCGTTACAAATATTTGTTCTGTTTTAGCTAATATCCGCCTGATCCGTTTGTTGATCCGTCGGATCATGAAATATAAAGGGGGATCCGCCGGATCATGTGTTGATCCGCCGGATTGAGTGTGTTTGGTTTGTATCCGCCGGATCCTTGGAGTGATCCGCCGGATCGGGTCGATTTTGAAGGGTGATCCGCCGGATCCTACTTAGATCCGCCGGATCCGCATGAACTGGAGATAGATCCGCCGGATCCCCTCTAGATCCGCCGGATCCTGGTTCAAAAACAGGGTCTGTTCGAACGAAAATTCACAAACAAAAATTTGGGTTCGATTTGGGGACATAATCAGTTTATGGAACATCCTAGCATGCTAATATATGTAATTTAAATACGAAATTACAAAGTAAAAGTTAGTGATTCCTTACAATTTTAAAATGGAGCTAAAAGTGGAGATGGAGCTTGGTGATGATGATGAAGGATGAAGATGATCACGATGATGATGATGATTATGCTTGATGCTTCTGATCTTGTTGTTGTTATATTGTTGTTGTTTTTGATAGAGATAGAGAACCGAGAGAGAGTTGAGAGGGAGATTGAGAATGAAATGAAAGAAAGGGTGCGTTCGGTTGGTTTATGCCCAGCTCCAATAATTGGAGTTGGGTGGCTCCAATGTGAAGTACAAAATACCCGTGTTTTTGTACCCGATCGAAAAGTAGTAAAATGTTTTAATTCGATAAATTTCTATAATTGATATCGTACGTATTTTAATCGAAGTATTTTAATAAAAATACTTTTAATGAGATATAAAAATATATCTTTGTTTTATCTTTCTGAGACGGACACGATTTAATTGCTTTCGTCGCGTTTGGGTAAGAAGGTATAAAACAAAATATGTTTTATTTTATCTAATGTAAATATTAATTACTATCTCCAATAATAATACATTATTTATATGTTTTGTCGCGAATGTTTTACATTAGTACGATACGAATACTTTATATATTATCAAAATAATATATAATAAATATGTGGATATTAAATAATCATTCAGTATTACTTAATATTTGTTTTTCACCAATGCCGTATAAGTGAATCGGAAATTCGGCCGATTTGAAAATGAACGATTAAATATAATCGCGTACTGATATATATTCAACAATATATATATTGATACATATAATTAGCCTAATACATAGAACAACTTACATGTATTTCTAAATGATTAGGAACTAAAAACTAGTCCTAATTTGACGGGTGTCACAGTAGATGAGGATGATGAATGTGCCCACACGTCATAAATATATGTAGAAACATGTTGGCAAAGGGTGGAACCCTGAAAGTATGCCGTTTGGAATATAGCGTGTCAACCAAAATGGTCTAAAATGGCCTAAAATTGGTTATATGTCCGTTTTCTCGTAAAACGTGTAATTTGAAAAAGTGTAAAAAGGAAAAGTTTCATTTTGGCATAGTGAAGGTGCCTGCAAAATTTCAGACCCTAATTATTTACGGTTTGCGAGATATGCGCGTTTGAATTTCGTGTTTTTGCACTAAAAATTGCAGACCTGTACAACAGTTTGAATCCGGCGGATTCCAATGAATCCGGACGGATTCCTTGACCGTATTCCTTAAAAATGGTTCTGTCACGAAACTTGGCCTTGAATCCGGCGGATTCCCCGGAATCCGGCGTATTCCCTTCAATCCGGCGGATTCCCCCAGAATCCGGCGGATTCCCCTCTTATTGAGACATTTCTTGTATTATGTGTTATATTAAGTGAATTTAATATGAAACATTCGTAAATTTCGACGTTCGACGTAACGTTGGTCGTAGAATTTCCATTATGAAATTTCGGTGTCCGATTAAGATGAAATTTACATGTCCACTCAAAAAACCGGCCAACGGTCAAAGCTCATAGCTTAGCTATGAGCCCTGTCAGTTTTCGGCACTTCGGGGTCGTTTGGGGCCCGAAAATCGTGTTTTATTGTTTTTCAGACATTATTTCGGACTTTTAGCTTATGATTTATATTGGGCTTTTGTTTCTTTGAGCCCAGAGATTATTCCTATGACTAAATATAATGTAAAAACTTGTTTTAAGATGTTCACCCATTTTATTATGTATGAATCATTTGTAAGCGGTTTAACTAACTGCATAGCATACCAGTAAGGGTATTGTTGATTGGTGCTTGTTAGGGTAAATAGATATTGATTATGTGAATCATGTTATATGAATTATTTGAAATACAATAAAGTATTTGAATCATGAAGAAAAAAAAATATGAGTTATGGTTGAAATAAGTGTTTTAAGAGTGGAGGAAATAATTATATGAACTTACTCTTGTTTGATAACTGAACATGGAAAGTTTATTGTTAATTAACTTAGGAATTATATATTGATGAATATAGGTGGAACATGACATGACATTTTAATAAGGCACTTAGTGCTAAATGTTATATATAGTATTATACGTAATAACTAACGTATTAAGTGATTGATATTGAATCCAGTGATAAAGGTGTTAAATTGACTTAATTATGTTAAACTCTACACCTGTGTTAATGTAATAATAAGAATTTTGTTGAATAATTGGATTATTATGTCTACTTAATTATGTGAGTAGTTTCACATTCAAGTGATAAAGGAAAAATAGTAACAAGTTAATACTTGGTCATAAATTTATTACAAGTGTTATTATATGTGTGATAATTGTTGATATCAACATTGTGATATATGAGAGATTAAAAGTTAATCACTTTAAAGATTGATGGTATGAAGTTGCCTGAAAATGAAGTGTGACTGACATAATATAACGACGTCTGACCAACGTATTTATATTATGCCATTTCACATGGAGTTGTTGAGGCTATTAAGTACCCAATGAAGCTAAATGATTTTAAAATAACGGATGACATATGTTGACCTGCGGTTATGAAATAGTTATTGACTGACTAATATAAGGTGGTAGTAAGCTGCTCAACTAGTGTTAATTTGGAGACGTTGTAAAAGAAGAATTTGAACGGGTTATACTACTTGTTAAAAATGAGTATGTGATTATTTGTTTGTAATGTTTGAGGCTTAGTGAAGATTAACATAGCCGGATAGCCTAGTATTAGAAAATTATGTGAAACCATGTACTTGGGAAAAAGTAAAATAGTCAGGAAAATAAGAGTTTTACTTGTTGGATTGATAATATTTTTATAATTATGTGCGAATTACATATAATCTTTCGTATTTCGCATATTTAATGACTAGATAAAGTGGTAAATTGTAATTTGAAAAAGTTATGTGATGAGATAACTTAAGTAGAGGTCGGCTAAATTGGATTAAATAGGTGAATATTGTTGAAAAATGTGTTGATGATTAGCACATTTTGATAATGTGGTACGTGTGCTAGTATAGCAAGGTACCCATTGAACGAGACTTAGCATGTATCCAATATAATTTGGTGCTAAGTGATTGTGTAACTATATGATAATGGTATTAACCATAGGATTTGACCTCTACTTTGCTTATTAATATGTGGTTAGTGTTACATGATTCCGAGATATTTTAATAAAAATGGGTTTCATGTACCTCAGTGATATTAGCGTAGATGCTAGTTATAATTGAAATTTAAATTTCATCGATGATATGTGTATTGTGGTTTCATAACCACTGTTTTTATTTTTGAAAAGGATATAATTCATATATTAATTTTAAAGACCTAGCACATTGCTAGTTCTGTTTGTGAAAGTATATTACTATACTTAGTTAAGTGATAACTTGTTTTAAAGTGACCATGGTGTGCATGAAAATAAGATTCGGGTACATTACATGTGCTGAAATGAGAAGTTGAAGCATGTACATTTAGATATGTGCATGCGTAATAGGTTGAAAACATATATCTATGTAAATAGATTTAAATGTATACATATTTTGTGTATGTGTGATTAGTGATTAAGATATGCATAGAGACGAATAGCATAAGTAATTTAAATTGCACATATATCTTATGTGCATATAGTGATGAATAACTATGTAATTAGGGAATTGGAGATAAAGTGTAAGCCCAACTTCACACGAGGTATGATGTGATTAAATTCCCTAGATTAATTAAGGATGATTAGATTTTGAGGACGAAATCTCTTTAAGGGGGACAGATTTGTAACATCATCGTTTTGGGCCTAGTTGAAATTGTAATTTCTTTATTTATTTAATTATTTAATTGTGTTTTAAATAATTAATGTATTGTGATAATTGAAAATAATAGGTCAAACAGTTATATGACTTTTTGTGAATAGTAAATTATTAACTGTTTTTAATTTATTTAGTTGACGGTAAAATAAAATTGTATTTCCCCGCAAATGGTTTTTAAGTTCCAAACAATAACAAGTACGGGGAATGAAATTTGACTAGTTATATGTTAGACTCATGTTTTGAGTCGGTCTTTATTTCTCATTCATACATACATACGTACGATACATTCATACACACACCAACCTTAAATCAATTCACAAAATCATGAAGAATCATCAAATTGGAGCTTCTAAACATGAATTCAAGCTTCTATAATCATCAAGATCAATGTATAATCTTGTGTTCTTCATTTTCTAAAACCTAGAAATTAAGGGTTTTAGTGTTCTTGAGCAAAATCCAAAATTAGGGTTTCAAAAGTGTAAATTGATGTTAGTTAAGCTTCAATAACAAGTATTAATCATTCCATCATCATTATAAACATGTTATAATTGTTAATTCATGATTTTCATATAAACCTAGAAATGGGTTTTTGAGTAATTGATGGAACTAAGTTGAGTAAAGTGAAATTGAAGCTTGTAATGATCATATTATTGTTAGATGATAAGTAATTCATAATTATAAGTGAAACCCTAACCTAGAGTGGAAGGAATTGATGTTTGTTCATGATAAAAGTTATGATTTAATTGATAATTCATGAAGTAAAGCTTTTGATTGTGTTATAGTTGTTAGTTAGTACCTAATTCATGAGTATAACTTAGGTCCTAACTTGAAATTAAAGAATTTGATTGAGTGATCATGAGGTGTTGTAGAGAATTAATGATTATGATGTGTTATATGATGAAAAGAGGATAATTGTTAATTAGAACACTTGATTGAGGATTTATGAGTAAAGTGGTAACTAAGTTGATTAAATATTCATTAAACCTTGTGTTGGGGTTTTGAATGAATTAATAATCTTTGATGGTAATAATCCGGTTAACGGTTTAATCATGTTAATGGTGATAATGAAAGTTGATTAAATGAGGTTATGATTATAAGGAGCATAAACTTGATAAGTGATTGTGAAGTGTGTTGTAAAGGTGGATATTTGTAATGTTGGAATGATGTTATATAGATTCGATACAAGGGACTGACTTGTGTTATTGTTGTATTCTCAGATGTGGAGAAGACTCAGTGACATTAGACTACTGAGTGGACGACTATGATTGTCGGTGAGTGGATCTTGGACTCTCAGTCTAAGTTGGTTGTAACAACATGGTTACAACGGGTAAACTTGGTTTATTGCAATGATTGCATTAATATTATATTGGCATGATGGCTAAACCTTGATTGATTATTGGCGTCCGCATACTATGATAGTTGTGGACTATTTGATTTGGTGGGGGTCAACTAATGTGTTGGGTTTGGATACTATTACTAGGACTTCGCAAGTGCCTTGTACATGTGTTGGACACTGAAATTGCGTCGTGTGTAGTAATAGTACCAAACTATCGGTTTAACCTCTGATTTGGCCGTCAGTTGGTTTTAAGTGTTACTTGGGGAACCATCCGCGGCATGAGGGTACCTCAAGGACCACCGATCCTTCTATGTTGCTTGTGCATTGCTTGGTTATAGGCATATGTTAAGCTGAGTTAGATTGATAGCTTGGGATCTATTCACTTAGCTTCGTGCTAACCCCTCATTACTTCTTGCAGGTTTACTTTTGTATGTGGGTGGGCAAGAAGTACATATGGAATGGAATGTTTGACAAGCTCACTTTGAAATGGATAATACTTTAATGATTTAACAACATATTTGGATTTCTATAACACCTAAACTTAATGTGTGTAATGATTAGAACAATCTAGTTTTAAAGGTTTGTATGTAAGTGGATTGCTATTTGAAATGTATGTATGCAATCTACTGATTTCTATTAAACATGCGCTTCCGATATGTTTAAAAAAAAAAATATCCTTGTATTTCGAGACGGGTGTTATAGTTACTAAGATTTTTACCAAAACTTTCAATCTTTCAATCTTTCAAAAAATTTTGATCCCCCACTCTAATTTTTCAATTCCTTCCTGTAGGTTTTCCCCAAATTAAAATCTCTACAACTTCTCCCCCCTTATGTTATTTGACCCAAACTTTTGTTGGAAAATCTTGATTTAAAATGTGTATTTTTCATCAACTTTGGACATAAATAACTATAAGTATATCTCATACATATAGTTAATTCTTTGTGGGGTTGTATTCTCCTTGAAGAGAGCTTTGCAACAAGCTAAGATATGTCCAAAACAGAGTTAAAATGAATGAGATATCGAGTTGTAAAGTAAGCAACTTGAAACGGAAAAATGGAAGCTAAGAAATGAGTGGGAAGTTGTCCCACATAGGAAATGAGATAAAACTTTGAGCAATTTATAAGCTCAAGTGTGGAGGTCAAGATGTGATCTCTTGTGGTGTGTTTTACTCCCTTGCCTACGCGCGCGCAGGGGGGGGTGCAAATTTGGATTCGAGCTTGTGGACCAATGCATGCTCGCGCGACCTGCGGACACGAATGCAGCTCCGAAATTCTCGAGCTTGCACATGCCTCGTTTTGCTCCAGCTCATAATAATTTCGAACCTTTCAGAAATTTTATTTTTGGAACAGATTGAAATCTGTTTTCAAATTAATAAAATTAATTTTCGTATCTTTACTAAATAATAACGATTTGGAAAATCGTTTTCGTTAGCTCTATTCGTTGAGATATACAAAAACGATACTCATTCAACCATACACTCTGCAACTCGTTAACCACAAATTACTGCGTACGTTTGCTTCGTGAATTTTTCAGGCAAGTTCATCTCCGGCTGTACATCACGGCTTTAACCGTTGTACCCTGGGAAACATACGCGAATATGTTTTAAGGGAATTGTGTTCAACACAAGCCTCGGTCTCGATATCTTTTTACTGTTTTCTGTAATCACTTTCGTTTCGTTTTTAACGCTATTTGCTACAACTTAAAACATATTCGAAAACGAACCTGGTTTGCTTTATTGCTTTAACGGAAAACTTATTTAATTCGAATCACTTTGCTTTCGACTTACTTTTATTCGAATCAGTTTTCATTCGGTTGGAATCTTCTTGTTTAAAGAGCTACTGCAAAGCATATTATTCAAGGGTTGCCATATTGGAACTGATAACCTTACTACCCTTTGGTTTTAATTGTAACAATTTTCTCTGACTGTTCCACTTTTGAAAGCAAGTTTACTGTTCGTATACAATAACCTTTGCTTAATTTGAAGTACCATAAAATATTGTTTCTTTTAGTGGCAACAAGTTTTATTATTTTGTGATTAAAAACATAATCTGTACAACCGGTACCAAACTGTTTATATAGTTTTAATGTAACATATTATCAAACTCAATTGATTTTGATAATATATAAGTCTTTCCTATAATTGAAGAAAATTTATTATACGTTTGCAACCAATTTTGGTTGAATATTGTGTATTGATTTACTTATATAATCAATCTACAATTTTATTTAATCATTTTTTATCGAAGATAAGAAACCAGGATTGAGTTTCTTATCGTTTCAAAGAAACCAAGTTAGAGTTTCATATTGTTTTAAAGAAACCAAGTTAGAGTTTCATATTGTTTTCAAGAAACCGGGCTAGAGTTTCTTGTTTATTATAACCTGTTACGATTAACTGCTTATTCGTATCAGTTTTTGTTGGTTTTTCAGATTTACTATGGCTGAGGGTCAATCGAGTGCTTCAAAGCAACCAGTGTCTGGTGCTAACACTGCAGCTGTGACCGTTCCAACTATTGCTACTCATGCTGAGAGGCCGGAAAAGTTTTCTGGTTTGCACTTTAAGACGTGGCAGCAGAAGATGCTCTTCTATCTCACTACTCTGAATTTGTCTCGGTTCTTGACCGAATCTGTACCCCAACTTGCTGAAGGGGAAACCGATGCACAAGCTTTGAGAGCTATTGAAGCTTGGAACCATTCCGACTTTATTTGTCGGAACTATGTACTGAATTGCTTGGTTGATGGATTGTACAATGTTTATTGTCAAATCAAGACTTCCAAAGAACTACGGGAATCATTGGATCGGAAGTATAAAACAGAGGATGCTGGAACCAAGAAATTTGTGGTAGCTCGGTTTTTGGATTATAAGATGGTTGATTCTAAGACTGTGATCACTCAAGTACAAGAACTGCAAATCATACTTCATGATATTCACGCTGAAGGTATGACATTAAGTGAGACTTTTCAGGTTGCGGCTATGATTGAGAAGTTACCTCCCGGTTGGGTGGACTTAAAAAACTATCTCAAACATAAGCGCAAGGAGATGACAGTAGAAGATCTTATTGTTCGTCTCAGGATTGAAGAGGACAATAAGTTGGCTCAAAAGAGTAGCTACACGCCTATTTCTGCTAAGGCAAACATTGTGGAACATGGTCAGTCGTCCAAGGCAAATAAGAACTACAAAGGCAAAGGCAAAAGCGACAATGGAAAGAAGGGCAAAGGAAAAACTGTGAACCTTGGTCCGAAAGCTGGGATTGTGAAAAAGAAATTCCAAGGGACTTGTTACAATTGTGACCAACCAGGTCATAGGGCTGCTAATTGTAAGAAGCCAAAACGTGAATCCTCACGTCAAGCTAACATGGTGGATGATGATGTGATGGGACTTGTTGCTATGGTTTCCGATCTTAGTATGATGATTTTGGAAGTGAACCTTGTGGATACTGATTCCAAAGGGTGGTGGGTTGATACTGGGGCTACACGCCATGTTTGTTCTGATAAGAGTCTATTCCATACATTAAAGGAAGTTGAGAATGGTGAAAAGCTCTTCATGGGAAACTCGACTACAGCTGAAATCAAGGGTGAAGGAAAAGTGATCTTGAAGATGACCTCCGAGAAAGAGCTCACATTGAACAATGTGTTGTATGTGCCCGAGATTCGCAAGAATCTTGTGTCCGGGTGGTTGCTTAATAAGTTTGGTTTTAGGCTTGTGTTTGAGTCTGATAAGGTCGTGTTGACCAAGAATGGTACTTATGTTGGTAAGGGCTATGCCCTGAATGGTATGTTTAAACTCAATGTAATGGTTATCAAAAGTGAAATGAATAAGACTACTACTAGTTCTACTTATATGCTTGAGTCTTCTTCTAATATGTGGCATGGTCGTCTTGGTCATGTTAATTTTAATTCTATTCGTCGTTTGATTAAATTGAATTGCATACATACGTTTCATATTGACTCAAATTACAAATGTAAAACATGTGTTGAATCTAAACTTACTAGATCATCATTCCAATCGGTTGAAAGAAAAACCGAACCACTTGATATAATTCACACGGATATTTGTGATTTAAAATCAACTCCAACAAGAGGTGGTAACAAGTATTTCATCACATTTATTGATGATAGCACAAAATATTGTTATGTATATTTACTTAAAAGTAAAGATGAAGCAATTGATAAATTCGTGCTATACAAGAATGAAGTTGAGAATCAACTTAATAAGAAAATCAAGGTAGTTAGAAGTGATAGAGGAGGTGAATATGTATCACCATTTGCTGAATTTTGTGAGCAACATGGTATTAGACATGAATTCACCGCTCCTTACTCACCTCAACAAAACGGTATTGCCGAGAGAAAGAACCGTACCTTGAAAGAAATGATGAATGCCATGTTAATATGTTCTGGATTAGGGTAGAACATGTGGGGAGAGGCTATACTCTCGGCTAATTATCTTTTGAATAAGATACCTCGGAAAAAGAAGGATGAAACCCCATATGAATTATGGACGGGAAGGAAACCTTCCTACAAATACTTAAAAGTGTGGGGGTGTTTAGCCAAGGTGGTTGTTCCACCACCTAAAATGGTGAAGATTGGACCGAAGACTGTGGATTGCATATTCATTGGATATGCTCACCATATTAGTGCCTATCGATTTCTTGTGCATGAATCTAAGATACCTGAGATACACAAGAATACGATTATGGAATCAAGGAATGCTTCGTTCTTTGAAAATGTGTTTCCTTATCTAACTTCATATGAACAACCAAGTGTGGTTAATCATGATGAACAACCTAACGAGGTTAATCATGATGAAAGATTAGATAGTCAAGTCAGACAAGAACAATCCGAAGAAGAGGATGTTGAACCAAGAAGAAGTAAAAGGGCAAGGGTTGAGAAATCGTTTGGTCCTGATTTTGTCTCTTTCATGATAGAAAGTGAACCCAACACTTATCGAGAAGCAGTTACTTCTTCTGAAGGACCCCAATGGAAAGAAGCCATCAAAAGTGAAATAGATTCTATTTTACAAAACCATACATGGGAGTTAGTGGATCTTCCTCCGGGATGCAAACCATTAGGTTACCGATGGATCTTTAAGAAAAAGATGAATACGGATGGCTCGATTGATAAATACAAAGCAAGATTGGTGATCAAGGGTTATAGGCAACGAGAAGGTCTAGATTATTTCGATACCTACTCTCCGGTGACCCGGATAACTTCCATAAGAATGGTACTTGCTATAGCCGCCATTAGAGATTTGGAAGTTCACCAAATGGATGTGAAAACTGCTTTTCTAAACGGAGATTTAGAAGAGGAGATTTACATGGAACAACCCGAGGGTTTTGTTGCCAAAGGACAAGAGAATAAAGTTTGCAAGCTTGTTAAATCACTGTATGGTTTAAAGCAAGCTCCAAAACAATGGCATCAAAAGTTTGACCATGTCATGATAGATAATGGTTTTAAGATCAATGAATGTGATAAGTGTGTCTACGTGAAAGACACACCTAATGGATACGTCATCTTATGTCTCTATGTGGATGATATGCTAATCATAGGTAGTGATGATAAGATGATAAGATCAACAAAGGATATGTTGAAAGCAAGGTTTGACATGAAAGATATGGGTTTGGCTGATGTGATTCTTGGTATCAAGATCACAAGGACCAAAGATGGTCTTATGTTACACCAAACTCATTATGTGGATAAGATTCTTGAGAAGTTTAATTCGGGTGATTCTAGTGTAGCTAGAACTCCGATTGATATAAGTCAACACCTATCTAAGAATAGAGGTCAAGGTGTTTCCCAAGTCGAATATTCAAGAATCATTGGTAGTCTCATGTATTTGATGAGTTGTACAAGGCCTAACATAGCATATGCAGTAAGCAGGCTGAGTAGATATACTAGTAATCCAAGTACTGAACATTGGAAAAGTATAACGAGATTACTAAGATATTTGAGATATACTCGTGAATATGGACTACATTACAAAAGATATCCAGCTGTAATTGAAGGATACACCGATGCAAATTGGATCTCTGACATAAAAGATTCAAGAGCAACTAGTGGGTATGTTTTCACACTAGGAGGTGCAGCTGCATCTTGGAAATCGTCCAAACAAACGGTTATAGCTAGATCCACGATGGAATATGAGTTTATCGCTTTGGACAAATGTGGGGAAGAGGCAGAGTGGTTACGTCAATTTACCGAGGATATACCTAGGTGGCCTAAGCCGGTAACGGCCATTAGTATACATTGTGATAGCCAATCGGCAATTGGTAGAGCTCATAGCATAATGTATAATGGTAAGTCTCGGCATATTCGACGTAGACATAATACTATACGACAACTACTCTCAACCGGAATTATCACAATTGACTATGTGAAGTCAACTGATAATATTGCGGATCCGCTAACTAAAGGCTTAAGCAGAGAGGTAGTTTACAGGTCGTCAAGAGGAATGGGACTAAAGCCCTTGAATGAATAAGTTTGTACAAAGGAAAACCTCACCTAGTTGACTGGAGATCCCAAGATCTAGGTTCAAGAGGACAACCTAATTGTATGAACGAAGGGAGGTCACTGTGGGGGAGTTATTTTATTAACTAAACCCGTTAAAAGGGAGTTTTATTAAACTTCCTAGTCCATTCTTATATTAACAGTGATAGTTAGGTTAGGCTTAATGCTTTTAATGATTTCGAAAATCACCTATGTGAGAGAGAAGTAGGGTCGCTTCGAAGGGAAATGTGGGGGGCGCATTTCCTAAGAGCTCTTGCAGAACCAGGCTAGTGTTCAAGACCATAAAGGACACGACTATGAGGAGTTGAAAATGTCAGGAAGAGTCATGTGTGAATATGTATTGTCGTCTACATCAACAGCAGATCAGTTCAAAGACATCGCCGTCTACTGACAGCTAGGAGACTAAGTACATTTCATAAGGGAAGGTTCAAAGGGTAACACCTACCTATCCTATGCAAGACTCAACTGTTGAAACTTTGATGAGACTTTCCTACGTAATTTATCGATCTCCATTCATGTGGGGGATTGTTGGAAAATGTTGATTTAAAATGTGTATTTTTCATTAACTTTGGACATAAATAACTATAAGTATATCTCATACATATAGTTAATTCTTTGTGGGGTTGTATTCTCCTTGAAGAGAGCTTTGCAACAAGCTAAGATATGTCCAAAACGGAGTTAAAATGAATGAGATATCGAGTTGTAAAGTAAGCAACTTGAAACGGAAAAATGGAAGCTAAGAAATGAGTGGGAAGTTGTCCCACATAGGAAATGAGATAAAACTTTGAGCAATTTATAAGCTCAAGTGTGGAGGTCAAGATGTGATCTCTTGTGGTGTGTTTTACTCCCTTGCCTACGCGCGCGCAGAGGGGGTGCAAATCGTGGGAAATTTGGGTTCGAGCTTGTGGACCAATGCATGCTCGCGCGACCTGCGGACACGAATGCAGCTCTGAAATTCTCGAGCTTGCACATGCCTCGTTTTGCTCCAGCTCATAATAATTTCGAACCTTCCAGAAATTTTATTTTTGGAACAGATTGAAATCTGTTTTCAAATTAATAAAATTAATTTTCGTATCTTTATTAAATAATAACGATTTGGAAAATCGTTTTCGTTTTGTGAAGATCTTAACTTGGTGAACAATCTTTTGTTTCACTATAAATAAAGATCATAGCTCTATTCGTTGAGATATACAAAAACGATACTCATTCAACCATACATTCTGCAACTCGTTAACCACAAATTACTGCGTACGTTTGCTTCGTGATTTTTTCAGGCAAGTTCATCTCCGGCTGTACATCATGGCTTTAACCGTTGTACCCTGGGAAACATACGTGTAACATCCTCGCCTCAGGCCTAGGAGAAATTGGTAATTTACTTAATTTATGTGATCATTTAATTGAGTTTATAAATAATTCCTATTATTTAGCTAATTGAAATAAATATGTCCAATGGTCAAATGACTTATTGTGATACATGAATTATTACTTGTTTTAAATTATTATGGTTATCGGTAAGATAAAATGTAATTCCTCGCAATTAGTTTTTAGGTTCCAGACAATAGAATTAGAGCGGATAAAATTTGTACACTGTGAAGTGTGGAGGTGGAAGTTAGGCCGACACCTAACTTCCCACCTTCCCTTTCTTCACTTCAATTGGTTTCCTCATTTCTCTTCCAAAGCAAAACACACACACACAAAGAAAATTTGGGGCTTTGATCTAGCTCATGTGATCACCATCATTTTAGTCGTCTTTAGTTCATCACCTTGTTCCTCTACAATTTGTAAGTAACTTCTTGCTCTCACACATCTTGGATTTGAGTTTAATTTGGAAATTTAAATAGTTAGGTTAAATTGATGCTTAGGTAAATCTTGAAGCTTGATGATGTATTTTGTGGATATGACATGATATATGATGATAGTTGAGGTTATTAGATAGGTAAAATCGTGTAGTGCACCTTGAATTTGTAGTTGGTGATTTTGTGTTCGTGCTAAAGCTTGGACAGCAGCAGCAGGTGCTGGAAACGATGAACAAGCCGGCGGGTTGGGGTCTCAACCCGGCGGGTTGTTAGTATTTTAAGGGAGCCGACGGCTTCTTTGCCAACACGGCGGCTCCTACAGGCTTTAAAACGCATTTTATTTCTGTTAGTGAAAAACTTAATTACCCGGCTGATTGTGGGTGGACCCGGTGGGTCATTGGGTCAAGCCGGCGGCTCATAGACCTCAGCCGGCAGGTTCTTGAGCATTTTCAGCAAACCAGTTTTGTTTTGAATTCCTTTCTAATAAATAAGTTATATGTTTATATGAATTAGTGGCATATAATATAGTATCATGATAGGTTAAATTATAAATTATATGCATGTTGAAGTGTTGTAAGTTTAGATATCATGTGGATTTTAATGATGTCCTTAATTTATCATACGGATATTTGGAATGAGTTATTGACTCGTATTATTCTGTGGTGATTACAGATAAAATGAAGACTCAATAATATTAGAACTTTGAGTGGAGGTTGTGATTATCAAGGTGAGTGGATCATTGACTCTCAGTCTAAATTAGTTGTAACAATCTGGTTACAACGGGTAAACATGTTCTACTGTTATACTTTGTATAAGTTGCATATTGCCATGATGATTATGGATTGTGAGATTGTCAGGGGTCAATATGATATTGGGTTTGGGTACTATTACTTTGGACGACATAATGACTTTGTACATGTGTTGTTTATTGCAGTTATGTCGTATGTAGTAATAGTTCTAAACTATCGGTAAGACCACTGTTTGGCCTTCAGTGGTTATAAGTGTTACTTGGGGAACCACCGCGGCATGAGGGTACCTCAAGGACCACCGATCCTCGTTGATGTAATTGTTGTGATGCTTTGTGGTGATCAATTGCTATGCTAGTTTAGATTGATAGTTGTGATCTATTCACTTAGCTTCGTGCTAACCCCTCTCCCTACTTCTTGCAGATTACTTTTGTGTGGGTGGGCAAGAAGTTAGTTCTGAAGAATGTTTGACTGCCTACTCTGAATATATGACATGTCATCGTTTCTAAACTTATGTTTTGAAGTTAAATAACACCTAACTTAATGTTTATAGTTAATATGGTTATTGTATCAACTCATCATGCATGCATAGATTGTGTTTTGGGAAATATGTTATACGCAATCTATAATGCATGATTTGTATTTCTCGCTTCCGATTGATATATATATATATATATATATATATATATATATATATATATATATATATATATAAAATGTTCTTGGAAAACTTGAGGTGTTATAATACGCGAATATGTTTTAAGGGAATTGTGTTCAACACAAGCCTCGGTTTCGATATCTTTTTACTGTTTTCTGTAATCACTTTCGTTTCGTTTTTAACGCTATTTGCTACAACTTTTCCCTCCACTCATCATTCTTCATCGCCTCTATGTAATCGATTTGGTTTCTTCATAATTTTTGACGAACCAATCATGAACTGTAAGTAATTCGATTTGTATGTAGATATATAGTTATACATACATTGAGCATATTTCTCCCTATATTCTGTGTATCCATAATTATATGTTGAATTTTCATCTAACGATGCAGGTAGTTGGCTAGAATAGAACATGAATGCCAATTTTACAAGGGAATTCTAGGATATATCAGTACCCAATTGGAACCGATGAATTTGTTTATTTTGCAAATATGTTCAGTTCATTTGCAGCTTTACCTGTCATTTTTTTCTTTACATTTTTGTTCTTTTGCTTTCTAACAAGCAGATAATAATTAGGTTACTAATAAATGTTTTTGTGCATACAAATTTCAGATGAAGGAGAATGGAGAGAAGCCATAGCTTGAGCCAAGTCATTTGAAAGAGAATATTATTTCTTGAGCAGAAGCGTAGTACTTTATAGGATTATGGTCGATAGCTTATTGTGTTGATTATAATATTTAATTTTGTATTATATGATACTTTTTTGATATTATGCAAGCTAATTTGTAAGATTACATTATGATGTTTATCTATGGTATACTATTATATTGCAGTGGAAACGAAATAATACTCTTTTACTAATGTGTTAAAAGTAATAGTAGCATGGATGCATATCATACAAAAAAAAATAAAAAAATCGAATTGTGCAATAAAATAAAAAAGAAATATATATTCTCTTTGTTCTAAAAAAGTGTTGCGTTTATGTAACGCAAACTATTAAAATGTTGCAATAGAGGCTAAAAAGTGTTGCTTTTCTATTGTGGGAACAATAGTAAGTGTTGCATTTGATACAAAAAAGTGTTGCATTTCAAAACTGTTTGTATTTCAAAATGCATGCAACATTTTAAAAAAGTGTTGCATTTTCCTACAAAAATGTTGCTTTAGATCTAAAGCGATGTTGGCTAAAGCAGCACTTCAAAAAGTGTTGCATTAGTGATAATGCAACACTTTTAAGGTCTAAAGTAACACTTTGTCAATGTTGCATTATGTTCATTTTGTTGTAATGAATATTATATAGCCGTGCATCGCACGGGTTTAACACTAGTTACTTATAAGTACATAGTTAATGAGAAAATATTAATTTAAACAGTCAGTAAAATCAGAAATATATAGCCGTGCATCGCACGGGTTTAACACTAGTTACTTATAAGTACATACTGAAATATTAATTTTTTCAGTAGGGTGTAACAGTGTTTAATAAGAACCTTTAAATTGTTCACGTAAATAGGATTTATCCTTAATTAATATTCATTAAAATGGTTCTTATAAAATATCATTGTGAATGTGAATTACACTGCATATATTGACTTGTGAAGCCAAATATATAGTAGTCGTATAACATTTATATATATATATATATATATATATATATATATATATATATATATATATATATATATATATAGTATTAGTAGTTGGGGACCAATATTAATTATCTTTTTTTGTTTCATAGCTTTCACAATGAATTAGCTGACATATAATATCCGACCACAAATACTTGTGGCCCAACACTGGGCCCTTTCATGTCAAGTTAATATTTAAGGAAATTAAAGGAAGTTAATTAGCTACCATCAAAACTTCACACATCTTCAAGAGTTAGAAATGCATACACTGATCGTAAACAATTTTGGGCTAACCCGAAATGCTTTTAAGAGTGTATGAAATGAGGTTTACGAGAGTCATGCATATATTTATAAAGCTCATTAAATTACAACAATTAATATATTATTTTAATTTAACTAGAGGTGGCAATTCGAATAATGTTGGGTTGACGGGTTCAAAGTATCCGGTATGAACTAACATTATAAACGCGTTAGTGGGTTCGTGGTTAAAAACACATGTTGGAGAGGATGGCTAGTTTCGGGGTTTAGATAATTAAATGGGTTAAATGGCGGGTTCATTGGTTAGTTTCATTTGGCAAGTTAATATCGAGTCAAATGGGTCAAATTTGACGGGTATGTTTGAGTTGACGGTTAGTTTAAGGTCAATAGTGGGTAAAATAATGATGTATAAAAGAACGAATAAGAATATTGTTGATTGAATAGAATGAACAAGAGCTAATATAGGTAAGACAATCTTGATAAATAAGAAACAAAAAACACTAATTAGAAACTATGTCAAATTAATTCAAATACATAATGCTATTTATTAAATTGTCATAACAATGATCTATTCTAATATATTGACTGGTCGACCAATTAACCCAAACTTAAACTCAGAACAATAAACTAAGTTGGGAATCTCAACCCGAGTTTATTTGGTTTGTGTCGCGTTTCGAGTCATAATTGTTTAATGACAAATGATAATTCCACCATCCATGTTGATAAATACACCACTATTAATACATAAAAGTGATGGATTTCTCAATTTAAATGGCAGATGTATCACCACCCTTATTTAATGGGTTCAAACCTCATATTTGCTTAAACGTAACAAAACTGCAAAAGTTAGTTAAATGGACAAGCGTATACTCCGTAATCTTTCCTATATACTAAATGGCTATCCCATTACCCTATGTGGAAGCATTTTACAAACTACATTATGACGTGACATCATTTCGTGGATTCTTAATTGTAAGATACGCATGTAAGAAGATTGAGCAATAAAGCATTAATATTAATATTCTCATTAAAATATAAGACTTTTCATATGTAATCGACATTAAATTATACTAATTAATTTGCTAGAGTATTAGCCAATTTCAATCAATTTATTATATATATATATATAGAGTAAGGTTCAAATGAGTACACCAATTTTGAGTGAGAATGAGGGAACCAACAGATTTCTGCCATGTGTCACTTTATTCTCCCTCCTCCACATTTTTAAAAATTAAATATCTCACAAACGGTAAGTCGAAAAATCATGAAAATTGCACCATAAAATTCAGCGTTTTCTCCTCTTCGATTTGCCGTCCCTCAAGGCATACTTTTGACAACTTTTATTTTTTCTCATTTTTTGATGGGTTTCACAAATTAATAACACATGTGTTAGTGATTAGTTGTACATTTAATTTGTGGTTAAGGTTAGGGTTTAGGGTTTAGTAGGGTTTATGGTTTAGGGTTTATAAGGGTTTAGTGTTTAGAAGGGGTTCAAGGTTTAGGGTTTAGAAAGATTTAGGGTTTAACGTTTTGTAAAGCGTTTAGGGTTTAGGGTTTGTGGTTTAGGGGTTAGGGTTTAGGGTTTGAGGTTTGGGGTTTCGGGGAGAAACCCCAAACCTCAAACCCCCCGAAACCCCAAACCTCAAACCCTAAACCCTAAACCCTAACCCCTAAACCACAAACCCTAAACCCTAAACGCAACACTTTAACACATGTGTTAGTAAATGTGAAACCCACCAAAAAAATGAAAAAAAAAACTTTTCGAAAGTATGTCTTGAGGGACGGCAAATCGAAGAGGAGAAAACGACGAATTTAATGGTGCAATTTTCATAATTTTTCGATTTGTCGTTTGTGAGATAATTGATGTTGGGGGTAAATGGGTTTTGTACATGTGGAACATTCTCTTTGTACACATGGCTTGATATCATTGGTTCCCTCATTCTCACACAAATTCCTATTCTCATTTGAACCCTACCCTATATATATATTTATGACGATATTGTACTTCTTTCATATTCCGTTTGATGGTAACTCTATTGGAATTGTAAGCATGCATTTATAAAATCATTGTTTCACTTAATAAGTAGTTGACATTTTACAATTGATCAGTTTATCTCTTATGTAAATTCGTAAAAAGAAAATGTGGTAAGAATGAACTTTGTAGAATACGTAACACTAATATTTAGTTATTTATAATATCAAGACCTTTAATTTAAGGTAAAATATGTTGTGTGTTAGTTATAGATTATAGAAGATACAACATACCGTGCAACATAACTAACATCATTGTATTAGAGTTCCTCTACATCTACATGTTCTATGTATAAAATAACCACATTTAATGAGTTACAATAATTTATTGTTAGATATATAGTTGAAAAATATTGGTATCAAAGCTTTACAGTATCTCATTTTCAAAAGATAAGAAGACTTTATGCATTGTGATTTATCAAATTCACCTAATTAATATATTTTAATTAGTACAATATTGTAGTGATTCACATAAACTTATATTTAATTTATTATAAATTTTAACTTTAATACATATTATATAAGATGAAATACGAAGTTGTCCGATGGACGGGATTTACTCTAGTATGTATATATACATACGCATACAATAATTAATATTTGATGGGAAAAAGCACTTGTTACATTTACTATATATCCAGCATAGGGCCCTCTTACACACTAAAAATGCTCTAAATTTAATTTGTGCATGCATAAAATTAAAAATACCTTGAGACTCGTATATTCCATTTGCCTTTAATGCCCCTCAGACCTTTCTTGACATGAATTAACAACGTACATATACTTTCAGTATGTAAAAAGAACATAAAAATATCAACCCATAAAACGTAATTGTAAAAACGACACTAGATTCGATCGGTTTAAGCGACAAATGAATGAATAAAGTGGGTTGGGTAACGAACGGGTCAGGTTGAGTTGGATTTTTATACACAGAGCATCAAAATTATATTAAAAACGACGTTAGATATTTAACAGTTGCTCACGACCTTTCTATATACCCTGAAAATAATCTTACTAGCTAATCGTTCTTTTTCTATCAAAATGAAAAAGCTTATAACACAAGCGAAACTAGCTTTGTTCGTTTATTCTTATTAGTAATATTAATCTATGTGTAATCAGATAATACATAAGCCCTGAATTAATTTCGTTTGTTATTACTTTTAAGCTATATTGATTAATAACTAAGGGTGTAATTATAGAATACATACAATAATAAGTTATAAAACAAGTTTAATGTGTATCCTCCAGAACATTGCTATATGACGGAAACATTACTCTTCATAACTTCATAAATGTATACACTTATCATCAATATATCATTTATCTACTTTTTATTAGAGGTGGCAAAATGAATGGGTCGGGTTGGGTTGGGTCACGGGTCTAGATGGGTTTGGGTCTAAATGGGTCCCGGTCTAGATGGGTCATTTAGAATGATGGGTCTAAACAGGTCCGGGTCAAATGGGTCTCGGGTCGGGTCGGGTAATCGGGTTCAACAGTATTTTTTTTTATTTGAGTGAAAAATGAAATGAGGTGGAAAATTTTTTTTTTACCCACTAAACCCGTCTAAACCCGTTGGTTAATTGTTACACAATTAGAGGTTATATTGAAAACCCATTTAGACCCATCCAAAAAATGGGGAGGAGACCCAACAAACCCATCCCCTACTAAAAATTAACCAAATTGACCCATAATTAACCAATGGGTTTAAAATTGTCACCTCTACTTTTTATCATACATATCATAAATGTATACACTTGTCATCAATATATCATTTATCTACTTTTTATCGTACACACATGTAATACGTAATTTAGATTTATAAAAAGAAATCACAAAAGGAATAAAAGAGCATTGTTCATAACATGCGTATTGTATATATAGGTAGAGTAGAGTTCAAATGAGTACATCAATTTTGAGTGAGAATATAATAATATCAAAATTAAAAAGTATAGATTAAACTTACAAACTAACATCGATCTGTATAACAATTTATGTACTTTGAATTGTACATATACGTTGAATATGTTTTAGGATTAGAAAAAGGTAAAAGATCTCTACACGACGAAAATGTTAGTCTTTATAAATTAAAAATAAATGTATACCAAGAGGTTGGGGCCATTGGCCTAGCGGTATGAGAGAGACCTTTCAACCAAGAAGTTGGAGGTTCAAGCCTCATTTGAGGCCGTGAGTTTATATATTAGTGGATTTTGTGGTTGTATATAATATGTGAGTTAGGTTGTAGGATTGTCTTTCCATAAAAATAAAATAAATAAATGTAAACACTTATCATCTATGTATCATTTATGTACATTGAATTGTACATACACATATACACATAGGATGTATTTTAGGATTGTCAATTATTATTATTATTTTAACAAAAAATAATGCTTTAGGTTTGAAAGAAAAAAACTCCAGTAAAAGACACAATATGAAGTATTCATTAGTTGCCTGATGTATATATAGATAAATGTGACTTTTGGCTTTGTATTAAATATGAAATGATAGGAAGTTGATGTTAAAAAATTTTACAGTATATAAATAGATGTGTTTATTGTAACGTTAATACCTAGTGTTTTGACGCATCCTACAATCCGTACATTAGTAACTAAGTTTCACGCATTGTACAAAATAGTTCTCTTAAGTATGGGTTTGGCACTTCGCATATCTTTTTGCATCAATATATACTCTCTCCGTCCCAATATAAATGTCATGTGCTAACTTTTTGAGTCTTTCATTTTCAACTTTGATCTTGTTTGTGTTATATAATATTTGATGCAAAATATATGAATGGATTGGGTTTAAAATGTATTTTCATTAGTATAATTTTCTTAAAGTATTATATAACACAAACAAATATATATAAGGTCGAAGTTGAAAAAAAAAAAAGACTTCGAAAACTGAAACATGATACTCATTTTGGAACGGATCGCGTTTGTATATTATATATATATATATATATATAATACTTGTATATATATACTTAAAAAAAGTTGATAGTGATCAAAATTTGTAGTGTATTTGAAGTTGTTGGTGATGCTGGCATTCATTATTGAGCTACAGTAAAAGGCTTGTTGTTCATAATATATATATCCGAGTCATGAGTCAGTGATGTGAAATATGATTTGGCCTCTCTTCTGCCTACTAATGGAAATGGCAATGGCAATGACAATGGCAATACATGCCATACTTGTTGTGTCTTCTCAACAATCAACCGCTCTCACCAAGTTTTACCTATATACTACCAGTACTTATATAATTCTAATCATACTATGCAAATGCCTTAAATCAATGACTTTAACCAAAACATGATGAAATCAGTTTGAGATGACCAAAATTGGTGACTTTCACTATTGAACATGATGAGACGAATGACACTAGAAGGAAATCTTCATAACATAAAAAACAAGAAACTGAATGGAGCACAGCAGCCACTTGAAAATGATATTACAATTGTGATTGCAAACCCCAAATGGTTTTCACAATTTCACCTCTCCCTCAACCAACAACATCCCTTTGTTCCCAACCTCTAACCATTTCTCTCAGAAGCAAAAACATTCCAAAACTTCGCATCCTTGCTTCTGTCATGGTGTGCCCAATTCTGCAATTGAATCAATAGCTGGTAAAACGACTGTACACGAACACGAGTCCACCAGCTCTCACTAAGAATTTCTAGCTTCATCATCATCATCATCCCATTCACTGAATGGTTCTTGTAAGCTTGCATTTGGAAATGAAAGCTGAATCTGAATAGTTTAAGCTACATAACTTCAAAAGCTCTGCTGATTGCTGCTTTAGTGATGGATTACAACCACTCTGTATAACAAGTAAAAGCTTTGCAGCAAGACCCACATCCACAGCAATCAATGAATACTCTTGAGGTGAAAGCTTGCATACAGACCATAAGATTGACAAAGCGTGTTGTGTACAGCTTTCCGAAACGCGCATCAACAATCTTACCATATTCGGTATGGTGCTCGAACAATCACTTAAAGCGACCTTACCTTCTCTAACACTTGATAATGCATCCAATATAAAAAGGCCTAATTCCAAACAATCAGGATTTAAGCTAGGTACCAGTTCAACCAATTGAGCAACGGCACCAATGCTAACTATCATGCTTCGAACTCGTTTATGCAAACAAAGTGATTTAATTAAGCTAAGCCCGGGAAGATGCCCACTTGGGTGTCTCTTATCTCTAACTAATCTCATCAAAGCAACAAGTAAACTATGGCTCGACACGCTTTCCACTTGAAAATCATTTCCTTCCATCAAAAGTTGGATTAATCGTGTACAATTAATCTTTGTTTCTATAGAACCTTCATTTAACATGTCTACCATTAACGATACCTTGGCAGGCTGCATCAGGTTCAATCTCGAAGACGAATCAAGATACAATTGAACAAGAATTGAAACAACCTCAGAACCGATAGCATGAGATGTATAAGGGCCTAATAAAGATGAAAGAAGACTCACCCCGCCTTTATCAACCACTGTTTTTCTAGCGATAACATGAGTCGTAACAAGTCGTCGTAGCTCCTTGAGCGAGTGCACACGAGCCTGGCCCTTTAAATTCTTGAGTTTATCTAAAATCTCAGATGCAGTCCCTTGTACATCTTGAGATCTATTCTTCATTTGAAAGTGTTTAGTTGAGAACCAAGTGTGAATTAGCCTGTGAAGAGTATTGTTTGGTGTAAGTGAATCATCCCATAGTTCTTGCATAGTAGTTGGGCACGTGAAATGTCCCAAACTGAACCATTTCAGGATATTAGAGCGCTCATATGTTTGTCCCGTGCATAGAGTAACAGGGTCTTCCATGGGTTCAAGTGAAATTGGGCAAATGAACACGGATGGAATCTCAACCATATCTAATTCTTCAATCATTTTTTTCAGATCCAGTTTCCCACCAAACCCCCCACCAAACCCACCACCAATTCCCACACCAACATTACCACCACCACCACCACCCAAAACTCCATCTTTGACAGCAGTTTCTAGATCCAGAACCTGCCCATCACCCCCATCTCTGTTGGGAATAAACACAGGCATTTTCGCAAACACTTGGTGTGCATAAACACAAATATAAAACACCTTCAAAGGCACATTACATTGCAAAGAAACATGGTTGTATATTATCTATATCTCTCCTCTAAAAATAGTGAGTCTTTCTCACTTTAACTGATTGTTTCCTCGGTCAAAAGGCTCATCTACATCTACATCATGTAATAATTATAACATAAAAAGATTTTTATTATAATATAATATAATGACCCAAAATTCAAAGTAATTCACCTCTCATTCAAAGGGTTGAATTGAATCATCATCAAAACAAATGTAGCAGAGTGAATATAAAAGTAGACTACACAAACATCTATGTACTCTGTACTTTTTTTTATAAATAATAAATAATTATTATTATTTACTACTACTACTAGTATAAAAGAATCATCAAAAGAAGGGGGAAATTTACCACTAAATAACAAAGGGACATAAATCAGACAGAACCTGTTACATTTGAAGTCCTCAATTTAAGAAAATAAAAAGCTACTGATGATGATGATGATGAAAATTTTGAGTCAAAGAAACAGAGAACATGGGGCAGATGTTCACAACAAAATTAATAAAGTAAAATAAAAAAATCAAAATAAAGTAATAAAGATATAAAATTAAATAATGGAGATAGAATTTTGTATTCAATGTTTTGTTTGATGGAAACTATGGAGAAGTGGGCCCACTCTTACCTCATCGGCCCGGTTACACGTGCTGGCCTTTTTTATTTTATTTTTCATTGTTTTTTGAATCTTAGAGCACATGGTGTGGTGTCGGTGTTTTGGGACAGTGTTCTGGAGAATGTTGAAGGTGAAGATTTTGTGGTGTGGTAAAATTGAATTCTCGACGTTCTGAACAGTGTTCTGGAGTTTTTTATTATTTGTTTTATTTGATTTTTTAATAAAAATAATTATATAAATTAATATATAAAAAACAAATAAATTAATTAAAACTAATAATATAACTTATTTATAAATTATACAATTAACAAAAAATTACAAATTTATTTGTTGGTTTCCTGCTCACCCACGTGCCATTCATTTTATTATTATTATTATATTATTATTATTATTTATATACTATATATATTTATGTATGTACCTATGGTCTCCTTCTTCTCCTTCTTTCCAAACCTGCAACAAGAGAAAAAATATATATATATATGTTTTGTTTGTAATTGAAATTCGTTTGGAGAAGAAGAAAACAAAAGGAAATTGAGAACACCGAACCCACCCAACGTCCGGAAACGAACGCTGAAACCAAAAGTTGACGAGAACACCGGCGAGAACGTCGGTGCGGGGCGGAAGAACGCCGTCCGACGGCGTTCTCGTCGGAAAACGCTGATGCCACGGAGGACCATACCGTGTGCTCTTACAGTTTGGAGATGAAGATAGAGCTAGAGATGAAGATGAAGCAAGAAGTTAGATAATGGAGATGAAGCTTTTATTTAGAATTGTAGTTGTTGCTTATATTTTTCAATAAGTGTTTGGCAACCTAACTATGGTTGAAACTTATAAATATAAAATGTGTAATTTCAGTATAATCCTAGCTATAAAAATCCTTTGATTTATATATCAATTTATATTTATAAAATAAAACAAGATTTTTTCCTTATTTCTTAGTTATGTTAAATCATTACATCTTTATTTTAGGGAGCTGATGAATACAACAAATAAAAGTTATTCATATACCAAAACTGTGCTTTGAATACTTGTACTATATGCAATAACTACTGTACAGTTGTTGTATGAATCAATTTTATTTGTTGTATTTATCAACTCCCTTATTTTAAAGCTACCTAATTATGCCTCGTCATTCAATTAGTTTTCCTTAAAAGTCTTTATTATTTCTAACACTTTCATCCTAAAAGTTTTCAAGATTTTTTAAGTTCCTAACAAACTACTACATTTTATTTTATGAGTGATCCTAATTCATAAAGTATTATACTTTATTATAATAGATTTTTAAATTCTTGCATTACATTTATTATAAAACTAATGATTTGTTTGATTGTTTCTACATAAAAAAAATGAATTTATTGTCTTACTGATATTTCATACATTGCAATTACATATTATATCTGTTGAGTCACTGGTCGCTGACCATGTTGAGTCACTGGTTGCTGACCAACTCAACTATACACTACTCAATGAAGAAATGGATTGTGTCAAAGCTGCTGTTGCTGGAGTTTATTACTGCTGATCATTATTCACTCTACTCTCAAGGGAAATGATATGCCGAGGAAGATTAGAATTCAACCTTGTGTATCGCTGATATTTAGCAGCGAGAGTTCTACATCTTCAAATCTAATAAGGCAAAAGTCACTGCCCGAATAATAGCTATTCGTTGAAGATCTCTATTTCAAGTCATTCTACAAGAGCATGTTAGCTCGCAGTGAGTGAGGAGAATTACTGCATCTTCAGTGACTATTCAATAAAGCCTCTCAATCACCAAGTGCAAAAGTTCTGTACTTATATACACATCAGCAAGAGTCTTCGTACTTGAAGAATGTTCGAATGATTACGTGGCGGCAACTGATTGGATTTAAGGTAACGAGATATTTGCGGTAATAGAATTGGGACCCGCAATATGTCGGTTCATCAGAGATCAAGCCAATCAAGTTGCAACACGTGTCCTTCCAAGATCCTATTTTGTAGGAGATATTCACGGGATTCTTGTAGTATATATAGTTCAGCTTATTGTACTTTTGAGGCTAGTTTTTTTGTACGTACTTATCACTTGTGTGTTCAGTGATCAGTTTGTCTAGGGTACGTTACAGTAACTCAGCGAGTGAGCAGTTAGCGTGTTTGTCCATTACTGCTAATCTCATTTGTAATAAGTTAGCTTGTGTGTTTGATTTGGATTAGCTTGGGCTAGTCCATTCCGCAATCAACACTTGTGAATTTTATGATCAATATAATTCACCATTTAGCTACTATTACTATTGTTCTTTGATATTGTCATATCTGATTTACTATCTGTTACTATATACTCTGTTTGTGTTCAATCAATTAAAAACTAGCTAAATAACTCAAGTAAAATCAGAAATAGTTTTTAATTGTATTCAACCCCCCCTTCTACAATTAAACTTTACATATTGAGATTCCATATCACTTATCAATAGTGATTACGGGACTATCAATTGGTATCAGAGCAGAGTTGGTTTAAATCAATTAACCAGATCTGCAATGGAATCAGTAAAGTACAGCTGTGTCGACTCTGAGTATCAGAAGGGAAATGGTTCTACTACAAAACCTCCAGCGTTTGATCCCTCTAGGATTGAAACCTGGATGTCCCGGATGATGATGTTTCTTGAGCTTATTGATGATCATCTTTGCAATATCATAACCAACGGTCCTCATATTCCAACCACTATTATTCCTGCTGTTGTAGCTACTGCTACCACTCCTGCAATACCAGAAATGGTTTTGCCTAAGAGAGAGGAACAGTGAACGGATGAGGATAAATGATTGGTTAGATTAGATAAACAAGCTAAAATCTACATTGGCATGTCACTTCCTGACGAAATGTTTGAATCAATCAGGCTTTGCAAAACTGCAAAAGATATGTGGGATACCCTTAGGAATATATATATTGGAACTCCTGATATTATTCGCTCCAGGGAAGTAAATCTCACTCGCCAGTATGAGCTGTTCGCAATGGAACCCAACGAGTCACTATCTTCTACTTATACCAGATATCAATCGCTGATGAACAAGATGGAGAAGGCTGGTATAGGAAAGGAGCAGCGATTTGTTGTTGAAAAGTTCTTGGAATTATTGCCAAGAAAAGTTTGGGGAACCATTGCTACATGTACGAGATAGAGAAATGATTATACAAATCTTAATCTTACTCAAGTCTATGGTATTTTGCTCAACTGAGAGCAGTCGGAAAATCAAGCTGATCAGAGTGAGCATATTCGTGCAACACTTGGAAGTCAGAAGATATCCAATGCCCTTGTAGCTGAGCTTGAGGAAATCGATCAAAGGCATAAATCAAAATCAAAAGTTTCTAAGCAAAGCTCAAAGTCGCTGATAGCTAGTGAAGAAGGTGAAGGTACTGAAGAACAGTCGGAGTATGAATATGATGAGGGTCTAGAAAAGCTGGAAAGAGACATGGCAATGATGGTTGCAAATTTCAGAAGGAACACCAGATCAAAAAGATTCGTTGGTGCTCCATCATCTGAAAATTTCAAATCAAAAGGTGAATGCTACAAATGTGGTAAACCTGGTCACTTTGCAGCTGATTGTAGATCAAAGTCAGCCAACCAAGTCCCTAAACCAGTGCCTGATTTCAGAAATGACAAGTACAACAAGTACAAGGCAAAATATAAGAAGCTGAAGGCAATGGCTAAATCTGGAAAGAAGAAGGGAAAAGGTTTCGTCGCTGAAGAAGGTTCATTCAGTGACTCTGACTCCTCATCATCAGATGAAGAAGAAGCAATGATTTGTTTAAATAAGGAGTACTGTCTGATGGCTGATGACGCTGAATTTCTTCAAGATATCAAAGAAGTCACTCCTAAGTGTTCAGCATCTGAATGGAATCCTGAAACTCTTTACAAGGTACACTGTTTCAAATCATCTTCAGTTTCTGAAAAAGAGAATGTTTTTGAGTCTCTGATAGTTGACTTATCAAATGCTCATGACATTCAGAAAAGACAGCGATGTGAGATCAGTGACTTAAAATCAAGGCTATATAATCAAGGTGAAAATGTGTCAAAACTAAAATGATTAAAACTAGATCTTGATGCACAAACTTATGCAAATCAAGTATGTGTTCAAGAAAAGGTAAAATTTGAAACACAATTTCAACAACTTAAAAAAGTCATGGAATTTTGGTGCAAATCAAATGATAATGTCAATCAATGTGTCAATAATCAAATTCCAAAACAAGTTAAAGCTATTTTGGGAGGAGATTATGAATATGCTGCATCACTCGCTGACTCAACGAAAGTTGATCCTGTCTTTGATCCCAAGGGAAATTTTTCAGAAGCTATTTTTGAACCTATATCAGTCTTCAGTGAGCCAAGACCAAATAATTTCACTAAAAGAAAATTGGTCACTGATGATTCTGATATGACAGAAGGTAGAGATGAGATAAATATTTTGAAAATTATCAAATCATCAGTAACTTCACATCTCATCAAAACCATCTCTGATAATCAAATTATTATCAGAAACTTCACTGACACTTTACCAGTCACTGAGAAAACTTCCATCAGTGATCTTAAGTCAAAGATGCAGGAAGTTAAAATCAGCAAGAGAAGTTGTTTGACTGTGTCAGATCAGCAACTTAAAACAAGGAAAGTCAAAAAGGCCAGTCATTTTAATAAAAAGTGTTATAAATGTGGTGAAAGACAGCACTTGTCATCTGAATGCTTAGCTCTACCTATTTCAAAACATCAAATCATCAGTGAGCATTCAGATACGATTTATGCAAATCAGTGGAAGCCAAAACCTAGGCTTAGCCACTATGAACCCACTTCTGGCTGGGTTCACCAGTTAAACTTAAATGAACAAATAGATTCTTTGAATTTATTTATTTATTTTTGCTTTATCTTTTTAAATTTTTTTTGAATAATTTTACTCTATGATTTATAACATTAGAAGGATATATTCACTGATCAAATGACTTTCACTGATACAATCAGCAAGTTCAGAAATTAGTGTGTTATATTCATCTTCTATTATAACTCATAAAGTAACTTGAATATCTTTTATGTCTAAAAGTTTGATTGATGTTATTTTTCTATGATATCACCAGCTGATTGGGTCAGTATTCTAAGTTGTGGTCTGATAAGTAAGATGTATCATTAGAAACATAATGTTCATCTTACTTTGAACATAATCTATATTCATTTCTTTTAAATAAAACTTATATCTATCAAAATTTGACAAATAATGGTCCTTATCAAAACTAAACCCATGTCTAAATGATTTAATCAGTATTCTAAGTTGTGATTAAATCAGGAAAACAAAAGGTTCAGCTAGATAAATCTATGAAATTGTCAAGTTGTGATATTTATATTTCTTTTCGGCGGTAAACTAAGTATTTGGTTATGTGGTCTCAGGGACATTTACTCCCTGAGCTATCATTTAATGGTGGTATATAAATCGACAAACATTCGTTATGATTAATACTTTTTGTATTTAATTTGACGGATTTCAAAAAGAAATATATTTTGGTACACCGAAAAAGTCGCATTCCTGACATTATCTTTCTTACGTCAGTGCATTTTTTCGGCGCACCTCTCCCATCACCATTAATACCACCACTCTCCACCATCATCACCCCTATACCACTCCTATCAACCGCTACCATCATCCACGACTCTTCATTTTTTACCACATAATTATCAAGTTGTGCTCACTATAAAATCAGTGATTTTGTCTCACTCTCACTCTTTACGCACACTTGATTTTTGTGCTCTTAAAAAATTAAGAACCTTTCATCTTCAAAACCCTAAAACATGCAAAAAAAAAATAAAAAATCATCAATTAAAATGGCAAGATCAAAATTCTTTCCCAATTCTTATTCACCCACTGCAGATATTAAGGTTCTAAAAGCATCTGCCGTGAGTGATGAGCTTGTCATCATTGTCCCAAAATCAAATTATTTGGGAAATCTAAAATGTGCAAAAACAGAGTATGCGGAGATTATTAATTTTTTAAATAATCATTTTATTCTCCCTACTCTCACCTTATCACCTGGAGAAATGAATCCCGAATGGCTCAGTGAGTTCTGGTTCACTGCATGTTAGTCCCGAACGCGTAGAATCTGATCGGATCGTTATTGATTGCTATTGCGGAATGATAAACAATCAATATATGATTCACGAACACACAAACAATTCTCTATAATCTTGTATATATTCACAATTGAAATATAAACGATTACAGAATACAAACTCGTTTCTCTCCTTTCTCTTACACCAAAAACGGCTCTCACTCTCTATTTCGCTAACCCTAAACTGACTTCTAACTTCTCTATTTATATGAAGCCTATTGGGCCCTGCGACGTTAGGCCCAACGTCGCAGGCCCAGCCCATTACGACATAACCAACGTCGCATCTCTATGTATGTTCTATATAATTACTTTTCGTTTACACACTGAACACTATACATATGCAGACTAATTGACTTTAACAATTACAATAGTTTGACCAACTGACTGACACACAAAATGCACCAACAAACTCCCCCTTGTCAGCAGCTTGGTCAAATAAGTCTTCAATTAGTCTTCATCAACAAACTCTTTCATGTCTTTGACAATCAGAAACTCCCCCTTTGAGATAGCATGGTCTTCCAAGAAATCTTGATGTCCAAATTCATGTGACTGACACAAATTTATCATACAATAAGATCTTCAAACTCAATGACCATCTCTCAATCATCAGCAGCTTCTCCGATAGAATTATCTTCACAATCTTTGGAGAATAACCGACAATATAACACCCCTCTTTTCTAACCATTATAATAATGATTTTGACTCGGAAGCGTATATTTAAAACATATATCATATAAAAAGTACATAAATTGTTTTCAAAACTTAATACCCAACATTACAACAACTATTACAACAATAATAATACCACAACGAGGTGTTATATAATTTTATCATTTTCTTATCAAAATATATAAGAGTTAACGCTTAGTTGTCAAACATTCCATCCAGTCCAACTTCTTGCCCACCCGATAAGAAATCCTTAACCTGCAAGAAGTATTAATGTGGGGGATTAGCATAACGCTAAGTGAGTGAATAATTAATCAACAGCCCAACTCAGCATAACAACTTTGTTTACAATAAATAATCGTAAACAAAAACATCACAGTAGATCGATGGTTCTTGGGGAAACCTTCAGCCAAGAATACCAACAGTAACACATAATATCAATGAGGATAACATCTCAATACAATGAGGATCGGTGGTTCTTGAGATACCATAATACCCGAGGATTCTCCAAGAACACTTATCGTACATATCCGTATGGCCATAACGGACGAGACCGATAGTTTGGTACTAATCTCATACGACCTAATTTCCTATTAACGATGAGTACAAGGAAATTCTGTCGTCTTACAATAGTAACCAAACCCAACCATTAGGTTGACCCCAATACACTGATGCCCGAAGGCCAAATATTAAGTGATCACATATTCACATATTCAATCAGGTCAACCTATCACAGTCTATCAACAGTATTATTACTATTTAACCCAAAATCATCATGGCAAACCAAAAGCAGTAATAATACGTTTACTCGTTGTAATCAAACCTGTTACAACTAAATCACACCGAGGATTAAAGATCCACTCACCGATACCCCAGTGTCCACTCAGAAGTCTAATATTACTGAGTCTTCTGCTGATCTGAGAATACAATTAAATAACGAGTTAGTAACTAGTCCATAGCATATAACTCATGTTATAATCATATAACATATTTCTATACTTAGTGTCGAACTAACACAGTCACCAATTTGTAATATCAATGATAACTATTTATTCGAACCATAATTCAATACTCAATTATCTAGTGCCAAGTTATTATCATAATTTTCATATAAAGATCCGACCTTAAGATAATACACATAACAATCTATCAAACACATAATATCAATCTACTAACGATCACTAAGTTATAACCACTCATTTTATAATTATATACTTATTTCGAAAGTATAATATTAACTGAAACCATCGAGTTGTAATTAGCGATCATACTAGCTCACAAGTTATCGTCTTGTCGTATTTGTCACACCCCCATTTTCATGCTTTGCGGAAGCGACTGTTTTGGAGCGTGACTACTCAATAATCAAACCCAAAGTACAAGCAAACGACTCTAAATGAGACGTTGTAGAAGATGTTACATTAATACATAAGTTTTTCAAAAGTAATAAATCATTGATGAGTTCGCAACTTGTTTTGTTAGATTTTAAGTACATAATCATTATACAAAAGATAATGCAAGTAAAATCTTCATATGTGTAATTGCATGCGACTCAAGCTACTAAAGCATATCCTGCTGGGCCATCTGTACTGATCAACCCTACTGTTGCTGTGTACCTGAGAATGCATTACTAAAACAGGTCAACCAAAAGGTTGGTGAATTTCACAGGTGTATAATAAGTATAGTTTGAACACATCAGCTTGTAAAATCATTGAGTAAATATTGCACAGTCGCAATAGTTTCCGTATATATTGCCATGAGCACCATAGTCGAAGCTTAACAATCATTGATTTTGCCCTCGTGAATGCTAATCCAGAACATTCATATGTAACGAGTAAGAAACACCCATTTATACTGTATGTTCGGGGTAGTGCGTGCTACCCTGGGTGAGGATTGTCAGTCCTAATGGATCCATTTACTAGTACTCGCGCTTAAGACCATAACTGACGACTATGATTAAAGGGACTTCATTGGATTAAGTAAATCTCATGCAATCGATATACCAGTAAATCAGTTTGTAATCAAGTAATTAAGTACATGTGTTCGAGTAAAACAAGTAATGCATCTCCCCCAAAGTAAAACAGTGAAAAGGGGCCGTGAGACTCACCTGTAGAGCCAGCAATCCTAAAGTGCGTACGTATTCCAACAGTAATCTCCTAACGTCCTAAACACGCAAGATTGTATGTTTGTAAGTGTATGCGTAATAATTCGTTTGTTTAGTTGTTCGTTAGGTTAATTACTTAGTTTGTAAAAAGTATACGACTCGTTGTTGTCAGGTTACAATTATATTTCAAAAATATAATTAAGTTTGTTCGTATAAATATACTTCATAAGTTATCCTAATGTATCGTATTGTTTCCGAATATTAATAGTTTTTACTTTCGAAAATCTGACCAAAATTTACATCTCACGCGATCGCGTAAAATACTCGGCCGAACCCGTGATTTTCCTCATGACCCGATCGCGTGACATCCCCGGCCGATCGCGTGATTTCTTTCCTTGACCCGATCGCGTGACTTCCCTCGGCCGATCGCGTAACATTTAACCATTCACGCGATCGCGTGATTATATGTTTTGTTAAAGCGTATTTTTCATTTTGAAATGACGCGATCGCGTCATTTATACGGAGCACTGTAGCTCCGTCTTCCTCACAGTCTGATCCGAAGTTTTTATAATTTCCCTTATGTTTTTAGTTTCAATCTTTCACAAACAAATTATAATAAGCTAGTAATACGTATGTTAACATAAAATTAACGAAAAAGGAAAAGTGATTCCTTACGAATTTAAAAAAACGAAACCGTGAGGTGGTGATGATGAAGAACACGATGATGATGATGATGAACAAGGATGGAGATGATGATGATCCAGATTATGATGTTGCTGTGATGTTGTTATTGTTGTTGTGTTTGATCCGAGAGAGAAAAGAGCAGAGAGTGAGAAATGAGAGTGAATATGCGTGTGTGTGTATTTGCATTATTGAGGTCGGTTGTATAAACCGGCCTCAATTATTGAAGGTGGGTGGTATTTTCGACCCGTGTTTACGTACCCGATCGTTAAGTAATGTAATATTTAAAAATGATAATTTTCTAAATATTATTTCGTATATGTTTTTAATTGAAATATTTTATAAAAATACTTTCAATGAGCTTTAAAAATATATCTTAGTTTTACTCAAAATACACGGATAGTTTTCTGTATCTAAAATGTATTTAAATTTCAAACGGAGTATAGAATATGATGATGATGATGAAGTCAGATGTTAATGCCAAAATCACAAAAGCAAACTTTCCTTTTTATTTCTACTGTGCGTGTGGTTCTTTTTGGTGCAAGAGAGAAGTAGACACAATTTGGGATAATTAAAGAATAAGTCGGCTCCACCCATGAACCGACTCAGTTATTAATTTAAATTTGGTCCCCTTTTTAATCTATTGTCTGGAACCTAAAACCATTTACAATTCTAACAATTTTTTTTTACAACTTTATTAATTTAAGATAATTACTATTTCATTTGTCATAATAAACTATTCGACCTTTTTTCCCAATTATCATCACTTACCAATTTACAATATTTCCTAACATTTCAATTAACCATTTCAAGCCAGGAAATAATATTAAACTACTGGACCCATAAAGTGGGTGTTACAAATCTCTCTCCTTAAAGAGATTTCGTCCCCGAAATCTAATCACAACTTAGACCATTGAGATCACATTGTAATTACTGTTTAATCTAGCATATTTACGTACTTCACTCCCTCGAGCAACATCAAATGCTAATCATCTGTTTTCAATTCTTTCCACATGTACATATTCCAATGCACATGTTTCTATCTTTCATTCATGTATAAACATTGAGCTCTCATATACACAATGATCATTTAAGTGAATCATTTACAATTAATCATTTCAAACAAGTAATCACTTAACGTAAATGAGTCACAGAGTCATTTATAATGGCATACTCTTTACAATCAAGACTAGCGACATGCTAGAATTTTCAAAATCATTATATGACTCATATCTTCTTATCACCACAATAGTGGTTATAAAACCACAATAAACATATCATCAAAGAAAATTTAAATTTCAATTTACAACTAGCATCCACGCTAGTATTCCTATGCTACTTAAGTATATAAAATCCTTTTTCTCAAAAGTATCTTGGAATCATATAACACAATTCACATATTAACAAGCGAAGTAGAGGTCAAATCCTATGGTTAAAACCATAACCACATAATCACATAACTATTTCATTACTTAGCATCGAATTTCATCGAATACAGGCTAAGTCCATATTTAATTGAGGTAATCAAACATGTTACCACATCACTCAGTACCTTGCTAAATCTAGCACTAGTACTGTAATTTTATCAAGTGCTATACACAAGCACATAATCATTAATATACATCTTATATTAATTATATTGACCTCTACTTGAACTTTATGTTCAATTTCAATTCATAGCAATTAAAATTTATCATTTCTCTTTATCATCCAGTATATATATAACAATATACTAAATTTCACATGTATATGTAATAATAAAAGAATTTATCATTTCATTTCACTTTCTATGACAGTTTATTCGACTGTCAAAGCCCTCACTCAGTCTTTAACATCATTAACCAAGATGCACATCTCCATGCCCATAGGTAGGAGGAACTATTATAAGTCATACTATTTCTTTATCAATCTTATATTATGTTGTGCACATTTGAAACAAAGTCAACAATTAAAACAGAAACCCGGTTCAGGCACTAGGACCCGCCGGCTGGGTATATGACCCACCGGGTCCTCAAGTCAAGCCGCCGGGGTATGACCCATAGCAGCCAGGTACAGTGTCAAATTTGGTTCCGGAACTTAAATGCATATTAAAGCCTGTGCAAGCCGCCTGATTGAGTCACCAGCCGCCGGGTAACCCCCACTACCCGCCGGGTCCTAATAGAACCCGCCGGCTCCTTTGTCTGCACAGTAGCCTATCAAGTCTGGAATACAAAGTACCATTTCCCGATATTCAAACAAACACATCTCTTAAACCGTAAAGAGTTAGGGCCTAAAACTTACAGGCAATCTTAATATGTCAAAATGAAACTTTTCCTTTTTACACTTTTTCAAATTATCCGTTTAACGCAAAAACAGACATATAACTCAATTTTGACCCATTCTATGAACATACCAAAATCCAAATCACTAGGATTCAAACCTTTACATATTTACCACATTCTTATCATTATATTTATGATTTAAAGCACTATTTACATTTGCCATATCATGATCGTAGCTTATCATAGCTGTTTACTTATTAAGTGACCCGTTTGGGTTTCAACTCATATAGTCACTATTCCAATATCCAATATACACTTCTTGGACCATTTTAAGTCCAATCAAATCAATGGTTCTATTATAATCTCTGTATAGCCATAAAATCTCAATTTTCTCATTTTAAAGGCATTTTCATTGACCTCCCCGTTTTTCAACCAATAGGGTTTCTGACTTTAACTTTTATAACTTGATTTATTTAAACAAGGTCAAACTAACTCATGATCATTAATCAAAGTTACATAACCTTTGACAGTTTCTGTTTTTTTTTTTTTTTTAATTTATTCATATTCTATTCAAAACATAACAATATGTTACTCATATTTGACCACTTTCTCATTGTTGACTATTTGCCGACTTTCCTTTCAACCAACCAATCGGTGTAACTTATAATCACTTTTCACAAGTTGAACCAATTAAGACCGATCATAACCAAATGATCTCGTATCCTTTCTCTATATATGCACACAAGACTCTTTATTCTAGGTTTGACTTTCATAGTCAACATATTATCATAATACTATGTTTATCATTAAACATAAACTTCTAATCAATGTTTTCAAAAACATTAGCGATTCCATTTATACTGACAAAGTCATTAATCCACAAACTTGGCTCAATACAAGCCATACACATCATAGTAATCCATATGGACACTATATATATATCACACAAATGGGTATTTCAACCCTATAGTTCAAACAATTATCTTTCAACAAAATTTTAATTTGTTACTTATGTGTTTCAACATATTCATCACAATTGCAAGTATCATATAACTTGTAGTTTTCAGTTTTACTAGGTAGTATCATTCTACCAACAAGTACTTTTACCTAATTTCATACACATTTTCACAATTACATTAAATCTCTTTGATACTTGATAGCCCCAACAATTTCAGGCGACATAGCATAATATAACAACGGTGATCAAGCGTTGCTGGATTATGTTTTTCACCTTTCCCTTGTTTGGCTATTTCATATCAAATATCCTTAATATGACTTCGTTTCATTAACATCTGCCATATTATTTCATGGCACAAAAGCAGTTAAAACATGCTGGATAACTTTTGACAATAGATACATAATTAACAATCAACTTTCTACATTTGAACTTAACTCAACATAAGCAAGTTACAGTCATAATTATACATCTCAATATTTTACATGTATCTATCTCTTAGAATTTCATTTTAACCACCGACACAAGTCAGATCCAATTTTTTGAAATTCTATACATATTGTAATCTATCTTCATAGTTTTAACACATGGCACAATGTCAAGTACCATTATCATAATCAACTTACGTATAATTCCAAACACGTAGCCCATCACATTCATTTTCTTATAATATATCTTTAATCCATATTGTCTTAAACCTTTCCATTTTGTCGGGCAAGTAATTTCACATACGCCATTTAACAGTAGGGTATAAACATTTCTACTTGCCACTGTTCCTATAACTAGTAGTTGCATGTTAATATCATAAATAATCATGTCATAATTTCGGCATTTTCATATGCCTCAATTCACATAGCAACTATACACCTATCAATGACATATTAATCAAGTCATTCCTTACGTCATTATTTCGATGTTTACATATCATTTACAAATTACCTTTGACCAGGAAGTCATACCTCTTCCTAGATTACATATAATCACATATTCTCCCCAGGGAGCAATTCTACTTTAGTCTCATATCAGACAATTCATCAATTGACAATTGACTCGATACTGGGGAATCATATCAGTCTGACTCAATTTACTTTATTACTAAGCATAATCAACATAGTAAAGTAAACTATTCTAGTAACTTTAAATTCAACAGGCTTAGCAATAATTACATGTTACTCTTTTGCCCCCGAATATTGAGGAATCATTGAGAATACCAATCGGTTACTCATGTTCCTCCGCCTCTGCATTCAAAATAACACTCTTGCATCTTGTTAAGTGTTAGTACATATTCAATAACCACTAATCCCACACCCTGGAATGTTTGACTTGACATAATCCAAGTTTGGGATTGAACACCATACTAATGCTCAATTCACCCAAACATATGCTCTGATACCAACTTATAACACCCCTCTTTTCTAACCATTATAATAATGATTTTGACTCGGAAGCGTATATTTAAAACATATATCATATAAAAAGTACATAAATTGTTTTCAAAACTTAATACCCAACATTACAACAACTATTACAACAATAATAATACCATAACGAGGTGTTATATAATTTTATCATTTTCTTATCAAAATATATCAGAGTTAACGCTTAGTTGTCAAACATTCCATCCAGTCCAACTTCTTGCCCACCCGATAAGAAATCCTTAACCTGCAAGAAGTATTAATGTGGGGGATTAGCATAACGCTAAGTGAGTGAATAATTAATCAACAGCCCAACTCAGCATAACAACTTTGTTTACAATAAATAATCGTAAACAAAAACATCACAGTAGATCGATGGTTCTTGGGGAAACCTTCAGCCAAGAATACCAACAGTAACACATAATATCAATGAGGATAACATCTCAATACAATGAGGATCGGTGGTTCTTGAGATACCATAATACCCGGGGATTCTCCAAGAACACTTATCGTACATATCCGTATGGCCATAACGGACGAGACTGATAGTTTGGTATTAATCTCATACGACCTAATTTCCTATTAACGATGAGTACAAGGAAATTCCTGTCGTCTTACAATAGTAACCAAACCCAACCATTAGGTTGACCCCAATACACTGATGCCCGAAGGCCAAATATCAAGTGATCACATATTCACATATTCAATCAGGTCAACCTATCACAGTCTATCAACAGTATTATTACTATTTAACCCAAAATCATCATGGCAAACCAAAAGCAGTAATAATACGTTTACTCGTTGTAATCAAACCTGTTACAACTAAATTACACCGAGGATTAAAGATCCACTCACCGATACCCCAGTGTCCACTCAGAAGTCTAATATTACTGAGTCTTCTGCTGATCTGAGAATACAATTAAATAACGAGTTAGTAACTAGTCCATAGCATATAACTCATGTTATAATCATATAACATATTTCTATACTTAGTGTCGAACTAACACAGTCACCAATTTGTAATATCAATGATAACTATTTATTCGAACCATAATTCAATACTCAATTATCTAGTGCCAAGTTATTATCATAATTTTCATATAAAGATCCGACCTTAAGATAATACACATAACAATCTGTCAAACACATAATATCAATCTACTAACGATCACTAAGTTATAACCACTCATTTTATAATTATATACTTATTTCGAAAGTATAATATTAACTGAAACCATCGAGTTGTAATTAGCGATCATACTAGCTCACAAGTTATCGTCTTGTCATATTATATAAGAGGTCTAACCTTGTAGATAAAATATATATAATCTATTTACTTCAATAGACTACATAACATCATTGACATCATAATCAGATTATATTCTAAAATCATAAGTATTTAGTTGAACCTTACTTTAATAATACTAAATGACTTGTTAATTCAATAATATTTTATATGCAATTTATCTTGAATCCCATGACCACCGAATTATGTTTAGAAGTCCATTTATATAATCTATAATTCCATGATCTAGTTCCATACTTTAATCATAATAAACCACTTTCAAATTCATATTCAGTTTATACCTACATATCTATATCGAATTAGGATCACCCAATACATTTTTAAGATCAAAATATCTCTTGTCAGAAGGGAGTATCCGCCGGATCAAAATGGGATCCGCCGGATCCCAGCCTTTTTCCACAGTGACCTGCATCATCTCAGTTTATACCAACTCCGAAATTTGAACTCAAAATCACTTAACTCAGGTTCCATAAACCGATTACAACAGCTAACTAACAAAAATTAATCATCATGTATCATCATATAGCATCTTTCAAACTCAAATTTCATACATATATTATACACCCTAATAATTTCATTAAATATCAAAGTCTAAGATTAATAAATCAAAATTAACTTACTATTCAAAAAAAGATAAAGGAGATAATATGATGATGATGATGAAGTCAGACGTTAATGCCAAAATCACAAAAGCAAACTTTCCTTTTTATTTCTACTGTGCGTGTGGTTCTTTTTAGTGCAAGAGAGAAGTAGACACAATTTGGGATAATTAAAGAATAATTCGGCTCCACCCATGAACCGACTCAGTTATTAATTTAAATTTGGTCCCCTTCTTAATCTATTGTCTGGAACCTAAAACCATTTACAATTCTAACAATTTTTTTTTACAACTTTATTAATTTAAGATAATTACTTAGTTATTTGTCATAATAAACTATTCGACCTTTTTTCCCAATTATTATCAATTACCAATTTACCATATTTCCTAACATTTCAATTAACCATTTCAAGTCAGGAAATAATATTAAACTACTGGACCCATAAAGTGGGTGTTACAAATCTCTCTCCCTTAAAGAGATTTCGTCCCCGAAATCTAATCACAACTTAGACCATTGAGATCACATTGTAATTACTGTTTAATCTAGCATATTTACGTACGTCACTCCCTCGAGCAACATCAAATGCTAATCATCTGTTTTCAATTCTTTCCACATGTACATATTCCAATGCACATGTTTCTATCTTTCATTCATGTATAAACATTGAGCTCTCATATACACAATGATCATTTAAGTGAATCATTTACAATTAATCATTTCAAACAAGTAATCACTTAACGTAAATGAGTCACAGAGTCATTTATAATGGCATACTCTTTACAATCAAGACTAGCGACATGCTAGAATTTTCAAAATCATTATATGACTCATATCTTCTTATCACCACAATAGTGGTTATAAAACCACAATAAACATATCATCAATGAAATTTAAATTTCAATTTACAACTAGCATCCACGCTAGTATTCCTATGCTACTTAAGTATATAAAATCCTTTTTCTCAAAAGTATCTTGGAATCATATAACACAATTCACATATTAACAAGCGAAGTAGAGGTCAAATCCTATGGTTAAAATCATAACCACATAATCACATAACTATTTCATTACTTAGCATCGAATTTCATCGAATACAGGCTAAGTCCATATTTAATTGAGGTAATCAAACATGTTACCACATCACTCAGTACCTTGCTAAACCTAGCACTAGTACTGTAATTTTATCAAGTGCTATACACAAGCACATAATCATTAATATACATCTTATATTAATTATATTGACCTCTACTTGAACTTTATGTTCAATTTCAATTCATAGCAATTAAAATTTATCATTTCTCTTTATCATCCAGTATATATATAACAATATACTAAATTTCACATGTATATGTAATAATAAAAGAATTTATCATTTCATTTCACTTTCTATGACAGTTTATTCGACTGTCAAAGCCCTCACTCAGTCTTTAACATCATTAACCAAGATGCACATCTCCATGCCCATAGGTAGGAGGAACTATTATAAGTCATACTATTTCTTTATCAATCTTATATTATGTTGTGCACATTTGAAACAAAGTCAACAATTAAAACAGAAACCCGGTTCAGGCACTAGGACCCGCCGGCTGGGTATATGACCCGCCGGGTCCTCAAGTCAAGCCGCCGGGGTATGACCCATAGCAGCCAGGTACAGTGTCAAATTTGGTTCCGGAACTTAAATGCATATTAAAGCCTGTGCAAGCCGCCTGATTGAGTCACCAGCCGCCGGGTAACCCCCACTACCCGCCGGGTCCTAATAGAACCCGCCGGCTCCTTTGTCTGCACAGTAGCCTATCAAGTCTGGAATACAAAGTACCATTTTCCGATATTCAAACAAACACATCTCTTAAACCGTAAAGAGTTAGGGCCTAAAACTTACAGGCAATCTTAATATGTCAAAATGAAACTTTTCCTTTTTACACTTTTTCAAATTATCCGTTTAACGCAAAAACAGACATATAACTCAATTTTGACCCATTCTATGAACATACCAAAATCCAAATCACTAGGATTCAAACCTTTACATATTTACCACATTCTTATCATTATATTTATGACTTAAAGCACTATTTACATTTGCCATATCATGATCGTAGCTTATCATAGCTGTTTACTTATTAAGTGACCCGTTTGGGTTTCAACTCATATAGTCACTATTCCAATATCCAATATACACTTCTTGGACCATTTTAAGTCCAATCAAATCAATGGTTCTATTATAATCTCTGTATAGCCATAAAATCTCAATTTTCTCATTTTAAAGGCATTTTCATTGACCTCCCAGTTTTTCAACCAATAGGGTTTCTGACTTTAACTTTTATAACTTGATTTATTTAAACAAGGTCAAACTAACTCATGATCATTAATCAAAGTTACATAACCTTTGACAATTTCTGTTTTTTTTTTTTTTTTTAATTTATTCATATTCTATTCAAAACATAACAATATGTTACTCATATTTGACCACTTTCTCATTGTTGACTATTTGCCGACTTTCCTTTCAACCAACCAATCGGTGTAACTTATAATCACTTTTCACAAGTTGAACCAATTAAGACCGATCATAACCAAATGATCTCGTATCTTTTCTCTATATATGCACACAAGACTATTTATTCTAGGTTTGACTTTCATAGTCAACATATTATCATAATACTATGTTTATCATTAAACATAAACTTCTAATCAATGTTTTCAAAAACATTAGCGATTCCATTTATACTGACAAAGTCATTAATCCACAAACTTGGCTCAATACAAGCCATACACATCATAGTAATCCATTTGGACACTATATATATATCACACAAATGGGTATTTCAACCCTATAGTTCAAACAATTATCTTTCAACAAAATTTTAATTTGTTACTTATGTGTTTCAACATATTCATCACAATTGTAAGTATCATATAACTTGTACTTTTCAGTTTTACTAGGTAGTATCATTCTACCAACAAGTACTTTTACCTAATTTCGTACACATTTTCGCAATTACATTAAATCTCTTTGATACTTGATAGCCCCAACAATTTCAGGCGACATAGCATAATATAACAACGGTGATCAAGCGTTGCTGGATTATGTTTTTCACCTTTCCCTTGTTTGGCTATTTCATATCAAATATCCTTAATATGACTTCGTTTCATTAACATCTGCCATATTATTTCATGTCACAAAAGCAGTTAAAACATGCTGGATAACTTTTGACAATAGATACATAATTAACAATCAACTTTCTACATTTGAACTTAACTCAACATAAGCAAGTTACAGTCATAATTATACATCTCAATATTTTACATGTATCTATCTCTTAGAATTTCATTTTAACCACTGACACACGTCAGATCCAATTTTTTGAAATTCTATACATATTGTAATCTATCTTCATAGTTTTAACACATGGCACAATGTCAAGTACCATTATCATAATCAACTTACGTATAATTCCAAACACGTAGCCCATCACATTCATTTTCTTATAATATATCTTTAATCCATATTGTCTTAAACCTTTCCATTTTGTCGGGCAAGTAATTTCACATACGCCATTTAACAGTAGGGTATAAACATTTCTACTTGCCACTGTTCCTATAACTAGTAGTTGCATGTTAATATCATAAATAATCATGTCATAATTTCGGCATTTTCATATGCCTCAATTCACATAGCAACTATACACCTATCAATGACATATTAATCAAGTCATTCCTTACGTCATTATTTCGATGTTTACATATCATTTACAAATTACCTTTGACCAGGAAGTCATACCTCTTCCTAGATCACATATAATCACATATTCTCCCCAGGGAGCAATTCTACTTTAGTCTCATATCAGACAATTCATCAATTGACAATTGACTCGATACTGGGGAATCATATCGGTCTGACTCAATTTACTTTATTACTAAGCATAATCAACATAGTAAAGTAAACTATTCTAGTAACTTTAAATTCAACAGGCTTAGCAATAATTACCTGTTACTTTTTTGCCCCCGAATATTGAGGAATCATTGAGAATACCAATCGGTTACTCATGTTCCTCCGCCTCTGCATTCAAAATAACACTCTTGCATCTTGTTAAGTGTTAGTACATATTCAATAACCACTAATCCCACACCCTGGAATGTTTGACTTGACATAATCCAAGTTTGGGATTGAACACCATACTAATGCTCAATTCACCCAAACATATGCTCTGATACCAACTTATAACACCCCTCTTTTCTAACCATTATAATAATGATTTTGACTCGGAAGCGTATATTTAAAACATATATCATATAAAAAGTACATAAATTGTTTTCAAAACTTAATACCAAACATTACAACAACTATTACAACAATAATAATACCACAACGAGGTGTTATATAATTTTATCATTTTCTTATCAAAATATATCAGAGTTAACGCTTAGTTGTCATACATTCCATCCAGTCCAACTTCTTGCCCACCCGATAAGAAATCCTTAACCTGCAAGAAGTATTAATGTGGGGGATTAGCATAACGCTAAGTGAGTGAATAATTAATCAACATCCCAACTCAGCATAACAACTTTGTTTACAATAAATAATCGTAAACAAAAACATCACAGTAGATCGATGGTTCTTGGGGAAACCTTCAGCCAAGAATACCAACAGTAACACATAATATCAATGAGGATAACATCTCAATACAATGAGGATCGGTGGTTCTTGAGATACCATAATACCCGGGGATTCTCCAAGAACACTTATCGTACATATCCGTATGGCCATAACGGACGAGACCGATAGTTTGGTACTAATCTCATACGACCTAATTTCCTATTAACGATGAGTACAAGGAAATTCCTGTCGTCTTACAATAGTAACCAAACCCAACCATTAGGTTGACCCCAATACACTGATGCCCGAAGGCCAAATATCAAGTGATCACATATTCACATATTCAATCAGGTCAACCTATCACAGTCTATCAACAGTATTATTACTATTTAACCCAAAATCATCATGGCAAACCAAAAGCAGTAATAATACGTTTACTCGTTGTAATCAAACCTGTTACAACTAAATTACACCGAGGATTAAAGATCCACTCACCGATACCCCAGTGTCCACTCAGAAGTCTAATATTACTGAGTCTTCTGCTGATCTGAGAATACAATTAAATAACGAGTTAGTAACTAGTCCATAACATATAACTCATGTTATAATCATATAACATATTTCTATACTTAGTGTCGAACTAACACAGTCACCAATTTGTAATATCAATGATAACTATTTATTCGAACCATAATTCAATACTCAATTATCTAGTGCCAAGTTTGTAACAACCGCCAAATTAGGGCTAGTATTAGCGCCTAATTCTTTGTTAATACATGTAATTAGTTCTGTGTTAGGCTAATTTATGTATCAGATTATATGTTGGTAAATATATACAACTTTGCGATTTGGCTGAAATCGTACGCAACTAAAATAGAATGAAATTCTATTCGATTAACACGGACGTTGGTGAACAAATGTTTATAAACTAAAATAACGCAATTATGACCGAAACGCTATCTTATAATAGTTAGTAATTATCTCGTATAGCTCGATCAAAGTTTACACGATTTAAAAACAAAAGTATTCAAACGCATTTAAACTAAATTATATTTCAAACAAATAAAGATTTAAAGAAATAATTTAAGTAAATTATTTAATAACACTCGCATTTCAAAAGAATAATTCACGTGTAAAAATAAATAATTTAACGTAAAACAATCTTCCAAAAATATTCACATCCTTACAGTCACTAAAAATATTAGTTATCAAAAATTTGACTGCAACATCAAAAACAAACAAACATTAGTACTTATGGGACACCCAAGCCTTGATAGACTTGGGTTGTCCATGATCATCCATAACCATCACATCAATGAGTTTATGATATTTTAAAAACTCAGAAGATTTCATTGATGTGTTGTTTGTGGATTTTGGTTTCCAAACCTGTTTAGGTTCAGATGATTTGTTTTCAACAATGTTGTGCTGTTGAACTTGAGGTCTACTGGGCACAACTTTGTTTACTCTAGCCACGGGTTTTGGAGAAGAGGATGCATATCTTGATATAGGCGAATACGAAGCACGCCTAGAAAACGATTTTGAATAAGAATTCCTAAAGGAGGAAGTTCTTGGCATCCCTCTACCAAACCTATCTAGGGATAATAACCGACAATCCCTAATTATATGTCCTTGTTGTCCACAATGGAAACAAGAACGTCGTTCAATGTACGACCTATTCCAATGATTACCCACAAAAGGTTGAGGTGGAGAATGAACTGTTGGAAGCTTAGAAGATGAGGCATTTACAGGACGTGAACACTTATGTGTACACGTTGATGTAGAAGCCTCAGAAGTTGAACAAGTTGATGTTGAAGGTTGTTCACTTTTAGATTTTACATTTGAATCCTTCATTTGATGTTGAACCCTTTTGGATTCATTTTCAACCTTGTTTTTACCCTTTGTATTTGAAACCTTTACAGTTTCATTGGTAAGTATATGATTTTCTAGCTTTACATTAACTTTTTCAACTTTGATTTCAGCCTCTTCCGGTAGATCCTCTATCTCAACACCCTCCTCTACACTAACTGGAGGTGTACTATCAGACTTAACAAAAGTAGGCAAGGGATACTCTGTCCGTTTAGTTTTCTCCTTTGCCTGCCTTTTGGGATTGGATGTAGCTTCTTTAAACTTTGTAGCTGGCCATGATGAGTAGTCAGCCACAAGTTCTTCGGTGCCTTCCTTAACAGGCAGAGGATAGTGATTAGTAGGAGGTGGAACTGAGTTATACCCTATTCCAGCCTTACTACTTGTATTTGTCCTCTGCTTGTCAAGAATTTCATCGAAGATTTTATGAGAGTTTGAGAAACTTGTGATTCCTTTTTTAAAAGAGTCAGACTCAGACTTTAGCTCAGAAAGTTCTTTATTCAACAAATCAATTTCTGTTAAATAACTTTTAATTGCATCTTGTTGACTAAAAACTTTTGCTTTAAAAGTCTGAGTATCTAACTTATAAGCTTCAATCTGCTTATCATAAAGTTTTTCATTAGCTTTTAGAAACTTATTTGACTCAGTAAGTTTCTCGACCTTTTCTCTCAAGTCTACATAGTCTATTTGAAAACATTTTAAAGAAGCTTCCAATTTAATACAGGAGATACATGTAAAAGGTTCTTCAAATTTTGTTTCTACCTCATGTATCTTTGCCAAAAGCGCACGGTGTTGAACCTTTCCTTGAAGCGTACTCCAGTCAAACAATCCTTGATTAAACACCACCATCTCCTGTGATGTTGTGCTATTCTCTGGAGTCTTGGGAGCTGAAGGTGTAGTAAATCCAGATGAGGGATATTTTTCCTTCTCACATTCTTTAGCAAAGTGTCCATGAATCTGACAGATTTTGCATTTCACCTTGCTTTTATTAAAACCAAGACCTGTATCACCATCATCATCCAGGTCCTTTTTGCCCGTTCTCTGAAGAAATTTCTTTGTCCTTTGGGTTATCATGGCCATGCTCCATTTGATGTCCATTTGCTCGAGATCATCAGAGTCGATCTGTTCAAAGTCTTCCTCAGTGAGCTGCAGAGTACTAGCCTTCTTGGAAAGAAAATTCTCATAAGAATTGAGGAAAGCTGTAAAGATTTTAGCATGGTTCTCAGTAGCCTTTGAAGGAGCTGTATGAGAAGTATAGGAAGCATATGAAGTGCTAGTAGAAGTAGATGCTGCTGAGTTGGAAGTAGATCTGGAAGTATCATTTAGACTAGGAATTTGAATATTACCCTGTGACTGCTTTTCCTTTTGATCGTAAGCTGCTATAAGAGCATCCCGTAAACCTATAGAAGTTGCTTGATCTTTAAATTTATTAATCACAACTTCTGGCAAGCACTTGGTAATCATCTCATACGCTCTATTGTCTTTATCAAACTCTGCTCGTTCCTTGACTGACATTTGTGCTCTTGACTTAAGCACCCCATCGAGTCTTGGTTGTTCATATCGATCAATGGTGTTAAACCAATTCCACAGATTTGGATCTTTGTATTCAATGAAATTGCATAACTTAATCTTCCAATTAGCAAAATCACTATAGAACAAAGATGTAGAAGGAGGCATTTTCGTACCAAAAGCCATATCCGAATTTTCCCTCCAAAATTGAATTCGAAAATTTTAAAAACCGACAGAGTGTAGCGAAACTTTTCCGACACTAAAATTAGGTACTTTTAAGTTCAAAAACAAAATTTGGTACTACAAAAATTTTCGGCAATTTTCCGTCAAAATTTCGTTCGAAAACGTCAAAAATTGGCCGGGTAAAATGAAACTTTTTCCAGCCTAAAATTGAACAGTTGTAAGGCTAAGGAAAAATTTTGGAAATGCAAAATTTTTCGGAGATTTCCCGCCAAAAATTATTTTTTTTTTTTTTTACGAATCTAGCAGGTACGTGACGTCGCACTCAACGTCGCAGAAGCTAGCGACGTCGCAACCTACGTCGCAGTAACCACTTAAGGTCAAAATAACGACGTCGCTAACGAAGTCGCAAAGACCAGTCAAGGTCAAATATAATAACGTCGCAGGCTACGTCGCAGGTGACGTCGCAGCTAATGTCACAGAACTTAGCGACGTCGCAGCTAACGTCGCAAATACGCGACAGCAGCGGCCAAAACCCTAAAAATCGAAAATTTTCGTAAACCTAATGAACTTCGAACGACGATCGACGAACTAGCCCAGAAATACCCTTCCAGAAACGATTTCTTCAACCAACAAATCCCCAAAACGCGATTAATATACCAAAAACACCAAACTCTAAACCGAAAACGTTCAAAAACACGATCCGAAACCAACGAATCCTTGATTCTATGGCTCTGATACCAGTTGTTAGTCCCGAACACATAGAATCTGATCGGATCGTTATTGATTGCTATTGCGGAATGATAAACAATCAATATATGATTCAAGAACACACAAACAATTATCTATAATCTTGTATATATTCACATTTGAAATATAAACGATTACAGAATACAAACTCGTTTCTCTCATTTCTCTTACACCAAAAACGGCTCTCACTCTCTATTTCGCTAACCCTAAACTGACTTCTAACTTCTCTATTTATATGAAGCCTATTGGGCCCTGCGACGTTAGGCCCAACGTCGCAGGCCCAGCCCATTACGACATAACCAACGTCGCATCTCTATGTATGTTCTATATAATTACTTTTCGTTTACACACTGAACACTATACATATGCAGACTAATTGACTTTAACAATTACAATAGTTTGACCAACTGACTGACACACAAAATGCACCAACACTGCAACTCACTCAATTGTTGATCAGGTTTCACAAATCCAGGGTTTTATTGATAATGGTGGAACTAGAATTTTGATTACTGCAGACACCATTCGCACTGCTTTAAAACTTCCAGTACATGATGTTTACGTACCACTGCCCGATGGAGATGCTGCTAAAGAAGGCATCGTCAATCTCACTTAGATTGAATGCAAACACTCTGTCGATGCAATTGGTAATCGTAAGTATTCTACTGTACATAAATCTAAAATGGATGGTGTCTGGAATGCCTTGTTTTCAAATTTTATTCAGTGCTTAGGCACCAAAACAGGGAGCTATGATCAATTCAGCACCCTGGAGGCACATATCAGTTGGTCACTAGTCAATTCTTTAAGAGTTGACTATGCAAGAGTGATTTTTGATGAACTGATCAATAGAGTCAATGAACCTAACATGGCTAAATATGTACCCTATCCTAGGTTTCTGTCACTGATCTTTAAAAATCAGTTTGATGCCTATGATAGAGTATCTTCTGAAGGCTTTGAACCAACCCTGGTAGGAACTCAAATATTTTCTAAAGCAGCGACTGTGTCTCTACCTGATTTCATGAAACACCAGGGAGTTCTTGCACCCCAGCCATTAACAACTGTACAACCGTCCGCTCCTGCCCCCACATTTACCACGTCACTGACCACACCCCAGTGACTACTATGGTCAAAATACCAGTCAAGAAATGTTAGTCCCTGTTTAACTTAATAAACAATCTTACTTAATAAGCCTTGAATATATTATTGAGAAGTTGCGGAATCACACTCAATAATATTAAGAAGATCAACGAATATTAATTAATTGAATGAACACAATAAAATACTGAAAGCTTCAATCTTATTAATGATATAAGACGAATACACTTGATGTATTAGGGTTACAGAAAACCTTGAAGCTGCGCAAAAATCATTAACCTATCTAGGTCTAAAGGATCTCTATTTATAACATATAGAGTCCTATACAATCTCCTACAAATATGGAATAAAATAACTTCCATAACCGACTCATACTTATCACAAAATCATAAACAGTTTTAACTACCATTCTGATGTAAACAGTTGTAACTGTTACACATTCAGTGGTAACTGCTTCAATTGTAATATGCGACCAAGTACAAATACATAATCAGTGTTAACTGTTTCATATATAACTAACAGTTGCTAATACATAAGCAGTTTTAACTACTTACAAACACATAACTATCAGTTGTAATCTATCTTCAATCAGTTGTAACACTTGTCTTCTCTTCAGTTTTCTTCTATCAGTTGTAACTTCGTAAAGACAGTTTTAACCTTTAAAGCAAACAGTTTTAATCACTTGTACTCTGTCTTCTCATCAGAACTTCAACTCAGACCTGAAACAGTTTTGACCCAACAATCTCCCCCTAAACTTAATCTGTCCTTCACAGCATTAAGTTTCTTCTAATCCTCCATTATAAGCTTCACAAAATTCTTTCAAAACTGTTAGTCTTTTCTTCTCTTCCTCCTATCAATCTCTTCCTTCTTATAAATCTGATTTAACACCATATATACCAGTTCTAGAGCTACATCATCTAACACTCTCTTCTTTTTCTCAAGCTCATCTTTCCTCCTCTTCTCAGCTTCTATCTTTTCTCTTTTTTCTTTTTCTTCCTTTTCCTTCAATTTTCTTTCTTTTTCAGCCTTTTTTCTTTCCTTTTCAATCACATCAGGATTCAACTCATCTTTATCCCATAACTCCTGCAATCTCTCTAAACTCATCTGTTTTAAAGCATTCAAAGGAATATACCCACCTTTCAACTTTGCAATCAAGTTCTTCTTCATTTGAGCTTTTGTTGGTGGTTTTGCAGCTTTCTTCTTTCTTGCTTCTTCTGCTTTCTTCTTCTTAAGCTGATCAACTAAATATTCAATATCATCCTGTCTCTGCTCTTTCAACAAATACTCATCCCATTCTGCCACTTGCTCTTTTGTCATTTTTACAAATTTTCCTTCCTCAACCTCAACATCAATCAAGCCCTCTGCATTCAGCTCAGCCTGTAATCTTTCTGCATATTCAGTATCATGAGCAGTTACTTCTGGTGGCACTGGTTTTTTCTTTTTCTTCTTTGGTTCTTCTACCAGTTTTCCTTTGCCTTTATCTTTAGGATCTATCTTTGGCAATTCTTTCTGTTGAACAGGAGCAGCAGCAGGTTCTCTAATTTGAAATCCAGGCAAAGATGGTTGTTGTGAAGATTTCTTCTTTGGAGTTTCAACCTTCTTTCCTGTTCCAGTCATTTTAGCAGTTTTAACTGGAATGCTCTTCTTTCTAGTTTTTTCAACTTGTTGAGCATCAGTTTTAACTTCAGTCTTCACTTCTTCTTTTTCAACTGCTATCTCAGGTTTACTCACCTCTTCACCATCATCCTCATCAATCTTTAACTCTTCAGTCTTATCATCCAAACTCACCTCTGTAGTTTGCTCCACTGACCCAACAACCTCAGTATGATCAGACCCAACAACTTCAGTATGATCAGACTTATCTTCATCTGCCACTGATTCCTTCATTTCTGTTTCCACTGTCTCAAACACTGACTCATTAACCTCTGGCTCAGTAGGTGGTGTTGGAGGTTGTAACAACCCCAAATTTAGGGTAAATTTAAAATTTTCCTAATTACGTGTTTATTACTTGTATATAATATGAAGTAGGATTATATACATTACTTACTTATATATATATGTATATGGATGGAATATATGTATATATATACGCGTATACGATTAGTACAAATATCGTATAAAACAACAACTGTACAAACTTGTGTACACTGATAAAACGATTATTAAATAATGGGAAATTATTTAATTACTCCAATTACTACTTTATATTATGTTTATAATATAACGGAAACGTACGATTTAACCAAAACGTCACCGAACTCTCCGAAAACTTGACCAACCGACAAAACGAAACAAAGTTATGTTTTATAACTTGAAAACAAAGTATTTTATTAAAATACTTCAACTTAAATATCGGGTATTATTTCGTATTTTAAACGTATATTAAATAGCGTGAAAAATGATTTTTACGTTTAAACGACCGGGGAAACGAACACCGCACGGAGCACAAACACGGGGATATGAAAAATTGGTGAGACCACTCATTGGTGGCCCCACCAAAACCGGCCAAGGTGAGGGGATCTCACACCCTCACCCTTTTGATCACTCACTCACTCAAACTCCCTCCCTCACTCAATCACTTAATCATTCTCATCTCTCTCTCTAAAATCTGCACTCTCTCTCTCTACTCGACAGCCCCAAACACCCCTAAAAACCCTCACTAAAACTCATTAAAACGCTAGGCTCGTTTGGAGAAAGTCGATCACCATCACGAGAGCTACAAACTCATCTTTTCGGTTTCTCGATTCACCAACTTTGTAAGTTTTCCGGCGACTCGTAAACTTTTCCGATTATCATTATTTTACATATATGTTGTTTCCCTAGCTTTATAATGTCCAAATTATACGTTAAAACTCGTTTTTGGAACTCGAAAACTTAAACCGAGAACCACCACTGAAAACAGTCCACTTCCGGATTTTTTATAAAATCGTGTGTTCAAAATCAACGAAAACTTTCTAAATAAGAAATCTTCGTCTCTTCGTCGCCTACAACTTTCATGAAGGGTGTTTTGCCCAGAAATACACCCATCTTCGGCTAATACTAGAACTTTGGACTTAGTTCTGTTTGGAACCAAATCTGACCACACTTCACTTTTATTTTTGTTTAAAATAGTAAACGGACATAAGAAAATACCATAAAATGCAGAAATGGACTTTAGATATATGAGAATATGTGTGATTTTTCGTTAGGCTTGAAATGGACTACAAATGGGTTAAATCGAGGGTTGGAACCGAGTCAAGAATCTGAAACAGGAAACCACTAAACTGAGATCAGTCCACTTCTCGAATTTTTATAAAATCATACGTTTGAAACTAGCGAAAACTTTCTAAACATAAAATCTTCGTCTTTTCGTCGGCTACAACTTTCGTGAAGAAGGTTTAGCCCAGAAACGCCCTCGTTTTGCTATAAAAATCAATTTACAAACATATATATATTGTGTCAAAACTTTGGAAAAGATTAACTAAAAACCGACACCTCGAGGACCTCTAGAACCGAAAACTCAGTTGATAAAGTGATTATTAGCCATAATATGACTTAGGTAAAAGCCTCGGGTCAAGACTCGAACGTTTGACCTCAAAACGTCGCATTTTGTGGCCAACGTCGCATTTAGCGACGTCGCGGCCTACGTCGCACAAAAATCCCAACGTCGCACTAGCGACGCAGCCTTTTACGTCGCATTAACTTGCGGACGTCGCACATAGCGACGTAGACTTTTACGTCGCAAACCAAACCTACGTCGCATTGATTTGCGAAGGTCGCATCATGCGACGTACCTCCCTACGTCGCACCCTACGTCGCATGCTACGTCGCATGCTACGTCGCACAAACCAGAACCTTGAAAAGTCAGATTTTTACTAAGTGTCGAACTTACACAACTTCAAATACTTATGTCATACGAACTTACAAGTTCACCCACTAGTTACGTGCTGGATTACACGTTAACTGATACGAACTTACATACAAATACTTACGAGGTTTCACTCGTACCCTTTGGGGACAAAGCCCATTGGAACTTACGCAAACGATATACAATGTGATACGAAACAAACAGTTATACACGTACGCTTTACAAAGGTATAACTATTACGAATACATAATAATAATGGATGGAATTATTATTATACACCGATAACAAACGAACCGTACAAACTGTATACAAACTACAAACGATTTACAAACGTACAAACAAACTAATGGACATTAACTAGTTTGGGAACAACTAGCATGGATACTTTACAAGTATTCCATTTACTTACTAAACCTTGCGCGTATTAGGACGCTAAGGGTTGCTAGTTCGGGATACTACTTGCTTACCTACTACTTTGTCTGCTAGGCTCAGGTGAGTCTTACAGCCCCTACTTTACTGTTTTATACTCAGGGGTGAGATGCATTACTGTTTTACATGAACACACAAAACTTACTTGCTGCCATGATTTACTTACTGTACGAGATTAACGATACGCCAATTGCATGGGTTTACGACTAATCCAATGAAATCCTCCTGAACCATAGTTGTTAGTTATGTGATAAGCGCGAGTTTTAGTATATGGATCCATATGGGACTGACAATCCCCGCCCGGGGTAGCAAGCACTACCACGAACCGTTCCTGTAGAAACGGGCGTTTCTTACTCGTTCCGTATGAATGTTTTGGATTACATTCATGAGGGGGGTACCGATATTTACTGTACGTTAAGCATCAACTATGGGGGCTCATGGCGATTGTATCAAACGGTTGTATATCCTACAACCACCCACTTATTAAAACTTAAGTAATTGATGAGCATAACCTGTGATCATTACTTGCTGGCTAGCTATGATTTACAAATACTACATGTGTGTTCAAACTGTTTACTTACTTACAAACCTGTGAGATTCACCAACCTTTTTGGTTGACCGTTTTAGTAATGCTTCTCAGGTACACAGCATCAGTAGGGATGCCCAGCAGGATAAGCTTACTTAGCTCGAGTCGCATGCATTACAAGCTTGGAGATTTTACTGCATTACTTTTGTACTTACTGTTATGTACTAGAATCTCTAGGAATTTACTTAAACTCGAGCTTGTATTTTGAAACTACTTATGTATTAATGTAATAACTTTTCGAACGTCTCATTTAGAGTCGTTCACTGTATCCTTTGTGCTTGTGATTATTGATTAGTAACACCCAAAACATCGCTTCCGCAAACTGTTAAATTTGGGGGTGTTACAGATTGGTATCAGAGCCTAAGGTTATAGTGAACTAGGTTGCATTTAGTGGGCCTAGACTATGACCGTTAGGCAGTATTCCTCATTAAGTATAACTGGTTCAGGAATTACAGCATACAAGTTTAATTTAACATAGCCTGATCAACTATGTACAATTAAATGAAGATGATGTAAGTTCTGAAAGGGGTTATGTTGAACAGGAATGCAATAGCTGACTCTGACCTCGAGAGAACCGGGACTTCTACTTGACTGTGCTAGACACGAACTAGGCGGTTATGTGTTATATATATATATATATACATAGGCCTTTTTCCCGACACGATGCTCTCTCTCAACTGCTGCGAAATTTATTCTCAACTTACATTAACCAAACGATATCTCGATTCTTGTCATTCTATTTTTATTCAACTTTTACGAATTCATACGTCTGACGACTTCTACACCGTTATAACTGACAACCATAGCTAATCGAATATCCTTTGATATGAAGATCGGGATTCTGTTTTATTCACTAACTCTACCCAATTCAACGTTTATAACGTTTTACGACGTACCCACCGTACTGTTAGATGTATCCTAATAAAATCATTTTCAACTCAAGTCTCCTTCAGACTTCAAAACTGTTCAACCAATTTTTACTATCAAAATTATTACTCAATTTCTTACAAAATGTTTTATAAAATTCTCAAAATTTCAAAACTGTATAAACTTAATTATAATTCGCAATTTTGAACAAATTTCAACCTTTGATGAAATTCCTTTGTACTTACTAAATCATCACAACCATAATTCTTGTTCAAACCTTCACATGTTCTTTATTTATTGTTTCAAGGAACATGCCTCCACGACGACAAATCATGCTTACTGAAGCCGAAGTCGCGGGCCTAATTGCCCGTAGTGTGGCCCAAGCCCTAGCTACCCGAACATCAAACCCTGGTAGCGAAGATACAGCTACTAACGGACCGCAACCCAAAACCTGCACCTACAAAGACTTCCATAACTGCAAACCCTTGACTTTTCAAGGAACCGAAGGAGCGATTGGTCTGATTCGTTGGACCGAGAAAATTGAATCAGTGTTCCTCATCTGCAACTGCAAGGAAGAGGATAAAGTCAAATTCGCCGCCAGCACCTTTTCTGAAATCGCCCTAACCTGGTGGAATACTTATGCGCAGACTGTGAGCATTGCCGATGCTTACAAATTACCTTGGGATGAACTGAAGAATATGCTGAGGGGCGAGTACTGCCCAAGAGACGAGCTGAAACAGTTGGAATTAGAATTCTGGAATCACAAGATGCAAGGCGACGATATCACCGGTTACACCAACCGTTTTCATCAGCTGGCACTTCTGTGCCCATCCATGGTTGATCCTGAATACAAAAGGATCGAAAAATACGTTGATGGACTGCCCGAGCGACTTCAAGACTTAGTTACTTCGTCTAAACCGGGAACCATTCAGAGCGCCATTCGTATGGCTCATGAGTTAACGGCTAATTCTGTTCGCCGTGGCTCGACTTCGGCCCCACCTGCGAATAACAAACGTAAATGGGAAGTGATTCCCCACTCATCCAACTCTACCTCTGACAAAAAGCCTGCAACTGTCAATGCCAATGACTCAAGGGCTTACAAGGGGAGCAAGCCTTACTGCTCCAAATGTAGTCGTCATCATAACGGCTCCTGTCCCTGTTCCAAATGCAAGAAATTCGGGCACTTGGCCCAAGACTGTCAAACCAACCCCACTGGTACTGATACTCCTGCACCCAAGACCTGCTATGAGTGCAATGGTACCGGGCACTTTAGGAAAGATTGCCCAAAACTGAAACTCCGAACCAACAACAATACGAGAAGTAGAGCTTATGTAATTAACGCTAGGGAAGAAGACCCGAACCCGAGACTTTGCGATTTACTCAACCCGGGTACGTTCATTCTTTGACTACCCGAATCTGTTTTCTCATAAATCTCTCGTTTAATGATTTATGTATAATTGTCTCTTATTCTGCGTGTTTTCTTTGATCCTAAGTACCCAATAGGATTAGGAAACGACCGACTGTACGAATCCCAACCATAAAACTTGTATTACACTTGGATTACCAATAACAAACTCTCTTCCCAAATACCTCACACTGGTTGAGACCGGGAACTCGCATATTATTCGTACTTTAAACAAGTCATCCAATAGAACCTACTCTACTACTGTAGGCTACTAGTACTCACTGTAGCTACCTGACGAATATCAAACTATCGATTACCACTTCGAACAAATTTCGGGACGAAATTTAATTAACAAGGGGAGAATGTAACAACCCCAAATTTAGGGTAAATTTAAAATTTTCCTAATTACGTGTTTATTACTTGTATATAATATGAAGTAGGATTATATACATTACTTACTTATATATATATGTATATGGATGGAATATATGTATATATATACGCGTATACGATTAGTACAAATATCGTATAAAACAACAACTGTACAAACTTGTGTACACTGATAAAACGATTATTAAATAATGGGAAATTATTTAATTACTCCAATTACTACTTTATATTATGTTTATAATATAACGGAAACGTACGATTTAACCAAAACGTCACCGAACTCTCCGAAAACTTGACCAACCGACAAAACGAAACAAAGTTATGTTTTATAACTTGAAAACAAAGTATTTTATTAAAATACTTCAACTTAAATATCGGGTATTATTTCGTATTTTAAACGTATATTAAATAGCGTGAAAAATGATTTTTACGTTTAAACGACCGGGGAAACGAACACCGCACGGAGCACAAACACGGGGATATGAAAAATTGGTGAGACCACTCATTGGTGGCCCCACCAAAACCGGCCAAGGTGAGGGGATCTCACACCCTCACCCTTTTGATCACTCACTCACTCAAACTCCCTCCCTCACTCAATCACTTAATCATTCTCATCTCTCTCTCTAAAATCTGCACTCTCTCTCTCTACTCGACAGCCCCAAACACCCCTAAAAACCCTCACTAAAACTCATTAAAACGCTAGGCTCGTTTGGAGAAAGTCGATCACCATCACGAGAGCTACAAACTCATCTTTTCGGTTTCTCGATTCACCAACTTTGTAAGTTTTCCGGCGACTCGTAAACTTTTCCGATTATCATTATTTTACATATATGTTGTTTCCCTAGCTTTATAATGTCCAAATTATACGTTAAAACTCGTTTTTGGAACTCGAAAACTTAAACCGAGAACCACCACTGAAAACAGTCCACTTCCGGATTTTTTATAAAATCGTGTGTTCAAAATCAACGAAAACTTTCTAAATAAGAAATCTTCGTCTCTTCGTCGCCTACAACTTTCATGAAGGGCGTTTTGCCCAGAAATACACCCATCTTCGGCTAATACTAGAACTTTGGACTTAGTTCTGTTTGGAACCAAATCTGACCACACTTCACTTTTATTTTTGTTTAAAATAGTAAACGGACATAAGAAAATACCATAAAATGCAGAAATGGACTTTAGATATATGAGAATATGTGTGATTTTTCGTTAGGCTTGAAATGGACTACAAATGGGTTAAATCGAGGGTTGGAACCGAGTCAAGAATCTGAAACAGGAAACCACTAAACTGAGATCAGTCCACTTCTCGAATTTTTATAAAATCATACGTTTGAAACTAGCGAAAACTTTCTAAACATAAAATCTTCGTCTTTTCGTCGGCTACAACTTTCGTGAAGAAGGTTTAGCCCAGAAACGCCCTCGTTTTGCTATAAAAATCAATTTACAAACATATATATATTGTGTCAAAACTTTGGAAAAGATTAACTAAAAACCGACACCTCGAGGACCTCTAGAACCGAAAACTCAGTTGATAAAGTGATTATTAGCCATAATATGACTTAGGTAAAAGCCTCGGGTCAAGACTCGAACGTTTGACCTCAAAACGTCGCATTTTGTGGCCAACGTCGCATTTAGCGACGTCGCGGCCTACGTCGCACAAAAATCCCAACGTCGCACTAGCGACGCAGCCTTTTACGTCGCATTAACTTGCGGACGTCGCACATAGCGACGTAGACTTTTACGTCGCAAACCAAACCTACGTCGCATTGATTTGCGAAGGTCGCATCATGCGACGTACCTCCCTACGTCGCACCCTACGTCGCATGCTACGTCGCATGCTACGTCGCACAAACCAGAACCTTGAAAAGTCAGATTTTTACTAAGTGTCGAACTTACACAACTTCAAATACTTATGTCATACGAACTTACAAGTTCACCCACTAGTTACGTGCTGGATTACACGTTAACTGATACGAACTTACATACAAATACTTACGAGGTTTCACTCGTACCCTTTGGGGACAAAGCCCATTGGAACTTACGCAAACGATATACAATGTGATACGAAACAAACAGTTATACACGTACGCTTTACAAAGGTATAACTATTACGAATACATAATAATAATGGATGGAATTATTATTATACACCGATAACAAACGAACCGTACAAACTGTATACAAACTACAAACGATTTACAAACGTACAAACAAACTAATGGACATTAACTAGTTTGGGAACAACTAGCATGGATACTTTACAAGTATTCCATTTACTTACTAAACCTTGCGCGTATTAGGACGCTAAGGGTTGCTAGTTCGGGATACTACTTGCTTACCTACTACTTTGTCTGCTAGGCTCAGGTGAGTCTTACAGCCCCTACTTTACTGTTTTATACTCAGGGGTGAGATGCATTACTGTTTTACATGAACACACAAAACTTACTTGCTGCCATGATTTACTTACTGTACGAGATTAACGATACGCCAATTGCATGGGTTTACGACTAATCCAATGAAATCCTCCTGAACCATAGTTGTTAGTTATGTGATAAGCGCGAGTTTTAGTATATGGATCCATATGGGACTGACAATCCCCGCCCGGGGTAGCAAGCACTACCACGAACCGTTCCTGTAGAAACGGGCGTTTCTTACTCGTTCCGTATGAATGTTTTGGATTACATTCATGAGGGGGTACCGATATTTACTGTACGTTAAGCATCAACTATGGGGGCTCATGGCGATTGTATCAAACGGTTGTATATCCTACAACCACCCACTTATTAAAACTTAAGTAATTGATGAGCATAACCTGTGATCATTACTTGCTGGCTAGCTATGATTTACAAATACTACATGTGTGTTCAAACTGTTTACTTACTTACAAACCTGTGAGATTCACCAACCTTTTTGGTTGACCGTTTTAGTAATGCTTCTCAGGTACACAGCATCAGTAGGGATGCCCAGCAGGATAAGCTTACTTAGCTCGAGTCGCATGCATTACAAGCTTGGAGATTTTACTGCATTACTTTTGTACTTACTGTTATGTACTAGAATCTCTAGGAATTTACTTAAACTCGAGCTTGTATTTTGAAACTACTTATGTATTAATGTAATAACTTTTCGAACGTCTCATTTAGAGTCGTTCACTGTATCCTTTGTGCTTGTGATTATTGATTAGTAACACCCAAAACATCGCTTCCGCAAACTGTTAAATTTGGGGGTGTTACAGATTGGTATCAGAGCCTAAGGTTATAGTGAACTAGGTTGCATTTAGTGGGCCTAGACTATGACCGTTAGGCAGTATTCCTCATTAAGTATAACTGGTTCAGGAATTACAGCATACAAGTTTAATTTAACATAGCCTGATCAACTATGTACAATTAAATGAAGATGATGTAAGTTCTGAAAGGGGTTATGTTGAACAGGAATGCAATAGCTGACTCTGACCTCGAGAGAACCGGGACTTCTACTTGACTGTGCTAGACACGAACTAGGCGGTTATGTGTTATATATATATATATATACATAGGCCTTTTTCCCGACACGATGCTCTCTCTCAACTGCTGCGAAATTTATTCTCAACTTACATTAACCAAACGATATCTCGATTCTTGTCATTCTATTTTTATTCAACTTTTACGAATTCATACGTCTGACGACTTCTACACCGTTATAACTGACAACCATAGCTAATCGAATATCCTTTGATATGAAGATCGGGATTCTGTTTTATTCACTAACTCTACCCAATTCAACGTTTATAACGTTTTACGACGTACCCACCGTACTGTTAGATGTATCCTAATAAAATCATTTTCAACTCAAGTCTCCTTCAGACTTCAAAACTGTTCAACCAATTTTTACTATCAAAATTATTACTCAATTTCTTACAAAATGTTTTATAAAATTCTCAAAATTTCAAAACTGTATAAACTTAATTATAATTCGCAATTTTGAACAAATTTCAACCTTTGATGAAATTCCTTTGTACTTACTAAATCATCACAACCATAATTCTTGTTCAAACCTTCACATGTTCTTTATTTATTGTTTCAAGGAACATGCCTCCACGACGACAAATCATGCTTACTGAAGCCGAAGTCGCGGGCCTAATTGCCCGTAGTGTGGCCCAAGCCCTAGCTACCCGAACATCAAACCCTGGTAGCGAAGATACAGCTACTAACGGACCGCAACCCAAAACCTGCACCTACAAAGACTTCCATAACTGCAAACCCTTGACTTTTCAAGGAACCGAAGGAGCGATTGGTCTGATTCGTTGGACCGAGAAAATTGAATCAGTGTTCCTCATCTGCAACTGCAAGGAAGAGGATAAAGTCAAATTCGCCGCCAGCACCTTTTCTGAAATCGCCCTAACCTGGTGGAATACTTATGCGCAGACTGTGAGCATTGCCGATGCTTACAAATTACCTTGGGATGAACTGAAGAATATGCTGAGGGGCGAGTACTGCCCAAGAGACGAGCTGAAACAGTTGGAATTAGAATTCTGGAATCACAAGATGCAAGGCGACGATATCACCGGTTACACCAACCGTTTTCATCAGCTGGCACTTCTGTGCCCATCCATGGTTGATCCTGAATACAAAAGGATCGAAAAATACGTTGATGGACTGCCCGAGCGACTTCAAGACTTAGTTACTTCGTCTAAACCGGGAACCATTCAGAGCGCCATTCGTATGGCTCATGAGTTAACGGCTAATTCTGTTCGCCGTGGCTCGACTTCGGCCCCACCTGCGAATAACAAACGTAAATGGGAAGTGATTCCCCACTCATCCAACTCTACCTCTGACAAAAAGCCTGCAACTGTCAATGCCAATGACTCAAGGGCTTACAAGGGGAGCAAGCCTTACTGCTCCAAATGTAGTCGTCATCATAACGGCTCCTGTCCCTGTTCCAAATGCAAGAAATTCGGGCACTTGGCCCAAGACTGTCAAACCAACCCCACTGGTACTGATACTCCTGCACCCAAGACCTGCTATGAGTGCAATGGTACCGGGCACTTTAGGAAAGATTGCCCAAAACTGAAACTCCGAACCAACAACAATACGAGAAGTAGAGCTTATGTAATTAACGCTAGGGAAGAAGACCCGAACCCGAGACTTTGCGATTTACTCAACCCGGGTACGTTCATTCTTTGACTACCCGAATCTGTTTTCTCATAAATCTCTCGTTTAATGATTTATGTATAATTGTCTCTTATTCTGCGTGTTTTCTTTGATCCTAAGTACCCAATAGGATTAGGAAACGACCGACTGTACGAATCCCAACCATAAAACTTGTATTACACTTGGATTACCAATAACAAACTCTCTTCCCAAATACCTCACACTGGTTGAGACCGGGAACTCGCATATTATTCGTACTTTAAACAAGTCATCCAATAGAACCTACTCTACTACTGTAGGCTACTAGTACTCACTGTAGCTACCTGACGAATATCAAACTATCGATTACCACTTCGAACAAATTTCGGGATGAAATTTAATTAACAAGGGGAGAATGTAACAACCCCAAATTTAGGGTAAATTTAAAATTTTCCTAATTACGTGTTTATTACTTGTATATAATATGAAGTAGGATTATATACATTACTTACTTATATATATATGTATATGGATGGAATATATGTATATATATACGCGTATACGATTAGTACAAATATCGTATAAAACAACAACTGTACAAACTTGTGTACACTGATAAAACGATTATTAAATAATGGGAAATTATTTAATTACTCCAATTACTACTTTATATTATGTTTATAATATAACGGAAACGTACGATTTAACCAAAACGTCACCGAACTCTCCGAAAACTTGACCAACCGACAAAACGAAACAAAGTTATGTTTTATAACTTGAAAACAAAGTATTTTATTAAAATACTTCAACTTAAATATCGGGTATTATTTCGTATTTTAAACGTATATTAAATAGCGTGAAAAATGATTTTTACGTTTAAACGACCGGGGAAACGAACACCGCACGGAGCACAAACACGGGGATATGAAAAATTGGTGAGACCACTCATTGGTGGCCCCACCAAAACCGGCCAAGGTGAGGGGATCTCACACCCTCACCCTTTTGATCACTCACTCACTCAAACTCCCTCCCTCACTCAATCACTTAATCATTCTCATCTCTCTCTCTAAAATCTGCACTCTCTCTCTCTACTCGACAGCCCCAAACACCCCTAAAAACCCTCACTAAAACTCATTAAAACGCTAGGCTCGTTTGGAGAAAGTCGATCACCATCACGAGAGCTACAAACTCATCTTTTCGGTTTCTCGATTCACCAACTTTGTAAGTTTTCCGGCGACTCGTAAACTTTTCCGATTATCATTATTTTACATATATGTTGTTTCCCTAGCTTTATAATGTCCAAATTATACGTTAAAACTCGTTTTTGGAACTCGAAAACTTAAACCGAGAACCACCACTGAAAACAGTCCACTTCCGGATTTTTTATAAAATCGTGTGTTCAAAATCAACGAAAACTTTCTAAATAAGAAATCTTCGTCTCTTCGTCGCCTACAACTTTCATGAAGGGCGTTTTGCCCAGAAATACACCCATCTTCGGCTAATACTAGAACTTTGGACTTAGTTCTGTTTGGAACCAAATCTGACCACACTTCACTTTTATTTTTGTTTAAAATAGTAAACGGACATAAGAAAATACCATAAAATGCAGAAATGGACTTTAGATATATGAGAATATGTGTGATTTTTCGTTAGGCTTGAAATGGACTACAAATGGGTTAAATCGAGGGTTGGAACCGAGTCAAGAATCTGAAACAGGAAACCACTAAACTGAGATCAGTCCACTTCTCGAATTTTTATAAAATCATACGTTTGAAACTAGCGAAAACTTTCTAAACATAAAATCTTCGTCTTTTCGTCGGCTACAACTTTCGTGAAGAAGGTTTAGCCCAGAAACGCCCTCGTTTTGCTATAAAAATCAATTTACAAACATATATATATTGTGTCAAAACTTTGGAAAAGATTAACTAAAAACCGACACCTCGAGGACCTCTAGAACCGAAAACTCAGTTGATAAAGTGATTATTAGCCATAATATGACTTAGGTAAAAGCCTCGGGTCAAGACTCGAACGTTTGACCTCAAAACGTCGCATTTTGTGGCCAACGTCGCATTTAGCGACGTCGCGGCCTACGTCGCACAAAAATCCCAACGTCGCACTAGCGACGCAGCCTTTTACGTCGCATTAACTTGCGGACGTCGCACATAGCGACGTAGACTTTTACGTCGCAAACCAAACCTACGTCGCATTGATTTGCGAAGGTCGCATCATGCGACGTACCTCCCTACGTCGCACCCTACGTCGCATGCTACGTCGCATGCTACGTCGCACAAACCAGAACCTTGAAAAGTCAGATTTTTACTAAGTGTCGAACTTACACAACTTCAAATACTTATGTCATACGAACTTACAAGTTCACCCACTAGTTACGTGCTGGATTACACGTTAACTGATACGAACTTACATACAAATACTTACGAGGTTTCACTCGTACCCTTTGGGGACAAAGCCCATTGGAACTTACGCAAACGATATACAATGTGATACGAAACAAACAGTTATACACGTACGCTTTACAAAGGTATAACTATTACGAATACATAATAATAATGGATGGAATTATTATTATACACCGATAACAAACGAACCGTACAAACTGTATACAAACTACAAACGATTTACAAACGTACAAACAAACTAATGGACATTAACTAGTTTGGGAACAACTAGCATGGATACTTTACAAGTATTCCATTTACTTACTAAACCTTGCGCGTATTAGGACGCTAAGGGTTGCTAGTTCGGGATACTACTTGCTTACCTACTACTTTGTCTGCTAGGCTCAGGTGAGTCTTACAGCCCCTACTTTACTGTTTTATACTCAGGGGTGAGATGCATTACTGTTTTACATGAACACACAAAACTTACTTGCTGCCATGATTTACTTACTGTACGAGATTAACGATACGCCAATTGCATGGGTTTACGACTAATCCAATGAAATCCTCCTGAACCATAGTTGTTAGTTATGTGATAAGCGCGAGTTTTAGTATATGGATCCATATGGGACTGACAATCCCCGCCCGGGGTAGCAAGCACTACCACGAACCGTTCCTGTAGAAACGGGCGTTTCTTACTCGTTCCGTATGAATGTTTTGGATTACATTCATGAGGGGGTACCGATATTTACTGTACGTTAAGCATCAACTATGGGGGCTCATGGCGATTGTATCAAACGGTTGTATATCCTACAACCACCCACTTATTAAAACTTAAGTAATTGATGAGCATAACCTGTGATCATTACTTGCTGGCTAGCTATGATTTACAAATACTACATGTGTGTTCAAACTGTTTACTTACTTACAAACCTGTGAGATTCACCAACCTTTTTGGTTGACCGTTTTAGTAATGCTTCTCAGGTACACAGCATCAGTAGGGATGCCCAGCAGGATAAGCTTACTTAGCTCGAGTCGCATGCATTACAAGCTTGGAGATTTTACTGCATTACTTTTGTACTTACTGTTATGTACTAGAATCTCTAGGAATTTACTTAAACTCGAGCTTGTATTTTGAAACTACTTATGTATTAATGTAATAACTTTTTGAACGTCTCATTTAGAGTCGTTCACTGTATCCTTTGTGCTTGTGATTATTGATTAGTAACACCCAAAACATCGCTTCCGCAAACTGTTAAATTTGGGGGTGTTACAGAGGTGTATGCACAAATTCATCTTCCACTGGTTGTTCCATTTCAATGTCTTCATCAACTTTTTCATCATCAGACACAACCTTCTCATTCTCATTCCTCTTATCACCCAAATTTGTCCAGACCTTCTCCCCCTTTTTGAAAGCATTTTGTTTAAAATTATAAGTCTCCTCAGGTTCTGAAGTATCATGAACCACATATCTCCTTCCTTTCTTCAAACACTTAATAACAATCTTCTCTAACTGCTTCACTTTCCTCTGCAACTGAGTTATAACTTCATCCTTAGCCTTATTCTTCTTCCTCTCTTGTACAAACTCAGCCCATACATAATCAATCATTTTCGTCAATTCCAAGTTAGTTCTAGCCTCAACACCTTCAGAATGTGAATCCTTTGGTGAATCATTGACATCATTAAACTCTGACTCATGCCTAGCATGATCATCAAAGTCCCCTTGGTTCTTGGTACTGGGACCACTAGGATCATCTACAGGTGTAGAATCGTGTCCATGTGTTGCCTCTGATTGGGTCTTATTGATGTTACTTCTGTCCTGCTCTGCCAGTGGGCTAGAAGCAGTAGAAGCAGCCCTCTCAGAATGGTCACCCCTCTCCTTATGGACCACATGTTGTTCTGGACCACTGTCCATTGACTGAGATGACTGAGCAACATGATCCTCAGACATCTGTGTTCTAGCCTTTTTGGCTCTAGAAGATTTTGCTGTTTTGGTCCCTTGTTTTCTCTTAGTACCCCCAACTACTGTGGGTTGAGAAGTGGTGGGTGGAACCATTCTCTCAGTAGTTGGTTCAGCTTCAGTTGGTAGTACTGATGCTGTGGTGGAAGGTGCAGGAAGCATTGTAGAAAATAATGATGTAACCTTCCCAGAAAATTTAGTATCTCTCTTCATATTTACAAAAACTTTTGGTTTAAAAGAGACAATACCAATAATCTTTTCAAGTGCAGTTATATTAGGAATTTGTTCATTTAAGAACAACTGCACAAAACGTGGATACATCAAAAACTTAATCTTTGGCTGCTCAATGTTTCTAAGCATACCAGAAAATATCAGATTTGAAAAATTAAACCTTTGACCAGTTGCAAGACAAGCAATTGCATAAGCAATGTTGCTTCCAAACTGCTCAAAAGATGATCTCTTAGATGATAAGCAGTGTAAAATTGTATGTATTAAAAATCTCCACTGATGAGAAAATAAGGTTTTCTGAAAAGTAAAAATTTCAAAAGAACCCTCATAACCCATCAATCGTAAAGTATCATACATAACAGTATCCTCTAAAAAAGATATACCTGCCTCATCATCTAGTTGTAATGAAGCTCTAACAGTAGCTTCTGTGATTACAACACGTGTATCCATAACTTCTGAAACAATTCTTTTAATCCCCTGTTCCTCTTCTATTGATGCATTCACCCAGTGCGACCAAGTACAAATACATAATCAGTGTTAACTGTTTCATATATAACTAACAGTTGCTAATACATAAGCAGTTTTAACTACTTACAAACACATAACTATCAGTTGTAATCTATCTTCAATCAGTTGTAACACTTGTCTTCTCTTCAGTTTTCTTCTATCAGTTGTAACTTCGTAAAGACAGTTTTAACCTTTAAAGCAAACAGTTTTAATCACTTGTACTCTGTCTTCTCATCAGAACTTCAACTCAGACCTGAAACAGTTTTGACCCAACAAGAAATCAACCACCGCTCCTAAAAAGAAATCCACATTAGGGTCCCTGACATCAAAGGATCAGGGATGTAGCAAAAGAAAGACATCTACGGATGCCAAGGATGAAACAGAGACTGAACGTTCAGTCCCTGCAGGCACCCTTGCTGAACCCAAGCCTTCAACTGCTTCATTGGACTCCCGAAAGTCCAATGATTCTAAAAAGGGTCAACTACAGACAGCTACAATGGCTCAACCCATTGTTAGCAGTGATACAGGTGTATCCCACATCCATCTATCAAGTCAACCCATCAGCCACTTGTCATCCTCACAAAAGGATGACACTTCATTCAAAGGGCTTGTGGCATCAGCGGGTGATAACACACCCATTGTTGATGTCACAACACAGGCTACAGACCCGGGCCAACTCTCATCTTTCACTGCACCAACCGACAATGTCTCTCCACTGCCACATGGAAAGATACAGGTTGACATATCTGTTTCCAATGATCCACCATCTCAAATACAAGCTGATGATGACGAGGAAACCCAACCAATGGACACCTCTTCATCTGATGATGAAAAATCTCCACCACCATATTTACCAATTTTTACTGCTGCTGCTGCCACTGAACCAGCACCTACACCACCCCTCACTGAACCAACACTTACACCACCCCTCACCAAACCAACACCCACACCACCTATTCCTGAACCTACCACTGTTCCATCAGCTACCATTGTCACTTCACCAATCCAGGAATTAGACGCCATGTCTATCTCCAGTGATAATTCAGTAGCTGGTGCTGATCCAGTTGCTGATACTGCTATGAACGCAGGGGATCAGGGAGCACAATCTAAGGCACTCCCTACCCCACCATTATCTCCACCAAAACAACCTACACCAACATCTCCTCAACAACAGATACCACATCCACCGTCACCTCCTAAAGCTGATAACCATGCTTCATCATCCACTCCTTCATCTTCTGAGAAGCTGCTACTGGACTATATTGCTTCTTTTCAGCAACACATCAAGTCTCTTTCTGAAGAAAGGGAAGCACTCAAAGGCCAAGTTGCTGATCTTACATCTGCTGTCAAAGCTCTGTCATCTGTCTATGATCCTATCCCTGCCTGGAGCACTGAGATCAGCCACAAGGTAAAACTCTTGACTAATGCTGGCCTATCCTTTTCTCAGTCACTGGAAACTCTTTCCAAAGCCCAATCTGACCTCATGACAACAACAAGGACAAATTTCACTACTCATGATGAATCAATCTCTGCACTTTCTACTCAACAAAAGGAAATGTCAGTTTCTGTTCTCAAATATATTACAGCAAATGATAAAGTTATTTCTTCAATGACCGCACATCATCAAGCTACTAAAGCTGAAGTTGCTGCTCTTCCTATTGATAATAAGAAACTTTATGGATGGATCAAAGAATATACTGCATATCTTTTTGATGAACATGGGGAGAGAATGATTGCTGACAATACTGAGTTCATCAAAAATAATGATTCTCACATAGCAGTATTGAAAGGTTCCTTTGGCCTTCTCCCTATCCCTGAAAAGTTAGAACTTGAAGCTGCTGAAGTTGCTGAACTTTCTTGGATTGAGATGGACACTGAAGAAGATGAATATGAGTTTGAGGAAATTCATCTCCCCGAGTTTCACCCAGATGAGGTCAGAATGTATAATAAGAAAGTAATGGAGTGGCATGCTGATGAGGCAGCAAGGGTTGAGGGGGAGTCAGTGAGTTTTGATTTGGCTCGCTGGCAATGGATGAACAGGGAGGAGGATGAGCATGATGTAAATATGGATGGTGGTAATGATGATAATGATGGTCATGATGGAGATAATGATGATAATGATGGAAATAATGGTGATAACAATGATGGTGATGATAAGGACAATGGTGCTGATAAGAAAGAATATGACACTGATGAAAACATGGAGGATCAGCAACCCATCTCTTCTGTTCTTAAGAAAAGAAAAAGAGACAGCAAAGAGTCTACATCAGAGACCTCTTCCTCCAAACATCAGAAGCAAACATTCACTAAGGAGGATGTATCAGCAACTATGTATCATCTCAAAAACATACTTGAAAGCCCTGAATCACCAACTAAACCTCAATCAAACATTGTTATATCTGAGGTTAACCCACTCTAACTCAAAACCATTGAAAGCACAGAACCAGAAAGCTACTATATCAGTAACTTTGCTGAAGAAATAGTTACCACACCAGTGACTATAGTTCTTAACCCACAACCAAACATAACAGCAACTTAACAACTCACAACTCCTCTTACAGCTTCAGCAGGACAACCAACAGAAGCAACAACAGTAACCACCACTTTACCTTCTCTTCACACTGCTACCTCTTCACCAGAGATCATCATGCCAGAGACTTCTGGTCTAGCTCCTCTGTTATCTTCTGATTCTGCATCAGAAAGTCTCCATCCTAAGGAAACTGATGAACAGAGAATTGCCAGAAAAGTAAAAGCTAGACAGGATAGGGAGCGTGAAATGATTCTAAAAATACAGGCTGAGGCAGAAGCTAAAGAAGAAGAAGAAAGAAAAAGAATGTTATAAGAACAGTCAGAAGCTGATCAAGCTTTTCTGTTGCAATTAAGTGGAGACGAAGCTGTGGAAAGAAAGAGAAAAATGTTTTTGAAGAAGCAGCAAGAAGATTTTGATTTCAATATGGCCAATCTTCTTCAGGATGTTGAAAAGTCTAAACTACAGCGAGAACTTGATGCTGAAAGAAAAGGTAAGGGATTGAAAAAGAAAGGGGGAGTTAAACCATCATAAGCTATTGGATGAAATTGACAGAAAAAGGTATGCTGCTAGAATGGTTGGGAGATCAAACCCTGCACCAATTACAAAGGTATACCTGAAAAAGCCAAAGAACAAAGCACAAGCTCAGCTACTTATTCACAGAGGATTGGAGACTCAAGCTATGAATCTTGATCAAATCTGTAAGCTGCACAGGGAAGTATGGAATGAAATCAGACTTGCCATCAGTCACTCCTCTAGTGCAGCTAAAAATGAAGTGCTGAAAGAAATTGACAGGCCATTCCAGAAGATGGTTGCACTACAGCTACTTAGACCAGAAGACACTGTTATACTTGGTGAAGATATAGTGCGGCCACCTAGCCCAAGATATAGGTCAGGTACCAGCAGCATATACAGAATTCCAAACACTTCAAGATTAGATCTTTCTATCCCTGATGGTGTACCAAGAGTTGAGGGCACTAAAGTAACTGAAGGCGTGAGGGGACTTGTCTACAGAGACTTCAATGGCATATTAAAATTTCAAAGAGAGTCAGAGCTTGATAAGATTGATCATGAGCAGCTCGTACATTTGATCAGATCTGCCAGCATGCTTTCAAAGGATTCAGTGATAAGAAAAGCGATTCTAGAAGAAGGATTAGCAAGACAGTTCAGATTTTTGCCCTTTACAGAGAAATACGAGCTAGCTGATGAGCTTGGTATCGTAAAGCAAGAAGAAATATGGAAAAATGCGTAGCGAATTTTTGTAACAGATTAGGTTCATTGTAATTTATCACTTATTTTACAGTTTAACGAAATCTGATCTTTTGAGAAAACCAAAGTGCAAAACTCAGATCATATCTAAAGAATCCAAAAAGATAAATGAATGGATCACAAGTACAAGTCACTGAATGCTTAAAATCTTAAACACTGACTATAAACTTTTTTAGCAACAAGTTTGTCTAGGGAGCTTCGATCACAATCATTTAGGGGGAGATTGTTGAGTCACTGGTCACTAACCATGTTGAGTCACTGGTCGCTGACCAACTCAACTATACACTACTCAATGAAGAAATGGATTGTCTCAAAGCTGCTGTTGCTAGAGTTTATTACTGTTGATCAATATTCATTCTACTCTCAAGGGAAATGATATGCTGAGGAAGATTAGAATTCAACTTTGTGTATCGCTGATATTTAGCAGCGAGAGTTCTACATCTTCAAATCTAATAAGGCAAAAGTCACTGCCCGAATAATAGCTAGTCGCTGAGGATCTCTATTTCAAGTCATTCTACAAGAGCATGTTAGCTCGCAGTGAGTGAGGAGAATTACTGCATCTTCAGTGACTATTCAATAAAGCCTCTCAATCATCAAGTGCAAAAGTTCTGTACTTATATACACATCAGCAAGAGTCTTCGTACTTGAAGAATGTTCGAATGATTACGTGGCGGCAACTGATTGGATTTAAGGTAACGAGATATTTGCGGTAATAGAATTGGGACCCGCAGTATGTCGGTTCATCAGAGATCAAGCCAATCAAGTTGCAACACGTGTCCTTCCAAGATCCTATTTTGTAGGAGATATTCACGGGATTCTTTTAGTATATATAGTTCAGCTTATTGTACTTTTGAGGCTAGTTTTTTTGTACGTACTTATCACTTGTGTGTTCAGTGATCAGTTTGTCTAGGGTACGTTACAGTAACTCAGCGAGTGAGCAGTTAGCGTGTTTGTCCATTACTGCTCATCTCATTTGTAATAAGTTAGCTTGTGTGTTTGATTTGGATTAGCTTGGGCTAGTCCATTCCGCAATCAACACTTGTGAATTTTATGATCAATATAATTCACCATTTAGCTACTATTACTATTGTTCTTTGATATTGTCATATCTGATTTACTATCTGTTACTATATACTCTGTTTGTGTTCAATCAATTAAAAACTAGCTAAACAACTCAAGTAAAATCAGAAATAGTTTTTAATTGTATTCAACCCCCCCTTCTACAATTAAACTTTACATATTGAGATTCCATATCACTTATCAATAGTGATTACGGGACTATCAATATCATCACCAACTAACATGTTTTTATGAGATTAATTTTAATATAATATAATAGGATGCGAAGTTTGTATGTATTCCGATTATACTCTAATAAAATATACTAACGTATGTGATGTAAAAAGATGACAAATACCTAATTTATACATGAAAACTATAATTATAATCAAAGTAACTGAAAAATTATATCACATAGTCATTAAATTGAGGTATAACTCATTTAAAGCCATATTATTTTCTACTAATTATCATATGAATTTCGACATTAATTAAGTTGTAACTCATTTAAAGCCATATTATTCTTTATTAATGAACATATGAAAATCTCGACATTTTAATAATATATACTTCTAACAAAAAATTATTGATTTTCCATCTTTATATGAGTCTCACATCCATCTATCTATGTATCTATCTACCTATTTATCTATATTTATACATATATATAATCATAATTTTGACAAGATAATGTGGTAACTTATTAGCACTCAATTTACTAAATAAAGTAATATGTCATTATATAATAAATTCTCACAATTTAAAAAGAATTTTACATATGCCAACTCATTTATTATCTCAGTAAAAGTACATTTTGTCAAATTTATACCATTGTTTATTACATTTTTATTTTAATATATCTTTATTTTAGTGAATGTAATTTATCATTTAGTAATAACTACTTAAATACACATTTTTAATTTAATATTATACAATTTATTATTCGTTGTGTGAAACTTTGAAATTGATTATTTTCTATGCATTCTGGTATATGTTACTAATGAGTTTTAATAATAAATTTTCAACTTTTAACAATATTAATAAAATTGAAAACCTAAAAAAAACATGTGACTAATTTTATTTTATTAAATTGCCATGCATCACAAGGGCTCAACAAATACTTAACATAATTTTGCAACTTATGATTATTACTTTTGTCAATGACACAAATTTACAGTGACAAGATCGGTGTTACTGTGAGAAGTGAGCAGAAGCCCAAATTACAACCGCTTTTAAGGAAAGGAGGAGACTACATCACACTTAATATATCAACTGCTGAAAAATAAGTATAAGTTCATCTATTATAGTTTGATTTATGTTAATAATCATTTTCATTTTCAATGATAGTTTTATCTTTTAATTAACAACATTAAACTTACAATTTAATATAATTGTATTTTATAAATGGTCGTGTGTCGCACGGTCTCAAACCCTAATAAAAATATATAAATTTAATTTCGAATGACCGGTGATACGTACACCACCAAAATTCTTCATACAACACTAACTGTGTTTAACGCTATTTTACAGTACAACATTATATAACACAATTAGTGGTATATGGATAATTTTTGGTGGTTTACGAATCAGTCTCCATTTGAAATACAACAAACAAAATGCTTTTGACATGATCGTGATCCAAAATTTTGATACTATTAGTGAAATCAAGTTTTTAGGGATACTCGTGTTTTAATTAATTCATATAGAAATGTCCTTGTTTTAGAGGGTGTTTGGGGGCTTATTTTGATTGCTCATTTACTTAAAAAGCTTACCTATAAGTGTTTGGATAAACTCATTTTGTGAAACTTATTTCTTTATTTGTGATTCTTTGTAAGGAGATTCAAAATAAGCCCAAAATTGATAGCTTATCTACTGTGACATCCGTCAAATTAGGACTAGTAATTAGTGCCTAATCAATTGTAATACATGTAATTAGTTCTGTGTTAGGCTAATTAATGCATCAATATATATATTGTTGAATATATACAATTATGCGATTTGATTAAATCGTACGCAATTTAAAACGAATGTAATTCGTTTCAAGTAATACGGACGTTGGTGAACGATTTTATTAAATAATATACCATTATTTAATAACACTATTATATCCAAAATATTATTTTAATAATATTTCAATTCAAATTTGTATCGTACGAATAACATCTACGTGATTAAAATGTTAAACGCAAGCAAACAAAACAAGTAAGATTATAATTTATAACTCAAATGTAAAGTATTTGATGAAATACTTCAACCAAAATATCGAGTGATTATTTATATTTTAAAACGTATATATAAACGTATAAAATAATTATTTAATGTTTAAACGATCGGGAAAACGAACACCGCACGGAGCACAGGGACGGGGACTGAAAAGTGGAGGCTTCACCAAAACCCCCACCTCCTCCCTTTCCCTCCTCATTTCATCATCACACCTTCTCTCTCTTCCTCTCTTTTCTCTCTAAACTACCACCACACCACCACCACCTTAAACCACCAAAAACCACCACCAAACGACCTTAAATCTCGAAGCTCATTTGGAGAAAAAGAATCACCTCGTCTCGATCTACATTTTCATCTTTCCGGATTCCTCTCGCGTTGACCCGTAAGTTTCCGACAATTCTCGAAAACTCTCAAATCTTTGTTATTTTACTTGTTTTCGGTTTGTATAAGCTTGAAATGTCCAAATATGGGTTGGGTAAAAGAATCGGGACCAACGGAAACTGGAAAATACGTTTTCGAACTCAAAAATTCCGACCAGTCGGGAGTGACGCATGGACGAATCCAGTGTAGCGTCACTTCCTTAAGTGACGCATTAAGTGTCGCGAAAAGCCCTAATCTTGCGTCACTTGCCTAAGTTCCGCTAAAAAAATCCTCTTTTTGCGTCACTAAGTAAGTGTCGCAAATTCAATACCCGACACTCGTACCCGGCACTTGCCTAAGTGTCGCCCCGAGATAGAACAGTACTGTACCCGTCACTTGTACCCGACACTTCCTGAGTGTCGCCCCACATGCGTCACTTCCTCAAGTGACGCCATCAAATCAGAATTCACCACTTTATGCGACATTTACTGAGTGTCGCCTAAACCCATCAAGTGACGCTATAAGTGTCGCATGAAACAGAACCAAGAACACACAGATTTTACTAAGTGTCGAGACCTAAAATTTTATCACACGACTATACCCAAATTCAAGTTTTAGATGCGTTTTTCATTTACTGAGTGTCGACCCCAGCCAGGGGCTCTGCCCCTTGGACCCCGCCAGGAGTTGCCACCCTTGGAACCCCGCTAACCAGGGGCGCTGCCCCAGGACCCCCGTCACCTAAAGTTTGTAAATACTTTTTAAGTATAACACTTCAAAATCAAAATAATAATGTTTAAGATTATTATTACAAACAATCACCAACGGGCCGTACACGTTTTCAAAACTCAAATCAATCAACCAAATCGTAGTAATTTGGACAAGTTAATCAACCAAATCGTAGTCATTTGGACATTCTAGTTGGACGAACAACTACAAAGGTAGTCTTTATAGATACCTACTCACGTTTATAACCATAGCGTGTCGTGGACACCCTCAGGTTACAAGTCTTCGGACAACAATACTCGGTAAATCAATTCAAGTTTATTAAGTTAAACACTTCAAGACTCAGGTGAGTCTCATGGCCCCTATTTTACTGTTTTACTCAGGGGTGTGATATCAATGCTTGTTTTATTTACAATTGAACGCAAGTACAAATCAAAATAAAATACTGCATGAGTTGTTTTCACTAATCAATTTAAAGTCCTCCATAACATAGTTTGGTAATACGTAGTAGCGTGAATGTTAGTGTATGGTACCATATAGGATTGACAATCCTCTTCCGGGTTAGCAAGCAATAACTGGTCAAACGGACGCATTAGCATTTGTGTAGACGAGTGTGGATTAGGCACTCGTAGGAGGCACCTCGATCGGAATTCCTTCACTGGACCCGACCCCCAAGTTAAGCTCAGACTATGTGCTCATGACTGTATAGTTACTTTTATTTTGCTTTATTGCAACTTAAATTCAATTAAATCTTGCGGTTCATTCAATATGTTTTGACATACAAACCTGTGAGCTCACCAGCGTTTCGCTGACCCATTTTAGCTTGTATCACAGGCACTCAGCAGTAGTTTGGACTGCCCAACAGGAATGCTTAGCCCGTGTCATCAATTAAACCATCAGAGATTTAGCTGCATTATTATATTTTGTATAAATTAATTATGTATTTAAATCTCTCAATTTCAAACTGAGCCAATGTAAACTATTGTTGATGTAAACTCTTGTTTAATCAATACAAGTGTAAAACGACGCATATAGTGGTCGTTCATTTTATCTTATGTGCTGTGATTACCGTACTAGTCGCACCCCGACCCGATTCGCTTCCGCAACCCGAATTTGGGGGTGCGACATCTACTACTACTTACAAAGTGTGTCCATTATTGAGTCTTAATCTTCTTAAAAATAACTAAAATGCCTAAACTACCCCTCCTATAGTTACTATGCATTTACTTGATACACAGGGAATTAAATCAGAAATAATTACCAAATTATATCTCATCGAATTTGTAATCGGATATGAAGAAGTAAGATAATCAATAGTAGATCGATTGGTATTTAGTTAATGACTTTTAGACAAGCATGTTTTTTGAAAGTTATTTTATTTGGTTAATGGCTTTTAATTTATTTTTGTAGTTACTGATTTATAATTACTATATTTTACATAATTATTGGTTTTGAGAAATGTTTTTTAATTATTCTTCGGAATTGAGATTTTTTTGAATCTGATTCCAACCGACAATTGGTTCTATCATCTTACGATAAAAATGTCGTTCTTAAAAACACCACCTAAAAAAAATAACACCACCTACTAAAAACATTGTACAAATCAATGTAACGTAAAAGCTTTTCAAAGTAAAAATAAGAGCTAAAATTTTCATTCAAGCTAGATGCAAGCCCGAGACGCTCTACACCCCGTCTAAAAAATTACATATAATGGATAATGCGGTATGTAGATGACAATTACCTTCACGTGTTCTATATAAATGGGCCTGAAACTTTTTATTATAAAATAACGACCGCCACAACGTGCGGGTACTATGCTTTAGTACTTATAAGCAATAAGCAAAGTAATAAGCAAAGCAAATTAGCTCCCACATTAGAGAATTTATCGACTCTTCTCATACGTAGAATACATAATAGTTATCCTTATATACCGTAAACAAATTGATTTAATTCTCATGATAAATTAAGGAAATTATCGCTGAATTTGGGTTTGACCAAGCACCATTAATTTCTCTAATCTCTCATGAGATTTTTATTTGCTATGAGATTTTTAATTAACACGTACGTGGAGACCAATGGTAAAGTGGTACACGTTGCTTTCTAGAAGAGTAATAAGAGCACAGGGTGTGGTGATTTTGTTTTTACAGTGTTTTCGGAAGAATGTTGTTGCTGAAGATTTTGTGGTGTGGTGAATATTGTTTTGGACAGTGTTCTCAACAAGTATTTTTTGATTTTTTAACTTTATTGTGTGTGTGAAAAGAAAAAAAGAAAAATAAGATAGAAGGTGATATCAGCGTTTCAAATGAGACATTGTAAAAGAAATTTGCCAAGAACACTGTTGGGAATATTGAAGTGGTGTGGCAAGACATTGAGAAACAGTGTTCTCAATGGATAACATTGTTGAGAACACTCCCATACCGAATGCTCTAATGACATCGTAAGTTACCAAGTGATTCTGTTTTAGAAATGAATTGCATACAAATAATAAAGTACAACTAAATATATATAAAAGTGATAGAGAACTGAAGTGATAACAAGTTAATAAAAATTCTCTGTCATAGTATAAATTTGTATAGGGAAATTCTATTCCTACTCCTTTTTTTACTATCTCATACCCCTGGGCTCAGTCTGGCCCAGTTCAGTCCTTTTTCAGTCTAGTCTTTTTTAATATCGGTCCTCGTCCAGTTCAAAACCAGTTCAGTTTTAGACTAATAAGGGGGTATGAATTAGAAAAAGAAGGGGGTAAGGGATAGAAAGTAAAAAGAAAAAGCATGACGTGATTGATTTGAAGGGTGGAAGGGGGTATGAGATGAAAAAAAAAGGGGAAATAGGGGTATGTATAGTAGGCCCCGTTTGTATAGATATGATTACGAAATCTTATCAAATTTAAATTGATGGTTACGAACTTTTAATTCTATTAACGTAAAAACATTCAATCATCATCTATGCAAATGGAAATAATCTAGAAATTAAACCTTCTCAAATCCTTAGCTTAAGTAGTAATCTTCTCCCGGCGCTAGAGCCGGGCAAATCAACCCTCGTTAACTTCAATCTATGAGTTTCTTTGTTCTTGGTTAGGGAAAAAAAAAAAAAACTTTGTAAGATTAAGTTAGGATTGGACAATTAGGCCATGTTTGGTTCACAGATTTACTTGAAATTTGAGGGGATTGTGTAACACCCCCAAAATTTATGATTTACGGAAGCATACTTGGGTGTTACTAATCAATTTACAAAGCACAAGATATACATCAAACGACCTCTAAATGAGACGTTGTAAAACGATTTCATATGAAATAAATGTTTGAAAACTCAATGTTTTCGTATACAAAATGCAGTTATCTAGAGTCCGCGCGTATAGCGGGAGATTCTATTACATAATCAAAATGTACAAAAGATAATGCTGAGAATCTCCGTTAATGCAATTTAGTTGAAATCATGTGACTCTAGCTATGTCCTGGAGTAATCCTACTCCGTCTGGGTACCTGAGAATACATGCTAAAAGGTCAACACGAATGTTGGTGAATCTCACAGGTTTGTATGTAATAATAGTTTTTGAACACAAGATTTCATCAGTAGTGCCCGTAGGCGTAAATCAAGTATTTGTAATCCTGCAAATGTAAAATAGTAGGTTATACCGTTGCCATGAGGCTCATAATCAAAGCTTAACCCGTAAGTGATAAGTTGCTCCAGTGACATGCTCGTAACTGAGCAAGCATAAGTAACGAATAATAGTCGCCCGTTTATACAGTACGGTTCGTGGTAGCGCTACTACCCCGGGCGGGGAGGGTCATTTCCCTAATGGATCCATTAACTAGTGTTCGTGCTTAAGTCCATAACTAACGATATATGATGGAGAGACTTCAGTGAAAAGTAAGTAACTCATGCAATCCCGTATAGTAAAATGTATAGTTCGTACTTGTGTTCAAGAAAATTAAGCAATGTATCTCACCCCGTATGTAAAACAGTAAAAGTGGGGCTGTAAGACTCACCTGAGTCGAGTAGTAAGCAGTAGTAAACAGTGGGTAGTGTGTAGGTTCTCCGAACCCGTAACCTTTAAATGCCTAAACATATAAAGTTAAGTAAGTAGATGTCTTGCAAGACCATCTAGGCTAGTTGTCTACACAACTCGTTATGTCCAATGTTGGTTCGTTATCGTTTGTTCTTAGAAAAACATGGTTGGCCCGTTGGTGACGGTTTGTATTAGTGATTCCAAAGTGTTACTCTTGAAAATATGTCTCAATTTGTTTATAATGTCGTATCGTAATAAGGTTTGAAGTTGTTTAAGTTCGACATTTGGTGTGAAATGTATTTACAAACTCTAAGTGACGGGGGTCCGGGGGCAGCGCCCCTGGTAGCGGGGTCCAAGGGGCGGCAGCCCCTGGCGGGGTCCAAGGGGCAGAGCCCCTGGTTGGGGTCGAGCTGCCAAATTAGCTTGGAAAATTTTTATTCCTACTACTTTCCTTTAGTGAAAACGTATCCGAAATTTGAATTTGGAATAAAATTAGGTGGTAAAATCTTGGTTCCGACACTTAGTAAAAAAATCTGAGTTTTTCAGGGTTCTGTTTTATGCGACGTTGGATGCGACGTCGTAGGTCCTAACTGCGACGTTGATCGTGGCGTCGCTATGTGCGACATTCGCAATTCAATGCGACTTTGTGGGTGGCGTCGCTATATGCGACGTTGTGGTTCTTGCGACATAAGAGTCGATGTCGCTATATGCGACGTCGGCCAATTAAGGCGACGATAGGGATGACGTCGCTATATACGACGTTGTGAGGGGTATTGCTACGTAATGGTCTACGTCGCAGATAGCCCAGCGTCTCTGCGACGCTGCGGTCTGATCGGAAAGTGGTGGCCGGAAAATCGGTCGAAAAGCTTCCGTTTGGTCCAAATCTTTTACCCAACCCATTTTTGGACATTTTAAGCATATATAAACAACAAACAAGTAAAAACGAGTAAAAACGGAGAGTTTCGGGTTTTGTCGGAAACTTACGCGGTGTCGAAATAAAATTCCGAAAAGGTAGGAAGGTAGATCGTGTCGCGGTGGTGCTTTTCTTCCAAAGGAGTAGTATGATCCGACGTCGTTTAGTTGTAGTATTTTGGTGATTTGTGAGATGGTGGTGATGGAGATTTTTGAGAGAAAAAGAAGGAAAGAGAGAGGAAGAAAGAGATGAAATGAGGAGGTGAAAGGAGGTGGAAGGGGTTTTGATGAAAGCCCAATATTTTCAGTCTCCGCTCCGCGCTCCGTGCGGTGTTCGTTTTCCCGTTCGTTTAAACATTAAATAGTTTTATACACGTTTAATTATATGTTTTAAAATACAAATATTTATTTGATATTACAATTGAAATATCTCATCAAGTATTTAATATTTGAGTTATAAAATAATTCTTAACTTTATTTTTAACTGTTTGCGCGTTGTTGTACGATACGGAATAAATACGAAATATTATCAACATAATATTTTGGATATAATAATAGTGTTATTAAATAATGTTATATTATTTAATAAAATTGTTCACCAACGTCAGGAATAATTGAACCGAATTACGTTTGTTTTAAACTTGTACGATTTAATCAAATAGCATATTCGTATATATTCATCAATATATATTTCGATACATTAATTAGCCTAACACAGAACTAATTACATGTATTAACCTAGGATTAGGCACTAATTACTAGTCCTAATTTGTCGGGTGTTACAGATTGGAAAATGAATTCAATCCCTTTACATGTTTGGTTCAAAAACCGAAGGAATTGGAATGTTTTGAATTCCTTCAAAATCTTTTTTCTAATGAATTAAGCATTACTTCCCAAATTGCGACATAAGTTTTGTATTTTGGAATTGGACATTTTGACCAAAAAAAAACCCCTCGTAGTCTCGGACACAAGTCACCTAAACCTTTCTTTTCCATGGTTCGTTTCACATCTTGCAGCCTCCATTCTTCCTTATCCAGACTTGTATAGCTTTACCCTCCTTCTCATAGCAACATCACATCATCGTCTTCTTCTCCGACAGTTACCGTCGCACGAGAAGCACCTTGCAATTCATCACTCACCATCACATGCCGTCGCAAGTCATTGCTCACCGTCGTACGACCATCACCAACATCCAATTTTACACAACCATTTCTTCCTTCTATTCTGATTAAGGGTTTTTATGATTTGTGAGTTTGATTGTTTCTTCAAAATTGTATTTACATGATATGGGTAGTGGTTCAATTTGTTTTATGATAGTAGCAGGTAGTATATGCGTTGTGATTGGATGGTGTTTCGGCTAGATCTTGAACAAAACGATGAATAAACAATGGATGAGTTAACAAACTGGTGGTGATTTGTACACCACCAAAAATTAGCTGTAGTTTTAGTGTACAACACTATAAAATCAGTACCCTTAACACTGTAAAACACTACCAACACTGTAAAACACTGTAAAACAGCTTTAGTGATGTATGGCTAATTTTTGGTGGTGTACAAATCACTACCCTTAACAAAAGGTTAATATTAGAGTTCACTTCTTATTCCAAGTTTTATAAAATAACTTATTTAATTAAGAAATTTACAATAAATTAGAAGATTTGTCAAACTTTTATGCTAAGAAAAAATGTTTTCTTACATAAGTTTATTATCTTAACCTATATGAATTTCTGAAAATGAAACGGAAATTTCGATTTGATTTCATTCACATTCATTTTCTTTGATCAATTTGCAAACCAAACAAGATTACAAAAATTGATGGATTACAATTCATTCAAATTACAACTATTTCATATTCCAATTTCTTTGACAAATTCCAATTCCTTAAAAAACAATCTGCAAAGTAAAAGGGGCTTACAGATCTTGAGCTATGAAATTTATTAGTTTGTAACTACTTCCTTTGTCCCAGTCAAAGTGTCTACTTTAACTTTGCACATAATTTTAGGATATTTTACTAACTATAGTTTTCGTCAATCCAAATAACATATCTACTCATTAAGTTTTCTTTCGATTGTTTGAAACATGGAAGTGGACATTTATTTGGGACATTTGTGATGAGACGGAGGGAGTATGTAATTTGAGGACTACATTTCTTTTTTCCTTTTTGATGTACATGTGTTAAGGTTATTTTTCGACTTTAAAACTATAAACAAGTGGTACTAAAACACTTAGGGCTTTTAAAATTTTAGTGGCCCTTTGCAAAACTAGTTGGTATATAAAGTTGTAAGTTGGAGTTTATTGTTTTATAATGTTCAACATAATAGATAGAGCTTAAAGATACGAATTGATATAAAATGATAAAAAGACATGATAAATAATTTATAAGAGTATTTGTACAATTACTCATTTCATAAGATAGAAACTTAGCTTGTTTTTAAAAGCTAATTTTAATAGCTTTTTCAACAAGCTTTTGAGTTTTTGTATGCCAAACAATTAAATAATAAGTTTCTACTTCATTTAGGGTATGTTTGGTAAAACAAGCTATAGGTTGGAAGCTGTAGCTTTTAGTTGGAGCTGTAAGTTGTAGCTTTATCTATATAAATGTGTTTGATAAACTAACTGTAGCTGTAATTGATAAATGTGAAATGACAATAAAGGACAACAATGAAAATTTTAAATCGTAACAAATTAGTAATTAAAATTCATCAGGTAATTAAAAAGGTTATTAGTAAGATAACATAGTCATATGTAAGTAACATTACAAAATGTATTATTAACATAAATTGACGGGACCAGAGTGTTCCCGCCAATTTACACCTTTTGCTGGATTATTAACATAAATTAATTAAATCAATTGAGCCAATGACTTCATTAACCACTTTTTTTTTAAAGGTACATGATGCCATGATGGAAGTGGGGGCGTGGGGCTAGACGGCTAGTGGGGTAGCTAGGGGTGTTGGGCCACCCCAACAGCCCAAATTTTAGTGGAGATTAGGTAGCCCAGGCCCGTAATGATTAAACTGAGCCCCCAATCCAATAGGTGGTCTTCTGCGTGAATGTTTATGTTACTTGGAGTTTGAAAACTTGTGGATAAGAAAAACTAAAGAATACAGCCGCATATCTATTTGTTCGTACTTTAAAAGTTCAAAGTTCTGAGTTTTTACCATCTAAATTAGGTCATTGGATGTATTTCTATCATCATCATCATCATCATCATTATCATCATTTAATATAAGAACTCTATGAGAAGCTTTTGGTTGCATTTATATAATTATATCATTATTATTAAGTATATTTATAATTTATTATTATTTGATTTGATGGTTACTATTTCTTTGATGTGTTTGATGATCGACAATCACAACGTGACGGAATAATGTTATAAAAGATGTTGCTGAGGACACACAACCACACTACCATCATGGGTCCAAAAATAACGGTATGTGGTTTCACTTGTATGTCTCATCTATTTAAAACCGTTATCGTTATTCATTTATCTTTTTAATAGTTTGTTACGATGTGCAAGAAAACAATTTATTGATGATTTTTTTTTAGAGTAAGCCCCCATGTTCTAAATTTCTGGCTCCGCCCCTAATGCGGAGTGCTTCTCTACTCCGGCTCGTGGAGGCGCGAGGATGACACAACGGCCGGAGGGGGCTCCTTGCTCACCCGGTCGTGGTGGTGAATGTAATGAAAGAGGATGGAAGGAAGCGAGCCCATCTTTTAATTTTTTATTGTTTTCTTTTTCCGTTTTCAGCTTTCAATAAAAAAATTAACGGCTATTTGACCATTCAAATAAAAAAAATCAAAAAGTTTTAAAGTGGAGAAATTGTTTGGATACAAAAAATTTACCAAAGAAGTTATACAAAATGATTTGTCTTCAATTACATAGAGAGAGAAAACGATGAATGAGAAAAATTAATTAATGAAGTCAAGAGACATTTCAGTTTGTGTAATTTGTTTGCAACAGACATTTCAGTTTGTGTAATTTGTTTGTAAGCATAGCACTGCTCCTTAAAGTGTTGTCAACGATAAAAAAAATGCAAGTCTAAAAGAAAATGAAAGTTTTTTTTTTTTTTAAAATAACCTAATTTACCAAATACATACCCTCTTTTATACAATTTATTCACCTATTTAATAAAATTTCACAAACAATTTACTAATCCAAAAAATGTCTAACCAAAATCCTAACCCAAATGAAAACATATCATACACCGGTCTTTTACTCGGCAATACAAATACACCGGGTTCTAAGTCGTCATCACCAAACCCGAATCCACAATAATTCGGTGGATTTCAACAATCTTTTAGCCCCAACAATAATCATTCAAATACAACGCTCAACAATTCCAACACCAATTCCAACTTTTTCAACAACAATCAAATGTAACTTCTCCATCCTTTTAATTTTTATTAATTAAGTACTTTTTTAGTTAATTGTAGTGTTTTATTTAATTAAAAGTATTTATTTTTTAAAGAAAATGAAAAATTAAATTCAATTGTGGGTCCCAACTTGTAGTTGTGGTTATTCGTGGGCTCTCCATGGGTGATGTAGATTTTAGTCATGCCACAATTACGAGTCACCACTATAATCGTTTAATGTTACCGTATTCATTTAGTTTAATAATGCATACATCCTTACTGGTTTTGGTACAATTTCAAGTCAATCCCTATTTATAGTGAAATGAGATTTAAGAATAATAATGAATTTGATGTAGAAAGGAATATTAACGCCGCTCAACCTTTTGACCAGCAAATTTGACGAAGTAATGGTGAATTTATAGCCTATAGACTATTAATGTACTTATATATATATATAGTTGGGGGATCTAAAAAGAAGGAAAATTTTATGGAGAAGGTGGAGAAGGAATCCTGGCCATTCATCTCAAATTCAAGTCAAAGGGTATATTAGTCAATTGTAAATAGGTTATTTAAATTTAATATTAGCAAACGTAAATGCATTAATGTTGGCTGTTTGTGTTGCACGTATTGAACTCATTTATTTTTGGAAACTATCAACTAGTATCTTTGCAATTCATTCAGTGATGATTTTTGTTTGATCAACGAATATTTGTGATTAAACATGTGATATTTTATTCAGTGTGCGATATATGCAATGTGGATTGCACTTCAACTTGATCCGTTCATTATTATATTTTTATACTCAAGTTTGGTGCTTTTTTACCTACAATAAACAACCTGGTATCGAATTCTTGTATCGAATTCTTGAGTGATCTTGAAGAAGGGTTTCTGACGAAAATTGTGAGCATTTCATTAGTGATTCTGTTAGTATTTGATTTACGGTTATTCGAAATGGTGGACGGCGATCAAGTGATGGAACTTGTAGATACGTATTCATCGGATGGGTCCGATGATATTGCAAGCACTTCTGAAGCGAGTAAGTTATTTTCAATATTTGTTGTAAGAGATTTCTTGGATGGTATTGCTGAGCATGTCAAACGAGTAAGAGATGAACGACTGGCGATGTTCGGAAATTGAAACTGTGTTAGAACTGTGTTCTTTGTTATTTGTCAGACATAAATCTTGAGTTTTTGCAAAAGTGCATGAGATAGTATTAGTTTTTGATGTGAAACATATTTGATTTCAAGCTTGTATGTGCCATTGTTTTTAAGAACATCAGTTGACTTCAGAATTTTGTTATCTAATGGTTTAAAAGTATTTTTTTCCGGAAGGCTGGAAGCATGGAATATTTTCGATGCCTCGTAGTTACTAGTAATGTGAGTCTTATTGGTTCGGTGCCTATTATTGTGAGTTGATAACGTAGCAGAATCATAGAGGTAAAATGACTGAATCAAAGCCTTTGTTTTCCAATTAAAATAAGAAAAGCACTGAATCAGCATGTTGCCTTACTGAATCACAGTGCTGTGCGTATTTGTGCATGGTACCAGACATTACTTTTTGAATTTTTGCAAAAGTGCATGAGACAATATTAGTTTTTGATGTGAAACAAATTGGATTTCAAGCTTGTATATGCCATTGTTTTTATGAACATCAGTTGATTTCATAATTTTGTTATGTAATGGTTTAAAAGTATTGTTTTTTCGGAAGGATGGAAGCATGGAATATGTTCAACGCACCTTTTTGTTACTAGTAATGCGAATCTTATTGGTTCGGTGCCTATTATTGTGCAATAATAACGTAGCAGAATCATAGAGGTAAAATGACTGAATCAAAGCGTTTTTTTTTTCCAATTAAAAGAAGAAAAGCACTGAATCAGTATGTTGCCTTACTGAATCACAGTGCTGTGCGTCTTTGGGCATGGTACCAGACATTACTCTTGAATTTTTGCAAAAGTCCATGAGACAGTATTTGTTTTTGATGTGAAACATATATGATTTCAAGCTTGTATATGCCATTGTTTTTATGAACATCAGTTGATTTCAGAATTTTGTTATCTAATGGTTTAAAAGTATTGTTTTTTCGGAAGGCTGGAAGCATGGAATATGTTCAACACACCTTTGTTACTAGTAATGCAAGTCTTATTGGTTTGGTGCCTATTATTGTGAGTTAATAATGTAGCAGAATCATAGAGGTAAAATGACTGAATCAAAGCGTTTTTTTTCCAGTTAAAATAAGAAAAGCACTGAATCAGTACGTTGCCTTACTGAATCACAGTTCTGTGCCTATTTGGGCATGGTACGTACATGGTTAAGCAGAATATATATAATTTTTCATGTTCATATTTTCTAGGGCTCTATAAAATCTAATCATGTTTGAACAATGGTTTACAAATCGCGGTATGGTGCAACGGATGCATAATTGTCACATGAGCAAGTGTGTTACCGAATAAAAAAAAAGTAATCTTTGAATCAGAATGTTTCATTAGTGATTCATCGTTTGTTAATTTAGGAAGAATCTCTACAATAACATTAGGTGGGTTTCTAATATTAACAGACCTCAGCCTAGCCTTTCCCCCTTTTTTTTACCCTTGACGTCTACTACTTTACAACCGTCTCCTCTTTTATGCTTATCACTCATGATTATCATTTCCGGAGTAGGCATAAAATCATCATCTGAGGAACACACATTAATTTGTTTCTTGCCTGAAACATGAAAACAATACATCTCATATTAGTAGAAGCCACACAAACCATTTATATTTAAGCATTAAACCATTAATGAAAACAGACCACATATAACCAAACCATTGAGTCAACGCACTATTACAACAATGATTCTCCATAAAAGGCATTTGATTCAGCGTCCCCATATAACTTGTACCCATTGTAATACTTCGAACAAACATGATCAACACACCCTTAAAACAATATCTTGAATGCCACCAACAACTCACTAAATCGATTGCGCAAAAAACTTGATTCAGAAAAACCAAAAATCAATCACACATTTTTCATGGTTGGATTCAATGTCAAATTAGCTACTACACCACCACAATAAGGAAATCACAGAGTCTTTTATATTAAAAAAAAGCCCTAAATAAATGTGTCCCCAAAAAATAACACAATACAATCAGTTATAGAAGATAAAATGGTTACCTTTTGATTTTGATTGATTCATTTTCATTGATTTCTGACTATCAAGTTCCTTCAACCGAACACTTAGCACCCTTGATTCAGCAGCGCTGCAAGGATTTCGCTAAAAAATAGTATAAAATCGACAAACTCAGTTTGGTAGCATCATTCGATTGAAGAATCAGGGTTAAGGTTTTTGTCTTTTCTTTCTCACGCACCTTGGAGAAGAAGATCAATAGTTTCAATAGGGAAGATTGCATGAAAAACGGTAGGTAGTTAATTCCCTATTAAAATGATACTGATTCCTTTTTTAAAGTTACACGGAATAGACGATTTTGCCCCCACACGTTTACAAATCCCAGCCAAATCCTCTTAATTTTCATTGACTCATCTCATCCGTAGGATCAACCATCTAATGGTCAGAATTCCTTCTCCGGTTTCTCCACTTTGAAAACCTTCTCCCTTGATCCCAATCCTATATATATATATATATATATATATATATATATATATATATATATGAATGATCAATAATTAGTAAAGTTTGATTATTATTATTTTTTGGTTGAGAATGCACTACTTATTAGTGAGTGCTTAATATGTGAAAATATTTATTTGTAGATTTAAAAAATTAACCGCGTTGTCACGGGTCCTTCAACTTGTTAGGAATAAATTAAGTTTGGTTGGTTAATTGGGAGCGGAATCTTCTTTTTTCTTCTTGATCTTGATAAATATTAAAAATTAATTATTAATAATTCGTCAAATATTCCAATTTAACCATTTTAATATACTAAAACATCAAAACGGAGTTCGGTTCAGCACACTTTTTTGTTATAACATCCAACTCATCCATGAGCCTTACTTAAGCTTGTAGGTTTACATTTTGTTTCAACTCCTTGTCTATATATATATATATATATGAATATGATCGAGTAAAGACCATTTCACCACCGCATTGTTTATGTTAGACCTTTTCCGTGCAGGGTCCACATCCAATTTTCTTTTTTTAGGATATACTTGTATATCAATCATCACAAACTACCTTTTATTTGCTGACTTTCAAATTCAACTCATTCCCATCCCCATTCCAAATTTTAAGACGCCAATAAATCTTTGTTTCACCTAAATATTTCATTCCACATGCAAAACAACTACAATCAAAGCATGGACACCCCAAAAACTCATCAAAAAAACACCAAAAAAGCAGGAATTGCAATGAGAGTTTTGAAGGCACCCGTTAGCGTTATTTATAAGATCAGAGACCTGTACATCTCAAGCATGTACACCTGTGCAGCCGGAATGGGTGGGCCCACCACCAACGCCTACGCCTCCGGTATGCCACGAAGCTATAGCACCGCATCCTCAAGAACCGACGATGATTTTGTTGAGCTCATGAGGATTGCTTCTACTAGAAGTTTGGGCAGCAGATTGGATCCTGAATTTTTACGACGCCAACAAAGCGTGGGCGCACCACCGGTTGTGCCGCGCAGTCAAAGTGTGGCTATTGGTAGAATCGATGAAGATAAAACCAGTGATTTTGTTGATGATTTTAAATTGAATTCTGAGATGATGTTCCCAAGGAGCAGAAGTCATGCAGTTACAAGAATGTATCCACACGTACCATAATTAATCAAGCAAGTCGATCCATCCATCATTGTTCATATGGAGTAATAAACAACAGGTTTTTCTTTTTTAAATTTTTTTGCTACTTTTTTTAATTTAAGAAAGAATATTTCTTGTGTTTCACGATATTGTTTTTGTGAAAAGTGATGATGGAGGAGGGATTTTAATTCATTGGATATGAAATAATTGTAATTATGGTTTGTTACAACAGATAAGTTAAAAAAATATGATACACGTACTATATATGTTTTAATCATTAAGTCCAAGATAATTATCACAATGGCTTAATTAATTTAATTTGCAAATGGAACGAGATATATTATTGTTCATTTAAGCCGGCCGGCCGGCCCCACTTGATTTAGACATAAACGACAAACATCATCGATCAATCTAATACTTTTGGACTTGAGATTGTTATCAATCTATATATGTGTGTATATTAATTAATCTTGTGAATTAAAAAAAGTGATAATTGATTAATTAATTAATGCGGATTAATCATTCAGTCGAGAATAAATGAACATGAAGTTGAAGCTTCTAAATTGGGTCTTATAAAACACCTGGTCTACCCTACTTATCACCAATTTTCTTACGTATAATTATTTGATCAAAGTTGACCGGTTATATATATATATATATATATATATATATATATATATATATATATATATATATACTAGCATGAAACCCGCGCAAAGCAGCGGACACTACACATAAACACGTTAAAGTTGATGTATAAATATTTATCATATTAGTAATGTATTATTCAAGTCTTTTTATTCCATGCATACCTACGTTAATTTGCATTAAACTTCATGTTACATATGTTATTTTAACTTTTTCGTTATTTGTGCTACATTCCTTTATTATTTGAGATTTAATTTTAGTTGACTTGACTTATATAAGATAATTTGATTATGGAATGTCAAGTTGTTAGGAAGGTATGTTATTAATGTTAATAGTGTTTCAACAATTAGAATTGATAGGGGCAATTTAATCACTTCAATTTTTTTAAGAGTAGTAAGATTCAATAATGAAGATGTTTTATATATGAATATAGATATATATATATATATATATATATATATATATATATATATATATATATATATGTTAATGATAATTTTAATTTTTCTAAAAAAATATGTATAATTGGTGTTACTTTCACGAAAGTTTCAAAAGTTGATAGCTGAAAAGGGGGATAAGGTCATGTCAACGGTAGTTAAGTTACGAGTTTGTTTTTTGTTGTTTTCTTTTTAATAACCTATGATATGCATCTAACTTACGAAATATAATTGTTTGTATTAAGTTAATCAAAAATATTTTAATTTTAGAGATATTTAAATGCAATACATTTACCAAAGATAAATTACAATTTTCATTTTACTAGAGAACGTGGGTCTATGTCAATTGAAAGGGTGTTACAAAGTCTCAGATTCATAACCTATTTAACTCAAATATTTACTATTACTATACCAATTCATGAATAGTGATACAAGAAGAATAAAGAAACTATATAAGTATATACATAAAATATTAGAATGATGGATTTGGTTAGCTAGTCAAAAATTAATTATTTAATTATTTCTTTTAACTATAAATCATTTATTTATTCACTTCGATTAAATTTCAAGTTTCATATTATAACTAGAAAACAAATCTTAAATTTTGTATGTTAGTTCACATCTTTTTCATTCCATCGAATGTAATAATTTTTAAAGGTTGATAAAAATTGAAAACTATTTATGAAATTTACGTTTATCCAACTATATGAGAAAATTTAAAATAGCAAAAGAATTGATAAAAGTCTTAAAGTGAAATATATTACATTTTCATTTATTTATGGATTAGGTTTTATATTAAATAAACATATGTTATTTGTATATATACTTATTTTTTATTGTATAATATAATGTATTACGTAAGAATTGAAGATCGCTCTCAGAGATACAAATAGCTTTTACAATTATTTTTTATATTACTATTTTTACATCTAAGTTGTAGCTATTACCTAGAGAAATTATCAGTATCATTCTACTTTTGTTATATATGTTATTAAGATTAAGATTAAGATTAAGATGCATATACATTATACCATGCATAATAGTTGAATAATTTTACAATAACATCTACGTTAATTTAGTATATTACCAGTAATATATTACATGACGTTTATATTTTGACATTTCCTTTTAAATTTATTAATTTAAAAATATATAGCGTTAGAGGCCCGCCGCAACGCGCGGGTTAAAAATTCCTCGTATATTCCAAATTCCAATATCAGGCAAACATTAATAATTCAATATGATCTGATAACATCTATATATCTGTCTATCTACCGTATATGTATACTGGTGAATATACAAGACTCTGCGATGCACAACCCACATATGAAAATGTTAATGTTAATTTTACAATGTTACATGCATGTATATTATCTTTAAAGTTGATGTGCGATCGAAACAAAATTTTTATGTATCATTCTTTACTATTTTCAAGCATCAACGCTTTTGATTAATGTGTCACGTCCTGATGTTAACTACGATGATGTGTTGATTTTTAAAGTCAACAAATTAATTAACAGAATGTCATGAATTTTAAGGTTAGCTATAATAATGTATATATATATATATATATAGAAAGAAATGTCATTAGCGTAAAGCTTACAGCCTTACATATACGGAGAACAAAAAGAATGTGATTAGCCTTACTATGATGTGGTGTAAATTTTAAAGACAGTGTTTAATTTGTGTAACACCCCCAAATTTCGGGTTGCGGAAGCAGTCGGGTCGGGGTGTTACCAAATCAAATATCAACAGCACATAAGCTATACTGAACGACTCTATATGCGTCGTTTACAATACATTGTTATTATAACAGTCTTACACTGTTATAATAGTTTACAAAAGCTCGAGATTTAATGTAAGAGATTCTATGGCATAACTAATTATTCAAAATATAGTAATGCATGACAATCTCATGATGTTTGCATGAGACTTGAGCTAATGGGCATCCTGAGTGAGCAGACCTACTGCTGCTGCGAACCTGAGAATACACGCTAAAAGGTCAGCTAAAAGCTGGTGAGCTCACAGGTTTAATGATAAAGTATAATGTATGAACCGCAAGATTTAAGTATGATGATTTGCAATTAAGCAAATAAGTAAATGATAAATGATGTATATAACTGCCATGAGCACATAGTCTGAACTTAACTGAGGTGTCAGGATCACAATCAAGTGCCTGAGCGAGGGTGCCTCTATGCGTGTGCCTAATCAACACACGTATGAACAAATGATAATGCGTCCGTTTGACCAGTCAGTGCTTGCTGACCCGGACGGGGATTGTCAATCCCATATGGTACCATACAATAACATTCACGTTACAAAGTATTACCAAACTATGCTATTGAGGACTTATGATGATTAGATGAATAACTCATGCAGAATATAGTGATGTTTGATACTTTAGTTCACATGTAAAACAAAACAGGCATGTATTCTCACCCCTAGGTTTAAAACAGTAAAACAGGGGCTATGAGACTCACCTGAGTCTCATGAGTTGCTATCAAGCACTAGTGATGGTGTACAAGGGAAATGATGTCGTTTTCAATAACTGAAACCTGATGGGCGTCTTAGACGCGCAAGGTTTATAATAATGATTAGATGTCCTAACAGATCATCTATGCTAGTTGTTCATCCAACTAGTAATGTCCAAATGATTTGGTTTGATTGTTTAGGTTTGAGTTTTGAAAACATGTACGGTCTGTTGGTGAGTTTTCATAATAATAATTCTAAAGTGTCATTATTATGTATTTCATTGTTTTGTATACTTATAAAAGTATATTTGTACGTAAGGGTATGTATAGGTTTACACTAATATTTTTGAAAATAGATGTATGTGTATATATATATATCCGAAAGTGTATGTATGTATATATATATATATATATATATATATATATATATATATATATATATATATATATATATATATATATCCGAATTTGTATATAAGTCCGAAAGTATACTTATCCGAAGTTATATATGGTTCCGAAAGTGAGTGAGTCCGAATGTATGTCTTAGTCCGAAAGTTCGTATCCGAATGTATATATATGTATCCGAAAGTATCCGTGCGTTTATATCCGAAAGTTTGAGGTCCGAAAGTGTAAAAATTTAAGGTTTTGGGCCAAAAACACTAATCATCCGAACTTAGCAAAAGTCAACTCCGAACTTTGACTTTCGGAGTCAAAAATCCAAATTTGACTTGAAAATCCGAAAGTCAACAAAAGTCAAAGTTCGGAGTAAAATTTAGTCCGAATTTGTGATTTTTATTTGACTAAGTAAACGATATCAAATCATTCTGAAATTTTTACACGATGTTCCCATATATCTTTTATACTTCCTGTAATGTTTTCATGAATTTTGGAAGTCGTTTGATATTTTTTAAAAATTCGCAAAGGATCAGGGTTCAGTTTAGTCCGAATTTAGACCTTTGCTCACAAATCTAATTTTCTGGAAAAATAGGTGTATTTTTGGAACGAGCCGAAGAAGAACTTTTTGTAGATAGCAATATTATCAAGATTTTCCAAGTGGTCTCATACGTTTTTGAGTTCTAGAACTCGAGTTATGGCTCCGAGAAGACTGATCAGTTTTCTGTCAACCGAGACAGCTTTGACACGTTGTCAGAGAAAATTATTTTCGTGTACCAAACGGAGTCGGAATGTGTCGCACCCCCAATTTTGAGTTGCGGAAGCGAATCGGGTCGGGGCGCGACTAATCAAATATCAAAGCACACAAAATATATAGCAAACGACTCTATATGCGTCGTTTTACAACTTATATTGATAAAACAAAAGTTTACATAAAAAATATTATTTACATTAGCTCGGTTTGAAATTGAGAGATTTACATACATAATTAATTTATACAAAATATAATAATGCAGTTAAATCTCTGAATGTTTGTATGCTGACACGAGCTGAGTATCCTGATCTGGCAGTCCAACCTACTGCTGAGTACCTGTGATACATGCTAAAATAGGTCAGCGAAACGCTGGTGAGCTCACAGGTTTGTGTATCAAAACATATAGTATGAACCGCAAGATTTAATTGAATTTAAGTTGCAATAAAGCAAAATAAAAGTTATACAGCCATGAGCACATAGTCTGAGCTTAACTTGAGGGTCGGGTCCAATGAAGGAATTCTGATCGAGGTGCCTCCTACGAGTGCCTAATCTACACTCGTCTACCCAAATGCTAATACGTCCGTTTGACCAGTTAGTGCTTGCTAACCCGGACGAGGATTGTCAATCCTATATGATATCATATACTAACATTCACGCTACAGATGTATTACCAAACTATGTTGTGGAGGGCTTTAAATTGATTAGTTGAAAACAACTCATGTAGTATTTGATTTGGTTTGTACTTGCGTTCACATATAAATAAATTGAGCAATGTATCACACTCCTGATGAAAACAGTAAAGTAGGGGCTATGAGACTCACCTGAGTCTTGAAGTGTTTAATTTAATAAACTTGAGTTGATTAGTCGAGTATCGTTGTCCGAAGACTTGTAACCTGAGGGTGTCCACGACACGCGATGGTTATTAACACGAGTAGGTATCTATAGAGACTACTTTTTTAGTTGTTCGTCCAACTAGATTGTCCAAATTACTACGATTTGGTTGATTTGGTTGAGTTTTGAAAACGTGTACGGCCCGTTGGTGATTGTTTGTAATAATAATCCTAAAGTATTTATTATTATGATTTTGAAGTGTTATACTTACAAAGTATTTACAAAATTTAGGAAACGGGGGTCCGGGGGCAGCGCCCCTGGTTAGCGGGGTTCCAGGGGTGGCAACCCCTGGCGGGGTTCAAGGGGCAGAGCCCCTGGCTGGGGTGCTTTAGTGAAAAACACATTTAAATCTTGAATTCGGTCATTTTTAAGTGATAAAATTTCGGGTCTCGACACTTAGTAAAATCTGTGTTTTCAGGGTTCTGATTTGTGCGACACTGGGTGCGACATAGGCTGTTGTGTCGCAGGTCATGACTGCGACATAGATCTTTGTGTCGCATTTGCGAAATCCGCAATTTCATGCGACATAGGGTGCTGTGTCGCAGTATGCGACGTTTGCAATTCAATGCGACATAAAAAGCGACATAAGGTGCGATGTAGGGTTTTGCGTCGCAAATGGCCGCTGATGGGGATAATATGCGACGCAAGTCGTTGTGTCGCAAAAACCTTGGCCCAAAAGCGACACAACGGTCTGGCCGGATTTTGCTATGTCGAAAACGTATTTGCCGGTTTCCGTTTGGTCCAAAACTTATGTAAAAGCCTTATACTAGTTTGTAGAGTGTAATAAAATGGTTAGTTGGTGTCTAGACCCTTTTTAGAGCCGTTTTTACAAATAACCCAAACCGCGAGATTTCCCAATGAAGCTCCGAAAACGAGTTTTAGTTATGTTTTTGGACATTTCTAGTGTAGATCAACAACATGTAAGTAAAGTAAAACGAAATCGAAAAGTTTCGAGAATCGTCGGAAACTTACGAATCAACGCGAGGGAAAACCGAAAGGATAGATGCGAAGCTCTTGCCGTGGTGAATCTTTTCTTCCAAATGAGTGAAGTGATTCGAGTCCGTCTCATGGTGGTAGAGGGGTGGCCGGCGGTGATGGGTTTAGTGAGAGGGAGGAGAGTTTGAAGTTTAGAGAGAGAGGGAGTTGGTAAATGAGAAGAAAAGAAAGAGTGGGGGAGGTTTTGGTGGAGATCTCCTGCTTTTTCGTCTCCAGTGATTTCGCTCCGTGTGGTTGATGATACGCAAAAAGTCATGTTTTTGTGTGCCATTATCTCACCATTTTAGCCCAATTATTAATGAAAACACTTAAATATGAACTTAAACATCACATTTCATCATAAGGGCTAAAATATAGACGATGTTTCAAGAATCAACCAAAAAGACCTAAAAACGAGTAAAATAGAGCACAAACGATCATTGAATCTTCCGTTCACGCATTTAAGCACAATTTGAGCTATACTTGGAATTTTGACCTCTAACTTATGTCATTTTCTTCGTTAGGAAATTACGAAACCGTGAGCGCAAGAATCACTCAAAACGGATAAACGACGAAGAAGTTACGTCCGAACGAAGAAACGAAGAACCGAGGAATCAGGATACGGGAGAGCTAGACCGTATACGGCCAAACTAGACAGTATACGGCCTAGCACAGACTGTATATGGCCTAGCTAGACCGTATACGGCCTAGCACAGCTGTATATGGCTTGTGTTCTCCCGTATTCACCCTACGTTCTCCCGTATACGGTCCAGTTTTCCCGTATTTGCCCTAGCTCAACCGTATCGTGCGTTTAGGCGATAAAAATATGATTTTTATTCGGGTTTGCAATACGGTTGTGCGTTTGAAGTTTTGGATACGGTCTACGGATACGGTTGTGCGAGTTCTATATATAGAGGCTTCATTTCTTCATTTTCAACATCCATCAATCAATTCATCCATTCAACAACTCTCCACATACACACACTTTCTCTCACTACTCTCTCTCTAGATTAGGTTGTAATTAGTAGTAGATTAGCGGCTAGTTAGAGGGGCAATATTGTAATATCGCTCGACGCGTACTAGAAGTTCTGCTCGTGTAACGTTCAAGTTGTATTCAGCTACGCTCTTATTACGGTTATATCTATCCTTTATCTATTTCATTATGATGATTGTTATTACTGTTGTCATGCTAGATTTAGGATTGGTTGCCATGATTAGCGAGTAGTGATATTGCGTGTTTGCTATGATGTAGTTAGTCGTAAATTGGTTGGAATGATGCTATGAAAATTAGTGCTTTGATTTATTTTCTATTTATGATTTTAAACCTATCAAACTAATCGCCTTTCAACCAGTAAACGTGATTACGGCCTTAATGATGGGACGTCGCGAACCCCATCAAAGGTACTTAGTTATCTGTGTCAAACATGAACATGGTCTGATTTGTTAATCGTGTAAATATCGCTTTCTAAATGAACGCTAAGTACATCGTCATCGTGGAAATACTGCTTTCTAATCTGAACGCAAAGTACACTGTGATTATGGAAATATGGTTTTCTAACTGAACACCAAGTACACTGGAGCCGTGGAAATAATGCTTTCTATTCTGAACGCAAAGTACACTGTACCCGTGGAAATACGGTTTTCTAACTGAACGTGAATATTACACTGTTGACAAGTTAGGGATTTATTGGGACTTAAAAGTAAGGGCTGGTTTATATCATAGATGGATAATATTATGCTTAAATACAAACTTAGTTAAGTAGTCTGGGTTGGCCTTTGTGAAGCAATGTAAGGTACCGTAAGTCGGTTGATTACTCTGTATAGCGTCGACAACACCTCCGGTGTAGTTAATACGTGGAAGCCGAGGAAAAACCACAGTTACTAAGCCTTGTGGAATAACGGCAACTCTGTGCTCAGCAGAGCTGGTACCGACTTGGTCCTTGGTTCATCAATGGAAACACCTTCGGTGGAGTACAGTGTAGTAATCACGGAAAGAGTCGTTATCGGTCTATGTGAATCACGAGTCTTGATTCAACACCCAGACTCACTAAACCATCGATAGAAAGTAATCAAGCACACTCTATAAACTTGGTCTTAAATGCTTTGTTTAGATTAGGTATTATTGTGGGGTTAAGAAAGGTCGGACATCGAGTTGGTTTGTCGCCTTATTCATGCACCCAGGGTTTCATCCCAGATAAGGGTCACTATACCTTCACCGGTTAGTGTTGTGGGCTGGATAAACTACTCCGATCAGAATCAGGATAGCCTAGTCGCTAAGTGACATACTGATCGAGAACTCTAGGGGGCTAGTGCTTACTCCACAGATACCTGAAATAAATAAAATACAAACCTTTAGAACACATTTTCATACATCATACATCATTCCAATCAATAAGGCTACCGAAATCATAGCAAACACCCTCTCTAGATTATCTGCTATCTACATTTATTTGCTTTTATTTTAATTTTCTGCCTTAGTATAAAAAAACCAAAAACAAACCACCAATCAAATCTTTTAAAACCTGCTAGATCGATAAGTACGCCTGTTTCGTCCACGATCCACAATACACTGACTCAGAGAATGACCCTAGGTCATCCTTGCTGCTATACACCAATAGTAACTAGGTATACTTAGGCCCCGCAAATACTAATTTTAAAACCCTCTGATCGCCGCTCTAAACGAGAGGTCCGCAACGACGCGAGTAAAATCGACCGACCGTTCGGGCGGCATCAGTGGTGTTCGTTTCTCCGGTTGTTTTAACATTTAAATAACATTTTACGCGTTTAATCTCGTGATTAAAATACGAATAATTATTCGATATTTTACTTGAAGTATTTCATCAAATACTTTATAATTTGAGTTATAAAAATATAACATATACTTGTTTCGTTTGTTTGCGCGTTTAATGTTTGTCGCGAAGACGTTATTTGTACGATACGAGATAAGTACGAAATATTATCAAAATAATATTTTGGATATAATCGTGTTATTAAATAATGGTATATTATTAAATAAAATTGTTCACCAACGTCCGTATTAATTTAATCGAATTACATTCGATTTGAATTGCGTACGATTTAATCAAATCGCATAATTGTATATATTCAACAATATATATTATTTGATACACAAATTAGCCTAACACGGAACTAATTACATGTATTACAATTGATTAGGCACTAATTACTAGTCCTAATTTGGCGGGTGTCACAGAATGTTACGAAATAATTTTTGTTAGAAAGCTTACTTTATGTACTTCATTTTAGGCTTAAGAAACGTCCATTTTCATGTTGTAATGATTTTTATAAAATCGTGGAAGTATGAGCAAAAATCTGGACAGATTTACTGTTTAAGTGTATTTGTTCCAAAAATGTTTTTAAGCTTATGATTTGGACATTATCTTGCTAAATGAACTTACTAACATGCATATAAGTGTTAAGAAAGTAAATCTAGTTAGAGTTTGATGGTTCTTAATTAGAAAGATGATGATCGAGAGGCAAAAATGAGAGATGGTGCACGGTTTTCCTTTCCTCTTCTTCTCCTTGCGTTTTCCTTCGATTTCCTTCAAGTATTGGTGCTATACGATGGTGGTTTAGTGGTGGTTGTATGGTGGTGGTGGTGGACCGATTGTAGAGAGAGAGAGATGAGAGGTTTTAGTAAGAGAAAGGGTTGGGAAAGAATGAAGAAAGATTAGATGATGGTGGTGGTTTAAAGTCAAGAAACAATATCCATGTTTCATGGATCTTATTTGGCTGATTTTTCCAAGTCAAAAAGGAGGCAAGGTTGTTACAATCTTGTCTCCATACTTTGGTATTATACCCGTGTTCGTTTCCCCGATCGTTTAAATGTATATTTAGACGTTATATAATATACGTTCGTGTTTGATATAAAAATACATCTTAGGTTCAAAAATATGCTGAACCGAGACTCCGGTTAACCGTTTGTGAACATCCCTAATCTGATCTCATCTCTCTATGCATGTGTGATACTACTAATGATGGTTCTGTGGAATCTTTATATACTTATAGCATACGGTCTAGAACCGTTTTCGTCGGCGTTCAAGGCAGAGAACGCCGTCGGACGGCGTTCAGCAACCCCGGGACAGCGCTCCCGACGGCGTTCAAGTGGCACCGTCGAGTTTCAAACGCCGCGAGTCGACGTTTTGCTTTTTTGTTGTTTTTTTTTTTTGTTTTTTGTGTTTAACGGATAATTTTACAAAAAAATTAAAAAAATTTTTTAAAAATGTCGTTGAACGGCTAGCTTTCAAACAAAAAAAAAAAAAAACTTTTTTTTTCCTATATAAACACACTTCATACACAACTACAATTCACAATTCCAACACTTTCTCTCAAAAACTCTTTCACATACACAATTCAAACAAAAAACTCATCCAAAAATTCTATATAATTCATCCACATTTCGTAATCATGTCGAACAACCAAAACAACGTGAACAACCCGTATCATTTACAATCCACTTGGAACCTGTTCATGAACGAGTGGCAATCAACACAACCGCAAAAAAATCTACCATCTTCCAACCCACAAATCCACGGTTTCGCACCATATGCTTACAACAACCCCGTATACAATCAACAACTACAAACCATGCAACCACCACCGCAAATGTCACCTGAAGACTATGCTCAATTTCAAATGTGGCATCAAAGTCAACAACAACCCGACGTCCAATTCGTTGAAGAAACCAACCCGACACCCGAATCATCCAAAAAAACCAAATCAAGAAGACTCACCGGCCATAACCAAGAAAGTTGTTTCAAACCGCAACCTTTGGTCACAAGAGGACGAGCTTCATTTGGCTCAAAGTTGGATTTCGGTATCCAAAAATTCCCAACGTAGCACTGACCAAGACAGGTCTTCTTTTTGGTATCTCGTTATGGATTCCTACAATTCCCGCAATCCACCATTCCAACGGGGAAAAGACGCATTGTCGTCAAAATGGCATTTTTTAAACGCGGATTGCAACAAGTTTCAGGGGGTTCATAAACGACTTGACGACCAAAAAAGGAGTGGTGAAGGCAAAGACGATTTGTTGATCCGTTGTCACCATCAATACAAGGTGGAAAACGAACAAAAAAGTTTCACAAATTTGATGGCGTGAGACTTTTTGAAGGATAAACAAAAGTGGCTTCATCCCGATCCGATTGTCGTCAGTAGACGAAATGTCCCCAAACGCCACGAGACGGTGAATTTGGAAGACTTTGAAGATGAACTGCAGCAAGAAACGGATCAAAACCCGAATGAGGGTTTATTTGGTGACGATCCGCATCCACGACCGCAAGGAAAGTCAAGAAAACCAAAGTCCCAAAAACGTCTTCTGGTTCGACTGCCGGTTCATCCTGTTCTTCGTTTGATGAGTCACTCGCAACAACATTTGAAGGCATCCGAATGGACAAGCAAGGCTACTACAAAACGAAGGATCTCGAGTCCAAACTTCGAATCTTGTCGTTGCCGACTGAGAATTATCGGAGCAAGCGAGGTTCATCTTGAAAATGGGGAAGCGGAAGATTTGCGAGACAATGGGATGGCCATACTCAGCGGGAGCAGGAGGTGGTGCTTCGGGTTCGAGATCGGGGGCTGGATATGACTCATTTTATTTCGTATTGTATTTTCAATTTTTAGGACTTTTTAAATCGTGTGTTTAAATTATGCATTTTAATTTTTAGGACTTTTTAAATCGTTTATTTAAATTATGCAATTAAATTTTTAGGAATTGTAATTTTTATTATTTGTTTTGAATGAATTAAATGTTGTTTTATTTAATTTATGTGTTTTTAAATATTAATTTATACATTTAATTACATTAAAAAAAACAAATAAAACAAATAATAAAATATTCCAAAACACTGTCACCACACCACAGAATCCTGACTCACAATATTCTTGAGAACATTATCCTGAACACTGTGAAAACAGTGCTACCACACCCAGTGCTCTTAGATACTGACTGGTCTTGTACTAAAAAGTAAAAACAGAGCCTGTTTCGTATAAATCCGATATATTCTTTATGTTTCGTATTAACTTACCCATTTTGTAGCAGCTTTTTGGTTAATTATCCTTTATGTTATGTTTAACATAGTGTTTGACTGTTTGTTGCCAAAAAAATAATGATACAAATAAAATAATAAAACAAAATTAATAAAGTAGGATTTGAACTTAGGCCAGCCGTGAGGAACCCGTCCTTAGTATCTTGGACCCAATCCTCATTTATATTTTACCAGTTCCATCTGTCTATTAATTTTTAATTGTAATTCATTCTCTCTTTTTACGATACAATGGAAGGCAAACGGGCAACAAGCTGCGCTGCAAGACCTTTTTGAATTGCAAAACTAACTCGTTTAAAAACAACATTCATTGATCTAGGAGTCACCACATTAGAATGCATGACCCTTTGTACTCTGTTGAGGAGGGCTATGGTGTCTGGCGCTAGGAAACCAAAAGTGTCAAACACGAATGGTATAAACACGTGTTGATTTTCGATGCATGCTTTCTCATGTTTCGTCACTTTGCTTGAAGCAGCTTTTAATTAACCAAATGTTTATCATTCAAATCATCATCAAAATACTGTTACGTTAAGCATGTACAACATGTGTTTAATTATGATGACGTACCTCGGTATCGGTACACCGATACCGAAACACCTCGCACCGAAAAGAAAGCATTTACAGCAACAACTTTACAAGGAAAGGTGATGTCACCAGTCTTCGTCCTACCGAAGGGAACGGTCTGATGAGTTGTCACATCTAATTAATGCTGCAGATGGCGGCGTTAACACTTATATCCAACGAACAATAGAAGGACACCGAAACGGGTAAAAGAAGGACATGTGAAACACTATAAATGGCTGACCAACAACCAGTTGTTGGGCATTGATGACAGACATTAAATACACTCTGATACCGAAGGAGACCATTGACATTTGTGGCGTACAACCCGTCTACCCAAACGGTAGCCGGGGTTACCAATAGGGAATCGCCAGCCGAAAGGGAGATACTCCTTTCGGTTCAAGGTCTCATCAACAATCGCACGGAATACTCTTTCGGTCCTACCTCCCGAATCAGAAACTAGTCTTCACTTAACGTGTTACTTCAACATTGGAGCAACATATGGCGCCATCCGTGGGACCGATAGATTACAACTAGACCATAACCCAATAAACCAATATGGCAATTATAGCACCAGAAGTTCCGCCTTCAAAGGGACAGGATGCCGAGGGTGAAGCAGATACGCCAGCGAATGAGATTACACCTATATTTGTTAAAAACAATTTCGAAAAGTTGAAAACAATTATGGATACCATCGAGAAGGAAGACCCGAGGGGTGCCCCTCGGAAACTATCATATGAAGGTCTCGATGCGACGGAAGATGAGATGACAAGCCACACTGGGAACACACCCAAGAAGTCCCGTTGGACGGAAGAGCGAAAAAAGCGTCTCAAAAAGAAGCGACCGAGGTCGAAGGGAAAAAGGCCAAAAAAGTTACGGAAAATCGAAACCAAGTCTTCAAAAAGGAGCTACGCTACTACGTCGAGTGGCTACACCGCAACCACAAGCGATACTTCCTCAGGTACCGGCAGTTCGGAAGACGAGTTGAATTCTCCCTACAAACCGTCGGTTGCAAGAAGATTCACCTCCCGAATAGCTAATTGCCGAAGACCTTCCCGAATGAGAATGCCTTCTCATGTTAGGATCTATGACGGAACGACAGATCCGGATGACCACTTGAGCCTCTTCTCATGAGTAGCTGAAATGGAACAATGGTCCATGCCTCTATGGTGCCATATGTTCGCACAGACTTTATCCGGGTCAGCTCGGATGTGGTTTGATAGTCTCCCAGTCGGAAAGATTGATAGTTTTGAAGAGCTAAGGAAAGCTTTCTCCACACACTTCACCTCCCAAAAAAGATACACTCGACACGCGGTGGAAATACATGACATAAAGCAGCGGGAGAACGAAACACTTCAAGAGTTCATGGACCGGTTCAAAACGGAGAGCATCGAGATAGGTGGCACCACTGAACTCATGCAGATTTCAGGTTTCATGCATGGAATACGAAACAAGCAACTAATTGAGAAATTAAACAACAAAGTGCCGAACTCAACGGAAGAAATGTGGGAAATTACTAAAGCCTTCATACGAGGAAAGGAGGCAGCGGCCTCGCAGGTTCCTGATTCCACCAACCGAAAGGGGAACCAAAAAGGGCAGAATACTTGGAAAGGCAACGTGACTCCCCGTCCATTCCTGACCTACGGTTCAAGCAGACCGGAACACCGCAAAGTCCCTCAAACAACTACGCCACCGACCACGTCTCACCGAAGGAATATGCCCTTCACGGCACTCATAAAAACGCCCAGTGAAATCTTGGCCACGGAAGAAGCCCGTTCGATCTTCAAACCCCCGGGTCCCCTAACCGGAACACCCGAACGGAGGAATATGGACAGATTCTGCGAATTCCATAATGACCGAGGGCATCATACAAACGACTGTTTTCAACTTCGAAAACAAATCGAAGAAGCATTGAAGTCAGGACAGCTAACTCATCTGATAAAAGACGTTAGGAGTGGGACGATAGTAAAACAGGAAAGTAAAGCTATCGTGCCACTTGGTCAGAAAGACAGTGGGTCAAAAGGGCGCGGGAAATCTATAATGGTGACATATTCCGAATGGAATCGGTCTAAACGAAAGGAATGCTCAGAAGACTGGATGGAAGAACCAATCACTTTTCCAACTGAACCAGGAAATTTTCCGACTAGCGACCCACTGGTCATAAAAGCTGAGGTCGGAAATCAAATGGTGCATCGGATCTACGTGGACGGAGGTAGCGCTTCAGAAATCATGTATGCGCATTGTTTCCGAGCGTTGGAGCCAGAATTTCAACAAGAGATTCGAAACACCGGAGGACCCCTCGTAGGCTTTGTAGGAGAAAGGGTATGGCCGATGGTTGAAGTAGCCATACCAGTAACCTTTGGTGAATTCCCACTGAGCCGAACGATAATCTTACGTTTCTTAGTGGTCGATGCTCCCTCGTCCTACAACATCCTACTGGGCCGTCCGGGCCTATCTGCCTTACGAGCTGTAGCATCCACCATGCATGCAATGATGAAGTTCCCAACTCCACACGGCATCGCAACGGTCAGAGCAGATAGAAAAGAAGTTCGCGAAAGCTTGCAAGCTGAAAGGGAATTATACGAAGAAAACTCCCACGAGCCCCCGATGGAAAAATCATTGGAGTCAGGGGGCTCGAAGGATATGGTGCCCTAAGAAACCGAAGAGAGGTTCATTCTTAATCCTCAATACCCGGAACAACCAGTGTACATCGGTAGTAGAAAACCGGAACATATAAAAACGAGGCTACTGCTCCTGTTAAAAAGGAATATAGACGTCTTTGCATGGACAGAATCCGACATGACGGGTGTACCGAGGGACGTTATCGAACACCGTTTGAACGCAGACAAAAGCATAAGACCCGTAGTGCAGAAAAAAAGGTCGTTGGCACCAGAAAGAAGTAAAGCGGCGTGTGAGTCAGTAGATAAGCTAGTAAAGGCCGGAATTGTGAGGGAGGTAAAGTACCGTACCTGGGTCGCTAATCCAGTAATGGTAAAGAAGAACGATGGTTCATGGAGAATGTGTGTCGATTTCAAGGATATTAACGCCGCTTGTCCGAAGGACCCCTACCCCCTACCGGAAATAGATTGGAAGGTCGAAGCCCTCTCTGGCTTCAAGTATAAATGTTTTCTGGATGCATACAAGGGATATCACCAGATTCAGATGGCAAAAGAAGACGAAGACAAAACGGCTTTTCACACAGATCAGGGGGTTTACTGCTACCGAAAGATGCCTTTCGGTTTAAAGAATGCGGGTGCGACATATCAGCGGTTGGTCGACAGAAGTTTCAAGGAACAGATTGGGAGAAATTTGGAGGCCTATGTCGATGATATCGTGATAAAGAGCAGGTCACCACAAGTAATGCTTGCCGATGTACAAGAAACCTTTGACAACCTCCGGAGAATTAACATGAAGTTAAATCCAAAAAAATGTATCTTCGGGGTGGAAGAAGGCAAATTCCTGGGACATATCATCACAGAGAGAGGTATAAGGGCAAACCCTGATAAAACAAAGGCTATCGTCGATTTGCGTCCACCAAAGACGATAAAGGAGGTCCAAAGCCTAAATGGGAAATTGGCGGCATTAAACAGATATCTGTCTCGTTCGGCCGAAAGATCACTCCCGTTCTTCAAAACATTGAAAAACGGTGTAAACAAGCGAAATTTCAAATGGATGGTTGAGGCCGACAAGGCCTTCGAAGAGATAAAGCTCGCCCTTGTATCCCTACCGATGCTTGTAGCACCAAAAATAGGAGAATCGTTATACCTATACCTAGCGGCAGCAAATGAAGCAGTCAGTGCGGTTTTAATGGCCGAAAGGGAGGGTAAACAGCTTCCTATATACTTCATCAGTCGTGCGCTACATGGCCCGGAAATGAATTATTCTCCTTTAGAAAAATTGGCCTTATCTTTGGTTCATGCCTCGAGACGTCTAAGGAGATACTTCCAGGCACATCAAGTAATCGTAATAACTGATCAGCCAATTCGGCAGGTGCTACACAAACCGGAAGTGTCAGGCCGATTGGCAAAATGGGCAATAGAACTAGGCGAACATGGCATTGAATACCAGTCGCGAACGGCAATCAAAGGTCAGATATTGGCGGATTTTGTGGCAGAAATGCCGACGGGGGAAATACCAAAAGAAACCGAATGGAGTTTATTCACAGACGGGGCATCAAACAGTTTCGGTTCTGGAGCAGGACTTATCCTTACAGATCCCATGGGAGCAGAACACACATACGCACTACGTTTCGGTTTTGATGCATCCAATAACGAGGCAGAATACGAAGCACTGTTAGCAGGACTTCGTTTGGCCTCAAGATTAGGTGTCGAAAAGTTAAAAGTTTTCGTAGACTCGAAGCTTGTAGCCAACCAAATAAACGGAGACTACGAGGCAAGAGGAAACATGATGAAAAGGTACCGAGACAAAGCGAAGGAGTTGATGAATAATTTCGAAAGAGCAACGATAGAACAAGTACCACGAAGCAAGAACCACAAAGCAGACGCACTAAGTAAACTAGCCTCAGTAGCTTTCGAACACCTAACAAAAAAAGTTCTCGTGGAAACACTGGGCAAACCTTCGGTCATATGCGACGAAGTGAATCTGGTTGTGACCGAAGAAGGAACAACCTGGATGACACCAATTTACAAGTATCTAACCGAAGGTATCCTTCCGGAAGATGGCAGGCAGGCACAAAAAATAGCTGCCAAGTCCTTACGATTCGAAGTCGAGGACGGGATTCTGTACAAAAGATCATACTTGGGACCAATGTTACGGTGTGTCGGACCCCTTCAGGCCAATTACGTCATAAGAGAAATTCATGAGGGTTCATGCGGGTTACATTCTGGTCCAAGGTCGGTGGTGGCGAAAGCTATGAACGCAGGCTATTACTGGCCTACAATGCATCAGGATGCGGTACAAGAGATACGAAAATGTAAGGCATGTCAAATTCATGCACCAATACCAAAGGTGCCGAAACAGAATATGATACCCGTCATAAGCGCTTGGCCTTTCCAAAATGGGGAATGGACATAGTTGGTCCTTTTCCACAAGCTCCGGGAAAATTAAAATTTCTACTAGTGGCGGTAAACTATTTCACAAAGTGGGTCGAAGCAGTCCCGCTAGCAAGGATAACCGGGAAGAACGTGAAGAAATTCGTATGGGATAATATTGTCTGCCGTTTCGGCGTGCCTAGGGAGATCGTCACGGATAACGGAAAGCAGTTTGCAGATAATCCTTTCAGAGGATGGTGCGAAGAATTGAATGTGAAACAAATTTTCACTTCGGTAGCCCACCCACAGGGAAATGGTCAAGTAGAAAGGATAAACCGGAGCATTGTAGAAGGTTTGAAGGCACGGATAGACACGGACGGTTCCAATTGGACGGATCACTTGCCACATGTGCTGTGGGCACATAGAACGATGATAAAAACAAGTCATGGAGAAACGCCTTTCAGCCTAACTTATGGATCAGAGGCCATTATACCAACAGAAATTGGAATCCCGACCTACCGAATCTCAGGAGAGAGAGACGCTGGAAACGAGAAAGAATTGTTGTTAAACCTAGACTTGTTAGAAGAAAGACGTGAAATAGCCGCCATCAGAGAGGCAAACCACAAGAAGAAGATAGAGCAATACTACAACCAACGGGTCAGGCCTTCGACGTTCCGTGTCGGAGACTATGTGTTACGAAAAAATGAAGCAAGCAGACAACAGAACCTGGGGAAGATGGGTCCAAAATGGGAAGGCCCATATCGTATAGCCAGAGCTTACGGTAATGGCTCTTACGAGCTCACTGACGAAAAGGGGAAAGCATTGTCGAGAAGTTGGAATGGAGCGAACCTCCGAAAATTCTACTTTTGAATAGGCCGATACGAAGACTAATTTTAAATACTAGTCTCGATTGTACTTTTGATAAATATTAATATATTTACGCTGTGAGCAGCGGTTTAACACTCGACAATCCGATATAAGACACAGGGTTGAGCCTACCTCTCTAACACGCTCCGGCACACCGATAAATATTGGTGTACCGAACTTATGGTTGCAAATGTTCAATCTAAGGTCACATAACTCTGCAAAGGACGCTTTGCCTAACGATCACTGACCAACAAAAATTGTCAATAGCCTTCGGCCCATGACAAGAATTACGGCCTAATCAGACGCCGATGTATAAACAAAAATTGTCAATAACCTTCGGCCCATGACAAGAATTACGGCCTAATCAGACGCCGATGTATAAATAAAAATAGTCAATAGCCTTCGGCCCATGACAAGAATTACGGCCTAATAGGACGCCGATATATAAATAAAAATAGTCAATAGCCTTCGGCCCATGACAAGAATTACGGCCAAACCCAACGCCGATATATATAAACAAAAATAGTCAATAGCCTCCGGTCCAAGACAAGAATCACGGCATAATTAACAAGATGCCGAATAAAAATACCGAAAGAAAACACAGTTAATGAGCAAGTAGTAAACAGAATAAAAAAAAAAAAGGGAGGAACAAAATAAAATAAAACGGCACGAGGCCGAAAATATATTTACAAGCAAATGTTATTTGGGGAACGTATCAACAATTTATAAATTACTAAGTATCAGGGGCGGGGGCAGGCTGGATAGCTTTGAAGTCATCGACCGAGACGTCACCATTCTCTGCAATCTTCTGAAGATAGGGATATTTAACATGGCCCAATTCGTCAGCAGCAGTGTCTAAACGACTTTCGGCCTACGGGTCATAACCCTCCGATGTCTCGATAGGAACATCCATGCTTGCATTATGGTAGCCAAGAAGCACACCCTCGTGACGACCGTAATCTATCGCCGTATTCTGAACAACAGCAACAGATTGCAAATACTCGTAGCTCTTGCGGAGGGTCTCGAAGGCGTGACCGGAAGAATGAGCGGCGAACCACCTACGTTCCTCCCGCAATTTTTCATTCTCCTTGGTCAGCTCATCGATTACCTGCTGCTTCGACCTTTCCATTGCTAAAAGCCTTTCGGCGCCACTGCTCCTTTCGGTAGCTAGGGATCTCTCATGATCGGCAATGGAGGCGGAGAGCTCATCAATCCGCTGCTGCTTACGGCGACTCCTCTCTAAAGCTTTCTCTCTCTTCTCCTCCATCAAACGCAGCCTTTCGGTCACCACCCAAAAATTAACCTCATCCAAAAGACTCTCATCAGTCCTTGCTTGAAGTTCCGAAATACGGGCGTCGCGTTCCTGGAGGTCGACGAAGGCTTTTTTCATCTTCAGTCTCTCCTGACGAAGGGCCTCATAACATATCTCCCACCTACGAACCGCCTCTCTCCCATGAGTGACAGCCGCAGCCTCATGATAGTAGTAATCGGACATAACCTACACAAAAGATAGAAAAAATCATACTCTGAACATTTCGTAACCTCGTTTAGATTTATTTAAAATCACAAATTCCCGTACCTGAATGGATGATTTGTTAGCCATGGCACGTTTCTCACCATGAGTAGCTAACCCACGAATAAGCTCCCGACAGACGAAGGGATCATCGAAAACATCTTTATTTTTTATGTCCCATTGGGGACGAAAAGCTTTCTCACCATACTCCGCCTCCAGCTCCTCGGCACTAACCTCGGCATACCGAGACCTGGGCGCATCAGAATCTACTCCACTCGCAAACTCTTCAAACTTTTGTAAATTACTGCCCTCTCCCAAAAACCTACCCCCACCATCGTCATACCTATCCATACCTTCCGACCCATGATCACCGCTGGGTGTATCCTCCACATTCACCACATCTTCCTGCCTAACTGCCGACAATGGCTGAGCATGTCCCAAACCTATAAGACGAAGAACACCTTGCAGGTCAATACACCGAACACCTGGACTACTTTTCAGCTTCTCGAAGCCTGGATCATTCATAAAAACATCGGGAGTGGACCACCCGGAAGCAAGGGGAGTACCACCCGGAAAAGAATCGTTGTAAGTATCAAAATCAGAAATATCACCTTCGGTATCGGTGTCGGTGGACTCATCAATGAGCTGACGTTGAGAAGTCTCGGCCACCTGTTTCTTCTTCTTTGGTGGAGATTTAGCAGGTTGGGCCGCACGTTTTAGCCTCTTCTTCGGCTGCTCATCACCTTCGCTTTCGTTAGTCTCTTTCCTTTTCGGCTGAGAAGTTTTGGTAGATATCTCAGGTAAAGGCGCGGGTTCAATCAGTTCCACACTTTCGTCCGAAGGATGGACAACGATGTCTGGACGAATAGAGGTATGGACTGGCTCTTCCGGTCGACGCGGCCGAGAGCCGGCTGTCACTTCTGTCAAATCTTTCTTTTGAAAGAAGGCCCTCAAACTCATCTCTGCACAAAGAAAAATAAACAGTTAGCTCAAATAAACAAACTGTAAAGATTAACACCTACGGACTACCGAAACAAAAAGCAACGAGGTCACACACACCTGCCCCATCACATATCAAAGTCGGGATCGAATCTGCATCCGCCCAAACCCGACTAATGCCAGCAATGACCAACGCTTGCTCAAAAAAGCTACGGACACGCATTTTGTTTGTGATTAATGTCTTAACAAGGTCGGCCCCAGCTTCTGCGTCGGTAGGCATGTCATCCCTTATAACAGCACCGAAGGGTTTCCAAATCATCTTAAAGGGTATGGCGGAGGCTTTGATATAAAAAAAGTGATCCTTCCATTTTTTCACACTGGTAGGATACTGGGTAATGCAACCTTGTATCGGTTTCGGTCGAACATCGACCGTAATCCAAATACCCTTCCGGCTAAGGGTATAGAAACGACGAAATAAAGGAATTGTGGGTTCGAAACCAAGAGATCGACAATGAATTTCGAAACAAGAAATTTTAAGCGCGGCACCAGGAGTTAGTTGGGATATATGAAAATTGTGATATTGCATCACAGTAAGGAAGAAGCGGGAAAACGGTATACGCAGATTGGAACAATTAAAAAATCGGGTATAAACACCTATCATACCCTCCGGAAACTCGTCTATACGTTTGTTAGGTCCCGGAGCGGTAGGATTAAGATCCATGGGTATATTGAAGGTGGCACAAAAAATATTGACGCTGGTCTGGGTCATTACAGAGAAGCTTTTATCCCACTTGCCGATAGCCATACCGTCGGCCATGTCGAAGGATTATATAACTACATATACCGAAAGGAAAGGGAAAGCTATAAAAACAGAAAGCAACATACAATTCTTACAAAATCTGTTATCGACAACTATGACAGAAGGGAGGGCATGGCAGAAAGAGCTTTGTAAAAGGAAATAATAATACAATAATAAAATGATGGAAAAGAAATATACCTGAAAGGAAGGGAGAATTTAGCTTTCGGCAGTAGAGCAGAAAGGTCTGGTGGTAGAAATGTCTTTCGGTCTCAGAGCCAAGGGGGTGAAAATAATGTGAAAATGACTGGTTCACACATATTTATAAGAGGGAAACATAACCGCTACGGGAATGCGTACCGACGCGCCCTCCTGGCTAACCGACGCGCCCTTCTGACAGATTGATATGACAAGCGCAATGATTAAGTCTACACGCGTCAGCATACAAGGTCAACGACAGAGCCGACTACGCATACTTATCTAGTTTCGGCCGACTTCAAAAAAAAAATAATAAATAAAAATAATAATAATAATAATAATAATAATTTTTAATGAATCTATTTCGGCATAAAATACTGATTTCTTGCCAAAATAGATTGGGGGGCTGATGACGTACCTCGGTATCGGTACACCGATACCGAAACACCTCGCACCGAAAAGAAAGCATTTACAGCAACAACTTTACAAGGAAAGGTGATGTCACCAGTCTTCGTCCTACCGAAGGGAACGGTCTGATGAGTTGTCACATCTAATTAATGCTGCAGATGGCGGCGTTAACACTTATATCCAACGAACAATAGAAGGACACCGAAACGGGTAAAAGAAGGACATGTGAAACACTATAAATGGCTGACCAACAACCAGTTGTTGGGCATTGATGACAGACATTAAATACACTCTGATACCGAAGGAGACCATTGACATTTGTGGCGTACAACCCGTCTACCCAAACGGTAGCCGGGGTTACCAATAGGGAATCGCCAGCCGAAAGGGAGATACTCCTTTCGGTTCAAGGTCTCATCAACAATCGCACGGAATACTCTTTCGGTCCTACCTCCCGAATCAGAAACTAGTCTTCACTTAACGTGTTACTTCAACATTGGAGCAACAAATTACGTATTACGACCCAAGGACTCTGGTGGGCCGAATGTGTCCAATCTGTAGTATATGCACCCAAAACCCAAACACATCTCGTTAAAGCAATTATTTTTTATAGTCATTAGTCTCCATCTTTTATGGGTTTTAATAAAGTTTAAGGAAGGATAGTGGAAGGATCAATAGGGAAGCTTCAAATTTGGGATAACAAGGGAAGCAAATTTTATCCATTCATTTTTTTATATCTTCTTCTTTTATTCATCTAAAATACTCATTTCATCAATTTTTATTCAGATTAAAGCATGCAATTCAACAATTCATCAATCAATAACAATATAAATCTTCGAATCTATCAAACGCATTCATACATATCTTCAATTAATCATAATTCATATTTATCCAAAATTATAAATTTTGGTGTAACTTTTCAGTTTTTGAGAAAATTGTGATTCAGTAATGAAACAATAAAATTAGACAATTTCATCGTACAAAACTTATAAACAAGCAATTAATCGAATTATTCGTCATTCCCATCGAACTTCACAAACTTATAAGTTCATTGAACTTTAACATTTATTTGGAAAACATGTTGATCAAAATTACAACTTAATATTATTAAACATTCATTTATGATAAATATTAACTTATATATATTACTCCATTATACAATATGACAACATAACATTTATTAGTGTATAATAACATATATGAATTAACATTTATCGTAAATAATGTTATAACGTTTATTAGTGTATAATACCATATTAGTTAATATACAATGTAAATGAATGTTATAATGTTTATTAGCATCTAATAACACATATATAAGTTAATATACATCACAAATGAATCTTAAAGACTAAAAAAATGAAATATTAACATTCATTTAAGATGAATGCTAACTAATATACACTATTATATAGTGATGAATATTATGTTACAACATTCATCAATATATAATAACATATGCTCCATTCGTCCCAAAATAATTGTCCAATCTTGACTTTTTAATAAAGTCTCTCATTTTTAACATTGACCTTAAATATTTTTGTTTATGTTATATTGTACTTGATGAAAGTTATACTAATGAAAATACATTTAAAATCCATTCCATTCATGTATTTTGCATCAAGTATTATATAACACATACAATATTTATTAAGGGTCAAAGTTGAAAAGCTAATAATAGCTTCCCTCATTCCCCCAATAATATATATATATATATATATATATATATATATATATATATATATATATATATATATATATATATATATATACATTTCCATTTCTCTATTAATATCCTTCATTCACTATCACTTGATGCATAACATGTATCTGTAACAACTTTAATAAAAGATCTATGGGAGTGGAAGTGAGTGGGATCTTTTCCCTTTTCTATAAAGTACACGAATTATCGTTAAGCACTTTGATACATATATAAATCGTCACACTTTGTCTAAAATTATCGATCTGGCTTGTTCCAATCTTCCTAATTACAAAGAAACCCCAAATATTAAATTATTTATTTATGTTTTAATGGCATAGGTTAAGAATCATTTAACGAAGTTAAATTAATCCATAATAATATAGATCATAATTAATAATAATTATAATAATAAAAAGAATGGTGAGTTGAGTAAACGAATTTTGTGATATATTTAAATTTGTATAACGCATTTAATGAAAGTTAACGCATACACTTAAAATATAAGTTAGTCAAACCTTTAGAATGGGGTGTTTATAAATCCACCACTATTTTTTATAAATCCACCATCAAGGTGCATTATTTGTTTGTACATTGTAATGCGTATTCTTGGTGGATCTATAAAAAATGGGTGGTGATTTATACACCACTAAAAATTAGCCGTACACCACTAAAGCTGCTTTACAGTGTTGTACAGTACAACACAATGATGCATAAAAATGGTGTATGACTAATATTTGGTGGTGTACAAATCACCACCCATCAAAAATGGAGATGGAAATATCATTACCCTTTAGAATGAAATGCTCATGACTTGCATAAAAAGATTAATAAATAAACTTGGTCTACCGAAAGTGCATTTAAACCATCATTATGCAAAATACACGAGTAATATTGTTGCACCATATTAAAATTAAGGATCAGAGGAGAATGCCTCAAATGAAGAGCATAAGGAGCAGACCAAATTTACTGCATTTTAAGAACAAATTTGAAGGTTTAAAATGCAGTGTCGTTAAAATGCAGTAAAATTTTATAAGTGTAAAATGCAGTATTTGTTAAAATGTAGTACTCCGTTGGTAAAATGCAGTGAATCTGAGCGAAATTTTGCCTTAAAATGCAGTGAATTAGGCCTGCTCCTCATGCTCCTCATTTGAGGCCTTCTCCTCTGAACCTTACCCCATATTAATATCCAATTTAGGGTTAATAATCTTTTTATAATTAAGCTATGATAATGATAATTTTCATTCGACCTGTCATCGTGCAAAACGTACCCTGATTAAATTATGTCATTACTTTCCATGTCTAACAACCACGTCTGAATTCTTTTATTTTATCTCTGGTTTGATTTTGATATACTCCGTATTTAACAAAAAACAATATCTGATTACTTTACTGATATTGGTTGTTTTAAAGGGAAAGCTCTAAATGTCTGCATCTATTTTATATAGACATAAAATCAAAACAATTGGCCAATAAGCTTATAAAGGCCATCTAACTACCGTACCGGTATCAAGGTGACTATTTAAACAATAAGGTTGTGGGTTCAAGTTCACGGGTGGACATATACATATATATATATATATATATATATATATATATATATATATATATATATAGCGTATTACATGCACTATGTAGCGGTATACGAAGTTTTGCTATAAATAGTGACTTGACGTATATTATATTTGTTATTTATCGATGAATAATTCATGATTGTGACCCAATATATGATAGCTTTCTCGTATTTGGGATATACTAATCAAGAATGAAAAATATGAAAATGATTAGATTATTATAAGATGAAAATTACATAAGTTAAATAAAGTAATGTTGAGTCTTAAATATTCAAAGTTTCCAAATATAAAAGATAAAAATGCTTTATATATTACTTATTTACTCTAGTATATATATTTATCCGTTAGAAGTGTATATATTCGTGATCATAGTTGTTAACTCGTGACTCGATACGTGACTCGGAATCTCAGTTTTTAACTCGTGACACGACTCGTAAGAGTCACTATTTTTATAATAAATATATATAATTATATGCATATGTATATTATTGTTTAAGATTTTTATTCTTAAGTGAAGTAAAACATGATTAAAGTCTTTAATTAAGTGATTGATCGAAAATCAACACAATGAATAATTTAAAATATATTATATTCATTTCTTTTTATATTTTGTCTTGTTATTTTGTGTATTACATTGCACTAAAATTTTGATTGATTTTCTGACTCGTTAGAGTCGCATAATACTCGGAAGTGTCACACACGACTCGGAAGAGTCAATAAACTACTCGTAAGAGTAAAAGTCATTTATGAGTTGGGGTCCGAACCACCTCATTTTTTATATTCTTGACTCGACTCGTAAATTTTAAGAGTTTAACCACTATGTTCGTGATGACGTACAAATTCATTGTCTCTATAAACAAATAAATAAAATAATAAGTCCTTAAATAAACTTCAATCAATTAAATATTCTTCTTTTCAGAACGTGGACTTGCCAAACAGTTTTGAGGCCTAAGATATTAACTTTCAAAGTTTAAAATCTCCGGCTCCATCACTAAATAAAAGCTTCAACTTCAGCTTTGTCACACCCCGTCTAAAGCGGAAACAACGAGGTGCGACGAATGACTAGATCACAACACATTGAATAATAGAATTTGCTAAATGAAAACAAACCAAGTGCTGTGACATCACTCAACACAAAGGCGACTTGTGCCGTGGACAAACACATCCACATTGAACAAAGTCATGCAATAAATAAGCGTTTACATTATTTGAATAGTCTGGGCAAAACACGCCCTCCATAAATAGTATCTCATAACCAGTTGTCTAATATATCTCAAGCGTTCCACTTAATGCAACCTAGCGGTCCACTAAGTCCTCTAGTCTCATCTCTCTTTATGCTAGTATAACCTCAAAAGAAATGCTTAAAAAGGTCAACACATTGGTTGGTGAGTTTCGTAGGTTTAAATACGACACAAAATAAAACGTTTGATGTGATAAAATGAGTATGATAGGACAATGAAATGAAAAGGCACACATAAATGTAATATATGTAAATGATGAGTCCCACAACGTATGATACATGATGTCCTTGCCCCCAACTGAGCAAGACATTAGCTTATGATGATGATACATGACGTCATTGCCCCCAATCGAGCAAGACAAATATATTATGATAATGTTTCATGATATCCTTGCCTCTAACCGAGCAAGACATTAGCATATGGTATCCAACATAGGTTAGCAATGATTAAATTTCCACATAGATTAGCACATAATTCCACATGGTGTCACACATTTCATTCATATGTTCTAAAAGAATTAAATGAGTTCACAACATAAAATGATTGAAAACATTTGAGCATTCTTTTCCCCTAAAGGAAAATAAGTAATGAAAATGGGGCCACGAAAACTCACCTTGAAAGCAAAGCAAGTAAGCGTTCCTGAATTAGTCCGTTCAATGATCTACAAACACATATACGTAGGTTATAATCTCGACAAAGCCTACAGCTTTTCCATTGTATCCTATTCTAATGATTGACTCATGATTGACTTCCCCTTATATTAACTTAGATTTCGATTGAATATGACGTGTCCTATAAGTCCCATATATTTGTGTTGTTACTTAGTCAACATCATTACAAATCTATGTTTGTTATTCCTAAGTGACTTGAAATATGATTCTCCACCTCATCTAAATATTCTCAAAACTAACACTCGTATCTTAATGATGTCACGTTACTAATGTATCAACATTTGTAATGCTAACAAGTTCCCACAATTCTTTTGTTACTTTTATGATTGGAATACGTTTGCTGATGGCGCACTGTAAAGTTTAATTTTATCTGAAAATCCAAACAAACTCATTTGGCTATGACCCATATATTTCTGAAAAGTTAACATCATAAAGTTTATCACAAAATAAATTTTATTTGAAAAATTATAAAATTGAAAGAGATATTTATAACCAAAGTTGACTCAAAAATCTGTTACTGAAATCAGATTTGACCTCTTGACTTAAAATGACCATTTGACCGAACAAAACTTAACATTTTGACACAAGATCAATTGCATTTGAAAGTAGACATCTTAAAATTAATTTTAGACTCAAGAAACATTCAAAAACGTGTAGTATTGACCAAGTTATGACTCCACAAAAGTCGATCATAGAATCTTTCCATATTCACGATTTATGTCCAATAATTTATTCGACACTAAAAACGTTTCTACAAAAAACTAACAACAATTATGATCAAAACACTAGTACACCATCAGTTTAATATAGTTCTTAAGCCTAATTAGCAATTATATTCATCAAAACTTGGATCCAATGGATAAATAATTCTAAATACGATACGAAACGTTTATAAACCGAGAGAATGAGTTAGAAATCTACCAAATCGTGTGTATTGATGAAACTCCCCTCTGAAACTCTGTAAGAATAAGGTAAACAATATCTCTAGTCACGTTCTTGAAAGAAACGGAGGAGAAATCGAATGTAAAACGTTGATAACTTACCCACGAATACGAATAACGATGCTTTCGGTTGATATGATGAATCAATAGGTTAAAACCCTTGAGATTTGGGTATATCGGTGTGAAAATCGACTGAAAATAGACCTTACTGACGCACGCCGAACAGTCGGTTTAAGAATTTCTTCTTATCGTTGTGAACCTTCCGTTAGGCACGGCGATCAGTGGGTTTTTAAAATTTGTATTTGTGGGGCCTAAGTATACTCAATCACTATGGGTGTACAGTGATAAGTATGACCTAGGGTCGTTCTCTGAATCAGTGTATTATGGATCTTGGACGTAGGAGACGATCTATCAATCTAGTAATGGTTTTAAAAGATAGTTGGAGGTTTTTGTTTGATTTTTGTTATACTTAGGCAGAAAATTTAAATAAAGCGAAAATAAAATATATGTAGTTAGCAGATAATCTAGAGGAGGTGTTTGCTATGACTTCGGTAGCCTTCTTAACTGGGATGATGTGTGAGTTATGAACTGGTCTTAAAGGATTTGTATTCCGTTCATTTCAAGAATTAGTGGAGTAAGCACTAGTTCCCTAATGATAGATTTCTCGATCAGTATGTCACTGAGTAACTAGGTTATCGTGATTCTGATCGGAGTAGTTTATCCTGCCCACAACACTAACCGGTGAAGGTATAGCGACCCTTATATGGAATTTTAATCCTGGGTGCATGAATAAGGCGACAAACCAACTCGATGTCTGACCTTTCTTAACCCCACAAGAATACTTTTATCTAAACAAAACATTGAAGTTCAAGACCATGTTTGATGAGTGCATTGATCACTTTCTATCGATGGGTTTGTAAAGTCCGGGTATAATTGATCACTGATGATACACAGTGAATAACAACGGCTATTCCATGATATCCACACTGTACTCCACCAGTGGTGTTTCCATTGCTATACCAAGTACTTAACCGATTAACGGTACCCACTTTGCTTATACAGTAACCCCGTTGGTCCACACCGTGAAGTAACAGCAGCATTTCCGTAGTGTCCGCGTTGTACTCCACTATAAGTGTTTCCACCGCTTTACCAAGTACTTGGCCGGTACCTACGTTGCTTCACAAAGGAACCCTAGACTTATTAACTAAATTTGTATTTAAGCACAGTAATTATCCATCTATGATATAAACCAGCCCTTACTTTAAAGTCCCAATAAACCCCTAATTTATTAACAAAGTAATATTTGCGTTCATTTAGAAGATAGTATTTCCACAGTCACGGTGTACTCTGCGTTCAAGATGAGAAAGCAGTATTTCCACAGTTCCGGTGTATTTTATGTTCATATTTAGAAAACATTATTCCATAGCCGCATTGTACTTTACGTTCGATTTTAGAAAGTATTATTTCCAAGGCGACGATGTACTTTGTGTTCATTTCAGAAAGCAATGTTTACGTTGTTTATAAATCAGACCATGTTCGTTTAGACACAGATAACTAAGTACCTTTGGATAGGGTTCGCGACGTCCTATCATTAAGGTCGTAATCACGTTTACTGGTTGAAAGGCGTTTAGTTTAAATGAGGTTTAAAATCATAGATATAAAGTGAATCAAAACACTATAGTTTAACATTAATCGACAACGGATTGTGCCCACGACTTTCATAGCTTCCACGTTCCGTACTCCACACATTCGTGATGTTTCCGGCGCTATACAAATGAAAGTCGTATAACGTTACCTCCGTTGTCTCATAATAACATCATCCCAATTAATACGACTAACTACGTCATAGCAAACACGCAATATAACTACTCGCTAATCATGGCAATCAATCCTAAATCTAGCATGATAACAGTAATAACAATCATCATAATAACAATAGATAAAGGATAGATATAACCGTAATAAGAGTGTAGCTGAATACAACGTGAAAGAATACAATCAGAACTTCGAGTATCCTCCAAGTGATATTACAATATTACCCATCTATTCGTCCGGTTAATACCGTGACTAACTAGCCGCTAACTACGAAAATAAAAACCTAAATTTAGAGAGAGAATAGAGAGAGAGTGAGAGTGTGTGTTTTGAGGTGTGAAGTGTGTGTTGAATGGGAGGTGAAGCCTTGAATTTATAGGAAACGCGCAGCCGTATTCTTCAACCGTATTCCGACCTTCAAATGCACAACCGTATCGCACAACCGTATAAAAATGTCATTTTTATTGCATGAACACGAAATACAGTTGGTTTTGCCCGTATACGGGTGCACTGGAGCAAATACGGGTGGGCACCAACCGTATACGGCTGGACTGGGCCGTATACGGCTGGGCACATGCCGTATACGGTCTACATAGGCCGTATACAGTCTATGTCCAGCCGTATACGGTCTGGTCCAGTCGTATACGGTCTGTGTCCAGCCGTATTCGGTCCGTTGGTTCTCTGTTTTTTTGATTTGGCGTAACTTCTTCGTCGTTTATCCGTTTTGAGTGATTCTCTTGCTCACGGTTTCGTAATTTCCTAACGAACAAAATGACATAAGTTAGAGGTCATAATTCCAAGTATAGCTCAAATTGTGCTTAAATGCGTGAACGGAAGATTCGTTGATCGTTTGTGCTCTATTGTACTCGTTTTTAGGTCTTTTTGGTTGATTCTTGAAGCATCGTCTAAATTTTAGCCATCATTATGAAATTTAGTATAAAAATGTATATTTCAAATGTTTTCATCCATAATTGGGCTAAAAAGGTGAGAAAATAGCACACAAAAACTTGACTTTTTGTGTGTTATCACTTACCACGGCTGGAATTCGTTTAGGGTTTAGGAAAACATTTAGGGTTTACAAATGAGTTAAATTTATAGAATGGGCTGCCAGACAGCTCCAACCGGCGGTTGGGCTGCTCAACCGGCGGCTGAGCCCAGTCTGCCAGAACGCGTTCACGTTTTGCTTCGTATTTTCTTCGTTACACGTACGATTGCGATGATTCTTTTTGCGTTGGATTCGATCTTCGAAAATGAAGACTTTGATGTAAATAAATCTCTGAGATGATTCTTAACACAAAAATAAGTTTCAACAGCTTGAAATACTTTAGCGTTTTGGTGACGGTTGTCACACGCTTCAAGCTTCCATTTCCAGCTACATCTCCAGTTCTTGCTACATCTCTAGCTTCTACCGATTGCCAAACAGACAAAATTACACATGATTCTTTTCCATCGTGATCATATATGTGTCAATTTATTTTAAAATAAATGTCGATGATATTAAATAAAATTCAGGTTGTCAGGTTCAAACCGAAAATGCATTTGCCGACCCAACCTCCCTAATAAACATCATGCCGGTAGGTTTCGGGTTGATGAGTTGGTCCCTCAAAAATCCTGATCAAAATTTAATTATATATTAGTCGATTTCGTATGAAGTTTCAAGTCGAGTCAAAATTTACTAGTCTTACTATCAAGTATGGCTCTTCAATTGTACGTCTCTTGGAGCTCTGTTATTTCACTACAATGATTTTTAGTTTATATATATATGCATCATTCTTAATTAATAATATTTGGTTTTGTCTATTAAATCTCCTTATATTTCATGGTTTACTTAAAGTGCGCACTTCATAGTGACTGCATTTAGAATATTTCGGTAATTGTTCCTGTAAGGCCTCTTAGAAAGGCTTTCGATAGTGTGAATTGGAAGTTCCTTCAATGTACAATGGCTCAAATGGGATTTGGTGAAAAGTCGTTCAAGTGTATTCGTACATGCTTAGAATCGGCTTCAATATCCATTCTACTTGATGGATCTCCAACTTCGGAATTCTCAATAAAAATAGGGGTGAGACAGGGTGACTCATTATCTCCATTCATATTCCTTATTTCTTTGCAATAGGCGATTCATAAAGACCATTACAAAGGGGTGAAAATTGGCAAGGAAAACATTCATATATCACACCTTCAATATGAAGACGACACAATTATTTTTGGAGAATGGAGTAAAATAAATGCAAGAAATCTTATGAGAATCATGCATACAAAATGCTTCGGGTCTTCAGATTAATCCGAACAAAACCAAAGTGTTTGGTTTAGGGATGGAGAACGAGGAAGTGACATTTCGGCTAATAAAATTTCTTGCACTGCGGGTCAATTTCCTTTGACATATTTAGGCCCTCCGATTGGTATGAATATGAAAAGAATCGAAAGTTGGAATGCGATAATTGAAAAGTTCAAAAAGAAATTGTCAGGGTGGAAGGAAAAAACAATATCATTTGGTGGTCGTTTGACTTTGGTTCGATCGGTTCTTGGGAGCTTGTCATTGTACAATTTTTCCTTGTTTCGTGCACCTATGAGTGATATTCAAAGTTTAGAGAGTGTGAGAAAAAAATTCTTTTTTTTTGGTGGGGGGGGGGGGGGGGGGGGGGGGGGGGGGGGGGGGGGGGGGGGGAGACAATGAAAATCGTAAAATGGCTTGGGTTAAATGGGAAAAAGTCTTAAAAAATCATGTTTTAGGGGGGTTGAACGTTGGAAGTCTCAAAGGTTCTAATTTAAGTCTACTTGGAAAATGGTGGTGTAGGTTTAGGATTGATGGAGATAGGTTGTGGGTTAGAGTGATCTAAAGCATTCATGGGGAAGATGATGGTTTAAAAGAGAAATGATAGGAAAATAGGAGTAGTAGGGGTACATGGGGGAGCATCACTAGAGTGGGTTGGGAGTTAGAAAATATTGGTATTTATTTTTTATCTTCATGTGGGAAAATCATTGGGGATGGTAATAATACTCTTTTTTGGTTGGAAAAATGGGTTGGTGATTATAAACTAAGTGAGAAATTTCCTAGACCTTTTCATTTGGAGAGTCAAAAGAGGATCAAAGTGGGTGAGAGAGGGCCTTGGAGGGAGGGTAAATGGTCATGGGAGTGGGGTTGGGTGAGGGAGTTAAGAGGTCGGGGATTAAGTGACTTTAATGAATTGTGGGTTTTGATTAATAAGTTTATTCCTAACGTTTTCCAAATGGATAAATGGATATGGATTTTGGAGGATCAGGAAACTTTTACGGTTAAAGCCCTAAGGGAGATGGTAGATGACAAATATCTTAAACCAATTGCCAACCCCAACGAAACAAGATGGTGCAAAATTCTTCCTAGAAAAGTGAATGTCTTCATTTGGCGTCTACAACAAGGAAGACTTCCGATTCGTGTATGGCTTGATCATCTAGGTATGGATCTTGATTCTATATTGTGTCCATCTTATGGAGATGCAATAGAGTCTTTGGACCATTGCTTTGAAACATGCAAAAGCGTGTGGGAGTGATGGGAAATCATATTTAAGTGGTGGAATATGGGATCCTTCAATTTATACTCGGTTGGTGATTTGGTTAATCATGAAGGTCCTAATAACTTCACATCTAAGCAAAAGGTGACTTCGCAAGCAGTAGTGTGGAGTATGCTTTATATAATTTGGAAATATCGTAATAAGACGATTTTCGAGAGCAAGCCTTCAAATTTATCGAACGTTTGTGACGAAGTTCAAGTTTTATCTCACTTTTGGATATCACACCATCAAAGTACAACTATTACTTCTTGGAGAGAATGGTGTATTAATCCGCTCGTTGCATCTGACACCTAATTCATTTTGCTCTTTAAGTAGTAGTTGTTAATGAGATTGGTTCGAAAGTAGAAGTTGCGAAGTTCCAAGAGTGAATTCAATGTCTTCATTTTTTAGTAAGATTTTTCCCTGCTTTGTAAGGTCATGTGCCGAGTCCTTTTGTTTTAAGTGCTTTATAATTCACAGCTTGTGGATGGCTTTTAGGGTCGGATATTGTAATTGCTATGTCAATTCTCATTATAATATATTTGCCTTTCCAAAAAAAAAGACCTCTTAGAAATATGGTGTGCGCGGGATGGACAATAATCAAAGTAAAACTTGGAGAAGTGACCTAAATGCGCACTAAATACATAACGAGAGATCTCCTCCAAGTAACTGGTATGGCTATCGAAATCGTGAGCATCAGCATGTCATTTATTTAGTACCTCTCAAGGAGCAGGAACTGCCATTTTAACCACGTTGAATCTTGTTGGACACTCTCAAATTTAGTATTTTGACTCTACTACGCACTCGAAATAAAAGTATAAACAAAGATATTGTATTAATTTGTGTTTATAAGACCAAATAGGTGATTGTTTAGCAAGATATGATGAATTCATTCTAAATGGTCATCATACATTTTTTGATAGTTAGATATCAAGAAAAGTCACAATGGTTCAAGGAAATTCGCACTAGCAGTTTTGAATGAATATGTTTTCAATCAGTGTTGATTATGCGATTTTTCCAAACAGGTTGTTTCATCAAGTAAGGAGCACCAACTGATATTACATCAATTTGGTGTTGTTCCTACACAATTAAACCACAAACCTTGATTTCCACTACGTTTGAAAATCGAATTCATATAATTTCATTTGAGTCTGTGCTCACCACGTCCTAACCTACATTACAACTTTATACTAGCTAGATCCATTAGGTCTTAGGTAAATCTTAATTACAATAAATTTACCAACAAGATCTGAACCCAAGCTTTTGAGCGACGATCCGTTGTTGCGGCGCAACGAGTGGGAGTCGGCCCGTTGTGTTGTGACGACATATGGTTAAGGCACAAAGTCTGTGTCGACCAGTTTAATTAGGCAATTTCTTGTTCTCGAAGTTATTCACCTACTATACAAACAAACCCTATGCTTTATTGTATACCCCGAGCTACAAAATAAAATATCTCTGGTTTGGCCCGTTGACTAAAATGATTTCCACGATCATATATCGAATTTATATAACAAGGTAAAATTCTTGTTGCGTATTGTTCGTTTATTTGTTGTTGCTTATCTATCTATATAATTAAAGGAGGAGACTTTAATATATTTGTCAACTTCTAACACATGCCACGTAGGATCTATCATACGTGTCAATATATTGTTACCCCATATTCCATGTCATCATCCCTTTGACAAAACCATTATTTCCATCGAATATATTTGCTAAAAGATTAAATCTCTATAAATATATCTCTACATAATAAAATAAAGTATTTTTTTCATCCTTTTTATTTTTAATTATCATATCTATGCTTTTAACCATATCATTATGCACATATTCTATGTCATCATCCCTTATAGAATTGAAGGTTTTTTTTTTACTAAACCACTATTTCCATCAAATATATCTACTAAAACATTAAATCTCTATAAATATATCCTTATATAATAGAATAAAATATTTTTGTCATCCTTTATATTTTTAACCATCATATCTATGCTTATAACCATATCATTATTTATTTATTTTAATCAATAATTTTTTAACAATACTCGCACTATGCACTAAAACGTGCCTAAATTAGTAATCATAAGAAAAAAAAAACAACTTAAAATATAATACGAATTCATGAACTAGATTATTTAATTTAATGAAATATTAATAACAACAAACACTTCATATTAGTATTCGAAATCTATAACATTAGCTACTCTAAAAACAACAAAACTAATATACTCATATTTTATCAACCAATAAAATCCTCAAGCAAGCACATCATATTACTTCAAACATAGTTATTAAATTGCTCCTATTAGATTTAAGTGCTCTCAAAATATTCAACAAGCTAGCTACTCTTTGACAAATTAACTATTCCAAAAAAACAATCAACAAAATAATTGATTCAATTCATATTTAGCAAACTCACAATTCTTTCATTGTTGCTACAGAAACAGGTTCAATATAATATGTTAAATTGCCCAAACAACCTTCTATAAAGAAAACCAATGATTTAAGAAGATAAAGTAGAGTTGTATGAGCGATAACATTCACATATGACTCCGTGAGAGGGGCGGTGAATGAAACAAGGTTAAACTGAAAACAAAGTATAATGAAACCTTAAAATAAAGAAACCAACTCGCAATAGTCAAATTAATTGTTGCAACATATACGTTAAGGATTCAGTTTTTGGCACGGAGGTGACGTGAATGAGTATAGAAGTAAGACTCATAGGGCCTTTGATTGTTGTAGTTATTTTTTTTTATGCAGTACTAAAATAAAAAATTTAAAGTTTCATAAACAAGATATGTAACATTCGTAACAGATTATTTAGAGATATTTTTTTACAATCTCAATCACTAAAATCTAATCTAAATTGAAACATTACTATAACTTAAATCACAAATTAAATATTTCAAATTATATTATAGACAACAAAATTACATAGTCGTGCATCGTACGGGTTTAACACTAGTTTATTACTCCCTCCGTTCCATTTTTATTGTCCAGTTTTGACTTTTAAAGTCTTTATTTTTCTACTTTAACCTTAAATATTTTTGTTTGTGTTATATAATATTTGATGCAAATTATACCCAACGAAAATACATTTAAAACCCATTCCATTCATATATTTTGCATCAAGTATTATATAACACAAACAAAAATATTTAAGGTCAAAGTTGAAAAAAAAAAAAGACTTCAAAAGTCAAAACTGGACAATAAAAATGAGACGGAGGGAGTACTTTATTATATATCCGTTTATTATTTGTACGTGCGATTCATCTTATTACACACGGATATTGTTTGGGCCCACGATAATTGCCCAAACACTTGGGTACACTTATTGTGGCAAAAGATTGATAACCGGCAATCCAGACCGGCCCACAATCGGCTGCCAATTCCATAATGTGGGGGCATACCTGACTCACTCAGCGGTTGTGATTATGGAGGTGCCAGGGCTTGAACCCCTGACCTTGTACTTATCTAAAGATGCCCCCATCCATTACCAACTAAGCTACACGCAATTGGCACTTGGGTACACTTATAAACCACTGTATGTGTATTTGACTGTATAAATTTATATCATGCACTACAAGAAAAATCACCATTAGTGATAAAACTGATTTCGTCACTAACATTATAAAAATTGGTCACTAACTATTTTTGTGACAAAATTAAGGTGGTCACTTTTTGTCACTATAGGTCCGTCACTGTAGAGACCAAAGGCGAAATGTCGTCACTTTGATGACGAAGCTTCAGCTGAAATTGTCACTGAAATGTCGTCACTAGACAATTTTGTGACGACTTTTAGTTTTGCGTGACTAATTAGTGACAAGATTCTAGATCGTCACATAATAGTTTGTCACTAAAGCCTATTTTTCTTGTAGTGATGTCTAACAAGGTTCACACCAAATATTATATTGTTTTTTTTCTGAAAAAAAGAAGAAGCAAAACTCATCGTCCTCTTCTCATATCTAAATTACTTTTGCACATCTCGACCTTTTGAGAAGCATTATCTCTAGCTGTTGGGAGTATATATATTCACGTGACACGTACCCTTAATAAGCAAATATTAGTGTGATGATAAAAAAGCGTATACATACTTGATTTAAAGATAGGGTAATATATGCATGTGATATGATATCGAATACTACTACTACTACAGTTTACCATCTAATGACCAAGAAAATAATAAATAAATATAATTAATTAATATATGGTTGGGAAGATTATTAGGGAAAATCACAAAAATGATCCAATCATCACACCTATCTTAACAAAATAATCATTTGACCAACAATTTTCACAAACTAATCCATTGACTGGCGCCAAAAATGACGCCCCCCGACGCCCCACCTTATTTATTCCATTTTTAAACCTTAAAGTCAACAAAATGATGGGCCAGGCGCCCCTCGGATGTCACATCGGTGCCCCACCCTCTCACACATGTCACCATCGGCGCCCCCCTCACACATGTCACCATCGGCGCCCCACCCCGTCACATCGGCGCCCCACCCTCTCACACACGTCACCATCAGGGGCGTCGTGCCCATCATTATGTTGACTTTAAGGTTTAAAAATGGAATAAATAAGGTGGGGCGTCGGGGGGCGCCATTTTTGGCGCCAGTCAATGGATTAGTTTGTGAAAAGTGTTGGTCAAAGGATTATTTTGTTAAAATAGGTGTGATGATTGGATCATTTTTGTGATTTTCCAGATTATTAGTAGTATGACACTAGGGCCTGCTCCCGAGTTGTTTTTCCGAAAGAAAAGAAGAGAAGCGGAAATAATAGAAATTACATTGCGTTCCCAAGTTTTGTTCATGGAGAGAAGAGAAGAGAAGTGAGAGGAGGATTCAACCTTCTTTTCTCTCCAAACTTTTCTCCAAAGTTGGGAAGATTTGGAAGGATGGAAGATAATACAAGCAATAAAATGTTACTTCCTTCCATTTCTCTCCAACTCGGGAACACGAAACATATAAAATTCCAGTTCTTTTCTTTCGAACTCGGGAACGCAAAAATGTTTTTCATCTTCTTTTCTTTTCTATCATTCTATATCCCCTTCTATTCTTTTCTTTCGATCAAAATCTCGGGAGAAGGCCCTAAAGCTAGCTACTGGTATAATTAAAATTAAATGATGCCTTGTAGGTTGGCAATTAGTATTTGCATTAAAATATTTTACAGTGCTAGAATATTGCAAGCATGTGAAGTACTATTATTATTACTGATAAATATTACAGTACGTAGTAGATTGATTTTTTTTTTTTTTTTTTTTTTTTTTTTTTGACGAAAAAAAGATAATATATTGAATAAGAGATTAAGAAAATCCCAATAATGATACAATTGAGTTACATCTCGTGAACACTTGAAACTAAGCAATTAATTAATGATTGCATATACTAAGCAATTAATTAAGTAGTACTGTATTATTAATTCACAACCTTAATTTTGGATATTTATAAATCTCATACTTTGGAATATCAAAATCTCCATCCAAATTAATCGGTGTAAAATGCATATTCTCATTTTTTGCATTTTGTCTCAAAACATTGCATCATATTTAATGCTTCTATTTGACAAGCAAATTTTGAATGCATCACTTCACTTCACTTTTCACTTTACACTAGTATAATAATAATAATGTTACATGTTATATGTGGTGTAATTTAATAATAATTCTATTGGAAGTGTCTCAACGATTGTTGTATATAGTTTTTGTTATTCATTTGTGGAGTATCCATGATTAACAAAAAATTATAACCCACAAAAAAGTAAATAACATATTTACTTTACATTTAACCCGCAACATATTATTCTCAAAACTTATACCTGATGATCCGTATTAAAAGCATGAGTAAAAGTATTATTTTCACTATCAGACAATGTAAAAATTTTAAGCTTCATAAAAATTAATTGTGTACACTTATTTAGACCTCTCCCAACGGGCTCCGTCGCTTGTCGTCGGTTTCAACCGACGAAAGTGACACCGATGGCACGGCCTAGTCACTTTCGTCCGTCGGTTGTCATCGTCGCTTATCCGACGATCAGTCGGTTTTTGGCGTGCGAGGGAGGTGGGTCCGAGTGGGTTTAAGCAAAATAAAAAAAATTAAGGAAGTTATGTATAGGAAAAATTTGTAGATGATATGCATGCGTGAAAATTTTGCAGAGGAAATGTATGCGTGTAGAAGATGATGACATGGGTCCTATTTGTTGTTTAATAATTTAATAAATAAAAGGTGTCGTTGTTGCATGTAAAAAAAGAAGAAAGTTTAAATTAAAAACAAAAAAATATAGCTTGTTTATAAAAATAAGTGTAATGTTTTTCTAGTTTATTAACTTTTTTTAACTGAGCTTTGCTACATTCACATAAATTTTACAAAAAAATTTTCACAAAATGACATGACATATGGAATAAACCAATCACAATCAATTTTAGTTTCTCTCTCTTACATCTCTCTCCTCATCTCGTTGGTCCAAGTCAGTTTGTGAATATTTTTTTGTAAAAATTTGGTGAACCTAACATTTCTCTTTTTAATTATTGTATTTTATTTTAAGTATTGTAATTTTTTTTTTAAGTATTGTAATGTTTTTAATTTTAATGAAATGTGTTTTTATTTTAATTATTGTGTATTAATTAATTAAGTTTATTGGTGTGGGTCTCTGAAAAATGAAACTGACAGAAACTGACGGATGACTGTTGGGAGTGGCCTGTCAGTTTCTGTCACTTTCTGTCAGTCGGGTGAAAAAGCTGATGTGGCGCGTCAGTTTCCGACAGTTTCCGTCACCATTGGGAATGGTCTTAGAAATAGAAGAAATACCTACTTTTAACCTTTATAAAAAATATTAATTTACCTTATATATGGCCACCGGGTAGTCTCATTGACTTTGTTTCTCATCCATTGATCAAGTTGACTTTTAATCCAAACCCTCCGATAAAGGGGTTTTCGGTTATATTTGATGACGGTTCTTTCGAGGGACGATTTATTGTGGGACGGTCTGACAACCTCTACCCCACGTCCTCCTCAGCTTTCAAGGGATGGCATTCTAAATCCACATCTCTATTTTCTCTACTCACCTCTCGCTATCAATTCATTCAAATCATCCTCTCAAAACCAAAATCAATATAAAATCTAGGTTTGTTTTTTGATTTAATGTCAATTTTATCTTTTGTTGTCTATTCTTTTCTGATTTTGAATTTGATTTCTAACTTTGGTGCTTCAACAGGGTAATTTTCTTCATGCCTAACTACTTTTGATTTGAGATGGTTTCATGAATCAACTAGATTGTGCTGCAAGGAGGTCGAATTCCACCGACATAACAGTGCTTAATCATAGGTGAGAACGTCCAATCGATTTTGACTATTATAATCTATCAATTGCTTGATTTCGTACTGTCACACCCCCAAAATCGGTAATTGTGTTTATTTAATGTTTAGCGGAAGCAAGTCAAGATTTAGCGGAAGCATCTTGTTTAAACAGTTTAACAGCGGGGTGATGACGTATCAATTGTGCATTCATCGTATCAGAGCATATGATCATACAGAACATAATATATAAAGGATGCCAGTTAAACAGTTATTACAAAAGTAGTACGACTGTGTAAGTCGTACAGTAGTAATAAAGTTTAAAACATTTAAGTTTTACAATACATATGTTAAAATAAGATTTCATGAGTATAACTGCAATGTCTGCAGTAATACAGAGGAACTCCTCAAAAGCTGTCCCATAAGTTATGGCATCCTAAGTAGTCCAGGGTTGTCATCCTGAATGCATGCGATCCTTACTTACATGGCTAATTTCCTGTAAAACATAGAAAGAAAGTCGTCAACATATATGTTGAGTGAATTCACAGGTTTTGTATAAATATGTGGTATGTTAAACCATTTATGTTTAAATTATTGAAATGTTATTCAATAAATAAAGGTTTGCAGGTTTTGCAAATTATAAGATGATAGGGATAGTTACCCTAAAATATAGTTTTATGTGGGTTGTTACCCAAATCATATATCTGGTTGTTTACCAGAATATAAGTATAATCAGTAAGTATACTGAAATAAAACAGTTGTAGGATATGTTCATCCTAAATAATAATTGTGGGAATGCTTAGACTTATAATCCACTGAAAGGTGAGCTAAACCTCGCAGGTTAAAGTAACGCGACCTAACCCTATAACCAAACCACAACCAGAACTTATGTTGTTTGCCTGAAGGACAATTAAGTATACGCTCCATCCACAGGAGGGTCGTCACGGCAATAGTACTATTCGTATACTCAGTGGCTAGAGTCACCTAGCTAATGGTTATAGTCTGCATGACATAAGGTCTTTCATGCACACATTTCAAGTCTGGGTCCGTACTAGGATCTGTTGTCTAATTCCCAAAACAGTTGTGAAATAATATTTCATATCAAACAGTTGTATAAAGCAATTTAAAGCATTTATATGGTTTGCTGCATATGTTTGCATGCAGTTTCTATGTTTACACCCCTATGTTTAAAACAGAAAACATTTGTAAAGTAGGGGCTGTGAACTCACAGTTGTTTTGCTCGGTATGAAAGCTAGCAGCCAAACAGATATTTGCCCAAGGTATGTTAACCTATACAATAAATATATTAACATAAGTACGTTTGATTTGTTTTAAATCACTTATGTTAATAGTTTGTTCGTTTGAAGAAATGGTTGATTTCTTAATAATATAAGTCGTTGTATTTGTTGGTGACATTTCGTTGAAATATTGTTATTATTTCTCACATCGTATACTTGTTAAGTGTACAAATCAATATATCATTGTCTATTTAACGGAAGGTCGTTTTATTTCCATTTGTACATATACTTTGTATATAGTTGTTCGTATAATTTGAACGTTATTCAAATATCATTGCTTGTACATATATTTGTTTTATATATATGTATTCGTATGTAAATATACTTGTTGTATATTATTAAGTTGTACGTTTGTTAAACGTGAACTTCATTGTGTATATATATATTTGTGAATATATATTTTTAATTGTCATATGTATATATATGTTAAATAAATACATTGTTTATGTATATCAAAATATATAGGTTTTCATTTGTTTAAGAAAACGTATACGTTTGTGTCTATATATATCGTGTGTCCTCGAATATATATATATATATATATATATATATCTTGTAATACGTTGTTTCGTATTTAAAACATGCCGAGTTTTATTTGTTATATAAAACTTGATAATATATTTATTTTGTTTATAAAATGAATATTATTTGTTTTTAATATCATTACATTTGTTTAATAAATGTTAAGAAGTTTAAATGTCCCGATTGTAATCGTTTTCCCAAAACGTATAATTTACAAAGTTCGTATTCATATATATGTCATATATGTATTTATTCATATATCGTTTGTTCGTACGAAATAAATAAGTCCAAAGTCCGTGTCTCGGATATATCACATTAATGTTTTATTAATAGTTTACAATGTCTCGTGAATGTATCGTATAAATGGAATCGTTAACGGAAACGTTTTGTATTTAAAATAAAAGTCAAAGTGCTGACCAGGTGTGGGAATCCGCCGGATTCCCTTGAATCCGCCGGATTCAAGTCAAAGTTCGGAATACGCCGGATTCGGGTGAATCCGCCGTATTAGTCGTGGTTTTCATGTGATTTCGTTTTAAGTTCGGGAATACGCCGTATTTAAATGAATACGCCGTATTCAATCCAGTTCGGGGGAATCCGCCGTATTCAATCGAATACGCCGGATTCGTTTGTGTTCATCAGATAGTTCGTGTGAAGGTTCGGGAATACGCCGTATTCAACGGAATACGCCGTATTCGACTTGTTTAGAAACGGGAATCCGCCGTATTCCCGTGAATACGCCGGATTCGTTTGGTTTTCGGTTGGGAATACGCCGGATTCAAAGGAATCCGCCGTATTCCTTCTGTTCACAGAACCTGCTCGTAGCAGAGCAAAACATAAACACGATCTTTTGGTTCCAAATCTTTTATATATCAATACCAAATGTTTATATAAGTGTTATGTGTCGTTTTTACACATTATTACTTCATTTTAACATATTTTCATATAACGATTTTGTATTTGAAGTTTTGGTTTCTCAAACCCATTTTCAAGAACAATCATCAATCTTTCAAATATATATGTTATATGTATAGATTATGATGTTTAAACAAGTTATATAACGAATTTGTAGTAAAGAAATTAAAGGAAATAAGTTTTCTTACAAAGTGAGAAATGGTGAGAATGATGATCGATGATGATGATGTTGCTGGCCTTGGTGTTCTACTTCTGCTACTACTTGTTGCTACTGATCTTGTAAGTTTTTAAGAGAGGAAGATGATAGATGGATTATTGGTGATGTTTGTGAATGATCAGGAGAAGGAATGGAGGGAGTATAAAAAAATCAAACGGGTATGGGATTGAAGATCAGAGATGTCTCTGTATTATTGGAGGTTGGTGACCATTTTTGGTACATCAACTTCGAGTACGGATATAATTTTAGCAATATAAATGTAAACATTTTATATTTTTATTTTGTAGGTGTTCCCCTGGTTCGTTATTTATAATCAGAATAATGATGTTATCATTATTTTAAATAGATGTACAATTTTGTACATTTTACTGCGCATAACTATTTGAGCGCCAAATTTCAGTTAATTTATGATTTCATATTTTTAGGTAACGTTCTAACTTCTTCCTAATGAACGAGAAAATTTGCATTTTTGTGATTCGACGTTGTATGAGCGTTTTAGAATTATTTCTGTTCGTGTTATAATACGTTTTATGTTAAACGTAAAATTAGACCCTTATATCTATATGTTATAGATATATAAATACTCGTAATTAATAATTACATTATTAATTATTTTTGTATCACGAAACTTTTGTCATTTATTTTTGTCGGGTTCGTTCCGATATATTTGTACGTAATTTTTAAATACTTACGTATTATGTATTACTTTTTGTTTAAAAGTACCGGGCTTGCTAGACTTACATCACATCAAGAAGTTTTGTTAAAACTTAATCAGGAAATTAGCGTAAGAATGCACATGCTTAAATGTTAATTAATACCTAATTTGGAGAGTTGTCACAATTTCGTAGTGGTAACATATCTTTTGCACGTTTCAGTTTCAATAGAGTGAGTGATCTTCTATGTTCATATTAACTCATTACTTTCCGAATCTTCAATATCGTTGATTTTCACAACCCTCTGTTTAATTTCATTGTTATCGATTTATGAAAACAAGTGTGTACTTTTACATACATACTAGGTGCTTGAGAAAAGGCCAAATCATAACTTGTGATCAGCCTATGTTTGTGTTGAGCAAAAAGAGAAAACATAGACATTTGTCAATCTTTATTAACTTTCTGCATTCAAACATTGATTCATGGTAGGTACTTTAAAATTTTTAAATATCACTTTGTATATGCTATATTTATCAGTCATATATACTTGCAAACAAGAGAAGGAGGATTCAAAGTTGTGCAAATATTTTCTATTATAGAGAAAAAATGGGTTTGTTTGTAGACATAAGGATTAGTGATGACAATTTCACCTTTATTATTGAAACACATTACTATGTAGTATCATATATCACTCTTATTATATATAGAGTTTCTAAAAGTTGTTGAAAAAACAATCTGTTTTGGCTTAGACTTCTTTCAAGTCGTTACCCAACTCGGACATTTTGCACCTAAGGCTTACTGTCTTGACCTGCCTTAGTTTCTCCAAATTAATGTTGCAAGAGCTTCTTTTTACTTTTTAAAGATTTCCTTTATATATGTGGGTTTTTTTTTGGTTGTATATTTTTTTAGATTAGATTTGGAAGATGATGGTCATGACAACTGTGCGACCATGTATTAAGTATCATTTGATGTTATAAGGATATAATTTTAGGATTTATGCCTGTATAATCTGTATTGGATTAATGGAATCATTTGGAGGTTATTCGTATGCAACAGAGGAGTTGCTCGTAAGAAGATGATTACGATTAAATTTGGTAAATCTGGAGTATGGTATTTGTAGTTTATGAGGAAGCTTTTTTTCTTGAGTTAACTTTGTGAATGTTTATACATTATTTTTTTCTATTTCAGAGTTTCCACAACGGGCACACTCGACGCTCCAAATTCCTCATGCATATGGATCACGATTGTTATATTATACAACTATACAAGGAGATAGTAAATGCAATATTCGGGAGTTGATGCTAATCAAGTCAGTGACAACAGCACTCAATTTAAATAGATGAGGTAGTAAAAAAATTAGAAGTGAACATTTTAAAAAACCTGAGTTTATCAACTGCATTCATTATTTATACTTATTTTTACTTGAGACACATCTAACATGCTGATATGTGGAGCTGCCCCACATTTTAAGTGCAGGTCCAAATAAATTAAGTTGCTAGAAGCCTTTAGTGATCGAAGAATTCATTCAATTTGGACAAAAGTTTCAAATATTGGGATTTTTAGATTTTTCAGTTTTGCAAATGTATGACTGATAATTTGCCTCGGTTAACTACTGTAATACTTTTGTTGGTTGGTTCAGAGAACTCTCAACCAGGTTACTTTTTGATGATCAGTAGAGTTTCACTATGCCAACCATTAAAGGTAAAAATCTAAATTTTTTACAATAATTTCATATCTAATCATTTTTGCAATGGAAAGCATTCTTACAGTTTAAAAAAAGTATACAATCATTATGATTAGCTTAGAGTTTACTTAAATAACTAAACCAAAGTAAATTTGTTAGGAAGTATGTATTTATTCATTTCATTGTTGATGTACAGGGTTGCTTTTGTTTTTTCACAGGCTCATCGATCGCAAATTTACATCAATGGACAATTTTGCATGACACCATTTTCGATGGTTTGATGTAGCAGTTGGCCCCATCTTATTATGCATAGACTCGTGATATACTCTTGTAAGGTTACGTAGGAACCTTCAAAGTGCACACATCTGTATGTTTCTTGCTTCCATATAATTTGTAGATGATGGCACTTAGAATGATTTTAGTTTCACCATTGTGGATTGGCTCTAAGATAGATTTGATTCCTAGGATCAATTGTCAACTCTGTATATATGTATATGAATATTCATTGTCTTAGGTTAAAATCAGAATCGATGGGTCAAGGTGGGCTGCTGCTAAAGTGGATGAATAATCCAATTAGTGTATTGCATTATACTTATAGTTGTCTTGTTTGTTTAGGCATGTTCGTTCACATTATGTTTTCGATGTTGAGGAGTATTTGTTGAGGTGATTTTTATTCTATGGAATTCAATTTGAGGTTTCTACTTCTTTTATGTTCTCCTACACGTTAGGAAATTGTGTTGTTGATGTTACTTTTAGCTACCCTTCAGTTGGGATGACTTATTTTTACTATTTTTCATGTGAACCCAAAACTGTATAAAAGTGTAAACGTATATCAGTTGGTTACTCATTCGAAATGTTTACTCTGGTTAAAAGCAATAGTTTTTATTTTCTGTTTTTTTCTATGGATAAATTCATTTGTGTACGATTGGCTAGGAAATACGTGAGCTGGGCTGCATTAGACCTGATTTATTGGAAGAAACCAAGCAAAAATTGAAAGCATGAGTTGAATGTGAGTAATGTGCGTATGATTGTAATTGTTACCGTCATATAAGTAGATTCTAAAATCTTTTGTTCTTTGCAGGGAGATGATTGTTGGTCCCACAAAAGCTTTATTTATGGATGAAATATCAAATGGCTAGACATCTCCACTATGTATCAGATAATAGCTTTCTTCAACCGCTATCACATATAACAGATGCTTCAGTACTTATTTCACTTCTTCAGCCATCACCAGAAGCTTTTGATCGGTTTGAAGACATTATGTTGATGGCAGAAGGGATGATTGTGTATCAAGGACCTTGCAGTATTACTTTAGAGTATTTTGGTGCTCTTGATTTTAAGTGCTCTGAGAGAAAAGGTGTAGCTGACTTTCTACACGAGGGTAATGTCATCATATATCTCTTAAAAAGTTTATTACTTTGAGAAATATAATAGGCTCTATTTAGAAAAGATCAAGCAGTTGATAACATGCTCTTGCTTCTTTAGCGGGTTTTCATGTAATATAGTCTCATTCACAGGTTTCTACAAAACATTAAGAAAATTTTTGAAACCGATCTGGACAAGCATATAAATGTGTCTTAGTTCACACTTTCTCCATGAGATTAGTAATCTAATTTAGAAAAATAAGTAAGTGAGGATCTCCCCAAGCCCTTCATGAGATTGCCGAGCCATAAGAACGCCATGTCCTTTAATATGTATTCTCTTTCAAAAGGATCTATTTAAACCTCCATGTCTAGGGACCTTCATCAAATGCAAAAGAATTCTATTGTCTACTACATCTTCAAGTTCGTCCAGGTACAACTATGTTGTTTATTTTTTATTTTTACCCTTCTTTCGAAGAGTTATCCCTCTACATTTTGCATGTAACATGTCTAATAATGTGAGTTACTTATGTGCAGCTTTTCAGTATTGCAGTAGTCATTATAATTATATATATCCGAACTAAATTGGAGGTTCAGGCAATTGATGTTTAAATACTGAATCCACTGCCTTTCTCTCTGTAAGTTAGTTAGCCATGTGGGGTCCTGGTTGTAAAACCTGCAGTTTAGGTGTTAGTTTTATCGCATGTAGAAGTGGAAAAAGTGGTCTGCTTCGGTCGACATGGGTAGTTTCCTGTATACTTCAGTTAGGGTTGACTGGTAACACTTTCTGTTCCTGGTTTTTGTAAGTTTTATTAGCAGTTAATGTGACAAATCTAAATACAAAGTTATATTGCTTCAATAAAAATACAATTTTTCAAACGAAACTATTTAGGAGGTTTATACATTAAAACTGTTCTCTGGGCCACTTTGGTCGCTGGTGTTACATGCCACAACCATCTAACTACACCAAAGACATTGTTTACTTGGATTTCTTGAACGTATTAGAACTTGCATAGGTTTTTCATTAAACGAAATTGTAACATCATGCATATGCTAACTTCTTACATGCATCATGTGTTGCCTATATCTGATTTGGTCCATGTCTTAAAACATATGACTTCATCACACTGCATGTAACATGGCTCTTTTGCTGGATTTTTGACTAAAGTTTTGCTATTTTTTCTCTGATCATATATTAAATAGGAAACAATGGCAGTGGGGATGATAGTGAGTGTTAAACTTCGAGATAAGAATGAACCGAGTTAAATCAAGGTTATAAGGAGAAAATACTTTTTGGCAAAAAAGGACACGATGTGAATCGATTTTTCATTAATGTAAAAGCGAGTTGTTTAGATTCGTTTGACCCATTTTTTAGATGATATATTTATGTGTGCGTGTTTGAGCCTTGAGAGATAAAACGCAATTCAAATCGACCCACTTATAAGTAAAATGGGTAGAAATTGCTCTCTTTGCAAACCCATCAGATCACACACATACACACAGAGAGAGAAAGATTCATGGTTGCATCTTGAATTAATTGCTTAATTTATCATCATTATGCAGGTGAAATAACTGGTACATGACGTCTCTTGGGCTGCAACGTGTGCCGTATGCGTTTTTGGCTAATGTAAACATCATGTACAGGTAATAATCGGGACTATGATGCTTTTATGAATGAATATGCTATAAAGTTTTTTTATGTAAATATCACTACATATAACTGAACAGGCTAACACAACTAAAATAGTGCTTTATATTTTAATTAATGTTGTGTGCATGAACCGTGAGGGTGTTTATAGAAAAATATACCTTTGATAGCATATATCATTATATTCATTTTCTAATGTCACATAGAGACATAAAGTTTCCCTTCAGTAATTTTCTTTAGGCTCGCCTATGCACCATGGCAGAGTCAAATGACATGAAGAATTCATCAGATGGCGTCGAGCACAAGATGACCAAAATGCGGGCTGAAGGATCATATGAATTAGCAGCAGTAGATTCGAGCTCAAGTGGCATCCCATGTAGAGCCTGCAAGTTTTTGAGGTGTGTTGATGGGTGCATTTTGCACCCCACTTTAACCCAGAATGATACTACTACATGGTTGGCGATAAATACATATGTTTCTTTTGACTTTTTGATCCTGACTATCCATTTTGTTGTGTAACAACCCCAAATTTAGGGCCAATTTAAAATTTCGCTAATTACGTGTTTATTACTTGTATATAATATGAAATAGGATTATATACATTATTTACTTATTATATATATATGGATGGAATATATATATATACGCGTATACGATTCGTACATATCGTATAAAACAACAATTGTGCAAACATACGGACGTTGGTAAAACGACTATTAAATAATGCGAAATTATTTAATTACCTTGACTACTACTTTATATTATGTTCATAATATAACGAAAACGTACGTTTTAACAAAAACGTCACCGAACTCTCCGAAAACTCGACCAACCGACAAAACAAACTAAGTTATGATTTATAACTTGAAAACTAGTATTTTGATAAAATGCTTCAACTTAATAATCGGGTATTATTTCGTATTTTCAAACGTATATTTAATCGCGTATAAAATTAGTTTTACGTTTAAACGACCGGGGAAACGAACACCGCACGGAGCGCAAACACGGAGGAAGCAAAGTTTGGTGAGACCACACTTTGGTGGCCCCACCAAAACCGGCCAAGGTGAGGGGATCTCACACCCTCACCCTTTTGATCAAATCCACACACAAACACAAACACAACCCACTCTCAATCATTCTCTCTCTCTCTCTCTCTCTACGGTTTCTCTCTCTCTCTAAATCACCACCCAAAAACACCTAAAAACTACCCTTAAAACACCTCGAAGGTCTATACCCGTTTGGAGAAAAGCGATCACGAGAACGAGGGCTACAAACCCATCTTTTCGGTTTCTCGATTCGACAACTTTGTAAGTTTTCCGGCGACCTCGAAACTTTCCGATTACATTTATTTTGCTAGATTATTGTTTCCCTAACTTAGTAATGTCCAAATATGTAATTTAAACTCGTTTTTGAACACTTTTACGGAAATGTCGGTTTTGGTTATTTTAAAGAAAACGACACCACAAACTTTAAAAACGACTACCAATGGTTATTATGGACTTGTTATAACATATTAAAACTAGTATAAAAGTTCTAGACCCAACGGAAACCGGAAAATACGTTTTCGGAAACTAAATTTCCGAACAGACCTCTTGTGTCGCATCGGACCGAAATTTCATGCGACACAACACTATGTCGCATGTTATGTCGCACGTTATGTCGCAATGTATGCGACACAACGCTTATGTCGCATTATATGTCGTACCATCTACGACACAAAGTTTACCTATCGCTTGATTGCGACACAACGACTATGTCGTATCATTGTGTCGTACCCTTGTCTGCGACACAACCATTGTGTCGCATAAACACTAAATCAGAAACAAATCCATACGACACAGACCTTATGTCGCATACGGTCTGCGACACAAGCCTTGTGTCGCAGAAAGCCCAGATCAGAAAACAAAATATACTCTAAGTGTTAGAATCACTTTTCAACTACTAAATCAAATACGATGCTACTTATACCTGAAAATACTATACTTTTGAAAGTATACAACAACACTTGAATACGTACAAGACTATGCTAAACTAACGTGAGATTTCACTCACACACGCACACGAGTTTACACTCGAAATACTTAGGAGATTACACTCCAACGAACTTACACTTGTACATTACACGGGATTGCATCCGATACGAACTTACCAGTTCACTCACTAGTTACGTGCTGGATTACACGTTAACTGATACGATCATACACACGAATACTTACGAGGTTTCACTCGTACCCTTTGGGGTTTAAGCCATTGGAACTTACGCAAATGATACATGTTGTAATACAAACAAACGATAATACGAGTATACTTTACAACTGTACAACTACTATGTATACATAATAATAATGGATGGAATTATTATTATACAACGATAACAAACGGACCGTACAACTTTTATACAAACTACGATTTACAAACGATTTACAAACTTACAAACAAACTAATGGACATTAACTAGTTTGGGAACAGCTAGCATGGATACTTTACAAGTATTCCATTTACTTACTAAACCTTATGCGTATTAGGACGCTAAGGGTTGCTAGTTCGGGATACTACTTGCTTACTTACTGCATTGTCTGCCAGACTCAGGTGAGTCTTACAGCCCCTACTTTACTGTTTTTACTCAGGGGTGAGATGCATTACTGTTTTACATGAACACACAAATCTTACTTGCTGCCATGATTTACTTACTGTATGAGATTACGAATACGCCAACTGCATGAGTTTACGACTAATCCAATGAAATCCTCCTGAACCATAGTTGTTAGTTATGTGATAAGCGCGAGTTTTAGTATATGGATCCATATGGGACTGACAATCCCCGCCCGGGGTAGCAAGCACTACCACGAACCGTTCCTGTAGAAACGGGCGTTTCTTACTCGTTCCGTATGAATGTTTTGGATTACATTCATGAGGGGGTACCTATATTTACTGTACGTTAAGCTTCAACTATGGTGGCTCATGGCAATTGTATCAAACGGTCTGCATATCCTGCGACCACCACTTATTAAAACTTAAGTTAACGATGAGCATAACCTGTGATCGTTACTTACTGGCTGGCTATGATTTACAAATACTACTTGTGTGTTCAAACTGTTTACTTACTTACAAACCTGTGAGATTCACCAACCTTTTTGGTTGACCGTTTTAGTAATGCTTCTCAGGTACACAGCATCAGTAGGGATGCCCAGCAGGATAAGCCTTCTTAGCTCGAGTCGCATGCATTTACAAGCTTGGAGATTTTTATACATTACTTTTGTACTAGTTGTTATGTATTAGAATCTCTAGGAATTTACTTGAACTCGAGCTTGTATTTTGAAACTACTTATGTATTAATGTAATAACTTTTCGAACGTCTCATTTAGAGTCGTTCACTGTATCCTTTGTGCTTGTGATTATTGATTAGTAACACCCAAAACATCGCTTCCGCAAACTGTTAAATTTGGGGGTGTTACAGATTGGTATCAGAGCCTAAGGTTATAGTGAACTAGGTTGCATTTAGTGGGCCTAGACTATGACCGTTAGGCAGTATTCCTCATTAGGTATAACTGGTTCAGGAATTACAGCATACAAGTTTAATTTAACATAGCCTGATCAACTATGTACAATTAAATGAAGATGATGTGAGTTCTGAAAGGGGTTATGTCGAACCGGAATGCATTAGCTGACTCTGACCTCGAGAGAACCGGGACTTTTACGTGATTGTGCTAGACACGAACTAGGCGGTTATGTGATATATATATATATATATATATACATAGGCGTCTTTCCCCGATACGATACTCTCTTGACTACTACGAAATCAATATTCTTTAAAATTTCATCGAACAAACGACAACTCGATTCTCGTCATTCTGTCCTTATTTAACTTTTATGAATTCACGAATACCGACATACGTCCGAAGATCTCCACACCATTATAACCGACAACCATAGTTACTCGAACATCCTTCGATATGAAGATCGAGACCTTGTTTTCATTTGCTATTCCTATCTAATTCTACGTTTATAACATTCTACAATGTACACTACTGTACCGTTAGGTGTAACCTAATAAAACCATTTTCAGCTCAATTTTCGTCAGATTTCAAATTATACAACCGACTTTTACTATCAAAATTTTATAACAAATGTATTTTTATCAAACTTGTTACAAAATTTCTCACAAAAATGTTTTATAAAATTTTCAAAAACTTCAAAACCGTATAAACTTATTTATAGTACACAACTTTAAGCAACCTTCAAACTTTGGCATATTTTCTCTAAACTTACTAAAACCATCACAATCATAATTCTTGTTCAAACCTTCACATGTTCTTTATTTATTGTTTCAAGGAACATGCCTCCTCGACGACAAATCACTCTTACTGAAGCCGAAGTAGCGGGTATAATTGCCCGTAGTGTGGCTCAAGCTCTAGCTACCCGGACTTCAGCCCCTGGTAGCGAAGATACCGCTAATACTGGACCACAACCCAAAACCTGCACCTACAAGGACTTCCAAAACTGCAATCCCTTAAGCTTTGCAGGTACTGAAGGAGCGATTGGTCTGATTCGCTGGACCGAGAAAATCGAATCAGTATTCCTCATCTGCAACTGCAAGGAAGAGGATAAAGTTAAGTTCGCCACCAGTACCTTTTCTGACACCGCCCTTACCTGGTGGAACACTTATGCTCAGACTGTGAGCGTTGCTGAGGCTTACAAACTACAGTGAGATGAACTGAAGATCATGCTGAGGGGCGAGTACTGCCCAAGAGATGAGCTGAAGCAATTGGAAGTAGAATTCTGGAATCACAAGATGCAGGGTGATGACATCACCGGCTACACCAACCGTTTTCACCAACTGGCACTTCTGTGCCCATCCATGGTTGATCCTGAGTACAAAAGGATCGAAAAGTACGTTGACGGACTTCCCGAGCGACTACAAGATTTAGTAACTTCGTCCAAACCGGGAACTATTCAGAGCGCCATTCGTATGGCTCATGAGTTAACGGCTAATTCTGTCCGCCGCGGCTCGACTTCAACCCCGTCTGCGAGTAACAAACGTAAATGGGAAGTGAGTCCCCACTCATCCAACCCGACTTCTGACAAAAAGCCTGCAACTGTCAATGCCAATGACTCAAAGGCTTACAAGGGGAGCAAGCCTTACTGCTCCAAATGTAGCCGCCATCATAACGGCTCCTGTCCCTGCACTAAGTGCAAGAAATTCGGGCACCTGGCCCAAGACTGCCGAACCAACCCCACTGGTACTGATACTTCCGTACCCAAAACCTGCTATGAGTGCAACGGTACCGGGCACTTCAGGAAGGATTGCCCTAAGCTGAAACCCCGAACCAACAATACAAGGAGTAGAGCTTATGTAATCAATGCTAGAGAGGATGACCCAAATCCGAGACTCTGTGATTTACTCAACCCGGGTACGCTTATTCTTTGACTACCCGAATCTGCTTTCTCATAAATCTCTCGCTTAATGATTTATGTATAACTGTATTTTATTCTGTGTGTTTTCTTTGATCCTAAGTACACAATAGGACTAGGAAACGACCGACTACTTAAATCCCGACAACACAATTTGCCTTACACTTTAGATACTGTAACCCAAACTCCCTTCCCAAATTATCTCACACTGGTTGAAACCGGGAACTCGTATGCTATTCGTTACTTTAAACAGATAAATTAAGATAACTTCACTTACTTGAGGCAAATTCTTAAATAGAACACTTATTTCGTAGGAAATGACAACTCACTCCGTCAACAACCCTACACTGCAAAATGAACTGCTCAGTGAGGAACCGAAGATGTTTCCTTACCTCCTCGAACTCGAGTGTGATACAGAACACTCCGCTGAATCAGCAGCAGCACCTGCTTCTCCTGCTGCTCTAACTGCTGCAAAAACACCAGTTGATGTAACCTTGACTGCTGAATCAGTCAGCCACCTCAACCAAACTATTGAATCGCTGCAAAAACAACTTACTGAAGCACGGGAAGACATTGATGACCTACGACGAATTGCTTTCCAAAATGACATACGTATGCGTGAGTACGAGCTACGTTTGATAGCTTTAGAAAACCCTACTTCACCACCAACTTCACATGATACTCCTACTGAAGAGGATACCGACACCGACTGTACGTCACCTCCAATAAAAAGAGTGAAGATTACTCCCTCCAAAACCACCGGAAACTACTTGGGAAAGAAACCTTTCTGTCCCCAATGCACTGGGCATCATGAAGGACCGTGTACCATACCCGTCGGTCGATGCAAGTCCTACCTTAAGAGTACTAACTTTCCTAAGACGAAGCTGTGCTTCAACTGCGGGAGTGCTGGCCATCTTAAGGCCCAATGTCCACTACCTCCCGGCAACAAAACTAAGGGTACGTTTCTATTAGACAATTACCTTACTACGAACACTGTAGGACCTACCCTACTACTGTAGGCTACTAGTACACATTACAGCTACCTGACTAGTATCGAACTACCGACTACTACTTCGAACAAATTTCGGGACGAAATTTTATTAACAAGGGGAGAATGTAACAACCCCAAATTTAGGGCCAATTTAAAATTTCGCTAATTACGTGTTTATTACTTGTATATAATATGAAATAGGATTATATACATTATTTACTTATTATATATATATGGATGGAATATATATATATATACGCGTATACGATTCGTACATATCGTATAAAACAACAATTGTGCAAACATACGGACGTTGGTAAAACGACTATTAAATAATGCGAAATTATTTAATTACCTTGACTACTACTTTATATTATGTTCATAATATAACGAAAACGTACGTTTTAACAAAAACGTCACCGAACTCTCCGAAAACTCGACCAACCGACAAAACAAACTAAGTTATGATTTATAACTTGAAAACTAGTATTTTGATAAAATGCTTCAACTTAATAATCGGGTATTATTTCGTATTTTCAAACGTATATTTAATCGCGTATAAAATTAGTTTTACGTTTAAACGACCGGGGAAACGAACACCGCACGGAGCGCAAACACGGAGGAAGCAAAGTTTGGTGAGACCACACTTTGGTGGCCCCACCAAAACCGGCCAAGGTGAGGGGATCTCACACCCTCACCCTTTTGATCAAATCCACACACAAACACAAACACAACCCACTCTCAATCATTCTCTCTCTCTCTCTCTACGGTTTCTCTCTCTCTCTAAATCACCACCCAAAAACACCTAAAAACTACCCTTAAAACACCTCGAAGGTCTATACCCGTTTGGAGAAAAGCGATCACGAGAACGAGGGCTACAAACCCATCTTTTCGGTTTCTCGATTCGACAACTTTGTAAGTTTTCCGGCGACCTCGAAACTTTCCGATTACATTTATTTTGCTAGATTATTGTTTCCCTAACTTAGTAATGTCCAAATATGTAATTTAAACTCGTTTTTGAACACTTTTACGGAAATGTCGGTTTTGGTTATTTTAAAGAAAACGACACCACAAACTTTAAAAACGACTACCAATGGTTATTATGGACTTGTTATAACATATTAAAACTAGTATAAAAGTTCTAGACCCAACGGAAACCGGAAAATACGTTTTCGGAAACTAAATTTCCGAACAGACCTCTTGTGTCGCATCGGACCGAAATTTCATGCGACACAACACTATGTCGCATGTTATGTCGCACGTTATGTCGCAATGTATGCGACACAACGCTTATGTCGCATTATATGTCGTACCATCTACGACACAAAGTTTACCTATCGCTTGATTGCGACACAACGACTATGTCGTATCATTGTGTCGTACCCTTGTCTGCGACACAACCATTGTGTCGCATAAACACTAAATCAGAAACAAATCCATACGACACAGACCTTATGTCGCATACGGTCTGCGACACAAGCCTTGTGTCGCAGAAAGCCCAGATCAGAAAACAAAATATACTCTAAGTGTTAGAATCACTTTTCAACTACTAAATCAAATACGATGCTACTTATACCTGAAAATACTATACTTTTGAAAGTATACAACAACACTTGAATACGTACAAGACTATGCTAAACTAACGTGAGATTTCACTCACACACGCACACGAGTTTACACTCGAAATACTTAGGAGATTACACTCCAACGAACTTACACTTGTACATTACACGGGATTGCATCCGATACGAACTTACCAGTTCACTCACTAGTTACGTGCTGGATTACACGTTAACTGATACGATCATACACACGAATACTTACGAGGTTTCACTCGTACCCTTTGGGGTTTAAGCCATTGGAACTTACGCAAATGATACATGTTGTAATACAAACAAACGATAATACGAGTATACTTTACAACTGTACAACTACTATGTATACATAATAATAATGGATGGAATTATTATTATACAATGATAACAAACGGACCGTACAACTTTTATACAAACTACGATTTACAAACGATTTACAAACTTACAAACAAACTAATGGACATTAACTAGTTTGGGAACAGCTAGCATGGATACTTTACAAGTATTCCATTTACTTACTAAACCTTATGCGTATTAGGACGCTAAGGGTTGCTAGTTCGGGATACTACTTGCTTACTTACTGCATTGTCTGCCAGACTCAGGTGAGTCTTACAGCCCCTACTTTACTGTTTTTACTCAGGGGTGAGATGCATTACTGTTTTACATGAACACACAAATCTTACTTGCTGCCATGATTTACTTACTGTATGAGATTACGAATACGCCAACTGCATGAGTTTACGACTAATCCAATGAAATCCTCCTGAACCATAGTTGTTAGTTATGTGATAAGCGCGAGTTTTAGTATATGGATCCATATGGGACTGACAATCCCCGCCCGGGGTAGCAAGCACTACCACGAACCGTTCCTGTAGAAACGGGCGTTTCTTACTCGTTCCGTATGAATGTTTTGGATTACATTCATGAGGGGGTACCTATATTTACTGTACGTTAAGCTTCAACTATGGTGGCTCATGGCAATTGTATCAAACGGTCTGCATATCCTGCGACCACCACTTATTAAAACTTAAGTTAACGATGAGCATAACCTGTGATCGTTACTTACTGGCTGGCTATGATTTACAAATACTACTTGTGTGTTCAAACTGTTTACTTACTTACAAACCTGTGAGATTCACCAACCTTTTTGGTTGACCGTTTTAGTAATGCTTCTCAGGTACACAGCATCAGTAGGGATGCCCAGCAGGATAAGCCTTCTTAGCTCGAGTCGTATGCATTTACAAGCTTGGAGATTTTTATACATTACTTTTGTACTAGTTGTTATGTATTAGAATCTCTAGGAATTTACTTGAACTCGAGCTTGTATTTTGAAACTACTTATGTATTAATGTAATAACTTTTCGAACGTCTCATTTAGAGTCGTTCACTGTATCCTTTGTGCTTGTGATTATTGATTAGTAACACCCAAAACATCGCTTCCGCAAACTGTTAAATTTGGGGGTGTTACATGTTGTCTTTCAATCACAACCATCCGATAGACAAAACTTTTAATAGATGTTTAATCCATGAGTTTAATCGGATCCATCAACATGCGAGGGTAACTAAACGGTTGTGGAAAGCGAGTGAACCTCCTACACTTACACATCTTCCCCACAACCTCCTTATTTCTGACATAGTCAATTTCTTAGAAAACCCTTATCTACCATGGGTTCGTACCAATCGGAATCAAATCTGAGTTCTTCTATCATGAGTAAACTATTCATTTAATTTTCATCACAAAGCAGTGATTTGGATACATCAATCTGAAATTAAGAATTAACATTGTTTTATTTATATATTTATATTTTGGTCTTTATACGAAAGTGATCTCTTGACATTGAATCCAGATGGTCAATAATTGATTTTGAAGAGATACTACAATTACGTGTACCTTTCTTTATATTAGCATTTGTGAATTGGATTACGATCACGAGTTCTAATTTATTTGAACTCCAATTCATACAGGAAGCCAAGTCGCCAAGAAAGGAAGAACATGAATGGATTTGACCTCAATTTACTTACCTTTGGATACAAGTATGATTAGGTTTTTCTTATAGCTTTTAACCCTTTAATTCCAATTTTGTTTATGCGACTACACTTTGTAATCAGTTTTTGTTATGCCTTAGCTTAATTAGCATGCTAACAATCCCTTAGTTTGGATTTCACAATGTATATCATACGCAGGAAAAACGTCACACTATGTTTACCCATATTCTTTGTTCAAAGCATGACTAAATGGTACACAAATTACCCATTAATATTGTATTGTGTGTCAGAGACACATAAAAGAAACACTTAGCTGTGGCTTCCATCAAAAGTTTTATGATAATGATACATGTGCATGTTTATGTGTTCCTGGCTAAAGTGAAAATTTCATTTTTTTTAGCATTAAACTTACTACCTCTAAACATGCCACTCTCTTTAGTTGTTGAATTATTAGCTGCTCGAAAATACAGGCAGATTTAGTACGTTACCCGACACAAAAGCACTTTGTTTATATCTTTTCTCTATTTAATGAAACCAAACTTAAGATTAATTCATGTATTGTTATGAATAAATTTGTCTTTATTAGTTTAATGAGTATAATATATACCTTTGAAGATGCAAATGTATGATTCATCAGGTTGACTGTTTTTCATATCATATAGATACTTATGTTAATTACCTTGGACGTGGTTTGTTGTGTTTTAGGGACATGAGGTTATGAAATTAAAAATATCAAAGTATTTTGCAATGCAACAGATTGATTTTGTATGGATTCGACTACAGGTTACAGGGGTTATTTCTGCTAAAGAGGAGTACCTTGCTAAACTTTAGTATGGGTGCTTATTGAGCTCAATGAGCCTTGGAAATTGTATTGGCCGCTATCTATCAGCAAATGGGTCGTTGACAAAATCTAAGAGATCTTTGATTACAAAGGTTCTTTGGTGAAACATGTAATGTAAGGTTCCTATTATTAGAGGGTCTTATATTTTTTATTTGTTGTGGTCAAAACAATCCTTAAATATTTGTATTATATATATCCTCTAAAACTTAAATACAAAACTGATATATAATTTGTATAAATAAATCAATTAGAAGGTTGATAAGATCTGGTGAAGACTTTAGGTGTTGGTTCCATTTCATTTTAGGTGTTGGCATGTTGCAGGTAAAGAGAGTGTGAGGAAGCGAACGAAATCCGAGATGAAGGCCCAAGCTGAGAAGTCACAACAAGACAGGCAATGTCTCGTGCCAACTTGCCGGTCAAATCTGTTGCAGGTGACCTTAAGGGTGGTGAGGCCAACTTATTTGTTAATGCATTTGAAGAACCTTCTACCGGTTCTTTAATCAATGACAAAGAAATGTTTAATCTTACTGATGAACATATGCATTTTTTTTCAATAAAATAGTTATATTAGATTCATTCTAAAGTCTTATTTAAGATATATTTTGATATATAAGATTTTAGAAGGGATCACTTTCGAGTTTGCGATGATCTTTTATTGTTTATATAGCAACGACTTAACTGGGCAACGCCCGGGTTATATACCAGTTAAGAGTATTTATACGGAGTATATTGGAAAGGGAAAAAAAAGTTAAAAGAGAGAAGAAAGCTTAAAATAAATGTAGTACCAAAGAAGCTAAAGTTTGTCACATGACCATCATGTAGGTACGTATGTACGTGTCACTGGATTCACCTAATTAACCCATCAATCTTCTATCATCATCATATCATAGCATATCATTAGCTTAAAACCCCAGTCCCTGTGGGTCCCCCCTTCAAACGCCATTAAACCCACCTTCAAAACTTTACACCACACCACTTTCACTACTAGCTAGTACTACACTCTCCACACCGACGGAAACCCCCTTTCTTCTTTTTATCTATCACCTCAATCACAGAATATACATGAAGTCACCTGAAATTTATCACTCTCAAATTCCGGCAAGGAACACCACCGGAGGACGGCGCTCGTTGTCCCCCCTCGCTTCCGACGCTTTCCTTTTTTTCTCCGGTGCCGTTGCCGCTTTATTACTCGTTTGGACCTTTTCAACTTTCTCAAACTCTCAACCTCATCAGTCGACCACCACCAACTTTGATCCTAAACCCTCCGTTAGTTGTGACGACGTTAACTTCAACGGTTATAACCCCCGCTACGACCCACCCGACCTGAATTTCTACGACGACCCGGATTTCGGCTACACCATTCACAAACCGGTTAAGGACTGGGATGAAAAAAGAAAGGAGTGGTTGAAACAACATCCCTCGTTCGGGTCGGGTTCGGAGGAACGAGTGTTGGTGTTATCCGGATCACAGTCCGGCCCGTGTAGTAACCCGATTGGTGATCATTTGCTGTTAAGGTTTTTCAAGAATAAAGTTGACTACTGTCGGATCCACGGGTATGATATTTTCTACAACAATGTTTTACTTCATCCACAAATGCATAGTTATTGGGCTAAAATCCCAGCGGTTCGGGCCGCAATGTTGGGTCACCCGGAAGCTGAGTGGATATGGTGGGTTGATTCGGATGCGGCCTTTACGGATATGGATTTCAAGTTACCGTTAGATCGTTATAAAAATCATAATTTTGTAGTGCACGGTTGGCCCAAGTTGATTTACGAGAAGAAAAGCTGGACGAGTTTAAATGCGGGTGTTTTCCTGATTAGAAATAGTCAATGGGCGCTTGACTTTATGGATGTTTGGTCGGGTATGGGTCCTCAGACTCCGAATTATGCAAAATGGGGCGAGATTCTGAGAGAAACTTGTAAAGACAAGACATTTCCGGAATCGGATGATCAAACGGGTCTGGTTTATTTATTATTAAAAGAAAAACAAAAATGGGGGGATAAAGTATACGTTGAAGGTGAGTATTATTTCGAAGGGTACTGGTTGGAAATTGTGGAGAGGTTAGAAAATATAACGGCCAAATATAAGGGCATTATGAAAGACGCGGGTAGGTTAAGGAGGAGGCACGCGGAGATAGTTAGTGAGGGATATTCTGCGATTTGGGACGAGTATCTAAAAGGTGCGGGGGGTTATGGCAAGTTTAGTTGGCGAAGGCCGTTCATAACACATTTTACGGGTTGTCAACCGTGTAGTGGGCAACATAATCAGATGTATTCGGGCCAAAGTTGTTGGGACGCTATGCTAAAGGCTTTGAATTTTGCGGATGATCAAGTGTTGCGCAATTATGGATTTGTGCATCCTGATTTACTCGATTCGGCCTCAGTCACACCTTTAGCGTTTGATTTTCCTGCGTGATTGATGACTGTAAGTACCGATTTTTTGGTAATCTGGTTACAACAACTCCTGATAATTGATTGATGCTACTCGTATTTGTTGTTTAACTATAACTATTATTAATGTTTGAAATTGGTATGTGTTATTTAAATTAGAGGTTTTAATCTTTAATTTAATTAAAATAGAGAGAGAGAATTGATTAATTGATTATCAATTTAATCGTTCATAACCCCAATTAATTTTTATTTGGGAAAACACATATATTAAAAAAAAAAAAAAAAAAAGCGCCCAACTTCAAGGAGGAGCCTACAGCAAAAAATAAGAGTACATCATAAATAGGAAATAGACAACAGAACCAAAACTAAAGCCACCTAACATTCACCCTTGATTTAAAACATGACATAGTATTAATTTTTGCGGTATTTATTAGTGCTAAAATACTAATATACCCACCTATGCTTACAATACACACTTCTATATTTAAAATATAAATACTTTATTTTTTCCTTAATTGTAGAAAACCCATCCAAATATTTTAGAAAACTTTAATTTAATAACCACTTCATTCTTTTTTGTATAATTCAAACTCTTCCATAAATCTTCATTACATATTCTCTGAAAAAAGCCCCAATACATTGTTTTTTCAATTCCAAGAAATTCATGACTTCATTTCATTACTCAGTGATCTATATTCCTATACGATCGGCTTTTTTTTAATTATTTTATCCTTTTTTAATTAACAATTCAATTTCCAATACTTGGATTAATGAGCCAAACATGAATTTTGAATCTATGAAGACACGTTTTGTATACAATAAAGTATTATGAAATGTATGATTTAGAATTCAATTTCGATTGCAATAAGCTTTCTTTCTATGGTACTGTTATCTGTCATACAATGAACTTCTGGGACACCTTCTTATTGAGTGTAATTGATATCCCCGATTGATTCGTTCAATCGCTCCGTAACCTGGATTATGAATTTATGATAAAGACGCTTTCTAAAAACAATAAATCATTAAGTAATTTGCGATCTGAAAATACATTGCTAATTGACCGTTAACGTGCATCGATAACGTAACTTAGTCTGGACGCACATATATATGAGGCGAATTAAGTATTTTTCATGGATAATTTAGCGAATTTCACGAGTCTTAAACTAGTAATTATTTATTAGACTAATTAAGTTATTAAAGCGTTTTTCTTTTTTATAAATTGCTTCTTACTTAAATTATGCAATCCAACTCCAAACATTATTAATATTCTACCACAAACTATTTTTCTAACACTTTACACAAAACTATTAAACATTTTATAAACGCATAAACGATATACCATCAAAAACTTCACCTTCTTTCCTAGTTCCGACACACCAACATATATGTGTATGGTTTCTTAAGCATCAAACGGCAGAGGCACAACCGAGCCCGAATCCCCTAAACTCGGGTGCACGAAACCATAACCACGCAACACTTGATTATCAGCAAAGTTTAACACCTTTTGCATCGCGTCCCAACAAGTGCGCCTAGAGTACAACTCATTATGCGTACCGCTACAGGGTTGACACCCCGTAAAATGCGTCATAAAAGGCCGTCTCCATCCATCCCTCCCATACCCCGCCCCTTTTAAATACTCCTCCCACTGCGCACTATAGCCTTCCCTCACTTTCTCAGCATGTCTCCTCCTTAACCCACGCACCCCTCTCACAATGCCCTTATATTTCTCAGTTATGTTTTCCAACCTACCCACAATTTCCATCCAATAGCCTTCAAAATAGTACCCATCTTCCACGTATATTTTATCCCCCCATTTTTCTTTTTCATTTAGTAATAAATAGACCAAACCCGTTTGATCATCCGATTCCGGTTTCCCCTTGTCTTTACAAGTCTCCCTCAATATCTCGCCCCATTTTTCATAATTCGGAGTCTGTGGGCCCATACCCGACCACACATCCATGAAGTCAAGAGCCCATTGACTATTCCGAATCAGGAAAACCCCCGCGTTTAAACTCGTCCAGCTTTTCTTCTCGTAAATCAATTCTGGCCAACCGTGCACCACAAAATTATGATTTTTATAACGTTCTAGTGGTAACTTAAAATCCATATCCGTGAAAACAGCGTCCGCATCAACCCACCAGATCCACTCAGCTTCCGGGTGGGCCAACATTGCGGCCCGAACCGTTGGGATTTTAGCCCAATACGTAAACATTTCGGGCTGAAACAAAACATTGTTGTAAAAGATGTCGTACCCATGTATCCGACAATAATCAACTTTATTCTTGAAAAACCTTAACAACAAGTGATCACCAATCGGGTTCTGACACGGGTTGGATTGTGACCCGGTTACTAGCATGACCCGTTTCTCAACACCCGGTATAAACGAAGGGTGTAACCATAACCATTCACGTCTTTTTTCATCCCAATTTTGCATGGGCTTGTCTATAGTGTATGTTAGTTCTGGGTCATCATAAAACGTGGGTTCGGGTGGGTCGAGGGTCATATTAAATCCGTGATTAAACCCATGAAGATGAGAAAAAACACTATGGCTGTTAATGTCTGGAAAAGGTGTGAAATTAAGGGTGCGGTGAGGTGGTATAAAACTGAAACTGATGATGGGCCAAAAAGCCCATAACAGTGAAAGAGCTACAATAGTGCCACCTACGATTGGTATTCCGTTGGAGAAAAACGATGAGCTGCCTCTGCGATTTGGCATGTTTAACTGTGGGTTTAATTATCTGTTGAAACAAAAGAGATGGATGGAGTTGAGTTACATTTTTATAAATAAACATGCATTGGGGATTATATATGATTATGATGATGATGATCGAGGTGGATCGGAGTTAGAGTTAATTGGGGTGACGATCGATAGATAGACTGATCGATGAAATGGGAATGAAGTGTCGTGTTAGAATTGTGATAGAAATAAATAATGCATGCAACGTTATATATCTATAATCTATAATAACTATATTAGATCACCTATGGAGGAAAAAAATAAATCAGTGGGACGGTGTACGCGACATTTTGGGGATGAATCCAAATATGTGAAATTATATATTGATTTCTAAATTAAGTATGAGTTTACGGATAAGAGAAAAAGACCTTATACGAAGGAAAAAAGAAAGAAGGCTTATTTTATTTCATTTTAGGATAAAATTGTAAGGGTTTAAAATGCAGTGAAATCTGAAGGTATAAAATATTATTAAAATGCAATACTTGCCATAAATTACAAAAATTTTGTTCTAAAATGTAGTAAAAATGGGCATTCGCCTTATTCTCCTCAAATAAGGCATTTTCCCTCGAATCCTCCACCCATCATTATATAATCTTGTTTAATAATTACTTTACTTAACTGATACTACGTATATCACAATAAAATATAGTGAATCAGGGTTGATGACATCCTTAAATTACTTACTGGTTGAAATGTTTGAATATTCTCAAAGTAGTTAAATCTTAAAATTCTAATTTATTCGCATAGTAGCTATATATATTGTGTTGGTTTAAAAGCATGGAATTTGCGAAACAATATGCATGCGCAGACAATCAATCCTTTTTTTAGTTAGTTATATCTTAATATCAATTAACAAACACTACTAAGTTACCCGCGCAATGCAGCGGACGTTTCGTATTAAAATGGTATATGTAATATGTTGGAACATTAGTTTGAACTATGATGAACATGAACAACTAAAAAACGTAGCATGTCAATATATATGGACACATTACAAATATTGTGTTCATGTTTCTCACAATTAAAAAGGAACAACATCCACTATAAAAAAATTATATATAAAGATAGCTTAAAAAGTAAGCATACATCAAAAAGTAGATAATTTGTATTTTATATTGTAGTTTTATATGTTTAGTCTCTATATGTTTTTTTCTTATATAGAAAACGGGTATTAACGTAAGTATACAGAGGTTTTCCATATTTCTATAGTGTAATGTTTAGTAACTGTGTAATTGAAGAAGAATTCATTTTCAAATCGTAGTTGTGTTCTTCATTATAAAAATATAGCGATTAACAAGTGTTGACTTTCCTTCATAAATATAATTATTTCCATGAATAGAGAAAACCGAATTGATATTTTGGATGATTAGTGAGCTTACTTGTCATAATAGTTTTAGATTGAGAAGGGCAAAGTAGGTATTTCCGATCTCCCAATTATTAAACTTAAAGCCAATAATCGAAATGCTTTATAAGAGGTATTGATATTGATTTATGGATAATAAATATTTTTATACTTATATGATTAATATTTCTAAATAAATTATTAATATTTCAACATTTTACCAGTATCCAAAGTAAATTGCATGGTTAACATGTCATTTGTAAATAATTTCAAGCAACTAGGTGCAAGTTCAAGTTTTAGTTCCATCATATTTTTTCCCTTCATAATTTTATTTGTTTTGAATTTAAAAAAATAGTGTGTTTAAGACTTTCTTTTCTCAACAAAAAAAAAAATGTAATTAAAATTAAAATTTATTGATGAACATTTTCATTATAAAAAATATAAAGTTTACTTTATAGATGGTTATAGATTATACTCTATCATCTTAAACATATGATAGAATTTAATATACTTTAACCTTTAGATTTTATTATAGCTAATACTTAAGGAAAAAAAATTATATTGATTGTACATACCTCATATAACATTTGTTGTATTATTATGTTACATAACAATTAGACTGTTGTAATTTTTAATTTATTGATATTTTTTTGAAGACAAATATATAAATTTGTCTTATGCAAAACTTGCACTCACGGATATATGCACGTGTGTCATGCGAAATTTAAATAGCATACATCATTAGCACGAATATTATATTTTTTCAAACGAAACTTGAACCTTAATTTAGTTAAGTATATCTTGGTATTGTTATGTCAAAGTATATTTGATTAGAAAATGATGTAAATTAAAATAGATATAAATTGTAGTGTGTCCTGTCACGAAGCTTGAAAAATATAAATCTAGTTAAAGATCATATTGCACATTTGCACGTTTTATTCTTCAGATGATACATGCAAATCGATTAATGTTCAGTGATCGATAGATTAAACTTGGGCCTTTTATGAAAAGCTTATATATAGTCAAGTCGTCGTCGTCGTCATCATCATATGTGTATGGTTTGTAATTGTAGGTGTTTGCATGCATGCTTGACACGTCGGCATCTTGCTGGACGTATTTTATCCGAGTAGTCTTAACACAATTTGCAACTTTGAATCTTGTCTGTTTCGACTCTTGTTTGCTTTTGATAAAGAAAAGCATTCTCCTTTTTAAATATTTAATGCAAAGATCAGACTATTATAATAAGTTACAAATTGTAATTTCTAGCTAGCAGTATTTTTAGTAAATCTTTATTAGTTGAAAATAATATAAGTTCGATAATATTTTTGATGAAATTGAAATTTACTTCAACAAAAAATTATAATATCAAGAAACAAGAATTATATTGACTTAAGGAAGTTAGTGATCGAGTTACGATTCAATTATTGATCGTAACATTGTACAATATAAGTATAATACTAGTACTCTTAGTATTTACCGAATTTCGCTTCTATATACGTACAGTTGCCTTGCCTCCAATTAATGGTTCACCACCCAAATTGAAGTATGTCCCTCGAAGTGCTTTGGTTGCCTCCAATGGTTAATTACCACCCGAAGCAGGGGCGGATCTACCTTGGGGCAACCGGGGTCATATGCCCCCGAACGACTCAAATTCTTTTCACGTATTTATATATGGGTTTAGTGCTATTAAGTATTGATTTGCTATCTTGGCCCCATCTCTTTGGTTATTAAACCCTCTCTTTCAAGCTATAATGGAAAATAGAGCACTAAAAGAAAGAGAAGAAGAAGTTCAAAAAGACATTTTAATGGAAGAAGTTGAAGTTGAAGTTAAAGAAGGTGAAGGTGAAGTTGCAGGAAGGGAAACTCGGGGTCCCACTTATATTTTTTCCTCTTTTAATACTTAAAGCCCCTTGTTTTTATTTTATTATCATTTTTAGCCCTAAACTATACAAAATATCAATTTAACCCTTTCCATATACTTATTGGAAAACTAATAGAAAATTCATATATTACCAACTTAACAAATAATTGACATTTAAATTATACCATTATTAAAAACAAAACGTCACGTACTCTGAAAGTTCATGAAAAGTGGACCTTTACATATACAAAACTCATCTTATTGAACTTAGATGATATTTACAAAGTAATATATACTACATGTGTTATATGACTATTAAATACAACTATGGAATATGATATGACAAAATCTCTTAACTTGAGTTGTTTTAAGCTATTTTCTTATTTATTCATCTAGCTAAACAACTATACCAATATTTTTGATGATTTTTTTCTTCCTTTTTAGTGATCTATAATATATTACGGTACTAATTTAAGCAATTTTCTACGCCCCCAACAACAAAAATTTCTGGCTCCGCCACTGACCTGAAGTATGTCCCTCTTCAAACCTATAAAACAATGCTTAAGCCTTATCATAGCTTCATCCCAAGTAATCAAGTTTACCTTTCTTAACAAATCCAAATAAACAACACTCGTGATAAATAACCAACCCAAACAATACTCGTGTAAACGAGGTTACACCCACAAACAATAAACGGATGTAACAAACGAGCGAACAAGTATACGAAAGCAATAAAGAACATGAGGATTTAACGTGGTTATGTCCAATCTCCAATTTGAGACTGGTTTAGTCCATGGGGCCAAACTATAAAGTTTTTACATATTAAATTTGTACCAAGGGTTTACAAATACACAGGGGTTATATTTATAGGATAAACATAACTAAGGGCTAAGGGAACAAGAAATAACAAATCTGACTGGCCTAATTTTTGCCAAGCGAAAAGGTCTCTCGTCCGGTGAAACATTCTCTCGCCAGGCGAAACATCCCTTGTCTAAATTCTTTTTTTATTATTCATTAGGCTTCACAATCCTAACAAAGAGATCACGATGAGGGAAGCTTGGTGTGACACCCGAAAAATTATGACTAGTAATTAGTACCTAATCAAGTTTTAATACATGTAATTAGCTTCTGTGTTAGGCTAATTTGTGTGTCAAATAATATATATTGTTGAATATATACAATTATGCGGTTTTGTTAAATCGTACAAGTTTTAAATCGAATGTAATCCGGTTCCAAATAAATACGGACGTTGGTGAACAATTTAATTAAATAATATAATGTTATTTAATAACACAATTACATCCAAAATATTATTTTATTTAATAATATTTCGTACACAATTCGTATCGTACAATCCAGGGCTACGCGATTAAATTATTAAGCGCGCAAACAAACAAAACAAGTTAACGTTATATTTTATAACGCAATTATTAAGTATTTGGTTAAATACTTTGACAAAAATATTGGAAATTATTCTCACTTTAAAACATATAATTAAAGGTTTTAAATAATTATTTAACGTTTAAACAATCGGGAAAACGAACACCGCACGGAGCGCAAACACGGAGACGAAAAATTGGAGCCAACCACACATGGGTGGGGCCCATGTGGGCCGGCCCCCATACCTCAAAAATGGGGATTCTTCCCATTTTCTCATAATCATCATCATCTCCATCTCTTTCTTTCTCTCTTTTCCTCCAAAAACCATCACCACCATCTTCATCAAAAATCACCAAATAACACTATCAAACGCCGCCGAATCTCGAAGCTCTTTGGAGAAAAACAACCACCTCGACACGATCTACAACTCTATCTTTTCGGAATTTCATTTCGACACTTTGTAAGTTTCCGACAAATTCTCGAAACCACTCAAATCTTTGTTATAATGCTTGTTAGTTGTTTACATACACTTAAAATGTCCATATATGGGTTGGGTAAAAGGATCGGACCAAACTATGGCTGGAAAACTCATTTTTGGCTCAAAAACCCGTTAACAGCTCGAAGTGACGCAACGACGACTGCAGTATAGCGTCACTTCGTGCGTCACTTAAGTGACGCATTGAGTGTCGCTAAAAGCCCTAATTTTGCGTCACTTGCCTAAGTGCCGCATAAAACCCTCTTTTTCCGTCACTACCTAAGTGACGTATTTTCAATACCCGTCACTAATGACCGACACTTATAGCGTCACTTGCCTAAGTGACGCCTACAATCAAAATGTAACACCCCCCAAATTTAGCGATTTGCGGAAGCATACATTGGGTGTTACTAATCAATATACAAAGCACAAGATTAATAGTAAACGACCTCTAAATGAGACGTTTGTAAAATAGTTACATTTCATAATTAATAATCGTTTGAAAACCGTAGGTTTTCGTATACAAAATGTAATTCCCTAGAGCCCACGCGTATAGCGGGAGATTCTATTACATCACCATAGTTACAAAAGATAATGCCAAAGAATCTCCGTTAAATGCAGTTTGTAAATCATGCGACTCTAGCTAGTAATCCTGGAGTAATCCTACTCCGTAAGTGTACCTGAGATACAAAGCTAAAAAGTGTCAACCAAAAAGGTTGGTGAATCTCACAGGTTTAGTAATGAGTAGGTGTTATGAACCACAAGTATGTACCCGTATTGCTATCAAGCAAAGTAAGTAAATCAGTAAACCAGTACAGTGCCATGAGCTCATAAGTTGAAGCTTAACCGTGTAGTGTGAATATATCACGTACCCCCGTGAGTGCTATCCGCACACTTATATGTAACAAATACTAATATGTCCGTTTCTACGTGTAAATCAGTACGTGGTGGCGCTACCACCCCAGACAGGGATTGTCAGTCCCAAATGGATCCATCTATTAGTAATCGCGCTTAAGTCCATAACTAACAACTTACGATTAGGAGGCTTTCAGTGGATAAAAGTAACTCATGCGTTTGTTTGTAATCAGTAATGTTTTCAGTTCAGTACATTGTGTTCATACGTAAAACAGTTGCTAAGTATCTCACCCCAAGTATAAAATAGTAAAAGTGGGGCTGTAAGACTCACATGAGTCGAGCAGTGGTAACTAGCAAGTAGTAGTAAAGCAAGTAGGTTCTCCGAACCCGTAACCTTCTAGTGCCTAAACACGTAAGGTTAAGTAAGTAGATGTCTCGCAAGACCATCTAGGCTAGTTGTTCATACAACCCGTTGTGTTTAAATGTTGGTTTGTTCGCGTTCGTAACAAAGTATACGGCCCGTTGGTGGTTTGTTATAATTAAAGTTTATCATTCAATACGCAAATTAAAGTAATTGTAATAGGAAAGTATGTTTTATTATGATTGTTAGGTCGTATCGTATAAGGATTTGAGGTTGTAAAAGTTCGACACTTAGTGAAAATGTGAGTTTTCAAGGTTCTGGTTTGTGCGACGTAGCATGCGACGTTGCAAGCGACGTAAGGTGCGACGTAGGCAGGTACGTCGCATGATGCGACCTTCTCAAATCAATGCGACGTAGGGGGCGACGTCGCTAATGCGACGTTGGTTCGGTTTGCGACGTTAAAGTCTACGTCGCTACGTGCGACGTCCGCAAGTTAATGCGACGTAATAGGCTGCGTCGCTAGTGCGACGTTGAGGTTTTTGTGCGACGTAGGTCGCGACGTCGCAGAGGCCCCTGGCCAGGTGCGACGTAGCGGTCTGTTGGCCGGAAAATGTGCCGAAAATGAGTTTTCCGGTTTCCGTTCGGTCCAAATCTTTTACCCAACCCTTATATGAACATATTAAGCCTATTTAAACCATAATCTAGTAAAAATGATCAAAAACGAGAGATGTCGGGATTTGTCGAAAACTTACAAAGTGTCGGATTGAAAATCGGAAAAGATAGGAATGTAGATCGTGTAGTCGTGGTCACTTTTCTCCAAACGAGTGGTATGTTTCGGCGAGGTTTGATGGTGTTATTTGGTGATTTAAGTGGGTGGTGGTAGTTTGGTTTGTTAGTTGAGAGAGAAAAAGAAAAGAAGAAAGAGAAAGAAAAGAATAAATGAGGAAAGATAGAGTGGGAGGTGAAGATGTAGGTGAAAGCCTCATTTTCAGCTCCCGTTCCCCGCATCCCGTGCGGTGTTTGTTTTCTCCGTAGTTTATGCGTTAAATATTTATTTATAAAATCACAAGTCTTGTTAAATAATTTACTTAAATTATTTCCTTAAATCCTTAATAGTTTAAATTAAATTTAATTACTTTTGTTATTAAATCGTGTAAGTCTCAATCGTGTAATACGAGGCAGTTACTATTTGTTATAAAATAGCATTTCGGTCATAGTTGCATTATTTTTGTTTATAAATCTTTGTTCACCAACGTCCGTATTAATCAAATAGAATTTCATTCTATTTAAGTTGCGTACGATTTAAGCCAAATCGCAAAGTTGTATATATTTACCAACATATAATCCGATACATAAATTAGCCTAACACAGAACTAATTACATGTATTTACAAAGAATTAGGCACTAATTCTAGTCCTAATTTGCCGGTTGTTACATTCTCCCCTTGTTAAAAGAATTTCGTCCCGAAATTAGTTCGATTGCACGGTCGGTGCGTTGTCTGGGAAGAGATGTGGGTATTTCTGTCGCATTTGGTCTTCCCGTTCCCAGGTGAATTCAGGACCACGTCTAGAATTCCACCTGACTTTTACGATGGGAATACGACTCTGTTTTAGTTGTTTGACCTCGCGGTCCATGATTTCCATAGGTTCCTCGACAAAATGAAGTTTATCATCGATTTGAATTTCGTCGAGCGGTATCATCAGTGTCTCGTCAGACAGACATTTCTTTAGATTAGAAATGTGGAATGTGTTGTGAACGCTGCTAAGCTCAGCAGGAAGTTGCAGGCGGTATGCCACTGGACCAATCTTTTCAAGGATTTCGAATGGTCCGATGTATCTAGGATTTAGTTTGCCTCGTTTTCCGAATCGAATGACACCTTTCCACGGTGCCACTTTGAGAAGTACCTTGTCCCCTACTTGGAACTCAAGGTGTTTGCATCTCACGTCAGCATAGCTTTTCTGACGATCACGCGCGGCTTTTAGTCGGTTTTGTATGCCGACGATCTTTTCAGTTGTTTCATGTATGATTTCTGGACCGGTGAGTTGTGTATCCCCCACCTCAGCCCAACAGATACGTGACCGGCACTTACGACCGTACAGTGCCTCGAAGGGTGCAGCCTTTATGCTGGTGTGATAACTGTTGTTGTACGAGAACTCGCACAACGGTAAGTGATTTTCCCAGTTTTTACCGAAGTCAACTACGCAGGCTCGTAGCATGTCTTCCAGTGTTTGTATGGTTCGTTCGCTCTGGCCGTCGGTTTGAGGATGGTAAGCCGTACTCATATCCAGACGAGTACCAAGAGATTTTTGCAGTGATTGCCAGAAGCGAGAAGTAAATCGAGCATCTCGGTCGGAGATGATTGAGATGGGCACGCCGTGTCTTGACACGATCTCTTTCAGGTAGATTCGTGTCAAACGTTCCATCTTATCAGTTTCTTTGATGGCTAGGAAATGAGCAGATTTAGTGAGTCGGTCAACGATCACCCAAATGGTATCGCAACCGTTAGAAGTTTTCGGGAGCTTAGTAATGAAATCCATGGTGATCTGCTCCCATTTCCATTGTGGTATTTCAGGTTGTTGTAGCAAACCGGAAGGTTTCTGGTGTTCAGCTTTAACTTTAGAACATGTAAGACACTTGCCAACATAGGTTGCAATGTCAGATTTCATGTTGGGCCACCAATATATTTCCTTGATGCCGTGATACATTTTGTCGGCACCGGGGTGTATAGAGTATTTTGACTTGTGAGCTTCATTCATCACCAAGTCTCGAAGGTTCCCAAAACTTGGTAACCAGATTCGATTCGAGAAGTATTTGGCCCCGTTAGGTTTGGGTTCAAATTGTTTGTCCATGCCTCGCAAGGCCTCGTTTATCAAGTTTTCTGGTTTGAGTGCTTCGAGTTGAGCGGTGAGAGTTTGATTGATGAGGTCGTTGTGAATGGTCATACCGAGAGCTCGAACTCGAAGTGGTTTCACTCGTTCTTTTCGGCTTAAGGCATCGGCGACAACATTCGCCTTGCCTGGATGATAGCGAATTTCGCAATCGTAATCAGTAAGCAACTCGACCCATCGACGTTGCCTCATGTTGAGATCCTTTTGATCGAAGATATGTTGGAGACTTTTATGGTCAGTAAAGATTGTACACTTGGTACCGTATAAGTAGTGTCTCCATATTTTCAGAGCGAATACGACAGCCCCCAACTCTAGGTCATGAGTTGTGTAATTCTTTTCGTGGACCTTGAGTTGTCGAGAGGCGTAAGCGATAACCTTGTCTCGTTGCATCAACATGCAACCAAGACCTTGGTGTGAAGCATCACAGTATACCACGAAGTCGTCGTTGCCTTCGGGTAAGGATAAGATAGGTGCACTGCAGAGTTTTTGTTTTAGTAGCTGGAAAGCTGACTCCTGTTTGTCAGTCCAATCGAACTTTTTTTCTTTTTGAGTCAGTGCAGTGAGAGGTAGGGCTATTTTCGAAAAATTCTCAATGAACCGCCTGTAGTATCCAGCGAGTCCTAAGAATTGGCGTACCTCGGTCGGTGTAGTAGGTGCTTGCCAACACTTGATAGCCTCGATTTTTGAAGGATCGACATGAATCCCTTGATTGTCAATGACGTGTCCAAGGAATTGAACGGTTTGCATCCAGAACTCACACTTAGAGAATTTGGCGTATAACTCTTCGTGTTTGAGCAGCTCTAGGATAGTTTTCAGGTGTTGCGCGTGTTCTTGTTCAGTGCGCGAGTAAATCAAGATGTCATCGATAAAGACGATAACAAACTTGTCAAGGTAAGGTTTGCACACCCGATTCATAAGGTCCATGAATACAGCCGGTGCGTTGGTTAAGCCGAATGGCATCACTTGGAATTCATAATGCCCGTAGCGAGTTCGGAAAGCCGTTTTTGGAATATCTTCATCACGAACTCGGAGTTGGTGATAACCTGACCGTAGATCGATTTTTGAATAAAAACTCGACCCCTGAAGTTGGTCAAACAGGTCATCAATGCGAGGAAGTGGGTAACGGTTCTTGACAGTTAATTTGTTGAGTTCACGGTAGTCGATGCACATGCGGAAAGAACCGTCTTTCTTTTTCACAAACAGGACCGGAGCTCCCCAAGGTGAGGAACTTGGTCGAATAAATCCCTTGTCCAGGAGTTCCTGTAACTGAGTAGACAACTCCTGAAGTTTGGATGGGGCTAGTCGGTAAGGGGCTCGTGCCACGGGTGCTGCGCCGGGCACAAGATCAATAGAGAATTCGACTTGTCTAGTTGGCGGTAGGCCAGGCAAATCTTCAGGAAAGACTTCTGGGAAGTCTCGAACGATAGGCACATCCTCAAGTCGCTTCTCCACCGACTTTTTCTCCATAACGTGTGCGAGGATTGCCTGGTACCCTTTCCTCAAGTATTTTCGGGTTTTCATGCAAGAAATGATATTTATTCTCGTCCCACCGGTCTCCCCTTGTATGCTCAAAGTTCCACCGGTGACGAGAGGAATGCGTACAATTTTCTCAAAGCAAACGATTTCAGCTCGGTGCTTGGACAACCAATCCATACCGACGATGAGGTCAAAGCTGCCGATTTCGACAGGTATCAAGTCAATGGAAAAGAGCTCGTTAGCTAAGTTTAGAGTGCAATTAGGTATCACACTGTCGGCCTCAATAAGTTTTCCGTTTGCCAATTCTACCGTGTACTTAGAATCTAAGGCAATAGGTGTGGTGTCAAGTAGTGGATAAAACTCGTCAGAAATAAAGCTCTTATCAGCACCAGTATCAAATAATACAGATGCAGTCAAGTTGTTAAGAAGAAACGTACCCGTGACCACATTCGGGTCTTGACGGGCTTCCCCAGATTTCAGCACAAAAGCTCTTCCTCGAGCATTGTTGTTGTTCTTGTTGTTGTTGTTCAGCTTCGGGCAGTCTTTCTTGAAATGCCCCGTACCGTTGCACCCATAACAGGTCTTTGGTGCAAAGATGTTGGTGTCAGTGGTGTTTGTTCTACAATCCTTAGCCAAGTGTCCAAATCTCTTACACTTGCTACAGGGACACGAACCATGGTGGTGTCGTTGGCACTTGGAGCAGTAGGGCTTGGTTCCCTTGTACGCTCCCTTGTCATCAAAACTGGAGGTGTAGGCTTTAATGGTTTCAGGTTTCTTGTTTTGGTGGTTGTTGTGGTTGTCGGACCATTTTCGTTTATTGCTGTTGGAGGATGGAGTGGGTAGTTCTGGGTCCTCATTCATAGCTAGAAGTTCATGGGCCAACCGAATGGCACCATGAAGGGTGGTTTGGTTTGATGAGGCGACATTTCCCCAGACGGGTTCCGGGAGGCCGCGGATGTATTTCTTAATCTTGTCGGGCCCAGTACCTGCCATAGCTGGGCGAAGGACGGTGAGTTGTTGGAATCTGGTGGTGTATCCAACGATATCAGTTCCTTGCACTTTTAAGTTCCAGAACTCTTCGTCCAGCTTGTGAAGTTGTTCGGACGGGCAATACTCATCCGTGAGCATTTTCTTCAGATCCTCCCAAGGGAGTAGATAGGCGGTGTCAATCCCCACGGACTGGGTATAGGAATTCCACCACGAGAGGGCACCATCTTCGAGGGTGCAGGTGGAGAATTTGACTTTGTCGTCCTCCGCACATTTGCTGATGCGGAAAACGGATTCCATCTTTTCGAACCATCTGATAAGTCCGATGGCTCCTTCGGTTCCCTTGAAGCTCAAGGGTTTGCAGTTTTGAAAATCCTTGTATGAACAAGGTTTGGCAGCAGAGGTTTCAGCGGCATTGCTGCTTCTTGTGGAGTTAGGTGGAGTATTCCGAGCCAAGGCTTCAGTAACAGCCTGGGTTATGAGAGACGTGATCTGAGCATCAGTGTAAGGTCTTGACTTTGGCGGCATGATTCTTCAATAAAAGAAATGAAGATACATGAGATTTTGTAAGAAAGTTGCATTTATTTCAGATGTACATGTATAAAGGTGGTAATACATAACATCAATATGAAAAGAATTATGGCAATTAATATGAGTCGAAACAGCAAGAAATATTTGATAGATGATACGAGTTCAAAGGTTACATCCTGCGGATGTATTACAAAAGGTGTCGGGAATTGTTACATCCGACTGAAACATAGAGTAGCGCTTAGATAGTTACTAGATTACAGGATAGTTTACAAAACGAAGACTATGCTAGTCTTAACGTAGGTTAATCTGCTCCATCATTTCAATGAGACGATCCACAGTATTGGCAAGTCTGCTGGCTTGTCGAGCATTGTCTTCAGCTAATGCTAGTCGCTGTACCAATCCACGGGTATATTCTTCCGTTTCCCGTGAGCGTTGTTCACACTCATCAAGTCTGTGTTTCAAAAGAGCGGTTTCCACGCTTATCTCCACCACTTTGTTGAAAATGTAACATCCTCTCCAATAGCCTGGTATTTTCTATTTATAATTGCGTATTTAATTGTTTTAAATAAATTTGTGATATAATTATTTAACTATGAAAGTTGGTGAAATAGGTCTCAGGACGTATTGTGGATAATGAAATGTTGCTTGTTTTAATATATTAAAGTTGACGGTACAATAAAATGAATTTCTCGCATCTAGCAATTAGGTGCCAGACAATAGATTTAGAGCGGGTATTAAATACCCAAAGTTGTAGGTCGGTTTTAATAGGGACCGACCTAACCTTTTTATCACTTTACCATTTCATTTCATTTCCTTTTCTCTTTCAAACAAAACACTTAAACCCTAACTATGATCCTCTAAAATTACCCATAATCATAAACAAGATTTAAAGCTTCAAGTTGTGATTCAAGTTTGTTGTTTTCATCTTTTCTAGACTTCATCTTCTTCAATTAGTAAGGTAAGAAAACTTATAGTTTATAAGTTCATATGTTAGGTTTGATGAATAATTGATGGATTGATTTGATTTTTGAGTTTATGTGATGTTTATTTGGGATATATGATGTTATGTGATGATTCTTAACTAGTTAGATGCATTAGAATCGAGTTTGATGAGCTTGATTTATGAAAATGGAATTTGTGTTCGTTCAGGTCTGTTCTTGAGCTGAAGAACAGATGAACGCGATCCCGGCTATGGTTCCGGATCGCGTTCCCTTGTTGTAAACGACCTATTCGAGTTTTTGGCCTTAGAAACGCGATCCAGGCCAAGTATCCGGATCGCGTTTGCTAGTGTTATTCGGTCACAGAATTTTTGCTAAAGGACGAACGCGATCCAGCCTGAATAGTCAGGATCGCGTTTGCATGTTAAATTTTGATGGATTTTTATAAATTTCATATATGCATAGGTGTTTAGAGGTTGTGTTAATAGTGACATTTATTGGATGCTATTGTGGCATTTTATAATAATGATCATTTTGATATTTACGAATTATGAGGTAAAGTACTAACTTATGTTGAATTATTGATTCTCAGATCCTCCGAAAGATAAGTAATCTCTGGAATCAAAGATTTTGAAGACAAAGGTATCGGTGAGTGGATTCAGAGCTCACCATTTAATCTAGTTGTGATCATTTGATTGCAACGAATAAACGTGAATATGTTTTGTTGATTAGTTGATATACCTTGTTGACTATGAACCTATGTGCTATGTGTTTGGCCTTCGGGCATCAGTTGTTAACGAGGTCAACAGGTTGTTAAATGGTTGGTTGAACTAGGCAGGGGTTGAATGAATGATACAGAGTCGTACTTCATTTGTTGTGTGTTTGATTCTGTATTTGAGTTCAACTACCACTAGTTATCGGTCTCGTCCGTATGGCCATACGGATATGGTTGGGTAAGTGTTCTTGGGAAGCCACCCGGGCATTACGGTTATCCCCAGAGCCACCGATCCTCGTTAAGTTGTTGTTGATTTGTTGAATATCGTATTGCGGTTGTTTGAAGCAATTATATGATTATGCTAAGTTAGATGTTGTGTTATGAACTCACTCACTTAGCTTTGTGCTAATCCCTCGTATTTACTTTCTGCAGATTATATTTTGAATAGGTGAGTAGCAGAAAGTAAATGCTCTAGGAGCTGGGGAATGTTTTGACAGCTTGCTACTCTGATTATGTTTTGTAACAATTAATGCTAAGTTTTATATAATACCCCGTATTATGTGTTTGTTAACCATGTTTAACTTGACATGACTTAACTTATGATCGGTTTATGATTTTGTTCAAACGTATAGTAATTAAATATGTTTTTAAATCTCTTCGCTTCCGTGTTTTCAATATAATAATATTATGGAGAATGAGGGGTGTTATAAGTTGGTATCAGAGCATGGTTTTGGGGTAATTGAGCATTGTAGAATGTTCAATCCCAAAACTGTAGCGTGGTATGTCAAACATTCCTGGGTAAGGGATTTAGCATTGGTTGTGAAATTGTTAGTAGATAGGTACTAACGATTAACAAGTTTCAAGTGTTGTGTTGATTTCAGAAATGGCAGATGACGAACAACCGATCCCCAACCCCAATAATGCCTCTCGGTATGTTGTTCCTCCTGTTGTGACAAATGTTCGGGAAGGTACATCTCATCAAGGCGGTGAAGAAACCAATAGGGATGAGTATATACATGAGATAGAAGATGAATTGATATTTCTGAGAGAGTTTAAAAGGAAAGCTGAGGAAGCTGCAGCTAGGCAACTTTTGCAACAACAATCATCGGTGTTTGGTGCTAGTCCATCTTCTCAGACTAATAAGATGTGTACTTTAAAACTTTTATGTCTTGCAAACCACCGGAATTCCATGGAAGTACCAATCCAACTGTGGCTTTAAATTGGTTAAGAGATATGGAACGCAAGTTTGATGTGATTAGCTGTGAGGAAGAATCCAAGGTCAAGTTTGCTGTGCAGTGCCTGAAGGATGATGCTATGGTTTGGTGGGATTCAATTACTGGGCATTTTACTCCACAACAAAAGGAATCTTTACGATGGAATGAATTTCATCAAGCAGTGCGTAATCAATATTGTTCTGATTTCCATATGGCACAAATTAGGAGGGATTTTGTGAATCTTCAATTAACGGATAATATGACCATGGAGGAGTTGATAGCTCAATTTACGGAAAAACTTCGATTTGTACAACAATGGGTTCCGGAGGAGAAGACGAAGATAGAGCAGTTTGTGGATACTTTACCCCATAACTATCGTACTACCGTGAGACTAGCCACTAGTTTATCTCAGGCTTTTAATCTTGCTCGATCCGTGGATAGTGACATTAGAGGGTCTCGTGAAACACGATCTAGAGATAATTCTTCAAAGTCTAGAGCGGACTCCTTTAGTAAAGGGAAATCAAATTGGCAAGGGAATCGTCAGACAAAGAAGTATGTTAGTAAGAGTAGTTCGTCGGGAAGTTCGAACTGGTGTAGTACATGCAAATCTAGACATTCAGGGCCGTGTACTCCGCAAACAAATAAGTGTCTGAAATGTGGTGATCTTGGTCATGAGATAAGAAATTGTCGTTATCCGAACTTTGTGTGTTGGACTTGTAAGAAGGAGGGACATCGAGTGGGGCAATGTCCAGAGGCGGGGAAATCGGGGCTTGGTTCGGTTGGGAGTTCGGCATCTTCCGGTCAGAAAAGGAAGAATCCTCCACCAGCAACCAGTCGGGCTTTTCAAATGACAGTCAATGAGGCTGTGCATACAGAAGATGTTATAACTGGTACATTCTTTATAAACTCTGTACCGGCTCGTGTTTTATTTGACTCTGGTGCTACTTGTACTTTTATATCTGTATGCTTCTGCGACAAGTTGAAATTAGTGCCTACTGTGATAACCAAACCCGTAGAAGTAGAAATTGTTAGCGGTAAATTAGTTCCTGTCACCACCTCGGTGACTGGAGCTAATATTGTGATTGATGACCGAACTTTCCCTATTTCATTCTTGTTGATGCCAATCCCTAGTTTTGGCGTAATAGTTGGTATGGATTGCTTAAGTCAGAATAGGGCTAGCATTGATTGCCAGCAAAAGTTGATTAGGATTCCAATCTCCGACGGGTCATACGTTGTGGCTCGAGGAGAACGGGATGGTATGTCTATTCCCCTGATTTCGATGATGAAGGCTAGGAAGTCATTATCCAAAGGTTGCGAGTCCTACTTAGCTTATGTAGTTGATGCTAAACTTGAAAGAAAAGTTATTTCCGATGTACCGGTTGTGTGTGAATACTCTGAGGTATTTCCTGATGAGTTACCTGGGTTGCCACCAGTTAGGGAAGTTGAGTACCGTATTGATCTTGTGCCGGGTTCGTCGCCTGTAGCTAAAGCTCCTTATAGGTTAGCGCCTTCGGAGATTCGCGAAATGATGAATCAGATACAGGAACTGTTAGATAAGGATTTTATTAGACCGAGTTCTTCGCCGTGGGGTGCACCAGTATTATTTGTGAAAAAGAAAGACGGGTCTATGCGCATGTGTATCGATTATAGAGAGTTGAACAAGAGAACGGTAAAGAATAAGTACCCTCTTCCTAGAATAGATGACTTATTTGATCAGTTGCAGGGTTCTTCAGTGTATTCTAAAATTGATTTGAGATCGGGTTATCATCAAGTCCGGGTTTGTGAAGAAGATATTCCGAAAACTGCTTTTCGTACTAGGTATGGGCATTATGAATTTTTGGTTATGCCTTTTGGTCTGACGAATGCTCCAGCTATGTTTATGGATTTGATGAATCGGGTTTGTCGACCTTTCTTGGATAAATTTGTTATTGTTTTCATTGACGACATCCTCGTGTATTCGAAATCTGAAGAGGAGCATGCCATGCATTTAAGATTAGTTCTGGATACGTTGAAGCGAGAACAGTTGTATGCTAAGTTTTCTAAATGCGAATTATGGATTCGAGAGGTTCAATTTTTGGGTCACATAATTTGTAAGGATGGTGTGAAAGTGGATCCAACTAAAGTCGAGGCTGTGATGAAATGGAACGCCCCAAAGTCTGCTTCGGAAATAAAGAGCTTTCTTGGATTAGCGGGTTATTACCGGAAATTTATAAAAGATTTTTCTAAGATTGCGGGTCCGTTAACCAAATTAACCCGTAAGGATGAGAAATTCGTATGGACTGATCGTCAGGAGCATGCATTCCAAACGTTAAGACAAATGTTGTGTCAGGCACCGGTGTTAGCATTACCGGAGGGTTCAGATGATTTCATTGTTTATTGTGATGCTTCTTTTTCGGGCTTGGGCTGTGTTCTTATGCAAAGGGATAAAGTTATTGCCTATGCTTCTCGTCAGTTGAAACCGCATGAAAAGAATTATCCCACTCACGATTTAGAATTTGCAGCGGTTGTATTTGCCTTAAAACTTTGGAGACATTACTTGTACGGGACTCGATGTGTTGTTTGTACTGACCATAAAAGTCTGCAATATGTGTTTTCCCAAAAAGAGTTGAACATGCGTCAGAGACGATGGCTTGAATTAATCAAAGACTATGATTGTGAAATTAGATATCACCCAGGCAAAGCTAATGTGGTTGCGGATGCTCTAAGTCGAAAGGGTGCTTCTGATCGAATCTTTTATCTGAAGGTAAATGTTTCCTCTGACTTGATTGATCGAATCAAAATTGTACAATTAGAAGCTTTGTTGGATCACAACTTAAAGTCCGAAATTATGTTGAAAAGAAAAGATGAATTAGTGGACGATTCTAGAGGATTGAAAACTTTTAAGTCTCGGGTGTGGATTCCTTTAATTGGCGGAATTCGGGATACGATTTTGAATGAAGCTCATAAGTCTAAGTTAACTGTTCATCCCGGTAGTACTCGAATGTATAACGACTTAAAACCTTTGTATTGGTGGCCCACGATGAAAACTGACATTGCACGGTTTGTTGGTAATTGTCATATCTGCGCGCAAGTTAAAGCTGAACATCAAAAGCCGTACGGATCACTGAAACAGTTGGAAATTCCCGAGTGGAAATGGGAACATATAACCATGGATTTTGTAACTAAACTGCCGCGTACCATTCGAGGTAATGACATGGTTTGGGTTATTGTTGATCGGTTGACAAAAAGTGCGCATTTTCTTGCTGCGAGTGAGACCACCTCTTTGACTAAGCTCGCCCAGTTGTATCTTAATGAAATTGTATCAAGACATGGTATTCCAGTGTCAATTGTGTCAGACCGAGATTCCCGTTTTGTTTCGCATTTTTGGCAAAGTCTTCAACAAGAATTGGGTACCCGTGTAAATCTAAGTACAGCGTATCATCCTCAAACAGACGGTCAATCAGAACGCACAATTCAAACATTAGAGGATATGCTTCGTGCTTGTGTGTTGGAATATGGAGGTTCATGGGATTCACATCTTCCGTTGGTCGAATTTGCTTATAACAATTCGTATCACTCGAGTATCGGTATGCCTCCGTATGAAATGTTGTATGGCCGTCGTTGTAGAACACCGACATGTTGGTTGGAAGCCGGTGAGAAACAGTTTGCTGGACCCGACATTGTGCAAATGACCGCGGATAAGGTAGCAATTGCACATGAGAAGTTGAAAGCCGCACGCGATAGACAGAAAAAGTATGCGGATCCGAAAAGGCGACCGGTTGTATTTTCTGAAGGTGAACTAGTCTACCTTAAAGTTTCCCCGTGGAAAGGTGTAATTCGTTTTGGAAAACGGGGAAAGTTGGCACCTAGATACATTGGTCCGTTTAAGATTCGACAAGTGGTTAACGAACAGTCAGTGACGTTGGATCTTCCTCCGGAGCTTTCGGGTATTCATAGTACGTTTAACGTGTGTTATTTGAGGAGGTGTAACATTGAGGACCAGTCACAAATACTTCCTTTGAAGGATTTAAAAGTTGATAGAACTCAAAAGTTAGTTGAAGAACCGGTAGAAATCCTAGATAGGAAGGTTACCAAACTTAGGAAGAAACAAATTCCTATGATGCTTGTAAAGTGAAAACATAGTTTAGGTTCCAACCTGACTTGGGAGACTGAGGAGTCGATGAAATCCAGATATCCTGGATTGGTTGATAGAGCTGAGATTTCGGGGACGAAATCTCCTTAAGGAGGGGAGATTTGTAACATCCTCTCCAATAGCCTGGTATTTTCTATTTATAATTGCGTATTTAATTGTTTTAAATAAATTTGTGATATAATTATTTAACTATGAAAGTTGGTGAAATAGGTCTCAGGACGTATTGTGGATAATGAAATGTTGCTTGTTTTAATATATTAAAGTTGACGGTACAATAAAATGAATTTCTCGCATCTAGCAATTAGGTGCCAGACAATAGATTTAGAGCGGGTATTAAATACCCAAAGTTGTAGGTCGGTTTTAATAGGGACCGACCTAACCTTTTTATCACTTTACCATTTCATTTCATTTCCTTTTCTCTTTCAAACAAAACACTTAAACCCTAACTATGATCCTCTAAAATTACCCATAATCATAAACAAGATTTAAAGCTTCAAGTTGTGATTCAAGTTTGTTGTTTTCATCTTTTCTAGACTTCATCTTCTTCAATTAGTAAGGTAAGAAAACTTATAGTTTATAAGTTCATATGTTAGGTTTGATGAATAATTGATGGATTGATTTGATTTTTGAGTTTATGTGATGTTTATTTGGGATATATGATGTTATGTGATGATTCTTAACTAGTTAGATGCATTAGAATCGAGTTTGATGAGCTTGATTTATGAAAATGGAATTTGTGTTCGTTCAGGTCTGTTCTTGAGCTGAAGAACAGATGAACGCGATCCCGGCTATGGTTCCGGATCGCGTTCCCTTGTTGTAAACGACCTATTCGAGTTTTTGGCCTTAGAAACGCGATCCAGGCCAAGTATCCGGATCGCGTTTGCTAGTGTTATTCGGTCACAGAATTTTTGCTAAAGGACGAACGCGATCCAGCCTGAATAGTCAGGATCGCGTTTGCATGTTAAATTTTGATGGATTTTTATAAATTTCATATATGCATAGGTGTTTAGAGGTTGTGTTAATAGTGGCATTTATTGGATGCTATTGTGGCATTTTATAATAATGATCATTTTGATATTTACGAATTATGAGGCAAAGTACTAACTTATGTTGAATTATTGATTCTCAGATCCTCCGAAAGATAAGTAATCTCTGGAATCAAAGATTTTGAAGACAAAGGTATCGGTGAGTGGATTCAGAGCTCACCATTTAATCTAGTTGTGATCATTTGATTGCAACGAATAAACGTGAATATGTTTTGTTGATTAGTTGATATACCTTGTTGACTATGAACCTATGTGCTATGTGTTTGGCCTTCGGGCATCAGTTGTTAACGAGGTCAACAGGTTGTTAAATGGTTGGTTGAACTAGGCAGGGGTTGAATGAATGATACAGAGTCGTACTTCATTTGTTGTGTGTTTGATTCTGTATTTGAGTTCAACTACCACTAGTTATCGGTCTCGTCCGTATGGCCATACGGATATGGTTGGGTAAGTGTTCTTGGGAAGCCACCCGGGCATTACGGTTATCCCCAGAGCCACCGATCCTCGTTAAGTTGTTGTTGATTTGTTGAATATCGTATTGCGGTTGTTTGAAGCAATTATATGATTATGCTAAGTTAGATGTTGTGTTATGAACTCACTCACTTAGCTTTGTGCTAATCCCTCGTATTTACTTTCTGCAGATTATATTTTGAATAGGTGAGTAGCAGAAAGTAGATGCTCTAGGAGCTGGGGAATGTTTTGACAGCTTGCTACTCTGATTATGTTTTGTAACAATTAATGCTAAGTTTTATATAATACCCCGTATTATGTGTTTGTTAACCATGTTTAACTTGACATGACTTAACTTATGATCGGTTTATGATTTTGTTCTAACGTATAGTAATTAAATATGTTTTTAAATCTCTTCGCTTCCGTGTTTTCAATATAATAATATTATGGAGAATGAGGGGTGTTATAGAAAAGAACGTCCACATTATTAATGGTGGTTTCGTGATCCTCGGTGACTTGTTCGATGCGTTCAAGAGATGTAGTTCGCCAGTTTTCGTTGGTTTCTTGCAACACGACATCCATGGTGCGAAGTCGTTGCTCGTGTTGGTTCACCCTAGCAGCTAAGGTTGGTAAGGTGAAGTGGGTAGAGTACGGGCCAGCTCGAGGCAACCTGTTGTTCCTCCTTGCTACCCTTGGGTTCTGCGACCCGGATTGAGAACGAGATGAATTGGATGGGGTATTTGCCATTTCTGAGACAAAGCGTTAGTAAGATTAAGGCCTATATTCATATAGTTCCTATATAATATAGCCTATTGAGTGTCTAGCATAAACATGTTTAAGTCTCGGTTCTCTCGAGATCAGAGTCACTAATGTATTCCGGCTCAACATAACCATTTCAGACCTTACATCATCTTTCCTTAATTGTACATAGTTGATCAGGCTATGTTAAATTAAAGTCGTATGATGTAATTCCTGAACCAATCATGCCTAGTAAGGAAATACTGCCTAACGGTCATAGTCTAGGCCCACTAAATGCAACCTAGTTCACTATAACCTTAGGCTCTGATACCAATCTGTAACACCCCCAAATTTAGCGATTTGCGGAAGCATACATTGGGTGTTACTAATCAATATACAAAGCACAAGATTAATAGTAAACGACCTCTAAATGAGACGTTTGTAAAATAGTTACATTTCATAATTAATAATCGTTTGAAAACCGTAGGTTTTCGTATACAAAATGTAATTCCCTAGAGCCCACGCGTATAGCGGGAGATTCTATTACATCACCATAGTTACAAAAGATAATGCCAAAGAATCTCCGTTAAATGCAGTTTGTAAATCATGCGACTCTAGCTAGTAATCCTGGAGTAATCCTACTCCGTAAGTGTACCTGAGATACAAAGCTAAAAAGTGTCAACCAAAAAGGTTGGTGAATCTCACAGGTTTAGTAATGAGTAGGTGTTATGAACCACAAGTATGTACCCGTATTGCTATCAAGCAAAGTAAGTAAATCAGTAAACCAGTACAGTGCCATGAGCTCATAAGTTGAAGCTTAACCGTGTAGTGTGAATATATCACGTACCCCCGTGAGTGCTATCCGCACACTCATATGTAACAAATACTAATATGTCCGTTTCTACGTGTAAATCAGTACGTGGTGGCGCTACCACCCCAGACAGGGATTGTCAGTCCCAAATGGATCCATCTATTAGTAATCGCGCTTAAGTCCATAACTAACAACTTACGATTAGGAGGCTTTCAGTGGATAAAAGTAACTCATGCGTTTGTTTGTAATCAGTAATGTTTTCAGTTCAGTACATTGTGTTCATACGTAAAACAGTTGCTAAGTATCTCACCCCAAGTATAAAACAGTAAAAGTGGGGCTGTAAGACTCACCTGAGTCGAGCAGTGGTAACTAGAAAGTAGTAGTAAAGCAAGTAGGTTCTCCGAACCCGTAACCTTCTAGTGCCTAAACACGTAAGGTTAAGTAAGTAGATGTCTCGCAAGACCATCTAGGCTAGTTGTTCATACAACCCGTTGTGTTTAAATGTTGGTTTGTTCGCGTTCGTAACAAAGTATACGGCCCGTTGGTGGTTTGTTATAATTAAAGTTTATCATTCAATACGCAAATTAAAGTAATTGTAATAGGAAAGTATGTTTTATTATGATTGTTAGGTCGTATCGTATAAGGATTTGAGGTTGTAAAAGTTCGACACTTAGTGAAAATGTGAGTTTTCAAGGTTCTGGTTTGTGCGACGTAGCATGCGACGTTGCAAGCGACGTAAGGTGCGACGTAGGCAGGTACGTCGCATGATGCGACCTTCGCAAATCAATGCGACGTAGGGGGCGACGTCGCTAATGCGACGTTGGTTCGGTTTGCGACGTTAAAGTCTACGTCGCTACGTGCGACGTCCGCAAGTTAATGCGACGTAATAGGCTGCGTCGCTAGTGCGACGTTGAGGTTTTTGTGCGACGTAGGTCGCGACGTCGCAGAGGCCCCTGGCCAGGTGCGACGTAGCGGTCTGTTGGCCGGAAAATGTGCCGAAAATGAGTTTTCCGGTTTCCGTTCGGTCCAAATCTTTTACCCAACCCTTATATGAACATATTAAGCCTATTTAAACCATAATCTAGTAAAAATGATCAAAAACGAGAGATGTCGGGATTTGTCGAAAACTTACAAAGTGTCGGATTGAAAATCCGAAAAGATAGGAATGTAGATCGTGTAGTCGTGGTCACTTTTCTCCAAACGAGTGGTATGTTTCGGCGAGGTTTGATGGTGTTATTTGGTGATTTAAGTGGGTGGTGGTAGTTTGGTTTGTTAGTTGAGAGAGAAAAAGAAAAGAAGAAAGAGAAAGAAAAGAATAAATGAGGAAAGATAGAGTGGGATGTGAAGATGTAGGTGAAAGCCTCATTTTCAGCTCCCGTTCCCCGCATCCCGTGCGGTGTTCGTTTTCTCCGTAGTTTATGCGTTAAATATTTATTTATAAAATCACAAGTCTTGTTAAATAATTTACTTAAATTATTCCTTAAATCCTTAATAGTTTAAATTAAATTTAATTACTTTTGTTATTAAATCGTGTAAGTCTCAATCGTGTAATACGAGGCAGTTACTATTTGTTATAAAATAGCATTTCGGTCATAGTTGCGTTATTTTTGTTTATAAATCTTTGTTCACCAACGTCCGTATTAATCAAATAGAATTTCATTCTATTTAAGTTGCGTACGATTTAAGCCAAATCGCAAAGTTGTATATATTTACCAACATATAATCCGATACATAAATTAGCCTAACACAGAACTAATTACATGTATTTACAAAGAATTAGGCACTAATTCTAGTCCTAATTTGCCGGTTGTTACACAAAACCTGACTTCACCGTCACTAACCTTAGTGACTCATGACCTTTGTACCGACACTTACAACCGACACTTCCTTAAGTGTCGCCCTTTATGCGTCACTTGCACAAGTGACGCCATTAGATCAGAATCCGTCATTTCATGTGACACTTCATAAGTGTCGCCTAAACTCTTGAGTGTCGCTATAAGTGACACTAAAAACAGAATGTTTACAACTCATTTTTACTAAGTGTCGAGACCTAAATTTTATCACTTGATTTCACCCAAATTCAAGTCCAGATGCGTTTTTCACCAAAGCAATTTAATAGAAATAAAAAATTTTCGAGCTGACCTGGCATCTCGACCCCAGCCAGGGGCAAGCCCCTTGGACCCCGCTAGGGGTTGCCACCCCTGGAACCCCGCTAACTAGGGGCGCTGCCCCCGGACCCCCGTACCAAATTTATTACCTTATTAAGTACAATGAAAGTAATTCAGAGATTATTATTGTCTTCACAAACCGTCACCAACGGGCCGTACACGTTTTCAAACAAACAACCCAATCAACCAAATCGTAGTAATTTGGACATGTCAATCAACCAAATCGGGGTAATTTGGACATTATAGTGGACAAACAACTACAAAGGTATTCTTCGTAAATGCCTAATCAATTAATAACCATCGCGTGTCATGGACACCCTCAGGTTACTAATCTTCAGACAACAATTCAAGGCTAATCGATTCAAGTCTAATTAGATAAACAATCAGGGGTGTGATATTATTGCTCGTTTTATTTTACAAGTTGAACGCAAGTACAAATCAAATCAAATACTACATGAGTTTCAAGCTAATCAATTTAAAGCCCTCCATAGCATAGTCTGGTAATACGTAGTAGCGTGAATGTTAGTATATGATATCATATAGGATTGACAATCCTCATCCGGGTTAGCAAGCACTAACTGGTCAAACGGATGTATTAGCATTTGGGAAGACGAGTGTAGATTAGGCACTCGTAGGAGGCAACCTCAGTTGGGTTTCCTTAATTAGACCTGACACTCAAGTTAAGCTCAGACTATGTGCTCATGGCTGTATAACTTTTATTTTGCTTAATTGCATTTTAAATTCAATTATAAATCTTGTGGTTCATACAATTATGTGTTGACATACAAACCTGTGAGCTCACCAGCGTTTCGCTGACCCATTTTAGCATGTATCACAGATAACCAGCAGTAGGTTGGACTGCTCAATCAGGATCAATTAGCTCGAGTCAGCATGCAAACAATCAGAGATTTAGCTGCATTATTATATTTTGTATAGATTAATTATGTACTTAAATCTCTCAATTTCAACCGAGCTAATGTAACTATATTTTGATGTAAACTTTGATTTATCAATACAAGTTGTAAAACGACGCATATAGAGTCGTTCATTATATCTTATGTGCTGTAATATGTAATTAGTCGTGCCCCGACCCGAACCGCTTCCGCATCATAATTTGGGGGTGCGACACTTGGCCGTATTTTCAGGCTCGCAGAGGACCAATATTTGTACTTGTCCTTTGTGCTCAACTTATTCACACTCCCAACTTGGGGGCCATTATATTCTTCAGGTAATTACTTTAAGGGTAAATGACAAAAATCGGCAACGAACTGCAACAAATTGGTCCAAGTATGCAACCTACCAATTATATTGCCCATGTATGGCACTAACCGGCAAGTTTTGTGCCCGGATATTTGAAAGTTAAGGTTTTACCGTTTGGTTGGTATAAATGCTGACTATCATCACACGTCAGCTTACACGTCATTAAAATTTCCACGTCACGAGACACGTCGCTGCCACGTCACCTAAAATTCCCCAATTTTTATTTCTCCCTCATTTTGACACTCACGAACCCTAACCACGTAACTCCATTTGCGGCGATAGCGAGCATGTCTTCTTCATCATCTTTCTCGTTCAATTCAAGCCATAATCGTGAACTTCCAACCCACTGCAACTGCAATCCGCCTCTGTTGTTGAAGCAACGGACCTCTTGGACCACTACCAACCCTGCTCGTCGATTTCTCACTTGTCCCAATTCCCTGGTCAGTGAAAATTATGAATTTTTTGAAATTGGGTTTCTTTACTTATCGTTTGTTGTATAAATTTTGTGTAGTGTGCTTGGAAAGGTTGTGACGCGTATTGGTTTATTGATGATGAACTAACTAATGATTGGTACAAGCTTAACTTGAATGAACTGTACAAGGCATTGAATCGAGATCAGAAACAAGCTTTCAGGGAGAGCATGATGAACAAAGAAAGGCTAGAGAGGATGCAAGAAGAATTTGAGGTTTACAAGTCCAGCAAAGTAGAAGACATTAACAAACTGCAAATGGAGTTGCATACAGTCAAGTCTAAGGCTGTGTTGATGAAGAAGTTTTTGGTCATTTTGGTGATGATTGTTGTGCTTCTAGTCATGTTTAAGTAGGATTGTACCGATGGTTTGGCATCTTTGTTGTAGATGTAGTACTAACTAGCAATTGTAACTTGGTAACTTAGATGCTTGTATTTTGGTATCACTTTAATGCAATGGGAAATGCTTATGTTTCACCCACTGTATTTACATTGTACATAGATTAGATTTCAAATTGTTTGTGTATTAATTTCTTTCACCAACTGCATTTACACTGGTTTGAATTGAACCTTTTATGACAAGTAAATAAGTAGTTCCAAGACTGTAGATGTACATATATAGTTGAAACAGACATGCATAGTTTAGATAAGCAATAAAATAGGATTGGAAAGTGGATATAAAGTAAATCTAAACCAGTCAACATAGTGGAATCTACATAGATAGTGCTTTTGAAAAAAGCATACAAGAATCCAAAGTAGTAACATTACAATACAAAGCAAACGACCAAACACTGTCCACTTGCACATGAGGTAATCCTAGAATGCATAAATACAGCCAAAAAAGTGGAGCTAAGGGACCACTTGAGAACATGGGTTTGTCTTGGACTTTACATTACAAAATATAACTTAATAATCCTGACCCAGATTTAATACCTCAAGCTCCACTGCTCAACCACCATACCACCTCTACTCACCAGCTTCATCTTCCACAGTGAAAGGCTTATCTGCAGATTGGCCAGTCCCATCTTTAGGCAACTTTTTAGCATTCCACTTAGCTGCAATTCTCTCAGACTTCTTTCTGGGTTTGACAAGAGTGGGATCTTTCTTCCAGTTGAAGTACCTTGCAACCTCATCAACAACTTCATCAGATTGAGGTGCCCTGCTCTCCTGAGTATCTGATAACTTTTGGTCATTACTGAATAGTCGTCTAGCAACAGGGTTAGGTTCCATCTCCAGTTCTTCATCTACAAGCTCACTGCCACATTCATCCCCATTACCAGCATCATTTTCATCTGTGTGCTCATCCACCAACTCCAAGTTTTCATTCCACACTTGCTCAGGCTCATTCACAGGGGGTTCAGCATCTTTGTTTTCGTTACCAGCAACATCCCACCCAAATATCTACATAGGCACAAAATATAGACACTTGAATAAATGAGTAAATATGTAACATAAGAAATATATTAGTTAAATAATTTATGTACTCAGAATTTTACCTCTGCATCTGAGATGGGCACTTCTTGGTTATGCAGTGGTGTGGTAGGCACCTCTGTCATAGGCTCATCTACCAAATATTTACCAGCCACATCTGTCATAGGCTCATCTGTGTTCTCTTCATTACCATCCACATCTGTCATAGGCTCATCTACCAAATCTTTACCACCTCTACCTCCTCTTGCACCTCTACCACATCTACCTCCTCTTGCACCTCTACCTCCTCTAGCACCTCTACCACCTCTCCCTCCTCTAGCACCTCTTCCACCTCTAGTTACTTTACCTACTGTGATACCATCATCTTCTTGAACATCTGCACAACTGGGTCCAGCTTTAAAGCCTGCCTCACCTCTGCCACCTCGACCACCTCTTCTACCTCTACTAACTACCTCAGGCTTTGGTCTGGTGGGGTTCTTGCAATAACTTATGTTATGACCCTTTTCCCAACAGTTATGACAAGTCATAACTCTCCCAACTCTAGTTACTTGATGATCATTTTCTGAACTGTGCCTAATCGTTTTTTTTTTGTCTTCCAGGCATTCTTCTTGCAATAGGTGGAATAATTGGAGGATCATCTGTCCTTGGCCAATTGGCAGAACCTTTGACTGGCATAATGGAATATGCATACGTGTTCTGCCAATTCTCCTTGTGCAGCCATGATGATACTCCCTCTTCTGGATCAATATGGCAATGGATGTAGGCTGCCACTGCATGAACACATGGTATGCCACTCAAATCCCACAGTCTGCATTCACAATGCCTATCTCCTATGTTTACACCATATGATTCATTTGCTGACCTCACCTCAAAGACTTGAAACTCACTTTGGTACACAACCCATTCCCTAACATAATAGATACATATGAATAATAATATTTGGTAAACATTAAGTAGTTTGGCAAGATAAGGCAAGAACATAGTGTACCTCTGTTTGACCTTCTGCAACTCAATGTACTTCCTGATAGAAGGACAAATTGTATCTTCCAGTTGCCTTGTTTGTTGCTTCATAATGTAAATTCTTTGCATAAGGTACAATCTAATATCTTCCAGCATTGTGATGATAGGTTTTTGCCTTGCATCCAGAATGGCTCTGTGGTAACTCTCACATATGCCATTTTCATATGCTGCACATGATCTGTCCATGGCAAAAAAAGCCCTGCACCATGTGTTTGGATCCCTCTCTAAAAGGTATGTGTGAGCTCCCTCATCTAGCTTTTTGATATCAGCCATGATGTGTTCAAACTTACTCACTATGATGCTTGATGCTGCAGACCAGAACAAGCTTCTAAATTCAACTCCTGACCATTTCTTCTTGAAGTTAGCATACACATGCCTGGTGCATTGCCTATGTTCTGCCACAGGCAACCAAGTTCTGACCGCCTCAATAAGTCCCTGCAGTTCACCAACATTAAACAGTGTTACTTGCATAATCTGAATAGTTATACTATGAGAAAATTACATAAACCGTCCTTATGGTTTTGCTCAAATTTCACTCGTAGTCCTTTAATTAATTTAATTACATAGATCATCCTTTATTTTGAAACTTGTTACGTCAATAGTCCTTTACACTAATGATTGTTAACTTTTCGTTAAAAAGGACCATGTGTGTAGTTTTTTTTATTCTTTTAAATTTTTTGAATAAATATAACTTTTAAAATCTAATATACATACATTATTAGGACAAACAACATTTCATCTTTCACATTTCACTTAGCAAATTCATCATCAAATTGTTCTTTTTCTGCATTGAAACGTTAAATTTTATAGTCCACAATCGTCTTTCACCACTCAAGGACCCTCCGTCACCATTCATCTTATCTCATCATGACTTTGGTGGTCACCATTTCTTCTCTTTGCATCCACTCCGATGACCCTAGCTTCAAAGTAAAATGGCGTTGAAAAGTGAGAACTAATTAAGCCACAAATGTATATTTAGGTGGAGAAAGATGATAGTTATTATGGGTAGTGGAATATAAAATTTGATGTTTTAGAGGAGTATATGACTAAATTTGATGATGAATAAAATGAGAAAAATGAAAATAATGTTACGTGCACCTAATAATGTATCCATACATACGTTAGATTTTATAATTTATATTATACTCAAAAAATTCAAAATAATAAAAACTTTTATACACATGGTCCTTTTTAACGAAGAGTTAACAATCGTTGGTGTAAAGGACTATTAACGTAACAAGTTTTAAAATAAAGGATGATCGGTGTAATTAATTTAATTAAAGGACTGCAAGTGAAATTTTGAGCTAACCATAAGGATGATCTACGTAATTTTATCTTATACTATTTATTATATATATATATAAATTTTTAAATATATGGACTGCATAGTTACCTTGTGTCCATCTGATATGATTGTGACATAGTGGCCATTGTGTAATGTCAGATCTTCACACAGTGCAGCTAAAAACCAGCACCAATTCTCTGTGTTCTCTACATTAACAACTGCCCATGCAATTGGGTACATCTGATTGTTGGCATCCCTACCCATTGCTGTTAACAGTTCACCTTTCACTTGACCTTTCAAAAAACAACCATCAAGGCCAATCACCCTCCTACACCCATCCTGCCAACCATCCTTGACACCTTTAAAACAGACATATATCCTTTTAAAGTATTGGTCAGAACAGTTACCTTTTTCTTCAGTCTCAAGCTTAACAGTAGACCCAGGGTTACTATCTAATAAGGCTTGTCTATAGTCCCACAACCTAGCATAATGTTCCTTCAAACCCCCCTCATGATCAAATATTGACCTCTGCTTAGCTCTCCTACACACATGCATGCTAACATTAATCAAAAACTTGGCCTTAATGTTTTCTCTCATCTCTCTAAAAGTCAGTTTCTTATTTTACATAATCTGTTGAGCATAATGCTTGGTAATCCACTTATAGTTCACTAATGACCCCAAGTCAAAGTTTCTATTACACTTGTGTGTTGGAATTAAAGACTTGATCTGGAAAGATCTTTCACTGGACATCCAGGTGGCCCAAAGTCTGAATGGACACACTGTCTTGCCAGTTTTGTTCCTCTTAACAGGAGTGATTACCTTCTTCCCTTTACCTTTACCCCTATTTGCCTTAACCTTTTTGACAGGAGTGATCACCTTCTTAGGTATTTTCTTTGGGGTGGCATTGTTCTTCTTACTTGCACTCCTAGTGGTTAGTGAACTAGTTTGTGTCTCACCTTCACCTTCATCCCTCTCTCTTTGAAATTTCTCAGCCAATTGTTTTTCAAGCCTCTTTCTCTTCCTGTTACCACTAGCACACCTCCCCTCATCCACATTCCTACCACATTTCACCAATAAACTCCTCCAATCATTCCTTGCATACCACAGTTGATAACCATGTGCCACCCCATAGTTAGTCATACAAAATTTAAGCTCATCAGGATTTGAAAACCTCAGACCTAACATGGGTTTCATTTGTTGCCATTCTTGGTCAGGGTTGTGAATGGGATAGGTAACACCAGCTTTTATTTTGTACCTAGGATCTAACTCAGCCTCCTCTAGTATTTCTGGGTTTGATCTACTATCAACTCTATGGGGATCTACAGGATCATAAGAATAAGTCTCATTAAAACTGCTAAGAAACTTATTGGTGCAGAGCTTAGTTAAAAATGGGTCATCAATGCCTTTCTGTGGAATTTCAACATTGTCCTCACCCTCATTGTGCAGTTGAACATATGGTAATACATCCTCCTCAATCTCAATGTCTGAATCTGATACACTGTCATCTAACTCATCATCATTTTCATTTAACCAACTCATAACATCATAGCCCATATGTTCAGTATATATATCTAGTTTACCCCCCTTGTCATGCCCAATTTTATGACTTTCTTTCATATGCCCGTCATGCAAAATCTCCCTTAAACCACGTTGTAAACTAAAGCCAGGAATGCAGTAATAAAGCTTTTTAACCAAACCTGAGCAACAGCCACTAAGGTACTCTATAAGTTTGTCAAATGAAACATGTGTGAAATCTTGATCAACCATTGTATCTGAATCACCATTGCGGTACTTCAACGGCTTCGGAACGAATAAACCATCGTGGTGAACAGTGATCTCCAAGTAATACCTCTTACTATCCATCTGCCAAAAAAAAAAAATTTATTAGAAACCCTAAAAATTAAACTTCTAAAAATTTGGGGCTTTTTAGTTAAATCGTTGCTATACACCCCCATTTAACTCACTTGTTCATAAAAAAGACCGGAATTTACAAAAATTGAAAATTAGGGTTTAAATGGTAACGGTTAAATAAAATTCCAGCATAATCGTCACCTTGAGCTAAGCAACATGCATACCTTACTACAAATGCTTGAAATACCACAGTTGCTAGACGTAGACGATCATCTTCACCATGGAAAAGATGATGAGAGTGACGAGCGGGAGTGTTTTCGATCTAGATCTGTGTTGTTTTAACAATAAAGGAGATGAAATGGTCGTTTAATAAGACTTTTGATAAATCCACGTCATATTTAATTTCCATGTCACAATAAAAAAAATAGTTTTAATTGTAGTTGACCGGTCAAACCGGTAACTGGTAACCATATTACCGACCCGGGCACAAAAATTGCCGGTTAGTGCCATACATGAGTAATATAATTGGTAGGTTGCATACTTGGACCAATTTGTGGCAGTTCGTTGCCGACTTTTGTCATTTACCCTTACTTTAATTATTACACTAGCTATTACGTCTACCTAGGCACCTAGCTACTTCTTATCCATTTATATCTGTTACTAAGATTATTAATTAATTGAGCTCCATCGTATATACGGAGTATATGACTACTAGTATTTGTACTTCACTTGATGGATCACAAAGTTTTACCTAATTAATTAACCAACCTAGCTAGAATTTTATTAGTTCGACTAACTTTCAAATTGGATTTAGATGGGCACACGTACATGCCATTGGTAGGGTCGTTAACGAGCTCAGCAAACTATTTGAGCTCGAAATCAAGGATATTTGAGTTCAAGTCCTACTTAATAAAACTCATTGCTCTCTATTAGTTTTATGAACCATGCGTTTCGGTTTGTTCTAAAGCTCGTCTAATTATTTCAAGTAAAACAAGCTAGTCGAGCTCAATGAGTCCAACGAGTCTAGATTATGAAAGGATCTTGTGCTCTAAAACTTTTTTTATACATGTGACTAATATAATGGAGTAGAATTTAAAATCAAGACTCAAGTGTAAGCGAGCTATGAAACGAGATTACTGACCTTGAGCTTCAAAATATTTCTGATTGATATAGTGCTTGAAAAACTAAATTTGTAGGCTACATGTAAAAGAGTTCAACCAAAAGTTAGTGGTCTAAAATTGTAAACTACAAAATACCTGGGGACTCATATTTGTAATTACCGGTAATAATTAAACCGAATTTCAGTCCATCCGTTTCTAGTATGGACGGCTCAACATCCAGCTCTCTGGAAACCCAGTGTAGTAGGGTTGTGTCTGCCGATCGAGATCCTTCGTAGGCCTGGAACTTTTTCAGAATGCCGATTGTTAAAGCTACCCCTCTTCAATTCGCTGGTTAAGGTTAGAAAGGAGGTCTGTAAATGCAACAATAAATTCAGCATTAAAGCTACGAAAGTCGAGCTATGCATGCCATTTATTAGAGAATTTCGGCCGTATTTCAAGTTCATAGAGGCAGCACCTCGGTGGTTCTTGTTTCGACTTAGGGGGCGTTTGGTTCGTGGGATTTCATGGGATTTGCATTTGAAATCCTTCACAATCCTACGTTTGGTTGGAGGATTTTAAATGACCAAGAATTTTAGTATCCCGTGACTAAAGGATTTCTAAATCCTATATGAAAGTGGAGGATTTCTAAATCCTACAAACTCAGGGGATTTAAATGGACAATCGGACCAAAATACCCTCTAGACATAAAAAGAAAGAAATCACCCACATCATCTCCCGATTCATTATCGGCGCTTGCCTTCACTAGATCCTTCGATTTCACGTGGCGACACCTTCATCCATCGAGTTCTCCTTTCAACTTTCTACTCGAGACTTGCAAAATAGGTGAGATCTGCAACCACCGCCGCCTGCTACTTCAATACCATACAACTCGTCTTTTCCGGCGAGACCTGCAACCGCCGGAACTCACAACTTCCGGGTACACGTTACAACGATTTAATCGACCCATGTTTCGTAACTTTTGATTGTAATGTAATCGGCGTGATTTATAACCATCGATAAATAAGATGAAGAATCTTGTTATGAATTTATTTAGTTTATAGTAGAATGAAAGCATAAATTGTTATAGGTTGAAAATTGATGAACATAATTATGTGAAATTATGTTTACAATCTGTTACAAAGAAATCAATGAGAGCTTCCTCTGGTATTATATTGTGTAGTGTACATAGTCAAGGTTATTGTTATATTTTGTTTTTGCTGTGGATTGCATCTTGGATCATCGGTACAAATCTTGTTAAGCCCTAAAAATTGGGTTGTTTGTTGTTATTTAAGCTGAAAGTTCTTGATTTCTTCACAAAAAAAAAAAAAAAAGAGTAGCAATTTTTATATCAACCAGGGTAATATTGTCATTGATTAGGAATCCTTTCAAAATACATTGAATCAAAACCGCCAACCAAACACGCGGTAGGTTTTCAAATACTAGGATTTCAAATCCTTTAGGATTTCAAATCCTTCAACATTATAAATCCCAGGATTTCAAATCCCGAACCAAACACCCCCTTAGGTTATTTTGATAGCTCGCTTATTGATTCTATTGTTAATGGCAAGTCCTGTTTCCGTTTATACTATTAAGTATTAACAATAATAATGTCGTGTTATCTTTATTATTAGGGTTTAGTACCTGGAAATGCAACTAACGTGTACCCGATATTTATTATGTGTACCCAATTTACATATGCTATTTTTAATGCATCAAACTTTAAAAAATGGTGTTTTAATGTAATTTGGTGACGTGTTGATGATTTGTCAAACTCTCCTGATGCCACGTGGCACCTTCAACAATTGACATATCACCAAATTACATTAAAACACCATTTTTGAAAGTTTGATGCATTAAAAATAGCATACGTAAGTTGGGTACACACAATAGATATCGGGTACAAGTTGGTTGCATTTCCAGGTACTAACCCCTTATTATTAGTAGTAGAACTTATGCGTTTTTAGTACACGATAACAATGTTTTTAGGTATCTAAACATAAATCTTCATATCTACGTGTCATGATATAAAAAATATACATACGGAAGACTAATTAACGAAATGAGGGGTGCATTCACGAATGCAGGATATATCCCTTCTTCGTGGTCTAGGAATAAAATTTCTTCTTGTTCCAGGGACACATGTACATATTGACAAGCTTTTAGCACACAAGGGTTAGTTCTCCTCAGCATCTTTATGTTTATAACATCTTGGGATTGCTTATATAACCTTAGTATATATTATTTCAATGTAAAATTGCAGGATGCCAGCCCAAGTATGTAGGAAGATATAGAGTCACCGAACCTGATTCTCTTGAGGCAGCAATGGATTCAGCTGGCAGAATAAGTCTCGTAATTCTGTCTAGTCTGTCTCCAGGGCCGTCCGTCTTTATACAGCACCGGCTGACATGGGGACAACAGCCGTTTGCTAGATAGTGTCGGTGTCTAGTGGTAATTTTCTTGCAGCCAAGGTAAAACAAAATGTTAGAAGCTTTTTGGAATTATGGTTAATTAGTGTTTTTTTGTACCAAATCAGTGCCGATTTTTGTTACTGTAATTTGGCAGAAAAGAGGAGTTGTTGAAGGTATTGATTATGGAGCAACGGGTTAAGTCTCCTCAGATTGGAGCACTATTTATCGCCGAGTATATGATCACAAAAAGTTGGAAGCTATCTTCTGAGAAATGTTATTGTCTTGGCAGGTTCGTGAGGTGCGGCTTCTCAGAATGCTCACTCATGCTCATACCAGATGAAAGGAGAAAACGGATAAATCTATCCCGTACATCTAAGTACTATACGAAACAACTGCTAATCAGATACTATGAAATTCATGTTGATAACAATTTTGATATGTGAAAGTTATCAACCCTAAGTAATGTTTTCAACTTAAGTGAAGTCTGATCAATTTATAGCCAACAGCTTCATTTCTTTATTAATGCCACTGAGATTCACTTGCTAAGCATAAAAACACACTTGATTCTTACTTGCTATGTGAACCAAATGTAGTTACAAATGAGGTGAATTTCTTTGAAAGTGTGAATGTTTTATACCAAGATTAATGGTACAATGTTCAAAGAAAATGAGGAAAAGAACACCAAACAGTCTAATTTATTAAATTGAAAGGAGGCTCTTCAGTAGCAATTGTTTCACGAAACCAAGCATAAGTAAGAACTGAAAACCTCGCGCACAAAGCTCAGACTTCATTTGTCCAAATAACCACATTACTTCTCAGGTGCTTTTGGAAGTCCCTTCCATTTAAAGTTGTCTGAATATGCCTTAGCCTGCAGCAAGTGCACTACAAAGTCAAGCTAAGCGAAGATATAAGATTGTTAAGATTGTACCGAAGGAGCTATCGATTAGATATAATACTTCAAGGGGACACAATGATAACGTTATTTCTGATGGCCGTGTAACAAAAAAGGGGAGTTTCTATTCTTAATAACATAATGAAAAATGATTCACGTGCCCTATCTGCCTATCTGGTACAGTAAGTACATTATGACAAACTTTCTAACGTTTGAAAAGAATGTGGACAACTACAGCAAGATGAAAAATCAACTGATACGACTATTTTTGGTCCCCAAACAAGTGAACCTAAGAGTAGAGAGAGAAGGGTTTGACCACATAGTATCCATCTTCGAGGAGTCTAGAGGTGACAAACAGGCAGGTTGGTCGGGCGGGTTGGGTTGGGTTGATTCGTAAACACCTTTGTCTCTTATAACTTTATATATAATGTATTAAATTTTGCCACTGGTTAAACACGGTTGTAAGCATTTGAATACACTTTATGCAACTTATGACCTGTATCACCCGCTTGACCTTTTTTTCTTACAGCTAAGTTTTTTTGTTTGTTTACTGTACACACACCCTGGTTTGACACAATTTCATATAAATGGGTTGAAATTGCCATCTCTTGGCCAGTCAGACAATTATCATGCAAATCCAGAAAAGGATACTAAGTAATTAGGCATATAGAATATACTTGCAAATCTTCTTTCATGTATAATTTTTAATGTTCTTGAGTGTCATACCTTTAACAAGGGTGACTGGTGCTTCTTGACCTGCAAATAAATACCACTTAGGTGATTAGTAATAACCATATAGATGAACAAGGAACACCTAAAATCAACTTAAAGGGAAAAAAGCAAGTACTCCAATCCAATAAATACAACTTAAGATAACACTTAGACACTATAGCTATGGATATTTATAACAAGAATAATGTAGAATGCTAACGCACCGGTAATGAGTAACGATTAAATTTATTTAGCACGAGTTGGATAGATTACAATATAAAGTAAAAACCATATTACAAATACTTCAGCTAAAACATTGTGGGGATCCTGAACCAATGAATCTACGATAGTGTGTGATTAGCTTTAATGAATTACTAAGGGCAAGACGATTTGGTAAAGAAAACACAAAATGTCCCAAAGACTGTCAATTCAAATTCGTACAAAAGATATCTAAAAGCAAGAATGAGATAGATGAAACCAAAGAGAACTATAATAGTATCTGAGTAAAATCTGTTTTTGCATGAAGCTTAATGAAATTAGCATGTTCAAAACCAATTGAAAAAACACACACAAAGTTGGAACGATAAGTGGTATATGGTTCTCACCGTATAGTCCCAGCCATGCCTTTCTGCAAATGATTTTGCATCTTCTTCACTAGCAAAACTTAGTGCAGAGTCGCCAACATTCGCATATGGATCCCCTGTAGACGTCCAACCCATCAATGGATTTTCCCATCTACGTAAAAAATGTGAACAAAGATATATTTTCATTAGTGTTTCGTCATTTACAAGTTGACAAGTTTAAGACTTTGAGTATCAGATATACACCAGTATCCTTCCCATGTTAAATTATTTCCAGAATGATGCATGTGGCAACTTTAATCTATTTAAACGTGAATGTGTTGATTTTGGTTATGCATAATCTATAATATGTTAAATAGCCAAATCGGTAAAATAAAAAAGTTCAACTAAAATGGAAAAGGATCAAGTTGGTTGAACAGGAAGAAAGCAATGCAAAACTAATAGATAAAATATCGTTTTAGAAAATCATCTGTAACATACTGATTATTTTTAATGTTCAAAAAAGCGTTTGGGGGAAAAACTGAACCCTGTTACCATTTATTCCTCGTCTTGGCCTAAACCCTTTTGCTATGAGGTACGCAACCAGACCATTTTGCCATATCTCATAATATGGTGCACCATCTAGTAACAATTGAAGACATTTTTAGCATCTAGTGTTCCCTTGGGTTTTTCATGTTACCAGCTGATATTTGGCTTATCTACATGTAAGCCCATTTAACAAGGATGCAAATACCATTTTAGCATTAAACAATGAAAAGTGTTAAGCATTATTGTATCAAACTTAAAACAAAACCAGCATTCAATTTTGGGAAATAAAACTAAAGCATACATACTTTTGTGTAGACAAAAAATTAATTTTCCACTTTCCAACTTTTCCAGCTCCTTGTTGTGAAGCGGTTCGAGATGGCGAGTAGATAAGAACCTGAGATTCATCGATGTTATAATGTTATTTATTCGAAACTAAAACATTTTACATCAAAGTAAAGTAATATGGCCCAAGGAAACTAAAAGCATATATACTGATATGGCTATTCATGAATTATATACATATATATTACTAGTATCAATCATGGTTGACAAAACCCTAGATTTGAAAAGATATAAAATTAATAAAGAATAATTTAATTTCTGTAAGGATTTATAATCAATGAATAAAAATAGGAATCGAATGAAATGAAAGAAATTAGGGAAATCTGATCTGATAAACTAAAAAAAGAAAAAAAAAAGGTGGGGAGATTGTTAGTTACCCTCCTTTGAAGATGTTCATCAGGGATACCGGAAACAGTGCCGATCTCACCTGCTTTGTACTCAACTGATAAAGCATCCGTCGATAATCGACGATGGATCAATTGGGGAAACACGAATCGATTCGAATGGCTTCCCACACGCCGAAGAGAGCTTGCCATTTTTAACTCTTTTCTTCAAGAGATGCAGCAAATGTTGTTTTGTTTTGGGGTCAGGGGCCGTATTACTAGCATTACTAGCATTATACGAGTAATAGCTACTCTGGTCTCGGTCTCAATTTTATTGTCCTAGATAAAAAAATCATACAAAAAAACACGTAGTTTAAGAAAACATAATTATCTCTCTTATTTTTTGGTAAAATGACAGTTTTACCCTTTATTTGTTACCTACTTTTTTGTCTTACATATATACACTAAGGGTAAAAAAGAATTTTATCTCATTATTCTTTTCTATTTATGGAAATGGACAATTAATTTGGTACAACCCAAAAAGAAATACTGGACAATAGATTAGGGACGGAGGGAGTACTAATTATTATTACTACTGTTACTATTATTATTATTATTATTATTATTATTATTTTTATTATTATTGAGAACGTTTAAATCGAAACACTTTTAGGGGAACGATATAAACGATCATTTTTAATTTTAACTTTAAGATTAAATAATTATTTTAATAAAAAATTTATATCAAGATTATTAAACATTGAAAAATTTGCAATTTTTATCCCCGTGGTCTTGCATTTTGATTGATTTTTGTTCTTAACAATTAATTCTGCAATTTTAACCCTGTAGTTCTTGTTTTCTACAACTTTATGTCCTTCCAGTTAACTTTCGTTAAATTTTTCTGTTAAATCTTCTTAAATGACTCATATACCCATTGTCTTCTTCCTAAAACACATCATACCCAATTTTACACCTTTGGCTCTCAAATACAAACTATATTCATATCATCACCTACAGACGTATATACAAATACATACAAATAGTTTGATTGATAAATCAATGTTCACAATCATATCTGTAAATTAATTACCAACAACATCGTCAAAATTAGAACCCACCTTATTATAACCCTTAAAATGAAAATAAAAACAAATATAAAAATTCAAACCGATCTTTCCAAACTCACACACAAACACACACACACACATACACCATCTTCAACATCAAGATCTTAGTAACAAGATTAATACAAACAAAACTAATCACAAAAACAAATCTAAATTGTTTAGATAAACGGAAGCAACAACCGTTTAGCAACCTTCGGCCGGAACCGCCAAACGTAAGCAACCGTAGGTCGGATCTCAGATGAGATCCGGAAATGAATTACGTTTTCCGTCCAGAAGCAGGTCTAACCGGAGTTTGCAAGATCCAGTGAACCCTTAAACACAAAAATCCCAAAAGGCGACGGTAATGTACGCCGATGCTAGATCCGGTGGTGATGCTGGTTGTTGTACAAGTAATCCGGTGGTGATGATGAGTGGTTTCATGGATTCAGTAGTGATAATGTTTAGTGGGCAACGATGTGACACCCCGCAATTTCGATACAATTACGTACACTAAACACTTGCATTTTTAGGCTAATTCCCTACTTAAGTGAATTCACAACTATTTTAGAGGTAAGTCTAGCAAGGCCCAACTAGTTAATACGCTTAGTATTATACATTTCGTAATTAGTTGTAATTACGTACAAAACATTTGGAACAAACTCTAAAAAAATATACGACGTTGGTGAAAACATTTCTATAAATAACTTAAATCTATTTTTAGAAGTTATTTATCATATATTATTATTTTATTTAAATAATACACGAAAAACATAGACGTTTCGCTTAAAACGTCTCAAACGCAAAGAAAACGCACGAATCGAATTCGGCAACCAAATGAAAATCGATAAATATTTTGACAACTCAAAATAAAGTATTTTAATAATACTTCAATGAAAAATTATCCCAAATATATCGTTAATTTAAACGACTAAAAATTTCGTTACGCGATTTAACGTTTTAACACGAACAACAGGTAAACGACCTAAATACGTAAACACAGTATGTAAATTGAAATTAAATCACAAACTCAGAAGTGGGGGCCCATGGGGGGGCTGACCACCTCCACTCTTGCCCTCTCAAAATTCATGCAAATCCCACTCATTCATTTCCCACTTCAAGACCACTCAACCTTCATGCAACTTCATTCACCAACATTCAATTCACCTCCAAACTCTCTAGCCTCTCTCTAATAACTCTCTCTCACTAAAACTCAGAGAAATCTCAGCCCTAACCACCTCCCTACAACTACCATAAACCACCTTGACACCACCAAGAACCACCACACAAATATCCATCTTATTGCAAAGGGTTTTCAAGATTTCAATAATACAAGATCATCTCATTACACTTTGATGAACTCACTCAACAAGTATTATGTCCATACATTGCACAAAAATCGTTTTTCTTAACATAAAACTCAATATAATGATACTTTAACTTTCTGTCCAGAAAGTTTATGCTACTTCCACAATTTTTATAAAAAATATTTTCTTCATGAAAATGGATGTTTTTATAGTTTAAAATCAAGTTCAGGAAGTAAGCTTTCAAACCCCGTAAGCCACTTATTTTTCTGAGCTCATTTACTATTTTTAATAATTTGTATAAGAACACATATACAATCTGCCCTGAAATGTCAGAAACTTTGGTTTTATTGTTTTGGTCATATCTTGAGCTATGCAACTCCAAATGACTTGAAACCACCGCTAAAATCTCACAAACTTTGTTAGCTACAATTATTGTACTGATGACTTTTTCCAAAAAAACGTATATATTTTTCCCAAAAGCTCAATCTTCATGCATGTATCCAGATTGGTCAACTGTTGGACCTCAGAGGACACATGTAATTTTTAAAAATACTTAGACTCATCTTAAATTCATGAAAAATTTACTGGAAGTATATAACATATAGGGGAACAACTGGTAATTTTGTTGGAATTGTTTACGGACTATAGATTTTTAGAAAAATTCGACAAACAGGTACATTTTCTGGAAAATATAAAGTGTGGACTGATTTTAGTAGCTAATAAAAACCGACACTTGTGGACTTACTATAAATGGAAAAACTAACTTTTTATGGTCCATGAACATATCTAAGGCTTGGGTAAAAGTTTCGGGTCAAACCGAGAAGGTTTGACCGAGTCAACAAAAACGGGGTTCGGTTTCGAAAACGTCAAACTTTCTATTTTTAGAAACTTACTAATTTTGGAAACTTGTAAACAAAGTGGGTTTGAGTGACTTATTAAGTGTCTTGGACCAAAAATGAGGCTTGTAAACATAACCCGAATGAAAAACGACACTTATATTTGAACCGAGACGTAAACCGCAAGACGTTGACACTAAGTATTAAATTCGCGTGATAACCGATAACCACATACGATAACATGTGATATATACTAATGTAAAGTGGACAATGAACAAACCTGATAGTAATGTCTTTTAAGAATTATTATTTTGAACTTTCACCAACGGGTCGTACACGTTTATTTTCAAAAACAAAACACAATTGGACATACTAGTTGAGTGGACACTAGCATGGATAGTCTATAGAGATATCCACTTACTTAAACTTGTAATCTCATACGTTTAGGACGTTAGAGACTCTACCTGGACTTACGCTTTGCTAGCTCTCACTCATTTAGCTCACGAGGTGAGTTCACAGCCACTACTTTTACTGTTTTCAATGCTTTTTAAATAGGGGTGAAAAACATAGCCAACTCTTTTGCTACATGTGCAATTATTATATAATTGATTTTTATGCTTTTGTACAAAATGTTTATGATTGTGTTCATACTATACAACTATTGTTTATGAAATAGCGTTTTCATACTATAAACTGTTACATTTGTGCTAACTTGTGAACTTACCGGAGAACGACCGGTACTAACTGTGAACTCGCCGGAGAACGACCGGTGCTAACTTGTGAACTTACCGGAGAACGACCGGTACTAATGGTGAACTCGCCGGAGAACGACCGGTGCTAACTTGTGAACTTACCGGAGAACGACCGGTACAAATGTGGGAACTCGCGGGGAAACGACCAGCTACATATTTTCCAACATATATTTTGGGGAACATCCCAACTAAACATATATTTGGATAACATTCCAACGCAAACACTATTTGACTTTTGTGTCAACAATTTATAAACTATTTGGTACAATGAACTACACTTATAAAACCTGTGAATTCACTCAACATTGTTGTTGACTTTTTACTATGTTTTTCAGGGATATAGCTGCACAAGTAAGACTGCACGCATCTTGGAACTTAGGCGACCCATGGTGAATTTATGATGCCATATTTTGAAGAAATGAGATTTCTTTTGTATAACTAATATGTTTTAGTCATATTTACGAAATCCACTTTTGTAAAACTTTGACTACTTAAATACTTTTACGATTCGATGAATCGTAGCTTTTGTAAACAATTTACTTTAATGGCATCTTAACTTATATGTTCTGCGATAATCATATGCTCTGATATGTATGAATGTCCAACGTTTACGTCGGCGCCCCTACTTGATCCAAATGCTTCCGCTAACCATCGTTGACTAAATTTGGGGGTGCGACAAACGATCTGGTTGTGATGATGAAAAGACATAGTGGTGGTGGGGAGTTGCTGATTTTTAGGGCTTTTTTTTGTCATGAGTATTTGAAGACCATATTTAGCAACCATGGGTTTGAATTTTGAGGAAAGAAATAAGGGGAAAAAGAAAAGGAAGGGCTTTTTGGTCATTTTGCACGAAAAAACTTAACAAAAGTTAGTCAAAGGGACAAAAAATTGCAGAAAAATGAAGACCACAAGGTAAAAATTGCAGAAAAAATTCTTTAACGATAAAATCGGCATAAACACCAGGCCACAGGGACAAAAATTGCAAATTTCCCTCGGAACTTTATTCTCTTTAATATGAGATAAATTTTTTTATAATACAAGTGATACACATTATGAAAGTTTTAGTATGTATCACAGTATCACAGTATCACAAATAATAGTTGTGATACACAACTTTATGAAAATATTAAATCGATCTAATATTTAAGAGGATAAAATTTTAATATTTTTGGCATGATTAGTTTTACAAAAAATGTACATATTTTGAAATTAAAATTGAAAAAAATCATTTTTACGGTTCCTACCAAAATGAATGATTCTACAATAACCATCACCTATTATTATGTATGTAATTATCATTATCGATCTGCAAGAGTCTTAAACTATAAAAGTGTAAAACCATCAATTGAACTTGTTAAAATATATGTAAAAATATACTACTACTCACTGATTGGTTGAAATCAATAAGAGATGATTATTGTGTCAACCAATAAGATTTCAAACAAACCCACTTAAACACTATAAAATTAGTTGAAATCAATATTTGGACAATTATTTTATAACATCCCAAAATAGAAACCTGGACAATCAAATTGGAACGTAAGGAGTGACAATGATACTATATTAAAACTGAGAAGGTAGTGTTCCATATCCGAATCCGTTACCCTGAATACACGAAAATTTTGATATTCGATATTTCGGATACCCGAATTTCCATATTCGGATTCGGATTCGAGTATCGTTTTTCATAAACTTCGGATAGTTCGGATATCCGAAAAAACAAAATTTTCCTTCCCTATCTTTTCTAATATTATGAAAAGTATATATGATAAATAGATTATGCTTATTGAATATCGACTAATAATGATATAATCTGATTTTAATATTTCATATTTTACACACACACACACACACACACACACACACACACACACACACACACACACACACACACACATATATATATATATATATATATATATATATATAATAACTTAATTTTTGGTTACAGAAAGAAGTTGACATCTTGAATGATTTAAAATTTACTTTTTATAATTTTTAGATGTTCAAATATTTGAAAATTCAAATATCCGACTTTGAACACCTAATTTGGTTTTCAATTATCACTACTATAACTAAAAAGAATTACGATTCAGATAACCAAACTAGGAATAAATCAACATAGCTTGTCATTTTTTCTTTTAGGTATGTCTAAATTTAACTATTAAATGAAATTAAATCATCTGTTGAAATATCATACTTCAAAACCAAACACTGAAACACCTTTCATCATTCCTACTCATTCCCATAGATCAAAACGCTCCCTCCAAACAGGCCCTAAAGTTGGTAGTAATTGAGTTATACTACACCAAATATACCACCTATTAGTCTTAAGTGTTTATTTCTTAGATACTTTTTTCAAAAGGTAAGCAATTTGTTTATTTCTTAGATATCATACACCCTTATAATTTGTTTTAACATTTTCTTTAGGGTAATATGTCTGTAAATGTATCGAACTTGTCACAAATTCCTATTGTATGCATCCTACTTTCAAAATTCCTATTGTGTATATCTAACTTACTAATCCTTCCTGTTGTATGTATCGATTAACTTACTAATTCGGTTGCCAGTCAAAATTTGATGACTTGGACAAAGTGGATGATTTGGCATGCCAAGTAAAAGCCACATCAACATATAGTTCCTTGCATTTTATATTTATTTTCTTATTAATTATATCACTTTAATTTCTATATCATTTTTAGAGATAAAAGATAAATAAAATGAATACATTACTATTCATTCATCTTCCCAAAACAAACCCTTCATATTTCATATCCATTCACCACCTCAACTTGTCCCATCACTCTAGCCACTTAACTCCGCCACCATCACTCTAGCCACTTAACTCCGCCACCAACACAAAAATCATGAATTAAACCCGGATATAAATGCCGTATGTCATCCACTGCCATCGCACCACCACAACCACTCTTCCACCATCGGAATCTCAAGGTTTAACACATGGAATAAGGTTTGGAAACCGCGATCACCAAATCGGAATTGTGATGCTAGGTTGGCCGATGAAATCAATGAGACGAAATCGAAATCACGTTGGTGGTGGTGGTGGTGGAGACTATATTTGGCCGGATCTGGTCGGATCTCGGTAGTCATCTAATTGGTAGTTGAAGGTTCTTTTGCCCTAACCCTAATTTCCCAAAATTAACCAATCCAAACCCCCAAATTAATATCATCAATCCTAACCCTAAAAAATAACAAATTATCACTATCATTGATATTCACACACATATACAAACACATACATAGTTCATCTCCGTTTGAACACACTACCTGCGACGTCATCTCAGGCCACCGCCGTCCACCGGAACCTGCAACCGTCATTCTTGGCGACCACACCACCGGTTTACATCTCCGGCATCCCTCATGAACACCACTATCCCATGAAATTAATCTCACCTCTAATATTATAGTACTACAAAAATATAGTATTAGATTCAATCGTATGATGATTTTCGGGTGGTTATCGATGTTGAATGTAGTAGTTGTAAACATTATTTATTTTATTTCTTCTATAAAATAACACCACTAGAATAATCCCAATTTTTTTATAAAAAAAACTAAGACTAAACTAAATAAAAAGGACAAATAACATTTATTAGATATTGTAACCAGTTTCTGGTTTGCAATTTGGTTAGTTTTTCAAGTTGTAAAGCGAACTGGGCTTTCATGAAATGTACTCATATAAAAGTTTGATGCATTTCATGAAATTTACTCATATAAAAGTTCGATGCATTTCTCAGCATTGACGTGTCTCATAGGTGGACTGTGACATGGAAAAAAATGGGATTAACCGGCTCCACGTTGGCAACAAATCAGTTTCAGGTTAATCGATACATACAATAGGAAGGATTATTAAGTTAGATACACACAATAGGAATTTTGAAAGTATGATGCATACAATAGGAATTTGTGACAAGTTCGATACATTTATAGACATATTACCTTTTTCTTTATTAACTTACAATTTTAAAGAACTCTAATGACATAAATACCCCTATATTTAATGAAATGGACTAAACTAACCTTTACTAATTATAGAAACTGTAACAACCGCCAAATTAGGACTAGTAATTAGTGCCTAATTCTCTGTTAATACATGTAATTAGTTTTGTATTATGCTAATTATTGTATCAAAATATATATTGTTAAATATATACGAATTATGCGATTTGATTAAATCGTACACAATCTAAATCGAATGTAATTCGGTTCCATAAATACGGACGTTGGTGAAACATTTTGCACAAATAACGCTATTATGTCAAAAATATTATTCTAATAATATTCCAATTATAAATAGTATCGTACAAACAAAACTTACACGCCTTAAAATAATAAATGCGCAAACAAATAAAACGAACTAAGTTATGTTTTATAACTCAAATATAACGTAATTGGTGAAATATTTCAATAAAAATAACGCGTAATGATTCGTAATTTAAAACTAATAATTAAACATATAAAATAATTAATTGATGCTTAAACGAACGGGAAAACGAATATGCACGGAGCGCAACGCGGGAGCTGAAAAAGGAGGAGGCTCATCAAAACCCCCTCCCTCCTCATTTCTTCCTCATTTCACCATCCTTTTCTCTCTCTCTCCATTTCTTTCTTTCAAATCACCACACCACCACCAACTCACCAATCTTCAAAATAACACCATTAAACGACGACGGATCATACCACCCCTTTGGAGAAAAACGTTCACCACTTCACGATCTACAACACTATCTTTTCGGATTTTTAATCCGACACTTTGTAAGTTTCCGACAAATCCCGAAATCTCTCGTTTTTAAGTGTTTTTGCTTGTTAGTGGTTTGTAACAACTTATAATGTCCATAAAAGGGTTGGTTAAAAATCTTGGGTCGAACGGTGGCCGGAAAACTCGATTTTGGTTCAATTTCCGGCGAACAGTTTGAAGTGTCGCTAGTGTGCCAAAAATAGTGCTAGCGACACTAGCTAAGTGTCGCTATTCTTAAGTGTCGCCCCTATAGCGACACTACTTAAGTGTCGCTGAAATACTTAACCGGATTTAGATTAGCGACACTCCCTTAGTGACGCCAAAAATATAAGTGTCGCCTATAGCGACACTAATCAAGTGTCGCCCCTTTATCAAAAATCAGAAATATAGCGACACTCACTAAGTGTCGCCTAACCAGTGCCGCCTATAGCGACACTCCTCTAGTGTCGCCCAACTAGTGTCGCCTATAGCGACACTAGCCTAGTGTCGCCAAAAACAGAAAGTTTAACTAATATTTCACTAAGTGTCGAACCTATATAACCTCAAACACTTATACGATACGACTTATAAAACACATTGGGACACACTTGTAAGTGCAAAACACCAATAACATGATAATAATACTTAAAGCTTATTATTTCAAATCCATCACCAACGGGCCGTACACTTTTCAAATACTTAAACTTATCAACCAAATAGTGGAAATTTGGACATTCTAGTTGAACGAACAACTACAAGAGTTATCTTTTGAGATACTCAATCGTATTTATAACCATCGCGTGTCGTGGACACCCTCAGGTTACAAGTCTTTGAACTTCATCACTCGGCTAATCAACTTACGTTTATTTAAACGCTTTCAGGCTCATGTGAGTCTCATAGCCCCTCTTTTCACTGTTTTACTCAGGAGTGTGATACATTGCTTATTTTAACACGTGAACGCAAGTACAACTTTTACATATACTACATGAGTTTTACTCTAACCATTTAAAGTCATCCGTCAGCATAGTTGTTAATACGTTGTAGCGTGAATATTAGTATATGGTACCATATATGATTGACCCCCCTCGTTCGGGTTAGCAAGCACTAACCGGGTAAACGGACGTACTAATATTTGGGAAGACGAATGTTGATTAGGCATTCGTAGAGGCACCTCGCCCGGAATTCTCTTTAGGGGACCCGGCCCTCGAGTTAAGCTCAACTATGTGCTCATGGCTGTATACGCGATTACTATCATTCTATTTGCTGGATGCAAATCATTATTAAATCTTGCGGTTCATACTATATTACTTGATTTCAAACCTGTGAGCTCACCAGCTTTAGCTGACCCATTTTAGCATGTATCGCAGGTACCAAGCAGTAAGGTTGCTTCAGGACTGTTAGCTCGAGTCAGCATACAGACGTTTGAGATTTTCTTGCATTAGTATATTTTGTACAAGTACTTATGTACTGAAATCTCCTTTTATTTAAACTCGAGCTATGTAAAGCTATAAATGTTGTAAACATTTCAATGTCAATATATTTTTGTTAAAACGACGCATATAGAGTCATTTACTATATATCTTTGTTCTTAGTTATTGATTAGTAACACCCAAATCGTGCTTCCGTAAATCATTAAAGTTGGGGGTGTTACAGATTGGTATCAGAGCCTAAGGTTATAGTGAACTAGGTTTCATTTAGTAAGCCTAGACTATGACCGTTAGGCAGTATTTCCTTACTTGGCATGATTGGTTCAGGAATTACAACATACGACTTTAATTTAACATAGCCTGATCAACTATGTACAATTAAGGAAAGATGATGTAAGGTCTGAAATGGTTATGTTGAACGGGAATACACTAGTTGACTCTGATCTCGAGAGAACCAAGACTCAAACATGTCTGTGTTAGACACCCTAAGCTATTATGTGATATTATTAATTATATACATAGATAGGCCTCACTTTCTCTAACGCTTTGTCTCAGAATGGCAAACACACCATCCAATTCATCGCAAACTCATCCTCATGGATCCCAAAACCCGAGGGTAGCTAGGAGGAGCCCCAGGTTGCCTCGAGCTGGCCCATATCCTGCGCACATCACTCTACCAGGTTTAGCCGCGAGGCTACACCGTCACGAGCAACGGCTTAACACCATGGACATCGAACTCCAAGAAACCAACGAAAACTGGAGACTTACATCTCTCGAACGCATCGAACAAGTCTCCGAGGATCACGAAACCACCGTTAACAATGTAGACGTTCTTTTCAACAAAGTGGTGGAGATAAGCGTAGAAACCGCTCTTTTGAAACACATACAAGAAGAATGTGAACAACGCTCACGGGAAACAGAAGAATATACCCGTGGATTGGTACAGCGACTACCATTGGCTGAAGACAATGCCCGACAAGCCTGCAGACTTGCAAATACTGTGGACCGTCTCATTGAAATGATGGAACAGATTAATCTACGTTAAGACTAGTGTAGTCCTTGCCTTGTAATCTATCTTGTAGTCTAATAACTACTTAAGCGCTACTTTATGATTCGGTTGGATGTAAAAATTCTCGACGCCTTTTGTATTACATCCATGAGATGTAACCTTTGAACTCATATTATCTATCAAATATTCCTTGCTGTTTCAACTCATATTAATTGCCATTTTTCATATTGATGTTATGTATTACCGCTTTTATACATGATGTAACATCCTCGTTTTAGGCCTAGTCGAAATCGGTAATTTCTTTATTTATTTAATTATTTAAGTGTGTTTTTAAATAATTAATGTCTTGTGAATAATTATAAATTTAATAGGTCCATTAGCTAAATGAGTTATTGTGGATAGTAAAATATTACTCGTTTTAAATTTATTTAATTGACGGTAAAACAAAATTGTATTTCCCCGCAAATGGTTTTTAAGTTCCAGACAATAATAAGTACGGGGAATGAAATTAACCAATTATATGTTATACTCAATTATTTGAGTCGGTCTTTTATTTCTCACAAACATACATACGATACATTCATACATACATGAAGAACCCTAAAATCAAAACATGAGGAAATCATCAAATTGGAGTCTCATATTTCGAATTCAAGCTTCAAACACATGGATTATCTTCCTCTAATCCTTCTAACCATCATGTAAGTCTTGATTTCTTGATTTTCCTAAATCTAAAATTTGGGGTTTTGTGGGTTATTGATTATAATTCGAAATTAAGGCTTGAAGTTGTTAAATTGATGTTTATTAAACTCATAAATGATGATATGTAACATGATTCAACTTGTAAGTTGTAAGTTGGAATTAGGGTTCTTGTGGTTTAGGATGAAATTATGATGATTAACTTGAAGTTAAAGCTTATAATGCTTGTATGGTTGTTAGTTAAGGTTAATTTCATGATTATAGGTGAAACCCTAACCTAAAATTGGATTAAGCATATTATATAAGTTGTGATCAAAATGGGTTTTTGGGTAATTGATGGGTTTAGTTGATTATTCATGGGTTGAAGCTTGTGGTTATGTTAGAGTTGTTAATTTGTGTTTAATTCATGATTATAACTTAAGTCTAACTTTGAATTGATGAAGTGGATATATGTTCATGAAGAAAGTCTTGAACATAAGGTGTATTTTAAGAATTGAAACTCTTAAGCTTGAGTTAATAATATAGGGTTGCTATTAGTTGTTAATGATCATGTTATTGTATGATAATTAATTACCACTTGATTATTGATAATAGTGACAACAAGTATTGAGGTAATAGTGTAATCATAAAAGGAGTTGTTATAACTTGTTGATTTATCCTAACTTGCCATTATTAAGTTAAATGAGTTATATGTTATGAATTAATTACTAACTCATTGTTTATAATGTTCATAGATATGGAGAAGACTCAGTGACATTAGACTACTGAGTGGACGCCGGAGGTGTTGGTGAGTGGACATGTAACCTTCAGCGTAACTTAGTTGTAACAGATTGGTTACAACGGGTAAACGTGGTTTTACTGCTTATAAACTGTTGATTGACATGTTGCCTTGATAGATATAGATTATGTGATATCTGGCCTTTGGGCATATGTGTTTTCAGAGGTCAACATGGTTTGGGCTTAAGGTTACTATTGAGTTGCCAACACAGGTCCTTGTACACGGATGGTTATAGGAATACTGTGTTGTGTGGGTAAATAGTACCTAGGCTATCGGTTTACCGCTGTATTGGCCTGCAGTTGGTGTGAGGTTGCTTGGGGGCCACCCGGGCATGAGGGCGCCTCAAGGACCGCCGATCCTCTTGGATGATATTTGTTTTCGATGCTTTATGCTGTAAACAAATGATTGTGTGTTTACGATGCTGTTGCTGTAAACTCGTTTAGTATGCTATGCTTAGTTGTAAACATATTTGTTAGGCTAAGCTGTGTTGATGGTTATTAGTTCATTCACTTAGCGTTGAGCTAATCCCCCACATTACCACTCCTTGCAGGATATGATTAGATTATGGGATGAGCAAGGAGCTTTTGACTGGATGGAATGTTTGATGACCCGATGTTTACTCTGATCTTTGATTTTATAAAATCATTGTTGTCTTTCAAATTATGTAACACCCAAAATGATAAATGATGTTTTGAAATAGATTGACTAATATGAGTATTATATAATGTATAATTATTAATGTTTGTTGGACTTTCGCTTCCGGATATAAAAAAAAAAAAATGGCTTTGAGAAATGTAGGGTGTTATAAATGAACATCTGTGACAATTACAAATTTCTACAAAATCTCATGTATCTTCATTTCTTTTATTGAAGAATCATGCCGCCAAAGACAAGACCATACACCGATGCTCAACTTACGTCACTCATAACCCAGGCTGTGACTGAAGCCCTGGCTCGAAATATTCCACAGAATTCCGAGAGAAACAGCGATGCCGCTGAAACCCCCACTGCTAAACCTTGTTCTTACATGGACTTCCAGAGCTGCAAACCCTCAAGTTTCAAGGGTACTAAGGGAGCCATCGGACTGATCAGATGGTTCGAGAAGATGGAAACTGTTTTCCGCGTCAGCAAATATGCGGAAGGCGACAAAGTTAATTTCGCCACCTGCTCCCTCGAAGATGATGCCCACTCTTGGTGGAACTCCTACTCCCAATCAGTGGGTGCTGACACTGCCTACCAACTCTCTTGGGAGAACTTGAAAGCAAAACTCCCCGCCAAATACTGCTCAATCGACAAACTCCAGAAGCTGGACGAGGAGTTCTGGAACCTAAAAGTTCAGGGCTGTAATATCGATGGTTACACCACCAGATTCCAGCAACTCGCTGCCCTCCGCCCAGCCATGGTAAGCACAGAACCTGATAAAATCATGAAGAACATCCTTGGTCTTCCTGAGCCTGTTCGGGGGCACGTTGCCTCTTCAAACCAAACCACCATTGACGGTGCAATCCTACTGGCCCAAGACCTGATGGCAATGAGCCAAGATTCTGAACCACCCACTTCATCCTCCCACAACAACAAAAGAAAGTTGTCCGACTACCACAACAACCACCCAAACCAACAAAACAAGAAATCCGACACCATCAAAGCCTACAACACCACCACAGACATCAAACGAGGCTACACTGGGAGTAAGCCCTATTGTTCCAAGTGCAGCCGCCACCACGAAGGTTCTTGTGGCTCCTTTTGCAGTAATTGCAAGAGGCATGGTCACCTCACCCAGGATTGCCGTTCCTCTACCAACAACAACCTTAACAACACCAGAACACCCAAAGTCTGCTTTGAGTGTGGGAACCCCGGGCACTTCAGGGACACGTGCCCAAACCTGAAGAACAACAACAACAACAGCAACATCAACAACAACAACACCCGAAGTAGAGCCTTCGTCATCAACTCCGGGGACGCCCGCCAAGACCCGAATGTGGTCTCGGGTATGTTCCTCCTCAACAACTTAACTGCTTCTGTTCTATTTGATACTGGTGCTGATAGAAGCTTTATCTCTGATGACTTTTGCCCACTACTTGACATCACTCCTGTTGCCTTAGATGTTAAGTACACTGTAGAGCTAGCAAATGGGAAACTTATAGAAACCAATAGTGTGATACCTAATTGCACTTTAAACCTAGCTGACGAAACCTTTTCAATCGATCTTGTACCCGTTGAAATCGGAAGTTTCGACGTCATCATTGGAATTGAGTGGTTGTCCAAACACCGAGCCGAAATCATTTGTTACGATAAGATCGTCCGTATCCCACTCGCCGTCGGTAGAACCTTGATCATACAGGGGGAGACCGGTGGGACGAGACTCAATATCATCTCTTGCTTAAAAACCCGAAAATTTCTGAGAAAGGGTTACCCTGCAATACTCGCACACATCGCAGAGAAGAAGTCGGAGGAGAAGCGACTTGAGGATGTGCCAATTGTTAGAGACTTTACCGAAGTCTTTCCGGAAGAACTACCTGGTCTACCTCCACCTAGACAGGTTGAGTTCTCTATCGATCTCGTGCCAGGTGCCGCACCGGTGACCCGCGCACCGTACCGTTTAGCCCCATCCGAACTTCAGGAGTTGTCCACCCAGTTACAGGAACTCCTGGATAGATGATTCATTAGACCGAGTTCTTCACCTTGGGGAGCTCCGGTCTTATTTGTAAAAAAGAAGGACGGTTCATTCCGAATGTGCATCGACTATCGAGAGTTGAACAAATTGACCGTCAAAAACCCATACCCACTTCCTCGCATTGATGATCTATTCGACCAACTTCAGGGTTCAAGTTTCTACTCAAAAATCGACCTACGATCAGGATATCATCAGTTACGGGTTCGCGACACCGATATTCCAAAAACTGCTTTCAGAACTCGTTACGGGCACTACGAATTCCAAGTGATGCCCTTCGGTTTAACCAACGCACCGGCCGTATTCATGGACCTCATGAACCGGGTGTGTAAACCTTACCTCGACAAGTTTGTCATTGTCTTTATCGATGACATACTCATTTACTCGCGCAACGAGCAAGAACATGCGCAACACCTCAAAACCATCCTAGAACTACTTAGACACGAGGAGCTTTACGCCAAATTCTCTAAGTGTGAGTTTTGGATAAAAACCGTTCAATTCCTTGGTCACGTGATCGACAGTCAAGGAATTCACGTTGACCCATCAAAAATCGAGGCTATCAAAAACTGGCAAGCACCCACAACTGCAACTGAAGTACGTCAATTCTTGGGTCTTGCTGGGTACTATCGGCGATTCATCGAAAATTTCTCCAAAATAGCTCAGCCACTCACGGTACTGACTCAGAAAGAAAAGAAGTTCAATTGGACTGATAAACAGGAGTCGGCCTTTCAATTATTGAAACAAAAGCTTTGCAGTGCTCCAATTTTATCCCTACCCGCAGGCACCGATGACTTCGTGGTATACTGCGATGCTTCTCATCAAGGTCTCGGTTGTGTGCTGATGCAACGGGACAAAGTTATTGCCTACGCCTCACGACAACTCAAAATCCACGAAAAGAACTACACCACTCATGATCTCGAACTTGGAGCTGTCGTTTTTGCTCTCAAAATCTGGAGACATTATCTCTACGGCACCAAGTGCACAATCTTTACCGACCACAAAAGCCTCCAGCACATATTCGATCAGAAAGACCTCAACATGAGGCAACGTCGATGGGTCGAGTTGCTTACCGATTACGATTGCGAGATCAAGTACCATCCAGGGAAGGCTAATGTTGTTGCCGATGCCCTCAGTCGAAAGGAACGACCAAAACCACTTCGAGTCCGAGCCATCAGTATGACCATTCACAACGATCTTACCATTCAGATTCATACCGCTCATATCGAAGCCCTAAAACCTGAAAACATCAAAAACGAAGCCTTACGGGGTATTGACAAACAATTTGAAACCAAATCTAACGGGATTAGGTATTTCTCAAACCGAATCTGGTTGCCTAGTTTCGGAAACCTACGAGACTTGGTGATGGATGAGGCTCACAAGTCTAAATATTCTATCCATCCGGGATCCGATAAGATGTACCACGGCATCAAAGAATTTTATTGGTGGCCGAACATGAAAGCCGAAATCGCCACTTATGTCAGCAAGTGCCTTACTTGCTCAAAAGTCAAAACCGAACATCAAAAACCTTCTGGTTTACTCCAACAACATGAAATCCCTGAATGGAAATGGGAACAAATTGCCATGGATTTCATAACCAAACTACCCAAGTCGTCGAGCGGTTGCGATACCATTTGGGTGATCGTCGATCGTCTCACCAAATCTGCTCATTTCCTGGCAATCAAGGAAAACGATAAAATGGAGCGCCTTGCACAAATTTACATCAAAGAAATTGTTTCTCAACACGGTGTTCCAACCTCGATTATCTCCGATAGAGATGCCCGCTTCACCTCTCACTTTTGGCAATCACTTCATAAAGTAATGGGTACCCGTCTTGATATGAGTACCGCATACCATCCCCAAACCGATGGCCAAAGTGAACGAACCATTCAGACACTGGAAGATATGCTACGCGCCTGTGTAGTTGATTTCGGTACAAACTGGGAAGGACACCTACCGTTATGCGAATTTTCCTACAATAACAGCTATCACGCCAGCATTAAGGCTGCACCTTTTGAGGCACTGTACGGTCGTAAGTGCCGATCACCGATTTGTTGGACCGAAGTGGGAGACAGCCAACTCACTGGTCCTGAACTCATACACGCCACCACTGAGAAAATTGTGGAAATCCAAAACCGACTCAAAGCCGCACGTGATCGTCAGAAAAGTTATGCTGATGTGAGACGCAAACCACTCGAGTTCCAAGTTGGGGATCGAGTACTCTTAAAAGTATCGCCTTGGAAAGGCATCATCCGTTTTGGCAAACGCGGGAAGTTAAATCCCAGGTACATCGGGCCTTTTGAGATCCACGAACGGATTGGCCCCGTAGCTTATTGATTGCAGCTGCCATCCGAACTCAGCAGCGTGCACCCCACTTTTCATATTACAAATTTGAAGAAGTGCCTGTCTGATGAGACACTTATCATTCCACTCGATGAAATTCGAGTTGACGACAAGCTTCACTTCGTTGAGGAACCCGCTGAAATCATGGATCGTGAGGTCAAACAACTAAAACAAAGTCGTATTCCCATCGTCAAAGTCAGATGGAATTCGCGGCGCGGTTCGGAATTCACTTGGGAACGGGAAGACCAAATGCGACTCAAGTATCTTCAGCTATTCACCGATTCTACATCAACCGCGACCTCGAGCTAAATTTCGGGACGAAATTCTCCTAACAGGGGGAGAATGTAACACCCGCCAAATTAGGACTAGTAATTAGTGCCTAATTCTCTGTTAATACTTGTAATTAGTTTTGTATTATGCTAATTAATGTATCAAAATATATATTGTTAAATATATACGAATTATGCGATTTGATTAAATCGTACAAAATCTAAATCGAATGTAATTCGGTTCCATAAATACGGACGTTGGTGAAACATTTTGCACAAATAACGCTATTATGTCAAAAATATTATTCTAATAATATTCCAATTATAAATCGTATCGTACAAACAAAACTTACACGCCTTAAAATAATAAATGCGCAAACAAATAAAACGAACTAAGTTATGTTTTATAACTCAAATATAACGTAATTGGTGAAATATTTCAATAAAAATAACGCGTAATGATTCGTAATTTAAAACTAATAATTAAACATATAAAATAATTAATTAATGCTTAAACGAACGGGAAAACGAATACCGCACGGAGCGCAACGCGGGAGCTGAAAAAGGAGGAGGCTCATCAAAACCCCCTCCCTCCTCATTTCTTCCTCATTTCACCATCCTTTTCTCTCTCTCTCCATTTCTTTCTTTCAAATCACCACACCACCACCAACTCACCAATCTTCAAAATAACACCATTAAACGACGACGGATCATACCACCCCTTTGGAGAAAAACGTTCACCACTTCACGATCTACAACACTATCTTTTCGGATTTTTAATCCGACACTTTGTAAGTTTCCGACAAATCCCAAAATCTCTCATTTTTAAGTGTTTTTGCTTGTTAGTGGTTTGTAACAACTTATAATGTCCATAAAAGGGTTGGGTAAAAATCTTGGGTCGAACGGTGGCCGGAAAACTCGATTTTGGTTCAATTTCCGGCGAACAGTTTGAAGTGTCGCTAGTGTGCCAAAAACAGTGCTAGCGACACTAGCTAAGTGTCGCTATTCTTAAGTGTCGCCCCTATAGCGACACTACTTAAGTGTCGCTGAAATACTTAACCGGATTTAGATTAGCGACACTCCCTTAGTGACGCCAAAAATATAAGTGCCGCCTATAGCGACACTAATCAAGTGTCGCCTCTTTATCAAAAATCAGAAATATAGCAACACTCACTAAGTGTCGCCTAACCAGTGCCGCCTATAGCGACACTCCTCTAGTGTCGCCCAACTATAGTGTCGCCAAAAACAGAAAGTTTAACTAATATTTCACTAAGTGTCGAACCTATATAACCTCAAACACTTATACGATACGACTTATAAAACACATTGGGACACATTTGTAAGTGCAAAACACCAATAACATGATAATAATACTTAAAGCTTATTATTTCAAATCCATCACCAACGGGCCTTACACTTTTCAAATACTTAAACTTATCAACCAAATAGTGGAAATTTGGACATTCTAGTTGAACGAACAACTACAAGAGTTATCTTTTGAGATACTCAATCGTATTTATAACCATCGCGTGTCGTGGACACCCTCAGGTTACAAGTCTTTGGACTTCATTACTCGGCTAATCAACTTACGTTTATTTAAACGCTTTCAGGCTCATGTGAGTCTCATAGCCCCTCTTTTCACTGTTTTACTCAGGGGTGTGATACATTGCTTATTTTAACATGTGAACGCAAGTACAACTTTTACATATACTACATGAGTTTTACTCTAATCATTTAAAGTCCTCCGTCAACATAGTTGTTAATACGTTGTAGCGTGAATATTAGTATATGGTACCATATAGGATTGACCCCCCTTGTTCGGGTTAGCAAGCACTAACCGGGTAAACGGACGTACTAATATTTGGGAAGACGAATGTTGATTAGGCATTCGTGGAGGCACCTCGCCCGAAATTCTCTTTAGGCCCTCGAGTTAAGCTCAACTATGTGCTCATGGCTGTATACGCGATTACTATCATTCTATTTGCTGGATGCAAATCATTATTAAATCTTGCGATTCATACTATATTACTTGATTTCAAACCTGTGAGCTCACCAGCTTTAGCTGACCCATTTTAGCATGTATCGCAGGTACCAAGCAGTAAGGTTGCTTCAGGACTGTTAGCTCGAGTCAGCATACAAACGTTTGAGATTTTCTTGCATTAGTATATTTTGTACAAGTACTTATGTACTGAAATCTCCTTTTATATAAACTCGAGCTATGTAAAGCTATAAATGTTGTAAACATTTCAATGTCAATATATTTTTGTTAAAACGACGCATATAGAGTCGTTTACTATATATCTTTGTGCTTTGTTATTGATTAGTAACACCCAAATCGTGCTTCCGCAAATCATTAAAGTTGGGGGTGTTACAGAAACTACCAACAATATATTCATCCATAATAAATACTGAATGTAAATTACGATTTCATTTTTCTACATAACAATTAGTCCAAAAAAATACACGCTCATATAAATTATTAGTCAAAATATGAGACATTAAAAAGTAAAATTATAAGGTGTACCAATAAAAACAATATTAAACATAAATAAATGTTTTTATCTTTTCATTTTATATTTCGTGATTTAGTAAAGAAATTAGAAGTGATTTTCTTTAGTTTTACATTAATTACGTTCGATTTTTAATTATTTTGTTACATATGAATGAAAATCGATAATAACTTGAAAAATAAAAAAAAGTTCATATTTTATAATATTATTCTAAATCTTTATTGCAGGTATAATGTTTGGAAGTTTTTACATTAGTTTAAATTGAAAATACTTTGGTACAAACACAATATTCTCAAACATGTGATCACATTATTTTTAATAATCGTTAATATCTTCACCGTCGCAATGCGCGGATGCTCTTCTAGTATCACATAAGATACGATGCCTCGAATATTGTTTTTACCATATAAAAGAACATTTTGATTAATAAAATACTTAGAACTTCAACAAAATTAGCTGAAGAAATATGTTACACAACAACCATGAAGAAAGTACGACATTAGACAATTAAAAAGGTATAAGAAGACAAACCAATATGCAAGTTCACTCAAACATCTTTCTATTCTACATCAAGTTTGAATGTTTGATCAATTCGATCAACCCAAAAAAAAAGCACAAGAAAATGGCAATCCATTTTCTTTCTAAAATGGTTCCCAAGTTCTTAATGTTTTGATTTGGAATGCTTGATCACAGGCTAATTGATGACCGAGTCAATGTTTGTTGAGCTATTGCGCGCTATCATAAAGCAACACACTTCTCTATCTGTGATAGACTTCAAATCTCTGCAGACCATGATCAACAACTGTTTATTACTTTATGTGTACTTCGAAAAACATAAATAAAAACCTTATATTAGCTAGAGAAAACTTAATACACGAGTATCTAAGAATTGTTTTTGGAGGTGCTTGGTAAGTGAAATATCCATGATGATCTAAGCAGCGTTCACATAAATAGGTCTTATTCATTATACAACTAAATTATATATCTTTTTATACTAATTATATTATATAAGAATTGAAGAAATAATCTTACATTTGATCGGTCAAAGCTTGCTTAGAGAGGGCACCAGCCATATCAATTTTGTTGCCCAAAACGAGCAACGGAATGCCGCTCAATGTGTCAATGTTGGTTTGCTCAGCAGATCATGGAGCTCACCTTTTGAGACGCTCTATGATCTGCAGCATTCCACAACATAACTACATACACAAATTAATATTATGGTAATAAAACACCAAAATTCAATCAATATGCGAAATAGTCACATTGTTGGCAAACGTCATAATTTTTTTGAAGTGAAAGTAGCATACAATGGCAGAAACTGCACGACAATATCTCTCCCACATACTGCGAGATTGTTGTTGACCTCCAAGATCCCACAACTTTATCGTTACATTCCCTTTAGTTACGTTACGCATATTGAATCTTACCTGAAGTCACAACTTTTTATTGTAAGACGCGATGATGATTCATGAAATAGAAGTAACAAGTTTCGTTGGGGATCAATGGTAAAAAATTACAAAAAACTCACTGTCGGGATCATGTCTTCGTTGTATCCACGTGTAACACCCCCAAATTTAACAGTTTGCGGAAGCGACGTTTTGGGTGTTACTAATCAATAATAACAAGCACAAAGGATACAGTGAACGACTCTAAATGAGACGTTCGAAAAGTTATTACATTAATACATAAGTAGTTTCAAAATACAAGCTCGAGTTCAAGTAAATTCCTAGAGATTCTAATACATAACAGTAAGTACAAAAGTAATGCAATAAAATCTCCAAGCTTGTAAATGCATGTGACTCGAGCTAAGTAAGCTTATCCTGCTGGGCATCCCTACTGATGCTGTGTACCTGAGAAGCATTACTAAAACGGTCAACCAAAAAAAAGGTTGGTGAATCTCACAGGTTTGTAAGTAAGTAAACAGTTGAACACACAAGTAGTATTTGTAAATCATAGCCAGCCAGTAAGTAACGATCACAGGTTATGCTCATCGTTTTCTTAAGTTTTAATAAGTGGGTGGTTGCAGGTTATGCTAACCGTTTGATACAATTGCCATGAGCCACCATAGTTGAAGCTTAACGTACAGTAAATATAGGTACCCCCTCATGAATGTAATCCAAAACATTCATACGGAACGAGTAAGAAACGCCCGTTTCTACAGGAACGGTTCGTGGTAGTGCTTGCTACCCCGGGCGGGGATTGTCAGTCCCATATGGATCCATATACTAAAACTCGCGCTTATCACATAACTAACAACTATGGTTCAGGAGGATTTCATTGGATTAGTCGTAAACTCATGCAGTTGGCGTATTCGTAATCTCATACAGTAAGTAAATCATGGCAGCAAGTAAGTTTTGTGTGTTCATGTAAAACAGTAATGCATCTCACCCCTGAGTAAAAACAGTAAAGTAGGGGCTGTAAGACTCACCTGAGTCTGGCAGACAATGCAGTAAGTAAGCAAGTAGTATCCCGAACTAGCAACCCTTAGCGTCCTAATACGCATAAGGTTTAGTAAGTAAATGGAATACTTGTAAAGTATCCATGCTAGCTGTTCCCAAACTAGTTAATGTCCATTAGTTTATTTGTACGTTTGTAATCGTTTGTAGTTTGTAGAAAAGTTATACGGTCCGTTTGTTATCGGTGTATAATAATAATTCCATCCATTATTATTATGTATTCATAGTAGTTGTACTTTTGTAAAGCGTACGTGTATAACTGTTTGTTTGTATCACATCGTGTATCGTTTGCGTAAGTTCCTATGGGCTTAAACCCCAAAGGGTACGAGTGAAACCTCGTAAGTATTCGAGTGTATGTTCGTATCAGTTAACGTGTAATCCCGCACGTAACTAGTGAGTGAACTGGTAAGTTCGTATCGGATGCAATCCCGTGTAATGTACAAGTGTAAGTTCGTTGGAGTGTAATCTCCTAAGTATTTCGAGTGTAAACTCGTGTGCGTGTGTGAGTGAAATCTCACGTTAGTTTAGCATAGTCTTGTACGTATTCAAGTGTTGTTGTATACTTTCAAAAGTATAGTATTTTCAGGTATAAGTAGCATCGTATTTGATTTAGTAGTTGAAAAGTGATTCTAACACTTAGAGTATATTTTGTTTTCTGATCTGGGCTTTCTGCGACACAAGGCTTGTGTCGCAGACCGTATGCGACATAAGGTCTGTGTCGTATGGATTTGTTTCTGATTTAGTGTTTATGCGACACAATGGTTGTGTCGCAGACAGGGGTACGACACAACGATACGACATAGCCGTTGTGTCGCAATCAAGCGATAGGTAAACTTTGTGTCGTAGATGATACGACATATAGTGCGACATAAGCGTTGTGTCGCATTCATTGCGACATAACGTGCGACATAACATGCGACATAGTGTTGTGTCGCATGAAATTTCGGTCCGATGCGACACAAGAGGTCTGTTCGGAATTTAAGTTTCCGAAAACGTATTTTCCGGTTTCCGTTGGGTCTAGAACTTTTATACTAGTTTTAATATGTTATAATAAGTTCATAGTAACTATTGGTGGTCGTTTTTAAGGTTTGTGGTGTCGTTTTCTTTAAAATGACCAAAACCGACATTTCCGTTAACGTGTTCAAAAACGTGTTTTAGTTACATATTTGGACATTACTAAGCTAGGGGAACAATAATCTAGCAAAATAAAAGTAATCGGAAAAGTTTCGGGTCGCCGGAAAACTTACAAAGTTGTCGAAACGAAAATCCGAAAAGATAGGTTTGTAGCCCTCGTTCTCGTGATCGCTTTTCTCCAAACGGGTATAGACCTTCGAGGTGTTTTAAGGGTAGTTTTTAGGTGTTTTTGGGTGGTGATTTAGAGAGAGAGAGAAACCGTAGAGAGAGAGAGAGAGAGAATGATTGAGAGTGGGTTGTGTTTGTGTTTGTGTGTGGATTTGATCAAAAGGGTGAGGGTGTGAGATCCCCTCACCTTGGCCGGTTTTGGTGGGGCCACCAAAGTGTGGTCTCACCAAACTTTGCTTCCTCCGTGTTTGCGCTCCGTGCGGTGTTCGTTTCCCCGGTCGTTTAAACGTAAAACTAATTTTATACGCGATTAAATATACGTTTGAAAATACGAAATAATACCCGATTATTAAGTTGAAGCATTTTATCAAAATACTAGTTTTCAAGTTATAAATCATAACTTAGTTTGTTTTGTCGGTTGGTCGAGTTTTCGGAGAGTTCGGTGACGTTTTAATTAAAACGTACGTTTTCCGTTATATTATAAACATAATATAAAGTAATAATCAAAGTAATTAAATAATTTCACATTATTTAATAGTTGTTTTATTAATGTACGCAAGTTGTACGATTGTTGTTTTATACGATCTGTACGAATCGTATACGCGTATATATATATATTCCATCCATATATATATAATAAGTAAATAACGCATATAATCCTATTTCATATTATATACAAGTAATAAACACGTAATTAGGAAAATTTTAAATTGGTCCTAATTTTGGGGTTGTTACATTCTCCCCTTGTTAATAAAATTTCGTCCCGAAATTTGTTCGAAGTAGTAACCGGTAGTTCGATACTAGTCAGGTAGCTATAATGTGTACCAGTAGCCTACAGTAGTAGGGTAGGTCCTACAGTGTTCGTAGTAAGGTAATTGTCTAATAGTAACGTACCCTTAGTTTTGTTGTCTGAAGGTAGTGGACATTGGGCCTTAAGATGGCCAGCACTCCCGCAGTTGAAGCACAGCTTCGTCTTAGGGAAGTTAGTACTCTTAAGGTAGGACTTGCATCGACCGACGGGTATGGTACACGGTCCTTCATGATGCCGAGTGCATTGGGGACAGAAAGGTTTCTTTCCCAAGTAGTTTCCGGTGGGTTTGGAGGGAGTAATCTTCACTCTTTTTGTTGGAGGTGACGTACAGTCGGTGTCGGTATCCTCTTCAGTAGGAGTATCATGTGAAGTTGGTGGTGAAGTAGGGTTTTCTAAAGCTATTAAACGTAGCTCGTACTCACGCATACGTATGTCATTTTGGAAAGCAATTCGTCGTAGGTCATCAATGTCTTCCCGTGCTTCAGTCAGTTGTTTTCGCAGCGAATCAATAGTTTGGTTAAGGTGGTTGACTGATTCAGTAGTCAAGGTTTCATCAACTGATGCTTTTGCAGTAGTTAGAGCAGCAGGAGGGGCAGGTGCTGCTGCAGATTCAGCGGAGTGTTCTGTATCACACTCGAGTTCGAGGAGGTAAGGAAACATCTTCGGTTCCTCACTGAGCAGTTCATTTTGCAGTGTAGGGTTGTTGACGGAGTGAGTTGTCATTTCCTACGAAATACGTGTTCTATTTAAGAATTTGCCTCAAGTAAGTGAAGTTATATTAATTTATCTATTTAAAGTAACGAATAGCATACGAGTTCCCGGTCTCAACCAGTTTGAGATAATTGGGAAGGGAGTTTGGGTTACTGTATCTAAAGTGTAAGGCAAATTGTGTTGTCGGGATTTAAGTAGTCGGTCGTTTCCTAATCCTATTGTGTACTTAGGATCAAAGAAAAACACACAGAATAAAATACAGTTATACATAAGTCATTAAGCGAGAGATTTATGAGAAAACAGATTCGGGTAGTCAAAGAATAAGCGTACCCGGGTTGAGTAAATCACAGAGTCTCGGATTTGGGTCATCCTCCCTAGCATTGATTACATAAGCTCTACTCCTTGTATTGTTGGTTCGGGGTTTCAGCTTAGGGCAATCCTTCCTGAAGTGCCCGGTACCGTTGCACTCATAGCAGGTTTTGGGTGCAGAAGTATCAGTACCAGTGGGGTTGGTTCGGCAGTCTTGGGCCAGGTGCCCGAATTTCTTGCACTTAGTGCAGGGACAGGAGCCGTTATGATGGCGGCTACATTTGGAGCAGTAAGGCTTGCTCCCCTTGTAAGCCTTTGAGTCATTGACGTTGACAATTGCAAGCTTTTTGTCGGGAGTCGGGTTGGATGAGTGGGGACTTACTTCCCATTTACGTTTGTTATTCGCAGACGGGGTTGAAGTCGAGCCACGGCGGACAGAATTGGCCGTTAGTTCATGAGCCATGCGAATGGCGCTCTGAATGGTTCCCGGTTTAGATGAAGTCACCAGATCTTGAAGTCGCTGAGGAAGTCCGTCGACGTATTTTTCGATCCTTTTGTACTCAGGATCAACCATGGATGGGCACAGAAGTGCCAGTTGGTGAAAACGGTTGGTGTAGCCGGTGATGTCATCACCCTGCATCTTGTGATTCCAGAATTCTACTTCCAATTGTTTCAGCTCATCTCTTGGGCAGTACTCGCCCCTCAGCATAATCTTCAGTTCATCCCACTGTAGTTTGTAAGCCTCAGTAACGCTCACAGTCTGTGCATATGTGTTCCACCAGGTAAGGGCGGTGTCAGAAAAAGTACTGGTGGCGAACTTAACTTTATCCTCTTCCTTGCAGTTGCAAATGAGGAATACTGATTCGATTTTCTCGGTCCAGCGAATCAGACCGATCGCTCCTTCAGTACCTGCAAAGCTCAAGGGTTTGCAGTTTTGGAAGTCCTTGTAGGTGCAGGTTTTTGGTTGTGGTCCAGTATTAGCGGTATCTTCGCTACCAGGGGCTGAAGTCCGGGTAGCTAGAGCTTGAGCCACACTACGGGCGATTATACCCGCTACTTCGGCTTCAGTAAGAGTGATTTGTCGTCGAGGAGGCATGTTCCTTGAAACAATAAATAAAGAACATGTGAAGGTTTGAACAAGAATTATGATTGTGATGGTTTTAGTAAGTTTAGAGAAAATATGCCAAAGTTTGAAGGTTGTTTAAAGTTGTGTACTATAAATAAGTTTATACGGTTTTGAAGTTTTTGAAAATTTTATAAAACATTTTTGTAAATAATTTTGTAACATGTTTGATAAAAATACATTTGTTATTAAATTTTTGATAGTAAAAGTCGGTTGTATAATTTGAAGTCTACCGAAAACTTGAGTTAAAATGGTTCGGTTGAGATTATGGTCGGTGACGAGGTTTTGAAATTTTTGTATAACAATAACTGTTTAAAACAGAAGTTATGAAAGTTCCAGGGTAAAAGCAGGTTAAAATTTGTTGAAGATGTTTTTCCTAGAATACATCTAACAGTGCAGTAATGTACGTTGTAGAATGTTATAAACGTAGAATTAGATAGGGATGGCAATTGAAAATAAGGTCTCGATCTTCATATCGAAGGATGTTGCAGTAGCTATGTTTGTCAGTTAAAATGGTGTGGGCGGTAAACAAGGTATCATCGGACAAGGCCTATTCCTATACCTTCAGTATATAATAGCCTAGAGAGTAGTAGATAGTCGAGGCCTTCGGAAGTATGTTGGTATTTGTGAATTCATAAAGGTTGAGTAAATGTGAAACGACTAGAATCGAGTTGTCGTTTGTTTAATGTAAGTTGAAAAATGAAATTCGCAGCAGTCGAGAGAGAGTATCGTATCAGGGGAAAGAGGCCTATGTATATATATATATATATATATATATATATCACATAACCGCCTAGTATGTGTCTAGCACAATCAAGTAAAAGTCCCGGTTCTCTCGAGGTCAGAGTCAGCTAATGCATTCCGGTTCAACATAACCCCTTTCAGAACTCACATCATCCTCATTTAATTGTACATAGTTGATCAGGCTATGTTAAATTAAACTTGTATGCTGTAATTCCTGAACCAGTTATACCTAATGAGGAATACTGCCTAACGGTCATAGTCTAGGCCCACTAAATGCAACCTAGTTCACTATAACCTTAGGCTCTGATACCAATCTGTAACACCCCCAAATTTAACAGTTTGCGGAAGCGACGTTTTGGGTGTTACTAATCAATAATCACAAGCACAAAGGATACAGTGAACGACTCTAAATGAGACGTTCGAAAAGTTATTACATTAATACATAAGTAGTTTCAAAATACAAGCTCGAGTTCAAGTAAATTCCTAGAGATTCTAATACATAACAGTAAGTACAAAAGTAATGCAATAAAATCTCCAAGCTTGTAAATGCATGTGACTCGAGCTAAGTAAGCTTATCCTGCTGGGCATCCCTACTGATGCTGTGTACCTGAGAAGCATTACTAAAACGGTCAACCAAAAAAAAGGTTGGTGAATCTCACAGGTTTGTAAGTAAGTAAACAGTTGAACACACAAGTAGTATTTGTAAATCATAGCCAGCCAGTAAGTAACGATCACAGGTTATGCTCATCGTTTTCTTAAGTTTTAATAAGTGGGTGGTTGCAGGTTATGCTAACCGTTTGATACAATTGCCATGAGCCACCATAGTTGAAGCTTAACGTACAGTAAATATAGGTACCCCCTCATGAATGTAATCCAAAACATTCATACGGAACGAGTAAGAAACGCCCGTTTCTACAGGAACGGTTCGTGGTAGTGCTTGCTACCCCGGGCGGGGATTGTCAGTCCCATATGGATCCATATACTAAAACTCGCGCTTATCACATAACTAACAACTATGGTTCAGGAGGATTTCATTGGATTAGTCGTAAACTCATGCAGTTGGCGTATTCGTAATCTCATACAGTAAGTAAATCATGGCAGCAAGTAAGTTTTGTGTGTTCATGTAAAACAGTAATGCATCTCACCCCTGAGTAAAAACAGTAAAGTAGGGGCTGTAAGACTCACCTGAGTCTGGCAGACAATGCAGTAAGTAAGCAAGTAGTATTCCGAACTAGCAACCCTTAGCGTCCTAATACGCATAAGGTTTAGTAAGTAAATGGAATACTTGTAAAGTATCCATGCTAGCTGTTCCCAAACTAGTTAATGTCCATTAGTTTATTTGTACGTTTGTAATCGTTTGTAGTTTGTAGAAAAGTTATACGGTCCGTTTGTTATCGGTGTATAATAATAATTCCATCCATTATTATTATGTATTCATAGTAGTTGTACTTTTGTAAAGCGTACGTGTATAACTGTTTGTTTGTATCACATCGTGTATCGTTTGCGTAAGTTCCTATGGGCTTAAACCCCAAAGGGTATGAGTGAAACCTCGTAAGTATTCGAGTGTATGTTCGTATCAGTTAACGTGTAATCCAGCACGTAACTAGTGAGTGAACTGGTAAGTTCGTATCGGATGCAATCCCGTGTAATGTACAAGTATAAGTTCGTTGGAGTGTAATCTCCTAAGTATTTCGAGTGTAAACTCGTGTGCGTGTGTGAGTGAAATCTCACGTTAGTTTAGCATAGTCTTGTACGTATTCAAGTGTTGTTGTATACTTTCAAAAGTATAGTATTTTCAGGTATAAGTAGCATCGTATTTGATTTAGTAGTTGAAAAGTGATTCTAACACTTAGAGTATATTTTGTTTTCTGATCTGGGCTTTCTGCGACACAAGGCTTGTGTCGCAGACCGTATGCGACATAAGGTCTGTGTCGTATGGATTTGTTTCTGATTTAGTGTTTATGCGACACAATGGTTGTGTCGCAGACAGGGGTACGACACAACGATACGACATAGCCGTTGTGTCGCAATCAAGCGATAGGTAAACTTTGTGTCGTAGATGATACGACATATAGTGCGACATAAGCGTTGTGTCGCATTCATTGCGACATAACGTGCGACATAACATGCGACATAGTGTTGTGTCGCATGAAATTTCGGTCCGATGCGACACAAGAGGTCTGTTCGGAATTTAAGTTTCCGAAAACGTATTTTCCGGTTTCCGTTGGGTCTAGAACTTTTATACTAGTTTTAATATGTTATAATAAGTTCATAGTAACTATTGGTGGTCGTTTTTAAGGTTTGTGGTGTCGTTTTCTTTAAAATGACCAAAACCGACATTTCCGTTAACGTGTTCAAAAACGTGTTTTAATTACATATTTGGACATTACTAAGCTAGGGGAACAATAATCTAGCAAAATAAAAGTAATCGGAAAAGTTTCGGGTCGCCGGAAAACTTACAAAGTTGTCGAAACGAAAATCCGAAAAGATAGGTTTGTAGCCCTCGTTCTCGTGATCGCTTTTCTCCAAACGGGTATAGACCTTCGAGGTGTTTTAAGGGTAGTTTTTAGGTGTTTTTGGGTGGTGATTTAGAGAGAGAGAGAAACCGTAGAGAGAGAGAGAGAGAGAGAATGATTGAGAGTGGGTTGTGTTTGTGTTTGTGTGTGGATTTGATCAAAAGGGCGAGGGTGTGAGATCCCCTCACCTTGGCCGGTTTTGGTGGGGCCACCAAAGTGTGGTCTCACCAAACTTTGCTTCCTCCGTGTTTGCGCTCCGTGCGGTGTTCGTTTCCCCGGTCGTTTAAACGTAAAACTAATTTTATACGCGATTAAATATACGTTTGAAAATACGAAATAATACCCGATTATTAAGTTGAAGCATTTTATCAAAATACTAGTTTTCAAGTTATAAATCATAACTTAGTTTGTTTTGTCGGTTGGTCGAGTTTTCGGAGAGTTCGGTGACGTTTTAATTAAAACGTACGTTTTCCGTTATATTATAAACATAATATAAAGTAATAATCAAAGTAATTAAATAATTTCACATTATTTAATAGTTGTTTTATTAATGTACGCAAGTTGTACGATTGTTGTTTTATACGATCTGTACGAATTGTATATGCGTATATATATATATTCCATCCATATATATATAATAAGTAAATAACGCATATAATCCTATTTCATATTATATACAAGTAATAAACACGTAATTAGGAAAATTTTAAATTGGTCCTAATTTTGGGGTTGTTACACCACGGGTCTGCAAAAGCAAATTAAAACAAAAGAAAAGTTTGAATGCTAAAAGATGATTTTTCAAGAGACCTAATCAACAATATTATTCAAATGTATATGAAACTGCTTAGGTATAAATTACAGCAACAACATTAACGGAGTGAAGTTTTGCCAGGGTTTTTTGAGCCAAATCAGAGAAAGCTCCATTTTTTGCTTGAAAGATGGGCTGTAACATATGATTCCATTATTAGTGAATGCATTAGTATAATCTATTTGAGTGTTGTACACCATCTTAGCATCAAAGCAACATTGGATGATAGTTTTAGCCTCTTAGAAGCATCAATATGTAACACGTTCATGTTTAATCTTGCAAGGTTCAATAAACTCACATAGTCACATATAAGGTTGTAGCAGGTTAGAATACAATTATTTACGAAATGTCATCTTTATTGCCGATAGATATTCTCATATCATATCATACCTACTAAAGTTTGTGTAGCTATTAAAATTCAAAATAATATCAAGATTAAATAACTAAATGTTTATGTCATAAAAATATCATCTTTATTGCTAATATATATATTCTCATACCTACTTATCTGCTTATTGCTTAATTTTACAGCAGCAGATAAGCAGAAACAAACACTCTTCAAAAAATATTTATTTGTTTATTTTGTAAGAACATTTTAAAAATAAGTACGGAGTCCCTCACTTGTATTTTTAAATGTCAGGGTACTCAATTGTAAATATGGAAGAAAAATTGAAAATTGCGTTTTTTGAAATGTCGTCCCTTCTCCTTTTATCACTCTACTACCGAAGAAAAAGAAAAGGGAAAAAACTAAAAAAAAAAAAAAAGCTACGAAACCCTAAATCCCCAAATCAAATTAGAATTAGAAACCCTAACTATAACAGCAGCTAAATCAAAATGATGGCTAGGATCGCACCCAAATCATTAACCAGAATCATCTCCCATTCACGAAGCCTTTGCGCCGCAACTCAATCGCAAAAGCTGGAAAGGATCGCCGACGAGATTCTCAGCCTTACAAAACTCGAACGAAATGATTACTCAGTATTGTTACGTTATAAAATGGGATTTAACAAATATGGTCCGGCGGTCACTGGAATCGGATCTTCGTCGTCCGCCGGAGCTGCCTCTGCCGGAGCAGAATCGGATGTGAAAGCCGCTGAGAAGGTTGTATTTGATGTTAAAATTGAGAAATATGATGCAGCTTCGAAAATTAAAATTATAAAGGAAGTTAGGGCTTTTACTGATTTAGGATTGAAAGAAGCTAAAGATTTGGTGGAAAAGGTACCTGTGGTGGTTAAAAAAGGAATTACTAAAGAAGATGCTGAATCAATTATGGCTAAGCTTAAGGATTTAGGTGCTACTGTTGTATTGGAATGATTCTTCTTTCATTACAATTTTATAATCATCATTTTTGATGAATTGCAGATCAAATTCTGTTTGAACATGTTTTTTATTTTACTTTGATTGCTGCTCTATTGGTGACAATCAAATATTATAGCTACAATGTTTAGATAGTGAAAAACATATGCTTAATTGTAGTTTATTGACTCCAGTTTTGTAATAATCTTGAGTTTGAAGTGTTCTTTAGTTGGACATGTGATTTGTTGTTTATTCTTGCGTGGTCATTGGAATTTGTTGAAAAAGGTGTCAAGGTTTTAGCCAATGCATGAATGTTCTCGCATGATTCAATCTCCTTTTCCTATGACGAGGTAAGGGAAGGGCTATTTTGACCCAAATGGTTGGATATTGATTGAGGTCTATCACTATTGTCAAGGAACCATGATCTTGACATGGTGGAATATGCTGAGTTCTAGGACTAGGTAGCCAAGATTTATCTCGAGCCAATTACTTAATCTTTACTACTTCTGTTGAGTGGCCAAGTAGTTGTCTCCATACTTGTTTCAGTTGTTTAAGCAGTTCAAACAGCTGATCTTGAGCCTCATAGTTATATTGCTAAAGTGGTCTCGACTAAAATGTTTGACTATTGAGTCCATGATTAGGGTGCCAAATAGCACTTTGGTTAAGCTAGAGTGAAAGATTGAATCTTGACGTGTATAGCTGATTTCACTTAAAAGTGTTATGATGGTGGTTTATTTTAATCCCGCAAATATCAAACAATGGTCCTCATGTAGCACTTATTCCCGTCTTTCCGGGAATAACCTTAATAGCTACTTGCATTGTTGCTTTTTGGGCACCACCACCCTTGCTACATCTGCCCCATGGTCATTTTCAGCATTCCCTTGCTGATGAATAATTGCATCTGGCAGTGAATAAATGTTTATTATTCAATATTTATGAACGGGGAAGATGTAATGTATTAAAAAAGTTCCATTGCGATCTTTTAACTCTTATGGAAATCATAATTTAAGTGCTTCTGTAGAGTGATGATAAGTATATACCCGAGAACTGATTATTATTGTACTTATTATCAAGGATTTTCCCTTCTTGGAGAAGTCTGTTCGAGATTGTAGCTATTGTTATGTACCAACAGGGGCAATACCAGAACTATATCTTTGTGGGGGCAAGTTTTAGAATGTTCGACAAATTATTTCGGTCGACAAATATTCACTGGACATTTATTCTGTAGAATGATCGCTCAACTTAATATCTTCTAACTTTATGTATGAACGAATATAGAGTATTTTAGCCATGAAAAAGAACCCTAACACAAATACAATGCGATTCAGTTTGGTTCAACAGCTGTTGTTGTTCTATTTTATCCAAAGAATTTCGATTGAGATGGAATCAGTCTTATTCTGCCCATGATGGCCACTTTATATAACATAATTATTCTCAAGCTAATGTATTGTGAAAAATGAAATCTATATTCTAAGTAGTACGTTAATGATTTATACGTACAAACTAAAACATAAATTAAACCAAAAACAATCTAGAATCACTTCCTTGCAATCTGAAATGGCAAAAAGACCCCGTCTTTCATCATGCTTTCCTTCCAATTTTCCAGAATACCATCCGCAGATGGCAACTTGCTTCTCTTTGATTCATCCAATTCTCCAAATTCACCAGTCAGGAAATCCTCTGAATCATAATCATAATCATCATCTAATCCCTCATTATTAGTCAATTTTAATCTTTTATCTCTAAAACTTTCAACAGATTCATCAAGTGTTAACTCATCAGCAAAATGTTCCATTATACTGTCTAATCCCCCTCCTTTAACATCAAATGGTGACTCCACATACGGCTCATGCGTAGTGTTACCGTCTGTACTCACCCGATATGAGTTATTTGACTTTGACCCACAAAGTGATTGCAATAGTCTTGATAACTTATAGGCTGATGCTTCCATTGCTACATCATGGGTACCAATCTTGTCAAAAAGTTTTCTTAAATGAGACCGAGAAATTTTACCTTTGTACTCTTCAAACAATCCTCTCCATTCCTTTTCTCGCACCTGGAATGGGGCATGAGCCATGCTGTTAAGAATTGTTAAAGCTCGATCTAAGTCATCTTGGATCATGGCTCGACATATGATTTCAACAAAGAAATATGAGGGCGGTATTTCACCCGCTTCCAGCATTACATCAAATGCATGCTCCAGTAAATGGGTCTGAGATGATTATAAATAGAAATCAACATATGGGACACCCAAGATAAAAACCGTAAACATCATATTCTTATTTCTTACACTAATTTGTGAATTGTAAACATCTTATTGTTACAATAAATTATCAGCTGCAATACTCTTTGAAGACCACTCAAGAGAAATGGCAATTTCAATCCATTTATGTGGGTTTCGTTTTATCTCAAACATTTCGAATCATAAGCTAAAAGGGTAACGGACTAACGGGTTGAAAATCATACGAAGTATATTCCTTATTTTTTAGTTTAGATTATTATTACCAATAGTAATACGGTAATTGTAATCAACCAATATTAAAGATGACCTATTCCGCCAGAACTTCTTTATAATGTTGCCCAACCCAGTGATCATGCAACCTCTACCGATAATGAAGTTAAAAATAAATAATTTTGACTAGACAAGTCAACCTTATCCTCTTCAAATTAGCCTGTGAAATCAGCAAAAACTTGATAAGAAAATCATATACCTTTCCAGCCCGGGATGCTTCAACAAGCAGAAACGCATGTTTGTTTTGATCAAGCTGATACCCAGAAAAAACCATTTCCTTATACACAAAATCGAAATATTCCCATTGATGTGCGCTAGCAGATACTCTAAGCATTTCCCCATAAGTGTATGCATCAGGGCTAACAAAAGGACCATCACGAGCCAGGCTAATATTATGCCCATTAGATCTCTTTGTGTCCTGAAATAACTCCTTGGCTTCAAAAAACATATCGTTTCGCCCATACACTTTCAGCATCGCATTTACAATGCCAATGTCCAGGGTACAATGGTCTTTACTGATCTCAAAGATTCGTATACAGTTACCAATGTGCCCTCCATCCATGGAAGACAAAATCATGCCGGTGAAGGTAACCACCAAAGGTCTAGTTAGAGGAAGTCTTTTCATCTTATTAATCTGCATTTGGATTCAGTTTACAAGTGCCAATCAATAGGGGATATTGAACTAGTGTCTGACTGTCTGAGAAGTTATGATAATCAGATTTGAGTAGCAGGTGTTGGGATTCACGATGTGCAGCAGATTATTTCAGATTTTAATCATTACATAACCAAAGTCTGCTGCTGATTATATACAAACAATCAGTCTCATACCAGCCAGAAAAAAAAAAAAAAAAAAGAACTGGTCGTATAAAAGTAAAATAAATTGTCTATTTAATCTTTCCCTTAACCTGATTTGTGATGATTTAATTCCAATTTCACAAGACATCTATTATATTATGACATAATCACTAGTGAAATGCACACCCAGATACTCCCAAAGAACTAATCAAATTCTAAAGACATGTGAAAAAAATCATGTACCTCTACAATAGCTTCTTGCCACATCCCGTTGTAACAAAGGCAAAACGCTAGCTCACAATATACAGAAGCAGCACCAACAACACCCTTCCGCTCCATATCCCTGACTGCCTCTACTGCTTCATTGACTTTACCTTCTTTTGAGAAGGCCTTAACCAACACTATACAATTGCAACAAAAACATGCTTTATGAGCAGCATTGGTCAACATGCATGAAGTCATGATACAGTCAAAAGTGAAACAAAAGTACCTTTATAAGTCAGGGCTTTGGGAGCATTCCCACTTTTCTTCATCTTCTCAAAGTACTCGTGCACAAGCTCATACTTCCCAGATGCCATCATGACCTTTCAACAAGTTACCAAAGACTTTATATATGACAAAAGTAACCTTGAACTAAAATAAACCTAATTTAAATAGGAAAAAGGGACAACTGTAAAATTGTTAGAGTGCGTTTGATTGCAAGTGGAAGTGTTTTCCAAAAATAATTCATGGAAAGCCCACAGCGTTCAGATATGGTTTTTCTAGAAAAGCTTTCACTGAAAATAGAAACTTGGAAACCCACTTTTCCAAAATTTATAAATACACTTTTGAAAACTGCATTTTATAGTTTTTAACTATTTTCCTTTTCAGAGACTGAAAATTCCTTCTGTTCTTTAAACTGGAAAATCTCAACACTTATACATGTTTTTCAAAATTTTCACTAGTTTTCTAGAGATGAAAAAATACCTGTCAATTTATAGAAAACGGAGTGGAAAATTAGATAATACAGTACTTTTTTTTAAAACTAAACACACCCTTAGCTTTTCATTTCTTTCTCTGCAACACAATAACACAAAAAAGTAACTAAAACACAACACTACGGAATTTTTTGTGACACATTAAACAGAGAGAAAAAATAAAAATAAAAATAAGAGAAAAGAAGAAGATTCAAATCCAATTAGTACCTCCATTGCAAGTCCATAAGTTGCTCCACTTGGTTGCAGACCACTTACTCTCAGTTCCTCAAAGACCCACGGCACTCCCTTCCAATCACCAGACAACGTACAAGCATTCAGCACCTGCCAAGATATTTACAAAATTAGCCTTATATCTATAACAAATAACGAACCCCACAATTCAGACTATAAATCTTGTAAAATCTCTCTCACAGCGTTATATATAACCAAGTCTGGCTGGAGAACCGGGGTCCCAGTTTTTTCGACGATTTTTCTTGACAATCTTTGAAGGTTCCTGCTTCATGCAATCAATTACGTTCACCAATTCTCTAAGAAGACCAGATTGACCGAGTGCAATAGCAATGCAGTGATATGCAGCCATATCGGGGTAAATGTGGTAATCAGCCTACATTAATCTGAAGTAAGATTTCATCCCATATGATCAAGATAGAACTTTGGTATATAATTAACAAGCTGCAATTTTATAATTACTCGCATCAAATTAAAGATTTGAATGGCTTCATGGGGTCTTCTTGCTTTTCCCAAAACTGATAAGAGTTTTGTGTACACGAACCTATAAATTAAAAAAGATAACAAAAATAAATAAATGAAATTGTATAGACTATGTACAAGTTATATAAACTATGACAAAAGGATGAAATTATTAGCCTATTGCTATTTACCGGGCTTAGCCCAATGGTTAGTTTATTAATACTTGCCCATGATACTTTTATTGTAACTATATATTGCGTATCTTTATTTGATTATGATCAAGGGAGAATAACACACAAATCACAGAAATGACAAACAAACTTTGTAACAATGAAAATGATAATTGTTATTAACAACTGAGCACCAAAGGGGTTTTTAATAGATTTAAACTTATCAGTTTTAGGTGTTCACTTAAAACTGACTATAATTTGAATTTTCTGATTATTCAGGGATGGTCGGATAATGTTTATACACTGATTCTTGATTACTCAAGTTGCAATAATCAGTTTCTAACACATACACACACCCCAAAGTTCATAACTAACATCACAAAATAATTCTTCAAATAAAGTTCAAAGCTGTATACCGATTCAATTCTTCATATATGGAAGACCTATTGTTACAATAGTGATAATAATAGAACGTATACCAAAAATGTAAAAACAAAACACGAAACTGCACCTGCTCTTGAAATGCTTATGTTCTTTAGAACTGTAGACCCATTTGACAACAGATAAAGCATGCCTCCATTGACCTTTATCACCAAGTCCACCCACAATCTTCAACAATTGATCTTCAGTAAACTGCAGTTCAGACTGTTTCATCATCCTAGAAAACTTCCAGTTCTTCATACTTACCTCAGTTCCACTAAGCCTATAAGAAACCAACACACAAATCTCATCAATACATTACAGTATATATACAAAGTTTACAACTTCTGACCAAAAGATACAAACTTGCATACATACCTATCAACAAGAAATCGAATTGCTTCGGTATCACTAACTTTTCTTTTGGGTGGTACCCAATTATCATTCTTGCTTTCAAGAATTCCATTTTCCGATTCAATATCATCATCCAAAATCCATTTAAATTTATCACGTTCTTTTTCAATAAACTGGCTCAATTCTTCCAAATGTTCATACTTTAAATTCTCACCACCAACAAATTCTTTATTCACATTCGCATACTCCATCAACTCACTTTTTCCTAATCTCTCCCATGGTTTCCCTACCAACAATGAGTTCAAGTTCGCATCTTTTTGACTTTTTGTGGCTTTAATGATTGCTTTATTGAAGGTTTTGAATTCAGCCTTTAAGGTTTCAAAGTCAGCTACCTCTTGTTGTTGTGGTTGTGGTTGGGTTTGGTCAGTGGGATTGCGGCGGCGGTTGGTTTTTTGGAGTTGTTTTTTGCGGAGGGTGTGGATGAGTTTAGGGGTTGGTGTGATGCCATTTTTGAGGAGGTTTTGTTTGATGGGTTCGGTGGTTTTGGTATCCGGCTGGGAAAAAGGTAACTGTGGGCGTGGAGGTCCTCTTAATCTTAAGGATTCCATTGCTTCTTGTTGTAAATCAGAAACTAAGATTTAAGCTCATCTTTCTACTAGTCTACTGATGTGTTTGGTACGGGTAAGAGGGGGAGAGAAACGGAATCAAACTTTTCCCGTGTGTAAAAAAAAAAAATGTTTACATACGGAGTATTTCACAATGGGACATTTTTAAGGGATTATAGATATTATAGTGGCTTGACCTTTTTATTTTGAGAATAACTTATTTGCCATAATAAATAGATCCTTGGCTTGTTATTGGGATTCGTAAAGTTTTATTGGATAAACCAAGGTCAATAACAGACCCGATAAAAAGTTAGAAACAATAGTCGATTAGGAATAAATTTTGAGAATCTCTATTCCTTATAAATTTACAAACCTTATTTAACATAACAAATAGAGCAATGATTCTTTAAAATATAATTCCTCAAATAGAATCTTTCAAAACTAACTTGAAAAATAAGCTCCATCCCCAAATTATAAAATTACTATATTAGCCTTCTTTTAAATATAAAATACTTAGACTTATATGATGTCTTGTCCATTTATGTCATTTTACATTGATAATCTCCAGCTTCAGCTAATTTGCTAAACACTTACACAAAAATAAAATCTCCAACTCCAACTCTAGTTCTAGATAAAAGCTCCAGCTCCATCTCTATCTCCAGTTTCATCTACTTTTGCCAAACACACCCAATGAATTTTGATAAATTCACTATAAATATGTATCACTTCTCTGAACTGTACAAGTAGTTAATGCACAATTATTATAGATTTATCAAAATTCATGATGAAAATATCATAAAAAAGATGACAATTATCATGTGCACAGCCCATGCAATTCAAAATTGATTTCATTTTTGAAACCCTAACCTCTCTGGCGATTTTGGTAATGCTCCCTCATCACTCGACTGCCGACCTTTCCTTTTTCTTTCTTCCTCGCCATTTGTGCGGTTGAAAAATTGATTTACATCTGCTTATTATATCTTTGATATTGAATATTTTTGAAGTCTTTGTTTTTCTACGGGGCAAATGATAACAGTATGCAATCAACTACTCAACATTATTTCAAGCATACAACCTATCCAATTTATTTACACAAAAATCGGATGATTTCGTCTCAATGTAAGTAATATGGTAACTACTTACCGGTTGAATTGGTAAATCTCAATATTTGGCATTTTCTATTTAATAAAATCACTTATGTGCCTTTTTTTCCTTACAAGAAAAGTTCTATCTGCGAACAAACAATAAAGAAGAATAAAAGGTACCATCTGGATCACCTGCGACAACCGATGGCTAGGGGTAAAGGAAAGTAAAGTTGGAAGGTTTTTTGGCTCGATTACCAAGTCAAAGGGAAAATTTTGAAATTTGAAAATCAGAAAGGCTTACTGGTATTACAACGTCGATTCATGTTTTTTGTTAACCCATGAAATCTATTCTATTTATCTATCTATCTATATATCTTATATATTAAAACAAAACTAATGGAAATATTTCCACCGTTAGATGAAAACCCAACTTTATTAATCCAACCATTCATTCACCTAATTCTACTAATGATGACATAATTTAATTGAAGATAAATAACCCTTATACCCTTAACAAAACTCATGCACATATCATTCAAATTCAAATCTTGGCCTGTTATGTTAATTCCTACTTTTATGTGCGCATTTCAGATTTGAAAGTCAGTTCAGACTTAATTCTATATCGATCCATGGCTTAGATTCCATATATACACATTATGAACTCGGTGAATTACAATTCATTTTCAATAACTAATCATGTGAGTGAAGTTTTATTTCAGTTTTTGTAAGTTGATTTCGTATTGCAATTGCTGATGATTTTAATTTTGGGGTTTTATGTTTGTAGATTAATATTACAATTCAATTTTGATATGAAGTAGCCATTATGTAAATGAAGTTCTACTTCAATTGTTGTTAGTTGATTTCTTATTACAATCGATTTTACTTTTGGGGTTTTAATTTTGAAAATAAATTTTACGATTTGATTTCACTTGGCCATTGCATGAATGAGCGGGATTTCATTAACTTTAAATGGCATTTAAAAATATAGCTCACTAAGTATTTTAAGTTTTGATAGAGAGGAGGGGTAAATGTTGGGTTTTCTATTCCCTAACTAGATTATTATACACGCAGCGGAACAACAAAAACTTTAAATAATATAAGGCAATTAGGAAACTAAAACCCTAAGGGATCTTTAACTTTAACAATATAGTACAATAAACAAATTGGATAAAGAAAATAAGGAAAACACTAATCTTAAGAGAAAACCTATTTCTCACGAGCAGACCAACGAGCAGAGCTTCGTTACTTGGAGGCAAGTACCCAAAGTAGAATACCTCTAATGCTTCACACCAAAAAACTCAAAAGAAAGTCGAATTTCGAAATTCTCAGAAAATTCGTATCTGAATCGTATGTTATGAAGGTATAGGATGCCCCTATTTATAGTTGTGGAAGAAACCCTGAATTCGACTCCCAATCGGCGGTTGGAGCTGTCAGTCTTGTATTCCAAGTCTGCGACTTGCACCGCTTATGAAACCCTAATCCCAACCAGCGGTTGGACTATCCAACCGGTGGTTGGATCCTGTTTCTGGAATCTTCCGCCAATTTAATTACTTTTAATTTCTAATTAATTTAATCCATAAATTAATAAATCAACTAATTAAATATAACATTAATACCAATTAATGTTATCCCTTCATTTTTCTCTTGACTGTTCATGAGGGCAACCTAAAAAGGACTTTACCATTAATGATAGTCTCACCAATTAGTTATGATATTGGACACTATTCCAACAGTCTCCCACTTGGACAAATCATCAACTATTATTGGTCTAAGTCTCTATCCTATTAACTTTGTAAAGTGTGCCATCCAAGCAACTGCCGAACTCTGAATCTCATCTTAGAGTTAGTCCTTTAGATAAGTGATCAACCATTCCTTTGTTTCACGATATCTTATGAACCGAGACATGGATTATAATCAATCTCAAGATTCATATATGTTTTCTGATTTCCGATTATATTGACTATATGAGACTACTGAACTATCAACTTAGTCTCGGCCAGGCCTAACACTTTTAGTCAAACTTTAATCATCAGAGGGCCCATGATATCTCTTTTCCATTTTAGGCAAAAGGAACAAATAAATATCGACTACATAGCACTAGTCAACTCATCATATCATACCTAGCATACCCTTTATAACTGGCATTTACGCACAACATTTGAATAGACTAAAGTATAACAGACTCGAAGACTAGATACTCATGTATCTCCATTTTAAGAATAGAAGATATTATCATCTTAAAATCACTCGTGATTTAATCCATGAAGTGATCTCTTTAAGTGCGGGTTTCTCCTATACTTAAATCCCCATTAAGTACCCATGAGTGTTGCAGCAATCTCCATGCCATGTCTAATCTCCATAGACATCTACTAACACTCCATGACAGTCTTGATTCACCACATACTTCCTATAGTGTGATCGACTAAGGAGGTTTGAGTAAGAACTTATTACTCTGGAAGTGGTGTCTAAACATGCAAAACTGAAACACAATGACAAACAATAGTAAATGGTAGAACTCCTTCCCATTAAAAATCTCCATTATTAATCACCAAGTCTATTACAGTTTCCATCATTGTTTATAACGTTTCAAATTCAAACTAATAACTAAAACTTTACATTATCTCTTAAACCTATGCTCCTAGCATGTTCATCGTGCTTGGACTTTCCTAGAGGCTTTGTGAACGGATCAGCTGGATTATCCTCTGATCTTATGCTCTTCACAATTACATGTCCTTCCTCGACTTTCTTTCGAACAAAATGGTATTTCCTTTCAATGTGCTTTGACTTTCCGTGATCCTTGGGTTCTCTACTCAAGGCGATTGCACTTTCATTATCACAGAATATAGCAATAGGATCTTGACCTGTTGGAACAACTCCAAGATCTCAAATGAAATTCCTCATCCAGATAGCTTCCTTTGTCGCTTCACTAGCCGCAATGTACTCAGACGCGCATGTAGAGTCTGCTACTGTATCTTGCTTAGAACTTTTCCATGTCACCGCTCCCCCATTCAGTAGGAATACCCAACCAGACTATGATCGACAATCATCTCTGTCTGTTTGGAAACTAGCGTCACTATAACCCGTTACTCTGAGTTCTTCTTCTCCACCATAAACCAAGAACCTATCTTAGTATTTCTCAAATACTTAAGAATATTCTTTACAGCTGTCCAATGACCTTCACCAGGATTCTGCTGATGTCGACTCACTAAGCTCAAAGCAAATGAGACATCAGGCCTAGTACACGTCATGGCATACATGATCGATCCTATAGCCGAAACATATGGGATTCGACTCATTCTGTCCAATTCTTGTTCAGAATTTGGACATAGATCCTTACTGATCTTAATGCCATGATTCAAGAGTAAGTTCCATTTCTTAGAATTTTCCATATTGAATCTTTTCAATATTTTATCTATGTACGTATCCTGGCTGAGTCCTATGAGACGTTTTGACCTATCTCTGTAAATCTTTATACCAAGGATATATGCTGCATCTCCAAGATCTTTCATAGCGAAACACTTTCCCAGCCAGGATTTTACACTTTGTAAAGTTGGGACATCATTTCCTATGAGCAGTATATCATCCACATATAATACTAAGAATACTACAATACTCCCACTGAACTTGACATATATACAGGACTCATCTTCACTTCTAGAAAATCCAAACTCTATGACTTTCTCATGGAAGCAGAGATTCCAGCTACGAGTAGCTTGTTTAAGTCCATAAATGGCCTTTTCAAGCTTGCACACTTTATTAGGATATTTTGCATTTTTAAAACCTTCCGGTTGTGTCATGAACACATCCTCTATCAGTTTCCCGTTGAGGAAAGCGGTTTTGACATCCATCTGCCAAATTTCATAGTCATGAAATGCAGCTATGGCTAGCATAATCCTAATTGACTTAATCTTAGCTACTTGTGAGAAGGTTTCCTCATAATCAATCCCATAGGTTTGAGTATAGCCCTTTGCTACCAATCTAGCTTTATAAGTGTGTACTTTCCCATCCATGTCTGTCTTCTTCTTGAAGATCCACTTACAACCCACCGTCTTAAGACCGGGTGTAGTGTCAACCAAATTCCAAACTTGGTTGTCATACATGGACTGAATTTCGCTTTTCATAGCTTCCTTCCACTTAGCAGCTTCAGGGCCTGCCATCGCTTCCTTGTAGTTAGCAGGCTCATCTAATTCAGCCAGTGTACTATCACTTATCTTATCCTCTTCTTCTATTTGGTAACCATAATAGAACTCGGGAGGATTGCTGTTGCGTCACGCACCGGTCGTTGGAATTTATAATGGTGATGTGGCACAGCAGTGGGTTTTAAGTTTATAAGGCTGGGGCCTAGGGTTACTTATTATGCTAATCAAATGGGCTAGCAAAGGACAAGTATGACCTAGGATCGTTCTTCAAAGCGCGAAAAATTGAAACTAAGAGGTTTAGAAACTTTTATGTATTTAGCTAGGTTTGAAAGATTTGGTTTTGGTTTTGGGTTTTCTATCCTAAACTAAACTAAATTAAATTAAAGAGGTGGAGGTTACTTCGGGCGTTCAGCAATTAAAGCGATTGTCTACTATGACGTGGTTTAAAAGTTGTTAAATATGGAGAGTTCTAATGAAGATAAGTTCGTAAGTTGATGTGAGCTATTACTACAATCCTTCTATCGGACTAACGCGGAGGTGTCCACAATCAGGCAAATAGAATGTCACGTGGATTGCAAAATATATTAAAGTATACACCGAAAGTTCTCTCAAATGTACACCCATGTTATCCGACAGTTAATGTAACACCCCAGTTTTTAAGGTATTATTTTAGTAAATAAAAATATGTTTTTATAGTTCAGTTTTACAGTATTATTTTAGTGTACGATAATATATACATCTTTTTAATTTTAGATCTCTAAATAGTGAGATATAATAGAAAACGTAAGCTAGTTGTCCAGTTCCAGACTGTGTAGTATAGAAATTAAAAGGATTTAGATGGTTCGTACGTGCTTATCTTTCAGTACCTTCTCATTTCATCCAGAACTTCAAAATAAACAGAGGAAAATCGTAGGGAACAAAGGAAATCAAGAATCAGTCATCAAATCATAATTTAGTCTTTCAATTCAAGCTCTAATTTACTAGAATCAGCATCCTCTATCACTCTCTAATTCCTGTAAGTTGTTCTTCCTTCTCTAAAACCCTAGAACTTGGGTTTTATGGGGTTTTAGTTAATTGATATGAATTAATCCAAAATTAGAGTTTGTAATTGATTAGTTAGTGTTAGTATAGCATATAAATCATGATTAGAATCCTAATTTCATGCTAGAAAGGATAGATTATGATTTGAGTTCATGGGGTTTTTATGAACTTCATGAATTAGTTGAATTTAAAGAGTTAAAGTATTAGTAGATGTTAGAACTATTATGAAAGTAGTTAAATTCATAATAAAGCTATGATTTTGATCATGATAAGTAAGTTAGTTAGTTTAGTTAAAGTGAAGTTAGTGAATCTCAAGTGGGGGAGAAGAGAATTAGATGATAATAGTTTAAAGTTGTGATTAGTTATTGATTATGTGCCATGTGTATATGTAATAGGTGCTAAAGAGGAATTGTCATCATTTGATCATCTTGTTTCAAATTATTCAACCATACAAGGTGAGTTTATGAATTGACTAGATCATGATTATGTAACTTGTTAAGATTAGTTATGATTATATCATGATTATGATGAAAGCTCGTGATTAGAATGGTTAATGCTTATTAGCCATATTTTGATTAGAATAGCTAACCAAGGTTGGCTTTGTTTGATTAGTGGTTAACTTATGTTAGCCAAACATTGATTAGTTATGTGCACATATGATTAGAATTGTGAAAGTGAAGTTGCAAGAAAAGGGAAGTAGTTCCTTACTTTGTTCATTATTTGCTTTATGTTAATAATGCATTGTATCATGTAGTTTCATATTCTCACTAAGCAAATTGCTTAATTAGTTTAGTTATGTTGTAGGTACAAGTGAAAGCGGAAGGGGTAAAGAAGTTGCGAAAGGGTAGAAGTGGAGTGCTAGCTTGTTGTAAGTTACACAAGCTTTCTCTTTAAATTATCGTTTTGGAACCTTGAAAGATCGCCCAAACAATGTTTTGACATGTTTTGGTTTTGAAAGAAATGACTAGATTGATTATGTGTAATAGAGTAAAGTTGTGTAAGATTAGTAGATAATGTTTGGAAAGTGTTAAGTTGTAACTTGTAATAGAAGTGATATTTTGATTATGTACATATTGAAAGTTTTAACGAAAGTCAACGATGTTATTAGTTAATTTGGAAGTGTGTTTAGTTATTGAATGGGTCAAATTAGCTCTTTTGGATCAGCGGGTCATAATGGGTCAAAACGGGTCTTAATGATGCCTATGAACGAATTTGAGTTAGATAAAGATTGGAAGTATAGTGATTAGTCTCGCAAGTTTGTTTTGATAGTAGAAATGTGTGCCTAAAGTTTCAGCTTCTAAGTCTTAATGGTTTGAGACTTAATATGTTAGAAAAATGTTGGAATTTAGCCGAAAATGACCCTTAAGCCCAAATTCCGATAAATTGAGAAATTTGAGAAAGTGCGAAAATAGAAAGTTTCATTTTGACTATAGTAAAGTGCCTGCAAAGTTTCATGTTTTAACTCTTTGTCGTTTGAAAGATATGCGCGTCCAAAGTTCGGAAAATGGTAAATAGTGGAAAGAAAACTGCAGGTGCTGTAAACGCCAGGGTACCCGGCGGGTAGCCTGAGTACCCGGCGGGTAAAAGCAATATTAAGATCAAGCCGGCGGTTTCCTAAGCCCACCCGGCGGCTTCTCAAGCCTTTAAACGGGCATTAGGTTCTGTTACCCCAAAAGTTAATTCACCCGGTGGCTAAGGGGGAAAACCCGGCGGCTAGACGTGGGTACCCGGCGGGTAACCCATCTACCCGGCGGGTAAGTGGTGTTTTCAGCAGATTTTTATTTTTAAGTTAAATGTAATACAGATCAATAGATTAGTATACAGGAACGATAATATAGATAATGGGACCAATAGAAATACATTTCAGTGTAAAAAAAAAAAAAAAATTGTTCAGATTTTCAGGGCGTTTCAAGTTGGTATCAGAGCGATGGTTTAAGAGATTTAAGCAATCCACAGTAGGATTGCCTAAACTTAAACCACTTATAAATGTGTAGTAGCTAATTACAGTTATGTTTTTGCAATGTTTTGCATATGATTAGTAGATTATGATTAGAATAAGAATGATTGCTTGGGTTTGGAATATATTTAAGAATTTTGAATAGAAACATGTATTTAGTTTAATATAACTACGTCTGGCCAACGAGGTTATATTTTGCTAAAGTCATGTGGGAGATTCAAAGTTGTTAAGTATGTGAAGATAAAGGCAATCAATATGTAATAGTTGAAGTAGAGATTTTCTATGTTATTAATTGTGTTCTTATATTGTTTAGTAAATGGAATCCACACCAAACAAAGAAGCTGAGGGTTTAAACGTACGTTCTCCCACTCAAGAGGAGAATGTTTCAGAAAGAAGTTTAGATCCTGAGGATCGGATGCTATTAAAAGATGTGATTGGGCAAGCCCTACAAGAATTTGCTCCTAAGGTATATACCCGAATGGAGCAAATTATTAACACACGATTAGTAGAATTTGAACAGAAGCATCCTGTCTTAGTTAACCCTCAGATGAATAGTGAAATGTTAAGTGCTCAGCAACAAATGAATAAAGAAAAAGAACGTTTTGAGTATAAAAATTTTGCAAATTGTAGTCCCCCAGAATTTCACGGTGAAAGAGACCCGATTAGTAGTCATAGGTGGATTAATAAGATAGAAGAAACTTTTCTACTCTGCGACTGTCCAGAAAGGTTACGTGTATTATTTGCTGCTCATCAATTGAAAGATAGTGCTCAGGATTGGTGGGGTACTCAAGTTAAAACACATGGTGCTATAGAAGCTGCAAAGTTTTCTTGGAGTATGTTTAAAGAAAAGTTTATAGCAGAATTTGCTCCCATGGCGGAAGTAGAAAGATTGAAAGGAGAGTTTTTAGCCATTAACCAAGGGAAAATGTCGGTAACTGAGTACACTAACGTGTTTTATGATAAATCTCAGTTCTGTCCCGAATATACCTCGAATCCAGGGTTAATGAAGGACCATTATTACCGACATTTGAATATTGATATCAAAGAAGCAGTTGACCCTACTATTTATGATTCTATTCCTAAGATGATGAATAAAGGGTTGACTCGAGAGAAGGAGTTGCAAGTGAAAGCTGAGGATAGAGCCAATAAGAGAAAAGCAGAACAATCTTCTTCTCAATCACAGCAATCTAAGAAATTCAGAAATTTTGGAAAGCAGCAGTCATCGCAACCCCAACAACAGAAATCACAATCTCAACAATCAAACCGTCAATCTCAAGCTCCAGCTCGGGAATTTCCCAAGTGTAATAATTGTGGTAGAAAGCATCCAGGAGAGTGTCAGTTAGGGAGTACAGCTTGTTACAAGTGTCGTCAACAAGGGCATATCGCTGCTAATTGCCCTAATCCATATAGAATGTGCTTTTATTGCTACAAGGATGACCATTTACAAGCTAACTGTCCTACTAAACTTGAAGATATGAAAAGAGCTGAACAGAAGAAAGAAGCAGAAAAGAAAAGAGAAGCTAGTGGACAGAAAGCTAAAGGTCGTTCTTTTCAGATTACAGCAGATGAGGCAAAGGAGTCACATGACGTGGTGACAGGTACCTTCATAATTAACACTATACCTGCCCATGTTTTATTTGACTCTGGAGCCACCAAGTCTTTTGTATCATTATCATTTTGTGAAAAGTTGAATACTCCTATTGTTAAATTAGAACGCCCTTTGGAAGTTGAAATTGCCGATAGCAAATTAGTTATTGTTAGTGATGTTTATAGAGGGTGTACAATTGAAATAGGAGGTGAAGTGTTCAAAATAGATTTGATTCCTATGCAAATGGGGGAATTTCATGTAGTTATAGGAATGGACTGGATGGGAAAGAATAAGGGTATGATAAATTGCCATGAAAAGATAGTTTTCCTGAAAGCACCTAGCGGAAGGGAGATTGTTGTTTATGGTGAGCGTTCTAGTAGATCCATCCCTGTTTGTACTTTTGCTCGAGCTAAAAGATTCTTGTCGCACGGGTGTCAAGCCTTTTTGGCACACGTGGTTGATAATTCTAAAGCTGTACCAGAACTTTCCAGTATTCCAGTGGTGAAAGAATTTCCTGAAGTGTTCCCTGATGAACTTCCAGGTATTCCACCTGATAGACAAGTGGAATTCCGAATTGATCTTATTCCTGGAGCTATTCCAATTGCTAAAACTCCTTATCGGTTAGCTCCAACTGAAATGCAAGAAATGATGAAACAGTTACAAGAACTTTTAGATAAAGGTTTCATCCGTCCTAGTAGTTCGCCTTGGGGAGCTCCAGTTTTATTTGTAAAGAAGAAAGATGGTTCCCTAAGAATGTGTATAGATTACCGGGAACTAAATAAAGTGACCATTAAGAATAGATATCCCTTGCCTCGAATAGATGACTTATTTGATCAGCTACAGGGTGCCAGTTTCTTTTCAAAGATTGATCTTCGTTCTGGTTACCATCAGTTAAAGGTAAGGGAAGAAGATATTTCAAAGACTGCTTTTCGTACTCGTTATGGCCACTTTGAATTTACAGTTATGCCATTTGGTTTAACTAATGCTCCAGCTGCATTCATGGACTTGATGAACAGAGTTTGTCGGCCCATGCTTGATATTTTTGTTATAGTTTTTATTGATGATATTCTTATCTATTCTAAAAATGAGATTGAGCATGCAGCACATCTCAGGCAAGTTCTAGAAACTCTTCAGCGTGAAAAGCTATTCGCCAAATTCTCCAAATGTGAATTTTGGTTACGGGAAGTCCAATTTCTTGGACACGTGATCAATCTTCACGGTATTCAAGTAGATCCTTCCAAGATAGCAGCAGTAATGAAGTGGGACCCTCCTACAAGTCCTACTGAAATCAGGAGTTTTCTTGGTCTAGCTGGCTATTATCGTCGTTTTATTCAAGATTTTTCAAGGATTGCTACTCCTTTGACTCAGTTGACTAGAAAGAGTGTTCAGTGGAAGTGGGAAGAGGAGCAATCCAAAGCATTTCAGATATTGAAAGAAAAGCTTAGTCAAGCCCCTATTCTTGTTTTACCCGAGGGCAACGAGGATATGGTGGTGTATTGTGATGCTTCAAAACTTGGATTAGGCTGTGTTCTTATGCAGCGTGGGAAAGTCATTGCTTATGCTTCACGCCAATTAAAGTCACATGAGCATAACTATCCTACTCATGATCTTGAATTAGCAGCAGTGGTCTTCGCTCTTAAAATTTGGCGCCATTACCTCTATGGTGTTAAATTCATTATCTATACAGACCACAAAAGTCTTAAATATTTCTTTGACCAGCGTGATTTGAACAATCGTCAGAGAAGATGGCTAGATTTAGTTAAAGATTATGACTGCGACATACTTTACCATCCTGGCAAAGCAAATGTTGTAGCCGATGCTCTTAGCAGAAAGGTTAGTCATTCTATTCTTTCAGTGAAATCTCTTCAAATGACTGTGCTTCCTCAGTTATTTGATTCTATTAAAACCGCTCAGATTGAAGTTTTAGCCTCTAATGACCCGAATAACCAACGTTTAGCGGGTCAACTTTCTGAACTAGTAGACGATTCCAGAGGTTTAAAGACTCGTTATGGTAGAATCTGGATACCAAGAACGAGTGAAGTAAAGAAAATGCTACTAGATGAGGCGCACAAATCCAAGTATTCAATTCATCCTGGTGCTACCAAGATGTATCGTGACCTAAAACGTGACTATTGGTGGCCAGGTATGAAGCGTGATATAGTTAAACATGTTCAGAATTGTCTCACTTGTCTGCAAGTTAAAACAGAGCACCAGCAACCATACGGTAAACTTCAACCTTTAGATATACCAGTATGGAAATGGGAACACATCACCATGGATTTTGTTACCAAGTTGCCGAAGACCCCTAGGCAACATGACACTATTTGGGTGATTGTGGACCGATTGACAAAAAGTGCTATCTTTCTTCCTATTCAAGAAGCTTCTTCTTCAGAAAAGTTAGCCGATCTTTATGTTAAAGAAGTAGTTGCTAGGCATGGAGTTCCACTTTCTATAGTTTCAGATCGAGATACTCGTTTTACTTCTCGATTCTGGAATAAATTTCAAGAAGACTTGGGAACTCGGTTGCATATTAGTACAGCTTTTCATCCTCAGACGGATGGTCAGAGTGAACGTACCATTCAGACTCTTGAGGATATGCTTAGAGCTTGCGCCATTGACTTTGGTGGTAGTTGGGATACTCACCTTCCGTTGGTTGAGTTTTCTTATAATAACAGTTATCATTCTTCGATTAAAATGCCACCTTATGAAATGTTATATGGTAGAAAATGTCGAACTCCAATTTGTTGGGGTGAGATTGGTCAGAGAGAGCTTGGAAGTACAGATATAGTACAGTTAACTACTGAAAAGATTGATCAGATTAGAGAAAGATTAAAGATGGCCCAAGATCGACAAAAGTCATATGCAGACAAGCGGAGAAGGCCTATTGAATTTCAAGTAGGCGATAAGGTGTTACTTAAAGTTTCACCTTGGAAAGGGATTATACGTTTTAGAAAGCGAGGAAAGTTGAGTCCAAGGTATATTGGACCTTTTGAAATTATTGATAGAATTGGGAAAGTTGCATATCGATTGCAGTTACCAGAAGAACTTGGTAGTATTCATGATACATTTCATGTGTCTCAGCTTAGAAAGTGTTTAGTTGATGAAGCTTCTTATGTACCACTGACAGAAATAGAAATAAATGATAAGTTGAGTTATATAGAAGAGCCAGTTAAAATTCTTGATCAGAAAGTAAAGCAGCTCAGAAATAAATTAGTTTCGATAGTTAAAGTTCAGTGGCGACATAGGAAGGGTTCAGAATTTACTTGGGAACCGGAGGAGTGGATGATGATATACTACCCTGCGGTACACCAAGAATGGTTCGTGAGGACACGAACAGAATAAGTGGGGGAGAGTTGTAACACCCCAGTTTTTAAGGTATTATTTTAGTAAATAAAAATATGTTTTTATAGTTCAGTTTTACAGTATTATTTTAGTGTACGATAATATATACATCTTTTTAATTTTAGATCTCTAAATAGTGAGATATAATAGAAAACGTAAGCTAGTTGTCCAGTTCCAGACTGTGTAGTATAGAAATTAAAAGGATTTAGATGGTTCGTACGTGCTTATCTTTCAGTACCTTCTCATTTCATCCAGAACTTCAAAATAAACAGAGGAAAATCGTAGGGAACAAAGGAAATCAAGAATCAGTCATCAAATCATAATTTAGTCTTTCAATTCAAGCTCTAATTTACTAGAATCAGCATCCTCTATCACTCTCTAATTCCTGTAAGTTGTTCTTCCTTCTCTAAAACCCTAGAACTTGGGTTTTATGGGGTTTTAGTTAATTGATATGAATTAATCCGAAATTAGAGTTTGTAATTGATTAGTTAGTGTTAGTATAGCATATAAATCATGATTAGAATCCTAATTTCATGCTAGAAAGGATAGATTATGATTTGAGTTCATGGGGTTTTTATGAACTTCATGAATTAGTTGAATTTAAAGAGTTAAAGTATTAGTAGATGTTAGAACTATTATGAAAGTAGTTAAATTCATAATAAAGCTATGATTTTGATCATGATAAGTAAGTTAGTTAGTTTAGTTAAAGTGAAGTTAGTGAATCTCAAGTGGGGGAGAAGAGAATTAGATGATAATAGTTTAAAGTTGTGATTAGTTATTGATTATGTGCCATGTGTATATGTAATAGGTGCTAAAGAGGAATTGTCATCATTTGATCATCTTGTTTCAAATTATTCAACCATACAAGGTGAGTTTATGAATTGACTAGATCATGATTATGTAACTTGTTAAGATTAGTTATGATTATATCATGATTATGATGAAAGCTCGTGATTAGAATGGTTAATGGTTATTAGCCATATTTTGATTAGAATAGCTAACCAAGGTTGGCTTTGTTTGATTAGTGGTTAACTTATGTTAGCCAAACATTGATTAGTTATGTGCACATATGATTAGAATTGTGAAAGTGAAGTTGCAAGAAAAGGGAAGTAGTTCCTTACTTTGTTCATTATTTGCTTTATGTTAATAATGCATTGTATCATGTAGTTTCATATTCTCACTAAGCAAATTGCTTAATTAGTTTAGTTATGTTGTAGGTACAAGTGAAAGCGGAAGGGGTAAAGAAGTTGCGAAATGGTAGAAGTGGAGTGCTAGCTTGTTGTAAGTTACACAAGCTTTCTCTTTAAATTATCGTTTTGGAACCTTGAAAGATCGCCCAAACAATGTTTTGACATGTTTTGGTTTTGAAAGAAATGACTAGATTGATTATGTGTAATAGAGTAAAGTTGTGTAAGATTAGTAGATAATGTTTGGAAAGTGTTAAGTTGTAACTTGTAATAGAAGTGATATTTTGATTATGTACATATTGAAAGTTTTAACGAAAGTCAACGATGTTATTAGTTAATTTGGAAGTGTGTTTAGTTATTGAATGGGTCAAATTAGCTCTTTTGGATCAGCGGGTCACAATGGGTCAAAACGGGTCTTAATGATGCCTATGAACGAATTTGAGTTAGATAAAGATTGGAAGTATAGTGATTAGTCTCGCAAGTTTGTTTTGATAGTAGAAATGTGTGCCTAAAGTTTCAGCTTCTAAGTCTTAATGGTTTGAGACTTAATATGTTAGAAAAATGTTGGAATTTAGCCGAAAATGACCCTTAAGCCCAAATTCCGATAAATTGAGAAATTTGAGAAAGTGCGAAAATAGAAAGTTTCATTTTGACTATAGTAAAGTGCCTGCAAAGTTTCATGTTTTAACTCTTTGTCGTTTGAAAGATATGCGCGTCCAAAGTTCGGAAAATGGTAAATAGTGGAAAGAAAACTGCAGGTGCTGTAAACGCCAGGGTACCCGGCGGGTAGCCTGAGTACCCGGCGGGTAAAAGCAATATTAAGATCAAGCCGGCGGTTTCCTAAGCCCACCCGGCGGCTTCTCAAGCCTTTAAACGGGCATTAGGTTCTGTTACCCCAAAAGTTAATTCACCCGGTGGCTAAGGGGGAAAACCCGGCGGCTAGACGTGGGTACCCGGCGGGTAACCCATCTACCCGGCGGGTAAGTGGTGTTTTCAGCAGATTTTTATTTTTAAGTTAAATGTAATACAGATCAATAGATTAGTATACAGGAACGATAATATAGATAATGGGACCAATAGAAATACATTTCAGTGTAAAAAAAAAAAAAAATGTTCAGATTTTCAGGGCGTTTCAGTTAACCTCAAATCCTATTCCGCAATCTCGGTCGTCAGAGATGTCCGAATCATGGCATAGTTTGTTGAATAAACAATCTTATGGACGAGGGTTATCCTCACCGGAATAGGTTGGGCTAACTGGTCTAGGCGGCCGGATAACATGTCATCACTTATTTGTATGAGTTATCAACATTACTCAGGGATGCAACAAAACAGGGATGATTTATGCCACAAATAGAAACCCAAGTAATACGTTTGTTATTCGATTCATAATACAACTACCTTCGGTCGTTCTTGACTTCCATACATTTGTACTCCGCCGTAAGCGTTTCCAGTACTATATCAAAGAACAGTCGAATAGGGGCCGTCATATTATTTCACGATAATTAATGCCGTTCATATTTCACTATTATGATGATCCTAAGGCAACAATCAAACAAGAACTTGCAATAAGACGATCAAAGCAACAGTTCAACATAAGTATTCAAAAGTATTATCTAAGTCGAGGATATTCCGAAAGTTGTCTCAAAAATATCGTCTATATTAATTTAATCTTAATCTACCTCTATTCCCATATTCCGTTTCTCTTGGATCCTATTTTGGTCTAGAGAACACCGGCCATGCTGAGCTCAATGATTCAATCTAACATAGTATAACTAAGTGACCCGTACCCTATGAGTTAGCAACGTTCATTTTTGGATAAGGTTTTAGTCACAACATGAGTTGGGCAGATAAACGATAAAGATTTAATTCCTATATCTATTTGTAATGTAAACCATCCGCAATCTCATAACATACCACATAGTCACATATTTAATACTTTCTAAACGACTATCATAGCAGACAATTGAGTTATTCAGCTAATCAGGCAATTCTAGCATGCATATTTAAATTTATTAAAGAAAAGAAAACAACCATATTTAAATACGAGAGATAGATTAACACCTCGAAAGAGATACATATAACTCGTAGCTAGAATATGCGTCCCGGAGCACCTTCGTACAAATCTTCCTTGACTAGTTAATTAGCTAGTCTAATTAACTTGGAAGAATTACAATTACAAAGAAATAAAGATAAAGAAGTGTGTTTTTGTAGATATGTAGGTATATCTTGGTGTGTTTTCAAATGAACCCCATGGCTCCTATTTATAGGAGAGCTTTGGTGCATGTTAGCAAGTGGAAGCTCACAATAGCAAAAGGTGGAAAAGGTGGTGGCACCGGGTACGTGCAGGTGGTGGCACGAGGTACGTAAAGTTGCGTAAAGGTGGTGCACGAGGTACGTAAAGTTGCGCAAAGGTCTAGCACCGGGTACAAGCAAGGACCAAAAAGCGGGAACCGGATGGGGGGTGACAGCAGCCGGCGGCTGGATGGTGGCAGCCGGCGGCTGGCCGGCGGCGGCTGGCTGCCACCCGTCCCGGTTCGTCGCCCGTTGCCTCGTTGCTCGTTTTGCGCGTATCTTCTTTGTTATGCATCCGTTTGCGTCGATTATTTTTTGTTGGATTCGTAATTCAAAAACGAAGAATTTGATGAAAAGATATCCCAAAAATATGTCTCAACTTTAGATGTGTCGTACGAATCGTTTGGATCTTCCGGCGTACGTAGAATCTTCATTCTTCGTCCGTTTTTGTTGATTCTTCTTCTCTTGGATTCGTAATTTGAAAATGAACATCTTGGGTAAAATGGATGTTGGTGATGGGCACTTTTGTCTTGAAATCTTGTTTTGATGTCTTGAATCTTCAAACGTGCATGGAATCTTCGTTTTTCGGCCTTTTTGCTTGATTTTGCTCGTGCAACCTTCTTTTGATCTTCTTAGCATATTATCAATGATTTGTGCATTGTTTGAGTCCAAATGCCAAGTATTGCTCCAGAATGAGAGAGATATCGGTGGTAAAAACGTGACTTTTTACGCGATATCAATTGCTAACTCTACTAGATCTGCGAACGGCTAAGGATACGTCTTCAGGTTCAACAGGTGTCTCCATCTCTTGTTGAACGTCAGTGTTTGTTATAGGTTCTTCATCGGTAGATTCTTGAATTTCTTCAAGATCAATTTTACTCCCACTGTCCTCTTTAGATATCATTTCTCTCTCAAGGAACATTCCTCTTTGAGCTACAAAGACCACATTCTCCTTGGGTCTGTAGAATAAATATCCAAATGACTCTTGCGGATAACCAACGAAAAGACACTTTTCAGATCTGGAGTCTAGTTTGTCCTGAGTTTCCCGTCTAACGTAAACTTCAGAACCCCAGATTTTGATGTGACCAAGAGAAGGTCTTTTTTCCTTCCACATATCATAAGGTGTCTTTGAAACTTTCTTAGTGGGTATTTGATTTAAGATATGGGCGCTGTTTCTAATGCATAACCCCATAAACTTATTGGAAGTGTTGCTCGACTCATCATAGATCTAACCATGTCTAACAAAGTTCTGTTTCTTCTCTCAGCAACACCAGTAAGCTGTGGTGTTCTAGGAGGAGTCAATTGTGAAACTATTCTACAATCTCTAAGATGATCGAGAAACTCGATACTAAGGTACTCTCTCCCCCTATCGGATCGGAGAACCTTTATCTTTTTGCCCAGTTGATTCTCTACTTCGCTTTGATATCTTTTGAACACCTCAAAAGTATCCGACTTATGTTTGATCAGATAAACATGTCCAAATCTACTGAAGTCATCAGTAAATGTAACATATTATCTATTTCCATCTTTTGTAGCACATCGAAATGGTCCACATACATCTGTATGTACCAAATCCAATAGTCCTTCACCTCTTTCACACGATCCTGTGAATGGTGATTTAGTCATCTTGCCTAATAAACAAGATTCGCATACATCATCCGATTTGAGGTCGAATGATTCCAACATTCCATCCTTTTGGAGTTGGGCGATGCGTTTCTTGTTTATGTGCCCAAGACGACAATGCCACAACTTGGATTTATCAATTTCATTAGACGAATCAACATTTAAAATAACATTGCTAACACATTCAATATTTTCATATATGCCTTTGTAAGGAGAAGCTTTAAAAATAAAACAATCATTTAAATGAACCAAAATATCTCCATTTCCATTATAAAAAAAAATGATAACCATCTTTATACAAGGCATAAAATGAAATAATATTTCTAGTCATTTCTGACGAATAATAGCAATTATTTAAATCTATCCTAACTCCAGAATTCAGCATGAGCTCAAATCTTCCAATCTTCATCACAGGTACAATTCCTTTGTTTCCCATAACGAAGTTGAGCTCTCCATGCTTCACACTTCTACTTTCCTTTAGCCCCTGCAATACAGTGCAAATGTGATTACCACACCCTGTATCCAGAACCCATGAATTAGAAGTTGTGGTATTATGGAGTTCGATCATAAACATACCTGAGTGAATACTCTTCTCGACCTTTCCATCTTCAAGGTCCTTCAGGTACTTTGGGCAGTTACGCTTCCAATGCCCCTTTGTGTTGCAGTAGAAGCATACTGCTTCCTTTGTGTCACTAACATGTGCAATTTCAGAATCGGTCCCTTTCTTAGACCTACGAATGGACTTTCCATCAGCAGTCTTTCTTTTCCAATTTGACCTTTTCCTTTTCTTTGCACTTTGACCAACAGTCAACACAGGAGCTGTTGAGCCAGAGGACACATCATCTTTCTTGATTCCTTTCTCATCAGTTTGTAGTAAATTGTGGAGTTCCATTATTGAGCCTTCTCTCTCATTCATATTCATCTGATATGACATTACAAACTGATTGTAGACAGCTGGCAAACTGGATAGAATTATGGCGATGGAAAACTCTGTGTCAAATACCATGTTCAATGATTCCAACCTATCAAAGTACCCTTTCATCTCTAAGACGAAAACACAGATAGAAACTCCAGGTTTGGGCTTGCAAGCCATGAGGGATTTCACCACATCAAGACGTTCTTTGCTTGCCTTAGCCTGAAACATTTCTTTCGGCTGTTGGTTCAATTCATAAGCCCAAGTATTTTCAAAAGTCTTTTGCAGTTGAGGGCTCATGGAAGATGCCATGATACAAGACACTTTATTCGCATCATCATAATGTTTTCGGTGTGCCTCAATCTCCTATTGGGTTGATTCTTCATCAATTATGGGAATCTGCTCATCGAGAACATACTCCTTGTTCTCGTACCTCAAGGTAAACCTTAGGTTTCGCATCCAGTCCATATAGTTTGGACCGGTTAGTCTTTCCCTCCCAAGAACTGAGAGTAGTGAGAAGTTTGAGTTATTTACGGGATTGGGGACGGGAGGATTTGCACCATTTAAATTAGCCATCTATGAGATAAAACAGTTTTAGTTAGTTTGAATATTCCTTAATTGATTACCCAATGTCCTAAATTAAGGGTAGGATCTATATTTTCAGTTTTATAAAAATGGTCACCATAATCATATAACTAAAATACTTTTGTCTATTTCATTTCTATGAAACTCCTAGATCTTTGAAATTCATTGATTTCTATCAATGACATGTTAATCTCGGTTATGCACATCTACTATTCATGACTGGTATGCCGAGGATCATGAACAAGATGGTGAATTAACCATGCAAATCCCGCGTGATCCCCGGCTCGAGTACGCTCGAGAATCGCGTGTCTCAATCACCTCTCATTACGTCCTCATATTAATGTGCCGGTAAACCACACACGCTCCATTAACAGTTCATACGAGAGATGTGCGGATTTCATGGGTTAGCATACTATTCATCATTTCCTATAGCTAAAACGGGATTTTGTTTTACTATTTTAAGTCTACTTTTAATCTTGACATCATCCTATCAAAAGTCCTCGGTAGCTCCATTGAACGCACAAAGAAGTGGAGAAGCAGGTCAGCGCGAAGCTTATTAAAAACCTGACTTCTTTAGGGAAGCAAAGCGACCCGCCTTATACCTCTCTTATAGTTTGTTCCTCATGGGTGAGCCGATTTATCAATTGACTGACGATGTATTTAAACTTTAATTATACATATATATAAATCATATTATACATATTGTAACATCCTCGAAATTGGCCTAGTTGAAATGCGGTAATTTCTTAATTTTATTTATTATTAAATTGTATTTATAAATACTTAGTGTATTCGGATAATTAAAATTAATAGGTCAAATAGTTAAATGATTTATTGTGTTAAGTGAATTGTTACTTGTTTTAAATAAATCTAGCTGGCAGTAAAATAAAAGTATTTTAGCTATCGGGTATTTTCGGGTTCCAGACAATAAATTTAGAAAGGGGTATTTTTACACTGCAAATGGTTTAATTAAAATGTATATGTCGACCCCCTTTCATTCATTTCCTGAGTTTTGCCTAACTTACAAGAACACACACACCTTCACTTTGTAATCTTGCAAACAAAGAGAAATCAAAAGAAAAGTCATCAATCAATCCTTATTGTTGCTGTGTTTTTAGTCCATCTCCATCTTTCTCATCTATTCATCATCATCCTCATCTTTGAATTCACCAAAATGTAAGTGTTCATTATACTCATTCTTGAAAATCACTTGAAATGTTGGGATAATGATAAATTGAGTTAGATTGTGATTGAATCGGGTTATATGATCTTTGATAAACTGACTTCATGTTCATTTTGGTTGAATTAATTGTGTTCTTCATGTTATAGCTGAATGATTTTGAGTTAGGTTATAAATTGGTTGAGAAATTGATGCATGTATGGAATTAGGTGTCAGATGATGTTGTTTGTTGTTGTTATATGTTTATAGGTGTTAGTAGAGGTAAATTACATGTTAAATTAGTGTGTGGTGTCTGGAATTGGTAATTTGGGGTTTTTGGTTTGAGCTGAAATGTGTTGCAGGTCTAATGCTCTGTTTCAAAACAGAGGAACGCGATCCAGCTCACTAGTGCCAGGATCGCGTTGCTATGTGTAATTTGGGCTCAGTACGACTTGTTCTTTGAAACGCGATCCAGCTCACAAGTGTCAGGATCGCGTTAGTCAGTTTTAAACTCGAGTCGGATTGATTTTGTTCTTGGGATCGCGATCCAGCCATCCCTAGCCCGGATCGCGTTTGCAAGTGTAATTTGGTAACAGAATATTTTTGAACTGAGGAACGCGATCCAGCCACTCCTAACCCGGATCGCGTTTGCTAGTTATAATCCGACAATTTTGACAATTGTAACTTGTGCACTTATGTTGTTTAACTAATATTGAAAGTGTAGTACATGCAATTATTTGACATTATATACATGACTAAATTGTAACAAACTTGATACGAGAATCTAATTCGGGTTTTGATTGTGTTCTCAGATAAACCGAAGACTCAATAAAATAAGACCTTTGAGTACAGACGGTGATTGACAAGGGTGAGTGGATCAAGTTAGTGGTAACAACATGGTTACAATGGGTAAATTTGGTTCATTGCAATGATTGCTTTAATATTATATTGCCATGACGATTATCTCTTGAACGGTTTATTGGTGTCCTATATGCTATTATAGTTGGACTATTTGATTTGGTGAGGGTCAACTAATGTGTTGGGTTTGAGTACAATTACTTTGGACAACGTAATTGAATTGTACATGTGTTGGGCACTGAAATTGCGTTTTATGTAGTATTAGTAACCGAACTATCGGTTTAACCACTGTTTGGCCTTCAGTTGGTTTAAGTGTTACTTGGGGGCCACAGCGGCATGAGGGTACTCCAAGGACCACCGATCCTTCTATGTTACTTGTAAAATGCTTGCTGTAGTCACTTGCTGTAGTCACTTGTTATGCTAAGTTAGATTGTGAGCTCTGGATCTATTCACTTATCTTTGTGCTAATCCCACCTCCCAACTTCTTGCAGGTTTAGCTTGTGAATGTGGGTTTCTAGAAGTTTGGTTGAAGGAATGTTTGGCACCGCTCTCTGATTGTGCTTGAAATATTTTTTGGGTTAAAAAAACAATTATGTTATGGATTTTAATATAACACCTAAGTTTGTATTAATACTTGTAATGATGACTTGGTATTAACTATTGTATGTATTTGGGTTGCACTTTTTGAAATGTAATATACGCAATCTTGGTTGTATTGATTTTATTTACGCTTCCATATAAAATAAAATAAAATGCCTTGGTATTTTGGAGGGTGTTATACATATAATATCTCTTTGAAGTTTAGGGTTCTATTTTAAACCTTTTAAAATGAGTGGTCTATTTTAAACAAATAAAAATTATCAGTATCTAAACTGTAAATGCATATTACCTATTTAGATAGTTCTCTTTCCAATTATTCTTTACCTACATACTATTGCAGATAATTGCATGCTACTATTTGTTAAGCTATGGCTCTGATACCACTGTTGGGTTTTCTATTCCCTAATTAGATTATTATACACGTAGCGGAACAACAAAAACTTTAAATAATCTAAGGCAATTAGGAAACTAAAACCCTAAGGGATCTTTAACTTTAACAATATAGTACAATAAACAAATTGGATAAAGAAAATAAGGAAAACACTAACCTTAAGAGAAAACCTATTTCTCGCGAGCAGACCAACGAGCAGAGCTTCGTTACTTGGAGGCAAGTACCCAAAGTAGAATACCTCTAATGCTTCACACCCAAAAACCCAAGAGAAAGTCGAATTTTGAAATTCTTATAAAATTCGTATCTGAATCATATGTTATGAAGGTATAGGATGCCCCTATTTATAGTTGTGGAAGAAACCCTGAATTCAACTCCAAACCGACGGTTGGAGCTGTCAGTCTTGTATTCCAAGTCTGCGACTTACACTGCCTATGAAACCCTAATCCCAACCGGCGGTTGGACTATCCAACCGGCGGTTGGATCCTGTTTCTGGAATCTTCCGCCAATTTAATTACTTTTAATTTCTAATTAATTTAATCCATAAATTAATAAATCAACTAATTAAATATAACATTAATACCAATTAATATTATCCATTCATTTTTCTCTTGAACTGGTGCACTAATTGTAAACCAAAGCACACGGGTCCTTGTACTCCCCAAACGGCTAGATGCATTAAGTGTGGGCAGTTTGGCCATGATATCAAAGATTGTACTTTCCCTAAGCCGGTGTGTTGGAATTGTCGCAAGGAAGGTCACCGTTCGGGTTTGTGTCCGGAGGCGGAGAGACAGAGAACGGGCACGGTCGGAGGTTCCTCATCTTCGGGCCAGAAAAGAAAGAACCCACCTTTGGCAACGGGCAGGGCTTTCCAAATGACAGCCAATGAAGCTGTTAGGACAGAGGACGTCATCACTGGTACTTTTCTTGTTAATTCTGTACCGGCATGCGTTCTATTTGATTCTGGAGCTAATTGCTCGTTTATATCCATGTCCTTTTGTGATAAACTGAATTTGATCCCCTCTGTTATTATAAATCCTATTGAGGTTGAAGTAGCGGATGGTAAAATGGTTCCGGTTACCACATCGGTGACAGGAGCTAGTATTTTGATCGAGGGCTATAGTTTTCCTGTCTCTTTCCTTTTAACGCCCATTCCTGGATTCGATGTGGTATTGGGTATGGATTGGTTGAGCCAAAATAAGGCCAACATTGATTGCCATAGAAAGCTAATAAGACTTCCTACTTCGGATGAGTCATATGTCGTGGCTAGGGGTGAGCGAGTAAGTGGTAGTATTCCCTTGATTTCGATGATGAAAGCTAAAAAATCTCTAGCTAAGGGGTGTAAATCATACTTGGCCTATGTTGTTGACGCTAAATTAGAAAAGAAAAAGGTCACTGACGTCCGAGTGGTTTCGGAATACTCGGATGTCTTTCCCGATGAGTTGCCCGGCTTGCCTCCTATTAGAGATGTAGAGTATCGAATTGAATTGATTCCCGGTTCCACTCCCGTAGCTAAGGCCCCTTATAGATTAGCTCCCTCCGAAATCCGAGAAATGATGAGTCAAATTCAGGAGTTGCTAGATAAGGGTTTTATTAGACCTAGTTCCTCTCCTTGGGGTGCGCCTGTGTTGTTTGTGAAAAAGAAGGATGACACCCTTTGGATGTGTATTGACTATAGGGAGTTGAATAAGAGAATCGTAAAGAATAAGTACCCTTTGCCTCGAATTGATGAGCTGTTTGACCAATTGCAGGGTCTTCTTTTTTTTTAAAAATTGATTTGAGATCGGGTTATCACCAAGTGCAGGTTTGTGAGGAGGATATTCCTAAGACAGCTTTTCGCACTAGATATGGCCATTATGAGTTCCTTGTTATGCCTTTCGGGTTGACTAACGCTCCGGCAGTTTTCATGGATTTGATGAATAGAGTTTGTCGACCTTTTCTTAATAAATTTGTGATAGTGTTTATTGATGATATCTTGATTTATTCTAAATCTAAATCCGATCATGAGATGCACTTGCATTTGGTTCTTAATACTCTGAGAAAGGAGCAATTATATGCTAAATTTTTGAAATGCGAGTTTTGGTTGCGTGAGGTACAGTTTTTGGGTCACATCATTTGTGAGGATGGAGTTAAAGTAGATCCATCAAAAATTGAGGCCGTCATGAATTGGCAAGCGCCTAAGTCACCTTCTGAAATTAAGAGTTTCCTTGGATTAGCTGGGTATTACAGAAAGTTCATTAAGGACTTTTCTAAGTTCGCGGGTCCCTTGACTAAGTTAACTCGTAAAGATGTGAAATTTCTATGGGGTGATTAACAAGAATCGGCCTTTCATATTTTGAAAAAGTTATTATGTCAGGCTCCGGTTTTAGCATTGCCTGACGGGTCCGATGATTTTATTGTGTATTGTGACGCATCTTCTGCAGGTTTGGGTTGTGTTTTGATGCAACGCGACCGTGTTATTGCCTATGCTTCGCGACAATTGAAACCTCACGAGACAAATTACCCTACCCATGACTTGGAGTTAGCGGCTGTGGTCTTTGCCTTGAAAATCTGGAGGCATTATTTATACGGTACTAAATGTGTTATTTGCACGGACCACAAGAGTCTTCAATATATGTTCTCTCAGAAAGAGCTTAATATGCGTCAAAGGCGATGGTTGGAATTGATCAAAGACTATGATTGTGAGATTCGCTATCACCCGAGTAAAGCCAATGTTGTGGCGGATGCGTTGAGTCGAAAGGGAAAATCAGAAAAGGTTTGTTTTATGCGGTTGGAGATTTCTTCAGATCTGATTGATCACTTGAAATCGGCTCAAGTGGAGGCATTGTTAGACCAAAATTTGAAATCTGAGATCATGCATAAAAGAAAGGATTTGTTGGTTGATGATTCTCGTGGATTAAAGACCTTTCAAAATCGAGTTTGGGTTCCTTTGATTGGAGGTCTTCGAGATGTGATCTTGTTAGAAGCTCACAAGTCTAGGTTGTCGGTTCATCCAGGGAGCACCAAGATGTATCATGATTTGAAACCATTGTATTGGTGGCCTACGTTGAAATTGGATGTAGCTCGGTTTGTAGAATCATGCCATATTTGTTCTCAAGTAAAAGCCGAACATCAGAAACCCTATGGAACTTTGAAACAGCTTGAGATTCCCGAGTGGAAATGGGAACATATTACCATGGATTTTGTGACCAAATTGCCTCGAACGGTTTAGGGTAACGATATGATTTGGGTGATTGTGGATAGATTAACCAAAAGTGCTCACTTCCTTGCTACTTGTGAGACGGCATCTTTGAGTAAGTTAGCACAGTTGTACATTAACGAGGTGGTTTCTAGGCATGGAGTTCCATTGTCCATTGTTTCCGACAGAGATTCTCGGTTTATATCGGGATTTTGGCAGAGTTTGCAGCGAGAATTGGGTACTAGAGTTAACTTGAGTACGGCTTATCACCCTCAGACGGACGGTCAGTCGGAGCGCACCATTCAAACCTTGGAGGATATGTTACGGGCGTGTGTATTAGAATATGGTGGGTCTTGGGATTCTCACTTTCCGTTGATCGAATTCGCTTATAATAATTCATATCACTCTAGTATAGGTATGCTACCTTATGAGTTGTTATATGGTCGTAAGTGTAGAACGCCCACTTGTTGGCTAGAGGCGGGTGAGAAACTGTTTTCTGGTCCAGATTTAGTGCAAATTACCGCCCATAAAGTAGCCATAGCCCGTGATAGATTGAAAGCGGATCGTGATAGGCAAAAGCAATATGCCAATCCGCGTCGTCGACCCGTGTCTTTTGTAGAGGGCGAGTTGGTTTATTTGAAAGTTTCACCTTGGAAGGGTGTTATACGGTTTGGGAAACGTGGTAAGTTAGCTCCTAGATTCATTGGACCGTTTAAAATTCGACAAGTCGTCAATGATCAAACGGTGTCCTTAGATCTTCCTCCGAAATTGGCGGGTATTCATGATACCATTAATGTGTGCTACTTAAGAAAATGCAATGTGGAGGACCAATCCCAAGTTCTTCCATTGCGAGACTTGCGTGTTGACTTAAACCAGAGACTCGTAGAAGAACCCGTAGAGTTATTAGATCGTAAGGTTACTAAACTTCGAAAGAAGGACATCCCTATGGTGTTGGTTAAGTGGAATCACAGTTTGGGTCCGAATCTTACTTGGGAGACCGAGTCTACCATGAGGACGCGTTATCCTCGTCTCTTTGATCATGGCGAGATTTCGGGGACGAAATCTCCTTAAGGAGGGAAGATTTGTAACATCCTCGAAATTGGCCTAGTTGAAATGCGGTAATTTCTTAATTTTATTTATTATTAAATTGTATTTATAAATACTTAGTGTATTCGGATAATTAAAATTAATAGGTCAAATAGTTAAATGATTTATTGTGTTAAGTGAATTGTTACTTGTTTTAAATAAATCTAGCTGGCAGTAAAATAAAAGTATTTTAACTATCGGTTATTTTCGGGTTCCAGACAATAAATTTAGAAAGGGTTATTTTTACACTGCAAATGGTTTAATTAAAATGTATATGTCGACCCCCTTTCATTCATTTCCTGAGTTTTGCCTAACTTCCAAGAACACACACACCTTCACTTTGTAATCTTGCAAACAAAGAGAAATCAAAAGTAAAGTCATCAATCAATCCTTGTTGTTGCTATGTTTTTAGTCCATCTCCATCTTTCTCATCTATTCATCATCATCCTCATCTTTGAATTCACCAAAATGTAAGTGTTCATTATACTCATTCTTGAAAATCACTTGAAATGTTGGGATAATGATAAATTGAGTTAGATTGTGATTGAATCGGGTTATATGATCTTTGATAAACTGACTTCATGTTCATTTTGGTTGAATTAATTGTGTTCTTCATGTTATAGCTGAATGATTTTGAGTTAGGTTATAAATTGGTTGAGAAATTGATGCATGTATGGAATTAGGTGTCAGATGATGTTGTTTGTTGTTGTTATAAGTTTATAGGTGTTAGTAGAGGTAAATTACATGTTAAATTAGTGTGTGGTGTCTGGAATTGGTAATTTGGGGTTTTTGGTTCGAGCTGAAATGTGTTGCAGGTCTAATGCTCTGTTTCAAAACAGAGGAACGCGATCCAGCTCACTAGTGCCAGGATCGCGTTGCTATGTGTAATTTGGGCTCAGTACGACTTGTTCTTTGAAACGCGATCCAGCTCACAAGTGTCAGGATCGCGTTAGTCAGTGTTAAACTCGAGTCGGATTGATTTTGTTCTTGGGAACGCGATCCAGCTATCCCTAGCCCGGATGGCGTTTGCAAGTGTAATTTGGTAACAGAATATTTTTGAACTGAGGAACGCGATCCAGCCACTCCTAACCCGGATCGCGTTTGCTAGTTATAATCCGACGATTTTGACAATTGTAACTTGTGCACTTATGTTGTTTAACTAATATTGAAAGTGTAGTACATGCAATTATTTGACATTATATACATGATTAAATTGTAACAAACTTGATATGAGAATCTAATTCGGGTTTTGATTGTGTTCTCAGATAAACCGAAGACTCAATAAAATAAGACCTTTGAGTACAGACGGTGATCGACAAGGGTGAGTGGATCTCGGACTCTCAGTCTAAGTTAGTGGTAACAACATGGTTACAATGGGTACATTTGGTTCATTGCAATGATTGCTTTAATATTATATTGCCATGACGATTATCTCTTGAACGGTTTATTGGTGTCCTATATGCTATTATAGTTGGACTATTTGATTTGGTGAGGGTCAACTAATGTGTTGGGTTTGAGTACTATTACTTTGGACAACGTAATTGAATTGTACATGTGTTGGGCACTGAAATTGCGTTGTATGTAGTATTAGTAACCGAACTATCGGTTTAACCACTGTTTGGCCTTCAGTTGGTTTAAGTGTTACTTGGGGGCCACCGCGGCATGAGGGTACTCCAAGGACCACCGATCCTTCTATGTTACTTGTAAAATGCTTGATGTAGTCACTTGTTATGCTAAGTTAGATTGTGAGCTCTGGATCTATTCACTTAGCTTTGTGCTAATCCCACCTCCCAACTTCTTGCAGGTTTAGCTTGTGAATGTGGGTTTCTAGAAGTTTGGTTGAAGGAATGTTTGGCACCGCTCTCTGATTGTGCTTGAAATATTTTGGGCTAAAAAAACAATTATGTTATGGATTTTAATATAACACCTAAGTTTGTATTAATACTTGTACTGATGACTTGGTATTAACTATTGTATGTATTTGGGTTGCACTTTTTGAAATGTAATATACGCAATCTTGGTTGTATTGATTTTATATACGCTTCCATATAAAATAAAATAAAATGCCTTGGTATTTTGGAGGGTGTTATACATATAATATCTCTTTGAAGTTTAGGGTTCTATTTTAAACCTTTTAAAATGAGTGGTCTATTTTAAACAATTTAAAATTATCAGTATCTAAACTGTAAATGCATATTACCTATTTAGATAGTTCTCTTTCCAATTATTCTTTACCTACATACTATTGCAGATAATTGCATGCTACTATTTGTTAAGCTATGGCTCTGATACCACTGTTGGGTTTTCTATTCCCTAACTAGATTATTATACACGCAGCGGAACAACAAAAACTTTAAATAATCTAAGGCAATTAGGAAACTAAAACCCTAAGGGATCTTTAACTTTAACAATATAGTACAATAAACAAATTGGATAAAGAAAATAAGGAAAACACTAACCTTAAGAGAAAACCTATTTCTCGCGAGCAGACCAACGAGCAGAGCTTCGTTACTTGGAGGCAAGTACCCAAAGTAGAATACCTCTAATGCTTCACACCCAAAAACCCAAGAGAAAGTCGAATTTTGAAATTCTCAGAAAATTCGTATCTGAATCGTATGTTATGAAGGTATAGGACGCCCCTATTTATAGTTGTGGAAGAAACCCTGAATTCGACTCCCAACCGGCAACTGCTAGAGCTTTTCAGATGACTGTGGGTGAAGCTCTTGGGATTGAGGATGTTGAAACAGGTATATTCTGTGTTAACTTTGTCGTAGCAAGTATTAATATAATTAGAGTTATTGTAATTATGAATGCTTTTAAGTTTTTGGAATTTGTGGATCATATGTGATTAGGTATGATTGGGTGAAATTGGGTGAGATTAGATTTCGGGGATGAAATCTTTTAAGGGGGGAAGATTTGTAACACTCGGTTTCTGAGCCTGGAAATAAATGATATTTTATTAAGTTTTAAATGGTTAACTTGAAAATAAATAAGTAAAAGAGTCACAGGTTTTATTGTGACTAATAAAATGGTACTTGTTTTAAATAGTGGAACCTAACGGTAAAATAAAATATTTTGACTTACGGGTATTTTCGGGTTCCAGACAATAGGTTTAGAAGGGGTATAATTTATACCAAATAAAAGAATGGGGCGGTGGTGAGAGTCGATCATTTCATTTATTCACCTAATCTTTCTATTTCTCTCATATGTTCTAAACTCTCTCAAAGTTTCATAACCAAATTATTTAAGAAATCAAAAGGAAAATTTGAAGCTAACCTTGTTCCTGTGATTCTGATTAAAGTTATCATCTTCTTCTTCATCCAAAGGTGAGTTTGAATTTTAAGTTTATAAAATGGGGTTTCTTGAGAAATTGAGTGATTTTGTGAAATTGAAAGTAATTTGTGGTTGTTTGGTGTTGCAAAGCTATTTTAGATGTTATATGATGTTAGTGGAAGTATTAGAAACCTTAGAAATCGAGTTTCTTGAGTTTTGGTGAGATTTAGTTCGAAAATCGAAAATCAGCAGCGAAACTCGCTGAACCCAGTTCGTCCAGCGAGTCGAGTTGAGCTCTGCGAGTCGAGTTGAGTTCTGCGAGTCGAGTGAGTTCTGCGAGTCGAGTCTCGCTACGCGAATCGAGTTGATTCTGCGAGCCGAGTTGACCTGCGAATCCAGATCACTGCGAATCGAGAATTTAAAACTTTTTGTTTTGCAAATTTTGAAAGTGCGCAAGTCTCTTTAGGGTAGCGACTAGATGATAATTTCATTAACTCGGATTTGATTGAAATTTGCATGGTCACTCGAAAACGGCTCAATGATCAAAACTATATACGAATAGCCTAGACAGTTTTTTGCCATTCGGAGTCATCTAGGGGTCGAAAATGGCAATTTTCAGTTTTAAAACGTCAATTCGGGATTTTCTGATTTTATATCTGATTGAACTTTTGTTTGCTTTGACTTCAGGGATTACCTGATTTAATAAATATGCTATGATAATGATTATGGAACAAGATACTGATTTGTTATTATTTGTGTTCTCAGATAAGCAGCAGGAAACTCAGTGATATAAGACAACCGAGTTCAGAGACTGGAATTTTGGTGAGTGGTAACTATAGTCTTCGGTTCAACTCAGTTGTAACAGGTTTGGTTACAACGGGTGAACATATTGATTGTTGATTATTGACTGTTTGATATGCTGAGATATTGTTAGAATTGAACTGGGTTAATTGGTTTATATTGTTCCATGATTGCATGACGATTATGCATTATGTGATATTTGGGCCACTGGGTATTATGTGATTATTCAGAGGTCAACGCTGGTTGGGTTTGTTGGTATTGTTTGGCTGGCGGGGTTTCCGATACACATCGTTGATGGATGAACCCTAGTCAGTGAAGATAGCTTCAAACTATCGGTAAATCACTGTTTTGGCCGGCAGTGGTTTAAGGGTTCTTTGATTGGCTAATCAGGAACCGCCGATCCTCTTTGACGCTGTGTGTTTATTGTTTATTTGTTGTAAGATTTGTTATTTCTGAATTGAACTGTCGGTTACAGTTCCATTCACTTAGCTGTGAGCTAATCCCACCATGTTTAACATTTTGCAGATATCGTTTATGGTTAGTTTTGGGGTCGAGCACGTGGATGCTAGAAGGGATGTTTGACTATGACTGCGTTGACTCTGATCTTTTTGGGAAAATCATATGTTTTGATAAACTTAACATAACACCCGTTTTAAGTAAATGTTTTGTAATAGGTTATGTAATAGTTATGATGTTTTGAAACTTGCTATATTTGGAATATGTAAATGCGGTAAATATGTTTTGGGACGCGCTTCAGATGGTTATCAATATAAAATAGGTTTGTTAAAAAGGAGGGTGTTATAAGTTGGTATTAGAGCATAGGTTTGGGCGAATTGGACATTGGCAAATATTCAGTCCCAAATCTATTTGGTGTTAGTCAAACATTCCGGTATGTGGGATTAGCTATTGAATGGGGGGTTGATTGGTTAGTATAGTTAGTACTAATAATTAACAAATTGTGAGTTTTGTTGTTTGAGTACAGAAATGGCAGATAACGAGAACCCGATCAACAATCTCAATAATGTTTCCAGAAATGATGATCCACCTTCAGAAACACATAATGGTAATCATGGGCAAGCTGGTACTTCACAGGTAAATCAGGAGAATACTAACCAAGAGGATTATCTTTTGCGGTTAGAGGATGAAGTAATAAGACTTAGAGGTGTTGAACAGCAATATATACAGGATCAACAAGTTAGGTCATCTCAGTAGAGGGCTGTGTTTCCTCCACCACAGCAACAGAAAAGGGTTTGCTCATTTAAAACTTTTATGTCCAGTAATCCTTCGGTATTTCAGGGAAGTACTAACCCTACAGTGACTTTGGATTGGTTGAGAGACGTTGAAAGGAAGTTTGAGGTATGCCAATGCGAGGAAGAATTAAAAGTCCCTTATACGGTACAATTATTGAAAGGACAGGCCATGACTTGGTGGGACTCCATTACTGCACATTTGACACCTCAGCAGAGAGCTTCTATTCGTTGGATTGATTTTCATAATGAGGTATGTAAACAGTTCTGTTCAGAGTTTGATATGACAAGGATTAGACAGGAGTTTTTGGAATTGAAACTGACGGATCGAATGACCATGGATGAACTTATTACTCAATTCTCGGAGAAACTAAGATTTGTTCAACAGTGGGTCCCAAATGATAAAACTAGAATTGAACACTTTGTTGGGACTTTACCTCCTCGTTACCGAACGACTGTGAGATTGGCAAATTCACTTACCCATGCTTTTACTTTAGCTCGATCGGTGGATAGCGACATTCAGGCTGGGGATAGATTGAACAAAGAAAAAGTTTCGCAGCAGTCTAAGAATAGTTCTTCGGGGAATAGAGGAAATCAACAAAATAGGAGATTGAATTTTAGTGATGATTCAGCTGATAGGATTTCGTGGTGTGTGAACTGTAAATCGAGACATCCTGGACCGTGTACATCTGAGACAGCTAGATGTGTGAAATGTGGGATGTTTGGACACAATATTAGAGATTGTACTTATCCTCGGAATGTGTGCTGGAATTGTCAAAAAGAGGGTCACAGGGCAGGGCAGTGTCCGGAAAAGGTGAGACAAAGTTCAGGTTTGGCTGGAAGTTCGGGCTCGGGTTCTTCGTCATCTGTGGGACAGAAAAGAAAGAATGTGCCACCGGCAACTGCTAGAGTTTTTCAGATGACTGTGGGTGAAGCTCTTGGGATTGAGGATGTTGAAACAGGTATATTCTGTGTTAACTTTGTCGTAGCAAGTATTAATATAATTTGAGTTATTGTAATTATGAATGCTTTTAAGTTTTTGGAATTTGTGGATCATATGTGATTAGGTATGATTGGGTGAAATTGGGTGAGATTAGATTTCGGGGACGAAATCTTTTAAGGGGGGAAGATTTGTAACACCCAGTTTCTGGGCCTGGAAATAAATGATATTTTATTAAGTTTTAAATACTTAACTTGAAAATAAATAAGTAAAAGAGTCACAGGTTTTATTGTGACTAATAAAATGGTACTTGTTTTAAATAGTGGAACCTAACGGTAAAATAAAATATTTTGACTTACGGGTATTTTCGGGTTCCAGACAATAGGTTTAGAAGGGGTATAATTTATACCAAATAAAAGAATGGGGCGGTGGTGAGAGTCGATCATTTCATTTATTCACCTAATTTTTCTATTTCTCTCATATGTTCTAAACTCTCTCAAAGTTTCATAACCAAATTATTTAAGAAATCAAAAGGAAAATTTGAAGCTAACCTTGTTCCTGTGATTCTGATTAAAGTTATCATCTTCTTCTTCATCCAAAGGTGAGTTTGAATTTTAAGTTTATAAAATGGGGTTTCTTGAGAAATTGAGTGATTTTGTGAAATTGAAAGTAATTTGTGGTTTTTTGGTGTTGTAAAGCTATTTTAGATGTTATATGATGTTAGTGGAAGTATTAGAAACCTTAGAAATCGAGTTTCTTGAGTTTTGGTGAGATTTAGTTCGGAAATCGAAAATCAGCAGCGAAACTCGTTGAACCCAGTTTGTCCAGCGAGTCGAGTTGAGCTCTGCGAGTCGAGTGAGTTCTGCGAGTCGAGTCTCGCTACGCGAATCGAGTTGATTCTGCGAGCCGAGTTGACCTGCGAATCCAGATCACTGCGAATCGAGAATTTAAAACTTTTTGTTTTGCAAATTTTGAAAGTGCGCAAGTCTCTTTAGGGTAGCGACTAGATGATAATTTCATTAACTCGGATTTGATTGAAATTTGCATGGTCACTCGAAAACGGCTCAATGATCAAAACTATATACGAATAGCCTAGACAGTTTTTGGCCATTCGGAGTCATCTAGGGGTCGAAAATGGCAATTTTCAGTTTTAAAACGTCAATTCGGGATTTTCTGATTTTATATCTGACTGAACTTTTGTTTGCTTAGACTTCAGGGATTACCTGATTTAATAAATATGCTATGATAATTATTATGGAACAAGATACTGATTTGTTATTATTTGTGTTCTCAGATAAGCAGCAGGAAACTCAGTGATATAAGACAACTGAGTTCAGAGACTGGAATTTTGGTGAGTGGTAACTATAGTCTTCGGTTCAACTCAGTTGTAACAGGTTTGGTTACAACGGGTGAACATATTGATTGTTGATTATTGACTGTTTGATATGCTGAGATATTGTTAGAATTGAACTGGGTTAATTGGTTTATATTGTTCCATGATTGCATGACGATTATGCATTATGTGATATTTGGGCCACTGGGCATTATGTGATTATTCAGAGGTCAACGCTGGTTGGGTTTGTTGGTATTGTTTGGCTGGCGGGGTTTCCGATACACATCGTTGATGGATGAACCCTAGTCAGTGAAGATAGCTTCAAACTATCGGTAAATCACTGTTTTGGCCGGCAGTGGTTTAAGGGTTCTTTGATTGGCTAATCAGGAACCGCCGATCCTCTTTGACGCTGTGTGTTTATTGTTTATTTGTTGTAAGATTTGTTATTTCTGAATTGAACTGTCGGTTACAGTTCCATTCACTTAGCTGTGAGCTAATCCCACCATTTTTAACATTTTGCAGATATCGTTTATGGTTAGTTTTGGGGTCGAGCACGTGGATGCTAGAAGGGATGTTTGACTATGACTGCGTTGACTCTGATCTTTTTGGGAAAATCATATGTTTTGATAAACTTAACATAACACCCGTTTTAAGTAAATGTTTTGTAATAGGTTATGTAATAGTTATGATGTTTTGAAACTTGCTATATTTGTAATATGTAAATGCGGTAAATATGTTTTGGGATGCGCTTCCGATGGTTATCAATATAAAATAGGTTTGTTAAAAAGGAGGGTGTTATACATTTAATCACATATGATTTTGCATATAATCACAAATGATTTTCATTTAAAAATTGATATTTGATAAGCAATTTACCGATATATGATAATTAATGCTTGATTTCAACTTGATTTTTACTTAATTGTATAATTATATTCAATGATTTAAAAATCTGTATTTTATTACTCTTTAATCACATGTGATTAATAGATTGATGTTTAGTCGCATGTGATTACAACTTAGTTTTTCATGTTTAAATCTTTTTAAATCATCAATGATTTGAATTTAAAGTTTAATCGGAGATATAAGCGGGTGTGATTATTTTTTAGTGTTAAATCACATTTGATATCACGTTACAAATTTTTAAAACCCAATAAAAATGAAAAAAAAAACTTTGTCAGAAGTATAGCTTGTTTGATCTATAATCAAAGAATAAAAAACGCTGATTTCGAATATGTAATTTTTATAATTTATAGACATACGGTTTGTGAGATATTTAGTTTTAAAAAAAGAATTGGAAAATGAGTTTTTGAAATGGTGCAATCCTATTGGTTCATCCGTTCTTCATTTTTTTTGCCATTCTTTTTTGAACTTTTCTCTCAATAAAGAAGGTAGAAAAGTGAAGAATGGGAGAACCAATAGGATTGCTCCATTTCATTTAAAACCCAACTTCCACTCGAATTTTTAAAATTAAATATTTCACAAACGCCACAACTAAAAATTATAAAAATTACATATTCGGAATCATCGTCTTTTTTTCTTCGATTAGGGATCTCCACAAGGTATACTTTCGATACTTTTTTTTTTCATTTTTGTCGGGTCTTTAGAAATTGTGACTTATATAAGCACATGTGATTTTATGTATGATTACATGTGATTTATGATAAAAAATTAACATTGTTACACAATTTTTCTTTAATGGTGGATATTAAGCCACTCATAATTGCAACCTATTTGACATTCACATAAATAACTATAATCAGATTTTATAAATTGCATCTTTTTTGTGCCAAAATCACATCTGATTTGCTTTTTTGAGGTTTAATCACATGTGTTTTTGAAATGAAGTATGTGATAATAGCTTATAATTCACACGTGATTTTGCATTTATATATATTTACATGTATAATTATAGTTAATTATTTGAAATTTGTATTTATTTACACTTAAATAACATATGATTACTAATTTAATGTTTAATCACAAGTGATTACAACGTCTTTTTTATAGGTTTATTAAGTTATTAAATAAATTCTTTGCGTGTGATTTTATAGTTATAATTTGTATATTTGATTATTTGTAAGTTATTATTGATAGTGATTTAAATCTTAAAATTTGATTGTAAATATAATCACATGTGAGTATTAAATCATATGTGATTTAAGATCACGAATTTTAAATACCCATTAGAAAATGAAAAAAAAAAAGTTTTTCAAAAGTATGTCATGTGAGATCTCTAATTAAAGATAAAAGACGCTGATTCTAACAGTGTAATTTTCATAATTTATCAATTTATGGTTTGCGAGATAAATAATTTTAAGAAAAAAGTTAAAATTAGGTATTTGAAATGAAGCAATCCTATTGGTTTCTCCATTTTTTTTTTATTTTTTTTTGTCATTCTATATTGCACTTTTCTCATGATAATTATTATTATATTACATAATGTAATGTAACTATATATGAAAGTAACTCGATCTATCTTTTATTGATTAATACAAGTTTTTGAAATATGAAGCTTAATTTTTCATTGGTTCAAACATCCTAGACTGTGAAGGCTAAAAATATAGTTTCATCATTTTAGAAAGTAATGTGAAAATACCAAAAAAATAAATTAAAAATGTATTACTTCAAAATTGACGTGAACAAAAAAAAAATTTATGATTCACAAACAAGATACATTGTGAATGAAAATCGAATATCCACTTATTTATGAAAATGCATGTCACCTCCATTTTGGACCATTGATTTTAAATTGATGACTAAGATGCGTTCCCACCGTTATCACGTAAACATTGTATTCTCATCGGAATGCAACCATATATATATATATATATATATATATATATATATATATATATATATATATATATATATAGGGTTAGGTTCAAATGAGAACCAACTAAAAGTTGAGAACCTTGAGAACCACTAGATTACATGCTTGTTCACATGTGATTTAACTTCTTCTCAAGGTTCTCAACTTTTAGTTGGTTCTCATATGAACCTCCACCTATATATATATATATATATATATATATATATATATATATATATATATATATATATATATATATATGTATATATAAGTTTTATGTCTACTAAAAAATGTCAATTTACCACACTTTTATCTCCAAGCTTTTAGAAAGTATGTAAAGCTTTTAGTAAAAGATAAGATTTTCCACACCTACATATGTAAAAAAACAAAAACTCGAGAACTTTACAGCTTGTAAATACTTAAAAGTGTTGAAAAAATTTGTTGCACATAATTTTCTTACGCAAGAGGAAGTATGAATAAATTGGATGTTATAAATGAAAGTTCAGAGCTATAAATGTGGATAAAGGTTATGTTGATCCCGACGTGGCCATGCATATATGTATCTCTAATAAATCTTAAGGCTTTCTATGGAATCTACATCTACAATACTTTAAGTGAGTCTTGATTGTATTTATGATTAGTTACCCAATATAATAATTGATAGTAAAAAGTTAAATATCTAATTAACATTGTACTAAATGATGGTAAAAACTTTTGATATAATAAAGATAATAAATCTACAATACTTTAAAGAGTGAGTCTTGATTGTATTTATGATTAGTTACCCAATATAATAATTGATAGTAAAAAGTTAAATATCTAATTAACATTGTACTAAATGATGGTAAAAACTTTTGATATAATAAAGTTTTTGATAGTAAAAAGTTAAATATCTAATTCACATCATTTTGCTCATGTGAATCCCCAGAATAAAGGCTTCCCTGCCGTAGTTGGGTTCATTAGGTTGCCTTCGGCCAATTGAGAATGATCCATTTATATAGATGAAACTAATCATCTTTTTTTTTTAGATGGAAGCCGGTTCCACGACTTTAGTGGAAATGATGATCCTGCTCCCCCTGAAAGTATCAACTACCTGAGGCTAAGGCAGATTTGTGTTTTTATTTAGCTTCACATCATTTTGCTCATGTGAAGCTTTTTTTTAGCTTCACATCATTTTGCTCACGTGAAGCTTCTTTTTTTTTTAGTTTCACATCATTTTGGTGAGGTTAAGTTTAATATTTTTGTTTAACATAAGGTTACGATGCTATGAAATTTTATTTTTATAGATTCACATAGTTTTAATGAGATTAAGTAAATATCTTTTTGTTAACATTAGTTTTTGAAAAGATTAATTTTTATACTTATCAATTCACTACTTCAAATATGTTGATTAACAAAAATTAAATAAAACTTCACCATGTTAAAACTATTGTGAAGCAAAAAAAATTAAACTTCACATAGCAATCCTTATGTGAACCCTTCAAAATCAAACTTCAAAGTATTTACAAAAATGTCACCTCCAAAATCAGGTTTTTTGATCAAAAAATGGATGGCTAAGATGTGTTCTCACCGTTCTCACGGAATCTCCTTGTTCTCACAGGATCCCAAGTCTATATTTATATATATAGGGGAGATCAAGAATGAAGTAAAAAAATGAGGGAAAGAGGGAAGCTATTCTCAGCCACACATTCTGGTCAACTCAAAAGTCAACGCGGTAGCATTTATGTAAATAACTTGAAATCACCTTCCAACACGTTAACATGCATTTCAAAAGCATGTTAATCAAATTACAAATTAATATACATAAACATTCATTTATCATGAATAGTAACTTATATATGTTATTTATATTAATGAATATCATAACTTAACATTCATTACTGTATAATAATATATATTAGTTAAGATTCATCTTAAAAAATATTAATATCTTACTTCTTCTTTTTTTAGTTTTTAAGATTCACTGGTGATGAATGTTAGCTTTATGTGTTATTGACAATGATGAACACTTTAATATTCATTTACAATGCATATTAACTTATACAGTACATGCATGGTATTATACACAATGATAATTATAACATTCATTTACAATGAATGTAACTCGTATACATTATTATACACTAATGAATGTTATGTTATCACATTCAATGGTATGTAATAGCATATATACGTTAATATTCATCATAAATAAATATTTAGAAATATGAAGTTGTAATTTTGATAACATGCTTTTCAGATGAATGTTAACGTTCTGGAATTTTTTTGAGTTTGTGGATTCGATTGCAATGACGAATATAATTCGATTAATTACTCGTTTATATGTTTTTTACAAAGAAATTCGTTTAATTCTATTGTTTTTCATCACTAAATCAAAATTTTCTCAAAAAATCCAAAAGTTACACCAAATTTTATAATTTTGGATGAATCCAAATTATGACGAATTGAAGATGTATATGAATGTGTTTGATGGATCTGAATATTTACAATGTTTTTGATTGAAGGAATCATTGAACTACATGCTTTACTTTTGGATTTTAGGCATAAATTGAGAAAATGGGTATTGTAGATGATGTGAGAAAATATGTGATTGTGGTTTACTTCCCTCCTTCCCCCAATATAAGAGCTTCCCTCTTGATCCTTCCCCTATATATATATATATATATATATATATATATATATATATATATATATATATATACTAGTTTAAAGACCCGTGAAAATACGTGTTTGACAAAAAATAAAATCAAAAAATTATTTGATAAAGTTGCAAGCATATATTAATACAAATAAGTTTTATGTATTAAATTTGTATTTCAAAATTATATATGTTTCTGTTTGTACTTGAGCATCTACTAAAGTTTTAAAAGGATTTTTAGAACATATCTGTATACTTAATCATCTTAGAATTAGACGCAAATCAAAAGAGTATTCATATTTACAACAACCCAATCATCAATTCATATAAGAACAAATATCATATTACATAAGAAACAAATCAAAACATTAAAAAGATCTACATTTTGTTAGAAAAGTTAAAATCAAGTTTTATGACCCGTGTCAACACGGGTTTCATGAAAAATCAAGTTATACGATCTTATATGGAATTTTTTTAACTGCAATAAATGTTAATATATATTTCACAAAACATAGGTTTTCTAATTTTTTTTTTTTATATATAGCCAGTTTAGTTATTTGACTTATTGTAGCCAGTTTTATCTACACTGCAAACAATTTATAAGATTGGTTTCTTGTCTCTGTATTAAGTTGATAAGTATACACAATAATTAATGTGATTTTTATTTGTCACATACTGTATGCTATTAAGTTTTTTAATTATATATAAAGAACTATGAACCACCAAATACCTTTAACTAATTTAGTTACATTTTTTCTTAACGATACTTAATATTAGCAAAAGGCATTTTTATTGGTACACAAAAAAGTTAAAAAGTTATATATAGATGCACATGTTTCTCTTTTTATTCACACAATAAACCTCACTGTTAAATATACATGATTATACACCTAATGTCACTTGAAATTGAAACTGTTTCCAAAACTGCTACAACTTCATGCAATCACAGATTTTTTATGCATGCACAAACTAAACTCAAGCTCTTTATTTACTTAACTTCCAGTAGTAGTAGTAGTAGTAGCAGATAAAGAACTCCAAGGTGTATGCAGCCACTGTTGCTATAGACTAATCCATTTTTCATTCTGCAGTTGGTCCGCTTGAAGCTTCTTAGCTAGATTTCTTGATACAGTACAGGGATTTTTAGAAACGATCATCTATATAGTTTTGGAAAAGAGGCCCGACTCTACCCATATAAAAAGTTACTCATGTATTACATGTAACATGACCCTCCATTTTTCCACTTTTAGCTCCAACAGACCTATGTCAAATCCAGATATCTATCTGATTTTAGGCTTGGAAACTACTTGCAGCGACACCCTATTTACACTTTACGGACTTTGAACCGGAAACTACTTGAATCAACACCGTCTAGAGACATTATCTCTAAACATTGTTTCTACCATACTTCAGCATCCATGTATTTAACTGACCAGTAGGCAACGTATTAGTGCAAAAACTTTTTTACAATAACTCTAAATAATGAATAACATATACAATTATAGCCTAAAGTACCTACATAAAAAATTAAGACTCTAAGGTCAAAGTAGAAGACTAAATCTATAGATACCATTAACTAAATCTACCAAATCAACGTCGACCCGACACATTTTCACCCACAAAAATTGTACATGTTTTGACATCCACTCTCACAGCCCATTTAGCCACCCGTAGTAGATCCATTACATGTATGTTTATGGTATCATATAATAAGACAAAACTAATACATCCAGATTCTTTAGCTTTGAAAGGTTGAGATTACATGATAGACTTAGCATTAGCAGAGTAAGGTTAAAAATGCACTTGTAACCTCGAGATGTGATTCACTACAAATGAGTGCACTTGGGTGAATTATAGGTCACAGGAGCAGTCCAGGTGTAGATAAGTCCGAGCATATGACTGTTTAAAAAACTTCAAGCTACATGATCTTTTTTTAAAGACTTCAATAATCATACAATAAGCTCTTTATGTATCTTACAGATAAGGTCTGATAACAACATCTTCAAAGCGCATACACAAACTTTCAGCCTCTAATGGCAAACCATGCAAAGCAAATGCACACAACTCATGTAGACACCACTTTACCTTCATAACTATGGTATTGTCACGGCTATATTGTAGTACACTTGACTTAGTACTGTTAAAGAGTTCCCATGATCTTAATCTCATGGAAAAACCTATAAACAAATGTCTACCTTTTTACATTTTAACCAAGTAAGAGAACAGAAATATTATATTGATATTGCGATTAAGAGCACATTCATATGACTGAAACAGACAGAATGAAATTAAAATGAAACACAAACCATCGTATGGAGTTTCAGGGGTACGACAGACGCATTCCTTTATATTGCCGGCAATAACCCTCTGTAACAGAGCATGTCCGATTAACATACAGACTTCAAGATATCCAAAGAAGATTTTGAATTAGACGATAACATACCTGGCAGTACTGCCTGTAACTTTTAGTTGTGTTCGGAAAATCAAGATCTACGGTCTGTAAAGAATAATGCAAGTACAACACTTATACAACGCAATCCACGTAATTAAATAGAAAATTTCATGGCTCACTTGTTGAGTTGCTGTATCCACTTTATATACAGTATATACTACATTGGGCGAGACTATTAAAAAGCTTATAATTGATTTTGATATATCTGATAGCTAAAATAAAGATGTGCATGGAGTTGCAGAAAGAATTCAAAAACTACTTTATGGGAAGTAGTCAGGAGTTTATTGAAAAGAGGTCAATTTATATCGGATATCACCAAAATACCTTATGGAGAAAAGAATAAAGTAAACAAAAGCATTCTGTGGTGCCACGAAATAACTCTATAATTGCATAATGCTAGTAATTTGGGACCATCATTATTGATTGTTTTATGAATGAGTTGCAAATGCAAAAACATTAGGCAACGTTTAATCGTTAGGGTAGAAATTAAACTCAAAATGTAAGGTTATAGCTAACCTGAAACTCGCCTGGCCGGATTTCCTTTCGCTTAAAAGAGTATCGAGGCCTTATCTACGTTATTATTATTGAGCAATTCTTAGAAACATTAAAATTATAAATCCAATTAAAGTACAATCAAATACTTACATCCATCTGGTTCATGTCCATCCTCTTTCTAAATACAATTTCATATACAAATACCATTATCATATCTTCATCCTTCAAGCACGCACTGTCATCATCTGAAATCTAATATCACCTCTCCCAAAACCCTATTGCGTGATGAAATAATAGTAACAGTTTTAGCTTATAAAATTATCAAATGGAATGCTTAGATACAACAATAGAGTTCTCTTTCACAATAAACAGGTCAAGAATCAAGATATCTTCACAGTACTACAATTATGATATATACCTCACTCCATTCTTTCTTCCTCCATTTTCAATGTTATCTTGAAACAGTTGGCATTTTAATATATTTGTATATGTCTACGAAGTCCTACAAAGGAAAAAACCATTTAAAATTAGCAAGACATCTAATAATAGTGTGAGCTTCTTATAGAACTATAAAAAAAAAAAAAAAGTCCACATAACTATGAGAACTAAATAGCATTATAAAACTATGAAAATCAAAAACAAAACATACCTGATTGAGAAGATCATATCATTGAAGGAGAAAATGTAAAATCTTGCTTTAACTACATCTGTTTATTGAAGGGAGAATGCCATGAAGAAAAATTCAACCGAATAAGAACGAAAATTAGACCAGATAGAAGCAAATAATGAATCACAAAGCACCAAATTGCACATCTTAAGGTGAAAGAAGATGAAGAAATGTTAAAAAAAAAAAAAAAACATTGAAAGATGAACGTGAGATGATGATCTCGCAAGTGAAAGACACCAGCAACAGATAAAAGGTCAACCATAGCATCACATAAAAGGTCCAAAAGTTAAGCTTTTATCAAATCTTAAATAATAATAATCTTAATAATACTAATAATGTAGATCAGAACATATGAATCCAAGTACCAGTTTCATTAAACAAATATAATAGTAAGCCTTACCTTGTTGAAATAGCACTTTATCAGCATTAATCAAGACCATGAGTATGCTTCCTGCCAAAGTAAGGTTAATCATTACCTTCAAGTCCTGTTTCAGGACCCGGTTGTATCCATGTGGTTTGTTGATTATGATCCGTTTGTGAACCGTTTCTTCTACTATTGCTTCGTCCGTACAGTTCCACACCTTTTAGGTTTTATTATTTACAAAAACTGATAACAAATTCAACGAAACCAACACGAAATTAAAGTCAAACACACACCGAAACCGTAAATGCACACACTAAATGAAGAATCCTATAAATGATATTAGCCGGAATCTGAAATATTAAGGAATATGATATAGAGATCGAAAAAGAAATACAGATTTAAATTTCAAAATGAAGACACGAGAGAGAGGTGATTAACCTGATGAAGAAGAAGAAGAAATATGAATGATTTTCAATCTTGGGCGGTGGTATAGAAACAGGCGGGGCGTGAACAGGTTCCCAAAAGAAGAGACCGATTAAAATTAAAGTGTGTTAAAGTAACTTTGAAAAACTCATTTGCATGTCTTGTAAATAACAAAATGATAAAAAGCAATCATATTTCTTTAGTAATTAAAAGAAACTCAAAATTAGGAGAAAAAAGCTTGCTTTTTAGAGTATCCACATCAGCAAGGATATTGTTTAAGAGGGTGTCAAGTCAGCTTCATGACAACAGCACCAACTCCCTTTTATTAGATAGGTAAGATATATATATATATATATATATATATATATATATATATATATATATATAGTAACGGGATCAAAAAAGAAGAAAAATTAGGTGGAGAAGAGGGAGAAAGCAATATGATTCAGTGTTTTTATACTATGATTAATTTTTTTATTATAATAATAAAAAAAATGAATCATAGTATAAAAACACTGAATCATATTGCTTTCTCCCTCTTCTCCACCTAAATTTCCTTCTCCCTTGATCCTAATCCTATATATATATATATATATATAATCGTGAAGCTTTGTTTTATTTATTTATAAAATATAAAATAATGGAAATCACACGAGTGAAGAATCCACAAGTTATAGAAATAAGACAAGTTATGATTGGCTATCTTTTAGATGATAAGGATTATATGAGATGGCGATTTATTGTGTTGGGATTTAAAACTTGAATATAGATGAATATCAAAATATGAAGACAATTGTACTCAGGTACATGAGTTTTGTTAGTTAATGCATCATTACTTTTATTACCCTTTATTTATATCAAGTTTCACTTTCCTTTTTTTAGTTATGCATGTTTAATTATATAATGTATAAATTAAATTAATTATTGTATATAAAATGACCATGTGTGTTTGTTGATATACCCATTAAGCAAGCTATATTTTCATTTTCTTATACATATCACTGAATATTGATATTGAATCTAATTTTTTTAGTTAAAGTATTAATAATAAAGTGACTTCTGAACAAATAAGTTGATTAATTGTCAAATAATACACTTTTAGTTAATAAATATTCCAACATATATTGTTAGTTTCTCTATTTTTTAAAGTGTATCTATTACAACTAAACAAATATTTATGCAAACAACTTGACCCGGCCAACTTTTATTGCGACAACGACCAAGTTCGATACACACGGTGACTTCTGAACATATAATTCTAATTTGAATTTGCTATTATTGAAAAATAAAGATGCACACGGTGAAATGAATGAATACTCGGAATGGTATGGTGGATGACTTATTCGAGATATATATATCGATATGTTATGTAATATTTTGAAATATCTTTGGTGATAAAGATGTTGGACTTAGAGGCTGTTTACTTTTTTATCATTAAGTGCTGTTTGCATGTGATGTCTGTTTGGATAAACATATCTGTTTATAACAAGTGTTGTTTGAGTAGATGTAATTTTTTTTTGACCCAAAAGATGAAGTTAAATGATATAAAGTTTGAACAAGAAATGGCTTGTTCAATTTCTATTGGAAAAAAAATGGTGAAAAAAATATATATATTTATCATTAAGTGCCTCTTTTTGGTAAGGGCTTCATTTTTATACTTATTTCAGAAACTAACATTCATTTCAGATTAATTGGAAAAGAAACAACAATTTATCTGTCTGGATTAATAAGTATATAGAAACAGACCATTAAGAGGAAAGTAAACATGCCCTTAACGTTCTTATTTTTATTTTACTTTTTTGTGATTTCTATGTGACAGTTTACGAACACGTAACTAACGGTTATTGGCATGTTTTTGATTGATCATATCCAGAAGGTTTCAAATTGATGGATTATGATTTTAATCGTTTCTGAGTAACATAAGTTAGCTATGTTGGGTTTTAGTTAGTGGAATAATGACTAGGGTTGTTATATTGAATGAGATATTTATCTCATTTGTTATGAGATTAAATAATAATTAGCTTATTTTGATATTATGTGTAATGGTTGTAAATCAATCTAGTAAGTAATAAGATTGAAATGTCTTTGTGTATTCATTAATAAAAACTTCTTAGAACCCACTTTTATATATCGTTCAAAGAATATACGTTGCAAATAGAGATGGCAATCGATACCTGATTCAATTTATATTAATTAATGGTGTATATGGATGATATACTTATTTGTAATTTATTATTAGCTTCATTATATTATAAGAACTGATATTTTCAAATAATAATAATAATAATAATAATAATAATAATAATAATAATAATTCATTTGATAATAATTATGTTATTTTTGTAGTGAAATGTTGACTTTCTTAGGGCTATGTTTTTGGGTATATACCGCTAAATAAAATTGGCATCAAAGAGCTTTGTACATCATATTAAAAGGTCTTTACATATGTGATATGATGAACTGATAATGATCATTTACGAAACAATCATTTTCTTTTGATGGGTGAAATCTCAAGGTCTAAACTCCAAATTTAGAAAGAAATTAGGTAACATAACATAAAATTTGAAAACACCTCATCTTTAATGGTTATCAGGCAACACCACTCCACACCACACCTCGAAAACACGATCTTGATGATTCGACCTTTCTATATAAATTATAAATTATATTTGCTCTTATGAACCGTTGGTTGAATTACAAGTGTAGACTGTGACGGATTGTAATATTGCAAAATATAAGTTATGCATGTCAAACATGCATATAGGAAAACGCCAAAATCATATACTCGTACATTTTATTGTTAAATGACTTTACGAAACATAAAAATTTGATACTTAGAATAATTATTGAAACATGAGTATGTAAATACGCAATCTTACGAGATCCGTGCATCGCACGGGTCTATACTACTAGTTCGACTTAGAAAATGAATCTTGTCTCTTTAAATAGGCAGGGTTGATGAAGCAAGACATCCACTTTCAAGAAGGGAAGTGATTCGTACACCATCAAAATTTAGTCATACACCACTAATATGCATCAGTCTGTTGTACTGTACAATAACTTAAAGCAGGATTGGTGGTGTATGACAAAATTTTGATGGTGTACAAATCAACTCCCTTTCAAGAAAAATACCGAATCCGTCTAGCTCCTAACCGGATGGTAATTGTACATGGCTCAAACTCTCAAAGTTGGATCACTTCATTTAATAAAGTTATTAATCCTTTCCAGCAGGTACAAGTGTACAAATTATTGGTACAAGTTAATTAACTATTTGTAGCAAATTAAAGTGCCGATCGCGTGCAGCAAAATTAATCCTTGTAGGCTTACATGTTATTTCCAATTTCCAATAATCTAATCTAAAATCGACTTTGAATGATAACAATATGCTTTAAAGTATGATTCATACATGTGATATACTGAGGCAAAGCTATAGCTCATACAATAAAAAAAATGGTTTTTCTAATGGCATCCCAATTAATAGGGGGGGAGGTAGAGGGGGCGTGGGGCAGTTCCCCCTAAGAATTCTCAAATCATGTAAAAAAGAAATTTTTTTAAGGTATTTGCGATATTTCATAAGTTTTGCCCCTCGAAAACATGAACAAAAATTTTTAAATTTTTTTTTTTGCCCACCCTACTTCTAATTCCTAACTCCGCCCCTGCCAATTAAGAACTATATTTAAGCTTTTCGGACACGCATTATTTTGTTGAACTAGGATGATAATCACTTCACTAACTTTTTAATAACCACCACACGACACAAAATGTTTTTCTAAACATAGCCCTTAATTAGTGCTATCAATAAAAAAATCTTAAAATTTTTTACCCATTGATATGAAAGCTTCAAGCTACATCAATTAATCAACCAAATCAAGAAACAAACTGTGAATCTTGCTTATTTAAAGAAAAATTATAAAATCCAGATCTTGGAACATGGATGAGTTCGATCCGGATCCAACCCGCCCACTAACTAGTTGTGATTTGAATACTAATGAATATTATTTAGCAAGTACTTAACGGAGAGTATTCACTTCCTTGATGGTTACATGTGGTGATTATATAAGTGAGAGTATTCTATATGCATAGGTTGACATAAGATAATACACATCACACATATACGAGAGAGACGAGTAAGCAGTCATCAGCTTGGTGTGTATTTGAAGCAAACGAGATATTGGTGATGAAACTGAAAACGATAATATTATTGATAACTAAATCGAATGAATTACAAATGAAATATACAAGGGTTTATATAAGAAAACCTAACCCTAATCGATAATGGGCCTGGGCTAACAGGCTGACTAACAAGTGGGCTAACAGACCTTATTTATCTAACAATTGGAACTTTAGGTTGTGAACCATTAAAGTTATCGTTTTGTGATTCCTTTCCCGACCGGTGACTTATACACGGTTCGTTTCTTATGTTTCCGCTGTATATAAGGGTTGTGAACGAAGCAAAGGTGTATGAAATTAGAAAGGATGGAAAAACTTGTGACACACGTTACATGTAGGTACGTACATACGGAAAAAAATGGCTGTCGATTTTTTTATCTTTATAAAAAGTTATTTGTGGTGTATCACAAAAATCTTGGGGTTCTTTGATTCTCCGATGATCACTCGTATGTATCTAAAAAGACTAACCACAAAGCTATCCTTACCTTAATCACCAAGTTATACATTTATGCATGCTATATCATCTTCCTTTTCCCCTTATTCTCTCCATTTCTTCATACGATCTTTTGTTTCATAATGTCATATTTCAAATCATTTCACCTTCCTTTAATACATTTGTTGCTTTTCACCTCTGTTTTTACTCATCATTCATCGGTTTTTGCTTCCTCATTTGTTCAAAATCGGACCTTTAGTCGGCCTGATCCTCTTTGTCATTTGGAATTGTATAAAGGAGGATATGATATACGTGATAAACATTATTGGGCTGTAAGTGTTTGTTAAAATTCCCCAATGAAATGACAAATCTTGATTATAATTGTCTAAAGATGCGATTTTTTTATATGACTTAAGTTTTGTATATTGATTTATTATGTTTTCTGAAAAATGGTCAGTCTGCGGCGTTTACAGGCATCCATGGCTATGCGATGGCGGGAATCTGGATGATACTTGGCTTGGGTTTTGGGAGTTACTTGATAGCAAAGAATTTTAATGGCGGTTTTCAACCGTTTTTTAATCATCCCACTTCTTACTACATTGCATGTTTTGCACTCATTGCTTTTTTCACTTTAATTGCCATGTAAGTTTATCATCATACACATTTACAACTCTGTTTACCAATATGAAAATTTTCTTTCTAACTTTTGTATTATATATATATATTTTTTTGCGTTTGAAGAATTTTTGCAAGTTTGATTTTGGTAGCAAACCAAAACTCTTTACACAAAAGCAAGAATATTATGGATACCATTTTTGGAGCTGCAAGTAATATGCAACAAACAATCGAATCTGTTATACACGGCTTACTAAAAATACAATTCTTCTTAAAGCCTTACGACAGCCAAACAACTGACCTCTTGACTCAGATTACCAATCAGATGAGAAAAGAAACAATTTCAATTCAGAATTTTGTTGGGGAAGCAAAGCAGGCTTCTAGACGTGCAATCAAGACAGTGTAATCAATCATACTTGTTTTTTTTTTTGTTGTCTATAAATGCGTCATGCTTAAAAGTTATACTCTGTAACAATTTCTTTGTAATTTTCAGTTACATTGCAAATCTTGTTTTTGTAACGATCAACTTGGTGGTGTTAGTTGCAGGATGCGGTGAGATTTCTTTACGATGATACACTGAACAAATAAATCATGGTAGCTGTTCTGATCATACATATATACATCATGCACTTACACGTTGACCATTTAAATTTCATTGTTCATGGAATTATGGAGACAGGGAAAAAATTTATAAATAGAATGATCCTAGGCATATCTGTAGTTATAATGTTTAGTTTGACAACTACATAATAGATTTAAATTAGACTAATGGATTCCTATTGGTTTCAGTTGTCCTCTTCTTGCATTGGCACCCCGGTTTAATCATGTGAGTTAACGATATACGCTTGTGTAACTCTTTGTGAATCATCTTAATGAACTCCAAGTACAATGTGCACTAATACCCTGTCCACACGCAGGTTCATTGCTGTTTGCTGGATCTTGACAACTGTCAGTTGGATCTTAACTGGCTTTGATTTCTTCTTTCACATGTAAGTATCAGCTTGTCGTGTCTCTTGTGTATAAATAATCCTAATATCTAAATGTTCTGTTTGAACCAAGAAAGGGCTATTGCATAAAGCTTTCTCCGTAAAAAGACCTTTGTTCAACTTTTTATTTTTGGTAACCGACCTTTTGGGGTAAAGAAGGCCATCAAAGGTTTAACATTTGATTGATGATAACCAACTTTCAAACTTATTTTATTTAAAGTTATAAGAACCATTAATCACTAAAATCTGATGACATTACAGCTTGTGAGTAAATATAGGTAATGTTTTGTTAACGACAACCCTAATGGCCAGTGGCGGATCCAGAAAACTGTGTCGTGGGGGGCAAAAAAAATCGACTTTAAACGTATAAAAGTAAAAAAAAAAAAATTTCCGAAAGCGCATCAAAACAATCGAAAACCATCCAAATGATGTTAAAACAACCTTAAATACATCCAGACCGTACTAAAACGACATTAAATATTGCAAGACCAGCAACAATAACATTGAAATAACAAGTAAATAGCAGACAAACTAATAATATCTAATACAGCTAGTCAACAACATTTCCAATTTACAACAAGAAATAACCATTTGAACTTTTAAAGTTAAAAGAATAAAAAGTTGTAGCTACTACGTTAGAATTTATCATAAATAAAGAATATAATCACAACTTTTTAAGCCCTCATAGCAAATAAAATCAACAAATTTTCATGGTTATACATATATATATATTATATATTAGTTATAAGCCTTTATCTATTCCGATAAATTCAATTACAGTTAAACTAAAGATAAATAAAATTGAGAAAGATGAGGCATCTGTAATGAGGCTACTGGCCACGTACAGAAGAATAATAATATATTGAAATCCTTTTTATACTGTAAAGAAGAATAAATGGGTCATCTTTCATTTTATCATGGGGGCCCAACATTTTTTACTTGGGGGTCCATTTAAGAAACATAGCTAGTTATACACTACTGGGCTGACTGTCATGGGGGGCCCGGGACCCCCCTATCAAAGAGCTCCATCCGCCCCTGCTAATGGCTGTCATTGAGAGGTTATTTCATGTAATAAATGAGTGTACCTTGACTATTTATTATAATTATCTCCGGATTGTTATCTTTATGTACCAATGTTTAGGAGAAAATCTAAAGTCACCTCCTGAATTACTGGGGTACCCCTGGCCCACTTCGGCTCCGTGCAGTCCTTTTTCAGTCAAGTTTTATTTAAGATCGGTCCCAGTTCTGTTCAAAATCAGTTTCAGTTTTAGACTAAACAGGGGTAGGAATTAGAAAAAGATGGGTTATACCCAGAAAAAAAAAAAAAAAAAAAAAAAGAGCATGATGTGATTGATTAGATGGGTGGAAGAGGGTAAGAGATGGAAAAAAGTGGGCAAGGGGGTATCTTTAGTAGGTACCGTTTATGCATGTAATAACCTCACCCCTTAGGAGTGTTGTTATCCAATCCCTTACCTTCTTTATTGCTTTTTCGGGCATGTAATAAGTTGGTTACCCAAAACAGATAGAAGTCAAATATTGGTTACCTTCTTATACAATTAAATCCTTCATGTAAGTGCAACAATTGTGTTTATAAATTTCTTGGTGACTTTGCAGTTTTGCAGGGGATACCTGTACAGCTTTTGAGGATTTTGAACAAAATCAAAATTCAGAAAACAACGGTATCATGCTAATACTATCTTCATGTTCAAATTCTTCAACCTCAGATAAATTCATGGCTCAAATTGGATATACCGTTCATAAATACATAGCTGAGGTACATTCTTATCATTAAACCATTGCGCTTATTATCTGCTATTTTTGATCAGCTAGTCATTGATGTTTTCTTTTCCATTGCAGTCTAATTCACAAATAACATCATTGGCGCACAAAATGATTGCACCAAATGACCAAGTTGATAAGTCCTTTGCAATCGAGAGAATTTGTGACCCTTTCTCTGGTGCACCTAGTTATAACTATACTCCTGGAAATTGTCAACAAGATGCTATTCAGATTCATGACCTTCCAAGTGTTAGTGTCTCAATTCATGAGCTTAACTAAACCAATTTCCTTTTCGGGATCCAATTATATATATATATATATATATATATATATATATATATATATATATATATATATATATTATATATATATATATATAGGGGAGGGTTCAAGAGGGAAGCATTTTTTTGGGGGAAGGAGTTAAGTATAATATTCATCACGGAGCATCTTAACTTTCTCTAATACAGATATCAAATATAAAATTAATTTTACTCGTATATAGTAATCAAAATCGATGCTACAAAGAATATATTCACAGATGAAATTCAATTTTAAGTCATAACATTAGTATATGAATTTTTATTTAATAAAACGTTAATATTCACAGATGAAATTCAATTTTAAGTCATAACATTAGTATATGAATATTTATTTAATAAAACGTTAATATTCATCGTAGTGAATGTTAACTTAACATTCATCACGATGAATGCTAAAAAAATATCATTAACTTAATTTTAACATTCATCGTGATAAATGTTAACTTAACATTCACCACGATGAATATTAACGATTATGGATATAAAATTCATCAATTGATGTTATAACCTACAAAAAGAATTAATCAAGGAAGCTTAACATTCATAGCATCGATTCTGTTCGAACATTTGTTAATTTTCATTTTTTTAATTTTTGACAAATGTATTGACGAAGTTAATATGTTTCGTAATGAATATTACACTTCCCCCCAAAAAAGAGCTTCCTCATAGATCCTCCTAGGGATGAGCATGCACATCAAAATACCGAAACCGAACCGGTCCCGTACCGACCGGTACCGACCGATACAAGTGGTACGGTATTCGGTATTTGATTTGGGGCAAAAAAAAAAAAAACGGTACCAACCGGTTCGGTACCGGTATGGTACATGCACACCAAAATACCTAAAGCGAACCGTAACCGCACCGGTCCTGAACCGAACCATTACCGAACCGATACAAGTGGTACGGTATTCGGTAGTTGATTTAGGGCCAAAAAACAAACCGGTACCAACCGGTTCGGTATCGGTATGGTACCAAGCTCACCCCTAGATCCTCCCATTAATTATATGTATATATATATATATGCTGGAGGCAGAATTAAAGATATGAACAGGAGCAAATTTGTCTACAAAATGAAGAACATATATAGACATATACGGAGTAGTATATATAATAGTGTTAAAAATTAGAACCACATACAAATTTGCACATAGTTTTTGGGCATTAGTATAAAAAATATGGGAACTAAACAGATTGACCCACCAAGCATGCATAATTTTTTTGTATTTTGTATTTTTTATCTTGAGCTTAAAAAACAACTTCTTTTCCTCTCTTTTGGAGTGTGTGTGCAGATTCTTTCAACCTTGACTTGTAAAAAAGATACCCCAACAGAAGTTTGTAAAACAGAAGGGAGATTCTTCCCGGAATCCTCATACGGAAAGACAATGGCGTATATTCTATCAATCCAGATCTTGATTGCTACATATTCGGATTTGCAGAACCTAGCTGGATGCACACCATTAAAACATGCAATTTCTGACGTTGCGTTACACCAATGCAAACCATTTAAAGCCTCAATTAAATTGCTATGGGCTTCTATCCTAACCCTGTCTATCGATATGATGATTTTAACGGTATTTTGGATTGTAAAAGCTTACCAAGAGAAGGGCAAACACTTTTCCTTGTGTTCAGTCATTCCTACGCGAGTCAACCAACAGAGTTTGTAAAAAGAAGTAGAAAATTGCAAAACTAAACCTGACAACGAAGTCTCAAAGACTGTGGTTGACTCAATGAGATTCATGTATATAACATCATAGATACATCTTTATTTGTATATGTATAACATTAACACTGTCAATAATTAAATCAATAATATCATACCTTATATATATTTCAATTATTTTGTTGGACCCATTGTTTGACTCAATTCTGAAATAGTATATGTTTAAAAATCATATCTGTAACAACCGGCAAATTAGGACTAGAATTAGTGCCTAATTCTCTGTTAATACATGTAATTAGTGCCGCGTTAGGCTAATTTATGTATCGGATTATATATTGATAAATATATACAACTTTGCGGTTTGACTTAAATCGTACGCAACTTAAATAGAAAGAAATTATATTCGACTAAAATGGACGTTGGTGAACAAATGTTTATAAACTAAGATAACGCAATTTTGACCAAAATACTAATTTATAATAATTAGTAATTATCTCGTATCACTCGATAAAAGCTTACACGAATTAAAAACAAAAGTAATTAAATTTATACAAACTATATTACATTTCAGACTATTAAGGATTTAAAGAAATAATACAAGTAAATCTTTTTAACAAAAGTTTGTAATTTTAAAATGTATAATTAAACGCGTAAAACAAATATTTAACACTTAAAAGACGGAGAAAACGAACACCGCACGGGGCGCATTGACGGAGACCGAAAATGGGAGGTTAAACCTCCCACTTTCTTCTCTTTTTCCTCACTTTCTTCACCTCTTTCTCTTTCTTCCTCTTTCTTTTCTCTCAAATCACCAAATCACCTCCATCTCACAAAATCATCAAATAACACCATAAAACGACGCCGAATCATACCACTCCTTTGGAGAAAAGTGACCACGACAACACGATCTACATTCCTATCTTTCCGAATTTTTGTTTCGGCATTTTGTAAGTTCCGACAAATTCTTGAAACCTCTCGGTTTTACTTATTTTTGACTAATGGTTGTTTATTTACACTTGATATGTCCATATAAGGGTTGGGTAAAAGATTTGGACCCAACGGAAACCGGGAAACTCGTTTTCGACTAAATTTCCGGCAATCAGACCGCAACGTCGCACCTGGCCAGGGGCCTCTGCGACGTCGCGGCCTACGTCGCACAAAAATCTCAACGTCGCACTAGCGACGCAGCCCCTTACGTCGCATTAATTTGCGGATGTCATACATGGCGACGTAGACTTTAACGTCGCAAACCGAACCAACGTCGCATTAGCGACGCCACCCCCTACGTCGCATTGATTTGCGAAGGTCGCATCATGCGACGTACATGCCCACGTCGCACCTTACGTCGCTTGCAACGTCGCATGCGACGTCGCACAAACCAGAACCTTGAAAACTCAGATTTTTACTAAGTGTCGGAACCAAGATTTTAACACCTGATTTTACCCAAATTCGGATCCAGATACGTTTTTCGTCAAAGCAATATAGTAGAAATGAAAATTTTCCAAGCTGACCTGGCAGCTCGACCCCAGCCAGGGGCTCTGCCCCTTGGACCCCGCTACCAGGGGCGCTGCCCCCGGACCCCCGTCATTAAATGTTGTAAATACTTTTCACACTAAGTGTTGAACACTTACAAATAACGAAACCTGATTCAACGATACATGTAAGGATAACACTTTGAATCATTATTACAAACCGTCACCAACGGGCCATATTTGTTTTCAAACTACAAACGGATTACTAAACAAACACTTGGACATAATGAGTTGTGTAGACAACTAGCCTAGATGGTCTTGCGAGACATCTACTTACTTAACTTTATATGTTTAGGCATTTGAAGGTTACGGGTTCGGAGAACCTACGGTTGATATTACTTACTCGTTTATTGATATAAACGTACTTGCAAAGACTCAGGTGAGTCTTACAGCCCCACTTTTACTGTTTATATACGGGGTGAGATACATTGCTTGCTTTTCTTGAACACAAGTACTAAAACTGTTTACTATACCAAACGGAATTGCATGAGTTGTTTACTACTTACAGAAGTCTCTCCATCATATATCGTTAGTTATGGACTTAAGCGCGAACACTAGTTAATGGATCCATTAGGGAAATGACCCTCCCCGCCCGGGGTAGTAGCGCTACCACGAACCGTTCTGTATAAACGGGCGACTATTATTTCGTTACTTATGCTTGCTCAGTTACGAGCATGTCACGGGAGCAACTTATTACTTACGGGTTAAGCTTCGATTATGAGCCTCATGGCAACGGTATAACTTAATTACTTTACTTTTGCTGGATTTGCAAATACTTGATATACGCCTGCGGGCACTACTTATGAAATCTTGTGTTCAAACTGATTATTTACTGATAAACCTGTGAGATTCACCAACCTTTTGGTTGACCATTTTTAGCATGTATTCTCAGGTACACTTACGGAGTAGGATCACTCCAGGATCACTAGCTAGAGTCGCATGATTTCCAAACTGCATTTAACGGAGATTCTTTGGCATTATCTTTTGTAGCTATGGTTATGTAATAGAATCTCCCGCCACATACGCGGACTCTAGGCTTACATATTTTTGTAAAGAAAACTATATGTTTTCAAACGATTAATTTATGGAATGTAACTATTTTACAAAACGTCTCATTTAGAGGTCGTTTGCTGTATATCTTGTGCTTTGTATATTGATTAGTAACACCCAAGTATGCTTCCGCAAATCACTAAATTTGGGGGTGTTACAGATTGGTATCAGAGCCTAAGGTTATAGTGAACTAGGTTGCATTTAGTGGGCCTAGACTATGACCGTTAGGCAGTATTCTCTTATTAGACATGACTGGTTCAGGAATTACAGCATACGACTTTAATTTAACATAGCCTGATCAACTATGTACAATTAAGGAAAGATGATGTAAGGTCTGAAATAATTATGTTGAACGGGCATACGTTAGTTGACTCTGACCACGAGAGAACCGGACCATTACTTGATACGTGCTAGACACTAGGCTGGATATGATATATGTATATATATTAGCCTCGTCTTACTTACACTCTGCCACAGGAATGGCAAACACACCACCTAATCCGTCACACTCTCACTCACACGGGTCACGGAACCCACGAGTAGCCAGGAGGAACACAAGGTCGCCTCGAAACAGCCCCTATCCTGTTCATAACTCTCAGGAATCGGCACATCTCACGTTGCCAGTGTTAGCTACCCAACTCCGCCGTCAGGAGCAAAGGCTTGAAAATCTCGAACGGGAACAACACCGAATGATCTACCTGCTTCGCCAAGCTCTTGATCACATATCCCAACTCCAGCAAGAACAAGAGGACACAAACCTCTCTGTAAGCATAATTCAGGATTCAATGACCGCTGAATTAGGCGCGGGTGAACTCGTAAGAAACCGACTAGAGGAGTATGAACAGCTTTCACAGGAGACTGAGGACCACTCTCGAGCACTAGTACAACGACTAGCCTTGGTCGAAGACAACGCCAGACAAGCCAACAGACTAGCAGAAACCGTGGACCGCCTTGTCGCGCTGATGGAGCAGATTAATCTGCATCAAGATTAGAACAGTCTATAACTTGTAACCAGTTAACTACTTAATTAGGACCTATGTAATTCAACCGGATGTAACCATTCCCGGTACTTTTGTACTACTACTACTACTCTGTAATCTTTTGGAAAACCCGAACTTTGTATCCAACTTGTTTACCTAAATGGAATATGATTATCACCTCGTACTATTATCGTGTATCTCATTATATACACTTGTGATATATCATAGTTTCATGTAAATAACTTATTCCACTTTCCTTGTTCTTTCCTTGATCAGCAGCATGCCTCCTCGTCGACAAATCACCCTCACTGAAGCCGAAGTTGCGGGTCTGATTGCCCGTAGCGTGGCCCAAGCCCTAGCTACCCGGACTTCAGCTCCTGGTAGTGAAGATACCGCTAACAATGGACCACAACCCAAGCCCTGCTCATATAAGGACTTCCAAAACTGCAAACCTCTGAACTTTGCAGGTACTGAGGGAGCAATCGGTCTAATACGTTGGATTGAGAAAGTTGAATCGGTATTCCTTATCTGCAACTGTGCGGAGGGGGACAAGGTTAAGTTCTCTGTTAGTACTTTTACTGACACCGCACTCACGTGGTGGAACACCTATGCCCAAACTGTGGGCGTTGCCAATGCTTATAAACTTCCGTGGGAGGAGTTGAAAGAGATGTTAAGGGGTGAGTATTGCCCCAGGGATGAACTAAAACAACTGGAGCTGGAATTTTGGAACCACAAGATGCAAGGTGATGATATCACCGGATACACCAACCGTTTCCACCAACTGGCACTTCTGTGCCCAACCATGGTCGATCCTGAGTACAAGAAGATCGAGAAATACGTTGATGGACTACCCGAGAAACTCCAGGACCTGGTGACTTCATCCAAACCAGGTACTATCCAGAACGCCATCCGTATGGCCCATGAACTTACGGCAAACGCTGTCCGCCGTAACACCACCTCAGCCCCACCTGCAAACAACAAACGAAAGTGGGAAGGAAACCCCAACTCATCCAACCAAATCACCAATCGAAAGCCTGAGCCCCTTAGGGCTTATTCATCCGGCTCTTCAGAAAAGAAAGGGTACATTGGAAGCAAGCCCTACTGCCCCAAATGCAATAGTCACCATGACGGTTCCTGCCCTTGCACAAACTGCAAACGTTTTGGGCATCTGGCCAAGGATTGTCGAAACACCAGTGCCCCGAAGACTTGTTATGGGTGCGGAAGTCCTGGGCATTTTCAGAATAATTGCCCTAAGCAGAAAAAAAACAACAACAACAACAACAACAACAAGCGGAGCAACAACTCTGCTCGCAGCAGAGCATTTGTCATCAAAGCTGGGGAAGCTAGGGAAGACCCGAATGTTGTAACGGGTACGTTTCTTCTCAACGATCTTACTGCTTCCGTATTATTTGATACCGGTGCTGATAAAAGTTTCATATCTGATGAGTTTTGCCCACTACTTGATATCACCCCCGCGGCCTTAGACGTTAAGTACACCGTAGAACTTGCAAATGGTAAACTCATAGAAACCGATAGTGTGATACCTAATTGCACTTTAAACTTAGCCGACGAAATCTTCTCAATCGATCTAATGCCTGTTGAACTGGGAAGTTTTGATGTCATCGTGGGTATGGACTGGTTGTCCAAGCACCGGGCCGAAATTGTTTGCCATGATAAAATCGTCCGAATTCCTCTCGCAGCCGGTAGTACCTTGGTCATACAGGGGGAGACCGGTGGGTCGAGACTAAACTTAATCTCCTGTTTAAAAACCCGAAAGTTTCTGAGAAAGGGTTACCCAGCAATTCTCGCGCACATCACTGAGAAAAAGTCGGAGGAGAAGCGACTTGAAGATGTGCCAATCGTTAGAGACTTTCCCGAAGTCTTTCCAGAAGAACTACCTGGTTTACCTCCACCTAGACAGGTCGAGTTCTCGATTGATCTCGTGCCGGGTGCCGCACCGGTGGCCCGAGCACCGTACCGCCTAGCCCCATCCGAACTTCAGGAGTTGTCTACTCAGTTACAGGAACTCCTGGATAGAGGATTCATCAGACCGAGTTCTTCACCTTGGGGAGCTCCGGTCTTATTTGTCAAAAAGAAAGACGGTTCATTTCGAATGTGTATTGACTACCGAGAGTTGAACAAACTAACCGTCAAGAACCGATATCCATCCCTCGAATCGACGATCTGTTCGATCAACTTCAAGGGTCAAGCTGTTATTCAAAGATTGATCTTCGATCGGGTTATCACCAATTGCGTGTTCGTGATGCCGACATCCCAAAAACCGCATTCAGAACCCGTTACGGGCACTACGAGTTCCAAGTGATGCCCTTTGGTCTAACCAACGCACCGGCTGTATTCATGGACCTTATGAATCGGGTGTGTAAACCTTATCTCGACAAGTTTGTCATTGTGTTCATCGATGACATCCTCATATACTCAAGAAACAAACAAGAACATGCACAACACCTCAGAACCATCCTAGAACTACTTAGACACGAGGAGCTTTACGCCAAATTCTCTAAGTGTGAGTTCTGGATAAAAACCGTTCAATTCCTTGGGCATGTGATTGATAGACAGGGAATTCATGTAGACCCATCAAAAATCGAGGCCATCAAGAACTGGCAGGCGCCAACCACTCCTACCGAAGTACGCCAATTCTTGGGATTGGCGGGGTATTATCTCCGATTCATTGAAAACTTCTCAAAAATAGCCATACCACTCACGACACTGACTCAGAAAGACAAAAAGTTCGATTGGACTGATAAACAAGAGTCAGCATTTCAGTTGTTGAAACTAAAGCTTTGTAGTGCACCCTTTCTATCCTTACCCGAAGGCACCAATGACTTCGTGGTATACTGCGATGCTTCTCACCAAGGTCTCGGTTGCGTGTTGATGCAACGAGACAAGGTCATTGCTTACGCCTCCCGACAACTTAAAGTTCACGAGAAGAACTACACAACTCACGACCTCGAGTTAGGGGCCGTGGTATTCGCTCTCAAAATCTGGAGACACTACCTTTATGGTACCCGAAGTACTGTATTTACCGACCACAAAAGTCTCCAACACATCTTCGACCAAAAAGATCTTAACATGAGGCAACGTCGATGGATCGAGTTGCTCACCGATTACGACTGTGAGATCAAATATCATCCGGGTAAGGCTAACGTGGTTGCCGATGCTCTCAGTCGTAAGGAACGAACAAAACCGCTTCGAGTCCGGACCCTCAGTATGACCATTCACAACGATTTGAATATCCAGATTCTCACCGCTCAACTCGAAGCTCTCAAACCCGATAATGTCAAAAACGAGGCCTTACGAGGCATGGATAAACAGTTCGAAATCAGACCCAACGGAGTTAGGTACTTCTATAACCGAATATGGTTGCCTAGTTTCGGGAACCTTCGGGACTTGGTAATGGATGAAGCTCACAAGTCCAAGTATTCTATCCACCCGGGATCCAATAAAATGTATCACGGCACCAAGGAGTTTTACTGGTGGCCGAACATGAAAGCTGACATTGCCTTGTACGTCAGCAAATGCTTAACTTGTTCCAAGGTCAAGGCCGAGCACCAAAGACCTTCCGGATTGCTCCAACAACCTGAAATTCCTCAATGGAAATGGGAGCAAATTACTATGGATTTCATAACCAAACTACCTAGATCGGCGAGCGGTTGCGATACCATTTGGGTGATCATCGACCGTCTCACCAAATCGGCTCATTTCTTGGCAATCAGAGAAACCGACAAAATGGAACGTCTTACACAAATTTACATCAAGGAAATCGTTTGCCAACATGGTGTCCCTATCTCTATTATCTCTGACAGGGATGCTCGTTTCACATCTCGCTTCTGGCAATCACTCCAAAAATCACTGGGTACCCGTCTCGATATGAGTACCGCGTACCATCCTCAGACCGATGGCCAGAGCGAACGAACTATTCAGACACTGGAAGACATGCTACGAGCCTGCGTAGTTGATTCCGGTACAAATTGGGAAAGACATCTACCGTTGTGCGAATTCTCGTACAACAACAGCTATCACGCCAGCATTAAGGCTGCACCTTTTGAGGCACTATACGGTCGTAAGTGCCGATCACCGATCTGTTGGACTGAAGTGGGAGATAGTCAACTCACTGGTCCTGAACTTATACATGAAACCACAGAGAAAATCGTCGAAATCCAAAACCGACTCAAAGCCGCGCGTGATCGTCAAAAAAGCTATGCTAACGTGAGACGCAAGCCACTCGAGTTCCAAGTTGGGGATCGAGTACTCTTAAAAGTATCGCCTTGGAAAGGCGTAATCCGATTCGGCAAATGCGGAAAATTAAACCCTAGGTACATTGGGCCTTTTGAAATCCTCGAGAGGATAGGTCCAGTGGCATATCGACTGCAGCTGCCCTCTGAACTCAGCAGCGTGCACCCTACTTTTCACATTTCTAACTTAAAGAAATGTCTGTCTGACGAGACACTTATTATACCCCTTGACGAGATTCGCATCGATGACAAACTACATTTCGTTGAGGAACCAGTCGAAATTATGGACCGTGAGGTCAAAC